>CM037590.1:78400096-80900096 GCA_021018995.1 Chloranthus sessilifolius | reverse complement strand
ATTGCACTGGGAGTCTAGCTACCTCTGTTTGCACTTCTCTAACCCTCAAAACTCAGTCTATTTCTCATTTGAAGATTCCATAGCAGTTGATTAGGATAGTTGCAATTTTTATTAAGTACAATGTGCCTGCAAATAGTCTTCCCTGCTGTTGGTGTGTGTGCATGTTAGGAAGGAGATCCCTTAGTCCTACATTAGAGCCTGCTAACCCTGAGATAGAAAGGGGTAGAAGACCGAGAAGGCATAGACACACCACAGTTGAGCCCCCTATTGAAATTGAGCTAGCAGTTATGGGTGAAGAACATCCTAGAACATTGAAGGAATTGAATGCTCCGGATGATTACAATTCTCCATTCAGCATGCAATTCCCTGATGTTCAAGGAAACTACGAAATCAAAACTTCCATCATCCAAATGCTTCCCTCTTTCCATGGGCTTAGCAAGGAAGACCCTTACAAGCACATTGACCAGTTCTTGGCCCTGTGCACGACATTCTCCATTGCTGGTTTGAGATTAGAAGCCACTAGGTTAAGGCTCTTTCCTTTCTCCCTAAAGGACAGGGCCATGACCTGGTTATCTACTCTCCCAAACAACAGCATCACCTCCTGGAAAGATCTCCAGACAAGATTTCTGTCTAAATTTTTCCCAGAGACCAAGACCAGCCAGTTGAGGAAAGGCATACTTTCTTTTGCCCAGTCCCCACCACAAGATCCCTGACTTGCAGCTTGTCCAGAGCTTCTACAATGGGATTGATGAGAAGAGCAGAGACATGGTAGATGCCTCTTGTGGTGGAACGTACATGCATAAAACAGATGATGAGGCATGGGACTTGTTCGAGGTCATAAGTGAAAATGCTTTCCAGAAGATGTCCTCTTCTAGAACTGTTTAAGAACCATCTCCTAAGCTGGGGGTGGCTGAAACTTCTAATGGAAAGATGTATGAAGTTAGAGGAAACGATGACCTGAGAATACAGATGGCCAATCTTACTGAAAGATTTGATAAACTTTTGACTGTGGTGCAGCCCAGAATGGTTGTACAAGTGATGGAGGCATGTCTGATATGCCAATCTCCATAGCACACAGTAGAAGAATGTCCATCGGTGGGGCAATACCCTGAGTTTGTAACGGAACAGGCTGCTGCTGCCCAATCTTTTGGATAGCAACAATCTGGTGGTTACAATAAACAACCATATGGATACCAGCACCAAAATGTTGGTTACCAATGGAGAGACCACCCAAATTTGAGGTGGAGGCAAGACAATTATACGCAGCCAGAGCAGATGTTGGCCTTACCTCAAAGGCCACAACAACAGTTTAACCAGGGTTATGCCCAAAGGTCGAATTTCCAACAACAGTAGCCCCAACAACAAAATCAATTGGTAGTTGTACCACCCCAGCTCCGAAGTGCTTCTTTCGAGGACCAGGTGTTAGCCCAATTGCAAAGCCTTGGACCCTTGAATCAGACTGCGACTTCTCACAGTCAAAGCATTAAGAAAATAGATGAGCAGCTTGGCTAAATAGCCAATGCTCTGGCTAAAAGAGAGGAGGGCAGGTTGCCAAGCCAACCAATTGCCAACCCTAAGGGCCAGTATTCCATCGGAGAAGGCTCCTCCAATTTTGAGGGGGCCAATGCCATAACTGCCCTAAGGTCTGGTAGGATGGTAGACAATTAGGTGGGAAAGGAACAAGGAGAGGTCTATCCTAAGGAAATGTCATGTGAAAGTGATAAAGATTTTGTTAGAGCACAGAGTAAAGAACTGCCTGCTATCCTTCAACAAGGGAAAAATAAAGAGGTTATAATTGAGCCTTAGCAGGAGATAAAAATAGAAAAAAGAAAAAAACAAAAGTTCAGCCATGGGCTCACAGCCGAGGAACCAACAGTACCTCAGCTACCATTTCTTCAAGGTTTGAGTGGCCCTGCCCCTTTTGATAAGGGTCAGGCACAGATCGAGGAAATGATGGAGACCTTTAAGCAGGTCAAGATAAATTTATCCCTGCTTGATGCAATTCGATAGGTCTTAGCTTATGCAAAGTTTCTGAACGACCTCTGTACTCAGAAAAGGAAGGCCAGAGGCCATTTGTCCAAGAAGGTCTTTGCGACTGATACAGTGAATTCTGTATTAACCATGACAATGCCTGAGAAGTTGCAAGACCCAAGGATACACACTATTCCCTGTATTATTGAAGACCACACGATTGGGAGGGCCCTTTTGGACCTTGGAGCCAGTGTTAACCTGCTGCCATACAGTGTGTATCAGCAGCTAGGTTTGGGGGAGCTCAAACCCACCCCATTGTTCTTTTGATGGCTGATAGTTTCGAGAGGAAACCCATGGGAGTGGTTGAGGATGTCCTAGTGGGGGTAGACAAGTTATTCTATCCTGCAGACTTCCTTGTCTTGGACATGGGCTGCAACAAAAACACACCCCCAAACCTGTTATTTTGGGCAGACCATTCTTGGCCACTGCCAATACATGCATTCAATGCAGGTCTGAAATCATAGAGGTCACTTTCAGACATATAAAAGTTGAGCTTAATGTGTACAACAGTGCAAGGCACTCTCAGCTGGACAATGAGGAATGTTTTGTAGTAGATGTACTAGAAGAAATTGTTGAAAAAGAACTGCACACTCTGCTGGAGTGGAGCAACATTGCCACTGATTTAACTGAAGTTTGGAACTTGGTGGAGGAAGGAAGCCTAGCTTTAATGCCAGAAGACATACCCCTAGTGAAGTCTTCTGTGGGCTTCGTGTAGCATTCCAATTGGAAACCTACATTGCTGCCCCTTCTTCTAACCAACAATACACCAATCCTGCCATCCATACAACAAGCCCCTGATCTGGAGCTCAAGAAGCTGCTAGAGACATTAAAATATGCTTTCCTCGAGAAAGAAGAGAAACTTCCTGTGATTATCTCCTCTTCTCTTACCAGTGAGCAAGAGGAGGAGTTGTTAACAGTTTTGAGGAAGCCCAAGAAAGCAATTGGCTGGACCATTGCTGATCTAGGAGGAATTGATGCATCAATCTGTATGCATAGGATTCATCTAGAGGAGGGTTCATCACCCTCGAGGGAAATACAGAGGAAACTTAATCCTCACATGCAGGAGGTGGTTATGAAAGAAATCATTAAGTTGCTGGATGCTGGGGTAATTTACCCCATCTCGGATTTTGAATGGGTGGCACCAATCCAGGTGGTACCCAAGAAATCTGACATAACAGTGACCACAACCGACTCTGGAGAGTTGACACCAGCCAAGGAAACCACTGGCTGGAGAGTTTGCATCGATTATCGAAAACTCAACTCTAAGACCAGAAAAGACCACTTCCCTCTCCCTTTTATTGATCAAATTTTGGACAAGTTGGCTGGGAAGGCTTTTTACTATTTTCTTGATGGGTACTCTGGGTACAATCAGATCCCTGTGCACCCCCTTGATCAAGAGAAAACTATATTTACTTGCCCTTTTGGCACCTTTGCTTACAGAAGGATGCCTTTTGGACTGTGTAATGCCCCAGCCACCTTTCAGAGGTGTATGCACGCCATTTTTTCTGATATGATTGACAAATTTTTGGAAATTTTCATGGATGACTTTTCGGTCTCTGGGGATAACATTGACCAATGTCTACAACACCTCCATCAAGTCCTACAAAGATGTGAAGAGACCAATTTGGTCTTAAGTTGGGAGAAGAGCCACTTCATGGTAACACAGGGAATTGTGTTGGGCCATGTAGTCTCTAAAGATGGAATTGAGGTAGACAAGGCCAAAGTTGACCTCATTAAAAATCTGCCCCTTCCAAGAACAGTCAAGAAAATCAGATTCTTCCTTGGCCATGCTGGATTCTACAGGAGGTTTATCAAAGACTTCAGCAAAATTGCTAAACCATTGTGCCACCTGCTCTGCCAGGATGTGTCCTTTGACTTCTCTGCTGAATGTCTGAAGGCTTTTGAAACTTTAAAAATATGCCTCACCTCTGCCCCTGTACTCCAAACACCTGACTATGCCCTGCCCTTTGAGTTGATGTGTGATGCATCTGACTTGGCAATAGGTGCTGTCTTGGGCCAGAGAAAGGATAAGTTGCCTGTGGTCATTGCATATCTCAGCAAATCACTTGTTGAAGCTCAACTGAACTACACAACCATTGAGAAAGAGCTTCTGGTAGTGGTTTTTGCTGTGGACAAGTTTAGACCTTACCTACTTGGGTCTAAAACTGTCATCTTCACTGACCACCCAGCATTAAAGTACCTACTGTCCAAGAAGGATGCAAAGCCCAGATTGATTAGGTGGATATTCCTGTTACAGGAGTTTGACATCGAAATCAAAGACAAGAAAGGTGTAGAAAATGTGGTGGCTGATCACTTGTCTAGAATTATGTTAGAGAAAGGTTTTGATGACCTCACTACAAATGATGTATTCCCAGATGAGCAATTGTTTGTCATCCAATCTTTAATTTCTTGGTATGCACATATTATCAATTATCTAGTTATAGGCAAGATCCCTTCCCATTGGACAAAAATGGATAAAGACCTATTTTTCTCACAGGTCAAATTCTTTTTCTGGGAGGAACCTTGCTTGTACAAGTATTGTGCAGACCAAATTATTTGAAAATGTGTTCCCGAAGGTGATATCCCCAGTATTCTGGCCATGTGCCATGAAAATGCCTATGAGGGTCACTTTAGTGGGAGAAAAATAGCTGACAAAGTGTTGCAGTATGGTTTCTATTGGCCTTATCTTTTCAGAGATGCCCATACACACTGCAAGGCCTGTGAAAGATGTCAGAAATTAGGAGGGCTATCCAAACGAAATTCAATGCCTTTATAGCCCATCCTTGTTGTAGAACTGTTTGATGTGTGGGGTATTGATTTTATGGGCTCCTTTCCTCCTTCAAATGGTTTTCATTTTATTTTAGTGGCAGTGGACTATGTTTCCAAATGGGTAGAAGCCATTGCCACAAGAACTAATGATAATCAGGTTGTCCTCAAGTTCATCAAGCAGAATATCTTCTCCAGATTTGGTACCCCTAGAGCCATTATCAGTGATGGGGGGAGCCATTTCTATAACAGAAATTTTGAGAGCTTGCTCAAGAAATATTCTGTCACCCATAGGATTGCTACTCCCTACCACCCACAAACCAGTGGGCAAGTTGAAATTTCAAATAGGGAGATCAAGCATATCCTTGAGAAGACTGTGAGGACTGATAGGAAGGATTGGGCTGACAAGCTTAATGATGCACTATGGGCTTATAGGACTGCCTATAAGACTCCCATTGGTATGCCCCCACTCAGAATGGTTTATAGCAAGGCCTGTCATCTCCCAGTGGAGTTAGAACACAAGGCCTATTGGGCCATCAAACATTTAAATTTAGATCTAACTTCTGCTGGTCATCACAGGTTGCTACAGCTGCCGAAATTGGAAGAACTAAGGATGGATGCATATGCTAATGCAAGGATCTATAAGGAAAGGTCCAAAGCTTTCTTTGACAAAGGGCTGTTGAGAAAGAGTTTCAATGCTGGTGATAAGGTTTGGTTGTTTAACTCCAAACTTAAATTTTTTCCAGGCAAATTGAAATCCAGATGGGAAGGTCCTTACATTGTCATGCATGTTTCCCCATCTGGTGTTGTGGAAATCAAGGATCCTATGTCTGGGAGACTCTTGAAGGTGAATGGTCAAAGGCTTAAGCCTTGTTTCGAAAAACCTGCCGACCTTTTGGACACCATTCACTGTAAAGGGGATCCTTCTTCAAACTGATTCCACAGGTGTGTCATTACTGTAGCATATGTACTTAGTTTTTGGTTGATTTATCTTGCTCTCTTTAGTTTCTATTCTCTAGGATTTGCTAGTGGCTTATCTGAATTTTTGCCATATCTGTTTTTAAACTTTTAATGCTTCGCTTGCTTCCTACTATTTTTGAATTGATAGCTTCTGTTGAATGCCTAATGTGGGAGGTCGTTTTCGTTGTCCTTGAGTGTATGATTGAGTTTACTTATGACTAAAGACAGTCATAGGAGAGGGTCATGCCCAGGATTCAACCACAGCAAACATGAAAGGTAAGCAGAGAGCACATGCTCTGCTTTATACCATCGTCACTGGGTCCAAAATGGAAGCCTGGGAGACTATCGCGAGATTCATAAGCTCTCGCGAGGTTAAAAGAGAAAGCCTGGAAAGCTATCGTGAGGTTAAAGGAGGAAGTCTGGGAGAAGTTCGCGCAGTTCACCTGGACATATTCTATTCGCTGTCGCGAGATTCAGGCGTACCTGACAACCTCTCGTACGATCCACATCGGGCTATTTAGTAGTTATCGCAAGATTATCAGGCTGTCGCGAGGTTCACAAGATAAACTGGGAGAATCTCAAGCAATTCAACTGAAATATTCGCGAGATTCAAAATGAACCTCAGAGCTTTTTGCGCAATCCAAATAGAGCCTTAGGAACCGCTCGTGCAATTCACATGAATTAATCTCACTCTGTCGCACGCTCCAAGGACGACTTTAGAGATTGTTGTGCAATCCAGATGTAATCAACACCCTCGCTAGGTTTATTTCCAACCCCGCCACCAGATGTTCCAAAGCGCGCCGAGCTTCGCGATAAGTATTTCAACCCCGTGCTTTGTCCCTTTCTCATTATCTGCTTCCCTCTTCCCTCTGCGAAACCCTAGCTTCTGCCACTCTCTCCCTTCTCTCCTCCAGCATCACTCCTACAGCTCATCATTCACTCCACAAATCTATACAAGTGTTCCTAGCATCATCCTCATCTATTGCCCTCTGCTCTGAGATCTTGAGGTGCCCTGTGCATCAAATCAAACCAAACCTTAGATCTCAGTCTCCATCGCTCATACTAGAGGACAAAGTTAGAAATGGCTCCCAAAATTGTACAAAAGAGAAAGGGGAAGGACAAGGATCCTGCAGAGACCACCCCTAAAAAGGCCAAGACTTCAAAGTCCCCCAAAAAAGGAAAGGAAGTGGTTGAGGAGGCGGCGGTACCAACCACTAAGTTCTCTACCCCTTCTGAGTTCATGGAGTCAATTCCATTGGAGCTTGAAATAGCCTTTGATGTACCCTTTTTTGAGAAAGAACCACTCTCTGCCCCTGCAGTACAGTTCATAAGCAAAGCGGGCCTGATGCCATTGATGAGAGAAATTCCAGCACTAGCCTACCCAAGGCTAGTGCAACTATTTTACCAGCACATCAAGGCCTTCTCTTGGACAGTTTGAGCCTAAACAGACCAAACCCTAAAGCAACTGCCCTTGTTCATACACTCTTTGAGCTTCAAAGTCCAATTTTCTTCAAAACACACTTGAGTACTTGTACCTGAACCTATGGATCTGATTTAACCTTATCCTCACTCTGAGAATTCAGAAGGTAAAGGAGAAAGAGTTAAATATGGACTAGCTAGGGTCAACATTGGATGAGTGGAGAAGAATTATCTGAAGTTCTAGCAGTGTAACAACTAAGGAAAAAGGTGGCAATTCATCAAAGCAAAAACAAAAAAATAAAAAGAAGAAAACTGCACCAAAAAGAAAAGAAAACAATAATGAAGAGGAGTAAGAGAGGAATCAAGAGGAAACATTCATTGAAAAAAAAAAAAATCAAACAAGAGGAGAAACTGATCACTTCAAATCTGAAGAGTTCAAAGAAGATGAAAGGAGCTGAATTAAAGAAGGTGAAGTCATGAATCACCTCCTGCACCTACTGATTTCTGAATTTCGAACCCCTTTTTCAACCTTCCAATTCTTTTTATAACCCAATTCCATAAGCCACATTACAGCCCAGTTAAAGCCCTTGTGATCCAAAGTTGAATGAGCTGTTATGTGGAGATAATGAGTTGTCCATTCTATGGTGAAAATCTGCCAATGATGTCAGAATTTGAATGCTATGCCTATGCTCATGCTTACAGACCCATTTGGGGGATGTAATTGCTCTTGAGCTTGAGAGACAATGAAACCCTCAAAAGTTCATTGTGAGAGTACGCCTTGGAGAGTTTTGGGTCTGATATTGAATGTATTGGGGATGACCTACAACCTAATTTTTAATTTAATGGTGAGCTTAGTGCTAACACACATGTGTAGTTTCCCTGTTGTGAACTGATTGGAAATGTTGTGCTATCATGTGAAGTTTATGTTGCTTAAACATCTGTGCAGACAATGTATTTTAAATTTCCTATATTTTTACTGATTCAAGGGTGAACTAATACTCTGTTTCTTGACTGCTAACTTGACAATCTTGCACTACTGTTAACTATTTTATTGATAAGTTTGTGCGTATCTTCACTGAAAACCCTCAGGAGACTTCACTCCTCCACTAGGGATGACCTAGGGGTTTAAAAGGCTTGGTACATATGCTAAATGTATCCGTGCTCCCTACGAAAGTGGCATTTAATTACAGCTTTGCTTTTTAGTGTAGCTTTGCTAAGGGACTAGCAAAGATTAGATTTGGAGGTCTGTTAAGACTTGAAAAGTACCACTTTTCACCCCTTAACTTAATCTTTGTTGGACCCTTAATCATTTAATAAAAATATTTTAAGCTTGTTCTGCAGGTAATAAACAGCAGCTGCAATAAGGCCTTAATCCTGCTAAGGAGCCCACTTTTGCCCCAGAAGTCTCCCAGAAGAATGGAAGACAGAGAGCCTGACTGCATGAAGGCAGAGCACAACAGCAGCAAAGAAAGAAATGAGTCTCGCGTAGTTGTCGCAAGGTTCACATGACTCAGAAAGCCTGCCTCGCGCAATCCTCGCATGTTTCCCAAGACATCATACCAATTGTCCGCACTGTTCTCGTGCAATTTAGTGATAGAAGAGCTCCTGCAACATAGTTCGCACAGCTCTCGCGAAGCTCAAATATAAATGATCGCACAGTCTCTCACAGCTCAAGAAAGTAGCTCTCAAACCTTGCGCAGTTCACTCAGATCAGCTGAGGAGAGAGAGCTCTTGGTATCTCTGCGCACAGTTATCACGCAGTGGCCGCGGGATGCAAAACTTCAAAAAAACCTCTCGCATAGTTCAGAGACCATTGCACATCACATTCTCACGAAGATCCATTGAGAAATAAACTGCTCACATGATTCCTGTGCTATTTAGAAGGAAAGTGCAATCCCGTGAAGACCAGAGCAATCCAGCGAGGATTCAATGCTCTATTGCATGACTGCTTAAGCTGCAAACTAAGATAACCCCGCGACGGCTAGAATTCAAGCTAATCCAATCTCGCGAAGACCGTGCTACCACGCGAAAGTCTTGGAAACCAGTGCTACCTGGTGAGGCTCTGGACTCTAACTCTCCCTCATTTCAACAGAGGACATTCTAGGAACTTCCAGTAATTAGGGCACGCACTCCAATGCTCATAGAATAGAACTTAGTTTTGCTTCTTCTGGAATCGGCTGTAGATCTCCAGTAAGTTTAGTTTAGGTTTAGGTAGTTTCTTTTTATCTTTTTTCTTTTCTCCATTGTCCAACATTTGCTGGCTATGCCTTTGTATGACTATTTGAAATAGATTAATGGAGTTTTATGATAGGGTGTTTTACATTTATGGGATTTTTGTTTGTGAGTTATTCTGTACAAGGTTGCTACCTTGAGATCCTCCATTTCTAGGATGCATTGCAAGCAATGGGGGACTGATTTTATGGTTTACTCAGATCCAAGTGACCTGTGTGTCTAGGCTAACATGCTCCCATACAGGCCTAGCCCCACCACAGGACCCACTAGATCTGAAGTCCCCATGGGAGCAATGAGCTTTTGAAGCCTTGTGAACATGGTGGTGGCAGCAATGTTTCTTGTTCTATCTTGAGCTTTGTGATGAGGATAGCCTCTTGGATAGTCTGTGACCATTCAAGTGGACAGGTTAAGTGACTTCATTTTCCCTTTCGGGTAGCGCGAGTGAAAATGCCAGCTCCAGAACAAGGGACAGAGAAGGCACATGTTAAAGTGCCAGTTGATATAAAGCTTTTCATATTGGGAACAAGGATCGGAGCAGCCTTAGGGTGAAGCCAATCCACAGACTCAAGACGGATTCTTCTTCTCTGCACTTGTGCTTGTAGCCCTGTGAGAGATTGTGCTGAGACAAAGTCCCCTGTATGTGTATAGACCCGCAATCAGATGGCAGATCTGGTTTGGTTATAGAGATTGTAGGCTTGCGACTGGATCACTGCAGTCTCTAAAGTAGTGGATAGCTGGATCTAAGGCTGCACTCAAACTCTTGCTGGTTCTATATGTCTGGGCTAACATGCTCCCATACAGGCCTAGTCCTACACATAGCACTTTAGAGGTTGAGGTTCCCTATGGATTCTTGTGCTTGTAGCCTGGATGAAGTAGTGCCTACAATGATAAACTTGTTCTGACACATCTCTGGACTGTGGTTCCCCAATTGGATAGTCTGTGACCATTTAAGTGGACAGGTTATAGCCATAAAGGGATTGGATCATGGCACAGAGATGAGTTGGATTCTTTCTCCTCAGTGGTGATAATGTAGCCATTGGACATGACTTCTATAGCAGCAGATCTGAATTTGAATCATGAAACCCATCAGATCTGAACCTAATAGCATACTTCTCACCCTTTTATATTTATTTCCTCACTCCATCTTCTTTCTTAACCCTTTCTATAGTTTAGACATTAGGATACCTTAGAATTTAGATTTTTGTGACCCTGAATCCCCTTCCATTTAGGATTGCCAGATCTGTAGTCAGATCTGGAGGGCCTACTAAAGATGGCTCCCTTGGAGCTTAAGATCAACTTCCCTGTGGGACAAACTCTTATCAAAACTTTCTAAAACAGGCCCTGTATCTTGCAGGATTGTGTATTTTTTAGGCTTGCTGCTCCATAATTCTCACTCTATCTTTCTTTCATTTTTTATTCATCCCATTCTTATCACTGTCTTCAATAAAGTCAGTAGCAAGTATTTAAAAATACAACCAACAGGGGGGTACAAGATAACAAAAATAGAGGAGACTACCACCCTTGCCCCTACAACTTTTACCAAGAGGCAATGGGGAATCAGCAGGAGCCTGATGGAGACACAGAAGAAGAAGAAAGCTGAGGCTCAGGCCCCCCCCAAGCAAATAGAAGAGCTAGATGTTACAAGGCCTACCCCTGTTACTACACAGGCGATTACAGAGCCTGTCACCACCACTGCTGCAGCAGCCCCCACATCCCCCCACTTGTTACTCCAGGATCCCCTATCCTGACGACATCCCCTACCCCTATTATATCTCTCTTTCACCCTCCTCTGTCTTCATTATCCATGCCCACCCCCCTTTCTCATGTGATTGGTACCTGGGAGGACACCACCCCCCATGTCAGCCCCTCACCATCCCCTACCCTACCTCAATACACAGCCCCAATACCCCCATCATCTTCACATAAACCTGACAGCCCTCCACTCATTTCCTACAAGAAAAGGAAAACTACTGAGACAACCCCCACCATCTCCCAGACACCACCCACAATCCCTTTTATCCCCACTAACACACCTCACATTGAAGAAGACATCCCCATTCACAGACATAGACCTCAACCTTAACACAACCACAGGATTCCAAGCCTTTATGGCTAATTTCCTTGACACCATGCCCACCCACTACACCCCACTCCTGGACTCCCCAACTACATCACCACATCACTCACCAGAACCCCACTCTCCTCCTTCTTCCACTTTCCATCATTCCCCTTCCTCACCTTTTCAACCTGTGCCATCTTCTACACAAACTCAATCTCCCAACCCAGACACACTGACACTCATCCTCTCCCTCATCCAAGACATCCAATCCCAACTATCCACCACAACACACACACAGGACCAGATGCAAACTGAACTCACATCCATCAAATCCACACTTCAAACATTGACCAACCCACCCATCCCTCAACAATCCACTCAAACCCCCTGGTCCTTTCCCCTCCCAGTCCTGTCTCCACAACCCAACCATTCTCTTTCATACCTTTCACCATTCCCATTTTCCCACCCCCATCACCCCCTACTCCTAGTGAGCCTAACTCATTTTCTTTCCCCCCATGCCTTCAATCCCACCTCTTATCCTACCCCCTTCAACATTCACTGAAAAACAGACCCAAACAGACCCAGAACCTGTTACCCTCCCCCAACAACTAGACTTACTCACTGATATCTGTTGGCGGATTTCTGAGTGTGTGCTTACTTTATTGGTTGGTGGTGAAAGTCATTTGAAAATCAAAGAAAGAGTAAAACATAAGATGGAATCAGCACAACTAAGAAATCCTAGACCTGCAAGATACAGGGTCCATTGCAGCAAGTTTTAATAAGTAAGAGTTTGTCCCACAGGGAAAGGTGATCTACAACTCTAAAGGAGCCATCTCTAGTAGTCCCTCCAGATCTGACTACAGATCTGGCAGTCCTAAAAGGAGGGGAGTTTAAGGTCACTTATTCTAAGTATTCTAATGTCTGAACTATAGAAAGGGTTGAGAGGATGGATGGAGTGTAGAAAATAAATATATAAGGGTGAGAAGTATGTTATTGAACCTAGATCAGAGGAGTTTTGTAACTCAGATTCAGATATGATGCTATAGAAATCCTGTCCAGTGGCTACATTATCACCACTAAGGAGAAAGGATCCAACCCATCACTCTGCCATGATTCCACCCTTAAGGCTATAACCTGTCCGCTCAAATGGTCACAGATTATCCCATAGGGGAACCACTATCCAGGGATGGGTCAAAACATAACTAGTAAATCATTGCAGGCACTATTTCATCCAGGCTACCAGCTCAAGAATCCATAGGGAACCTCAACCTCTAAAGCTCTATATGTGGGGCTATGGCTGTATAGGACCATGATAGCCCAGACACATAGAACCAGTAAGAGATTGAGTACAACCTTCGATCTAGCTGTCCATTGCTTGAGTGAGGCTACAATGGTCCAGTCACCAGCCTACAATCTCTATAACCAGATCAGATCCAACATCTGATGGCGGATCTATACAAATATAGGGGAGTCTGCCTCTGTACAATCTCCCACCAGGCTTCTACAAGCTCAAGTGTAAAGAAGAAGGATCCATCTTAGATCGGTGGATTAGAATCACCCTAAGGCTATAATCTGTCCACTTAAATGGTCACAGACTATCCCAGAGGTTATCCTCCTCACGGAGCCAAAGACAAAATAAGAATATCGCTGCTACCACCATGGTCATAAGGCTACCAGCTCAAGCTGCCATGGGGATTTCAAATCTAGTGGGTCCTGTGGTGGGGCTAAGGCTGTATAGGACCATGATAGCCCAGACACACAGGTCACTTGGACCTGAGTGGCCCTTAGAATCAGTCCTCCATTGCTTTGAAACACATCCAAAGTAATAGGGGATCACAAGGCAGCAGCCTTGCACAGAGCATCTCACATTCAATCACAAATCCCACAAAGTACAGATCCTATTACAGAACTTCCATTAATCTAGTTCAAAATACATACAAAGACATAGCCAACAAGTGCTGGACTATGGAGAGAAGGAAAAAGAAAAAGAAAACTACTTATAACTACAAAAAGAAAAACTAAACGATCTCAGATCAGGTCTCCCAGAAATGAGATGGGTTCCTAGCTATTCCAGGATGTAGAAAGAAAAGAAAGTCTAAGCTCCCCAAACCTAAGCTAAGTGTGGGTATTCATAGCAGTAGTGTGGCGGCGCATTAGGGTTAGGAAACCCTAATTTTAATGATGCCACGTGGCCGAATAGTGATCCTTCGATGCCTTGGGGCACATGCATGGAGATTTGAGCGTGGGAGTGCATGCCCTAATCGCTAGAAATTTTCAAAAAGTCCTCAGCTAAAGAGATGGAAGTTTGAGGTTCAGAGCTTCGCTAGGTAGCCATTGATTCCCAGACTTGTCGCGTGGTAGCTTTTGTTCTTTGCTAGGATGATTTGAAATTGAAGCTTCTACCTTCGCGAGGTTGGCTTGGTTTGCTCTTCAGGCAGTCACGAGGTTGAGTGGACATCAGAGCCTCAGATGTCGTGGGGTTGGAGCTTAAGCAGTCGTGAGGTTGATCTTCGCGAAGATAGATTTGAATAGCACGAGAACTTCACGAGCACTTATCTTCACTGGGCTTCGCGAGTTACCTCGCGAGGTTCCATGTCTTAACTGATCTTCGTGAGGGTGGCTTTGCCTTCGCAAGGAAGCTCTCTTCTTGAATGGCGTGAGAACTGCGCGAGGAGTTCTCTTCTAATAGTTGCATCCAGCGTCGACTGCGCGACAGTTGCGCGAGGAGTCTTCTGAAGCTCTCTGATCGATGCTGAAATATGACTATATTTCATACCTTAAATCCTACACTTAGCCGTTCGATGAAAGTATTAGATGGTTGTTGTGAGGTTTTGATGATAACAGGTGTTTCTGACCTTTGGATCTTCCAAGTGTATAAAAGAAAGAAATTAAAGGCTACAAAAGAGCTATGGACAAAAAGGGTCCAAAGAAGCGCTGAAATCCGTGAAGGGAATCAAACTCCATCAAGAAGGGGAAGATATTGAAGTTGCCGCGAGGAACAAAGTGTAAATAAGCCTTCGCGCAGTTGGAAGAAATGGCCGTCGCGCGGTTCCCGCGCCACACAATTCAACCTAGCGACTACAGCATTTCAACCTAGCGATGACTGATGAATAAAAGCAACCACGCGACAGTGAAAGTATCCTTCTCCAATTCAACCACGCGAAGATCACTATCCAACCCAGCGAGGAGAAATCTAACCTAGCGAAAGTCTGTGCATTTCAACCTGGCGACTGTTTCTGCTGAGGGCATATTGGAGATTTCCACCAATTAGGGCATCTACTTCCAACTAGTGTCAATCGATTGAGACAAAAAGGCAAAAGTGTCCTAAAAGTGATTAAACTAGTGTCAATCGATTGAGACATGAAATTCAATCGATTGAGACAAAAAGGCAAAAGTGTCTTAAAGGAGGTCAAATTCAAAGTTCAATCGATTGAGATCTAAGCCTCAATCGATTGAGATCTAAGCCTCAATCGATTGAGGCAATTAGGGTTAGGTTGAATCGGCTATTATAAATAAGAGGCCCACGGCATTGTAAAAGGGGAGCTTTGGAATATGGGAGAGTTTTGATTCTGAGAAATTTGTGTAATAATTTGCTGAGAGAGACTTTTGTAAAGGGTTTTCTTAGAGTAATAAAATTGTGTTGAGATTTTCCGAAAACATATTTTATTTTACACCTTCTTTGCTCTTTACTTTGGGAATGGTTTTGAATGAAATTGAAGATCTTGCACCAAGGATGAGAGGCTAAAGGTTGTAGATCAAGGAGGATGCGATCCCCAGATAAGTACCCATATTTTGTGTTTAATGCCATAGTTTGATAATTTCATCATCAAATCGTTTTTCTCAAAGTGTAGTGATCATGTTTTTATTGTTTTGATCTAAAATACCATGAGATACGCTATGCTTTTCACATGATTCATACCGCGATTAGAAATTTGAGTCATTGTTTTTAGATAGGGTATGCGGGTTAATGATCATGCTTAATTACTAGTCATGTTTCTCTTAGAATGATGGTGTGTTTGATGTTAATAAAATTGTGGGTTTAAAAATAGAAAAGGGTATAAATCTGGGGTAGCAAATTCCTTGATCTTGTTTTTAAAATTTGTTCTTAGATTTCTCATTACATAATTTCTAGATAAATTTATTTTCTTCCTTGCAATTAGAAAAGTGTTAATTTTTGGTAAAAATTAAATCTGCCCCTTGGTACTTCCTCGGGGATATTTTCTAAATCTCTAGGAAGAATTGATTAAAATTTCAGATTTCCCTGTGGGTTCGATACCCTTGTTCTTGCCTTACTAGAACAGATCTTGTACACTTGCAAGGGTTAATTTAAAATCGATCAAGTTTTTGGCGCCGTTGCCGGGGAAATCGGCGAAATTTTGGTTAATTCCGATTAGAGATTTTTGTTTTTATAGCAGTCAATCGATTGAGAATAACCCCTCAATCGATTGACTCTATTTTGTGTGTGTTTGCTTGTCAGTCAATCGATTGAGCCTTGTTCTCAATCGATTGACTGTGTGTGTTTTTAGCAATAATTGTGTCTCAATCTATTGACACAACTCTGTCAATAAATTGAAAGCTGAAAAACAGAAAAAAAATCAAAAAACAAATTTCTTTCCTTAATTCTTCTCTCTTAGATTAGATTTTGCAATCTTCTTTTAGGAAGTTTAGGTTTTTAGAAGTTCTTAGTTTAGAAGTTTTTTTTTTTTTTTATTATTTTCCACTTTTAGAAATTTTAGGATTTTCTAAAAATTGGTTATTCATTTAGGAAGTTTATATTTTTTTGGAAATTTATATTCTTAGTTTAGAAGTTTTCTTTTAGGAAAGATTTTCTAGGTTTTTAATTTCTAATTTCTAATTTTCGAATTTAGATTTTATTTTTATTTTTCTGAATTTTAATTTAAAAAAAAAAAAAAAAAAAAAAAAAAAAAAAAAAAAAATTTCCTGAGTGGTTTTCTTTCCTTTTTCTTCTTACTTGGCTCTCTGTTCATAGCAGCATTCAATCGATTGAAGCTCCTTTCTCAATCGATTGATACTGAGCTACTTTCTGTGTGCTCTCTACTCTTTTCTCAATCGATTGACATTCCTATGTCAATCAATTGACAGAACTCTTGTGTGTTTTAATCTTTGAACCTCAATCGATTGAGAGAAGCCTCTCAATCGATTGACTGACAAAGTCTTTTTCTGATATTCTGTGTGCTTTCTGACTCTTGGAACCTCAATCGATTGAGAGCATCCCCTCAATCGATTGACTGACAAGTCATTTGTGTGAAATTTTATGTGCTTCTGTCAATCTATTGAGACCACTGTCTCAATCGATTGAGTCTGCTTGAGGACTTATTTTGGGTTCTTCAAACCTTTGATTGTGGGTGTGGTGTATGAGCTTTACTCGTTCTCATCACCCACATTTGCTACCGTTTAATCCGGAGATCGAACGATCTTTGCGAGACAATCGTAGAATCCAAAGGAATCAGTATCATCCTACTGATACCATGGCTGATCAAGAGCAAGAAATGAATGAAAACAACAACCAGAATGGCAACAATGTAAATAATGGAAATAATGGGAACAATAATTACTATGAGGGACCTAGAACACTTGAATACTATTTTTACGAGGATCAGGAGTGTATCATGCATGCTCCCATTCCAGGGAATCATTATGAATTCAAATCAGCGATGATTCAAATGCTACCAATATTCCATGGTTTGGCAAACGAAAATCCGCACGTTCATCTGAACGAGTTCACTGGGGTATGCAAAATGTTCAGAGTCCACAATGTTACTGATGAGATAGCGAAGCTCCGACTCTTTCCGTTCTCTTTAAGAGACAAGGCAAAAACTTGGTTCTATTCTTTAGAACCGCAATCTATTCAGAGTTGGGCCGAGCTACATCGCCGCCTCAAAAAGTATTTTCCCATGACTAAAGCCATAGAGATGCGTCAAAAGATCCTTTTCTTTTCCCAACAACCTACAGAGACATTCCATGAATGTTGGGAACGTTTTAAGGAGTTGATAAGAAGTTGCCCTAACCATCACGTTCCAAGGTGGCAACTAGTCCAAAGTTTCTACAATGGACTGATTCCTGAAGAAAGACGCATGGTTGATGCATCTTGCGGTGGATCTTGTGCCACGAAAGGGGCCGATGAGTTGTGGGCATTGTTTGAGAAATTGTATCAAACCTCGATACAAAGTGAGATCTTTGAGGCGAACCACTTTGGACTTAGCACCTAAATCCCATGTGTTGACCAAAGACGGATTGTATGAGGTCAACAATAATAACTCTGATCTATCAACCAAGGTTGATATGCTGTCCAAACAGATGAACATGTTGTTACCAAGCAAGCTAAAGTTCACACCCCATCAGATGCTCAATTTGTGAACACCTGTGTCATATGGCTAATGAGTGCCCAACTACCTTGACATTCCTTCGATGAATCTACTCTTCCGAGCGGATAAATGTCACTCAATCTTATCGGTGCAAGGTAGAAACGTGTACTCAAATACCTACAACCCAGTGGAAAAATCACCCCAACTTAGGATGGGTGGATCAAACCAAACTGGTCAGGTCAACCAGCAATACCGAGCCAATCCTATGAGTGGACAACAAGCGTTTCCACAAAATTTTCAGCAAAATTTCCATCCACAACAGAATTTTCAGCAGAATTCTAATTTTCACCAGAATTCTAACTTTCAGAATGCTCCATATTCTCATCCAAATTCAGCTTTCCGGAAAAGTCAAAATTTCAATCACCATCCTAATCAATCTCATACAAGCACTTCGAAGGATTCTCGATCCGGAAGAAAAGGTGATGCAGATGCAATCTTTTCAATGATGATAATCGACCAAGTCAGTCAATTGGCAAATCAACTGAGTCGACGAGAGGAGGGCAAGCTTCCCAGCCAACCCATCAACAATCCTCGCGGCCAAGCATCATCTGATGAAGGACCATTAAATAGTCAACAGTTGAAAGTCACATTCGTGTTGAGAAGTGGACGGGAAGTTCATAATCAAGTGGAAATGCCTGTGGAAGCAGAGGAAGAAAGTGAAGCAGACAAAGAGCGAGAAGCGAGAAAGAGAAAGAGTCAAAGAAGAGCAGCAGAGAAAAGAAAAGAGAAAGAGGAAGAGAAAAGAAGAGAGAAGGGAAAAGAAAAGGTGATAGAGGATGAGTCTCCCTCAACTGTCCAACAAGGACAAGACGAAGATTCAGAAGGGGAACCCGCACCTTTGTCCCAAAGGCACCATTTCCTCAATGCCTAACTCCTCCATCAAGAATGGGAAAGGGACCAACAAAAATGGAAGATATTTTCAAACATTTAAGCAAGTAAAGATAAACCTTCCATTGCTTGAAACGATCAAGCAAGTGCTCCGAGTATGCAAAGTTTTCAAAGATTTATGCACTCGGAAGAAAGGCGTAATCATGTTTCGAGGAAAGTGTTCTTGACTAATCAAGTCAGTTCCATATTGCAATTGGAAACCCCACAAAAACTAAAAGACCCTGGAGTTCCTACTGTTCCATGTGTCATTGGTGGGCAACCAGTTGGGAAAGCGTTATTGGATTTGGGAGCCAGTGTTAATTTAATCCCATATTCATTGTACGAGAAACTCGGACTGGGTGAATTGAGACCCACAATCACTGCGCAATCGCGAGATAGATCGGAAAGATGACCGAGGCGTTATTGAGGATGTCTTGGTTGGAATAGATAAGTTTGTCTTTCCAGTGGATTTTGTTGTTTTGGACATGGACACACCTGTTAAGTCACTTAATCAAGTCCCCATCATCCTTGGACGTCCGTTTCTCGCTACGGCCAACGCGTGCATTAATTGTCGAACAGGAGTCATGGACATTTCTTTTGGAAACATGAAGGTTCGATTGAATATCTTCCATGCGATGAACCATTTCCCAAACGAGGATGAAGTCGAATGTTTTACATCGATCGGATAGATGAAGTGGTGGATGAGGCATTACCTTCAATGCTTACCAAAGAGGAATTTGAAAATGCTTTGTTGGCCATCTATGAAGAGAAAGGATCTAAGAGAAGCAATCGACGAGATAGAGTCTAGCTCATCATGCCAGGATGATCACTTAGATGCGAGTGTGCCTGAGATAGAATCATTACCTGTTGAGGTGAAGGAAGTGCTGCCTCCATCACTTGAGCAGCCACCAATTGTGGAATTGAAACAATTGCCAGAGGCCCTTAAATATGCTTTTCTGGGACCTCGTGAAACACTTCCAGTAATAATCTCATCCACGTTGTCGGCAGAACAAGAAAAAGAGTTGTTAAAGGTGCTGAAAGAGCACAAGGAAGCTATCGGTTGGACTTTCACTGCTCTCAAAGGGATTGACCCATCGGTATGTATGCATAAAATACATTTGGAAGATGAGAGTAAACCTTCAAGGGAACCACTCTCTCTTCTCAGCCGTTCTGAGTGAACTGCGCACGGTTGAGAGAAGTCTACTTTGAACTATGCGAGACTGTGCGAGGTGTTCTATTCTTGAGCTTCGCGAGAGCTGCACGAGTTTATGTTTCTAAAGCTCTTCAGTCAATCATCTGCGCGAGAAGTTGTTGTAGAGTCTTGGGAAGCTCAGCTGGACTGCGCGAGGCTCATTTTCAGGTCTGGATTCAAACTTCATCCTTCTGAGGGACTTCTGGTGCCAAAATAGGCTTTTTAGCAGGATTCCTAGCCTTATTCACTGCTGGGTACTACCTACATAAAACACTTAACTAGGACTTATTAGGTGGCTATGAGTCTAATCAAAGCTTAAGTTAAGAGGTGAAAAGTGGTACTTTTCAGGTCTTAATACACCCCCAAACCTAATCTTTGCTAGTCCCTTAGCAAAGCTACATTAAACCTAATATAAAAATTAAATGCCACTTTTGTAGGGAGCACGGATACATTTATCATATGTACCAAGCCTTTTAAACCCCTAGGTGATCCCTAGTGGCGGAGTGAAGTCTCCTGAGGGTTTTTAGTGAAGACACCCACAAACTTCTTCAATGAAATAGTTAACAAAAGTGCAATATCATCCAATGAGCAATCAAGGGGCAAACTTAGTTTACTCTTGCATCATTAAGCATAAAAGAAATTTAATTCATTGGTTGCACAATAACTTAAACAGCATAAACTCTTCATGATTGCATAGCATTTCCAATTAGTTTACAATCACAGAAAACTGCGCTAGTGTGTGCCAGCACTGAGCTTATCCTTAGGTCAAAACTTAGGTTAAGGTCATACATAATGCATTCAAGTTCAGACCCAAAAACTTTGCAGGGCATACTCTTATAAGGGTTTTGTTGAGGGGTTCATTCTCTCACAGGCTCAAGAGCAGTTACATCCCCCAAATGGGTCTATAAGCATGAGCATAGGCAGAGTTCTTAAGTGCTGACATCATTGGCAGTTCCTCACCATAGATTGGATAACTCTTTATCTTCACATGACAGCTCACTCAACTTTTGGATCACAAGGGCTTTTAACTGGGCTGTAATGTGGCTTATGGAGTGGGGTTGAAAGAATGGAGGGTTGAGAAGGGGTTCAAAATTGAGAAATCAGTAGGTGACAAAGGTGATTCATGACTTCACCTTCTTGAATTCAGCTCTTTCCATCTTCTTTGAGATTTTTTCAGATTTGAAGTGATCAGTTTCTCTTCTTGATTTTGATTTTCCAATGAAAGTTCCTCTTGACTCCTCCCTTACTTCTCTTCATTGTTATTTTTGTTTCCTTGTGGAATTTTCTGATTTTTTTTTTTTTTTTTTGTTTTTACTTTTCAGAAATGCCACCATGCTCCCAATTATCATACTGCCAGATTTGAGGTATTTCTTTTCCATTCACCTACTGTTGACCATAGCTAGTCCATCTTCAACTTTTTCTCCTTTACCTTCAATTCTCTCGAGTGAGGTAGGTAGGCAGTTCATAGGTTCAGGTTCAAGTACTCAGGTGTATTTTGAAAAAATTTAGGATTTAAAGCTCAAAGGGGGTATGGACAAGGGCAGTTACTTAAGGGTTGGTCTTATTAGGCTCAAACTGTCCAAGAGAAGGCTTTGATCCTTTCCTCAGTCTCATGAGTACTGTCAGTTGTTTCAACTTGGATTTACCTAACTTCTAGTGAGCACAGTGACTCAGTCAGTCTTTAGAACTAGAACGGATTGCCTTGGTTACTCCCCAAAAGATGGAAATTTTTTTTAGATGGGCCCAATTCTCACTGGTTATGGTCTTCCTTTGAACTTTTAAGTATGTCCTCACCTTTTTCTCTTTCTACTAATTCACTAAGTGCTGATACAAGTGAGTTTCCTTGGTGATATTATCATGGAAATGTGGAGTATTAGAAGTTTATAATGTTCAAGGTTTGCAAAAATTTTAAACTTCTTATTTTCATGATTCTTAAGTGAACAGAGGTCCATTTCCATATTGCTCAGTTGAGTCTGCTGCACTTATGTTAGCTATTCCATTGGCAGGATCTGCCTGGCACACCCCTAAACCTATGAGAAGCAGTGTCCTCACTGGTTCAAAGGTGTCTGTGCAGCAGAGTTATTATAGCACAAAAGACCAGAACGAGAAACAAACACACAACATACAAAGCAAAATAGTAATGATATCGAGAGGGGCATTCACAGGGGAACCATAACCGCAGTTGGGATAAAAAATGGCAGGGATGCCCATGACTTCAGCAATCAACGCTGGGTTAAGCACACAAGGAGGCCAGGCTGCCCATGTGTGTCTGGTCTTACCCTAAGGTGTTGGTAAAAGAGTTGCACTAACCTAGGATAGGCTAGTGTAGGAATCATTTGCATCAAGGGGAACAAACCAGCCTTGCGCAAGAACTCAATGGCAGGAGCTGACAACGGCTCAGATTCAAAGAACGATATATCAAAAATGGCTTCAGGTTCTAAGGGAATGGAAATGAGGAGCTCAGAGGGAGTAGAGTAATCAGGTGCTTTTGCAGCCACCTTAGGAATCACCTCCTTCCCCTTTTGTTGTGCCGTAGAGGACTTGGCTTTCTTAGGGACAGGCTCCACGGTGGCCTGGTCCCTGGCTCTCTTCACAGGTGCACTTTTAGGAGCGATCAAGATTCTTCTTGGTGAGTGTGCAGTTGAAATTTTGAAAGGAAAGATCAAGAGCTGAGTCTAACCCTAAAAGTTTGGGTTCTATGCAATTGGACGCACGATGGATCGCAAGAGCTCTTAGTAGGGGGCAACTATTGATGGAAGCTTTAAGAACAAAAATCCAAAATTTCAAAGTGAGCAATGAATTGTAGACAGGAAGCTGGAGGAGAGAGATTAAGAGGAGTGGGAGCTAGGGTTTCGCTGGAAGGAGAGGAAAGAGAAAGCAGTAAAGAAAAGCAGCGCGGGGTGGGATTTAAATATTGTGAGGCTTGGCGTGCTTTGAAAATATCCGCTCGTTGGCTGGGCATGAATGGGTCACGAGATTAGATGTTCATTTAAATTACGCGAGGCAGCCCACCCAGTTATATCTGAAGCTCGCGACAGCAAAACAAAGTAGTTCTTTATGAACAGCGCGAGAGGGGATCAAACCCATTATTCAGAACCCCGCGATGGCTTAACAGAGTTAGAATTCACTCACCCACCAGTCAGCCTTTTGCCCCTGACTTTGTGGGTGGATTCTCTCACAGTCTCTCTTTCAGGGACACCCATAAGCATTATAAAGCATTCATAAATTCCCATACTCTCAAAGCATTAAATTCACACATCATGAAAAGCATTCAAATACTACCATTATCATTCAATCACTTGAAATTAGCAAACAAGGGGAACATGAATAAAACTAGGCATAAAGCACTAAACTCAGATTCCAACAAGATTGCTACAAATTCCTCTAAACTGTAAAGTACATATTATACAAAGGTGCACAGTTCTTATCTTCAATTCAATGAAAGATCCCCTTCAGGGTCTGAGGATCCTTCACCAATCAAAAATTGGCCCTTGGGATTAACCACTGGTTGACCGGGCAACCTTCCCTCTTCTCTTTTGGCTAAGGTGTTCGCTAGTTGTCCAATCTGTTCTTCCATCTTCTTAATGCTCTGACCATGAGAGTTCACAGTCTAGGAACCCAGGTTTTGCAGTGAGGTCAAGACCTGGTCCTTGAAAGAAGTACTTTTAGGTTGAGAAGGGGGTAAGGCCAACTGATTTTACTGCTGATGGTGCTGGAAGGTAGACCTAGGGGCATTCCCTTGATTGAACTGCTGCTGTGGCCTTTGTGGTAAGGCCAACATCTGCTGGGGTTGCATGTAGTTGTCTTGCCTCCACCTCAGATTTGGGTGGTCTCTCTATTGGTAACCAACATTTTGGTGCTGGTATCCATATGACTGCCTATTATAGCCCCCAGATTATTGCTGGCCATAAGATTGAGCAGTAGCAGCATGTTCCAAAACCAATTCAGGAAATTGCCCTGCAGATGGACATTCCTCCACTGTGTGCTGTGGGGACTGGCATATCAGACATGCCTCCGCCACATGAGCAGCCCTTCTGGGTTGCATTACAGTCAATAATTTGTCAAACTTCATAGAGAGGTTTGCCATCTGCAGCTGCAGGTCATTGTTCCCAGACACCTCATAAACTTTTCCTCTTGATCCAGAGTAGGCCCCACCTTTGACTCAGATTCCTGACTAGTTCTTGCCAGGGATGGCTTTTGAAAAGCATTCTCACTAATCACCTCAAACAATTCCCATGCCTCCTCAGCAGTCTTGTGCATGTAGGATCCACCACAAGAGGCATCGATCATATCTCTAATTTTCTCATCAATCCCATTGTAGAAGCTTTGTACAAGCTGCCACTCTGGGATCTTGTGGTGGGGGCATTGTTTGAGCATCTCTTTAAACCTATCTCAGGACTGGTTAAAATCCTCAGTTGGGGATTGAGCAAATGCAAGAATCTCTTTCCTCAACTGGCTAGTTTTGGTCTCAGGGAAGAACTTGGTTAGGAACTTGGTCTGCAGGTCTTTCCATGAAGCAATGCTATTGTTGGGAAGAGTGGTCAGCCAGGTACTGGCCTTATCCTTCAGAGAGAAGGGAAAGAGTCTGAGCCTAGTAGCCTCAGGTCCCAAACCAGTGATATTAAAAGTGGTGCACAAGGCCAAGAACTGGTCAATATGCTTGTAAGGGTCCTCTTTGCTAAGCCCATGGAAAGTCAAGGATGATTGAAGTTTTATTTCATAGTTCCCCGAACATCCGGGAATTGAATGCTAAAGGATTTATAGTCATCCAGCATTCAACTCCTTGAGGGTTCTGGATTGTTCTTCACCCATAATTCATCATGATTCACTTGGGGGCTCTCCTGTGGTGTGCCTGTCTCTTCTAAGTCTCCTTCCCCTTTCTAACTCAGGGTTAAGAGGCTCTAAAGCAGGGCTGAGGGATCTCCTCCCTAGCATACAAGCACACCAATAGCAAGGAAAGCTTCTTGCAGGCACATTGCAAAAGAATAATTGTACAACTAACAAATTTATCTAACTAGATTACAGCTATTCAAAGAATACATTTAAAACTATCCTAGATACTGCTAGAAATTTTTTTAAGAAAGATAGAGCTTTAAAAGTCAGAGAGTTTGCAAACAGAGGTAGCTAAGCTCCACTTGCAGTCCAACTATCCTTCACTGCTGCTGTCTAGATCTATAAGAAAGATTCAAAATTATGTCAGCAGTATCAATTATTCACATGTGCAAAGAATACTAAGAATACAAAAACTAAGGGTCTACTAATAGATCATCTTTCCCTGGCAGCGGCGCCAAAAACTTGTTGGCGGATTTCTGAGTGTGTGCTTACTTTATTGGTTGGTGGTGAAAGTCATTTGAAAATCAAAGAAAGAGTAAAACAGGAGATGGAATCAACACAACTAAGATATCCTAGACCTGCAAGATACAGGGTCCATTGCAGCAAGTTTTGATAAGTAAGAGTTTGTCCCACAGGGAAAGGTGATCTGTAGCTCCAAAGGAGCCATCTTTAGTAGTACCTCCAGATCTGACTACAGATCTGGCAGTCCTAAAAGGAGGGGAGTTTAAGGTCACTTATTCTAAGTATTCTAATGTCTAAACTACAGAAAGGGTTGAGAGGATGGATGGAGTGTAGAAAATAAATATAAAAGGGTGAGAAGTATGTTATTGAACCCAGATCAGAGGAGTTTTGTAACTCAGATTCAGATCTGATGCTATAGAAATCTTGTCCAGTGGCTGCATTATCACCACTGAGGAGAAAGGATCCAACCCATCACTCTGCCATGATTCCACCCTTAAGGCTATAACCTGTCCACTCAAATGGTCACAGATTATCCCATAGGGGAACCACTATCCAGGGATGGGTCAAAACATAACCAGTAAATCATTGTAGGCACTATTTCATCCAGGCTACCAGCTCAAGAATCCATAGGGAACCTCAACCTCTAAAGCTCTATATGAGGGGCTAAGGCTGTATAGGACCATGATAGCCCAGACACATAAAACCAGCAAGAGATTGAGTACAACCTTCGATCTAGCTGTCCATTGCTTGAGTGAGGCTATAATGGTCCAGTCACTAGCCTACAATCTCTATAACCAGATCAGATCCAACATCTGATGGCGGATCTATACAAATATAAGGGAGTTTGCCTCTGTACAATCTCCCACCAGGCCTCTACAAGCTCAGGTGTAAAGAAGAAGGATCCATCTTGGATCGGTGGATTAGAATCACCCTAAGGCTATAATCTGTCCACTTAAATGGTCACAGACTATCCCAGAGGTTATCCTCCTCACGGAGCCCAAGACAAAACAAGAATATCGCTGCTACCACCATGGTCACAAGGCTACCAGCTCAAGCTCCCATGGGGATTTCAGATCTAGTGGGTCCTGTGGTGGGGCTAAGGCTGTATGGGACCATGATAGCCCAGACACATAGGTCACTTGGATCTGAGTGGCTCTTAGAATTAGTCCTCCACTGCTTTGAAACATAGTCAAAACAATGGGAGATCACAAGGCAGCAGCCTTGCACAGAGCATCTCACATTCAATCACAAATCCCACAAAGTACAGATCCTATTACAGAACTTTCATTAATCTAGTTCAAAATACACACAAAGACATAGCCAGCAAGTGCTGGACTATGGAGAGAAGGAAAAAGAAAAAGAAAACTACTTACAACTACAAAAAGAAAAACTAAACGATCTCAGATCAGGTCTCCCAGAAATGAGATGGGTTCCTAGCTATTCCAGGATGTAGAAAGAAAAGAAAGTCTAAGCTCCCCAAACCTAAGCTAAGTGTGGGTATTTATAGTAGTGGTGTGGCAGCGCATTAGGGTTAGAAAACCCTAATTTTAATGATGCCATGTGGCCAAATAGTGATCCTCCGATGTCTTGGAGCGCATGCACGGAGATTTGAGCATGGGAGTGCGTGCCCTAATCATTGGAAATTCCCCAAAAGTCCTCAACTGAAGAGATAGAAGTTTGAGGTTTAGAGCTTCACTAGGTAGCCATTGTTTCCCAGACTTGTCACGTGGTAGCTTTTGTTCTTCACTAGGATGATTTGAAATTGAAGCTTCTGCCTTCGCGAGGTTGGCTTGGTTTGCTCTTCAAGCAGTCGCGAGGTTGAGTGGACATCAGAGCCTCAGATGTCGCGGGGTTGGAGCTTAAGCAGTCGCAAGGTTGATCTTCACGAAGATAGATTTGAATAGCGTGAGAACTTCGCGAGCACTTATCTTCACTAGGCTTCACGAGTTACCTCGCGAGGCTTTGATGAGTTTTGAACTGCATGAGGTTCCATGTCTTAACTGATCTTCGCGAGGGTGGCTTTGCCTTCGCAAGGTTGCTTTCTTCTTGAATGGTGTGAGAACTGCGCGAGGAGTTCTCTTTTGATAGTTGCATCCCGTGGCGACTGTGTGATAGCTGCGCGAGGAGTCTTCTGAAGCTCTCTCTTCTCAGCCGTTCTGAGTGAACTGTGCGCGGTTGAGAGAAGTCTACTTTGAACTGCGCAAGACTACGCGAGGTGTTATATTCTTGAGCTTCACGAGAGCTGCGTGAGTTTATGTTTCTGAAGCTCTTCAGTCAATCATCTGTGCGAGAAGTTGTTGTAGAGTCTTGGGAAACTCAGCTGGACTACGCGAGGCTCATTTTCAGGTCTGGATTTAGACTTCATCCTTCTGAGGGACTTTTGGTGCCAAAATAGGCTTTTTAGCAGGATTCCTGGCTTTATTTCACTGCTGGGTACTACCTACATAAAACACTTAACAAGGACTTATTAGGTGGCTATGGGTCTAATCAAAGGTTAAGTTAAGGGGTTAAAAGTGGTACCTTTTAGGTCTTAATAATATCTCCGCACCCCCCACCCAGGACAAATCACATTTTGCTCCTTCCACTTCCTCTCTTCCTATCGCACCTAAACACTCCTTTTACATCCCTCCCCACCTCACCATCCTCCATGCCATGAGAGACAATCCCTACCTTAGGAGGGATGTCCTGAGGGGCATGGCCCAACTTAGGCAGTCCATTGAGATCCCTCGGCTGCAGCACCTTAGTGAAATTGAGGAAGCCCACAGAAAGTAATTATTGGGTATTTTCCTTGGGTGGACCAACATCTTGGAGGCCTATGAGAAGGCAAAGACCATGGCTGCTTATCATCAGATGAATTTGGAGCTGAAGAAGGCAAACACCAATGTGGAGAGCATGAAGGCTAGGATGTTTGAAAAGAGACTCAACAATGCCCAGGAGATCTTCTGACTCCAAAAAGAAATTCATGACACTGACCTCCTCAAAGCCAAAATTCAGATAGCCTCTTTGGAAGCCGCATTGGCTACTGCCAGAACTGCAGCTCAGCAGCCCACCCCACTCTCTGTACTCATGCCTGAACCTGAGCCTAAACCTTCTCCAACCCTAGCTGCCCAGTCTGAGGAGGCACAACCCCATGGCCAGCCTGAAAAAGGAAAGTCCTCCGTAGCCCCCACTGAGCAAGACAAAGGAAAATCCCCTATGATCCCTCTTGAACCCAAAACTAGAAAAATGAGGGTGAGGACACCAAAAGCTCCAACCATGAAGAAACCACCACAACCAAATAAACCCAGGCAGCAAAAAAAAAGAGCCCAACTGAGAAAAAAGCCCGGAAGAAAAAGACCAAAGCTCCCTCAGATAGAACCAAGTCCAAGCCCAGTTCTGAGAGCCAAGCTGAAATGAGGAAACATGCAAAACATATGGGTTGGGACTGGTTCACAGATTCAGATTCTGAGTCCTCCTCTTAGAATAGATTGTACTTAGTCTTTTCTTTCCTTTCCACTTTTTTCTTGTCATTTCAATTACAGTTGTACATTTCTTTCTAACTTAATAGAATTTCTTTTTGTATTTTGCTTTGTGTATTTGATCTGTGTGTGTTTACCTTTTTATTCTTGACTATTACCCTACACTTTCTCACCTTTGAACCAGTGAGGACACTGCTCCTCAAGGTTTGGGGGTGTGGCAGGGTAGGTTTTCCAATAGAATAGTTAACTTTAGTACAGTAATTGTGGTGTAACTGGGATGAATAAAGTTAATTTCCACCTAACTTGCTGCAATGAGGAAATTTGTGAAAAAATTAAAATATTTTTGCAGACATTTCGAAACTGAAAATGTTATAATCTTGACACCACCATGAAGCTAACATTAGAAATGCTAAATTAATACTTAGTAAACCTAAGAGGAGAGAAAAAGGTGAAAAGACATCCCATGGGTTAATTTGAAGACCATACCTAGTGAGATTTGGGCCCATCATTTTCTTTTGAAGAGTGCTTTTAGCATTATTTATGCTCTAAGGACTGATTGAGTCAAGACTTATTCACTAGAAGTTAGGCACCTCCAAATCAAAACTGATTGACAACACTCATGACACTAAGGAAATGATCTAGGGCCTTCATTTGGACAGTTTGAGCCTGAGAATCCAACCTTTTAAAAACTGCCCTTTTGCATACGGTAGTTGAGCCTTAAAAATCCTACTTTTCTTTGACAAACACCAGAGTACTTGCACCTTAACCTCATGACCTGATTCAACCTCACCCTCACTCTGAGAATTCAGAAGGTAAAGGAGAAGGAGTTAAAGATAGTGAGAGTGGTCCAACATTCTGTGGAAGGTGAAGAAAAGCAACTTATGAACAACAGTGTATCAATGGTGTTTGTGTGGCAGTTCATCATAAAAATCATAAAAATGATTGAATAAAAATAAAAAGAGAAAAAAAAAAAGAAGTCTAGAGAAGAACATCATTTGAAAATTGAAAAGAAGAGAAGAAGCTGGCAACTTTGATTCTGGAATATATCAAGTAAGATAAAGTTTTGCTGAAATGAAGGTTGTGAAGTCATGAATCACTCCTTACCTTACTGATTTCTTAATTTTGATTTCCTTTTTACCCCTTCATTCTATATACCCCTCACCCATAGGCCACTTTACAACCCATTCAAAAAGACCTTATAGATCCAAAGTGAAATGAGCTGTCATGTGGAGATGAGGAGTTGTCCAATCTATGGTGAAAAGCCATGAGGATGTCAGAAATTAGAAGCCTTGCCTATGCTCATGCTTGCAGGCCCATTTGGGGTTTGTAACTGCTCTTGAGCTGTTTTAAATGTGAACACCCTCAGATTGTCAATGTTGAGAGATAGCCCTGGTGAGAATTAGGTCTGAATTTTAACCTCATTGGGGTTGTATCCAACCTAATTTTTGAATTTAAGGCAAGCTTGGTACTGATTTTTACACATTGAATTTCTAATGTAAAATGAATGATGGTGATGCAAACACATGCTAATTTTGAGCTTGAATGGCCTGCATTACTGCTGTAGTTTCCTCTAAATGTTAAAGAATGGGTGTGGAATGAAGCTTTATATAATAAAATCTGTGTTGTCATTAACTGCACTATACTTAATTGTTCTAATGGTGAAGTTTGTGGGTATCTTCACTAGAAACCCTCAGGAGACTTCACTCCACTAGGGATCACCTAGGGGTTTAAAAGGCTTGGTACATATGCTAAATGTTACCGTGATCCCTACGAAAGTGGCATTTAATTAGTTAAAGCTTTGCTAAGGGACTAGCAAAGATTAGGTTTAGGGGTGTGTTAAGACCTGAAAAGTACCACTTTTCACCCCTTAACTTAATCTCTATTAGAGCCTTAGTCATTTAATAAGTGTGTGTTAAGCCCATTTTATAGCTAATAAGTAGCAGCTACAGAAAAGGCCCTAACCATGCCAAGAAGCTTACTTTTATCCCAGAAGTACCTCAGGAGAAAGGGAGCTAGACCCAGACAGAGAACTGGCTGCAGTATAGGCACAGCAAAGCAGCAACAAGCTAAGAAATGAGCCTCGCACAGATGTCATAAGGTTCAAATTGAATCAGAAAGAATGCTTCGCATAGCTGTCACGGGTTTCTGAAGGTAGCACGCCAACTGGTCATGCTGTTCTCGCGAAGATTGAAGACAGAAGGGAGTAGAAAGCATACTTCGCGCAATTCTCGTGAGGCTCAGTCATAAGCTCTCGCACAGTCTCACGCAGCTCAAGTAAGGAGCCTTTAATATTTGCGTGATTCACTGAGGAGAGAGAGCTCCAGGCATTCCTGCGCGTAGCTATCACGCAGTGACCGCGGGATACAGACCTTCAAGGAACTGCTCGCGCGATCCAGAGGCCAATGCGCCTTGCTTCTTCACAAGGATCCCCGCGGGATTCACCAAGGAACGAATCGCACACGCAATTCTCCCGCCATTCAAATGGAAAGAGCAATTTCGCGACGACCAAACCATCTATCCCGCGACTGCAAGAGCTTTAAGTTAAATCAATCTCGCGACGCCAATTCTATCACGCGACAAGACCTAGAAATCCTTGCTACCTAGCAAGGCTCGAGATCTTAACTTCTCCCCACTTCTGCAGGGGCAATCTGGAAACTTCCAGCAACTAGGGCATGCACTCCAATGCTATAATCTTTGTGCACACGCCCCAAGGCATCAAAGAAATAGAAATGAGCCATGATTGCATTGATAAATTAGGGTTTTCCTAACCCTAATGCTCCCACAGCTGACTGCAATAGAAGCCTAAGCCTAGTTTAGGTTTAAGGGTCTTCTGTACTCCTTCTTGAATCAACTGTAGAATTGTAGTAGGCTAAGGTTAGGGTTTAGGCAACTTCTTTTTCCCTTTTCTTCTCTCCATAGTCCAGCACTTGCTGGCTATGCCTTTGTATGTTTATTTGGAACAATTTTAATAGTGTTTTATAATAGGATGTTATATTTATATGGGAATGGTGTTTTGAGAGTTGTTCTGTACAAGGCTGCTGCCTTGAGATCCTCCATTGCTAAGTTGCATTGTAAGCAATGGAGGATTATTTTTAAAGATTTATTTAGATCCAAGTGACCTGTGTGTCTAGGCCAGGCACATTGCAGGCCTATGCCCCACCATAGGAACCACTAAATCTTAATCCCCATGGGAGCCTGAGCTGGTAGCCTTATGAACATGGTGGTGGCAGCAATCTTCTTGTTCAGTCTCGGACCTCTGTGAGGAGGATAGCCTCTGTGGATAGTCTGTGACCATTCAAGTGGACAGATTATAGCTCTAGGGTGAGGCCAATCCACAGATCTAAGACAGATTCTTCTTCTCTGCACTTGTGCTTGTAGCCTTATTAGAAATTGTGCAGAGACAGACTCTCCTATATTTGTATAGACCCACCATCAGATGGCAGATCTGATCTGGCTATAGAGATTGTAGGCTTATGACTGGATCACTGCTATATTTCTAAAGCAGTGAACAGCTAGGCCTAAAAGCTAGTACTCAAACTCTTACTGGTTTTGTGTGTCCAAGCTAGTGCACATTGTAGGCCTAGCCCCACAGACAGAACTTTAGAGGTTGAGGTTCCTATGGATTCTTGAGCTGGTGGCCTGGATGAAGTAGTGCCTATAATGATAAACTTGTTCTGACCCATCTCTGGACTGTGGTTCCCCTATTGGATAGTCTGTGACCATTTAAGTAGACAGGTTATAGCCATAAGGGATTGGATCATGGCACAGGGGTGAGTTGGATCCTTTCTCCTCTTTGGTGATAATAATTTCTATAGCAACAGATCTGAGTCTGAGTTATAAGTCCCATCAGAGATGTACCTTATAGCTTACTTCTCGCCTTTTTATATTTACTTTCTCACACTCCATCATTCTTCTCAACCATTTCTGTAGTTTAGGCATTAGGTTACCTTAGGATTTAACCATTAGTGACCTTAAATCCCCTTCCATTTAGGATTGCCAGATCTGTAGTCAGATCTGGAGGGCCTACTAAAGATAGCTCCCGTGGAGCTTTACATCAACTTTCCCTGTGGGACAAACTCTTACTTATTAAAACTTACTACAACAGGCCCTGTATCTTGCAGGTCTGTGTATTTTTAGGCTTGCTGCTCTGTAGTTTTCAATCCACCTTTGATTTATTTTCACTAACACATTCTTATCACTGTCTCCAATAAAGTCAGCAGCAAGCACATAAATACCTTAACAGTCCCTTCCCTACCGGTCCATCCTTTTACATTTTGTACCTGGTGCTAACTTCTTAGCCTTCGGCGGTCCATAATCTCAAGTAGTCCTCCTCCTCCTTTATGCGGGTTCCTGATGGTTTTGACTTGATTTTGATTTGACTGACCAGTCCTCTTTCTTTTTACACATTTTGATGGGGGAGATGATTCTGATGAGGATGATGTGGAGGCAGATTCTACCGAGGCACTGAATGTCAGACCTTAAGATCCTTCTGGTACGGGGGCCTCAGGGAGCTCAGCAGTAGAGACCCAGGGGACTTTCAAATGCTTTGATGATGCCTTCCTCTCGGGCTTGTGTGCCGAAGTGACTGAGCCGGCCCGCCTATCTACGGAGGCAATTAGAGTTCCTCCTCCTGAGCTGGTCCCAGGGGTGAGCTTTCTTTTCAATATATTTCTTTGCTTGCTCTTGTATTATGGCTCCTGTAGCTGACCTCTCTTTCTCTCTCTTTCTTGTAGGATTATGAGTCAGCTGTCAATCAGGTAGAAATCTATTGCCATATTACTAGCCTTCGGGATGTGGAAGTGGTAAGTGTCACACTGTGCGAGCATGGATTCTCTCGAACCCTTTGCAACAATGCGCTCTCGGTGGAATAAAATGTAGAGTCGCCACCCAGAGCTTTTGGTGACCCGGGAAACCTTTAAATCGATATTTTGAGCACCAAAGTGCTAAATATGACTTTGATTTACCGGTCTTTACCAAAGGCTCTAGGGTAGGGGCTTCGGTTATCGATCGGGAAGGGTTTAGGCACCCGATCAACCCGCACGTAGCGGTCTCTATCTATGGCCAAAATGAAAACAATTGGGCGGAGCTTCCCCTTGCCCGAAGGCAATATGGTCCTATCAAGCTTTGAGCCAAACTAAAATTTTGGCGGCGTAACGGCTTGAATCCTTGGATGGAGGAAACACCAAGAAGGTAGAGGAAGAGAGGGGTGAGCCGAAGCTCACGGGCCCTTGTTACACCGTAGGAGACCTTCACTTCAGCGTGCTTCCGATGGCTTTAAATGGCTTAAATGGTAGAAGAATAGGTTCTAATGCTAGGATTCGGTCGATAGGAGGTGTGGAATGAAGCTAGGGACTAAGCTTTAACTAAAAGAAGTGATCTAATGGTTGAAAAGGGTTGCAAAGGATGATCTATGCATGCTGGAATTCTGGTTGAAGAGATAAGAAAAAACTTTCTCTCACTAGGGCTCTCTCTCTCCTAACTCAAGCTTTCACCCTAATCTTTTCAACCTTGATTTTTTCAACCCTTTTGGAAAGAGGGGGCCCTCTCTATTTATAGAGAAGAGGTGGGTTAGAGGGTTACTTAAGAGCTAATTGGTTTAGTAATTAGATAATCCTCCATCTAAGGTTTTCTAGGTTTTTAGGGTCCTAGAGGTTTGGGAAATTGGTTTCAATGGCGGATGATGGGGTGAGACCATGGGTGACTTAAGGGTTGCCAATAAGCTCAAAGGGGGTGCAACCAACCTTAAGACACACACCTCAACCAAGGGGATGGTCAAAGGGTCAAATCAGATGGAGAAAATTCGAGCATTTAATGACATATACTGTAGCTAGTATATATATATACGCCCGGTTTATGCGATGAAAGTTCAAGAAAACCAGGAATGAGAAGATGGGTGCCCGTGGTGGGCGACCTATGCTGGGTGTATATATTATATCGCTCGCCAAATTTTAAAAATGCCGTATATATATATATACACGCCGACCAAATTGGGTATTTTATGATGTAATACATACGCCTGAGCAAAAAGTCATGATTTTATGTGAAATTTCAAATAGCCATATCTTTTGAACCACAACTCCAAATTGGGTGATCTCTAGCTCGTTGGAAAGCTGGAGAAGTCCTCTTTCCAACGGTGTGTGTCTCATCCTCAGAAGCAGTTTGTATAATAGTTTGTAGCTCTCCTCCCATCAAATGCTCAGAAGGGTTTAAATTGAGTCTAGGAAGGGATCCTAGGGTTTAGGGGTGATCTCTAAGTGTTGGGGGAATGGTTCTAATGGGTTTTAGGTGATTCCTAAAGGTATGGATAGATTCCTAAGGGTTCAGGGGTGCATCTTTCTCGGAGCACAGACTGATCGGGCCTTGGGCCGAATTTGGGTGTCTACAGATGCCCCTCTTTTGTATTCGATCACTAATGATCGGATGCCAAAGACAAGAGACATCCGAGGAGGTCCAAGGCACGTTTGATGGGTCCACCTGGTTCAACTCAATTCTTAAATATTTATGGTGATGGTGAGTGTACTTAACCCCTCTCATTTCGGGATATCGTTTGTACCTCAAAGCTAACAGCCCCCAAGCGCATTGTGACATTACTAGGCATAACTGCAATGATCACAGAAAGTGTAAGCCCGCTAGCCGGGATATCGTCCACTTCCTGAGGGAAATTATAGATTTGTGATGTTGAGTATTAATCTGAACCAGACAGCTCCATGAAACGGGCTGATCGATCTATGCTTGAATCGATCTGAAGCACAGCCTAAAGCTAATCCTATGGGATATTGACTGCTCCATTGGATTGGCCATGGGTGGCCTTACCTAGGTAAGGCTCGGAGTCTTTGGGCGAACCCATCAACCTCGAGGTTGTTTTAGCATGACTTACCCGAGTGGAGCGAATGTTGATGTCGCAATACTTCTTGGGAATGCATGCCCATTTTCAGAATAATTTTTTTTGTGTTTCCTCTTTCTGAATTTTCTTTTATTTCGAGGCCTCTAAGCAAAGCTCAAGGACCTCTGGCAACTTTATTCTTGCACAACTCTTTAAGTGGATCAAATGTCAGTTGATACGCTTTAAGAATGCAAGCACTCTGCCGGGGATAGGTGCACCTTGGGGATGTGCTCATTCCGGTGGTGAGGTGCTCCTAATTCATATGAACCGGAGTGCCTTAACTCAAGACAAAGCTAAAAAGGATCGAGCTAGAACTAAACATTCATCGAAAGAGATGGTCAATTCTAGCCTCCGTCCCTAATGAAATTACATATTACTAACTATGCACAGATAGACACCCATCAGGGGCGATAAGCAGTAAATAGGCGTGAACGGAAGCCTCGACCCTAAGGTACAATTTACAAGGACAAACGACCGGATACCCAGACGCAAGTGCGTACATTCAACAGGGACACCGTGCCTATACAGGTTTCAAGTCTGTGTAAAAGGAAATAAAAGGGAATGAGCCCTTCGGTCTGTATGTTTGCGCATAGTTTGGTCGGTTGTAATTTCATTTTTGACGGGTCAGTTTTGACTGACAATAGACTTTTCGAATGGTCTGAAGTCAGGTGCACTCTTGGTCAATCATGGATCAGAGGGTGGATTGTCAGAACCAAAACATGGAAGGTGGGGTCAACCTACTCAGGATTTTCACTACATAACAACAGGTTGTTATTCCAAAACTTCTCCTTCTTTTTTTTTTCTTCATATATTTTTTTGCACATGTCAGTTCGAGACTTTGAGCATGCTCAAACTATTTTTATTTTTGCATATATCCTTAGGCAGATCTGCTTGCCATGTTGATATATCTTAAGGGCGTGTGCATTTCGGTGGTAGGTCCTTGGTTTGCCTGCCGGATCAAGTATGGGGTGTCCCTGTGTAAGACATGGTTTGAGAGTTTTCGAGTGAACCCGATCATTCTGAATTGATTTATCACGGTTCTCGGAGTGGCGTAAATGGTCATTGCGACGTTCTTTTGAGAACTAGTGTCACTTTTCAGCAATTCCCATTTTTTCTTCTCTTTTTGGATCTTATGATTTTATGGAGCACTCAACGGGTGCTTACAGATCTAGATCCATTTATTGTGGCATGGTCCCTTTGGGCCAGTCGAAGAGAGCTCGAAGGGCCGTTTGGGGATGCGCGCACCATTGCTTGATGGTACGTGGGCTTCTAAGGGGGATCGGGCCGTGGTCCATAGCATAGGGGGTCCGTCGGGCCTCAAAGCCAAAGAGAATGGCCAGGCAGTTTTAAAACTGCCATTTTTGGTCGGGCGTATATAATATATACGCCTAACCAAAATGCAGCGAAAAATGGCCGGGCGTATATATTATATACGCCTGACTAAAATTGGTAGTTTTTAAAACTGTCCGAGCCCGAGCACAAAATGGACCCCCTCTCTTTCAAACTCTACCTTCTTCCCTCCTTCTTTCTCTAGTCCGGGACAGCCCCTTAGGGTTTTGGCATTCGATTTTTTTCTTGAGTTTTAATATGCATGTGCGGATCAAGAGATGCTTATCCTTCGCCGATTGGATCTATTTCTTCTCCCTATTGAAGGTAATCGACCTTTCCTTTGAACTTTGGTAGTATTATGTTGTTTTTTTTTGTATTATTATTATTTTTTTGGATGTTCCTTCTTCCTTTTTGTTGTTTATTTTTTTTTTTGTATGATGCTTCCCCTTTTTGTTGTTTTCTATTATGTGATGCTTTTTTTTTTTGTTATATATGTGATGCTCTTTCCTCTTTTTTGTTGTTTTTTGTATATGTGATGCCCCCTTTTGGGTTGTTTTCTAATTTGTGATGCTTCTTTTTTTTGTTTTTTGTTTCTTTTCGCATATGATGCTCTTTTTTTTGTTGTTTTTTTTTGTATATGTGATGCTTTTCCGTTCTTTTCCTATTTTTATTTTATTTTATGTGATGCTCTTCCTTTTTTTTGTTGTTTTTTTTTTTTAAATTTTTATGATGGATTAGTGCACGTGTTATTGTTATTATTATTATTTTTTGTATTTTTGTCATTTTTCTCTTTCTATTTTTTTGGTTTGGAATGCCTGATGTTCTTTCTTTTTGTAGGGCATTTTTCTCTTTTTTTTTTTCCAGATATACGTGGTTCTTTAGGCTTATGCTCCCCTTTCTTTTTTTTTATTTCTCTCATTACTCATCACCATTCATTTTTCATTCATTTTTTGATGATGGATTAGTGCATTTTTTTTGTGTTATTCTCTTTTTCCTTTTTTTTTCTTTGTAGCAACCCCTTCTTATACTGATGTGTTCCATAGTTTCAGATGTCCGGTGACGAAGGGCAAGGTCCACAGGAGGGGCCCGAGATGGCCTACGGTCCTCACGGGGAACAGTTCATTGTTTCACAACGCTCATCTCAGCCTTGGTACAAAATGCAAGGTGAGGCCGCTTGTACTGGCCTCTTGCATTGTCAGCATACCCACATGTCCAACTTTGGGATCGCTGGTTAGGTAAACAGATGAGCCCCTTTTTCTTTTGTTTTCCTTTGATGCCTTCAATATACCAACTTGCCCCTATTTGATTGATGCCTTTTGTTTGCGACCCACCATTATGTTAAAGGTGGTTGGTTTGACCTCCAACATTCGTGCTTTATCTCCCAGTGGTGAAGGACACCGCCCAAGCTGGTTTTGGAGACTTGATTTCATGCCCCGCTGTGAGGGCTGACATGGCCTATCTGAAGGCCCTGATAGAGCGTTTTCGCCTCGAGACTATGACATTTCACATGGCCATGGCTGAGATGGCCCTCACGCCCACAGACTGGTCCATGATTACTGGGGTTCGTGTTGGAGGGGTGTCGGTGATACCTGTTCGCACGCCTGATAAGGAAGAGGTGACTCGGCTGATAGGGGCCTACCTGACCTCTGCGAATGTTCGTGGCTTCGAAGTCAAGTTATCTTGGCTGGTTGGTTTGTTCAAGCCTCACGAGTTAGTGGACCTGGGCCAGCTTGATGCGGCCATTTACCTCGAGCCAGAGCGTGTACTGATGCTGGCTCGCATTTCTCTGCTGTTCCTCCTGGGCAAGACTCTCCTCTCAAACACCAGCGGAGGGCGGGTCTCATTGTCCCTACTTAGTCATATGGTGAACTAGGACACCGTACATCGGTTCGATTGGGGAGGTGCTGGTTATGCGGTGCTCATGTCCAGCCTAGTGCGAGCCATTCTTAGGGACTCCAGTTCCGTTGTGGGTTTTTGGCCCGCTCTTGAGGTAATTTATCCTTTGGTCTCAATTCGCTCCCTCCTTCATTTTTACATATTTGTTTTTATCTGCTTGCTTTCTCAGGTGTGGGGGTATCTGCATTTCCAACCTGGTCGCCCTCTGCTTCTCTCTGAAGTTCCCACATTCCCCCTTATAAGCAATTGGCATGCAAACCACCGTCGGGACGTGGGCATGAAGCACTTGGAGTTAGGGTTGCGCTCTCAGTTTGATCTGCTGATCCCAGAGCAGGTATAACACTTTCTCTCTTTGCAAATTTGATAACTCTTTTATGCTGTGGGTTCTGACCGAATGTATAAATCCCTTCTCTTTTGTTGAGCAGGTCATCCTTGATCCCTACGCTGGATCCCCCTTCTAGAACCTGGCTGCAGTGGGCCCCTCTCACCTTTTATTAGATCGACGCATTGTTTTCTTCTATGGGTCTTGGGCTAGGGTCTATTACTTAGGAGAGAGGGTGGCTCATCAGTATCAACCTCTTTTTATCGTGCCCCAAGCTCCTCCAGATGATGTATTGGCTCCCGAGGGTTCTATTCAAATGCTTACTGCTCGCTTTCTCCACCACGGGGTCCCCATTGATGACCTTCTCTTTCCTGGGGGATATCAGATGTGGTATGAGTCTTTGCCTTATCGTTCCTTGCTGCTCCGATTCGTGCCTGAAGCCAACATTTTGGCTTTTGGCGGTCCGCGCTCTCAGGTAATGTTCTTTCCTCTTCCTATTAGCAGCCTTCCATATGATTACCTTAATTGCCCTGCTTTTTGAACAAAGACTGTTTCTCTTTATAGTTTGGACAGGATGGATAATCGGATGAGGGGATGAGGCGCCTATTCTGGTGAGGCTATATGTGTAGGACCTTCGACCCTTTCCGGTGCTTTGGTGCTTCGGTTCATCAACTAAGGTCCAGGGGACCTTTAGGTGCTTGGATGATGCCTTCGTCATCGTATGTGTATGTGATGTGGTGAGAAGGCACACATGCTAAAGCTATCCAGTTCCACCCCCGAGGATCCACAGGGTAATCTCTCCCTTGTTACGTTTCTCTTCTATTTTCTGGGATCGTACCGATGGCCTGTGTGACTGATACCTCTCTCTTTATCTTTTTACTACAGGACTATGAGTCGGCCGTAAACCAAGCCGAATATTATCGTAACATTGCCAGTCTCTGGGAGGTTTAGGTGGTGAGTGAATATTGATCGCATCTAGTCATCTCATATTTACTTTCTGCTTGTTTCCCTAACTAACGACCCTTCATGTGCTTACGCAGCGTGCTCGTGAAAAGGATTCGCGTTCTCTGCTTGGCCGCATCTCTTAGGCATGGACTCGGGTGGGGGAGACTAGTACCTTTCAAAGCGCGACCCGACGTCGGAAGAAGTCAAAGGGGGCTGCCAAGGACTAGTTTTTTTTTTTCTAAAAATTTGGAACAATGAAACAGTTTAGGTTTTGGAATATTGGGGAATATGTAATAATTTTCTTTGGATTTTTTTTTTGGATGGTCTCACAACTTTCAAGGTTTATATGAATGCTCCGTTTATTTCTGCCTCTATGATGCTGTTTCTTTTTTTTTTTCTTTCTTGGACGGAGCGGGTCAGAGCCCCTTCCAACGATGGGGGAAGCTCGCGTATGACTACCCGCATATGTCCCATGGGTGCTACGTCATCCGTGGGCGCGCTCGCCCGTGGGCTGCCCCGAGACAAAAAAGCAGGCTAAGTGAAATCTGCTCTTGTGGAGTAAGAAAAAGGAATGGGATAACACGAGGGGGGCTACACTTCCACTTTTAATGGCATATATATTATATTATATACGCAAAAATTTTGAATTTTTCTGGCGTATATATCTATACCGCCAAACAAAACTGCCACGTTACCCTTGGGTATATAATATATACGCTTGGCTAAAAATTTGAATTTTTGGCTTGGCGTATATATTATATACGCCTCCTATAAGTGATGCTCGACGGGTTCCTCATAACCCACACCCAGCCCTCTTTGTCTCACTATTCACTCGGGCTTTGCCTTTTTGCCCCTCCTTTTCTTTCTTTTTTTTTTCTTCCCCCTTTTTCTTTGATAAGCGGGTCCATCGGCCTACATTGATTGAGCTTTATCTAGGACATCTTTGTATGTCTATGGACCCACATCCCAGCCCAAATTCTCATACGGGGGATGGGGTTAGTGTACTTCCTTGTTTGGACTCGGGGCCCAGTTATTTGCAAACGTGGTGCACTAGCTTGGCTGAGGGCAAGCTCGCTGCTCTGGATTGCCACAGGTTATCCCGCCTTTCCTCTCTCCTTGCTGTTCCTTTGTTGCCCGACCTCCTAAAGGCAGCTTTTGCATCATGGGATCCTAGGGCTCATGTCTTCAGGTTCGGGTCTAGGGAGCTCACCCCAACTTTGGAGGAGCTAGCCTCTATCACCGGCTTGAGGATGCATCGGGGGCTTGCCAATGTGGTGCCCAAGCTGGGGTATGCAAAGGCGGTCTACGCGGTTCTTGGCTTGAAAAAGGGTGGGTATGAGAAGGGCTTCACCAGCGGGCCCACTAGGTTCTCGGTGAAATTCCTGAGAGAACTTTTTGGTGACTCGAGTCTCCGAAAGTTGCCTATCCGAGATCCTTTCAATGTGAAGGCCTTTGCCCTTTATTTGCTATAAGAAGTTCTCTTCTTTACTAGGGGCAAGACATTCTCCCTCGGGTTATACGATGTTTTGACCGAATTGGAGGGAGGCCGCTCATTGGTGCATCTAGTCTTGGCTGAGATGTATCGGGGCCTGAATGCCTCGGCCTCGGGCCGGGTTGGGATTCTTCACAGGAGTCCACTCCTCATTCAGATTTGGCTGGGAGAGCATTTGGCTATCATGGGGCCTGTATCGAGATTCTGCTTGGTAAGAGGGGATGTGGCCCGGGGCTTTCTGACACGCTGTTCAAGGCTGCCCCATGGGAGCATCGAAGAAATGAGCCTGTGGCTATTTGATGCGGAGCTGATCTGGCAGCTTCCCTGGTTGGACGGCACCTTTCCGATTGTCTGCTCTCAGGATTGTGAGGGTATCACGCTTTTGGGGTTGACTGGTAGTACCTATTATTTCCCATCTTGGGTGCTTCATCAATTTGGATATACCCAACGCGTGCCGTGCACTGTGAGGCCACCCCTGTGTTCCTTGATATTCTCTTGGGTTCTCTCAGTGACCTAGATCGCATAACAGCACTCTAGGAGACCCGCCAATCAGCGTATATGTGTATCTTGGCTCAGGGAGGTGCCCTCTCTTCTGATTATGAGGTTTGGCTGGCATCTGAGAGCTTACCTGCTCCTAACCCGGTTTCGATAGATGTGATAGAGACAGGGCCCTGGCCATTCAAGGAAACGGTGCTCCAGACTAGAGTTGAGTCTCTTTTTACAGAGAAGCTAGCTTTGACTGAGGCTTTGGGGAAGGAGAGAGCCGAGAGATGGCGTGGAGGTGAGGCTGATGGGAGTGAGTTCTTGGCTTTGAGTCTTCATGGTAGGTGGTTGACCGATCGAAATGCCCGTGAGGATTCTCTTCTTGCAGAGATTAGTGCTTTGAAGCGTGGTTCCTGCTCCTGACCTGTTCCTGCACATACCACAGATCATATACACAGAGAGGGGGGGCTGATGCCCCTTAACAGAGATCTCCTTTTTTGGATTGTTTCCTTTTCATTTACTTTATACTTATACAGAAGGCAGAGAGTAGAAAGTGTGTCATGTTGTTATCTTTTTGGGACGTGACACTCCATACGCGATGCTTGTAAGAAAAGAAATGAAATCTGTTGAATACACATATACATATATTTTTTGGTATTCGAGTTTTCTTCCATACGTCTCGCAACTTAAGTTTTTTTTTTTGTTTTGTTATTTTTTTTTCTTATGGAAAAGAAAAATCTATTATCTTTTTTCAAATTTTTCTCATACACAGGATGAGGCTTCTTATTGGAAAGGAAAATATATTATCTTTTTTTGAAATTTTCTCCTTTTATGATGTTGGTATTTTTAAGGCCAACCAGCGGGTCCTCTTTTTGAGCATGGTCGGACCCCATTTAGGAGTTTCCGGTGCTTCATTTTAAACGTGGATAGGTCAGCTCCCCTAGATTGATTGGTCTTCTGGCCTTACCTTTGGTCATGCGTCGGACGATGCGGTAGAGATGACATGCTTGATTAGTATCTGATCTAATTTTAACATGAGCGGCCCCACAAAAAAAGGGGAAGGGGCTCAAGGAGTTCGGACTAAAAAAGGTGAACCAGAACAGATCCTCTGCTAATCTCTCTTTTTTAATGTTTTTGCTCACAGCGCCTAAGACGGGTTTTCACCATGCCTGTCATCCCTATTTTTACCCGTAGTGCCCTTTTGAGTTTTCACTACATCCATGGGTTTAGCTCTCTTACCCCAAGCGCCCTTTCGGGTTTTCACCTGGTCTGCACAAGCCTGCTGTTTTTACCCGTAATGCCCTTTCGAGTTTTCACTACGTCCATCTTGCTTTGGACTTGTATTTTTATTTTATTTTATTTTTATTCAGTTTTATTATTATTTTTTTTTTTTAGAACCAGAAAGCCACGACATAGACAAAGATTCCGTCATAACCGGCTGGATGGGGTTCTGGTGTCGTCTCACGACTCGGCTCATGTTGACTTAACAGATATTATGACTGCTTACGAACCTACGAAGAGGGCTTCCTTCAGGATGTAGCTTGGCTATGGGTTAGGTTAGGATTTGAAGGTGTGCTGGGCTAAAAAAGTGTTTCCTTGACATGGCTTAAATTTTCTCAAAGTACCTTCTTCCTTAGGGGTTTTAATATACATGCCTCATGATTCTTCTTTTTTTTTTTTTTCTTACTTCATTTTAGGCAATCTCTTTTTGAAGTTTTACTTTTTTTTATTTTTTTTGGATTTTGATAGTAACTCTACTTCATATTTTCTTTCCTTTTTTTTTGGTATATGTACACATATATTTTTTTGGGGGAACGGGTTTATTGAAAGAAAGGTCCAGGCTCAAATGGGGTAGCAAAGGATATCATCATTTTTGGGGATGCTTTCTGGCTACTGTGCTTGGAATGATGGCCTCTTTTGGGTGGTTCTTAAGCAGTCACATATCTGTTTCATCAATACTTACCTTATCGCGATAGACTAAGAGTAGAACCGTCGGACGTATCCAGCGTTGATGGGCTCAGGAAGATGATCTCCGTCCATGGTGGCGAGGCGGATGGTGTATCCTGGCAGTACTTCTCGAATGACGTATGGTCCTTCCCAGTTCAGCTTAAATTTTCCTCTTGGATTGGCGTGGAGGGATGGGAAGATCTTCTTCAACACAGTGTCTCCTACCTTTAGATCTCGATTGCAGACACGTTTATTTTAAGCGCGTGCGATCCTCCCTTGGTAAACTTGAGTGTGGCTTAAGGCCAGGAGTCTCTTCTCGTCCAATAAGTTCAACTGATCAAAGCATGATCTCTCTTTCTCTACTTCGGGTAGGCCAGATTCCATGAGGATTCGGAGTGAGGGTACTTCAACCTCTACCAGGAGGACGGCCTCAGTTCCATATACAAGGGAGAATTGTGTTGCCCCTATAGTGGTACGGATCGACGTTCTGTAGGCCCAAAGCGTGAAGGGTAACTACTCACACCAATCTCTGTATGTGACGACCATTTTCTCAAGGATGTGGACGACCGTCTTGTTCGCGGCTTCCACGGCTCCATTAGTCTGAGGTCGGTAAGGGGATGAGCGATGGTGCTTGATCTTGTACTGTTCGCAGAAGTCTCGGATGCGCTTATTCGCAAAGTTTGTGCCGTTGTCCGTGATGATATCTTTGGGTACTTTGAATCGGCACACAATATTGTTCTTGAGAACTTCTCAACGTGAACGGCCGTGATATTGGCATAGGATGCCGCTTCTACCCACTTGGTGAAGTATTCAATGGCGACGAGGATGAACCGATGTCCGTTCGATGCTTTCAGATTAATCATTCCGACAATGTCGAGGCCCCAGGTAGTAAATGGCCAAGGAGTGGTCATGCAGTGAAGATTAATGGCAGGAGCGTGTATCAGACTGGAGTGTTCCTGACACTTGTAGCATTTTTGAACATGTTTGCAGCAATTCGATTCCGTGGTGGTCTAAAAGTATCCCTGTCGCAGAATTTTCTTGGCAAGCATGTGACCACTAACGTGGGCTCCGCATACCCCCTCATGGATTTCTTTCATAATATTGACTGCTTCAGTTTCAATAAGGCACCTGAGTAAGATGTTATTGTATGATCGCTTGTAGAGGCATTCCCCGCAAATGATGTAACTTGCCGCTAAACATTGAATGGTTCGTCGGTCTGTTTTGGATGTACCCTCTGGGAAAGTTAGGGTCTCGAGGAAATTCTTGATATCTGAGAACCAAGGTGGCTCATCATCAGGCTTTGTAGGATCCTCAATCTGGAGGCAGAAGGCTGGCTCATTCCTCTGCTCGATCATGATCGGCTTCATCTCAACACCATAGGGGATTTCAATCATTGACGCCAAATTTGCTAATGCGTCGGCAAAGTGATTCCTTATCCGGGGGACGTATGAGAAAGTCACATCTTGGAAGCAAGCTATTAGATCCTCGAGGTGTTCATGATAGGGGATCAGTTTTTCATCTTTCGTCTTCTAGTCACCATTCGTCTAGCATATGATTAACTATGAATCGCCAAAAACTCGAAGGTGAGTTATATTCAAATCGAGGGCTGCCTGTAGACCAGCGGTGCAAGCTTCATACTCAGCCATATTGTTAGTGCACGGGAAGTTGAGCTTGGAAGAGATGAGTACATGGGATCCTTTTGGTGAAATTAGGATGGCGCCAACTCCTTGGCCTTCGGCATGCGATGCCCCGTCAAAGTGCATTACCCATGATTCTTTTGCTTCTTCTGTATCATCTTCCGTCATGAACAAGATATCTTCATCTGGGAATTCGGTTCTTAACGGCTCGTAGTTAGGTAAGGGGTTCTCAGCAAGATGATCGGCGAGTGCCTGTCCCTTGATCGATTTTTGAGTGACGTACGTGATGTCGAATTCAGATAACAATAGCTGCCATCGAGCAGTTCGGCCAGGGAGAGCAGGTTTCTCAAACAGGTACTTCAATGGGTCCATTCGCGCTAGAAGCAGGACAGCTTGGGATAACAGGTAGTGTCGAAGTCTTTGAGTAGCCCACACGAGCGCTAGGCATGCCTTCTCCAAATGAGAGTAGCGCATCTTGTAATCAGTAAACTTCTTGCTCAGATAGTAAATGGCTTGCTCTCTTCTTCCTATTTCATCATGCTGCTCCAAAACACATCCCATCAAAAACTCAATCGTGGACAGGTACATTATCAGGGGTCTACCAGGTACAGGTGGTACCAACACCGGAGGATTTAGGAGGTAACCCTTGGTCTTCTCAAATGCAGCTTGGCAGTCATCATTCCACTCAACTGGTGAATCCTTTCTTAGTAGTTTCAAGATTGGTGCGTATATCGGAGTTAACTGTGCGATGAACCGACTGATGTACTGGATTCTGCCTAAGAAGCCTCTGACTTCCTTCTCTGTAGACGGTGGTGGCATCTCAGTGATGGCCTTGATCTTGGTCGGATCGACCTCGATGCCTCTCCTACTGACAATAAAACCTAATAGCTTTCGACTATCAGATTCAATCGCAACTGCATTTTCTCAATCTCTCGAACAGCTTCTGAAGGTTTACCAAGTGGTCATCCCTTTCTGGCGATTTGGCGATCATATCATCGACATACACTTCTATCTCTCGGTGCATCATGTCGTGGAATAGGGCCGTCATTGCTCTCTGGTAGGATGTCCCAACGTTCTTGAGCCCGAATGGCATCACATTGTAGCAGAAGGTACCCCAGGGAGTGATGAACGCGGTCTTCTCTTGGTCGGCCTCTGCCATCTTAATCTGATTGTAGCCTGAGAACCCGTCCATGAAAGAAAGCATCCCGTGCTTAGCAGTGTTATCAACCAAGATATTGATGTGGGGTAACGGGAAGTCATCCTTAGGGCTTGCCTTGTTGAGATTTCAAAAATCCATGCACATTCGAACTTTTCCATCTTTCTTTGGTACGGGGATGATATTGGCCAGCCACTGCGGGTACTTGGATACCATGAGGAAACCCGCGTCGTACTGCTTAATGACCTCGTCCTTGACTTTCAACATCCATTCAGGTCGGAGGCATCTCAGCTTCTATTTAACCGGCTTGCAGTCAGGGTAGAGTGGTAACTCATGCTCAACCAGATCGATATCCAGACTAGGCATGCCTTCATACGACCATGCGAAGATGTCTTGGTATGACCGAAGGAAGTCTATCATACCTTTTCTCTCCGCAGGGGACAACGACATTCTGATTTTGGTGATTCTAGGGACCTCTTCGGTGCCCAAATTAACATCCTCTGTCTCTTCGACGATCGGGGTAGGGCCATGCTCAAAATTGGCAAATTGCTTGAGGAGCTCATTGGGGAGCTCATCGACTTGACCTTCCTCGTCCAGACTCGCGACTCCTACCTCTTCTCATATTTCTACAGGGAAGGGGTCGTTTTCGCATGGGATGGGTATCACGACATCATTTTCAATTTTATTAGGAATTTTAAAGGATAATATTTTTAGAATTGGTATTTTTTCTATTTTTATGGTTTTTTGCAATTTTTCGGAAGTTAGCCCCTGGCGAGGTGAATCTCTATATATACAGGGTAGAGTGTCCCAAAGGCTAGCCTCACTTCTTACAGGTTGTTTTTTTTTGGAGAGCCGGTGCCGTATTCACGACACTTGGCGACTCCTAGGAGTTGGGGCAAAGATGCCCATCTACTTACCTGCGAGGCTTGGCCTTTACCTCTTTGGTCGAAAACGGCATAGATAGGCTCATGCAGTTCCCCCCTCAGCATGTTTATGGAGGGATTCTCTGGGATCCTGTCTTTGAAGGTTAGGGTGGGCCCGGAGTGGTTAATGCTAGAGTGATGGGTGGGCCCGAGGATTTCCTCCTCAAAGAAGGAGAGGGCTGCCAAGTCCACCTCAAGGTCCGGGGGAAGATGTAAGGGTTAGTGGGGTGGGCGGAAGCAAGCTTGTGTGGGGTTACCCTTATCTCCCCATTCAGATCAATCTTTACTACCTCGACACTCACAAAGGTTTGACGGATGTGGGGTTGGGCGGGAGTTTCTTCTTCCAGGTTGATTCCTCTGGCCCTGGCGGCTACTGCGGCTCTCATCTTTTCTTTGGCCTCTCTGACTTCTTCTTCGTCGGGCTTGTAGCTTAGGCCGAATCTGGTTTGCTGCCCCTTAGCCCTAACGGGGTCTCTTCTTCCTTGAAGGCGTGGGCCCAAACCTTTCCCCTTTTGGTGGCCCCATTTGTGGAGCATGAACACTGCCGCATCCATTCCTACCCCAGTTTTGGCAGGGGTTTTCCCAGGTGATTCAAGGGTGACGGCTAAAAAGTCATACTCAAATCGATGGAAATCAGTGTCATCTGCTGTGTGCGACATGCCAAGTACTTTCAAATTTTCAATATGCAGGGCGCTCCGCTCCCTGTCTTCTCTGCTCTCACCCACGATGGTGGCGATTCTTCTGTCTGAGATGAATCAGAGTTTTTGGTGTAGAGTTGATGGTATTGCCCTGATCTCATGCAGCCACGGCCGGCCCAATAGTAGATTAAATGTAGATTTGATGTCCATCACCTGGAATGGGACAGTGAAGGTTTATGGCCCGATGATCAGGTCGAGGTCTACTTCTCCTATGATTTCTCTCCGGGTGTTATCGAATCCCCTAGCGCTTGTTATTGATGGCCGAAAGGTGTTGGGGTCACACCAATTTTGATTGCCGTCCTTAGAGGGCATACATTTAATGTCGACCCATTGTCTATCAAGACCAACGGCACCACCAAGTTCCCTACTTCCACTGTTATATTCAGGGGTTTAGAGTGATTGTTCCCCTCGAGCGGCAGATCCGCATCAGTGAATGAGATGGCATTTGGGGCTAATACTTGCCCGATTATTTCTCCCACCTTGTCTGGGGCCACGTGGGCGAAAACATGTGCGTCTTTGAGCGCTCCCATTAAGGCTTGAAAGTGGAGCGGGGACATGATCAACAAATCCCAGACAGTAATATGTGCAGGTGTCTTCTTGAGCTGTGTTTCCAACACGTGCTCTCTGGCCATTTTTTCAAAGGGATTCCCTGCGGCCTGTTCTTTCTTTTTCTCTTCTCCTCTATCGACCCTCGATGCTTCTGGCTGTGTAGAAATCCTGCTTGACCAGGTGATAAATTCGACTGCCTCTTCTTGGTTGCGACCAACATTCATGTCCGTCTGCTCATAACTTAACGGCACTTGATGCGGGTCATAGGCGGGTTTCCGGATGAGGAAGGGAGCGCATGGTGATTCCGGGTGGATGGTATATGTCAATTCTCTGCCCAACCAAAGTTGACTCAATAGGGGTGTAATGGTATGGAGCAGGTTGAATTTGAAGGTGCGAAGGGGGTTTGTGCAGGCGTTATCGAGGCATGGTAAGACCAGTGGTGATTGGGAGCGGGTGATAAGGGGAGTGGGTGAGGGGTCATATGTTTGGGTGGGGGTGAAGCCGAATTGGGGGTGAAATGGCACAGGGATGGTGGGGGTACGACTGGTATAGGGTGGTGGAAATGTCGAAGGTGGTGGAGCGGGTGATAGGGTATGACGGGGTGGGATGGAGTAGGCATGATATGAAGGGTTTGTAATTGGGGTGGCATGGTGGGGGGATGATGGGTCCGTGGATAAAATGGGGTAGACCGGGGGTGATGGAGTAGTGCATGGGGCGGGGTGATTTGGGGATGGTGGAGTTGTGTATTAGGCGAGATAATTTGGGGATGGTAGGGTAGTATGCTGGGTAGTGGGATTTGGGGGTGTGTATGGGGTAGGGTAGTATGGGGATGGTGGAGTATATGGGGTGGCTGACGGTGGGATAGTGTGTGGGATGGTGTGATTGGGAGGCGGTGCGTATTATGGGATAAATTGGGAGTGGGGCGGATATGTGTATGATTGCGGTGGGGCTGGGCCAGTTTGGATTTGATAGGCAGGAGCGGAAGTGGAAAAATACTGCCCTAAATCTAGGGGCTCTTCTTGGTATGCCGGGGTGGGGAAGTAATCGGCTAAGTACAGCGGCTCAATTACCCCTACAATTGGTTCACCCTCGCTCAGCCTGGTAAATGAAAACTCTTCTTGATTACTGATGTAATCTGAGGGGTCAAACTCTTCCTCTTCCACCTCTATGCAGTGGATGTTAGGCCTGGGGCCTCCTGGATGCGGTGGCAGAGGGGCCTAATGGATATTCTGGTTCTACCCTTGAGGAAGTGGCGGGGGAATAATTTTTTCTGCCTCTATTAAATCATGGATTGCGTGCTTTAGCGGGAAGCAGCGATCCATAGGGTGACCTGGCCCCTAGTGGAAGTTACAATGCAGGTTCGGATCATAGTTTCTTGGTATCGGATTGGGTGGTGGGCGAGGCTGGAGTAAATTGACCAAACCCTTTTGTAGCAACACTGGTAATAAGATGCTTAATGATTGCCCTAATGGCATAAAGACCCGTTCGAATCGTTCTTTCATCTGTTCCTGGGTGAACGGGGCCCTTGGCCCATTGTTCGGCCTTGGCGCTTTTAACGGCCGGGTGGGTGCGACTGAGCTATATCGAGGTGGTATTGGCCTGGGGATAAATGATGTTTTGCACCTCTGCCCCTGGCCTTCTTTCAATCCTTGGTTCGATAGCTTTTCGAACCCCAGCGGCCCCATTGGCCATGCTCTTTCCCAATCTGCCCTCTCTAACGGCGTCTTCGCAACGGTTGGCATTTCGGACCAAATCAAAAACGGACTATCACGATATACCAAGCAATTCGCCATGATGACCGGAGCTCCTCGTTATCAATTCAATCGCTTTCATCATCGAACTGTGGGTCACCCGGCCAATGCCCTCCACCTCCCTAAGTAGGCACTGAAAGTTTCATCATGCCTTTACTTCAAACGGGCCAGATCCGTCTTCCTTGGCTCTATGTCTATGTTATAGACATACTGTTCTTGGAATAAGTGTGTCAGATCTTTCCAAGTTTTGATCATGGATGGTTCTAGGGATGTGAACCATCTCAGTGTTGGGCCCGTCAGACTCTTTTGGAACACTTTGATGAGGAGTCGTTCATCTCCGCCGTACTGACACATATCCCCACAGTAAGATTTTAAGTGGGCGATGGGGTTACCCGTGCCATTATACTTATCGAATAACGACATTTTTAATTTCTGCTGTAGGGGGACATCCGAGAACAGACACAGGTCTGAAAAGTCTGTCGAATGTAGTTCTAGCCCTCCCATCTTCGTCAACTGCTTCTATATTCCGTCTATCTGTTCTTTTAGCTGCTCTGATTCTTTTAAGGCTATAGCTGGGGCTGCTTCCCCTTGATTTGGATCGGCCCTGGGTGTGACGATGACTGGCCTGGGGGGGCTGAAGCTGGCAGCTCCTCCACTATTGCGGATCTTATCCTCCTCATACTATTGGTCATTGTATTGGTGAGGGGCGAGGTCTGCTATTTGGACCTGGGGGGTGATGGGTTGGACGACCTGGTGGGGCCACAAGGCTTGTAGGGGATGGGAGGGGGTGAATGGATGAGTGGTTTGTGGATGAATGACATGCTGAGCTAGGTGTATATTCTGGGGGTGATGGGGGTGTGGTTGGTGCGGCGGGATGCTGTAGGCATGGTTTTGAGGCATAGGGTGGATCAGATTTTCCGCTGGAGGTGGGATGGGGGCGTAAGGGATGTAGGTGAATGAAGGGTATTGGTGAAGGGGTAAGGGGTTTGTGAATGGGCCTTGGTGAGTGTGGGTGGATGGGCCTTGGGTTTGGGCTTGATGGTTTTGGAAAGCTTGGGTTGATGGGCCTTGGGCTTGGGTGTGGGAGTTCGTATGATTTTGGGCTAATGGGCCCTATTGGGTTTGGGGCTAATGGGCCATGTGGGTATTGGGTGTGGGATGATGGGCCTTGGGCTTGGGTTTGATAGGTTTGGGCCCAAAGACCCTGAGGGGCTTGGAACTGGGCCTGGGCCTGAGTCTGATGGGTTTGGGCCTGGGTTTGGGTATGATGGGTTTGGGTTTGGCCCCATGGGCCTTGAGGATTTCGGGCCTGGGCCTGAGTCTGATGGGTTTGGGCTTGGGCCTATGGGTCTTGAGGGTTTTGGGTCTGGGTCTAATGGGCTTGGGTTGGGCCCATGGGCCTTGAGGATTTTGGGCCTGGGTCTGGGTCTGATGGGTGTGGGCTTGGGTCCATGGGCCTTGAGGATTCTGGGCCTGGGCCGGGATTTGATGGGTTTGGGCTTGGTCCCATGGGCCTTGGAGATTTTGGGCCTGGGCCTGGGTCTGATGGGTTTGGGCTTGGGCCCAAGGATTCATGGGGGTTTGGTCCTGAGATGAGGGGGCTTGGGTCTGTTGGGCTTGGGCCTGGAATTGAGGTTAGGGATCTTGGATGGTATGAACAATGGGTGGTTGAGCATGGTCATGGGGGAATGGGGTATGGAGGTTTTGGAGACCTAGATGTGGGGTTTGGAATGTTGGACTCCGAGAGGTAGCCCACAGGGCATACATCCTTCTCATGTCCTCCATTGAGGGCATGGATTCAGGTGTGAGATTGGAGGGTGATGGCCCATTCAAGGACGGAGGGGGTTGGATGAAATTGGGCATGACCTGGGTATGGGGGGTATGAATGATTGTGCTTGGAGGGTGTGGATGTATGGCTATGGAAGATGGTGGGTTACTGGTCACACCCTGGGAGAAGTTGGGCATGACCTGGGTAAATAGGGAGGTATGCTGGGATGTGGATGGGCCATGTGATGTGGAGGGTATGTGAGATGAGGTGAGTGGGGTATGGGATATAGGAGGCATGAATGATGAGGTGGACGGAGTGTGGGAGGTAGGCGGGGGATGGGGTTCCCGATGGGGTCTTTGGGAGTAGGGGGGTGTGGTAAGGGTGTATGGATGAGAGATGGGGATGTATGGGTCGGTTGGGAAATGAGGTGTTTCAGTAGAGGATGAGATGGGGGTATGTTGGGAAAATGTAAGGGTGGGGGATGGGGTGGATGCGAACACGGGTGCCCCAAATGGACCTGTGACATCGAACCAGGTTTTGATGAAGGTGTTGGAGATTGGGTCTTCTCCTATATGGGAATGGGATGGGGATGATGGCGGGGATGTATCGGCGCTCGACATGATCTGTTGACGAGTGTTGTATCGATGCCTTCGGTAGGGGCCGAACACTTTCCTAGTTCTTCCTCTACGGGTCGGGTTTGAGGTCGCCGTAGTGACGGTCGCACCGAAAGTGCACGTATACAGATTTATGATTTTTCTATATATTTATTATTTTTTTTTTTGAATTTTTCAAATGAAAATTATCTCCCCTATTTAAATGAATGATGATTTGGTGCCCTAGAAAAGTTCTTGTCTTGGGTGATATACGCACCTTTAGTAGGTCTCACGGCGGGATCCGACACACTTCGGAAGAAGCGAAAGGGAACCCATTCGTTCTATTGAAGGTGAGGGAATCCACGCAAATGACCTGATCCCCCAAAGCAAATCAATGAGAAGTCGCCTTCTTTTGACTGGGCGGGGGCCTATTGGGTTAGAAAACGAGCTTGCAGATTCCTTAGCCACACTAGCCTCGGTCATCCAAATACTTATCAAGTAAAATACCAAAACCTTCTTCATCAAAAATCTGACAGTACCCGCCCATGAAGTAACATGGACTGCCAAGAGAGAATTTCCCGTCCTCCCCACAAGTACAGGATTGAAAGAAGCAATCACCCGGGAAAGCACGTCAAGATAAAAACTGAAGTTGCTACATTCAGATTTGAAAAATCACCGACCGACGATGGACAACTATGATATTTTGACATATGAAACTTCTTGAAACATCAACATGTCCCCCCATATGCCACGAAGATCAAATGGAAGACTATAAGGAACTGATGCGTCCAATTCTGCATACTTGATGAAACATTATACAAAGAGGCCTTCACGAAAGGAGTACTGCTACAATGTGTCACGACCGCTGAAGGACAATACATCATCCGAGAAGCAGACGCTAGTGCCTGCGGCACCCACTCCGATAGATAGAGACTCGCCGATCAAGTTATACGATAAGGCTACTTCTGACAAAAGATGATCAGAGATTGCCACCTCTACATACAATCCTGCAAGCAATGCCAAGAACACGCCACACTCATCAAAGCTCCATCAGTTGCATTGAATACTATGACCTCGCCATGGCCGTTTTCGATGTCATTGAACCTTTCATAGACACCATTGGGAACGCTCACAAGAACGCATTCATACTTATAGCAACCGAATACTACACCAAATGGGTAGAAGCTAAATCCTATGTCAGAATCACCGCTTCAACACTCATAAGGGTTATCGCTGAGAATATCATCGCCAGGTTTGGAGTACCCAGGATGTTTGTCACTGACAACGGACCACAGTTTATCACGGAGAAGATGAAGAAGTTATATAAGAAGTACGATATTGATCTATGCCACTCATCACCGTTCTACCCTCAAGGCAATGAATAGACAGAAGCTACGAATAAAATGCTAATTCGAATCCTAAAACGCATAGTAGAAACAAGCAATAGAGCCGACTGGCCTGAACGACTACCAGAAGCACTCTGGGCCTATAGGACCATTATTCGTACGAACACTGACCAAATTCCCTACCTCCTTCCCTATGGAATGGAGGCAATCCATCCTTATAAATTTAACTCGATGATAAGCTATCCTTAGACGAGAGGAGAATTGCTCTACTCATGCAGTTAGAGCAACTCGATGAAACACGTCTAAGGGCAACTAATCACGCTTAGGTATATCAGAGGAGAGTGGCCAGGGCTTATAATGAGAAAGTCCTTGAACGAACCTTTAATATTGGGGAATTAGTCTTGAAAAAAATCATGCCTTCCAAGCACGCCCATCCGAAAGGAAAACTGAAATCGAACTGGGAAGGCCCATATGTCATAACAGCCACATACCCTGGAAATGCCTATAAACTGGCAAACCAAGACAGGGAAGAACTCCCTAGCCCTTGGAATGCCATGTACCTTAGAAAATATTATCCTTAGCCCTATGATCATCACATCTCGTGGTTAAATACTTATACTTATCACCCCTATAGTCGTCACGACCCATTCATTGGTCGTACGCTTTCAATTCTTAGAATATCCTTAAGACCTCCGATTTATCGCCTACCTTTTCTCACTCGGGCAATTTGATTAAAGGATTAATGACCTATCTAACCTCTTTTAAAAGCATAAGTAACACCCGATCCTCATTTCCCTTCCCTTGCTATTGGAGAAGACGTTAGAGTAAAAAAAATGAAGATGTTAGGTTCAATCAAAACTCATTATTCTTGCGCTAGCAGGATGCTTTCAAAAAAAATATACATTTGCATATCAAAAATTGAGTAAGACTATTACGACAAATGAATAAGTCAATGAGCTTAGGGAAGCATAAGCAGGCCGTGAGGACATCTCTAGTAATGTTACTAGAAGTGTATAAGCAAGCTGCGAGGGCATCCCTGATGTGCCCATACTACTAGATGCCATCGTAAGGTGGTGGGAGGAGGACAAACTCCTGCTAACCATAGAATGTGAGATTTTGATGGTGCCGAAATATAATGAAGAGCTCGATCATGGCATCCCCTATCCCCTCTTAGAAATAGATTGTTACCTACCCATTTTGGAAAGCATTACATACAAACTATTCCCCGCATCACTGAGCTTTATCCTCCTCTTCTATTTTTATTTTCGGACGATAAATAAGAAGCCTTACAGGATACTCCTAGAAATGAAACTGAAAACCGATGAATGACGAATGATGCAAACACCTACTATACCTACCATACTTTTCCTTAATAACCATGGGATAGGATGACCACCACCCTAAGATAGACCCCCATATACAACTGACCTAATCAGAGAGACTTCCCCAATTCTATGACAGTATCGGTTAACTTTTCTTCAAAACTAACTCACCAAATACCCTTGACTGCTTATAGACCCAGAATGCTCATCTCGAAACCCAAAAAATTTCCATTGCATCTTGACGCTGGGGAATTTATTTTAGATTAGAAGAACAATCATGTCAAAAGCGCTGACTTGTCCACAAAGAAGATAAGAAACGATGAAGTTACTACCCGAAAAGTGCTACCGAAGATATTATATTGCCAATCCTATCACGCTCCTACACTGGGGCATTTTTATTTTTTTATTGTTTTTATTATTATTTCTATTTTAGGTATTTGCTTTCTCTGTTACATTATTTTCATTTTTTTGAAAAAAAAAGAGAAAAAAGAGAGCACATATTCATCTTTTGCTACCAGACTTCGGTCTGAGACACTTACCCCCCTTGACAACTAGCAAGGGGGAGAACAAAACTACTGACAACTTTAATCTCACATGTACAGATATGAGGCAACCTTCAACCATCACCGGTCTAGCTCAAGAAGCATCCAAGTCCCAATGACGATCGATGGTGCTAAAGTTAAAAAAAAAGAAGCAAAAGTAGACGTAAGAGGTAACTAAAAGAAAAAGGAGCCAATCTGGTACATCTAAACCAAAAATCTCTCTCTATATATATATATGTCAAAATCTTTTCATTTCTTTTTATACTTGTCACTGGAGCATCCCCCCTATATACACAACACACACATACTATGAATACAAAAAAATGCACACACACCTACTCCCTACACTGTGGCTGGGACGATCGATCACTGCTGTCCTCACCATCATCAGCTCGGAGGTCCGTAGACTGGTCCTATGAAAATACAATCCCTGCGCCCGGAGTCCTCAGAACCTCTAGACGACGGGGCCCCGCCAAAGAACCCCCCTCACTTGCCTGACTAGTGGATCGCCTCGATCGCGAATGAGGAGGATACCTCGCAAGAACCTCATGAATGACAGAATCCTCACGAGCATTACCCCTGACACAATCATGGGACATGTGACGAGACTACCTGGTCTAGGAACCAGCAGCCCTCGACTATGACCCACCAAGCTGATGAGCCAGCCTATGTATCCCCCGCTCACTCGTCATCAAATGATACTATAGCCCATCTAGGGATGCCTGTATCTCTGCCCGCGTCGTCCGACGCGCTGCCTCCAATGCCTCAGTCTGAGTCCTCTGTGTAGCCATCATCTCAATGACCAGGTCCTCCCGACTCAGTGTCTCCCCAAGGACTCGTCTCGCCTCGGGAGTGGTGCACGCTCGTGCCACCTCTAGATGCGCCTCCTCAAGCTGACGGACCTGTACAACCACACCAAGTCAAAGGAAAACTAATATATACATGAACAAAATAAGAAACCTTGAAATAAAAAGGATTATACCATATCCAGCCTCTCCTTTAGAGTTTCCCAATTGTCTTAGCAGTCATTGGATCAGCAGGAGGCACAAAAGGAACAACGAACGTAGGCAGCTGTAATAAGAATAAACAAACACATCAAAATACTATAATGATAGATAAACTATGAACACAATAACTAAAACATACCTGAGTAAGGATGGGAACAGACTCCTGAGGGGCAGCCTCAGGAGCAAAGTCCGGAACAGCCGGCACAAAGAACCAAACAAACTAACACAAAATATATCAGAACAAAATAAAAGGAAATAATCTAAACTGAATTGCACTACACCAAAAAAAAAACTATACCTGACTCTCTTGGCGTAGAGAGGCAGTAGTTGCCTCCCTCGTCTGAAGATCCTCGGCAACCGGATGCTAAAATGCCACATGATATTAGTAAACTATTAAGAAAGAGAAACAATAACACACAATGAACTGTGATAATTACACAAATGAGTCAAAAGATTGAATGGAAACTTACCCAATGATCTAGCTCGGCCCGAAGTTGAGCCATAGCTGGATCCTCCCGATTAGAAGAAGCTACTGAAGATGGATCAAATGTTGGAATGGAACCTCTAGCGGTGAGCTCGGCTCTCTACGAATAACAATAAACATATAAGTTGACAAACACACATTGCTAACAATTAATAAAATTACATTTATAAAGACACCTACCAATCGGTTAATCTCAGATCGTAAGCTGGCCTCCAACTCTCAGCCAACCTATTGCTGACTGCGTAACAACTCAATCATCGCGCCTTACGAGCGACCTCACCCTCCCTCGCAGACTGTCCAAAATAAAATAAAATGGGGCACCACAACCATGTCAGAATGACCAGAAGGCCGAATCCGCATAGAAGAAAGAAAAATGTGAATTAACTCACTAGGAGCCGTCTAGTCTCCGCTAGCTGAGCCCCCAACTCATCATCCGCTGCCCTAGCCTGAGCAACCGAAGAGGCTAAGGAGTGCAGCATCTCCTCATCCAGACGAGGAGCACACCCCATTGGCTCCATCGCTCTATGGAGAGCGTCTAATGCCCCCCGCACGCTCACGGTGAGATGGCCTTGCTCCAATGCAGCCAAACTCTCCCTCAAAGCCGACGCCGACTCTAGCCCACCGATCGTGAAAGAGCCACTCCCATGGAAGGGACATGTGAAGAGGCGCCTGCCACCCAATGCACTAAACCACCGCACATACTCCTGGGTGTCCGCCTCGTCATGCACCCCTGTAACCTGGGTCCCCCTAGCTCTAAAATCTGCTACCTGAAGCACCATCCGCTCCGCAAAATTTTGGCTAGGAGGGCCGGTCATCCTCTTCGCCACTCTGTGGTGAATCTCCGGAGGGACTCCCTAAGCAAGCCCCAACTGCCGTATCACTCGAGAAGTGTGGATCCTCTCCACCCTCTCAAAACAATGAACCCATATGTTCATATCAAAGAAGGTCCGACCAGACTGAATCACTGGCACGCCGGCATCCTCCTCATCCGCATACGGCCTCTAAATCACCTACAACAAAACCAATGAGCCAACCCATCAACAAAGACTCATATCCTAAAAATGCCAAAACGAAACAAAAAAAAATGTACGCATGACGATCTATACCTGCCCCGCATGCATATCCTCAAAGAGGCCTCACACGGTCAAAAGATCCATAGACCAATGGCGACCCCTCAATGCCTCCCTCCACACGTGCTCCCACGGAAATGTGAATGTCGCCTCCAACGGAACTCTCGGACGAAGAAAAGAAAAATGGTCATACTCCCAGAACTAGAAAGTAAAATAGAAGAAGCACTGAATAGTTACCATTAAAAGACCAAAAACAGAGACGCTATGACATTAATTAACTAAAACTCACCTAGAGGAAGGGAAGAAAACCTCCGATCGACGTGACGCCCTATCCCCGATGGTAAAGCTACTCATAGAGATGCGCCAATGCAGCCGCACCCCACGCATTGGTGGGGACTCGATCTAAGTCCCCGAGAATCATCAAAAATAACCCGGTGATGCATCCCTGAGTCGAAGAAGAGAAGAGTACTGCAGCAAGGAAGTGCATCAAGAGTGCTCGACGCACCCTATACGCTGCCAACCCCGACTCCACTACGGGCTCTTGGTCAGTCACTACTGCACAACGCGCCTCATAGGTCGCCTTCGCCTCCGAATGGCACCTCGGAGGGATGAAGCCACTCACAAACGTATCAGAAAACCAAGTGACTCAAACTACACCTGGCCTCGAGCCGCTCGACCTATACGGCACACCCAAGATCTCCTCACACACTCCAAATAATGTCCCACCATCTGCCCTGTGATCAGCTCGCCCTCGAAATAAAGATCGGTGATACGGACCCAGTCCTCTAGCATCGACAACATCATGCCTACTGGAAAGAGAAGCGCCTGATGCTCCTCCCTCCACCTCTCTAGAATCACCGTGATCAGGCCATGATCGACCTGAAAGGACTCCAGCTCTAGGATCGGTCCGAAATTGAAAGATACCAGCCGCGCTTGCTGAAACCCTGACAAGGCACTGTAAACCTAACACATACCTATGACAAAAAACAAATGAATTTAAAACTAAAAGCAAGTCAAATATGCCCCAAACACAATAACAATCTATAATAAACACACAAAATGTGATAAGAATGACTGCATGGAAACATGACCTATATCTAGATGTCGTTATGATGCATGAGTGAGCGCACAATCAATCATTAATGCAAGTTCGACATAAATTAGAAGGATTTCCAGATCCTAATAAGCCTATGTCATAATCTAAACAACTAAGAAAATGAAAGAACTCTTGCTCATGAATGCTTACCCGGCCTTGTTGGTACGCGCTTTTTTCTGGGTTCCTCTCGATCCCTGGAATAAGTGGCCCAATTCTGTCCTAAGCAGACTCTGGCAATGGCGATGATGGAGTAATGAATTAGAAAATATTAAATGCTGAAATGAAAGAGGCAAATTCTAAATAAAGAATACCTGAGAAGATGCGATTGCCAACTGTAGATATTTATCGACACTGCAACATGTCGCTGATCACGCTTTAAGGAGAGCAGGGGCTTATAGGTTGAACTCCTTTACTGAGTCGTCTGCCGGCGAACGTTAGCAGCTATGGGTTGCCTTTAGTGTAATTGGTTTGGTTTTCCTATTCTTGCTGGGATTTTATTTAACTTGGTCTCCTAATCCTACTGGGAGTTTGATTAAGAAAGAGTCTCCTAATTCTACTAGGAGTCTAATTTAAAAAAAGGTCTTCCGATTCTACTAGGAATTTAATTAATTTAAATATCTTATTCCTATTAGAAATCTAATTAATTAAGTTTCCTAATCTTATTAAAAGTCTAATTAATTTAAATATCCTAATCCTATTAGAAATCTAATTAATTAAGTCACCTAATCTTATTAAAAGTCTAATAAATTTAAATATCCTAATCCTATTAGATATCTAATTAATTAAGTCTCCTAATCCTACTAAAAGTCTAATTAATTTAAATATCCTAATCCTAATTAGAAATTGAATTAATTAAGTTTCCTAATCCTACTAAAAGTCTAATTAATTTAAATATCCCAATCCTAATTAGAAATTGAATTAATTAGAAAAAAAGGGGTTTGGGCCCGCTGTGCTAAGGAGGATTGGCCTGGTTCTTGAGTACCCTCCATAAGCTCCCTTGGACAAATCGGGTGGCTGAGATTGAAGATAAATTAGATTTTGGATTGTAAATTAGTATTTTAGGCTTTTCAGAGTCGATGTTGGAGTGATAATTATGAACTAAAATTATAGAAACGAAAATTAATATTTAGGATTTTTGGAGGTATTAAAAATAGGGAATTAAAACCATAATTTAAAATTTTAGGACTGAATTTGGGTCCGAAATCAGAAAATTAGACCATATGATTATGGACTGGTTCTAGAGTCTAAGACCTAGAACCAGAGATTAATGATAGGACTTGAGATTAAGATTTTAGAATGGAATTAAAGCCTAGAGTCGGGGATTAGGCAGTCTGATTAAGGACTGGTCCCAGATTCTGAGAACTGGAACCAGATATTAAAAATTACGGCTTAAAAAATGGGGGTGATACGGTCTAAGACTAAAAATCTGAACTAATAATTAAGACTAAGGGAAATATTAAATCTAAATACTAAATGCTACGGTCGGAAACTAAAAATTAGATTTTTACCTAAGGTCGGGGCTGCGGAGAGAAATCTCGAAGATTAGAAGCTTGAATCTCGAAACCATGATTGGGGTGGTTCGTGCTCGGAGTTCTCTGGTTTCAAAATTTACCGTCTCCTCTCTCAAAATTTGCAGCCTCTCCTTCTCTCTTCAAGAAAAAAAACTTTTATAGGTTTTCCTTCAATTACGTGCCTGTTTACGGGCGTTTAATTGAATTGCGCACCTAGATTTCGGCGCTTAATCGCTTTGAGTCGGTCACCAACTTAGTGAGCGGCCGGCTGACTTGCTCAGTGAGTCTCCTAGTCCTAACAAATTAGGGCTAATTGCGCGCATGTTCTCATGCGCTCAATCTGATTAAGCGTGTAATCTGAAGCGTTTAATCAAGGAAATGTAGGGGTCAAGGGTAGTAAGACTAGGTCGGGCGTAGGCCAATTGCGCGCTGGTGGTGAAGCGTTCAATCCGATCACGCATTTTGTTTCAAGCGCGTAATCGAGTCTCAAATCGATCTGGGAAAGGAAGTTTGGTCTGAAAGGTGGACTGGTCACGCGCTTGTGGTTCTGCGTGCAATCAAATTGCGCGCTAGGTTTCTAGTGCGTAATTTGGGGTTGTCCGGGTACGGTCTCTAGAATGAAATGCAAGACTATTGTTTCAGTCTGCATTCTAACTATATACTGTTGCTTAGTATATAGTCTCCCTACACTGGGATTTGAGCCACAGAGCTATTGATTCAGCCTGCGTTCAGCCATGTACTATTGCATGGTCCCACATCGCGGGTTAAAAGGGTTAAAGGTTGACCGAACAAGTTTGTATACTCTGAGAAGGCAAAATGGGGGTGTCTACAGGCCTCGAGCGAAGAAATCCTCCAGTGGGAAGTGTCTGCAATCTCGGTGCTCCTCACCCTGATGCTCCGCAGCCGTACCCTCAACTCTCTCACCCTCAACCCTCTCACCCTCATCCTCATCGACCCCTGCTCAATCTCGAGCACCTCCTCCCTGACCCCCGATTGATCAACCTCTAATACCTCCTCTCTAACTGCCTCTCCAACATCCACCTCCTCGACAACGTCGGTTCGAGCCTTGGAAGTCTCACCCATCTCCGCCCCTAACATCCTCTCCAACTCAGAAATAGTAATACCGTGCCTACCATCACCCTTAGACTCCATCCTAGAAGAAATAGCTGGAAAAATTAAAGAAAACGAAAGAAACAGTGCCTGAAACGGACGTCCGAATCACGAGATATCACGAAAACATAAAAATTAGAGCACAAAGAAACAAGTAAACAGAGATTCGAAGACTAACATGGATCGCACGATGAAAATGATAAATTTTAAACTATTTATAGGACACCGCTAAATTGCGCGCGTAAATCCAGGCACGCAAACTAATCACGCACCACTCTCACCGCGTTTAATTCGGATCACAAGACCAATTTTAAGTGCACAAACCAATCGTCGCCCGCTCAAACTAACCCGACCATCTAGTTGCGTGCGGCCTACTCAGTGCATAATCACTTCAAGCGTCCACATAGTGGCGTGCGTATTCCAATGGTCACCCGTATAGTGACCAGCCACCACATTGATCACGCACCCGGTATCCTGTGTTTAATTCGATCAAATGACAGGAAACTGGCGCTTAATAACCTTCTGATGCTCTGAACGCGCGTCCACCCTCTTGCGCGCAATTAATTTATGCGCCCAGAATGAAGCGTGCAATTCCCCCCAAAAAAAAAGCCTAGAACAACACGTTCATAAGTCCTAAATTAGTTGATCTCCGACACTAATTACTAGCCTAAACCACACCCTCGTTAAGCCCGATCCAGAACATTCCAAACTTAAAGAAATATGCACCTCGATAACTAAAAGAAAATGTTTCAAATTAAGACCAAAAAAAAAAAAATAATGCCCCAACATCGTTTACACACTTCAATCAAAACTAAATAAAAAAAACTTTCCCCAACTAAGACGAAACTAAACAAGGAAAATATCCCCAAAATCACCTAACACCAACTAGTACCAAGACTAAAGAATTTTTTTTTTTTAAAATGCCCCCCATTATCTATTTACTTGAAACTAAACTAAACTAAACCAAATAAACTGCTCCCAGAACACCCTAGATCAAAATAAATAAATAAGATCAGACCAAATTTAAATAAATAAGCATCATGCCCAAAATAAATCGAAGCAAACTACCAAATAAACCAAAATTTACTAAATAAAAGTTGCCACAAATGGAAAAGAAAAAATATAATCACTTTATAAATAAATAAAATAATTACAAAATACACCAAGGGCATACCCTCTGAATATATAACTTAAAATAAGAAACCACGTTCAGGAAATGCACAAATCCGGATTTATTTGAAAAAAAAAAATCCCATCTTCCCCTCTTCCCTTAGCATGGGAGCAATTCGACTGCTACCTTGCATTCCCAATCCCGTCCATTCTCAACAATTCACACAATAAACACAACTCTTTGGGTCCAACACCCGGGATACAAAAGAGAAAAGAAGAAAAGACATTAACAAACAAGAAAATGCCCCAAAATTTTTAATCCCAAACTTAAAATAAGATTCAAAATAATAAGAACCCAAAACTTTTAGCTCACACATTTATAAACCATACCCCCTGAACTACCAAATGACAAGTGTCACACCTTTAAACCTTTCCAATCTAATTAAATTTAAACCAAGCACATAACCCCTTTGAAAGACCACAATCCATGACAAACCTAGATGGACCAATAATCACACAACACTTAACCCCCTAAGAAACACCAATCCACCCAAAAATAGATAAACCAATAGAATTAAAACACCTAATACCCATCTAGAATCTTTGAAAACTCACACCTTTTAAGTTTCATGTTGAATCAAACAAAAGACCAAAACTCAAGTTAAATCAAACCTTAAATCAGATAGAACTTAAAAAGAAAAAAAAATAACAACTCTTTAAAATGAGACCCTGACTGGTTTAGGACAAAAAAAAAATGCCCCCAACAAACCAAACAGAACTAAATAAATCCTCTAAACCAAACTCAATAAAATGAATTAACCTTGAGATAAGCCCTAAATAAATTTGAAATGAATCCTAAAAATTAAAATAAAAAATAAGTAGAACAAATCAGATAAATCCATCTAATCTAACAAATAAACAAGAACAAAACACAAAAGAAATGCCCCTTTATTCATAACTTAAAAGTTTTACAAGTATCACCGGAGGCATACCTCCTGAATTTACAACCCAAAACGAAAACCTAAAACTTTAAGCTATAACCCAAAATGAAGACTGGGTTCAAAGCTGAGACGAAGCGAAGAGTAGATTTGCTTGGAGCGTCCAATCGGAGACTTCAAGGAGCATTGGTTGGGAAACACATCCCTCTACTTTTTACTCCTCTTTCGTCATCTTCTCCTCCTCCACCGCCGCCTCCTCAACGCTGCCCTCACTGCTCCCTAAAAAGGATCAATGTGAAGACAAGCGCACTCATTCCCAATGTCCACAAGCATCATCTCGTGACGGAGATCACACGAAATAACAAATATAGGAAGAAACGACATCCCAATCGGACGGTCAGATCACCCAATATTATTAAAACATGAATTTTAGAACGCCATATATACAAGAAAAGATCAAAATTTGAGACTAAAGCAGAGAATAAAAAACAAATGAAAGCACTCTCACTTATATAGAGTACGGACTTAATCACGCGCCTGAACACCTGCGCTTAACTTGATCACACGCTAAACACACTGGGCATAATCCAAAACACGCACTACCACCCAAACGCGTAAATAAGCCATCGCTCTTGCCAACTGCGCGACGCTTCGATCACGCACACTCCATGAACTCCGCAAATTTATCAAACAACACACTGCCACCGCACGACCTGAAATGTCACCTGCACACTGACCTGGTGATGCCTCAATCACGCGCTTATATTATAACGCGTAATACAATCGCACGCGAACTCCCACGCACGTAAACGACCCCTCAAGCCTGAGATTGCACACTTGAAAATAGGCGCGCAATCAGATTGAGCGACTTAAAATAGGCGCGTAATACTTGACTTTGAACAAAATCTACACCCTCAAGATTATTTTATCGCATCGCAGTCAAGATTCTTTTGTCTTATTGCGTAGCCTCGTAGGCTGTCCCAAAAAAAAAGACTTATTCACCCATCCCATTGCGTAACCCTTACGTGAGAGGGAAGCAATGACAACACCCATCCCCATCGCGATAATGTGTACAAATGCGATGTCACCTCGATATCTAGTCCTATCATAATAAATTAACCATACCCTCATGTCCCATCACGAGAAGTCAAAAGTAAATCTCTCGAAGACACGAGTACTCCACCGCTAACTACGCTCAGTCGACATCCCATTGCGACATCATTTCTCCCAAGACATCATGTCACAACCGCCAACGACTGCCCCAGCGAACCCAAAGAGAAGAAAGCCCTAAAGTCCCATCACGGTACCATCCCCAACAACTCATAGGCACCACTAGATCATACAAGCTACGCACAACCACCCAAGTAAGTATCACCCCCAGGTAAGTACTACCCATTTTTCAATTACTCGATATTGCAAATAAATATAGTTAGCTATGATTAAGTCAAATGTTTTCAAAACTCGTCTCTCTCGACTCACGAATTACTGTAGTACTTTCATAAGAGACAATCATTAGTATTCGCCAAGAAGCTTAGACGGAGTATCTAGCATACCAAGTGTCGTCTTGACAACCACAATAACGGTCGGGTCCTCAAATCTCATACCGGTGGATCTGCTCAACGACGTCTCGGAAGCCTTATTTTCTACCGTTTTATCACCAAATTGATCTTAAGTTAAAATCCTTAAAATTTTAAAATCTTAAAACCCCCTTTATTTCACAAAAAAAAGCCTTTACTTCACAAAACAAAAACAAATAAAAAAAGAAAATAAAGAAAATCAAAAAAAGGGAGAGAAGAAAAAGAAGAACAAAGCAACAAGATAAATAGACCCGACTCACCTTTCTTTAAATACAAAAAAAAATTGATTAAGCCCGCATCACCTGTGCATAATAAATTACACTTAAACCCAACCTGCAACTCCTAAGACCGCCTAAACTCGCAATCAAGTGCATATTCCACTGCAGAGAATTGGATGGAGCGCATACACCACTATGCAGAATCATTTGTTCAGACACATTAGGACTAGAATACCCAACGTACAGACCAACCCCTGAACTCGCAATCAAGCGCATATTCCACTGCGCAGAATTGGATCAAGTGCATACTCCACTGCGCAGGATCGTTTGTTCAGACACATTAGCATTCCCAACTTAGAGGCTGACTCCAGATGAATCAAGCGCACGCGCCACTGCACAAAATTCAACTAGCATACCTCATAAGACCCCACTTCAATTACCAGCCCAAACCAACCATTCCCCTGGGGAAACTGAACATTGAGTATATCTAATCTAAGAACTTACAAACACCTATTAGAAAAGGAACGCCTGATACGCATTGGAGTGAGCAATGACGTGCTCGGTCTGACATGACTTGCAAAAGCCTTCGATATTACATGATACTTCATTTTATTATTATCGTTCCCTGGACCTTATTTTGGACATTTAATTGACGCTTCGATACCTCGATTGCGTAAAATCCTTCTGTTAGCCCGTGCCATGCGGCGGGATGTGCCATGCACCAACAGGCTCAGAATGTGCCCTTCGACAGCTATCATTTATCCTTCAAATGCTCCATTTTAGCTTGCACTAATAGATAAGAAAGCCAAGCATGTCATGTCAGCATCACCAATTCACATTTGTGATTTCCCAAGAGAAATGAGAAGACACCTCGAATGGCGGGTGTCTACTTCTTTGACGCATTCTTACTTTGCAAGAGCACGCCGAAGAGGAGCATCTATAGACACCCCCATTTTGCCCTCTCGGAATATATAATTTTCTTCAGTCAACCTTTGACCTCATAACCCTAATGTGGGATGATGCACTGAAATAATAGTACATGGTTGGACACAGGCTGAAACAATTGCTCTGTAGCTTAGATCCCAAAGTAGGGAGACTATATACTGAAACAATAGTATATAGTTGAAATACAGACTGAAACAATAGTCTTGCATTTCAGACTAAAGACCAGACCTGGACAACCCCGAATTAGGCACCTGAAACCCCATGCGTAATTCGATTACACGCCAGACCACAAATGCGGAATCAGTCCCCCTTTTAGACCAAACTTTCTTTCCCAGACCATCTCGAGACTCGACCACGTGCCTGAAATAAGACGCTCGATCGAATTGAGTGCTCCACCACCAACGTGCAATTGGCCTACGCCCGACCTAGCCTCACAATCCTTGACCCCTAAGTTTCATTGATTGAGCACTTTTAAAGAAATACTTAATCGGATTGTGCACATACTAACAGGCGCACAATTAGCCCTAATGCTATTAGGACTAGAAATGTCGCTGAGCAAATCAGCCGGTCACTCACTGAGTCGGTGACCGACTCAAAGAGATTAAGCACCGGGAGACTGGCGCGTAATTCAGTTAAACGCTTGGAAAAGGGCACGTAATTGAAGAAAAACCTATAAAAGACTTTTTTCCTAATTCGCCCAAGAGGCTGGGCAAATTTCGAGAGAGAACAGATTTTTTTGGGATTCCAAAACCAGAGAACTCCAAGGACAAACCCATAGAGCAACCTAGTCATGATTTCGAGATTCAAGCTTCGAATATTTGAGATTTCTCTCCACATCCCCTGGTCCTAGGTAAAAATCTTAGTCTTACACTTAGGATAGTTCTCATAGTTTTAATTATTAGTTTTAATTGTAGGTTTTAATTTTTAGTCCAAGATCGTAACACCCTTTTTTTAGACAAGAAATATTTTATATTTGGTTCTAATTCTCTGAATTCAGAACCAGTCTTAATCCGACGGTCTAATTTATCGACCCTAGGCTTTAATTTCGCTCTAAAATCTTAATTTCCAGTCCTATCATTAATTTCTGGTTCTAATCCTTGGATTATAGAACCAATCCTTAATCATACGGTCTGATTTTCTGATTTCAGACCCGAATTCAGTCCTAGAAATTTAAATTTCTTATTTTAATATCTCCAAAAATCCTAAATATTAATATTAGTTTCTACAATTATAGTTCATGATTCAATTCATAATTTATTATTTAGAAATCAATTATGAAAATTCCAAAATACTATTTTATGGTCCAAAATCTAATTTATCTTCAATCTCAGCCATCCGACTTGCCCAAGGGAGCTTATGAAGGGTAGTCGAGAACGAGGCCAATCCTCCTTAGCATAGCGGGCCCAAAATCCTTTTTTTTAGGAATTCTAGAATCAATTAATTGCTTTTTCTTATTTTTTTAGTATAATTAATCAGTAGATTGATTTTATTTCAGCATAACTACTTAGTTAAGTTAATTAGATTTTAGTGTGATCGATCAATTTCTTCAAATCATATTTTAATTGGTTAATATCTTGCTTTAATTAAAATTCAGTATGATTAATTCACTGCTTTGATTAGATTTTTTGTATAGTTAATTCATTAATTTAATTAGAATTTTAATCAAATCAGTTTATTTATTTTAATTAAAATTTTATGAAAATTAGTCTATTTGTTTTAATTAGATTTTAATAAAATTAATTCCTTAGCTTAAATTAGAGTTTCAGTAAAATTAGTTTTCTACTTTGATTAGAATTCTAGTAAGACTGTTATACTTGATTTAGTTAGAATCCCAATCCAACTAGTATACTTGCTCTGCTTAGAATTCTAGTATAATTAGCATGCTCAAATTAATTAAAGTTTCACTATAACCAACATGCCCTAGTATAATTAAGAAACTTGATCACCATCAGACTTCTAATGGGATTAGGAGACTACAATCAATCGGACTCTTAGTAATATTAGGATACTAAAATAATTACAATTCTAATAAGATTAGGAATCTAAAATTAATTAGTCCCCCAATAGGATTCCAATATTAGAATAGATCCACTCACCCTAACAAATTCATAGCCAAACTCACAATAGAATCAAGGAAGTCTAAACTGACTAGAACTATAACTATAAAAGGAAACAAAAGGAAAATTAAACTATCTAAATTAAGAAAAAGACATAGCTGCTGACGTTCGCAGGCAGACGATTTAGTATAGAAGTAACCCATACCCGCTCTCAAGTGTGATCATTGGCGTGTCACAGTGTCGATAAATATCTGCAGCTGTCGATTGCAATAAACTAAGAACCTTCCTAGAAAACCCTTTATTTTTTACCTCCACTATTCCAAATGCCGCATTGCTAGAGTCCACTTGGATAGAATTGGAGCCACTGATTCAACGGGGATCGAGAGAAACCCAGAAAAAGTGCGCACCAACACTCACTACCCCTGGGGATCCTTGAGGAGATCACCCCCGGCCGGAAGAACAATTATGTTACGACTCAGAGGAGGATAGTTCGCTCGACTACGATCTCTAGAGTTTGTTCGAAGAAGGGGCAATTAATGTGATAGAAGAAATCCAAACGTCAGTGCCGCTGTTACCAGTGTCGCTTATTCAAAAAATCTCATCAGATGAGGACTCAAAAAAAAATGCCAAATTCACAATAAGTCCACGTTTCTCAAAGAATCGCCCGAACGACTCCAGCAGCCGTCTTGCTCCCTCAGTTAGAGGAAGCAACTCTTTCGGCGCCCCTTGAGGCGACCGACCCTGTACCATATTTTTTAACAAAAATAAAAAAAATAGAAAAAATAGAAAACCTTAAAAATTTAAAAACATAAAATCTGAAAAAATTAGAAAACCTCAGAAAAGAAAGGGAACCCTTCGTCCCGAATCAAGTTTGCGGCCAATAAGGAGACTTTTCTCCTAAGGCTTCTATCCCATCTCCCGCACAAGGATGTAAAGCATCCAGGCTAAACAACAAGCTAGTGTCATACCGGACGTGATACTTGATGACTTTGAGAGAAGAATCAGTAGTCTTGACCTTCACCTTACCAAAGATCTCTCAGTCATAGATTGGGTCGATGAAGGGTTACCTCTCACAAAATCGAATCCCCAGTATAGTAATTTCACAGTATACAAGCTTACCGAGGACAAGGATGGAACACCAGCCGTCGAGGAGGCACCAAACTTCTAACGGGTTATCAAGCATTTCGATGAGCAAACCCAAGCTGCCGCGGAACCCACAGAAGAAATCAACTTTGGCACTGAAGAGAAACCCAAGAAGCTGCTAATTAGTGCAACGCTTAATTCTAAGGAACGCCAACAGATTGCACAAGTCCTACAAGAGCACCTTGATTCCTTTGTATGGTCCTATGAGGATATGCCTAATTTAGACCCAAGTTTAGTAGAACATCGTCTTGTCTTAGAACCCAATGCGAAACCTGTTAAGCAGAAACTCCGTAGGATGAACCCACAAACAATCCTAAAAGTTAAAGAGGAAGTTGACAAATTATATAAAGCAATATTTATCTGAGTCATCCTCTACCCCAAGTGGGTCGCCAGCATAGTACTTGTCGTTAAGAAAGATGGCAGAGTACAAGTTTACATTGACTTCCAAAACCTCAACCAGGAATGCCCAAAAGACGACTTCTCGCTTCCACACATTGACACTCTAGTCGACAACACCACTAGACATGAGATGCTATCCTTTATGGACAGTTTCTCTAGATATAATTAGATCAAATTACCAGAGTCTGACCAAGAGAAGACTGCTTTCACCACATCATAGGGGACTTACTGTTACGTCGTCATGCCTTTTGGGCTCAAGAACGCAGGAGCCACGTATCAATGTGTCATGATGGCTATTTTTTATGACATGATGCATAAGTATATAGAAGTCTACGTCGATGACATATTAGTGAAGTCCCAAATGTGGGCGGGACATGTTGAGGCACTCCGACTGGTGTTACAAAGAGCTAAGAAATATTAGCTGAAAATAAACCCAAAGAAATGTATCTTCAGAGTCACCTCCAGAAAATTACTCGATTTCATAGTCAACAAGCGAGGAATCAAAGTTGACCCTGCTAAAGTTAGAGCCATCCTTGAGATGCCGCCTCCCAGTAATATCAAAGAATTACGAGGCCTGATAGGAAGATTGTAATTCATCAGGAGATTTATCTCCCAACATTCAGACAGATGCGATTCTTTCTACGGACTACTTAAAGGAGGAACTAAGTATAAATGGGATGACCAGTGCTAGCAAGCCTTCGATAATATCAAAAAGTACCTCCTTAACCTGCCAATACTATCGCCACTAGTCCTCAGAAGACCCCTAATCCTATACCTCTCAGTGAATGATAAAGCAATGGGAGTGATTCTAGGACAATATGAAGAAGACAACAAGAGAGAGAAGGCTATCTTTTACCTTAGTAGGATGATGGTCGAGTACGAACGAAAATACACTTCGATGGAGAAAACTTGTCTTATGTTGGTGTGGGCCTCAACCAAATTACAACACTACTTCGGAGCACATAAAATACTAGTACTAACCCGAATGGACCCTCTGAAATATATATTTGAAAAGCTCATAATATCAGGAAGGATTGCTTGCTGGCATATTCTCCTTTAAGAATTTGATATCACTTACGTCACGCAAAAATCAATCAAAGGACAAGTAATCTCTGATTACCTCGCAGAGCTCTCACTCCCTAGTAATGAGCCCATACATGCAGGTTTCCCCAATGAAGACCTACTCATGATTCATAACGAAGAGCTCGATAAGACGTCATCGATCCTTTATTTTGATGGTGCTCTAAATCACAAAGAAAAAGGCATCGGGATAGTCCTCCTACGCTCGGAAAGAGTTGTCATACCTAAGGCTTTTCAACTAGATTTCCCTATCACTAATAATGTCGTAGAGCACGAAGCTTTCATAGCCGGACTGCGAGCTACACTACAATTAGGCGTTAAGCAGCTAAAAACTATCGGTGATTCCAAGCTAGTAATTTCACAAGTTATAGGAGAATGGAAAATCAAGGAAAGGAGACTAATGGAATACCTAGAAATCGCTTAATATTTAGTAAAGAAATTTGAACAAATCTCTTTTACGCACATCCCTAGATTAGAAAACGAGCTCGCGAATTCCTTAGCCACATTAGCCTCTATCATCCAAATACCCATCAGCCAAAGTACCAAGATCTTCTTCATCGAAAAATTAACAGTACCCGCCCACGATGTAGCATGGACCATCAAGAGAGAATTATCGATCCTCCCCACCAACACAGGATTAAATAAAGCAATCACTCTGGAAAAGTACGTCAAGTTAGAAACCAAAGTCGCTATGTTCAGATTTGAAAAATCACCAACCGACAACGGATAGCCATGGTATTTCGACATCTGAAACTTCTTAAAGCATCAACACATCCCTCCATATGCCACGAAGATTGAATGGAAGACTATAAGGAACCGATGTGCCCGATTCTGCATATTTGACGAAACGTTATACAAAGAAGCCTTCACCAAAGGAGTACTACTACGATGCATCACGACCGTCAAAGTATAATACATCATCCAAAAAGCATACTCAGTATACAGAGTCTCTCCGATCAAGTTACATGACAAGGCTACTTCTGGCTGACGATGATCAGAGATTGCCACCTCTACGTTCAAACCTACAAACAATGCCAAGAACATGCTGCACTCATCGAAGCTCTATTATTTACATTGAATACTATGACCTCACCGTGGTTATGTTCGATGTGGGCCTTCGATGTCATCGGACCTTTCACAGACACAGTTGGGAACACTCACAAGCATGCGTTCATACTTGCAGCAATCGAATACTACACTAAATGGGCAGAAGCTGAATCTTATGTCAGAATCACCGCTTCAATACTCTTAAGGTTTATCATTCAGAATATCATCACCAGGTTTGGAGTACCCAGAATATTTGTCACCGATAACGGACCACAATTCATCGCAGAAAAGATGAAGAAGTTATGCAAGAAGTACGACATCGATCTATGCCACTCATCACCGTTCTACCCTCAAGGAAATGGATAAGCAGAAGGTACAAATAAAATGCTGATTCGAATCTTGAAATGCATAGTAGAAATAACCAATGGAGCCGACTGGCCAGAATGACTACCAGAAGCATTCTGGGCCTATATGACCTCTATTCGTACGACCACTGGCTAAACTCCCTACTTCCTTACCTACGGGATGGAGGCAGTCCTATCATATGAGATACAAGTACCATCCTTATAGATTCAACTCGATGATGAGCTATCCTTAGATGAGAGGAGAATTGCCTTACTCACGCAGCTAGAGCAACTCGATGAAACACGTCTAAGAGCAGCTGATCACGCTCAGGTATATCAGAGGAGAATGGCCAGTGCTTAGGATAAGAAAGTTCTCAAATAAACCTTTAATATTGGAGAATTAGTCTTAAAGAAAATCATGCATTCCAAGCACCGCCATCCGAAAGGAAAATTAAAATCGAACTGGGAAGGCCCTTATGTTATAACAGCCACATACCCTGGAAATACATACAAACTGGTGAACCAAGACGGGGAACACCATGTACCTTAAAAATTACTGCCCTTAGCCCTATGATCATTATATCCCATGGTTAAATACTTATACCTATCACCCCTGTAGTCCTCACGACCCATTCATTGGTCGTACGTCATCAATTCTCAGAATATCCTTAAGACCTCCGATTTATCACCCACTTTTTCTCACTCGGGCAATCTGATTAAAGGACTAGTGATCTACCTAACCTCTTTTAAAAGTATAAGTAACACTTGATCCTTATTCTCCTTCTCTCGCCATTGGAGGAGACGCTAGAGCAAAAAAAATGAAGATGTTAGGTTCAATCAAAACTCATTATTCTTGCGCTAGCAAGATGCTTTCAAATAGTACATACATCGAAAAATTTTGAGTGAGAGCATTACGACGAATGAACAAGTCAATGAGCTCAGGGAAGCATAAGCAGCCCGTGAGGACATCTCTGGTAACTGTATTAGAACTGTATAAGCAAGCTGCGAGGGCCTCCCTGATGTCCCCATACTATTAGATGTCGTCCTAAGGTGGTGAGAGGAGGACAAACTCCTGCTAACCATACAATGTGAGATTTTGATGGTACCGAAATATGACGAAGAAGCTCGATCATGGCATCCCGTATCCCTCTGAGAAAAAGATTGTTACTCATTCCTTTTGGAAAGTTTTAGTTACAAACTATTTCCCACATCACTGAGCCTTACCTCCCTCTTCTATTTTTATTTCGAACGATAAATCAAAAGCCTTACAGGATGCTCTTAAAAATGAAACTGAAAACTGATGAATGACGATTAACACTATCACCCACTATACTTAGCATACTTCTCCTTGATAACCACGGGATAAGATGACCATCACCCTAGGGTAGACCCCAAAATGACCTCCCCCCCGATTCGATGACAGTACTGACGAACTTTTCTTCAAAACTAACTCACCAAATACCCAAGACTGCTTATAGACCCAAAGTGCTCATCTAACAGTCCAGAAAGGCTCCATTGCATCTACACACTAGGGCATTTTTTTGGATCAGAAGGAGAATCACATTATAAGCGCCGACATGTCCACAAAGAAGACGAGGAATGACGAAGTTACCATCTGAAAAATGCTACCAAAGATATTATACTGGCAATCCTACCATGCTCCTACACTGAGGCATTTTTATTATTTCAGTTATTTGCTTTCCTTGTTGCACTATTTTCATTTCAAAAAAAAAATAAATAAAAAAAGAAAAAAGAAGAAAAAAATAATACCCACCTTTATTACCAGACCCCGATCTGAGATACTCACCCCCTTGACAACTAGTAAGGGGGAGAACAAAAAACTACTGATGGCATTACCTTTACATGTGCAGATACGAAGCAACCTTCAACCATTAGCGGGCCAGCTCAGGAAGCATCCAAGTCCCAATGACATTCGACGGTGCTAAAGAAGCTAAAAAAAAGCAAAGTAGATGTAAGAGGTAACTAAAAGAAAAGGAGCCAATCAGGTACATCTAAACCAAAAAAATCTCTCTATATATATGTCAAAAATTTTCTTTTCTTTTTACACTTGTCACCAGGGGCATCCCCCTATATATACAATACACACACACACACCCTTGCTCCCTATGCTGCCGCTGGGATGGCCGAGCACCACTATCCCCAGTATCATCAGCTTGGAGGTCCGTAGATTGGTCCTCTGAAAACACAATCCCAACACCCGGAGTCCTCAAAACCTCTAGATGATGAGGTCCCACCACAGAATCCCCCTCGCTCATCTGACTAACTGATCGTCTCGATCATGAATGAGGAGGATACCCCGCAAGAATCTCTCGAACAATAGAATCCTCACGAGCATCACCCCTGACACTATCACGAGACGTGTCACGAGACTGCCCAGTCGAAGAACCGTAGCCCTCGCCTCTGACCCACCAAGCTGACTAGCCAGCCTATGTATCCCCCGCTCACTCCTTGCCAGATGATACTGCAGTTGATCTAGGGTCACCTGCGTCTCTTGCATCGTCCGACGCGCTGCCTCTAATGCCTCAGCCTGAGTCTTCTGCGCAACCATCATCTCAACAAACAGGTCGTTGTAACTCTGCATCTCCCTAAGGATCCATCTTGCCTCATGAGTGGCGTGTGTTATCACTGAAAAGTATCATTTCTCACCTCTTAACCTAGCCTTTGCTAGACCTTGAAGCTCACTAATAATTCCTTTTTAGCTTGTTTTGTAGTTAACAATAAATTGTGTAGCTTAACACAGAGTCTGTGCTTTTGGTGCTAAGAAGGGAGAGATTTCAAGCAAAAGATGACAGTTGAACCAGAATTGATGGAACACCATGGTGACTATTTGTGCATGTCATACTAGCCCAGAATGTCTAGCAGATGATAGAAGTATAGGTGAGGGTGGGGGAAGCTGCAATAGAAGCATGTGCATAGTAGCAGAGGAACCAGGGACCTATCTCGCACAGCTGAGGTGCAGCCTCGCGCTATTTAAGTCACTGGCAGAGCTCCCTCGTGCAACTAAGACATGCAACACGACAGAGCTCGTGAAGAAGTGGCATAGTTCAAATAGAGAGTTATCGTAAAGTAGCACTCGTGCAGCAGTCATGCACTTCAGTGGAAAGCATCATATGAAGAAACTCGCGGAGCTTTCGCGCACTAAGCCTTCAGAAATATAGCTCGCGCAGTTCTCACGAGGATGAATCCTTAGCGCAGCAGAGCACACTACCTCACGAGGCTAACTAGTGTGAATGATAGCAGAAACCTCACGCAGCTCTCACGTGGCTCTGGAAGAGAGAGACACCCAGAAATCCTCTAGCGCAGCTCTCAAGCGCCTAAAAGTTTAAGTCTATACCAAGCGAGATGCGAAAGCATTTATGCTAGTACCTCGCGAATGAAGTTTTTGAAGCTCTTCTGTGCGAGCAATCAAGGTAAGGAAAGTTCTTCTGCGCGAGTACATTCAAAGCTGAGGCAACCATGCGATCCTCTTGAGCTCTACTGCGCGAGACAATAATATTCAATGTCAAAAATCTACCCTGCGAACACTCTGCATACTGCGCGACAGAAGTGAAATGCAGAAGCTAGCCTCATGAAGCTCGGGCTCTCCACTTCTCAACCCTAACTGAAGGACCTTTTGAGGATTTCCCCAGGTCTAGGGCAAGCACCCCGAGGCACAGATTATGACGCACACATCCAAGGGTTGAAACATTGCCACATCTGCTTGAAAAATTATATAATTTAGTCTCCTCTCAGCCACAACATTGAGACTAAGTATATAAGCTGCACTTGTAACTTAGAAAATTATCATTCACTTTCTCCTTCAACCTTTGTCGGCTGAGAACTCAAGCAGGCTGGGGTTATGGTTAGGGTTTGATCACCTCTTTTTCCATTTTTTTTCTATCTTAGCTCAGCACTTGCTGGCTAAACCTTTGGTAAACATTTCTGTATAGTTTTATTTAAGTTTTGTAATAGTTCAGTAGACATTGGGATTTGCTGTTGAGCTGTTGTGCACAAGGCTGTTTCCTTGAGGGATTTCATTGTTAATAACACCAAATCAATAGAATCTTTGTTTGAATGCTTACTCAATCTGTTATTTTCCTATTTGTTCGTAGGTCTGTTCAGGATATAACATATATTTAGGATTTGAGCTTATTGAAAGGCCCATGGAAGCTTGAGTGTGATGCCCTGAGACCATAGTGGCAGACAGTAGTTTTTATGCTCTGTTTTAGTATTTGTGGGTAAGAGAGCTTCTGTGGATAGCCTGTGACCATTTGAGTGGACAGACTATAGCCCTAGGGCAAACTTGGTCACTGATCTGAGATGGATTCTTCTTCTCTGCACTTAGACTTGTGGCCTGGTGAGAGATTGTGCAGGAACAGACTCTCCCCTATTTTACTTGACCGCCATCAGATGTTAGAATTGGCTTCCCTATAGTGATTGCGGACTGGGAGGCTGAGTCATTGCAGGCCTTTTGCAGCAATGATCAGCTGTGTTTTAATCTTTATTCAACCTGTTGCTGGTCCTTTATGTGGGCATCAATGTGCCACTGGCCTTGACAATACACATAGGGCTTAATGGGAGATTGTATCCTGGGAAACATAGTGTCTGCAATGGTATTCATGGCCTGGTTTGATCCATTGGATGAGGTTTGATCAACTTATTTCATTGGATTAGCAACTTCTTGCTTGATCAATGGGATTTGACAAACTCTATAGGATAGACTGTGGCCATTTGAGTGGACAGACTATAGCCTTAAGAGCACCCTAAATGGCATGAGTTAAGTTGGATATTTCCACCTTGTTGAGGTTAGTAATGGCACTTCAGCAAGGACTTGCTGCAGAGAGAGCCCTAAATCTGAGTTGCATAACTAAATGAACTTTTTACCTAAGCTGCTTACTTCTCACCCTTTTATCCTTATTTTAATACACCATCATCCCCTTCTTTCTAACCCTTTTTTTTTGGATAGGACTCCACTTTATTTCTTTCTTTAGATAATTTAGTGTAGGTGTGACACACAACTCCCTTTCTTTAAGATTGCCATAACTGTAGTTAGATCTGGAGGCCTATTATTATAGCCCATTTTGGGTTCTAGATCAACTTCTCTATGGGATGAACTCTTACTTATCAAAACTTGCTACAATAGCCCTGGATCTTGCAGGCTTAGGATTATTTTAGTCGTGATGTTTCCATCTTTTATTTTACTTTGCAGTTTTTTTTCTCACCACACAATAAGCAAGCACACAGTAAAAAAAATCCACAACAGCGCGCCCTCGCATTGCCTCTAGACGCGCCTCCTCAAGCTGACGAACCTGCATAACCACACAAAGTCAAAGAAATCCAATATATATGAACAAAAAAAGGAAACTTTGAAAAGGAAAGAATTATACCAGATCCAGCCTCTCCTCCAGAAGTCGCCCCACCGTCTCAGTAGTCACTGGATCGGCAGGAGGCACGGAAGAGATAGCAAACATAGGCGGCTGCAATGAGAACAAACAAATACATCAGAAAATACTATAAGGACAAATAAATCATGGACATAATAACTAAAACATACTTGAGTAGGGATAGGAATAGACCCCTGAGGGGAAGTCTCAGGAGCGGAGTCCGCAACAGCCTGCAAAACACCAAGCAAGCCAACACAAAATATGTCAGAACAAATAAAATGAAGTAACCTAAAATGAATTACACCAAACCAAAAATTATACCTGACTCTTTGGGCGTAGAGAGGCAGCAGCCGCCTCCCTCGCCTGAAGATCCTCGACAACCTGACGCTAAAATACCACATAATGTTAGTAAACTATAACACCCAACACACTGGTATAATTATACAAACGAGTTAAAGGATTGAATGGAACTTACCCAATGATCTAACTCAGCCTGAAGCTAAGCCATCGCCGGATCCTCCCGACTGGAGGATGCAACTAAAGATGGATCAAAATCGGAATGGGACCTCTAGCAACGAGCTTGGTTCTCTATGAACAACAATAACCACATCAATCAGTAAGCCCACGACGCTTACAATTAATAAAACCAAGGTCACATATATAAACACTTACCAATCGATCAATCTCAGATCACAAATAGGCCTCCACCTCTCGGTCGGCCTACTGCTGACCGCGTAATAACTCGATCATCGTCACATGACTAGCAACCTCGGCCTCTCTCTCAGACTGTCCAAAATGAAACGAGACACCACAATTATGTCAGAACGACTGGAAGATCGAGTCCGCATAATACATAAACAATTAAACCAATAAATCAGCTCACTAGGAGCTGTCGAGTCTCTGCTAGCCAAGTCCCCAACTCATCCTCCGTTGCCCTAGCCTGAGCAACTGAGAGGGCTAAAGCGTGTAGCATCTCATCATCTGGATGAGGAGCACACCACATCTGCTCCATCGTCTTGTGGAGGGCATCTAATGCCCCCCGCACACTCATGGTGAGATGACCCTGCTCAAGTGCAGCCAGCCTCTCCCTCAATGCCAACTCCGACTCTGGCCTGTCGACCACAAAAGAACCACTCCCATGGAAGGGACGTGTGAAGTGGCACCCACCACCCAACGCACTAAATCATCTCTTATACTCTCGGACATCCGCCTCGTCACGTGCCCCTATGACCCTGGTCCCCCCAGCTCTGAAATCAGCCATTCAAAGCACCATCCGCTCTGTAAAATTCCAGCCAGAAGGGCAGGTCATCCTCTTCGCCACTCTATGGAAAATCTCTTGAGGGACTCCCTGAGCAAGCCCCAGCCGCCGTACTACTTGAGATCTGTGGATCCTCTCCACCATCTCAAAACAATGGACCCATATGTCCACATCAAAGAAAGGGCGGCCAGACTGTATCACTGGCACGTCGACGTCCTCCCCATCCTCATAGGGCCTCCAAATCACCTACAACCAAACAAGCAAGCTGACCCATCAATGAAGCCTTAGAACCTAAAAAGACTAAAACAAAATGACACGAAGCATACACACAGTAGTCTATACATGACCCACATGCATATCCTCGAAGAGGCCGCGCACAGTCTGAAGATCCGAAGACCAACGGTGACCCCTCAATGCCTCCCTCCACATGTGCATCCATGGAAACATGAACCTCACCTCAACGGAACCCCCAGATGAAGAAAAGCGAAATGATCATACGCCCAAAACTAAACAAACAATAACAAAAGAAATGCCGAATAACTACTACGACTAAGAAAAAAAAACTAAAAACTTCATGACACCAATTAACTAAAACTCACCTGGAGGAAGGGAAGGAAACCGCCGATCGTCGTGACCCCCTGTCCCTGACGGTAAAGTTGATCATAGAGATGCGCCAATGTGGCCGCACCCCATGCATAGGTAGCAATCCGATCTAAATCCCCGGGAATAATAAAAAACAACCCGGTGACGCATCCTCCAGTCGAAGAAGAAAGGAGCACTGCACCAAGGAAGTGCATCAAGAATGCTGAGAGCACCCTATCTGTAGCCAACCCCGACTCCACCACATGCTCTTGGCCTGCCACCACCACACAACGTGCCTCGTACAATGCCTTTACCTTTGAATGGCACCTCGGAGGGACGAAGCCACTGGAAAACATATCAAAGAACCAAGTGACTCGAACTACACCCGGCCCCGATCCACTAGACCTATACGGGACACCCAAAATCTCCTCACACACTGCCAAATACTCTGCTGCCATCCGCCTTCTGATCGGCTCACCCTTGAAATAAAGATCAGCAATGCGAATCCAATCTTCTGGAGTCGGTAATATCATACCGATCAGAAAGAGAAGTGCCTGATGCCTCTCTCTCCACCTCTCTAGAATCGTCGCGATCAGGCGACGATCGACCTGAAAGGGCTCCAGCTCTAGAATCGGCCTAAAACTAAAAGACACCAACAGCGCCCGCTGAAACTCCGAAAAGGCACGATACCAACTATGAGACTTGGTCCATGTCGAGCTGATAGCCAGCTGCAGGGGCTCCTATCGAATGGAACAACGACCAACATAACAATAATAATAAGAATAAGACTAACACATACTTATGACGAAAGACAAACAAATCTAGAGCTAAAGGCAAATGAAATATGACCCAAACACACAATGACAATTCATAACAAACACATAAAATATGATAAGAACAACTGGACAGAAACATGACCTATCTCCAGATGCGATCATGATGCATGAGTGAGCACATAACCAATAATCAATATAGGTTTGATATAAATTAGAAGGATTTTCATAGCCTAATAAGTCTATGTCATAACCTAAATGCCGAAGAAAATGAAGGAACTCTTTCTCATTGGAACCTACCCAGCCTCGAGCGAAGAAATCCTCCAGTGGGAAGTGTCTGCGATCCCGATGCTCCTCACCCTGGTGCTCCTCCGCCGCATCCTCAGCTCTCTCACCCTCAAGTATCTCACCCTCGACCCTCTCACCCTCATCCTCAACTACCCCCTACTCAATCTCGAGCACCTCCTCCCTGACCTCCACCTGGTCAACCTCCGCTACCTCCTCTCTAGCCACCTTCCCGACATCCACCTCCCCGACAACAACATTGATCCGAGCCTCAGAGGTTCACCTATCTCCCCATCATCATCCTCTCCAACTTAGAAATAGTAAATTCACACCTATCACCACTCTCACCCTCCATCCTAAAATAAAGAGCTCGAAAAATTGAAGAGAATGAAAGAAACAATGCCCAAAACAGACGGCCGGATCATAAAATATCATGAAGACACGAAAACTCGAGCACAAGGAAACAAGCAAACAAAGAATCAAAGACCAAAATAAATAGCGCGAGAAAAATGAAAGTTTTTGAACTATTTATAGGATACGGCTAAATTGCGCGCGTAAACTCACGCACTCAAATCAATCACGCACCACATCACCTGCGCTTAATTCGGATCAAATACCTAGCCCTGAGGGCGTAAATGGATTGTCGCCCGCTCACACTAACCCGACCACCTGGTTACGCGCATCCTACTGGATGTGTAATCACCTCAAGCGCCCACCCAGTGGCACGTGAATGCCAAAGGTCACCCGCATAGTGACCGGCCACCGCCCTAATCCTGCGCTCCAAACTGTGCGCTTAATTCTAAACGACTAGACACCAACACTTGACTTTCCGACCCTGTGCAACACGCGCCCCCATTCTGGCGCGTAATTAGTTTATGCACTTGGATTGAAGCACGCAATTTCTCAGAAACTAAAAAAAATGTGCCCAGAATAGCAGGCCCAGGCCCTAAATTGGAAAAGTTCTGACACTCACTATCAACCCCAAACTGTGCCCCTGTTAAGACCAATCTAAAAACACTCCTAACCTAGAAAATAAACACCCTGAAAGCTAAACTAAAAAAAATGCCCAACATCACTCACACGCTCCAACTAAGACCAAACTAAACAAACAAAAAAATGCCCCCATCGTTTATACACTCCAACTAAGCCCAAACTAAATCAAAACAAAAAATGCTCCTAACATGCCCCGATCCAAGATAAATAAACTCAATCAAACCAGACTTAAATAAATAAGCCTCACCCTCAAAACCAGTCAAATAATCTACAAAGTCAACCAAATCAAAAGTTACTAAATATAAATAACCACACGTGGAATATAAAAAATAAAAATATAATCACTTCATAAATAAATAAATAATTACAAAATACACCGAGAACATACCCTCTGAATATACAACTTAAAACAAGAAATTTAAAATCAACACGTTCAGGCAATGCCCGAATTTGAATTTATTCGAGAAACTAGAGATCTCGGAGAAGTCCGGAGGAGGAAAGCACCCTGAACGAATTCTAACTGTGACAGCCTCTTCCCCTTACCCCAAGCCGGCATAAAAGGAAGAGTGGCTCACAGAATGCCACCCAGGACCTGCGGGATCCAATTTTGGAAGCTTATCTTGGAAACCCTAAAAATGAGGAGTAACTAACACTGAATCCATAGAGCCTACCAAGGAAAAATAGGCATCGGTCACAAGAACTCTGACCATGCCTTATCCATGGGTTTCCTTTCTACCACCTTTTTCTCCTCCACCTCTTCCCTTAGCATGGTAGAAATTCTACTGCTACCTTGCATTCCCAATCCCATCCATTCCCAATAATCTACTCAATAATCACAATTCTTCGGGATCAATACCCGGGATACAAAATAGAGAGGAAGAAAAGACATTAATGAACAAAAACGCCCAAAATCACAAGACGAAAAAAATATATGCCCCAAAACTTTAACCCTAAGCTTGAACCACAAAAAAAATAAAAAAAAGCCTTTAACATACATTTATAAACCATACCCCTTAAACCATAGAGTGACAAGTGTCACATTTTGAAAACCCTTCCAGATCCAAAACCAAGCACATACCCCCTTTAAAAGCCCACAATCCATGACAACCTAGATAAACCAATAAACACACAACACTTACCCCTCCAAAGAAACACAAACCCAAAGCCTAGATAAGCCAATAGGATTCAAACACTTAACACCATCTAGAACTTTTGAAAAAACTCACACCTTTTAACAAGTGTCATCTCAAGTCAAACAAAAGACTAAAAAAAAATACCTTAAACATTAAATTCAAAAAGGAAACTCTCTAAAATGAGATCTTGACTTGTGAGGGACCAAAAAAATGCCTCCAACAAACCCATCAGAACCAAGTAAAACCTCTAAACAAATTTCATAAAAGACAAACTAATCTCAGGATAAACACTAAGTCGAATTAAATCCTAAACTAAAACAAATCAAATAAATCCAACTAATCCATTAATAAGTTTAAACCAATAAACAAGCATAATAATACAAAAGAAATGCCTCTTTATTTATAATTTAAAATTTTTACAAGTGTCACCGGAGACATATCTCCTGAAATTACAACCCAAAACGAAAACCTAGAACCGAACTTACAACCCAAAATGAAAATCGAAAACCCAAAATCAACACAAGCCGAGGAGCAGAATGCCTAATCAGAGGCAATAGAAATATTACCACCAGACTTGGAGCGTCCAATCGGAGGCTTCCGAAGGAGAGGTGGAGGATTGGTTAGGGAACGCATCCCCCCACTTGTAACACCTTCCTCTTCCGCCATCTTCACCTCCTCTACCACCGCCTCCTCAATGCTGCCTTCACTGCTCCCTAAAAGGGATTGATGTGAAGACTAATGCCCTCATTTCCAATACCGCCCATTCCCAGAATAATTCCATCGCCGAGCATCACCTCAGGGTGAATACCATGCAAAATAACAAACTTAGGAAGAAACGACATCCCAATTGGATGAATTGATCACCCAATATCACTAAAACATGAATTTTAGAATACAAAATATCCAGAAAAGGTTAAAAGTTGAGACTAAACCAGAGAATGAAAAACAAATGAAGGCTCCCTCGCTTATATAGAGTACAGACTCAATCATGTGCTAGAGAATATGCGTTTAACTCGATCACGCACCACGCACAATCCAAAACACGCGCTACGACCCAAGTGCTCAATGAAACCATCGCCCGTGCCCATGACGCGATGCTTCGATCATGCACAGGCTATAGGCTGCGCAACCCTATCAAACGACCGACTCACACCGCACAATATGAAAGGTCACTCGCACAGTGACCGGTGACGCTCCGATCATGCGTAAACTATAGACTGCTCAAGCCTATTAAATGACCCACTCCAGCTGCACAATATGAAAGGTCGCCCATACACAGACCTGGTGATGCCTCGATCACGCGCTTCAATTATAACGCATAATATGATCACACGTAAACTCACATACGCTTAAACAGCTCACAAGCTTGAGATCGCACGCCCGAAAATAGGCGAGCAATACCTGACTTTGGACGAAAGCTCACCCTCACACCTTTTTATCACATCGCGGTCAAAACTCACCTGTCCCATCGCGTACCCTTACATGAGAAGGAAGCATTGATAGCACTCCCTGTCCCATCGCTACAAGACACACATATCACCGACACGAATAACACCCCCTATCGCGATACAGTAAAAGCAACCAGCACACTACTCGGCTCCTCACGATCAGAATCACTTTCCACTTACCCCTACCCGATCACGTAACCCTGCACACACACGCCCCATCACAATAAATCAATTATGCCACCACATGACCCTCTCGTGAGAAGCCAAAAAAAACAAAGCCAATCATGGCGCAACGACAACACGATCTTACATAACCCAAGATCTGCCACAAAAAGAAATAGGACATACCTATCGCGCAAATATCAAACCAGCATCTCGCCGCTAACTACACTCAGCCGACATCCCATCACAAACATCACTACTCGAAAAGCTCAAACAACACCTGTCACGCCACATAAAAAAGGGAGAAAGCTCGACCAATGTCCCATCGCCAAAGCAAAGAGGTCTCCTCCCGAATTACTCACTACGTAAGAGTCACTAGACACCACTGTCACAACAAAAATGCATGAAGATTCGGGACTCCTCCCATGTCCCCTCGCATCCGACCAATGCCAAGTTCCAGCATGAACATCCTGTCAGAATCCCCATGTCTCGCAAGGACTCATCCAACACGCAGCCAAAGAAAGGGAGAATCCCCAAGTCCCATCGCGGCATCACTCCCCCATTACTCCCCTAAGACATTACATCACATTGGTGACCGCCAGCGCCTGCCACAAAAAAAAAAAGAAAGGAAGAAATCTCCCAAGTCCCATCGCAGTATTGTTAAGTAGTGAAAAATACCATTTTTCACCCCTAAACATGAGCTTTGAAAGACCCTTGAGAAGACTAAATAAGTGCTTTAGTGTGCATTTTACAGCTAACCAATTAGACAGTTCCAAGTCCAAAAAGCATCCTAAAATGATCAAAAAGCTGACAACTCATGTCAAGCTCAAAGAGGGAGTAAAGAAATAGCCTCAGCAATGGCTAAAAAGGTCCTAAAAGAGCAAGAAAAGACCTGAAGAAGAAGAGGGATCCATTCGCAAAGAAGAAATCAAGTTAAAGCTCAATTCGCAAAGAATATTTACAATTCGCAAAGAACCAGATTCTGAGCGAGGAGGGAATAAAACTGCAAATAGGCTGTTCGAATAGAAGATTTACCTTTGCGAAAAGAACTTCTGAAGCCAAAGTCCTTTTAAAAGAACTTCAAGCCAAAGTCCTTTGCGAAAAGAACTTCGAGCCAAAATGCTTTGAAAAGGCCCTTAAACTCTGCTAAACGGCATTTTGGAGAATTACAGCTCGTTCAAAGGGTATTTTAGGAAGCTCTCCACGCGCCCCACTCCAATTAAAAGACAACGAACATTCTGCAAGATTTAAGGCACGATCCCACGGCATATTCTTCCCCATGTGGGCGCTCAAAGTTTGGATTACTTGGCGGGAACTTCTAGAAGCTCAAACAGATTTTTGAATTCCATAAAATTGATGCTTCTAGCTGATTGGTGAACGGATCGAGCATTTTCATTGGCGGCAGATCTGGATCCCGTGCTCAATCGCCATTGGGCAATCCAGATCTGAACACTTCGATTGGTCAATTACCTGTGCAAGGGATCAAGGAAGCTATAAATAGAAGACATTTGCCCAATTGTGGCATCCAGTTTTGAGTTCATTTCTATTTCCGCTTTCGGTCGATAGCTTGTCTGCACTAATAGCTTCTTTTGTATTTGCTTTTGAGAGTTTCGAGAGCTATTTGTAACTCAAGGAGATTGGATTCAAGGCGCAAGTCCGAGGGTACATCTAAGCCGTGCTCTGTAATTGTAAGATTGAATTTAAAAGGTTTCAGAACTGTGTTTCTCCATTGGATTCATGTCAAGGGTTCTTATTGATCACCTTAGTGCATTAGACTCCTTTAGATTCACTACTTTGCATGCAATTTCCCTTGATTCATTACTCTGTCACGAATTAGCGTTGGTAACCTAGTTCACAAAGACTTGCGATGTTCATGTTCAATTGAGGATAGGTCAACAACTATTGGATGATCTGTGACCATTTAAGTGAAGATCATAACCATAAGTCTAAACCCTTCCTTAATTCAGATTTATTTCTCTTACATCCTGTCTTTGGTAGCCGATGAAGATTGAATCAACTCTGTTTAGTTGATTCTCCATTAAAATTCAAAGGCGAAATCACGTAAAGTTATTATTTCTCCATTTGATTTATTTTAATCACTTCCCCAACTTGGATCTGGATCGATTAGTTAGTTCTTTTCTTTATTTGCTTTTAGTTAAACGTGACAAAACCCAACACTCTCTTTTTATCGCTTTCTAGATAATTATAGAGCCGAGATCTGGTAGCACGGATCTGAGGTCTATCTCATATTTCGACAAATTCTCTCGTGGACGATCTTTAATATACTTACTTTTAAAACTTACTACAATTGGCCCTGATCTTGCAGGCTATTGTTAGCCCTCAATGTCTTGATATCTCTTTCATAATTTAAAATTATGTAACTTAATATTCATTAATTAGTTCATTCAAAACACATAAAAAAGGCACATGTTAGGCAACAACAAGTTTTTGGCGTCGTTGGGAATTTGTTCTAAAATAGATAGACCTATGTTTTATTCTCTTTTATTTATTATTTATTAATTCATTTTTCATTGTTATCTACATGCGTTACAAATACATGCGTAAAGGAAAGGAAAGCACCTAATTGACGGTTTATGGTACCAAATTCTCTGCGTTGTATGTTTGGTAGGAGAACTCTCAACCGAGATTCTCCTTTTAATTGAAGTTGAAAGACTCCTAAGAAGCAGACATACACCACGAGTTCGCTACAATGGGTGACGAACCTAGATTGTTAAGAGACTACTTTGCTCTGGTGCCTATAATTCCCTTTCGCATTCAATTTCCCACGGTGGAGGGAAATTATGAGATCAAATCATCAACCATCCAAATGCTGCCTTCATTTCATGGATTAAGTAAAGAAGATCCTTACAAGCACATTGATGAATTTCTGGCTTTGTGCACAACATTTAACATAAATGGACTTGGTCGAGAGGCAACCAAGCAGGCTCTTTCCTTTTCATTAAAGGACAAAGCTAGAGCATGGTTATCTATGTTAGCACCAAACATCACATCATGGAATGATTTGCAATGTCAATTTTGTCAAAATATTTCCCAATGACTAAAACCAGCCAACTAAGACAAAGCATCATCTCTTTCTTCCCAAAACTCATTGAAACTTTCCATGAAGCATGGGAAAGATTCAAAAAAGCTATTAAGACAATGCCCTCACCATCAAATTCCTAAATGGCGGCTTGTTCAAAGCTTCTATCAAGGAATTGATCGGAAGAACAAGAACATAGTGGATGCCTCTTGTGGAGGTACCTACTTACAAAAAAGGCAGTTGAAGAGGTTTGGGACCTCTTTGAGGTGATTGGAGAAAAATTCAACCCGAGCGGGAATCTATCACAAACGAGAATCCGGGTGAATAATCCCCAATTCACAAGAGGAAAGTTTATGAAGTCAATGAAATTTGGAAAGGAAAGTGGATAATTTGACCACAAAATTTGATAGTGATGGACTCATTTAAAGCTCCAAATGGGTCAAGAGTAGAGGGCATGTCGATATGCGGTCCCCTACTCATTCCAATTGATCAATGTCATACGCATCACAATTTCGAACTCATGATGGAACAAGCTCATGCATCGATCTTATGGGCAGATGCAATCGCAATGACTACCCATGGAGATCTCATCCTAATCTCGAGGTGGAATCGAAATTACCGGCCCAACAGCTGACCCAAAATCAATTACCTTTCAAACACCTTTCACCATATCGTGAAATTTTATAATAAATCAAATTTTTCAGACCTAACCAACAACAAGCCATGCGTGATCTACACCAGCCCTGCCCTCCTAGATCCTGACCTTTGAAGAAGCGGGTCTTGAGTTCACTTCAAAATCTTGGAACTCTATCTCGGTATGAACCTTCACAGTCGAGCATTAAAAAATTGAAGAAACTTTGGGCCAACTCTCAAATTCATTAGCTAAGAGAGAGGAGGGTAAACTACCAGCGACCTTTGAACAATCCTAAGGGGTTCATGGTTGGAGAATCCTCAAATGGCCATGAGGAGATTAAAGGCTGTGACCACTTTGAGAAGTGGAAGTATAATAAAAAACACAGTGGGTAGTGAAGAGGAAAGAAGAAGAAGAACAAGTGCGAGAACACAATTTGGATGAAAACAATGAGGTTGTTGATTTACATCGAAAAATTCAAAAAATGAAAAGCAGAAAAATAAAAAATTGTTGAAAAAGATGAGGAGGAGAGATTTGTTCCCACCTCCCATTCCCTCATGCAATGAAGTCAGTTTCTCCTTTTGACAAAGGAAACACAAAATTGAGGAAATGATGGAGACATTCAAGCAAGTTAAAATTAATCTACCTCCTTGATGCAATCAAAGCAGTCCTATGCATACTAAATTTCTCAAGGAGTGTGCACCCACAAAAGGCAATCTAGGATACATTTATCTAAGAAGGCCTTTCTTTGTGGAAAATCAACCAAGTGCTATCCAATTGCAACACCACCTAAGATGCAAGATCCTGGAATCCCCACAATCCCTGCATCATTGGGAGCACACCATTGAGAAAGCCTTGCTAGATCTGGAGCTAGTGTCAACACTTCCTATTACATCTATGAGAAGCTAGGTTTGGGAGAATTGAAACCCACTCAAGTGGTGTTACAACTAGGCAGATCTGAGAGAGAAAACCTATGGGGATTGATTGAAGATGTTTTGGTAGGAGTAGACAAATTTTTCTACCCTGCTGACTTTTGGTGTTGGACATGGAACCAACCAAAAGTACCACTTCCATCCTGTCATTTTAGGGAAGACCATTCACAGCTCTGACTAATGCATGCATTCAATGCAGTGTCGGCATCATGGAAGGTGTCTTTTGGAAATATGAAAGTCAAATTGAATGTTGTATAATCTTTGTTACTCAACCTCAATTCTCTGTGAGGAATGCTTTCCATGTTGACATCATTGATGAACTTGTGGAGGAGTCTTTGCAAACATTTACTGCAGGTAAAGACTCCACCAAGAACTAAAAATGATTGGGAATCCTTGAGAAAGAAGGAAAAGGAGATCAAATTCAAAGAGTGCACTTTGTGCAAGGCACTCACCACAATCATCAAGTTCTCTCTCTTGGAGACTGCTCCTCTCCCTCTTCCACAAATTACCAAGGTACCTTTCTTTGCCCTCTTTTCTCGGCACACAATTGGAACTCAAAACGGCTCCCCAAAAATCTGAAATATGTGTTTTGGGAGATCATCAAACACTACATGATTATTTCTTCCTCCCTTACAAAGGAGCAAGAAGAGGCTGTTGGTAGTTCTAAGCAACACAAGAAAGTAATTTGGACCATTGCTTGATTTAGGAGGAATAAACCCGGTATGCATGCATAAGATCCACGGAAGAGGATGCCAAGCCTTCTAGAGAAATGCAAAGAAGGTTGAATCCTCACATGCAAGAAGTGGTAATGAAGGAAGTTGTCAATTTGCTGAATCTTTGGGTCATTTACCCCATTTTGATTCTGCTTAGGTAGCACCCACGGTGGTGCCTAAGAAATCAGCATCCTTTGTTAGTAAATCTGAATCGGTGAACTTATGTCCACCGGACAAACAAGCTGGATGGAGGGTTGCATAGACTACAGAAAATTAAATACCATGACAAGGAAAGACCATTTCCCCTCCTTCATTGACCAAATCCTTGATAAACTTGCGAGTAAAGCTTACTCGCTTCCTTGATGGGTACTCTGGTTACAACCAGATCCTGTACCAGGACCAAGAATAGACCACCTTCACCTGCCCCTTTGGCACTTTTGCCTATAGGAGGATGCCCTTTGGTCTTTGCAATGCCCCTGCTACTTTTCAAAGATGCATGTATGCCATCTTTTTGGACATGATTGATCAGTTCATGGAGATCTTCATGGATGACTTTTCAATTTATGGAGACAGCTTTTCCCAATGCTTACACCACCTCAAGTTGGTGTTGCAAAGATGTGAAGAAACCAATTTGGTTCTAAGCTGGGAAAAGAGTCATTTTATGGTCACCCAAGGCATTGTCCTAGGACATGTGGTCTCCCATAAAGGCATAGAGGTGGACCAAGCAAAAATTGATCTAATTGCACATTTGCCTCCTCCCAGGCTGTTAAGCAAATCGGAAGTTTCTTAGGGCATGCGAGTTTTATAGGAGGTTCATCAAAGATTTCGATAAAATTTCCAAGCCACTCTGTCATTTCTTGTGTCAAGATGTTCCTTTTGTGTTTACTAATGAATGCATGACAGCCTTTGAGGTCCTTAAGAAATGTCGATTTAGGCTCCCATCTTGCAGTCCCACGACTATTCGGTGCCCTTTGAGTGATGTGATGCATCAGACTATGCCCTAGGAGCTGTCCTAGGGCGAGAAAGATAAGCTTCCCCATGTCATAGCTTATGCAGCCGGATCCATGATAGATGCCCAGCTCAACTACACAACAAGCGAGAAAGAGGCTGCTGGCCATTGTGTTTGCATTGGAAAAATTCAGGGTCTTATGTTTTAGGTTCACAAATTGTGGTGTTTTGACCACTCGCCCTAAAATACCTTACATCTAAGAAGGATACCAAGCCAGATTAATCGGTGGATCCTCCTATTACGGAGTTTGATCTCTGATTAAGGATAAGAAAGGAGTGGAAAATGTGGTGGTGATCACCTATCGAATTCTCAATGAGGATGATAGCTTACCCATTAATGAATCATTTCACGATGAGCAACTTTTGCCATCAATACCCACGATCCTTGGTTTGCAAACATAGTCAACTTCTTGGCTCTTGGGACAGATTCCTCAACATTGGAATCGAATGGATAAAGATCTTTTCTTCTCACGAGTTAAACATTTCATTTGGGAAGATCCTTATCTATTCAAGAATTATGCGGAACCAAGTGATCGAAGATGTGTCCCGACCATGAATTCTCGGCATATTGTCAATGTGTCATGAGCAGGGCTGTGGAGGCCATTTCATGGTAACAAAGCAATTGCAAAATTCTGCATGTGGTTTCTATTGGCCCACAATCTTTAAAGATGCCTTCTGACCTTTGTAAATCTTGCGAAGCGCCAAAATTGGGCATTTCAAAAGAAACTCAATGCCTCTCTGACCTATTCACGGTGGTTGAGTTGTTTGATGTATGGGGAATAGATTTTATGGGCCCTTTCCTCCTTCTAATGGAAATAATTTCATCTTGGTAGTGGACTATGTCTCCAAGTGGATTGAAGCCATAGCTACTAAATCAAATGATCACAAAGTGGTTTTGAAATTTCTCAAGGACCACATTTTTCCAGTTTGGATTCCCAGAGCCATCATCGGTGATGGGGAAGCCATTTTTGCAATAGTTTGACTCTCTATTAAAAAGTACTCATCACTCATAGAGTAGCCACTCCCTATCATCCACAAACGGTGGGACAAGTGGAATTTCAAATAGAGAAATCAAACACATTTTGGAAAAAAGCGTGAAGAAGAAAGAAAAGGATTTGGTCCTTTAAGCTTAATGATGCTTTGTGGGCATACAAAGCGCCTACAAAACTCCAATTGGAATGTCCCCTTTTAGGCGGTCTATGGCAAAGCATGTCATTTGCCGATGGGTTAGAATACAAAGCTTTACGGGCTATTAAAACATTTAATATGGATCTAACTTACCTTTGGTAATCACGGAAACTTCAACTCTTTGAATTGGAAGAGCTGCGGATGGATGCTTATACAAGCTCCAGTTGTATAAGGAGAAAGTCAAATCATTTCATGATAGGAGTTTAATGAGAAAAGAGTTCATACCGGGGTCCAAGGTATGGTTATTCAACTCTAAACTTAAATTCTTTCACGGCAAATTGAGATCCGGATGGGAAGGGCCATACTGTCATCAAGGCCTCCCCTCGGGGTTGTGGATATTTCAGATCCCAAGGATGGAAGAATCCTTAAGGTAAATGGTCGAGGCTCAAGCCATGCATTGACAACACTCGAGAACTGTCTTTGCCCATCATCATCCAATCTCCAACAATCGATGGTATAAAATTGTATATTATGTTTGTACAACATAGTTTTTTAATTTCTGTTTTCTCTTTTCTTGTTAGCATAGTTTAAATACACTTAAAAGTTCAAATCAAAGCAAAAACTACTTTTGAAAAGCCCAAAGTTCTATTGAATAGATTACGGGTACAATGAACTACGCTCGAAAAGAAAGATGTTCTTTCGAATAGTTATGTTAACAGTTCCTTTTGAATAGAAGTGCGATGCTAAGTCCCTTGCGAAATAAACTTTTCGAAGCTATCTACTTGTCGAAGGCACTTTGCCATTCGAAATAGAAAAAAAGGGCTCTTTGGAATATTTCGAAAACTTAAAGGTGCTTTGCGATTTTAGCTTCAAGTATATTTAGTCGTTTTGAAGTTAGCTTTGTATTTGCAAACACTCTCTGCAGCGCTCCACTAAAACCATAGCTCACTCTCTTCTCACACGAGCTCCACAAAGATATCACCATTTGTTCCTAATTGTTTGGCGTTTCCATTTTTCGAGATCACAAAGGTAGAGCCAGTTAGGCGATCTTTACAAACAAAGCGACTTCAAGCACAAACCTTAGATCGTGGTATTTTTCTATCCATTCTCGCTCAATCTTTTAGAAAAATCTAAATCTGTAGCATTGTGTCCTTTGTTTTCCTCCATTTTAAATATGGGAAAGACGAGAAATCCTTATGTTTGCCACTTTTGATTAAGGGCAATTTTTCAATGCCCCCATGCTCATCCTGGAAGCAATGGCTGATGTGAGTGCAAGATAAAGAAGAAAGAAAATTTGGCCTCCCCTTTGGAAGACTAATTACCCTCCTAAGAGCCAAGTTTGACATAGATAGGAAGAGCCCTTTGAAGTCCTCACCCCCATAACTTTGGCAGAAAGTCGACAAGTCTATGTTGAGGAGAATGAGATACAAGAGATCCACATGCCCCCTTGCATCTTGCCCTGCCTGCATTCTTGAACCCATTCCAGGAACATGTAGCCATAATGATAGTGGATCATGAACTGAATATTCTGGACCTGCAAGTGTGGGTGGGCACTTGAACAACCACCTATGGACCCCTCAATGTGTACATGAACCATGACATATGTGCTCCCATGCTTCACATACCCATCATCAACAAAGGGTCAATCATGAATCTTGCTCCACATTCACCTAACCCCTCCATTTTTTACAAGAACCATTTCATAAGTGACTAGCTTTTGGGTGCTTTGCACCAGGATACCATCATTTGGCATTAGATTTTACACTTTTTGGTGAATAGCTTTCAAATTACCCATTTTTCCACATTGGAGCTCATCCCCTACTTAGGTTACCACCTCACCCCGATTTTCGTCATGTTGCCTCACAAGTAACCCAATAACTTTGTCCTAGTGCTTTCCACTACCACCTTTTGTACCCAAACCACTTTTCAACTTTGTATTCTCCCTTACCTTGCATTAGCATTAGTTTATTTTACTTAAGAATCATGACCTTTGCAAAATTTAGACATCATAAACCTTTCAATATTCTACATTTCCATGATGTTAGCACCATGAAAACCCTCGTATCGACATTTAGCAAGTCATGGGAAGAGAAAAAGGTAAAGACATACTTAAAAGCTCAAGGAAAAACCATAACCAAAGGTGAGAATTGAGCCCATATATTTTCCATCTCTGTTGAAGAGTGGTGAGGCAATTTTTTACGATTCAAAGGATTGGGTGAGGCATTAGATCCACTAGAAGTTAGGAAACTCCAAATTAAAACAAATATGACACTCATGAAGGCGAGGAAAAGATCAAGGCCTTCTTGGACGGCTTGAACCTAAGAACCAACCAAGAAAAATTCTGCTGTTTGTACCCCATTTGAGCTATAAATCCTACAATTCTTCATCAAAAAATACCCAAAAGTACTTGCATGAACCTATGGAACCAATTCAGCCTTCCCTCACTCGAGAATTGAGAGGTAAAGGAGAAAGAATCAAGATGGACCATTTACGGGCAACATCAAGAAAATGAAGAGAAATACCTCAAAAAGCAATATGGAAAGGGAGACAAACAATGTGAAAAAGTTGCAAGCAAAAAGGCAAAAAAGGACCTTATGATGAAAAATGCAAGATCAAAGAAAGAACGATCCTTTGTGAATGTGAGAATCTCGAAAGAAAGAAGCTAAACTCAAAAGGTGGAGTCATGAACCATCTCCTGCACTTCTGAGTTCTCAAATTCAAACCCCTGCTCAAACCGCCTTTCCTTGAAACTTCACTCCATAAGCCATACAAACAAACCTAGATTAAAAGCCCTTGTGATCCAAAGTTGAGTGATTTGTCATGTGGAGATAAGAAGTGACCCAATCTATGGTGAGGAGATGTCAATGATGCCATTGCCTAAGAATCATGCCTATGCTCATGCTTACAGATCCATTTGGGAGATGTAAGCGCTCTTGAGCTTGAGTGAAAATGAACCCTCAACAAAAACAACGATGAGAGTATACCACTGGAGTGTTTGGGTTGGAACTTGAGCATAATAAGTATGACTTACAACCTAATTTTTATTCAGATGATGAGCTCACTTCTTTGGCACATTTGTACAATTTTCTATGGCTGCTCACGGATTGGAAATATTGAAACATTCATGAGGTTCTTAAAATGTTTAAATTCTGTGCAAACAATAATCAAATTTTCTGTTTCATCATTGATTCAAGAGTAACTAATCCTGCTCCTTGATTGCTCATTTGATAATTTTGCACCGATGTTAACATTTCATGGAGAAGTTTGTGGGTACCTTCCTTTGAAAACCCTCGGAGAGTTCACTCCTCCTCTAGGGACCACCTAGGGGTTGAAAAGGCTTGTTGCATATGCTAAATGCACTGCTTCCTACAAAGTGGCTCTTTACTTTGTTTTTATGTTTCTTTGCTCGGGGACTAGCAAAGCTTAGGTTTGGGGTGTGTTAAGTAGTGAAAATACCATTTTTCACCCCTAAACATGAGCTTTGAAAGACCCTTGAGAAGACTAAATAAGTGCTTTAGTGTGCATTTTACACTAACCAATTAGACAGTTCCAAGTCCAAAAAGCATCCTAAAATGATCAAAAGTGACAACTCATGTCAAGCTCAAAGAGGAGTAAAGAAATAGCCTCGGCAATGGCTAAAAAGGTCCTAAAAGAGCAAGAAAAGACCAAGAAGAAGAGGGATCCATTCGCAAAGAAGAAATCAAGTTAAAGCTCAATTACAAAGAATATTTACAATTCGCAAAGAACCAGATTACGGCGGAGGAGAATAAACTGCAAAGTAAAGAATAGAAGATTTACCTTTGCGAAAAGAACTTCGAAGCCAAAGTCCTTTTTGAAAAGAACTTCAAGCCAAAGTCCTTTGAAAAGAACTTCGAAGCCAAAGTCCTTTTGAAAAGAACTTCCGGAGCCAAAATGCTTTCTAAAAGGCCCTTAAACTCTAAACGGCATTTTGGAGAATTACAGCTCGTTCAAAGGGTATTTTAGGAATCTCTGCGCTAATGCAATTAAAGACAAGGAACATTCCGAGAAGATTTGAGGCACGATCCAAGGCATATTCTACCCCATGTGGGCGCTCAAAGTTTGAATTACTTGGCGGGAACTTCTAGAAGCTCAAACAGATTTTTGAATTCCATAGATTGATGCTTCTAGCGCTGATTGGTGAACGGTCGAGCATTTTCATTGGCGAACAGATCCGATCCCGTGCTCAAGCGCCATTGGGCAATCCAGATCTGAACACTTGATTGGTCAATTCCGAGGATCAAGGGAAAGCTATAAATAGAAGACATTTGCCCAATTGTGGCATCCAGATTTTGAGTTCATTTCTATTTCCCCGCTTTCGGATAGCTTGTCTGCACTGTAATAGCTTCTTTTGTATTTGCTTTTGAGAGTTTACGAGAGCTATTTGTAACTCCAAGGAGATTGGATTCAAAAGTCCGAGGTCCTCTAGCCGTGCTTTCAGTAATTGTAAGATTGAATTTAAAGGTTGTCGTTGTTTTCTCCATTGGATTCATGTCAAGGGTTCTTATTGATCACCTTAGTGCATTAGACTCCTTTAGATTCACTACTTTGCATGCAATTTCCTTGATTCATTACTCATGCGAATTAGCGTTGGTAACCTAGTTACGCACTTGCTGATGATGTTCATGTTCGAATTGAGGATAGGTCAACAACTATTGGATGATCTTGACCATTTAAGTGGGCCAGATCATAACCATAAGTCTAAACCCTTCCTTAATTGATTTATTTCTCTTACATCTTCTTTGGTAGCAGATGAAGATTGAATCAACTCTGTTTTAGTTGATTCTCCATTAAAATTCAAAGCGAAATCACGAAAGTTATTATTTCTCCATTTGATTTATTTTAATCACTTCCCCAACTTGGATCTGGATCATTAGTTAGTTCTTTTCTTTATTTGCTTTTAGTTAAGCACGTGACAAAACCCAACACTCTCTTTTATACGCTTTCTAGATAATTATAGAGCGGATCGTAGCACAGATCTGGAGGTCTATCTCATATTTCAGACAAATTCTCTGTGGACGATCTTTAATATACTTACTTTTAAAACTTACTACAATTGGCCCTGATCTTGCAGGCTATTGTTAGCCCTCAATGTGCTGATATCTCTTTCATAATTTAAAATTATGTAACTTAATATTCATTAATTCGTCATTCAAAACACACATAAATCAGGCACATGTTAGGCAACAACAAGTATCACCCCAACAATCCATCGGTCCCATCACGGACCACATCACCCAGTGCGCTTTCCTTATCTTGGCCTGTTTCAATTACTCGATGTTTCTTATAAATATAGTTAGCTATGATTAAGCCAAATGTTTTCAAAACTCATCTCTCTCAACTCACAAATCACTGTAGTCTTCCCATAAGAGACAATTATCAGTGTTCGTCGAGAAGGTTAGACAGAGCATCTGGCATGCCAAGTGTCATCTTAACAACCACATCAACGGTCGGGTCCACAAATCCCGTACCGGTGGATCTGCTCAGCGATGTCTCGGGAGCCACATTTTTTTACGTTTTACCACAGAATTGATCTTAAATTAAAAATCCCAAAATTTCAAAACCCCTTACTTTTAAAAAGAAAAAAAAGGGAAACCAAAAAAATACTTCCAAAAAAAAAGAAAACAAAAACTCTTACCACTTACTTCTAAAAAAATCCTTTCCTCCTAAGGCAACAAAAACAAAAAGAAGAAACCAAAGAATAAATATACAAAGAGATTCACCTACCAAAATTCACTTCAATTACCAGCCCAACTGCCAGCCCAAACTGGCCATTCCCCTCGGAAACTGAACAATGAGTATATTTAATCTAAGAATTTACAAACGCCTATTAGAAAAGGAACGCCTAACGCGCATTGGTGTGAGCAATGACGCGCCCGGTCTGACATGATTTGCGAAAGCCTTCGACATTATATTACATTGTATTATTATTGGTCCTTTGACCTCATGGACATTTTTATGATGTCTCCCAGTACTTCGATTGCATCATATACCTCTGTTTGACTTCCCCTTGCAGCAGGTCATGACATGCGACGGGATGCCCCTTGCACCCACAGATTATGATATGGTGATTCTCCTTTCCGTTTGACTGTCACTCGCAGTAGGTCACGCCCTGCGACGAGATGCCCTTTGCACCCACGAAATAGGATACACTGACTTCCCCCATCGACTGTCTATGACAGCGGGTCGCGATACGCGACGAGATCACTCCTCGGCATCCACGGCATGGAACATGCCTTTCGACAACTACCATTGGGCCCTCGAATGCTCCATGTTAGCTTGTGCTGATAGATAAGAAAGCCAAGCATGTTATGTCAGCATCCCTAGTTCATATTTGTGATTTCTGGAGATAAATGAGAAGACACCTCAAATGAGGGGTGTCTACTTCTTCGATATGTTCTTACTTCGCAAGAGTGCGCCGAAGAGGGACATCTGTAGACACCCCCATTTTGCCCTCTCAGAATATACAAATCTGTTTAGTCAACCTTTGACATCATAACCCTAATCAGGACAATATGCTGAAACAATACTATATGGTTGGACATAGGCTGAAATAATAGCTCTATGGCTCAGGCCCCATGACCCTAATGTGGGAATCATGCACTGAAACAATAGTACATGGCTGAAACAATAGCTCTGTGGCTCAGATCCCAACATAGGGAGGCTATATACTGAAATAATAGTATATAGTCAGAATGCAGACTGAAATAATAGTCTTGCATTTCAGATCCCTTAGCCCTAATATTGGGACCATGCATTAAAACAATAGTATATGGCTGGACATAGGCTGAAACAATAGCTCTGTGGCTCAGACCCCAATGTAGGGAGACTATATACTGAAACAATAGTATATAGTCTGAATGCAGACTAAAACAATAGTCTGGCATTTTAGATCCGACTCGGACCCGAACAACCTTGAATTAAGCGTCTAAAACCAAGCGCGTAATTCAATTGCAAGTGAAACCATAAACGTGCAATCAGTCCCCCTTCTTGACCAGACTTCCCTTTCTAGACCACCTCGAGACTTGATTACGTGCCTCACATGAGGCACACAATCAAATTGAGCACCCTACCACCGGCGCGCAATCGAACTATGCCCGACCTAGTTTTACAGTCCTTGACCCCCCAAGTTTCCTCGATTAAACGCTTTGAAAGAGATGCATAATTGGATTGAGTACCCCATAATGGGCACGCAATTAGTCCTAACATTGTTAGAACTAGGAAACTCTCTGAGCAAGTCAGCGAGTCTCTCACTGAGTCGGTTACCAACTCAAAGCGATTAAGCACTGAGAAATTGACGCGTAATTCGGTTAAACACCTGAAACAAGGCATTTAATTGGAGAAAAACCTATAAAAGCCTTTTTTTAATTCGCCCCAAGGGGGGACTGAGATTTTTGAAGAGAGAGAATGGATTTCAAAACAAGAGAACTCCGAGAATGAACACGTAGAGCAACCTAGTCATGATTTCAAGATTCAAGATTCAAGCTTCGAATCCTCGAGATTTCTCTCCGTAGCCTCGGTTCTAGGTAACAATCTTAGTTTTAGACTTAGGATTTCCCTTAGTTTAATTATTAATATTGAATTTTTAGTTTTAGACCGTAGCACCCCTTTCAGACTGTAATTTTTAATATTTGGCTCTAGTTCTCCATTTCTTGAATCAACCCTTAATTTGACGATCTAATTTACCAACCCTAGGCTTCAATTTCATTCTAAAATCTTAATTTCCAGTCTTATCATTAATCTCTGGTTCTAGTTCTTAGGTTCTAGAATCAGTCCTTAATCCTACGGACTGATTTTTTGATTCCGGACACGAATTCAGTCCTAGAATTTTAAATTTTAGTCTTAATTCCTTAGTTTAATACTTTTAAAAATCCTAAATATTAATTCAGTTTTCTATAATTCTAGTTTCTCAATTTAATTCATAATTATAATCCTGAAATCGACTCTGAAAAGCCCAAAAATAATATTATAATCTAGAAATCAAATTTATCTTTAATCTTAGCCACCCGATTTTCCCAAGGGAGCTTACGGAGGGTACTCGGGAATGAGGCCAATCCTCCTTAGCATAGCGGGCCCAAAACCCCTTTCTTTAGAATTATTTTGTTACTTTAATTAGGATTAGAAAATCAGTCCCATAATTCCTGCTTAGAATTTTAGTACAATTAATTTACATGCTTTATTTTTATTAGATCCTTAGAGTTCATTGCTTTGATTATAATTCTAGAAAAAAATCAGTTCCTTTATTTTAATTGAATTTTAGCATAGATAATCCATTGCTTTAATTAGAGTCTGAGGATAATTAATTTCTCACTCTAATCGTAATTTTAGTAAACTTAGTTTCTTTATTTTAATTAGAGTTTTAGTAGAACTATTTTCATATTCCAATTAGAATTCTAGTAGGACTATTATAATTTCTCCAATTAGAATTTTAGTCAAATTATTATATTTGTTTTAATTAGAATTTCAATGCAATCAGTATACTTGATTTAATTAGAATTTCAATACAATTAGTATACTTGCTTTACTAGAATTTCAGTATAATTAGCATGCCTGATTCAATTAGAATTTCATTAAGATTAATATACTTGCATTCCTAGTATAATTGGGAGACTGATATCAATTGGACTTTTAGTAGTATTAGGACACTAAATTAATTGGAATTCTAATAAGATTAGGAAACTAATATTAATTAGGCTTCTAATAGGACCGCAACACCTAAGATTAGTTAGACTCCTAATAGAATCAGAACACTAAGTTAACTCACTATAATAAATCTACATAACTACACTCACAACAAAATCAGGAAATCTAAACAGATTAGAACTACAATAATAATAGGAAAGAAAAGGAAAATTAAACTATCTAAATTATAAGAAGAGACATAGCTGCTGACGTTCGCAGGCGGACAATTCAGTAAAGAAGTAACCCACACCTGCGCTAAAGCGTGATCACTGACATGTTGCAATGTCATTAAATTTTTGTAGTTGGCGACCGCAACAAGCTAGGAATCTTCCTAGAAAACCTCTTTTTATTTATTTTATTTTACCTCCACCATTCCAAACGCCGCATCGCTAGAGTCCACTTGGACAAAATTGAAGTCACTGATTCAACAGGGACCGAGAAGAACCCAGAAAAAGCACGCATCGGGTTCCAGAGATCATGAGGGCATCACTCTTCTTGGCTTGACCAGTAACACCTACTACTTTCCATTTGGGGTGTTGCGCTTGTTTGGTTGCTCTCAGCAGGTGCCCTGTGTGACAAAACCATTCCTTTGTGACTTGATTTTCTCTCGGGGGTCCTCTGGGGACTTGGATAGGATAGCCGCACTGTGGGAAACACGTCAGTCGATGCATATGCGCGATCTAGGGCAGGGGAGTTTGATTTTTACCTCTTTAGAGTATGAGGCTTGGCTATTATCTGAGAGGCCTCCTGCTTGTCGCTTGGACCAGCCAGAGAGTAATGATATAGGGGGACCTTGGCCGAAGAAGGAGTCGATGCTTCGAACCCAGATTGAGCTGTTGATAGATGAGAAGCGAGTCCTGCACGAGAAATTAGAGAAACAAACGGTTAGAGCTAAATTAGCAGAAGTAGGAGCCAGTGTAGCTGAGTGTGAGGTTCTTCGTCTGGAAGGAGCCTTGGGTGACACTCTTAGTGCTACTGGTGCCTCCCGAAAATGATATAGGAGTCTTCATGACCGTTGAATGATAGAGCTGGATGTTCGAGAGGATGCTTTACGTGCAGAGATCTGTGCCATGAAGTGCGAGTTGGGTAGTTAATTTCGTCCTGCACATATCTTTTTACATAGATCAAAACCATAGAAGGGGGCATAAGAAACCCCTATTCAGATACATCTTTTTGGTATAGATATTTTCTACATCTTTTTATTATCTTTTTCGATCAATTTGTTATTTTTTTGTTGTAAAAAGGAAAGGGAAGCTAGACATCACACTAATTATTTTTTGGAGATGTGGTGTAAGCAAAATACAGGCTTGTGAATGGAAAAGGGAAATCTATTATCTTACAAAAAGTATCATTTCTCCTCTTTTTGATTGATGGATTTTTTTTTGTTGAACCTTTTGAGATGGAAAGCGCATAGTACTGGCGTATAAATGGGAAAGGGAAATTTATTATCTTTTACAAAAGTGGTCTCCTTGCCTGGTGGTGGTGCACATAGTGTGGGTGTGAAAATGGGAAAGGAAAATTTATTATCTTTTACAAAATTGGTCTCCTTGCCTGCTAGTGGTGCACACAGTGTGGGCGTGAAAATGGGAAAGGAAAATTTATTATCTTTTACAAAAGTGGTCTGCCTGCCCAGTGGTGGTGCACATAGTGTGGGCATGAAAAAGGGAAAGGAAAATTTATTATCTTTTATAAAAGTGGTCTCCTCGCCTCCACGTTTTTTTTATGCCTTAACTATGGGTGAGAAGACGGGTCTCCTTTTTTAGCATGGTCGAACCTTTTCATGTGGTCGGATCTGGGTGGGACTCTGGAATTTCCAGGGTTGGAACGTCTGTCCCTTTGGATCGGATCAAACTTTTCTCCTTACCTCAAGTCATACATTTGATGGTGCGGACTAAAGATACACCTGATCAAAATCCGATTTGAGCTCACATGAGCGGCCCAGTTGAGAACCAGATAGCCCAAGATGGGTTTTCGTCGTGCCCGTTATCACCCTCTTTTTACCCATAGCGCCCTTTCGAGTTTTTACTACGACCATGGTATGCATTTTTACCCCAGGTGCCTTTTTAGGTTTTGCACCTAGTCCGCACAAACTCGCTCTTTTTACTCGTAGCGCTCTTTCGGGTTTTCACCATGTCCATTTTGCTTTGAGCTTGTATACTTTTATTTTATTTTCTTTTTCATTATCAAAGGCCACGACATGGATGTCATTTCCATCATAGCCGGCTGAATGGAATTCTCTTGTCGTCTCACAGCTTGGCTCGTGTTGACTCAATGGATACTGTGATTTCTCGTAGACCTTAAAGAGGACTTTTTCTCGAGATGTATCGTGGCCATGGGATAGGTTAGAAATTTTGAAGGTATCTGGGTTTAAAAGGTTTCCTTGATTAGGTTTCAGCAGCTATAATACACTTCTTCCTTGGGGGATTTTGATTATACATGCCCCACTTTTTCTTCTTCTATTTTTCTTTTTGTTTTACAGACATCCTATTTTGGAATTTTACTTTTCTTTTTTTATGTGGATTTGATGGTAACTCTTTTTCTCCTTTTTTGTTTAGTATATACACTTTTTTCGTCTTCTTTTTTGTTTTGGGAGGGGTTTATAAAAGAAAGGCTCATGGCTCAAAAGGGTGTAACAAGGGTATAAGTGTTCAGGGATGCTTTTGGCTCCTTGGTTTTAAAATATTGGCCTCTTTTTTGGGTTATTAAGTAGTTATGTATCCATCTTATCAATACTTACCTTATTGCGGGAGACTTAGGAGTAGAATCATCATACGTATCCAGCATTGATTAGCTCAGGAAAGTGATCTCCATCCATGGTGGCAAGGCAAGGCACGTACCCTGGGAGCACTTCTCTAATGATGTAAGGTCCCTCCCAGTTTGGCTTGAATTTCTCTCTTGGATTGGCATGGAGAGAAGGAAAGATTTTCTTGAGTATTGTGTCACCCACTTTCAAATCTCGACCGCGAACAAGTTTGTTGCAAGTGCGTGCAGTTTGCCTTTGATAGGCCTGGGTATGATACAAAGCCAGGAGCCTTTTCTCATCTAGCAGGTTCAGCTACTCAAAGCAGGATCTCTCTCTTTCAGCTTTCGACAGACCGAATTTGAGTAGGATATGGAGTGAAGGTACTTCAACTTTGACTGGCAGGACGGCCTCGATTCCGTACACAAGGGAGAATGGTGTTGCCCTTGTAGTGGTACGAATTGACATTCCATAGGCCTAAAGTGTGAATGGTAACATTTCACTCCAGTCACGGTACGTGTTAAGACATGAAAAGTACCACTTTTCACCCCTTAACTTAGCCTCTGTTAGACCCTTAGCCATCTAATAAATGTGTGTTAAGTCGTTTCTGTAGATAATAAATAGCAGCTGCAATAAGGCCTGAACCCTGTTAAGGAGCCCACTTTTGCCCCAGAAGTCCCTCAGAAGGATGAAAGCTGAACCAAAACAAGAATTGAACCTCGCACAACTTTCACAAGCTTTAAAGGATTCAGAAATTAAGCTTCACGCAGTCCTCGTGAGTCTCTCAAAACTTCATTTCCAATTGCCCGCACTGTTCTCGCACAGTTGAGTGACAGAGGGGCTTCAGAATCATACTTCGCGTAGCCCTCACGAAGGCCAAATACAACTGCTCGCGCAGCTCAAGAAAGCAGCTCTCAAACCTCGCGCAGTTCACTCAGATCAACTAAGGAGAGAGAGCTCCAGGTATTTCAGCACGCAGCTGTCGCGCAGTGGCCGCGGGATGCAAAACTTCAGAAAGACCTCTCGTGCAATTCAGAGACCAATGCACATCACGTCCTCACGAGGATCCTCGTGAAGATCCATTCAGAAACAATTTGCTCGCACGATTCTCGTGCCATTCAGAAGGAAAGTGCAATCTCGCGAAGATCAGAGCAATCCAGTGAGGATTCAATGCTCTATCGCTTTATTTCAAATAACTAAAGACAACCCGCGACAACTAGAATTTCACTAATCCAACTCTCGCTAAGACCGTATACCACGCTGACAGCCTCTTGGAAACCAAGCATACCGGCAAGGCTCAACTCTAACTCTCCTCACCAGAGAGGACATTCTAGGAATTTCCAGCAATTAGGGCACGCATTCCAATGCTCTAAGTTCTGTGCATATGCCCCGAGGCATCTAAGGGATAATATTAGGCCATGTGGCATCGTTAAAATTAGGGTTTCCTAACCCTAATGTGCCGCCAAACTAACTGCTATATAAACCTAAGCCTGGTTTAGGTTTAGGGGACGCTCTGCTTAGAACATAATTTAGTCTATTTTCTTTTTCTTCTTGTAGTAGTTGCATATTTCTAGTAAGTTTTAGGTAGTTTTCTTTTTACTTTTTCTTCTCTCCATAGTCCAGCATTTGCTGGCTATGCCTTTGTATGACTATTTGGAATAGATTAATGGAGTTTCATGATAGGGTGTTTTACTTTTATGAGATTTTTGTGAGTTGTTCTGTACAAGGCCGTTATCTTGAGATCCTCCATTGCTAGGACATATTGCAAGCAATGGAGGACTGATTTTATGGTTTATTCAGATCCAAGTGACCTGTGTGTCTGGGCTAACATGCTCCCATACAGGCCTAGACCCACCACAGGACCCACTAGATCTGAAATCCCCATGGGAGCAATGACCTTTTGTAGCCTTGTAAACATGGTTGTGGCAGCAATGTTTCTTGTTCTATCTTGAGCTTTGTGAGGACGATAGCCTCTAGGATAGTCTATGACCATTTAAGTGGACAAGTTATAGCCTTAGGGTGAAGCCAACCCACAAACTCAAGACAGATTATTCTTCTCTGCACTTGTGCTTGTAGCCCTATGAGAGATTGTGCTGAGACAAACTCCCCTGTATGTGTATAGACCCGCCATCAGATAGCAGATCTGGTTTGGTTATAGAGATTGTAGGCTTGCGACTGGATCACTGCAGTCTCTCTAAAGCAGTGGACAGCTGAATCTAAGGCTGCACTCAAACTCTTGCTGGTTCTATGTGTCTGGGCTAACATGCTCCCATACAGGCCTAGCCCCACACATAGCACTTTAGAGGTTGAGGTTCCCTATAGATTCTTGTGCTTGTATCCTGGATGAAGTAGTGCCTACAATAACAAACTTGTTCTGACCCATCTCTGGACTGTGGTTCCCCAATTGGATAATCTGTGACCATTTAAGTGGACAGGTTATAGCCATAAAGGGATTGGATTATGGCACAGAGATGAGTTGGATTCTTTCTCCTCAGTGGTGATAATGTAGCCACTGGACAGGACTTCTATAGCAGCAGATCTGAATTTGAGTCATGAAGCCCATCAGATCTGAACCTAATAGTATACTTCTCACCCTTTTATATTTATTTTCTCACTCCATCTTCTTTCTTAACCCTTTCTATAGTTTAGACATTAGGATACCTTAGAATCTAGATTTTAGTGACCCTAAATCCCCTTCCATTTAGGATTGCCAGATCTGGAGGGCCTACTAAAGATGGCTCCCTTGGAGCTTAAGATCAATTTCCCTGTGGGACAAACCTTATTTATCAAAATTTGCTACAACAGGCCCTGTATCTTGCAGGATTGTACATATTTTAGGCTTGCTGCTTTGTCATTTTCAATCCACCTTTCATTCATTTTCTTTCACCCCATTCTTATCGTTGTCTTCAATAAAGTCAGTAGCAAGCACTCTAAAGTAGCCTAACAAGTTTTTGGCGCAGTTGCCGGGGATGTTGATCTTTTAGTAGACTCTAGATTTTTTGATTCTTTATTCTTTGGTAGCTGTACTTGTGAATAATTGATACTACTGATTTACATTTGAAAATTTTCTTGTAGATTTGGATCGTGGCAGAGAAGGAGAGTAGAATTGCACTAGGAGTCTAGCTACCTCTGTTTGCACTTCTCTAACCGTCAAAACTCAGTCTATTTCTCATTTGAAGATTCCATAGCATAGCAGTTGATTAGGATAGTTGCATTTGTTTTTAAGTGCAATGTGCCTGCAAATAGTCTTCCCTGCTATTGGTGTGTGTGCATGTTAGGAAGGAGATCCCTCAGTCCTACATTAGATCCTGCTAACCCTGAGATAGAAAGGGGTAGAAGACCGAGAAGGCATAGACACACCGCAGTTGAGCCCCCTATTAAAATTGAGATAACAGTTATGGGTGAAGAACAACCTAGGACATTGAAGGAATTGAATGCTCCGGATGATTACAACTCTCCATTTAGCATCCAGTTCCCTAATGTTCAAGGAAATTACGAAATCAAAACTTCCATCATCCAAATGCTTCCCTCTTTCCATGGGCTTAGCAAGGAAGACCCTTACAAGCACATTGACCAGTTCTTGGCCCTGTGTATGACATTCTCCATTGCTAGTTTAGGACCAGAAGCCACTAGGTTAAGGCTCTTTCCTTTCTCCCTAAAGGACAGGGCCATGACCTGGTTATCTACTCTCCCAAACAACATCATTACCTCCTAGAAAGACCTCCAGACAAGATTTCTGTCTAAATTTTTCCCAGAGACCAAGACCAGCCAGTTGAGGAAAGGCATACTTTCTTTTGCCCAATCTCCAACTGAAGATTTTAACCAGTGCTGGGATAGATTTAAAGAGATGCTCAAACAATGTCCCCACCACAAGATCCCTGACTGGCAGCTTGTCCAGAGCTTCTACAATGGGATTAATGAGAAGAGCAGAGACATGGTAGATGCCTCTTGTGGTGGAACGTACATGCATAAAATAACTGATGAGGCATGGGACTTGTTCGAGGTCATAAGTGAAAATGCTTTCCAGAAGATGTCCTCATCTAGAACCGTTCACGAGCCTCCTCCTAAGCTGGGGCTTGCTGAGACTTCTAAAGGAAAAATTTATGAAATTAGGGGAAATGATGACCTGAGAATGCAGATGGCCAATCTTAGTGAAAGATTTGATAAACTTTTGACTGTGGTGCAGCCCAGAATGGCTGCACAAGTGATGGAGGCATGTTTGATATGCCAATCTCCATAGCACATAATGGAAGAGTGCCGATCTGCAGGGCAATACCCAGAGTTTGTAATGGAATAGGCTGCTGTTGCCCAATCATTTGGACAACAATAATCTGGTGGCTATAATAAACAATCATATGGATACCAGCACCAGAATGGTAGTTACCAATGGAGAGACCACCCAAATTTGAGGTGGAGGTAAGACAATTATGTTCAGCCATAACAGATGTTGGCCTTACCTTAAAGGCCACAACAGCAGTTTAACCAGGGCTATGCGCAAAGGTCGAATTTCCAACAACAGCAGCCCCAGCAACAAAATCAATTGGTAGTTCCCCCACCTCAACCCCGAAGTGCTTCTTTCGAGGACCAGGTTTTGGCCCAATACCAGCATCAAGAAAATAGAAGAGCAGCTTGGCCAAATAGACAATTCTCTGGCTAAAAGAGAGGAGGGCAGGTTGCCAAGCCAACTAGTAGCCAACCCAAAAGGCTAGTATTCCATAGGAGAAGGCTCCTCAAATTTGAGGGGGCCAATGCCATCACAGCCTTACGGTCTAGCAAGCTGGTAGACAACCAGGTGGCAAAGGAACAAGGAGAGGTCTTTTCTAAGGAAATGTCCAGTGGAAGTGATAAAGACTTTGTTAGGGCACAGAGTCAAGAACTGCCTGCTACCCTTCAACAAGGGAAAAATAAAGAGGTTGTAGTTGAGCCTCAGCAGGAGATAAAAATAGAAAAAATAAAAAAACAAAAGTTCAATCATACGCTTGCAGCTGAGGAACCAGCAGTACCTCAGCTGCCTTTTCCTCAAGCTTTAAGTGGCCCTACGCCTTTTGATAAGGGTCAGGCACAGATCGAGGAAATGATGGAGACCTTTAAGCAAGTCAAGATAAATTTACCCCTGCTTGATGTAATCAGACAGGTCCCAGCCTATGCAAAGTTTCTGAAAGACCTCTGTACTCAAAAAAGGAAAGCCAGAGACCATTTGTCCAAGAAGGTCTTTGCGACTAATACAGTGAATTCTGTATTAACCATGACAATACCTGAGAAGTTGCAAGACCCAGGGATACCCACTATTCCCTGTATTATTGGTGACCACACGATTGGTAGGGCCCTTTTGGACCTTGGAGCCAGTGTTAACCTGCTGCCATACAGTGTATATTAGCAGTTAGGTTTGGGGGAGCTGAAGCCCATCCCCATTGTTCTATTGATGGCTGATAGGTCCGAGAGGAAACCCATGGGAGTAGTAGAGGATGTCCTAGTGGGGGTAGATAAGTTCTTCTATCCTGCAGACTTCCTTGTCTTAGACATGGGCTGCAACAAGAGTACTTCTCTGATACCTGTTATTCTAGGCAGACCATTCTTGGCCACTGCCAATGCATGCATTCAATGCAGGTCTAGAATCATGGAGATCACTTTCGAACATATGAAAGTTGAGCTTAATGTGTACAACAGTGCAAAGCACCCTCAGCTGGACAATGAGGAATGCTTTGCAATGGATGTACTAAAAGAAATTATTGAAGAAGAACTGCACACTCTGCTGGAGTGGAGCAACATTGCCACTGATTTAACTGAAGTTTGGAACTTGGTGGAGGAAGGAAGCCTAGCTTTAATGCCAGGAGACACACCCCTAGTGAAGTCTTCTGTGGGCTTAGTACAACATTCCAATTGGAAACCTACATTGCTGCCCCTTCCTCCATCCAACAATACACCAATCTTGCCATCCATACAACAAGCCCCTAATTTGGAGCTCAAGAAGCTGCCAGAGACATTAAAATATGCTTTCCTTGAGAAAGAAGAAAAACTTCCTGTGATTATCTCCTCTTCTCTTACCAGTGAGCAAGAGGAGGAGTTGCTAACAGTTTTGAGGAAGCATAAGAAAGCAATAGGCTGGACCATTGCTGATCTAGGAGGAATTGATGCATCAATCTGTATGCATAGGATTCATATAGAGGAGGGCTCAACACCCTCCTGGGAAATGCAGAGGAAACTTAATCCTCACATGCAAGAGGTGGTTCTGAAAGAAATCATTAAGTTACTGGATGCTGGGGTCATTTACCCCATCTCTGATTCTGAATGGGTGGCACCAATCTAGGTGGTACCCAAGAAATCTGGCATAACAGTGATCAAAACTGACTCTGGAGAGTTGAGACCAGCCAGGGAGACCACTGGTTGGAGAGTTTGCATCGATTATCGATAACTCAACTCCAAGACCAGAAAGGACCACTTCCCTCTCCCTTTTATTGATCAAATTTTAGACAAGTTGGCTGGGAAGGCTTTTTACTATTTTCTTAATGGGTACTCAGGGTACAATCAGATCCCCGTGCACCCCCTTGATCAAGAGAAAACTACATTTACTTGTCCATTTGGCACCTTTACTTACAGAAGGATGCCTTTTGGACTGTGTAATGCCCCAGCCACCTTTCAGAGGTGTATGTATGTCATTTTTTCTGATATGATTGATAAATTCTTAGAAATTTTCATGGATGACCTTTCGGTCTATGGGGATAGCTTTGACCAATGTCTACAACACCTCCATCAAGTCCTACAAAGATGTGAAGAGACCAATTTGGTCTTAAGTTGGGAGAAGAGCCACTTCATGGTAACACAAGGAATTGTGTTGGGCCATGTAGTCGCTAAAGATGGAATTGAGGTAGACAAGGCCAAAGTTGACCTCATTAAAAATCTGCCCCCTCCAAGAATAGTTAAGCAAATCAGATCCTTCCTTGGCCATGCTGGATTCTACAGGAGGTTTATCAAAGACTTCAGTAAAATTGCTAAGCCATTGTGCCACCTGCCCTGCCAGGATGTGCCCTTTGACTTCTCTGCTGAATGTCTAAAGGCTTTTGAAACTTTGAAAATTTGCCTCACCTCTGCCCCTGTACTACAAACACCTGACTATACCCTGCCCTTTGAGTTGATGTGTGATGCATCTGACTTGGTAATAGGTGCTGTCTTGGGCCAGAGAAAGGATAAGCTGTCTGTGGTCATTGCATATCTCTGTAAATCACTTGCTGAAGCTCAACTGAACTACACAACCACTAAGAAAGAGCTTTTGGCAGTGGTTTTTGCTATGGACAAGTTTAGACCTTACCTACTTGAGTCTAAAACTGTCATCTTCACTGACCACTCAGCATTAAAATACCTACTGTCCAAGAAGGATGCAAAGCCCAGATTGATTAGATGGCTACTCCTGTTACAGGAGTTTGACATCGAAATCAAGGACAAGAAGGGTGTAGAAAATGTGGTGGCTGACCACTTGTCCAAAATTATGTTGGAAAAAGGTGATGATGACCTTGCTACAAATGATGTCTTCCCGGATGAGCAACTGTTTACCATCCAATCTTTAATTCCCTGGTATGCACATATTGTCAATTATCTAGTTATAGGCACGACCCCTTCCCATTGGACAAAAATGGATAAAGACCTATTTTTCTCACAGGTCAAATTCTTTTTTTGGGAAGAACATTGCTTGTACAAGTATTGTGCAGACAAAATCATTCGAAAATGTATTCCCGAAAGTGATATCCCCAGTATTCTGGCCATGTGCCATGAAAATGCCTGTGGGGGCCACTTTAGTGGGAGAAAAACAGCTGACAAAGTGTTGCAGTGTGGTTTCTATTGGCCTTCTCTTTTCAGAGATGCCCATACACACTGCAAAGCCTGTAAAAGATGTCAAAAACTTGGAGGGCTATCTAAAGGAAATTCAATGCCGTTATAGCCCATCCTTGTTGTAGAACTGTTTGATGTGTGGGGTATTGATTTTATGGGCCCCTTTCCTCCTTCAAATGGTTTTCATTTTATCTTAGTGGCAGTGGACTATGTTTCCAAATGGATAGAAGTCATTGCCACAAGAACTAATGATAATCAGGTGGTCTTCAAGTTCATAAAGCAAAATATCTTCTCCAGATTTGGTACCCCTAGAGCCATTATCAGTGATGGGGGGAGCCATTTCTGCAACAGAAATTTCGAGAGCCTACTCAAGAAATATTCTGTCACCCATAGGATTGCTACTCCCTACCACCCACAAACCAGTGGCAAGTTAAAATTTCAAATAGGGAGATAAAGTATATCCTTGAGAAGACTGTGAGGACTGATAGGAAGGATTGGGCTGACAAGCTTAATGACGCACTATGGGCTTATAGGACTGCCTATAAGACCCCCATCGGTATGTCCCCTTTCAGACTGATCTATGGTAAGGCCTGTCATCTACCAGTGGAGTTAGAACACAAGGCCTATTGGGCCATCAAACATTTAAATTTAGATCTAACTTCTGCTGGTCATCACAGGTTGCTGCAGCTGTCAGAATTGGAAGAACTAAGGATGGATGCTTATGCCAATGCCAGGATCTACAAGGAAATGTCCAAAGCTTTCTTTGACAAAGGGTTGTTGAGAAAGAGTTTTAATGTTGGTGATAAGGTTTGGTTGTTTAACTCCAAACTTATATTTTTTCCAGGCAAATTGAAATCCAGATGGGAAGGTCCTTATATTGTCATGCAAGTTTCCCCATCTGGTGCTGTGGAAATCAAGGACCCTAAGTCTGGGAGACTCTTGAAGGTGAATGGTCAGAGGCTTAAGCCTTGTTTTGAAAAACCTATCGACCTTTTCGACACCATTCACTGTCAAGGGGATCCTTCTTCAAACTGATTCCATAGGTGTGTCATTACTGTAACATATGTACTTAGTTTTTGGTTGATTTATCTTGCTTTCTTTAGTTTCTCTTTTGTAGGATTTGCTAGTGGCCTTATCTGAATTATGCCCTATCTGTGGTGAACTTTTGATGCTTGCCTTGATTATTACTGCTTATGAATTGATAGCTTTAGTTGAATGCCTAATGTGGGAGGTCGTTTTCATTGTCCTTCAGTGTATGATTGAGTTTACATGTGTCTAAAGCCAGTCATAGGAGAGAGTCATGCCCAGGATTCAACCACAACAAAAATGCAAAAGGGCAGAATAGAGAGCACATGATCTCTATTTTATACCTTACTGTCACTGGGTCCATAATGGAAGCCTGGGAGACTATCGCGTGATTTAAAAAGCTCTCGTGAGGTTAAAGAAGGAGCTTGGAAACCTATCGCGAGGTTCAAAAGGAAGCCTAGATGGATGTCGCGCAGTTCGCCTGGTCACATTCTATTCGCTGTCGCGAGATTCATGTGTCGCTGAGAGCCTCCCGCGCAATTCATATAGAGCCATACATTAGCTGTCATGAGATTATCAGGCTATCGCGAGGTTCACAAGATAAACTGGGAGAATCTCGTGCAATTCAACAGAAACATTCTATTCGCTGTCGCGAGATTCAAAGTCTATCGCGAGATTCAAGATGAACCTCAGAGCTTCTCGCGCAATCTAAATAGAGCCTTAGGAATTGCTCGTACAATTCACATGAATTGATCTCACTCTATCGCGCGCTCCAAGGTCGACTTTAGAGATTGTCGCGCAATCCAGATATAATCAACACCCTCGCCAGGTTTATTTCCAACCCTGCGACCAGATGTTCCAAAGCACACCGAGCTTCGCGATAAGTATTTCAACCCCGCGCTTTATCCCTTTTTCATTATCTGCTTCCTTCTTCCCTCTGCAAAACCCTAGCTTCTGCCGCTCTCCCCTCTCTCGTCCAACATCACTCCTATAGCTCATCATTCACTTCACAACTCTACAAAGTTATTCCTCTCATCATCCTCTTCCATTGCCCTCTGCTCTGAGATCTTGAGGTGTCCTGTGTGTCAAATTAAACCAAACCCTAGATCTCAGTCTCCATTTGCTCACACCCAAAGACAGAGTTAGCTATGGCCCCAAAATCTACACAGAAGAGAAAAAGGAAGGACAAGGACCCTGCAGAGACCGCCCCTAAAAAGGCTAAAACTTCAAAGTCCCCCCAAAAAGGAAAGAAAGTGGTTGAGGAGGCGGCGATACCAACCACATAGTTCTCTACTCCTTCTGAGCTCATGGAGTCAATTCCATTGGAGCCTAAAACAGCATTTGATGTCCTATTCTTTGAAAAAGAAGCTCTCTCTGCCCCTGCAATACAATTTCTGAGCAAAGCGAGCCTGATGCCATTGATGAGAGAAATTCCTGCACTAGCCTACCCAAGGCTAGTGCAGGTGTTTTACCAGCATATGAAGGTCAAGAAGGGCAACGATGGCCAAGAGTGCTTGCTGGTGATGATTGATGATTTTGATTTGTTAATATGCCCTAAGATGATTGCTGAAGTATTGGGCATCCCAGCAGCATTCAATCCTAGTTGTGGATATGGCCCCCCTCTGCGTGCATCAATTAACACAATTGCAAGGGCCCTAACAAGAGGATTAAAAACCACTGGGGACTCAATCAGAAGGAGGGAACTTGAGCCTGAGCTGCTGTTCATTGACCAAGTCCTGCGAAAGAACATATATTGCTTAGGACATCAGCAAGAGAGAAGAACTCCCATTGCGGATACTGTCTACTCCTACCACATGGGCCATGGCTTCCATGCAGCCTGGCTAATTTTTGAAGCTATGAAAGACACAGTGGCGAAATTAGGGTCAAACCAGAAGCCTCACACCCTACCCTATGCCAGAATCATCACCTTGCTGCTTATCAAGGGGGGTACAAGATAGGAAGAACCGAGCAAACCACCACCCTTACCCCTACTACCTTTGCCAAGAGGCAATGGGGAATCAGCAAAAGCTTGATGGGGGGTTGATCAATTTTAAATAAACCCTTGCAAGTGTACAAGATCTGTTCTAGTAAGGCAAGAACAAGGGTGTCGAACCCACAGGGAAATCTAAAATTTTATTCAATTCTTCCTAGAGATTTAGAAAATATCCCCGAGGAAGTACCAAGGGGCAGATTTTAATTTTTACCAAGAGTTAACACTTTTCTAATTGCAAGAAAGAAGACAAATTAACCTAAAAATTATGTAATGAGAAATCTAAGAACAAATTTTAAAAACAAGATCAAGGAATTTGCTACCCCAGATTTATACCCTTTTCTATTTTTAAACTCACAATTTTATGAACATCAACACACCATCATTCTAAGAGAACCATGACTAGTAATTAAGCGTGATCATTAACCCGGCATGCCCTATCTAAAAATAATGACTCAGCCTAATCGCGGTATGAATCATGTGAAAAGCATAGCGTATCTCATGGTATTTTAGATCAAAACAACATAAACATAATCACAAACTTTGAGAAAAACGATTTGATGATGACAATATTATACTATGGCATTAAACATAAAATATGGGTACTTATCTGGGGATCGCATCTTCCCCGATCTACAGCTTTTAGCCACTCATCCTTGGTGTAAGATCTTCAATTGTATCCAAAATCATTCCCAATGTAAAGAGCAAAGAAGGTGTAAAAAGAAGAACACAATTTTAAATACTCTCAGAAAACTCTTCTTACAAAAGTCTCTAGTTATTACACAAATTTCTCTCAAAAATAATAACTCTCTAAGAAATAAAAACTCTCTATTCAAAAAGCTCTCTCTCTAAAACAAAACAACTCCCCCTTTACAAAGCCGTAAGCCTCTTATTTATAATATCCGATTGAAACTAACCCTAATTGCCTCAATCGATTGAGACAGAAATCTCAATCGATTGACTTAGAGTTCGAATTCCCTTAGAACACTTCTGCCTTCATATCTCAACCGATTGAATATTATGTCTCAATCGATTGACTTTCCAGGGTTGAGTTTTTCTCCATCTGTCAATCGATTGACCATAATGCCTCAATCGATTGACTCTTCAATGCAAAGTCTTTCTTTTCTTGATGGAAGTTGATTCTCTTCATGGCTTTCAATGCTTCTTTGGACCTTTTTGTCCATATCTCTTTTTTTAGCCTGTAATTTCCTTCTTTTATGCACTTGAACGATCTAGCTGTCAGAAACACCTGTAAACATCAAAACCTCACAACAACCATCAGATGCTTTCATTGAACAGCTAAATGTAGGTTTTAAAGTGTGAATTATAGTCATATTTCAACACCGATCAGGGGTCAGAAAAAGAAGAAATTTGAGCTCAGGCCACCAAACAAGCGAGCGGCGTGTGAGTCCACCACTGCTATAACGCCTCGAGCTCATCACTTCCATCCCTCTGACATCCACCCCCTCCACTTCTTATTCCTGCATCCTCTACTCCTCTTGCATCCATCTCTTCCCCCCCCTCTGATTCCATTCTCCATGCCCACTCCCCCTTCACCTGTGCTTGGTCCATGGGAGGACTCCCCTTCCCCTACCTTACCACAGTACTTTGTCACAATTCCCCCCTCCATTCCACCTTCCATTCCAACCAAGCCTGCCACCCTCCTAGGTTTGGGGGTGTGGCAGGTAGGTTTGCCAATAACATAGTTAGCTTAAAGTGCAGCAGAATCATGTGAGTAACATAGAAATGGAGTTGTGTTCACTCAAGCAATATGAAAATTAAGGAATCTAAAATTTTTTGCAGATCTTTAGACATTATAAATTTCTAAATTTTCACATTTCCATGATGAGAACACTAAGAAAACTCACTAGTATAAGCACTTAGTGAACCATTGAAGAGAGAAAAAGGTAAGGACATGCTTAAAAGTTCAAAGGAAGACCATCACCAGTGAGAATTGGGCCTACAAATTTTTTTATTTTTTTATTTGAGGAGTGATTGAGGCAAATTTCTTCTAGCTTTAAGGAATGGCTGAGTCAATATTCACTAAAAGTTAGGTAACTCCAAGTTGAAACAACTGACAGCACTCATGACACTTAGGAAAGGATCAAGGCCTTCTCTTGGACAGTTTGAGCCTAAACAAACCAAACCCTGAAGGAACTGCCCTTGTTCATACACTTTTTGAGCTTCAAAGTCCAATTTTCTTCAAAACACACCTGAGTACTTGTACCTGAACCTATGGATTTGATTTAACCTTACCCTCACTTTGAGAATTCAGAAGGTAAAGGAGAAAGAGTTAAAGATGGACTAGCTAGGGTCAACATCGGATGAGTAGAGAAGAATTATCTGAAGTTCTAGTAGTATAACAACTGAGGAAAAAGGTGGCAATTCATCAAAGCAAAAGCAAAAATAAAAAGAAGAAAACTGCATCAGAAAGAAAAGAAAACAATAATGAAGAGGAGTAAGAGAGGAGTCAAGAGGAAACATTCATCGGAAAAAAATCAAACAAGAAGAGAAACTGATCACTTCAAATCTGAAGATTCCAAAGAAGATGAAAGGAGCTGAATTAAAGAAGGTGAAGTCATGAATCACCTCCTGCACGTACTGATTTTTGAATTTCGAACCCCTTTTCAACCTTCCAATTCTTTTTATAACCCAATACCATAAGCCACATTACAGCCCATTTAAAGCCCTTGTGATCCAAAGTTGAATGAGCTGTCATGTGGAGATAATGATTTTTCCAATCTATGGTGAAAATCTTCCAATGATGCCAGAACTTGAATGCTATGCCTATGCTCATGCTTACAGACCCATTTGGGGGATGTAACTGCTCCTGAGTTTGAGAGACAATGAAACCCTCAAAAGTTCTTTGTGATAGTATGCCCTAGAGAGTTTTGGGTCTGATATTGAATGTAGTGGGCATGACCTACAACCTAATTTTTAATTTAATGATTAGCTCAGTGCTGACACACATGTGTAGTTTCCCCTGTTGTGAACTGATTGGAAATGCTGTGCTATCATGTGAAGTTTATGTTGCTTAAACATCTATGCAGATAATGTATTTAAATTTCCTATATTTTTATTGATTCAAGGGTGAACTGATACTCTATTTCTTGACTGCTAACTTGATAATCTTGCACTACTGTTAACTATTTTGTTAAGAAGTTTGTGGGTATCTTCACTGAAAACCCTCAGGAGACTTCACTCCTCCACTAGGGATCGCCTAGGGGTTTAAAAGGCTTGGTACATATACTAAATGTATCTATGCTCCCTACGAAAGTGGCATTTAATTTCTGTAGATTTTTAGTGTAGCTTTGCTAATGGACTAGCAAAGATTAGGTTTGGGGGTGTGTTAAGACATGAAAAGTACCACTTTTCACCCCTTAACTTAGCCTCTGTTAGACCCTTAGCCATCTAATAAATGTGTGTTAAGTCATTTCTGTAGATAATAAACAACAGCTGCAATAAAGCCTGAACCCTGTTAAGGAGCCCACTTTTGCCCCAGAAGTCCCTCAGAAGGATGAAAGCTGAACCCAGACAAGAATTGAACCTCGCGCAGCTTTCACAAGCTTTAAAGGATTCAGAAATTAAGCCTCGCACAGTCCTCGCGAGTCTCCCAAAACTTCATTTCCAATTGCCCACACTGTTCTTGCACAGTTGAGTGACAGAGGAGCTTCAGAATCATACTTCGCATAGCTCTCGCGAAGCTCAAATACAACTGCTCACGCAACTCAAGAAAGCAGCTCTCAAACCTCGCGCAGTTCACTCAGATCAACTAAGGAGAGAGAGCTCCAGGTATTTTGGTGCGCAGTGGCCGCGGGATGCAAAACTTTAGAAAAACCTCTCGCGCAATTTAGAGACCAATGCACATCACGTCCTCGCGAGGATCCTCGCGAAGATCCATTTAGAAACAATTTGCTCGCGCGATTCCCGCGCCATTCAGAAGGAAAGTGCAATCTCGCGAAGATCAGAGCAATCTGGCGAGGATTCAATGCTCTATCGCGTGACTGTTTCAGCTGCAACTAAGACAACCCCGCGACAGCTAGAATTTTAAGCTAATCCAACCTCGCAGAGATCATGCTACCAAGTGACAGTCTTGGAAACCAGTGCTACCTGGCGAGGCACTAAACTCTAACTCTCCCTCACCTCTGCAGAGGACATTCTGGGAACTTCCAGTAATTAGGGCACGCATTCCCATGCTCTAAGTTCCGTGCACACACCCCGAGGCATCCAAGGGACAATATGAGGCCACGTGGCATTGTTAAAATTAGGGTTTCCTAACCCTAATGTGTCGCCAAACTAACTGCTATATAAACCTAAGCCTGATTTAGGTTTAGGGGACGCTCTGCTTAAAACAGAATTTAGTCTATTTTCTTCTTCTTGTAGTAGATGCATATTTCTAGTAAGTTTTAGGTAGTTTTCTTTTTACTTTTTCTTCTCTCCATAGTCCAGCATTTGCTGGCTATGCCTTTGTATGACTATTTGGAATAGATTAATGGAGTTTCATGATAGGGTGTTTTACTTTTATGGGATTTTTGTGAGTTGTTTTGTATAAGGCTGTTATCTTGAGATGCTCCATTTCTAGGACATATTGCAAGCAATGGAGGACTTATTTTATGGTTTATTCAGATCCAAGTGACCTGTGTGTCTGGGTTAACATGCTCCCATACAGGCCTAGCCCCACCACAGGACCCACTAGATCTGAAATCCCCATGGGAGCAATGAGCTTTTGTAGCCTTGTGAACTTGGTGGTCGCAGCAATGTTTCTTGTTCTATCTTGAGCTTTGTGAGGAGGGTAGCCTCTGGGATAGTCTGTGACCATTTCAGTGGACAGGTTATAGCTTTAGGGTGAAGCCAACCCACAGACTCAAGACAGATTATTCTTCACTGCACTTGTGCTTGTAGCCCTGTGAGAGATTGTGCTGAGACAAACTCCCCTGTATGTGTATAGACCCGCCATCAGATAGCAGATCTGGTTTGGTTATAGAGATTGTAGGCTTGCGACTGGATCACTGCAGTCTCTCTAAAGCAGTGGACAGCTGAATCTAAGGTTGCACTTAAACTCTTGCTGGTTCTATGTGTCTGGGCTAACATGCTCCCATATAGGCCTAGCCCCACACATAGCACTTTAGAGGTTGAGGTTCCCTGAGGTTCCCTATAGATTCTTGTGCTTGTAGCCTGGATGAAGTAGTGCCTACAATGACAAACTTGTTCTGACCCATCTTTGGACTGTGGTTCCCCAATTGGATAATCTGTGACCATTTTAGTGGACAGGTTATAGCCATAAAGGGATTGGATCATGGCACAGAGATGAGTTGGATTCTTTCTCCTCAGTGGTGATAATGTAGCCATTGGATAGGACTTCTATAGCAGCAGATCTGAATTTGAGTCATGAAGCCCATCAGATCTTAACCTAATAATATACTTCTCACCTTTTTATATTTATTTTCTCACTCCATCTTCTTTCTTAACCCTTTCTATTGTTTAGACATTAGGATACCTTAGAATCTAGATTTTAGTGACCCTAAATCCCCTTCCATTTAGGATTGCCAGATCTGTAGTCAAATCTGGAGGGCCTACTAAAGATGGCTCCCTTGGAGCTTAAGATCAATTTCGCTGTGGGACAAACTCTTATTTATCAAAACTTGCTACAACAGGCCCTGTATCTTGCAGGATTGTGCATATTTTAGGCTTGCTGCTTTGTCTTTTCAATCCACCTTTCATTCATTTTCATTCACCCCATTCTTATCGCTGTCTTCAATAAAGTCAGTAGCAAGCACTCTAAAGTAGCCTAACAGTACGTGACAACCATCTTCTCCAAGATTTGAATGACTGTCTTATTAGCAGCTTCTATGGCCCCATTAGTTTGCGATCAATATGGTGACGAGCGATGATGTTTGATTTTATACATCTTGCAGAAGGCTCTTATGCGCTTGTTCATAAAGTTGGTGCTATTATCCATGATGATGTCCTTGGGCACACCAAATCGACACATAATATTATTCTTGATAAATATTTTGACGTGATTGGTCATGATGTTTGTGTAGGATGCCGCCTCTACCCATTTGGTGAAATATTCAATAGTGACTAGGATGAATTGATGCCCATTTGAAGCTTTTGGATTGACCTTTTCGACGATGTCGAGGACCCATGTGGCGAATGGCTAGGGAGTGGTCATGCTATATAGATCTATGGCCGGACCATGTATCAGACTGGAGTGTTCTTAGCATTTCTAGCACCTCTGAATGTGCTTGCAACAGTCAGTTTCCATGGCAGTCCAGAAATACCCATGCTGCAGGATCTTCTTGGTGAGCATGTGCCCGTTGACGTGGGCCCTGCATACTCCTTCATGGATCTCTTTCATGATGTTGGTTGCCTCGCCCTCAGTAAGGCATCTGAGCAAGATGTTGTTATATGATTGCTTATAGAGGCACTCACCGCAGATAATATAATTTGCTGCTAAACATTGGATGATCTATCTCTTCGTCTTGGACGTACCTTCAGGGAAAGCTCGAGTTTCAAGGAAGTTCTTGATATCTAAGAACCATGGTGGCTCATCATCTTACCTTGGGGGTTCCTCCATCTGGAGGCAGAAGGCTGGCTCATTCCTTTATTCAATCATGATCGGCTTCATCTCGACACCATATGGAATTTCTACCATTGATGCCAAAGTTACTGACACATTGGCAAAGTGATTTCTTGCTCGCAGGACACAAGAGAACGTAATATCGTCAAAACACACGATTAGATCCTCCAGGTTCTCATGGTATGGGATTAGCTTCTCATCCTTCATCTTCCAATCTCTGTTTATTTGGCATATGATTACCTGTGAGTCACCAAACACCCTGAGATGAGCTACACTTAGGTCCAGAGTTGCCTGTAAGCCAGCTGCACAGGCTTCATACTCGGCCATGTTGTTGGTGCAGGGAAAATTAAGCTTGATTGAGACCGGGACGTGAGATCCTTTTGGTGAGATTAAAATAGTGCCAATTCTCTGGCATTCGGCATTTACTGCCCCATTGAAGTGCATCACCCAGGACTCCTCCATCTCCACTGTATCGTCCTCTGTCATAAACAAAATGTCTTCATTGGGGAATTTTGTCCTCAAAGGCTCATAGTCAAGTAACAGATTCTCGGCAAGATGATCAGTGAGTGCTTGCCCCTTGATCGACTCTTGAGTGACATATGTGATGTTGAATTCAGATAACAGAAGCTGTCAGCGTACAGTTCGGCCAATGAGAGTCGGCCTCTCAAACAAGTACTTTAACGGATCCATCCGTGCTAAGAGTAGAACGAGTTGAGATAGCAAGTAGTGACGAAGCCTCTGGGTAGCCCATATGAAAGCCAAGCATGCTTTCTCCAAATGAGAATAGTGTGTCTCGTAGCCAGTGAATTTCTTGCTCAAGTAATAGATGGCCTGCTCTCTTCTTCCTGTCACATCATGCTACCCTAGGACGCATCCCATTGAAACTTTTGTTGTAGCGAGGTATATTAAGAGTGGTCTCCCTGGTTCGAGCCGTACCAACACCGGTGGGTTGAGAAGGTAACCCTTGATCTTATCAAATGCTGCCTGACAGTCATCGTTCCATTCAATAGGTGAGTCTTAAAGATCGGCATGCAGATAGGAGTTAGCTGTGTGATGAACCGATTGATGTATTGTATCCTACCTAGGAAGCCTCTGACCTCTTTCTCGGCGATAACATTTTGACGATGGCTTTTACATTGATGGGATCAACCTTGATGCCTCTTCTGCTAATGATGAAGCACAGTAATTTTCCTGACGTGGCACCGAATGCGCATTTCTGAGGGTTCAGACGCAACCTATATTTTCTCAGCCTCTCAAATAGCTTTTGGAGGTTTATCAGATGGTCACTTCTCTCTGGTGACTTGGCTATCATGTCATCATCATATACTTCAATTTCTCGGTGCATCATATCATGGAACAGTGCCGTCATGGCCCTTTGGTACGTTGCCCTGCCATATTTTAATCTGAATGGAATGACCCGATAACAGAAAGTTCCCCATAAAGTGATGAATGCTGTCTTCTCGCGGTCTACCTCAGCCATCTTGATCTAATTATACCTAGAGAATCCATCCATAAATGAGAGCATCTCATGCCTAGCAGTGTTATCAACCAAGATATCGATGTGTGGCAATGGGAAGTCGTCTTTCGGGCTCGCCTTGTTTAGGTTTTTTAAGTCGATGCACATGCGAACCTTTCCATCCTTCTTCGATACCGGGACGATGTTGGCTAGCCACTGCGGGTATTTGGAGATTATTAGAAACCCTGCGTCATATTATTTGATGACTTCATCCTTTACTTTCAACATCCATTCTGGCCGGAGACGTCTTAACTTCTGCTTAAGCGGCTTGACATCTGGATAGAGCGACAACTCATGCTTGACCAAATCGGTATCCAAACCAGGCATGTCCTCGTACGACCATGTAAAGACGTCTTGGTATGATCGAAGGAAGTTAATCATGCCTTTGCTTTTCTTGGGAGGCAGCGACGTTCCGATCTTAGTGATTCTAGGAATCTCCTCGGTCCCTAGATTGACGTCCTCTATTTCTTCAACAATAGGGGTAAGGCCATGCTCAAAATCGACAAACCGGTCAAGGAACTCATTGGGGAGCTCCTCGGTTGGGATTTTCTCGTCTAGACTCGTGACTCCTACCTCCTCTTGTATTTCTCCAGGAAAGGGGTCGGTTTCACGTGGGATGGGCTTTTCAATTAAGGCATCATTTTCTCTGATTTTCTTAGGAATTTTGAAAGACAATTTGTTTTAATTATTTTAAATTTCTTTTAATTTTTTAGATTTTTCCTTTTCTTCAGAAATGGGCCTTTGGTAGAGCGGGTCCCTATATATACACGGTATTGCTTGCCAAGGGCTGATCCCACTTTTTACAGGTTATTTTTTTGGGAAGCGGGTGTCGAATTTCAGGCCACTTGCTGCTTCTAGCACAGACACCCAATTCCATACTTGAGATGCTGTCCCTTTACCAGCTTGGATGGAGGAGGCTGATTGATATGAATCTTCAAAGTCGGCCTCCATCATGTTGATCCTGGGCTCGTCCGGGACCTTGTCTTCGAATATCAGTATGGTCCTGTGGTGGTTTAATACAGGGGGGATTGTGCAAGCATGGAAAACTCTTCCTCAAAAAGGGATAGAGTGGCTAGGTCTATTTCCAGGTTGGGGGGATGACTTGGGGATTGGTAGGGTGGACAAGGGCTGCCAGTCTGTGTGGGGTTAGCCGTGTTGCCCCATTCTTATCAATCTTCACAATTCCTGACTTGTCGATTATGATGTATTATATTTATGTTAAATTCAACACTTAACCTATTGCAATTGCACAATGGAAATTATAGTACTACCATAGGATCGTTCCCACGAGGAAGTTTGTTTATCTAATTATTTCTTTATTTATATTTTTTATTTAAATCCTTATTTTAAAAACTTCTATTTATCTTTAAGATGTACTCTACTGGAGAAATATGAATAAAAGAATGGTTTCTAATCTAAAATGCAAAAAATAAATCTAAATCCTCCTTCTGATTAAGGTCATTAATCTTAATATACAGCTATTGGATATTTATGAATTTAAATAGTACCATTACACTATATTTCTAGTCTCCTAGCATTGGTCATCAATCAAGCCTAAGATCCTATCAATATATTTAATCTAATCAACAACTTCCTAAAATCTGGGCGTCAATCAAACCTTAGAAAACTGAAGATGGAAAAGTGAAATCCATTACACTAATCTGCAAATTCTAACCTGAGCCATCAATTCAAATTAAAACTTGGAGATGGTTACAAAGCAAATAAAATTTAAACTAAAAAGCAAAGCAAAATATATCCTTCATCCCTCAGTCGCAGTCGTCAATTGCTCCTGAGAAACTATAGATATCTACACTAATCTTTAGCACTCAATTGCAGTCGTCAATTGCTCTTGAGAAACCTTTGATATCTAATCTATTCTAAGTATGTTACACAACTTTGATCAAAAGAAAATCCAACCTCAGGCGTCAATTGATGCTGAAATTCTTCGATGCTTAATCCTATACCAAGCTCTCTTATTTATATATCATAAGGAGTCGGTTTACAAAGATCTAATTCTAATAAAATAAACTACTAAAAATAAAAGACTCCTAATATAACTCTAATTCCTAATTTTATTTTTCCTTGCTTTCTTTAGTTGATGCGCTTCTAGAGTGTTCTTTAATTTTCAGTAGTAGAGTCCTTCAAACTTTTTCTTCATCAATCTTCTTAGATCCGTTCAGCAGACTTCTAATTCTAGAGATCTTCTAATTCAGTACATGGCGGTTATAACTCTCACTCACATGATCAGCAGCAGCAGATAGCTGCGGGAAAGCTTTTATAATTGCAATCGTAAATTACAATTGTCTCTTCTTTTTCTTGCTTCTTTAGAAAATCGTAAATCATGATTTTCTACTTTTTCATGGCTTTCATACTAAACAATTTTCTATAACAAACGATCGCTTTTTCTTCTGTGTCATCTTTACTCTTTTCTCGCTTTCTGAAGAATCGTAAAATTTTGATTTCTTATTTCTTTCTTTGTTCTTTTTACTTCAGTAGTAGCGCAAAATTGTTAATTACGATTTCTCAGTTTTCTTCTATTGGTGAATCCTCTTTAACGCTCAATATTTTTTTTACTACTTTTTGAGTTTATTTTGACAAAGATTAACACTTAGGCTCTCTTTTACTTTTTTCTTTAATATTTTCATATCATTAACTCATTAGTAGCAATCTAAACCCTAGCATCACTAAGTTAAGGGCGATAAAATGGTAAATTATGTGATTGATTACCTGCACTCATGAAGGTATTTTGAATGTGAGGCCTAGGACGGGATTCCTCCTCTAGGTCAATTCCCCAAGCTTTTACTGTAGCAATGATTCGAGCCTTTTCCTTGGCTTCTCGGACTTCTTTAATAGGTTTGTAACCTAACCCAAATCTGACTTGTTGTCTGCCCTTGGCCATGACTGGCTCCTTTCTGCCTTGCAATCGCGGTCCTAGCTTCTTACCTTTCTGATAGTCCCATTTCTGGAGCATGGCTACGACTGCGACCATTCCTCCATCAGTCTCCATAGTAATCCTTTCGAGGGGCTCAGGGATTATCGTTGACACATCATATTCAAAACTATGAAGGTCTGTGTCTTTGGTCATGTGCATGGTGGTGATTTTCTGCTTCGACACAAATCTAAACTTTTGGTGTAGAGTGGAAGGTATTGCCCTGACCTCATGTAACCATGGGCGCCATAAAAGCAGATTGAATGAGGATTTGATGTCCATTACTTGGAATGGTATGACAAAGGTCATTGGCCCAATCATGAGCTTAAGATCAACCTCTCCGATTATTTCTCTTCTCGTGTTATCAAATCCCCTGGCGCTTGACCTTGCTGGCCTGAAATTGGAAGGTTTTACCCCTATCTTGGTAGCGGTCCTCAAAGGGCATACATTCAAAGATAATCTGTTGTCTATAAATACAAACTGAACCACCAAATTTCCGGCTTCCATGGTGATGTTGAGGGGTTTGGAATGATTATTTCCTTCCTCTAGCAGATTGGCAATTAAAAAAGAGATAGCATTGGGGGCCAACACTTGCCCAATTATCTGTCCCACTTCATCAGGGCTTACTTGGATAGATACATGTACATTTTTTAATACCCTGATCAAAACTTGAAAATGAAGAGGGGATGTCATTAACAGATCCCATACTATGATATGGGCCAACATTCTGTTCAGCTGGGTTTCTAATATGTGTTCTCGGCTCATTTTCTCGAACGAGTTTACTGCAGTAGTTTCCTTCTTTCCTTCTGGCCAGACTGGTGTTGGTATTTTTGGTTGTTTGGAGATTTAACTTGACCTGATAACAAAATCCACTGCCCCCTCTTTACTGCTACCGGCATTGACATCTATCTGTTCATAACTGAGCAGAACCTGATGGGGATCGTAAGTTAGTCCTGAGATTTGGAATGGAACTGCTACAGGCTAGTAATCTCTGAAAAGTACCACTTTTCATCCCTTAACATGAGCTTTGATAGACCTATGAGTGGACTAATAAATGCTTGTTGAGTATGTCTTGTAGCTAGCAGTAAAAGGCAGTCATAGTATAGAAATCCATCTCTTAGTGCAGTTCAGACCCAACAATGGCCCACTTAGAGCATGCAACAATAGTAAAGCAACTTTAAAGGAGTGAAAACAGGCTAAAAACAACCTATTGAGAGGTTACTGGAACCTGTCGATTGGATCTGAAGGCTGAAAAAAAGGAAGAAGTCGTGAGGATGGGAGTATTCGATAGGATCTAGAACCTATCGCGCAGTCGGAAATAAAAAGGGAGCATCCTATCGAATGGTTGCCTGAGCTTGAACTGAACCTATCGAAAAGTCTGAAAACCTATCGATAGGAGCCAGAAGAGAACCTATCGAAACTTATTGCGTAGAAATCAACCTATCGAAAGGATCACCCAACCTATTAAACACACCAGATGAAGGCTGTGGATGCTGGAGCTTTATTTTTAGCACCAACCTATTGAAACCTATCAAAAGGATCCTGAATCCTAGCGCAAGGAATAGAAGGCCTGTCTAGAACTTTTTGAAAGCCTTAAGAACCTATCAAAATCGATTGAAGGACTTCTCAGAAAAGCTGTTGTGCACATGCTGCAAGTTGGTGACCTGCTACACACAATCCGAGGCACTTTGGTGGCCGGCACAAAGTTTCTAGAAGTATCCTGAGAAACCCTAACTGACCCACGTGCTCTCTCCCAACTCTAACTAACTGAGAGAGCCTTCTAGAAGGGGAATAAAAGAGGGAATAACAGAATTATTCCAGTTGAGGTGTGATTGGCGGGAAAAATAGATCTGAGGTTAAAGGGGAGAGCTATATAAGGAGGGAAGCAGTCAGAAAGAGGGGGGATCAATTCTCGAGATTAGAGCCTGCTTCAAAATTCTTTCATATTCTCTCTTTTAGCCCAACTATGGTTGGCTAATTTCCTTGGAGCAGCAAGGAGTGAGGTTGGATCTGTAATTGGGGAAGGTTGAAAGTGTTATCGAGGGTTAGATAATACACAAACTATAAATCTGAGAGCATTTCATTGTATAGTGAGTTTATTTCAATGCAATGTTGGTTTAATTGATGTAATTAGATCCATAGTTCATTTGGTTTCATTTGGTGCTCGATCGAATTTGTGTAGATGGGAATAGCTCACCCACTTAACTGGTAGACCTCTTAGATACCATTTTATCTCCCTAGGTATGATATTCCTACAATTGCCTGTGTCTGTGGCCTGGCAGTTGCAACATTTGTAGTGATTATAATGTTCTGATGGAAACTTGAGAATGGGGTGAATCTATTGGATGATCTGTGACCATTGAAGTGGACAGATCATAGCCTTAAGATCAATCCAAATCTCTGGCTTAGATCAGATCCTTTTACCCCGCAGCTGTGCTTATAGCCAGATGAGGGATTGATGCACTCTGAATTCTTTGTGACACTGTCAGCTCAACCAAATTGCAGCAAGACCAAACTCCAAGTTGTTTCTCTCCATTTTCTATTTTTAATTTTACCAAAAATTCCCCTCACTTGTAAGATTTGAACTCTGGATTTAATCTCAATTCATTTCTGCATTCAATTATGTTTCTATAGTTTAGTTTAAAGTGACAACCCCTTAAAACCTATCCTCTCTCTTTTGCTATTTTAGTATTAGGTAGGGTGCCAGATCTGCCTTAGATATGAAGATTTACTTAATTTTTAGCTCACATTTCCTTGTGGATATACCCTTACTTACCCTTTAAAACTTGTTACAACAGGCCTTGAATACTTACAGCTTTGTGTGTCTGCTTGCCTTGGTGTATGTAACCAATAGATCTTTTAATTGTGTGATTTTAAACCTCTTTTTGAACACAAGGTAAGAAGCCAACAAGTTTTTACACCGCTGCCGGGGATCTGTGTGCTTAAAATTGGTAGATCTAAGTTTGTTTTAGTATAGATTGTAGATCTGTAATAGACTATTTAGTTTTTCACTAACTACTTTTGAAAGTTTTGGCTGTTTTGGAATAGTTTTTGTTGTTTTTAACAGATTGGAAGCTATGTCTAAGGAAGGGCATTATGCTAGAGGTTGTGCTAAAGTTTGCATCCCTCTACTCCTTTTATTTTTTTGATCTGTGGATTTGTAGATATATTAGTTAATTGTGCTTTTTCCTGATTGTTGTGTTAAATTTGCTCTATATCTTGTGTGCATTAAGATTTTGAGTGGTGTATGTTTGGAAGGAGAATTCTCAATCCTCAGATTGTTCCATTAAATCTATAGGTTGAAAGAATTCTTAGGTCTAAACAAATCTCACCCACATCTGTTGCATCTGAATCTACTGAAATGGGTGAGCAACCTAGAACCTTGAAGGAATTCAATGCACCAGGGGTTTACAATTCCCCCTTATGCATTCAATTCCCTGCTATTCAAGGGAACTATGAGATCAAGTCTTCCATAATCCAAATGCTACCCTCGTTCTATGACCTGACCAAAGAAGACCCATATAAACATATTGATGAATTTCTAGGACTGTGCACTACATTCAATATTACAGGTTTGGGGGAGGAAGCAATCAGGATGAGACTCTTTCCTTTTTCATTAAAGGATAGAGCCAGAACTTGGTTGTCAATGCTCCCACCCAACAGTATTCAGTCCTAGAGTGATCTTCAATGTCAGTTTTTGGCCAAGTTTTTCCCCATGTCCAAGACAAGCTAGTTGAGGAAGTGCATTATCTCATTTTCTCAAGACCCAACTGAGGACTTTCAACAAGCATGGGAGAGATTCAAAGAACTCCTGAAGAAATGTTCCCATCATCAAATCCTTGAATGGTAGCTTGTTCAAAGTTTCTATCAGGGAATTGAGTCTAAAAGCAGAGATATGGTATATGCTTCTTGTGGTGGTACTTACCTCCACAAAACTGCTGAGGAGGCATGAGAGTTGTTCGACATCATCAGTGAGAACTCCATGAAGAGAGAGACATTGTCCAGGGACTTGGACATCCCTAGAATGGTGAAAGAAAATACCACAAGAGGAAAGATGTATGAGGTGAGTGGGCACAATGATTTGAAAAGGAAAGTGGACAGTTTTACCCAGAAGTTTGATAAGCTCATGGGAGCAATGCAGTCCCCCATGGCTGCTAAAGTGGAGGAGGCATGTGTTATATGCCAGTCCCCCACTCACTCCCTTGAGGAATGCCCTTTAGTTGTTCAATTTCCAGATTTAGTGATGGAGCGTGAGGCTGCCACTCAGTCTTTTGGACAACAGCCTACTGCTGGTTACTAATGGAGAAACCACCCCAACTTGAGGTGGAGACAAGATACTTTTCCAAACTAGCAACAGCAGCCACAACAGCCCATGCCTTATAAAAATGTTCAGCCCTACCACCAGAATTACTTTCCAAGGCCTCACTATCAACAACCCATGACTCAGCTTATGGCTCAGCTTGTGCAGCAAGTTGCACCCCCTCCAGCTGCTAGATCACTTTCTTTTGAGGAACAAGTTTTGACCTTATTGCAGAACTTAGGACCCTTGTCTCAAACTGTACACTCTCATAGCCAAAGCATTAAAAAGATAGAAGACCATCTTGGTCAGCTATCTAATGCTTTGACCAAGAGAGAGGAAGGGAGGCTGCCTAGCCAACCCATGGACAACCCAAGGAGACAATATGTGGTAGGTGAAGTTTCTTCTTCACAAGAGGAAGCCAAATCTATCACCACATTAAGAAGTGGAAGGTTGGTGGACAATCAAGTAGGTTGTGGGCCTTTGAAAATTTCAGAAAAAGAAAAAGAGAAGGTACAATAGGAGCAACCCATATTTAATAAGAAGGATAATGATGATCCTCAAGAAAAAAATAAAATAAAATAAAGAGATGATGAGTTGGCTAAGGCTGCAAATGGGGGAGCAGTCCCACATTTGCCATTTCCTAAGGCAATGGAAGCACTTTCCCCTTTTGATAAAGGGTATGCTAAAATAAAGGAAATGATGGAATCTTTTAAGCAAGTGAAGATCAACCTACCTCTACTTGATGCAATCAAGCAGGTTCCAGCCTATGTCAAGTTTTTAAAAGACCTTTGCACCCATAAAAGACAATCAAGGATACATCTGTCCAAGAAAGTCTTTTCAGCAGAAAAAGTGAAATAAATACTGACTATTGTAACTCCAACAAAACTCCAAGACCCTGGAGTCCCCACTATCCCCTGCATCATTGGGGATCATACCATTGAAAAGACCTTGTTAGATCTGGGAGCTAGTGTGAATTTGCTTCCATATTCAGTATATGAGAAGCTGGGCTTAGGAGAGTTGAAGCCCACACATGTGGTCTTACAACTAGCTGACAGATCTGAAAGGAAGCCTATGGGGATCATTGAAGATGTCTTAGTTGGGATTGACAAATTCTTTTATCCTGCTGATTTCCTTGTGCTGAATATGGAGCCGAGCAAGTGTGCTACTTCTATCCCTGTGATCCTAGGCAAACCCTTTTTAGCCACTGCAAATACTTGTATATAATGTAGATCATGAGTCATGGAAGTATCTTTTGGTAATATGAAAGTCAAGCTGAACATGTACAATGCAGCCCATCAGCCCCACTTAGAAAATGAAGACTGTTTTTTCATTGATGTGTTGGATGAGTTTGTGCAAGAAAATCTACCTCAGCTGCTGCATGGTAATGATTTGTTTAATGTTTTTGAAGAAGTATGGAATGAAATAGTGGAAGAGAAAGCTTCCACATCTGAGCTTGAGCAAGTGGAAAGTGTAAATTCTGAAGCAGGACCAGCAAAGCATCACCCATGGACTCCTGCTTTATTACCTCTTCCACCACCTTCTAAGGCACCCCTACTGCCTTCACTCATCAGTCCCCCAGATGTGGAGTTAAAGCAACTCCCAAAATCTTTAAAATATGTCTTTTTAGGAGCCAATCATAAACTGCCAGTTATAATCTCTTCTTCCCTCACTCTTGAGCAGGAAGAAGAATTGCTTTGTGTACTAAAAAGACATAAGAGAGCAATAGGGTGGACTATTGCAGATTTGGGAGGGATAAATCCAGTTGTGTGTATGCACAAAATTCATCTTGAAGAGGCTCTAAACCTTCTAGAGAGATGCAAAGGAAGCTCAACCCACACATGCAGGAAGTTGTAATGAAGGAAGCAGTCAAACTTCTTGATGCTGGGGTCATTTACCCTATCTCAGATTCTCAATGGGTGGCCCCTACCCAGGTGGTGCCCAAGAAATCTGGGATCACAGTAGTTGAAGTAGACTCAGGTGAGCTAATTCCAACTAGACAGACTACTGGTTGGAGGGTATGCAAAGACTATCGCAAGCTCAATGAGAAAACTAGCAAAGATCACTTCCCATTGCCTTTTATAGATCAGATTTTAGATAAGTTGGCAGGTAAGGCTTTTTACTATTTTCTTGATGGTTATTCAGGATACAACCAGATTCCTATTTACCCTCAAGATCAAGAAAAAACCACATTCACTTGTCCATTTGGAACCTTTGCATACAGAAGGATGCCATTTGGGTTATGTAATGCAACTGTCACTTTTCAAAGATGCATGTATGCTATCTTTTCTGACAACATTGACAAGTTTTTAGAGATTTTTATGGATGATTTCTCTATTTATGGGGATGATTTTAGCCAATGCCTGCACCATCTCAGCCTTGTGCTGCAAAGGTGTGAGGAGACCAACCTAGTTTTGAGTTGGGAAAAGAGTCATTTCATGGTGACTCAAGGTATTGTCCTAGGACATGTTGTTTCTCAAAGAGGAATAGAGGTTGATCAAGCTAAAATTGATTTAACAGCATATTTGCCCCCTCCCAAAACTGTCAAACAAGTCAGGTCATTCTTGGGCCATGCTGGTTTCTACAGGAGGTTCATCAAAGACTTTAGCAAAGTTTTCAAGCATCTTTGCCACTTGTTGTGCCAAGAGGTTTCATTTATATTCAATGATGAATGCCTAGCTGCTTTTTAACTTTTGAAGACTTGTTTGACTACTACTCCTATATTGCAAGCTCCTGATTTCTCTCTGCCATTTAAGTTGATGTGTGATGCATCAGACTTTGCCATTGGTGCAGTACTGGGACAAAGGAAAGAAAAAACACCATGTGTGGTGGCATATGCTAGTAAATCAATGGTTGATGCTCAATTGAACTACGCCACAATTGAAAAGGAGCTGCTAGCCATTGTATTTGTTTTGGAAAAGTTCAGATCATATATGTTGGGATCCAAGATCACTGTGTTTACTGACCATTTAGCCTTGAAATACCTCTTATCTAAGGAGGCTAAAACTAGACTAATTAGATGGATTCTTCTTCTACAAGAATTCAACTTGGAAATCAAAGACAGGAAGGGGGTTGAAAATGTGGATGCAGACTACTTATCAAGGATTCCAGATGCTGAAATAGAGAGCTTGCCCACCAATGATTCTTTCCTAGATGAGCAGCTTTTTACTGTGGAGATAAGTATGCCCTGGTTTGCCAACATAGTAAAGTATCTTATTGTGGGAAGGGTACCCCCACGTTGGAGTAAGGATGATAGGAATCTATTCTTCTCACAAATTCGATATTACATGTGGGAGGATCCTCACCTCTTTTAGTATTGTGTAGACCAGGTGATAAGAAGATGTGTACCTGAAACTGAGTTTGAAAACTTTATAATCATGTGTCATGAACAAGCTTGTGGGGGCCATTTCAGTGATAACAAGACTGCTGCAAAGGTGCTTCAAAGTGGTTTCTATTGGCCCACTCTGTTCAAGGATGCCATACAGCATTGCAAAGCTTGTTCTAAATGTCAGCAAATGGGAAGTATTACAAAAAGAAACTCCATGCCCTTGCTACCTGTGCTTGTTGTTGAACTGTTTGACATATGGGGAATTGATTTTATGAGACCTTTTCATAGATGCATTTGACAATTTTATCGGTCAATTCCTGGACCAATACAAGCACTTGATCCAAGAAATAGTTAGTCTCAGTGATCTAATGGTGATAAAGCAAGGACCCAATGAAGACTTCGTCAACTTCATCGCCAGATGGAGGAACCTCGCTACCAGAACTGACACTTCAATGAAAGAGAAAGACTCGGTTGATATTATCATCGCTAACACTAGAGAACCATTAAAGAGCATGCTCATCATAAGTGACTATCCCGACTTCATTGCACTCCACTCATTGTTGTTGATCATCACTGACAAATGTCTAGCAGATGAATGAAGTTAGCTGAGAAAGGAGGAGACTACAACAACAACAAGTGTAGTGCAGCAGAGTGTCAAGAAAGGGACCTCACAGAGTTGAGGAGCCTCCTCATGAAGCTAAAGATGCAGTGGAAGAAGCTCTTATGCAGATAGACCGCGCAGTCAGGAGGACAGCTGAAATGAACTAGCAAAGATCTCGTAGGTTAAAACTCTCAGAATTTGCCCTCACAAAGCTCTCACGGAGATCAAGCCTCAAAGCAGCTGCGTGAGGAACACAGCGAGACCATATGCATAGAGAACAAAAAGTTACCTCGCGAAGATCTGGCATGGCCCTGGAAGAGAGAGACGCCCAGAATTCCCCTCGCGCAGATCTCGCGCACTCTAGAGCCTTACAAGTTACTATGTGAGCGCAGGAGCCCACCTACACGAGTACTTAGCGAAAGAGAGCTCCTGAAGCTCTAATGCGGGAATACCCTGGCTCTCCAGATCATCTCTACAACAACACCGCAATGCTAAGCAACTGCACGATTCACTAAAGGTTTACTGTGCGAATGAGCCCTTCCCATCATCCAAAGGCAACTCCGCGAAAGCGAAGCAACTGCACAAGTAAACTAAAATAGTAGCCAGCCCCGCGAAGCGATGGCTCTCCACTTCTCAATTTTAACTCAGGGATCTTTTGGGAATTTCCCAAGTCTAGGGCACACTTCCCGAGGTGCAGATTTTGAAGTGCACATCTCGAAGCATTCAAGGGTTGTAACAGTGCCACATCTACTAGAAAAATTAGGGTTAATCACTTTAGAGCCAAGGCTATTTTGACAGAGTATATAAGCTGTATTTAGAGTTTATTATTTTCATCTTTCCTTCATCCTCTATCGGCTAATAGCTCTAGCAGGCTAGGGTTTGGGTTTGATCACCTCCTTTTCCTATTTTCCTCTTATCTTAGCTCAACACTTGCTGGCTAATCCCCCTGTAAACAGCTAGGTTTAATTTTATTTCACTCTTGTAATAGATTTTTATATACATTGGGATTGTGGATGAGCAGTTGTGTATAGGCTGCAGCCAGGAGACAGTTCATTGTAAGTTTTGGTTGTTTTTAATGAACTGTTGTTTTAATGCTTAATCAAATTTATAGATCGTATGGTTTCTTTAGATGTCTATAGGATCCATGTATTGGAGACTAGCCTATTCAGTTTCTAGTAGATCTATTATTTACCATCTGATTTCTCTTGGTTTGATAGACACATGGAAAGTAATGCTGGATCTGTAGTGAGATCCAGAGAGCTCGGAGGCCTGTGGACCATGGTGGTTGCAATAGTTTTCATGTTCTTTCTCAGGCCTCTGTGGGATGGACAGACCAATGGGATACCCTGTGACCATTCAAGTGGACAGAGTATAGCCCTAAGGTTGTATCCATTCACATGTTTGAGAAGGATTCTTCTCCCCTGCACATGAGCTTCTAGAGTCTTGTGAGGAGGTTTGTACAGTAACTGCCTCCCCTCTGTTCTACCTAATTGACATCAAATGTTAGATCTGATCTCTTTATAGTAATTGCAGCTTGAGGCTGAGTCATTGCAGGCCGTTTGTAGCAATGATCAGCTGAATCAAAAAGCCTTATTCAACCTGTTGCATGGTCCTCTTTGTGGGCACTAGTGAGCAGTTAGCCTTAGCAAATCATTTAGGATCTTATGGGTTGGAATACCTATGGATGCCAGCCAGGTCTGTGTGCAAATCTAGGGAACTTGTAGTACTTGCATTACATAGTGCTGCAATAGTATTCATGGCTAGAGCTGGTTCATTGGCTGTGGAGATGATCGATCCGCTCTTCTGGATTAGACTAGAGAATTTCTGGTTTAACTAATGGGATTTGACAGACTCTATCGGATACCCTGTGACCATTGGAGTGGATAGAGTATAGCCCTAAGAGCGCCCCAAATGGCATGGGTTAAACTAGGAGCTTTTATCTTGTTGAGGCTTTTAATAGCGTCTCATCAAGGAGCACTGCAGAGACAGACTAAGTCTGAGTTATATTACTGCATCATTAACTCTAGCTCAACCTACTTACTTCTCATAATTTTTATATTTTATTTTGGCACACACTAGACCATCTTCTTCTTAACCCTTTCTTTAGGATAGGGCTATATTTTATTTCTCTCCTTTTAGGATTAATTTAGTGTAGTCGTGACACCTAACTCCCTTTCTTTAAGATTGTTAGATCTGTAGCCAGATTTGGAGGCCTACTATTATAGCCCATTTTGGGTTCTAGATCAATTTCTCTGTGGGACAAACTCTTATCAAAACTTACTACAATGGACCCTTTATCTTGCAGGACTATGTTTATTTCAGACTTTCTGTGCTGACCCATCTCTAATTCCCCACTCTTGATTTATTCTCTCCACTATTCTTAATAAAATAGCTGTAAGAGATGCGAAATAAGTTAACCAATAAGTTTTTGGCCCCGCTATCGGGGATACTGATCTTTTTAGTAGACCCGAGTTGTACTACAATTTAGACTAACAAATTCTTTGTAGTTGTGCTTAATCTAGAATTGAAGTACTACTGATTCTTTGTGGAATTTTACAGAAATAGACAGCAGAAGAAGGAAAAAGCTAGAGTTGCAAGTGAAGTGTAGCTAACTCTGTTTGCACTTTCTTTCCCCTAAATCTCATGCCATTTATGTTGAACCCCCTGTTATTTTGTTTAGTATAAATCTGTGTAGTTATTACTTTTTTTGTTTGAAATTCTTTGTGTGCTTGTAAGCATTTTCATTACTATTGGTGAGTGTATGCTCGGTAGAAGGTTCTGAAACCCTGACTTGGAACCCCTAAATCCAGAGGTGGAAAGGATCCTTAGACTTAGACACACCACAGAGAGCTCTGCTGTTGAGATTGAACCAACTACTATGGCTGAGAGGCAGAGGACATTGAAAGAATACAATGCACCTGGGGAGTACACCTCTCCCTTCTGCATTCTGTTTCCCTCTCTTGAGGCGAACTATGAAATTAAATCCTCCACCATCAGTATGCTGCCTTCATTTCATGGGCTGAGTAAAGAAGATCCCTACAAGCATATTAACCAATTTTTAGCACTTTGCACTACCTTCAACATTATTGGCTTGGGGCCTGAGGCCACTAAACTAAGGCTTTTTCCTTTCTCATTAAAGGACAAAGCCAACACATGGCTATTAAAGCTCCCTACCAACAACATACAGTCATGGAGTGACCTTCAAACCAAATTCCTGGCTAAATTTTTCCCCATGAACAAAACAAGCCAGATGAGGACAAATATTCTGTCATTCACTCAATCCTCAACTGATAACTTTAATGAAGCTTGGGAAAGATTCTAGGAGATGTTAAAACAATGCCCCCACCACCAAATCCTAATGTGGCAGCTTGTTCAAGTGTTTTATCAAGGAATTAATGTCAAGATCAGGGATATGATGGATGCTTCCTGTGGTGGTAGCTACCTCCATAAGACAGCTGAGGAAGCATGGGAGCTGTTTGACATAATAGGGGAAAATTTCATGCAGCAGGAGTCTCTGTCATGCAATGACAGTCAGATTCCAGCTAAAATGGTGAAAGAGGCCACCCTTAGAGGTGGAATATATGAAGTGAAGGTGCAAGGTGATCTGGAGAGGAAGGTGGACAACCTGAGCTTGAAGTTTGATAAATTGATGAATGTGATGCAACCTCAGATGGTTGCACAGGTGGAGGAAGCATGTCTGTTATGCCAATCCCCCACACATTCTATTCATGATTTTCCATCTGCCAACCAATTTCTAAATTTTGTTATGGAGCATGCCAATGCTGCTCAAACCTTTGGGTAGCAGTCTGCTGGGTATTCTTGGAGGAACCACCCAAATCTAAGGTGGAGACAAGACTCATACCCTCAACCCCAACAGCAGCAAATGGTAGCTCCCTACAGATCCCAGCATCAGGTTAATCAAGGTTACCCACTAAGGCAAAATTTCTTGTTACCTGCCCCACAGTATAACCAATTGGTCCTGCCCCACAACAGCCCAGGTCCTCTTCATTTGAAAAGCAGATGATGGCTTCAATGTAAAACTTGGGGAGGTTGGTGCAGACTGTCAATTCTCATGGACAGAGCATCAAAAAGATTGAGGGCCAGCTTGGTCAGATCTGTAATACTCTGAACAGGAGGGAAGAAAAGAAACTGCCTAGTCAGCTCCTGACAAACCCGAAAGGTCAGTCTATAATTGGTGATGCATCCTCTACTCAGGAGGAAGCTAGCACCCAATGAGCCAAATATTGGTAATAATTGTGTCATAGGTATGAAAATTTTGTGTTGAATTGTGTTCTTTAGAATTTTGTCATATGTGTTTTGTGTGTTATGTTGGTTTGATTGTTTTGCTTTGTCTATGTTTTAATTATTTGTGAATGAAAACATGTGCCTTTGTATCATCTGAATCGACTGTGTGTTTGTTGATGAATGGCTGAGATACCCTGATCATGATTTGCATGAAATCGAGCTGAAAAACTACTTTTACAATTCTGCAATATTGATGAACAACTGATTAAAAATGGATATAAGTTTTTCATGAGTGAAATGAAGCACCTGTCTGAGGCTTGGTGCTCATGCACAATGGTTGGGTGCACAACAGCATGAGGGATCAACCAATGTGCTGCACTAAGAGTGAATAGAGTGAAGGTTGTGCAAGAAATACTATCTCACTGAGTTGGAAGGGTTGAATCTGCTACGTAAGCCATCTTTTGGCTTCCTCGCGCACTAGAACAGCTAAGCACCGACTGTGAAAGTGTCTTGCAGATATGCTTTCTACTCTGCGAGCTTAATTTGTGGGAAAAGGATGCCTTCTGGGTGTTCTACACGAGTGCTGTGCGAGGCAATTTCCTGAAGCATATCAAGGTCTCGCGCACTACAGCCAAGGCCTCAGCTCTGCGAAAGGCACTGTGAGGCAATTTGTTCTGCTGTGCGACAGAACCTTTCGCGGACTTAAAATCCATCTGTGCGACAATCCTGCTCCGCGAGAGCCTTAAGCTAACTTCGCAAATCGCAGAATTTTCTTTATAAACTCAGCGACCCCTCATTTGCTTCATTTTCTCTCTCTGCCCTAGCTCTCTCTGCCCAAAATTTGAGCCCCTCTTTCTTTGTTTTCCTCTCCACATCTTGAGCCACTCCGTCTGAACCTTTTTCCTCTCACCATTTTGCCCCCCAGCTATTCTTGGTTACTTTGAGCACGGTTTGGGGAGATTTAAGCCACTGTGCACATTTCTAGGTGGAACCCTAGATTGCATTGGATAAGCTCTGCAACTCTCCCTGTGTGCTTTGATTGGTTTAGTAAATTAGAGAGAGAGAAGAAGAATTGTGATATTTTTGGTGCCTACTTAGAGTAAGCTACATTCTCTGAGATCTGTGAGCCCTATTTTGAGACTTGGAGCACCTATGGCCAAAAGTTCAAAATTCAGTAATACAATGGTGGCTGTGTTAGATCCTACTCCTAGTGGCAACCCTGTGACCACTAGGAAATCTGCAAGAATTGCAGAGGCCTCCACATTGGAGACCTCTGAGGTGCCCTCTCCTGGTGCTGAACCCACAATCTCAAAGGAAAAGAAAAAATCTACCCCAAAGAAGGCCAGAGAGCACCCACCTGTGGCCCCTAAGGTTGAGGAGGAAGAAAATAATAAATACCTTAGGGTCCCCTCTGACTTTGTAGAAGCAATCTAGCTGAAGGCTGAAACTATTTTTGATAAAGCCTACTTTGAGGAACTACCAGAGACCTCTGCCGCCATTGAATATCTGAGTAAGGCAACTCTGCTACCACTGTTGAGACCCTCAATGCAGCTGGTGTTCCCAAGATTAGTCAGATTGTTTTATCAAAATATGAGGTTGAAGATTGGTGATGATGGGAACCCAACACTGCTGGTACTGATTGATAATTTTGAAATGCTATTTAACCAGTCTGACATTGCAAGGGCATTAGGGATACCAGCTGGGTATGACCCTAAGTTTGGCTTGGGACCCCCCCTGACTACCACCATTACAGAGATAGCCAGGGAACTAACTGGAGGAATCATGGCTTCAGGGAACTCAATCAGGAAGAGAGATTTGCACCCCAACCTCAGATTCATGGATGGGGTGCTGAGGAAAAATGTGTTTTGCTCGGGTCATGAGCAAGGGAGGAGGTACCCCATAGCTGATGCCCTTCTCTCATTTCACAGAAACCACTACTTGGATGCAACCAAGTTAGTTTTTAAAAGGATTAAGGACTTGTGTGAGAAAGTGAAGGTTAACAAGAAACTGCATGCCCTTCCCTACTGCAGGTTGATTACTGCACTGTTGAAAGATGGAAAATGCCCCTTCAAAAGGGAGGAGGAGACAGTGGCCCAAAAATAGTGGAAAGAAACAATGGGGTATTAGTGGCACAATGATGAGAAAGAGGGAGAAGAAGAAGGAATTATTGAGAGAAGCATCCCCCACCATTCAGGAAGTGGCTGCTGCTGCTGCTACTATTGAGGCAGCAACCTCTGTTGGGCTAGCCAAGCCACCAACCTTATTGCCAGCACTAATCCCCTCTCCCTCAACTTTATCTACACCCATTGCCCCACCACCTCCACCCTTCATCCACACATCACAACCCCACACAAGCCCAATATCCTTGCCTGAGCCACTCCAGCCCGCATCTACCATGGCCACCTTACCCATTTCCACACCCTTACCTATATTTTCAGCCCATACCAGCCCACCTGTAAAAGTTGCCTACACTAAGAAAAGAAAACTCACAAAAGGCACAGCCCCCACAACACCCTATCCCACCTACATTGCCCAAATCATTCCAATCCCTGATACCACCTTCATTCCAGACCCAATACCCACAACCTATGCACCAGAACCCCATACCTTTGACACCCCCCAGCAGTCCATTGAGACTTCCCAACCTTTTGTACCTATCCCTAGTGAGCCTATAGACCAATCCATTCCCTTATCCCATGATAGTGAGCCATTTTCAGGAGATAAATTTTTCACTATGATGTCTACTATCCTAGGAGACATCATCCTTGAGTATACACCTCTCCCCAACTCACCTCCCCCCCCACACTTTACCCCACCACACTTTCCACCACCGCAGGCAGTGACCTTCACCCATAGACCCACATCTCCCTTCCAGCCAGTTTCACCCATCAAACCCACACCCAATACAATACCAGATCTCTTATCCCAAATTCTACACCTCCTACTGTCCCTCAAATCACAAATGTTGTCCAATACCCAAACCCAATCATCCATAGAAACATATATTAATTCCATAAGCTCCACCCTCCAAAACCAGACCTATATAGAAACCAGCCTACAAGCCATCCAATCCACCTTACACACTTTACCCCAACCATCACATTCACCAACTATCCCTACCTCCCAACCTTTACCTACTCCACCCCTTTCCACATTCACTGATGCGACTACCCAAACAGAGGATGAATCTATTCCAGAGAGCCCACCTGCTGTAGCTACCTCTGATGCTATGACAAATGTGGATGACCTAATATCCATCTCCTCCAAGTCAATCCAGATAGACACTGATCTGGAGCCCCACCTTGAGCCTCCACACACTATTCCCCAGCCCACCGACCTTTTATTCTTAGCCGACCCTCCTTCATGTGAGGACCTCCCCTTAATTCTTGCCTCTTCTTTTCCCAGTCCTCCATACTCCACCCTCCATCTTGCAATGCAGTCCCATCCTTACATCAAAAGGGATGTTATTAAAGGAATTACTACTCTTAGAATATCCTATGAAGCACAGATTCAGTAGCTGAAATGGGATACCGAACAGCTGCTCAGGGACATAGGGAAGGGCTAGAAACAAATGTTGCGTCTATACAAAGCCCAAGAGAGTTTGGCTGTAAAAGAGAAGCTCAATGCTGAACAAGAAAAAATGGCTGCTGCAATAGAAAGGTTTAGAGCTGATTCATTAGAGAAAAGGTTGACTGCCTTTAAGGAGATCAGGGCAATCCTTATTGCCCGAGCTGAATTGGCTGAACAAAAGGCTGAAATCCTTGAGAGGCAACTAGCTATCGCAACTGGGAGAGTACCCCCACCACCAACTATACAACAGAAGAAAGATAAAGGAAAAGGGGTTAAAATTAAGAATGAACCAACTGACCCTTAGATGGTTAGCATAGTGCACATATTTTGAGTTAGGAGTAGTGTGTTGTACATACATTTTCTAATATAATGAACTTTCTTTTTGTTACTTCTATGAACCTATTACTTTGTTTCATTTTTGTTTGTCTGTATGTGTGTTTGTTAATGTGTTGTGTGTTCATTTCTTGATTTTCTTTGCTTTAGTATAGTGTTTTATATATCTCTGTTTGTTCACTACTGCACACCCATTTTCCTTTGAATCAGTGAGGACACTGCTCCTCATAGGTTTGGGGGTGTGGCAGGTTTTGCTAATGAAATAGTTAACCTAAGTGCAGCAGATTCAAGTGAGTAAGACAGAAACAAAACCATGTTCACCTAAGGATCATTAGAAAAATGAGAAATTTAAAATTTTGTAGACCTTTAAGCATTACAAGCTTTTAAATTTTAACTTTTTCACGATGTGAACACCAAGTAAACTCACTGGTATCAATACTGAGGGAATCATTAAAGAGAGAAAAAGGTAAGAACATACTCAAAAGTTTTATGAAAGACCATAACCAGTGAGAGTTGGGCCTATAAATTTTATTTTATTTTGCTTCCTTTGAGGAGTGACTGAGGCAATTCTTCTAGCTCTAAGGACTTGCTAAGGCAATGCCCTTACTAGAAATTAGGCACCTCCAAGTTGAAACAACTAATAGCACTCATGAAACTTAGGAAAGGATCAAGGCCTTCTCTTGGACAGTTTGAGTTTAAATAGACCAAATCCTAATCAATTTCCCTTGTGCACACACACCTGTTGAGCCTTAATTTCCAATTTTCTTCAAAATATACCTGAGTACTTGCACCTGAACCTATAGACTTGACTCAAACCTACCCTCACTCTGAGAATTCAGAAGGTAAAGGAGAAGGAGCTGAAGATGGACAAGATAGGGTCAACATTGGGTGAATGGAGAAGAGATACCTAAGAGTTGAGCAGTGTAGAAGCTGAGGAAAGAGGTGGCAAGTCACAAACACAAAAAAATAAAAATAAAAATAAAAAGAAAAATGCAAGAAAAGAAAGAAAAACAATAATGAAGAGGAGTGAGAGAGGAGTTAAGAGGAACAGTTCATTGGAAAAATCAAAATGAACAGGAGAAGCTAGCCACTTCAAGTCTGAAAATTTTGAAAGAAAATGAAAGGGACTAAACTACAAATGGGTGAAGTCATGAATCACCCCCTTCACTTACTGATTTCTCAATTTTGAATCCCTCTTCAACCTTACATTCTTTATAACCCACTTCATAAGCCACATCACAACCTAGCTAAAGACCTTGTGATCCAAAGTTAAATGAGTTGTCATGAAGAGACAAGGAGTTATCCAATCTATGGTGAAGACCTGCCAATGATTCCAGGACTTAGGTGCTTTGCCTATGCTCATACTTACAGACCCATTTTGGGGGCTGTAACTACTATTGAGCTTGAGAGAAAATGAAACCCTCAAGGTCCCTTGTGAGAGTATGCCTTGGTGAGCATTGGGTCTGATGTTGAATGTATTAGGCATGGCCTATAACCTAATTTTTAAATTAATGATGAGCTTAGTGCTGATATACATGTGTTGTCCTCCTTGCTATGAGCTACTTGGAAATGTTGTGCACTCAGGTAGAGTTTGTGATGATTAGATGTTTGTGCTTTTCATGTCCAAATTCCTTATATTTTTACTGAATCAAAGGTGAACTGATGCTCTGATTCTTGACAGTTGACTTGATAATGTTGCACCTTTGTTAACTGTTTCATTGAGAATTTTGTGGGTATCTTCATTGAAACCCTTCAGGAGACTTCACTCCTCCACTAGGGATCACCTAGGGGTTTAAAAGGCTTGGTACATATGCTAAATGTATCCGTGCTCCCTACGAAAGTGGCATTTCAATTCTTAGAGTAGTTGTTTTAATTTTTCCTTTGCTTAGGGACTAGCAAAGATTAGGTTTGGGGGTGTGTTATTTACTGTAAAGTACCACTTTTTCTAGACCTTTAACTTAACTTAGCCTTTGCTAGACCTTGAAGCAGACTAATAATAACCATTTGTTAAGTGTGTTTTGTAGTTAGCAATAAAATGTATGGCTTAATACAAACTCCTTACTTTTTAGCCCAAAAGAGAGAGAGAATGCACTCAAAGATGAAAGCTGAGAAAAAGCCTGATGGAACACCTTGGTAGTGCTCACCATGGTGACTCATTATTGCTGATCATAATTGACCAATGTCTAGTAGATGAATGAAGTTAGCTGAGAAAGGACGAGACTGCAACAACAGCAAGTGTAGTTCAACAGAGTGTTAAGAAATAGACCTCGCAGAGTTGAGGAGCCTCCTCGCGAAGCTAAAGATGCAGTGGAAGAAGCTCTCACGCAGATAGGCCGCGTAGTTAGGAGGAAAGTTAAAATGACCTCGCGAAGATCTCGTAGGTTAAAACTCTCAAAATTTGCCCTCGCGAAGCTCTCAAAGGAGATCAAGCCTCAAAGCAGCCGTGCAAGGAACACAACGAGCCCATATGCATAGAGAATAAAAAGTCACCTCACAAAGTTCTCACGTGGCCCTGGAAGAGAGAGACACTCAGAATTCCCCTCACGCACTCTAGAGCCTTACAAGTTACTACGCGAGCGCAGGAGCCCACCTGCGTGAGTACTTAGCGAGAGAGAGCTCCTGAAGCTCTACTGCACGAAACACCCTGGCTCTCCAGATCATCTCCATGACAGCATCGTGACACGAAGCAACTGCGTGAATGAGCCCTTCCCATCATCCAAAGGTAACTCCGTGAAAGCGAAGCAACTGCACAAGTAAACTAAAATAGCTGCCAGCCCTGCGAAGCGCTGGCTCTCCACTTTTGAGTTTTAACTTAGGGACCTTTTGGGAATTTCCCAAGGCTAGGGCACACTTCCTGAGGCCCAAATTTTGAAGTGCTCATCTTGAGGCATTCAAGGGTTGTAACAGTGTCACATCTGCTAGAAAAATTAGGAATAATCTCTTTAGAGCCAAGGCCGTTTTGACAGAGTATATAAGCTATATTTAGAGTTTATTATTTTCATCTTTCCTTCATCCTCTATCGGCTGAGAGCTCTAACGGGCTAGGGTAAGGATTTGATCTCCTTTTTTTCCTATTTCCCTTCTCTCTTAGCTCAGCACTTGCTAGCTAATCCCCCTGTAAGCAGTTAGGTTTAGTTTTGTTTCAGTCATGTAATAGATTTTTGTATACATTGGAATTGTGGATGAGCAGTTGTATATAGGCTGTAGCCAGGAGACAGTTCATTGTAAGTTTTATTTGTTTTTAATGAACTGCTGTTTTAATGTTTAATTAAATTTATAGATCTTATGATTTCTTTAGATGTCTAAATGATCCATGTATTTGGGACTAGCCCATTCAGTTTATAGTAGATCTATTGTTAACCATCTGATTTTCCTTGGTTTGATAGATACATGGAAAGTAATGTTGGATCTATAGTGATATCCAGGGAGCTCGGAGGCCTGTGGACCATGGTAGTTGCAGCAGTTTTCATATTCTTTCTTAGGCCTCTGTGGGATGGACAGACCAATGGGATACCCTGTGACCATTCAAGTGGATAGAGTATAGCCCTAAGGTTGTGTCCATTCACATGTTTGAGAAGGATTTTTCCCCCTTGTACATGAGCTTCTAGACCCTTGTGAGGAGGTTTGTATAGTAACTGGCTCCCCTTTGTTCTACCTAATTGACATCAGATGTTAGATCTAATCTCTTTGTAGTAATTACAGCTTGAGGCTGAGTCATTGCATGCCGTTTGTAGTAATGACCAGCTGAATCTAAAAGCCTTATTCAACCTGTTGCATAGTCCTCTTTGTGGGCACTAGTGAGCAGTTAGCCTTAGCAAAGCACTTAGGATCTTTCGGGTTGGAATACCTATGGATGTCAGCCAGGTCTATGCGTAGATCTGGAGAGCTTGCAGCACTAGCATTACATAGTGCTGCAATAGTATTCATGGCTAGAGCTGGTCCAATGGCTATGGAGATGATCGATCCACTCTTCTAGATTAGACTAGCGAATTTCTGGTTTAACTAATGGGATTTGATAGACTCTATCGGATACCCTGTGACCATTGGAGTGGACAGAGTATAGCCCTAAGAGCGCCCCAAATGGCATGGGTTAAACTGAGAGCTTTTACCTTGCTGAGGCTTTTAATAGCGTATCATCAAGGAGCATTGCAGAGACAGACTAAGTCTGAGTTACATTACTGCATCATTAACTCTAGTTCAACCTGTTTACTTCTCATAATTTTCGTATTTTATTTTGGCACACACTACCACCATCTTCTTCTTAACCCTTTCTTTAGGATAGGGCTACATTTTATTTCTCTACTTTTAAGATTAATTTAGTATAGTTGTGACCCCCAACTCCCTTTCTTTAGGATTGTCAGATTTGTAGCTAGATCTGAAGGCCTACTATTATAGCCCATTTTGGATTTTAAATCAATTTCTCTGTGGGAGAAACTCTTACTTATCAAAACATGCTACAATGGGCCCTGTATCTTGTAGGAAAGTGTTTATTTTGGACTTGTTGTGCTGACCCATCTCCAATTCCCCACTCTTGATTTATTCTCTCCATTGTTCCTAAGAAAATAGTAGCAAGAGATGTGAAATAAGTGAACCAACAGCCCCTACTAGCCAAGATGAAAACACTATTCCCCTTTACCTGATATAATTCCCAACATCTTCCGTCTTCTTAGCACTTAGAATCTCCTCCGATTCCCACAGGAAAGACCCCAACCATGGCCGAAAAATCTAGACTATAGCAAGTTCTGTACATTTTATCGATATGCGGGATACAATCTGGAGGACTGTTGGGTCCTCCGAGATGTAATCTATGACATAAATGACCGAAACCAAATTGACTAGGAAGCGCTCAGGAATCCTAACCCTAACAATAGTCAACCCCAACAGAACTTAGGAATCATTAATAACCCCATGCCCAACACAACCAAAGAACACCAGCCCAGGTCAGCATTGTGGATCTCTCCGATCAATCCTCTTTCTAGCCCTCCAACACTTTTGCCACCCCTGGTGGAGCTCCTCCATCCCCGCACCCCTCAGCTTTGATCACCCGAATTGCCTCGCCGAGCCCACCTCCTTACCCAAAATTCACTTAGATACAAGTCCACTCCTTTAGGGTCCAAAGACCATTCCTCCATAGTTGCCCACCAGAACCTTCAACCCCTCTAAATCCTGAACCAACACCATTGTCACTTCCCTCGTTAGATTTAGAACTCGAGTATGAAGACTGTTCTTCAAACTGTAGCCCAAATTGCTGCATCGATAGACAGTGTCACCCGAAAGACCTCCAAGCTAAGAAGATGAGACAAGGACTGAGTGTTTGCTAAACATAGAAGAGAGTGAGCAAGAAGAACATCTCGACACGTGTGAGACACTGGTCTCTGCTTTCCTAGAAGAAGAAGATTACACACAATATCTCCCACCTTGGAGCGGCACAGTGTAAGTACATGCTCTATCCTCGAATTTCACTCACTTCACAGATACATCAACGTCAAGCAACACCGGGCTCGGTCAACAAACGACTTTCCCGATCCTTAAGTCAGGAACTAATTATCCACCTATGCCTTTTCCTCGAAATAAGGAGTCCACGAATGAACAACCACCAGAGGGGAAAGTGAGAGAAAAAGAAGTTAACTTACCTCCCCCACCTCGCATTATCCCTCCAGTAATCCCTGCACCTCAACCATTCCAACCACCCGCACCCAAGGCTCATCGGCCAGGCAAAGAAATTACACTCGATGCCAGGACAAGAATATGACCTTTTGCTGATAAGGACACTTGAAGACACACAAATGGATGAGGACACAACATTGGATGATCTACATCAAATTGTCTCAATCATGTCGCAACCTCCGACACTCACTTTCACGGACGCAAACATGCCTAAAGAGTCACTCCGAAGAAGTTCAGCTCTCATATACCTTACGATCATAATTAGAGGATTCTCTGTACCCCATGCATTGGTCGATACAAGAGCAGGACTCAATATTTGCCCTATCACAATGTTAAAAATGCTCGAGTACACAGAGCAGGATGTTAGGCCCTCAGCACTATCTCTTATAGCTTATGACGGCTCGCATTGTTTCATCAAAGAAACTATCAAACTCCAAGTTCACCTCGGACCTATAATAAAAGACATCATGTTCCATGTTTCTGATTCCTCTAGTACTTATAATCTTATCTTAGAAAGAAAATGGTTAGTGTCAATGAAGGTCGTCTCATCCACATACCACCAATGCGTCAAATTCCCGTACAAGGACTCTATTGTCCGTATATATGCTGATGCACCCCTCCAGGAGATAGACACTGATTACGCGGCAAGTATTCTGACAGCCCATGATTCCGTGTTGAACACGAGCCACATTCAGAAGACCCGAATCTCTGATGAAGCAACCGTTGCAGAAATCCATCCCCCTACCCCTCCTAGTTCTCCCCCAACGCGTTAATAAAAATTAATGAGAAGAGAGGTTGGCCCAGACCTCGCCAAGCTCTACGACATCAACCCAACCACAACAAAACGTTGGGACCTTATGTATCAGCTCAGGTACATCCCCCACACCGGACTCGATAAAAATAAGCAAGGTCATGTAGGGTATGTCATCCCAATGGAAATACATAAACACATAGGGTTAGGTTACCAATCGGATGACTCACAAGCTGACTTGTTCCCTACCTCACCAAAATGGTCTCTATATGACTGCTTCGTCTACGAGACGACTGAGAAAGTTGATATACCAAGGCAGAAAGAAATGTCCTTCACTAAATCCTAGGAGGGCTAAAGCATTCATAGATTTAATGAATCTAAATGATGACATTGACAAACCACTCAAGGGAATCAAACCCTTATTTAACACTAAGGAGTTCACGGAAGAGAGAAGGGAAGAACCCCTAGAACTCAAGTCGCAAGTAGGAGATTTGGAATACAGCGATGACGAAGATTTTTACATAGCAGCCTTACAAGATGGGGAAAAGCACTTACAGTCAATATGGGAAGAGGACACTTGGATCATGACAGGCAATGAAGAAAACTACAGCATCCACACACTGAAAGAGGATGACACCCCACAAGAAGATTTTAGCTCGCATAGCATTCACCTTGGCCTTGGCCTTGAAGGATGGGAATGCCTGTGGGAGTCCCCTTGTATCGCTCACCCATACCAACCCCACTGCAGGGCATGCACCAACATATTAGAACGTTTCGCTAGCTGGATCTGACATTCAGTAATAGTAGGATCGAATGACTTCGACCTCGTAACGACAGAAGCAAGTAATGGCCTACCATCTCGCCCACCGGTACAAGAAGAAGAAAATTCTAACGGCCATTTGGTCAACCCAAAAGAAGACACTCACGTCGCCTTCATAGAGTTTGAAGAGGAATTTGAACTAGACACTCTTCCATCCCCAGATGCGCCACAACTCCAAATATTTTGAAAATCTATCGAGGAAGAGTGGCAACCCCCTCCGAGCAATGGCGTTGACTACTGGATAAACCTCCCTGCACTCGAGTTAGCAGAGCAGGCCAACCAAGGACTTCAGACATTGCCAAATCAAGGACACGAGTTTGACACCAGCCTTGACTCCAGCTCAAAAGGTTGAGAATGCCCTTGGGAATCTCTCTGGATTTCTCACCATTATCAGCCTCATTACTGAACGTACGTATTCATCTTAACACACTACGAAGTTCAAGGGAGGGAATTCACTACCCCTAAGGAGCCCTTAGGGGGTTACTGATTACGGATTTTTGCCACTTTCAACACCTTTAAACCTAGCTTTTGCTAGGACCTAGAGTATTTAATAATTGTTTTAATTATGTTTTGCAGTTAGGTAACAATATGCAGCCATTCATGTAAAATGCGCCAAAAAGAGGAATGAAGCTGAAAGAATCTTCAAGATAGCATCTTTAGCAAATTGCAGCATTAAGGAGTTGAGCAATTCATATTCAAACGATTAAAAAGGAAAGGATTTCAGTTGTGAAGCAAAAAATAGCAGTACACATGGAAAGCCAACCTATCGAAGTGCTGTAGTTATTGCACCAATCGAATGGAACTCCTCAATAGCTAGGAACCTATCGAACGCTTAAAAGAGGCTTCAGTTTTATATCCTATCGAGCAGTGGTTTTATCCAGTCAAATGGTGAAGACTACGGCTGAAATAGAACCTAGCAATAGGTTCTAAAATAAGAAGGGATCCTATCGAGCAGTTGGCAGGAAAACCTGTCGACTAGGATACACAGTAGAAACTCTCAACCTATTGAGATGCCTTGCTACAAAAATGGTGAACTTGTCAAACTCTTCTATGAAGTTTTCAGCTGATCCTATCGAGCAGTCCACCTCCCGCCAGCTTTGTACCTATCGAATCCTCCAAGGAACTGCCATGCATCCTATCGAATATAAGCCTCCTAACCTATCGAATGCTTCAGAAATTTAGCAGCCAGACCTATTGAAAGGTCACTTGGAGCTGTTGTTTTGCTATTTAACCTATCGAGTTCATCATTCCCAAGTATAATGTTTGACCATATCGAGTATCCTGTCGAATGGTTGAATAAACCTGTCGAGAACCTGTCGAGTGCATACTTGAAGCCCATTCAACCTGTCGAACAGTTGCTTGAACCTATCGAGATTGAAGTTCTAAAGCTCCAACCTATCGAGGCACAGGTTCCAGCCATCAATTTCACACGTTAGGGACATTTTGGGGATTCCAATGCTTCTAGGGCACACATCCCAATGTCCCACACATCTCAGGGATTTATCTCAGGTTCCATTAGCAAATATCAGTGGTCGACAGGGGCATTTTTGAGAGCTGCGCATAACAGAACTGAGTTCTTTGCTCTCTGGTTGGCTGAAATGCAGTTCACTTAGATCAAGCTCCTCTGCTCTCTGATTGGCTGTAACTCAAGGCACATGGATCGATGCATATGTATAAATACCCATCTATTTTGTTGTTTTTCTTCAGCAAGGAAAGTAGGAACAAAGGAATAGCCTGAGTTCTCCTTAGCTCGTTTAGGTTTAGCTTTAGATTTTATTTTTCCTTTTCTCTTCCCCTTTCTCTGTCTAATCCAACCTGTTAGATAAGATCTAGATAAGCAGTCCTGATCTGGTTTATAATTGTAATCTTAGCTTGCAGATGTGTGGATTGATGCACAGACTACAGATCTAGGAACAATGTTATTGTAAGTTGTTTTTTATTAAAGTAATAAATTGTTGATTTTAAAGCTTAATTAAATCTAAAGATCTTGTGGTCCCATTAGATTCTCGATCGAATTTTTACACTCGACACAAGCCCAGGCCCTTTTCCGGATCTCTTGATGACCATCTGATTTCTCTAGATTTGATATGCCTGTGGGTGCCTGTGCCTGTGGCCTTACATCCACAGCATCTGTGGTGATTATCTTGTTCTGATCGAAGCCATCGGGATAGAGGAAATCTATTGGATGATCTATGACCATTAAAGTGGACAGATCATAGCCTTAAGATCAATTCAAACATTTGGTCTAAATTGGATTCTTCTACCTTAAACCTTTGATTTGGATGAAATCCCTAGGATGATCTGTGACCATTAAAGTGGACAGATCATACACTTAAGATCAGTCCAAGCCTTTGGTTTAGAGTGGATTCTTCTACCTTGCACTTGAGCTTGTAGCTAAGTGAAGGACAGCTACAAATTCACATGCCTTGATCTGTTTTGTAAAAGGAAACCAATCCCTAGCTGTCTATTTCCCCCCATTTTATATTTTATTTCACCATCCATCTTCCTCAATCTTTTAGACTGAGTTCTATATTTATGTTTTGTAGATTAATTAGATCTAGTGACACCCGAAAAACTCTCTTTCTCCTTAGAATTACCAAATCTGTAGCCAGATCTGGAGGTCTACTATACACCTAATAAGTTTAGATCACTACTCCTTGTGGGACAAACTCTTACTTATTAAAACTTGCAACAAAGGACCCTGTATCTTGCAGGTCTAGGATATTTTAGATGTGTTGAATCCATCCTCTGTTTTACTTTAATTTTATTTTGCTTTTATCATTACATAATAATCAGTACACTGAAATTCCCCAACAAGTTTTTGGCGCCGCTGCGGAGGAGTTCTGATCTAGGTAGTAGATTTGAGTTTTTCATCTTGTAGATATGATTTTTTTAGTTTTTATTATTGTTTATCTTAGATTTTTATACTGCAATCCAACTGCTTGATTTAATGTTTGCTACAGTTTTTGTATAGAAAACCAGTTTTAAACTGCAGCAACTCTATCTTTCTCTGAGATTTTATTCTTTGCCTTCTAGCTATTTGAATAAATGCTGCTGTCACTCTTTTGTCCTTTTGCAAAAATGAGGCAGTGGCCTGAGTTTTTCTTTTTGTTTTTATCAATACACTTGAATAAGGTACTGCTGCAGTTTATGGATTCTTAAAGATCTGGAGCAGCTGCCAAACGAGGAGCAAATGGATTGCAGCAGGAGCAAATCTGCTTGAGTTTGCATCCCCTTCTCCTTTGCATTCATTTTCTATTTTTAAATTCTTTTGACCAGCAGTTTTGCTGTGTTTGCTGTCATTCTAATTTTTGTAACTCAACAAAAAAACTAAATACAAAAATAAAAGAAAATGAAAACACAAATAAAAATTTCTATTTCTTATTATTTTTCAGCAGTAGTAAATAAGGGCCCTTGTTGAGCCCAGACTAATCCAAAATAAATAAAAAATAGAAAATTATAAAAACATAAAAATATCTTTAGATGGGCTATTTTTCTTTGTTTTTATTCATTTTTCCCATCTGGACCTACTGAGATCATAGTTTTTCATTTTGAGGAATCATGTAGGATAATGAGCAGTGGATTATATGCTGTTTGCAATATTCAATGGAGCCACTAATTTTATTTTCCTTCAAGATTTCTTCACCATTAAATGGATCTCAGTTGTATGAATCTTGTTTTTAATGTGTGCTCCCGTGATTCATTATTTAGAAATTCTGTTTGATTCATACACATCATCAACATAGGGGTCAATCTTATGAATCTTGCTTTTCACTGTATGTTATTCCTGCTGATCATTTTTATAATCACTTAAGATTCATAAGTATCTTATTGGCTCAGGCTCTTGGGGTTTTCTTTGGGCTTAGGGGATTTATGATTTGGTATTAGGATTTTCTGTTTTAGGAATTTTAGTTTAAAATTCTGTTTTTAGAGCGCTGATTTTTCTTTCTTAGGTTAATGTGTCCTAGTCTTACTGATTTTTGTATTTTTCTGTGATTATAGTTAGTTTCTAACTTTATTTTCCTATTTTTTTATCTACAACTCTGTTTTTGTATCAACATTTTTTAGTTTTTGCAGCTTTGTATTCAGTTCCTTACTTTGTTTTTACTATTTTTCTGTTATTAGCATTAGTTCCCTTTCATTTGCATAGCAGTTCTAGCTTTATTTTACTGATTTTTCTATTTTATCAGTAATTTCCTGCATTTGTATAACATTTTTTCCATTTTCCTGCTCATATATTCAGTTTTGTTTTTTTTTATTTTCTGCTACACATAACTGCAATTTTTCTGCTTAGTTTTTCTTTCTTCTTTTACCCTGCTACCCCTAGTTTCTCATTGTGAAGAACATTGAGGACAATGTTCATCTTAGGATTGGGGGTATGGCAGGTATGCCAATGAAATGAGTTAATGCTAGTGCAGCTATGTTGAAAATAGTTTTTGAAAATAAAGTGATTTCCCACCTGATTTTTGGAAAAAGAGGAAATTAAAAAACTTTTTGAAACTGAAATATGTTGTAGTTTTAACATTTTTCATGAAGCAAATGTCAAGAATTTTTAAAAATTGATGTTTAGTAAGCCTGAAATGAGAGAAAACTGTAAGGATACACCCCAGAAAATTTGATGGAAGGCCATACCCAGTGAGATTTGGGCTTGAAAAAAATTTTCTTTGAAGAGTGTCTTGGCAATTTTTTCTGCTCTATGGACTGATTGGATCTAATTTCGATCACTAGAAGTTAGGCAAATCTAAATTAAAGTAGCTTGACAGCATTCATGACATTGAAGACATGAAGTAAGGCCATCCCTTGGACAGTTTGAGCTTAAAATTTTTTACCTTTGAACTGCCTTTGATACACACCTTTTGAGCCCTAAAAATCTCAATTTCCTTTGATGAAAACTAGAAAATTTGAACCCAAAACCTTTTGACCTATTTCAGTTCACCCTCAATCTGAGAAATAAGAAAATAGAAGGAGAAGTGAGGTTAAAGGAGCAAGGTTTGACAAATTGGTGCAAGAAGAAGAAAACACATCTGAAGGCAAGTGTGATGTATAATGGTGGCATTCCAACCCATAAAAAAAATATATATAAATAAAAAAAAAGAGAAGTGACTTCATTTGAAAATCTATAAGAAGATAAGAAGCTGATGAAGCTAATCACTTCAAGTCTGCAAATTCAAAAAGAAAATGAAGATGTGCTGAAATGAAGAAGGTTGAGTTGCAAATCACCTCCTTTCTTCTACTAATTTCTCAATTTGAATCCGTTTTACCCCTTTATTCTTTTATAAATTTTACCCATAATTCACATTACAACCCAATAAAAAGACCTTACTGATCTGAAATGGATTGAGCTGCCAGGTGGAGATGAGGATTTGTTTAATCTATGGTGAAAAGAGTTAGAAAATCTCAGAAGTTAGAGCAATGCCTATGCTCATGCTTGCAGTCCTATTTGAGGGCTGTAATTACTCTTGAGCTATGAGAAATGATGCACCCTTCTACTTTTGTTGTGAGTGAACAGCCCTGGTACGACTTGGGTCTAAAATCTGATTTGTTTAGAGCATTATCAAAGCAGAATTCTTAAATTAAAGGTGAGCTCTGCATTTATTTTCAGGCACAATGGCTTGACATGAATTGATTGATGATGAAGGAATTACAGCAGAATTTTAGGTTTTAAACTGATGATTTTTCTGCTGAAAATCCTCTAAAACTAAAGGGACATGGTGTGGAATTTATTTTATTTTACTTGAACTCTGTTTTAGCATGTGCATTAGTATTAACTAATTTTATTGGAGAAGTTTGGGGGTACCTTCATTGAAAACCGTCAGGAGACTCCACTCCTCCACTAGGGATCACCTAGGGGATTAAAAGGCTTGATGCATGTGCCAAATGCACCCGTGTTCCCTACGAAAGTGGCATTTTATTTCTTAGGTTAGTTGTTTTAAATTTCACTTTGCTCGAGGACTAGCAAAGGTTAGGTTTGGGGGTGTGCTGATCACTAATTTTTGCCACTTTCAACACCTTAAAACCTGGCTTTTGCAAGGACCTAGAGTATTTAATAATTGTTTTAAGTATGTTTTGCAGTTAGGTAACAATATGCAGCCATTCATGTAAAATGAGCTAAAAAGAGGAATTAAGCTGAAAGAATCTTCAAGACAACATCTTTAGCAAATTGCAGCATTAAGGAGTTGAGCAAGTCAGATTCAAACCATTAAAAAGGAAAGGATTTCGGCTGTGCAGCAAAAAACAGCAGTACACATGGAAAGCCAACCTATCGAAGTGCTGCAGTTATTACACCTATCGAATAGATCTCCTTAGCAGGTAGGAACCTATCAAATGCTTAAAAGAGGCTTCAGTTTTATATCCTATCGAGTAGTGGTTTTATCCTATCGAATGGTGAAGACTACGGCTGAAATAGAACCTGGCGATAGGTTTTGGAATAAGAAGGGATCCTATCGAGTAGTTGGCTGGAGAACCTATCGACTAGGATACACAGTAGAAACCCTCAACCTATTGAGATGCCTTGCTGCAAAAATGGTGAACCTCTTGAACTCTTCTATGAAGCTTCTAGCTGATCCTATCGAGCAGTCCACCTCCCACCAGCTTTGTACCTATCGAATCCTCCAAGGAACTGCCATGCATCCTATTGAATACAAGCCTCCCAACCTATCGAATGCTTCAGAAATTCAGCAGCCCAAGCTATCGAAAGGCCACTTGGAGTTGTTGTTTTGCTATTTAACCTATCGAGTTCATCATTCCCAAGCAGAATGTTTGAACCTATCGAGCATCCTGTCGAATGGTTGAATAAACCTATCGAGAACCTGTCGAGTGCATACCTGAAGACCTTTCAACCTGTCGAACAGTTGCTTAAACCTGTCGAGATTGAAGTTCTGAAGCTCCAACCTATCGAGGCACGCGTTCTAGCCATCTATTTCACACGTTAGGGACATTTTGGGGATTCCAATGCTTCTAAGGCACACATCAGATTGTCCCACACATCGCAGGGATTTATCTCGAGTTCCATTAGTAAATATCAGTGGCCGACAGGGGCATTTTTGAGAGCTGCGCATAACAGAACTGAGTTCTCTGCTCTCTGGTTGGTTGAAATGTAGTTCACTTGGATCAAGCTCCTCTGCTCTCTGATTAGCTGCAACTCAAGGCACATGGATCGATGCATATATATAAATACCCATCTATTTTGCTATTTTTCTTCAACAAGGAAAGTAGGAACAAAGGAATAGCCTGAGTTCTCCTTAGCTCATTTAGGTTTAGCTTTAGGTTTTATTTTTCCTTTTCTCTTCCCCTTTCTCTCTCTAATCCAGCCTGTTAGGTAAGATCTAGATAAGCAGTCCTGATCTAGTTTATAATTGTAATCTTAGCTTGGAGATGTGTGGGTTGATGCACAGACTACAGATCTAGGAACAATGTTATTGTAAGTTGTTTTTTATTAAAGCAATAAATTGTTGATTTTAAAGCTTAATTAAATCTAAAGATCTTGTGGTCCCATTAGATTCTTGATCGGATTTTTACACTCGACACAAGCCCAGGCCTTTTTCTGGTAGATCTCTTGATGACCATCTGATTTCCCTGGATTTGATATGCCTGTGGGTGCCTGTGCCTGTGGCCTTACATCCACAGCATCTGTGGTGATTATCTTGTTCTGATCGAAGCCATCGGGATGGAGGAAATCAATTGGATGATCTTGTGACCATTTAAGTGGATAGATCATAGCCTTAAGATCAATCTAAAACACCAGTCTAAATTAGATTCTTATACCTTGCATTTGTGCTTGTAGCCAAATAAAAGATTGCTGCAAATCCCCAGCTCTTGATCTGTTTTGCAATGAAAACTAGTCCCTAGCTGTTTATTTTCCCCCATTTTATATTTTATTTTGTCATCCAGCTCCCTCATCTTGTAAATCGAGCTTTATATTCTTATTTTATAAATTAGATCTAGTGACACAGAAAAGCTCTCTTTCTTCTTAGAATTTCCATATCTATAGCCAGATATGGAGGTCTACTATACAACTTCTAGGTTTAGATCACTACTCCTTGTGGGACAAACTCTTACTTATTAAAACTTGCTACAAAGGACCCTGTATCTTGTAGGTCTAAGATATTTTAGATGCGCTGAATCCATCCTCTGTTTTACTTTGATTTTATTTTCTTTCTTTTAATTCACAATAATCAGCACCTGAAATTTCTCCAACAGGGGTCACCCTCTACAGGAGGAGCAATTGCATTATAACTCAGAAGATGATAGTTCGACCAATTACAATCTGTAGAGCTTCTTCAAAGATGAGGCAATGAATGTGATAGAGGAAATTTGAACGTTAGTGCCACTATCACCAGCGTCATTTATTCAAAAGATCCCATCAGATGAGGACTTAAAAAAAAAGGTCAAATTCAGAATAAGTCCACATTTCTCAAAGAATCGCCCGAACGTCTCCAACAGTCATCTCGCTCCCTCAGTTAGAGGAAGCAACTCTCCTGGCACCTCTTGAGGTGACCAACTTTGTACTATATCTACTATCGAAATTTTTTTTTAAAAAAAGAAAAAGCATAAAACCCGAAATTTTTTGAAATACAAAATCTAAAGAAACCAAAAAACCTCATAAAAGAAAGGGAACCCTTTGTCCCGAATCAATTTGCGACCAATAAGGAGACTTTTCTCCTAAGACTTCTATCCCCTCTCCCGCATAAAGACGCAAGGCATCCAGACAAAACAATAAACCAGTGATCATACCAGATGAGATACTTCACGACTTTGAGAAAAGGATCAATAGCTTTGACCTTCACCTTATCAAAGATCTCTGTCATAAATTATGCTGATGAAGGGTAACCTTTCGTAAAATCGAATCCCCAGTGTGGCAATTTTACAGTATATGAGCTTACTAAGGATGAAGAAGGAACACCAGTCACCGAGGAGGTGCAGGACTTCCAACGGGTCATTAAACATTTCGATGAGCAAACCCAAGCTGTCGCAGAACTTACAGAAGAAACCAACTTTGACACTGAAGAGAAACCCAAGAAGCTACTAATTAGCACAACGCTAAACTCCAAAGAATGTCAATAAATCATAGTCCTGTAAGAACACCTTGACTCCTTTGCATGGTCTTATGAAGATATGCCTAATTTAGATCCAAGTTTAGTAGAACATTGTCTTGTCTTGGAACCCGATGTAAAGCCTGTTAAGCAGAAACTCCGAAGGATGCACCCACAAATAGCCCTTCAAGTTAACGAGGAAGTTGACAAGTTACACAAAGTCAAATTCATCCGAGTCGTCCTCTACCCCAAATGGGTCGCCAATATAGTACATGTCATTAAGAAAGACGGTAGAGTATGAGTTTGCATTGATTTTTGAAACCTCAACCAGGCATGCCTAAAAGACAACTTTATGCTTTTGTACATCGACACTCTAGTCGACAACACCGCTGGACATGAGATGCTATCCTTTACGGATGGTTTCTCTGGGTATAATCAGATCAAATTAGCAGAGTCCAACCAAGAGAAAACTTCTTTCACCACACCATGGGGAACTTAATGCTACGTCGTCAAGCCTTTCGAGCTCAAGAACACAGGAGCCACGTATCAACGCACCATGATGGCTATTTTTCACGATATGATGTATAAATGTGTAGATGTCTATGTCGATGACATATTAGCGAAGTCCCAAATGTGAGCAGGACATGTTGAAGCACTCCGACTAGTGCTACAAAAAGCTGAGAAGTATCAGCTAAAAATGAACCCAAAGAAATGTGCCTTCGGCATCACCAAAAAAATTACTTGGTTTCATATTCAGCAAGCGAGGAATCGAAGTTGACCCCAAAAAAGTCATAGCCATCCTTGAGATGCCACCTTCCAGTAATATCAAAGAATTACAAGGCCTGATAGGAAGATTGCAATTTATTAGGAGACCTATCTCCCAGCATTTAGACAGATGCGATCCTTTCTATAGACTACTTAAAGGAAGAACTGAGTAGAAATGGGATGACTAGTGTCAGCAAGCCTTCGATAACATCAAGAATGTGAAACCGTGAGATTTATGATGATTTCATTGCGATGATGGGCATGCTAACAAAAATATAAAGTCACCACCTGGAGCTTTTGGTAGCCTAGGAAATCTAGATCATTTTTATAAGCACCAAAGTGTCACAAATATGACTCTGAATCTGGTCCACACCAAAGGTTCTTGGGTAGGGGCTTCGGTTATCGATTGGGAAGGTGTTAGGCACCCAATCAACCCACTTAATGCAGTCTCTACTTATGGCCAAAACAAAAATAATATGAAAGAAAAGAAAAAGGATTTCTCTTACCCAAAGGGCTTAAAATCCTATTTGTGACCCTCCGTTCCTACCGAAAATTTGGTGGCATACCGGCATAAATGGGAGGGTGGAGGAATGACCGAGAAGGTAGAGGAATAGAGAGGAGAGCGGGAGCTCTTGGGCCCTTGTTGCACCATTGAGGAACCTTGTGTTGGCTTACTTTGATGAGCTTTTGAAGGCTTGAATGGTAGAAAAAGGGGTTCTAACCTCTAAGGCTTGCTAGCTAAGAGGTAGAGAGGGAAGGCAAATGGATAGCACACACCTAACCTAGAGGCTTTTTATGAAAGGTAAGGCTTTGAAGGAGGTTTATCAATTATGGAATTTTTATGAGCAATGGTGCACCAAAGGGAGAATGTTCTTCTCACTTTAAGCTCTTTCTCTCTTAGGTAATTTTCTCAACCTCTAATCTAAGGGGAGGGGGTTTTATTTATAGGAAAAGGGTGGGTTATGAGGCTACATAGAGGGTAAACAAGATTAAGAATCAGGTAATCTAGCATCTAAGGTTTCTTAGGGTTTTGAGAGCTTGGAAAGGTGTGAAGGTGGTTTTAATGGTGGATGATAGGTTGGTATTTCAAATCACTTAAGAGTTGCAAATAGGGTGCATAAGGGTGCAACAGAACTAGCAAAACACACCCTAAAGGTCAAGATGGTCAACAAGTCAAACCCCAATCTTGATTTTTAAGGCAAAAACTAGGGGTTACTATTCATATGCGCAGTGAAATAGTGCATGCATAGTGACTGAGCAGCATTCACATGCTCCATCACAAGATCTAGAAATTGGGCAGCTGGAGGACATTCCTTAAGGGAGTGAGTGGGGGACTGACATATGACACATGCCTCCTCCACTTTAGCAACCATTGGAGACTGCCTTGCTCCCATCATTTTCTCCAACTGTTGGGTCAAACAGTCCACTTTCCTCTCCAACTCATTATGTCCACTCACCTCATACAAATTCCCTCTAGTAGTATTTTCTTTCACCAACCTAGGGGTCTCGAAATCTCTTGCCTAGGTTTCCCTTTGCATAGAGTTTTCACTGATGATATCAAATAACTCCCAAGCCTCATCTGCAGTCTTGTGGAGGTATGTACCATTATAAGAAGCATCAACCATATCCGTGCTATTAGGATCGATTCCATGATAGAAACTTTGGATAAGTTGCCATTCATGAATCTGATGATGGGGACATTGCTTAAGGAGTTCTTCAAATCTCTCACAGGCTTGGTGAAAATCTTCAGTTGGGGCTTGAGCAAAAGAGATAATGCTCTTCCTCAACTGACTTATTTTAGACATAGGGAAAAACTTGGCCAAAAATTGACATTAAAGGTCATTCCAGGACTGGATATTGTTGGTTGGGAGCATGGACAACCAAGTTCTAGCTCTATCCTTTAGTGAAAAAGGAAAGAGTCTCAACCTGGTTGCTTCCTCCCCTAAACCTACAGTATTGAAGGTAGTACACAGTCCTAAAAATTTATCAATATTCTTATATGGGTCTTCTTTGCTTAGGCCATGGTATGAGGGTAACATTTGGATGATAGAAGACTTGATCTCATAGTTTCTTTGGAAAGTGTTGGGGATTTCCGAGTTTGTGCTTGCTTTATTGGTTGGTGGTAAAAGTCATTTAAAAATCAAAGAAAGAGTAAAACAGGGGATGGAATTAGCACAACTAAGAAATCCTAGACTTGCAAGATACAGGGTCCATTGTAGCAAGTTTTGATAAGTAACAGTTTGTCCCACAGGGAAAGGTGATCTACAGCTCCAAAGGAGCCATCTCTAGTAGTCCCTCCAGATCTGACTATAGATCTGGCAGTCCTAAAAGGAGGGGAGTTTAAGGTCACTTATTCTAAGTATTCTAAGGTACTCTAATGTCTAAACTATAGAAAGGGTTGAGAGGATGGATGGAGTGTGGAAAATAAATATAAAAGGGTGAGAAGTATGTTATTGAGCCCAGATCAGAGGAGTTTTGTAACTCAGATTCAGATCTGCTGTTATAGAAATCCTGTCCAATGGCTACATTATCACCACTGAGGAGAAAGGCTCCAACCCATCACTCTGCCATGATTCGATCCTTAAGGTTATAGCCTGTCCACTCAAATGGTCACAGACTATCCCATAGGGGAACCACAATCCAGGGATGGGTCAAAACATAACAAGTTAATCATTGCAGGCACTATTTCATCCAGGCTACCAGCTCAAGAATCCATAGGAAACCTCAACCTCTAAAGCTCTATGTGTGGGGCTAAGGCTGTATAGGACCATGATAGCCCAGACACAGAACCAGCAAGAGATTGAGTACAACCTTCGATCTAGCTGTCCATTGCTTGAGTGAGGCTACAATGGCCCAGTCACAAGCCTACAATCTCTATAACCAGATTAGATCTAACATCTGATGGCGGATTTATACAAATATAGGGGAGTCTACCTCTGTACAATCCCCCACCAGGCTTCTACAAGCTCAGGTGTAAAGAAGAAGGATCCATCTTGGATCGGTGGATTAGAATCACCCTAAGGCTATAACCTGTCCACTTGAATGGTCACAGACTATCCCAGAGGCTATCCTCCTCACGGAGCCCAAGACAAAACAAGAATATCGCTGCCACCACCATGGTCACCAGGCTACCAGCTCAAGCTCCCATGGGGATTTCAGATCTAGTGGCTCTTGAGGTGGGGCTAAGGCTGTGTAGGACCATGATAGCCCAGACACACAGGCCACTTGGATCTGAATGGCCCTTAGAATCAGTCCTCCATTCTTTGAAACACAGCCAAAGTAATGGCGGATCACAAGGCAACAGCCTTGCACAGAGCATCTCACATTCAAACATAAATCCCACAAAGTACAGATCCTATTACAGAACTTCCATTAATCTAGTTCAAAATGCATACAAAGACATAGCCAGCAAGTGCGAGACTATGAAGAGAAGGAAAAAGAAAAAGAAAACTACTTACAACTACGAAAAGAAAAACAAAATAATCTTAGATCAAGTCTCCAAGAAATGGGATGTATTCCCAGCTATTCCAGGATGTAGAAAGAAAGGATGGTCTAAGCTCCCCAAAACCTAAGCTAAGTATGTGTATTTATAGCAGTGGTGTGGCGGCGCATTAGGGTTAGGAAACCCTAATTTTAACTATGCCACGTGGCCAAATAGTGATCCTTCAATGCCTTGGGGCACGTGCACGGAGATTTGAGCATGGGAGTGCGTGCCCTAATCACTAGAAATTCCCAGAAAGTCCTCTACTGAAGAGATGGGAGTTTGAGGTTTAGAGCTTCGCTAGGTAGCCATTATTTCCCAGACTTGTCGCGTGGTAGCTCTTGCTCTTCGCGAGGATGGTTTGATATTGAAACTTTAGCCGTCGCGAGGTTGAGTAGACATCAGAGCTTCAGAATTCGCGGGGTTAGAGTTCAAGCAATCGCGAGGTTGATCTTCGCGAGGACAGATTTGAATACTTCACGAGCACTTCTCTTCACTTGGACTTCGCGAGTTACCTCACGAGGCTTTAATGAGTTCTAAACTACGCGAGGTTCCATGACTTAACTGATCTTCGCGAGGATGGCTTTGCCTTCGTAAGGATGCTTTCTTCTTGAATGGCGTGAGAACTGCGCGAGGAGTTCTCTTCTGATAATTACATCCCGCGGTGACTGCGCGATAGCTATGCGAGGAGTCTTTTGAAGCTCTCTCTTCTCAGCCATTCTGAGCGAACTACGCGAGCTTGAGAGAGGTCTGCTTTGAGCTGCGCGAGACTACGCGATGTGTTCTACTCTTGAGCTTCACGAGAGCTACACGAGTGTATGCTTCTGAAGCTCTTCAGTCAATCATCTGCGTGAGAAGTTGTTGTAGAGTCTTGGGAAGCTCAGTTGGACTGTGCGAGGCTCATTTAAGGTCTGGATTCAGAGTCCATCCTTTTGAGGGACTTCTGGTGCCAAAACAGGCTCCTTAGCAGGATTCCTGGCCTTATTTCACTGCTGGTTATTACCTACATAAAACACTTATCAAGAACTTATTAAATGGATAAGGGTCTAATCAAAGGTTAAGTTAAGGGGTGAAAAGTGGTACTTTTCAAGTCTTAATAGAAAGCAGGGAATTGAATGCAGAAGGGAGAATTGTAAACCCCTGGTGCATTGAATTCCTTTATGGTCCTAGGTTCCTCACCCATTACAAAAATCTCAAAATCAACTAAAGGTGTGTATGGTTTGCTTAGGTCTATGAAGTCTTTCAGCTTCAAGATCTAAGGGAGCAATCTCAGGATTAAGAGATCTCCTCCCAAGCATACACACCACAGAAACTAAATACAAAAATAGAAAATCGCAGCACAAAATTCAATCACAAAACAGTTAAATACAAAACTGTAGATCTACTCCACTCCAGATCTAAGAATGTAAACAGAGTTAAGAGATGCAAACTTAAGCAGTGCTTGTTCTTTCAAGTGATACAGAGCTCCTCTTAGCTCCATAGATCCAGATCTAAAACAGAGTGAAACTACAACAAAAACTAAAGCAGGAATTAATCAAACACTTAACAGTCAATGAAAAATCTAAATCTAAAAATGAGAAAACTTAGATCTACCACTTTTAAAAACACATATCCCCGGCAACGACAGCAAAAACTTGTTGTTGCTTCCACCTTGCGATTATTATATGATTAAAACAGCTGATTAACTACACAAATTACAATAATTTCATAATCAAGGCGAGCAGCTAGTCCTGCAAGATCCAGGGTTGTTGTAGCAAGTTTTAAAAGGTAAGTAAGGGTATGTCCACAGGGAAATGTGTTCTAAAGGATGGTAAATCTCCAGATCTAGAGTGGATCTGACACTCTATCCTAATTTAAACTAAACTAAAGCAGGAAAGAGGAGAGGTTTTGTGGTTTTGTCACTTTAATTACAGACTACAGAATTAAATGCTATTGATCCAGACCTAGTCAAACAGAGAGAATAGAGGAGATGAAAAATTAAAAAGGTGAGAACAACAGCTAGGGGTATTGGTCTCTCACTGAAAATGATAGAAATCAAAGAACTTGCATAGTTCTGATTTGCTACAATCCTCTTTTCTGACTCCAAGCTTCCCAGGTTACCCCGGCAGAGGTGAGGTATAAGAATCCAATCTTAACCAGAGAATTGCAGTAATCCTAAGGCTATGATCTGTCCACTTTAATGATCACAGACCATCCTAGAGATTGTTCCAATCCTTTGATCTTAATTAGAATATGAAAACCATTGCAGATACTGTAGATGCCATGCTACCAGCTCTCCATTTTCGACTGGCATCCGCAGGAGTATCCAATCCAGGGAATCAAATACAAAAAGTGAAATGTAGATCAGAATAACCTTTAAAATCTATAATTATATTGCAAGCTTACAATACTATTATGCCCAGATCTATAATTTGTGTAATATACAGTCTATTACCAGTCTTTGAATCTCTCAATTTATAGCTTAAGACCTCACCCTAACTACTGAGAAGAGTTTAGCCACTCATGATTGGCTAAAGAGAGAATGGGAGAAGAAGGAAGAAGGGAGAATTTGGAGGAAAAAATTGGTCTCGCTCTTAGCTCTGGTTCTCTCCAATTCTGGATCCATGTTTTGTATTTTCTTCAGGCTTTCTTACTCTCCTCCTCTGTCCTCAGATCCGTTTCAGCCAATCAGAGTACAAGGGAATAATTCTATAATTCAGAGCTACTAATGTGGCTGATTTCTCTTCTAGAAGCTTTCTTCCCATTAGCTCTCAACTTCAAAAGACACGTGAAGTAGTTAGGGTTTCCATGCATGCCCAACTATGTGCTAAAAATACCCCTAGGGTTTGCTGAAGTGCTTTGGAACTCGTGCATAAAAATTTGGAATTGGCAATTGCTAAAGGAGGGCACTGAGAAGTTGCTAAAATGAGTGTCGAGAGGTTCAGGGGATCTTGTCGACAGATTCTGCATTTGCATTATAATCACATCGACAGGTTGCATTGGCTTCCAATAGCTTTGCCGACTTCTTGACAGGATTGAAGTACTACTTGACAGGTTTAGCAGTGTCTTGACAGGTCTGGGATGGCTCTCGATAGGTTTGAACACATCTCGATAGGTTGATGAAGATCCTGTCGACAACTTGGGAGAACGTCTCGAGAGGTTGGTTTGAACTTGTCGATAGGATTGCAAGCTTATTTCTCCATTCTGCTTAGTTCCACACTCATCCTCTCGACAGGTTATAGACAATCTTGTCGATGATTTATACAATCTTCAGTGAAGTGCTCGACAGGTTGGATCAATCCTCGCGAGACTGAATGCTGCTTCTGATAAGTTATCGACAGGTTGTCTAGCACTTCTCAATAGGTTCAGTTGAACCTCGCGATAAGTGATTGGATCCTCTCGAATTCATCTGTACCTTGAAGTATCCTCTTGATAGGTTCATTTACACACGTTCAACCTCTCAACTGCTTCATTCCTTGCCCTCAGGACTTCTCGACAAGTGCTGGGAAGCTCTCGATAGCTTCATGGAACCTCTCGGATGCTTATTTTTAGTGCATCCATAGCTGGCACACCTCTTGGGTGTGTTGTTCTTCCATTGTTCAGCACTTAGCAACCCCTCAGTAGGTTCAATCATTCTTACTTGCCACTGGACTTGGTCTCAGGCCTTTCCAATTAGGTAGCACAGTGCTTCTTGGGCTCTTTTAAGTGGAAATATGTATTAAGCTTGTAATTTATTGCTTAACTATAAAACATACTTAAAACACATTATTAGTTAGATCAGGGGTTCAACAAAGGTCAGGTTAAGAGGTGAAAAATTATATTTTTCACTACTTAACAGTGCTCTATATGGCTGATGAGTTGGTGGATCTGGGGCAGCCAGATAGGGTGCTTTACATTACGCCTAAGCGAGCGATCGTCCTGGCCTGCATCACTCTCCTGCTTCTATTGGGTAAGACCCTTTTTACCAATGCGAGGGGCGGTCGAGTCAGCCTAGCATTGCTGAGCATTATGGAAAATTAGGGCGAAGTCCATAGGTATGACTGGGGTGGGGTTGGATACGCCTGGTTGATGTATGGCGTTGTTAAGACCTGAAAAGTACCACTTTTCACCCCTTAACTTAGCCTTTGATTAAACCCTTAGCCATCTAATAAAGGTTTGTTAAGTGTTTTCTGTAAGCAATAAACAGCAGTACAATAAGGCCAGGTGTCCTGTTAAGGAACCCATGATTGGCACCAGAAGTCCCTCAGAAGAATGAGCCATGAATCCAGACCTGTGGTAAGCCTCGCGCAGCTGCCAAAGCTTCAGAGGATTCAGAAAAATATGCTTCGCATAGTCCTCATGAATTCCCAAGACTTCACAACAACTTCTCGCAGAGTTGAGTGACAGACTAGCTTCAAAATCCTGCCTCGCGTAGCTGTCGCGTAGTAGCCGCAGGATGCAAATGTCAAAGGAGCTGTCGCACAGTTCAGAAAAGCCTCAAAGCTATCGCGAGGATTCTCGCAAAGATCTGTCAAGAGAACCTTTCGCGCAGTCCAGAAACTATCAAAGCCTCGTGAGGATCCTCGCAAAGTTCCATTAAGAAGTGAACTTCTAGCACAGTTCTCGCGCTGTTCAGGAAGAAAGTAGCCTCACGAAGCCAGAGTTAGCCTCGCGAAGATCTATTGTGAAATGGAATGCTCGCACAGTTCCCGCACTATTCACAAGTAGCAATCCAACTACGCGAAGCTCAATCCAGTTAGAGCGCACCAACCTCGTGACAGCTGAAGCTTCAGAGTTAAACTCAACCACGCGAAGAACAGAGCTACCACGCGATGAGTCTAGGAAACGATGGCTACCTAGCGAAGCTCTGAACTTTAACCTTCCATCACTTCAGGAAAGGACTTTCTGGAATTTCTAAGGATTAGGGCACGCACTCCCACACTCGAATCTCCATGCATGCACCCCGAGGCATTCAAGGATCATTAATAGGCCATGTGGCATCGCTAAAATTAGGATTTCCTAACCCTAATGCGCCGCCACACCACTGCTATATAAACCCAAACTTGGTTTAGGTTTAAGGGTCTAGACTTTATCACTGATATATGATCTAAGATCATTTTCTTTTCTGTTCTTCTGTAGTTGTAAATAGTTTTTCTTTTTCTTTTTTCTCTCTCTCTCCATGGCCCAGCACTTGCTGGCCATGCCTATGTATATTTATTGAGATTAGATTAATGGAATTTGTGATTGGGTGTTGTACTTTTATGGGATTCGTGTGTTTGAGAGTTGCTCTGTGCAAGGCTGCTGCCTTATGATCCGCCATTGCTTTGGCTGTGATTCAAAGCAATGGAGGACTGATTCTAAGGATCCATTCAGATCCAAGTGACCTGTGTGTCTGGGCTATCATGGTCCGATACAGCCTTAGCCCCACCACAGGACCCACTAGATCTGAAATCCCCATGGGAACCTGAGCTGGTAGCCTTGTGACCATGGTGGTGGCAGCAATATTACTGTTTTGTTTTGGACTCTATGAGGAGGATAGCCTCTGGGATAGTCTGTGAACATTCAAGTGGGATGTGTGCTATTAGGGTGAAGGCAATCCGTAGGATCCAAGATGGATTCTTTTTCTCTGCACATGTGCTTGTAGCCTTGTGGGAGATTGTACAGAGGTAGACTCCCCTATATTTGTATAGACTTGCCATCAGATGTTAGATCTAATCTGATTATGGAGATTGTAGGCTTGTGACTGGACCATTGTAGTACCACTCAAGCAATGGACAGCTAGATCGAAGGTTGTACTCAATCCCTTTCTGGTTCTATGTGTCTGGGCTAACATGGTCCTATACAGCCCTAACCCCACACAGAGAGCTTTAGAGGTTGAGGTTCCCAATGGATTCTTGAGCTTATAGCCTGGATGAAGTAGTGCCTATAATGATTAACTTGTTTTGACCCATCTCTGGATTGTGGTTCCCCTATGGGATAGTCTGTGACCATTTAAGTGGAGAGGTTATAGCCTTAAGGGGTTGGATCATGGCACAGAGATGGGTTGGATTCTTTCTCCTCAGTGGTGATAATGTAGCCATTGGACAGGATTTCTATAACATCAGATCTGAATCTGAGTTACAAAACTCCTCTGATCTAGACCCAATAGCATACTTCTCACCCTTTTATATTTATTTTCCCACACTCCATCCATCTTCTCAACCCTTTCTGTAGTTAATTCATTAGGCTACCTTTGGATATTTAGAATAAGTGACCCTAAACTTCCTTCCTTTTAGGACTGCCAGATCTGTAGTCAGATCTGGAGGGACTAGTAGAGATGGCTCCCTTGGAGCTGTAGATCACTTTTCCCTGTGGGACAAACTCTTACTTATCAAAACTTGCTACAAATGGACCTTGTATCTTGCAGGTCTAGGATTTCTCAATTGTGCTGATTCCATCCCCTATTTTACTTTGATTTTAAATTGCTTTTACCACCAACAAATAAAGTAAGCACACTAGGATTCACAACAGGCGTCGCTCGAGCCACCATCGGGGATGCTAAATCCGTCGTTGGCTTTTGGGAGGCCCTGGAGGTAATCCCTAACCTTTTGCTTTTATCAATTCTACTTGGATGATCTTTGAATGTTATTGACTTGTTCTCTTGCGCACTGCTCTTCTTAGGTTTGGGGGCACCACCACTTTCATCCTGGGAACCCGCTCCTCCACTTGGATGCATTCACCTATCCTCCTCTTAGCAACTGGAACCATGCTCGGCGTCGTGATGTGGGCCTGAAGCACCTAGAGATGGGCTTGACGTCCCAACTCGACCTGATGGTCCCTGAGCAGGTAAAGCCCTTTCAAACTCTATTTACTTCAGCTAAAAAATTCTCCCTGATTTGCTATGTTGCTTGCTTGATTGATTGGTTACTTCCTGGCTTGGACAGATCCTCCATGATTCGTACCTCAACTCTATCTTCTGGGACCGGGCAACCTTCTCAACAGCCGCTGCATTGTTTTCTTTTATGGGGTATGGGCAAGGGTTTACTATTTGGGGGAGTGGGTGGTGCACCAGTATCAGGGTTATCACGCCATACCCATGGACCCTCCTACCAATGTCATGGGTCCTGTTGGTAGCGTTGAGGATCTCACATCGGCCTTCCTCAATAATGGGCTCCCCATCAATGCCCTTCTTGTGCCCGGAGTTTTAACATATGGTACAAGTTCCTGCCGTATTGGTTCTTCCTACCACGCTTCGTTCCTAGTGCTAACTTCCTTGCATTTGGCGGCCCACGCGGGTAGGTAACTCTCCTTTCTTTTTATTAGTTTAGTCTCTTCTTTTTTTTTTAATTCAACCTTTATTTTTTTTTTTCTGAGCAGATTTTTACTTTGTTCATAGTTTTCTCAAGGGGATGGCTCAGATAATGAAGGTGGGGCAGTGGCGGGTACCGCTGATTCCTCAGGGGCAGGTCCTTCAGGTGAGGGCCTTCTGGTGCGGGTCCCTCGGGCGAGGGTTCTTCTGGCATTGGTCCATCGGGCACCTCTCATGCTGGTGCCCCTGGTGGTGATCCGACTGTGGTCTATGGGACCTTTCGACGCCTTGATGATAGCTTTCTCTCGGGCCTATGTGCTGATTTGGATTGGCAGGCACGTATCTCTGCTGAAGCGGCCCGAGTCCCTCCTCCTGAGGTGATCCCAGGGGTAAGCCTTCTGACGACCTGTCTCTCTCTTGTTTTGACCTCTTTTTGCATATGTTTTATGATTGCCCTGGTACCTGACGTTGTATCCCTCTGAATGTAGAAGTTTGATTTGGCTATGGAGTATGCGGCGTATCATCATAACATTGTGGATCTTCGGGATGCGGAGACAGTGAGTATTCTACTGCTCTGCTTTTCCTATTTTTTTATTTTTATCCCCTAATTGGTCATGATCTCTGAATTTGGCTATGACTTACAGTATGCACAGACCAAGGAGTTGCGATCTTTGCTTAGTAGAATTTCTCAGGCCTAGTCTCGGGTGGGAGATATGCAGACTTACCAGGGTTCCTCACATCGACAGAAGAAGTCAAAGGGTGCGGACAAGGATTAGGCCCTAGTTTCTTCATTCAATCATTTTAGCACTTTTGCAACAACTTTATTGGGATTTTTTGTTTGTAACAAATATTTATGGCACTTTTTGGATGTTGTTTTGCTCGGATATGTTCAGTGTCTCTCTTTGATTTGCAATGCTATCTCTTTCTTTCATGTATCCACCTGCTCGCGGGAAGATCTTTGATGATCGCTCATAAAAAGCGTCCCTCGATGCCGCATGTCTTGGTGTGGGCTTCTCCTGCACAAAAGTCAGACTTATTTTAATATTGGACGCCCTGTCAATTCTTGGGTGCAACTATTTTTATAAAGCATGTGAATCAGGTCAGCAGGCTAAGAGGCCAGCAACAGCTCACAAAAAATCCCAGAAATTCAAAAAAGAAAGGCATGGGGGGGGGGGATTTTGTGCTGGTGCAACTAGTTATGCCAAGATTAATCTGGGACAAATTGCACTGGCACAACTAATAGTTTTGTCAGTTTTTGCCTTGGGAGCTGTGGAGCCTTATAAAATTCACTGTATGTTGATGGACCCGCCCCTAGGAAAGCAAGAAGAAAAAGAATCGATCAAAAAGACCAAGTCAAACAGAAAAGGGATCCTTGTATGTCTATGGACCCACCTTCCAATCCTCCCTTACATGGAGGGCTTGGAGCCAATTTCCCCTTTCTTTGGGCATGGGGTCCAATTTTCTCAAAAGTTGGCATGGGAGCCTGAATGAGTGCGAGCTCATCGAGCTTGAGCGACTCAGCCTATCACACCTTCCCCTATTCCTCGAGGTTCTTCCACGGTGGGACCTACTTCATGCGGCCACTTCATTTTGGGATGCCAATGCCTATGTGTTTCATCTTGGGAGTCGGGAACTAACTCAAACCCTTGAGGAGTTATCCAATTTATTCGGCTTGAAGCTTAACAAAAGCCTTGCAAGAGTCACGCCGAAGTCGGGCTACTCTAAATCCATTCACCTTACCCTCGATTTGAAGAAATTTGAGTATGAGAAAAGTCTTGTTGGGGGGCCCATAAGGTGTTCGATCAAATTTCTCAAAGAACTTTTCGGTGATGAAAGTTTTTGAAAATTGTCGGTTAGGAATATCTTTAATGTGAAAGCCTTTGCCCTCGGTCTCATCTCAGAAGTCCTTTTCTTTACTGGGGGAGAGGGCTTCTCTCTGGATCTTTGCAATATTTTGATTGAATTGGCAGAGGGCCGATCAATGATGCATTTGGTCCTTGCTGAACTATATCGATGTCTTGACGCATTTGCTCTGGGCAAGGTGGGGAATCCCAAGGGATGCCCTTTTCTGTTCCAAGTCTAGTTAGGTGAGCATCTTGCTATCTTGGGACCCGTGCCACACTTTTATATCACTCAAGGAGAGGTAACTCGATGTTTTTTGGGTAGGTGTCACTTGCTTTCGTAGGGTGATTCGTCAGTTTTAAAGCTTTGGTTGACCGACGCCGAGCTGATATGGAGGCTTCCTTGGTTGGACCGGACCATCCCAATATTTTGTTCCAGAGACCATGAGGGCATCACCCTTTTAGGATTGACTGGCAACACCTTCTATTTCCCATTTCGAGTGTTGCATTAGTTCGGCTGCTCTCAGCTGGTGCCTTGTGAGACAAAGCTCCCTGTATGTGACTTGATTTTTTCTAAGGGGTCCTTCAGGGACATAGATCGGATTGCTGCTCTTTTGGGAGACGCGTCAATCGACGTTGATGTACGATATAGAGCAGGGAGATCTAGTTCAGTGCTCCCTTGAATATGAGGCTTGGTTATTGGCCGAGCATCCTACTGCTGATTATCTGGATCAGCCGGAGAGTGTTGATATGGGAGGCCCCTAGCCTAAGAAGGAGATCGCGCTCCGAGCCTATATTAAATTGTTGACTGATGAGAGCAGGGTCCTGCATAAGCTTTTAGTGCAAGAGAAAGTTAGAGCAGGGATAGCAAAGGGAGAGGTCCTTCATCTGAAGGGATCTTTGAGTGTTGCCCTTGGAGCTGCCGATGCTTCTCGGAAGAGGTATAAGAGCCTGCATGGTCGTTGGTTGTCCGAGCAGAATGTTCGGGAGGATGGCTTTAATGTTGAGATTAATGCCTTGAAGTGCGAGCTGGATCATTGAGTACCTCCTGCACATACATCTTTTTGCATAGATTAGATACACACATCTTTTTGGTATACATTTTCTTTATGTTTTTCTTTTGCTTTTTGTAAATAAAGGAAGGAAAGAAGAAAGTTAGACATCACACCGGCTATTTTTTGGGATGTGGTATAAGCGGCGCATAAAAAAAGGAAAGCTATTATACACAGACTTTTTTTATTCTTTTTATTTTGTGTGCTTCTTTTTTTTTTTTTTTTGGGTGTGGTGCCTTTATCATTGGGTGAGATCTCCGATCCTCTTTCAAGCATGGTTAATCCCCCTTTAAGTAGTCGGATTTGAGGGAGTTTCATTAGCCTTACCAAGACTAGAATATCAATCCCCTTGGGCTGAGTCAAACCTTTCTCCTTACCTTGGGTCACATGCTTGACGAAGCAATTTCGCAAAGACGATTCTGGTTGGGGCCTGATTTGAACTAGCATGAGCGCCCCAGAAAAAGGGATCAGGGAGAGTAACCAAGAGAGCTCCTCCAACATATGAGCGCCCCAGAAAAAGGGATCAGGGAGAGTAACCAAGAGGGCTCCTCAAACATTAATTTTATCAATCAATTCAAACCTTTCCTTCAAAAAAAAATTTAATCCTTTTTTACTCACAACGCCCAAGGCGGGTTCGTCATGCCCGTTTTTGCCCTCGTTTTACTTGTGGCGCCCTTTCGGGTTTTCACCACGTCCATGGGTTTAGATCTCTTACCCCCAAGCGCCCTTTCGAGTTTTCACTTGGTCCACACAAACTCGTTGTTTTTACCCGTATTGCCCTTTCGAGTTTTCACTATGTCCATCTTTCTTTGAGCTTATATTTTTATTTTCTTTTTCTTTTTCGTTTATTCTTTAGAAGCCACGACATAGACGTCGATTTCATCATAGCCAGCTAGATGGGGTTCTGGTGTCGTCTCATAACTCGGCTCGTGTTGACTTAACATATATAATGACTGCTTGTGCACCTAAAAAGTGGGCTTTCTTCAGGGCGTAGCTTGGCCAAGGGTTAGGTTAGGATTTGAAGGTATGTTGGGCTAAAAAGGTTTTCTTGATACGGTTTCAGTTTTCGCAACATACTTTCTTCCTTGGGGGATTTACTGTACACGCCCCATGATTTTTAGTTCTTTTTATTTTATTTCAAGCAATCTCTTTTTGAGGTTTTGCTTTTTCGATTTTTTTAATTTTTTATAGTAATTCTACTTTCTCTTTTTTTTTTTATATGTACTCACTTTTTCTTTTTCGGGGAAGTGGTTCATTGAAAGAAAGGCCTAGGCTCAAAATGGGGTAGCAAAGGAGATCATCTTTTTTAAGGATGCTTTTTGGCTACTATTCTTGGAATGATGGCCTCTTTTGGGCGGTTCTTAAGCAATCACGTATCTGTTTCACCAATACTTACCTTATCACGATAGACTAAGTGTAGAACCATCAGACATATCCAGCATTGATGGGCTCAGGAAGATGATCTCCGTCCATGGTAGCATGGCGGATGGCGTATCCCGATAGCACTTCTCAGATGATATTAGGTCCCTCCCAGTTCGGCTTGAACTTCCCTCTCGGATCGGCATGGAGGAATGGGAGGATCTTCTTCAATACAGTGTCTCCTATCTTTAGATCTCAACCGCGGATAAGTTTATTGTAAGTGCGTGCGATTCGCCCCTAGTAAACTTGAGTATGACACAAGGCTAGGAGTCTTTTCTCATCGAGTAGATTTAATTGTTCGAAGTGGGATCTCTCTCTCTTTGCTTCGGATAAGCCTGATTCGATGAGAATTCAGAGCGAGGGTACTTCAACCTCTACCGGTAGGACGGCCTCAGCTCCATACACAAGGGAGAATGGTGTTGCCCCTGTAGCGGTATGGATCGATGTTCTGTAGGCCCACAAAGCAAACGACAGCATTTTTCTCCAATCTCGGTAAGTGACGACCATCTTCTAAAGGATGTGAACGACCGTCTGGTTCGCAGCTTCCACGGCTCCATTAGTTTGAGGCCGATAAGGGGATGAGCGATGGTGCTTGATCTTGTATTGCTCGCAGAAGGCTCGGATGCGCTTATTCGTAAAGTTTGTGCCATTGTTCATGATAATATCCTTAGGTACTCCAAATTGGCACACAATATTACTCTTGAGAAATTCCTCGATGTGACTGGCCGTGATGTTGGCATATGACGCAGCTTCTACCCACTTGGTGAAGTATTCAATGGTGACGATGAAAGGGAGTTAGGTGTCACGACTACACTAAATTAATCCTTAAAATGGGGAATTAAAATATAGCCCTATCCTAAAGAAAGGGTTAATAAGAAGATGGTGATGGTGTGTATTGAAATAAAATGTAAAAAATGGTGAGAAGTAAGCAGGTTAAATTCAGAGTTTAAATAGTAATGTAACTCAAATTTAGTCTGTCTCTGTAGTACTCCTTACTGAGATGCTATCAAAAGCCTCAACAAGGTCGAAATATCTGGTTTAACCCATGCCATTTGGTGTGCTTTTAAGGTTATAGGCTATCCACTCAAATGGTCACAGCCTCTCCTATAGAGTCTTGCAAATCCCATTAGTTAAACCAGAAGTTGCCCATCTAGTCCAGAGGAGTGGACTGATCATTTCCCAAGCCACTGACTAGATCAAGCTGTGAATACTATTGCAACACTAAGTAATGCCAGTGCTACGAGCTTCCCAGATCTGTGCATAGACCTGGCTGACATCCATAGGTATTCCAACCCATAAGATCTTAAGTGCTTTGCTAAGGCCAACGGCTCACTAGTGCCCACAAAAAGGACCATGCAACAAGTAGAATAGGGCTTTCGATTTAGTTGGGCATTGCTACAAACGGCCTGTAATGACTCAGCCACAAGCTGTAATTACTACAAAGAGTTTAGATCTAACATCTGATGTCGACTAGGTAAAACAGGGGGGAGCCAGTTTCTATACAAATGTCCTCACAAGGCTCTTGAAGCTCATATGTAGGGGAGAAGAATCCTTCTCAAACATGTGAATGGATACAACCTTAGGGCTATACTCTGTCCACTTGAATGGTCACAGGGTATCCCATTGGTCTGTCCATACCACAGAGGCCGGAGAAAGAACATAAAAACTATTGCAACCACCATGGTCCACAGGCCTCCGAGCTCCCTAGATCTCACTACAGATCTAGCATTGCTTTCCATAGGGCTATCAAACTAAGGAAAATTAGATGGTAAATAATAGATCTACTAGAGACTGAATGGGCTAGTCCCAAATACATGGATCCTATAGACATCTAAAGTAACCATATGATCTTTAGATCCAATTAGGCATTAAAATAGTAATCCATGGATAATCATAAAACTTATAATGAACTGTCTCGAGGCTGCAGCCTGCACACAATTGCTCATCCACAATTCCAATGTATATAAAAACCTATTACAAACTGAAATAAAAGTAAACCTAGCTGCTTATACGGGGATTAGTCAGCAAGTGCTGGGCTAAGAGAGAAGAAAAAGGGAAAAAAGAGGTGATCAAACCCTAACCCTAGCCTGTTGGAGCTCGCAAGCGATAGAGGATGAAGGAAAGATGAAAATAATAAATTCTAAGTACAGCTTATATACTTTGTCCATAAGGCTTTGGCTCTGAAGAGATTAACCCTAATTTTTCTAGTAGACGTGACACTGTTTCAACCCTTGGATGCCTGGAGATATGTGCCTGAAAATCCACACCTCGGCAAGGGTGCCCTAGCCTTGGGAAATTCCCAAAAAGTCCTTCAGTTAAAACTGAGAAGTGGAGAGCCTGAGCTTTGCAGAGTTGGCATCTCCATTAGTTCATTCACATAGTTGCAGAGCCTTCGTGGAGTAGCCTTTAGTTGGTGAGTAGTGCTTACTCGTGCAGTCAATCTTTAGTTCATCACGCAGTTCCTTTGCGTTGTATTGCATTCACGGAGATGATCTGGAGCACCAGAACTCTTTGCACAGATAAAGCTTCAGAAGCTCTCTCTTTCACTGAGTACTTGCGCAGTAAGGCACCTGCACTCGCATAGTAACTGATTAGGATCCAGGGTGCGCGAGAACTCCGCGAGGTGATAGATTGTTCTTTTTACATATGAACTCGCTATGTTCTGCGCGCAGCCATTTTGGGGGCAGATCTTCGTGAGAGCTTCGTGAGGATAAATTCTGAGAGTTTTAAATCACGAGATCTTCGAGATGTCTTTTCTGTTCTCCTCTTGGCTGTGCGGCCGATCTGTGCGAGGGCAACTTTCACTGCATCATTAGCTTCGCGAAGGGGATCCTCAACTCTGTGAGATGATTCTTTTAACACTCTGATGCATTGGAGTTGTTGTTGTTGCAGCTTCCTCCATTCTCCGTTAACTTCTTCCATCTACTAGGCTTTTGGTCAATGATGACCAGTAATTGAATTACCATGGTGAGCACTACCTGGGTGTCCTATTAGACTTTGGCTCGGCTATCATCTTTACATGCATTCTCTCTCTTCTTTGGACCAAAAAGCAGGGATTTTGTATTAAGCGGCATAGATTGTTACTAACTGCAAAACATACTAAAATAGGGGATTATTAGTGAGCTTCAAGGTCCATCAAGGGCCAAGTTAAGAGGTGAAAAGTGGTACTTTTCAGTGTTCCCCAAACCTAAGCTTTGCTAGTCCCTGAGCAAAGGAAATATTTAAAACAGCTATTCTAGGAATTTAAATGCCACTTTCGTAGGGAGCACGGATACAACCAAGCCTTTTAAACCCCTAGGTGATCCCTAGTGGAGGAGTGAAGTCTCCTGAGGGTTTTCAGTGACGGTACCCACAAACTTCTCAACAAAATAGTTAAAACTAGTGTAGTCAATGACAAAACAAATTTCAATGAATAACGCCTCAGTCCACACCTATCCTTTAAAATTAGAGGAAATTACAAAAGTAATGCAGCCATTTAAAAATTCAAAATTAGCATGTGTTTGCATTACCACCAATCATTTTACATCAGGAATTTAATATGCAAAAATCAGTACCAAGCTTGCCTTAAATTCAAAAATCAGGTTGGATACAACCCCAATGAAGTTAAAATTCAGACCATATTCTCACCAAGGCATACTCTCAACAATGAAAATCAAAAGGGTGTTTACATTCTCATCAGCTCAAGAGCAGTTACAGACCTTAAATGGGTCTGCAAGCATGAGCATAGGCAAAGCTTCTGATTTCTGACATCCTCATAACTTTTCACCATAGATTAGACAATTCCTCATCTCCACATGACAGCTCATTTCACTTTGGATCTACAAGGTCTTTTTGAATGGGTTGTAATGTGGCTTATGGGTGAGGGATATAAAGAATGAAGGGATAAAAAGGGATTCAAAATAGAGAAATCAGCAAGGTAAGGAGTGATTAATGACATCACTACCTTCATTTCAGCACAACTTCATCTTACTTGATATATTTCAGAATCAAAGTGGCCAACTTCTCCTCTTCTTTTCAATTTTTAGATGATGTCCTCTAGACTTATCTTTCATTTCTCTTTTTTTTTTTTTTTAGGATGAACTACCACACAAGAACTACTGATATATTGTTGCTCATATGTTGCTTTTCTTCTCCTTTCACCAAATGTTGGACCACTCTCACTATCTTCAGCTCCTTCTCCTTTACCTTTTGAATTCTCAAAGTCAGAGTACAATTGAATCAGGTCAAGAGGTTAAGGTGCAAGTACTCCGGTGTCTGTCAAAGAAAAGTAGGATTTTTAAGGCTCAATGCGTGTATGCAAAATGGCAGTTTTAAAAGGTTGGATTTTCAGGCTCAAACTGTCCAAAAGAGGGCGTTGGATCATTTCCTTAGTGTCATGAGTGCTGTCAATCAGTTTTGATTTAGAGGTGCCTGACTTCTAGTGAAAAGGTCTTGACTCAGTCAGTCCTCAGAGCAGAAATAATACCAAGAACACTCTTCAAAAGAAAAATGGGCCCAAATCTCACTAGGTATGGTCCTCAAATTAACCCATGGGGTGTATTTTCACCTTTTTCTCTCCTCTTAGGTTCACTAAGTACTAATTGAAAAAAATTTCTGATGTTAGCATCATGGTGGTGCACAGGTTTTAAAATTTTTAGTTTCAAAATGTCTGCAAAAATTTTAATTTTTCACAAATTTTCTTATTCTAACAAGTTAGGTGGGAATTGATTTTATTCATCCCAATTAAACCAACACTGCTGCACTGAAGTTAACTGCTTCATTGGCAGACCTAGCTTGCCATACTCCCAAACTTATGAGGGGCAGCGTCCTCACTGATTTAAAGGTGAGATGTGTAGCAGGTATAAAACATAGAAATTAACTACCAAAAACTACAAGAGAGAAAAACAAAACACATAACAGACAACACAAACATAAACACACATAAACAAAAAAAAAATGTTATTATACAGCTAAAGTATGTACAAAGTAGGTGGAAGTAAACTATAAAAAAAAAAATGACACAGTACTTCCTAACTAAATACATGTGCAAAACTTAATCATCAGAATCCTTCGACTCTACAGGTGGTTCCAGGATTCCCTTCCCCTTTGCTTGCTTCAAAGTGGCAGCCTTAGACAATGGTCTTTTGAAAATAGCTTTCCTAGGCTTGGCTGTGCTTTTTCTTGTTGGAGTGGGGGAAGGTTTTTGTGTAGGTTCCTTGATTTTGAGTCTAGGTTTGACTGGGCTGGGACCTGTTGCATCCGGAGCTGGTTGTTGGAGAGGTACATCTAGGTTTAGTTTCTTAAAAAGAGCCTTTGCGAACTCTCAGTCAGTTTGTGCATTTGCCCTTTTCTCTAAAACTGCAATAGTCACTCCATAATCATAAGCTTGCTCCTCAGTCAATCGCAGTTTCTCTTTCAGTTCCTTAATGACATCTTCCTGACTCTCTACTATGTTCTTTGCCTCGTTGTATTGGACCATAATCTCCCTCCATCCTTTCTTGGTTTCCTTTTTCTTGACCTTATGAGCAAGCCTCAGGAGCCTAAGTTCTTCAAGTATTGGCTGCCGCACTATTGCTTTCAGGTCAGCCATGCCCTAAACTACATCTCTTTTTATGTAGGCATTCGCATTCATGGCTCTGATGAGGGTGGAGTAAGGGGGCATGGGGGTAGAAAAGATAGGATATCAGGGGTTGGTAGTCACTTGAAGAAGGGCCAGCCAGGAATGAAAAAGGAGTGGGTTGGGGAATTGCAGATTGAAGCTGAGGTTGGGGTTCCTGATTAGGTTCTGTTTGGATTGACTTGGAAGAGGTGGGTATTAGGTCATCCATATCTGTTGCAGCATCGGAGGTGGCTACAATAGTGGTAATATCTGGGTCGGTTAATGTGGAGGCTTCAATGTAAGTAGGAGGGGGTGTTGTGGCTGCTAAGGGTAAGAATTGGGGTAAGGTAGCCAAAATGGAGTGAATGGCTTGGAGGCAGGTTTCTAGAAAAGCCTGGTTTTGAAGAGTGGGGTTAGAGATTAAATGTATGTCTCAATGGAGGCTTGGTTTTGGGTGTTAGCTAGCATTTGGGACTGTAGGGAGAGTAAGAGGTGTAGGATTTGGGGTAAAAGGTCAGGTATGACATTGGGTGTAGGTTGGATAGGTGAAATTGGTTGGAAGGTAGATGTGGGTCTATGAGTAAAGGTAGTGGCCTGTGGTGGTGTCGGATGTGGAGGGGTAAAGAGTGGAGGGTGACGTGAGTCTAGGAGAGGTGTATACTCAAGGTTGATGTCTCCTAGGATAGTAGACATCATAGTAGAAAATTCCTCTCTCGAAAATAGCTCACTATCATGGGATAAGGGAATGGATTGATCTACAGGTTCACTAAGGATAGGTACAAAAAGAGGGGAAGTTTCAATGGAATAATGTGGGGTTTCAAAGGTGTGGGCTTCAGGGTCATAAGGTGTGGGTATGGGTTCTGGAATGGTAGTGGTTTCAGGGATTGGAATTGTTTGGGTTATATAGGTGGGTTGGGGTGCAGTACAGGTTTTGGAAGTTTTCCTTTTCTTCTGGTATGGGATCTTGACAGGTGGGCTAGGGTGGGCTAGAAAAATAGGTAGGGGGATAGACCTAGGTAGGATGGCTATGGCTATGGTGGTTGGTGGTATAAGGTCAGGTAGGGGTAGTGGGCTTGTGATGGGATGTGATGCTTGGGTGGAAGGTGCAGCTGACATGGATGTAAAGGTAATGGATGATGGGGTGAGTGTGGTACTGGCTAGCACAAGTGAGGGAGAGGTTGCAGCAGCAGCAGTAGCAGCTACTTCTTGAATTATAGGGGCTGCATCTCTCAGTAACTCTTCCCTCCTCTTCTTCTTCTTCATCATCATGGTGCCACTGATTCCCCACTGCTTCTTCCCACTCTGTTTGGGGTTCAGTGCCACAGTCTCCTCCCCCCTTTTGAAGGGGTATTTCCCCCACTTCAACAATGCAGTGATCAATCTGTAGTAAGGAATTGCATGTGATTTCTTATTTATCTGCAGATTCTCACACAAATCCTTAATCCCATCAAAAATTAACTTGGCTGCATACAAATAATGATTTCTATGAAATGAGAGAAGGGCATCAGCTATGGGGTACCTCCTCTCCTGCTCATACCCAGAGCAATATACATTTTTCTGCAATACAACATCTATTAGCCTGAGGTTGGGTGCAGATCCCTCTTTTGGATTGAGTCACTTGAGGTAGTGATCCCTCTAGTTAACTCTTTGGCTCTCTCAGTAATGGTGGCTATCAAAGGAGGACCCAAGCCCCACTCAGGGCTATACCTGGCTGGTATCCCTAGAATTTTTACAATGTCTGCCTGGTTGAACAACATCTCAAAATCATCAAGTAAAACTAGCAGTGCTGGGTTCCCATCATCACCAGTTTTTAACTTCATTTTCTGATAAAATAACCTTACTAATCATGGGAAAACCAACTGCATTGAGGGTCTCAATAAGGGCAGTAGTGATGCCTTCATCAGATATTCAATGGAGGCAGAAGTCTCAGGTAGCTCCTCAAAATAGGCTTTATCGAAAATGGTTTCAACCCCCAGCTGAATTGCTTCCACAAATTCAGAAGGGACACTGAGGTGTTCAGTAGTCTCTTCTTCCTCAACCTCAGGGATCTCAGGGGCCACAACTTTTCCCTTTTTCTATTTTCTTCTTTGATTTATCAAGGCTCTTAATAGGTGGGTGCTCTTTGGCCCTCTTCTTTAGAGTAAATTTTTTCTTTTCTTTCGAAATGGAGGGCTCAACAACAGGTGAGGGAGCCTCAGAGGTCTCCAATGTGGAGGCCTCTTCTATCCTAGCAGACTTTCTAGTGGCCATAGGGCTGGCACTAGCAGACGGATTTAACATCGCAGCGAGGGTATCAAAAAATTTTGAACCCGTGGCCATTGGTGCTCAGATTAGTAAAATTTGGGTTTTCACCTTTGAGAAAATACCACTCACTCAGAGTAAGCACAAAATCTTCAAAATTCTCCCCTTCTTATCTTCTTTTAACTAAATCAAGCCTAGGGTAGAGAGAGAAATGGAGATCGTACCACTTGAGAGTAAGGGTTCCACTTGAAATTGTTCACAATAGCTTAAATCCTCCCAAACCTCATTCAAAGTAACCAAGAGTAGCTAGGGAACAAAATGATGGGAGGAAAATACTTGAGGTAGTGTGGATTACAAGGTAGAGAAGGAAGGAGGGGAAAGGGACGTCGATTCTTATGTTGAGAAATGAGGGGCTTCGCTGAGTTTATAGAACAAATCCCGCGGTTTGCGGAGTTGGCAAGAGGAGCTCATGAAGTAAAATTCTTGCGTAGTTGGCATTTAAGACCGTGAGACGTTCTATCACGCTGAAGAACAAACTGCCTTGCACTGAAAACTCACGGAGCTAAATCTTTACCTTTAGTGCGTGAGGCCATGTGTTGCCTCAAAAATTTATCTCGCGTGGTGCTCGCGCAGAAGCACACTAAGCCATTCTTCTCTTACAGCTTGAGTTCGCAGAGCAGAAAGGCAGGTCCGCGAGGCATTTTGATAGCCATTGCCCAGGATTTTAGTGCGCGAGTAAGCCAAGTGATGGCTCGCACAGCAAATTTAAGCATTCTACCTCTGCGAGATAACATATTGTTTCAACCTTTACTCAGTTAGCTCAGTGCAGCACAGTGGTTAGTGCATCCATGCTGTTGTGCACCCAACCATTGTGCATGGGCACCAAACCTCAGATAGGTAATTCACTTCAATCATGAAACACATATGCCCATTTAAATCAACAAATTCATCAACATTGTAGGATTCTAAAGATAGTTTTTCAGATCAAGTTCAATGCAATTATGATGAGAGCACCTCAACCGATCATCCACAATCATAAACAGCAAATTCGAATGTCAAAAATGCACATGTATCCAATACAAAATTCAACACAAAATTCAAAATCAGGCAGATAAAGTAAGACAACCAAATCATCATAACACTAAAAACACCACTAACAGAATTCTATAGAACAGAAATCAAAATAAAATTTTCATACATATGGTACACTGTTAAGACTTGAAAAGTACCGCTTTTCACCCCTTAACTTAATTTCTGTTAGACCCTTAATCATTTAATAAATTTGTTTTAAGTCTGTTCTGTAGGTAATAAGCAGCAGCTGCAAATAAATCCCTAACCATGCCAAGAAGCTCACTGTTGCCCCAGAACTACCTCAGCAGAATGAAGGATGAACCCAGACAGAGAGTTGGCTGCAGCACAGGCACATCAAAGCAGAAACAAATCAAGAAGAATGCCTCGCGCAGATGTCGCAGGGTTCAATTGAACCAGAGATAATGCCTTCACACAGTTGTCGTGGGCTTCTGAAGACAACACACAAGCTGGTCACACAGTCTTTGCATCGTTCTCGCGCGGTTTGGTGCCAAAAAGAATTGAAATGTAGACTTCGCGAGGTCCTCGCGAGGCTCAGCCTTAAGCACTCACGCAGTCTCGCACAGCTCAAGAACACTGCTTCTTCGTGAGGATCCGTCGCGAGATTCACCAAGGGATGAACCACGCGAGCAATTCCCGCGCCATTCAAAGCTGAAAGAGCAATCTCGCGACAGCCATTAGTATCCCGCGATGACCAAATTGTTAATCCCGCGACTACATGAGCTTCAAGTCAATCCAACCCCGCGACGCCAATTCTACCACGCAGAAAGATCAGCAACCCTTCTCTACTCAGCGAGGATCGGGTTCTTAACTTCTCCCCACTTCTGCAGGGGTAATCTGGGAACTTCCAGTAACTATGGCACACACTCTAATGCTCCAATCTCTGTGCACATGCCTCGAGGCATCCAAGGGACAAGAATGGGCTATAATTGAAAAGATCAAATTAGGGTTTTCATAACCTTAATTCACACAGCCGACTGCTATATAAGCCTAAGCCTAGATTAGGTTTAAAAAACTTTTGGACGGACTTTAGACTTAGACTTTTTCAGACTTCGTCTTCTCGATTAAGCTGTAAATTTCAGTAGGCTAAGGTTAGGTTCTAGGTAGTTTCTTTTTCCTTTTTCTTTCTCTCCATAGTCCAGCACTTGCTGGCTATGCCTTTTGTATGATTATTTGGTATAGATTTTAATAGAATTTTTGTAATAGGATCTGTTACATGTATGGGATGTGGTTTTTGTTGTGAGTTGTATTATAAAAGGCTGCTGCCTTGAGATCCTCCATTGCTAAGTTATTTTGTAAGCAATGGAGGATTATTTTTAAGGTTTTATTTAGATCCAAGTGACCTGTGTGTCCAGGTTAGGCACATTGCAGGCCTTCCCCCACCACAGGATCCACTAAATCTGAATTCCCACAGGACCTTGCGCTGGTAGCCTTGTAAACATGGTGGCGGCAACAATTTTCTTGTTCTGTCTTAGACCTTTGTGAGGAGGATAACCTCTGTGGATAGTCTGTGACCATTCAAGTGGACAGATTATAGCCCTAGGGTGAGGCCAATTCACGGAACTAAGACAGATTCTTCTTCTCTGCACTTGTGCTTGTAGCCTTGTGAGAGATTGTGCAGTGAGAGACTCTCCTATATTTGTATAGACCCACCATCAGATTGCAGATCTAATTTGGCTGTAGAGATTGTAGGCTTATGACTGGATCACTGCAGTCTTTCTAAAGCAGTGAACAACCATGCTTAAAAGTTAGTACTCATCCTCTGCTGGTCCTGTCTATCCAGGCTCGTGCACTTTGTAGGCCTAGCCCCACACACAGAACTTTAGAGGATGAGGTTCCTATGGATTCTTGAGCTTGTAGCCTGGATGAAGTAGTGCCTACAATGATAAACTTGTTCTGACCCATCTCTAGATTGTGGTTCTCCTATTGGATAGTTTGTGACCATTTAAGTAGACAGGTTATAGCCTTAAGGGATTGGATCATGGCATAGGGGTTAGTGGGATTCTTTCTCCTCTTTGGTGATAATGTAGCCATTGGACAGGATTTCTATAGCAACAGATCTGAGTCTGAGTTACAAGACCCATCAAATCTATACCTAATAACATACTTCTCACCCTTTAATATTTATTTTCTCACTCCACCATTCCTCTTAACCCTTTCTATAATTTAGATATTAAGTTATCTTAGGATTTAGATTATAGTGACCTTTAAACCCCTTCCATTTAGGATTGCCAGATCTGGAGAGCCTACTATAGATAGCTCCCTTGGAGCTTTAGATCAACTTTCCTGTGGGACAAACTCTTACTTATCAAAACTTGCAACAACAGGCCCTGTATCTTGCAGGACTGTGCATATTTTAGGCTTGCTGCTCGATAATTCTCACTCCACCTTTCATTCATTTTCATTCACTCCATTCTTATCACTGTCTTCAATAAAGTCAATAGCAAGCACTTAAAATATCTTAACAAGTTTTTGGCGCCGCTGCTGGGGACTTTGATCTAATAGTAGACTCTAGATTTTTGTTTTCTTTATTCTTTGGTAGTTGTATTTATGAATAATTGATACTGCTGATTTACATTTGGAAATTTTCTTGTAGATCTGGACCGTAGCAGAGAAGGAGAGTAGAATTGCACTGGGAGTCTAGTTACCTCTGTTTGTACTTCTCTAACCTTCAAACCTTCAGTTTATTTCTCCTTTGAAGATTCCATAGCAGTTGATTAGGATAGTTGCAATTTTTTTTTTGTTAAGTACAATATGCCTGCGAATAGTCTTCCCTAATGTTGGTGTGTGTGCATGTTAGGAAGGAGATCCCTCAGTCCTACATTAGAGCCTGCTAACCCTGAGATAGAAAAGGGTAGAAGACCGAGAAGGCACAGACACACCACAGTCGAGCCCCCTATTGAAATTGAGACAGTAGTTATGGGTGAAGAACAACCTAGAACATTGAAGGAATTGAATGCTCCGGATGATTACAATTCTCCATTCAGCATTCAATTCCCAGATGTTCAGGGTAATTATGAGATCAAAACTTCCATCATCCAAATGCTTCCCTCTTTCCATGGGCTTAGCAAGGAAGACCCTTACAAGCACATTGACCAGTTCTTGGCCCTGTGCACCACATTCTCCATTGCTGGTTTGGGACCAGAAGCCACTAGGTTAAGGCTCTTTCCTTTTTCCTTAAAGGACAGGGCCATGACCTGGTTATCTACTCTCCCAAACAACAGTATCACTTCCTAGAAAGACCTCCAAACAAGATTTCTGTCTAAATTTTTTCCAGAGACCAAAACCAGCCAGTTGAGGAAAGGCGTACTTGCTTTTGCCCAATCCCCAACTGAAGATTTTAATCAAGCCTGGGACAGATTTAAGGAAATGCTCAAACAATGTCCCCTCCACAAGATCCCTAACTGGCAGCTTGTCCAGAGCTTCTACAATGGGATTGATGAGAAGAGCAGAGACATGGTAGATGCCTCTTGTGGTAGAACGTACATGCATAAAACAGCTGATGAGGCATGAGACTTGTTCAAGGTCATAAGTGAAAATGCTTTCCAGAAGATGTCCTCATCCAGAACTGTTCAAGAGCCTTCTCCTAAGCTGGGGCTTGCTGAGACTTCTAAAGGAAAGATGTATGAAGTTAGGAGAAATGATGACCTGAGAATGCAGATGGCCAATCTTACTGAAAGATTTGATAAACTTATGACTATGGTGCAGCCCAGAATGGTTGCACAAGTGATGAAGGCATGTCTGATATGCCAATCTCCACAACACACAGTAGAAGAGTGCCCATCTGTGGGGCAATACCCTGAGTACGTAATGGAACAGGCTGCTGCTGCCCAATCTTTTCGAGAACAATAATCTGGTGGCTACAATAAATAACCATATGGATACCAGCACCAAAATGCAGGTTACCAATGGAGAGACCACCCAAATTTTAGGTGGAGGCAAGACAATTATATGCAGCCACAACAGATGTTGGCCTTACCTCAAAGGCCATAGCAGCAGTTTAACCAGGGTTATGCCCCAAGGTCGAATTTCCAGCAGCAACAATAGCCCCAGCAATAAAATCAATTAGTAGTTCCCCCACCTTAGCCCCGAAGTGCTTCTTTCGAGGACAAGGTTTTGGCCCAATTGCAAAGCCTTGGACCCTTGAACCAGACTATGACTTCTCACAGTCAAAGCATTAAGAAAATGGAAGAGCAGTTTGGCCAAATAGCCAATGCCTTGGCTAAAAGAGAAGAGGGCAGGTTGCCAAGCCAGCCAGTAGCCAACCCTAAGGGTCAGTATTCCATCGGAGAAGGCTCCTCAAATTTTGAGGCGGCCAATGCCATCACAGCCCTATGGTCTGGCAAGCTAATAGACAACCAGGTGGGAAAGGAACAAGGAGAGGTCATTCCGAAGGAACTGTCAAGTGAAAGTGCAAGAGACCCTGTTAGAGCACAGAGTCAAGAATTGCCTGCTACCCTTCAACAAGGGAAAAATAAAGAGGTTGTAGTTGAGCCTCAGCAGGAGATAAAAATAGAAAAAAGGAAAAAATAAAAGTTCAGGCATAGGCTTGCAGCTGAGGAACCAGTAGTATCTCAGTTGTCATTTCCTCAAGCTTTGAGTGGCCCTGCCCCTTTTGATAAGGGGCAGGCACAAATCGAGGAAATGATGGAGACCTTTAAGCAGGTCAAGATAAATTTACCCCTGCTTGATGCAATCCGATAGGTTCCAGCCTATGCAAAGTTTCTGAAAGACCTTTGTATTCAGAAAAGGAAGGCCAGAGGCCATTTGTCCAAGGTCTTTGCAACTGATACAGTTAATTCTGTATTAACCATGACAATACCTGAGAAGTTGCAAGACCCAGGGGGCTACAACAAGAGTACATCCCCAATACCTGTTATTTTGGGCAGACCATTCTTGGCCACTGCCAATGCATGCATTCAATGCTGGTCTGGGATTATGGAGGTCACTTTCGGACATATGAAAGTTGACCTTAATGTGTACAACAGTGTAAAGTACCCTCAGCTGGACAATGAGGAATGCTTTGCAGTGGATGTATTAGAAGAAATTATTGAAAAAGAACCTCCCACTCTGCTGGAGTGGGGCAACATTGTCACTGATTTAACTGAAGTTTGGAACATGGTGGAGGAAGGAAGCTTAGCTTTAATGCCAGAAGACATGTCCCTATATAGGTCTTCTCTGTGGGCTTAATGCAGCATTCCAATTGGAAACCTACATTGTTGCCCCTTCCTCCAACCAACAATACACCAATCCTGCCATCCATCCAACAAGCCCCTAATCTGGAGCTCAAGAAGCTTCCAGAGACATTGAAATATGCTTTCCTTGAGAAAGACGAGAAACTTTATGTAATTATCTCCTCCTCTCTTACTAGTGAGCAAGAGGAGGAATTGCTAACAGTTCTGAGAAAGCACAAGAAAGCAATTGGCTAGACCATTGCTGATTTAGGAGGGATTGATGCATCGATCTGTATGCATAGGATTCATCTAGAGGAGGGCTTAACACCCTCCAGGGAAATGCAGAGGAAACTGAATCCTCACATGCAGGAAGTGGACCTGAAAGAAATCATTAAATTGCTGGATGCTGAGGTAATTGACCCCATCTCTAATTCTGAATGGGTGGCACCAATCCAAGTGGTGCCCAAGAAATCTGGCATAACAGTGATCACAACCAAGTCTGGAGAGTTTAGACCAGCCAAGGTGACCACTGGCTGGAGAGTTTGCATCGATTATCGAAAACCCAACTCCGAGACCAGAAAAGACCACTTCCCTCTTCCCTTTATTGATCAAATTTTGGATAAGTTGGCTGGGAAAGCTTTTTATTGTTTTCTTGATGGGTACTCAGGGTACAATCAGATCCCTGTGCACCCTCTTGATCCAGAAAAAACTACTTTTACTTGTCCTTTTGGCACCTTTGCTTACAGAAGGATGCCTTTTGGACTGTGTAATGCCCCAGCCACCTTTCAGAGGTGTATGTATGCCATTTTTTCTAACATGATTGATAAATTCTTAGAAATTTTTATGGATGATTTTTCGGTTTATGGGGATAGCTTTGATCAATGTCTACAACACCTCCATTAGGTCTTACAAAGATGTGAGGAGACCAATTTGGTCTTAAGTTGGGAAAAGAGCCACTTCATGGTAACACAAGGAATTGTGTTGGGCCATGTAGTCTCTAAAGATGGAATTGAGGTAGGCAAGGCCAAAGTTGACCTAATTGCAAATTTGCCCCCTCCAAGAACAGTCAAACAAATCAGATCTTTCCTTGGACATGCTGGATTCTACAGGAGGTTTATCAAAGACTTCAGCAAAATTGCTAAACCATTGTGTCACCTGCTCTGCCAGGATGTGCCCTTTGACTTTTCTGCTGAATGTCTGGAGGCTTTTGAAACTCTAAAAATCTGCCTCACCTCTGCCCCTGTACTCCAAACACCTGACTATACCCTGCCCTTTGAGTTGATGTGTGATGCATCCGACTTGGCAATAGGTGCTGTCCTAGGCCAGAGAAAAGATAAGCTGCCTGTTGTCATTGCATATCTCAGCAAATCACTTGCTGAAGCTCAGCTGAACTACACAACTACTGAGGAAGAGCTTCTGGCAGTGGTTTTTGCTGTGGACAAGTTTAGACCTTACCTACTTGGGTCTAAAACTGTCATCTTCACTTACCACTCAACATTAAAGAACCTACTGTCTATGAAGGATGCAAAGCCCAGATTGATTAGATGGATACTCCTGTTGCAGGAGTTTGACATCGAAATCAAGGACAAGAAGGGTGTAGAAAATATGGTGGCTGACCACTTGTCCAGAATTATGTTGGAAAAAGGTGTTGATGACCTTGCTACAAATGATGTCTTCCCGGATGAGCAACTGTTTGCCATCCAATCTTTAGTTCCTTGGTATGCGCATATTATCAATTATCTATTTATAGGCAAAATTCTTGCCCACTGGACAAAAATGGATAAAGACCTATTTTTCTCACAGGTCAAATTCTTTTTCTGGGAGGAACCTTGCCTGTACAAGAATTGTGCAGACCAAATCATTCGAAAATGTGTTCCCGAAAGTGATGTCTCCAGTATTCTGGCCATGTGCCATGAAAATGCCTGTGGGGGTCATTTTAGTGGGAGAAAAATAGCTAACAAGGTGTTGCAGTGTGGGTTCTATTGGCCTTCTCTTTTCAGAGAAGCCAATACACACTGCAAGACCTGTGAGAGATGTCAGAAATTAGGAGGGCTGTCCAAACGAAATTCAATGCCTTTACAGCCCATCCTTGTTGTAGAACTGTTTGATGTTTGGAGAATTGATTTTATGGGCCCCTTTCCTCCTTCAAATGGTCTTCATTTCATCTTAGTGGCAGTGGATTACGTTTCCAAATGGGTAGAAGCCATTGCCACAAGAACTAATGATAATCAGGCTGTCCTCAAATTTATAAAGCAAAATATCTTCTCGAGATTTGGCACCCCTAGAGCTATCATCAGTGATGGGGGTAGCCATTTCTGTAATAGAAGTTTGGAGAGCTTGCTCAAGAAATATTCTGTTACCCATAGGATTGCTACTCCCTACCACCCACAAACCAGTGGGCAAGTTGAAATTTCAAATAGGGAGATCAAGCACATCCTCGAGAAGACCGTGAGGATTGATAGGAAAGATTGGGCTGACAAGCTGAATGATGCATTGTGGGCTTATAGGACTGCCTATAACACTCCCATTGGTATGTCCCCTTTCAGACTGGTCTATGGCAAGGCTTGTCATCTCCCAGTGGAGTTAGAACACAGGGCCTATTGGGCCATCAAATATTTAAATCTGGAGCTAACTTCTGCTGATCATCACAGGTTGCTGCAGCTGTCCGAATTGGAAGAGCTAAGGATGGATGCGTATGCTAATGCCATGATCTACAAGGAAAGGTCCAAAGCTTTCTTTGACAAAGGGCTGTTGAGAAAGAGTTTCAGAGCTGGTGATAAGGTTTGGTTGTTTAACTCCAAACTTAAATTTTTTCCTGGCAAATTGAAATCCAGATAGGAAGGTCCTTACATTGTCATTCATTTTTCCCCATCTGGTGTTGTGGAAATCAAGGATCCCAATTCTGGGAGAACCTTGAAGGTGAATGGTCAGAGGCTTAAGCCTTGTTTTAAAAATCCTGCCAAACTCATGGACACCATTCACTTTCAGGGGGATCCTTCTTCAAACTGATCCACAGGTGTGTCATTATTCTATCATGTGTACTTTGATTTTGGTAGATTTATTTTGCTTTCTTTTATGTAAATTCTCTAGGAATTGTTAGTGGTCCCATCTGAATATGGATCTGTTTGGTTTAAACCTTTTATGCTTGGTTTGATGTTTCCTGCTCTTTAATTGATAGTTTATGTTAGAATGCATAATGTGGGAGGTTGATTTTTGTTGTCCTTGCTTGAATGATTGAGTGTTTATATGTCTAGAGGTATCCATGGGGAGAGTTATGCCTAGGATCCAACCACAACACATATGCAAAAGGACAGAACAGAGAGCACTTGCTCTCTATTTTATACTTTGCAGTCGCTGGGTCCAAAATGAAGCCTGAGATACCCTCGCGCACTATAGACAGCATACTTCATCAGCTATCACGGGATTCTTAGGCTGTCCCGAGGTTAAAAAAGGAAGTTTGGAAGAATTTCGCACAGTTCACATGGAAACATTCAATAGATGTCGCGAGATTCATGTGTACCTGAGAACCTCTCGCGTGATCCACATAGAGTTATTAATTAGTTATCGCGAGATTCCAAGACTATCGCGAGGTTCAGAAGGTAAACTGGGAGACTCTCGCGCAATTCAACAGAAATACTTCATTTGCTGTCACGAGATTCTCAGGCTGTCGCGAGATTCAAAATGAACCTCAGAGCTTTTCACGCAATCCAAATAGAGACCTAGGAGCCGCTCGCACAATTTACTTCAATTCATCTCATTCTGTCGCGTGCTCCAAGGTCAACCTGGGAGATTATCGCGCAATCCAGATTGAATCAACACCTTCACTAGGTTCATTTCCAGCCCCGCGACCAAATGTTCCAAAGCGCGTCGAGCTTCGCGATAAGTATTTTAACCCCGCTTGATTCCTTTTCCATTATTTTCTTCCTTCTTCCCTCTGCGGAACCCTAATTTTTGGCACTCTTCTTCCTCTCTCCTCCAGCATCAATCTTACAGCTCATCATTCACTCCACAAATCTACAGAGTTGTTCCTAGCATCACCCCCATCCATTGCCCTCTGCTCAGAGATCTCGCGGTGCCCTGTGCATCAGATCAATTTTAGGGTAAGCACCTAGATCTCCCTCTCCAACCCCTAAGTTCTCTGCTCCTTCTGAGCTCATGGTGTTAATTCCATTAGAGCCTGAGACAACCTTTGATCTATCATTTTTTGAGAAGGAACCTCTCTCTGCCCCTACAGTACAGTTTATGAGCAAAGCGGGCCTGATGCCATTGATGAGAGGCAATCCAGCACTAGCCTACCCTAGGTTAGTGCAACTGTTTTATCAGCACATCAGGGTCAAGAAGGACAAAGATGGACAAGTGTGCTTGCTGGTGCTGATTGACGACTTTGATATGTTAGTGAGCCCCAAGGTGATTGCTGAAGTTTTGGGCATCCCAGCCGCATTCGACCCTAGCTCTGGATATGGCCCCCCTCTGAGTGCATCGATTGATACAATTGCACGGGCCTTAACTAAAGGATTAAAAGCCATAGGGGACTCAATCAGAAGGAGAGAATTGGAACCTGAACTCCTGTTCATTGACCAAGTCCTGCGAAAGAACATATACTACTCAGGACATCAGCAGGAGAGGAGACCCCCATTGCGGATGCTGTCTACTCTTTCCACCTGGCTAATTTTTGAGGCAATAAAAGACATAGTGGAGAAGATAGGGACAAACAAGAAGCCTCACACACTCCCTTATGCCAAGATCATTAGTTTGCTACTACTCAAAGGGGGATACAAGATAGAAAGAACTGAGCAGACCACTACCCTTGCCCCTACCACTTTTGCCAAGAGGCAATGGGGAATCAGCATGAGTCTGATGGAGGCCCAAAAGAAAAAGAAAGCTAAGGTGCAGGCCCTATCCAAACAGGCAGAAGAGGTAGCTAGATCAGGGTCTACCCCTGCTACCAAGGAGGTGCTCACAAAGAATGTTGCCACCACTGCAGCAGCAGCCCCCATTTCCTCTCCACCTTTTCTCCTTGCATCCACCACCCCTCTTCCATCTATCTCTCACCCTCCTCTGTTTACATCATCCATGCCCACTCCCCCTTCACCTGTGATTGGTACCTAGGAGGACTCCCCTTCCCCTACCTTACCTCAATACACAGCTACAATTCCCCCATCAGCTACACATACACTTGCCAGCCCTCCCCTCATATCCTATAAAAAATGAAAAACCACTGACAAAATCCCTACCATCTCTCAGACACCACCCACCATCCCTTCTATTCCCATTGACACACCACACCTTGACGAAACCACCACCCCAGCCATACCTACTACATCCCCCCTCACAGGCATTGACTTAACCCTTAACACATCTATTGGCTTCCAAGCCTTTCTGTCTACCTTCCTTGAAACAATGCCTACCTACTACACCCCTCTCCCAAACTCTCCAACTACCTCACAGCATCACTCCCTCGAACCCCACTCTTCCCCCCCTCCACTTTCCACCATGCACCTTCCTCACCTTTCCAACCAATGCCCTCTTCTTCACAGACCCAACCTCCCAGCCTTGACACACTCACCCTTATCCTATCCCTTATCCAAGACATCCAAGCACATTTATCTACCACTACCCAAAAACAAGACCAGATGCAGACTGAACTCACCTCCATCCAATCCACCCTACACACATTAACCAATCCACCCATCCCTCCACCACCCACTACAACCCCCCTAGTCATGTCCACTGATAAAGAAACCCAAATAGACTCCCCTCCTAACTCACAACCCCCCCACCATCACCATTACCTTTTACCCCTCCATTCCCTTTCCTATCTTTCACCATTCCCATTTTTCCTCCACCATCACCCTCTACTCCTACTGAGCCTACCGAATTCTCATTTCTCCCTATACCCTCCATCCCACCTCTTATCCTACCACCTCTAACTTACATTGACAAAACAACACAGATTGACCCAGAACTTATCCCCCTTCCCCCACAAATTGACTTACCCCCTGTTACCCCCCCTTTTCCCCCCCAGGACCAATCACAGTTTGCTCCTTCCACTTCCTATCTGCCCATCGCACCAAAACATCATCTTTACAGCCCTCCCTACCTCACCATCCTCCATCACATGAGGGATAATGCTTACCTTTAGAAGGATGTCCTGAGGGGCATGGCCAAGCTTCGCCAGTCCATTGAGACCCCCCTCCTGGAGCAGATCGATGAAATGAAGGAGGCCCACAGAAAGCAACTTCTGGGCATCTCCTTGGGGTGGACTAACACTTTGGAAGCCTACCAGAAGGCCAAGGCTACAACTACTTATCATGAGTTGAATTGGGAGTTGGAGAAAGCAAATGCTGCTACAGAGAAGGCCCGGGCCAGAATGTTTGAAAAGAGGCTCAAAAATGCCCAAGAGATCTTCAGCATCTAAAGAGATATCCATGAGATTGACCTCCTAAAACACCAAATTCAGATTGCCTCATTGGAATCTGCATTGGCTGCTGCCAGAAATGTTCCTCTGCAGCCTACCCCAATCTCTATTCAAACGCCCGAGCCTCAAGCTACTCCATCTGCAGCTGCCCAATCTGAGGAGGCACAACCAAAGACCCATCAAGAGAAAGGAAAGGCCCTAGCTGCCCCTCCTCCATCACCTCCTCCAGAGCAGCCTCCACCTACCAAGGCCTCTGCTGCACCTCCACAGAAGTAAACTTATCCTAAGCAGAGGAAAGTCACTGCTAAGAGGTCTTCTCCCAAAGCTACCTCTATCAAATTTGGCAAAGAGCCAGCTTCCCAGTCTGAAGAAGCAAACCCCCCTGGCCAGCCGGAGCTCAAAGTAAAAGGGAAATCCCCAGTGGTCTCCACTAAGGAAGCCAAAGGTAAAGGAAAAGGAAAATCCCCTGCCACCCCCCCTGCCAAGAAGAAAGGAAAAGCCCCTCAAGAGCCCAAGGAACCAAATGTACCCAAGTAACCAAAAGTAAGGGTGAGGGCACCTAAAGATCCTACTGCCAAGAAAACACCAGCCGAAGTAAAAAAGGAAAGGGAGGTCAAGAAGAAACAGGACAAAGCTGCCCTTAGGGCACATGCTAAAAAGATGGGCTGGGATTTCTACACAGATTCAGATTCAGATTAGACCATCAATTTTAGATTAGTTTTTCTAGTTTTTGTAATTCCCATTGTACTTGTTTTTCTAGTTAATATAATTTTCAACTTTTTGTCTATTGATCTGTTCTGTGTGGTTGTTTAAGTTTTTTTTTTTTTCCTACTTTTTCTTTTTGTGCGATTTTGTCATGGGAGATGTCTTTTGGGTGGTTATGATCATTTCATATGTAAAAAATTTAAATATTTTTGCAAACTTTTCGAAATAGAAAAAAGTTAAAAAAATCTTGACACCACCATGAAGCTAATATTAGAAAATTTTTTGAGTTAAGTACTCAGTGAGCCTAAGAGGAGAGAAACAGATGAAAATACACCCCATGGGTTAAATTTGATGACCATAACTAGTGAGATTTGGGCCCAGCATTTTCTTTTGAAAAGTGTTTTTGGCATTATTTCTGCTCTAAGGAGTGATTATATCAAGACTTTTTTACTAGAAGTTGTGCAACTCCAAATCAAAACTAAATAATAGTACTGATGAGACTAAGGAAATGATCCAAGGCTCTCATTTGGACAGTTTGAGCCTGAAAATCCAACCTTTTAAAATCTGCCCTTTTGCATACACTAGTTGAGCCTTAAAATCATAATTTTCTTTCACAAACACCAGAACACTGGCACCTTAACCTCATGACCTGAGTCAACCTTACCCTCACTCTGAGAATTCAGAAGGTAAAGGAGAAGGAGGTAAAGATACTAAGAATGGTTCAATATTCTGTGGAAGGTGAAGAAAAGCAACTTGTGAACAGCTGTGTAACAATGGCAGTTGTGTGGCATTTCATCAAAAGAATGAATAAAGAAATAAAAAGAGAAAAAGAAAGAGAAGTCTAGAGAAGACATCATCTAAAAATAGAAAAGAAGAGGAGAAGCTGGCCACTTTAATCTGAAATATAAAAAGAAAGATGAAGTTTTTGCTGAAATGAAGGTTGTGAAGTCATGAACCACTCCTTATCTTGCTGATTTCTTAATTTGGACTCCCTTTTTACCCCTTTATTCCTTACACCCCTCAGCCATAAGCCACATTACAACCCATTCAAAAAGACCTTGTGGATCCAAAGTTAAATGAGCTGTCATGTGGAGATGAGGAGTTGTCCAATCTATGGTAAAAATTCTTAAAGATGTCAAAAATTAGAATCTTTGCCTATGCTCATGCTTGCAGGCCCATTTGGGGTTTGTAACTGCTCTTGAGCTGATGTGAATGTGAACACCCTCAGATTGATAATGTTGAGAGATAGCCCTAGTAAGAATTGGGTCTGAATTTTAACCTCATTGGGGTTGTATCCAACCTGTATTTTGAATTAAAGGCAAATTGGGTACTGATTTTTATACATTGAATTTTAATGTTAAATGAATGGTGGTCAGGCAAACACATGTTAACTTTTAAGTTTTAAATGGCCTTCAACATTGCTACAGTTTCCTCTAAGTGTTAAAAAATTGGGTGTGGAATGAAGCTTTAAACATCAAAATTTGTGTTGTCATTAGCTGCACTATACTTAATTGATTCTAATGGTGAAGTTTGTGGGTGTCTTCACTGAAAACCCTCAAGAGACTTCACTCCTCCACTAGGGATCACCTAGGGGTTTTAAAAGGCTTGGTACATATGCTAAATGTACCCATGATCCCTACGAAAGTGGCATTTAATTACAGCTTTGCTAAGGGACTAGCAAAGATTAGGTTTGGGGGTGTGTTAAGACCTGAAAAGTACCATTTTTCACCCCTTAACTTAATCTCTGTTAGACCCTTAATCATTTAATAAATGTGTTTTAAGTATGTTCTGTAGGCAATAAGCAGCAGCTGCAAATAAACCCCTAACCATGCCAAAAAGCTCACTGTTGCCCCAGAACTACCTCAGCAGAATGAAGGATGAACCCGGACAGAGAGTTGTCTACAGCACAGGCACTTCAAAGTAGAAACAAACCAAGAAGAATGCCTCGCACAGATGTCGCAGGGTTCAATTGAACAAGAGATAATGCCTTCGCGCAGTTGTCGTGGGCTTCTGAAGACAGCACACAAACTGGTCGCACAAGTCTTTGCTCCGTTCTCGTGTGGTTTGGTGCCAGAAAGAATTGAAAAGCAGACTTCACGAGGCACAGTCTTAAGCACTCGCACAGTCTCGGGCAGCTCAAGAAAGGAGTCTTCAATAATCGCACGATTCACTGAAGAGAGAGAGCTCCAGGTACTCCCACGGGCAGTTGTCGCGCAGTGGCCGCGGGATACAAACCTTCAAGGAAATGCTTGCACGATCCATAGGCTCATGAACACTGTTTCTTCACGAGGATCCGTCGCGAGATTCACCAAGGGACGAACGACACGAGAAATTCTTGTGTCATTCAAAGCTGAAAGAGCAATCTCGCGACAGCCATTAGTATCTCGTGATGACCAAAATGTCAATCCTACGACTGCATGAGCTTCAAGTCAATTTAACCCCGCGACGCCAATTCTACCACGCAGAAAGATCTGCAAACCATCTCTACTCAGCGAGGATCGGGTTCTTAACTTCTCCCCACTTCTACAGGGGTAATCTGGGAACTTCCAATAACTAAGGCACGCACTCCAATGCTCTAATCTTCATGCACACGCCCTGAGGCATCTAAGGGACAAGAATGGGCCGTAATTGAAAAAATGAAATTAGGGTTTTTCTAACCCTAATTCACACATAGTCGACTGCTATATAAGCCTAAGCCTAGCTTAGGTTTAAAAAACTTTTGGACGGACTTTAGACTTAAACTTTTTTAGACTTCGTCTTCTCGATTAAGCTATAAATTTTAGTAGGCTAAGGTTAGGTTCTAGGTAGTTTCTTTTTCCTTTTTCTTTCTCTCCACAGTCTAGCACTTGCTCGCTATGCCTTTTGTATGATTATTTGGTATAGATTTTAATGGAGTTTTTGTAATAGGATCTGTTACATGTATGGGATGTTGTTTTTATTGTGAGTTGTGTTGTACAACGCTGCTGCCTTGAAATCCTCCATTGCTAAATTGTTTTGTAAGCAATGGAGGATTGTTTTTAAGGTTTTATTTAGATCCAAGTGACCTGTGTGTCCAGGTTAGGCACATTGCAGGCCTTCCCCCACCACAGGATCCTCTAAATCTGAATTCCCATGGGAGCTTGCACTGGTAGCCTTGTGAACATGGTGGCGGCAGCAATGTTCTTGTTCTGTCTTAGACCTTTGTTAAGAGGATAGCCTCTGTGGATAGTCTGTGACCATTCAAGTGGACAGATTATAGCCCTAGGGTGAGGCCAATTCATGGAACTAAGACAAATTCTTCTTCTCTGCACTTGTGCTTGTAGCATTGTGAGAGATTGTGCAGTGACAGACTCCCCTATATTTGTATAGACCCACCATCAGATTGTAGATCTGATTTGGCCGTAGAGATTGTAGGCTTGTGACTGGATCACTGCAGTCTTCCTAAAGCAATGAACAGCCATGCTTAAATGCTAGTACTCATCCTCTTGCTGGTCCTGTGTGTCCAGGCTCGTGCAATTTGTCAGCCTAGCCCCACACAGAACTTTAGTGGATGAGGTTCCTATGGATTCTTGAGCTTGCAGCCTGAATGAAGTAGTGCCTACAATGATAAACTTGTTCTGACCCATCTCTAGATTGTGGTTCCCATATTAGATAGTCTGTGACCATTTAAGTGGACAGGTTATAGCCTTAAGGGATTGGATCATGGCACAGGGGTGAGTGGGATTCTTTCTCCTCTTTAGTGATAATGTTGCCATTGGACAGGATTTCTATAGCAACAGATCTGAGTCTGAGTTACAAGACCCATCAGATCTGTACCTAATAACATACTTCTCACCCTTTTATATTTATTTTCTCACTCCACCATTCCTCTTAACCCTTTCTGTAATTTAGATATTAAGTTACCTTAGGATTTAGATTATAGTGACCTTTAATCCCCTTCCATTTAGGATTGCCAGATCTGTAGTCAGGTCTGGAGAGCCTACTATAGATAGCTCCCTTGGAGCTTTAGATCAACTTTCCTATGGGACAAACTCTTACTTATCAAAACTTGCTACAACAGGCCCTGCATCTTACAGGACTGTGCATATTTTAGGCTTGTTGCTCCGTAATTCTCACTCCACCTTTCATTCATTTTCATTCACTCCATTCTTATCACTGTCTTCAATAAAGTCAGTAGCAAGCACTTAAAATATCCTAACATACACTTATTACCATTGTTTGGATCACTGAGCACTAGCTTCCTCCTGAATAGGGGATGCATCACCAATCATATACTAACCTTTCAAATTTGTCAGAGGCTGACTAGGCAATTTTCCTTCTTCCCTCCTATTCAGAGCATTACAAATCTGTCCCAGCTGGCCCTCAATCTTCTGGATGCTCTGTCAATGAGAATTGATAGTTTGCACCAAGCTCCCAAAATTTTGCATTGAAGCTAGCATCTGCTCTTCAAATGAAGAGAATCTAGGCTGTTGTGGGAGCAGGGCCAATTGGTTAGACTATGGGGCAGGTGTTAAGACCTAAAAAGTACCACTTTTCACCCCTTAACTTAACCTTTGACTAGACCCTTAGCCATCTAATAAGTTCTTGTTAAGTGTTTTATGTAGGTAATAATCAGCAGTGAAACAAGGCCAAGAATCTTGCTAAGGAGCCTGTTTTGGCACCAGAAGTCCCTCAGAAGGATGGACTCTGAATCCAGACCTGGAATGAGCCTCGCGCAGTCCAACTGAGCTTCCCAAGACTTTACAAAAACTACTCACGCAGCTCTCGCGAAGCTCAAGAGTAGAACACATCGTGCAGTCTCGCGCATGTTCAAAGCAGACCTCTCTCAACCTCGCGCAGTTCACTCAGAATGACTAAGGAGAGAGAGCTTCAGGAGACTCCTCACACAAGTGTCCCGCAGTGGCCGCGAGATGCAATTATTAGAAGAGAACTCCTCGCGCAGTTCTCACACCATTCAAGAAGAAAGCATCCTCGCAAAGATGGAGCCATCCCCGCGAAGATCAATCAAGACATGAAACCTCGCGCAGTTCAGAACTCATTAAAGCCTCACGAGGAAACTCGCAAAGTCCATTGAAGAGAAGTGCTCGCAAAGTTCTCGCGCTATTCAAATCTGTCCTCACAAAGATCAACCCAGCGATCGCACAGCTACCTCACGACTGCTTGAACTCCAACCCCGCGACATCTGAGGCTTTGATGTCTACTCAACCTCGTGACTGCTTGAAGAGAAAACCATGGCAACCTCACGACGGTTGAAGCTTCAATATCAAATCATCCTAGCGAAGAGCAAGAGCTACCATGCGACAAGTCTGGGAAATAATGGCTACCTAGCGAAGCTCTGAACTTTAACTTCCATCTCTTCAGCAGAGGACCTTCTGGGAATTTCCAGCGATTAGGGCACACACTCCCACACTCAAATCTTTATGCACGTGCCCCAAGGCATCCAAGGATCACTATTCGGCCATGTGGCATCGTTAAAATTAGGGGTCCCTAATGTGCCGCTGCACCACTGCTATATAAACCCATACTTAGCTTAGGTTTAGACATCCTGGAATAGCTGGGAACACATCTCATTTCTTAGAGACTTGATCAGAGATCGTTTTTCTTTTCTTTTTGTAGTTGTAAGTAGTTTTCTTTTTTTTCTTTTTCCTTCTCTCCATAGTCCAGCATTTGCTGGCTATGCCTTTGTATGCATTTTGAACTAGTTTAATGGCAGTTTGTAATAGGATTTTTACATTATGGGATTTGTGTTTGATTGTGAGATGCTCTGTGCAAGGCTGCTGCCTTGTGATCCGCCATTGCTTTGGCTGTGATTCAAAACAATGGAGGACTGATTCTAAGGACCACTCAGATCCAAGTGACCTGTGTGTCTGGGCTATCATGGTCCTATACAGCCTTAGCCCCACCACAGGACCCACTAGCTCTGAAATCCCCATGGGAGCTTGAGCTGGTAGCCTTATGACCATGGTGGTGGCAACGATATTCTTGTTTTGTCTTGGGCTCTGTGAGGAGGATAGCATCTGGGATAGTCTGTGACCATTCAAGTGGAGAGGTTATAGCCTTAGGGTGATTCTAATCCACCGATCCAAGATGGATCCTTCTTCTTTACACCTGAGCTTGTATAAGCCTGGTGGGAGATTGTACAGAGGCAGACTCCCCTATAATTGTATAAATCCACTATCAGATGTTAAATCGGATCTGGTTATAGAGATTGTAGGCTTGTGACTGGACCATTGTAGCCTCACTCAAGCAATGGACAGCTAGATCGAAGGTTGTACTCAATCTCTTGTTAGTTCTATGTGTCTGGGCTATCATGGTCATATACAGCCTTAGCCCCACACATAGAGCTTTAGAGGTTGAGGTTCCCTATGGATTCTTGAGCTGGTAGCCTGGATGAAATAGTGCCTACAATGATTAACTTGTTTTGACCCATCCCTGGATTGTGGTTCCCCTATGGGATAGTCTGTGACCATTTGAGTGGACAGGTTATAACCTTAAGGGATTGAATCATGGCAGAGAGATGGGTTGGATCTTTTCTCCTTAGTGGTGATAACGTAGCCATTGGATAGGATTTCTATAACATCATATCTGAATCTGAGTTACAAAGCTCCTCTGATCTAGGCTCAATAGCATACTTCTCACCATTTTATATTTATTTTTCACACTCCATCCATCCTCTCAACCCTTTCTGTAGTTTAGACATTAGGTTACCTTAGAATACCTAGAATAAGTGACCTTAAACTCCCCTCCTTTTTAGGACTACCAGATCTGTAGTCAGATCTGGAGGGACTACTAGAGATGGCTCCCTTGGAGCTGTAGATCACCTTTCCCTATGGGACAAACTCTTACTTATCAAAACTTGCTGCAATGGACCCTGTATCTTGCAGGTCTAGGACTTCTCAGTTGTGCTGATTTGATCCCCTATTTTATTTCGATTTTAAATTACGTTTACCACAAACAAATAAAGAAAGCACAGCTGGGGGAGCAACAAGTTTTTGGCGCCGCTACCGGGGAGAGATGATCTATTAGTAGACCCTTAGTTTTTATATTCTTAGTATTCTTTGCAAATGTGAATAATTGATACTGCTGATATAATTTTGAACCTTTCTTACAGATCTAGACAGCAGCAGTGAAGGACAGTTGGACTGCAATTGGAGCTTAGCTACCTCTATTTGCAAACTCTATCTTTTAAAACTCTGTCTATCTTTCTTGAAAATTCTCTAGCAGTATCTAGGATAGTTGTAAATATATTCTTTGAATAACTGTAAATTATTTAGATAAATTTGTTAATTGTAAAGTTATTCATTTGCAATGTGCCTGCAAGAAGCTTTCCTTGCTGTTGGTGTGCTTGTATGCTAGGGAGGAGATCTCTCAGCCCTACTTTATAACCTCTTAACCCTGAGTTAGAAAGGGGAAGGAGACTTAGAAGAGATAGGCACACCATAGGAGAGTCCCCCAAGTGAACCTGTGACAGCAAATATGGGTGAAGAACAACCCAGAACTCTCAAGGAGTTGAATGCTCCGGATAACTATAACTCCCCTTTTAGCATTCAATTCCCTGATGTTCAGGGGAATTATGAAATAAAAACTTTAATCATCCAAATGCTGCCCTCTTTCCATGGGCTTAGCAAGGAGAACCCTTACAAGCACATTGACCAGTTCTTGGCCCTGTGCACCACTTTTAATATCACTGGTTTGGGACCTGAGGCTACTAGGCTCAGACTCTTTCCCTTCTCTCTGAAGGATAGGGCCAGTACCTGGTTGACCACTCTTCCCAACAATAGCATTGCTTCATGGAAAGACCTGCAGACCAAGTTCCTGACCAAGTTCTTCCTTGAGACCAAAACTAGCCAGTTGAGGAAGGCAATTCTTGCTTTTGCCCAAGCCCCAACTAAGGATTTTAATCAAGCCTGGGATAGGTATAAGGAAATGTTCAAACAATGCCCCCACCATAAGATCCCAAACTGGCAGCTTGTTCAAAGCTTCTACAATGGGATTGATGAAAAAAGAAGAGATATAGTTGATGCCTCTTGTGGTGGCACTTACATGCACAAAACTGTTGATGAGGCATGGAAATTGTTTGAGGTGATTAGTGAAAATGCTTTTCAAAAACTATCCTTAGAAAGAACTAGTCAAGAGTCTGAGTCAAAAGTGGGGCCTGCTGCATTAACAAGAGGAAAAGTTTGTGAGGTGTCTGGGAACAATGACCTGCAGCTGCAGATGGCAAATCTCTCTATGAAGTTTGACAAATTATTGACTGTGATGCAACCCAGAAGGGCTGCTCATGTGGCGGAGGCATGCCTGATATGCCAGTCCCCACAGCACACAGTGGAGGAATGTCCATCTGCAGGGCAATATCTTGAATTGGTATTGGAGCATGCTGCTGCTGCGTAATCTTTTGGCCAGCAACAATCTGGAGGCTACAACAGACAGCCATACGATTACCAACACCAAACTGCTGGTTACCAATGGAGAGACCACCCAAATCTGAGGTGGAGACAAGACAATTATATGCAGCCCCAGCAGATGTTGGCTGCTCCTCAAAGGCCATAACAGCAGTCCAATCAAGGGTATGCCCCTCCGTCTAACTTCCAGCACCATCAGTAACAAAATCAGTTGGTCTTACCCCCATCTCAACCCAGAAATACTTCTTTCGAGGACCAGGTCTTGACCTCACTACAAAACCTAGGCTCCTTGGCTCAGACTGTGAATTCTCATGGTCAGAGCATCAAGAAGATGGAAGAGCAGATTGGCCAACTAGCGAATACCTTAGCCAAAAGAGAAGAGGGAAGGTTGCCCAGTCAACCAGTGGTTAATCCCAAGGGCCAATTTCTGATTGGTGAAGGATCCTCCAACCCTGAAGGGTCCCATCTTTCATTGAATTGATGCTAAGAACTGTGCACTTTGTATGTTATGTATTTTACTGTGTATAGGAATTTTTAGTGATGCTAAGAATAGGCCAAGAAGATGGGTTGGGACAAGTTTTAATCCAGACTCTAATTAGATTGTACCTAGGATTTTTTCTGTTACTGCAATCTTTTGATTCTGTTTGTACATTTCTCATTTTTAATAGATTTTCTTCTTTTGTCATTTCTATTTTACTTTGTTTGTTGTGTGTTTTGCTCCATGTTCTTTCCCTTCCTGTTTACAAATAATGAACCTGCTGCACACACCTTTGACTCAGTGAGGACACTGCTCCTCATAGGTTTGGGGGTGTGGCAGGCAAACCCTGCCAATGGAATAGTTAACCTAAGTGCAGCAGAGTCATGTCAGTAATATGGAAATGGATCTATGAACACTTAAGAATCATGAAAAATAAGAGATTTAAAATGTTTGCAAACTTTAGACATTATGAACTTCTGATATTTCACATTTTCATGACGAGATCACCAAGGAAACCCACTTGTATCAGCACTAAGTGAATCATTAGAGAGAGAAAAAGGTGAGGACATACTTAAAAGTTCAAAGGAAGACCATAACCAGTGAGAATTGGGCCTATAAAATTTTTTTCCATCCTTTGAGGAGTAACTAAGGCAATTTCTTATAATTCTAAGGACTGGCTGAGTTACTGTGCTCACTAGAAGTTAGGCAACTCCAAGTTGAAACAACTAACAGCACTCATGAGACTTAGGAAAGGATCAAGGCCTTCTCTTGGATAGTTTGAGCCTAATAAGACCGATCCTAAAGCAACTGCCCTTGTCCATACCCCCTTTGAGCTTTAAATCCTAAATTTCTTCAAAACACACCTACGTACTTGTACCTGAACCTATGAACCTAATTCAGCCTACCCTCACTCTGAGAATTCAGAAGGTAAAGGAGAAAGAGCTGAAGATGGAATAGCTATGGTCAACATTAAGTGAATGGAGAAGAAGTATCTCAAAATTCTGGCAGTATGGTAACTGAGAACATGGTGGCATTTCTGAAAAGCAAAAAACAAATATAAAAAGAAGAAAATTCCATCAAAAGGAAACAAAAACAATAATGAAGAGGAGTAAGGGAGGAGTCAAGAGGAACTTTCATTGGAGAATCAAAATCAAGAAGAGAAACTGATCACTTCAAATCTGAAAATCTCAAAGAAGAAGAAAGGAGCTGAATTCAAGAAAGTGAAGTCATGAACCACCTCCCTCACCTACTGATTTCTCAATTTTGAACCCCTTTTCAATCTTCTATTCTTTTAACCCCACTCCATAAGCCACATTCCAGCCCAGTTAAAAGCCCTTGTGATCCAAAGTTGAGTGAGCTGTCATGTGGAGATAAAGAGTTATCCAATCTATGGTGAGAATGTGTCAATGATGTCAGCACCTAAGAGCTATGCCTATGCTCATGCTTACAGACCCATTTGGGGGATGTAACTGCTCTTGAGCCTGAGAGAAAATGAACCCCTCAACAAGACCCTTATGAGAGTATGCCCTGGAAAGTTTTTGGGTCTGAACTTGAATGCATTATTTATGACCTATAACCTAATTTTTAATCTGATGATGAGCTCAGTGCTGGCACACACTTGTACAGTTTTCTGTGGTTGTACATTGATTGGAAATTCTGTACATTCATGAGAAGTTTATCCTGTTTAAATTACTGTGCAACCAATGGATTAAATTTCTTTTATGTTTACTGATTCAAGAGTAAACTAGGTCTGCTCCTTAACTGCTCACTTGATGATATTACATTTTTGTTAATTGTTTCATTGAGAAGTTTGTGGGTGTCTTCACTGAAAACCCTCAGGAGACTTCACTCCTCCACTAGGGATCACCTAGGGGTTTAAAAGACTTGGTACATATGCTAAATATATTCGTGCTCCCTACGACAGTGGCATTTAATTTTTGTAGTAGATTTAATGTAGCTTTGCTAAGGGACTAGCAAAGATTAGGTTTGGGGGTGTGTTAAGACCTGAAAAGTACCACTTTTCACCCCTTAACTTAACCTTTGATTAGACCCTTAGCCATCTAATAAGTTCTTGTTAAGTGTTTTATGTAGGTAATAATCAGCAGTGAAATAAGGCCAAGAATCTTGCTAAGGAGCCTGTTTTGGCACCAGAAGTCCCTCAGAAGGATGGACTCTAAATCCAGACCTAGAATGAGCCTCACGCAGTCCAACTGAGCTTCCCAAGACTTTACAACAACTACTCGCGCAGCTCTCACGAAGCTCAAGAGTAGAACACATCGCGCACTCTGGTGCAGTTCAAAGCAGACCTCTCTCAACCTCGCGCAGTTCACTCAGAACGACTGACGAGAGAGAGCTTCAGAAGACTCCTCGCACAGCTATCGCCCAGTGGCCGTGGTATGAAATTATCAGAAGAGAACTCCTCACGCAATTCTCGCGCCATTCAAGAAGAAAGCATCCTCGTGAAGACGGAGCCATCCTCGCGAAGATCAATCAAGACATGAAACCTCGCACAGTTTAGAACTCATTAAAGCCTCGCGAGAAAACTCGCGAAGTCCATTGAAGAGAAGTGCTCACGGAGTTCTTGCGCTATTCAAATCTATCCTCACGAAGATCAACCCAGCGATCGCGCAGCTACCTCGCGACAGCTTCAACTCCAACCCCGCGACATCTGAGGCTTTGATGTCTACTCAACCTCGCGACTGCCTGAAGAGCAAACCAAGGCAACCTCGCGACGGTTGAAGCTTCAATATCAAATCATCCTAGCGAAGAGCAAGAGCTACCATGCGACAAGTTTGGGAAACAATGGCTACCTAGCGAAGCTCTGAACTTCAACTTCCATCTCTTCAACAGAGGACCTTCTAGGAATTTCTAGCAATTAGGGCATGCACTCCCACGCTTAAATCTTCGTGCATGGGCCCCAAGGCATCCAAGGATCACTATTCGGCCATGTGGCATCATTAAAATTAGGGTTTCCTAACCCTAATGCGCCGCCACACCACTGCTATATAAACCCATACTTAGCTTAGGTTTAGACATCCTGGAATAGCTGGGAACACATCTCAATTCTTGGAGACTTGATCTGAGATCGTTTTTCTTTTCTTTTTATAGCTGTAAGTAGTTTTCTTTTTTTTCTTTTTTTTCTTTTTCCTTCTCTCCATAGTCCAGCATTTGCTGGCTATGCCTTTGTATGCATTTTGAACTAGTTTAATGGCAGTTTGTAATAGGATTTTTACATTATGGGATTTGTGTTTGATTGTGAGATGCTCTGTGCAAGGCTGCTGCCTTGTGATCCGCCATTACTTTGGATGTGATTCAAAGCAATGGAGGACTGATTCTAAGGGCCACTCAGATCCAAGTGACCTGTGTGTCTGGGCTATCATGGTCCTATACAGCCTTAGCCCCACCACAGGGCCCACTAGATCTGAAATCCCCATGGGAGCTTGAGCTGGTAGCCTTGTGACCATGGTGGTGGCAGCGATATTCTTGTTTTGTCTTGGGCTCCGTGAGGAGGATAGCCTCTGGGATAGTCTGTGACCATTCAAGTGGACAGTTTATAGCCTTAGGGTGATTCTAATCCACCGATCCAAGATGGATCCTTCTACTTTACACCTGAGCTTGTATAAGCCTGCTGGGAGATTGTACAGAGCCAGACTCCCCTATAATTGTATAGATCCGCTATCAGATGTTAGATCTGATCTGGTTATAGAGATTGTAGGCTTGTGACTAGACCATTGTAGCCTCACTCAAGCAATGGACAGCTAGATCGAAGGTTGTACTCAATCTCTTGTTGGTTCTATGTGTCTGGGCTATCATGGTCCTATACAGCCTTAGCCCCACACATAGAGCTTTAGAGGTTGAGGTTCCTTATGGATTCTTGAGCTGGTAGCCTGGATGAAATAGTGCCTACAATGATTAACTTGTTCTGACCCATCCCTGGATTGTGGTTCCCCTATGGGATAGTTTGTGACCATTTGAGTGGACAGGTTATAACCTTAAGGGATTGAATCATGGCAGAGAGATGGGTTGGATCTTTTCTCCTCAGTGGTGATAACGTAGCCGTTGGACATGATTTCTATAACGTCAGATCTGAATCTGAGTTACAAAGCTCCTCTGCTCTAGGCTTAATAACATACTTCTAACCCTTTTATATTTATTTTTCACACTCCATCCATCCTCTCAACCCTTTCTGTGGTTTAGACATTAGGTTACCTTAGAATACCTAGAATAAGTGACCTTAAACTCCCCTCCTTTTTAGGACTGCCAGATCTGTAGTCAGATCTGGAGGGACTACTAGAGATGGCTCCCTTGGAGCTGTAGATCACCATTCCCTATGGGACAAACTCTTACTTATCAAAACTTACCACAATGGACCCTGTATCTTGCAGGTCTAGGACTTCTCAGTTGTGCTGATTTCATCCCCTGTTTTATTTTGATTTTAAATTACTTTTACCACAAACAAATAAAGAAAGCACAGTTGGGGGAGCAACAGCAGGTAACAAGAAATTCTGCCTCGGTGGGTAACCTTGATTAAACTGGTGTTGGGGTCTGTAAGGAGCTACCATTTGCTACTACTGGGATTGAGGATATGAATCTTGTCTCCACCTCAGATTTGGGTGGTTCCTCCAAGAATACCCAAAAGGCTGCTGCCCAAAAGTTTGAGCAGCATTGGCTTGCTCCATAATAAAGTCTGGAAACTGGGTGGCATATGGATAATCATGAATAGAATGTGTGGGAGACTGGCATATTAGACATGCTTCCTCCACCTGTGCAACCACCCGGGGCTGCATCATATTCATGAGTTTGTCAAATTTCAAGCTCAAATTGTCCACCTTTCTCTCTAGATCATCTTGCACCTTTACTTCATATATTCCACCTCTAGGGGTGGCCTCTTTTACCATCTTAGCTGGAGTCTAACTATCATTGTGTGACAGAGACTCCTACTGTATGGAATTTTCCCCTATTATGTCAAACAACTCCCATGCTTCCTCAGCTGTCTTGTGGAGGTAACTACCACCACAGGAAGCATCCACCATATCTCTGCTCTTGGCATTAATTCCTTGATAAAACACTTGGACAAGCTGCCATATTGGGATTTGGTGGTGGAGGCATTGTTTTAACATCTCTTGGAATCTTTCCCAAGCTTTATACAAATCCTCAGTTGAGGACTGAGTGAATGACAAAATATTTGTCCTCATCTGGCTGGTTTTGTTCATGGGAAAGAACTTACCCAGGAATTTGGTTTGAAGGTCACTCCATGACTGTATGTTGTTGGCTGGGACCTTTGATAGCCATGTGCTGACTTTGACCTTTAATGAGAAAGGAAAATCCTTCAGTTTAGTGGCCTCTGGCCCCAAGCCAGCAACAATGAAGGTAGTGCAAAGTGTTAAAAATTGGTCTATATGCTTGTAGGGATCTTCTTTACTAAGCCCATAAACAAAGGCAACATATTGATGGTGGAGGATTTAATTTCATAGTTCCCTTCAATAGAGGGGAATTAAATGTAAAAGGGAGAAGTGTACTCCCCAGGTGCATTATACTCCCTTAATGTTCTCTGCCTCTCAGCCATGATAGCTGATTCAGTTTCAATAGCAGGGCCCTGTGGGGTGCGTCTAGGTCTAAGGATCCTTTCAATCTCTAGATTTGGAAGTTCTAGCTCAGGGTTTAAAGACCTTCTACCATGCATATACTCACACCCACAGAAAGTACAAAAAATGCTCACAAGCACACACAAAGAATAGTTCAAACAAAAATTAACAACTATACAGATTTACAGATAAACAAATATAGGGAAGTAAACATAAATGGATTGAGATTTGAGGGGAAAAGAGCTAGCTTCACTCCAAATGAAGCTCTAGCTTTTCCCTTCTTCTGCTGTCCATTTCTGCAAATTTTCACAAAGAATCAATAGTACTTTTATTCTAGTTTAGGTACAACTACAAAGAATTTGGAAATCTAAATTATAGTACAACTCAGGTCTACTAAAAAGATCAACATCCCCGGCAAAGGTGTCAAAAACTTATTGTTGGAGCTAGTTGTGCTTCAGTTTATTGTGTGGTGGAAACCAATTAAAAACAAAATGAAATAAAAGAATGGAATCAGCACAGCTAGAGTACTCCTATACCTACAAGATACATGGCCTATTGTAGTAAGTTTTGATGAGTAAGAGTTTCTCCACGGAGAAGTTGATTAAGAACCCAAAAATGGGCTATAATAGTAGGCCTCCAGATCTGACAATCCTGAAGAAAGGGAGTTTGGTGTCACAACTATACTAAATTAATCCTAAAAATAGAGAAATAAAATATAGCCCTATCCTAAAGAAAGGGTTAAGAAGAAGATGGTGATGGTGTGTACCGAAATAAAATGTAAAAAATGGTGAGAAGCAAGTAGGTTAAATTAAGAGTTTAAACAGTAATGTAACTCAGATTTAGTCTGTCTCTGCAATGCTCCTTGCTAAGACGCTATCAAAAGCCTCAACTAGGTAGAAATATCTGGTTTAACCCATGCCATTTGGGATGCTCTTAAAGCTATAGGCTGCCCACTCAAATGGTCACAGCCTATCCTATAGAGTCTTTCAAATTCCATTAGTTAAATAAGAAGTTGCCCATCTAGTCCAGAGGAGTGGACTGATCATTTCCCAAGCCACTGGACCAGATCAAGCCATGAATACTATTACAGCACTATGAAATGCTAGTGCTATGAGCTTCCCAGATCTACGCACAGATCTGGCTGACATCCATAGGTATTCCAACCTATAAGATCCTAAGTGATTTGCTAAGGCCAACGGCTCACTAGTGCCCACAAAAAGGACTATGCAACAGGTTGAATAGGGCTTTAGATTTAGCTAGGCCTTGCTACAAATGGCCTGCAATGACTCAGCCACAAGCTGTAATTACTATAAAGAGATCAGATCTAACATCTGATATCGGCTAGGTAAAACAAAGGGGAGCCAATTCCTGTACAAACCTCCTCACAAGGCTTTAAAAGCTCATGTGCAGGGGAGAAGAATCCTTCTCAAACATATGAATGGACACAATCTTTGCGCTATACTCTATCTACTCGAATGGTCACAGGATATCCCATTGGTCTGTCCATACCACAGAGGCCTGAGAAACAATATAAAAACTGCGGCAACCACCATGGTCCACAGGCCTCCGAGCTCCCTAGATCTCACTATAGATCCAACATTGCTTTCTATGGGGCTATCAAACCAAGGGAAATTAGATGGTAAACAATAGATCTACTAGAAACTAAATGGGCTAGTCCCAAATATATGGATCCTATAGACATCTAAAGCAACCATAAGATCTTTAGATCCAATTAGGCATTAAAACAGCAATCCATTGATAATCACAAAACTTATAATGAACTGTCTCCAGGCTGCAGCCTGCATACAACTACTCATCCACAATCCCAATGTATACAAAAACCTATTACAAACTAAAATAAAACTAAACCTAGCTGCATACAGGGGGATTAGCAGCAAGTGCTGGGCTAAGAGAGAAGATAAAGGAGAAAAATAGGTGATCAAACCCTAACCCTAGCCTGCTGGAGCTCACAGCCGATAGAAGATGAAGGAAAGATGAAAATAATAAACTCTAAGTATAGCTTATATACTTTTTCCGTAAGGCTTTGGCTCTGAAGAGATTAACCCTAATTTTTCCAGCAGACGTGACACTGTTTCAACCCTTAGATGCCTGGAGATATGCACCTCAAAATCCATGCTTGGAGAAGTGTGCCCTAGCATTGGGAAATTCTCAAAAAGTCCTTCAATTAAAACTGAAAAGTGGAGAGCCCGAGATTCGCGGGGCTGGCATCTGCATTAGTTTCATTCGTGCAGTTGCAGAGCCTTCATAGAGTAGCCTTTAGTTGGTGAGTAGTGCTTACTCACGCAGTCAATCTTCAGTTCATCACGCAGTTCCTTTGCGCTGCATTGCTTTCGCAGAGATGATCTAAAGCACTAGAACTCTTTGCACAGATAAATCTTCAGGCTCTCTCTCTCTCACTGAGTACTCGCACAGTAAGGCGCCTGCACGCACGTAGTAACTGATTAGGCTCTAGGGTGCGCGAGAGCTGCGCAAGAGAAATTCTAGGCATCTCTCTCTTCTTTGGCTATGCGAGAACTCCGCGAGGTGACAGATTGTTCTTTGTACATATGAACTCGCTATGTTCTGTGCACAGTCGCTTTTGGGGCTGATCTTCACGAGAGCTTCGCGAGGGCATATTATGAGAGTTTTAAACCGCGAGATCTTCGTGATGTCTTTTCTATTCTCCTCTTAACTGCATGGCCGATCGACGAGAGGGAAACTTTCACTGCATCTTTAGCTTTGCGAGGGGGATCCTCAACTCTGTGAGATGATTTTTTTAACACTCTGATGCATTGCACTTATTGCCGTTGCAGCTTCCTCCATTCTCAGCTAACTTCTTCCATCTGCTAGGCTTTTGGTCAATGATGACTAGCAATTGAATCACCATGGTGAGCACTACTAGGGTGTTCCATTAGACATTGGCTCGACTGTCATCTTTACATGCATTCTCTCGCTTCTTTGGACCAAAAAGTAGGGATTTTGTATTAAGCTACACAGATTGTTACTAACTACAAAACATACTTAACAATGGATTATTAGTGAGCTTTAGGGTCCATCAAGGGCCAAGAGGTGAAAAGTGGTACTTTTCAGTGCTCAACAATATGCAGACCTTTCCATCCTTCTTCAATTCAGGAACAATATTGGCTAGCCACTACGGGTACTTAGATACCATGAGAAACCCTGCATCATACTGCTTGATGACCTCATCCTTGATTTTCAATATCCAATCGGGTCAGAGACGTCTCAGCTTCTGCTTAACCGGCTTCATATCAGGGTAGAGAGGCAACTCATGCTCGACCAAATCGGTGTCCAGACCAGGCATGTCCTCGTACAACCAGGCAAAAACATCATGGTATGACTGAAGGAAATTGATCATGCTTTTTCTTTCTTCGGGAGATAGCGACGTTCCGATTTTGGTAATGTAGAGAATCTCCTCAGTCCCTAGATTAATATCCTCAGTTTTCTCGACAACGAGGGTAGGGCCATGCTCCAATTCATCAAATCGGTCGAGGAGCTCAATGGGGAGCTCCTCCAAAGGGATATCCTCATCCAGACTCGTAACTCCTACATCTTCTTATATTTCTACAAGAAAGGGGTCGATTTTATGTGGGATGGATATTAAGGCATATTTTTATGAGATTTTATCTGGAATTTTAAATGAAAATGTTTTTGGACTTTGTATCTTTCCAATGTTTTTGAGGTTTTGTATTTTTTCAATGTTTTTGAGGTTGTCTTTTTTCGAAGATGGACCCTTGGTAGCGTGAGTCTGTGTATATACAAGATATTACCTGCCAAGGGCTTATCTCACTTTTTATTGGTTATTTTTTTTAAGGAAACGGGTGCCAAATATTAGGCCACTCCCTGCTTTCAAGGTTTGGGGCAAAGATGCCCAGTTGCGTATCTGAGAGGCTGCCTCTTTACCTCTTTGGATGGAGGGTGATGACTGATACAACTCTTCAGAGTTAGCCTCCATCATGTTGATCCCCATTTCGACTGAGATGAAGTCCTCAAACATTAACACCGCTTTGTGGTGATTTACCACAGGGGGAGTTTGTTCAGGTACTGGTCATCGTTCCTCAAAGAGGGATAATGCGGCCACATTTATCTCCAGGCTGGGAAGGATAATGTGGGGATTGGTGGGGTGAACTGGTGCTATAGGCTTTTGTGGGGTTAATCGGGTCTCCCCATTCCAGTCAATCTTCACGACCCCAACACTTATGAATGAATTTCTTATATGAGGCCTGAGCCGAGGTTTCTCTTCTATGTGGATCCCCTGACTTTCGCAGCTGCCGTGGTACGGGCTTTCTCCTTAGCCTTTCTTACTTCTTCTTCCATGGACTTATAACCAAGCCCAAATCTGACTTTCTGCCCCCCTTTGGCTGTGACGGGCTCCCTTCTGCCTTGTAATCTAGGCCCAAGCCTCCTTCCTTTCTAATAGCCCCACTTTTGAAGCATAGCCACTATCGCTATCATTCCCCCTCTGATTCTTGGAATGATGCCCTTGATGGGCTCTGGGAGTATCGTCGGCACCTCATATTCAAAATTGTAGAGGTCGACGTCCTCAGAGGTGTGTAACACATTATAGACACCCAAATTTAGTCCAAGGCCTGATCGAAACACATTTTGAGAAAGGTGCATTTTCAAGCTTTTGACAACATGCATGGAACCTTAAGAATCACCCCAAACCTTTAGGGATCACCCTAGATCCCCTAGGAACCTGCCCCAAACCCTTAGAAATCAATCCTAACCCTTAGAACCCCTTTTAGACCCTAAACTTAACCTTCCCGAGTAATGGATGAAGAGGTGCACTGAAACTAGCTGAGGCCTTCTACTTCTATCAAATCATATACCATTGGAAAGAGGACTTCTCTAGCTTTCCAACGAGCTAAGAGTCGCCTCAATCTAAGTTGTATATCAAAAGTTATGACCATTTAAAAATTGGGTCATTTTGGAGGAATTTTTGCCTGGCCCAACTAAGCCATTTTCCCCCAGAATTTGCCTGGCACAACTAATAGTTGTGCCAGGCTTTTTTCTCCTAAAAATGGCCTGGCGTAACTAATATTTGCGCCAGATAGAAATGGGTCCCCCCACCCCTCGCGAAGCCAACTTCCAGGCCACAGTTCAGCACTATTTTACTGTGCATTTGCCTAACGCAACTATTAGTTCTGCCAGGCATATGAACAGTAACTCTATCTTTTTGCCTCAAAATTCGTGATTGGGGTTTGACTTGTTGACCACCTTGACCTTTGGGGTGTGTTTTGATAGTTCTTTTGCACCCTATTTGCAACCCATTAAGTGGCTTAAAGCCTCACCCCATCATCCACCATTGGAGGACCTTCTCACAGTAGCAGATTAAATGAAGATTTGATGTCCATTACTTGAAATAATATGAAGAAGGTCATTGGCCCAATTAATAGCTCAAGATCAACTTCTCCCATTATCTCTCTCCTGGTATTGTCAAAACCTCAGGCACTGGTTCTCATGGGTCTCAGCATGCAAGGATCTACCGCAATCTTGGTGGCGGTTCTTAGCAGGTATATGTTCAACGCAGACCCATTATCGATCAAAACCAGGGGGATAATCATATTTTTGGACTCAACGATTATATTCAAAGACTTTGAGTGACTACCCCCTTTCTCAGGTAAATCGGCATCAGAAAATGAAATGGCATTTGGAGCCATCACTTGACCAATTATTTGCCCGACTTCATCCGGGCTAACTTGAAGTGAGACATGTGCGTTCTTTAACGCCCCCATTAAAGCTTGAAAATGGAGTGGGGATGTCATTAACAGATCCCATACAGTAACATGGGCAGACATTCTTCTCAACTGAGTCTTCAGTATATGTTCTCGACTCATTTTCTCAAAAGGATTCATGGCGCTATCTTTCTTTCCCTCCGATTAGGCTTGTGCTGCTGCTGGTGCTTCTGGCTGCTTTAATATCTTCCCAGAACGGGTAATAAAGTCCACTGCCCCTTCTCTATTACTACCAGCATTGATATCAGTTTGTTCATAACTTAGCGAGACCTAATGAGGATCATAGGTCGGTCCTGAAATCTGAAATGGTACAACCGGTATTGGAGGCACTTGCACTGCAGACTCAGGAGGTGTGGGCAACACTTGATTTATTTCGGTGGTAGCTAGTTGGGTAGCAAAATTAGGCCAAATGGAGGTGGTGAAGCCTGAAAGTGGTGGTACTGGGGGAAATAGGGTAAAAGTAGGCCATTAGTAGCCGATGGGTGGTGGAGGATTGGGGGTTTGATGGGCCATCGGGTAATTGATAGGGGTGGTGGTGTATGGTTGATATGCATTTATGTACACATAATTGATGGGTGTGGGTGATGGAAAGTAAGCCCTAAGATCCAAGGGTTCAATTTGTGGAGTCAGGACGGGGAAATAATTTGACAAATTTAGGGTTTCAATCACCCCAATATTCCTCTCTTCAATATTTTTCGGTAATGGTGCCACATAGCTCTCCCGATCACTGATGTAATCGGATAGGTCAAACTCAAATTCCTCCTCATATTCCTTTACCATCCCGATGGTGGGTCTAGGACCTGCTCCTCCGATAGGATGTGGGGGTAATGGCACCTGGTGCATATTTGTATATTGGTTCACTTGCGAAGGTGCTAGTGGAATAATTTTCTTGACATCAATTAAATCTTGGATTGCGTGCTTCAATGGGAAGCAGCGATCAGTCGGGTGACCCGAGCCCTGATAAAAATTCCTGTGGGTATTCGGGTCATATTTCTTTAGGATCGGGTGGGGAGGAGGTTGCGATTGATAAATGGTAACTAATCCCTTTTCTATTAATAAAGGAAAAATTACACTTAGTGATTGCCTTAGGGGTGTAAAAACTCTGTCATAGCGGGCTCTCCTCTGCTCCAGAGTCATCTCCATTCCTTGACCTTTCCATGCTCTCTATATCGGCTTAGTTCTGACCGATGCTGGTTGGGCCACTTCGAATTGGAATGGGGTTATATTATTGTTAGGCCTGACATTGGCAATGTTTTGGACATCGGCCCTGGTTCTCTTATCATTCCTTTGTTCTGAAAACCTTCTAACCCCACTGGCTCCACTTGGTATATTTTGTTCAGGCGCCCCTCCCTGATGGCATCTTCACAACGGTTGGCGTTCCTCACCAGATCAGCAAAACTTGACTACAGCTGCTACACGAAAAAGTCTGAGATCATCAGTAGAGTATTCTTGGAAATCATTTTGATTTGCTCATCATCAGGTATCCTATTATGACCTTAACTGCTAGTGCTCTCTACCGCCCCAAGTAGTCGCTAAAGGTCTCATTTGAGTTCTGCTTTAATTAGGCCAAGCCAGACTTACGCGGTTCGATGCCAATATTATAGACATATTGTTCCTAGAACAAGTGCGTTAAGTCCTTCCACGTTTTCATCATAGATTGTTCCAAAGATATAAACCACCTCAGGGCTGGACCTGTCAAACTCTTTTGAAAGACCTTTATCAATAGTCTTTCATCCCCTCCATATTAGCACATGTCCCCACAGTAGGACTTGAGGTGTGTAATAGGATTGCCGATGCCATTGTATTTGTCAAAAGCCAGCATTTTAAATTTACGAGACAAGGGGACCACAACGATTAAGCATAAATTTGTGAAGTTCGTGGCATGGATTTCAGCACCACCCATTTTCATCAACTACTTTTATATCTTGTCCAACTATTCTTTCAGCTGTTCTGACTTCTTAGAAATGGGGGCCGCTTTCTCAACAGTTGGTTGGATTTCACTTTGTGCTACAAGGGGGGAAATGATTGGAGAGGGTTAAGCCTGGTTAATGCTCCAACATAGGCTCTTTTGTTCCCAATCTCATCCTCTTCATATTGCTGGTCGACATAGTGCGCAGTGAGGGTGGGATTCTCATACTGGTGTTGTATAGACTGGATGGGAATGGAATGAGTAGGGGTTGGGTGAGCCCATTGGGAATGAGGGAAAGTTTGTTGGGTGATGGGATGAGTGAAAGTTAGATTTTGGAGTGGGGCCTGATGAGGCCATTGAGCATGGGGGAAGGTTTGAAGATGGCCTTAGGGTGTGGGGCCATGGGAAAATTTGGTTTGAGGTATGGTTTGGGATTGACCCGGGTGTGAAGGTTGGGCGAACTGCATTATTCTTCTGAATTCTGATTGGCTAAAATAGATATGAGAAAAAGGTATAAATAGAGGAGCAACGACATTGAAAGGGATCTAGAAATTGAGAGAGCAGAGTCGAGATCGAATTCATTTTTCCCTCCAATTTTTTCCTCTTTTTTCCTCCATCTTCCTCGCCATTAGCCAATGATGGTTGGCTAAAAACCTCTTCAGTAGCTAGGGTAAGGGTATGATCTGTAATTAAGAGTTTCAGAGGCTTTGTGAGGGATCGAATGTTGCACAGATTATAGATCTGAGCACATCATAGTAAGTAATAGCATTGTAAAGGAATTGTGGGTTTTAGAGTTAATTCTGAGCTACATTTCATTTATTCGTATTTGATTTTCTTAGTTTGGATACTCCTGTGAGCCAGCCAGAAATGGGGAGCTTGTAGCCTGGCATTCACAGCATCTACAATGGTTAACCTGTTCTAATTAAAACCATTGGCTCAAGATAATCTCTGGGATGGCCTGTTACCATTAAAGTGGATAGATCATAGCCTTAGGATTGCTTTGATATGTTGGGACAATCTCTGGGTTGGTTTGTGACCATTAAAGTGGACAGATCATAGCCTAAGGATTACTTCAATTCTCTGGTTGAGATTGGATTCTTATACCACACATCTGCTAGGGTAAAACCTGGGGAGCTTGTAGCCAGATGAAGGATTGTTGCAGATCTAATCTAAGCATTGCCTTTGATTTAATCAATTTTTAGTGAAATATCAAATCCCTAGCTACTGATCTTCATCCTTTTGAATTTTAATCCATTTTTCTTCACTTCTGTGTTTTCTTAAGCTCCGGATCAACTACATTTAATTTTTGTAGTTCGTAGTGACAAAACCCAAAAACCTCTCCTCTTTCTTGTTTTAGAATAGCTTAAAGTAGGATAGAGTGTCAGATCTATTGTAGATCTAGAGATCCATCATAGTTTATTCACATTTTCCCTTTGGACATACCCTTACCTATAAAACTTGCTACAATAGCCCTGTATCTTACAGGTCTAAGAGATTGTAGTTGTGCTGAATTTATCCTTTGCTTTAATTTGATTCGATTTTGTTACTCACTAAATCAGTACACTCGATTTTCCCAACACCCATACTTAAAGATTGGCATAAAGCAATGGCGCAAAGATCCAATGGTTGTGCCGATCTTATGAGGTATTGATTTCCCCCCTTTGATTGGCACGGGTGCCCCTACACGAGGTAGGGTTCCGAGTTTTTGAGCGAACTCGTCGACCTAAAAGTTAATTTGGCATAACTTCCCGAGGGGAGTGAATATTGATGTCGCAACACTTTTTGAGAATGTGTGCCGCTTTTGATAATGCACCCTGGATCATCATGATCTAGAGTGCCCAAATTCAAATAATACTAAACAGATCTTGCCAAAATTGGGTGTCTATCGAAGGAGACACTCAATCTTGGTCTCTGCAAATGTTGATCATACAAATAAATAATTATGCAAAAAATATGCACACATCAGGGGCAAATAAAAATAAAGGTGAATGAAAGTCCTGACCCAGATCCTGTTCGGGTACTATTTATGGGAACAAACGACCATCCAGCAGATACCCAGATGCATGGCATACACTTTACAGGGATATCGTACAAATGCAGGTTTCAAAGCCTGCACCCTAGAGTGAGCCCTTCTAAATGCATATTTGAATATAGTCATTTGATAGGTAATTTCCTTTTTGACAGGTTGGTCTTAACGAATGATTGATCTCTTTATGAGGAATTTAAAGTTTAAGACACTTAAGTTCACATAAATCCAAAAATAGAGCGCTCAGTGCAATGATTTAGCAATGGAATAAACCTGATCGAATCATTGACTGTCTGACCAGGAATGACACCATTGCTCCTACTTTAAAGTACGATCCAAAGATCTAAGGTGAACCTTAGATTTAGGACTTTAATTTAGCACACCTGCATTGCTGGTAAAATATTAACATTTTATTGCATTTGAACCACGCATGTGCGTAGCTGTGTGTCAAAAAGTACAAATTTCTTTTTCTTTTTCAAAATAATTTTTTTTTAATAGACCAAATGTGGGGGTTGAGATGCTTCATCGGATCCGTCCATCGCCGAGAGGTTGCCTGCCTTGAGGCTTTAGGCCTTTTGATGTTCCTGCACATTCTCAAAAGTTAGTCCATTTTTTTCTTTATATAGATAACGAATGTGCATCCTAATTAACTGATGATTTTCTTTTTTTTATTTACAACCCTTTTTTACTCATAGTGCCTAAGACGGGCTTTCACCATGCCCGCTATCGCCCTCTTTTTTACTCGTAGCTCCCATTCAAGTTTTCACTACGTCCATTAGTTTTACTTTTTTACCCCAAGCGCCATTTCAGGTTTTCTATTGGTCCGCACAAACTCGCTCTTTTTAATCGTGACACCCTTTCGAGTTTTCACCAATTACTCTTTGCTTTGAGCTCGTATATTTATTTTATTTTATTTTTCTTTCAAGGACCACGACATGGACGTCCGGCAGGATGGAATTCTTTGTTGTCTCTCAGCTTTGCTCGTGCTGATTCAACGGATGTTGTGACTACTTGTGGACCTTAAGGAGGGCTTTCTTTAAGGATGCATCTGCCCATGGGATAGGTTAAGAATTTTGAAGATATTCTCAAGTTTCAAAAGGTTTTCTTGATTGGGTTCCAGTTGCAATAATACACTTCTTCCTTGGGGATTTTGACTGTACATGCCCCACTCTTTCTTTTCTATAATTTTTTTATTCTTTTTCTTTTCAGACAATCTCTTTTTAGGATTTCACTTTTGTGATTTTTTGGGATTTGATGGTAACACTTTTTCTCCTTTTTTTGTTTGGTATATACACTTTTTTTATCTTCTTTTCTAGGGAGGGGTTTATGAATGAAAGGCCAATGGCTCAACGGGTGTAGCAAAGGGTATAATCATTCAGGGATGCTTTTTTACTACTTGGCTTTGAAATGATGACCTCTTTTTTAAAGGATCCTTAAGCAGTCACGTATCTATTTTTATCAGTACTTACCTTGTGGGATATTTTGGAATAGAATCGTTGGATGTATCCAGTGTTGATTGGCTCAGGAAAGTGATTTCCATCCATGGTGGCGAGGCGGAGCGCGTATCCAGGGAGTACTTGATGACGAAGGGCCCTTTCCAGTTGGGCTTGAATTTTCCTCTCGGATCAGCATGGAGAGAAGGGAGGATTTTCCTAAGTACAATGTCACCCACTTTCAAATCTTGAACGCGGATTGTTGTAAGTGCGTACGATTCACCCTTGATAGTCTTGAGTATGACACAATGCTTGAAGCCTTTTCTCATCGATTAGGCTCAACTGCTCAGAGTGGGACCTTACTCTTTTAACTTCTAGTAAATCTTTTTTGATGAGAATGCAAAGGGAGGGCACTTCGACCTCAACTGGTAGCACGACCTCGATTTCATACACAAGGGAGAATGGTGTTGCCCCTATTACGGTACAGATCGACTTTCGATAGGCCCATAATGTGAATGGTAACATTTCACTCTAATCTTGATAAGTGGTGACCATTTTCTTAAGGATGCGTACAAGTGTCTTGTTAGCGGCTTCGACGGCTTAATTAGTTTATGGTCGATATGGTGATGAGCGGTGATGTTTGATCTTATACTGCTCGCATAAGGCTCTAATGCGCTTGTTTGCAAAGATGGTACCGTTATCCGTGATGATGTCCTTAGGCATGCCGAATCGACAGATGATGTTGTTCTTCATAGATTTCGTAACATGACTAGCCATAATATTCGCGTAAGATGTGCCTATGCCCATTTGGTGAAGTACTCGATGACGACGAGTATGAATTGATGCCCGTTGGAAGCTTTCGGATTGATCCTTCCAACGATGTCGAGGCCCTATGTGGCAAATGGCCATGGACTGGTCATGTTGTGTAGATCTATAGCAGGAGGATGTATCAATCTAGAGTGTTCTTGGCATTTGTAACACTTCTTAACGTGCTTGCAACAGTTAGTTTTCATGGGGGTTCAGAAATACCCTTGTTGTAGGATCTTCTTGGTGAGCATGTGCCCATTGACGTGGGCCTCACATACCCCTTCATGGATCTCTTTCATGATGTTGGCTGCCTCGACTTCAGTTAGGCATTTGAGTAGGATGTTATTATATGATCGCTTGTAGAGGCACTCGCCATAAATGACATAGTTCGTAACTAAATGTTCGATGATTTGCCTGTCCGTCTTGGACGCACCTTCCGAGAAAGCTCATGTTTCAAGGAAATTCTTGGTATCTGAGAACCATGGGGGCTCATCATCAGGTTTTTTGGATCCCTCAATTTGGAGGTAAAAGGCTGTCTCATTCCTTTGTCCGATCATGATTAGTTTAATTTCGACACCATATGGAATTTTGACCATTTATGTCAATGTTGCTAGTGCATCGGCAAAGCGATTTCTTGCTCACGGGACATAGGAAAAGGGAACATCAACGAAGCACACGATCATAGCTTCGAGGTGCTCATGGTATGGGATCAACTTTTCATCCTTTATCTTTCAGTCTCTGTTGGTTTGGCAAATGATCAGCTGTGAATCGCCAAACACCCTGAGATGAGTTACGTTCAGGTCAAGTGCTGCTTGTAAGTCTGCTATGTAGGCTTCATACTCGGACATATTATTAGTGCAAGGGAAATTAAGCTTGATGTAGACTGGTACATGTGACCCTTTTGGCAAGATTAGAATAGTGCCAACTCCTTGACCTTCGGCATTTGCTGCCCCATAAATGTGCATTACCCATGACTCCTCTATCTCCTTCATGTCATCCTCTGTCATAGACAACTTGTCTTCATCTGGGAATTCAGTTTTCAAAGGCCGGTAGTTAGGTAAGGGATTCTCGACCAGATGATCAGTGAGTGCTTGCTCTTTTATTGACTTCTAAGTTACAGACGTGATGTCAAATTCAGATAAGAGAAGTTGCCAGTGTGCAGTTCGGCCAGTGAGGGCCGACTTTTCAAACAAGTACTTCAACAGATCCATTTGTGCTAGCTAGAGAATGGCTTGGGATAGCAAATAATGACGAAGCCTCTGTGTAGCCCAAACAAGAGCTAGACATGCTCTCTCGAGATGAGAATAGCGTGTCTCGTAGTCGGTGAATTTCTTGCTCTGATAGTAAATGGCCTGCTCTCTTCTTCCAGTCTCATATTGTTACCCTAGGACACATCCCATTAATAATTCTGTTGTGGATAGGTACATTAATAGCGATATCTCAGGTACTGAGGGTACCAAAATAGGCGAGTTGAGAGGATAACCTTTGATCTTATCGAATGCCGCTTGACAATCATCATTCCATTCAACGGGCGAATCTTTTTTTGGTAGCTTGAAAATCGACATGAAGATAGGAGTTAGTTGTACAATGAACCAACTGATGTACTGTATCCTGCCCAAGAAGCTTCTGGCCTCTTTCTCTGATGATGGTGGTGGCATTTTGATGATAGCTTTTACTTTGATCGGGTCAACCTCTATGCCGCTTCTGCTAACGATGAAGCCTAGTAGTTTTTCTGACATGGCGCTGAATGCACATTTATGAGGGTTCAGATGCAACCTGTATTTTCTTAGCATCTCAAACAACTTTTGAAGGTTTATCAAATAGTCACCTCTCTCTGGTGACTTAGTGATCATGTCGTCGACGTATACCTCACTTTCTCAGTGCATCATGTCGTGGAACAGTGCTGGCATCACTCTCTGATATGTTGCCCTAACATTTTTCAATCTGAATGGTATGACTCGGTAGCAGAACGTTCCCCATGGAGTGATAAATGTTGTTTTCTATCGGTCCACTTCCATCATTTTGATTTGATTGTAATCGAAGAATCTGTCCATAAATGAGAGCATTCCATGCCTGACAGTGTTATCGACCAAGATGTCGATGTGTTGCAAAGGGAAGTCATCTTTCAGGCTCTCCTTGTTAAGGTTTCAAAAATCAATGCACATGCAAACCTTTCATTCTTTCTTTAGTACCGGGATGATATTAGCTAACCACTGCGGGTATTTAGAGACCATGAGAAATCTCATGTCATACTGCTTGATGACCTCATCTTTTACTTTTAGCATCCATTCTGGCTTGCGACGCCTTGACTTTTGCTCAACCAGCTTCACATCAGGATATAATGGCATCTCATGCTTGACCAAATCGGTGTCCAATCTAGGCATATTCTCATGACCATGTAAAGATGTCTTGGTATGACCGAAGGAAGTCAATCATGCTTTTTCTTTCCTCAGGAGACAACGATGTTCCAATCTTAGTGATTCTAGGAACCTCATCGGTGCCCAGATTGACATCTTCTATTTCTTCAAAAATCGGCGTAGGGCCATTCTTAAAATCGGCATATTGGTCAAGGAGCTCATTGGGGAGATCCTCAGCTGGGTCATGCTTCTACAGACTCGTGATTCCTACCTCTTCTTGTATTTCTACATAAATGGGGTCGATTTCACGTGGGATGAGTTTTTCAATTAAGGCATCATTTTTCTTTTTCCAAGGAATTTTAAGAGATAATATTTTTAAAGTTTTCTATATGTTTTCTATTTTTTCATGGTTTTCCTTTTCTTCAAAAATTGGCCCTTGGGAACGCGGGTCTTTGTACATGCATGGCATTGCTTGACAAAGGCTAGTCTCTCTTTTTATAGGTTATTTTTTTTGGGAAGCTGGTGCCATATTTATGGTCATTTGATGCTTCCAGAGTTAGGGGCATGGAAGCCCAGTTGAGATGACTTTGGGTGGTCAGCCTCCATCATGTTTACCATTGGATCATCTGGGACCTAGTCCTCAAACATAAACACGAGTTTTGGATGGTTTAGGATGGGTGGCTGGATTGGTAAGGGTTCCTCCTCAAAAAGTGAAAATAAGGCGAGGTCTATTTCAATTTTTTGAGGGATGATTTGGGGATTGATTTGGTGGATGGCCACCAATTTTTATGGAATCAACTGCGTTGCCCCATTTTTGTCAATTTTGATAACCCCCCCCTGTGCTCATGAATGTGCTTCGAATGTGAGGCCATGATCGGGGTTCATCTTCCAAGTCTATCCCCCTAGTCTTGGCAATTGAAATGGCTTGGACCTTTCCCTCGGCCACCTGGATCTCTTCATCGGAAGGCTTATAGCCTAAGCCAAATTTGGCTCTTTGTTCGCCTTTCGCTCTGACCGGGTCTCTTTTGCCTTGTAGGCGAGGACCCAAACCTTTTTCTTCTTGATAGCCCCATTTCTGGAGCATCACCATTGCCACAACCCTCCTCCTCTGATTTTTTCGGTGAGCTCTCCAAGTGGTTCTGGCGCCACTGCCGCTGACACATCATACTGAAAACTATGAAGCTCTGTGTCCTCAGCTAGGTGCGGCACATCCAACATTTTGATATTTTTAATGTTGTGGGCCATTTTTTCTTTTTCTTCTCGCCCCTCTCCCATGATGGTTACAATTCTTTCTTCAAAGATGAATTTGAGTTGGTGTAGAGTAGAGGGGACTGCCCCAATTTCATGCAGCCATGGATGCCCTAGCAACAAGTTGAAGGAGGACTTGATGTCCATGACTTGGAATAGGATTGAGAAGGTCATTGGCCTAATGGTGTCCTCAAGATCTATTTCTCTTATCACTTCCCTCCTTGTATTATCGAAACCATGGGCTCCTATTCTGGACGTTTGGAACATTGACGGGTCGACCCCAATCTTGGTCATAATCTGCAACGGGCATACATTTAATGTCGGACCATTGTCTACTAATATCAATGGTATCACGATGCTCTCGATTTCTGCTATGATATTGAGTGGGTCCCTCCTGCTGGAAGATCAGCAACATAAAATGAGATGGCATCGGGGGGCTAATACTTGGCCAATCATTTATCCCACTTCATCAGGGGAGACTTTGCATGATACATAGGCCTATTTTAGTGTCCCTATTGAAGCTTGGAAATGAAGTGGGGATGTCATTAGTAAGTCCCAGATGGTGATGTGAGCCAACGTTCTTTTGAGATGTGTTTTTAACGAGTGCTCTCTGCTCATCTTTCCCAACGGATGCACCGCTATAAGTTCTCTTCTTTCTTCTAGCTAGGTGGGCTCCAGTTCCTCAGGCTGCTTTGAGATCCTTCCTAATTGAGTAATGAACTTGACTGCCTTTATTTTGCCACTACCAGCATCTATTTGACTTTAGTCGAGTGGGACCTGATGGGGATTATATGTTGGTCTGAGGATCTAGAAGGGAATGGATGGAGATGTCGGGTATGATTGAACTGGCGGAGCTGACATGGTGAAGCTGGGCCTAATTTGGTTGACTTGTGCTGCGACTGGAGGCACTGGTAGAGGTGTGGGAAAATTAGGCCAACTATACTAGATAGTTGTTGGTGGTGAATATACAGGTGGGGGTATGGGGAAGTTGGGCTAATTGTAGGAGGTAGGAGCTAATTCTGAAGGCTGGGTAAAATTGGGCACCATGTAATTTATGGGGGTTGGTATTGGATATGATTGGTACTACAGAGGGGAGACCCAATTGGGTTAGACCTAATTAACGGGAGCTGGTGTGGGAATGTACAACCTCAGATCTAGAGGCGCAACTATTTGTACTGGTGCTGCTTGAGGTGTTGGGCTTGGAAAATAATTCACTATGTTCAAAGGCTCAACTACCCCGATGGTTTCAACTTTTTGATTCCACTGCCCTGAGGCTCCGTAGTTTCCCCTATGTCGATATAATCTGAGGGGTTGACCTCTTCCATTTCTCCCTTTAGCATATTGATGGGTGGCCCTTGGGCCCATTACTCCCTGCGGGTGTGGTTGTAATGGCTCCTGGTGGATGTTGGTGTGCTGATTGGCTTGGGGAGGTGTCGGAGGGATGAGCTTTCCTGCCTCAATGAGGTCTTGTATTGCATGCTTTAGCGGATAACATTAATCAGTCGGGTGTCTCGGTTCTTGATGGTAATTGTAATGTGCACTGGGATCGTAACCTCTAGGGGGCGGATTCAGCGGAGGTCCTAGTTGGAGTATGGTGACCAGACACTTTTCAACCTGTATGGGCAACAAGATATTCAGGGACTGCCCTAGGGGAATGAACACTCAGTTATATCGGATCCTTCTTTGTTCAGGGGTCATTTACATCGATAGGATGTTGTTAAGCCTTAGAGCTTGATTTGTCAGAATTGGAGCTGGATGTGCTGCCGTAAACTGATATGGTGCTATGTTTGCTATGGGTGGTGAGGTTATTGTTGCATGAACCTCTCCCCCTATTCTTTTCTCGATTCTCTGTTCAGTGAATTTATGGGCCCCACTGGCTACATTCTTGTTCAACCACCCCTCTCTGAATGCATCCTCACAGTGATTGGCGTTTCTTACCAGGTTAGTAAAACTAGATTGCTACTAGTATATGAAGAAATTCGAGATAACTAGAAGATTATTTTTTGAGATCATCTCAATTTGTTTATCATCAGGTATCTGATTTTTCACTTGGGTTGCCAATGCTCTCCATCTCCCGAGGTATTCATAAAGGTCTCATCAGACTTCTGTTTCAATCGGGTCAAATCACACTTGCATGGTTCTATGTTGATGTTATAGAAATACTACTCCTGAAACAGGTGGTTCCGGTCCTTCCATGTTTTCAACATAGATGGTTCAAGAGAAGTAAACCATCTCAAAGCTGGACCAGTGAGACTTTTTTAGAACACTTTGATGAGGAGTCGTTCATCTCCTCCATATTGATACATGTCTCCACAGTGGGACTTCAGATGGGCGATAGGGTTGCCGGTGCCATCGTATTTGTCAAAGGTGGGCACTTTAAATTTATAGGGTAATGGCACCTTGAAAAAAAGACAGATCTGAAAATTCTATGGCATGAATCTCGGCCCCACCCAACTTCATCAGCTGATTTTTTATTTTGTCCATTTGTTCTTTTAGCAGTTCAATTTCTCTGGATGCAAATGCTAGGGTTGGTCCCCCAATAGGTTGTGGGCTAGTAAAGGTGGGTTGTGGGGGGATATTGGATGTGGAAGATAAATGGGGTAAATTGGATGTGGAAGATAAATGGGGTAAATTTTGGGTGGATGGGGGAAATTTGGGTATGCTGGATGTGGAAGGGAAATGGGATAAATTTTGGGTTGTTGTGGGGATTGGGTTGGATTTTGCATGGATGTGGGGAAAAATGGAGATTATGTGGAGTGGGTGTGGATGGAAATTTGGAGGTGTCTTGAGTGGATATGGATGGGGGAAAATTGGGGGTATTTGGATTGGAGGAAAATTTTGAAAAATGTGGGATGATTGTGGATGGATTTTGGGTAGTTGTGGATGAAAAATGGGGTAAAAAATGGGGTTGATTTTGAGTGGTGGTAGATGGAAAGATCGGTGCACCGAATGGTTCGGTGACATTGAACGGGGATTGGGTGGAAGGACTGGAGAGGGGTATTTCCTCCATGTGGGAATGTGATGGGGAAGATGGTGGGGATGAATCAGGGTCGGCGTAGGCCGGATCAAACACCCATGACATGGTTTATTGGCGGGTTGGGTACGGTTTCCTCGAGTGAGGAACAAAAAATCGTCTTCTCTTTCCCCTTTGGGATGATGGAGGATAAGGCGATGCCATTGTTCAGGCACCACAAGCTCTTCTTTTTTGGATTTTTAATTTTCTTGATTTTTTTCTTTTGGGGGTAATTTTTGAATCATGATGATGAGAACCCCCTTTTCGGATGGTGTGAACACCCCTAATGCCTCCCACAGTGGGATCCCAATGCACTTTTGAAGAATCAAAGGAAATTCTTTGATCTATGTAAAAGCATGAAAATCCATGTGACAACCTGATCCCTCAAAAGAGTCAATAAGAGGGCGTTTTGGGTGTCAAGGGTGTGAGAATTATCAGTAATGTTAAAACCAACTACAGGGAGGCGAGGTAATGCCCCTTAGGGCTTTTCCTTCACTTTTCGGGTCCCTCCTTTCCGTGCCTAGAGGATACAAGACTTTTTCGATTCCGCTAGCGTTCTCCCCAGGGTTTTAAGGCTTGTAACAAGTTCAGTCACCAACCCGATATATACCTTCGGCGCAAGCACCTTCTAAGGTATTGAATTTTCAAGATCATCACCACTAGGTTGGGAACCAGGTTGGTTGTATCGTTGCCTAATTCCCCCCTTCAAAATCTACGAGCGCAAAAATGAATTAAGTCTTTTGTTGGTTAAATTTTTAGTTCAGTTTTAAGGGAGTTTACTTAACTTCAAAAGCGCCGCCTCTATGGGTCAGCGTCCACTGATGGTATATGACAAGGAATAAGAAAAATTATAGGGCCAGTCAAGCAACTAGACGAGAAAAGTAAATTGCATCAAGTAGGTTTGGCCCGCCAATCGGCAAAGGCGGTAAATGACAAAATCATAGGGGTAAGTAAAAAAATTGCTCAAATAGCCCCGCCAATTGACTAAGTCTTGTAAATGACGGAATTGTAAGGGTAAGTAAAAAATTGCTCAAGTAGGCTCGCCAATCCGCTAAGGCTTGTAAATGACTGAATTGTAGGGGTAAGTATGAAAGGTGCAGAATCGTAGTGGTGTGTTAATCAGTGAAAAATACCAATTTTCACCTCCTAACCTGACCTTTGATGGACCTTTGAGTTGACTACTAATGTGTCTTGAGTGTGTTTTATAGTTAAGCAATAAATTACAGTCATAGTGTAGACATCCATCTAAAAATATCAAAGAAGAGACCTGCTACCTAAACATGTGCTCTTGCAGCTTAAAAGGCCAGCCAATCAAGCAGTTCACAGAGCCTCAGAGGTCTATGAGAATGACATGTGTCCAACTGGGCAGACATGGGACCAAGAGCAGCTGCATTGGATGAATATTGAACTCCTCAAGAGGCTACTGTGTGTTGGATAGATGAAGGGAAGCACCCCAAAACTGTGTGCCAGCTGTGGAAGCAAAGAACAGGATATGTCGAGAGGTTAATCCAACCTGTCGATAGGTCTAGGTGCTGAAATATGAAGATATTGAGAGGTTTCAGAACCTGTCGATGAGTTAAAGTTGAAGAAGGTAACCTGTCGAGAGGTTCTTAAACTGTGTTTCAACCTGTCGAGAGGTACTGAGGTGAAAAAGTAAAGATATCGAGAGGTTGACAGAACCTGTCAAATGGCTTAAGCTGCACCAGAGCAACCTATCGATTAGTACAATTGGACCTGTCGAGAGAAATATTGAAGCAATCATCCTCGTGAAGCACAGATGGTTGAAATCAATCCTGTCGAGAGGTTACCATGAACGTATCGAGCAGTAAAAGACAACCTAGCAAAGACTTACCTGAAGTTACATTCATTCTCCCGAGGATGCCTTCAACCTATTGAACAGAGGAAAGAACCTGTCGAGAGGATGCCTAAAGCTGTATAAGATACCGAGAGGTTGAATTATAACTTGTCGAGAGGATGGCTGGAGCTAGGACAACATTAGGTATTGTTGTCAACCTATCGAACAGCAGAACATGTCCTGTCGAGAAGTACAATTAACCTGTTGAATGAAGCATTAAGCACCAGCAGAACCTATCAAGAGTTTCCCTGAACCTCTCGAAACATGATTTAGGAACTCCTCAGTTCCAGTTAAGACTGCAGCTCACTCCAGTACTTTGTGCACACATGTCCCAAGCCTGTTTAACTAGTTTGAGGGTATTTTAGAATACAAATGGGCACAAATGGGAACCCTCTAACCAACTCACATGTACTTGTCCAGTTTGAACCAATTAGGGGGAGCTTCTAGAAGCAAAATCAGTGACATCAGCAGCTCATAATAAGATAATTATTCCCTTGAGCTCTGATTGGCTGAAACAGATCTGAGGACAGAGGGGAAGACTATAAATGAAAGAAAAGTTCCACAAAAGATCAATCCAGAAATTAAGAGAGCTCAGACCAAATTCAAAATTCTCCTTTCCCTCAAAAATCTCTTCCTTCTTTCTTCTTCCCCCACTCTCTCTTTAGCCAACCTTGGTTGGCTAAGCACTTTCAGTAGCTAGGGTGAGGTGAGAGTTTGAAATTGACAGGTTCAGGGCTTTGTATGGGGATTGGATGTTGCACAAATTGCAGATCTAAGCATAGTGTAATGTAAGTTTGAGTTGAATCAGTAAATTGTGGATTATAGAGTTAATTTTGATCTATAGATCTTTTGATTGTCATTTGATTTCCCTAGATTAAATCTCCCTGTGGATTTCTAAGCTTGTAGCCGTGCATCCACAGCATCTGCAATAATCTAATTGTTCTAATTAAAACCTTAGGATTGGAAGAAATCCCTAGGATGATCTATGGCCATTAAAGTGGACAGATCATAGCCTTAAGATTAATCCAATTCTCTGGTCTAGATTGGATTCTTATACCTTGCATATGAGCTTGTAGCCAGATGAAGGATTACTATAAATCAATCTCCTACATTGCCTCTGAACCAATCAATTTTAAGTGAAGACCAAAATCCCCAGCTACTATTCTTCCCCTTTTTTATTTTAAATTCCCCAAATCATTTTCTCCATTTCTTTAAATCCATGTTTTACTCAACTCTGGATCATTTGGTTTTACCTTTAATTTTTTGTAGTTTTAGTAAAGTGACAACATCTTAGAACCTCTCCTCTTTCCTTTCTGGCTTTATTTTAAATTAGGATAGGATAGAGTGCCAGATTTGTTATAGATATGGAGATTTATCATATTTTGAACCACATTTTCTTATGGACATACCCTTACTTACCCCTTAAAGCTTGCTACAACAGCCCTGATTCTTGCAGGTCTGATTGCCTTACCTTGGTCCCATTTTGTTGTGATTTGTCCTTTAGTTTGCTGGTTTTAACCCTCTAATAATTACAATGTAGGCAGCACAACAAGTTTTTGGCACCTCTACCGGGGATCAATGTTTTTAGAATTGGTAGATCTAAGTTTTTGTTATTTTATATTTAGATTCATACTTGTCTGTTTTGTGTTTGACTAATTGCTGTTATAGTTTTTTATAGTTTAATTTTGTGTGCAGATCTGAATCTGTAGTCCTGAGAGGAGCATTATGCTAATTGGAGGAGCAAGTTGTGCTTGAGTTTGCATTTCCTAACTCTTTTACATTTTTAGATCTGTAAATTTATAGATTTGCAGCAATAGTTATTTGTTTTTGTAATTGTTTTGTTGAAATCTGTACTGTAATTTATGTGCTGTACTTTGTTTCTGCTGTGTGTATGTTTAGTAAAAGATCTCTCAATCCTGAGATTGTTCCTTTAGATCTTGAAGTTGAGAGACTTCTCAGACCTAGGCAGTCCCTACACACACCTATGATAAATTATGATATTGCTACAATGGGTGAGCAACCTAGGACATTGAAAGAATTCAATGCACTAGGGGAATACAATTCCCCCTTCTGCATTCAATTCCCTATTATCCAAGAGAACTATGAGATTAAACCTTTCATCATACAGATGTTGCTCTCATATCATGGACTAAGTAAGCAAGACCCATACAAGCACAATGATGAATTCCTAGGCTTGTGTACTACTTTCAACATTACTGGTTTGGGGGAGGAAGCAATCAGGTTGATACTCTTTTCTTTGTCATTAAAGGACAAAGCCAGAACTTGGCTGTCTATGTTCCCAACCAACAGAATTCAGTCATTGAATGACCTTCAATGTCAATTTCTGGCCAAATTTTTCCTCATGTCCAAAACAAGTCAGCTGAGGAAGAGCATAATCTCCTTGACTCAGTCCCATTTGAAGACTTTCACCAAGCATGGGAAAGATTTAAGGAGCTCTTGAAGCAATGTCCCCATCACCAAATTCCTAAATGATAACTTGCTCAAAGCTTTGGCCAAGGAATTGATCCCGGCAGGGACATGGTGGATGCCTCATGTGGGGGTATTTACCTCCACAAGATAGCTGATGAGGCTTGAAAATTGTTTGATATAATTAGTGAAAACTCCATGCAAAGGGAGATTCTATCTAGGGACGTTGAGACTCCTGTTAGATTTGTTAGAGAGAACACTACAAGAGGGAAAATTTATGAGGTCAGTGGTTATAATGATTTGGAAAGAAAGTTAGATAGCTTGACTCAGAAATTTGATCAGCTCATGAGAGTAATGCAATCTCTAATGACGGCCAAAGTGGAGGAGGCATGCTTGATATGTCAGTCCCCCACTCACTCCCTTGAAGAATGTCCCTCTGCTACCTAATTTCTAGATCTGGTTATGGAACATGTGAATGCTGCTTAGTTTTTTGGACAACAGGCAGCTGCTGGTTATCATTAGAAAAACCACCTCAACCTGAGGTGGAGGCAAGATAATTTTCCATACCAGCAGTAACAACAACAACAACAACCCATACCATATAGAAATGCTCAGCCCTACCAGCATAATTACTTCCCAAGGCCCCAATACTAGCAGCCTATGGCCCAGCCAATGGCACAACCTATGCATCAAAGTGTACGAGCCTCAGCACCCTCTAGATCCCTCACATTTGAAGAGCAAGTTCTAGCTTCATTACAGAATTTGGGTTCTTTATCTCAAATAGTTAACTCTCATAGCCAAAGTATTAAGAAGATAGAGGACCACCTTGGTCAGCTATCCAATACTTTGACTAGGAGAGAAGAGAGAAGACTGCCTAGTCAGCCTATGAACAACTCAAAAAGGCAATATACGGAGGGTGAGACTTCTTCACATGAAGAAGCTAAATCTGTCACCACTTTGAGAAGTGGAAGGTTGGTTGATAACAAAGTTGGTGTTGAACCTGATGAGAAAAGTATAGAAAAATAAAGAACATCACATGATAATATGCAGCAGGAGCAGTATATGAGAAATAAGGGGGTTGTTGATGAACCCCAACAGAAAGAGGAAAACAAAAATAAGGAAAAAACTGATGAGATTGTTAAAGTAACAAATGGGAGATCAGTCCCTCATTTGCCATTTCCCAATGCAATTTAGGCACCTTCTCCTTTTGACAAGGGGAATGATAAAGTTGAGGAAATGATGGAAACAATTAAACAAGTGAAGATTAATTTACCTGCACTTGCTACAATCAAGCAAGTGCTAGCCTACGTAAAGTTTTTGAAAGATTTGTGCACACACAAAAGACAATCTAGGATACAGCTATCCAAGAAGGTCTTTTGTGCTATGAAAGTGAACCAAGTGTTGTCCATCACAACCCTAACAAAGCTCCAAGACCCTGGAGTTCCCACAATCCCTTGCATCATTGGGGATCACACTATTGAAAAAGCCTTGTTAGATTTGGGAGCCAGTGTGAACCTATTTCCATATTCAGTTTATGAGAAGTTAGGTTTGGGAGAATTGAAGCCCACACATGTGGTATTACAGCTGTCTGACAGATCTGAAAGGAGGCCAGTGGGAATGATAGAAGATGTGTTAGTTAGTGTTGAACAGTTTTTCTATCCAACAGATTTTCTGGTTTTTGACAAGGAACCAAGCAAGTGAACTACTTCCATTCCTATAATTTTTGGCAGACCTTTCTTGGCCACTACCAATGCTTGTTTACAATGTAGATCAGGTATAATGGAGGTATCTTTTGGCAATATAAAAGTAAAATTGAATGTTTACAATACAGCAAGTCAGCATCACTTGGATAGTGAGGACTATTTTTTGATTGATGTGCTGGATGAGCTTGTGGAAGAGACTTTTCCCAAGCTGCTGCATTGTAATGACATTGGTGATGTTTTAGAAAATGTGTGGAGTGAAATTGTGGAAGAAAAGGCCCCCACACCTATAATTCAAGAGGTGAAAGCCTTAAATTCTGAAGTGGGGCCAGCAATAAAGTATCCTCCTTAGAAACTAGCTGTGTTGCTTCTTCCACCACCTTCTAAGACACCTTTGTTGCCTTCACTCATAAGCCCACCTGATGTGGAACTGAAATAGCTCACCAAGTCTTTAAAATATGCATTTTAAAGAGCAAATCAGAAGTTTCTTGTGATAATTTCTTCTTCCCTCGCTGATGAGCAAGAAGAAGAGCTATTATGTGTGTTGAAAAGGCATAAGAGAGCAATAGGTTGGACTATTGCTGATCTTGAAGGAATCAGTCCTGTTGTTTGTATGCATAAGATCCATTTGGAAGAGGGTTCCAGAACCTCTAGAGAGATACAGAGAAAGTTAAACCCCCATATGTAAGAAGTGGTGATGAAGGAGGTGGTTATGCACATAGCATTCCCTTGATGATTTCAGATTAGTTATGATGAGTTTGAAAAAGGATTTAGATATTAAATTTGTTTATAATTACTGTTTTAAAATTTCTAAATTCGAAAGGGTAAGGTATGGAATAAAGTTGAATTTGTGGGGACCAAACTTTTAACTGTTTGCACTTGATTTAATCATGTTCATATGGAAGTTTGTGGGTAACATCACTGAAAACCCTCAGGAGACTTCACTCCTCCACTAGGGATCACCTAGGGGTTTAAAAGGCTTGATGCATATGCTAAATGCATCTGTGCTCCCAAAAAAGTGGCATTTTCTATTTTCAATAATTATTTTTAAATTCTCCTTTCCTTAGGGACTAGCAAAGTTTAGGTTTGAGGGTGTATTAATCAGTGAAAAATACCATTTTTCACCTCCTAACCTGACCTTTGATGAACCTTTGAGTTGACTACTAATGTGTCTTGAGTGTGTTTTGTAGTTAAGCAATAAATTGCAGTCATAGTGCAGACATCCATTTAAAAATGCCAAAGAAGAGACCTGCTGCCCCAACATGTGCTCATGCAGCCCAAAAGGCCAGCCAATCAAGCAGTTCACAGAACCTCAGAGGTCTTTGGGAATGGCATGTGTCCAACTGGGCACACATGGGAGCAGGAGCAGCTACATTGGATGAAGATTGAACTCCTCAAGAGGCTACTGTGGTTGACAGATGAAGGACAACACCCCAAAATTATGTGCCAACTATGGAAGCAAATAACAGGACATGTCGAGAAGTTTATCCAGCCTGTCGATAGGTCTATGTGCTGAAATATGAAGATATCGAGAGGTTTCAAAACCTGTCGATGAGTCAAATCTAAAGAAGGCAACCTGTCAAGAGGTTCTGAAGCTGTGTTTCAACCTGTCGAGAGGTACTGAGGTGAAAAAGTAAACATATCGAGAGGTTGACAGAACCTGTCGAATGGCTTAAACTGCAGCAGAGCAACCTGTCAATTAGTACAATTGGACCTATCGAGAGGAATGTTGAAGCAATCATCCTCGTGAAGTACGAACGGCTGAAATCAATCCTATTGAGAGCTTGCCATGAACCTATCGAGCAGCCAAAGACAACCTAGCGAAGACTTACCTGAAGCTACATTCATTCTCGCGAGGATGCCTACAACCTATCGAACAGAGGAAAGAACATGTCGAGAGGATGCCTAGAGCTGTATAAGACATCGAGAGGTTGAATTATAACCTGTCGAGAGGATGGTTGGAGCTAGGATAGCAGTTAGGTAATGTTGTCAACCTGTCGAACAGCAGAACAGATCCTGTGGAGAAGTATAGTTAACTTGTCGAATGAAGCATTAAGCACCAGTAGAACCTATCAAGAGGTTCCCTGAACCTCTCGAAACACGATTTGGGAACTTCTCAGTTCCAACTAAGGCTGCAGCTCACTCCAGTACTCTGTGCACACGTGTCCCAAGACTGTTTAGCTAGTTTGAGGGTATTTTTGGAATACAAATGGGCATGAATGGAAACCCTCTAACCACCTCACATGTACTTGTCTAGTTTGAACCAATTATGGGGAGTTTCTAGAAGTAGAATCAGCCACATTAATAGCTCAGAATAACATAATTATTCCCTTAAGCTCTGACTGACTGAAATAGATCTGAGGACAGAGGGGAAGACTATAAATGGAAGAGAAGTTCCACAGAAGATCGATTTAGAAATTGAGAGAGCTCAGACCAAATTCGAAATTCCCCTTTCCCTCCAAAATCTCTTCCTTCTTTCTTCTGTGGGGATTGGATGTTGTGTAGATTGCAAATCTGAGCTGCAAATTGAGAGGTTCAGGGCTTTGTATGGGGATTGGATGTTGCGTAGATTACAAATCTGAGCAAAGTGTACTGTAAGTTTATGTTGAATCAGTAAATTATGGATTATAGAAATAATTTTGATCTATAGATCTTTTGATTGCCATTTGATTTCCCTAGATTAAATCTCTCTGTGGATGCTTGAGCTTGTAGCCTGGCATAAACAGCGTATGCAATAATCTAATTATTCTAATTAAAACCTTAGGATTGGAAGAAATCCCTAGGATGATCTGTGGCCATTAAAGTGGACAGATCATAGCCTTAAGATCAATCCAATTCTCTGGTCTAGATTGGATTCTTATACCTTGCATCTAAGTTTGCAGCCAGATGAAGGATTGCTGTAAATCAATCTCCTACATTGCCTCTGAGCCAATTAATTTTCAGTGAAGACCAAAATCCCCAGCTGCTATTCTCCCCCTTTTTTATTTAAAATTCCCCAAATCCTCTTCTCCATTTCTTTAAATCTGTATTTTACTCAACTCTAGATCATTTACTTTTACCTTTAATTTTCTATAGTTTTAGTAAAGTGACAACATCTTAGAACCTCTCCTTTTTCCTTTCTGACTTTATTTTAAATTAGGATAGGATAGAGTGTCAGATATCTAATAGATCTAGAGATTTACCATATTTTGAACCATATTTTCCTGTAGACATACCCTTACTCATCCCTTAAAGCTTGCTGCAACAACCCTGGTTCTTGCAGGACTGGTTGCCTTGGTCCCATTTTGCTGTGATTTGTCCTTTAGTTTGCTGTTTTTAACCCCCTAATAATTATAAGGTAGGTAGCACAACAGTAAGTATGCAAAAAAATAAATAAAATAAAACGTTAGTAAAGAAAAGAAAGGAAAACAAAGCACATATGCAAAATAAAGCCAAAACTTCAAGGAGAAGCTCTTCCAGCTATCCCAAGCAGAGTCTCTATCTATGCAACCATGGATTTTCTCAATCCGTCGTGATGATGCACTCAATGATAGAGTCGGCACCCGGAGCATTTGGTGACCTAGGATACCTCAAAATCGATATACAAGCACCGAAGTATAAAAATATGACTCCGATTTACCGGTCTTTGCCAAAGGCTCTTGGGTAGGGGCTTCGGTTATCAATCGAGAAGGTGTTAGGCACCTGATCGATCTGCTCGTAAGCGAGCTCTACTATGGCCGGGACTATGTGTTGGCTATTTTATATTATATATATAGAAAACAAGAAACAAAATGGGCGTCACTTCCTCTTGCCCGGAGGCACACCGATCCTATTAAGCCCTTCCCGCCTACCAAAATTTGGACAGCATAATGACTCAATTCTAGGATAGAGGAAAAGCAAATAAGGTAGAGATGTAGAGGGGAGAGCCAGAGCTCTCAAGCCCTTGTAGCACTGTTGTTGACCTTCGCGTTGATGCGCTTCTGGTGAGCTTCCGATAGCAAATGGGTTTAAACCTCCATGGCTAGGGAGATAGAGGGTAGAATAGGTAGGCTAAAAGGTAGTTCTAGATAACTCTCAAGCTTTGGTGATGGAAGATGGGACCCAAAGGACAAAACTCATATATAAAATTTTATGGAGGAATGGTGTTTAGAAATGGAGAGGTAGCACTCTAAGTTTTTCTCTCTTTTAGAAAATTTTCAAGCCCTTAAGCAGGGGGGGTGGCTCTCTATTTATAGAGGTTGAGGTGATTAGTGAAGGGTTACGTCACTAATGGGTTTAGAAATTCGGTAATGGGTGATCTAAGTTTTTTGGGGTTTTCTAGAGCTTGGAGAAGAGGGATTTGGGTTGAATGGTAGATGATAGAGTGGTGATTTAAATGGCAAAAGAGTGATAACTTTAGCTAATAGGGTCATTAGGGTCCTAAAGAAACACACCCCTAACTTTGGATGGTCTACAGGTCAAACCCCCAATATCAATTTTGGTGATTTTTTGAAGGAAAACTAGGTCCAAACTGTAGGAAGTTGAAGACCCGCAGGGTCCTGGCCCGATGTTGCAATTTCCTGAACAAATCTGCGATCTTCATTTCGCCATAACTTTTTATGTACAACTCAAAATTAGGCAATTCTTAGCTAATTGGAAAGCTAGGAACCTCTACTTTTCAATGGTATAGGACTTAGGTTGGACAACTATCTATGTAAACCTTGGTACTCCTTTTTTCATCTGTTATTTTGGTTAGTTCGAAACTGGCTCTATGGGTCCAATTTTATAATTTTTTGCACAAATCTGCGATCTTCATTTTGCCATAAATTTTAATGTATAACTTCAAATTAGGTGATTCTTAGTTCGTTGGAAAGTTGAGAACCTATACCTTCCAATGGTATAGGCCTCAGGTTGGGAAACTATGTATGCAAACTTTGGCACTCCTCTTTTCATCAACTATTTTGGTTGGTTCGAAATGGGTTCTGTGGGTCCGTTTTAGGCCTTCTAAGGGCTTGGAAAGGTTCGGGTTGATTATTAAGGGTTTGGGAATGGTTCTAAAGGTATGGATTAAGTTCTAAGGGTTTGGAAGGTCCTTTCAAAAGCTCTGGAGTATGCCTTTCTCGAAGTACGGGTCGATCGAGCCTTGGGCCATGGGTGTCTACATCCTTTTGTAGGGAGTGAGGTTGCATTTAGCTTTTGCAACAAGCCTTTAAATCCTTAAGTGATCCCTAGTGGAAGAGTTGTGTCTCCTGAGGGTTTGCAATGAAGTTACCCACAAACTTCCAAAATTATTTCGAAACCATTGATAAAGTTGAGTTTTCAAATTTCGTTTTCATAACGTATATACCTTGAAAAATAAAAAACAGTAATTGTTTTAACCTGTGAATCTTCATTCTCAAATACCACTGCCATGTCAATTCTACTAATGTTTATTCAAATTAGTTCAATGATCCAATCCTTAGATATTTCTTTCATTCATGCCTAGATGTGATGTGTGTGCATACCAACGCTAAAGTCCTTCCATCGCAAGACCAGTCCAAATAGTGAATCGTCGGATCCCATGTCTCGACTCAATCCTCACTTTAGGTGTACTCTCAAAATAAAATTGCTTCGATGAATGGGTAAATTTTTGCACCCATTTGAGAGATCAATGCAAAGCAAATTACCTGATAAAAGAAACATGGTGCATCACCCAATTGAGAGATCAATGCAAAGCAAATAAAAGGGTCTCACACGATAATAGAAACATGGTACATCAAAGAATAAAAAGAAATCTCATAAGAAAATAAAAGCTTGTATCTTAAGCATGTCATATCAAGTATCATAGGCATCACATTCTCACTCTCCACAAGGCAATTATCATATCAAGAGCGGATCATGGAGGTCATTTTGAAGGGTTGTAACGGGGTTCAGGTAAGGGTAAGAAAGAAAGGGAAATTGGGATTCAACAATTTCAGAGAAATTGGAAAAGAACTCATATTCGATTTTTCTATATCTTCACTTTCGTTTTTCTAATTTCTCACTGTTTTTATTTTTCTTTTTCTCAACTTTCTTTTCTTTACTTTTCACCCTTCTTTTGATTCTCTTTTTGGAAACACCTCACAAATTTTTCATTCTTATTCAAATTCTTCTTTTCTTTTCTCCCTTTTTCCATCTAGAATTTTTCACCATACATTCTTAGTAAACACCAGAACTCATTTTTATATACTTATTCTCTTTTCATTCATTCTCATCCCTCATTCCCAATTTCCCATAAATAAACAGGGTAAGGCTAAATTTTTGGAAATGGTATAGAGGTAATAGTTAACATGGCCTATCAAAGAACATATAAAGGCAAAAAAAATTAGATAGGCTCAAAGGGGTACAAAAAGGTAAAATTGTATGAGGTGGAGCATTTTAAGCACAAACTAGCCAAAGATGGTCTTCAATCATGTCTTCAAAAGATGGTAATTATGCCTATTTGTCTTGAGCAAAAACATAGTACCTTCTAGCACAATGATATGAAAGTGATGTCATGCAAAGTCACAAGCCAAAGTAAATTGAATGAGATTATGCAGAGTGGATTCGTATTAAAAATACTCTGAGTTTGTGTATTCACTCATCAAAGACGAGAAATTGGCTCTAAAGATCATTGGGTTTAGTTTTCACTAATATCCTAAAGTTCCAAGTTTGGGCTAGTTCCTTGATTTCTAGAACCTAGCATGGTATAAATTCAAAACGTTTCTAAGCATGAATTTCATAACTACAAATTTTCACATTGAATTTCACAATCATAGACAACATCCGTCCTATCTTGTATTAGCGTTCTCAAAATAGACTCACATGCATCAACAAGTAGAGTTTGAAAACTATGGATAATAAGCATATGATGGCTCAAACTTTTTACAAAAATGGGGTTTTGTGGCTCTCAAAATTGTGGTATGATAAGATAAAATAGTGGTCTACAAAAGATGCATATATACATAACCATAAACCACATAAACAGCCACAAACACTCCCAAACCTAAGTGGTGCAATGCCCACATTGCACAAAATAATATACAAGGAAATAGGGCAAGAGGGCAATCAAGAAAAATAAATAGTACAACAGAAGCACCACTGATGCACCCTCAACGTCCCTTTCGTTTGCAGGAAGATGAAGGAGGAGGGGGAGGAACAAAGGTTACCCCTTTTCCATGAGAGGAAGGAGGGGCTCCAACCATATCTACATCACTGGCATCAAGAACAATGGGAGATAATTGGGCATGTAAATTTTTCATCTTTTTCTCCCATTTCTACTTAGCCTTTGCATGCTTCTTAGCATCCGCTTCATGAAAATACCTCTCATAGTTCCAACTAAGATGCATATCCTCATAGTCCTCCATCTTCATCCAATTTGACCGAAGAGAAACTGTCATCGATCTTTCGGCCACCAAGGCGGAGTTGGACTGACTCAGTTCCTCCGCAAGGGCATCAGTGTAGACACCCATGGCATGGATGAGAGCAGCATCCACAATGACCTGGGACCGCATAGGTTTTCCATGATAAGGCATAACGGCCCAGGTCGAAGAATTGGAAGTGGCAAGGCCAAGCGGGCTCTCTCCACTCACAACTAAAGTCATGGAGGGTCCCTCAGTGGGCTCCTCTGACACATCCCCCTCAATGACTGGGGGTGAGGTAATATGATCCTTAGACTCCATGGGCTCTGTAAAATGGATAGCCCCTAGCTCCTCTGATGACGAAGGGGGAGCAGGGCCAATAGGCTCCATGGCCGGAGCATCAGAGTGGGCGAAGTCCGAACCCTCTTTTACAAGGGCCCCAATAGATAGTGGTGGTGGGGGGGGGGTGAACTGGGAGGAGGTGCAGGTCTGTCATCATGGGAAGACCCACTCATACCAGCCCTCAACCATAAAATAGAAACCCCCCTCATCACGTCGACTAGGAGTCCCCTCATAGAGGCGGGCTCAACATGTATCTCTGACTGCCCCACCACTAACACACGAAGGCGCTGCTCCATTGTGGGCTGAAAAGTGGAAGTGAAATGTGAGTACACAAATGGGGCAACACCATCATGGATGGCCTGATGCAGCAGGCCTCGAAAATCCCTTACGCCCATATCAAAGGTGTCGGTCATAAAGGTAGTGGGTGGTGGGATGGATGTGAAAGTGGAGGCGGAGGTCACACGCTCAGAGGTGATGAAGGGATCAGTGAAGAGAGTGGTGATCGGGGGAAGTGGGGTAAATGGGGGAGTGGGTGAGGATTCGGTGAAGGAGAATGGTGATGGAGGACTAGGAGACGGAGGTGGTAATCTAGGGTCCTCCGACTCAAGTGGTGGTGAAGGGGATGGGTAAACGATATGGGCTAGGCAAAGGATGAGTAAGGAGGTGGTAGAGGGGCTTGTTGCTCCAGTAGCAGGTCTAGTGGGGCTAGGGATGGAGACTACCGAAGTCTCTGTCGGCAGTGCAACCATCAAGGATGCCATAGAAGCCTGCTTGAAAGCAGTGTGTTGGGCTTTCCTCCGTTGGCTCGCCTCATAGAGCTTTGGTGGTGCTTTTAATATGGGCTCCAACAGGTCAATCTTATACCCATGAAAAAGTAATAGGCGCATAACAAAACACCCGTAATGGAGCCCAAGCGACATCCAATGGTTCCTCGACAAGCCAGATTCCTAAGGGTATCGAGTAACCCAAAGAAAATTAGTTTGGTCAGCGAAAACCACCAACCCTTCTAAACGGCATAAAGGATCTAAAGGAGATCAGATCGGTGTTGGGTCTTGTGTGATATGGGATATAGTGTCTTATGCAACACTACATCCACAAAGAAAAGATCCCTATTAAGCGCCGCCCGTGTGATAAACGAGGAACCAACAGGTAGGCGGCCGGAGACGGTTTGGACAATCTCGGGAAATGGAGGAAAGTTATGACAGCGTGGCATCCCTATTGGTACGCACTTTTTCTAGGTCCCTTTTGGGTCCCGAAATAAATGGCCTAATTTGGTCCTTGTGGACTCTGATGGAAAGCGAAAGAATAGTAAACTAAGGAATACTAAATGCTGAAAAGAAAAGAGGTGAATTCTAAATAAAGAATACTTGGGTTGATGTGATTTCCAACAGCAGATATTTATCGACGCTACAACATGTTACTGATCATGCTCTGCGAGATGCAGGTTGACTCCTTTACTGAACGTTAGGTGGCCAACTTCAACAGCTACGGGTTGCCTAAGGTCTAACTAGTTTGGTTTCCTATTCCTATTGGACCTAAAAAAGAGGGATGGTGGCCCGCTATGTTTGGGAGGATTGACCCCATTCTTGGGTAACCTTTGTAAGCTCCCTTGGGCAAATCGGGTGGCAAAGGCTAAAAAAATTGGTGAAGGTTAGGGACTTAAGGGACGAATTGGGTTTCCTAAGGGATGGATCTAAGACTAAAGGGAGCTTGCTCTTTCAGTACTCCTTCAAGAGTCAAGGCTGGTGGGCTAGCTCCCCTAGCTCGACTACTCTTAGGCTTCTTGAGAAGAGTCTGCACTCAGGGTGTAGCTCAACCCCTTTCTTTGAAAACCTCGAAGATAACCTCAATTTTCAGAAAGCATAAGCTTGAGAGAGGACATCTATAAAAGAAAATTGGTGAGTGGGGCTATCAAATGGGGCCTTTTTTATAGGTATACGGATAATTATGTGCATGGGGATATGTGCATAATCATCCAATTGCATGCATGGTTCATGGTGCACAATTTAATTGAGCGCATGAATTCGGGCGTGCAATTCCCTGGAAGTCGATCACCGACTGGGGAATGACCGACTGACTGGCTCAGTTGGTGTCCTGGTTCCAATATGACTGGAACCAATTATGTGCATAGAATCATGCGTATAATCAAATTATGTGAATGGAGCTATGCCCATAATCAGGGACTTCGGGTGGTCATAGGATTTAGAGACTAGGTCCAACTTGAACCAATTGCACGCATCTAGTGAAGTGCGCAATCAATTACGCACATAGGCTTATGCACGTAATCGGGATTTAGAGTGGTGCATGGGAAGGTAAAGCCTGGTCCAATTTGGACCAATTGCACATGTGGAGTCACGTGTGCAATCAATTATGCACAAGCAATTATGCGCATGGATCTTGGCGCGTAGTTGGGGATTGTCCTGGGCCGGGTCAGATCCGAATCCATGGGTTGAGATTTCAATCTAGGATTTGACCATACACTATGTAAATAGTATATATTCCCCATATTTAGGGTTTTAAGGCTTCCAAAAAGGGTCGTTCCATTTCTGAGAGTCATGGGTAAGGTTAAAGGTTGGCCGAACAGGTTGTATACTCCAAGAGGGAGAAAATGGGGTGTCTATAGATGCCCCTCTTATACGCGTTCTTGCGGAGCAAGAATGCGTCAAAGAAGTAGACACCCCCTTTTTAGGGCACCTTCTCATTTCTTCGAGAGATCACAAGTGTGAATTGGGTAGCTGACATGATATGCCAGACTTTCTTATCTATCAGTGTAAGTTGAATAAAGGAGGCATTCGCGGGCCATATTATAGCGCCGAGAGGTGTATCCTCAACCATAGGTGCATATCTCATCCCGTCGCATATCGCGACCTACTACATATCGCAGTCAAATGGAGGAAAATTGGCACAAAAGAGGTACTGGTGGTGTCATACGAATGTCCAGAAATAAGGTCAAGTGACCAGATAATATGATATAAATTTAATGGCGAAGGCTTTCATAAATCATGTCAGACTGGGAGCGTCATTGCTCACACCAAAGGTGCGTCAGGCGTCTCTTTCCAGTGGACATTTGTGATTCCTCAAAGTTGAGTATACTCAGTGTTTGGTTTCAAAGGGGAAAGAACGGATTGGAGTGATGAGAGATAAAAGTTTGATAGATAAGGGGGTTTTGAAAATTTGGGTTTTAACTTAAGATCAATTCAATAAAAACTTCAAAAAACATGGCTCTCGAACCATCGGTACGGGATTTGGGGACCCGACCTTTGTTTGGTTGTTAAGACGATGCTTGATATGCCAAATACTCCTTCTAACCCTCTCGTGGATATTGATAATTGTCTCTTGAGGGAGGACTAAAGTGATTCACGGATCGGGAGAGTCGGGTTTTGAAAATGTTTGACTTAATATTAGCGAGCTATATTTATAGAGAGTATCGAGTGAAGGAAGGATATACTTACCTGATTTATTGATGGTGGAAGGCCTTTGTGTTGCTCGCAATGGGACATGATGGTTTGTAAAACCCTATATATTTTGAACCCGATTTCTCTGAGTATGTACTAATACTAGAGACCGAAAACAATTTATGCCTGATAATCAAGATAGACCGAGTCATTAATGAGAACTGGGTACCTTTGGAATAGGACCTAAATATTAAATTGTGTAACTAGTACACATATACCTTGAGAGCACTACTAGTAAAGGGTTTAACTATTATACACGAGGTCATGAGATCGAGGCATGTTAGATTCAGTGAGACCTTAAGGTTTTGCTTGTTTTGTATGAGATCTTACATTAGACCTTACTATATTTTTGGGTTCTATGTTAATTAAACCCCATGCGAATCAGTTGTGCTGATTACACACCAGATCAACACCCTAACTAAAAGATACAATTCTCACACATAAACTGCATGGAATTCACAATTAAAGATCTAGAGACTTCCTCCTTTATCCTTTCTCTTTCTCCTTTCTCTTTCTCTTTGGTTCTATTGTAAAGAACCCCCAAACCGATTCCAAATTTAGAACCGCAAGCCATTTGAGGTGACTGCGATATCTCTGGAAGAAACCTTCACGATAATCCTTCAATGAAGCAGAATCGCCGTTGTGTCAACATTGCCGCGCTGTACAATTGTCGAATTCATACAATCAAGGGATCGTGTAGTAGAGTGCGTAAATGACGATAACTTCGTCAGCAAAGATCGGAGACTTCGCATGCAAAGAATCCACAAAGATGAATGTCTTAACTCCATCATGTAAACCTTGATTTCATAAATTGGGGATCGATCATCAAGAATCTGGGCCACATGCAATGAGATTCCAAAGATCGGATGCATGAGGGGCATTGTTGCCGAATTCCTCCGACTCCGATGTTGTCGGACATTGCATGCGCATGAGATTAAGGTAGAAAGTCATGAATTAACATTGTAACAAGGAATTAGGTTAGATTACATGTTTCAAATGGGAGAGATACTAGAAAAAAGTAAATTTTCAGAAATAGAAGAAAGAAGCAAAAGAGGGGCAAGTTCATCAGGCTTGCCGTTGTGACCCTAAACCTCGCCACGGCGAGCGCTACATGGATTTTAAGGCCATTTTGGCAGTGTGTAAACTCGCGGCAGCGAGGAAGTGTGTCCCACATGGAATCTGTATACCTCGCCGTAGCGACACGGTAGCTTGCCGCAACAAGATACGCTACTTTTATGAACTTAGGTTTTTGCCCTTTAACACCAAATGAGACCTTGTTTATATCAAGTATGATTCGTTAACACTTAGAATCTGTACGATATGTGATCTAGCGTAAATACGAGAAACCATTGAGGGGAATTTCGCTTTGAGTCGTGTAATTTTGTTCACAAGTTTCTGACTTGAAGGTAGGGAAGATTCTCGATGCCAATTATATTTTCTCTCGATTCATGGTTTCTGATGTGATTATCAAATGAAATTATATGTTTTCAGCAACGTGTTATATTCGTATATTAAAACTATTTGAAAGGTTATGTTTTGGTTTATGCACATGATCATTTCACTTTATACTATGACACAGTAATGCATTTGATTCGTTAAATTCTAAATTCTCAAATTCTGATATGTGTATGTGTAATTTGATTTCTCGAATTTTGATCTGAGTATATGTGATTTGATATGTTTGATTCCGAAATCATGTGCAACGAGGAGTGGAGCCTCTATGAGAGGAGTGGAGTCCTCAAGGTTATGACCCTGTGTCCGCTACAGGCTACTCAGTTTCTGCTACGGGATGCCTTGCCATGAGATTTGTTCTGAATTTACATTAGTTGTAAGGGGAGTGGAGTCTCCAAGAGAGGGGTGGAGTCTCCGGGGTTACGACCCTATGTCCGCTATGAACTATTCTGTTCCCATTACGGGATACTTACACTAATGAACTCCGATATGGTATTTTTTGATTCTCTGCTATGTGATCTAATATATTCGATTTTCTGCTATCAATATTCCAGTCTTTTATACACTTGTTTCCATCGATATGCTATGATCTTTGTTTCGATTACTTGCATCCAATTTGCATGGTTTTTCGCACGTTATTTGCATCATGACATGATATATTTTAAGATCATGAGTTTAAATGCTTTGTTATATTCCAATGTAATTGATACGATATTTATTTGAAACTATTTTACTTATGCATCAATACCATGAAGTATGATTTTGCATTGTTTTCTCCCTACTAAGCTTGGACTGTAGCTCATTCCTCGACTATACGTCATAGCTGCAGGTGAAGATCTTGAGAGGGATCCGGAATAAGAAGAGATCCTGACTTCAATCTGGAAGAAGAGGAAGAGCCACCAGAGGAGTTCTTTCCTTAGCCTATTTTCTTTGGATCTCCACGGAGTGCGGATTGCTTTGTTTCCTTTTGATACTCAATACAGTATACTGTTTAGAATCACATACAATTTTATACAGTTTTGTCCACTGTTTAGGTGAAGGTCGGCCTTCATCGGTGGATTGTGTAGTTAGTTATTTTGTTAAGATAAAATGATGTGAATCCCATGTTAGTTTATGATGCCATATGTTTTGCCATATATCTCTGCTTTTGCATCTGCGCACTTTGCTTCCGCATTTAAGTAAACTTACCAAAGAAAGATGGCCCGATCTTTCCAATCTTCTATATCGGGAAAGGTCGAGCTGTCACAAAAGGAATAAAGCACCTCGATACCAGCAAGGACTCTATAATTTAGATCGTCTATATGATCTGACGGCACGGATTTTAGGTAAGGAAATTCGTGTTATCACAGGTGGTATCAATGCTTAGGCTATAAGTTTCATAGGGATCTAGAGCTATGGCTTAGGTTCATAGCATATGGCATTAACTTTCGTCATTCCTTAGGCTAGGTTATGGTGGTCGCTTGAGTTAAGCCTTTGCTTGATTATAACAAATCAACATGCCTACAAGAAGAGGGAGACCAAGTACCATATACACCAGAGGTGTGGAAAGTGGAGTAGGAGTAGCCCCAGGTCCAAATGCAACCCCCATAGGCAACAACAACAGCAATCAGACCTCGGGGTTAGAGAATAATGTCGGTAATAACTTTGGAGTAGGGGACAATCCCGGGAACAACCAGCAATTATTAAAAACGATGGTGAATATCATGGCAGTCCTTGCAGAAAGACGTCAACTGTTTGGTTTTCAGGAGTTCAGGAGGATGAGGCCTCCTAGCTTCTATGGGCAGACCGATCCTATGGAAGCGGAGAAGTGGTTAAATCAAATTGAGAAAGTCCTCCAAAGAGTCAGATGCACTGAGGAAGAGAAGGTGAGTTGGGCCTCCTTCCAAGTAGAGGGTGAAGCGGACCCATGGTGGAAGTCCGTTGAAAGAACTTGAGTACCAGGAACACCCTGGACACGGGCAGTGAAGTCTTTAATGAGAAATACTTCCCAGCACTTGAGAGATATCAAATGGAAATCTGATTTGCAACTTTAGAGCAAGGAAAAACGAGTGTACATGAATACGAGTCTGAATTCACTTGACTATCTCGGTTCGCACCGTTATTAATGGAAACCGAATTCATGAAGGCCCAAAAGTTCGAATGTGGATTGAAGTCAGTGATCAGAGAGATAATTTCAATATTTGAAGTAACCACATATGCTCAAGTTATGCGATTAGCCCTCATCGCAGAGAGAGATGTTGACAACATGTTTAAGAGAAGAGATGAACAAGCAAGAAGTAGGAAAAGTCAGATGCATGGACATAGTTCAGAATAGGCGAGCAAAAGGACAAGACACTTGATGCTGCCACCATCTCAGCCTACTCCAATGGCATCTTCAAGGCCATTTAACTCTGCAGATTTTCCTCTAAGGCCCACAAGGCCTTTCAACACATGGAACCCGACAATAGCAGGTGTATCAAGAGCACAATCAATAGCTTCTCGTACTACCTCCTCCACACCGATTGATGCATGCACAAAGTGCGAAAAGTCACATAAAACTAAGGAGTGCTGAAGGACTACGGGAGCATGTTTTAGATGTGGAAAGATGGGGCACCGAATTAGGGAATGCCCTAAGATGAAAATAGGTGCAACAACAACTAATCTGAGATCTCCATGGCCTACGGTACAGGGCCAAGCTTATACGATATCAGCACAAGATGTCTAGATGAATAATGATGTAATCTACGGTATGATCCCTATGGTTTACCAATTTATTTTCTTATACTCTAGATGAAGAAGGTCCATAAAATAAAAGTCTTTGAAATTCTGCTACTTGGTAATGCTAGAATGTTTTTGAGTACTCACCACCTAATTACTAACTTGTGTGCATGAAACCAAGGTACCGTCCATGTGAACCAGAGGTGTGATATTTGTTTTCAAAAAGTGCAAGTGTTGATAGACCCAGGGTCTACCCACTCTTTTATAATGCCTAAGTTTGCGACAGTATTGAGTATCGTTCCCAAGCCCTTAGAGGTTATTCTGTCAGTGTCGATTCCAACTTGGAATTCAGTGAGCACGGATATAGTGTGTCCATCAGTCATCATTGCTATCAAGGGTCATGAGACCATCACTGATTTGATTTTATTAGAGATGCAAGGATTTGATGTAATTCTTAGCATGGACTGGTGATCTACCCATCACGCAAAGGTTGATTATCTTTGAAAGATAGTTACCTTGCGACCTAAGAAGAGAAAATCAGTTACATTCCATGGTATACCACTGACCATCGCACCTTTTATATCAGCTATCAGAGCAGAGCGGTTGATAAATTATGGTTGTATTAGGTACCTCGCATTCATCCAAAGTCAATGTAAAAAAGAAGAGATAGTTAAAATTTTCGATATCCCTATTGTACTTCTTGAGGAATTACCCGATTTGCCGCTAGACAGAGAGGTTGAATTCATAGTAAAAGAACTCAAGGAGCAGTAAAAGAACTTCTCGGTAAAGGGTTTATTAGGCCGAGTGTTTCACCATGGGGAGCACCCGTACTGTTTGGGAAGAAGAAGGATGGTTTTATGCATCTTTGTATTGATTATAGGCAGTTGAATAAGCTGACGATAAAGAACCGCTACTCGCCCCAAAGGATCGATGACCTTTTTGATCAATTACAAGGAGTGAGATTCTTCCCCAAGATTGACTTAAGGTCAGGTTACCATCAAATGAAGGTAAAAGTTGAAGACATTCCAAAAATAGCCTTTCGCGCGAGATACGACCACTATGAGTTCCTTGTGATGCCATTCCGGCTAACAAATGCACCTGTATCTTTCATGGACCTTATGAACCGGGAGTTCAAGCCTTACTTAGACCAATATGTGGTTGTCTTTATAGATGACATCGTCATCTATTCAAAGACGAGAGAAGAACATGAACAACAATTGCATCTAGCATTACAAATGCTTCGAGACTACCAGTTATATGTAAAGCTCAGCAAGTGTGAATTTTGGCTGAAGCAAGTGAGCTTTCTGGGGCACGTCATGTCAGAGGCTGGTGTCATAGTGCTGAAGTTGGAGCAACCATCTTCACCAAGAAAAATAGAGGCTGTGGTGAAGTTGGAGCAACCAAGAATAGTGACTGAGATAAGAAGTTTTCTAGGACTAGCCGGTTACTACAAAAGGTTTGTTGAGAATTTTCAAATATTATTGGACCACTCACACAACTCACTCGAAAGAATGCCAAATTCGAGTGGACCAATTCGTGTGAACAGAGTTTCTAAGATCTCAAAAGAAGATTGACCTTTGCACCAGTACTTGTCACACCATCAGGCAGTGGAGGATTCGTAGTGTTCAGTGACACATCTCACAATGGATTAGGTTGCGTGTTAAACTAGCATGAGAGAGTCATTGCATATGGTTTAAGATAGCTAAAAGACCATGAGAAGAACTATCCCACACACGACGTGCAACTAGAAATGATCATTTTTGCCTTGACGATCTGGAGGCACTATCTCTACGGTTAAACATTTGAAATATTTACCGATCACAAAAGCCTCAAGTATCTCTTCACCCAAAAAGAGTTGAATCTGAGGCAGAGAAGATTGATGGAATTCCTGAAAGATTACGATTGTTCTATCCAATACCATCCAGAAAAGGTAAACGTGGTAGCTGATGCATTGAGTTGAAAATCATCTACTCAGCTGTCACATCTCATTACCAGGATATGTAGATAGTGTTTACTTGAGGACATAGCTTCAAGTGGCACCACATATGAGGTGAAAGATTCTGGAGCTTTGATAGCTAATATTAATATACGATCGAGAATCTTTGATAGGATTCGAGAACTCCAAATGACCGATGTGGGTCTCATGGCTATCCAATAAGGACTCAGTGGAAACCAGCCAGACTTCCCTATCAAGGACGACCAGTCCTTATTATTTAGAGATCAATTATGCATACCGACTGACATCGACTTGAGACATGCAATACTAGATGAAGCCCACAAGTCGATGTACACTATTAATCCAGCTAGCATAAAAAATGAATCAAGATCTAAAGTAGAATTTCTAGTGGAAAGGGGAAAAGAGAGATGTCACAAAATACGTAGCAAAATGCTTGGTTTGCCAACAAGTAAAGGTCGACCATAGACACCCTTCAGGTCTATTACAGTCATTACCAATTCCATAGTGGAAATGGGAAAATATTTCCATGGATTTTATACTTGGGCTGCCAAGAACATAGAAAGGGCACAACGCCAGTTGGGTGATCATGGATCGATTAACCAAGTCATCTCACTTCGTACCCTACAGTATGGTATACAACCAGAAAGCTTGCAGAATTATACTTGAATGAAATTGTCAGATTACATGGCATACCTGCTAGCATCGTGTCAGACAGGGATCCTCTATATACATCACAATTCTGGCAACGGTTTTAAGAAGGAATGGGTTTGAAGTTAGAATTTAGCTCGACATTCCACCTGTAGAGGATAGTCAAACTGAGAGGGTGAATTAAGTGATTGAAGATATACTCAGGGCTTGTATGCTAGATTTCCAAGGATCATGGGACAAACATTTACCCTTGGTCAAATTCACATACAATAACAGTTACCAGGTAAGCATCGGAATGACTCCTTTCGAAGCACTTCATGGCCGCCAATATAAATCTTCGTTCAACTAGGAAGAGGTCAGAGAACATGTCTTGTTGGGCCCAAAACTCATCGAAAGCACAAATGGGACTGTCCGAATTATTCGTGAATGACTGAAAGTCGCTCAAAGCTGAAAGAAAAGTTATACCGATCTCAAGAAGACCAACGTCGAATATCAGGTGCACTCGATTAGATTTTATTTTACTACCCTTTTAAACCATTTATATGCAACACTAACACTCACATTTTTGTCAGAATGGAGACCACGAGTTCATAAAAATCTTGTCGACTAAGAGCGTGATGAGATACAGGAAACGTGGGAAGCTAAGTCCACGTTACATCGAACCTTTTGCCATTTTGGGTCGTGTTGGTGAAGTGGAGTATCGAATTGCCTTACCTCTGCCACTCTCCAATGTGTATGACATATTCCAATTATCGATATTGCAGAAATACGTAAGAGACTCATCACATGTGTTGGACTACTAGCAGATAGAAGTCTACGAGGGCTTAACACTGATCTAGGAACTGATGAAAATATTGGATTGCAAGGAGAAAATATTGAGGACAAAATGGATTCCACTTGTCCTAGTCCAATCGCAAAATCACTCTACCACTGAAGCGAAGTGGGAGCGTGAAGCCAAAATCTGCGATTAATACCCGCGCCTATTCGACCAAGGTTAGGCACTTTTCAGTGTACTGATATACTAATGATCGATCATGTCCTGTGCATGTGTATTTAATGACAACATTGTAAAGAAAGTGTGTAACACTCAAATGTCATCAATTTTTATAAAATGTTGATGTACATAGGTGATAGTAACTACAAATTTTAGAAATCCTATACAATAGTACACAAAGATAAAGATCGAGTACTAATCTTAACTACAGCCAGCCAAAACATGACAAAATACATAACCCTGATTTTTGTACACCTCACTGCAGCGAGATTGAAGCTCGCCATGACGAGAACTTGTAGTCGTCGGGGCGACTGATGAGATTTAAAAGGGGGGCCGAAAACCCCCAAATTTGTCATTTCCGTGATTTTGAAAACTTAGAGCCCTCTCTCGTTCCCTCTCCTACGAAGAACAAGAGTTCATTTGCTTAAAAGATGCTATCTCCTTGTGCTAAATCTCATAAAGGTTCAAGGATCAGCGTGCATGCGACTTCATCAACTATATTTTTCTCCGATTTGAGCTTTGCAACGAGGTAAAATCCTCAAATATTCTCCATTTCAATCTCATTCCTATTTTCATTGCTACCAAGAAGAAAGTCGTAACTATTCTCCCCACCATACGACCAAAACCCACTAAACAGTCCAAAGGCAAAGCCCCATTGCGTTCTGATACTCTACCGACCCGACAACAACCCATAAATTGGTGGGGCATGAAGGCCTTTGAACTGGAATGGACCTTTGACTAGGATATTTTTGTTAATGATGACACGACCATCTAGTCCTTAAATTACCTTAGACGAGCCAAATTGGAGTTGTTACTTCAGCCCGTCCATCCATATTTTTACCCTCGTCTGGTTAAACTATTTTTCCAAAACCTCAAACGGAGAGAAATCGACGGAAATATGACTACATAAATAGATGGACGAACCTTCCACATCAATCTATACGACATTGCCGATGCCATGAGATGTTGCACGGATTATGATAATAGCCAGGGCCTACAACCACCTCACCCCAAGGAGGAGAAATTCCATAACATCATTTCTAAGTTGACGGGTGGTCGTCAAGATTTTGGCCAATTTGTAACAAGGACCCAATTACCGGTCGAAATGTAGTTTTTAGATGTGGTGTTTCGGAGCAATATCCCCTCCAACATGAAAGAGAAAGACAGGACACCCTCCTTCATGCCTTATTTTTTGTGCATGAGAACTGGTGGCTCAATGCATCACGAGTTGTCTGGGAGGGCATCGTCTACGCTAGCAAGCAAATGTTGAGTACCAACCCCAAACCTTTAACTTCCATACCTTATGCCCATTTCATCTCCCAACTTCTCTAGGGTCACAAAGATGACGAAAATGAGGACCGTATAAGGTGTCGTCGAATGAGGAGATAAGGACCGACAACATTCGGAAGTATACTAAGAGTAAATGGAGTTTGACCTACAAAAAGTGCCATCTCAGCCTCCAAAACTGACAATTTCAACATGGGGCGGAGGGTGCCCAACAAGAAAACCAGGAATAGCCTAATCCCGGAGCCACACCCCAAATGCCAGCTCAGCCCTAGCAGCCACCTGTACAATAAGGAGATGTCGTCACATTGTCCGAATTCACTAGGTAGATGGAGGTGTTACAATAATAGAATTTTAGACAGTTGGAGGTCCTGCACGAAGATAATCATTTGCTGCACCAATGACTTGATATTCACGATGAAATCCTGACATGACTGATAAAGAAAGCATATCCGACCAGCTACACTCAGTTCGTGGCTCATGCACGGGAGTATACCTCAGAGTATACTAGGAATGCAGCAGGTCCAGGAGCTGGTCCATCAACTTCTGGGGCTGGACGTCGCGAGGAACAGTCAACGGAGCAGCCTGGTGAGCATTCGGATCACTGATGGATCCCGTCATTGGTAATTAATTTTCTTAGTAGCTGAATTGTCAATTTATAGCTGCTTGCTAATGAGAAATTTATTCATGCAATAAATTTTCAATATAAATTCCTGCTCATGCATTATAGATATAAATGACATTGATGAATCGAAATAGTTGTTTTAATTGTTTGAATCGATAATCAGAAATTCGGCCAAAAGGTACTGTTAAGACCTAAAAAGTACCACTTTTCACCCCTTAACTTAACCTTTGATTAGACCCTTAGCCACTTAATAAACTCCTCTTAAGTGTTTTGTTCAGAAAATAATCAGCAGTGAAATAAGGCCAAGAACCCTGTTATGGAGCCTGCTTTGGCACCAGATGCCCCTCAGCAAGAATGCACCTTGAAGCCTCGCGCAAATCAGCTGAGCTTCCCAAGGCTTTACAAGCAACCTCTCGGGCAGATGAATGACTGGGGAGCTTCAGAAACTCAACTCCGCATAGCTCTCACGAAGATCAAAGGTAGAACACAGCGCTCAGTGTCACGCAGTTCAAGGCAGACTTCTCTCAATCTCGCGAAGATCACTTAAGACAGCTGAGCAGAGAGAGCTTCAGAAGATTTCTCGCACAGCTCTCGTGCAGCCGCCGTGGGGTACAATTCTCAGAAGAAGAACGCCTTGCGTAGTTCGCGCGCCATTCAAGAAAGAAAGAATGTTGGCGAAGGCAAAGCCCATCTCGCGAAGATTGAGTCAGACAAAGAACCTCACGCAGTCAGAACTCAAAAGAACCTCACGAGGTAACTCGCGAAGTCCAAATAAAGAAAAGAGCTCACGCAGTTCTCGCGTTGCTTCCCAGCGAAGACTAATCTACCGCGCGACTGCTTGAATTGCAACCTCGCGACGCTTGAGACTACATTTTCTATTTAACCTCGCGAACTCTAATTCAGCGAGAGCTCAACTCTCTACCGCGCGATTGCCTGAAGAGCAAACCAAGGCAACCTCGCAACTACTGAAGCTTCAGTGTCAAACAATCCTAGTGAAGAGTAATGAGCTACCACGCGAGGTGTCTGGGGAACTACAGCTACCTAGCGAGCCTCTGAACCCAAACTTTCATCTCTTCAACAGAGGGCATTCTGGAAACTTCCAATGATTAGGGCATGCATTCCCATGCTCAAATCTCCGTGCACACGCCCCGAGGCATCCAAGGATCAGTAGAAGGCCACGTGGCATCGTTAAAATTAGGGTTTCCTAACCCTAATGCACCGCCACCCCACTGCTATATATACCCAGGCCTAGCTTAGGTTTAGGTATCTGGGAACCTATCTCAAATCGCTTTTCTTTTCTCTTTTGTTTTTAGCAGTAAGTAGTTTTTCTTTTTCTTTTTCTTTTCTTCTCTCCATAGTCCAGCAATTGCTGGCTATGACTTTGTATATGTATTTGAGTTAGATTAATGGAAATTTTGTAATAGGATTTATACTTTGTGGGATTGTTGTATGATTTGTGAGATGCTCTGTGCAAGGCTGCTGCCTTGTGATCCGCCATTACCTAGGCAATGGAGGACTGATTTTAAGGGTCACTCAGATCCAAGTAACCTACGTATCTGGGCTATCATGGTCTTCCAGCCTTAGCCCCACCACAGGACCTACTAGATCTGAAATCCCCATGGAATCCTAAGCTGGTAGCCTGGTGAACATGGTGGTAGCAGTGATAATCTTGTTTTTTCTTGGGCTCCGTGAGGAGGATAACCTCTGGGATAGTCTGTGACCATTTAAGTGGAGAGATTATAGCCTTAGGGTGATTCGGATCCACCGATCCAAGATGGATCCTTCTTCTTTTCACCTGAGCTTGTAGAAGCCTGGTGAGGGATTGTACAGAGGCAAACTCCCCCATAGTTGTATAGATCTGCCATTAGATGCCGGATCTAATCTGGTTATAAAGATTGTAGGCCGGTGACTGGACCATTGTAGCCTCTCTCAAGCAATGGACAGCTGGATCGAAAGTTGTACTCAACCGCTTGTTAGTTCTATGTATCTGGGCTATCATGGTTTTCCAGCCTTAGCCCCACACATGGAACTTTAGAGGTTGAGGTTTCCTACGGATTCCTGAGCTGGTAGCCTGGATGAAATAGTGCCTGCAATGATTTAATAGTTATGTTCTGACTCATCCCTAGATAGTGGCTCCCCTATGGGATAGTCTGTGACCATTCAAGTGGACAGGCTATAGCCCTAAGGGTGGAGTCATGGCAGTAGCGATGGGTTGGATCCTTTCTCCTCAGAGGTGATAATGTAGCCTCTGGACAGGATTTCTATAACACCAGATCTAAATCTGAGTTATAAGAACTCCTCTGATCTTGGCTCAAAAACATATTTCTCACCTTTTTATAATTATTTTCCACACTCCATCCATCCTCTCAATCCTTTCTGTAATTTAGTTATTAGAATACTTAGAATAAGTGACCTCAAACTCCCCTCCTTTTAGGACTGCCAGATCTGTAGACAGATCTAGAGGGACTACTAGAGACGGCTCCCTTGGAGCCTTAGATCACCTTTCCCTGTAGGATAAACTCTTACTTATCAAAACTTGCTACAAAAGACCCTGTATCTTGCAGGTCTAGGATTTCCGAGTTGTGCTGATTCATCCCCTGTTTCATTCTATTTTTGATTCTTAAATACTTTCACCACCAACCAATAAGGGAAGCACACTTGAAATCGACAACAAGTTTTTGGCGCCGTTGCCGGGGAAAGATGATCTAATAGTAGACCCTTAGTTTTTGTATTCTTAGTATTCTTTGTACATGTGAATAATTGATACTGCTGATATAATTGTGAATCTTTCTTGCAGATCTAGACAGCAGCAGTGAAGGATAATTGGAATGCAAGTGGAGCATAGCTACCTCTGTTTGCAAACTCTCTGACTCTAAAGCTCTGTCTATCTTTCTTTTTAACAATTTCTTCAGCAGTATCTAGGATAGTTTAAATGTATTCTTTGATAGCTGTAACATAGTTAGATAAATTTGTTTGTGTATTAGTATTCTTTTACAATGTGCCTGCAAGAAGCTTTCCTTGCTGTGGGTGTGCTTGTATGCTAGGGAGGAGATCCCTCAGCCCTACTTTAGAGCCTCTAAACCCTGAGCTAGAAAGGGGAAGGAGACTTAGAAGAGACAGGCACACCACAGGAGAGCCCCCAGGAAATTCTGCATCAGCAACTATGGGTGAAGAACACCCCAGAACCCTCAAGGAGTTGAATGCTCCGGATGACTACAACTCCCCTTATAGCATTCAATTCCCTGATGTTCAGGGGAATTATGAGATAAAAACTTCCATCATCCAAATGCTGCCAGCTTTCCATGGGCTTAGCAAAGAAGACCCTTACAAGCATATTGATCAGTTCTTGGCTTTGTGCACCACTATTAATATCGCTGGTTTGGAACCTGAGGCTACTAGACTCAGACTCTTTCCCCTCTCCCTGAAGGATAGGGCCAGTACCTGGTTGGCCACTCTTCCCAACAATAGCATTGCTTCATGGAAAGACCTACAGACCAAATTCCTAACCAAGTTCTTCCCTGAGACCAAAACTAGCCAGTTGAGGAAAGAGATTCTTGCGTTTTCTCAATCCCCAACTGAAGATTTTAACCAGTCCTGGATAGGTTTAAAGAGATGGTCAAATAATGCCCCCACCACAAGATCCCTGAGTGGCAGCTTGTACAAAGCTTCTACAATGGGATTGATGAGAAAAACAGAGATATGGTTGATGCCTCTTGTGGTGGTTCTTACATGCACAAGACTGCTGAGGAGGCATGGGAATTGTTTGAGGTGAATAGTGAGAATGCTTTTCAAAAGCCATCCCTGGCAAGAACTAATCAGGAATCTGAGTCAAAGGTGGGGCCTGCTGCTGGATCCAAAGGAAAAATTTATGATGTGTCTGGGAATGATGACCTACGGCTGTAGATGGCAAACCTCTCTATGAAGTTTGATAAATTGTTGACTGTGATGCAACCCAGAAGGGCTGCTCATGTGGCGGAGGCATGTCTCATATGCCAGTCCCCACAACACACAGTGGAGGAATGTCCATCTGCAGGATAATTTTTGAAATTAATGATGGAACATGCTGCTGCTGCTCAATCTTATGGTCAACAACAATCTGGGGGCTACAACAGGCAGCCATATGGATACCAACACCAAAGTGCTGGTTACCAATGGAGAGACCACCCAAATCTGAGGTAGAAACAAGATAACTACATGCAGCCCCAGCAGATGTTGGCTTTACCACAAAGGCCACAGCAGCAGTTCAATCATGGGCATTCCCCAAGGTCTACCTTTCAGCACCACCAGCAGCCCCATCAGCAGCAAAATCAGTTGGTTCTACCTCCTTCTCAACCAAGAAACACTTCTTTCGAGGATCAAGTCTTGGCTTCATTGCAAAACTTGGGTTCCTTGGCTCAGACTGTGGATTCTCATGGTCAGAGCCTCCAGAAAATGGAAGTGCAACAACTGAGCCAAATGTCCAAAACCTTGGCGAGGAGAGATGAAGGCAGATTGTCCTACCATCCAAGTGCTAACCACAAGGGTCAGTTTTTCATTGAGGAAGCTTCCTCAGAGTTTGAGGACACTAATGCTGTCACTACCCTAAGGTCTGGCAGGCTGGTAAATAACCAGGTGGGTAGCAGACCAGCTGAGACAATTTCCACAGATGATGCAAATGATCATGAAAGAGATGTTGTTGGGCCATCAAGCCAAGAACTGCCTGCCACCTTGCAGTAGGAGAAAAATAAAGAGGCTGTAGTTGAGCCTCAGCAGGAAGATAAACATGAAAAAAGAAAAAAATAGAAGTTTAATCATGGGCTTGCAGTTGATGAGCCAGCAGCACCTCAACTGCCATTTCCTCAGGCTCTGAATAGTCTTGTCCCTTTTGAAAAAGGGAATGCCCAGTTGGAGGAAATGATGGAGACTTTCAGGCAGGTAAAAATCAATTTACCCCTGCTGGAGGCAATTAAACAAGTCCCAGCCTATGCAAAGTTCCTAAAAGACCTTTGCACCCAAAAGAGAAAGGCTAGAGGCCATGTGTCCAAGAAGATCTTTGCAAGCGATACAGTGAATTCTGTATTTAACATTGCAATGCCTGAGAAGTTGCAAGATCCAGGTATACCCACTATTCCCTGTGTAATTGGAGATCATACAATTGGGAAAGCCCTTTTAGACCTTGGAGCCAGTGTTAACCTGTTGCCATACAATGTATATCTGCAACTAGGTTTGGGGGAGCTGAAGGCTACCCCCATTGTGCTAATGATGGCTGACAGGTCTCAGAGGAAACCTCTGGGGATGGTTGAGGATGTCTTAGTAGGAGTGGATAAGTTTTTCTACCCTGCTGACTTCTTAGTTTTGGATATGGGCTGCAGCACTAGCCCAAACCACATACCAGTTATACTGGGCAGGCCTTTCTTGGCCACTGCCAATGCTTGCATCCAATGTAGGTCTGGAGTAATGGAGGTAACCTTTGGACATATGAAAGTTGAGCTGAACATGTACAACAGTGCAAAGTACCCTCAGATGGACAATGAGGAGAGCTTCGCAGTGGATGTACTAGAGGAAATTGTAGAAGAAGAATTGCCCACTCTGCTGGAGTGGGGCAACATTGTCAGGGATTTAGTTGACACTTGGGGCATGGTGGAGGAAGAAAGCCCAGATAGGAGATCAAAAGACAGGCCAATATCAGAGGCTCCTGTGGGCTCAGTGCAGCACTCCAGTTGGAAACCTACACTGCTACCTCTTCCTCCAACCTCCAATGCACCTATTTTTCCATCCACCCAACAGGCCCCTGATCTGGAACTTAAGCAGCTTCCAGAAACATTAAAATATGCTTTCCTTGAGAAAGGTGAGAAGCTTCCTGTAATTATCTCTTCCTCCCTTACCAATGAGCAGGAAGAGGAATTACTCACAGTTTTGAGGAAGCACAAGAAGGCAATTGGTTGGACCATTGCTGATCTGGGAGGAATTGATGCATCAATTTGCATGCATAGGATCCATCTTGAGGAGGGAGCATTACCCTCCAGGGAAATGCAGAGGAAGCTAAATCCTCACATGCAGGAAGTGGTCCTCAAGGAAATCATTAAATTGCTAGATGCAGGGGTGATTTACCCCATCTCTGATTCTCATTGGGTGGCACCTATCCAAGTGGTGCCCAAGAAATCTAGCATAACAGTGATTGAGACTGAAACTGGTGAGTTGAGGCCAGCCAGGGCAACCACTGGCTGGAGAGTGTGCATTGATTATAGGAAGCTCAACTCTAAAACTAGAAAGGACCATTTCCCTCTCCCCTTCATTGATCAAATCCTGGACAAATTGGCTGGAAAAGCTTTCTACTATTTTCTTGATGGATACTCGAGGTACAACCAAATCCCTGTTCATCCTCAAGACCAAGAAAAAACCACCTTCACCTGTCCCTTTTGGACCTTCGCTTACAGAAGGATGCCTTTTGGACTCTGTAATGCACCAGCCACTTTTCAGAGGTGTATGTATGCCATCTTTTCTGACATGATTGACAAGTTTTTGGAGATTTTTATGGATGACTTTTCTGTCTATGGAGACAGCTTTGGCCAGTGTCTACAACACCTCAGCCTAGTTCTGCAAAGATGTAAGGAAACCAATTTGGTTTTAAGCTGGGAAAAGAGCCACTTCATGGTAACACAAGGTATTGTGTTGGGCCATGTGGTCTTTAAAGAAGGGCTTGAGGTAGACAAGGCCAAAGTGGACCTCATTGCCAATCTCCCCCCTCCAAAAATAGTCAAGCAAATCAGATCATTCCTTGGGCATGCATGATTCTACAGGAGATTCATTAAGGACTTCAGTAAAATTGCCAAGCCATTATGCCACCTGCTCTGTCAGGATGTCCCTTTCAACTTTTCTGCTGAATGTCTGAAGGCTTTTGAAACATTGAAAATCTGCCTCACCTCTGCTCCTGTACTCCAAACACCGGACTATACCCTGCCTTTTGAGTTGATGTGTGATGCATCAGACTTGGCAATAGGTGCTGTGTTGGGCCAAAGAAAAGATAAATTGCCTATGGTCATTGCTTATAGCAGCAAATCACTTGCTGAAGCTCAACTGAACTATACCACAACTGAGAAAGAGCTTCTAGCAGTGGTTTACGCTGTTGACAAATTTAGAGCCTACTTATTAGGATCTAAAATTGTGATCTTCATTGACCATTCGGCACTGAAGTACCTACTGTCCAAGAGAGATGCTAAGCCGAGGCTGATTAGATGGATACTCCTGTTACAGGAGTTTGACATCGAAATCAAGGACAAAAAGGGTGTGGAGAATGTGGTGGCTGACCACTTGTCCAGAATTATCTCAGAGGAATGCCTGGATGGTCCTACAAATGATGCCTTCCCTGATGAGCAATTATTTGCCATCCAATCCGTATTCCCTTGGTTTGCACACATAGTTAATTATCTGGTTATAGGAAAGATTCCTCCCCACTGGACCAAAATGGATAAAGACTTGTTCTTCTCAAGGGTCAAGTATTTTTTCTGGTAGGAACCTTGCCTATACAAGTACTGTGGGAGAAAAATTGCTGACAAAGTCCTGCAATGTGGTTTTTACTGGCCATCCTTATTCAAGGATGCACACACACACTTCAAGGCATGTGTGAGATGTCAGAAATTAGGAGGACTGTCTAAAAGGAATTCACTGCCATTACAGCCCATCCTTGTTGTAGAACTGTTTGATATATGGGGAATAGACTTCATGGGCCCCTTTCCCCCCTCTAATGGTTACCAATTCATCTTAGTGGTAGTGGACTATGTCTCCAAATGGATAGAAGCCATTGCCACAAGAACCAATGATAACCAGGTAGTCCTCAAATTCGTAAAGCATAATATTTTCTCGAGATTTGGAACCCCTAGAGCTATTATTAGTGATGGGGGTAGCCACTTCTGCAACAAGAATTTCGTGAGCTTGCTCAAGAGATATTCTGTAACCCATAGGATTGCTACTCCCTACCACCCACAAACAAGTGGGCAAGTTGAAATTTCCAATAGGGAGATCAAGCACATCCTTGAGAAAACAGTTAGGACTGACCGGAAAGATTGGGCTGAGAAACTAAATGATGTACTGTGGGCCTATAGGACTGCCTATAGGACCCCTATCAGAATGTCCCCATTCAGACTAGCCTATGGCAAGGCCTGCCATCTCCCAGTCGAGTTAGAACACAGGGCCTATTGGGCCATTAAGAACTTGAACATGGATCTAACTTCTGCTGGTCAACACAGGTCATTACAATAATCGAAATTGGATGAGCTTCGGATGGATGCTTACGCCAATGCCAGGATCTACAAGGAACGGGCTAAAGCCTTCTTCGACAAAGGCTTGCTGAGGAAAAGCCTCGAATCGGGTGGTAAGGTTTGGTTATTTAACTCCAAACTAAAATTCTTTCCTGGCAAATTAAAATCCAGATAGGATGGCCCCTATATTGTCGTCAATGTTTCCCCATCTGGTGTTGCGGAAGTCCAGGACCCCAAATCCGAGAGGACCTTCAAAGTGAATGGTCAAAGGCTAAAGCCTTGCATTGAACGACCTGCAGATCCTATGTGCACTGTTCATTTTCATGGGACCCCTACATCTACCTGACCCGCAGTTGTGTCCATATTGTACTATATTACTTTAGTTTTTCTTTAAATTTTAGGAAATTCTTAGAGATATGTGGAGTTTAATTTTGTTGTGGGGGATCGGTATGACCTCCTCTTCTTCTGAATTGCTGATTTGGCCCTCACGAGTTGCACATTCTGATTTGGGAGGCTCGCGCAATTCGCATGACCCAATTCTTTCGCTGTCGCGAGTTTCAGTGCTGCAGAATATCACGCGCACTTCCAGCGCTAACTCCCATACTCACGTGATTCTGGTCTCTCGTCATTCCCTTACCCAGCTGTAGGAACCTAATGCATTTGTCATTTGCCACATAGACTGCTGGGACTTGACGTTTCCCAAGTCACTCTCATTTAATGGCAGCGACTTGGATTTTGCTCAACCGTTTCATCTTCCCCAATCCCTCGCCTATATATACACCGGGAGGACATGTTCATCTTCACAACATCCTATCTCACTCTCGCGGTCCTTCCCTATTCCTAACCATGGCAGATGACAAGCCAAACGCACTGCCCAACAAGTTTTACCCGATGTGGTTGGACCCGCCGCCCCCCAAAGAGCTAGATCCCCTCCAACCCCTCTGGGACGAATTCGAGGAGGCTCTGCAAACCATTGCCAAGGAGGAGGAGGAAAAGCTCCAGCCGCAGAAGAAGAAATGCAAGACCGAGCCATCCCCCTCCACTCCACCCCCTCCCCCGCCTTCTCCACCCACCCCCCCTCCTTCTCAACCCCCGTACCCTTAATCTTTCCTCCTTTCCCTCTTTCTTTTTGTACTTTTTTTTTTAGCATAATAATATCTTTCCTTTCTGATAATATTGTCCTGTTTTCTATTGTTGGTTACTTTATTCCTTGTTTTTTTCTTTTATGTTCCAATAAATCTGCTGCACCTAGACCATGAACCAGTGAGGACACTGCTCCTCATAGGTTTGGGGGTGGCAGGCAGACCCTGCCAATGGAATGGTTAACATAAGTGCAGCAGACCCATCTGAGCAATATGGAAATGGACCTCTGTCCACTTAAGAATCATAAAATTAAGAAGTTTATAAATTTATGCAAACATTGAACACTATAGACTTCTAATATTCCACATTTCCATAATAATTTCACCAAGGAAACACATGTGTATCTGCACTTAGGGAATCTGTAGAGAGAAAAAAAGGTGAGGACATACTTAAAAGTTCAAAGGATGACCATAACCAGTGAGAATTGGGCCTACAAAATTTGTCCCTTTTTGAGGAGTAACTAAGGCACTTCTTTTAGTTCTAAGGACTGGCTGAGTCTCTGTGCTCACTAGAAGTTAGGTAACTCCAAGTTGAAACAACTGACAGTACTCATGAGACCTAGGAAAGGATCAAGGCCTTCTCTTGGACAGTTTGAGCATAAAAAGATCAATCCTAAAGCAACTGCCCTTGTCCACACTCCTTTGAGCTTTAAATCCTAAATTTCTTCAAAATACACCTGAGTACTTGAACCTGAACCTATGAACCTGATTCAACCTACCCTCACTCTGAGAATTTAGAAGGTAAAGGAGAAAGAGTTGAAGATGGACTAGCTATGGTCAACATTAGGTGAATGGAGAGCAAGCACTTATTCTGGCAGAATGGTAACTGAGAACATGGTGGCATTTTGGAAAAGCAAAAACAAAATAAAAAGAAGAAAACTCCAGCAAAAAGAAACAAAAGAAATAATAATGAGGAGGAATAAGAGAGAAGTCAAGAGGAACCTTCATTGGAAAATCAAAATCAAGAAGAGAAACTGATCACTTCAAATCTAAAAATCTCAAAGATGAAGGGAGCTGAATTCAAGAAGGTGAAGTCATGAACCACCTCCTCCACCCACTGAGTTCTCAATTTTTGAACCCCTTTTCAAACCTTCTATTCTTTTCAACCATACTCCAAAAGCCACATTTTAACCCAGTTAAAAGCCCTTGTGATCCAAAGATTGAGTGAGTTGTCATGTGAAGATAAGGAATTATCCAATCTATGGTGAGAAACTGACAATGATGCCAACACTTAAGAACTCTGCCTATGCTCATGCTTACAAACCCAGTTGGGGGATGTTACTGCTCTTGAGCCTGTGAGGAACTGAACCCCTCAACAAACCTTGATGAGAGTATGCCCTGTAAAGCTTTCTTTTGGGTCTGAATTTGAATATATTCTGTATGACCTTAACCTAATTTTCTGACATAAGGATAAGCTCAGTGCTGACATGCATTTGTGCAGTTTTCTGTGATCACAAATTATTTGGAAATGCTGTGCTAACATGCGAATTATGCTGTCTAAGTTCCTATGCAACCAATGAATTAAACTTCTTTTATGCTGATCCATGAGTAGACTAAATCTGATTCCCTAACTGCTCATTGGAAGACATTGCACTTTAGTTAACCATTTCATTGGAGAAGTTTGTGGGTGTCTTCACTGAAAACCCTCAGGAGACTTCACTCTTCCACTAGGGATCACCTAGGGGTTTAAAAGGCTTGGTACATATGCTAAATGCATCTGTGCTCCCTACGAAAGTGGCATTTAATTCTTAGGATAGATTTAATGTAGCTTTGCTAAGGGACTAGCAAAGATTTGGTTTGGGGGTGTGTTAAGACCTGAAAAGTACCACTTTTCACCCCTTAACTTAACCTTGGATTAGACCCTTAGCCACTTAATAAACTCCTCTTAAGTGTTTTGTTCAGGAAATAATCAGCAGTGAAATAAGGCCAAGAACCCTGTTATGGAGCCTGCTTTGGCACCAGATGCCCCTCAGCAAGAATGCACCTTGAAGCCTTGCGCAGATCAGCTGAGCTTCCCAAGGCTTTACAAGCAACCTCTCGCACAGATGAATGACTGGGGAGCTTCAAAAACTCAACTCCGCACAGCTCTCGCGAAGATCAAAGGTAGAACACAGTGCTCAGTGTCGTGCAGTTCAAGGCAGACTTCTCTCAATCTCGCAAAGATCGCTTAAGACAGCTGAGGAGAGAGAGCTTCAGAAGATTTCTTGCGCAGCTGTCGTGCAGCCACCGCGGGGTACAATTCTCAGAAGAAAAACGCCTCGCGTAGTTCACGCGCCATTTAAGAAAGAAAGAATCCTGGCGAAGGCAAAGCCCATCTCGCGAAGATTGAGTCAGACAAAGAACATCGCACAGTCAGAACTCAAAAGAGCCTCGCGAGGTAACTCGCGAAGTCTAAATAAAGAAAAGAGCTCGCGCAGTTCTCGCGCTGCTTCCCAGCGAAGACTAATCTACCGCACGACTGCTTGAATTGCAACCTCATGACGCTTGAGACTACGTTTTCTATTGAACCTTGCAAACTCCAATTCAGCGAGAGCTCAACTCTCTACCGCGCGATTGAATGAAGAGCAAACCAAGGCAACCTTGCGATGGCTAATGCTTCAGTGTCAAACCATCCTAGCGAAGAGCAATGAGCTACCACGCGAGGTGTCTGGGAAACTATAGCTACCTAGCGAGCCTCTGAACCCAAACTTCCATCTCTTCAGCAGAGGACATTCTGGAAACTTCCAATGATTAGGGCACGCATTCCCACACTCAAATCTTCGTGCACACACCCCAAGGCATCCAAGGATCAGTAGAAGGCCACGTGGCATCGTTAAAATTAGGGTTTCCTAACCCTAATGCGCCGCCACCCCACTGCTATATATACCCAGGCCTAGCTTAGGTTTAGGTATCTGGGAACTTATCTCATTAGCAGTAAGTAGTTTTTCTTTTTCTTTTTCTTTTCTTCTCTCCATAGTCTAGCAATTGCTGGCTATGACTTTGTTTATGTATTTGAGTTAGATTAATGGAAATTTTGTAATAGGATTTATACTTTGTGGGATTGCTGTATGATTTGTGAGATGCTCTGTGCAAGGCTGCTGCCTTGTGATCCGCCATTGCCTAGGTAATGGAGGACTGATTTTAAGGGTCACTCAGATCCAAGTAACCTGCGTGTCTGGGCTATCATGGTCTTCCAGCCTTAGCCCCACCACAGGACCTACTAGATCTTAAATCCCCATGGGATCCTGAGCTGGTAGCCTGGTGAACATGGTGGTAGCAGTGATAATCTTGTTTTTTCTTGGGCTCCGTGAGGAGGATAACCTTTGGGATAGTCTGTGACCATTTAAGTGGACATATTATAGCCTTAGGGTGATTCTGATCCACCGATCCAAGATGGATCCTTCTTCTTTTCACCTGAGCTTGTAGAAGCCTGGTGAGGGATTGTAAAGAGGCAAACTCCCCCATAGTTGTATAGATCTGCCATCAGATGCCGGATCTGATCTGGTTATAGAGATTGTAGGCTGGTGACTGGACCATTGTAGCCTCTCTCAAGCAATGGACAGCTGGATCGAAAGTTGTACTCAACCGCTTGCTGGTTCTATGTGTCTACACTGTCATGGTTTTCCAGCCTTTGCCCCACACATGGAACTTTAGAGGTTGAGGTTCCCTATGGATTCCTGAGCTGGTAGCCTGGATGAAATAGTGCCTACAATGATTTAATAGTTATGTTCTGACTCATCCCTGGATAGTGGCTCCCCTATGGGATAGTCTGTGACCATTCAAGTGGACAGGCTATAGCCCTAAGGGTGGAGTCATGGCAGTAGCGATGGGTTGGATCCTTTCTCCTCAGAGGTGATAATGTAGCCTCTGGACAGGATTTCTATAACATCAGATCTAAATCTGAGTTACAAGAACTCCTCTGATCTTGGCTCAAAAACATATTTCTCACCTTTTTATAATTATTTTCCACACTCCATCCATCCTCTCAATCCTTTCTGTAATTTAGTTATTAGAATACTTAGAATAAGTGACCTCAAACTCCCCTCCTTTTAGGACTGCCAGATTTGTAGACAGATCTGGAGGGACTACTAGAGACGGCTCCCTTGGAGCCTTAGATCACCTTTCCCTGTGAGACAAACTCTTACTTATCAAAACTTGCTACAAAAGACCCTATATCTTGCAGGTCTAGGATTTTTGAGTTGTGTTGATTCATCCCCTATTTCATTCTATTTTTTATTGTTAAATACTTTCACCACCAACCAATAAGGGAAGCACACTTGAAATCGACAACAGGTACGGTCACATTAGTGATGATTTCAAATTTTGGATAGATTCAAACTGATTAAGACCTTAGTATGAGATTGTTTATACCAAACCCGCGGTCCATCTTTGTAAATATCTTTTAAAGACATGATGTAAATCGCTTCTAAGGATACGGTTCAGAAACGTCTCGCATTCCCAAATACCGTCGTCAATTTTCGAGGACGAAAATTTCATTATGGTGGGGGGGATGTAACACCATAGAGATTTCGAACTCAATTTCTCTGAGTATGTACTAATACTCGAGACCGGAAACTATTTACCCCAGATAATCAAGATAAACCAAGTCTTTAATGAGAACTAGGTACCTTTGGAATAGGACCTAAATATTAAATTCTATAACTAGTACGCATATGTAGACACCCCCATTTTGCCCTCTCAAAATATACAAATTTGTTCGATTAACCTTTGACCTCATAACCCTTATATGGGACCATATGCTGAAACAATAGTATATGGTTGGACACAGGTTGAAACAATAGTTCTGTGGCTAAGGCCCCATACCCCCGACGTGGGAACCATGCGCTGAAACAATAGTATATGGCTGAACACAGGCTGAAATAATAGCTTTGTGGCTTAGATCCCAGCATAGGGAGGCTATGCTGAAACAATAGTATATAATTAGAATGCAGACTGAAACAATAGTCTCGCATCTCAGGCCCCATACCCTCGACGTGGGAACCATGCACTAAAATAATATTACATGGCTGAACACGGGCTGAAACAATAGATCTGTGGCTCAGGTCCCAACGTTGGGAGACTATATGCTGAAACCATATTATATGGTCGGAATGCAGACTGAAACAATAGTCTGGCATTTCAAGCCTGACCCGGACAACCTCGAATTAAGTGCCTAGAGCCAAGCGCTCAATTCGATTGCATGCCAAATCACACATGCGTAATCAGTCCCTTCTCAAACCAGACTTCCTTTCCCCAGACCAACTCGAGACTCGATCACTCTCCTGACACCAGACGCGCAATCAGATTGAGCGCCACACCATCGGCGCGTAATTGGCCTACACCCGGCCTATCCTCACTGTCCTTGACCCCTAAGTTTCCTCTAATAAATGCTTCGAGAGTGGCGCTTAATAGGATTACGCACCCCAAAATGGGCGGATAATTATTTCTAACGCTATTAGGACTAGGAAACTCGTTGAGCAAGTTAGTCGGTCGCTCACTGAGTCGGTGACCGACTCAAAGTGATAAAGCGTCGGGAGGCCGGTGCGTAATTCGAATAAATGCCTGAAATAGAGCATTTAATTAGAAAAAAACCTATAAAAGATTTTTTTTCTAATTCGCCCGAAGGAGGCTGGCAATTTTGAGAGAGAACGGATTTTTTTGTGGATTCCGAAACCAGAGCACTCCGAGGACAAACCCATAGAGCAACCTAGTCATGATTTTGTGATTCAAGCTTCGAATCTTCGAGATTTCCCTCTGCAGCCCCGACCCTAGGTAAGGATTTGATTTTTTAATTCACGACCGAAATTCCTAGTCTCTAGATTTAGGAATTCTATTAGTTTTAATTTTCAATCTTAGACCATAGCACCCTTTTCGAACCGTAGTTCTTTATATCTAGCTCTAGTTCTCCAAATTTAGAACCAGTCCTTAATCCGACAGTCCAACACAACGATCCTAGGCTTTAATTCTGTTCTAAAATCTTAATCTCTAGTCCTATCATTAATTTTTGGTTCTAGTCCTTAGACTCTAGAACCAGCCCTTAATCATACGATTTGATTTTTTCATTTCGGACAGGAATTCAGTCTTAGAAATTTAAATTTAAATTTGATTTCTTATTTTAATATTTCTAAAAATCCTAAATATTAATTTTAGTTTCTATAATTCTAGTTTCACAATTTAACTCATAATTATTACTTCGAAATCGACTCTGAAAAATTCAAAAATACTATTTTATCATCATGAATCCAATTTATCTTTAATCTCAGCCACCCGATTTACCCAAGGGAGCTTAAGGAGGGTACTCGGTAACAAAGCCAATCCTCCTTAGCATAGCAGTCCCAAAACCCTTTTTTTTTAAGAATTTTAGAATTACTTAATTGCTTTTCTTACCTTTTCAGTATAATTAACTAGTAGATTTATTTTATTTTAGTATATTTATTTTATTAAGTTAATTAGATTTTAGTATGATTGATTAATTTCTTTAAATCAGATTTTAATTGGTTAATTTCTTGCTCTAATTAGAATTTCAGTCTGATTAATTCATTGCTTAAATTAGAGTTTTAGTAAAATTAGTTCTCTATTTCAATTAGAATTCTGGTAAGACTGTTATACTTTATTTAATTAGAATACAACTAGCATACTCGCTCAATTTGAATCTCAGTATAACTAGCATGCTCGATTTAATTAGAGTTTCACCAGAACTACTACATGTGCACTCCTAGTACAATTAGAAAACATGATCACAACTAGACTTCTAATGGGATTAGGAGACTAAAATTAATCAGACTTCTAATGGGATTAGGACGCTTAATTAATTAGACTTTCAATAAGGATAGGAGTAGTAAAAATTAACTAGACTCTTAATAGGATTAGAATAAATCCACATAACTAAACTTATAGTAGAATTGGAAAGTCTAAACTGATTAGAACTACAATAATAACAGGGGAAGGAAAGAAAAATTAAACTATCTAGATTATAAAAAAAGATATAGCTACTGACGTTCGCAGGCGTACGATTCAATAAAGAAGTAACCCATACCAGCTCTAAAGAGTGATCATTGATGTGTTACAAGGTCGTTAAATATCTGTAACTAGCGATCGCAACAAACTAGGAACCTTCCTAGAAAACCCTTTATTTTTAACACTCCAAATGCCACATCGCTAGAGTCCACTTGGACAGAATTGGAGCCACCGATTCAAAGGGAACCGAGAGGAACCCAGAAAAAGTACACACCAACAGCATACACCTTAAGAGCACTACTGGTAAAGGGTTTAACTATTATACACGAGGTCATGAGATCGAGGCATGTTAGATTCAGTGAGACCTTAAGTTTTTGCTTGTTTTGTGTGAGATCTTTCATTAGACCTTACTATATTTTTGGGTTCTAAGTTAATTAAACCCCATACACCAAATCAGTTGGGTTGATTTCACACCAGATCAACACCCTAACTAAAAGATACAATTCTCACGTATAAATTGCATGGAATTCACAATCGGAGATTAAGAGACTTCCTCCTTTCTCCTTTCTCTTTCTCTTTGGTACTATTTTGAAGAACCCCCAAACTGATTCCAAATTTAGAACCACAAGCCATTCAAGGTGATCATGATATCTCCCGAAGAAATCTCTGTGATAATCCTTCAATGAAGCAAAATCGCCACTATGTCGACACCGTCGTGTTGTGCGATTGTCGAATTCCTACTATTAAGGGATTGTGTAGTAGAGGGCGTAAACGACGATAACTTTGTCAACAAAGATCGGAGACTTTTCATGCGAAGAATTTGAGAAGGTGAATGTCTTAACTCTATTGCGTAAACCTCAATTTCATAAATTGGAGATCGATCGTCAATAATTTGGGCCGCATGTAATGAGATTCTGAAGACCGGATGTGTGAGGGGCATTATAGCCGAATTCTTCCGACTCCGATGTTGTCGGACGTTGCATGCGCATGAGATTAAGTTAGAAAGTTATGAATTAACATTGTAATAGGGAATTAGGTTAGATTACATGTTTCAAATGGGAGTGATACTAGAAAAAAGTAGAATTTTGAAATTAGAAGAAAGAAGCAAAAGAGGGGCAAGTTCATCAGGCTCACCACGGCGACCATGAACCTTGCTGCAGTGAGATGAGTTTTGAAGTGCTCGCCATGGCGAGGGCTACATTAATTTTTAGGCCAGTTTGGCACTGTGAAAACTCGTTGCAGTGAGGCAGTGTGTGCCCCATGGAATCTATATACCTTGCAGTGGCGACACTATAGCTCGCTACTGTAAGATACCCTGCTTCTATGAACTAGGATTTTGTCCTTTAACACCAAATGAGACCTTTTTATGTCAAGTATGATTCGATAACACTTAGAATCTTTACGATATGTGATCTAGGGTAAATACGAGGAACCATTGAGGGGAATTTCGCTTTGATTCGTGCAATTTTGTTGGCAAGTTTCCGGCTTGAAGGTAGGGAAGATTCTCGATGCCGATTATATGTTCTCTCGATCAATGGTTTCTGTTGTGATTATCAAATGAATTTATATGTTTCTAGCAATGTGTTATATTCATATATTGGAGCTCTTTGAAAGGCTAAGTCTTGGTTTATGCACATGATCATTTCACTTTATATTATGACATAGTAATGCATTCGACTCGTTAAATTCCAAATTCTCGAATTTTGATCTGTGTACATTGATTTCTCAAATTCCAATTTTAGTATATGTGATTTGATATGTTTGATTCTGAAATCATGTGCAACGAGGAGTGGAGCCTCCGTGGGAGGGGTGGAGTCCCCGGGGCTATGACCCTATGTCCGCTACTGACTACTCAGTTTCCACTGCGGGATGCCTTGCCATGAGATTTGTTCTAAATCTACATTAGTTGTAAGGGAAGTGGAGTCTCCAAGAGAGGGGTGGAGTCCCCAGGGTTATGACCCTGTGTCTGCTACAGATTACTCTGTTCCCATTATGGGATACTTACACTAATGAACTCCGATATGATATGTTTCGATTCTCTGCTATGTGATCTGATATATTCGATTTTTTGCTACCAATACTCCTGTCGTTTATACACTTGTTTCCATCGATATGCTATGATCTCTGTTCTGATTTCTTGCATCCGATTTGCATGGTTTTTCGTATGTTATTCGCATCATGACATGATATATTTTAAGATCATGAGTTTAAATGCTTTGCTATATTCCAATGTAATTGATACGATATTTATTTGAAACAGTTTTACTTATACATCAATACCATGAAATAGAATGATGAAGTATGATTTAGCGTTGTTTTATTCCTACTGAGCTTGGACTGTAGCTCATTCCTTGACTATACGTCATAGTTGCAGGTGAAGATCTTAAGAGGGATTCGAAACAAGAAGAGGATCCTGATTACAATATGGAAGAATTTGAAGATCCACTAGTGGAGTTCTTTCGTTAGCCTGTTTTCTTTGGATCTTCGCGGAGTGCAGATTGTTTTGTTTCCTTTTGATACTCGATACAGTATACTATTTAGACTCACGTATAATTTTGTATAGTTTTGTCCACTGTTTAGGTGAAGGTCGGCCTTCACCAGTGTATTATATAGTTGGTTATTTTGTTAAGATGGAATGATGGGAAACCCTTATTTGTTTATGATGTCATATGTTTTGTCATATATCTTTGCTTTCGCATCTGCGCACTTTGCTTCCACATTTAACTAAACTTACCAAAGAAAGATGGCTCGATCTTTCCAATCTTCTATGTCGGGGAAGGTCGAGCTGTCACAAAAGGAATAAAGCACCTTGATACCAACAATGACTCTGTAATTCAGATCGTGTGTATGATATGACGACACAGATTTTGGGTAAGGAAATTTGGGTTGTCACATGGTTGGTGGGCATTCGGGAGGTTCGAGTTGGCTTTTTGCAATGGGATCGTTGTTGACTCTCCCTTCTATTTGCATGCTATAGCAGACTGCGATGGGACGACGATGATCGTATCATGATGGGACCTATTATTTGTTGATGTCGCAGTGGGACATTTCATGTTGGTTTGGTGATAGGATTGTGTCATGATGGGAATTGTCTTTATTATTGATGGTGTGGTGGGGCTTTTTACGTCGCAATGGGACAACAAGTTTGGTTGGTTTAGTTCAGGAATTGGGATGGTGGTGATTATGTGTAGATTTTGTCATAATGGGATGTGTTATCATGTATTGTTATGGGTGCGCGATGGGACATTCGAGAGTCTTTTCTTCTGATTGGTGTTAAGACCTGAAAAGTACCACTTTTCACCCCTTAACTTAACCTTTGATTAGGCTCTTAGCCACCTAATAAGTTCCTGTTAAGTGTTTTGTGCAGGTAATAATTAGCAATGAAATAAGACCAAGAATCCTGTTAAGGAGCCTGCTTTGGCACCAAATATCCCTTAGAAGAATGAACTCTGAATCTAAACTTGAAATGAGCCTCGCGCAGCTAACCCAAGCTTTAGAGGATTCAGGAGAAATATGCCTTGCACAGTTCAACTGAGCTTCCCAAGGCTTTAAGGTAACCTCTCACGTAGATGAATGACTGAAGAGCTTCAGAAACTCAAACTCGCACAGCTCTCGCAAAGCTCAAGAGTAGAACACATCGCATTGTCGGCTTCAAAGCGTATCTCTCTCAATCTCACGCATTTAATCTAACGGCTGAGGAGAGAGAGCTTCAGAAGATTTCTCGCGCAGCTGTCGCGCAGTCACTGCGGGATGCAATTATCAGAAGAAGAACGCCTTGCACAATTCTCGCGCCATTCAAGAAAGAAAACATCTTGGCGAAGGCAAAGCCAATCTCGCGAAGATCGAGTGAGACATAGAACCTCGCGCAGTTCAGAACTCAAAAGAGCCTCGCGAGGCAACTCGCGAAGTCCAAGTAAAAAGAAGTGCTCTGGTTCTCGCGCTCAAAGAAAGACCGACGACCGACGATTGCTTGAATTTCAACCTCATGACACTTGAGACCTGTGGTTTTCTATTCAACCCCGTGAAGCCCAATGAGAGCTCAACTCTACCGCGCTGACGCTCAAGAGCAAACCAAGGCAACCTCGCGACGGCTGAAGCTTCAGTGTCAAATCATCCTAGCGAAGAGCAAAGAGCTACCACGCGACAAGTCTGGGAAACTACAGCTACCTAGTGAGGCTCTGACCCTAAACTTCCATCTCTTCAGCAGAGGACTTTTTGGGTATTTCCAGCGATTAGGGCACACACTCCCATGCTCAAATCTCCATGCACGTGCCTCGAGGCATCCAAGGATCATTATCAGGCCACGTGACATCGTTAAAACTAGGGTTTCCTAACCCTAATGCGCCGCCACCCCACTACTACATAAACCCATACCTAAGCTTAGGTTTAGGCATCTGGGAATCCATCTCAGATCGTTTTTCTTTTCTCTTTCTTTTTAGCAGTAAGTAGTTTTCTTTTTCTTTTCCTTCTCTCCATAGTTCAGCATTTGCTGGCTATGCCTTTGTATGTGTTTTTGAATTAGATCAATGGAAGTTTTGCAATAGGATCTGTACTTTGTGGGATTGTTGTTTGTGTGTGAGATGCTCTGTGCAAGGCTGCTACCCTGTGATCCGCCATTGCTTTGGCTATATTTCAAAGCAATGGAGGACTGATTCTAAGGGCCACTCAGATCCAAGTGACCTGTGTGTCTGGGCTCTCATGGTCCTACAGCCTTAGCCCCACCACAGGACCCACTAGATCTGAAATCCCCATGGGAGCTTGAGCTGGTAGCCTTGTGAGCATGGTGCTAGCAGCGATAATCTTGTTTTGTTTTGGACTCCGTGAGGAGGATAACCTCTGAGATAGTCTATGACCATTTAAGTGGACAGACTATAGCCTTAGGGTGATTCTGATCCACCGATCCAAGATGGATCCTTCTTCTTTACACCTGAGCTTGTAGAAGTCTGGTGAGAGATTGCACATAGGCAGACTCCCCCATAGTTGTATAGATCCGCCATCAGATGTTGGATCTGATCTAGTTATAGAGATTGTAGGCTGGTGACTGGACCATTGTAGCCTCGCTCAAGCAATGGACAGCTAGATCGAAGGTTGAACTCAATATCTTGTTGGTTCTATGTGCCTGGGCTATCATGGTCCTACAGCCTTAGCCCCACATGTAGAGCTTTAGAGGTTGAGGTTCCCTATGGATTCTTGAGCTGGTAGCCTGGATGAAATAGTGCCTGCAATGATTTACTTGTTATGGTTTGACCCATCCCTGGATAGTGGCTCCCCTATGGGATAATTTGTGACCATTCAAGTGGACTGGTTATAGCCTTAAGGGTGGAATCATGGCAGAGTGATGGGTTGGATCCTTTCTCCTCAAAGGTGATAATGTAGCCCCTGGACAGGATTTCTATAACATCAGATCTAAATCTGAGTTACAAAACTTCTCTGACCTAGGCTCAATAACATACTTCCCACCCTTTTTATACTCATTTTTCACACTCCATCCATCTTCTCAACACTTTTTGTAGTTTAGTTATTAGAATACTTAGAATAAGTGACCTTAAACTCCCCTCCTTCTAGATCGCCAGATCTCAGAGATGATCTGGAGGGACTACTAGAGATGGCTCCCTTGGAGCTTTAGATCACCTTTCCATATGGGACAAACTCTTACTTATCAAAACTTGCTACAAAGGACCTCAGATCTTGCGTGTCTAGGACTAGTTGTCCGGATTCACCCCCTGTTTTACTCTGTCTTTGATGTTTAAATAACTTTCACCACCAACCAATAATCAAAGTACACCAGAAGTAGTCAACAAGTTTTTGGCGCCGCTGCCGGGGAAAGATGATCTATTAGTAGACCCTTAGTTTTTGTATTCTTAGTATTCTTTGCACATGTGAATAATTGATACTGCTGACATAATTTTGAACCTTTCTTACAGATTTGGACAGCAGCACGAGAAGGATAGTTGGACTGCAATTTGAACTTAGCTACCTCTGTTTGCAAACTCTCTGACTTTTAAGCTCTGTCTATCTTTCTTAAAAATATTTTGTAGCAATATCTAGGATAGTTTAAATGTATTCTTTGAATAGCTGTAAACTAGTTAGATAAATCTGTTAGTGTACAATTATTCTTTTACAATGTGCCTGCAAGAAGCTTTCCTTGCTGTTGGTGTGCTTGTATGCTAGGGAGGAGATCCCTCAGCCCTGCTTTAGAGCCTCTTAACCCTGAGTTAGAAAGGGGAAGGAGACTTAGAAGACACAGGCACACCACAGGAGAGCCCCCAGGTGAATCTGTGACAGCAATTATGGGTGAAGAATAACCCAGAACCCTCAAGGAGTTGAATGCTCCGGATGACTATAACTCCCCTTTTAGCATTCAATTCCCTGATGTTCAGGGGAACTATGAGATAAAAACTTCAATCATCCAGATGCTGCCAGCTTTCCATGGGCTTAGCAAAGAAGACCCTTACAAGCATATTGACCAGTTTTTGGCCTTGTGCACCACTTTCAATATCACTGGTTTGGGACCTGAGGCTACTAGGCTCAGACTCTTTCCCTTCTCTCTGAAGGATAGGGCCAGTACCTGGCTGACCACTCTTCCCAACAATAGCATTGCTTCATGGAAAGACCTGCAGACCAGATTCCTAACCAAGTTCTTCCCTGAGACCAAAACTAGCCAGTTGAGGAAAGAGATTCTTGCGTTTGCTCAATCCCCAACTGAGGATTTTAACTAATCCTGGGATAGGTTTAAAGAGATGCTCAAACAATGCCCCCACCACAAGATCCCTGAGTGGCAGCTTGTACAAAGCTTCTACAATGGAATTGACGAAAAAAATAGAGATATGGTCGATGCCTCTTGTGGTGGATCCTACATGCACAAGACTGCTGACGAGGCATGGGAATTGTTTGAGGTGATTAGTGAGAATGCTTTTCAAAAGCCATCCCTGGAAAGAACTAGTCAGGAATTTGAGTCCAAAGTGGGGCCTGCTGCTGGATCAAAAGGAAAAATTTATGAGGTGTCTGGGAACAATGACCTGCAGTTGCCAATGGCAAACCTCTCTATGAAGTTTGATAAATTATTGACTGTGATGCAACCCAAAAGGGCTGCTCATGTGGCGGAGGCATGTCTGATATGCCAGTCCCCACAGCACATAGTAGAGGAATGTCCATCTGCAGGACAATTTCCTGAATTAATGATGGAACATGCTGCTGCTACTCAATCTTATGGCCAACAACAATCTGGAGGCTACAATAGGTAGCCCTATGGATACCAGCACCAAAATGCTGGTTACCAATGGAGAGACCACCCAAATCTGAGGTGGAAGCAAGATAACTACATGCAGCCCCAACAGATGTTGGCCCTACCACAAAGGCCACAGCAGCAGTTCAATCAAGGGAATGCCCCTAGGTCTACCTTCTAGCACCATCAGCAGCCCCATCAGCAGCAAAATCAGTTGGTCTTACCCCCTTCTCAACCTAGAAATACTTCTTTCGAGAACCAGGTCTTGACATCACTGCAAAACCTGGGTTCCTTGACTCAGACTGTGAACTCTCATGGTCAGAGCATCAAGAAGATGGAAGAACAGATTGGACAACTAGCGAACACCTTAGCCAAAAGAGAAGAGGGAAGGTTGCCCAGTCAACCAGTGGTTAATCCCAAGGGCCAATTTTTGATTGGTGAAGGATCCTCAGACCCTGAAGGGGATCTTTCGTTGAATTGATGATAAGAACTGTGCACCTTTGTCTAATATGTACTTTACAGTTTATAGGAATAGTTAGCAATCTTGTTGGAATTTGAGTCTAGTGCTTTAATGCCTACTTTTATTCCAGCTCCCCCTGTGTGATAATTTCAAGTGATTAAATGATGATGTAGTATTTGAATGCTTTGCGTGATGAGTGACTTTAATGCCTTGAGAGTATGAGAATTTATGAATGCTTTATAATGCTTATGGGTGTCCCTGGAAGAGAGTCTGTGAGAGAATCCACCCATAAAGTCTAGGTCAAAAGAGCTGACTAGTGGGTGAGTGAATTCTGCCTCGGTTAAGCCATCGCAGGGTTTTGAATAATGGGTTTAGTCCCATCTCGCACAGTTCATAAAGAACTACTTTGTTTTGTTGTCGCGAGTTTCAGATATACCTGGGTGGGCTGCCTCGCACAGTTTAAAGGAACATCTAATCTCGCGACCCATTCATTCCCAGCCAACGAGTGGACATTTTCAAAGCGCGCCGAGCCTCACGATATTTAAATCCCACCCCACGCTGCTTTTCCTTACTGCTTTCTCTTTCCTCTCCTACCAGCGAAACCCTAGCTCCCACTCCTCTCAACCTCTCTCCTTCAGCATCCTGTCTACAGATCATTGTTCACTTTGAAATTCTGGATTTTTGTTCTTAGTGCTTCCATCAATAGTTGCCCCCTGTAAAGAGCTCTTGCGATCCTCCATGCGTCCAATTAAATAGAACCCTAAATTTTAGGGTTAGACTCAGCTCCTGATATTTCCTTTCATAATTTCAACTGCACACTCACCAAGGAATGTTGTGATGGCTCCTAAAAGTGCACCTGTGAAGAGAGCCAGGGACAAGGCCACTGTGGAGCCCACCCCTAAGAAAGCCAAGTCCTCTACGACTCAACAAAAAGGGAAGGAGGTGGTCCCTGAGGTGGCTACACCAACACCGGATTATTCGACGCCCTCTGAGCTTCTCATTTCCATTCCCTTAGAGCCAGAAGCCATTTTCGATATCTCTTTCTTCGAATCAGAGCCATTGTCAGCACCTGCCATCGAGTTCTTGAGCAAGGCTGGTTTGTTCCCCTTGATGCAAATGATTCCTGCACTAGCCTACCCTAGGTTAGTGCAACTCTTTTAGCAACACCTTAGGGTCAGACCAGACACACGGGGGCAACCTGGCCTCCTTGCATTAGTTGACAATTTTGAGATGCTGCTTAGCTCGGAGTTAATCGCTAAAGTCTTGGGCATCCCTGCCAGTTTTGATCCCAACTGCGGTTATGGTGCCCCTGTGAGTGCCCCCATTGACACAATTGCCCAGGCCATTACCAGAGGCTTGAAAGCCACAGGGGACTCCATCCGAAGAAGAGATTTGGAGCCCAAACTGCTGTTTATCGATCAAGTTCTAAGAAAGAATATCTATTACTCTGGCCATCAGCAAGAAAGGAGGACACCAATTGTTGATGCTCTCTATTCCTTCTCTCTGGGCCATGGATTTAATGCTGCATGGTTGATCTTCGAGGCTATGAAGGATACAATGGTAAAGCTGGGGCTACAAAAGAAAATCCACACTCTCCCCTTTGGAAGACTCATCACCAGACTACTTCTGAGGGGAGGGTACAAGATACCAGTGGGGGAGTTATCTGCTGACCTCACTCCCACCACTTTTGCTAAAAGACAATGGGGGATCAGCAGAAGTCTAATGGATCCCCAGAAGAAGAAGAAGAAGGCTGAAGCTCAGAATGTCTCCGAGCAGGGAGAGGGAGCTGCTGTGGCAAAGGTCACCCCTGCCCCCAAAAAGAAGGCTAAAAACCTTGCCCTAAAGAAGGTGGCGCGAGCTTCTGTCACCTCTGCTTCTGCAACAATTCCTCCATCCACCACTCTTGCCTCTCCACTACCTTCTTCACCCATTCCATCTCTCCCTTTTCCTCTTTTATCTCCTTTTTCCATTTCACCTCCAACTATTATCCGTACCTGGGAAGAAAGTGTTGAACCCCAGGACACCACTCCACCTTCACCCACTATACCTCAATCAACAACCCCAGTCTCTCGCATAACATGATCCACACCCTGACAGCCTTCCCTTGATAACCTACCTTAAAAAGAAAACCTCTCACACTACCCCTACATCATTTTTACCCACTTTCTCCTCCCCTGTCCTTCCCACAAACACACCCCTTATTGACCAACCCTTAGTCCCACCTCTCCATGACCTGGACTTTAACCTAGCCACCACTTCAGGGTATCAAGCCTTCATGACCACCTTGCTTGATACCTTGCCCACCCAAGACATCCCTCTACCTGAGTCTCCTCTCCCTTCACCACATCATTCGCCAGACCCCCCCCTCCCCCCCTACCACTTTCCATCATGCCCCCACTTCCCCTTTCCAACCAGTTCCTTCTTATCCTCCTACTCCACCTCAACCAACCTCAGATACCCTTATTCATATCCTTTCCCTCATACATGACCTACAAAACCAACTATCCAACACCACGCAGACTCAAGCCCAAATGCAAACTGACATAACCACGATACAATCCACCCTTCACACATTGACAAACCCACCAATCCCAACACAACCTCCTCCCACCCCATTGAACCAACCCCCTCCCACCTCTGACTCCCCTGTTCCAACAGACCCCACACCCATTGATTTACCTCCATCCTTCCTCCTCCATGATACCATACCCGACCACTCCTTTCCCTCTCACCCCATCCTTCCACCTCTAACACTACCTCCCCCTCAATTTTCCAACACTTCTACCCAAACGGACCCCATTCCATTCCCATCCACCTTTCCCATTCCACCCCCCTATTTGCACCCCCAACCCCTTCCATTTCAACCCTTCACCATCCCCTTCTTCCTTACTGAACCATCCACATCCAGCCCTTCCTTCATTTCATTTTCCACCCATACCTTCCATTCCCCTCTTCTCCCACCCTCCTCAATTCAATGACCATTCCACCTGACCACCCCAACCATTTCTACAACCCCCACTTCTCTCCCCCAGGATCCATCACCATCTCCTCCTTCCACTCCATTTCTATCAATCTTGCCCAGACACTCCTACTACACCCCTCCCTACTTCACCCTCCTCCATGCCATGAGGGACAATCCCTATATTAAGAGGGATGTTCTCAATGGCATGGCCCAACTCCGCCAAGACATTGAATACCCCTTGCTGCAAAAACTTAGTGACTTGAAGCTTGCTCACAACGAGCAACTGCGAGATATTTCCAAAGGGTGGGAGGCAATTTTGGAGACATCAAATGTGAACAAGGCTGTAGCAACATACTACAGAATGGCTACTGAGATTGAAAAAGCCAATGCAGAGAGGGTGAAAAAGCACAACCGGCTATTAGAGAGAAAATTGAACAATGCTCAGGAGATCACCCGACTCAGTAAGGAGCTTGCAGATACCAATCTCCGGTGGGCTAACAAGAAAATTGACATCTTGGAACAGAGAGTTGCTTTCCTACTGTCCCAACCTATCCAGGCCACCCCCATTGCCACCGCTCCCCCTGAGGCCCCATCTTCTTCCACACAACTAGGCCCATCTTCTTCCACTGCCCCTACCCCAACCCCTACACAATCTGTTCCCCCAACTCCCACAGCCCCCACTCCGGTAGCTCCTCCTGTTCCTCCTGAAATGCCTACTGCAGTTCCTTCTGTAATATCTACACAGCCTATTGCTCTTGCTGCAATGCCTACTGTAGCTCCGGCTCCTACCTCAGTGCTCCCCTTATTCCCTCTCCTGCTCTCAAAAGGAAACACACCCCTTCCAAGAAAAAGCCCACTTCTAAGAGAGCCACTACCGCCCAAAAAGGCAAAAGGCCGGCCCCTCCATCCCGACCTCCAAAGGTCACCAGAGCTTCTGCTCAAGATGATCCCCATGGGCGCCTCCTTTCCAAAGAAGAAAAGAGACAGGCTACTGCTGCCCTTGGATTGGACCCTACTGAGCTCTTTCCTTCTGATTTCGACGATCTCGCACCACCTCCCGGATCCCAAAGGTTCAACCCATCGCTGTCGCCCTTCCTCGACTCGAGGCACAATCCTATCCTCAGCGAAGGAAAGTTGCTGCAAAGAGGACCACTCCCCCAATTCACTCGTTGAAAATTGGCATAGAAACATCTGCCCAGTCTGAGGAGGCATCACCACTAAGCAAGCCCGTGAAATGGAAGAGCCCTGCCATTCCTATAGTGAAATTACCAGACCTATCTCCTGTGGCGCCCCCTAAACCAGAAAAAGGGACAAGTCCTCTCCTGTCTCCTGTGCCAACCCCAGCCGAATCCCCCGTTGCCCCTCCTGAGCCAAAACAAGCCCAATCATCTCCTATTCCCCCTCTGCCTCAACAAGGGCAAGCCTCCAAAGGTAAGGGCCCCAAAGGAAAATCTCACACCAAACCCCCTGAGCCAACCACTGCTAAATCGTCGGAGATCCCTCCTGAGCCCAAGAAGAGAAAAATGAGGGTCCGGGCTCCTACCATACCCAAAACTCCTGAGCAAAGAAAGGCAGAGAGGGAACGAAAGAAGAAAGAAGAAGAGGCTCTCCTACAAGAGCATGCAAGGAAGATGGGATGGGATAAATTTTAAGACAGATTCTAACTAGATTGTACCTAGGAATTTCTCTGTTTCTTTTACAACTGTTCTCTTGTATTTTGTACATTTCTAATATTTCATAGACTTTTCCCCTGTCTTTACTATCTTGCTTTGCCTGTGTGTTTTGTTCCCTATTCTTTTCTTTTCTTGTATGCTGTAATAAATCTGCTGCACATTGACCTTGAACCAGTGAGGACACTGCTCCTCATAGGTTTGGGGGTATGACAGGCAGACCCTGCCAATGGACTAGTTAACATAAGTGCAGCAGACTCATCTGAGCAATATGGAAATGGACCTCTGTTCACTTAAGAATCATGAAATTAAGAAGTTTAAAATTTATGCAAATATTGGATATTATAAACCTCTAATATTCCACATTTCCATGATAATATCACCAAGGAAACCTACTTGTATCTGCACTTAGTGAATCATTAGAGAGAGAAAAAGGTGAGGACATACTTGAAAGTTCAAAGGATGACCATAACCAGTGAGAATTGGGCCTACAAAATTTTTCTATTCTTTGAGGAGTAACTAAGGCATTTCTTTTAGTTCTAAGGACTGGCTAAGTCACTGTGCCCACTAGTAGTTAGGTAACTCCAAGTTGAAACAACTGACAGTACTCATGAGACCTAGGAAAGAATCAACGCCTTCTCTTAGACAGTTTGAGCCTAAAAAGACCAATCCTAAAGCCACTGCCCTTGTCCATACCCACTTTGAGCTTTAAATCCTAAATTTCTTCAAAATACACCTGAGTACTTGAACCTAAACCTATGAACCTGATTCAACCTACCCTCACTCTGAGAATTCAGAAGGTAAAGGAGACAGAGTTGAAGATGGACTAGCCATGGTCAATATTAGGCGAATGGAGAAGAAGGATCTAAAAAAAAAAAATCCGGCAGTATGGTAACTGAGAACATGGTGGCATTTCTGAAAAGCAAAAACAAAGTAAAAAGAAACAAAAATAATAATGAAGAGGAATAAGAGAGAAGTCAAGAGGAACTTTCATTGGAAAATTAAAATCAAGAGGAGAAACTGATCACTTCAAATCGAAAAATCTCAAAGAAGATGAAGGGAGCTGAATTATGGAAGGTGAAGTCATGAACCACCTCTGTGACCTACTGATTTCTCAAATTGGAACCCCTTTTCAACCTTCCATTCTTTTTAACCCTACTCCATAAGCCACATTACAGCACAGTTAAAAGCCCTTGTGATCCAAAGTTGAGTGAGCTGTCATGTGAAGATAAGGAATTATCCAATCTATGGTGAGGAACTGACAATGATGTCAGCACTTAAGAACTCTGCCTATGCTCATGCTTACAAACCCAGTTGGGGGATGTAACTGCTCTTGAGCCTGTGAGAAACTGAACCCCTCAACAAACCTTTATGAGAGTATACCCTGCAAAGCTTTCTTTTGGGTCTGAACTTGAATGCATTATGTATGACCTTAACCTAATTTTCTGACATAAGGATAAGCTCAGTGCTGACACACACTTGTGCAGTTTTCTGTGATTACAAACCATTTGGAAATGTTGTGCAATCATGAGAGTTTATGCTGTTTAAGTAATGTGCAACCACTGAATTAAATTTCTTTTATGTGTACTGATTCAAGAGTAGACTAAATCTGATTCTTTAACTGCTCATTGGATGACATTGCACTTTTGTTAACTATTTCATTTGAGAAGTTTGTGGGTGTCTTCACTGAAAACCCTCAGGAGACTTCACTCCTCCACTAGGGATCACCTAGGGGTTTAAAAGGCTTGGTACATATGCTAAATGTATCCGTGCTCCCTACGAAAGTGGTATTTAATTTTTAGAGTAGATTTAATGTAGCTTTGCTAAGGGACTAGCAAAGATTAGGTTTGGGGGTGTGTTAAGACCTGAAAAGTACCACTTTTCACCCCTTAACTTAACCTTTGATTAGGCCCTTAGCCACCTAATTAGTTCTTGTTAAGTGTTTTGTGCAGGTAATAATCAGCAGTGAAATAAGGCCAAGAATCCTGTTAAGGAGCCTGCTTTGGCACCAGATATCCCTCAGAAGAATGAACTCTGAATCCAGACTTGAAATGAGCCTCGTGCAGCTAACCCAAGCTTTAGAGGATTCAGGAGAAATATGCCTCGCGCAGTTCAACTGAGCTTCCCAAGGCTTTACAGCAACCTCTCGCACAGATGAATGACTGAAGAGCTTCAGAAACTCAAACTCGCGCAGCTCTCGCAATGCTCAAGAGTAGAACACATCGCACAGTGTCGCGTAGTTCAAAGCAGACCTTTCTCAATCTTGCACAGTTCGCTCAGAACGGCTGAGGAGAGAGAGCTTCAGAAGATTTCTTGTGCAGCTGTCGCGCAGTCGCCGTGGGATGCAATTATCAGAAGAAGAACGCCTTGCACAGTTCTCGTGCCATTCAAAAAAGAAAACATCCTGGCGAAGGCAAAGCTAATCTCGCAAAGATCGAGTGAGACATAGAACCTCGCACAGTTAGGAACTCAGAATAGCCTCGCGAGGTAACTCGCAAAGTCCAAGTAAAAAGAAGTGCTCGCGAAGTTCTCGAGTTGCTGCCCAGCGAAGACCGATCGACCGCGCGACTGCTTGAATTTCAACCCCGCAACACTTGAGATTGTGTTTTCCATTCAACCTCGCGAAGCCCAATCCAGCGGGAGCTCAACTCTCTATCGCGCGATTACCTGAAGAGCAAACCAAGGCAACCTCACGACGGTTGAAGCTTCAGTGTCAAATCATCCTAGCGAAGAGCAAAGAGCTACCACGCGACAAGTCTGGGAAACGACAGCTACCTAGCGAGGCTCTGACCCTAAACTTCCATCTCTTCAGCAGAGGACCTTCTGGGTATTTCCAGTGATTAGGGCACGCACTCCCATGCTCAAATCTCCATGCACGCGCCTTGAGGCATCCAAGGATCATTATCAGGCCACATGGCATTATTAAAAATAGGGTTTCCTAATCCTAATGTGCCGCCACCCCACTGCTATATAAACCCATACCTGAGCTTAGGTTTAGGCATCTGGGAATCCATCTCAAATTGTTTTTCTTTTCTCTTTCTTTTTAACAGTAAGTAGTTTTCTTTTTCTTTTCCTTCTCTCCAAAGTCCAGCATTTGCTGGCTATCCCTTTGTATGTGTTTTTGAATTAGATCAATGGAAGTTTTGCAATAGGATCTGTACTTTGTGGGATTGTTGTTTGTGTGTGAGATGCTCTGTGCAAGGCTGCTACCTTGTGATCCACCATTGCTTTGGCTATGTTTCAAAGCAATGGAGGACTGGTTCTAAGGGCCACTCAGATCCAAGTGACCTGTGTGTCTGGGCTATCATGGTTCTACAGCCTTAGCCCCACCACAGGACCCACTAGATCTGAAATCCCCATGGGAGATTGAGCTGGTAGCCTTATGAGCATGGTGGTAGCAGCGATAATCTTGTTTTGTTTTGGACTCCGTGAGGAGGATAACCTCTGGGATAGTCTGTGACCATTTAAGTGGACAGACTATAGCCTTAGGGTGATTCTGATCCACCGATCCAACATGGATCCTTCTTCTTTACACCTGAGCTTGTAGAAGTCTGGTGAGAGATTGTACAGAGACAGACTCCCCCATAGTTGTATAGATCCGCCATCAGATGTTGGATCTGATCTAGTTATAGAGATTGTAGGCTGGTGACTAGACCATTGTAGCCTTGCTCAAGCAATGGACTACTAGATCGAAGGTTGTACTCAATCTCTTGCTGGTTCTATGTGTCTGGGCTATCAAGGTCCTACAGCCTTAGCCCCACATGTAGAGCTTTAGAGGTTGAGGTTCCCTATGGATTCTTGAGCTAGTAGCCCGGATGAAATAGTGCCTGCAATGATTTACTTGTTATGGTTTAACCCATCCCTGGATAGTGGCTCCCCTATGGGATAATTTATGACCATTCAAGTGAACAGGTTATAGCTTTAAGGGTGGAATCATGGCAGAGTGATGGGTTGGATCCTTTCTCCTTAGAGGTGATAATGTAGCCCCTGGACAGGATTTCTATAACATCATATCTAAATCTGAGTTACAAAACTTCTCTGACCTAGGCTCAATAACATACTTCTCACCCTTTTTATACTAATTTTCCACACTCCATCCATCCTCTCAACACTTTCTGTAGTTTAGTTATTAGAATACTTAGAATAAGTGACCTTAAACTCCCCTCCTTCTAGGACTACCAGATCTGTAGACAGATCTGGAGGGACTACTAGAGATGGCTCCCTTGGAGCTTTAGATCACCTTTCCCTATGGGGCAAACTCTTACTTATCAAAACTTGCTACAAAGGACCCTGTATCTTATAGGTCTAGGACTTCTGAGTTGTGCTGGATTCACCCCCTGTTTTACTCTGTCTTTGATGTTTAAATAACTTTCACCACCAACCAATAATCAAAGCACACCAGAAGTAGTCAACAGTTGGTGTGTGAGGTTACGTGATGGGACAAGGGTGTTAGGAGGGGGTATAGGGTTTTGTATGTTATGGGGGCGTGTGGAATCACGGAACCACCCACATAATCGACACTAGTTGACTGTGTTAGTTTTTAGACTACTATGCCTCTTGCTAAATTTTTCCACATGAGCTCAAGGCCTTCTTATTGGTGTTTATCTACTGTCTCTTGAAAGTCAGGGATGATTTCCCATACTGTTTCCTTGGTAAGAACCTTTGTCTATTGGGTATCATCACTCTTGTCTTCAAATTCAAGTCCATCCAATGGCGGGAAGCGGTCCCCTTTTCGACAGTAGAGGGTTGTGTTATGGATGTGGTCATAGATGGTGAAATATATCTGATCTCCAACTTCACAATAGAGCAGAATATGCAGATCATTCAGATTTTGTTTAGAATAAACTGGTTGTACACACCCAAATTCAGCCCAAGGCCCGATCAATCTGTACTTCGAGAGAGATGTACTCCTGTGATTCCGATGGCACCCCCCCTGAACCCTTAGGAACCTACCTAGACCAGTAAGAATCACCCTAAGACCTTTAGAGCCATTCCCCCAATCCTTAGAAGTCACCCCTACACCCTAGAATCCCTACCCAGACCTAACTTAAACCCTTCTGGCTGTTGATGGCAGGAGAGCTACAAACTTTCACACAGACTATTACCATCAATGATCCATATACCATTGGAAAGAGGACTTCTTCAGCTTTCCAACAAGCCAAAGATCACCCGATTTAGAGCTATGATTCAAAAGTTATGGCTGATTGAAGTTTCACATAAAATCATAAAAATTTTACTCAGGCGTAGATATTGCATACGCCCAGCCATTTTTACCGCAGATTACTCAGGCATATATATTATATACGCTTGCCTATTTTGGGGAAAATTTGGCCGGGCGTATATAATATATACGCCCAGTATAGGTGGGACCCATCACGGGCTTCATCTTCTCAAAACTCCCCTGATTTTGGTGAATTTATCGTTTCCTAAATCAGGCGTATATTATATACGCCACTTAGCTACAAGAATTATCATCGAGCTCCAAATTTCCTCCATCTAGTTTGACCCTTTGACCATCCCATTGGTTGAGGTGGGTGTCTTGAGATTGGTTGCACCTTTGAGCTTATTGGCAACCCTTAAGTCACCCATGGTCTCACCCCATCATCCGCCATTGAAACCAGTTTCCCAAAACCCTAGGACCTTGAAAACCCAAAAAACCTTAGATAGGGGATTACATAATTGCTTAACCAATTAGCTCTTAAGTAAGCCCCTAACCTATCCCTTCTCTATAATTAGAGAGGCCTCCCTCTTCCTTAAGGGTTAGAAAAAATTGAAGGTTAAGGATTTGGAGCCCAAGAGAAAACCCTAGTGAGAGAAAGTGCACTCATTTTCCAAAATTCTAGCAAACTTAGTTCATCTTTTCCAATCTATTTCCACCATTAGATCACTCCCTTTAGCTAAAACCTAGCCTCTAGCTTCACTCTACACCCCCTACTTTATTGAATCCTAGCATTAGAACCCATTTTCACACCATTTAAGCCATCGGAAGCATGCCAAAGCAAAGATCTTCCACGGTGAAACAAGGGCCCGTGAGCTCCGGCTCACCCCTCTCTCCCTCTACCTTCTTGGTGTCTCCTCCGTCCAAGGATTCAAGCCGTTACGCCGGCGAAATTTTGGTTTGGCATAGGACTGTATTGCCTTCGGGCAAGGGGAAACTCTGCCCTTTTTATTTTTATTTTGGCCATAGATAGAGACCGCTACGTGCGGGTTGATCGGGTACCTAAACCCTTCCTGATCGATAACCGAAGCCCCTACCCTAGAGCCTTTGGCAAAGACCGGTAAATCAGAGTCATATTTAGCACTTTGGTGCTCAAAATATCGATTTGAAGGTTTCCCGGGTCACCAAAAGCTCCGGGTGGCGACTCTACATTTTCATTAGAAAGGCAAGTGCATCGCCGCGATGGGTTCGAGAGGATCCACGGTCGCACAGATGGCGACTCTGCTGGGGACATCACCCTAGCGCTTCCCCTCTTGTTGGCCTTTCTGTTCGTTTTGTTATTTTACTAACCATGGCTGTTTTTTGTTCTAGTTTGCTGCTGTTTTTCGCTATTTTTTGTTGTTTTTACTAACGTACTCACCCCTACGATTCAGTCCTTTAAGTGCCTTAGCCGTTTGGCGGGCCTACTTGCGCCTTAACTTTCAGCTTTTACGATTCTAGTCATTTAAGTCGCCTTAGCTGTTTGGCGGGCCCGCTCGCATTTATTTTCACGTCATTTAAATTTCGGTCATTTACAAGCCTTAGCCGTTTGGCGGGCTTCCTTGCGCACTTTATTTCGGTCATCATATTTCACCTTTGAACACCGGCCCGTTGAGGCGGCACGGGCTTGTCATCCCCGACCCGATTTTGGACTTAATTTCACTCCCCTATAAAAATTTGTAATTAAAAGTGAACCAACAATATGGGGACATAATTGAATTTATTTTTGAATTTTTGGGTAGTTTTCGGGGGGCTTAGGCACAGATACAATTTACGGTTCGATGAAGGCAGCCCTAGTGGTTATGATCCTGAAAAGAACCACCCCTTCCAGTACCTGAGAAGGCACTTGCGCCGAAGGTATATCGGTTGGGTTGCCAATTCCGATCAAGCCGTAAAACCCGCATTTGTGAGAGCACAGAAAACCCAAAATTCAGCCGTGTATCCTTAGGAAACGGAAAGGAGGGACCCGATAACAAACACAGCAATCCCCGGGAGCGTTTCTCCCAAGAGACCAGTTCAAAGACCCACATTCGGGCTTACTGTCCACTGTCAAATAGAACCTTTTGCCCAGCGTATATAATATATACGCCCAAAAAATCTCAGATTACACAGCGTATATAATATATCGCCAACCAAATCGATTTAAGCCAGGTGTATATAGTATATACGCCCAGCCAAATCTATACTTTTTTGGTTGGGCGTGCATAATATATACGCCCAGTATATACTGGGCTGCAGCAACCCGACCTGAGGCCCAATCCACCACCCCAATTCCCCGATTAGCGGTATTAATGTCCGCGGTAGCCTCCCACATTCTCTAACACCCAATATGCCCCCGCCCAGTCAAAAGAAGGAGACTTCTTATTGGTTTGCTCCTGGGGATCGGGTCATTTGCGTGGATTCCCTCGCCTTCAATAGAACGAAAGGGTTCCCTTTCGCTTCTTCCGAAGTGTGTCGGATCCCGCCGTGGGACCTACTAAAGGTACCTATATCGCCCGAAACGGGAGTTGACCCTTGGCACCAGGTCATCAGCCATCTAAGTAGAGGAGAGTTAATTGCAATTTGAAAAAAAAAGAGAAAGAAAATCCTCATCTTCAAAAAAAAATCTCCCTTCAAAAAAAAAAAAAGAGGGAAAAATCAATCAAAGTCAAAAATCACAAAATTCACTTTTCAAAACCAAAAAAAATAAAGTCATCATCATTTCCAAAACCCAAAAAAACACATAAAGAAAAACAATAAAAAATATACCCTGGGTGTGACTGGCACTACGGCGACCTCAAACCCTGCCCGTAGGAGAAGAACCAGGAAGGTATTCGGCCCTTATCCGCGACATCAATACAACACTCGTCAGCGGATCATGTCAAGAGCCAATACATCCCCACCGTCATCCCCTTCCCATTCCCGTATAGCAGAAGACCCGATCTCCGACACCTTCACCCAAACCAGGTTCGATATCACGAGCCCATTTGGGGCGCCCGTGTTCACCTCCACCTCATCCCCTTCCCTTACATTCTCCCAACATACCCCTTTTTCATCCCCTACCGAAACCCCTCACTTCCCAACCGATCCCTACATCCCCATCTCCCATCCAAACACCATCACCTCATCCCCATACTTCCAAAGACCCCCTAGGGAGTCCCATCCCCTGCCTATTTCCCATGTTCCATCCCTCTCATCACCCATGCCCCCAACATCCTACATCCCATCCACCCCATCTCACATACCATTCCCACCACATGGCCCATCCACATCCCAACATACCCCCCCATTTACCCGGGTCATGCCCAATTTCTCCCAACCACCTCCATCCTTAAGTGAGCCATCACCCCCCAATCTCACACCTGAATCCATGCCCTCGATGGAGGACATGAGAACGATGTATGCCCTGTGGGCTGCTTCTCGCAACCCTACCTCTCAAACCTCGCATCCAAATTTCCAAAACCTCCATACCCCATTCCTTCATAACCATGCCCAACCACCCATCGTCTATACCTCCCAAAATCCCCCACCTCAATTTCAGACCCAAACCCACACAAATCCATGGGCCCCAGCCCAAACACCTCTAGAGACATGGGCCCAGACCCAAAACCCTCAAAACCCATGGGCCCAAGCCCAAGCTTATCAAGCCCAGGCCCGGCCCAAAACCCTCAAAACCCATGGGCCCAAGCCCAAACCCACCAAACCCAGGCCCAAGTCCAAGCCCCCCAGGGCCCATGGACCCAAACCTACCAAATTCAAACCCAGGGCCCATGGACCCAAACCCAGCCCCCTCATGCCCCAGTAGCCCAAACTAACCAAGGCCCATTGGCCCAAAGTCATATTAAGCCCCACACCCAGGCCCAAGGCCCGTCAGTCCAAGCCTTCCAAAACCATCAAACCCAAATCCCTCAAACCCAAGGCCCATCCGCCCACGCTCATCAAAGCCCATTCACTAACCTCATACCCCCTCACCAATACCCTTCATTCACCTATACCCCTTACGCCCCCATCCCACCTCCAACGGGAAATCCAATCCATCCCATTCCTCAAAACCACAACATCCCGCCATCTCAATCACACCCCCATCACCCCCAGAATGTGCCACCAACTCAGCACATCACTTACCCACAAAACGCTCACCCATTTATCCCTTCTCATCCCCTACAAACCATGTGGCCCCACCAAGTCATCCAACCCATCACCCCCCAAGTCCAAATAGCAGAGCTCGCCCCTCACCAATACCATGACCAACAGTACGAGGAGGATGAGATTCGTAATAGTGGAGGAACTGCTAGTTTTAACCCTCCCGGGCCCACCATCATCACACCTAGGGTCGAACCAAATCAGGGGGAAGTGGTCCCCGCCGCAGCCTCAAAGGAGCCAGAGTAGCTGAAAGAACAGATAGATAGAATCTGAGCGGTGATGAAGATGGGGAGGAATGGAACTACACTCGACGGACTTTTTAGGACTTATATACGTTCTCACGAGTCCCCCTACCTTCAAGATGCCATCATTTGATAAGTATATGGCACTGGCAACCCCATCGCCCACTTGAAATCTTACTGTGGGGATATGTGCCAGTATGGCGAAGATGAACGACTCCTCATCAAAGTGTTCCAGAAGAGTTTGATGGGCCCAGCTCTGAGATGGTTCACATCCCTAGAACCATCCATAATAAAAAATTGGAAAGATCTGACACGCTTATTTCAAGAACAATATGTCTATAACATGGACATAGAACCAAGGAAGTCAGACTTGGCCCGATTAAAGCAACGGCATGATGAAGCATTCAGTGCTTACTTAGGAAGGTGGAGGGCCTTAGCCGCTCAGGTAACTCATCGGATTCCCGATGATGAGCAGATCGAATTGATAACCAAGGGAGCCCTCCCAGTCATCGCAGATTTTTTAGTATATCAGCAGCAGTCAAGTTTTGCTGATCTAGTCCGAAATACCAATCGTTGCGAAGACGCCATTAGAGAGGGCAGGTTAGGAAGGAATGTGGCCAATGGGGCCACCGGGGTTCGAAAAGCCGAGCCAAGAATTGAAAGAAGATCAGGGACAGAGTTATAAAACATTGTTTACCCCCAGGCCAATACCAACGCCCCCCCGATACAACTCCAGGTTACACAACCACCCCCGACCCATTTCGAGCAAGTACCAAGGCCAAGCAACGGACCAAGAGCCCCGTTTACCCTAGAACAGATGAAAGCACGTTTCGAATGAGTATTCACCCCGTTGTGGCAATCCTTGAGTGTCTTACTGCCGGTGTTACTACAGAAAGGCCTGGTCAATTTACTCCAACCTCACCCGCCACCCCACCCAATATCGAGGAATTACAATCCGAATCTGCATTTTAATTTCCACCAGGGACCGGGTCACCCTACGGACCGGTGCTTCCCGTTAAAGCACACGGTCTAAGATCTGATAGAGGCGGGAAAGATCATACCCCCGCCACTTCCCCAGGGGCAGAACCAGAATATCCATCAAGCCCCTCTACCACCGCACCTAGGAGGCCCCAGGCCTAACATACATTGGATAGAGGAAGAAGAAGAAGAGTTTGACCCTTCAGATTATATTAGCAATCATGAGGAATTTTCATTCCCCAGGTCAAACGAAGATGAACTATTTGTTGGGGTGATCGAGCCACTGTATCTTGCCGATTATTTTCCCACACCAGCTTTCCAAGAGGAGCCCTTAGATTTAGGACAGTATTTTTCCACCCCCGCTCCCGCCTATCAAATCCAAACGGGCACAGCCCCGCCGCAATCATATGCATACCCACCCCACACCCAATTTACCCCATACACCCCACCATCACACCCAAGTCATCCTATTCCTTATGCAATTCCGCCATCCCCATATTATCCTACCCCATACACACCCTCAAGCCCCTCCACCCAATACATTACTCCGCCATCCCCAAGTTACCCCATTCCATACGCACCTTCAAATCCCACCACCCAGTTTACCCCATACACCTCTCCATCGCCCTCTAATTACCCCGCTCCATGCACAACTCCATCATCCTCAATCTATCCCATTTCATCTACCACCCATCACCATCCCACCATGCCACAAACCCTTTATATCCCCCCATTCCACCCACTACCCCGCCATGTCCCGGTCATCCCGCTCCATGCACGACTCCATCGCCCCCAATTTACCCCACTTCATCCACAAACTCGTCACCATCCCATCATACCTCCCCATATACAAATCCTTCATATCCCTATTATCCCGCACCCACCACACCTCAAACGTCTCCCCATCCCTCCAGCCCAGTCACACTCCCGCCATCCCTTCGCTATTTTGGCCCTAACCTAACTCCACCGCCACCCGAACAAGCAAACCCTCACCCAATCCCCTCATCACCCAATCACCACTGGTCCTACCATGCTTAGGTAACACCAGTACAAACCCCCTCCGTACCCATGACTCTAATTCTGTCAATTCCCCCCACTAACATTCCACCCCCCATTGGAGTTAACCTGGTCGGACCCGAGAAACCAGTATATCCGGCCCAATCCTCCCCGGAATCCTTACGCACTCCATTTCTCATCCCAAACCTGCTTATGACCCACATCAGGTACCATTGAGCTATGAACAAACGGACATGAATGCCGGGTGCAACCAAGAAGAGGCTGTTGAATTTATTACTCGATCGGACCGGATTTCTGCCTAGTCAGAAGCATCAAGGGCAGTCAGAGGAGAAGAAAAGAAGAGAGAACAGGCCACAGGAAATCCCTTTGAAAAAATGGCCAGGGAACATATACTGGAGACACAGCTCAAGAGAACACCTGCACATATTACTGTGTGGGATTTGTTAATCACGTCTCCACTCCACTTTCAAGCCCTAATGGGAGCGCTCAAGGACGCGCATGTCTCCACCCATGTAACTCCAGATGAAGTAGGGGAAATAATAGGGCAAGTGTTGGCCCCAAACACCATCTCTTTCACCGATGCAGTCCTACCGATCGAGGGGAATGACCATTCTAAACCCTTGAATATAACAGTGGAAGTAGGGAACTTGGTGAATGCTGGTCGATCGACAACGGTCGGTCTTGACGTATGCCCTCTAAGGACGGCAATCAAAATTGGGGCAAACCCCGACACCTTTCGACCGTCCATATCAAACGCAAGGGGATTCGACAACACTAGAAGGGAAATCATAGGAGAAGTAGACCTGGACCTGATCCTCAGACCGCAAACCTTCACCACCCCCTTTCAAGTGATGGATATCAAGTCTACCTTCAATCTGCTGTTGGGCTAGCCATGGATACATAAGCTCGGAGCAATACCATCTACCCTGCACCAAAAGCTCTGATTCATCTCAGAAGGAAAAATCGTCACCATCATAGGTGAGAGCAGAGAGGACATGGGGAAGAGCGCTTTGCACATTGAGAATCCGAAAGTGCTGAACATACCGCACACAGCTGAGGGCGCCGATCTCCATCGATTTGAGTATGACTTCTCAAATGTTACCCTCGAACCAACTGAAAAGACCCCGGATAAAATTGGAGGAGGAATGGACACAGTTGTGTTCATGCTCCACAGATGGGGCCATCAAAAAGGGAAAGGACTGGGCCCACATCTTCAAGGAAGAAGAGACCCTGTCAAGGCCAAGGGGCAACAAACTAAATTCGGCTTAGGCTACAGGCCCAGAGAAGAGGAAATCAGAGAAGCCAAGGAAAAGATGAGAGCCGCAGCAGCTGCCAAGGCCAGAGGAATCATCTTGGAAGAGGAACCTCACGCTCGCCCCCACATCCATGAAACCTTTGTGAGCGTCGAGGTAGTAAAAATTGGTCTGAATGGGGAGACGAGGGTAACCCCACATAAGCCTACTTCAATCCACCCCACCAATCCCTTCATCATCCCCCCAGACTTCGAAATGGATTTAGCCTCCCTTTCCTTGTTTGAGGAAGAAGTTCCCCGATCCACCCCACTCCAGAACCAACCACTCTGGGCCCCTCCTAACCGTAGAGGACAAGGTCTCGGAGGATCCCTCTGTAAATATGTTGAGGGAAGAAATGCAAGAGCCTACCGATGCCGCTCCAGATCAAAGAGGTAAAGGTCAAGCCTCGCAGGTGAGTGACTGGGCATCCTTGCCCCAACTCTTGAGAGCCGCCAAATGCCATGAAAATGGCACCGACTCTCCAAAAAAAAATAACCTGTAAAAAGTGAGGTTAGCCTCTGGACCACTCTACCTTGTATATATAGAGATCCACCTCGACAGGGGCTGACCTCCGAAAAAATACAAAAGATCATAAAAATAGAAAAAATACCAATTCCAAAAATATTGTCCTTTAAAATTCCTAATAAAATTAAAATCAATGTCGTGATACCCGTCCCATGCGAAGCCAACCCCTTCCCTGTAGAAATACAAGAAGAGGTAGGAGTCACGAGTCTGGACGAGGATGGCAAAACTGACGAGCTCCCCAATGAGCTCCTCAAACAATTTGCCGATTTTGAGCATGGCCCTACCCCGATCGTCGAAGAGACAGAGGATGCCAATTTGGGCACCACAGAGGCCCCCAGAATCACCAAAATCGGAACGTCGCTGTCCCCTGTGGAGAGGAAAGGTATGATAGACCTCCTTCGGTCATACCAAGACGTCTTCGCATGGTCGTATGAGGACATGCCTGGTTTGGATATCGATCTGGTTGAGCATGAGTTGCCACTCTACCCCGACGTTAAGCCGGTGAAACAGAAGCTGAGACGACTCCGACCCGAATGGATGTAAAAGTTGAAGGATGAGGTCGTTAAACAGTATGATGCAGGTTTCCTCATGGTATCTAAGTACCCACAGTGGCTGGCCAATATCGTCCTCGTACCAAAGAAGGATGGAAAGGTTCGAATGTGTATCGACTTTCGAAATCTCAACAAGGCGAGCCCTAAGGACGATTTTCCATTACCCCACATCGGCATCTTGGTCGATAACACTTCAAAGCACGGGATGCTCTCGTTTATGGATGGATTCTTAGGATACAATCAGATAAAGATGGCAGAGGTTGGTCGCGAGAAGACAGTGTTCATTACCCCCTGGGGAACCTTCTGCTACAAAGTAATGCCATTCGGGCTGAAGAATGCTGGGGCAACCTATCAAAGAGCAATGACGGCCCTGTTCCACGACATGATGCACCGAGAGATCGAAGTATACGTCGATGACATGATTACCAAATCACCAGAAAGGGAGGACCACTTGGTAAACCTTCAGAAGCTATTCGAGAGGTTGAGAAAATACAGGTTGCAGTTGAATCCCTAGAAATGCGCGTTTGGCGCTATGTCAGAAAAGCTATTGGGCTTTATTGTCAGTAGGAGAGGGATCGAGGTCGATCTGACCAAGATCAAGGCTATCACTGAAATGCCACCACCATCTATAGAGAAGGAGGTCAGACGCTTTTTAGGCAGGATCTAGTACATCAACTGATTCATCGCACAGTTAACTTCGATATGCGCACCAATCTTCAAGCTGCTGAGAAAGGACTCACAGGTTGAGTGGAATGATGACTGCCAGGCTGCATTTGATAAGATTAAAGGTTATCTCCTGATAATGTACTTGTCCACTACTGAGTTTTCCATGGGCTGTGTATTAGGACAGCATGATGAGACGGGAAGAAGAGAGCAGGCCATCTATTACCTAAGCAAGAAATTCACTGATTATGAAACGCACTATTCTCATCTGGAGAAAGCATGCCTGGCGCTCGTTTGGGCTACTCAGAGACTTCGACACTATTATCCCGTCTCCTACTTCTAGCGCAGATGGATCCGTTGAAGTACCTATTCGAGAAACCCGCTCTCACCGGCGAACATGCACGTTGGCAACTACTCCTATCCGAGTTTGACATTACTTATGTCACCCAGAAGTCGATTAAGGGGCAAGCACTCGCCGATCATCTTGCTGAGAACCCTCTGTCGAACTATGAGCCTCTAAGGACAAAATTCCCCGATGAAGACATTTTGTTCATGACCGACGAGTCTGGAGGAAGCGGAGGAGCCACAGGTAATGCACTTCGATGGGGCATCGCATGTTGAGGGCCAAGGAGTTGGCGCCATTCTTATCTCACCAAAAGGATCCCATATACCCATCTCAATCAAATTGAACTTCCCCTGCACCAACAATATGGCCGAGTATGAGGCCTGTACATCTAGTTTATAGGCGGCTCTTGATCTAAATATAACTCACCTTAGGGTCTTTGGAGATTCACAGTTAATTATATGCCAAACCAACGGGGATTGGAAGACCAAGGATGAGAAACTGATCCCATACCATGAACATCTGGAGGATCTGATAACTTGCTTTGAGGAAGTCACCTTCTCTTATGTGCCACGAGCAAGAAATCGGTTTGCTGACGCCCTGGCTACCCTGGCCTCTATGGTTGAGATTCCATATGGAGTGGTGATGAAGCCGATCATGATAGAGCAGAGGAACGAACTGGCTTTCTGTCACCTGATCGAAGGACCTACGGAGATAGAGGATGAACCACCCTGGTTCTCAGACATCAAGAATTTCCTCGAGACCCGAACTGTCCCGGAAGGAACATCAAAGGTAGACAAACGCACCATCCAGCGATTGGCAACAAACTATGTCATCTGCGGCGATCTCCTGTATAGACGGTCTCACGACAATATTCTGCTCCGATGCCTAACCCAGAAAGAAGCGATTGAGATCATGAAGGAGATTCATGAAGGGGTCTGCGGAGCCCACGTCAGCGGTCACATGCTTGCTAAGAAAATTCTAAGGCAAGGATACTTTTGGACTACTTTGGAGACTGATTGCTGCAAGCACGTACAGAAGTGCTACAAATGCCAAGAGCACTCCAGCCTAATACATGCTCCAGCCATTGACTTACACAGCATGGCCACCCCTTGGCCGTTCGCCACCTGGGGTCTTGACGTCATCGGCAAGATCAATCCTAAGGCTTCCAATGGACATCAATTCATCCTCGTTGCTGTGGAATACTTTACAAAATGGGTAGAGGTGACCTCCTATACGAGCATTAAGGCTAGCCATGTTGAGAAGTTCATCAAGAATAACATCATTTGCAGATTCGGTGTACCTAAAGATATCATCACTGATAATGGCACTAATTTCTCTAATAGGCGCATCCGGGCCTTGTGTGAGCGGTTCAAGATCAAGCATCATCGTTCATCCCCATACAGGCCTCAGACGAATGGGCGATGAGAGGCGACCAACAAAACTCGATCCGCATCACGAGAAGATGGTAGTTACTTACAGAGATTGGAGTGAGCAGTTACCCTTTGCACTTTGGGCCTATAGAACGTCTATCCGCACCGCAACAGGGGCAACACCATTCTCCCTTGTGTATGGGACTGAGGCCGTGATACCCGTTGAGGTCGAGGTACCGTCGCTCCGTATCCTTTTAGAATCCCATCTACCTGAAGCTGAGAGGGAAAGAGCCCGTTTTGAACAGCTAGACCTAATTGACGAGAAGAGACTCCTAGCCTTGTGCCACACTCAGGTCTATCAGAAGAGAATTGCACGTGCTTACAATAAGCGTCCATGTGAGACACGAAGATAGGAGACAACATCTTGAAGAAAAATTTTCCATCTCTCCATGCCGATCCGAGAGGGAAGTTTAGGCCAAATTGGGAAGGACCCTACGTCGTCCGAGAGGTTCTGCCAGGATACGCCGTTCGCCTCGCCACCATGGACGGAGACCACTTTCCTGAGCCCATCAATGCTGGATACCTCCGTAAGTTCTATTCATAGGTCTTGGGACAAGGTAAGTTTCGATAAAAGTAGATGCGTGACCGCTTAAGGGCTCCATAAAAGAGGCCATCATTTCAAAGTCAAGTAGCCCAAAAGAAATATTCCCTAAAAACCTTCACCCTTTTTTGCTACATACTTCGGGCCAACAACCATTTCTTTCATATACCCCACCCAAAATTCCCAGAAAAAAAAAGAGAAGAAAAAAAAGAGGAAAAATCCAAACCAAAAGAAGAAGAAAAAAGCAAAACCCCTAAAAAAAAAACAACAAAAAAAAGAGAGAGAGAAAGAGGGGGACCAAGAGAAAAAAAATGATTGGGGCATAAAAAGCCTTTGGAAAGAAAAAGGAGTCCCCGAATCTAGAAATCACCCAAAACTTAGATCCAAATTCCCAGAAAAACCCAACCTGTTTGAACCCTGGCCACATTACAACCCAGAAGAAAGCCCTCTTTAAGGTCCACAAGCGGTCATAACATCTACTGCATCAAAACAAGCTGAGTTAACAAACCACACAGACCTTCATTCAGCCGGCTATGACGGAATCGACGCCCATGTCGTGGCTTTTTGGTTCTAAAAAAAAAAAAGAGAGAAAAAAAGAAAAAAAAGAAGAAAAAAAAATAATTTGAGTTCAAAGCAAGACGGACGTGGTGAAAACCTGAAAGGGCACCACGGGTAAAAACAGCGAACTCATGCGGACGAGGTGAAAACCTGAAAGGGCACCTGGGGTAAGAGAGCGAACCCATGGACGTGGTGAAAACCCGAAAGGGCGCTACGGGTAAAAACAGGGATGACAGGCATGGAGAAAACCCGTCTTGGGCACTATGAGCAAAAAATGTCAAGAAAAGAGAGATTAGGAGAAGATCTGTCCTAGCCTGCCTACTTTTGTTTGGATCCCTCGGGCCTCTCCCCCCCTTTGATGGGTCACTCATGTTGGAAATTGGATCGGATCCCAATCAAGTATGTCGTCTCTACCGCAGCGTCTGACGCATGACCGAAGGGAAAGACAGAGGACTGAACCAATCCCAGGGCAGCTGACCTTCCCATGTTTAAAGGAAAAAACCTGTGCCTCACCAACAGGGTACGACCATGCTCAAAATAGGACCCACTGGTTTGGGCTTCGTAACTGCCGACATCACAAAGAGAAGGGAAAGAAAATTCCAAAAATGATAATAGATTTCCCTTTCCCATAAAAAACCTCACCCTATGAGGAAGAAAATTTCAAAAAAGATAATAGATTTCCCTTTCCCATAAAAAACCTCACCCGGTGAGGAAGAAAATTCCAAAAAAGATAATAGATTTCCCTTTCCCATAAAAAACCTCACCCTATGAGGAAGAAAATTTCAAAAAAGATAATAGATTTCCCTTTCCCATAAAAAACCTCACCCGGTGAGGAAGAAAATTCCAAAAAAGATAATAGATTTCCCTTTCCCATAAAAAACCTCACCCTGTGAGGAAGAAAATTCCAAAAAAGAAAATAGATTTGCCTTCCCCATAAAAAACCTCACCCTGTGAGGAAGAAAATTTCAAAAAAGATAATAGATTTCCCTTTCTCATAAAAAATATCACCCTGTGAGGAAGAAAATTTCAAAAAAGATAACAGATTTCCCTTTCCCATAAAAAAACTCACCCTGTGAGGAAGAAAATTTCAAAAAAGAAAATAGATTTTCCTTTTTCATAAAAAACCTCACCCTGTGAGGAAGAAAATTTCAAAAAAGAAAATAGATTTCCCTTTTCCATAAAAAACCTCACCCTGTGAGGAAGAAAATTCCAAAAAAGATAATAGATTTCTCTTTTCCATAAAAAGCCTCACACTGTGGAGGAGAAAATTCCAAAAAAAAGATAATAGATTTTCCTTTTCCATAAAAAGCCCCACCCTATGAGGAAGAAAATTCTAAAAAAGATAATAGATTTCCCTTTTTCATAAAAAGCCTCACACTATGGAGGAGAAAATTCCAAAAACAAAAAAAAGGAAGAAAATAAATTTCCCTTTTCCAAAAAAACCCCACTAGGTGAAAGAGAAAATTCCCATAAAAAGTCTTACATTGCAGAATTACAAAAAGAAAAACAAGAGCGCATGTATAGATTTCATTCCCTTTCTTTACAAGTGTTGCCTGCTGAGTGTCACGTCCCAAAAAGATAACGACATGACACGCTTTCTATTTTGCTGCTTTCTTTACAACAAAAAAACAAAACCCAAAATGTATATAGCTGTGTACATATAAAAAAAAAAAAGAGAAAAGAACAGAAAACGATTACCCAAAAAAGAGATCTCTGTTAGGGGGCTTTCCCCCCGTGTATATGATCTATGATATGTGCAGAAACAGGTCAAGGGCGGGGAGCACGCTTCAAAGCGCTAATCTCTGCAAGCAGGGAGTCCTCGCGGGCATTTCGATCAGACATCCACCTACCGTGAAGACTCTTCTGCCGTCTCCGTGAAGCTTCAGCTGCGCTGCGAGACTCAGTCAAAAGACCAGTCAACCGAAGAACCTCGCTCTCAGCTATAGCAGCCCTCACCTCCGCAATATCAGCTCTGACCCTTTCTTTCTCCAAAGCCTTGATCAAAGCCAGCCTCTCTACGAAAAGGGACTCGATCCGGGTTCGAAGCATCGCTTCCTTACATGGCCAGGGCCCTGTCTCTACCACATCTACCGAAGCTGGGCTAGGGGTAGGTAATTTCTCAGATACCAGCCAACCCTCGTAACCCGGAGAGACGATGCCCCCCTGAACCAAGCTACACATATGCGCCGATTGGCGGGTTCCCCAAAGGGCAGCTATGCGATCAAGATGACTAAGAGAACCTCGAGAGAATATCAGAGAGCACAGGAGTGGCCTTGCGGTACACGGCACATGCTGAGTATACCCGAATTGACGGAGCACCCGAGATGGGAAGTAGTATGTGCTGCCAGTCAACCCCAAAAGTGTGATACCCTCACAATCCTGAGAGCGGACAATCGGAAAGGTGCCGTCCATCTAGGGAAGTTGCCAGGTCAGCTCTGCATCAGATAGCCACAAGCTTAGTTCCTCGACGCTCCCACCAGGCAGTCTCGAACTTCGGAGCAGAAAACCCCGAGCCACATCCCCTCTAATCAAGCAGAATCTCGGCACAGGCCCCATGATAGCCAAATGCTCTCCTAACCAGATTTGAACAAGAAGCGGGCTCCCGCTGAGAATCCCAACCCGGCCCGAGGCCGCAACATCCAAGCCTCAATACATCTCCGCAAGGACCAGGTGTACCAATGAGCGACCTCCCTCAAATTCGGTCAAAATAACACATAGCCCGAGGGAAAAACTCTCACCCCCAGTGAAGAAGAGAACTTTCGACAATAAATAAAGGGCAAAGGCCTTCACATTGAAGGGATCGCGAATAGGCAACTTTCGAAGGCTCGAGTCACCGAAAAGTTCTCTCAGGAATTTCACCGAACGCCTGGTGGGCCCTCCGGCGAAACATTTCTCATATCCACCCTTCTTCAAGCCAAGAACCGCGTTGACCACCTTTGCATACCCCGGTTTGGGCACCACTTTGGCAAGGCCTCGTTGCATCTTCAAGCCAGTGAGGGAGGCTAACTCTTTCAAAGTTGGGGTCAGCTCCCTAGACCCAAATTTAAATACATGGGCCCTATGGTCCCATGATGCCAAAGCCGCCTGTAGTAGGTTGGGCAACAGAGGAACAGCAAGGAGAGAGGAAAGGCGGGACAACCCGAGGCCATTCAGAATAGCAAGCTTGCTCTCAGCCAAACTATCATGCCATTTTTGCAAAAAGCCGGGCCCCGGGTCCAAGCAGGGAAGTATACCGGCCCTCGTATAAAAGCTTGGGCCCCCTTTTGAAGGCAAGTCCATCGGCGTACAAAGATGTTCTTTGTAAAATCGGTCAATATATGACGATGGGCCCGCTAGAAAAAGAGGGGAAAGAAAGAAAATAAAAGGAGGGGCAAAACAGCCAAACCAAAGTAATAGAGGAGACAAGGGGGGACCAGGCGCGGGTTATAAGGAGCCCGCTGAGCACAATCTATAGTAGGCGCATATATTTTATACGCCCGACAAATTGTGAACAAATTTTGCCTGGCGTATATAATATATACGCCCGGCCATTTTTGCTGAGGATTGGTCAGGCGTATATAATATATACGCCCGGCTATTGATTGCTGAATGTTGGCCTGACGTATATAATATATACGCCCAGTTTAAGCCAGGGCCCAGCAAGCCCCCCCTCACATTGACCCATTGTTGTGCCCAAGGAGGAACATGTTTCTGCTTGGCCAACTTCTTCATCTCAGGGCAGCTCACAGGCGCACATAATCACATACCCATGGGAAGCCCCCAGATGACGCATTGCCAGTAGGTTATATACGGGGAACCACCTGCATGGTCAACCCCATCATTGGAGGGGCGCCGACTCATTTCAAGCCAAGGAAGAGGAAACCGTAAAGGCAAAAGCAAAGGAATGCCCAAATAAAACATTCATATAAACCATAAAAATTATAAACCATCCAAACAAAAAACTAAACAAAAAAAAAAAAATTGTTGTTATTACATATCCCCAAATAAAGCCGAGTCTAAACTGTTTCATTATGTCAAATTTGTAGAAAATAAACTAGTCCTGGGCAGCCCACTTCGACTTCTTTCGGCGCCGGCTCGCACTTTGAAAGGTACGAGTTTCCCCCACCCTAGTCCATGCCTGAGAGATACGGCTAAGCAAAGAGCGCGACTCCTTTTCATGAGCACACTGCAGAGGCACACCAAAAGCCATCAGATAGAGAAACAGGCAGAAAGTAAATGAGGAAAATGACTAGGTCGGGCCAGCATTCACTCACCACTTTGGTCTCCCTAAGCCCAACGAGGTTACGGTAGTATTCGGCCTAACTCACTGCCGACTCATAATCCTGGCCAGTAAGAAAAAGGAGGTGTTAGTCACGCAGGCCATCAGCATAATTCAAAGGGAAAGAGAATAGAGCAACAAGATAGAGATTACCTCAGGAATTAGCTCAGGAGGTGGGACCTGGATGGCTTCAGCAGAAATTCGTGCCTTTTCGGCCACGTCGGCACACACGCGTGACAAAAAGGCATCATCCAGGCGTTTGAAGGTCCCCTGGACCTCGACGGGCGAGCTACCAGAAGCACCGGCACCAGAGGGGTCAGAGGGTTCAGCACCGGAAGCCACGCCAGAAGCACCAGCCACGGAAGGATCAGAGGATCCAGCACCCGTTGCATCATAGGGAACGACCTCCTCTTCCCCCTCATCTGAGTCGCCCCCCTGCTCAAACTGTAGAGAGAAACATTTTATCATTAAGGGCGACAGGTCAATCAAAGTAACCACATGAAAGCTGCTGAATGAAAGGAGAAAAGGGGCATTACCTGAGATCGCGGCCCGCCAAAAGCTAAAAAGTTAGCACCGGGCACGAAGCGAGGCAGCAAGAAATGATAGGGCAGGGAGTCGTACCAAGACTGATACCCCCCGGGCAGGAGAAGGTCATCGATAGGAACCCCATGGTGAAGAAAGTGAGCAGTGAGCTCATCAATGGAACCCTCTGGGGCTAACACATCGGCAGGAGGAGCATGGGGCACGGCAAAGAGAGGGCGATACTGATGGACCGCTCTCTCCCCTAAATAGTAGGCCCTAGTCCAGGACCCGTAGAGAAAGATGATACGACGGTCCAGCAAAAGACGAGAAGGACCCACTGAGGCCAAATTCCAAAAGGGGGATCCTATGTAAGGGTCGAGGATGACCTATAAAAGAAGAGAAAATCGGAAGGGGATGCACACATTTGATCAGAACCCCTAGCACCCAGAAGTTGAGCTGTCAAATTTACAAATAGGGAATCACTGTACCTGCTCTGGGATTAATAGGTCGAACTGAGAGCGCAGTCCTAACTCCAAATGCTTCATACCTATGTCCCGACGGCGACCCACATGCCAGTTACTCATGAGGGGGAACGTAGCAATGTCAGACTGAAGCAGAGGGCGACCCGGCTGAAAGTGAAGGTACCCCCAGACCTGAAAAAGCAGGCAGATGAGGATAGGTATGTTATAAAAGAAAAATGAATAAACTAAAAACAAAAGATAAAATACCTCGATGGCAGGCCAGAAACCCACAATGGAGCTAGACTTTAGATATGACACGACATAGGGCATGAAGCCGCCCCAATCGAATCGATGCACGGTCTCCCAGTTCACCATCAGGCTGAGCAGGGACAAAGAGACTCGCCCTCCACTAGTGTTGGAGAGGAGAGTCTTGCGAAGGAGATGCGCCAAGATAAGTGGGCGCAGCTCGGCTCGATGTAAATGTCCATGTCAGTCGCCTCGGTCCACCAACTCATTAGGCCCAAACCGATCAACCAACCAGATAGCTTGACCTCCGAGCCCGAACGTTCCCCTCGAGGACGGTAGGCCTCAGCTTGAATCACCTCCTCCCTATCCGGTGTGCGGGTAGGTACCATGGACACCCCTCCGATACGGACCCCAGTGATCATAGACCAGTCCGCCGGTGTGAAGGCCATCTCTGCCACGGCCATGTGGAATGTCATCATCTCGGGGTGAAAACGCTCTATCAGTGCCTTTAAATAGGCCGTGTCAGCTCTTACAGCGGGGCACGAAATGAAGTCCCCAAAACCGGCAGCAGTGAGTAGGTCCTTCACCACTGGGGGAAGGTAAAGCACGAGACGCTGGAGGTCAAACCAACCGCCTCGGAACATAATGTGCGGCAGGGGCTGCAAGCAGAAGGCATCAATCAGATAGGGGCAAGGAGATATAATGAGGGCATTGAAGGAAAACAAAAGCGAAAAGGAGGAGGGGGCCCATCTATTTACCTGACCAACGATCCCGAAGTTGGACATATGGGTGTGCTGGCAGTAGAGGAGGCCGGTGTGGGCGGCCTCGCCTTGCATCTCATACGAAGGCTGGGAGGAGCGCTGAGACACAATGAACTGTTCCCCACGGGGGCCGTAGGCCATCTCCGGCCCTTCTTGCTGATCATGCCCTTCGTCACCAGACATCCTGAAAATATGAGACGCATTGGCATATGAGAAGGTTGCCAACAAAAAAGGGAAGAAAGAGAAAATATATATATGCACTAATCCCAAAAAAAAAAAAATAATGAAAATAAAAAAAACCATGTGTATATACTGATCCAAACCAAAAAAGGTGTGTGTACTAAAAAACCAAAAGAAAAAAACCATGTGTATATACTGATCCAAACCAAAAAAAAGGTGTGTGTGTACTAAAAACCAAAAGAAAAAAAACCATGTGTATATACTGATCCAAACAAAAAAAAAGAGGTGTGTGTGTGTACTAAAAAACCAAAAAAACCCATGTGCATATACCAATCCAAAAAAAAGAGATGCGTGTGTGTACTAAGAACAAAAAAAACAAACCATGTGTGTGTAGGTACCAATCCAAAAAAAAAAAGAGAGGTGTGTGTGTAAAAAAAAAAAAAAAAAAACCATGTGCGAGTGTACTAATCCAAAAAATATGTGTGTATGTGCACTAACCTAAAAAAAAAAAAAAAAAACGCGTGTACCATGCCAAAAAGAAAAACAAAAATAAAAGGTGTGTGTACTGACCCATTAACAAAAAATGTGTGTGTGCATATTAATCCGAAACAAAAGAAATGTGTGTATACATGTACTAACCCATCAACAAGCAAAAAAGATGTGCATGTGCACACTAATCCACGAAAAAAAACAAAACAAAAAAAAACACATAATAAATAAATATGTATGCGCTAAAAAAAAGAAAAAAGAGAAAAGAAGAGAGGCACCAATCCATCAAATAAGATGCACTAATCCATCGAAAACAAAAAAGAAAAAGAAAATAGGATGAGATGAATAAATGATAGATGAAAAAAAATAGGCCTAAGGAAAACAACAAAAACAAAACCAAGAGAAAAGGAACATAGGCATCACATATGTTTAAATGAAAATGAAAAAAAAAAAAAAACATTTCACCATAAAAGAAAAAAGAGAGAAAAAGAAAAGCATCAAACAATAATATTATCAAAATGCAAAGGGAAAGTAAGGGAAGGTAATGGTTACCTTCAATGGGGGAGAAAAAACGAATAGCGGCAGAGGATAAGCACTTTTCTATCCACACTCGCGACCGCCGGTAACAGAACTCAAGCCAAATCAAATGAAGAAACCCTAAGGGGTTGTCCTGGACTCAAGAGGAAAGGAGGGAGGAAGAAAGAATTTGAAAAGGGGGGCCCCTTTTGCGCTCGGGCTCGGGCAGTTTCGTAACTGCGAGATTTTAGACGGGCGTATATAATATATACGCCCGACCATTTTTTGCTAGATTTTGGTCAGGCGTATATATTATATACGGCTGACCAAAAATGGCAGTTTCTAAACTGCTCGACCCCCTTTTTTGATTTTAAGGCCCAACGGCCCCCCTTGTATGCTGTGGACCTCGACCCGGACCCCCCTTCGAGGCCCACGTGACCCGGTCATGGTGCATGCATCCCCAAATGACCCTTCGAGTTTCCTTCGATTAGCCCAAGGGGACCATGCTACAATAAACGGATCTAGATCCGTAGGCACCCACGTAATGCGCCCACAAAATCAAAAGAAAAAAGAAAAAATAATGAAAGAAAAAATAATAAAAAAATACAACGCTGGTTCTCAAAAGAGCGTCGCAACGCTTGTTTGCCCCACTCCGAGAGCCGTGTTAAATCAATTCGGAATGATCGGGTCACCCGAAAGCTTTCGAACCCCATTTCAGGCAGGTAATTCTGCCCATCTCCGATCACTGTTCCCTACAGAGTCTCCCAATAAGAGCCAAGGCCTGATCCGGCAGGCGAACCAAGAACCCATCACCGGAATGCACACGTCCCTAAGGTATATCAACATGGCAAGTTGATTCGCCTAAGGATACGTGCAAAAGTAAAGGCAGTTTGAGCATGCCCAGGGTCTCCATCTGACATGAAAGAAAAAAGAAAAGAGAAAAAGAAAAGAAAATAGAAAAAGAGAAGAAATAACAAACTTGTTGCTACTTAGTGAAAACCCTGAGTAGGTTGACCCCACCTTCTGGCATTCACTCTGGTCATCCGCCTTCGGATTGATATTGATCAAGAGTGCCCCCGACTTCAAACCATTCGAAAAGTCTATTGTCAGTCGAAACTGACCCGTCAAAAATGAAATTACAGCCAACCAAACTATGTGCGAACATACAGACCAAAGGGCTCTTTTCCCTTTTTATTTCCTTTTACACAGGATTAAAACCTGTATAGGCACGATGTCCCTGTTGAATGTACGCACTTACGTCTGCGTATCCGCAGGATGGTCGTTTGTCCTCGTAAATTGTACCTTAGGGTCGAGGCTTCCGTTCGCGCCTATTTGCTGCTTATCGCCCCTGATGGGTGTCTGTCAGTCCATAGTTAGTAGGATGTGATTTCATTAGGGATGGGGGCTAGAGATTAGCCATCTCTTTCAAGGGATGTTTGGTCCTAGCCCAATCTTTAGCTTTGTCTCGAGCTAAGGCACTCCGGTTCATGTGAATCAGGGGCACCTCACCACTGGAACGAGCACATCCCCCAAGTGCACCTATCCCTGGCAGAGCACACGCATTCTTGAAGCGTATCAATTGACATTTGATCCTCTTAAAGAGTTGTGCAAAAATAAAGTTGTCAGAGGTCATCAAGCTCTGCTTAGAGGCCTCGAAACAAAAGAAAATCCAAAAAATGACACAAAAAAATTACTCAAAAAATGGGCATGCATTCCCAAGAGGTGTTGCGACATCAATATTCGCTCCACTCGGGTCAATCATGCTAAAGCAACCTCGAGGTTGATGGGTTCGCCCAGAAACTCCGAGCCTTACCTAGGTAAGGGCACCCGTGCCCAATCCAATGGAGCTGTCGATATTCCATAGGATTGGACACAGCTTGAAGGCCTTCTTCGCTTCGTATGCTTCGCATCAATTCCAAAGCATAGCTCGATCATCCCGTTTCATGGAGCTGTCTGGTTCAGATTAACACTCAACCTCACAAATCTATAATTTCCCTCAAGAAGTGGACGATATCCCGGCTAGCGGGCTTACACTTTCTGTGATCATCGAAGTTATGCCCAGTAATGTCGCAATGCGCTTGGGGACTGTTAGCTTTGAGGTACGGACGATATCCCGAAATGAGAGGGCTTACGTACACTCACCATCACCATGAATGTTTGAGAATTGAGTTGAACCGGGCGAACCCATCAAACGTGCCTTGGACCTCTTCGGATGTCTCTTATCTTTGGCAGCCGATCATTAGTGATTGAATACCAAAGAGGGGCATCTGTAGACACCCAAATTCGGCCCAAGGCCCGATCATTATGTACTTCGAGAGAGATGTACAACTGTGCTTCTGATGGCACCCCCCTTGAACCCTTAGGAACCTACCTAGACTAGTAGGAATCACCCTAAGACCTTTAGAGCCATTCCCCCAATCCTTAGAAGTCACCCCTACACCCTAGAATCCCTACCTGGACCTAACTTAAACCCTTCTGGCGGTCGATGGGAGGAGAGCTACAACATTTCACACAGACCATTACCATAAATGAGCCATATACCATTGGAAAGAGGACTTCTCCAGCTTTCCAATGAGCCAAAGATCACCCGATTTGGAGCTACGATTCAAAAGTTATGGCCGATTGAAGTTTCACATAAAATCATAAAAATTTTACTCAGGCATAGATATTACATACGCCCAGCCATTTTTACCCCAGATTACTCAGGCGTATATATTATATACGCCTGCCTATTTTGGGGAAAATTTGGCCGGGCGTATATAATATATACGCCCAGTATAGGTGGGACCCACCACGGGCTTCATCTTCTCAAAACTCCCCTGATTTTGGTGAAATTTACTGTTCCTAAACTGGGCGTATATATTATATACGCCCAGCTTAGCTACAGTAACTATCATCAGTAGCTCAAATTTCCTCCATCTAGTTTGACCCTTTGACCATCCCATTGGTTGAGGTGGGTGTCTTGAGATTGGTTGCACCCCCTTTGAGCTTATTGGCAACCCTTAAGTCACCCATGGTCTCACCCCATCATCCGCCATTGAAACCAGTTTCCCAAAACCCTAGGACCTTGAAAACCCAAAAAACCTTAGATAGGGGATTACATAATTGCTAAACCAATTAGCTCTTAAGTAAGCCCCTAACCTATCCCTTCTCTATAAATAGAGAAGCCTCCCTCTTCCTTTAGGGTTAGAAAAAATTGAAGGTTAAGGATTTGGAGCCCAAGAGAGAACCCTAGTGAGAGAAAGTGCACTCATTTTCTAGAATTCCAGCAAGCTTAGTTCATCTTTTCCAATCCATTTCCACCATTAGATCACTCCCTTTAGCTAAAACCTACCCTCTAGCTTCACTCTACACCCCCTACTTTATTGAATCCTAGCATTAGAACCCATTTTCACACCATTTAAGCCATTGGAAGCAAGCCAAAGCAAAGATCTTCCACGGTGCAACAAGGGCCCGTGAGCTCCGGCTCACCCCTCTCTCCCTCTACCTTCTTGGTGTCTCCTCCGTCCAAGGATTCAAGCCGTTACGCCGCCGAAATTTCGGTTTGGCTCAAAGCTTGATAGGACCGTATTGCCTTCGGGCAAGGGGAAACTCCGCCCTTTTTATTTTTATTTTGGCCATAGATAGAAACCGCTACGTGCGGGTTGATCGGGTGCCTAAACCCTTCCCGATCGATAACCAAAGCCCCTACCCTAGAGCCTTTGGCAAAGACCGGTAAATCAGAGTTATATTTAGCACTTCGGTGCTCAAAATATCGATTTGATGGTTTCCCGGGTAACCAAAAGCTCCGGGTGGCGACTCTACATTTTCATTAGAAAGGCGAGCGCATCGCCGCGACGAGTTCGAGAGGATCCACGGTCGCACACTGATGTTTCCCTGGGTGACTACAAATAGATGGATCCATTTCGTTCTCCATTGCATTTTCTACATCAGCTTCAGTCTATCGATTGTCATCATCTTCGGTCATCTCTCCTTCAAAAGAGGACTTTAATGGGAACAATACTTGGATTTTGGGTGGAGTTATGTCTTGGCAAGGTCTGTCTGGGAGGTTTTGTTTCATTGTTATTTCCATCTCCACCGCCAGTGTCATCATCTTTGTATGTGCTGGTTGAGTTGTTAGGTCATTTATGAACTTCTTGAGTATTGATTGATGTTGATGGGGCGCTTGTGCTTTATCAGTTGTAGAAGTAGTATACTCATCATCATCTTCAGTCTGCTCCTTTCTTTGGTGTAATCCTCAGATCATGATGGGATTGTGGGGGATGATTCCGATCGTGGTGTGACATTATTTATGGGATAGTGAGGGAATGGTTTGTCATGTGGCTGCTTTGTCATCATTTAGGTGTCATTATTGTGATTTGTTATTTTTCACTTTTACGTCGCGATGGGACCATTATCATTTCTTGGTATGTAGTCTTTTTATTTATCACTGTTCTTTTCAGGCCCTGGTGGGTCCATTTTGGTCATTATTATTTTTTCTATTTTATTTGCTTATCTGTCGTTGTTATCATTCGTGGGTTGTGATGGATTGGGGCCGTGGCATAGCAGGTCCTGCCAGTAAGGGTGGCTGGTCAGTTATTTTATTTAGGGTATACTTTGTATTATTTTTGGGTTATTTTTGCCAATAATGGGATGGTGTGTGGATTATTATTATTATTTTTTTATGCGTTTGTTTTGTTTAACGTTTCTTTTGTTTAGGATGTGTGTTTATTTTGGTTTAAGGTTTATTATTGATGGGACATTTGCCAAGCACATGTGAGTTAGGCTTGGAATTAGGTGGGTATGCTAGGTGTCTTCTATATTAGTTTATCTACTTTGTTATGGAATGTTTTTATAGGGGTGTGTCTCTATTTCATTAGTTTATCTATTTTTGCCATGGATTGTGTGTCTTGAGGGGCTAGGTGTCTTTTTTTGGTTTAAATAGATGAGGGGTGTCTATGGGTTAGACACTTGTCATATTTTGGTTATGTGGTTGTAGCCTATATATAGGAGTCGAGGGGCTTGGGTTTTAGTGAATTTATTTTGGGTTTTAGTTAGTTCATAAAAATTGTAATTACTTAGTATTTATAAGTTTTCTTTTTTTTTCTTTTTTTTCTTGTCTTTTCTTCTTTTTTATTTTATTTCTCGGGTGCTATGTCCTAAAGAGGCTATGATGATGGGTTATTTCTTGGGTATTGGAGGTGTTGACAACGAAGAGTGACACTTGGGTCAGTGAAGTTAATCTGACCCAAAGTGCTACTATGTTGGTGGAGGTGATGATGGAGAAGTCAATAGAGAAACAAAAGCTAAAGAAAAGAGGGACTCTTCGTCATATTTTGAATCCTCTGATTCTCCTCCTGTGAGCCACTCTCTTAGAACTTTCTTAATTGGGTCATACTAACTGTACTGCCCGGCCATGTGTGTCTTTTAGTGTCTCTTGATCAGTCACATAATTTATCATTTTATCACCCTTAACTTAGTGATGCTAGACCTCAATTTGCTACTAACGAGATGTTGATATGCAGATATTAAGAACAGATAGTAGAATATAAATAAAGTGCTATTCTTCGCCAAAATAAACTCAAAAGGCAGTAAGAAAGTCGATCATACGCAGATACGACCAATCATATTAAGACGTCAGTTTGAAAGCTGAAGAAAGAACAGAGGTTTACGTCCAATCGTAATCACAAACGAATGAAGAAGAAAAAGAAGAAATTGTATTTACGATTCTTCAAAATATGCTTAAAGACTGGACGACACAAAGCAGAGAAACAATCGTGCGTAAGAATGAAAGAAGGAAAAGTCGTACTAAAGAAAGGATACAATCGTAATTACGATTGTATAAAATTAAAGTTGTTGGAGGTGATCATGTGAGAACTACACTGCCATGCATAGAATTAGAAGATCACTTGAAATAAAAGTTTGAAAACCCATGGATCTGAGAAGATTGGCGAAAGACTCCTAAAGATCTCTGCCCCTAAAAATACAGAGAAAATACTTGCACACAGCTACCAACCCAAAGCAAGGAAGAGCTAGGCTTAGAAGTTTTAGTTATATTAGGAATCTTTTATTCTTAGTATTTTTCTTTTGTTAGAATTTAAATAATGTAAATTGACCCCCTATGATCTATAAATATAAGGGCTCCGCATAGGAGAAAACTTATCCAAGGAATTTTCAGCATCAATTGACAACTAAGGTTGGAATTCTAGAAGAGCACCTTAGAGTAGTTTTTATCAAGTAAAATCGTCCACAGATTTCGGAAAGTCTTGCCTGACAACCAAGACTGAGGAATTCTGAAAGATCGACCCTTTGGATGGTTCAACTTTGCTTTCTAGTTTAGATTTATTTTATTGCATTTTCCTGCTTTGTAAATATCTAAAAGTTCTTGATTTTAATTGACGCCTAAAGTCTTGAATTTGCAGATTAGTGTAACAATATTTTAATTTCCATCTTCAATTCTGCTGGTTTTTTATTGACGCTCAAAACCCTAGAGAGTTGTAGATTAGAATAAATCTGTATAGAGAGGATTCTAGATGTTGATTGACGACCAAAGTCTCGAAAACTTGATATACGGTGTAGCATTACATCCAAAGACTTAAAGGTTGTCTATGATCTGGTTGGTGAAGGATTAGAATTGATTTACTTTTTGTAATTTTAGTTTAAATACCGATTCTTTTATTCTTATTTCTCCAATAGATTAGATCTTTAAAAGACAAATAAAAGTTTTTACATAATAAATTTTGACCTTCCCTATGGGAACAATCCCATACTAGTGCTATAATTTTTGTTGTGCGCTTGCAATAGGTTAAGGCTAAATACAATAATAGATACATCAAGTTTTTAGTGCCGCGGCCGGGGAAGCGAATCAAATGTTTTAACACTTCTTCTGACAATAGAAGCTAGAGCCACAGATTTATTTTCTCTTTGTGCTTTCTACAATAAAAATTAGATAATATCAAAATAAAAATAAATATTTATAATAATTGTTGTACCCAACCCGACTTGTCTTCAATCCAAATTAATATGACGGGGAAAGACCAATTTGCAGCTAAAATGTTGGAGGAGTACTATGCATACCCCTCTTACACCTCCCTCATGTATTTGCTTACCCATAGTGACCGGTGATGGAACCTTCGAAATCAAACCCAGTGATCTTCAATTACTTCCTATCTTTTATGGGTTTGGTGAGGAGGACCCGTACATGCACTTAGTGAGTTTTCTAGAAATCTGTGCAATAGTTAAAATAAAAAATTTGTCGGAAGAACACACTCATCTGAGGCTCTTCCCGTTTTTCCTTAAAACAGGGCAAAGCAGTGGCTGAACTCTTTACCCAACAATTCAATTACTAGTTGGGAAGAATTGCAAACAACTTTTATCACAAGGTACTTCCCAATTAGCAAAACGAATCAAATTCGGAAGGTTATCACAATGTTTCATCAATTTTTGGAGGAGTCTTTTCCTTAGAGCTGGAAACGTCTTAACGAGCTTCTGAGCAAATGCCCTCACCAAGAGGTTTCACGCTGGCAATTAGTGCTTGACTTCAATCGAAGGCCTTAATGAACAAACCCAGCACATGATTGATGTTGCTTGTGGAGGAATGTTCCTAACATCGACCATAGAAGATGCTTGGGAATTCCTTGAGACCCTTAGCAAGGACTCGGTGCAACACCATGCATCGAATGAGACTGATTCGGAAACTTTAAGGAATATACCTCCTAAGCGAGGAGGACTAGATGAATTAAAGTTAACGATGAATTGCCTCCCGAATTTAAAACTTTGGAAGATGAAAATTCAGTCCCTGTTGGGTATAAAATTGCACCCAACATCTCAAATAGGAGAGGCTTGTGGTCCACACCATGGCCCATCTCAGGAGGACCCTTAGTACCCTGCTATACCTTTTTGCCCCACAAGAATTCAAGACTATACTATTGCCATAAAGGACACCATGCTACAGACATGTGGAAATTGCCAGCAGCATGACAAAAACTAATTGAAGTCATTCCTCGCTCTTCAACAATCTATTTTTAAGTTAGAAGCTCAAGTTGAGTAGCTAACTATTTTAATTGTTAGGAGAGAGAATAGCTATTCTTCATCATGGCCAGTTGGCAACCTTAGAGGACATATCTTTATGGGAGGCACATCAACTCCCCTTGTTCCAAAGTTTTTTTCTCATGGACCTATCGTGCTATCAACTTTACGTAGCAAAATTTTGTATCATATGTACAAATATTTCTTTGTCGCTACTAGGAAATTTTGTTAAAGAATACCTTACAATCTAAAGTGTGCCAAAACATACTCGATTGTAAAGACTTCTCTTGTGCAATAGAATCAGGTGTTAAGACATGGATTTGCATTCGCTCGTGACTTCCCATTGTTGAATTATAGAGATTATGATTCAGTTGTCCTAGAGTTTGCTCGAACAGAGTACTATGACCTAGAATAGTAATGTACAATTGTAGGGAATAGGCGCTTCCTATGGCCAGTCTTATCGATTACTTTGGAGTTCGAACCCACTTAAATCTTTAAGGAAGAAAATAAGCATCGCACTTATGACCGCCAACTCCAACCTACCCCACCAACCCATGCTTCAATGCTTAGTCTTCAAAATTTAATTTGAAGCGACAATTCAAAGCCCTAGCCTTTCCCTATAAAACCATGCCTTTACCAAGCAAACCCCATCTCTTTCATTTTCCTCTTTCAAAACCCTAGCCCTTATGGCGAAAGAGCCTGACCAAGGCTATTTTAGTAAAAGACTTCATCGAATTCTAGAGATACAAAGGGCTGAGCTCCTGGCTGCGATAAAGAAAGTAGAAAAACTGAAGCACCAGCGACCCATACCAGATGCTGAATCATCCACCGAAACTGCCCATTACCCTATACCTAACCCAAATCCGAAATCCCTTTCCTAAGACCCATCTTCCCCCACTTCTTAATCATTCTACCATTACAACCCACCTCGAGTGCGAGTTTCTATATGATGATGGTGGGTTGAGCCGTCCCTCACCACCCCTCTCCATTGCTCATACTCTCCTCCTAACTGTGTTACATTCTCTTCACATAGTCTTCGCAGGGGAGTTGTATAGATTATTGGAGACTAGAGTCATGCTCACTTTCCACTACTAAATTCCCTCCCCCAAGTGTATTACATTTCTTCTGAGGGAAGTATGTGTTGTGCTCTGTCTGGAGGGGGGGATATTTGGAAGACAGGGGGTGCGACTCCGCCAAGGTGTGGATATTCTTTTTGGCAGGGAAAATGAGACTCTGATTGAAGTTGGTTAGAAGCCGAGGGTCGATCTTTATCGAAGAAATCTTCTGCCTCAGACGTTGTTGCCGATGTCGTAATTAGTCTGTGTCTAGATTTTTCCTAGGTGTAATCTTTTATGTAATTATTTTTCCTTTTCATGAACTCTGTAAATATTACGTTCAATATATGAAAATTTATTTTGGATATTTTTGTTATGTCTAATTATTTTCTTTATGGTGCACTTTCTATTTATTTAAGCTAGAAGTGATTTCTCCTATGTTTGGGGGAGATCTCTGATTTTCTTTGCAGATTATACGCCCGGTGCACTTGCAGCACCAATGGTAATTTTTTTTTTTTAAGTATCCCCTATTTTGAGAATAATGAGGACATTGTCCTATTTAAGTTTAGGGGGGGGGGGGGGGGTACACACTCTCTGTATATAACTTTTATTTTTTGCATATATAAAAAAACAATTTTATAATTCTTTTTTTAGAATTTCTTTTTGGGTTTGTTTTAAATTTGTGTCTTAGTTAACCATTGCATGCGAATTATGATTAATGAAATTAGATTCCATCTACATAACCATCATTGTAGTAGAAGTTTGACTATTAATTATATAAAGCAGTTGATATTCATGTCTAGTTCTCTTGTACACTCTATCATAAATGACTGTTTCAAACTATACATTGCTTTAAATTGTAAAATTTAGATAATAGTTTCAAAAATTATTTACCCAGTGAGCTTTTGAACTAATATTCTTTCTTTGGACAGAGACTGCTGTTATCCAATCCTAATTTATTTTTTATTTTTTTCTAGACTTGCATCCTAATGAAAATCTTAATTGTTGTTATTTGAATCAGATTTCTATTATTATGTTGTTAGTTTCTCTAGAACTTTTTTTTATGTACATCAAAGCAAAGTGGCATTCTTGCTAGCAACCATCAAAATGATAGAAGGCCATCTTTTGGTTCTTTTGAGCCACAATGCCAAAATCCCAAAACTATTTATCCCTTGAACCCATATTAGAAGCCCAAACTGAATTTCTTATACCAAAGTCCTAAAAATGCTTAACCATATGTACTATCCAAAACTTTCGATCTTTTACCATTATTTTTCTGAGAATTTAGAACAGAAGGGAGAAATAGGGAGTGATAGGAGTACAGAATAACATATAAGGGATAGGCCAAATAGAGTACAGCTGAAGAAATAAACTTTCTAAAAATATGAGAGAAAAAGAAAGAGAAATCGTAAATAGGATTCTACAAAAAAAGAAGTAGAAAGCTTCCAAACAAAAGAAAACTTCAAGAGGATATCTGAAAAATAAATTGAAGAAAATGGGATTTACCGAAAAATAAAAGTACAAATAAATGGGAAGAAGTTATCCAACTTTTTGAATACTTACTAAAGCAAAAAAAAAAAGAGAAGAAGATAGGAGAGAGATAAGTTGAATTCTCGAAACTTTTGAAACCTTTCTACCTCTCATTGGAACCCTTTTAACCCAAGGCCCCATTACAAGCCGATAAAGACCTTCTTGATCCTTAGTTTGCAACAGCATGAGCCTAGCAAAGATGTGCATGATACATACTAAGGAAACTCTGATAAGCATATGAATATAATAGATTATCTTTTTCATGAGATTTATTTATCTATCTCTCGTCCTTGATATTATTTGACATATATACATCATATCGCGAGAACCCAAAAATTTCAATATTCTTTTAAAGAGTATGCCTCAGTGAGAGTTCGGATGAAAAGATTTTCTAAATCTGCAGTTTAGAAAAATATATGATAAATAAACTTCTCATTGATACACACACACTCCACGCTTTATATGAGTTGAAATTATTGAGGATCTTGATCAAGGATAACTACTAGGATGAGAAGTCATGCATGGTTGGAATCATATTTATGAAAATCATAATAATCATGTGATGACTGACTGATAATTAGTTAGTGTAAATAGTAGTATAGAATTTCTTTTGTTTTAGAAAATTGTTTTGAAAAAGCTAAAAATATTTGAAGTTTATACATTTGAAGTTTGTAGGTAACTTCACTGAAAACCTTTAGGAGACTGTAACTCCTCCACTAGGGATGACCTAGGGGTTTAAAGGCTTGTTGCATTTGCTAAATGCAATCGTGCTCCCTACGAAAGTGACATTTAAATTTGTAGTTTTAGGATAGTTTACTTTCCTTGTTTGCTAGGGCCTAGCAAAGCTCAAGTTTGGGGGTGTGATCAGTCACATAATTTACCATTTTATCACCCTTAACTTAGTGATGCTAGACCCTAGTTTGCTACTAACGAGACGTTGATGTGCAAATATTAAGAACAGATAGCTAAATATAACTAAAGTGTTAATCTTTGCCAAAATAAACTCAAAAGCAGTAAGAAAGATGATCATACGCAGATACGACCAATTATATTAAGATGCTAATTTGAAAGCTGAAAAAGGAAAATAAGTTTATGTCCAATCATAATCATGAATGAATGAAAAAGAAAAAGAAGAAATCATATTTACGATTCTTCGGAATATGCTTAAAGACTGGAGGACACAAAGCAGAGATACGATCGTACCTAAGAACGAAAGAAGGAGAAATCGTACGAAAGAAAGGATACAATCATAATTATGATTGTATAAAATTTAAGTTGTTGTTGCTAATCATGTGAGAACTACACCGCCATGCACAAAATTAGAAGATCACTTGAAATAGAAGTCCGGCAAACCACAGATCAGAGAAGATTGGCGAAAGACTCCTAAAGATCTCTACTATTGAAAATACGGAGAAAAGACCTGCGCTCAGCTTCCAACCCAGAGAAAGGAAGAGCTACGATTAGAAGTTTTAGTTATATTGCGAATCTTTTATTCTTAGTAGTTTTCTTTTTTTAGAATTTGAATAATGTAAACTAGCCCCCTATAATCTATAAATAAAAGGGCTTGGCATAGGAGAAAACTTATCCAAGAAATTTTCAGCATCAATTGACAACTGAGGTTGGAATTCTGGAAGATCACCTTAAAGTAATTTTTATCAAGTAAAATCGTCCACAGATTTCTGAAAGTCTTGCCTAACAACCAAGACCGAGGAATTCTGAAAGATCGACCCTTTGGATGATTCTACTTTGCTTTCTAGTTTAGATTTATTTTATTGCATTTTCCTTCTTTGAAAACATCTAAAAGTTCTTGATTTTAATTGATGCCTAAAGTCTTGAATTTACAGATTAGTGTAACGGTATTTTAATTTCCATCTTCAATTCTTCTGGTTTTTTATTGACGCCTAAAACACTAAAGAGTTGTATATTAGAATAGATCTATTTAGAGAGGATTCTAGAAATTAGTTAATGACCAAATTATGGAACACTTGATATACGATGTAACATTACATCCAAAGACTAAAAGGTTGTTTATGATCTGGATGGTGGAGGATTAGAATAGATTTACATTTTGCATTTTTAGTTTAAATACCCATTCTTTTATTCTTATTTCTCCAGTAGATTAGTTCTTTAAAAGACAAATAAAATTTTTCACATTAGAAATTTTGACATTCCCTGTGGGAACGATCCTATATTAGTGCTACAATTTCTATTGTGCACTTGCAATAGGTTAAGGCTAAGTATAATAATAGCCACATCATCTCTCTTGAGGAATTATACACAAGATGTCAGCAAGCCACCTAGCCATCACTTCTCCTGTGCATCATCATTTCGGCATTCTTCCCCGAGCTCTTGCGGGCTCGGGTGTCTATGAGTTTGTCTTAATTTTTATTTTGGGTTTGTAAATTTAGAGGGTGTGCCCTCGATGTAATTTATAAAATTTTATTTATATATGGGAATGATGATTTAGTTTGGTTACATATTTGACTTATTCGTTAATTTTGGGCTCTCAATTATTTTTTTGGTTAATTTCTAGGTATTTTTCGATTCGTAGTTCGGCTTTAGGCTTAATTATTTATATTTTTCTTGGGTTAATTATATGGGATTAGTGTTTGACTAATTAGTTTTGTTAGTGCTTATTCGTTGGTGTTTGTATGTTTTTGGGTTTTTCATTTATATATTTTGGTTCGTATTCTCCTCGGGTTTGTATTTTGTCCTAACCTAACTTGTTTATTCCTCATGATATTATTATTGTTATTATTATTATTATTTTTTGGTTTGTGTGAGTGCCTTCTCGGCCTGTATATATATTTTTTGGTTCAGGCTCAGTAATTGCACGCATAACACTATGCATGCAAGCCAATTACACGCAGGTTTAAGTGCACGTGACTGAAAGTTCGGCGGGTCAGCAAGGGGCCAATTGCATGTATGAGGATAGGCATGCAATTCAATTGCACGCATTGTAATATGTGTGCAATTGAAGCATCAGCCGGTCACAATAAAAGGGTGTCAGAGTGTCTTTTAGAATTACGCGTGGATGAGTTGGTGCATTTTCGTTTCGTCGTGTGCCCTAGGCTAACGGAGATTCAATTACGCGTATGAGGGTTTGCACATAACTCGAAATGTGTGCGGGTGTATTCGTGCATGATTCAATTGCGCACTTTGGTTCATGCGCATAATGGACTGAGGTCTATATAAGACAAAAATTCTTCTCATTTCACCCGCGAGCTCGAACTTTCTCGAGTTTTCTTGCCTCCTTACTTCCTTAGAGCTCTAGCTTCCATATTTGTGCAATATCTTGCATTCCACTCGTCCATTTCGAGCATCGTTTCTTGCATTCTCTTCAGTTTTCTGAGATCTTTCTTCTGCGATGGAGCCGAGGGTAGTGCAACTGCTTTGGCGTTGGCGTTAATGACCGCATTAGATAGTGAGATGCTTGAGCTTCCAAGCGTAGAAGGAGAGGGAGTTCTCGTGGTTGTTGGCATTGGGGCTCCCGTGGTTGGTGCCAGGGTCGATGGAGGTGAGATCCTTGATGTTGGTGGTGCTGGTGGTGTTGATGGTGATGTTGCTCTGCCTCGAGCTCCACATCCGACTCGCATTCTGCTGGAGGACGTTATGTTGCTTCTTAGTGTGCTTGATTTATGTGAGTTTTGAAAAACAGATTTATAGCTGCTAAATTACAGTGGTTCTAGACTATATAAACAAATAACGAAATATCGGCACAGTTAGAAGAGAATTAGCCTGCAAGATCAGGGCCAATTGTAGCAAGTTTTAAAAGTAAGTGAGTGAAAGATCGTCCACAGAGAATTTGTTTAAAATGTAAGATAAACCTCCAGATCTGAGCTACCAGATCTGGCTTCTTATCCTATCTAGAAAGCTGATAAGATGAGAGGTTTGAATTTGTCACGTTTAACAAACTAAAAACAAAGAAAATTTTCAACTAAATGATCCAGATCCGAGTTGGGGGAGTGATTGAAACAAAGATGGAGAAGTAATATCTAAATCTGATTTGGTCTTTGAAATCTAATGAGAATAACTATGACTCAACAGAGGTGATCAATCTTCATCTCGGCTACAAGCACGGATGTAAGAGAGATAAATCTAATTCAAGGATTAGGCTTACGCTATGGCTATGGTCTCATCCACTTTAATGGCCACAAACCATCCAATAGTTTTTAATCCAAATCCTCAATTCGTAACAATAAACATCACTACAAATGTAAGAGACTAGGTTACCAACACTAATTCTGATTAATGAATCAAGGAAATTGCATGCACAACAATGAATCTAAAGGAGTCTAATGTACTGAGGAGATCGAAGGAACCCTTGACATGAGTCCAATGGAGAATGCATAGAACCTTTTTAAAATTCATCTAATTTACGAGCACGGCTTAGCACTCTCGGATTTACAAATCGTGGATGCAAACTCTCCTTTGAGTTACGAGTATCTCACAGCTCTCAAATGCAAGTACAAAGTAGGCTATTACAAGGATTGCAGACAAGCTGTCTGGCTGGGAAATGGGGGATTAGAAATGAAACTCAAAATCTGGATGCCCAAATTGGGCAAATGGTTCGTCTATTTATAGTTTTCCCCAAGTCCAGCTCAGATGTGTATCAACCGATCAGAGGTGCTCAGATCTGTATGGACCAATGGTGGTCGAGCATGAGGATCCAGATATGTTCTGGCCAATCAGAATTCCTCGATCTGGTTCAGCCAATCAGGTGAAAAAGGCATCAATTCTGTTATGTAATTCAAAAATCTGTTTGAGCTTCTAGAAGTTCCCGCTAAGTAATTTCATCTTTGGGTGTTCACATGGGGTGGAATATGCCTTTGGTTCGTGCTCAGAATCTTTCGGAATGTCCTTGGGTTTTAAAACGCATTGGGACGCATGCAGGAATTGCCCTTGTTAAAGCCGCGAATCTCCGTAATACCTTTTCGCCGAGCTTAAGGGCCTTTTCGCAAAGTGTGATTTCAAGCTCTTTTCGCAATGTTCAATCTCTTTCGAATTGTGTTTTCTCCTTTCGAAAGTTCAATCTTCTTTCAAGAGTTCGGATGCTCTTCAAAACTAAGCCTGAGTTTTAGTCCTTTTCGCAGAGTTCCGTGTTCTTACTGAAAAGTGCAGATCTTGTGAAAAGAACTCAGAGTGCATTTCTGCTTGAATTGTTCCCGCTTCTCTTACAGGTCTTTGCCTCTTCCTTTTAGACCTTTCCACAACTGATGAGGTTGTTTCTTCACTTCCTTCCTTTGGACTGACATGGATTGTCATCTTTTTGGCACTTTTGAGCTGCTTTTATGGTTAAGCCTGTCTTTATTGTTTGCTGCAACATAGGCACTTAAAACACTTATTTAGTTCTCTCAAAGGTCTATCAAGACTTAAGTTTAGGGGTGAAAAATGGTATTTTTCACTTGTCAACACACCCCCAAACCTAAGCTTTGCTAGTCCCTGAGCAAAGACAAAATTTAAAAATAGAATGAAAAGCCATTTTTGTAGGGAGCACAGTTGCATTTAGCATATGCAACAAGCCTTTTAAACCCCTAGCTGATCCCTAGTGGAGGAGTGAAGTCTCCTAAGGGTTTTCAGTGAAGGTACCCACAAACTTCTTCACTAAGTTAGTTAAGATCACTGCAATTCTGTTACCGCCACTTTCCTCAATTGATTATTCACACCTGCATCAGTTATTTTGTAAGAAGGTTTTTTCGAGAAAACTATCAGTTTAAAACTAAAATTCTGCAGTAATTCTTGTTACTACTCAGCCGATTTATGTCAGGGGCCATTTACAGGGAAAATTTACGAATAGTTAGCCTTTGATTTAGGAATCCAGCTTCGATGTTGCCCTACTCAGTTAATTTCAAACCCAATTCTCACCAGGATTTTCACTCAAAAAAAAAAAACAAATGAGAAGGTTATACTATTTCACATAGCTCAAGAGCAATTACAGTCCTCAAATAGGACTGTAAGCAAGAGCATAGGCATTGCTTTTAGTTAAAAATTCACTGCTCCTTTCACCATAGACTACACAAATTCTTATCTCCATGTGATAGCTCAATCCATCAATGATCAGTAAGGACTTTTACTTGGGTTTGATTGTGGCTGATGGGTGAAATCTCTAATAGGGTTGGAAAGGTGTTCATATTTGAGAAGTCAGTCAAGGTCAGGAGGTTATATGCAAACCCACTTTTCTTCAGCATAGTTTCATCTTCTTCTTTTGAATTTCCAGAGCCAAAGTGGCCATCTTTTTCTCTTTCTTTTTCAAACTTCCAATGAAAATGCCTTCTTTCTTTTGTTTTGCTCAAATATTTTTCTTTTCTTTTTCGAATTAGCACTGACTGCATGCCATATTCCCTCTGCTGTTTCATCATTGCCTTCAACTTTTACCCTTCTTTTGCTATTAAATTGTTACTCAATTCTCCTTCCCTCAGCTTTCTTCCCTTTCTCTTCTGACTTCTCAGGGTAGGGTTAGGCTAAATGAAACTGATGAGGTTTATTGGATGAGATTTCAAAGGATTCATCGATTTATATAGCTCAACTGCTGTGTATCAAGGGTAGTTTTTAAAAGGTGGGGCTTTGTAAGGTTCAAACTGTTCAAAAGGAGGCCTTACATCATGTCTTTAATATCATGAGTGCTATCAAAAATATTTCAATTTGGATATGTGTAACTTCTAGTGTAAGTAAGCAAATTCACATAGTCCCTAAAAGCAGAAAAGATTGCCAAAGCATACCTCCAAAGAATACATTTCAAGCTCAAACCTCACTGGGTGTGGTTTTATATCAACTTCTTGAGGTATATCTTCAATGTTTTCCTTCATTTTAGGTTTACTAAAACATCAATTTTCTTTTAGAAATTTCCTGACATTTACTTCATGAAAGTCTTTAGAATTACAGTAGAAATTCATTTTAAAAAATTTTAACTTCCTCATTTTTCAAAACAACAGGTGTGACATGACTTCATTTTCAAAAGTTCTACTGATCATAAGCTGCAGCAAGCATTAACTTACTTATTTTATTGGCATACCTGCCATACCCCCAAACCAAAGGGGAGCAGGGTCCACACTGGTCCAAAACAGAGAAAAAATATAAGAAAGAAAAACAACAAAAGTAATAATGGCAAGAAGACAGACAGAAATGCACAGTAATATACACAAAATAGAATTTTCTATTACAATCAGATAACACAAAAGTACAAGGAGAGCTAATAACGAGGTCAAAATCAGATCATAGGTTGGTTGGTGGCTCAACTGAGTCACCGCTGTAATCGAGCTAGAGTCAGTGTTGGAGTCTGAACTTGATTGAGCCCTCTCTGGAATGGTGTTTTGTAGCTCAGTATACTCCTCAGATTTGATCTTTCTGATGAGGCCAAGGTGTTTGGTGAGGCTAGTGGTCTTCAATTTTTCTTGATCCAGTTGGGCTTGCAACATGGACACCTTGTGTTGCTCAGTCCTCACCAGCTGAAATGTTTGACCCAGCAGGTCCCGCATTTTATCTCTTTCAAATTTCATAAAAATCTCTAACTTCCTGATTTGGTTTTCATAGGGGGTGCGGATGTAAGCTTGCAAATCAGCTAGCCCCTTTTGAACATCTCTGCGGATATAAGGGTTATTTTCCATGGCTTTGATGAGGGTGGCATATCGGGGGAGGGGAATGGAATGGTAGGGGACTAAAGGTGGCCCAGCTGTGGTAGGGGGGGAGAAGTGGCTAGAAAGGGGACAGCAGGGTCTGTCTGAGTGGCTTGCTCAGAGAAAATGGGGAGTGGTGGAGGGGATGGAATCAAAGGAGCTTCAGTTTGAGTATGTGCTGCCTGGGTAGTAGTGGTGGGGGTGGACAGATCAACCAATATTACCTCTGGATCCGTTTGGGTCGCCTGGGAAGAAAAAATAGGTACAGGGTAATGGTGGTTGTTTGAGATGAGGGAGCTAAGGTATGGAGTAGTTCCATGGTTACAGACTGACTGTCTGAGTTGATTTGAAGTTGGGCTTGGATCGATTGGAGGTACGTAAGGATTTGGGTACTGGATGCACGTGCGCAAGAGGTGGGCATAGTCGAGACTGGGACAACTGAGGTGCAGGCAGGACGTGCAATGGTCAGAAGGGAGAGGTTGGAAAGTGGTCAAGGGAGGAGGAGCAGTATAGGGGTGGGGTCTAGTTCCATGGTTTCAAAAATAGAACCCATTAGAGAAGAGTAGGCCTCAGAGTGAAGGGCCTGTGTTCGTGTGTAGGGGAGGTCTCAGGTGTGTGGGCTGATGGAGCAGGGGAATTTGAGGGGCTTTGGAGCAGAGGAGGGCAGGGGGATGGGGCAATAAAATCTGTAGCTAACTCCTCTAAAACCTGGGCATTGGAGGGTGAAATTGGTGGTGTTAGAATGGTTGGAGTGGTTGGTGTAGAGGGGGAGTCCACAATTGGAATGATGGAATGAGTGGGAGATGGGCCAGCTGGGACAGGTGAAAGTGCATGGGCTTGAGTAGGGGAGTACTGTGGAAGGGCAACTTCCTCCAAAGTAGGTGCAGCTGAAAAGCTGGTCACCAAAGGTACTGGCAGAGATGTTTTAAGAAGTGGGGCAGCTAAAGAGCTGGTCACCACAAGAGTTGGCAGAAGTGGATCGGGCAAAGTTGCTTCTGACAAATTTGGATTTGGCAACATGGCAGGGGCAGGCTCAATTGTAAGCTCAAATGCCGCTGCAGGGGTGGCTTCAGGTGGAGGCTCTCATCTGCAGATGTGGGTTCTGGCTCACTCACAACTGCAGGTTCAGGTGCAGCAGCAGGGGCATGTGCAGGTTCACCTGCCTCTCTCATCCTTCTCAGCATTGCCTGGCTTGTAGTCCAAGCCTTTTTCCCAAAATTGTGAGGGGTAATGACTTCAAATGGCTCCTCACTATCAATGTCGAATTTGGCTCTAAGGAGGGCTGTGATCAATTTGCCAAATGGTAGGCCAGCTATCTTCTGCTCTTTCTTTAGCTTAGTACTTACATCAGCCATAGCTTCAAAAATTAACATAGGGGCATTGAAAAACTGCCCCTTGGAGAAATGAAAGAGGGCCTCTAAAATTGGTGTTCTCCTCTCTTGGCTGTGCCCAGTGACATAAAAGTTGCCCCTTAAAATGGAATCCATTAATAGAAATTGGCGGGCAAGGTCTCTTCTCATGATGGACTGCCCAGTGCCCACAATACCTTGGGTTAAATGGGCAGCTATCTCTCTAAAAGAGGCCATTTCTGGAGCAGCCAAAGGACCAGAGGGATCAAATTTGAATGGTATCCCTAAAGCGTTCCCTATGTCTTCAAATGTCACAGTAAGATTGCAATCATCAATGAAAATTACAAGGGTAGGGACATCAGCATCTTTTTCAGTGACCTTGACTAGGTTTTGGTACCATAACTTCACCATCCTTGGGTAAATTTTCTCTGGTAAGGGGGTAAGGATATTGCTTAGTGAAGCCTCTCTAAGGCATCTTAAGGATGGCAAGCACTCTAGTTTGGTGACGAAAAAAGTTTCTTACCATCATCGGTATTAGCTTCTCGGCGTCAATGAAGGGATTTGGTAGGACCAAATGAATGGGCGAGAGAGTAAGCTCAGCTCGGCTAGCAGCGAGGTGGGTTCCTCATGTCTAATTTTCTTACCTTTCTCCACCTGCCGCCTTATCCATTGAAAGTTTCCGTTTAGTTGAAGTTTTGGCTTTTCCTTTTGCTTTTGGTGTCGGTTTGCTCACTTTCTTAGCAGAGGATTTGGAGAACATTGCGGCCAATGATTTCTCTGCTTTTCCCATTCTCGATTGATGTAAAAAAAATGCCCAAAATAGATGCTGACACAGAATCAACTTACTAAATGATAACCAGAGAGAATGGGTAGAGAAATACCGAGATCTAGGGTTTATGTTTGAACGAGTTGTTTGCTTTGCAGAAATCCCCCAGATTACAAGTTGAAATCCTTCTCTGAAAATGTAAATGATCTACACAATCAGTTACAAAAGGGTAGTAAACTTGTTAACTCGTGCAAGGAGAGAGCGAAGTAGGGTAGCAGTGAAGAGTCGCTCTGCAGAAAGAGTTTGAAATGAAACCCCGACTTCGAAAGGGGTTTAAATATACTCAAAGTTAATATCGCAAAGCGCCTTTAAGTTTTCGAAAAGTTCCAAAAGAGACCATTTTACAATTGCGAATGGCATCAGTACCATTCAACAAGTTAACAGCTTCAGAAAATTCATTTCGAAAGGAATTAGCTTCAGAACTATCTTTTCGAAAAGAAAATGGCTTCAGCACCAACTATTCGAAAAGCACATCTTTGCTTTCGAGCAGTTCAGCTCCAGAGTCTTTTCGAAAAGCAATTTGGACTTTGCAAAAAGCGAATTATGACTTTGGGACTGAACTTTAAGCATGTTTAAACTATGCGAAAAGAGATAAAAGCAGAAATAGAGGAAATAAGCAAAAACTATGATATACAAACATAATATACAATTTTCTACCATCAAATTTTTGGAGATTCGTGATGATAGATGGGCAGCACAGGCTCCTGGGTATTTTCAATGCATGGTTTGAGCCTCTGACCATTGACCTTTATGATTCTTCCATTACTTGGATCAAGGATGTCAAGAAGGGCTTGAATTATGCATGTATGGCCCTTCCCATTCGGATCTCGGTTTTCCGGAAAACTTGAGCTTTGAGTTAAATAACCATACCTTAGAACCAGCTGTGAACTCTTTTCTCAATAAATTTTTATCATGAAAAGTTTTGACTTTCTCTTTATATAATCTTGAATTGGTGTATGCATCCATTCGCAGCTCTTCTAACTCAGCAAGTTGCAATTTCCTGTGATTACGCAGAGAGTTAGATCCATGTTCAATGTTTTAATGGCCCAAAAAGCTTTATATTCTAACTCTACTGGTAAATGGCATGCTTTGCCATAGACCAACCTAAATGGGGACATACCAATTAGGGTTTTGAGGCTGTCCTATATGCCCACAATGCATCATTCAGCTTAAAGGACCAATCCTTTCTGTCCTTCTTCACAGTCTTTTCCAAAATATGTTTGATTTCTCTATTGGAAATCTCCACTTGTCCACTGGTTTGTGGATGATATGGAGTGGCTACTCTATGAGTCACAGAGTATTTCTTCAACAATGTTTCAAAATGTCTATTACAAAAATGGCTTCCCCCATCACTGATAATGGCTCTGGGAAAACCAAACCTGGAAAAAATGTGATCCTTAAGAAATTTCAAAACCACTTTGTGATCATTTGTTTTAGTAGCTGTGGCTTCAATCCATTTGGATACATAATCCACAGCTACTAAAATGAAGTTATTCCCATTGGAAGGAGGAAAGGGGCCCATGAAGTCTATCCCCCAAACATCAAACAACTCAACTACCAAAATAGGTCAGAAGGCATTGACGATTTGATTCTGGCAGGATTTACAATGCTGCAGGGCATCCTTGAAAAGTGTAGGCCAATAAAATCCACACTGCAAAACTTTTGCAGCAGTTTTGTTCCCACTAAAATGACCTCCACAGGCCTGTTCATGACACATAGAAAGTATTCTATGAAATTCTTGGTCAGGGACACATTTCCTTATTATTTGATCTGCACAACTCTTAAACAGATAAGGATCGTCCCAGATGAAGTGTTTAACTTTTGAGAAGAAAAGATCTTTATCCATTCTATTCCAATGGTGAGGAATTCTTCCAGTAGCCAAAAAGTTGACTATGTTGGCAAACCAAGGAGTGTGTTCACTAATGGCAAAAAGTTGCTCATCAAGGAAAGATTCATTGAGAGGCAACCTATCAATCTCAAAGATTAAAAAATTCGAGAGGTGATCACCACCACATTCTCCACCCCTTTTTATCTTTAATCAGAGATCAAATTCGTAATAGGAGAACTACCGATTAATCTTGGTTTGGTGTCCTTCTTAGATGTAAGGTATTTCAAGGCAGAGTGGTCGATGAACACCACTATTTGTGAACCCAAGACATATGACCTGAATTTTTCTAAAGCAAAAACAATTGCCAGCAGCTCCTTCTCAGTTGTTGTGTAATTGAGTTGTGCATCAATCATTGATCTACTAGCATAAGCTATAACATGAGGCAGCTTATCTTTTCTCTGTCCAAGGACAGCTCCCAAAGCATAATCTGATGCATCACACATCAGTTCAAAAGGTAATGAATAACTGAGACCAATATTGGAGCTGAAATCAAACAGCTTTTTAGGAATTCAAAAGCCTTCATGCATTCATTATTGAAAACAAAAGGGACATCTTGGCACAAAGAAATGACAAGGAGGTTTAGTTATTTTATCAAGTCCTTGATGAACCTTCCAGAAATCCAAAGATGTCCTAAAAACTTCGATTTGTTTAACAATTTTGGGAGGTGGTAAATGTGCAATTAACTCAATTTTTGCTTTGTCCACCTCAATGCCCTTGTGGAAACAACATGGCCAAGGACAATGCCTGGTGACCATGAAATGGCTCTTTCGACTCAAAACTAGATTGGTTTCTTCGCATCTTTGTAGTACCAATTTGAGATGGTGTAAACACTGGAAAAATCATGCCATAGATTGAGAAATCATCCATAAAATCTCCATAAATTGGTCAATCATATCGTAAAAATTGCATACATGCATCTTTGGAAGGTAGCAGGAGCATTACAAAGACCAAAAGGCATTCTCCTATAGGCAAAAGTGCCGGAAGGGCACGTGAATGTGGTCTTTTCCTCGATCTTGTGGGTACACGGAATCGGTTGTAACGAGTAACCATCAAGAAAACATAATAAGCTTTTCCTCGCTAGCTTATCTAAGATCCGATCAATGAATGGGAGGGGAAATGGTCTTTTCTGGTCATTGCATTTAATTTTACGTAATCAATACAGACTCTCCATCTAGTTGTTTGCACGGTTGACATAAGCTCACCGTAATCGAGGTTACAACAATGATTCCATTTCTTAGGTACCACTGTAGGTCCGCCCAAAATTTGAATCTGAAATGGGGTAAATGACCCCTGCATCCAACAACTTAACAACCTCTTTCATGACCACTTCTTGCATATGAGGGTTCAACCTTCTTTGCATTTCTCTAGAAGGCTTTGCATCTTCTTCCAAGTGGATTTTGTGCATGTAAACAGCTGGACTGATTCCTCCTAAATCGAATAGTCCAACCAATTGCCCTTTTATGTTCTTTCAAGACTATCAACAGTTCTTCCTCTTGCTCCTTTGTGAGAGAGGAAGAAATAATGGCAGGTAATGATTTATGATTACCTAAGAACACATACTTTAAATTTTCTGACAGCTGCTTTAGTTCTAAATCAGGTGGGCTGAGAAAAGAAGGTAACAAAGGTACCTTAGATGTTTATGGAAGGGGGAGAGTAGTAGGTTTCCAAGAAGAGAAACTTGCTGATTGATTAAGAGTTCCTTGCACAACATTTATTTCCTCAGAATTTGAGATACAACTTTCTTTATTTTCAGCATATCCCCAAGCATCTTTAACATCTGTGGTGAAGTCTTCACCCTGCAGAAATTGTTGTAAAGTCCCTTCCACAAGTTCATCCAATAGATCAACATGAAAACATTCTTCAGAGCTGAATTGAGGTTGTGTGACTGCATTATAAACATTTAATTTTACCTTCATGTTTCCAAATGAGACTTTCATAATACCAGACCTGCATTGAATGCAAGCATTTGTCAGAGCAGAATGGTCTTCCCAAAATGACAGGATGGAAGTTTTGCTTTTAGTTGGTTCCATATCCAAAACTAAAAATCAGGATAGAAGAATTTATCTACTCCCACCAATACATCTTCAATCATCCCTCTTGGCTTTCTTTCGGATCATGCGCTAGTTGTAACACCACATGAGTGGGTTTTAATTCTCCCAAACCTAGTTTCTCATATACAGAATATGGAAGTAGGTTGACACTAGCACCCAGATCTAATAAAGCCTTTTCAATGGTGTGTTCCCCAATAATGCAAGGGATTGTGGGGATTCTAGGATCTTGAAGTTTAGGAGGTGTAGCAATGGATAACACCTGGTTAATTCTTTCCACAGCAAAGACCTTTTTGGACAACTGTATCCTAGATTGTCTTTTGTGAGTGCAAACATCTTTCAAAAATTTTGCATATGCTGGAATTTGTTTGATTGCCTCAAGCAAAGGTAAATTTATCTTGACTTGCTTGAAAGTCTCCATCATCTCATCTATTTTTGTGTTCCCTTTATCAAAAGGGGATACAGATTTCATTGCATGAGGAAATGGTAAATGAGGAACTAATCTTTCATCTACAGCTTTAGAAGTGTTTTCAGAAATTTTTTTACTTTTCTGTTTTTCATTTTTTTGGTTTTTCTGAGGTACATAACCCACTTGCTATCACTATCTTGCTCTTCATATCTTTATCCTCTTCCTCATTTCTTTCTTCTTGACTCCACTTTGTTATCTATCATTTTTCCACTTCTCAAAGTGGTGAGTTTTACTTCTTCATGTGAATTAGAAGCTTCTCCAACCATGAACGCCTTTGGGATTGTTCAAAGGTACCGGGTAACTTTCCTTCCTCTCTTTTGCCAAGGTATTTGAAAGTCGTCCCAATGTTTCTTCAATCTTCTTTATGCTCGGATGTGAAAATTCTTTGAGTTAAAGACCCTAAATTCAAGTGAACTTAGGACTTGATCTTCAAAAGAAAGGGACTCGAAGGATTTTGAATCGAGCAGATCACGCATGTGTTGTTGTGGAATGGGCTATTGAAAGTTTGGTTTGTCTGACATAAAGCGCTTTTGAAAGGCATTTGATTCTTTGGTTGTTCTTGTTGTTGGGATTGGTAATTCCATTGGTTCCACCTCAAATTGGGGTGTGCCCTCCATGGATATTCATTTGATTTGCATCTGTCCAAATGATTGAGCGACATGAGCTTGTTCCACCATTAAATCTGGGAACTGTGATGCGGCAGACATTGGTCAAGTGAATGAGTAGGGACCGGCATATCGGACATGCCTCCTCTACTCTTGAAATATTTGGAGTTTTAAGTGAGTCCATCAATCTATCAAACTTTGTGGTCGATTGTCCATCTTTCTTTCCAACTCATTCACCTCATAGATCTTCCCTTTGGTGGGTTGGTGGTTGTTCAACCTAGGATTTTCAATTTCTCTTGACAGAGATTCCCTTGAGTTGAGTTTTCACCAATCACTTCAAATAAGTCCCAAACCTCTTCAACTATTTTTTGCAAGTAAGTGCCTCCACTGTGAGGCATCCACCATATTTTTGCCTTTTTGATCAATTCCTTGATAGAAGCTTTGAACCAGCTGCCACCTAGGAATTTGATGATGAGGACATTGCCTTAACAGTTCCTTGAATCTTTCCCATGCTTCATGGAAAGTTTCAGTTGAGTTTTGGGAGAATGAAATGATACTTTGTCTCAATTGGCTTGTTTTAGACATTGGAAAATATTTGGCTAAGAATTGACACTGCAAATCATTCCAAGAAGTGATACTGTTTGGTGCTAACATGGATAACCATGCTCTAACTTTATCCTTTAATGAAAAAGGAAAGAGCCTAAGCTTGGTTGCTTCTGGACCTAGTCCAGCTATGTTGAATGTGGTGCAAAGAGACAAGAATTCATCCACATGTTTGTATGGGTCTTCCTTACTCAACCCATGGAAGGAAGGAAGCATTTGGCTAGGTGATGACTTGATCTCATAATTTCCTTCAACAGTAGGAAATTGAATGCAAAAGGGGGAATTATAAGCACCAGGTGCAAAGTAATCCCTCAAAAGTCGAGGTTCTTCACCCATAGTAGCAGAATTCTGTGTTGTTTGTTTGGTTCGTAGTAGCCTTTCAACTTCTAAATTCAATGGGAGAATCTCAGGGCTGAGAGTCCTCCTACCAAACATACAACTCAGAACAAAAAAAAATCTGATTATGCACAGCAAACCTTCAGAATTCCTTTCAGTAATTTCCCTTCTTTAAAAACCAAAATATGAATAATTGCACAGGTATAAACAATAGAATAGTTTAGTACTGATAAAAATTAAAATGAAAACTTAGGTCTATCTATTTTAGAACAAATTTAACAAATGCATAAAACTTGTTGTTGCTTCTTAGTGTGCTTGATTTATGTGAGTTTTGAAAAACAGATTTATAGCTGCTAAATTACAGTGGTTCTAGACTATATAAACAAATAACGAAATATCGGCACAGTTAGAAGAGAATTAGCCTGCAAGATCAGGGCCAATTGTAGCAAGTTTTAAAAGTAAGTGAGTGAAAGATCGTCCACAGAGAATTTGTTTAAAATGTAAGATAAACCTCCAGATCTGAGCTACCAGATCTGGCTTCTTATCCTATCTAGAAAGCTGATAAGATGAGAGGTTTGAATTTGTCACGTTTAACAAACTAAAAACAAAGAAAATTTTAAACTAAATGATCCAGATCCGAGTTGGGGGAGTGATTGAAACAAAGATGGAGAAGTAATATCTAAATCTGATTTGGTCTTTGAAATCTAATGAGAATAACTGCAGCTTAACAGAGGTGATCCAATCATCAGCTGGCTACAAGCACAGATGTAAGAGAGATAAATCTAATTCAAGGATTAGGCTTACGCTTATGGCTATGGTCTGTCCACTTTAATGGCCACAAACCATCCAATAGTTTTTAATCCAAATCCTCAATTCAGAATAATAAACATCACTACAAATGCTGGAAGAGACTAGGTTACCAACACTAATTCTTACAGGATTAATGAATCAAGGGAAATTACATGCACAACAATGAATCTAAAGGAGTCTAATGTACCGAGGAGATCAGAAGGAACCCTTGACATGAGTCCAATGGAGAATGCATAGTTTACAGCAACCTTTTAAAATTCATCCTTACAATTTACAGAGCACGGCTTAGCAGCTCTCGGATTTATAGTCGTGGATGCAAACTCTCCTTTGAGTTACAGTAGTATCTCACAGCTCTCAAATGCAAGTACAAAGTAGGCTATTACAAGGATTGCAGACAAGCTGTCTGGCTGGGAAATGGGGGATTAGAAATGAAACTCAAAATCCGGATGCCCAAATTGGGCAAATGGTTCGTCTACTTATAGTTTTCCCCAAGTCCAGCTCAGATGTGTATCAACCAATTAGAGGTGCTCAAATCTGTATGGACCAATGGTGGTCGAGCACGAGGATCCAGATATGTTCTGGCCAATCTGGTTTAGCCAATCAGGTGAAAAAGGCATCAATTCTGTTATGTAATTCAAAAATTTGTTTGAGCTTCTAGAAGTTCCCGCCAAGTAATTTCATCTTTGGGTGTTCACATGGGGTGGAATATGCCTTTGGTTCGTGCTCAGAATCTTCTGAAATGTCCTTGGGTTTTAAAATGCATTGGGATGCGTGCAACAGATTACTGAATTGCCCTTGTTAAAGCTGCGAATCTCCAGAATACCTTTTTGCAGAGCTTAAGGGCCTTTTCACAAAGTGCTGTGACTTCTGAAGCTCTTTTCACAATGTTCAATCTCTTTTCGAATTGTGTTTTCTCCTTTTCGCAAAGTTCAATCTTCTTTTCGAAGAGTTCAGATGCTCTTCGAAAACTAAGCCTGGAGTTTTAGTCCTTTTCGCAGAGTTCCAGGTTCTTTACGAAAAGTGCAGGTTCTTTGCGAAAAGAACTCTGTAGTGCATTTCTCTGTTCGAATTGTTCCCTGCTTCTCTTACCGGTCTTTGCCTCTTCCTTTTAGACCTTTCCACAGCTGATGAGGTTGTTTCTTCACTTCCTTCCTTTGGACTGACATGGATTGTCATCTTTTTGGCACTTTTGAGCTGCTTTTATGGTTAAGCCTGTCTTTATTGTTAGCTGCAACATAGGCACTTAAAACACTTATTTAGTTCTCTCAAAGGTCTATCAAGACTTAAGTTTAGGGGTGAAAAATGGTATTTTTCACTTGTCAACAGGATGCTCTTGCGAGGGACCAGGTAGGTGTCCAAGAATAAGAGTTTTCTTTTATTTTCTAGCCATTTAGGTTATAACGTAGACTTCTAGGATATGAAACCCTCTTTATTTTACGCAGAACCTGCATTTATTTTTGTTTGCGTGCGCATTCATGCATCATGCCCGTATATAGTTTTAGGTCACGTCTACTTGATTGCTCCATATTATTTTCCTCATGTTTTGTGTGCCTATTGTAGCCCTTTATTGTCGTAGTTTTAGATTATTTATCCTTTATGTGTTGCTCGTTATCATCTGTCATTTAGTGTTTGTTGTTTCATCACGTTTTGGTCATCTTGTTGTCATCACTATTATCATGATTGTTCTTCCTATTATCATAATCTTTTATTATTATTGTCATTGTTATTAGTATGTACCTGCTTGTGGGTTTGTTTTATTGCCAATTATTGTATTTACTGGGGTTAGTTATTATTATCATTTATTATTAGTTACTGATTAGTATTGTCGTGGTCGTTTTTAGTATTTTATCATTATTGTCTTTATTATTATTATTATTTTTTTTTTTTTTTCTTACTATTATTATTATCATCATTGCTTAATATTTGTTATTATTATTCATCATTAATGTCATTAGTGTTTATTATTATCATTATTTATTATTTATTATTATTATTATTATTATTATCACTATCATTGACCAGTTTTAGCTGTTATTATTTAACAAGAACTTTATTATTATATCTATCATAGTTATATGTTTTGTCATATGTTTTTCGTCAAGTTGCTCCCTCAGGAGCCCCCTCTGTTGGGCATCAACTCGGCTTGGGAGGAATCCAACATGCGGTACCAGGCCCTCCTGGATTTTCGATGGGGGATATTGGCGACTTTCAGCTTCGGGCCAATCTTAGAGTTGAAGCCCTTCCTGCCCAATCGGGATTTGATCGGGGATATATTGTAGAGGTGGAGTGAGGAGCAACAAGCTCTGCTCTTCCCGACACAGATGCTACCGACCCCAGAGGACTAGGTCTTGGCTAATAGGGTTAGGTTTGAGGGGGACCCTGTGATAGGGCGGATGCAAGCAGATTACCAGGCAGAGTGTGAGGAGCTGTTGGGGTTCGGGTATCCACCTAGTGGGTCTGAATCGGGGGTGATTGGGTGACCTGGTTTTTTTATACTTTTGCCAGCAGATTCATTTCTCCACAATGCAATCACGAGAGTAGGGAGGCGCATGCGGGGCATTGCAGAGCGATGAGGCTCCATGAGCCTATGTTGGTGCCCGGGGCGAAGGTAGATTGCATCATTAGGGCATTCCTGATGCACTTTTTCGGTGTCATATTATTTTCGTCCTATACTCGGGGGTGTGTGATCAGGTTATTCTTAACACTCCTTGGGGATCTGGATCGGGTCCCGACATATGCGTGGTGTGCGGTGGCATTGGCACATCTGTATGAGCAGTTGTACCACCGAGGGAGGGGTTTTGTCACTTGATCATACTCAAAAGTTGTATAATTTATCCCTGAATCTTGATCTTGTTAGCCCTTATTTTATGAATAATATGTGCTTTTAGTTCGTGTTGTGATGCGACAAGTGTAAAAGCTGGTTAAATGTAAAAAGTTTTAAAAGAGTAAAGTTATGAAGAAACCCAAAGCAACCAAAAGAACCCAAGAAGAAATTGTTGAAGGAATGCCTTCGATCGATCAGGATAGCGCCGTAGAGGAGCAAAACAGAGGAGGAGAACATGGCTTAAATGGACTGGTCGTAGTGCCATATTAGACCGGTCAGGACTCTTAAAGCTTCAGAAAAGTGAAGATGGACCGGTCAGAATTCATTCAACCGGTCGGATATGAAACAAGCAGAGGGAAGAAAAGCTCAGAAGACTATTTCGACCAGTCACAGCTGGTTCGACCAGTCAGAGAATTAAATAAAGCTGAAGCCTTGTGGAGCATCTTCAACTTGGAGAAGGGACTTGAAGTCAACCGGTCGGTACTCCATTTTCGACCGGTCACAATAAAATTTTTGAGTGAAAAATTACGTTTGCACAACTATGGATATGCATCAATGTCGAGATCTTCTCCAAATTTCACTTTTAACAGACTGGATAACTCCAAAGTACCACGGATTCCTTCCGAATTTCTCTTCTTTGGAAGATTTTTAGGGATCCTAGAGAGTTACTTATCGTGTATACTTGTTATAGGGCCTTATAATCGATAATAAGGACCCTAGGGTTAGGTTTGAGGGAACTCGCACGCTGAAACTTTTCTAGAGAGCTCTAACATGAGTTTACGTAGCTTAGGTTAGGAGTAGTTTTGGGATGGAGAGAGATTGACTGTGGTCATCAATCAGAGCCTGATTTAGTGATGATGAAGGTCTCTGAATTGATGCGTGCTTAAAGCTTTAACCGAGGATCTCTTGTAAATTTCGGATACGTATTCAATAAAAGTCTATTTTCTTTATTTAGTTTGAATTTGTTTTACTGGTACGATTGCATGTTGGAGGTTCCGAGAGTCAATGCGAATTGATGATTGTAATGGTTTAATTCTATTTAATCTAATTTCAGTGGGCTTGTAGGGGTTGGGATTAGAATGGATAGGATATTCGCCGACGGGCTAGACCATGTAGGGTAGTCTTAGTTGGTTACATGCAATGATGCCTTGATGATTAGATTTATCTAACTCGCGATTAGATATCTCTAATTCATAAATTAAGCAACTAAGCTTATAGCTAGGAGCTAGGGTACCTTAGATTCACGATAGAAAAGAAATAGGTTTTATTGTTTACTGATCTAAAGTAAAAATGAGATTCTTGACTGCCTTCTCTTTTGCTATTTCCAAACTATTTAAGTTTCTTTTATTTATTTAAATTTAGGAAATATAATGTTATAAAATATTAAATAAAACAGGAATTAAATAAGAGATAACCGGCAAATCCCTATGGTTCGACACCCTTGTACTTGTCCTAGTATATTCGAACTTGTGTACTTCCAAGGTTTAGAAATAAAGCGATCAAGTTTTTGGCACTTTTGGGATTTTGGCTTTATCCTTATTTGATTTCTAATTTATTATATTTTTGAATCATTATACTAACTTTAGTTTGATTTATTTTTAGGCTTGGGAGATCAAAGGCTCGAATACACTGAAGTTTATCACGGGGACACTGCAAGAGATTAAGGTACGTGTCTTTGATTTCCAATTATTAGGCTAACTATTTAATTTTGTTTTATCTTTTGTTTATGCCAAGGTTGAGGTTGCAATTTCCCTCTCTTGAGCGACTAGAGCTTGAGCTTGAGAGGACGTGTCGGCTTATAAGCACTAACTCTCGTTCCTCTCAAAACGTCATGAGTTTTGAACATTCTAGCTGCCCCACCCTGCTCCCGATTCGATTTAATATGGCATGAGAACAACAACAAGAGGCTAAAATGTTGAGGGAATATTATACACCATCAACTCTTACAACTCCCTTGTGTATATGATTACCTACAGCAATCGGTAACGGGAACTTTGAAGTTAAGCCCAATCAGATCCAAATGCTTCCTAGTTTTTATGGGCCTAGCAATGGGGATCCCTATGACCATCTCACGACCTTTTTAGAAGTCTTAACTCTATTTAAAATAAAAATATTGTTGGAAGAACCTACTCGTATGAGGCTCTTCCCATTCTCATTAAAGGATAAGGCAAAGAGATGGTTAAATTTTTGCCTCGGGATTTGATTACAACTTGGGAAGAGTTACAAACAAAATTTCTAGTCAAGTACTTCCTGATTGGTAAGATGAACACTATCTAAAAAACTATAACATCATTCAAGCTAGATCTAGACGAATCATTTCATGAGAGTTGGGAGCTATAGACACTGAAATTTGGCCCAAGGCCCGATCGACACATACTTCAAGAAAGGCGTACCCTCAAGCTTCCGAAAGCATTTTCTAAACCCTTAGGAATCATCCCAAAACCCTTAGGAATCATACCAAACCCTTAGGAATCAACCATTGCCTTCCCAAACCTATTAGCACTCTTTCCGGGCACTATTCGAACCCCCATGAACAACGGTTAGAAAGAGGAGTGTCAAAGCTTTTATAGATAGTTACCCATCCTAAAGCATATACCATTGGAAAGTAGAGCTTCGCATCTTTCCAACAAATTATGAATCGCCTAATTTGGAGTTGTATATCAAAAGTTATGGTGAAATGAAGATCGCAGATTTGTGTAGGAAATTGTAAAATCGGACCCATAGAGCTAGTTTCGAACCCTCTTGAGCAGTGGTTAAAGAGAGAAATGCTAAAATTTATACAAACCTCTTTTCAAGATGAGATATATACCATTGGAAATAGGAGTTTTCTAGCTTTCCAATAAGCAAAAAATTGCCTTAATCAGAGTTATATATCAAAAGTTATGGCGAAATGAAGATCGTGGATTTATACAGGAAATTGTAAAATCGGGCTGGGCCCCTGCGGGTCTTCAACTTCCAACAGTTTAGGCCCGGTTTTCCTTCAAAAAATAGCCAAAATTGATATTAGGGGTTGGACTTATGGACCATCCTAAAGTCTGGGGTGTGTTTCTTTAGGACCCTAGTGACCCTATTAGCTTAGTTTATCTCCCTTTCGCTATTTAAGTCACCATCCTATTATCTATCATTATACCCAAACCCATCTTCTCCAAGCTCTAGAAAACGCCAAAAACCTTAGATTTCCTATTACCTAATTGCTAATTCTAATTAGCTTTTAAGTATCCCCTAACCCTCTATTTTTCTATAAATAGAGAGGCACCCCCGCTTGCAAAGGGCTTGAAAAAATTTTAAAAGAGAGAAAAGGCTTTAGCTATTCCTCTCTTCCTCTTTTAGCATTTGTCCATTAAAATTCCAACACCCTAGTTCATCCTTTAGACCTCATTTTCCACCATCAATCCATGATATCTAGCTAGAACTATCCCCTAGCCTTCTTCTCTTACCTCTTAGCTACCAAGCCTTAGAGATTCAAACCCATCCTTCAACCCATTTGCTATCGGAAGCTCATCCAAGACACATCAACACGAAGGTCCACATCGGTGCTACAAGGGCCCGAGAGCTCCGGCTCTCCCCTCTATTCCTCTACCTTCTTTACTTTTCCTCTATCCTAGAATTAAGCCGTTACGCTGTCCAAATTTTTGCAAGTGAGAAGGGCTTAATAAGTTCGGTGTACCTTCGTGCAAGGGGAAGTGCCACCCATTTTGCTTCTTATATATATATATATATATATATATATAGATATTATAAACCAGCCCCACATAGACCCGGCCATAGTAAAGAATGCTTACGAGCTAGTTGATCGGGTGTCTAACACCTTCCCGATCGATAACCGAAGCCCCTACCTAGGAGCCTTTGGCATAGACCGGATTCAGAGTCATATTTGTGGCACTTTAGTTCTTATAAAAATCATCTAGGTTTCTCGGAACACCAAAAGCTCCGGGTAGCGACTCTAAATATTTTATTTAGCGAGCGCATCGTCACGATGGGATCGTAAAAAAATCCCACGATTGCACAGATGGCGACTCTGCTGGGGATTTGCTAGTAGAGCTTCCCCTTAAACTTGACCTCTTTATTTTTTATTTTACTAATATTTTATTGCCATTTTTAATTTTATTTTCACTCACCCATCTGATTACGTCATTTTATTTACCCCTACTTTTACATCATTTATGAGCCTTAGCCGATCGGCAGGCCTACTTCTGCATAGTCTTTAATTTTCTTTACTTTTTCGTCATTTTAAATACCTTAGCCGATTGGCAGGCCTACTTGTGCTTTGCATTTAAATTCCTTTACTTTTACATCATTTAAAGTTCCTTAGCTGATTGGTGGGCCTACTTGTGCAATCATATCCTAACAGTGGACACCAACCCGTAGTGGTAGCACGGGATCATCACCCCCGATTTTTGGACTTAAGAAAACATCCATAAAATTTTTTGAAAAAATAAAATAAAATTGAACCAAGAATGTGGTCTTAATCAATTTGTTTTTTTTATGAGGTAGATTTTTAAAGGGCTGGGTTATTAGGCACACATACAAACACCCGGGTCTTAGTATGGCGGCAGCCCCTAGTGCTGATGATCCAGAAAAGTCCAAACCCACCTAGTATCTGAGAAGGCTCTTGCGCCGGAGGTATATCGGTCACCTATTCCTACAAGCTTAAAATCCTTTGGGGAGCATGCTAGCAAGTTATACCGGACTCAAACCCTTAGGTTCGGTGAAGAGTGAACGATTCACTAAAAAATCAGTCAGTTCCCGGAAGCCCAACTTCCACAAAAACTAAAAAGAGACTCATTTTCGGTTGCTGTTTGCTGTTGTCAACAAAATCTGAAGCTTCATTTGAGCCCAGCGCAAGTAATAGTCGTGCCAGTACAAAATCTCAGAATGAACACTGGCGCAACTATTAGTTGCGCCAGCTTTAAATCCTACCAGTTTTACCTTGGCGCAACTAATAGTTGCGCCAGGTTAAAATAGGGGCATTTTTTACGTGGCGCACGTATTAGTTGCGCCAAGTATGTTTTGGACAGCAGCAGCCCGAATCTATGGCCTTTTCCATATCCCGAGTCCCCCGATTAGTGTCTTAGTGCCTCTGTTTGGGCCCCGCCATCTCTGACACCCAATACACCCTCACCGGTCAAAACAAGGTGACTTCTCTTTGACTCATTTCAGGGAATCGGGTTATCGACATCAATTTTTATGCCTTCAATAGATCAAAGGTCTTCGTTTGATTCTTTCAAAGTGCTTCAGAATCGTCGCCGCTAGTCCTAAATTAGGGTACGAAAGCCACCCGAGAAGGGAATTCCAAGGCCTCGAAAACTTTATTTTCACTTATAAAAATTTAACTCAAAAAATAAAATAAATAAATAAATAAATAAAACCTAAAAATTAGAGTCTTTGTGTTGCTGGCATAACGGCATCATCTTCCCCTCCATCATCCTGTAGGGGAAGGAGGAGAAAATTTTTTGTGCCTTATCCAAGGCACCCATACCCAATCGGTAAACAAACGATGTCGTGGGTAGTGGACCCGGCATATGCCGGTCCTGATTCATTCCCATCACATTCACCAACCCATTCCCATTCGGGAGAAATTTTCACCACTATCCCCATCACCCTATCCCCATTTACAATTACCGGGTCCTTTGGTGCCCCCATTTTTCCAACCACCACTTCCTAAAATATCCAAAATCAACCCCCCCTTCCCCATCTTTCTCACAAACCATGCCCATACCCCCTCCTATATCCATGCCAAATCCGACACATTTCCCATCTCCACCCATGACAAACCCAAACCAACTTCCCGCATCCACATCCATGCCCCATTTTCCATCTTCCCCATATAAGCCCGATCCGCCCTCATTCACATATGTCACCTCCACCCTATCCAACCCCCCACAAATCCCCCCATCTACTCGGGTCATGCCCATTTTTACCAGGGCCATGCCCGGTTCTTCCCAAACATCCATACCTTACCTTTCATAATCCTCATACATTCCCAACCCATCCCCATTTTCCAATGCCCCACCTCATTCCTTCAATCCACCCCATATCCCATCTCCTACCCGGGCCATGCCCGATTTATCGAGATCATGCCCAATTTATCCTCCACATTCACCCCATCCATGCCCCTCCAAACCTCAAATAACCCGTCTCAATCCAATCTCCCTTCCATGGCCATGATGGAAGAAATGGTCCAAGCCTACAATAGGTGGAAGGCCTCCCAACACATCCCCTCTCGTCCATACCACACAATCATGGATCCATCCCATACCCTATCAAGCCTCCATGGCTCACTCCCCCATGACTCCCATCAACCCCCCATTATCCACACCATTCAATCTCTCATTACCCACATGCCTCAAGGCCCAATGGCCTAAACCTCCATTCCCCACATGTCCCAAAACCCCATAACCTATACCTATCAAAGGCCCATGGCCCAGACCCACCAAGGCCCAATGGGCGACACCCACCAAGGGCCCATGGCCTAGACCCATCAAGATCCAATGGGCAAGTCCAACCAAGGCCCAATGGTAAGGCCCACTAAGGGCCCATTGGGGGTAGACCCATCAAAGGCCCATGGTCTAAACCCATCAAGGGCCCATGGCCCAAACCCATCAATGGCCCATGGCCCAAACCTATAATGACCAAGGCTTCATGGCCCAACCCTCCCAAGGCTTCATGGCCCAAACCCAAGCCCAAAACCTTAGAACTTCGCACCAATACCCCTCACAATTCCTCCCAAATTTCACCCATTCACAACCTTCATACCCAGCTCAAACCCATGCCTTACATCAATCCCAATTCACCCATATCCCTACATCTCAAAGTCAGCTTCAAACCATCCCCGATGCTTAATGGCCTCATCAGGCCCCACTCCAAAATCTAATTTTCACTCATCCCATCATCCAATAAACTTTTCCTCATCCCCAATGAACTCACCCAACCCCCACTCATGTCATTCCCATCCAGTCCGTGCAACACCAGCATGAGAATCCCACCCCCACTGTATAATATATCGATCAGTAGTATGAAGAGGATGAGATTAGGAACAATGGAGCCTATGCTGGGGCATTGACCAACCTTAACCCTCCTCCTCCTATCATTTCCCACCTCTTGGTAGCACAAAGTGAAATTCAACCAACTATCGAGAAAGTGGCCCCCATATCTAAGGAGTCAGAGTAGCTGAAAGAACAGTTGGAAAAGATATAAAAGCAGCTGATGAAAATGGGTGGTGCTAAAATCTACGCCACAGACTTCACAGATTTATGCTTATTCGCTGGGATCCCCTTGTCTCCCAAATTTAACATGTCGGCTTTTGACAAGTACAATGGCACTGGCAATCCTATTGCACACCTCAAGTCCTACTGTGGAGACATGTGCCAATATGGAGGGGATGAAAGACTATTGATAAAGATCTTTCAAAAGAGTTGAACTGGTCTAGCCCTGAGGTGGTTCACATCTTTGAAACCATCTATAATGAAAACATGGAAGGATTTAATGCACCTGTTCCAAGAACAATATGTCTATAATATAGACATCGAGCCATGTAAGTCAGACTTGGCCTGTTTGAGATAAAACCTGACTGAGACCTTCAGTGACTACTTGGGGCGGTGGAGAGCACTAGCAGCTCAGGTTAGAAAAAGGACACCTGACGATGAGAAAATCAAAATGATTTTCAAGAATACACTACCAGTGATCTCAGACTTTTTGGTGTACCAGCAGCAGTTCAGTTTTGCTGATCTGGTGAGGAATGCCAATCGCTGTGAAGATGCCATCAGGGAAGGGCGCCTGAACAAAAATGTATCAAGCAGAGCCAGTGGGGTTAGAAGATTTTCATAACAAAGGAATGAGAAGAGAACAAGGGCTGACATCCAGAATGTTGCTAATACCAGGCCCAATAATAACATAACCCCGTTCCAATTTCAAGTAGCACTGTCAGTGCCAGTCAGAACTGAGCAGATGCAAAGAGCAAGAAATGGTCAAGGAATGTAAATGACTCCGGAGCATACGAGAGCCCTCTATGACCAAGTGTTTACACCTTTGGGGCAATCACTAAGTGTACTTTTACCTTCATTAGTAGAAAAGGGATTAGTTACACTACAAAATTTTAGACTTTTCTCGGCAAGCCTTTCCCGGCTACTTAATAAAGCCGCCAACATAAGCCAAAGTTCATGGGCATTTTGAAATCCCAATCGCGCACCTATCGAAATTGCAAAGGGTGCCAGCAGTTTTCATATTTTTTCGTTATAAAACCCATTTTTTTCCTTCTTACCTAAAAGCCTCTTCTTCACAATGCTTCGGCTCCATCTCTCTCGCACGGTATAAACTCCAAATGCTTAGAGTTTGAAACTTCTCTATGGTTGATTAAAGCGATAAGGTCAACATTTTTTCTCTCTAAGATTATCAAACGAGCCAATCCCTCCACTTGTTCGCTAGGGCAGCAGAAATTTCTTTTACCAATCTTCTTGCAAATCACTTCATCTATTTTCTGTTTTCTCAAGGTGAGTTCATTTGTTCATTTGTTCATTTGTTCATTTGTTCATTTGTTGTTGCTTGCTATTATTATTCCTATGAAGATGTTAAGTTTTTGGGTTAATGCTCTTCCAACACTGGAAGTCCATCCATTGGAATTCCTGTAGTGATTAGGTTAACCTAATTAATCGAGAAGAGCAAAGAGAAAACTCGCATTTGAGGTAACGAGTTTGTATTCTTGAGTTAGGGTTTTGATTTTAATCTTTTAATTATTTGATTTGTTGTTCTAAATCTGATTTGATACAAAGTAGGGGCTTGTGCTCCTAAACCTACTGTGTATGCATTTTGGTACAACTGTTTCTAGTTATCAGAAGAGTTTTCTGAAAAAGGGCTTGCAAAAGCTAATTTTATGGGTTTTGTTTGGTTGGTAATGGTTTATGGAGCTGTTTTAACTTCTGGTCATGATTTTTTTTGGTTGGCAATGTTTTTATGTTTCTCATCATCCCTGCTTTTGTGGATTTCATGGGTCAGTTTTGTGGAGGTTGAGAAATTTTGATGGGTTCTGGCTTAATAGATGTTCTAATTTTTGTTTTGATTGGTGTTCTCATGTGGTTGTTAAGTTTTTCATTGATCACGAATAGTTTCAAACTTGATGGTTATGATGTGTTTTTAGGTGTGATTGCGGTATTTGTTGTGTGGTTTCTACAGGATTAAAGTTGGTTGATTGTAGTGTCTCTGGTGTGTATTTACATTACATACCAACTGCTTGCAAAAATGCACAACTCAAACTTGCAAAATCATAAGACTTTTGTCAATTATTTTCTCTTGTTTATGGTTGATTCATCATATTTTGTCGAGTCCATTGTAGATGGGCATATCTATGGATAGTTCCTTTCTGATTTTTCAGATATGAGATAGTTTTTCACTACTACTAGTGTGTATTTACATTGCACACCAAGTGCTTGCAAAAATGCCCAACTCAAACTTGCAAAATCATAACAGACTTTTGTCAATTATTGTCTTTTGTTTATGGTTGATTCATTATATTTTGTCGAGTCCATTGTAGATGGGAAAATCTATGAATGGTTTCTTTCTGAACTTTCAGATACGAGATGGTTTTTCACTATTACTGTGGCACTGATCTTTCACTGATTTGGCTATAAAAAATATGAGCCCACCTAAGCTTGCAGCTTGAACTTGAACTTCATTAAATTTATGATATACAATGTTTTCTCATAAGCAATAAACTCCATTCCATCTAAAATAGCTAAATTCATTTATAAAGATATACAGTGATGAAAGGTAGGTGTAGAAGTGCTTTCTTAATAAAATTGTATTTCTTTGCAACTATTGGTATATTTGGATGGAGCGAAATCAAAGAATAATAGAGGGCATTCAATCTCCTTAAAGGGTACTTCTTAAACTTACAGTTGAGGACGCTACACTTAGGATGGATGTTGATATTTCCTTCAATGATAATAATGATACCGTTATTGAGTGTTAACAGCTAGAATTTGAGAATTAAAGGCTGGTTTTGAATACTAATGGGATCTTTTTCATTTGGGTGTATAAAATTGAATACTGATTGGTTCAAAACTAAGTTGAAAGCTTATTTTGATGGAGTATTTTTGGTTGGAACAGGAGCCATTTGTGTAGCTACCATGGACCGATCTATTGAGCAGGATCTTGATGTAATACAAATTGAACTTCAATTCAGGCAATATCCTACAGTTTCAGGTATGCGATTGAGAATGGTTCCTTCATCTTCTGGTTGAATCAGATTTAATTCACTTAATGGAGAAGTGAACGTAGCATGGAAGTTTATTCAATTAGTGGAGCATAGAAAAGGTTCAAGAAGAACTTCTCAGGAAGTTGCACTCCTCTCTCCCCCAGTGTGAGGGTTCCTTGATCTTTAGGCAGAGGCATCTGACGGTAGTAATATTTGTGTGCTTTTGCGTCCTCCTTTTCCAATTTTAATTGTTAAAGGAATCAGAACATTTCATATACTGCTCATCGAGGGTTGACTTGCATCATTGCGTGAAACTTGCTTTTGTTTTTAAGATTCACAAGACTAGTGATGTTGGCAAATGATCCAACTCATTCTACCACTTTGTTGCTCACTGGATCTTCTATATGGGTACCAGCACTTAACAAAGCATAAGCTCCAGTTTTCTAAACTTAGATGGCTATGGTGCCCACTTTATAAATTAATAATAAAACTTAGATTATGTGGACTAACTATTACATCTAGAAGTCATTTACCCTACTTTATCAATATATAATCTCATGACTTTTCATTATTAATTTATGAAAATGCTAGGGTTGAAAGTATCCAACAAATCTATTATGTTGGTTTAAAACATACATGTTTGCTTAGATGAAGCCAATACTAATTGGGATATCTCTGTGCTGCCAAACTCAAGCATCATGGTGAGGAGACAGAAATGCTTCATGTTAAAAAATGAGGCTAGACACCTACAAGCAACTTTAACAATGTGCAAGAAGCCTTCTCCCTTCTCCGCAAATGTCTCTTGTAAGAAGATGAAGCCTTCTCCCAGACCAAGTGGGGATGACCTATGTTTCTGCTGCATGTGAACTTTTACATAAGTGCTCAATGCATCTTTATTGTTTGGGTGAAACAATAAAGATAATTGTGCACATGATAGTCATACCTGTTCAACTTGGATGAAAAAGATATTTGTGCTTAGTGGTGAGGATGCATCAGATTATTATCTTTCTGATGTCCACATATTTGATGCAGGTACTTCAGTTTCCTCCAATTCACTAAGTTAAGTCAAAAGTGGTAAAGTTCAGCTGTTCTAAGATTTATCATTCTGAAAGCTTAACACTTCTCAAATCCACCATATGACTGAATGCGGGTTTAAACCATACCAGAGATATTTTTGTGAGGTTAATGAATCCTATTTCTGTGTTTTGACAGATACTCTTGTTCGGAAGGAGCAACAAACTTTAGGTGAGATATTAACTCCTCCTGCAGGCCATTCAACTGTAGCTCTTGGAAATAACTTGTTCATATTTGGGGGATTTACAGATGATCGAAACCTTTATGATGAGCTTCATTGCTAAATGTTGGTATGTGTTTATTCTGAAATTATCTATCCATCCATTATAGTTCTATCATTATTCATAACTTACTGTAATTCTATCCTAGTACTGCAATTGAATATTTTATTACTATCTTCACTTCTTTTTGTAGTATTTATCAGTACACCAAAGAAAAAAATGGATTTGTCTTTTCTTTTATTTAGTTGTATCAAAATGGTGTAAAGAAACTACAAATGTAGGTTCACATACCAGCTCCTTCAATTGCACTAATTCACTATTTTTAAAATTAACGGTTCTTCTTATACCCCTTTTGCTAAATTATATGTATCTCATTTGCTTCTCTTGAGATTGGATGGAACTCAATTGTGTTTTTTATGAAACTTTCCAATATTTGCTCCAGTTGGTTTGCTAATCTCCATTGGAAATGTATACTAGTTTTAGCCCATTACGTTACATTCATTGAGTTGCCTTCAATAATAATTGACAAGTTGAAATTTTAATGGTATGATCAAATCCCCGCAAGCAAACCTATGACTCAACTTCCTTATTGGCTCCATTCAATCAGATCAAAAAATGCTAACAAAATCACAATATGATCTCACAACACTAATGGCGCCTTGGGACTTTCTGAATTGGGTCATTCCATCATGGTCTCTTAATAGTTCTCTCCAATTGCTTGGTCCTAGATTGCTTATACAGTAAGTTTCCAGATGTCATACGGGCCACAGAATTCCATAAAGAGCCTTTGACTGTCAACTTTCTAAAGTCATCTGCAATCAATTTGAGTTCTACCGGATGTAACTCTATCATGCACTCATTCCATTTTCAATCTTGCTTAATTGTGCTAAAGGGTTTCAACGCACAAACATAATCCACATTCATCATATAACATTCTTCTTGTTGAAGAAATATGTTATAGCCTTTTAAAAGAATAAAACAACAGAGAAGAAAAGACAATATTTTTTTTATCTTTAAAGCGACATATATTAGAAACATTAAAAAGAACCAAGAAAACATACCTTAGCAGTTGTGAGGAACTACCGAAAAGACAAAAAGGAAAAAGGGAGACCCCTCTCAGACTCTCAACCCTAACAGTGGCAAGACCCTTAGCACCTTCAAGATGGGAAATTGTGCTGGGGGCAGGTTGAGGGTTGGAGAGGCCTAGACATGGGGTTCCGCAAAAGGGGGGACTATGAAAGAGAGTCTCAGAAGTTAAAGAAATTTGAGCGATCTTGCTTTAGCTGGCAGTAGGTCATCGACATCCAATTGAGAAGGAAGGCTCTGATTGAGTCTATAACTAGGGAGATAGGTCTAGCTTTGTGTTGGAGGGCCAGGCTTAAGGAAAGGTATAAGTTTTCTTTATTAAATCTCATGGGACACAGGCATTTAATGCTAAAACGTTGTATGGTTGATTTCATTTCGATTTATGATCAGCATAATTGCATAACAAAACAACTCCATGTGTGATTCAATGTAGTCAAACACTACTAGAATTAATGGCCAAAAGGCCCAAAACAAATTTGGAGGTTTAGAAGGGAACCGATCGTTTTAATGGCATTTAAGCACCTTCAATCACACAACTAAGATACTTTTTTAATGCAATCTTGGACCCATCGGATCTTTACATCATGTATGGATCTTTACATCATGTTACAAATACTTATGTTTTTATTTATTTTTTATTTTTTTATAATAACAACAGTGTATCTTGAGATAAAGAAAAACTAGAGTAAAAATCACACTAAACATAGCACTTTAATTGGGAGATGATGAGAAGCAAAACAAACAAGACAAAAGAAAGTTTAGCTTGATGTTAACCCCATAGAAGAACAGGTCTTTCTCACTGCCTCTTTAGCTGGCCAATCTGCCATTTTGGTTTCTCCACGTTGAACACGTTTTGCGGCATGTTGAATATCCTTATATGTATAATAATTTTTTATGATTCAATCAGGCAAGTTCCTTGGGAAACTGTCCCATTTGGCAATCCAATTGGATATCTTTCATTGAATTAACTTACCGCAACCGTCAACTTATAAAGTCACATTCCTTGAATACGAAACTCTCTTGCATCTTGCTTCTAGAACCCAAATGATTACAAATTGATCCACCCATGCTCGCCAGCCCTGCCAGCCAGTCATCGAGAAAAGTCCCATATAAAAATTGAGCTCTCATTTACTGATCAGTGAGCAATCTACATTTCATACAAAGCCTCTTAACTGAATATCTCCCCTTCCTCCCTAGAAATCTAACTATTTATTTGATTTCTTCTACCTAGAAAATGCTGTCATGAGATGAAATCCCAAAAGAATCTTCATCCCTAAAAATTTGGTATTTCCATGATTGAAAAGAATTACCAAATTTATATCTTCCACCACCCTCATTGCTTTTAATTTTTCAAGATTAGATTTAGAACAATCCTTGGACAAATGGGGGTTTCAGGATTATATGTGACACCAATTTTAAGTTTTGTAAGCAAATTAGAGTTGGATGCCTCGTGGAATTTTATTATCTGCATTTCACAGTTAAAATATATAAGCTAATTACAAGTTACTTTATATATGCTTAGGTGCCTGAATTTTCTGAGTTGCCCTTTGTTGTGCAGGTTCCAGGCAACCTTCTCATTTCAGCACGTCCAGGAGCCCACTCCTTTGTTGCGTTTCAAATAAATGTATCACATGTAATTTCCCATCTCTCATTTGGAAAGATGTTTTCCCCAAGGATGCTAACAGAAGTGAAGTGACTAACACCTTATCTTGGTCGAAGATTTTTTACATGGCGTCGATGGATTGTTAAAAAATTAAGTCATGCTGTCGCTTTCATTTTTTGTATATATTTTGAGCACACGAATAGGACTTCAATTTGTAGGTAATTTTTCAAACGATGTTAGTGCATTGATTGACATCTATAAATTGGATTGGTTAATGGTTGTTATAGTTCATTTGTATGTGGTGGAACAAATTTTATTTTTATTATTTGATATCAGATTGTGATAATTTATGTGGTCTATATTTTATTACTTGTTTCTTTGTGATAAGAATAATTTTTAGGGTCTAATTCAAAATTGTATGTGTACCAATTATGTAACATCCTAAAAATTTTAAACCTTGAACTGTATGCCTCGATACGTGTGCCCGACGGTCCGCATGTCAAGAACTGTACCGATGGACTATGTAATATCTATAGATCAAATCTGACGAAAGGGATTTGATGTATGTAGGCTAGGTTGAGGGTTAGTGCACCCTTGTACACCCAACCTAGGCGTAACCGCTTTGTATCAAAGCCTAGGACTTAGGTATAAGAGGAAATTAAATGCCTCATTTATGTTTGCATTCAATACCCTAGTTATTACTGATCATAGGGAGTTAAGAGGAGAGAAGGGGGGTGATTCGGGCATTGAACGCGAATTGAATGCAAAAACAATCCGTTCTCAAAGCTTGTAGCTACAGGTTTGAAGTGGCGAACGAGCCGCTATTCTTTTGGTGAACCCTAGTCCGATTTAGAAGCTAGGATTGGGGATTCGGAGGAAAACGAGGTATAAAAATTAAGGCTAAATCTTGAAATTGTGTTGGTAGTTATTTTTATATAATTTTAGATCAAGGAAACATAAGGGATGAGGTTTGGGTTTGAGAAAGAGAATAGAACAGAAGAATTCTATTTATTTCGACCGATCGAAATTGAGTTCGATCGATTGAAGAGGACTTAGGAATGACAAATCCGAAGTCTAATGGAATTCGTTCGGTCGAAGTTAAATTTGATCGAACAAAATGTGTTCGATCTATCGAATCAGCACACTCGATCGATCGAAATGTATAAAACAACAACATTGAAAAAGCCCTCTATGAGGACTCAACCGATAGAAAAATATTCAATCGATTGAATGTAGAAATTCGATCGATCAAATCAAAATTCTTTAGATCGAACCTTGTGGATTGCTATTTAGCTTTTTGGGGATTCGACCGATCAAAATGTTTTCGATCGATTGAATTATAAGTTTTTGATCGACCGAATTGGGATTCGTTTGATTGAACTGTGTTTGGTTTTTGGCTTCTGTGAGAGCTCGATCGATCGAAATGGGGTTTCGATCGATTGAAATAGGGATTCGATCGATCAAATTTCCCAGATTTGGGATTTTATCGTGTTTTGATTACAAGATTTTGGGGGAACCTTTTTGGGGTGTGTTCAACATCATTCTAATAGGTGAACCATGGATTGATGTGTTTAGGTGACTTAGTATTGGGTGAAGAAGGGCTAACCCAAATGGCGGTTTGAGCACATGCGAGTTAAATTCTCGAGGTAGGGAAAACTTGATATCATGTACATTTACTACAATGGCATGTGTGTTATGATGTGATGCTCTCCTTGATTCAATTATGTGAATTTGATTATGATTTCAATTTGAAAAGACATGTGTACCCATATGTTCCTGAATTGTGTAAGAGTTATAGAATCTCTCAAGATTCAATGTAGTATGTGTGTGTGTGATCTTCACATTTCATTCCGAATTTTGACCTAAATTATAATTATCACTTTACACGATGATAAGCTATATGTATGCACTTTGATTTAAGGTTCTATGTGAATACCCTTTTGTGCTATGTGATTTTTGACTCTTACCATATAACGGTAATTATGTTCGGCCAAGTGTCCAACTCTATGGGACCTTGGATATATGTGCAAATTACTCATATGAGTGACGATGGTGGGTATTCCGTCGGGGTTTGAGGCTATAGTTCCTCATTCAATCCTTTAAGTATAACACTTTTAAGTTTTCTTTTCATATGTTGGGATAGAGATGTGGACATATTCTATGAATTCCAAACAAACATCGCATATATATTTCATGCCATGAAAATCACACTGTGCATATATGTTGATCATTTTATTTCATTATGCCATAAGATATATGTTGATGTTACAATAAGCATGCTATGAGTTTTTCCCTATTGAGCTTGGATGAAGCTCATTCCTCGACTAGATGTCACAAGTCCAGGTGAAGACATTGGAGCAGAGATTTCATAGAGAGAGGATCCTGACTTGGCTCTGGAGGGGACTTAGAAGAGATTTACCCCAAAAGTTGTTTTATTTGTGCTAGGCCAGGGTAGGTCTGGCCTTAGGCTATAGAAGTGTTTGCTTTCCCTTTTTTTAGTAAAAGATATTAATTTTGGGTTAATGATTGTAATTCTTTTTGGTGAACCATATTTCAGTAAGGAAAGGTCCTTACCAATGGTTCTTGTCGGTTCTTCTTCCATAGGTATTCATGTGGAATTAGAACAGTCATTTTGAGCTTTTGTTGGAAGATGGTGTGTCTTCCTTATTTTGTTTATGTTATTTAGTTAGTATGGTTCTTCTTTGTTTTCGCTATGCAAATAGTATGTTATGTACTTAGTTCAGGGGTTTGGCCTTAGAGCCAGCCCACTGACGGCGCTAGTTTGGAGGCGCCAAAATCTGGGCCGTCACAGTTGGTATCAGAGCATGGCTTCAGAGACATCTAACAAGTCTTAAACCGTTGAGATTGAGATTTTGTTGGATGTTAGGGACCATCTATTAATGAGACCTTTGTTTCATTGTAATAGATTCTAATGGAGCAACGTGGAAGAGGTCGGCCTAGAGGAAGTCGCCACGTAAGTGAGAGGCATATAGATGATATTCCTTCGGGTTTCGGAGGAGAGCAGGGACCAACTCCTGAGGTGGAAAGGGGTCATTGAGATGAGTCTTCTGATAGGATGGCTAGGGTTATGGAGGCTATAGCCGCTGCTATGGCTCAGCAAACCCAACAGATTGCTCTTTTAGCTGAGCAGACGGCGTTGTTAGCTACAAACAATGTCAGCCACCAGCAATAGCCACCACCACCTCCTCCTGCATTGTTGCCATCATCTTTTATGGAATTCAGGAGATTGAGACCGCCGGTATTCCAAGGTCAAACTGATCCGCTTGAAGCGGAGAAATGGTTGAAGCAGATGGAGAAATTACTTAAAAGACTCCAGAGCCCTGAACATGAGAAAGTTGGTTGGGCTTCTTTCCTACTAGAAGGAGTCGCCGATGCTTGGTGGAAGTTGGTGCTAAGGAAAAGGGATGTTGAGGGTCCATACAATCAATGGACATGGGCTAAATTTGTAAGGGTATTTAACAATGAATATTTCCCTAAACAAGTCCGAAATTAGTTGAAGAAAGATTTTACAAATCTTGTGCAAGGGAGAATGACCGTAAGGGAGTACGGCAATGAGTTTGTACGGTTGTCATGGTTTGCTCCAGAATTGGTAGCCACAGAAGAAATGAAGACCAGTAGATTTGAGGAAGGCCTGAGACAAAATATTCAAGAAAGAGTATCGATATTTGAGCTTGAGACATATGTCGACATGATGGAAAAGGCCATCATTGCAAAAAGAGATATCAATAAGAGGCGTGATTGGAAGAACAAAGCAAGTTTGGGGGGTGTGAGTGACTACGACTCGGGGAATAAAAAATCGAGGTTGTCAGCACCTACTCCAATTACAAGACCAGCCTACCCGAGTTATCAGAGGTCTAGTGCATTTACTTCCAGGAGACCATTCCGCAAGGAGGGCCTTACTCAGACTTAGGTGTCTGGGGCATTAGTCACACAGGGACCTTCAAGAGCGGCATCTTTAAGTCCACAACAAAAATGTGCCCGTTGTGGTAAACCACATAAAACCTCATACTGTAGATGGGATACGGGAGGATACTATAAATGTGAGAAAGTAGGCCACTATTTTGACGGCTATTACTCAGAAACCTACACACTCTACTAGACCTGTTGTCCAAGGTCATGCTTTCGTCGTAACAAATGAAGACGCCCGGACAAGCAACGATGTAATCCAAGGTATAACCTTCCTGTTATGTTTAAACTCATTTACTTGTTTTCTAGATGAAGGAAGTGCATTGATAGGAAAACTTCTAGGCTCATTTTGTGTGATCATGACATGCATGCCTAACTGTTAGTGTATATATTAATCATATAGGCACAGTACAACTCTATCGAGAAAACGACGGCGATCGTTGTGTTGCACGAGTTTTGATAGACCCAGGGTCTACCCACTCATATATAACTCCAGAATTTGTGGGGAAGTTAAAGATTATTCTTGAGGAGTTAGATTTTTTATTGGACGTGTCAGTTCCTACGGGAAGTGCAGTAAACGCTGACACATGTTGCCGATCAGTCATTGTACAAGTGGAGGATCAAGAAACTGTAATGGACCTCATTTTGTTGAGTATGCAAGGACTCGATGTACTCCTTGGCATGAACTGGCTATCCACGTATCATATAAGCGTGGATTGCCTATGAAAAGTAGTCACTTTTCGTCCATCGAGATAAAAATCTTTTTGGTTCGTCAGTGAGAAGTGAAAGGTAGCACCGATCATCTCCGCGATACGAGCTAAGCAGATGATAAAGAACGGATGCGAGGGATATCTAGCATTCTTGCAAGAGCAAAAGGAAACAAAGAATGTTATTATCGATATCCCGATTGCTTGTGAGTTTGAAGACGTATTTCTCGACGAGCAATCCGAATTGCCACCTGATCGGGAGATCGAATTTGCAATTGAATTAGCTCCAGGGACAGAACCTGTATCAAAAGCTCCCTATAGAATGGCTCCTGCTGAACTGAAAGAGTTGGGGAGCACCAGTCTTATTTGTTAAGAAGAAGGACGGGTCGATGAGACTTTGTATTGACTACCGTCAGTTAAACAAGCTTATGATCAAGAACAAGTACCCTTTTCCCAGGATCGATGATCTGTTTGACCAGTTACAAGGGGCAAAATTCTTTTCGAAGATCGATCTGAGATCCGAGTACCATTAATTAAAGGTGAAGGCCAAAGATGTACAGAAGACTGCATTTAGAACTAGATACGGGCATTACAAGTTCTTAGTGATGCCTTTCAGCTTGACGAATGCACCAGCTTCATTTATGGACCTCATGAATCGGGTCTTTAAACAACACCTTGATATTTGCGTAGTGGTGTTTGTGGACGACATTCTTATTTATTCAAAGATCAGAGAAGAACACAAACATCAGTTGCGCATTGCCTTGCAGACTTTATGTGAGCACAACTTATATGCCAAACTCAGCAAATGTGAGTTCTGGCTAGAGCAAGTGAGTTTTCTCGGTCACGTAGTTTCAGAAGCCAGCGTGACTGCTGATCCGACGAAGATTGAGGTGGTGTTAGATTGGGAACAACCCAAGACTGTGACAGAGATTCACAATTTCCTTGGTCTCGTTGGATATTATCGACGATTTGTGGAAAGATTCTCCAAGATTTTAGGACCACTCACCCGACTCACAAGGAAGAATGTTAAATTCGAGTGGACTAGGGAATGTGAAGAGAACTTCCAAGAACTCAAGAAACGGCTTACCTCTACTCTAGTGTTGGCTATTCCATAAGGTAGTGGAGGTTTTGTTGTTTACAGTGATGCATCATATGGTAGTTTGGGTTGTGTACTAAATCAGAACAGCAAGGTCATAGCCTATGGGTCAAGACAGTTGAAAGAGCACTAGAAGAACTACCCGATGCACGATCTAGAGTTGGCCGCGGTGTTCTTTGCGCTCAAGATTCGGAGACATTACCTGTATGGTGAGACCTTGAGATCTTCACGGACCACAAAGCCTCAAGCATCTATTTACTGAGAAAGAATTGAATATGAGGCAACGACGGTGGATTGAGTTCCTCAAGGATTATGACTGCACTATACAATATCACCCAGGTAAAGCAAACGTCATGGTTGACATGCTGAGTAGAAAGAATACGGCTCAGTTGGCTAGTCTCATTACGGGACTTTGGCGATGGAAGTTGTTGGAAGACCTTTCACTGTATGATAAGAATATTGAAGTCAAGGATACTAGGGTACTGTTGGAAAATCTCATAATTTGGCCAACCATTTTTTATCACATTTATGAACTTCAGATGAAAGACGCTCAGCTCGTCAAGATTCGACAAAGACTGACTATCAGTGAAAGTGGGGACCTTTTTATCAAAGATGATGGATCATTACTATTTTGTGACAGCTTATGCATACTTGTTGATGCCGAGTTGTGGCAGACCATTTTGGATGAAGCTCATAAGTCCAAGTATGCCATTCATCCTGGTGGTACTATGATGTATCAGGATTTGCGAAAGTGTTATTGGTGGAGAGGATTGAAGAAAGACGTTGCAGAATATGTGTCGAAGTGTCTAGTGTGTTAGCAAGTAAAGGTGGATCACAGACACCCAACAGGCTTATTGCAAACTCTGCCAATATCAGAATGGAAATGGGAGTCCATTTCTATGGATTTCATTGTGGGATTACCGAGAATGATGAGATGCCACAATGCTATATGGGTGATAGTGGATCGACTGACGAAGTCGGCACACTTTTTGCCCTACAACACGACATATGCAGTAAGCAAGTTGGCATATTTGTATATGACAGAAATTGTCCGACTCCACTGTATTCCAACCAGCATTGTGTCCGATCATGACCTGTTGTACACATCAATTTTTTGGCAAAGAATTCAAGAAGGTATGGGCACGAGTTTGGATTTTGGTTCCGCATTCCATCCTCAGACTGACAGTAAGACAGAGAGAGTCAATCAGATTATTGAAGATATGCTCTGAGCGTGCGTGATTGATTTTCAGGGATCATGGGATCAGCATCTTCCATTGATAGAATTTGCATACAATAATAGCTTTCAGTAGAGCATTGGGATGGCTCCATTTGAAGCACTATATGGATGAAGGTATAGATCTCCAATCAACTGGGAAGAAACAGGAGACAAATTTGTATTGGGACAGGAAGTCATAAGGAAAAAATGCCGAGACTGTTCACATTATAAGGGAATGAATCAAGATGGCACAGATTCGGCGAAGAGCTATGCGAATATTAAGTGATCAAGTATTGACTTTCAGGTGGGAGATCACATATTTGTGAAGATATCTCCGATGAAGGGTGTGATGCGCTTCGGAAAGCACAGAAAGTTGAGTCCTCGCTACATTGGACCGTTTGAGGTATTGGGAAGAGTGGGTGAAGTTGCATATAGGGTTGCATTACCCCAGCAACTTGATAGAGTGCACGACGTATTCACATTTCTATGTTACGGAAGTACGTGCAAGACCCAACTCATATCCTTGATGCACCACCAGTTGAAGTCTACAGGGATCTGACGGTCATAGAAGAACCAATGCAAATTTTGGACCACACAGAGCAAGTGTTGCGTACAAAATAGATTCCTTTGGTGCTAGTTCAATGGAAGAACCATGTTAGAGAAGAAGCGACGTGGGAACGCGAAGCTGAGATTCACGCCCAATATCCCTTGTTGTTTAGTGAATTGAGAGAGTAGAGGTTTTTGTAAAAGTTAATTGGGACTTTAAATCCTTGTAAACAAATTAAATGATGAATATGAAGTGTGAGTTTGAAGCATAAAGTATAAAATTGTTGAAGAAAACTCAAAAACACTGAGAATGAGAGTTTCTGCAATTTTCGATCGATCGAAATTAGTTTTGACCGATCGAATATGATTACGACCTATCGAGGTGTAAATTGACCGATCGAAATGTTTTGGTAGAAAGTCGATGATAATTCAGTTAAGGCATGTTAAATTCGTTTGATCTAATTAATTTTTGATCGATCGAACGAGAGCTATTTCGTTCGATTAAAAATTTTGTAGGCTTGAGAAGCTCAATTTATCGAAAAGTTTTCGTTCGATCGAATTTTGGCGTTTCGACCGATCGAATTGAAATTCGTTCGATCGAAATGTGGGGTCAAGTTTTTATGAAGATAATTTTGACCGATCGAAATCAGAGTGTGTTTTGTTTAAGTCAGATTTCGACCAATCGAAATGAATTCGATCGATCAAATTTCGAGTATATAAGGGAACCGCATTTTTTTTAAGTTCAAATTTTCTAAAAATTTTGGGGCTTCCGTTAGGGATTTAAAGGGTTTTTATATTGGGGGATCAAACGAATGACCGATTGCGCTATATCCTCTGAGAAATTGAATCCAAACCTCCTCAAATCGGTAAATCTTTAATTTTGGATTCTTCATTTCTTGGTTTGAGTTAACTTTTGGGATTTGATTAGAGCACTAGTTTCGTTTTTCTTTAGACTATGGCACCTAAGAAGAAAGTTGCCACTTCTAAAACCCCTACGTCGAAGCAACCCAAAATCACACCGAGTCCTTCGCAACCACCACCTAACCCTCCACCGCAACCACCTATCGAATCATCTGATGTCCCTCAAGCGCCCCAACACGACCAACCAACTAAATGGTGGGCCAAGAAGGGTTTTGCTTATGAGTAGACCATCGATCCAGCCTTATTCAAAATGCCTAATGTGCCCGGCATTGACGCTTGGGCACTTGACTACTTAAAAAAGGCTAGGTTGGATAACCTACTGCAACCCATCCACCCATACTATTACTCGCGCCTCGTGTGCTTGTTTTACCAAAACATGTTTGATGGGAAGATGTATGTTTTTACCCACGCAATGGCCTATAAAGTGTTGGAATGTTTCGACGACTATGGCCCAGGGATTGAGTTGTTGCCCCCAAACCCTCCGAATCTGACCCATCTTTATGTAGTAGAGAGAATGACTCAAGGGCGGGTTGTACCGGGTCGAGCTATTACATGAGCCCATTTGCCGAGCTATATGTGGATGCTCGAAACTATTTTCAAGTGTAACCTGTACCCGATTCACCATAAAACATAGAGACTAGGAGTGTTGATGAACGTGCTATTTGTTGCTTTTGAGGGTTAATGGTTTGACGTTGCAGCAGTAGTTTTGAGGGGTTGAAACATGGGAGGAAGAAACTGTTACCAGGGGCAGAAAATCTCTAGGAGTATATACCGTATGCTAGCCTGATCTCAGCTATGTTTGATGAGTATGCCGCGACCTCCGTACACAAGATCTCATTGCGAGAGCCCAATTCCTCCGACAATGTGGTGCTCTATACGTTCGAGCAGTGGAAGAAAACCTACAATCGGCTGAAACCACATCTTCAGTCAGCTCTACAAGTGCCTCCTATCCCTCCTCAACCTCAAGATATGCCTGCTCAGGACGCACCACTGCCTGATCAACCTACTCCTGATCTACCTGATGTCATTCCTCCAGTACACCAACCAGCTGACATACCGATACCACCCGATCATCAAGCAACTCCAATGACCATTAAGGCGTTGACTGCTCTCGTTCTGGAGAGTAACCGCCAACTCAGCCAGCGCCTTGATTATTACCAGTTGGTCGTGAAGGACATCTTGCACACCATGTTCCCTACCAACTACATTCAGAGGATGGCGGTTATGCGTACACAGGTATTCAGCACTTCTATGTCTGGCGCTGCTGTAGAGAACCCGTAGCCTGATGAGGCGGCCAATGAGGATCAAGCCGATGAGGAAGCAGAGGATGCGGCTAAGCCTACTGATGTAGATCCTACTAGTGTGACGGATCCTGATGGAGCGGCTGGAGGAGCTGATGTTTGAGAGATTGTGAGCTTTAGAGTTTTTCTTTTTGAAAATTCAAATTTTGATGGATGTGTATAAATTTTTAACTATGGTGGCATGGTTGCAACATTTGCTTTTCGCTCGTTAGAACTATGGTGGCATGGTTGCCACGATGATCTATTATATATATAATTATGCTAACTTTTTGATTAATGATGAGTCTGGATGAACCTTGCTAGAATTTATTGTGTGTGGACTGTGTGTCTCTGGTAAGTTTCATAACGAAATGGTGTGTTTAGCCTTGTGTGGTGCCTTACGAGGTCACCCTTCGTGTGCCTAACTGCATGTTAGATCAATTTTCGAGGGTGAAATTTCCTAAGGAGGGGAGGATGAAACATCCCAAAAATTTTAAGCCTTGAACTATATGCTTTGGTACATGTGCCCGATGGTCTGCACGTCGAGGACTGTACCGATGGACTATGTAATGTCTATAGATCAAATCCGACAGAAGGGATTTGATGTATGTAGGCTAGGTTGAGGGTTAGTGCACCCTCATACACCCAACCTAGGCATAACCGCTTTGTATCAAAGCCTAGGACTTAGGTATAGGAGGAAATTAAATGCCTCATTTATGTTTGCATTCAATGCCCTAGTTATTACTGATCATAGGGAGTTAAGAGGAGAGAAGGGGGGTGATTCGGGCATTGAACGCAGATTGAATGCGAAAACAATCCATTCTCGAAGCTTGTAGCTACAGGTTTGAAGCGGCGAACGAGCCGTTGTTCTTTTTGTGAACCCTAGTCTGATTTAGAAGCTAGGATTGGGGATTCGAAGGAAAACAAGATCTAAAAATTAAGGCTAAATCTTGAAATTGTGTTGGTAGTTGTTTTTACACAATTTTAGATCAAGGAAACGTAAGTGATGATGTTTGTTTTGAGAAAGAGAAGAAAACGAAGGTGAAAACCCTAGAACAAAAGAAATCTGTTCATTTTGACCGATCGAAATTGAGTTCGATTGATCGAAATGGACTTAGGAATGATAAATCCAATGTTTAATGGAATTCGTTCAATCAAAGTTAAATTTGATCGAACAAAATGTGTTCGATCGATCGAATCAGCACACTCGATCGATCGAAACGTATAAAACAATGACATGAGAAAAATCGACTAATCGAAATGAGATTTGATTAATCGATTTCAATTTTCGATTAATCGACGGTTCGATTAATCGATTTTAGTACTCAGTACTGAATTGAGAATCGACTTGGTCAATAGAAATTTCGATTAATGAATTTGGATTCGATTAATCGAATGAATCTCGATTAATCGATTTGAGAATCGATTAATCGATATTGACTTTTGATTAATCGATTTTGGAAATCGATTAATCGAATCAGATTCGATTAATCGATTTTGGATTTCGATTAATCGACTGGGATAAATTATGTTGACTTTTAAGTTTGACTTTAAGATCTTTGGAGGGTCTTGTACCTTCTTTATTGCATCCTTTGTGATGTGTTTTACCTATTATGTGGAACCATAGGTGTAATGCGTGAGCTGAGCTAGTGCACAAGGAGCCACGTGGGACCTTGATGCATTGATCAAATGAAGACTTGAGGTAGGGAACACCTTGAACATGTACCTTATTTTACAAGAGCATGTATGTAGTGATATAGAATTCAATTCAAATATTTTACTGCTTAAAGAATTATGAAAAGTGTGTGTGTGTGACATTCATAAGAGTAAACTAATGAGTCATCCCCAGGGGATGAAGAAGTAAAGAGATAAGAGCATCAGGTGTGATGCAAGTAAATGGATACATCCCAGGGATGTATCCAAGGATTGAATCATGTTTGATAGGGCCTAACTGATATAAGATAGCACAATTACATGGTGAACAACTATATGTAAGGCACCGATATTTTTGTTAGTTGAGGTTTAATAGGGTACCCCACCGACGTGGCGGGATATCCACGACTGACACGGCAGGATATCTCGGACTCTATGGCTAAAACCGTAGGCCAAGTGAGCCTTATCCAGACATAGTAAGCACACCCTGTGGGTGTTGATTGAGACAAGTGAAACTCCCCGCCACCAATCCCTGTGGAAAGGGCTTGGGTACTATTTGTATTCCCAGGGAATACGGTTAAAACTGTCTATATAGATGACGATGATGGGTATCTCATCGGGGCTCGATGCTATATTGCTCGGGGATTACTTAAGTTGAAAGTTTAAGTTTTGCTTTAGGCCTTTTCAACATCATTCATGAGTAAATGAAAACGTAAGTAATTAACAGTAAAATGAAATGCTTTTTAACTGTTCATCAATAACTGCATAGATACATCATGCATGGCATATCATTAAATATATGTGAGTTATAATTTATATGTTCAACCGTGTTTGTTCCCTATTGAGCTAGGATGTAGCTCACCCTATAGACTATACGTCGCAGGTCCACTACTAGCAGCTGCAGAGGCTTCAGGAGATGTCTTTGATCCCATGAGTCGGACCTTTGCGGTGTGACGAGTTGGAGCCACCTCGAGGACTTCTTCTAGAGGACTCACAGCCACTTTGAGGAATTTTGAAGAGAGTTTTGTACGGCTTGGTATGTCAAGCCTTGATACTGTTTAAATCATGTATATGTGTAGAGTTGGATTATTCTTTTGGGACGAACCATCCGTGATGATTTCTATCATCGATGGTTCGGATCGGTTCTCCATTCATGTAGAGGCATGAGCGTAGAACTGCCTTTTGGAGAATTAATTAATATAGATTTAAGTTCCGCAATTTCATTTATTATACTTTTGATGCTTGATATACCAGTGTTCCGTGCTTAGCTAAAGGGCACGGTCAAGATGATCGTGCTGATGGCATGGGTTTCGAGGTGCCGAAATCCGGTCTGTCACAAGTATTGAATTAGGTTTTTCTAAGGGTTGGAAGTTAACTTTTCGTTTTTAGTCCTTGGTCATCAAGATCAAGCGAGTAGGAAAGGAGTGAGCCTTAAAAAGGCCTCCAACCCTGCTTCAAGCAGGGACACCTATGACCGGTCAAATGAGGCGGACTATGCCTCATACGATTGGACGCACACGCGTGTTCCAATATGGTAAAATGTCAATATTTTATCGACAATGCATCTATGCTATATCAATATCCTAAGTCTAAAGGTGCACCATGGATTTTTGGATCCTACTTCGAAGTAGGAGCAACGATGTCAATCCCGGTCAAACGATCAATGTTTCGACCGAGTCGACTCCACTGCTAAATCTTTGCTACGAGCACTCAGTTGGCGGATTCATATGAACATGAGTGTTTTACTTAAGATTCATCTCGAGCTATTTTAGAGGTGTGGACTCTTGGTCTATGATATCCGGACATGCGCCCTATGGGGTTTGAGGTCTGGGTAACTCCGTTATGAAAAAGGTCAATCATTGGTTGAAACCAACCTACTGAAAGTGAAACTACATGTTAATCAAACTATGTGCGAACATGCATGTAGAAGGGTTCATTCCCTTATTTTCGTAGGGCTTAAAACTCAGATTGGTACGCAGTACTTCAGAAAGTGTATGCCTTATGTATGGGTCAAGACTTCCATCGCCTTTCTTGCTTAACGCCCCCAATGGGTGTATGTTTATGCATAGTTAATTAATTTGTAAGATCATTATTAGCAGAGACCAAGATTAGATGCCTTTGGGGGCACCATTTTAAGCCGTTATGTATCATTTGAGGCTGGATACTCTAGGTCATGATGATCCGGGGTACATTGGAAAAATAGCACACACTCCCAAAAAGCATTGCGACAACTGTTCGTTCCGTTTGGGTAGTCGTGCTAAATAAACTTCAGGATCAATGGGTTCGCCCAAAGACCTCAAACCCTACTTCAAGCAGAGGCACCGTGATCAATCGATGAGGCCAATGCCTCATATGATTGGACATAAACTATGGAGCCTTATGCATACTTGTGTTGCACCTATCTTTGAATGTGGGTTGATCACCTCCTACTTACGGTTGTTGTACTTAGAATGAATCTTAAACATCAAACTCCTTCAGAACATCTCGAGAAGAGACTATTTTTCCCAGTTATTAGGTTTTCACAACTCATTTTCCACCTCAATTATGCCCAGTAATGTCGCTAAGCTCTTGGGGACCGATTACCTTGAGAAACGACTGTTTTTCCTGACATGCAGGGCTTTTATTTTCTCACCATGTTACTCATTTAACGTTTAGAGTTTGTCCAGAATGCTGCGGACCCGTCAGTAATACCTTTGGCCCCTTCGAATGTCTCTTTTCTTTCGCATTTGATCATTAGTGATCGGATACCAAAGAGGGGCATCTATAGACACCCAAATTTGGCCCAAGGCCCGATCGAGACATATTTCGAGAGAGGCGCACCTCTGAGCTTTTAATGGCATGTATGGAACCCTTAGGAACCCTTCTAAAACCTTAGGAGTCATCCCAAACTCTTAGAAATCACCCTAGATCCCTTAGGAACCTTCTTGAAGCTTTTAGAACCCATCCCGACCCTTAGAACCCATTCCGAACCTAAACCTAGCTTTCTCGAGTAATGGATGAGGAGTGGTACACTGAGACTAGCTGCGACCTTCTACTATAATCAAATCTTATACCATTAAAATGTAGAAGTCTTCAGCTTTTCAACGGGCCAAGAATCATTCCAAAGCCATTTCTCCCCAGAAATGGCTTTGCGCAACTAATAGTTGCACCAGCTATGGGTGAATTTGGCATAACTAATACTTGCGCTAACTATAGGTGGGCCCCGTGGGCAATTGACTTCCCAAAGCTACTGTGCATCACTGTTTTACTGTGCATATGCTTGGCACAACTAATAGTTGCTCCGGGCATTTAAACAGTAACTCAGGGTTTTTACCTCAAATTTCATGATTGGGGTTTGAATTTTTTACCATCTTGACCTTTGGGGTGTGTTTTGCTAGTTCTGTTGCACCCATTTACTATCTATATGCAACTCCTTAAGTGATTTAAAGCCTCACCCTATCATCCACCATTAGAGCACCTCTTCATATTTTTCAAGGCTCTAAAAACCTTAGGAAACCTTAGATGGCCCATTACCTAATCGCTAATCCCAATTAGCCTCTAAGCACCCTCCTAACCTCTCTTTTTCCTATAAATATTCCTATAAATAGAGAGACACTCTCCCTTGCAAATGGCTTTAAAAAATTTACAATTAAGAGATTAAGGAATCCCTTCTCTCTCTCCTCTAGTGCACCATTCCCATACAAATTCCAGAACTTTAAAAAATCCTTTAGACCTTAGCATTTGATCCATAAGCTCTAGGTTAGGCCCTAGCCTTCCCTCTCTACTTCTTAGCCATCAAGCCTTAGGAGTTAGAACCTCATTTCTCATCATACAAGCCTTCAAAAGCTCACTGAAGTAAGCCAACGCAAGGCTCCACAGCGGTGCAACAAGGGCCCGAGAGCTCCATGTCACGGTGTTGCTCTTCAGCAACCACAACCCATGCGGCACCTAACGCTCGATGCAATCGAGTCGACCCTTCGACATACCAACGATGGGGCATCCTTCAACGCGCTACCAACCCGCGGTACCGCTATCGCATGCAATGAAGCCAACCAATCTTCTCATCAGCTCTGATACCACCCACCTAGAGGACGGGAACTCCCCTTCATGGTTACCTCTATTTTGCGGCCTACCACCCAATGTATCGGGCCCCTTACAACACGCTCGCTTGCACCACTGTGCTAAACTTGTCCTGCTCAAGCTTCACCCTGTGCACTGCACTAATACCTTGCATTGCAACAGTCTTGGCATGCAGCTCCTCATGCCATCGTGTCTTGCTCACATATCGAACCAAGCCCACAGCCTTGTGCCTTGTGCTAGCGTGCTAAACTGAGTCCCAAGCAGCCTGCCTTCGTGTGTGTTCCAAATTACTAGCACCCATCCATCCTTGGCCCACATGCTATCGTGCTCAACTGAGTCTCACGTAGCACTCATTTCTTCTCGCGAGGTTGCCCAGCCGTATGCACCGTGACGCGTAGCTTGGGGCCATACTTCAACCTCGCATTGGGTGCACACGCATCAAGCATCGACGCCCCTAGGCCCACCCTTTCGAGCCTAGGAGACACTTACGCCCCCTCTGACAACGCAAGGCTCCGTGTGGGTGGAAGGCAACTCTCCAGCTCCTCTCCCACATAGAAGGGTAAAATAATCATTCAACCAGAATGACAGGAGAACCTCAAACCCCTTGGTTTGGTTTGGTATATCACAACGCCTTCACATCGCTAGCCTAGTTTGGCCCTATCGCATCTGTATCGTGACCGTGTCACTCCCGCGTCTTACCCACATGCGATCATGTCGCGTCCTCACAGTGCGACCACATCGCCAGGCCCTCTTGGCCCCATGTCGCATGCCTCCTGGCACCACATGTTATGCCCCAGGCACCATGTTGCAAGCTTAAGTGTTGACCCCGTCACTCCTTCCCACTAGCTCTCCACTAGGTCAACCTAGTTCTACAGTCACAAGGCCCTCACCTATTAAGGCACCACATCACGAGACACCAATTGCTCAATAGCATCATCACTTCTGAATCAAACTTGGCTTTGATACCAAGTGTCACTGGGTCACTCTTCAGCAACCACAGCATTGTGGCACCTAACACCCGATGTGCTAAGTCAACCCACTTCTGATACCAACAGTCATGGGGCATCCTTCGACGAGCTACCAACCCGCGCGATGCCTCGCTACCGCATGCAACGAAGTCAACCAATCTTCTCATCAGCTCTGATACCACCTGCCTAGAGGATGGGAACTCCCCCTCATGGTTACCTCTGTTTTGTGGCCTACCACCCAATGTATCATGCCCCTTACGACACGCTCACTTACACCACTGTGCTAAACTTGGCCTGCTCAAGCTTCACCCTGTGTACTGCACTAGTACCTTGCTTCGCAACAGTCTTGGCATGTAACTCCTCATGCCATCATGTCTTGCTCGCATACTGAACCAAGCCCACAGCCTTGTGCCTCATGCTAGCATGCTCAATTGAGTCCCACGTAACTTGCCTTTATGTGCGTTCCGAATTACTAGCACCCGTCCATCCTTAGCCCACATGCTGTCATGCTCAACTGAGTCCAACGCGGCACTCATTTCTTCTCACGATATTGTCCAACCGTATATACTGCAAAGCGTAGTCCGAGGCCATACTTCAACCTCGCATTGGGTGCCACACAAAGATATCTGTGTATCGCCTTAGGCCCACCCTTTCAGACCTAGGAGATACTTGCACCCCCTCTAGCAACGCAAGGCCCGGTGTGGGTGGATGGCAACTCTCCAGCTCCTCTCCCACATAAAAGGGTAAAATAGTCATTCTGCCAGAATGGCAGGAGAACCTCAAACCCCTTGGTTTGATATACCGTAATGCCTTTGCATCTCTATCCCAGCTTGGCCCTGTCATGTCCGTGTCGCGACCGTGTCACTCTCGCGGCTTACCAACATGTGACCGTGTCGCGTCCTCGCATGGCGACCATGTCGCCAGGCCCTCTTGGCCCCATGTCGCGTACCCTCCTGGCACCACACATGTTGTGCCCTGTGCACCATGTTACAAGATCGAGTGTTGACCCCGTCACATCCAGCTCTCCCCTCTATTCCTCTACCTTCTCGGTTATTCCTCCATCCTCCCATTTGTGCCGTTACGCCGCCGAATTTTTTGTAGGAATGGAGGGGCATAAATAGGATTTTAAGACCCATTTGGGCAAGAGGAAGCCTTTTCTTTCCTTTTACTCTATTTTATTTTTGGCCATAAGTAGAGACCACGTTAAGCAGGTTGATTGGGCACCTAACAACTTCCCAATCGATAATCGAAGTCCCTACCCAAGAGCCTTTGGCGTAGACCGGATTCTGAGTCATATTTATGGCACTTTGGTGCTTATAAAAATGATCTAGGTTTCCCAGGACACCAAAAGCTCCAGGCGGTGACTCTATATTTTTCATTAGTGAGTGCATCGTCGCGATGGGATCGTCTAACTTCCCACGATTACACATAAGGCCATAGTTACCCATCTTGGCCCAGTTACCAGACAACTTATGTTCCACAGGAATACTCAACTGCCCCCTTTTATTCGATAGAGGCTGAGCAAATCTTTTCTTCTCAATGGGGAAGTTCTGAGAATTCCTATGTCCCTCAGTGGGGAAACCATTACCATTTTCTAAGGATGACCAAGTAAAATTACTCTTACGCATATGAGTAATGCCCCTATAATTCTCAACCAATATATGCCACAAATCAATTTTTTTATCAGCAACCTATTACAGACGATGATGCAACTATTGTCAAGATTCTTCAAGATCTGCGACAACATGCGCATCAACATTCTAAGGAATTATCTCAACTATCCCAAATTTCTCAAGATTTATACTCCTGTTCTCAGACCATAGCAAACTTAGGAACCAAAATTGAACAGATTGCTACACAATGGGAGGAAACAAGGAATAATGAAAGATTGCCACTATCAGCAATCAACTTAGGAGGAAAGTTAAGTGAAGAGATTATACCCAATCCTACACCCCATATCTAGGCTGTTCAAACCTTGCGAAGTGGAAAGGTTGCGGATAACATAGTTGATATGCCTACACCAGTTGTCAACCCTGAGACTCAGGACAAGGCAGAGGACGTAATAAAGGGCGTCGCACTGCCAAAAAACCCAAAAAATTAGAAAATAAGAAAAGGAATGATGGTACACCAACATCTGTAACTGAAGTACCCTACGTACCAAATTTACCTTTCCCTAATACCTTTAGTGAACCATCACCTTTTGGTAAAAATCTCAAAAAATTAGAGGAACTCACAAAAATCTTCAAAGAAGTGAAGATTAACTTACCTTTATTAGAAGCGATTAAACAAGCCCCTGCCTATGCACGATATTTGAAAGAGATGTATACGCAAAAATGAAAATGGTGAAATAACGTCTCGCAAAAAGTTTTCTTAACCGAGCATGTGAGTTCAGTCTTACAATCTAGGGCCCCTCCCAAGCTTAAAGATCCTGAAGTTCCTACGATCCCCTGTATCATAGGAAACCACACTATAAACAAAGCACTCCTAGATTTAGGAGCGAGCGTAAATTTGCTACCATACTCTGTTTATGAAAAACTAGGATTTGGAGAAATGAGGCCTACTTCGGTAACTCTTCAGTTAGTCGATAGATCGAAAAGAAGGCCAGTAGGAGTAATTGGAGATGTTATGGTTAGAGTCGATAAATTCAATTTTCCTGTCGACTTCCTGGTGTTAGACATGGAACAAAGTTTGAAATTCCCAACACAAATTCCCATTATACTCGGTAAACCATTTTTGGCTACAGCCAATGCTTGCATAAATTGTATAATTGGGGTAATGGAAGTTTCTTTTGGGGATATGTGAATCCTTTTGAATGACTTCTCAGTAGTCAACCAAATGGCCTTAATAGACGACGAGGAATGCTTCAGCATTGATGAAATTAAAGAATTGGTAGAAGAAACATTACCCCTCGTCCTATCTAAAGATGTGCTACAAACTGCATTATGGTGCGTGGATTCAGAAGACTCAAACCTTCAAATAAAAGAGGTAACATCTGTGTTGGACACTACTAAAACATAGAAACCATGGATAGAAGCTTTACCCATCACTTCTAGTGAACCGCTGCAACCATCTATATAAAAAGCACCGTCCTTAGATTAAAAACTACTTCCCAACACCCTCAAGTATGCATTTCTTGGGCTTAGTGAAACTCTCCCAGTAATCATCTCATCTACTCTTAGCAAGGATGAAGAGACTAAGCTGTTGGCCATACTTATAGAGCATAAATGTGCAATAGGGTGGACTGTCGCTGACCTTAAAGGGCTCAATCCGTCAATTTGTATGCACTAAATTCATTTAGAGGACAATGCCAAAACTCACGAGAAAGTCAGCGATGGTTGAATCCAAACATGAGGAAGTAGTGTAAAAATAAATCATAAAGTTGTTAGATGCATGTATTATCTACCCAATTTCTGGTAGCCAATGGGTAAGCTCCATCCAGGTAGTTCTAAAGAAATTTTAGATTACTGTGAAAGAAAATGCCTCCGGTGAACTAGTACCATTACACGAAACTACGGGGTGGCGTGTATGTATTGACTATCGGAAACTTAACTCCATGACACGCAAGGATCACTTTCCATTGCCCTTCATTAATCAAATTTTGGAAAAACTTATGGGTCAAGAATATATTTGCTCTCTAGATGGCTATTCAGGGTACAATCAAGTCCCGGTGTATACAAAGGACCAGGAAAAGACCACCTTCACAAGTCCTTTTGGAACATTTGCGTATCGCCACATGCCCTTTGGGCTATGTAATACATCAGCAACATTTCAAAGATGCATGATGGCCATCTTTTCTGACATGATAGATAAGTTTCTAAAAGTATTTATGGATGATTTTTTGGTATTTGGCTGAATCTTTGATTCCTGTCTTGATCATCTGGCCCTTGTTTTAGAAAGATGCGAAGAGACTAATTTGGTGCTAAGCTGGGAGAAGAGCCATTTTATGTCCAAAATGGTATTTTCTTAGGTCACATCATCTTTAAAAGAGGAATAGAAGTTGACAGGGCTAAAATTGATGTGATAGCTAATCTACCTCCTTGATATGATAGAGTCGATCTTTTCTTGGCCATATTGTTTTTTACTGCCGCTTTATCAAAGATTTTTCAAAAATCTCGAGGCCTTTTTGTCACTTATTAGCAAATGGTGTACCTTTCAACTTTGATGATGCCTGTCTTGACGTGTTCAATAAGCTCAAAGCCCTCCTCTCATCTGCACCAATCATTCAATCTCCTAACTATTCTCTACCTTTTGAAGTAATGTGCGATGCTTTCGACTATGCGATAGGTGTAGTTTTAGGACAGCGGAAAGATAAGATCCCTCATGTAGTTTATTACGCAAGTCGTACCTTGATTGAAGCACAAGTTAACTACACCACCACTGAAAAGGAGCTTCTCAATGTCATATTTGCATTAGACAAATTCCGACCGTATCTATTGGGGTCGAAAACTATCATTTTTTTGGATCACTTTGCATTCAAATATTTATTGGCTAAAAAGGATGTCAAACCGAGACTAATCCGGTGAATCCTACTTTTGCAGGAATTTAACTTCAAGATAAAGGACAAGAAGGGAGTTGAAAATAAAGTGGCGGATCATCTGTCCAGAATTGAGATGCCTAAGACCATCAGTAAAGAACCTCTCCATGATACCTTCCTGCATTTAATAATTTTTTGCCATCCAAGTAACAGTTCCATGATATGCCAATATCGTAAACTATTTGGCAACAGGTGAGATTCTCCCAAACTGGTCCAATCACGATGAATATATTTTCTTTGCTAACGTCAAATATTATATTTGGGAGAACCCAGACCTATTTAAAATATGCTCAGACAAAATAATACAAAAATGTGTGCTCGACAGTGACACCCACAATATCCTATAATTTTGTCACACATATGCTTGTGGGGGCCACTTCGGTGGTAAGAAAATGGCTGCAAAGGTACTGCAATCAGGATTTTATTGCCAACGTTATTTAAGGATGCTCAGAATTTTTGTCAGGCCTACAATCGATGCCAGAAATTAGGAACCATGTTCCAAAGGAATATGATGCCCCTTCAACCGATTTTGGTCACGGAACGCTTTGATGTGTGGGGCATAGACTTTATGGGTCCATTTCCACCCTCGTACGGATATATGTATATCCTTGTAGCCGTTGACTACGTATCCAAATAGATCGAAGCATCAGCCACAAGAACTAATGATCATAAGGTGGTAGTCTCTTTTATCAAGAAAAATATTTTAGCATGGTTTGGAACCCCACAGGATATTATAAGTGATAGGGGCAGTCATTTTTGTAATTGGTATTTCAAGAGTTTACTTAAAAAATATGGGGTTACACATAAAATCGCAACTCCCTATCACCCTTAGACCAGTGGTCAAGTAGAAGTTTCTAATCGTGAAATAAAGAAAATATTAGAAAGAATTGTTAGACCTGATAGAAAGGATTGGACCCTAAGACTGCATGATGCTCTATGGGATATAAAACAACCTATAAAACCCCTATTGGTATATCTCCTTTCCGATTAGTGTATGGTTAGGCTTGTCATTTACCTATCGAATTGGAGCATAGAGCTTTTTGGGCAGTTAAGATACTTAATTTCAAACTAACTGCATCCGATGAACAACAGAAACTCGAACTTAATGAGTTAGAGGAGATCCAAAATTATGCTTATCGAAATGCCCGGATTTATAAGTCCAAAGCTAAAGCATTCACGATAAACACATTTTAAGAAAGAGTTTTGAGCCGGGCCAACAAGTCTGGTTATATAATTCAAGGTTAAAATTATTCCTTGGAAAATTATGAAGTCATTTGGACGGACCCTATAATGTCATAGAAACATTCCCTCACGGAGCTGTCACTATTCAGGACCCTAGGGATAATCGTACATTCAAGGTTAACGGGTAGAGACTTAAACTGATGGTGACCTTACAAGAAAAAGATAGTGGTCACAATGTCACTAAAAGACCTAGAGTATGTTTGATGTGCTCTTGGGCAATTGTCACACTACCAACTCATCCATAGTAATTTTGTGTATATTAATAGTATAATACTAAGTATAAATATCTTTAGAATTAAATGCACACACACAAGCAATCGTACTAAGTATGATTTCTTGAACAAAGCTCTCTCCAGCATATAATCATAGTGATTACGATTGCTGAGAAAACTCTACACATTTATGAAAGGCACGACCTTCATCACAAAAGGCGTCGCCACAATTCACGCTGCGCAGACACGTCTTTCACCATTAATAGATATGCCAACCGGTTGCATTTCTCAATGCCAGCCATAACCTCCATTTATAGCGCCTGTCCACATTCCAAATTCTTTATAAATACGAACTTACATCTCCAGTACCTTTATTCCATTCTTTCTGCATCCTCTTTCATCACCAACTCTCTCGCCATGACGAAACCACTGAGTTGGGCAAAAATTTATAAGGCGTTCGATAGGCTCCTCCAATGAGAAGCCAAAGAAATCTCCGCCCTTTTAGCGGAGAAGAGGCGGCTAACCAACGAACTCATCTCTCTCCTCCCCAAACCAGAAGACATTAACGATACACCACCTCCATCTCCTAAGTGGCAGAAGGCTTTGCCTTCAACACCACCCGCATCTTCTTAAGTTTTTCCTTTTTCTATTTGACGCAACCACCTCTGGGTTGTGTCCCTATCTCTTTGTTATGGGCGACAACATTTTAGAAGCCGAGGATCGATCTTTATCAAAGACAAAATCCTTATCTCGGACGTTGCTGCCAGTTCTTAGTTTAGTGTGTGTGTCTAGATTTTTTCTAGGAATTTCTTTCCATGTAATTAGCTTTCTTTCCATAATTCTGTAATTAGTTCATAAATATATGAAAAAAAAAATTCCTTTCTTTTTATTTGTTTTTGTTACTAACATCTAACTTTCTAGTTATAAAAAATCGGAAGTATTTTTCTCCCAAGTTTGGTGGGGACGATTTTTTATTCTTGTTACAGATTATAAACCCGATTACTCAAGCACTTAAATAAGGTAATATTTTTCTGTATGTCCCCTGCTATGTATAATGAGGACATTGTCCTATTTAAGTTTGAGGGGGATACATCGGATATTAGTATAGTAGTTTTGTTTACTTTTTCATTAGTAGTTTTTTTTTTACTTTTTCAGAAATTTTCAAAAAAAATTTAGTAAGAAAGTTAATCATTATATGTAAATTATGATAGAAAATATAAAATTTTAAAATTCTTAGCAATCCATCATGGTAGTAGTTCAAAAATCAAAATAAAAATAGTTACAATTCAAAGTAAAGCATCTCTAGAATACTGTATCAGATGAATGTTTGACACTATATGATTGATCTGAACTGTAAATATTTTAGATTATAATTTCAAAACTATATAACCAGTGAGCTATAGAGCCTATTTCCTCTTTTGTTTTGAGAAAGAGAGACTCTTTTTTATCATGCAAATTTTTCTTGAACTTCTCTACTATTTGAAATCTCATAATGTTGAACTTAGAATCAAGATATTTTATAAATATGATGATTTATTTATTTAGAATTGTCTATTAAATATATCAAAGCAATAAGACATCCATATTAGTAAATTGTGAAAATGACCAAAGGCCATCTTTTATTAAAACAGAGCCAAAAAGCCAAAAAAATCTCATAATATTTTATCCTTTGAACCCATATTAGAAGTCTTTCACTATATGTACTGCCCAAAACTTTCTATCCTTGACTCTTACAATTTCTGAGACTTTAGAATGTAAAAGAAGGGGAGAAGAGGGAGTGAAAGGAGTATATGCTTAACAGATAAAGGATCTACTGAAAAGGGTACAACTGAAAAAGAAATATAATTATATGAAAATATGGGAAAAGAAAAAGAAACAGAAGAAATCGTAAAAAAATGATTTCATAAAAGAAAAAGAGAAGCAAAAAGCTTCCAACAAGAAAAGAAAAATGAGATTTATAAAAGAAAAGAAATGGGAAGAAGTTATCCAAAATACGGATACTTACTAAAGCTGAAAAATATAGAAGAAGAAAAGGAAGAGCTAAATTCTCATAAATAATATTGAATCCTCTTTACCTTTTTCTTGAAACCTTATGAAAATCCAAAGCCCCATTACAAGCCGAATGAAAGACCTTTGAGATTTACGATTTACAAGAATGAGTCTAGTAGAGATATATGAAGTAGATACTATGAATAAATATAGTAGTTATATGAACAAAATTGATTATCCTTTCTATGAGATTTATTCTTAGTAATTATCAGATTTTTGCATATATATCTATAATATTGTGAGAACCCAAAAGTTCGATTATTTTTTAGAGTATGCCAATAAGTGAGAGTTTGAATGAAAATATTTTCTAAACACTGCAATTTAGAAAAATCTATGATGAATAAACTTTTCACTGATATGCACACACTCCACGCTATACTGAATTGAACTTATTGAGTTCTGATAGCAAATAAGTACGATGATGGGAAGCTAAGGATAAAAAGATTTGAATATTTTTGAAAAATAATGAACATATAATGATTGACTGAGTATTTAGTATATAAAAATTTATATTTTAAATTTTTAGTTTTGAAAAATATTTTAAAAATTCTAAAAACATCTAAAAGTTTGTGGGTAACTTTACTGAAAACCTTTAGGAGACTACAACTCCTCCACTAGGGATCACCTAGGGATTTAAAGGCTTGTTGCATCTACTAAATGTGATCGTGCTCCCTACGAAAGTAGCATTTAAATTTATAGTTTTAGATAGTTTTAGAACCCAAAAGTTCGATTATTTTTTAGAGTATTAAAATAAGTGAGAGTATGAATGAAAATATTTTCTAAACATTTAAAAAATCTATGATGAATAAACTTTTCACTGATATACACACACTCCACGTTATACTGAATTGAACTTATTGAGTTCTGATAGCGAGTAAGTACGATGATGGGAAGCTAAGGATAAAAAGATTTGAATACTTTTGAAAAATAATGAACATATAATGATTGACTGAGTATTTAGTATATAAAAATTTATATTTTGAATTTTTAGTTTTGAAAAATATTTTGAAAAATCTAAAAACATCTAAAAGTTTGTGGGTAACTTTACTGAAATCCTTTAGGAGACTACAACTCCTCCACTAGGGATCACCTAGGGATTTAAAGGCTTGTTGCATCTATTAAATGTGATCGTGCTCCCTACGAAAGTAGTATTTAAATTCATAGTTTTAGATAGTTTTAGAACCCAAAAGTTCGATTATTTTTTAGAGTATTACAATAAGTGAGAGTTTGAATGAAAATATTTTTTAAACACTGCAGTTTAGAAAAATCTATGATGAATAAACTTTTCACTGATATGCACACACTCCACGTTATACTGAATTGAACTTATTGAGTTTTGATAGCGGATAATTACGATGATGGGAAGCTAAGGATAAAAAGATTTGAATATTTTTGAAAAAAAATGAACATATAATGATTAACTGAGTATTTAGTATATAAAAATTTATATTTTGAATTTTTAGTTTTGACAAATATTTTGAAAAATCCAAAAACATCTAAAAGTTTGTGGGTAACTTTACTGAAAACCTTTAGGAGACTACAACTCCTCCACTAGGGATCACCTAGGGATTTAAAGGCTTGTTGCATCTACTAAATGCAATCGTGCTCCCTACGAAAGTGTCATTTAAATTCATAGTTTTAGATATTTTCCTTGTTTGCTAGGGACTTGCAAAACTTAAGTTTGGGGGTGTGATCAATCACATAATTTACCATTTTATCACTCTTAACTTAGTGATGTTAGGCTTTAGTTTGCTACTAATGAGTTGCTGATGTACAGATATTAAAGATAAATGATAAAAGAGAGCCTACATGTTAATCTTTGTCAAAATGAACTCAAAAAATAGTAAAAAGACGATTGAGCGTTAAAGACGATTCGCTAAATGTTCATAAGCAGAATGAAGGAAGTGATCGTTCATTATAAAGAATCGTCCGAGTATGAAAGCTATGAAAGAAGAGAAAATTGTGATTAACGATTTTTCATAAATAAGCTATAATAGAAAAAATCGTTACCTACGACTGTGATTATAAAAACTTTCCCACTGCTATCTCACGATGATCATGTGAGTGAGAGTTATCACCGCCATGCACTAAATTAGAAGATCTTTGGAATTAGAAGTTTGGTGAACCACGGATCTTAGGAGATTGATGAAGATAAGCTCTTAGGAAATCTCGGTTGTTGAAATAAAGGAGAACACTCTAGAAGCGCATCAACTAAACGAAGAAAGGAAGAGTAAAATTAGGAATTAGAGTTACATTAGAATACTTTTATTTTTAGAAGTTTCTTTTATGAAAATTAGACTTTGTAAACCGACTTCTTATGATCTATAAATAAGAAAGCTCGGCATAGGACTAAGCATCGAAGAATTTCAACATCAATTGATGTCTGAGGTTGTATTTTCTTTCGATCAAAGTAGTGTAACATAGTTAGAGTAGATTAGATATTAGAGGTTTCTCAAGAGCAATTGACGACTGCAATTGAGTGCTGAAGATTAGTGTAGATATCTGCAGTTTCTCAGGAGCAATTGACGACTGCTGCTGAGGGGTGAAGGATATATTTTACTTTTCTTTTTAGTTTAGATTTTATTTACTTTGTAAACATCTTCAAGTTTTGATTTGAATTGACGACTCAGGTTAGAATTTGTAGATTAGTGTAACGATTTTTACTTTTCCATCTTCAATTTTCTAAGGTTTGATTGACGCCCGGATTTTAGGAAGTTGTTGATTAGATTAAATCTATATTGATAAGATCTTAGATTTGATTGACTACCAATACTAGGAGACTAAAAATATGGTGTAACGGTACTGTTTATTTTTATAAATATTTGAAAAGCTGAAGATTAAGATTAACGACCTTAATCTAAAGGAGGATTAGGATTTATTTTGTGCACTTTAGATTAAAAACCCTTCTTTTATTCATATTTCCCCAGTAGATTAGATCTTAAAGATAAATAGAAGTTTTTAAAATAAAGATTTAAATAGAAAATAGAAATAATTAGATAAAACTCAAATTTGCATCTGGGCATAAGATCATCACAATCATCGAGGGGTAAAGGAGAAAGAAAAGGCCACCTGCATTGAAACCTAATATGTTGGATGGTCACACCACGAGGACGTCTAGACTCCAAAGTTTTGAGGTGTGAAGTATACTCGAGCCCATCGAGGGCATCATTCCTAAAACAGGAGGCGAGATGGTAGCAGTGGTGGCTATGCGCCAAAAGTGGGGCTATCAGAAGGAAGGGTCTGACCTGACATAAGGCAGAAGATCATATCGCTATAAAAAAAGTAAGATTTGGGCTAGGATAGGTTACAAGCCCACAAGAAGAGGTGAGAGAGGCCAAAGGAGAAAGCTTCAAACCAAGAAAAGCTGAGGAATCAACATAGAGGAGAAACCCTCCTGCCTCACATCAAATTCATTCATAAGTGTCATAGGGTCGTGAAGATTGACCGAATGGGTAACCCATTTGACCCCACACAAACCCATGCCCCGTTCACTCCCACCAATCCCTACATCTCCTTCCCAGCTTGAGATAGATTTGGTCAGCATTATCCTTGAGGAACGAATGGATACAACAAACTCCTCGTGGTGAATCACCACAAAATGTTTAACATTTGAGGACATCATCTCGCTAAATGGGGATCAACATGATGGAGGTTGACTCAATTGGAGCCATCACCAACACCCTCCATCCAAAGGGTAAAGGAAGCTGCCCTCAGTGAATCGGGCATCTTTTGCCCCAAAACCCCAAGGTGGAGTGGCCTAACATTTGGCACCAAGCTTTCCCAAAAAAAATAACCTATAAAAGTGAGATAAGCCCTCAAGGTGCAATACCTTGTATATACACAAACTTCTAAGGGTCTGCCTCAAAGAAAACATAAATCTCAAAAACATTGAAAAAATATAAAATCTCAAAAACATTGAAAACATACAAAATCCCAAAAACATTGAAAAAGTAAAAAGTTTTAAAACATTTTTATTTAAAATTTCAGATAAAGTCCCACGAAAAGACCCCTTAATTGAAATACCCGTCCCACGTAAAATCAACTCCTTCCCTGTAGAAATACAAGGAGAGGTAGGTGTTACGAGTCTAAACGAGGATATCCCTTTGGAGGAGCTCCCCAATGAGCTCCTTGACCGGTTTGCAGAATTTGAGCATGGCCCTACCCCTATTATCGAGGAAACTGAGGACATTAATCTAGGGACTAAGGAGATTTCCCAAATTACCAATATCGAAACGTCGCTGACTCCCAAAGAAAGAAAAAGCATGACCGATTTCCTTCGGTCATACCAAGACATTTTTGCTTGGTCGTACAAGGACATGCCTGGTCTTGACACCGATTTGGTTGAGCATGAGCTACCTCTCTACCCTGATATGAAGCCTGTTAAGTAGAAGCTGAGACATCTCCGACCCGAGTGGATGCTGAAAGTCAAGGACGAGGTCATCAAGCAGTATGACACGGGGTTTCTCATGGTATCCAAATACCCACAGTGGCTAGCCAATATTGTGCCTGTGCTAAACAAAGATGGAAAGGTCCACATGTGTGTCAATTTCTGAAATTTGAACAAAGCGAGCCCGAAGGATGATTTCCCATTGCCACACATCGACTTCTTGGTCGATAATACCGCTAAGCACGGGATGTTTTCTTTTATGGATGGATTCTCTGGATACAATCAAATAAAGATGGCAGAGGCAGATCGAGAGAAGACTGCAGTCATCACCTCCTGGGGAACCTTTTGCTATCGAGTCATGCCGTTTGGGCTAAAAAAAGCCGATGCAATGTATTAGAGAGCTATGAATAAACTGTTTCACGACATGATGAACCAAGAGATTGAAGTGTATGTCGATGATATGATAGCCAAGTCACCCGAGCAAGGCGATCACTTGGTAAACCTCCAGAAACTATTTGAGAGGCTGAGAAAGTACAGGTTACGTATGAATCCACAAAAGTGCGCTTTTGGCGCTATGTCCGGAAAATTGTTAGGATTCATCATCAGCAGGAGAGGGATCGAGGTCGACCCAGTCAAAGTCAAACCTATCACAGAAATGCCACCACCGTCTACTGAGAAAGAGGTTAGAGGGTTCTTAGACATAATATAATAGATCAATCGGTTCATTGCGCAACTAACTCCAATCTGTACGCCGATCTTCAAGCTACTTCAAAAGAACTCACCCATTGAATGGAATGATGATTGTCAGGTAGCGTTCAATAAAATCAAAAGCTACCTTCTTAACCCACCTATTTTCGTACCACCCGAGCCGGGGAGACCACTCTTGATGTATCTCTCCATGACGGAAGTTTTGATGGGATGCGTCTTCGGGTAGCATGACAAGATGGGAAGAAGAGAGCAGGTCATCTACTATCTAAGCAAGAAGTTTACTGATTATGAAACGTGCTATTCTCATATGGAGAAAGCATGCCTGGCTCTTGTATGGGCTACTCAGAAGCTCCGCCATTGCTTGTTATATCAAGCTATTCTACTTTTGGCCCGAATGGACCCGTTGAAATACTTATCCGAAAAGCCGGCTCTTACTGGGCGGACTGCACGATGGCAGCTCTTGTTATCTGAGTTTGACATCACGTATGCCACTCAAAAGTTGATTAAAGGGTAGGCACTCGTTGATCTTCTTGCCGAAAATCCTTTGTCAAATTATGAACCTTTGAGAACCGAGTTCCCTGATGAGAAAATCCTATTCATGATGGAAGACGATACTGAAGAAGCAAAAGAATCTTGGGTAATGCACTTTGACGGGGCAGCTAATGCCGAGGGTCAAGGAGTTGGCACCATTCTGATTTTGCCAAAAGGATCCCATGTACTCGTCTCTATCAAGCTCAACTTCCCTTACACTAACAACATGGCCGAGTACGAAGCTCGCGCAGTAAGCCAGCAGGCTGCTCTCGATCTGAATGTAACTCACCTTTGAGTGTTTTGCGATTCACAGTTGATCATATGCCAGACGAATGGAGATTGGAAGACGAAAGATGAGAAACTGATCTCCTACCATGAGCACCTCGAGGATTTGATAGCTTGCTTCAAGGACGTGACATTCTCATATGTCCCACGTATAAGAAATCGCTTTGCTGACGCACTAGCAATGTTGGCATCAATGATATAAATCCCATATGGTGCTGAAATGAAACCGATTACGATCGAGCAAAGAAATGAGTCGGCTTTTTGCATCCAGATTGAGGAACCTATAAAGCCTGAGGATGATCCACCTTGGTTCTCAGATATCAAGAATTTTCTCGAGACACAAACTTTTCCTGAGGGTACGTCCAAGACGGATCGACGAACCATTCAACGGTTAGCAGCGGGCTACGTCATTTGCAGGGAATGCCTTTACAAGAGATCCTATAATAGCATTTTTCTCAGGTACCTTATAGAAGGTGAAGCGATCAATATTATGAAGGAGATCCACGAGGGAGTATTGCGGTGCTCACGTCAGCTGTCACATGCTCGCTAAGAAATTTCTACGGCAGGGATACTTTTGGACCACTATGGAATCAAATTGCTATAAACATGTTTAGAAATGCTACAAGTGTCAAGAACATTCCTGTCTGATACACGCTCCTGCCATCGATCTTCACTGCATGAACACTCCTTGGCCATTTGCTACCTGAGGCCTTGACGTCGTCGGAATGATTAATCCAAAAGCATCAAATGGTCATCTGTTCATCCTCGTCACCATTGAATACTTTACCAAGTGGGTAGAAGCAGCATCATATGCCAACAACACGGCCAGCCACGTCGAGAAGTTTCTCAAGAGTAATATTGTGTGCCAATTTGGAGTACCCAAGGATATCATCACGAACAATGACACAAACTTTGCGAATAAACGCATCTGGGTTTTCTGCGAGCAATACAAGATCAAGCACCATCGCTCGTCACCTTATTGGCCTCAAAATTGGAGCCATGAATGTTGCAAACAAGACGGGTCGTTCGCATCCTAGAGAAGATGGTCGTCACTTATCAAGATTGGAGTGAAATACTGCCATTTGCTTTATGGGCCTACAGAACGTCGATCTGTACCACCACAAGGGCAACACCATTCTCCCTGGTATATGGAATCGAGGCTGTCTTACCAATAGAGGTTGAAGTACCCTTACTCCGAATCCTCATGGAATCAGGCTTACCCGAAGCAGAGAGAGAGAGATCTCGCTTTGACCAATTAAACTTATTAGACCAGAAGAGACTCCTAGCCTTATTCCATACTCAAGTTTACCAGGGGTGAATTGCACGTGCTTACAATAAGCACGTCTGTGGTCGAGATCTGAAGATAGGAGACACTGTGTTGAAGAAGATCTTCCCATCCCTCCACGCCGATCCGAGAGAGAAGTTCAAGTCGAACTGGAAAGGGCCTTACGTCATTCGAAAAGTGCTGTCGGGATACGCCATCTGCCTCATCACCATGGATGGAGATCATCTTCCTGAGCCCATCAATGTGGATATGTCTGACGGTTCTACTCTTAGTATCACGACAAGGTAAGTCTTGGTAAAACAGATACGTGACTACTTAAGAACCACCCAAAAGAGGCCATTATTCCAAGAACAGTAGCCGAAAAGTTTCCCTAAAAATGATAATATCCTTTGCTACCCCATTTGAGCCTGTGCCTTTCTTTCAATGAACCCCCTCCCCAAAAAAAAAAACTGTGTACATATAAAAAAAAAAGGAAGTAAAGTTACCATCGAAATCTAAAAAATCAGAACAGTAAAACCTCAAAAAGAGATTGCCTGAAATAAAACAAAGAAAAAAGAAGAAAGAATCATGGGGGCTTGTACAGTAAAAATCCCCCAAGGAAGAAGTGTGTTGTGAAAAATTGAAGCCGCATCGAGGAAACCCTTTTAGCCCAGCACGCCTTCAAATCCTAACTTAACCCATGGCCAAGCTACACCCTGAAGAAAGCCCTCTTTTTAGGTTCACAAGTAGTCATAGTATCTGTTAAGTCAAGGTGAGCCGAGTTGTGAAACTACACCAGAACCCCATCTAGCCAGCTATGACGGAATCGAAGTCTATGTCGTGGCTTTTGAAAATGAAACAAAAAAGAAATAAAAAGAAAAAATAAAATAAAAATGCAAGCTCAAAGCAAGATGGACGTGGTGAAAAGTTGAAAGGCCACTACAAGTAAAGACATCAAGTTTGTACGGACCAGGTGAAAACCCGAAAGGGCGCTCGGTGTAAGAGAGCTAAACCCATGGACATGGTGAAAACCCAAAAGGGTGCCACGGGTAAAAAGAGGCCAAAAAGGGCACGACAAACCCACCTTGGGCATTATGAGTAAAAAAGGATTAAAGAATTAAAAAGAAAAGAAAGGTTTGAACTAATTGAGAAGAATTGATGTTTGATGAGCCCGCTTGGTTACTCTCCCTGATCCCCTTTTTTCGGGACGCTCGTGCTAGCTTAAATCGGGCCTCGACCAGAATTGTCTTTGTGAAACGGCTCCGTCAAATGTATGACTCAAGGTAAGGTGAAAGGTTTGACTCAACCCAAAGGGATTGATGTTCCAGTCTTGGTGAGGTTCTTGAAACTCCCTCGGGGGGTTCGACCATGCTCAAAAGAGGACCCGAGATCTCACCCAGCGATTAAGGCATCACACGCAAAAAAAACACACAAAATAAAAAGAACAAAAAAGTCTGTGTAAATATAATAGATTTTCCTTTTTTTACAAATGCACCGCTTACACCACATCCCAAAAATAGCCGGTGTGATGTCTAGCTTTCTTTCTTTCTTTTTATAAAAATAAGGAAAAAATAAAAACATAAAGAAAATATGTATACCAAAAAGATGTGTGTATATGTAAAGGGGTTTCTTACGCCTCTTTTTCTGTATAACAGATCTGTGTAAAAAGTTATATGTGTAGGAAGGGATGAACGGCCCAGCTCGCACTTCAAAGCACTAATCTCAATGCAAAAATCATCCTCCCGAACATTCCGCTCGGTCCACTAATGACCATGCAAGCTCTTATACCTCTTCAGAGACGCATCAGTAGGTCCAAGGGCAACACTCAAATATCCTTTTGGACGAAGGACCTCACTCTCCACTATCTCTGCTCTAACTTTCTCTTGTGTAAAAACTCGTGCAGGACCCTCTTCTCATCATTCAACAACTCAATAAGGGATCAGAGCGTTGTCTCCTTCTTCGGCCAGGGGCCTCCCACACTAATACTCTCCAGTCAATCCAGATGATCAGTAGCAGGTGGCTTAGCCAATAGCCAAGCCTCATAGTTAGGGGAAGACTAAACTGAATCTCCCTGCTCCATATCACACATCAGTATCGACTGACGCATCTCGCAAAGGGCAGCAATCTGATCCACGTCCTCGGAGGACCCCCTAGAAAAGATCAAATCACATAGAGGGGGTTTTGTCTCGCAAGGCACCTACTGAGAGTAGCCGAACTGATGCAACATTCGAAATGGGAAATAGAAGGTGCTGCCAGTCAATCCGAGAAGGGTGATGCCCTTATGGTCTCTGAAACGAACTATTGGGAAGGTCCGGTCCAACCAAGGAAGCCTCCATATCAGCTCAGCATCGGTCAACCGAAACTTCAAAGATGACAAATCACCCTGCAGAAGAAAGTGATACCTATCCGAAATGCATCTAGCCGCCTCACCTCGAGCAAATGCATCTAGCCGCCTCACCTCGAGCAATATAAAAGCATGGCACGGGTCCCAAGATGACAAGATGATCACCTAACCAGACTTGAAGCAGCAAAGGACATCCCCTTAGGTTCTCCACCTTACCGAGAGCAAACACATCAAGACATCGATATAGTTTAGCAAGGACCAAATGCATCATTGATTGGCCCTCTGCCAATTTAGTCAAAACATCGCAAAGAGACAGAGAGAAGCTCTCTCCCCCAGTAAATAAAAGGACTTCCAAGATGAGACTGAGAGCAAAGGCTTTCACATTGAAGATGTTCCTAATCGACAATTTTCGAAGACTTTCATCACCGAAAAGTTCTTTGAGGAATTTTATCGAACACCTTGTGGGCCCCCCAACGAGACTTTTCTTGTACTCAAATTTCTTCAAACCGAGGGTAAGGTGAACGGATTTGGAGTAGCCCGACTTTGGTGTGACTCTTGTGAGGCCTCTGTGAAGCTTCCAGCCAGATAAATTGGATAGCTCCTCAAGGGTTGGAGTTAGCTCCCGCTTCCTAAAATGGAACACATGCGCATTTGTATCCCAAAAAGAGGTTGCCGCATAAAGTAGGTCCCACCGTAGAGGAACATCAAGAAAGAAGGGAAGACGTGATAGCCCAAGCCACTCCAATTCAACAGCCTCTCTCTCGTTCAAGGTCCCAAGCCAACTTTTAAGAAAATTGGGCCCTCCATATAAGGGAGGGTTCGAAAGCGGGTTCATCGACGTACAAAGGTCTCTCAAGAATATAAAATTCAATATATGTTGATGGACCCGCCCTTGGGAAAGCGAGGAGAAAAAGAATCAATTAAGCAGGCCAAGTCAAAAAGAAAAGAGAGGGAATCTAGACTGTCTCGGGTGTATAAGGCTTTGAAAAATGACAAATAAAAAATCACTCTAAATAATAGCTTTGAAAAAAAAAAAAAAATCACATAAAATGATAGCTTTGAAAATCCCAAAAAAAATCACATCAAATGATAGCTTTGAAAATCCAAAAATCCCAAAAAATGATAGTTTTGAAAAATCAAAATTCACATAAAATAATAACTTTGAAAAATAAAAAAGAAACATATAAAATGATAAAGAAAATCCCAAAAATAATAAAGTGATAAAATCACATGGAATGACAACTTAAAATCCAAAAAAAATCACATAAAATAATAACTCAAAATCTAAAAATAATCACATAGAATGATAAATACTAAAAAGGATAAAAAATATTCCACATAAAATAACAAAAAAATGCTTTGAAAAGATAGCACGCACTCCCAAAAAGTGTTGCAATATCTCCACTCGGGTAGTCATGCTAAATAAACTTCGGGATCAATAGGTTCACCCAAAGACCTCAAACCCTGTCTCAAATAGGGACACCCGTGACTAGTTAAATGAGGCGGTCTATGCCTCAAATGACTGACGCACATTCATGTTTTGATGCGGTAAAATGTCGATATTTTTATCAGCAACACTACTATTTTTATAATAACGTCCTAAGTCTAAGGTACAACTTGGATTCTGGATCCTACTTCAAAGTAGGAGCAATGGTGTCAATCCCAGTCAAACAATCAATGTTTCGATCGAGTTGACTCCACTGCTAAATCTTTGTGATGAACGCTCTATCTTTGGGTTTATAGGAACATGAGTGTTTAACTTGAGATTCATCACGAGCTATTTCGGAGGTGTGGACTCTTGGTCTATACTGTCTGGGCGTGCACCCTACGGGGTTTGAGGTCCAGATAACTTCGTTATGAAAAAGATTAATCGTTGGTTGAAACCAACCTGTTGAAAATGAAACTACACATCAATAAAACTATGCGTAAACATGCATGCAGAAGGGTTCATTTCCCTTATTTTCGTAGGCTTGGAACCTGTATTGGCACGGTATCCCTGTAAAGTGTACGCCTTATGTCTGGGTATCCGTAGGAAGGTTGTTTGTTCTTGTAAATTATACCTGGACGGGTTCTGGGTTGAGACTTCCACCGCCTTTGTTGCTTATCATCCCTAATGAGTGCATGTTTATGCATAGTTAAATGATTTGTAAGATCATTGTCGGCAGAGACTAGGATTGGATGTTTCCTTCGGTAGACACCCAATTTTGGCCGGATCTGTTCAGTGTTATTTGAAGTTGGATGCTTTAGGTCATGTTGATCTAGGGCACATTATCAAAAAAGGGTACGCACTCCTAAAATGCATTGCGACATCAATATTCGCTCTGCTTGGATAGTTGGGTTAAATTAACTTCGAGATCGTTGGGTTCGCCCAATTACCTCGAACCCTGCTTCACTTAGGGGTACCCGTGGCCGTTCAAATAGGGTAATCAATGCCTCATATGATTGAACATAAGCCGTGGGCCTTCGCATTTTTGTCTCGCGCCTATCTGTAAGCGTGGGTCGATCACCCTCTCACTCACGGCTGTTCTATTCAGAATGAAACTTGAACATCAAACATCTTTAATCATCTTGAAAAGCGGATATCTTTCTTAGCATATTGGGCTTTCGCAACTCGTTCCACCTCGGTTATGCCTAGTAATGTCGCTAAGCGCTTGGGGACCGATTACATTGAGAAATGACCGTTTTTCCTGACATATAGGGCTTTCGTTTTCTTATCATGTTACTCATCTGATATTTGAAGTTCATTCTGAATATAGTGGACCCTTCAGTAATGCCTTGGGCCCCTTCGGATGTCTCTTTTCTTTGGCATTCACTCATTAGTGATCGGATATCAAAGAGGGGCATTTGTAGACACCCAAATTTTACCCAAGGCCCGATCGACACATACTTCGAGAAAGGCATACCCTCGAGCTTCTGAAAGCATTTCCTAAACCCTTAGGAATCATCCCAAAATCCTTAGAAATCATCCTGAACCCTTAGGAATCAACCATAGCCTTTCCAGACTTATTAGAACCCTTCCCGCGCACGATTCGAACCCTCCTGAACAGCGGTTAGAAAGAGGAGTGTTAAAATTTTTATAGATAGTTTCCCAACTTAAGGCATATACCATTGGAAAGTAGAGCTTCTCATATTTCCAACAAACTAACAATCGCCTAATTTAGAGTTGTACATCAAAATTATGGCAAAATGAAGATTGCAAATTTGTATAGGAAATTACAAAATCGGACCCATAGAGCTAGTTTTGAACCCTCCTAAGCAGTAGTTAAAGATAACAAGGCCAAAATTTACACAAACCTCTTATAAAGCTGAGTTATATACCATTAGAAAGATGACTTCCCCAGCTTTCCAACAAATCAAAAATCGCCTTAATAAGAGTTATATATCAAACGTTATGGTGAAATGAAGATCGCGGATTTATGCAGGAAATTATAAAATCGGGCTGGGCCTCTGCGGATCTTCAACTTCCAATAGTTTGGGCCTGGTTTTCCTTCAAAAAATGGCTAAAATTGACATTGGGGGTTTGACTTGTGGACCATCCAAAAGTCTAGGGTGTGTTTCTTTAGGACCCTAGTGACCCTATTAGCTTAGGTTATCTCCCTTTTGCCATTCAAGTCACCACCCTATCATCTACCATGAAACTCAAATCCCTCTTCTCCAAGCCCTAGAAAACCCCAAAAACCTTAGATTTCCCATTACCTAATTGCTAACCCTAATTAGCTTTTAAGTACCCCCTAACCCTCTCTTTTTCTATAAATAAAGAGGCAACCCCCCTTGCAAAGGGCTTGAAAAAATTTTAAAAGAGAGAAAAGGCTTTAGCTATTCCTCTCTTCCTCTTGTAGCATTTGTCCATTAAAATTCTAGCACCCTAGTTCATCCTTTAGACCTCATTTTCTACCATCAATCCTTGAGATCTAGCTAAAACTGGCCCCTACCCTTCTTATCTTACCTCTTAGCTACCAAGCCTTAGAGATTCAAACCCATCCTTCAACCCATTTTCTATCGGAAGCTCATCCAAGACACATCAACGCGAAGGTCCACATCGGTGCTATAAGGGCTCGAGAGCTCTGGCTCTCCCCTCTATTCCTCTACCTTCTTTGTTTTTCCTCTATCCTAGAATTTAGCCGTTACGCTGTCCAAATTTTGGCAAGAGGGAAGGGCTCAATAGGATCGGTGTGCCTTCGGACAAGGGGAAGTGCCACCTATTTTGCTTCTTATATATATATATATTATATAAACCAGCCCACATAGATCCGGCCATAGTAGAGACCGCTTATGAGCAGGTTGATCGGGTGCCTAATACCGTCCCGATCGATAATCGAAGCCCCTACCCAAGAGCCTTTGGCGTAGACTAGATTCAGAGTCATATTTGTGGTACCGTGGTGCTTATAAAAATGATGTAGGTTTCCCGAGACACCAAAAGCTCCAAGTGGTGACAGTAAATATTTTATTTAGTGAGTGCATCGTCGCGACGGGATCGTAAAAAAATCCCACGGTTGCACAAGAGCGCTTAAACAAACTTCTATGGAAGTGTCCCTATCAACCAAATTGTGCAAGACTTCTATGAAGGGTTGACTGAGTCACACCGATAGATGATAGATGCCTCTTGTGGGGCGATGTTTCTCACAAAGACCGTGGACGACGCTTGGGAATTGTTTGAGAACTTAAGTAAGAATTCGGGGCAACAAGCTGCATCGAATTGGATCAATCTTGAGGTTTGACGAGCTATACCTCCTAAGCGAGGAGGTATATACAAGCTAAAACCGACGACATATATTCCTACTAAGCTCGAAGACTTGGAAAAGAAATTTGAATCCATGCTCAAGTAAGTGAGGTTTGTGGCATATGCCAAAGCCCAGCTCATTCTCCTCCCAACTGTCCGGCCACACCATTATACCCCGAGGTGGTGCAAGAGGATATTAATGCTACAAATTCCTTCCAGAGGTTAGATCAAAATAATTTTGTAAACACTTACAATTCAAACTGGAGTGATCACCTGAATTTAGCTTGGAAAAGCAATGCGGATCAGGGAACTGTTCAGCCTTTTAGGCCTGCATTTAAATCACAACCCCCACAATTCCATTGCCAACAGTAGTATAGACATCGTTGGAGTAACAATAACTTTGAAGAGACTATGTTGCAAGCAGCACAAAGTTGGCAGCAATAGTCTCAATAGAAAATGCAATTACTCCATTCCCATACGCAGTCTATTGCTAAGCTAGAAACCCAACTTGGGCAACTAGCGATTGCTTTGAACAAAAGGGACAAGAGCCAGTTACCATACTAAGCAATAAATAATCCAAAAGGTCATGTCATGGATGGGGAGACTTTTTCTTCCTCTGACCCGCCAGTACCACAATGAGCATTGACCTAGTTGAGCTACCGACATATCCGTAGCGCTTCTAGGGAGGCAACCCAAGTTCATTGTAAAATAATAATTTAGGATTAGATAGTTTTTATTATATTTAATGTGTTTGGGTTTTTGCAAGTACTAGGAATATAAAATAAAGATAAAATGAAAAAAGAAAAGAAAAAGAGATTAATAAGTTAGTAGAATTCTAGGCTGAGAATTAAGCTCTCTACCAATTCTTCGACGGATCAAAATAGGTTTCGACCGGTCAATTTAATGAAGAAGGGAAGAACGCATGAAATTGTGATTGGTCGAACCTGGATCAACCGGTCAACAGAAAGCCATATTTCTGTTTGTTGCGTTTTGACCGGTGGAAATAGTTTCTACCAGTCAATCAACAGGGATATTGCTTCAGACCTAAAGCATTGCTAGAGAAATAAAGTCTCTCCTAATTTTGTAACCAGTCGAATGGTTTCAATCGATCAAGATCTTAGAGCTTAGGGCTATATAAAGCCCTAAGACCGGTCGAAATCCCATTTCGACCAGTCCTACCCTAACTTCCTTGCATTCTCGTCTTCTTCCTTAAGCTCTTAAAACCCCTATAAATTGTGAATCGTTTGCATGTCACGTAGCATTCTGCGCCTATCAAGTTAGTATAGGAGTTGACAGATTGTTCTTTGTGGTCGCATTCGACGTCTTTTAAGCTTCAAGGCTAATCCTGAGCTCCTCTTTTTACTTTATTTTGCTTGAGTTTAATTTAGGAAATGGTTACGAAGCGCAACAAAGGAAAGGCACCCATGGTGGATGCCCCGCTTAAGAAGAAGGCACGAACCATTGTGTTGCGACCCTAGTACTGGTATTTGTATTAGCACAAGGTCATCGACTATTGTGCCACAGTCACCACCGGCTATCCCATCTGCATTGGGAGAGTCGAAGGCTAGCATTGCTCTTGGGCCTATAGATTTAGAGGAGCTCAGCTCCTCCTCCCTAGTCACACAGGGGATTGTACAGGAGGTGCCTGAGGATGGGACCTCTTTAGCTCTGGTTGTGAGCCACGAGGGTCCATTTGACCTCATTGTGTCTGACCCCTCAATTGGGCCATTGTGCCTTTTCAAGGAGAACCTACTCGGTCCCGGGTCAGGGTTGATGCCGCTTTTGTCCATGCGTTGAGTGTGTATACCGATGCTCTTGAGGAAGAACTTCACCAATCCAATGTTGTCTTGGAAGCCGAATGATCTTTGACAGTTTCTCTTCTAGAGAATTGGTTCACATTGCAGGAGGACTATGAGGGAGTAAAGTTTAAATTAAAATATGAGGAGTATTATCGCAGGGAGACTGTCAGATCTTATGCGGAGGCTGCCTCAAAGCATGTGGAGGCTCGTCGACAATGGGAGAAAGATATGAATAACTTGTGTAACCAATTGTTTCCCATTGTCCTCAATGCCGATGATGATGACTTAGGTGGTTCTCCCTTCCCCTCTCATGGAAATGGTGTCACTTTACAGCCACCTCCTCCCCCTTCATCTTCCCAAAAAAGTATGGGACAGTAAGTTGAATTTCTTGGTGCATGGGCTAATTTGATTTTTTTCAGATTGCCTTATTGCTTCTGTATATGGTTATTCTTTTGTACAATGAGGACATAACACCACTTAGGTTTGGGGGTGTTGTGTCAAGTGTGTGGTTTATAATTCTTATTTCTATATATTATATTGAACCACTGTTATATATACACCCTGAATACCTTGTCTTGTTTTTAAAGCCATCATGAATTATTTTGCCGTAGTTTTCAAAATGTAATCAAAGATGCATGTAGAGTGTGTGCAGATTGTGATTTTTCAATATCCATGCCATAGTAAAACTGTTGTTGTTTAGGATAATTAATTCCAATGTGAACATTTAAGGACTAGTCTGAAATTCATGCTTAGAAAATTTTTACACTTTTTTCCATGCTTAGGTTCGGAAATTAATGGATTAGTTTAAATCTGGAATTCTAGAATTCTAAAATTGACTAAAGCAGGAAAGCTTTATAACTTTTTCGTCGTTTTTATGAGTGTTAAAATGAATTCGGAGTATCTGTGAAATTTGTGTTTAATTGGTTTTAATCTCATATTCTTTTTCTTAGTTTGTTGAATACACATTTTTATACTTTTGCACTAGAAGTCACTGTATTTGAACTCAAAATAAATAGGCATTATTACAACCTAGAAAGGAGAAGATCAAAGACCATTTTTGGCTCGTTTGGACCTAAAATGCCCCACCTCATACTTATTTACCGTTAGCACCCCTTTGAGCTTGTTGAAAATTTTGCCTGTATATATTTCTTGATAAGCCATGTTAACCATACCCCAACACCATTTCTGAAAATTTAAGCTTTACCCTTCAATCTCTAAGAAATTGAGAACGAGATATGAGAGTAAGTGGAGAGGCATGAGAATGGTGTTTACTGGAAATATATGGCAGGAATATATTTAAAAGGGGGAGAAAAAAAGAGAGAAGTGAAAAGAATATATATCTGAAAAAGGTAGAAAAATAAGAAAATGCATGAAAAATATGAGGTGATATTCAAAGAAAAGAAGAAGAATGAATGAGAAGGAGAAAAGTTGAGCAAGAAAAAGAAAAAAAAAATTATGAAAAATGCGAGAAAAGGGAAAGTGAAAATGAGAAAATCAAATGTAACTTTTTTCGGTTTCTTAGATAAATTTGAATCAAAATTCCCTATCTGAGCCCCATTACAACCCTCAAAAAGTCCTTCGTGATCCAATATCGAGTGATAAATGCCTTGTGGAGAGTGATGATGCAATGACTATGGTTTGTGGTATAACATGCTTAAGATAGGAACATCACTCTTTATGAGATTACTTTTTTATTTCTTTAATGCACCGTGTTTCTTATATCATGTGAGATCTTTTTAAAACTTATTGTTATTCCATCTCACATGTGAGTGAAACTGTAGACCATTCATCAGAGTGACTTTGTTGTGAGTGAATACCTAAAGTGAGGATTGAGTCGAGACTTGGGATCCGACGATTTCCGGTTTGGATTAATCCAGAGATAAAACAATTTAAGTATTGGCACATGCACACACAACACTCTAAGCATGGATGAAAGATTGGTTTAAGGATCAAAGCATTGGATTGATTGGAATAAATAACAGTAGAATTGTTATGACATCGGTATTTGAAAAATAAAAGTTTGCATGCTGAAATTGATTATAGGTTTCAATTTTAAAATGTATATATTATATGAAAACTGTAGACACCTAAATCTGGCCCAAGGCCCAATCGAAATATACTTCAAGAGAGGCGCACCCTTGAGCTTCCAATATCATTTCCCAAACCCTTAGGAATCATCCTGAACCCTTAGGAATCAGCCCCAACCTTCCTGGACTCCTTAGAATCCGTCTCGGAACAGCTTATGAACCCTCCAGAGAAGTGGTTGGAAGGAGGAGTGTTAAAGTTTACACAGATGTATACTAGGGCTTAGTTATATTCCATTGGAAAGAAGACTTCCCCAGCTTTCCAACAAGCTAAGAATTACCTCAATCCGAGTTGTACTTCAAAAGTTATGGCGACCTGAAGAATGCATAAAAGTTGCCCCTGGCTGCAGTGCATGGCGCATGAATTACACACACCAAGCCTTATTTTCCCATAAATGGCTTGGCGTGTATATTACGCATGCCAAGTACAAGTGGGCCCCCAGCAGGCTCTGAACTTCTCTGGCACTATAGCAATGTTTGGCGTGTGTAAAACACACGCTAGGCTTAGCTACAGTAACTGTTGGTTTTTACCCGAATTTCACTATTAGGGTTTGACTTATTAGCCATCTCAATGTTTAGGGTGGGTTTCATTATGACTATTGCACCCCTGTTTACCCTATTTGCTACCCTCTAGTCATTTGAATCCTCACCCTATCATCTACCATTGAACCTATCCTCACACATATCCATAACCTTAAAAACCTAGGAAACCTTAGATGTTTGGATTACCTAATTGCTAATCCTAATTAGCCCTTAAGCACCCCCCTAACCTCCCTTTTTCCTATAAAAAGAGAGGCACCCCTCCCTTTACAAAGGCTAGAAAAAAATTCAAAAGAGAGAAAAGATTAAGAGAGAGTTTTCCTCTCCTTTGGTCCAACATTTTCATACAAAAATCTCCTAGTTTAGGTGAGTGCTACCCCCCTAGCCCTCCTCTCCTACCCCTTAGCTACCAAACTTCAGAGGTTAGAACCCACTCTTCCATCATCCAAGCCATTGGAAGCTCATCAAGTGCACCTGCATGAAGGTCCACAAGTGTGCTACAAGGGCCCGAGAGCTCTGACTCTTGGGTAGGGGTACCCTATCCAAGAGCCTTTGGCGTGAATCGGTTAATCAGAGTCATATTTGACACTTCGGTGAATTTAATATTTATTTGAGGTTTCTCGGGATACCAAAAGCTCCAGGTGGCGAGTCTAGGTTTTTTATTAAACGAGCGCATCGTCGCGACAGATCGATGAGATCCACAGTTGCATAGATGGCGACTCTACTAGGGAGTAGCTAGTAGAGCTTTCCCTTGAAGTTTGTCCTTTTTGTCATTTTCACTAACATTTGCTTATGTCTCTTCTAATTTTTCACCCACTCCTATGATTTCATTGATTTTTCTCACCCCTACAATTCGGTCTTGTTATTACTTACCCCTACTTTTTTGTCATTTACGTGCCTTAGCCAATTGGCGGGCCTACTTGAATATCGTCTTTACCATTCTTTTATTTTCCGTCATTTACATGCCTTAGCCAATTGGCGGGCTTACTTGCGCATTTACAAGCCTTAACCGTTTGGTGAGCCTATGTGAGCATTTAATTTATTGCAATCATATCGTACCAGTGAACGTCAGCCCGTAGAGGCGGCACGGGACCATCACCCCCGATTTTTGGAATTTAAAGCAAAACTCCCTTAAAAATAAAAAAAATAAAATTGAACCAAGAAGGTGACTTAATTGAATTTTGTCGGGGGTAGATTTTATCAAGGGTTGGAAGTTTTAGGCAAAGATACAAATACCCGGTTCTTAGTACTGCGGTAGCCCCTAGTGGTGATGATTTGAAAAAGTACCACCCCATACAGTATCTGAGAAGGCGCTTACGCCAGAGGTATATAGGGTGGGTAACTGATCTTGTTACGAAGCTTAAAACCATGGGGGAATGAGTTAGTTGACCCGAATCAACCCTGTATCCCTAGGCTTGGTGAGGAGGGACCCGTTACAATGCAAAACTTTGTCCCCGGATGCATTGCTTTCAGAAAAACTAGAAAAAGAGACTGAATTCGAGCTTGTTGTTCTACTGCTTATATAATTATACACTCTGTTTATAATTGGCGTGTGTAAAATACACACAAAGCTTAATTTTCCCAGAATTGCTCTAGCGTGTATATTACACATGCCAAGCCAAAACTGAACAGAATTAGCTTGGCGTGTATAATACGCACGGCAATCCATATTCTCTAGAATTTGGCCTGGCACATATAATGCATACGCCAAGCCTGTTCTAGGCTTGGCAGCCCGAATCTGAAGCCATTATCACCTCCTCGAGTCCCCCACTTAGTGGTTTAGCTCCTCTGGTAGGTCTCACACTCTTCGACACCCAATACGCCGTCGCAAGTCAAAAGAGGGTAACTTCTTATTGACTGGCTTTGGGGGATCGGGTTGTTTGCATTGTTTCTCATGCCTTCAATTGATCAAAGGTTTTCCCTTTAACTCTTCCGAAGCACGCCGAGATCCCCTCGCGGGAGTTATTTAAGGTACAAATACCACCCGAAAGGGGAACTCCAATGCCCCAGAACCCGTACTAAAGGTTCATTTGTTTTATCCAAAAATAATCAAAAATCAAAATAAAAAATCAAGAAAAAATTAAAACTCCTAAGAAAAAAAACACCTGTAGTGCCGACACAACGACATCGCCTTACTCTCCGTCATCCTACAGAGGGAGAAGGAGAAAGCTTTACGGGCCCCATCCGAAGCACCCGTACCCCACCCGCCACCAAGCCATGTCGTGGGTAGTGGATCAGGCATACGCCAATCTCGATTCATCCCCGTCACATTCCCCAACCCATTCCCATGCGGAAGAAGTCTTCACATCCATCCCCCTCACCCAATCCCCATTTACCGTCACCGGGCCCTTCGGTGCACCCATTTTCCCATCCACCGCCGCCCAAAACACCCAAAATCTGACACCCCATTTTTCCTCATTTTCCCAAACCATACCCATCTCCAACTCCATGTCCATTCTAGATCCATCCCACATTCCATCCACATTCACCCATGACCTGCCCCAATTTCCCACCTTTACCACCATGCCCCATTTCTCATCCCCCCAATCTATACCAAATTTTTTCGCATTTACCCATACCACATCCACTTTCTCTAACCCACCACACATCCCCCCGTTTACCTAGGTCATGCCCAATTTTACCAGGGCCATACCCGATCTTTCCCACACATCCACCTCATCCACACCCCACATCCCCTTAAGTGAACCATCTCCATCCACCCCCTCTCTAATGGCCATGATAGGTGAGATGGTCCAGACCTACACAACTTGGAAGGCCTCTCAAAACAACTTCCCTCCCCCACCCCACACACCTCTGAACCCATCCCATACATTATCAAATCTTCATGCCTCATTCCCCCATGACCCTTATCAACCCCCCATCATCCCTACCCTTCAAGCCCCCCATATATCAGGGGACCCATGGAATAGGCACTAAGGCCCAATAAGTCAGACCCATCAAGGCCCAACAGGCTAGACCCACCAAGGCGCAATGGTCCAGACCCACCAAGGCCCAATGGCCCAAACCCATAAAGGCCTAATGGCCCACACCCATCAAGGCCCAACGGGTCAAACCCACCAAGACCCAACAAGCCAGACCCATCAAGGCCCAATGGGCCAGACCCACCAAAACCCCATGGTCCCGACCCATCCGGATCCTATGACCCAAACCCATCCAGGCTCCATGCACTACACCCAAGCCCAACCAGGACCAAACCTTGGATCTTCATACCCATACCCACCACAACTCCCGCAATATCTCGCTCACCCACAAGCCTCCCACACGACCCAATACGGGTATTCGGCACCTGCCCTTCATCAACCCCAATTCACCCATCCCCATGCACCTCAAGTCCATCCCCAAGTATCCCTCCAAACTCAATGGCCTCATCAGGTCTTAAACCAAAATCTAACCACCACTTATCCCATCATTCCACCAAGCTTCCCCCATGTGTAGTGGTCCCACCCAACACCCCTCCAAACTACTCAACACTAATAGGAAAATCTCACCCTTCCCCAATTTTATGAAGGCCCACAGTATGAGGAAGATGAGATAAGAAATAGCGGGGCTTACATAGGGGCACACACAAGCATCCATCCTCCACCACCCACAATCACCAACCCCCCGGCAACATAGAGTGAATGGAGACCGACAATTGAAAGAGCGGCACCACCATCTAAAGAATCAGAGCAGCTAAAATAACAACTGGACAAAATCTAGAAACAATTGATGAAAATTAGTGGAACCAAAATTCACACCACAGACTTTTCTGATTTGTGCCTATTCTCCTAAGTCCCCTTACCCCTAAAGTTCAAAGTGCCTACCTTTGACAAATATAATGGCATAGGCAACCCTATTGCACACCTCAAATCCTACTATGGAGACATGTGTCGGTATGGGGCAGATGAGCATTTGCTCATAAAGGTCTTCCAAAAAAGCCTTACGGGCCCGGCTTTAAGATGGTTCATGTCGTTGGAACCTTCAACGATCAAAACATGGAAAGACCTGACCCACTTGTTCTAAGAACAGCATATCTACAACATAGACATTGAGCCTAGAAAATCTGACCTAGCTTGATTAAAGCAGAAGCCCAAAGAAGCATTTAGTGATTATCTTGGGCGATGAAGGGCGCTGGCATCTGAAGTCCAGAACAGAATACCTGACGATTAGCAAATTGAAATGATATCAAAGAACACCCTGCCAGTCATCTCGGACTTCTTAGTATACCAACAGCAGTCCACCTTTATTGAATTGGTTAGGAATGCCAATCGCTGTGAGGATACGATAAGAGAAGGGCATTTGAATAAAACTATAAACAGTGGGGTCCGGAGGTTCGTCGATCAGAGGAATGAAAGAAGAACTGGGGCAGATGTACAAACAATTGGCAACATGCGACCCAATATCAGCACAATCCCATTCCAATTTAGAGCAGCCCAACAAACCCCAACCAGAAGCGAGCCGATGTAGAGAATTGGAAATAGCGAAGGGGCACAGATGACCCCAAAACAGAGAAAAGCCTATTTTGATCGAATCTTCACACCCTTGGGGCAGGCACTAAATATCCTGTTGCCTTCGTTAATTGAAAAGGGTCTGGTCACAGCACTCCAGTCACGCCGAATCCAATCCCGAGAAATTATGACCCTAACACCCATTGCAACTTCCATCAGGGATCGGGCCACCCAATTGATCATTGTTTTCCTTTAAAACATGTAATACAAGACTTGACAGAGGCCAAAAAGATCATCCCTCCAACACTTCCCCAAGCCAGTCAGCATGCCAATATACACCAGGTGCCACTACACCCACACCTACCAGGAGGGGCAGGCCCAAGACCTACCATCAGCACATTGGAAGAAGATAAGGAGGAATTTGATCCATCGGATTATATCCATGCTCAGGAGGATTTTATGGCACCGCGGCAGAGAGACCAAGAAGATATAAGTATTGGGGTGATCGAACCCTTGAATTTGGCAAATCACTTTTCCACGCCACAAACAGAACCCTTAGATCTTAGGGTATATTTCCCATCACCGCCTCCGGTCAATTATGTCCAAATCAACTCCTATCAACCATACCCGGCAGCCCTGAGCAATTCCCCGATGGCCGATTTTATCCCCCATGTCCCTCCATCACCAACCAATTATCAGTGGCCCACCCCTCCCATATTAGCCCCCATACAGTCATCCGCCACCCCCAATAACCCCCTTTGGCCCACCTTTTCCACCCTTCTAGAAGTTAACTAGGTATTACCCACCTTTCCAATGCCATCAGTACAAGCACATCAAATACCCATTGTCATTCCATTCCAGATCCTAGGACTAACTTATGATCCTCATCAGGTCCCACTCATTTATAGTCAAATAGATATTAATGCTGATAGCAGCAGGGACAAGGCAGTTGATTTTGTCACCAAGTCAGGAAAGATCTCCAACCAACTCGATGCACCAGTACTAGCACCAGTCCAACCAGAGGGGAAGAAAGATGCAACTGTGGTAAACTCATTTGAGAAGATGAGCCGAGAACACATACCTAAAACCCAGCTAAGAAGAATGTCAGCCCATATCATAGTTTGGGATTTAATAATGACATCCCCGCTTCATTTTCAAGCTCTTATGGGGCATTAAAAATGCACATGTATCTCTTCAAGTAAGCCCGGATGTTGATTTACCAGAGGAGGGAAATAATCATTCTAAATCCCTCAATATCACTGTAGAAACTAGAAATATGGTAATCACATTAGTATTGATCGACAATGGGTCTGCTTTGTATGTGTGTCCCCTGAGAACAACCACCAAAATAGTGGTACATCCTTGTATGTTGAGGCTAACAAAAACCAGTGCCAGAGGGTTTGATAACACAAGGAGAGAGATAATCGAGGAAGTTGATCTTGAGCTCGTAATCGGGCCAATGACCTTTTCCATACCTTTCCAAGTGATGAACATCAGGTCCTCCTTGAACCTGCTATTAGGGCACCCTTAGTTACATCAGGTCAGGGCAATACCTTCAACATTGCATCAGAAACTTAAGTTTGTGACTGAGCAGATGATCATCACCATCATAGGTGAAGGGCATGGTGAAAGAAAAAAATCCACCCAAAACATTGAGAACCCAAAGGTATTAGATGTGCCGCACACAATCAAAGATGCATATCTCCACAACTTCGAATATGAGGTATCAGCGGTAGTCCCAGAGCCCCAGAAAACATCACCTTGAAAATCGAAGGCGAATGGTCGCAGCGGTGGCCATGCTCTAGAAATGGGGCTATAAAAAAGGTAAGTGGATGGGATCCCGATTACAGGGCAAAAGAGAGTTTGCTAGGGCCCAGGATGGCCAGCAAGTAAGATTTGGGCTAGGCTATAAGCCCACTGAAGAAGAAGTAAGATAGGCCAAGGAGAAGGCTAGAGCAATTGCTGCAGCAAAAGCCATGGGAATAAGCTTAGAAGAAGAACCTCGTCCTAGACCTCACATCAGGGAGACCTTTGTAAGCGTAGGGATCGTGAAGATTGATTAGAATGGGGCAGCACAGTTAACCCCACATAAACCAGTAGCCCCCGTCCACCCCACAAATCCTCAAATTGTTCCCCCCAACCTAGAAGTAGACCTAGCCACTCTGTCCCTCTTTGAGGAAGAATTTTCTATACATGCACAATCTCCCCCTATGGTAAAGCACCATAGGACCTTGCTGACATTTGAGGATAGAGTCCCAGACGAACCTAGGATCAACATGATGGGAGCTGACTCCAATGAACGATATCAGTCAACCCCCTCCATCCAAACAGGTAAAGGAGCAGCACCACAGGTACAGAATTGGGCGTCAATGTCCCAAACTCTGGAAGTGGCAAGTGGCCTGAAATTCAGCACCCATTTTCTAAAAAAAAATAGCCTATAAAAAGTGGGATAAGCCCTTGGCAGGCAATACCATGTATATATAGGGACTTGGTTTGCCAAGAGCCCCTCTCCAAAGAAAAAGAAAAATCTAAAAAAGTAGAAAAAATGGAAAATCCAAAAATATTATCTTTCAAAATTCCCAAGAAAATCGAAGAATATGATGCCTTAATCAAAAATCCCGTCTCACGTGAAGTCGACCCCTTTCCTGTAGAAGTACAAGAAGAGGTAGGAGTCACGAGTTTGGATGAGGAAATCCCTACTGAGGAGCTCCCTAATGAACTCTTTGAACGATTTTTTGACTTTGGGCATGGTCCTACCCCTATCGTAGAGGAAACAAAGGATGTCAATCTAGGGATCGAGGAGACTCCTAGAATCACCAAGATCGGAATATCGCTATCTCCCGAGGAAAGAAAAGGCATGATTGATTTCCTTCGGTTATACCAAGACATCTTCACATGGTCATATGAGGGCTTACCTGGTTTGGACACCGATTTGGTCGAGCATGAGTTGCCACTCTACCCTGATGTTAAGCCGGTCAAGCAGAAGTTGAGACGTCTCCGACCAGAATGCATGCTGAAAGTAAAGGACGGCGTCATCAAGCAATATGATGTAGGATTTCTCATGGTCTCTAAGTATCCTCAGTGGTTATCCAATATCATCTCGGTACCAAAGAAGGATGGGAAGGTCTGCATATGCATTGATTTCAGGAACTTAAACAAAGCAAGCTTGAAGGATGACTTCCCTTTGCCACACATCGATATCTTGGTCGATAACACCGCCAGGCATTGGATGTTGTCATTTATGGATGGATTCTTCGGATACAATCAGATCAAGATGGAAGAAGCAGACCAAGAGAAGATAGTGTTCATCACCCCTTGGGGAACTTTTTGCTATTGGGTCATGTCGTTCTGGTTGAAGAATGCCGACGCAACATACTGAATAGCCATGACGGTGCTATTTCATGACATGATGCACCGAGAGATTGAGGTATACATCGACAACGTGATCGCCAAGTCACTAGAGAGAAGTGACCATTTGATAAACCTCCAAAAGCTGTTTGAGAGGCTTAGAAAATACAGGCTATGTTTGAATCCTCATAAATGCGCATTCGGCGCTATGTTAGGAAAGTTACTAGGATTCATTATCAGCAAGAGAGGTATCGAAGTTGATCCAGTCAAGGTAAAAGTCATCACGAAAATGCCACCACTGTCTATTCAGGAGATCGAAGGGTTCTTGGGTAGGATACAGTAATCAGTCGGTTCATCACACAACTCACTCCTATCTGCACACCGATTTTCAAACTACTGAGAAAAGATTCACCTGTTGAGTGGAATGACGACTATCAAGTAGCATTTGATAAGATCAAAGGCTACCTTCTCAGCCCACCAGTTTTAGTACCACCCAAGCCGGGGAGACCACTCTTAATGTATCTCTCCACGATAAAAGTATCGATGGGATATGTCCTAGGGCATCATGATGAGATAAGAAGAAGAGAGCAGGTCATCTACAACCTGAGCAAGAAATTTACTGACTACGAGACACTCTTTTCTCATCTGGAGAAAGCATGCCTGGCTCTCATATGGGCTACCTAAAGGCTCTGCCATTCCTTGTTATCCCAGGTCATTCTACTCCTACCACGAATGGATTCGTTGAAATACCTATTCGAAAAGTTGGCTCTCACTAGTCGAACCGCTCGCTGGCAGTTTCTGTTATCAGAATTTGACATCACGTACATCACTCAGAAGTCCATCAAGGGGCAGGCACTAGCTAATCATTTTGCTGGCAATCCCTTACTAGATTATGAGCCTTTAAGAACTGAATTCTCAGATGAGGATATCTTGTTTTTGACAGAGGACCATATCGTAGAGACAGAGAAATCCTGGGTAATGCACTTTGATGAGGCGGCAAATGCCAAAGGTCAAGGAGTCAGTGCTATTTTGATTTTGCCAAAAGGATCCCACGTACCAATTTCCATCAAACTCAATTTCCCCTGCATCAACAATTTGGCCGAGTATGAAGCTTGTGCAGTAGGCCTGCAAGCAGCTTTGTACCTGGATGTAACTCACGTTAGCGTATTTTGTGACTCACAGTTGATCATATGCTAGAAAAATAGAGATTGAAAGATAAAGGATGAGAAGCTGATCCCATACCATGAGCACCTCAAAGATCTGATAGCGTGCTTCGATAATGTTACTTTGTCCTATGTCCCACGGGTAAGAACTCGCTTTGCCGATGAATTAACAACTTTGGCCTCAATGGTAGAAATCTCCCATGGAGTCGAGATGAAGTTGATCATGATTGAACAAAGAAATGAGCCATCCTTCAGCCTCCAGGTTGAGGAACCTACAAGGTTAGATGACGAACTTCCATGGTTCTTAGACATCAAGAATTTCCTCGAAACCTGTACTTTCCCCAATGGTACGTCCAAGACGGACTATCCAACGTTTAGCGATTAATTATGTCAACTGTGGTGAGTGCCTCTACAAGTGATCATACAACAATATCCTGCTTAGATGCCTTACTAAAGGCAAGGCAGCCAACATCATGAACGAGATCCATGAGGGAGTATGCGGAGCCCACGTCAACGGACATATGCTTGCATAGAAGATTCTATAGCAGGGATTCTTCTGGACCACCATGGAAACTTATTGTTGCAGGCACATTTAGAAGTGCTACAAATGCCAAGAACACTCCAGTCTAATACATGCTCCTGCCATTGATCTACACAGCATGACCACTCCTTAGACATTCACTACATGGGGCCTCGACGTCATCGGAAAGGTCAACCCAAAAGCAACTAATGGGCATCAGTTCATCCCCGTCGCCATCGATTACTTCACCAAAATGGGTAGAGGTTCGCATCTTATATGAACATCACGACCAGCCACGTTGAAAAATTCATCAAGAACATCGTTTGTCGGTTTGGCCTACCCAAGGACATTATCATGGATAATGGCACCAACTTTGCGAACAAGCGCATTAGGGCTTTCTGCGAACAATACAAGATCAAGCACCATCACTCGTCACCTGATTGATTGTAAACCAATGGGGCTGTGGAGGCCGTTAACAAGAAAATCATTTGCATCCTTGAGAAAATGGTTGTTACCTACCAAGATTGGAGTGAAAAGTTATCATTTACAATATGGGCCTATCGAACATCAATCCGTACTATTACAGAGGCAGCACCATTTTCTCTTGTGTATGGAACCAAGGCAGTTCTTCCAGTTGAAGTTGAAGTACCCTCACTCCGCAATCTCATGGAATCAGGCCTACATGAGGCTAAAAAGGAGAGGTCTCGCTTTGAGCGGCTAAACTTGCTAGACGAGAAAAGACTCCTAGCCTTGTGCTATACCCAAGTTTATCACGGCCGAATTGTACGCTTTTACAACAAACATGTATGCGATTAAGATCTGAAGGTGGGAGACACCGTACTCAAGAAAATCTTCTTCTCCCTCCATACTGATCCAAGAGGGAAGTTCAGGCCCAACTGGGAAGGACCTTATGTCATTCTGAGAAGTACTCCTGGGGTACACCGTCTGCCTCGCCACCATGAATGAAGTTCACTTTCTTGAGCCTATCAATGCTGGATACATCCGACATTTCTATTCCTAAGTCTCCTGTGGTAGGATAAGGATTGATAAGATGGGTACATGACTGCGTAAGGAACCAGTAAAAGAGGCCATCAGTTCAAAGCCAAGTAGCCAAAACGTGGCCCTAAACATTTATACCCCTTTGCTATCCCTGTTGAGCTAAAGGTCGTTCCTTCATTAACCCCTCCCAGAAAAAGGAAAAAAATATGTGTATACACCATCAAAAGAAAGAAGAAAAGAGTTACCATAAAATCCAAATCCAAAAAAATCAAAAAAGTAAAATCCCAAAAAGAGGACGTCTGAAAAAAAAAGAGTAAAAAGAACAAAAATTGAAAAGAAAAAATGGGGCATGTATAGTTAAAATTTCCCAAGGAAGAAGTGTATTATGACAACTGGAACTCTATCAAGGAAACCTTTTAAACCCGTAATACCTTAAAAATTCCTAACCTTACCCATGGCCAAGATACATCCCTGAATAAAGCCCTCTTTAAGATTCACGACTAGTCACAGTATCTATTGAGTTAGCACAAGCCAAACTATGAGACAAACAAAAGAATTCCATCCAGCCGGCTATGACAGAATCGACGTCCATGTCATGGCCTTTGATAAAGTAAAAAAAAAAAAAAAAAATACAAGCTCAAAGCAAGATGGACGTAGTGAAAACCTGAAAGGGCGCCATGGGTAAAAACAACAAGCTTGTGTGGACCAGGTGAAAACCTTAAAAGGCGCTTGGGCTAAAAATGTATACCCATAGACGTAGTGAAAACCCGAAAGGACGCTACGGGTAAAAAAGAGTGAAATAACGGGCATGACGAAAACCCACCTTGGGCATTGTGAGTAAAAAAGGAAAAAATGAAGAAAAGAAAAGGAAGAAGAAATAGAAAAAAGGAGAGGAAAGAGAGAGGAATCCTTCACTCACCTTCCTGTGCTACCTAATTCCTTGCTGGGCCGCTCATGTTAGCTCAAATCAGGTCACAACCAAGAATGTCTTAAATAGCTGCACCGTCAAACATATGACCCAGGGTAAAGAGAAAAGGTCAATTTGATCCAAAGGGGCGGATGTTCTGGCCTCTGTAAAATTGCTGACCTCACTCGTATCCAACCACGTGAAGGTGTTCGACTAAGCTCAAAATTGGGATCTGTTTGCTTCCCCTTACGTTTAAGGCACCAAAAAAAAATAACCAACAAAAACACAAAAGAATAATAGTAAAAAGAGATAATAAACTTTCCTTTCCTATATTCAGGCTAGCACTGTGCACGCCCCACTCCAGGATGATTGGATTGATGACCGGAAAGACCACTTTTATAAGAGATAATATATTTTTCTTTCCCATTTTTCACACCCACACTGTATGCACCATCACAGGGTGAGGAGGGCACTTTTGCGAAAGATAATAAATTTTCATTTCCTATTTTAGGCCGCACTCTGTGCACTGCATCTCCAAAGGAGTAATCGGAACAATACCAAGTTTCCCATTTTACAAAAACAAAAAAAATTAACAAAAATAAAAAATAAAGCAAAGCAAAACATGTATAAACATACAAAAAAGAGAAGAAAGTCTTTCTTTTTTCCAACAAACAAAAACCCAAAAATATATACACAATAAACATGCAAAAACAGAAAAAAATAATATAAATAAATAAAAAAAACATCATCTTCGTGCACGGCACAAACAAAAAAAGACCATCTCGATCCACGCAAAAGAGAGGAAAGAAAAGCCCCTAATCACATCAACGTATGGAGAAAAAGAGTAGGGAATCACTAAAAAAATCAAAAAATCATCATATTTTTGCTCAAAATCAAGGCCAATGCACATGGAAGAAATCAAATGAGTCATAAATAATTCTACTTGCAAGAAGAATCACTCATTCATCATCTAAAAATGCAAGAATCCTAACCACATTGCAAAAAAATTCAAGAAAAATCAAAGGAAATGAGGTTAGAACAATGATCACCTTCAAAAGAATGGTTCCTTGATCCGGCGTGGAGCGTGCGTTTAATCGGCAAGAGGGAACACCGGCAGAAACGCAGCTCAAATCAATGCAAGGGAACCCTAGGAGGAAGTTCCATTTTGGTTTGGGGTAGGGGGAAGAAGAGGATTTTGAAAAAAGCCCCTTTGGGCTCGGGCTCGGGTGTTTTAACTTTCCCCCCCATAGTTTTGGCTTGGCGTGTATAAAATACACGACAAGCAATGTTTGGCCCCAATTTGGTCTGGCATGTGTATTAACATGCCAGGCTATTCCTGGCCAGATTTGGCCTGGCGTGTATAATACATGCCAGGGTATTCTTGGCCCATTTTGGCTTTGCTTGTGTATTGTACACACCGAGTCTGATCCTCCCCAGACCCGAAGTGGTGCACACACCCCCAAACGGCACATCGATCTCCATTCAATCTGCTCGGAAGGCTGTGCTAGAATTAGTGGTTCAGGATCGATGAGCATGCTCAAAGCCTCGAACATACAAAAATTCACATAAAATAACAAAAAAATCCCATAAAATAACATAAAAAAAAAATCACATAAAATAATAAAAAAATTCACATAAAATAACACAAAAAATCACATAAAATAATAAAAATTCACATAAAATAACAAAAAAAAAATCCACATAAAAATAAATATATATAATAACAAAAATAATTATACGAAAAATAACAAAAAATAATAATAGCATACACATATGGATATGTATCTTCCAAAAGCAACATGTACTCTCAAAAAGTGTTGCGACATCATTTCACTCCGCTCGGGTAGTCATGCTAAATTGATTTCGAGATCGATGGGTTGCCCAAAGACCTCGAACCCTGCTTCACGCAGGGGCACTTGTGGCCAATCAAATGGCGCAATCAATGCCTCATATGATTGGACACAAACTGCAGATCTTCGCATATTTGCTTCACACCTATCTTTAGGTATGGGTCAATCACCCCCTCACTTACAGAGCTATTTTATTCAGAATAAAACTTGAACATCAAACATCTTCAATCATCTCGAGAAGCGAATATTTTTTTTTTACATATTGGGCTTTCGCAACTCTCTCCATCTCGGTTATGCCCAGTAATGTTGCTAAGCGCTTAGGGACCGAAGACCTTGAGGAACAAACATTTTTCCCGACATACGGGGCTTTCCTTTACTCACCATGTTACCCACTTGATGCTTGAGGTTCGTTCTGAATACGGCAGACCCATCAGTGATCCCTTCTGCCTCTTCGAATGTCTCTTGTCTTTGGCATTCGATCATTAGTGATCGGATATCAAAGAGGGGCACCTGTAGACACCCAAATCTGGCCCAAGGCCTGATCGAAACATACTTTGAGAGAGGCGCATCCTCATGCTTCCGATAGCATTTCCCAAACCCTTAGGAATCATCCCCAACCTTCCCAAATCCTTAGGAATCATCTCGACCCTTAGGAATCAACCCCAACCTTTCCAAACCCCTTAGAACCTGTCTCGGACTAATTTCTGAACCCTTTAGAGCAGTGGTTGGAAGGAGTGCTAAAGTTTATACAAATCTTTGCTGGGGCTGAGTTATATTCCATTAGAAAGAGAACTTCTCCAGCTTTCCAAAAAGCCAATTATCACCTCAATTCGAGTTGTACTTCAAAAGTTACGACGAAATGAAGAATGCTTAAAAGTTATCGCTGGCTGAGGTGCATGGCGTGTGTATTACACATGCCAGGGCATTTTTTTCTCAGAAATGGCTTGGTGTGTAATTACACACACCAAGTACAGGTGGGCCCCCAGCGGTCTCTAAACTTCTCTGGCACTGTAGTAATGTTTGGCGTGTGTAAAATACACTTCAGGCTTAGCTACAGTAACTGTTGGTTTTTTCCTGAATTTCACTTTTAGGGTTTGACTTATTAACCATCTCAATATTTAGGGTGGGTTTCATTAGGACTGTTGCACCCCTATTTACCCTATTGTAACCCTCTAGTCATTTGAAACCTCACCCTATCATCTACCATTGAACCTATCCTCACACATATCCTTAACGTTAAAAACCTAGGAAACTTTAGATGTTAGGATTACCTAATTGCTAACCCTAATTAGCCCTTAAGGACCCCCCTAGCCTCTCATTTTCCTATAAATAGAGAGAGGCACCCCTCCCTTTATAAAGGCTTGAAAAAAATTCAAAAGAGAGAAAAGATTAAGAGAGAGTTCTCCTCCCCTTTGGTGCACCATTTTCATACAAATTCCATAACTTCAAAGTCTCCTTTAGACCCTACCTTTCATAAAAAATCTCCTACATTAGGTGAGTGCTACCCCCCTAGCCCTCCTCACCTACCCCTTAGCTAGCAAACTTTAGAGGTTAGAACCCACTCTTCCATTATCCAAGCCATCGGAATCTCATCAAGTGCACCTACGCTAAGGTCCACAAGTGTACTACAAGGGTTCGAGAGCTCTGGTTCTCCCCTCTACTCCTCTACCTTCCTTGCTTTTCCTTTATCTAACCTATTACGTCGCCAAATTTTTGGTATTTGACGAGAGCTTGATAGGATCATAGTACCTTCGGGCAAGAGAAAGTGCTATTTTTTTTCATATTCATTTAGGCCATAAGTAGAAACCACTTTTGAGAGAGTTGATCGGGTGCCTAACACCTTCCTGATCGATAACCAAAGCCCCTACCCAGGAGCCTTTGGCATGAATCGGTTAATCAGAGTCATACTTCACACTTCTGTAGACACCCAAATTTGGCCCAAGGCCCGATCAAAATACCTTTCGAGAGAGGCACACTTCTGGGCTTTTGATGGCATGTATGGAACCCTTAAGAACCACCCTAGAACCCTTAGGAATCACCCCAAACCCTTAGAAATTATCCTAGATCCCTTAGGAACCTACCCCGAACCTTTAGAAACCAATCTCGACCCTTAGAACCCATTCCGAACCCTAAACCGAACCCTATCAAGCTATGAATGAGGACGGGTGCACTGGAACTAGCAATGGCCATCTACTATGAACAAATCTCATATCATTGAAAAGTAGAGGGTGTCAACGTTCCAATGGTCTAAGAATTGCCCCAATTGGAGTTGTACATCAAAAGATACGGCGGTCCGAATCCGGAGGACAAAAGAGTAAAATCAGGTGGGCCCCCTCCTAGGGATTTGGTGCAACTAATAGTTGCGCTAGGCTATGTCTCCCCAGAAATGGCTTGGCGCAACTAATAGTTGCGCCAGTGATAACTTTGCCTGGTGCAACTATTAGTTGCGCCAGGCCACTTCTCTCAGGATTTAAGCCTAGCGCAACTAATAGTTGCACCAGTATTAATTATGGACCCCACCTCAGATAGCCAACTTCCAGGCACTGTTTAGCTCTTAAGTAGCCTCCTAACCCACCCTTTTCCTATAAATAGAGCCCCCCCACCCCTTGGTTTAGGGGTTGAGAATTTCTACCTAAGAGAGAACGAGCTGAAAGTGAGAAGATCTTTCTCCCTTTGGTGCACACTTCCCATACAAAAACCAGAAATCTAAACCTCTTCTCCACCCTTGTTTTTCATGAAAAACCTCTAGGTTAGGTGTGTGTTCTATCCTAGCACCCTCCCTCTACCTCTTAACTATCTCTCCTAAAGAGAAAAGCTTTGAAAAAGTTAAAATTGAACCAAGTTAGGGAGCTTAATTAATTTATTTTTACGGGATAGATTTTAAATGGGTTAGGATTAGGCAAACACACAACCACCCGGGTCTTAGTATGGCGGCAGCCCCTAGTGGTGATGATCCAGAAAAGTCCCAGCCCTCCTAGTATCTAAGAAGGCACTTGCGTCGGAGTTATATCGGGTGGGTTCCTATTCTGAAGCTTAAAACCCTTGGGGAGCGCGCTAGCGAGTTATACCGGACTCAAACCCGTTAGGTGCGATAAGGAGAGAATCGATTGCCGAAAAATAGCTCAGTTCTCGAAAGCCCAGCTTCCACAAAAAACCTAAAAAGAGACTCATTTTGGGTTGCTGTCTCTGCTTTCATAACATTATGGAATCCCATTTTTGCTTGGCGCAACTATTAGTTGCACCAGTGCAAAAATTGGGAATTTATAATTGGCGCAACTAATAGTTGCGCTAGCTTTAAAATCCCACCTTTTAGCTTGGCGCAACTATTAGTTGCGCCAGTGTAAAAATGGTGCCCTGCCACCTGGGCGCATGTATTAGTTGCGCCAGGTCTGTTTAGCAGCACACCAGCCCGAATCTGTGGCCTTCACCTCCCGAGTCCCCCAATCAGTGTGCTTAGTGCCTTGTTTAGGCCTCGCCATCTCCGACACCTAATACACCCCCACCGATCAAAAGACGGCAACTTCTTTTTGGCTCATTCTGGGAGATCGGATTGTTTGCCTTGATTTTTGTGCCTTTAATAAATCGAAGGTTCTCCTTCGATTCTTTTGAAGTGCGTTGGAATCGTCGCCGCGGGTCTTGATTAAGGTACGAGGGCCACCCGAAAAGGGAATTTCAAGGCCTCGGAACCTTTGTTTTTCAAAACATTATTAAAAAAATTCAAAAAATATATAAAATCAAAAACCTAAAAAATATAGTTTATAGTGCCGGCATAACGACATCATCTTGCCCTCCGTCATCTCGTAGGGGAAGAAGGAGGATTTTTGGGCCTTATCCAAGGCACCGTTACTGACCCTCTCTCGAAGAATGTCGTGGGTAGTGGACCCGGTTTACGTCGATCCACTCTCATTCGGGAGAAGTTTTTTCCACCATCCCCCTCACCCAACCCCCCTTTACCGTTACAGACCCGTTTGGCACCCCCATTTTCCCAACCGACACCCCCAAAATATCCAAAGTCTAACCCCCCATTCTCCATCTTTTGTCCAAACCATACCCATGTCAAGTCCAGCCCATTTCCCTTCCACATCCACACAAAATCCTTTCTCCCAATCCATATCCGTGCCTCATTTCCCATCTTCCCCCTATAGGCCCGATCCACCCACATTCACATACACCAATTCCTCCCTATCCAACCTCCCATAAATCCCCCAATCTACCCGGGTCATGCAACTTTTTTATCGGGGCCATGCCCGGTTTCTTCCAAACATCCACACCCCACCAATCACCATCCCTAAGCATCCCTAATCCCTCCCCATCCTTTACCCCACCTCAACTCTCCAATCCACCCCATATCCCACCTCTTACCATGGCCATGCCCGATCATACCGAAGCCACGCCCAATTTCCCCTCTCCACCCCCCACATCCAATCCTTCTTCCATGACCATGATGGAGATGTTCCAAGCCTACTCCATGTGGAAGACTTCTCAAAACTCCTCCCCTCCTTCACTCCCCACATCCCTAAACCCATCTCACACCCTAGCCAATCTCCATGCCTCACTCCTCAAAGACCCCCATCAACCCCCCATAATCCACACCATCCAAACCCCCATTACCCACATGCCTCAAGGCCAAATGGCCCAAACCCTCTTTTCCCACATACCCCAAGGCCCATTGGCCCAAACCCCCTTGTCCCACATATCTCAGGGCCCCATGACCCACTACCCCACCACCCAAATCTACCCAGGGCCCATGGCCCATACCCACCAAGGCCCATTAGGCCAGATCCATCAAGGGCCCATGGTCCAGACCCATCAAGGGCCCATGGTCCAGACCCATCAAGGGCCCACGGCCCAAATGCTCAAATGGCCCATTAGGCCAGACCCATCAAGGGCCCATGTTCCAGACCCATCAAGGGCCCACGACCCAAACGCTCAAATGGCCCATGGCCAGACCCACCAAGGCCCATTGGGTCAAACCCACCATGGCCCATTTGCCCAAACCTATCCAGGCCCTTTGGCCCAAACCCACCAAAGCCCATTGGCCCAAACCTACCTAGGGCCCATGGCCCAAACCTACCAAGGGCCCCTGGCCCAAACCCATCAGTGGCCTATAGCACAAAATGAACAAGGCTTCATGGCCCAAACCCAAACTCCACACTCACACCATCCACAATACCGTCAACATTTCACCCAACCTTCAGGTCAAACCAATGCCTTACCCCAAACCCAATTTCCCCATGGCCCCACACTCCAAGGCCATCTTCAAACCTCCCCCCATACCCAATGGCCCCATCAGGCCCCTTGACAAAACCAAATTCCCATCACCCAACAAACCTTTCCTCACCCCAAATAGGCTCACCCCACCCCCACTCATGTCATTCCCAGTCCAACCCGGGCAACAACAATAAGAAAATCCCGCCTTCACTGCACATTATGCCGACCAACAATATGAGGAGGATGAGATTAGGAATAGCGGGGCCTACGCTAGGGCATTGACCAGCCTTAACCCTCCTCCTATAAATGCCCACCCCTTGGTGGCCCAAAGTGAAGTCCAGTCGATAATGGCCGAGAAAACGGCCCCTGCATCAAAAGAGTCAAAACAGCTGAAAGAACAGTTGGACAAAACATAGAAGCAACTAATGAAAATGGGTGGTGCTGAAATCCACGCCATGGACTTCACGGATTTGTGCTTGTTCCCTAAGGTCTCCCTGCCCCCCAAATTTAAAATGCCAGCCTTCGATAAATATAATGGCACTGGCAATCCTATTGCACACCTAAAGTCTTACTGTGGGGACATGTGCCAATATGGAGGGGATGAGAGACTAATAATAAAAGTCTTTCAAAAGAGTCTGACTGGTCCGGCTGGGAGATGGTTCACATCTTTAGAACCATCCATGATAAAAACATGGAGGGACTTGACACACCCCTTTCAAGAACAATATGTCTACAACATAGACATTGAGCCATGAAAGCCAGACTTGGCTTGCTTAAAACAGAACCAGAATGAGACCTTCAGCGACTACTTGGGATGCTGGAGAGCACTAATAGCTCAGGTCAGAAACAAAATTCCTGATGATGAGCAGATAGAGATGATCTCAAAGAATACTCTGCCAGGGATCTTGGTCTTTTTGGTGTACCAGCAGCAGTCCAGCTTTACTGATCTGGCGAGAAATGCTAACTGATGTGAGGATGCCATCAGGGAGGGTCATCTGAGTAAGAACATGCCAAGTGGCCCGAGTGGGGTTAGGACATTTTCGGAGTAAAGGAACGATAAGAGAACAGGGGGCAAGGTCCAGAACATAGCCAATACCAGGCTTAATAATAACATTATCCCATTTTAATTTCAGGTAGCCCCACTTGCACCAGTCAGGCCTGAGCAGATGCAGCGAATAGGGAATGGGCAAGGAATGCAAATGACTCAAGAGCAAAGGAGAGCCCGCTACGATCGAGTTTTCATGCCCCTAGGGCAATCGTTGAGTTTACTTCTGCCTTTGTTAGTGGAAAAGGGATTAATCACTATCTGTCAATCGCAACCTCCTCCTCACCTGATCCCAAAGAACTATGACCCGAATACCCATTGCAATTTTCATCAGGGTCCGGGTCACCCAACTGATCACTGCTTCCCATTGAAGCACACAATCTAGGATTTGAGCAACGTCGAGAAAATCATTCCTCCTACACCTGTTGGTACCCAGCTATGCTTTCTTTATTTGTTTGTGGTAAAAGAAATTTAAAATCAAAATAAAACAGGGGATGAAATCAGCACAACTGAGAAGTCCTAGACCTGCAAGATACAGGGTCCATTGTGGCAAGTTTTGATAAGTAAGAGTTTGTCCCATAGGGAAAGATGATCTACAGCTCCAAGGGAGCCATCTCTAGTAGTCCCTCCAGATCTGACTACAGATCTGGCAGTCCTTAAGGGAAGGGAGTTTAAGGTCACTTAGTTTACAGATCTAAGGTAGCCTAATGTCTAAACTACAGAGTGGGTTGAGAGGATGGATGGAGTGTGAAAAATAAATATAAAAGGGTGAGAAGTATGTTATTGAGCCTAGATTAGAGGAGTTTTGTAACTCAGATTCAGATATGATGTTATAGAAATCCTGTCCAATGGCTACGTTATCACCACTGGGGAGAAAGAATCCAACCCATCTCTGTGCCATGATTCAATCCCTTAAGGTTATAACCTGTCCACTCAAATGGTCATAGACTATCCCATAGGGGAACCACAATCCATAGATGGGCCAAAACAAGTTAATCATTGTAGGCACTATTTCATCCAGGCTACCAGCTCAAGAATCCATAGGGAACCTCAACCTCTAAAGCTCTATGTGTGGGGCTAAGGCTGTATAGGATCATGATAGCCCAGACACATAGAACTAGCAAGAGATTGAGTACAGCCTTCGATCTAGCTGTCCATTTCTTGAGTGAGGCTACAATGGTCCAGTCACAAGCTTACAACCTCTATAACCAGATCAGATCTAACATTTGATAGCAGATCTATACAAATATAGGGGAGTCTGCCTCTGTACAATCTCCCAGCAGGCTAATACAAGCTCAGGTGCAGAGAAGAAGGATCCATCTTGGATCGGTGGATTAGAATCACCCTAAGGCTATAACCTGTCCACTTGAATGGTCACAGACTATCTCAGAGGCTATCCTCCTCACGGAGCCCAAGACAAAACAAGAATATCGCTGCCACCACCATGGTCACAAGGCTACCAACTCAAGCTCCCATGGGGATTTCAGATCTAGTGGGTCCTGTAGTGGGGCTAAGGCTGTATAGGACCATGATAGCCCAGACACACAGGTCTCTTGGATCTGAGTGGCCCTTAGAATTAGTCCTCTATTGCTTTGAATCACAGCCAAAGCAATGGTGGATCACAAGGTAGCAGCCTTGCACAGAGTAGATCACATTCAAACACAAATCCCATAATGTAAAAATCCTATTACAAAACTTCCATTAAACTAGTTCAAAATGCATTCAAAGACATAGCCAGCAAGTGCTGGACTATGGAGAGAAGGAAAAAGAAAAAGAAAACTACTTACAGCTACAAAAGAAAAGAAAAATGATCTTAGATCCAGTTTCTAAGATATGAGATGTGTTCTAAGATATCTAAACCTAAGCTAAGTATGGGTTTATATAGCAGTGGTGTGGCGGCGCATTAGGGTTAGGAAACCCTAATTTTGACGATGCCACGTGGCCTAATAGTGATCCTTGGATGCCTCGGGGCACGTGCATGGAGATTTAAGCATGGGAGTGCGTGCCCTAATTGCTAGAAATTCCCAGAAAGTCCTCTGCTGAAGCGATGAAAGTTGAAGTTCAGAGCTTCGCTAGGTAGCTATTGTTTCCCAGACTTGTAGCGTGGTAGCTCTTGCTCTTCACGAGGATGGTTTGACATTGAAGTTTCAACCGTCGCAAGGTTGCCTTGGTTTGCTCTTCAGGCAGTTGCGCGATAGAGAATTACACTCTCGCTGGATTGGGCTTCGCGAGGTTGAGTAGACATCAAAGCCTCAGATGTCGTGAGGTTGGAGTTCAAGCAGTCGCGAGGTAGCTGTGCATTCGCTGGGTTGATCTTCGCGAGGATGGATTTGAATAGCGCAAGAACTACGCGAGCACTTCTCTTCAATGGACTTCACGAGTTTCCTCGCGAGGCTTTAATGAGTTCTGAACTGCGCGAGGTTCCATATCTTAATTAATCTTCGCGAGGATGGATCTGTCTTCAGAGGATGCTTTCTTCTGATATTTGCATCCTGCGACTACTGCGCGACAGCTGCGCGAAGAGTCTTCTGAAGCTCTCTCCTCAGCCATTCTGAGCGAACTACGTGAGGCATATTTCTCCTGAATCCTCTAAAGCTTGGGTCAGCTGCGCGAGGCTCATTTCAGGTCTGGATTTAGAGTCCATCCTTCTGAGGGACTTTTGGTGCTAAAACAGGCTCCTTAGCAGGATTCCTGGCCTTCTTTCACTGCTGATTATTACCTACATAAAACACTTAACAAGAACTTATTAGATGGCTAAGGGTCTAATCAAAGGTTAAGTTAAGGGGTGAAAAGTGGTACTTTTTAGGTCTTAACACACCCCCAAACCTAATCTTTGCTAGTCCCTTAGCAAAGCTACATTAAATCTACTACAAAAATTAGATGCCACTTTCGTAGGGATCACGGATACATTTAGCATATGTACCAAGCCTTTTAAACCCCTAGGTGATCCCTAGTGGAGGAGTGAAGTCTCCTGAGGGTTTTCAGTGAAGACACTCACAAACTTCTCAATGAAACAGTTAACAAAAGTGCAATATCATCAAGTGAGCAGTCAAGGAGCAGACTTAGTTTACTCTTGAATCAGTAAACATTAAAAGAAATTTAATCCATTGGTTGCACAGTAATTTAAACAGCATAAACTTCTCATGAATGTACAGCATTTCCAATCAGTTTATAACCACAGAAAACTATACAAGTGTGTGCCAGCACTGAGCTCATCATCAAATCAAAAATTAGGTTATAGGTCATACCTAATGCATTCAAGATCAGACCCAAAACTTTCCAAGGCATACTCTCATAAGGCTCTTGTTGAGGGGTTCATTTGCTCTCAGGCTCAAGAGCAGTTACATCCCCCAAATGGGTCTGTAAGCATGAGCATAGGCATAGCTTTGAAGTTCTGGCATCATTGACAGATCCTCACCATAGATTGGGTAACTCTTTATCTCCACATGACAGCTCACTCAACTTTGGATCACAAGGGCTTTTAACTAGGCTGTAATGTGGCTTATGGAGTGGGGTTAAAAAGAATGGAAGGTTGAAAAGGGGTTCAAAATTGAGAAATCAGTAGGTGAAAGAGGTGATTCATGACTTCACCTTCTTGATTTTTGCTCCTTTCTTCTTCTTTGAGATTTTCATATTTGAAGTGATCAGTTTCTCTTCTTGATTTCGATTTTCTAAAAGAAAGTTCCTCTTAACTCCTCTCATACTCCTCTTCATTATTACTTTTATTTCTTTTTGATGGAATTTTCTTCTTTTTATTTTTTTTTTTGCTTTTCTGAAATACCACCATGTTCTCAGTTACCATACTGCCAGAATTTTGAGATACTTCTCCATTCACCTAATGTTGACCATAGCTAGTCCATCTTCAACTCTTTCTCCTTTACCTTCTGAATTCTCAGTGTGAGGGTAGACTGAATCAGGTTCATATGTTCAGGTACAAGTACTCAGGTGTATTTTGAAGAAATTTAGGATTTAAAGCTCAAAGGGGGTATGGACAAGGGCAGTTGTTTAAGGTTGGTCTATTTAGGCTCAAACTGTCCAAGAGAAGGCCTTGATCCTTTCCTAAGTCTCATGAGTGCTGTCAGTTGTTTCAACTTGGAGTTGCCTAACTTCTAGTGAGCACAGTGACTCAGCCAGTCCTTAGAACTAGAAGAAATTGCCTTAGTCACTCCTCAAAGGATGAAAAAAAATTTTATAGGCCCAATTCTCCCTGGTTATGGTCTTCCTTTGAATTTTTAAGTATGTCCTGAGCTTTTTCTCTCTCTAATGATTCACTAAGTGCTGATACAAGTAAGTTTCCTTGGTGATATCATCATGAAAATATGAAATATTAAAAGTTTATAATGTCTAAAGTTTGTAGAAATTTTTAATTTCTTATTTTTCATGATTCTTAAGTGAACATAGATCAATTTTCATATTACTCACATGACTATGCTGCACTTAGGTTAACTATTCCATTGGCAGGGTCTGCCTGCCACACCCCCAAACCTATGAGGAGCAGTGTCCTCACTGGTTCAAAGTGAATGTGCAGCAGATTTATGGATGGTAAAAAGAAAGGGAAATAACATGGAGCAAAATACACAACAGACAAAGCAAAATAGTAATGATAAAAGAAGAAATTCTATTGAAAATGAGAAATGTACAAACTAAAAGAAAACAGAAGTAAAAGAGTGCAGAAACAGAAAAAATCCTAGGTACAATCTAATCAGAATTTGGATCAAAACGTGTCCCAACCCATCTTCTTGGCATGCTCTTGAAGGTAAGTCTCTTCCTCTTGTTTCTTTCGTTCCCTCTCTTCCTTTCTTTGGGCTGCAGCTTTCGGCATGGTTGGTGCCCTGACCCTCATTTTTCTGGTTTTTGGTTGAAGAGGGATCACGAAAGATTTATCAGTGGTCGGCTGAGGGGATTTGATAGGACTTTTTCCTTTGGGGCTCTTCCCTTTTGGGCCCTTCCCTGGCTAAGGCTAAGGGGGAATGAGAGGGGATTGGGCTTGTTCTGGCTTAGGAGGGACAACAGGGGATTTATCTTTTTCTTTCACCTGAGGCAGGAGAGGACTTTTTCCTTTGTCAAGCTTAGGGGCAGCCACAGAAGACTTTTCTTATTCCTTTACTGCAGGGCAGGGCTCTTCCCCTTCTCTGGCTGGCTCATTGGTGGTGCCTCCTCAGACTGGGCAGATGTTTCTTTTCTAATTTTTAGAGAGGCAGAAGTGTGAGAAGTTCTTTTAGCTGTAACTTTCCTTCTCTGTGGATAAGTTTGTTCAGCAGGGCTTGATGAAGGAGCAGCAACAAGAGTCTTGGCACTTGGATCCATAGGTGGTGCAGAATTAGAGTCTGAGTCAGCAGGAAAAAGCTCAGTGGGATCCAAACCAAGGGCTGCAGCAGCCTGTCTGTGTTCCTCTTTGGAAAGTAGGCGACCATGGGGATCATCCTGAGCAGAAGCTCTGGTGACCTTTGGAGGTGGCGATGGAGGGGCTGGCCTTTTTCCCTTTTGGGCTACAGTGTCTCTTTTGGAGGTGGAAGGAGTCCTTTTTCTTTTGGGGGTAGGAGATTGAACAGGGGGAGGCACTGAGATAGGAGTAGGAGCTGGAGTAGGTACTTTAGCAGGAGTAGGAACTTGAGTAGGAGCCGGAGGAGCTACCGGAGTTGGGGTTGTAGGAGGTGGGGTAACAGGTTCTGTAGGTGTAGGGGCAGGGGGAGTGGAAGAAGATGGCCCTGGTTGTGTGGAAGAAGATGGGGCCTCAGGGTGTGGGTGCTGTGGCGAGAGGGGTGGCCTGAATTGGTTGGGCTAGTAGGAAGGCAACCCTCTGTTCCAAAATCTCAATTTTCTTGGTAGCATACAGGAGATTGGTATCTGAAAGCTCCTTACTGAGTTTGTTGATCTGCTGAGCATTGTTCAGTTTCTTTTCTAACAACCTGGCTCTCGATTGTGCATGCTGGGCATTTGCCTTCTCCATCTCTGTAGTCATTCTATAGTAGGTTGCCTCAGCCTTCTTCACATTGAGTGTCTCCAAAATTGCCTCCCACCCCTTTGAAACATCTCGCAGCTTCTGCCTGTGAGCAAGCTTTAGGTCACTGAATTTCTACAGCAAGGGGTACTCAATGGCTTGTCAAAGTTGGGCCATGCCCCTCAGGACATCCCTCTTGATATAGGCATTGTCCCTCATGGCATGGAGGAGGGTGAAGTAGGGAGAGGTGTAATAGGAGTGTCTGGGTAAGATTAGTAGAAATGGAGTGGAAGAAGTAGAAGGTGATTGATCCTGGGGGAGTAAAGTGGGGGTTGTAGTGATGAAGTCTAGAGGAGGGGTAGAAGTTGTTGGGGCAGTCTGTGTTGAGTGGTCAGTGAATTGAGGAGGGGGTAGAATAAGAGGTGGAATGGAAGGCATGGGTGGAAAATTAAATGAAGGATGGTCAGTGGAGGTGGATGGTTCTAGGTAAGGGAAAAATGGAATGGTGAAGGGTCGAAATGGAAGTGGTGGGGTTACAAATATGTGGGGTTGAATGGGAAAGGTGGATGGGAAAGGAATGGGGTCTGTTTGGGTGGAAGTGTTGGTAAATTATGGTGGAGGTAATATGAGTGGGGGAAGGATAGGTAGAGTGGGGAAGGAGTGGTGGGGTATGGTGTCTTGGAGGGTGAAGGGTGTAGTTAAGTCAATTGGGGTGAGGTCTAGTTGCACTGTGGAGTCAGAGGTGGAAGGGGCCTGGATGAGTGGGGTGGTAGGAGGTTTTGTAGAGATGGGTGGGTTTGTCAATGTTTGAAGGGTGGATTTTATGTTGGTGATGTCAGTCTGCATTTGGTCTTGGATTTATGTTGTGGTGGATAGCTGGGTCTGGATGTCATGTATTAAGGAAAGGATATGGGTAAGGGTGTCTGAGGTTAGTTGGGGTGGAGTATGAGAAGAGGAGGGAACAGGTTGGAAAGGGGAAGTGGGGGCATGATGGAAAGTTATAGGGGGAGAAGATGAAAGGTCTGGTGAGTGATGTGGTGAAGGGAGTGGGGAATCTGGGAGAGGGATATCATGGGTTGATAGGGTGTCAAGCAATGTAGTCATGAAGGCCCGATATCCGAAAGTAGTGGCTAGGTTAAAGTCAAGGTCTGTGAGTGGAGGTGAGGTAGGGATGGTTGGGATGGTGGCTGGGTCAATATGTGGGGTTTCTGTGGGAATGATAGGGGTGGTTGGTTTAGGTAAGGATCTGGCTGGGGTTGTGTGAGAGGTTTTCTTTTTAATGTAGGATATCAGGGGAGGGCTGTCGGGGTTCAGTTCAGATGATGTTGGAGATACTGGGACTGTGTATTGAGGTAAGGTGGGTGAAGGGGGAGTGCTGTCATGGGGTTCAACACTTTCCACCCAGGAACGAATCACAGGGGGAGGTGAAATGGAAAAGGGAGATAAGAGAGGGAAAGGGAGAGATGGAATAGGCAAAGAAACTGGTGGAGGGGCAGGTGTTGTGGATGGAGGTATTGCTGCAGAATCAGTAGTGACAGGAGCTTGCACTACCTTCTTGGGAGCAGGAGTTTTAGCCACCTTTTTGGGAGCAGGGGAGGCCTTTGCAACAGCAGTTTCCTCTCCTTGCTCAGAAACAACCTGAGCTTCAGCCTTCTTCTTCTTCTTCTGGGGATCCATCAGACTCCTGCTGATCCCCCATTGTCTTTTGGCTCCATACGGGCTCGGAGTGCCGTCTCAGGGGATCCATCAGACTCTTGCAGGACCCTCTTCTCGTCCACAAGAAGCTCGATACGGGCTCGGAGTGCCGTCTCCTTCTTTGGCCAGGGGCCTCCAGTATCAACAATCTTTGCCAAATCTAGACCATCGGCAACAGGCTGCTCAATCAATAGCCAGGCCTCATACTCAGGAGAAGTTCTAACCGAATCCCCCTACTCGATATCACACATCAACATCGACTGACGCGTCTCTCAGAGAGCAGCAATCTGATCCATGTCTCCAGAGGACCCCCTAGAAAAGATCAAATCACATAGAGGGGGTTTGGTCTCGCAGGGCACCTACTGAGGGCAGCAAAATTAACGCAGTACCAAGAATGGGAAGTAGAAGGTGCTGCCAGTCAATCCTAGGAGGGTAATGCCCTCATGGCCTCTACTGCGAACTATTGGGAAGGTCCGGTCCAACCAAAGAAGCCTCCATGTCAGCTCGACATCACTCAACCACAGTTTCAGAGCAGACACATCACCCTGTGGAAGGAAGTGGCACCTACCCAGAAAGCACTGAGCCACCTCACCTCGGGCAATATAAAAGTGGGGCACAGGCCCTAGAACAACAAGGTGCTCACCCAACCAGACCTGAAGCAATAAAGGGCACCCTCAAAGGCCCTCCACCTTTCCCAAAGCAAATGAATCAAGGCATCGATACAGCTCGGCAAGCACCAAGTGAATCATGGATCGTCCGGCCTCCAGCTCGGTCAAAGTATCGTAAATTGCCAATGAGAAGCTCTCCCCCCAGTAAAGAAGAGGATTTCATAAATGAGACTGAGTGCTAGAGCTTTCACATTGAAAATATTCCTAACTGGCAATCTTCGGAGGCTTTCATCACCAAAAAATTCTTTGAGGAATTTTAACGAACACCTTGTGGGCCCCCCAATGAAACTTTTCTCATACTTAAGTTTCTTCAAACCGAGAGTAAGGTGAACGGATTTGGAGTAGCCCGACCGAGGCGTGACTCTTGCAAGGCCCCTGTGAAGCTTCGGCCAGACAGATTGGATAGCTCCTCAAGGGTTAGGGCTAGCTCCCACTTCCCAAAATGGAATACATAGGAATTCACATCCCAAAATGAAGCGGCAGCGAAAAGGAATTCCCATCGTGGAGGAACCTCTAGAAAGGAAGGAAGGCGAGATAGCCCAAGGCGCTCCAAGTCGGCGAGCTCACTCTCATTTTAATTCAAGCTCCCGAACCAGGCCGTTAAAAATTTGGGCCTCAAGCCCAACAAAGGGGGTAAATCGGCTCCAGGCCCTCCGCATAAGGGAAGGTTAGAAAGCGGGTCCATGAACATACAGGGATCTTTTGAGGAGATAAAAATTGATATATGGTGATGGACCCACCTTGGAAATGCAAGAGCAAAAGGAACCAGTCAAAAAGGCCAAGTCAAACAAAAAAGAGCTGATTTTTAGACTAACTCGGGTATATAAGGACCCACTGCCCCCCAGGATAAACTTGATGCAACTATTAGTTGCGCCAGTGCATTTTGGTCCCCATTTTGCCTAGCGCAACTATTAGTTGTGCCAGCACAAATTGCCTGAGATTTCAACCTGGCACAACTAATAGTTGCGCCACACTACAAGTCCCCCCCTCTTCAGCCATCTTGGGACCTAGCGGTGGGGACTTACACCCCTTTTGTTTCTTTGTTAACACACCTCTTTTCATTTAACAATTGGACATTTGTTTTGTTTATTCATGTGTAGGACTGATCCTACATCAAAGCTTACAACCTAAAAGGTCACTTTCTGAGCATTTTGGGCAAGCACATCTTACAGAGAAACAGATCCAATACAAAGAAATCATGGCATAAAATCAAAGCAGAAATATTTTCCCAAAAGTAATAATCCGAAGTATCACATCAACCATCCCCAACATGTTTAAACAAATCCAAATCAAATCCCAAAAGAGTACTGAGTTTTTCAAAGCCAAAAACTAGAAGACTATTCCTTACTTGCACCCTTGGATTTCTTGCGACGGCGAGAAGAGCTCTGGAAAGTCCGCATGGCCCCCACCCTAGACCACGCCAGTGAGATCCTACTGAGAAAGGAGCGCGACTCCTTGACAAGGGCACGCTGCAAGACATGATCAAAATCAAGAGTCAGGATCAGTTGAGGGACAAAGGGTAATGGAATAAATGAAGAGGAGTTGAATAGCAAGACACCATCTCCACCTCCCTAAGCTCCGCCAAGTGATGATGATACTCCGCATACTCTATGGCCGAGTTGAAGTCCTATGTTTAGAATAATACAATATCAGTTATCAGGACAATCTTAAAAAGCATGTATAGAAGGAAACCGAAATGAAGAGATATTGGGTCATCAGAAGAATTACCCTTGGAACCACCTCAGGAGGAGGAACACGGGCCGCCTCAACGGAAAGCCGCGCCTGTCGATCTCTACGTCAACGCAGAGGCCCGAAAGGAAACTATCATCCAGGCATCGAAAGGTCCCGTAAACCACGGGCGGATTGCCACCAGGGATACCAGCATGAGAAGTCCCCGACGGACCAGCACCTGAAGAGCCCTCACCGGAGGGGCTGCACAAGAAGGACCAACACCAGAGGGATCCACCCCTAACATACCAGCCGCACTTGGCTCACCTTCACCATCTAAATCATCCCCTGAAGCAAACTATGAACAAATTAAAGATCCAATTAGAAGGGACAAGAGCCGAATAAAAGCATAAAGGGAATTAATCCAAGCCAAGATAAATTACCTGACCGAGTGGGCCACCAAATGCAAGAAAATTGGCGCTAGGTACAAAGCGCGGCAAGAGGAACCGATGGGGTAGGCACTCGTACCAAAGATGATAGTCCTCGGGCACATGGAGAGCATGGATAGGGAGCCCATTGTTGAAAAAGGCCACTGTGAGCTCCTCGATACTACCAACGAGATTCCAAATGTTCCTCGAAGGGTCCACAGGTATGGCGTAGTAGCCCTGGAACTAGTGCACCACCCGCTCTTCCAGATAATAAAATCTGGCCCATGCTCCATAGAAGAAAATGATGTGACGGTTATTGAACAGGCGAGAGGGGCCTACAGCTACCCGATCCCAGAAGGGAGATGTGAGGTACGGGTTAGGGAGGATCTGTCCAAGCTAAAAGAAACCAAGCAGGTAGCATGTAAGTCAAAGGATATTTCCGAGCTATAACCAACAAGGGTTGAAAGAGGGTTTTACCTTCTCGGGAACCATCAAGTCAAGTTGGGACCTCAGACCCATCTCCAAATGCTTTAGGTCCACAACACGATGTCGGGCCTGATTCCAGTTACTAAGGAGAGGATAGGTAAGCACCTCCGAGTGAAGAAGCGCGTGCCTAGGATGAAAGTGATGATATCCCCATACCTAAAAAAGGAGACAGTACATAGGAGCAGGTCAGTAGCACATAAAGATCATTCAAGAAAATTAACAAAAGTAAAATAATGAGGGATTACCTCTAAGGTGGCCCAAAAACTGACAGCAGACTTAGAAGCCCTAGTGGTTACCCGAGCTACATTGTACATTAGCCACGCGTACTCGGCCCCTCCCCAGTGGTACACGTGGACGTCACCCCAATTGTCCATCACACTCAGCAATGCCAGGCTGACTCGGCCCCCGCTGGCATTAGTAAAAAGGGTCTTGCCCAGTAAGAGTAGGAGAGTGATGAGGGCTAGGACGATCGCCCACTCTAGCGTGATGTAGAGCGCCCTGTCTGGCTAACCCAGATCCACTAACTCATCAGGGGTGTAAAGTGAGGTCAGCCAAGACATCTTAACCTCGGTGCCATGGGTTTGCCCTTGAGGAGGATAGGCCCCAATCAATTGAACGATGTCCTCTCGACTCGGCACTGTGAGATCGGATATCGGTATCCCCCCTATCCTGACGCCGGTAATCATGACCCAATCAAATGGCGTCAAAGTCATCTCTGCATACGGCATGTGAAAGGTCATTGTCTCAGGGCGAAACCTTTCAATCAGGGCTTTCAGATAGGCAGCGTCGGCCCTCATGGCAGGGCAAGATAGAAATTCTCGAAAGCCCACCTGTGCCAGCAAGACCTTCACCACGGGAGGGACATAGAGGTAGAACTCATGGAAGTCGAGCCACCCGCCATGGAATACGATGTTGGGCAGGTCCTGCACCCAAGAAAATGCCCCTCAGACCACAAAGACCAAGCAAAAAGTGCATAATAGAAATAAATTGAACCTCTCTTTTACCTTGCCCGCTATCCCGAAATTTGAAATGTGGGTATGCTGTTGGTGAAGGAGGCCGACTCGGGCAGCCTCGCCTTGCATCTCGAGCCATCCGCCTGCCCTCCACTCTACCCAAATGAACTGCTCCCCCCGCGGGCTGTATACAATCTCGGGCCCCTCCTCGTGGCCCTCCTCGGGAATATGCTCACCCTCACTCAACATTCTGGGGCAACAAAAAGCAATCACGTAAGAGCATATCACTGATAAAGAGCCATGATATTCTATGTTGCAAACAGGAGGTAAGTATGCTCACCCTTCCCCTTTCTTTTCATATATTTTCATAAATAAGAGATACACATGCCTAAATGAAAAAGAGAGATCCCTTTTAGCTTGAAAATGCAAAAAAAAAAATCTTTCCTTCAGAAAGTGACAAAAATAAATAAAATTTCCCCTTCCTGTATTCGAAAATAAAGTAAGTTGAAATCATTTATGTTTCTAATAAAAAAAAAGGGGGGGCCCTTCTCTCTTACAAAAGCAAGAAAAAAAACCTTTGCTTTGCTTACAAAAATCGTAAAAATAATAAAATCCTTGCATTATTAAAAACAAAAAACCCTTTACTTTGCAAAAAAAATCATCAGAAAAAAAATCTTTTACTTTATTCTAATAAAAACAAAAAAAGAGAGAAGTCTTGCTTTAGGTCTTTCTTTTAAAACAAAAAAAAACGGAGAAAAAGTCCTTATGTTTTATAAAAAAAAAAAAACAAAAAAACAAAAAAACTAACAAAAACAAAACAAAAAAGCCTTTTTCCTTAGTCGGTCAAAAATATATATGCAAAAAATCATCATCATTTTCCCTAACTTTCAAAAAATGGAAAGCAAAAATCATTTCTTTCTCTAATAAAAAAAAAATCCTCTTTTTCCTAAATCAATATTCACAAAAAATAATAACCCTAAATCCATTGCTTTATATGCAAAACAAAAAACAACAAAAAAAATACAAACAAAAAGCAACAAAAAAAAATAATCATTCCATATACACAAATAAAAACAACAAAAAATATATATATTAGGCACCAATAAATCCATGAAATAACAAAATAGGGTGTTATTCATAAAGAATCATCCACACATCATCAATAAATATACACACCATAAACATAAACCATTACTCATCAAAGAATACTAGATCATGATCATATCTACAAGAAAAAGCAAGAAAAATCAAAGAAAATAAGTTTTAATGGTCACCTTTAGAGAGAAAAGGGGTCTTTGATCTAGCGTGAGCCGACGTTCGATCCACACAGGTAAAGCAATGGCAATGGGGCACGCATAGAGGCAATGTAAAGGAACCCTAGGAGGAGATGGTTTTCGGTTTCAAAGATAAAGGAGGGGGGAGAAAGATTTGAAATAAAGCCCCCAGCCCGAACTCGGGCTATTTAAATTCCCCCAGCCAAGCCTGGCGCACCTAATAGTTGCGCCAAGCAAAATTGTACCCACCACTTGATTGGCGCAACTATTAGTTGCACCAGGTTATTTTGAGGCCCCTAGTGGCCTGGCGCAACTAATAGTTGTGCTAGGCTCTTAGGCCGGGTTTTGGGCCTGGTACAGGCCAGACAGGAAGGCCGGTTCTCCCGCTCCTTTTATTTGGTCGCTCCTGGCAGATGCACGTGCTCCCAAGGCGGCATTTCGATCATCCTTCGACTTGCTAAGAAAGTCGTGCTAGAATAAAGACAGACCAAGATCAATGAGCACCCCGGTCCTACACAGAAAATATAAAGAAAATCCAACAAAGAAGAATCCCCACAGAGAAGCCGGAAGTATTCACAAGAAAAATCCACATAAAAAATAGCTTTAAAATTCTAACAAATCCACATAAAATAATAGCTTTAAAATTTCAAAAAAATCACAAAATAATAAACTCCAAAAAAAATCACATAAAGTGATAGTTGAAAAAAATTCAAATTTTTTTTTTTTCAAAAACAGATTTGTATTCCCCACAGAGACGCACACTTGCATGTTTTCAGTGCGGTAAAATATCAATATTTGATCAGCAATGTAGCTGTGCCATATTAAGGTCCCGAGTCTAGGGTTCACCTCAGATCTTTGGATCTTGCTTTAAGGTAGGAGCAACGGTATCAGTCCCGGTGAAACAGTCAATGTTTCGATCGAGTCGACTCCACTGCTAAATCTTTGCGATGAGCGCTCTATTTTGGACTCATATAAACTTTAGTGTCTTAAGCTTCAGATTTTTCGTTGGAAAAGGTCAATCGCTGGTTGAGGCCAACCTGTTGAGAATGAGATTATGTGTCAATCAAACTATGTGCAACCATGCATTCAAAAGGGTTCATTTCCCCTTTATTTTCTGCAGGCTTAAAACCTGTATGGGCAGCGGTATCCCTATAAAGTGTACACCATGCATCTGGGTATCCGTATGATGGCCGTTTATCCCCGTAAATTATACCCAGGTGGGTCTAGGTCGGGGCTTCCATCGCCTTTGTTGTTGCTTATTGCCCCTGATGGGTGCATGATTATGCATAGTTAATTGATGTTTATGATCATTGTCAGCAGAGACAAGGATTGGATGTCCCTTTAAGGAGACACCCTAATGTTTGGTTGGATCTATTCAAGGTAGTCGAAGCTGGATGCTCTAGATCATGTTAATCTAAGGCATGTCTTCAAAAATGGCACATCCTCTCAAAAAGCGTTACGACTTCTATTCGCTCCGCTCGGATAGTCATGCTAAATAAACTTCGGGGTCAATGGGTTTGCCCAAGGGCCTCGAACCCTGCTTTCAGCAGGGGCACTCGTGAACAATCGGAGGGGGCAATTAAATGTCTCATGCGATTGGACGCAAACTGTGGAGCCTTGCGTATTTTTGCTTTGCGCCTATCTTTGAATATGGGTCGATCACCCCTCTTACTTACAAAGCTGTTGTAATCAAAATGAATCTTGAACATTAATCACCTTCAAATTATCTCAAGCAGTAGACATTTTTCCCGACTAACGGGCTTTGCAACTCAAGAAGCAGACATTTTTCCCAGCTATTGGGCTTTCGTAACTCATTCCACCTCGTTTCTACCCAGTAATGTCGCTAAGCGCTTGGGAACCGATTACCTCGAGAAAGGAATGTTTAGCCTGGCATCCCAGGGCTTTCATTTTCTCACCGTGTTACTCATCCGATATTTAAAGTTCGTTCTTAATGCAATGGACCCGTCAGTAATACCTTGGGCCTCTTCGAATGTCTCTTTTCCTTAGCATACTATCATTAGTGATCAGATACTAAAGAAGGGCATCTGTAGACACCCAAATTTGGCCCAAGGCCCGATGAAAACACCTTCCGAGAGAGGCACACTTCTGGGCTTTTGATGGCATGTATGGAACCCTTAGGAACCACCTTAGAACCCTTAGGAATCACTCCAAACCCTTAGAAATTACCCTAGATCCCTTAGGAACCTACCTCAAACCTTTAGAAACCAATCCTGACCCTTAGAACCCATTCTAAATCCTAAACCAAACCCTATCAAGCTATGGATGAGGAGGGGTGCATCGAAACTAGCTATGACGGTCTACTATGAACATATCTCATACCATTGAAAAGTAGGGGGCGTCAGCTTTCCAACGGTCAAATAATCGCCCCAATCGAAGTTATACATCAAAAGATACGACGGTCCGAACTAAGAGGACAAAAGAGTAAAATCAGGTGGGCCCCATAGGGATTTGGTGCAACTAATAGTTGCGCTAGGCTATTTCTCCCCAGAAATGGCCTGGCACAACTATTTTAACTAATAGTTGCGCCAGTGATAATTTTGCCTAGCACAACTATTAGTTATGCCAGGTCACTTCTCCCACGATTTAAGCCTGGCGCAACGAATAGTTGCACCAATATTAATTATGGACCCCACCTCGGATAGCCAACTTCCAGGCACTATTTTACTGTACATTTTCCTAGTGCAACTATTAGTTGCGCCAGGCATATAAACAATAACTATTGGTTTTTGCCCTAAATTTTGTGATTGGGGTTTGACTTGTTGACCACCTCGACCTTTGGGGTGTGTTTTGCTAGTTCTTTTACACCCATTTGCACCCTATTTGCAACCCTTTAAGTGGCTTAAAGCCTCACCCCATCATCCACCATTGGAGGACATTCTCACACATCTCAAGGCTCCAAAAACCTAGGAATCCTTAGATGTGAGATTACCTAATTGCTAAACCCATTTAGCTCTTAAATAGCCTCCTAACCCACCCTTTTCCTATAAATAGAGCCCCCCCACCCCTTGGTTTAGGGGTTGAGAATTTCTACCTAAGAGAGAAAGAGCTTAAAGTGAGAAGATCTTTCTCCCTTTGGTTCATACTTCCCATACAAAAACCACAATTCTAAACCTCTTCCCCACCCTTGTTTTTCATGAAAAACCTCTAGGTTAGGTGTGTGTTCTATCCTAGCAACCTCCCTCTACCTCTTAACTATCTCTCCTAAAGAGTTAGAACCCATTCTCAAGCATACAAGCCATTAAAAGCTCATCAAAGCAAGGCAACGCAAGGCTCTCCTACGGTGCTACAAGGGCCCGAGGGCTCCGGCTCTCCCCTTTCTTTTCCTATCTCTTTCTAGCTCCCTCCATCCTCCCATTTGTGTCGTTACGCCGTCGACTTTTCGATAGGAGTGGAGGAGCACAAATAGGATTCTAAGCCCTTTTAGGCAAGAGGAAGCTATTTTCCTTTCTTTTGTTTCATTTTATTTTTGGCCATAAGTAGAGACCGCGTTAAGCGGGTTGATCGGGTGCATAACACCATCCCGATCGATAATCGAAGCCCCTACCCAAGAACCTTTGGTGTGGACCAGATTCAGAGTCATATTTTTAGCACTTTGGTGCTTATAAAAATGAACTAGGTTTCCTGAGAGACCAAACGCTCCAGGTGGTGACTCTATATATTTTTGCAAGCAAGCGCATCGCCGCGACGGGATGGTCACAAATCCCACGGTTGCACAACTTCAGTGCATTTAATATTGATTTGAGGTTTCCTGGGACACCAAAAGCTCTGGGTGGCGACTCTAGTTTTTTTATTAAACAAGTGCATCGTCGCGATAGATCTATGAAATCCACGGTTGCACAAAAACTCTTTTACCGATAGTTTTAAAAAAAAACTGCTTTTGAAAGTTTTTGGGTGTCTTCACTAAAAACCCTCAGGAGACACAACTCCTCCACTAGGGATCAGCTAGGGGTTTAAAGACTTGTTGGATATGGTAAATGCAATTGTTCTCCCTATGAAAGTGGCTTTTTATTTCATACATTAGTTTGTACATATTAGAAAATTTTACTTCTGGGTTATAGTTTTAATGTTGTCTTTGCTCGAGGACTAGAAAAGTTGAGGTTTGGGGGTTTGATCGAACTCAAAAGTTGTATAATTTATCCCCGAATCTTGACCATGTTAGTCCTTGTTTAACGACTAATATGTGCTTTTAGTTCGTGTTGTGAGGTAATAGGTGTAAAAGCTGGTTAAATATAAAAAATGTTATAAGAGCAAAGTTATGAAGAAACCTAGAGTAACAGTAAGAACCCAAGAAGAAATTGCTGAAGGAATGCCCTAAAAGGTCTTTGTGACCGGTCAAAACTACAAACTCGATCGGTCAGGATAGCACAGCAGAGGAGTAAAACATAGGAAGAGAATAGGGCTTAAATGGACTGGTCATAGTTCCATATTCGACTGGTCAGGAATCTTAAAGCTTCAAAAAAGTTAAGATGGACCGGTCAGAATTCATTCGACCGGTCGAATATGAAACAAGCAGAGGGAAGAAAAGAATATTTTACCCAGTCATAGTTGGTTCAATCGGTCAGCAAATTAAAGAAAGCGGAAACCTTGTGGAGCGTCTTCAACCTGGAGAAGGGACTTGAAGTCGACCGGTCAATACTCCATTTTTGATCGATCATAGTAGAATTTCTGAGCAAAAAATCAGTTTGCACAACTGTGGATATGCTTCAACGTCGAGATCTTCTCCGGATTTCTCTTCTAATAGATTGGATAACTCCGAAGCAGTGTGGATTCCTTCCAGATTCATCTAGCTTAGAGGATTTTTAGGGATCTTAGAGAGTTACTTATCGTGTATACTTGTTCTTGGGCCTTGTAATCTATAAATAAGGACCCTAGGGTTAGGTTTTAGATGACTCGCATGCTGGAACAATTCTAGAGGGCTTTGACGTGAGTTACCGTACCTTAGGTTAGGAGTAGCTCTGGAATGGAGAGAGATTGACTGTTGTCATCAATCAGAGCCTGATTCAATGATGATAAATGTCTTTGAATCGATACGTGCTTAAAGCTTCGGCCGAGGATCTCTTGTTAATTTCGGATAAGTATTCAATAAAAGTCTATTTTCTTTATTTATTTTGAAGTCCGTTTTAATGGTATGATTGCATGTTGGAGGTTTTGAGAGTCATTGAGAACGAGCAATTGTAATGGTTTAATTCTGTTTAATCTAATTTCAGTGGCCTTGTAGGGATTGGGATTAGATTGGATAGGATATTCGCTGACAGGCTAGACCTTGTATGGTAGTCTTAGTTGGTTATGTGCAATGATGCCTTGACAATTAGATTTATCCAACTTGTGATTAGATCTCTGTAATTCATAAATGAAGTAGCTGAGCTTGTAGCTAGGAGTTGGGGTACCTGAGATTCACGATAGAAAAGAAATAGGTTTTATTGTTCACTAATCTGAAATCCAAGAGAGATTCCTGACTGCCTTCTCTTTTCTTATTTCCAAACTATTTAGGTTTCTTTATTTATTTAAATTTAGGAAATCTAATGTTAAAAAATATTCAATAAAATAGGAATTAAATAAGAGGTAAATGACAAAGACTTGTGGTTCGGGACCCTTGTACTTGCCCTAGTACATTCGAATTGCAAGGTTTTGAAATAAAACGATCACCACTATTAGAGGCTTCCTCCCCTTTCTTCAAGTGAGGCTTAGCTAGTTATTAGTATTTTATAAGTTTTTCATCATTTTATTTTTCTTATAGTGATTATTTTGATACTTGTGTCTTTTGTTTAGTTCTGGGCATATGATCACTTTGCTTTCCTACGCCCGCGAGTTCCCATAGGTATCTAGTACACCTTCCCACATATGAGTGTATAGTGAAGGGTGATGGGGAGCCATCACTGGTCTTCAGACCTCCAGACGGCACGAGGTCTTTTCGACGACATGCACGAGGGCTAGGTATGGATACTTTACGTTGTTAGCTTGTTTTACTTTGAGTTTTAGGTTTTACTAACGAGTTGTTTGGTTTATTTTTGGTTATAGGTTATCTTGAGGCCCTATGCAGCCGGAGGGGATGCTGGCCAGGCTATCATTTAGTCTGGTAAGGCATTCTTCAGAGTGGACATATGGGTCCATTATTTTAAGAAAGTGGAGTGTGTCCACTTATCTCGAGTGCCACGACAGCTGGAGTTCCCTCAAGGAGTCCCCTCAGAGATTTTCCCTCGCGTGGCGAAGAGGATGATTGGTCCCTCCGGCAGGGATTTTGAGAAGAAGATGAAGGATTAGATAGATGACTTCAAAGCTGGGGGGATCGTAGTGACAGGGGCATGCAATGAGGCCGACACTTGGGAGTTTTCAAGGTGGTTCCAGGCTCTCGGTGGGGATTGTCTCTTCACGCGGTCCTTCTAAGGGAGCAGTTCCTTTGGTGTCGGGGGACCTAACTTGGCCTCGGTGCTGAGGGAGAGGCTGGCAGCTTTGGAGAAGGGCCATATCAGTCCTGGGGTTCGTGGAGCGATGGATGCCCCCCTCGGCCAGATGAGGAGATTCTGAGGTCTTTGACGACCTCTATCTTTGAGGCTACGACGGCGGAGGACTAGGTGAGGGCCTAGTTGGCGGAGGCTCGGCGAGCTCTGGTGAGTTGTTGATTTTATTTGTTATGCATAATTTGTTTATTCTATTTTAGTTAGGCTAATGTGCTTTCTTTGATGTTTAATTATTCAGGGTGTGGCAAAGGATGAGGTTGCCTGTCGCGAGAAGCATATTGAGTTGCTTCAGGGCGAGCAGCTGGCTGGACGTGAGGTGCAGGCCAACATGCACTCAGAGATGTATATTGAGTTGCTTCAGGGCAAGCAGCTAGCTGGACGTGAGGTGCAGGCCAACATGCACTCAGAGATTGAGCAATTGGTACACTTCTATTGGTTTAATTAATTTTTAGGGTTTTATGTTTCTAATGTGTTGTTTTTTATGTTTTTAGAGGGCAGAACTCGCCGCTTTCAGGGTGTCTGCCCCAGCCTTCGATCCATCTTCAGCGACGTCCTCTAGTCATGAGGACCCAACGATTGCTCAGCTTCGCGCTGAGTTAGATAATTGGGTGAATCTTGTGTTTGGGTTGTTTTATTTCATTTATTTATTTTGATGCCCTTTCCTAATATTAGGTTGAAATGTGTTCAGCGTAAGATCGCAGAGGACTTTCGGATGAGGGAGGCCACAGTTGCCTCGTTGTGCCCAGAGAGTCAAGTATAGTATGTGTTTTAGTTTATGTGTGTATGTGTTGTTCATTTTGTTTGTCAGATGTGTTTGTGTTTGTTGTTTGTTTTATCTTGTGCAGGTCATCATTGATTCTGCTCCTGAGGCTCCTCCTTAGGATTCCACTTCTCCTCCTCAAGTATGTTGAGTTAGTGTAATTTTGTTTCTAGTTTTATGAGTGTAACATTATCTGATGCATCTTTATTTCTCTTATAGCAGCCTACGGTGGTGCCTCGCTTGAGATGGTCGGCCTTCTTCAAAAGGGCCTTCTTGGTACGTTAGTCTTGTCTTTTTTTCTTCTTCAGTGTTCTCCTCCTTTGTTGGGTACTTGGTTCTTAATTATGTGTTCCTATGCAGGCTCGTCTGCTCGAGGAGTCCCATCTAGAGGTTGAGCGAGTTTGCACCACCCAAGGGGTGAGACGACGTGTGAGCACAGGAGATTCTGAGCAGGATTGTGTAGACCTGGTCATCCGTTAAGCGACCCACATGATAGAGCTGAACACTATTAGTGAGAGTGTGCGAGCCAAGATGCAGGCCACGATAGATGGTCTTCGGTACCAGCTTGAGAGGAGGGAGTGGGGGATGTGGGGAATGGTCAGCTGTCTGGCTAAATTGGAGTGGTGGCTACTGGCTCCTTGGCTGGTCAGCCACGTTGTATGACCTGTGAGTGTGTTAGGGATTACGCTCACGAGGATTCTGTCTTTCATGAGCTGCTTTCTGGTGGTCCCTCATGTTCGCAGTCCAAGCGGACCATCAGTCAGGCAAGTGAGGGAGGATCCATCATCGAGCCTTCTCCCAGGATGCCTCTGCCCACTCCGGGGGCTTCACTTGAGATCTCGGTGGATCATACTCCTAATCCTCAGGTCGATGACACTAGAGACTATAGCGGCCAACCATCCCAGAGGCAGCGGAGGGAGTAGGGAATTTTTTATCTTTTTCCCCTTTCTTCATTGTATATACAGTGGTTACGCCCCCAGTGATTTATGTAAAAAGAAAATTTTGAGATATATATATATATATATATATATATATGGGTTTTGTTCAGATGTACCTTTTCTGCTTTCCCATTTTAATCAATTTTTTACTCTTTAGTTGCTTGCTGATGTCTCATCTGTTATTGGGACATGGATGCTTTCGAGTTGGCCTTGTAGCAGTTGAAGGATACTTATATCTGCACAAGTCAATATCATTAGTAATTTTGTTTTCCCCCTTACTAATTGTCAAGGGGGGGGTATCTCAAACCGGAGTTTGGTAACAAAAGGAAGTATCATTGTATCTTTTTTTTTGTATCTACTTTTTATTACAAGGAAAGAAAATAAAGCAACAGGAAAAGCAAAATACTAAAATAAAATCCGAAGACTAAAAACTTTAAAAGAAAAAAATGCCCCAGTGTAGGAGTGTGATAGGGCAGGCAGTGTAGTATCTTTGGCAGTCTTCCTCGAATGATAACCTTGTTGTTTTACATCCAACTACAAATAGAGGCCTTGATGTGATTCCTTTTTTGAATAAAATAAATGCCCCAACATCAAGTTACAATGGAGCTTTCTTGGGGTTTTGTGAGTACTTGGGTCTTATGGAGAGCTATGTGTGTGCATGGAGAGATAATTTTGAAGAAAAATTCTTGATAATATTGCCGCATCAAAAGGGGAAATTTGGTTACATTTGTCGTATACTGGGTTTTACCTTTCACAGCGACCGTCATATCCCGTAGTCTTGATAGGAGGGGGTGAGCGATAGGTGATAGGTGATTACATTAGTCATCACTCACGAGTTTTCAATTTTATTTATGAAAATATGTTAGGTGAGGTCTTGACTCATCGTCAAAAATAAAACAAGAGGGTGAAAGAGGGGAAAGGCTCAATGATGTAGGGACAGTTTTCAACTCAATAACTTTAAAAAGGATAGGCAACCGTCTTTTTCTTGGGTAGTATGTGGTACCATAGTTGAGCTCTCCGTCATGTTTCGACACTATCAAAGTCTCACATTCTATGGTTAGCAGGAGTTTGTCCTCCTCCCACCACCTTACGGTGATATCTAGTAAAAATAAGTCACTAGGGATGCCCTCACTGTTTGCTTATACTTTTCTAGTAAGATTACCAGGAATGTCCTCACAATTCGCTTATGCTTCCTTGGGCTCATTGACTTGTTCACTCGTCATATTGTTCTCTCTCTATTATGCTTTTTCTCTTTCTCTCTTTTGATCTCTCGCTTTTGTCTCTCTCTTGAAGCAAATATATATTTTGAAAGCAGTCTGCTAATGCAAGAATAGTGAGTTTCGATTGAGTGTGACATCTTCCTATTTTATGCACTAACGTCAACTCCAATGGTGAGAGAAAGGGGTAAGAATTGGGTGTTACCTATGCTTTTTAAAAGAAGTTGGGTATTCCACTAGTCCTTTCGATCAGATCACCCCAATAAGGAGGTGGGCGATGAGTTAAAAGATTTTAAAAGATATTCTCAAAAATAATGACGTACGACCAATGAATGACTTGTGATGACTACGAGGGCGGTAAATATAAGTATCTACGTCTGACTATAGGACATGATGATCATGGTGCTAGGGGTAGTATTTTCTCAAGAACATGGCATTCCATGAGTTAGGAAGCTCCTCCCCATCTTTGTTCACTAGCTTATATGTATTTCAGGGGTATGCGGCTGCTATAACATACAGTCCTTCCCAATTCGGCTTTAGTTTTCCTTTTGGATAAGCATGCTTAGAGGGCATGATTTTCTTCAAGGCTAACTCTATAATTTCGAAAGTTCACTTGAGGACTTTCTTATCATAAACTCTAGCCACTCCCATTTGATATACTTGTGCATGGTCGGTTGTCCTTAAACGCGTCTCATCGAGTTGTTCTAGCTAGGTGAGCAGAGCAACTCTCCTTTCATCTATGGATAGTTGATCGTCAAGTTGGACACATAGAGATGGTACTTGCATTTCATAAGGCAGAACTGCTTCCATTCCATATGTGAGAAGATAAGGAGTTTGGCCAGTGGCCGTGCGAATAGAAGTTTTATAGGTCCAGAGTGCCTTCAGTAATCAATCAGGCTAGTTGGGTCCATTGATCGTCTCCACTGTTCATTTTAGAATTTTGATCAACATTTTATTTATGACCTCTACTTGTCCATTCCCCTAGGGGTAGAAAGGTGACGAGTGTTGCAGGTCGATGTCGTATCTCTTGCACAGTCTCTTTGTTTTCTTGGCGATAAATTATGTCCATTATCGGTGACGATCATTCTGGGAATTCAAAGCCTGATAATGATGTTCTAAATAATAAACTTTGCGAGTGTTGAAGCAGTGATTCTGACATATGACTCGACTTTTGCCCATTTGGTATAGTATTCGGTTGCAGTGAGAATGAAGGCGCACTCGTGCATGTTTCCGACGGAGTCTGTGAAAGGCCTAATTATATCGAAGGTCCACATCGAGAACGGCCATGGTGAGACCATGGGGTTTAGCGCAACTAATGGGGTTTTGATGAGTGCAACATGCTCTTGACAATGTTTGCAGCATTGGACATAGACGTGGCAATCCGTTATCATCGTAAGCCAGCAGTATCCTTGTCTTATTATCTTCTTGGAGAGTCTTTGGCTTCCAGCGGGAGCGCCGCAGGTACTGGCGTGTTCTTCATGGATGATGTACTGCTGTTGTTGCTTCTTAGTGTGCTTGATTTATGTGTGTTTTGAAAACAAATTTATAGCTGCTAAATTACAGTGGCTCTAGACTATATAAATAAAAATAAAGAAATATCAGCACAGTTAGAAGAGAATTAGCCTGCAAGATCAGGGCCAATTGTAGCAAGTTTTAAAAGTAAGTGAGTGAAAGATTGTCCACAGAGAATTTGTCTAAAATGTAAGATAAACCTCCAGATCTGGCTTCTTATCCTATCTAGAAAACTGATAAGATGAGAGGTTTGAATTTGTCACGTTTAACTAACTAAAAACAAAGAAAAATTTAAACTAAATGATCCAGATCCGAGTTGGGGGAATGATTGAAACAAAGATAGAGAAGTAATATCTAAATTTGATTTGGTCTTTGAAATCTAATGAGAATAACTGCAGCTCAACAGAGGTGATCCAATCTTCATCTGGCTACAAGCACAGATGTAAGAGAGATAAATCTAATTCAAGGATTAGGCTTACACTTATGGCTATGGTCTGTCCACTTTAATGGCCACAAACCATCCAATAGTCTTTAATCCAAATCCTCAATTCAAAACCAGAAACATCACTACAAATGTTGTAAGAAACTAGGTTACAAACACTAATTCTCACAGGATAAATGAATCAAGGGAAATTGCATGCAAAACAATGAATCTAAAGGAGTCTAATGTACTGAGGAGATCAGAGGGAACCCTTGACATGAGTCCAATGGAGAATGCATAGTTTACAGCAACCTTTTAAAATTCATCCTTACAATTTACAGAGCACGGCTTAACAGCTCTCGGATTTGTAGTCTTGGATGCAAACTCTCCTTTGAGTTACAGCAGTATCTCACAGCTCTCAAATGCAAGTACAAAGTAGGCTATTACAAGGATTGCAGACAAGCTGTCTGACTGGGAAATGGGGGATTAGAAATGAAACTCTAAATCTGGATGCCCCAATTGGGCAAATGCTTCGTCTATTTATAGCTTTCCCCAGGTCCAGCTCAGATGTGTATCAACCAATCAGAGGTTCTCAGATCTGTATTGACCAATGGTAGTCGAGCACGGGGATCCAGATCTGTTCTGGCCAATCAGAATTCCTCGATCTGGTTCAGCCAATCAGGTGAAAAAGGCATCAATTCTGTTATGCATTTTGAAAGTTTGTTAGAGTTTCTAGAAGTTCCCGCCAAGTTATTCCCTCTCTAGGTGCTCACGTGGGGTGGAATATTCCTTCGCTTCATGCTTAGAACCCTCTGGAATGTCCCTAGGTTTTAAAATGCATTGGGACGCATGCAACAGATTACTGAATTGCCCTTGTTAAAGCTACAAATCTCCAGAATGCCTCTTCGCACTGCTTAGGGGCCTTTTAGCAAAGTGTTGTGACTCCTGAAGCTCTTTTCGCAATGTTCTGGTTCTGTTCGAATTGTGTTTTCTTCTTTTCGCAAAGTTCAATCCTCTCTTCGAACAGTTCAGATGCTCTTCGAATGCTACGCCTGGAGTTTTATTCCTTTTCGCAAAGTATCAGGTTCTTTGCGAAAAGTATAGGTTCTTTGCGAAAAGGACTCTGTAGTGCATTTTTCTGTTCGAATTGTTCCATACTTCTCTTCCAGGTCTTTGCTTCTTCTATTCAGACCTTTCAACAGCTGATGAGGTTGTTTCTTCACTTTCTTCCTTTGGATTGACATGGATTGTCATCTTATTGGCACTTTTAACGCTTTTATGGTTAAGCTTTGTCTTTATTGTTAATGCAACATAAGCACTTAAAACACTTATTTAGTTCTCTCAAAGGTCTATCAAGACTCAAGTTAGGGGTGAAAATGATATTTTCACTTGCCAACACACCCAGACCTAAGCTTTGCTAGTCCACGAGCAAAGACAAAATAAAAAAACAAAGTAAAAGCCACTTTTGTAGGGAGCACGTTGCATTTAGCATATGCAACAAGCCTTTTAAACCCCTAGGTGATCCCTAGTGGAGGAAGTCTCTGAGGGTTTTCGAAGGTACCCACAAACTTCTTCAATAAGTTAGTTAAGATCACTGCGATTACATGTACCACTTTCCTCAATTGATTATTCACACCTGCATCAGTTATTTTGTAAGAAAGTTTTTCAAGAAAGATATCAGTTTAAAACTAAAATTCTGCAATAATTCTTGTTACTACTCAGTCGATTTATGTCAGAGGCCATTTACAAGGAAAATTAACGAACAGCTAGCCTTTGATTTAGGAATCTAGCTTCGATGTTGCCCTAATCAGTTGATTTTAAACCCAATTCTCACCAGAATTTTCACTCAATAAGCAAATGAGAGGGCTGTACTATTTCACACACTTAAGAGATTCTGATCCTCAAATAGGGTGTGGCGAGGAGCATAGGCATTGCTTTTAGTTATAAATTCACTGCTCCTTTCACCATAGATTACACAAATTCTTATCTCCATGTGATAGCTCAATCCATCATTGATCAGTAAGGACTTTTACTTGGGTTTTATTGTGGCTTATGGGTGAAATTTCTCAAAAGGGTTGGAATGGTGTTCATATTTGAGAAGTCAGTTAAGGTCAGGAGGTTATATACAAACCCACTCTTCTTCAGCATAGTTTCATCTTCTTCTTTTGAATTTCCAGAGCCAAAGTGGCCATCTTTTTCTCTTTCTTTTTCAAACTTCCAATGAAAATGCCTTCTTTCTTTTGTTTTGCTCAAATATTTTTCTTTTCTTTTTCGAATTAGCACTGACTGCATGCCACATTCCCTCTGTTGTTTCATCATTGCCTTCAACTTTTACCCTTCTTTTGCTATTAAATTGTCACTCAATTCTCCTTCCTCAGCTTCCTTCCCTTTATCTTCTGCCTTCTCGAGGTAGGGTTAGGCTAAATGAGATTGATGAGGTTTATTGGGGGAGATTTCAAAGGAATCATAGATTTATTTAGCTCAAATGGTGTGTATCAAGGGCAGTTTCAAAAGGTGGGGCTTTGTAAGGTTCAAACTGTCCAAAAGGAGGCCTTACATCATGTCTTTAATATCATGAGTGCTATCAAATTATTTCGATTTGGATATGTGTAACTTCTAGTGTAAGTAAGCAGATTCACATAGTCCCAGAAGCAGAAAAGATTGCCAAAGCATACCTCCAAAGAATACATTTCAGGCCCAAACCTCACTGGGTGTGGTTTTATATCAACTTCTTGAGGTATATCTTCACTGTTTTCCTTCATTTTAGGTTTACTAAAACATCAATTTTCTTTTGGAAATTTCCTGACATTTACTTCATGAAAGTCTTTTAGAATTACACAGGAAAGTAATTTTAAAGAGTTTTTTTTTTTTTTAACTTCTTAATATATTTCAAAACAACAGGTGTGAAAAATATATAAAAAAAAATTGCTGATCCAAAACTGTACTGATGTTAACTCCTTTATTGATTATTGCTATTTCTGTCACACCCCCAAACCAAAGGGTAGCAGGGTCCATACTGGTCCAAAACAGAGGATAAATATATGCAAGAAAGAAAATAACAAAAGTAATGATGGCAAGAAGACAAACAGAAATGCATAGTAGTATACACAAAACAGGATTTTCTATTACAACTTTATAACACAAAAAGTACAATGAGAGCTAATAACTGGGGTCAAAATCTGTATCATAGGTTGGTTCAAGTGGCTCAATCGAGTCACCGCTTAATCAGAGCTAGAGTCAGTGTTGGAGTCTGAACTTGATTGAGCTTTCTCCGGAATGGTTTTTTGTAGATCAGTATACTCCTCAGATTTGATCTTTTTGGTGAAGCCAAGGTATTTGCTAAGGCTAGTGGTCTTCAATTTTTCTTGGTCAAGTTGGGCTTGCAACATGGACACCTTGTGTTGCTCAGTCCTCACCAGCTGTGTTTGACCCATCAGGTCCTTCATTTTCTCTCTTTCAAATTTCATAAAGATCTCCAACTTTCGAATCTGGTTTTCATAAGGGGTACGGATGTAAGCTTGTAAATCAGCTAGCCCCTTTTGAACATCTCTGTGGATATAGGGATTATCTTCCATGGCTTTGATGAGGGTGGCGTATCGGGGGAGGGGAATGGAATGGTAGGGGACCAAAGGTGTCCCAGCTGTGGGAGGGGGGGAAGAAGTGTCTAGAAGGTTGACAGCAGGGTCTGTCTGAGTGGCTTGCTCAGAGAAAATGGGGAGTGGTGGAGGGGATGCAACCAAGGGACTTGAGTTGATTAGCGTTGCATGGGCAGTAGTGGTGGGGGTGGTCAGATCAACCAATAATATCTCTGGGTCAGTTTGGGTGGCCTGGGAATCAACAATAGGTACAGGGGTAATGGTGGTTGTTTGGGATGTGGAAGCTAAGGTTTGGAGCAGTTCATTGGTTACAGACTGGTTGTCTGTGTTGATTTGGAGTTGGGCTTGGATGGATTTGAGGTAGGTAAGAATTTGGGAAATGGATGGTGTGGGAGAGGTGGGCATGGCATGGTGGGACAACTGATGTGGAGGGTGGAGGTGCAATGGGCGTAAAGGAGAGGTAGGGAAGTGAGTGAAGTGATGAGGAGCGGTATAGGGGTAGGTTCAAGTTCCGTGGATTCAAAAAATAGAACCCATTAAGGAAGAGTAGGCCTCTTGTAGTGAAGGCGAGGTTGGTGTATGGGAGACCTCAGGTGTGTGGGCTGAATGGGCAGGGGAAGGTGAGGGGCTTTGGAGCAGAGGAGTGCAGGGAGTTGCGGCAATAAAATCTGCAGCTAACTCCTCTAAAACTTGGGCATTGGAGGGCGAAATTGGTGGTGTGAGAATGGTTGGAGTGGTTGGTGTAGAGGGGGAATCCACAATTGGAATGATGGAGGGTGTGGGAGATGGGACAATGGGATAGGTGAAATGCCGGGGGCTGGAGTAGGGGAGTAGGGTGCAAGGCCAACGTCCTCCAGAGTAGGTGCAGTTGAAGAGCTGGTCACCAAAGGAAGGGGATTTTTATCAACAATGGGTGCAGCTAAGGAGCTGGTCACCACAGGACGAAGTGAGTTGGTTCAAGAAGTGGTAATAAGAGTGGTCACCATGTGAGTTGGCAAAACTGGATCTGGCAAAGTTGATTCTGACAAAATTGGATTTGGCAAAATTGAAGGGGCAGGCTCAGGTGCAGTCTCTCTTTCAGTTGCAGTGATGGGTTCAGGTGCAGGCTCATCTGTAGGGATGGGTTCTGGCTCACTCACAGCTACAGGGATAGGTTCACTCACAGCTGCAGGTTTAGGTGCAGCAGCAGGGGCATGTGCAGGTTCACCTGCCTCTCTCATCCTTCTTAGCATAGCCTAGCTTGTAGTCCAAGCCTTTTTCCCAAAATTGTGAGGGGTAATGACTTCAAATGGCTCCTCACTATCAATGTCAAATTTGGCTCTGAGGAGGGCTGTGATCAATCTACCAAATGGTAGGCCAGCTAGCTTCTGCTCCTTTTTCAACTTGGCACTAATGTCAGACATGGCTTCAAAAATTAGCATAGGGGCATTGAAAAACTGCCCCTTGGAGAAATGAAAGAGGGCCTCTAAAATTGGTGTTCTCCTCTCTTGGCTGTGCCCAGTGACATAGAAGCTTCCCCTTAAAATTGAATCCATTAATAGAAATTGGGGGGCAAGGTCTCTTCTCATGATGGACTACCCAGTGCCCATAATACCCTGGGTTAAATGTGCAGCCATCTCTCTAAAGGAGGTCAAGCTTCGAGCAGCCAAAGGACCAGAGGGATCAAATTGGAATGGTATCCCTAAAGCATTCCCTATGTCTTCAAATGTCACAGTAAGATCGTAATCATCAATGAAAATGACTAGGGTAGGGACATCAACATCTCTTTCAGTGACCTTGATTAGGTTTTGGTACCATAACTTCACCATTCTTGGGTAAATTTTCTCTGGCAAGGGGGTAAGGATATTGCTTAGTGAAGCCTCTCTAATGTATCTTAAGGATGGTAAGCAATCTGGTTTGGTGTCGGAAAAAGGTTCGCCCACCATCACTGTATTAGTTTCTGAGCTTCAATGAAGGGGTTAGGTAAGACCAAATGAATGGGCAGAGGAGGAAGCTCAGGCTCAGGGCTAGTAGCAGCAGGGATGGGTTCCTCATGTCTAATTTTCTTTCCTTTCTCCACCCTATCTGCTTTATCCATAGATAGTTTCCGTTTAGCTAAAGTTTTGGCTTTTCCTTTTGCTTTTGGGGTCGATTTGCTCACTTTCTTAGCAGAGGATGTGGGGAACATAGCGACCAATGATTTCTCGCTTTTCCCATTCTAGATTGATGTAAAAATGCCCAAAATAGATGCTGACACAGAATCAAATTACTAAATGCTAACCAGAGAGAATGGGCAGAGAAATACCGAGATCTAGGGTTTATGTTTGAACGAGTTGTTTGCTTGCAGAAATCCCCCAGATTAAAAGCTGAAATCCTTCTCTGCAAACGCAAATGATCGAACAACAGAGACAAAAGTGTAGTAAGCTTCTTAAATCGTGCAAGGAAAGAACGAAGTAGGGTTTCAGTGGAAAGAGTCGCTCTGCAGAGAGAGTTTGAAATGAAACCCCACTGTCGAAAGGGTTTAAATATACTCAAAGTTAATATCGCAAAGTGCCTTTAAGTTTTCGAAAAGTTCCAAAAGAGACCTTTTTACAATTGTGAATGGCATCAGTACCATTCGACAAGTTAACAGCTTCAGAAACATTATTTCGCAAAGGAATTAGCTTCAGAACTATCTTTTCGAAAAGAAAATGGCTTCAGCACCAACTATTCGAAAAGCAAATTCTTGCTTTCGAGCAGTTCCTCACAGATCCAGAGTCTATTCGAAAAGTAAATTGGACTTTGCGAAAAGAGAATTATTACTTTGCGACTTAACTTTGAGCATGTTTAAACTATGCGAAAAGAGATAAAAGCAGAAACAGAGAAAATAAGCAAAAACTATGATATACAAACATAATGTACAGTTTTCTACCATCAGATTTTTGGAGATTCGTGATGATAGATGGGCAGCACAGGCTCCTGGATATTTTCAATGCATGGTTTGAGCCTCTGACCATTTACCTTTATGATTCTTCCATTACTTGGATCAAGGATGCCAACAGCTCCCGAAGGGGCTGCCTGAATGACAGTGTATGGCCCTTCCCATCTGGATCTCAGTTTTCCTGGGAAAAACTTGAGCTTTGAGTTAAATAACCATACCTTAGAACCAGCTGTGAACTCTTTTCTCAATAAATTTTTATCATGAAAAGTTTTGACTTTCTCTTTATACAATCTTGAATTTGTGTATGCATCCATTCGCAGTTCTTCTAACTCATCAAGTTGCAGTTTCTTGTGATTACCAGTAGTAGTCAGATCCATGTTCAATGTTTTAATGACCCAAAAAGCTTTATATTCTAACTCTACCGGTAAATGGCATGCTTTGCCATAGACCAACCTAAATGGGGACATACCAATTGGGATTTTATAGGCTGTCCTATACGCCCACAATGCATCATTCAGCTTAAAGGACCAATCCTTTCTGTCCTTCTTCACAGTCTTTTCCAAAATATGTTTGATTTCTCTATTGGAAATCTCCACTTGTCCACTAGTTTGTGGATGATATGGAGTGGCTACTCTATGAGTCACAGAGTATTTCTTCAACAAAGTTTCAAAATGTCTATTACAAAAATGGCTTCCCCCATCACTGATAATGGCTCTGGGAAAACCAAACCTGGAAAAAATGTGATTCTTAAGAAATTTCAGAACCACTTTGTGATCATTTGTTTTAGTAGTTGTGGCTTTAATCTATTTGGATACATAATCCACAGCTACTAAAATGAAGTTATTCCCATTGGAAGGAGGGAAGGGACCTATGAAGTCTATCCCCCAAACATCAAACAATTCTACTATCAAAATAGGCTGTAAAGGCATTGAGTTTCTCTTGGAAATGCTGCCTAATTTCTGACAGTTCTGGCAGGACTTACAATGCTGCAGGGCATCCTTGAAAAGTGTAGGCCAATAATATCCACACTGCAAAACTTTTGCAACAGTTTTGTTCCCACTAAAATGACCTCCACAGGCCTGTTCATAACACATAGAAAGTATTCTATGAAATTCTTGGTCAGGGACACATTTCCTTATTATTTGATATGCACAACTCTTAAACAGATAAGGATCCTCCCAGATGAAGTGGTTAACCTTTGAGAAGAAAAGATCTTTATCCATTCTATTCCAATGTCGAGGAATTCTTCCAGTAGCCAAAAAGTTGACTATATTTGCAAACCAAGGAGTGTGTACACTAATGGCAAAAAGTTGCTCATCAGGGAAAGATTCATTGATAGGCAACCTATCAATCTCAGCAGTTAAAATTCTGGAGAGGTGATCAGCCACCACATTTTCCACCCCCTTTTTATCTTTAATCTGTAGATCAAATTCCTGTAATAGGAGAATCCACCTGATTAATCTTGGTTTAGTGTCCTTCTTAGAAAGAACGTATTTCAAAGCAGAGTGGCCAGTGAACACCATTATTTGTGAACCCAAGACATATGACCTGAATTTCTCTAAAGCAAAAACAATTGCCAGCAGCTCCTTCTCAGTTGTTGTGTAATTGAGCTGTGCATCAATCATTGATCTCGGCATAAGCTATGACATGAGGCTTATCTTTTCTCTATCCAAGGAATGACTCCCAAAGCATAATCTGATGCATCACACATCAGTTCAAAAGGTAATGAATAATCTGGAGACTGCAATATTGGAGCTGAAATCAAACAGTTCTTTAGGAATTCAAAAGCCTTCATGCATTCATTATTGAAAACAAAAGGGACATCTTGGCACAACAAATGACAAAGAGGTTTGGTTATTTTACTGAAGTCCTTGATGAACCTTCTGTAAAATCCAGCATGTCCTAGGAAACTTCTGATTTGTTTAACAGTTTTGGGAGGTGGTAAATGTGCAATTAACTCAATTTTTGCTTTGTCCACCTCAATGCCCTTGTGGGAAACAACATGGCCAAGGACAATGCCCTGGGTGACCATGAAATGGCTCTTTTCCCAGCTCAAAACCAGATTGGTTTCTTCACATCTTTGTAGTACCAATTTGAGATGGTGTAAACACTGGGAAAAACTTTCACCATAGATTGAAAAATCATCCATAAAAATCTCCATAAATTGGTCAATCATATCAAAAAAAATGGCATACATGCATCTTTGGAAGGTAGCAGGAGCATTACAAAGACCAAAAGGCATTCTCCTATAGGCAAAAGTGCCAAAAGGGCAAGTGAATGTGTTCTTTTCCTGATCTTGTCGGTACACAGGAATCTGGTTGTAACCAGAGTAACCATCAAGAAAACAGTAATAAGCTTTTCCTGCTAGCTTATCTAAGATCTGATCAATGAATGGGAGGGGGAAATGGTCTTTTCTAGTCATTGCATTTAATTTTTTGTAATCAATACAGACTCTCCATCCAGTTGTTTGTCTGGTTGACATAAGCTCACCAGAATCTGAGGTTACAACAGTGATTCCAGATTTCTTAGGTACCACCTGTGTAGGTGCCACCTAAGCTGAATCTGAAATGGGGTAAATGACCCCTGCATCCAACAACTTAACAACTTCTTTCATGACCACTTCTTGCATATGAGGGTTCAACCTCCTTTGCATTTCCCTAGAAAGCTTTGCATCTTCTTCCAAGTGGATTTTGTGCATGCAAGCAATTTGGTGATTCCTCCTAAATCCAATAGTCCGACCAATTGCCCTTTATGTTCTTTCAAGACTATCAATGACTCTTCCTCTTGCTCCTTTGTGAGAGAGGAAGAAATAATGTGCAATGATTTATGATTACCTAAGAACACATACTCAAATGCTTTAGTTCTAAATTGTTCTAAATTGAGAATAGAAGGTAACAAAGGTACCTTAGACGTTTGTGGAAGGGGAGAGTAGCAGTTTCCAAGAAGAGAAACTTGCGATTGATTAAGAGTTCCTTGCACAACATTTATTTCCTAATTTGAGATACAACTTGCTTCTATTTCAGCATATCCCCAAGCATCTTTAACATCTGGTGAAGTCTTCACCTAGAAATTGTTGCAAAGTGCCTTCCACAAGTTGACCCAATAGATCAACATGAAAACATTCTTGAGTGAATTGAGGTGTGACTGCATTATAAACATTTTATTTTACCTTCATGTTTCCAAATGAGATTTCCATAATACAGGACTGCATTGAATGTAAGCATTTGTCAGCTGTGAGAATGGTCTTCCCAAAATGACAGGGATGGAAGTTTTGCTTTTGGTTGGTTCCATATCCAAAACTAGAAAATCAGCAGGATAGAAGAATTTATCTACTCCCACCAATACATCTTCAATCATTCCTACTGGCTTTCTTTCAGATCTGTCTGCTAGTTGTAACACCACATGAGTGGGTTTTAATTCTCCCAAACCTAGTTTCTCATATACAGAATATGGAAGTAGGTTGACACTAGCACCCAGATCTAATAAAGCATTTTCAATGGTGTGTTCCCCAATAATGCAAGGGATTGTAGGGATTCCAGGATCTTGAAGTTTAGGAGGTGTAGCAATGGATAACACCTGATTAATTCTTTCCACAGCAAAGACCTTCTTGGACAACTGTATCCTAGACTGTCTTTTGTGAGTGCAAACATCTTTCAAAAATTTTGCATATGCTAGAATTTGTTTGATTGCCTCAAGCAAAGGTAAATTTATCTTGACTTGCTTGAAAGTCTCCATCATGTCATCTATTTTTGTGTTCCCTTTATCAAAAGGGGATACAGATTTCATTGCATGAGGAAATGGTAAATGAGGAACTAATCTTTCATCTACAGCTTTAGAAGTATTTTCAGAAATTTTTTTACTTTTCTATTTTTCATTTTTTTGGTTTTTCTGAGGTACATCAGCAACCCCACTGCTATCACTATGCTGCTCTTGCTGCATATCTTTATCCTCTTCCTCATTTCTTTCTTCTTCAGTACCCACTTTGTTATCTATCATTTTTCCACTTCTCAAAGTGGTGACAGTTTTTACTTCTTCATGTGAATTAGAAGCTTCTCCAACCATGAACTGTCCTTTGGGATTGTTCAAAGGTTGGCTGGATAACTTTACTTCCTCTTTTTTGCCAAGGTATTTGAAAGCTGTCCCAATGTTTCTTCAATCTTCTTTATGCTCTGAAAGTTCACGATCGATTCTGAATCTAAATTCTGAAGTGAATTTAGGACTTGATCTTCAAAAGAAAGGAACCTGGAGGGGGTTTGAACTGGGGCAGACTGCTGCACAGGTTGTTGTGGAATGGGCTGCTGAAAGTTTGGTTTGACATAAAAATTCTGCTGATAAGGCTGTGCAGTTTTGAAAGGCATTTGATTCTTTGGTTGTTGCTGTTGTTGGGATTGGTAATTCCCTTGGTTCCACCTCAAATTGGGGTGTGCTCTCCATGGATATTCATTTGACTGCATCTGTCCAAATGATTGAGCAGCATGAGCTTGTTCCACCATTAAATCTGGGAACTGTGATGCAGCAGGACATTGGTCAATTGAATGAGTAGGGGACTGGCATATCAGACATGCCTCCTCTACTCTTGAAACATTTGGATTTTTAAGTGAGTCCATCAATCTATCAAACTTTGTGGTTAGATTGTCCATCTTTCTTTCCAACTCATTCACCTCATAGATCTTCCCTTTGGTGGGTTGGTGATTGTTCAACCTAGCAGGATTTTCAATTTCTCTTGACAGAGATTCCTGCTGAGTTGAGTTTTCACCAATCACTTCAAATAAGTCCCAAACCTCTTCAACTGTTTTTTGCAAGTAAGTGCCTCCATAGGAGGCATCCACCTTATTTTTGCCTTTTTGATCAATTCCTTGATAGAAGCTTTGAACTAGCTGCCATCTAGGAATTTGATGATGAGGACATTGCCTTAAAAGTTCCTTAAATCTTTCCCATGCTTCATGGAAAGTTTCAGTTGAGTTTTGGGAGAATGAAATGATACTTTGTCTCAATTGGCTTGTTTTAGACATTGGGAAATATTTGGCTAAAAATTGACACTGCAAATCATTCCAAGAAGTGATATTGTTTGGTGCTAACATGGATAACCATGCTCTAGCTTTATCCTTTAATGAAAAAGGAAAGAGCCTAAGCTTGGTTGCTTCTGGACCAAGTCCAGCTATGTTGAATGTGGTGCAAAGAGTCAAGAATTCATCCACATGTTTGTATGGGTCTTCCTTACTCAACCCATGGAAGGAAGGAAGCATTTGGATAGTTGATGACTTGATCTCATAATTTCCTTCAACAGTAGGAAATTGAATGCAAAAGGGAGAGTTATAAGCACCAGGTGCAAAGTAATCCCTCAAAAGTCGAGGTTCTTCACCCATAGTAGCAGAATTCTGTGTTGTTTGTTTGGTTCGTAGTAGCCTTTCAACTTCTAAATTCAGTGGGACAATCTCAGGACTGAGAGTCCTCTTACCAAACATTCAACTCAGAACAAAAAAATCTGATTATTCATAGCAAACCTTCAGAATTTCTTTTTAAGTAGTTTCCCTTCTTCAAAAATTCGACATGAATAATTGCACAGGTATAAACAATAGAATAGTTTAGTAATGATATAAAAAAATAAAGGTAAAAACTTAGGTCTACCTATTTTAGAGCAAATTCCCCGGCAACGGCGCCAAAAACTTGTTGTTGCTTCTTAGTGTGCTTGATTTATGTGTGTTTTGAAAATAGATTTATAGCTGCTAAATTACAGTGGCTCTAGACTATATAAAAAAAAAAGAAAGAAATATCAGCACAGTTAGAAGAGAATTAGCCTGCAAGATCAGGGCCAATTGTAGCAAGTTTTAAAAGTAAGTGAGTGAAAGATCGTCCACAGAGAATTTGTCTAAAATGTAAGATAAACCTCCAGATCTAAGCTACCAGATCTGGCTTCTTATCCTATCTAGAAAACTGATAAGATGAGAGGTTTGAATTTGTCACGTTTAACTAACTAAAAACAAAGAAAAATTTAAACTAAATGATCCAGATCCGAGTTGGGGGAATGATTGAAACAAAGATGGAGAAGTAATATCTAAATCTGATTTGGTCTTTGAAATCTAATGAGAATAACTGCAGCTCAACAGAGGTGATCCAATCTTCATCTGGCTACAAGCACAGATGTAAGAGAGATAAATCTAATTCAAGGATTAGGCTTACACTTATGGCTATGGTCTGTCCACTTTAATGGCCACAAACCATCCAATAGTCTTTAATCCAAATCCTCAATTCAGAACAAGAAACATCACTACAAATGCTATAAGAGACTAGGTTACAAACACTAATTCTCACAGGATTAATGAATCAAGGGAAATTGCATGCAAAACAATGAATCTAAAGGAGTCTAATGTCCGAGGAGATCAGAGGAACCCTTGACATGAGTCCAATGGAGAATGCATAGTTTACAACCTTTTAAAATTCATCCTTACAATTCTGAGCACGGCTTAATAGCTCTCGGATTTGCGGTCTTGGATGCAAACTCTCCTTTGAGTTCTGACAAAGATCTCACTGACTCTCAAATGCAAGTACAAAGTAGGCTATTACAAGGATTGCAGACAAGCTGTCTGGCTGGGAAATGGGGGATTAGAAATGAAATTCTAAATCTGGATGCCCCAATTGGGTAAATGCTTCGTCTATTTACAGCTTTCCCCAGGTCCAGCTCAGATGTGTATCAGCCAATCAGAGGTTCTCAGATCTGTATTGACCAATGGTAGTCGAGCACGGGGATCCAGATCTGTTCTGGCCAATCAGAATTCCTCGATTTGGTTCAGCCAATCAGGTGAAAAAGGCATCAATTCTGTTATGCATTTTGAAAGTTTGTTAGAGTTTCTAGAAGTTCCCGCCAAGTTATTCCCTCTCTAGGTGCTCACGTGGGGTGGAATATTCCTTCACTTCATGCTTAGAACCCTCTGAAATGTCCCTAGGTTTTAAAATGCATTGGGATGCATGCAATAGATTACTGAATTGCCCTTGTTAAAGCTACGAATCTCCAGAATGCCTCTTCGCACAGCTTAGGGGCCTTTTCGCAAAGTGTTGTGACTCCTGAAGCTCTTTTCGCAATGTTCTAGTTCTGTTCAAATTATGTTTTCTTCTTTTGGCAAAGTTCAATCCTCTCTTCGAACAGTTCAGATGCTCTTCGAATGCTACGCCTGGAGTTTTATTCCTTTTCGCAGAGTTTCAGGTTCTTTGCGAAAAGTACAGGTTCTTTGCGAAAAGGACTCTGTAGTGCATTTTTCTGTTCGAATTGTTCCATACTTCTCTTCCAGGTCTTTGCTTCTTCTATTCAGACCTTTCAACAGCTGATGAGGTTGTTTCTTCACTTTCTTCCTTTGGATTGTCATCTTATTGGCACTTTTATGCTGCTTTTATGGTTAAGCCTGTCTTTATTGTTAGCTGTAATATAAGCACTTAAAACACTTATTTAGTTCCCTCAAAGGTCTATCAAGACTCAAGTTCAGGGGTGAAAAATGGTATTTTTCACTTGTCAACAACTGCCCTTCGACCTCTGCGACACATCGTAGTAAGACTCCTTTAGTGAGGACTTCTTTATATAGTACCTCTCCTAGCACATTGATTCCTTATGATCTTACGCTCTATCCTTGTTGCGTAGGGAGGGATATGTCGATATTTCAAGAAGTTCCAGATATCGTAGTACCATCGTTATCCTTAGTTCATCGGTGATCATTGTAATCTGAAGGTTGCGATGGTAGCTTCTTTCTTTGTGGGACTTTCCGTAGTAGATGCTTCTTCATGCTTCATGGTCTTTGGGAGGACTAGTAATTCCAGTTTGACCTTCCATACCACTTCGTGTGCAAACACACTAAGTTTTTCAATGATGAACATCTTGGTGCATTGTCCGATCGGTATTTATATGATTGAGGCTAGTGTAGTGAGAGATTTTGCCAACTCGTTCTCTAACCTCGGGATATGCGTGAAGGAGATCCTCTCAAACTTTTTATCAAGAACTGAGCCGTCTCCAAATATGCCATCAGTCTTCTTTCTTTTGTCTTCCATTCTCTGATCACTTGTGAAATCACAAGCTTAGAGTCACCGATAGTCTTCAGCTACTTGATGCCCAACTATAATGCTACTCATAATCCGATAATAAAGGCTTCTTATTCCAAAACATTGTTAGTGACTGAAAAGTCGAGTTGAAAAGCTTTAGGTATGATGACTCCAAGGCTTAGTAAGACTATCCCAATACCTTTTCCTTTTTGGTTAAGATCCTTGTCGAAGTATAAGGTCCATGAAGTCTTATCGGGTTCTTCCTCTTGGACTAAGAGCAGGTTTTTGTTAGGGAAGTCAATAAGTACAGGCTCGTTGCCTGGGAGTGGAAGATTAGCGAGGTAATCAGCGATCGCTTATCCATTGATCAACTTTTGTGTGACATAGGTGATATCAAATTCCTGTAGTAGTATATGCCATCGAGCAATCTTTCTAGATGTGGCAGGCTTCTCAAATATGTACTTCAAAGGATCCATGCATGCAAGTACCATTATCTTGTGAGCTCTGAAGTTGTGTCATAGTTTTATTAAAGCCCATACTAGTGTTAGGCAAGTCTTCTCCATTGTGGTATATTTCGACTCGTGCTCGACCATTGTCCTGCTGAGGTAGTAGATGGCCTTTTCCTTCTTCCCGTCTTCATCGTGCTATCCTAAAATGACTCCCATTGCTTTGTCATTCACTGAGACATAGAGGATCAAAGGTTTCCAGGGGATCAGTGGTGATAGTATTGCAGGATCGAGAAGATACTTCTTGATGTTTTCATAGGCTTGCTGACACTGGTCGTCCCTGATCAGTCACATAATTTAGCAATTTATCACCCTTAACATAGTGTTGCTAGATTTTAGTTTGCTACTAACAAGTTAGAGATGTGCAGATATTAAGAAAAAATAGTAAAAGAGATCTAAAGTTTTAATCTTTGTCAAAAAGAACTTATAAAGAAATAAAAAGACGCTTGAATGTGAAAAGATGATTCATCACTTGTTTGAAATCAAGAAGTCGTGTTTTACGATTGAGCGTAGAGAAGGAAATGAGAAATCATACTTTACAATTATCTAGAAGAAGTTCAAAAGTGAAAGGTGATACAAAGAGAAGAACGATTGATCATAGTTAAGAAGAATCGTCCTTAAGAAGAAGCTATGAAGAAAGAAAAATCGTGATTACAATTCTACGAAAATAGAAGCTTTTCGATGTTGCTAATGAAGAGAAGATCCACACCGCCATGAGCCAAATTAGAAGAATTCTTGAATTAGAGGAGTGGTGAATCACGGATCTGAGAGGATTGATGAAGAGGGACTCTTAAAGATCTTGGTTGCTGAAAATAAGGAGAACAATCCAGAAGCAAGTCAACTATATAAAAGCAAGGAATACATGATTAGAAATAAGAGTTATATTAGGATACTTTTAGTTTTTTTATTAGAATTAGATCATTGTAAACCGACCCTTAAGATCTATAAATAAGAGGCTCGACATAGGAATAATTTTATCAAAGAATTGCTCAGCATCAATTCACAGCCGAGGTCTGTGTTTTCTTCCGATCAAAGTAGTTTAGGTTTATCAAGTAACATCATCCATGGTTCTCTAAGGTCTTGCCTGACAACCAAGGGTAAGAAAGGTGAAAGATCAATCCTTTGGATGATTCTACTTTTGCTTTCTAGTTTAGATTTATTTCAATTTCGTACTTTATAAACATCTCCAAATTTTGATTTGAGTTGACGACTCAGGTTAAGGTTTGCAGATTAGAGTAACGGTTTGATCTTTCCATCTTTGATTTTCTAGAGTTTCATTGATGCCCAAATTTCAGGGAGATTAAAGATTAAATTAAATCTGTATTGATAGAATTCTGGTTTTGATTGACGACCAATGCTAGGAAACTTGATATATGGTGTAACGATATTTAAAATTTGTAATCATCCGATAGCTGAAAATTGTGTGATTGACAACCACAATCTGAAGGAGGATTTAGGATTTACTTTCTGCAAATTAGTTTAGGAAACCATTCTTTTATTTATATTTCTCAAGTAGTTTAGAATCTTAAAGGTAAATATAAGTTTTCTTTAAAAAGGCTAATTGAGAGAATAACTATCCTCGTGGGAACGATCCTATACTAGCTCTACAATTTCTATTGTGCGCTTGTAATAGGTTAAGACTTCATTAGATACACATAATAAGCTAATCAAGTTTTTGGCGCCTTTATCGGGGATATTTATTTTTTATTATTAGGTTTTTTTAGAGAACAAGTATTTATCTTTCTCTTTTTATATTTCTTTATCTTTTTTTTTCATTGATCACTTCTTAAGCTTTTGCAGGTTTATTCGGAGTAACGAATCAAGGTTTCAACTTCCCCTGATCAGAGAAGCTAGAGGCTCAGATTTATTTCTCTCCGGCTTTCTAGAATAAAAATCAAATAAAGTTAAAAAGATAAAATAAAATTAGTGTATGCATCACACTCGCTCTCGAAGTTAAGATTTCTTCGATTGTGATCCAGAAATCGAAAGGACTGTCTTGCGTACATTAGCATCAAGCCGATCTTCCGTAAGAGAATCTTTAACCATGGCTGACGATCGTTCAATTCAAGCACATTTCAGCTCAGTTTCCTTGTCTAAGCCCTCGTGTATAGTTATACCAGAGGTAGCAGTAGGTCAAAATTATGAAATCAATTTAATACGCTTCAATATTTACCCACCTTTCACCGGCTTAATCAAGAGGATCCCTACCAACATTTAAGGGACTTCATAGAACTTTTCACAATGTTTCAACTATCGACAGCCAACAATGAGACCGTCAAATTACGATTGTTCCCTTTCTCTCTTAAGGATAGGGCAAAGGCATGGTTTATTTCATTACTCACCAGAAGTATTACCACCTGGGATGGACTACAGTCCAAATTATTAAATGAGTACTACCCAATTGGTAAGACCAACCAAATTCGTCAAGCAATTCAAGACTTTAGGCAATTGCCTGGAGAATTATTTCATGAGAGTTGGTAATGGATGAAAGATCTGTTGAGGAAATTTCCTCACCACGATGTGCCAAATTGGTCAATAGCGCAAAGTTTCTACCAAGGTTTGACTGAGACTAACTAGTCAACAGTCTACGTCGTAAGTGGAGCCTTCATGGCTCAGAATGGCCATCAGTCTTGAAACTTATTCAAGAAATTGGCCGATAATTCAAAGCAAAAATAGGCCCTGCTTCAATCTGACCCAGATGTTACTCGTCACACCCCGCTCGTGCAGGGTAGACTTTACGATATCAGTAAAGATAAAGTAAAGAAGGAGGACATGAGTGCGAAAGTTTTGGCTCTTGAACAGAAAATAGCAACATTAATGGCTACTAAACATATCACTCCGGATAGAGATTTGGCGAACTGTACTAATTGTCAGACCCAAACGTATACTAAAAACTAAGTTGCACCATCGTGCAAAGAGGTGGTGTAAAATGAGTAAGTAATGGCTTTTCAGAGTGGAGACTATGGGAACGCATATAATCCTTCGTACAGGAACCACCCTGGATTCAACTATGGCTCCATAGTAGGAGCACAACTAGCACCAACGATTGCACAACCCTAATTTTCCTAGACCCAAGTTTTCTAATAAAGACCTCAACTGCCTGCCACGCAACCCCAGTTTGGACCACCGAGCAATGCACTTGACCCCACAGTTGTCCAGATCCTCCGAGATTGTAGCAATAGTCGCATCAACATTAAAAAGAGTTACATCAGCTTGCTCAATTCTCTCAAGTGATCCATTCGCACACCCAATCCATCATGAAACTAGAGAGATAGATAGGCCAGCTAGCTTCACAGGTGGCGAAAAGAGAAAGTGGCCAGTTGTCGACGCAGCTAGTCAACAACCCTAGAGGACAAGTAATTTTGGGGGAGACATCTGCTCCCCATAATCCAAACTAAAATCCTCAAGGAATTGTCAAGCTACCGACTCATCCGTAGTACCCATTGTAAATTATGTAAAATTGTTTCTTTTCTTTTTGGTTTAGGCATTATATTACAATTCAAATCATGAACGATCATAATATAATCCTAGGTATTTATTATCACAAACAATCGTATGGATTTACGATCGATCATAATCTGTAAAGGAGTATCAATATGCGCGATGACCTGTTCAGCAGGTCATCACTAAGAAAGGGCCTACATATTCGAGAGAGGATACGTCGGCCCCATTTTCGAACTCTCTATTTTTGCTTTCATTTTTCCTCTCTTTTTCAAAAAGCTAAATCCAATCGTTTTACAACTCAACCCAACCGTTTTACTTTCTCCTACATCCCTTGTATCCTCTGATTTATTTTAGAAGCCCAACGTGCAGTCTGTTCCACAATTCAGAAACTAGGGTTTTTGGGATTATCAAAAGGCCATGTGACAATTTTAACCATCGAATGGAAGGGTTTCTAAAAGAAACTTTTATTAATGATTAATTGAATGTATTTTCTAAATTCTTACAAGAAAAGGAGTTGTATTATGGCAAACTTACCGAAAAAGTGAGCGAGGGAAGAGGAAGAAGACGAAGGCAAGTTCTGGACCACAGTAACAGGACTACACACTGAAGCCGACAAGATGAAAGAGGAGATACAATTGAAATCTACTGTGATTAAACAATTGCATGAGGATCTGAAAAGAAAAGAAAAAGTTGAAGAACAACTAAGAGCTTTGAAGGACAAATACGAGGCACTGATAGCGGAGAAAATAAGTTTGGAGGGGATACAATCAAGACCACAATTTGAGCATGAACCTGCAAAAGAATATGTCTGCTCAACAGAAGTAATGTCAGACTCTGAGGAGGATCAAATAAACAACCCTTTAACCTTGTCAGCGCCAGTTCCACCTAGATCAGTACTTGTGCCATATCCTTCATCACCGAGTGAGTGAAAATTAAATCGTACATCACAAAGCCTCATAGGTATGAAAATTTTGAATTAATAGTTTAGTTAATCCCTTATTTTTACAGAATGAAGACTGTCTGATTTCAGTTTGGGGGGATATACAACTTGTATAAATTAGTTTAAATTTTTAGCATTTTTGTAGAGAAAAAATATATATATATATTCTCTGTTTCTATTTTTAATAGTTCTTAGTTTAGAAATAAAATTTGGCTAGTTAAATCATCATATAGGAAATTATGATAAAAAAATTTATGAATCTTGAAATTTTCATGATCCATCGTAATAGATGTTTAAAAATCAGAAAATAGAATAGTTACAATTCAAGTTTAGCTCTTCAAAGAACATTGTATCAGTATGAATGCTTGAAACAATAGGTTGATCTGAACTGCAATATTTAGACTATAGTTTCAAAATTATTTAACCAGTGAGTCCTTGAGCCATAATTCCTTTTCTATTAAGAGAGACTGTTATCTATTCAATTCAAAAAGTCCTTTGAACTTCACTACTATTATGAAAAAAAAAAAATCTCATATTGCTGAACTTTGAATCAAAACATTCTATGATTATAATGATCTATTTTTTTTGTAGAACTATCTATTAGAAGTATCAAAATAATAAGACATTTATGCTAGTAAATCGTGAAAATGATGAAAGGCCATCTTTTGTTAAGTCAGAGCCAAAAAGCTAAAATCTCATAAATATTTTATCCATTGAACCTAAGTTGGAAGCCTAAACCGAAATTCTTTGTACCAAAATCTTATACACCCTTAACCATAGGTACTACCTAAAGCTTTCAATCTTTAACCCTTACAATTTATGAGAGTTTAGAATATAAAAAGAATGGAAAAAGAGTGAGTGAAAGGAGTAAACGGATGACAGATGAGGGATATGCAGAAAAAAGGGTACAACTGAAGAAATTATTTTGATATAAAAAAAAAATTACGGGAAAAGAAGTCAAAATCGTAAAATACGATTCTACTAAAAAGATAAGCAAAAAGCTTCCAAATTGAAAAGGGATTTAAAATGGGAAGAAGTAGTCCAACTTTTTGGAGACTTACCTAAGAGGAAAAAAAAAAGACAGGAGAAAAGAAGAACTAAATTCTCATAAATACTTTGAATTCCTTTCTACCTTTCTTGAAAACCTTTTAACCCAAAGTTCCATTACAAGCCGAAGGAATGACCTTTTTAATTTACGATTTGTAAAAGTATAAGTTTAGTAGAGATATGAATAATAGAAACCATGGATTATACAGAGAATCATATGAGTAGAATTGATTATCTTTCCATGAGGTTCATTTTTTTTTATCCTTTGAATAATTCAAGATATATTATAATGAGAGAACCCAAAAAAATTTAACATCTTTTTTAGAGTATGGCAATAGTGAGAATTTGGATAAAAATATTTTCTAAATCTGTAGTTTCGATAAATTTATGAAGAATAAACTGTTCACTGGTATGTACACACACTCCACGCTTTACAGAGTAGAAATTGCTAGGTCTGAGAAAGGACAACCACTATGAAGGAAAGTAAGTATGAAAGATTTATAAATTCTAAAAATCATAACAATTATGTGATGATTAAGCTAACTCAGTAGTGTACAAAATTTAGTTTAGAATGTTTTTACCTTCTATTTTATTTTGAAAAAAAATTGAAAAACCCAAAAATATTTTGAAGTTTGTTGGTAACTTCACTGAAAACCTTCATGAGACTACAACTCCTCCACTAGGGATCACCTAGGGGTTTAAAGGCTTGTTGCATATGCTAAATGTAATTGTGCTCCCTACGAAAGTAGCTTTTAATTTTAGAATAATATTTCCTTCCTTGTTTGCTAGGGACTAGCAAAACTCAAGTTTGGGGGTGTGATCAGTCACATAATTTACCAATTTATCACTCTTAACTCAGTGTTGCTAGACTTTAGTTTGCTACTAACAAGTTAGAGATGTGCAGATATTAAAAAAAATAGTAAAACAGATCCAAAGTATTAATCTTTATCAAAAAGAACTTATAAAGCAATAAATAGATGATTGAACGTGAAAAGACGATTCATCGCTTGTTTGAAATCAAGAAATCATGTTTTATGATTGAGCGTAGAGAAGGAAATGAAAAATTGTACTTTACGATTTTCCAGAAGAAGTTCAAAAGTGAAAGGCGATACAAAGAGAAGAACGATTGATCGTAGTGAAGAAGAATCGTCCTTAAGGAAAAGCTATGAAGAAAGAAAAATCGTGATTACGATTCTACATAAATAGAAGATTTTTGATGTTGCTGATGAAGAGAAGATCCACACTGCCATGAGCCAAATTAGAAGAATTATTGAATTAGAAGAGTGATGAATCACAGATCTGAGAGGATTGATGAAGGACTCTTAAAGATCTTGATTGCTGAAAATAAGGAGAACAATCCAAAAGCACGTCAACAATATAAAAGCAAGGAAGATAGGACTAGAAATTTGAGTTATATTAGGATACTTTTAGATTCTTTTATTAGAATTAGATCTTTGTAAACATACCCTTATGATTTATAAATAAGAGGCTCGACATAGGAATGATTTTATCAAAGAATTGCTCAGCATCAATTCACAACTGAGGTCTATGTTTTCTTCCGATCAAAGTAGTTTAGGTTTATCAAGTAACATCATCCATGGTTCTTTAAGGTCTTGCCTGACAACCAAGGCTAAGAAAGGTGAAAGATCAACCCTTTGGATGATTCTACTTTTGCTTTCTAGTTTAGATTTATTTAATTACAATTTCCTACTTTATAAACATCTGTAAATTTTGATTTGAATTGATGACTCAGGTTAAGGTTTGCATATTTGAGTAACGGTTTGATTTTTCCATCTTTGATTTCTGGAGTTTGATTGACGCCCAAATTTTAGGGAGATTAAAGATTAAATTAAATCTGTATTGATAGAATTCTGGTTTTGATTGACGACCAATGCTAGGAAACTTGATATATGGTGTAACGATATTTAAAATTTGTAATCATACGATAGCTGAAAATTGTGTGATTGATAGCCATAATCTGATGGAGGATTTAGGATTTACTTTCTATAAATTAGTTTAAGAAACCATTCTTTTATTTATATTTCTCAAGTAGTTTAGAATCTTAAAAGCAAATATAAGTTTTCTTTAAAAAGGCTAATTGAGAGAATAATTATCCTCGTGGGAACAATCCTATACTAGCTCTACAATTTCTATTGTGCGCTTGTAATTGGTTAAGACTTAATTAGATACACATAGTAAGCCGATCAGTCCCATATATACTCGGCTCCTCTCTTTAGTAGTCTACAGAAAGGATCACATCGGTCTGAGTGTTGGGAGATAAACCTCCTGAATAATTACAATCTTCCTATTAGGCCTCATAGTTCCTTAATATTGCTAGGCGGTGGCATCTCAAGAATGGCTTTGACTTTCATCTGACCGACTTCAATTCCTCGCCTGCTGACTATGAATCCTAGTAGTTTTCCAGAGGTTACTCCGGACCCGCATTTCTTTGAATTCCTCTTTAGTGGATACTTCTCGGATAGTTATAGCACCAGTCGAAGTGCCTCAACATGGCCTACGTGGGTTTGTGACTTTACTAATATATCATCAACGTAGACTTCTACACACTTGTACATCATGTCATGAAATATAGCCATCATGGCGTGTTGATACGTAGCCTCTGCTTTCTTTAGGCCAAAGGATATGACGACTTAACAATAGGTCCCCCATGGCATGGTGAACAAAGTCTTCTCTTAGTCAGATTCTGCTAACTTGATCTGGTTGTATCCGGAGAAGTCATCCATGAAGGATAATATCTCATGTCCGACAGTATTATTGACCAGAGTGTCGATGTGTGAGCGTGGGAAGTCATCTTTTGGGCATGTCTAGTTAAGATTTTGAAAGTCGATGCATACCCATACTTTGCCATCTTTTTTAGTAACCGGTACGATATTTGCAACCCACTTAGGGTAGAGGACGACTCGGATAAATTTCACTTTATGTAGCCTGTCAACTTCCTCTTTGACTTATAGTGTTGTTTGCGGGTGCATTCTTTTTAGTTTCTGCTTGACAGGCTTAGCATCGAGTTGTAGGGCTTGGCGATGTCCTACTAAGCTCGAGTCCAGACCAGACATGTTTTTATAGGACCATGCAAAGGAGCTGAGGTGCTCTTGGAGGACTTAAATAATTTATTGTCGTTCCTTGGGGCTAAGCATTGCACTGATCAGTAGCTTCTTGGACTTCTCTTAAGTACCAAAGTTGATTTCTTCTGTAGGTTCCGCAACTGCCTAAGTTTGCTCGTCGAAGTGTTTGATGACCCGTTGGATGTCCTGTGTTTCGTCAGTGGCTTGTCCTTTTCCTTCATCATCAGTAAGCTCATAAACTGCTAGATTGCTATATTGGGGGGTTAGTTTGGCAAGAGGTAATCCTTCAATGGTGCAATTGATAACTGCAGCATCTTTAGTTAGGTGCAGATCGAAGCTATTCATTCTTGTCTTGAGGTCATAGAGTATCTCGTCGGGTATGATTACTAGCATGGTTTTTTATCGAGTGGTGAGTATTCCAACCTATCACGCGGGTGACCTGGGTTTGATCCCTGGCAGCGGGGCCAAACCCAGGTTGGAATACTCACCTGCAAGTAATCAGGGTCTGTTGTAGCATGTTTTACAAAGATGGTGAGTAAGGGGATGTCCACAGGGAGGTTAGTTTAAAAATATGATAAATCTCTAGATCTGTATGAGATCTGGCACCCAAACTAATGGTACGTTAGCTAAAAGACAGGGGAGAGGTTTAAAATGGATTGTCACTTAAGCTAAGCTAAAATTAAACATAGACTAACTTGGATCGAGTTTGGGAACTTAGATCTTGCAGGGGAAAAGAGTAAAGAAAACAGAAAATGGAGAACAGTAGCTTGGAGGTTGGTCTTCAGTGAAATCAGATTTAATTAATCATGCTACAGAGGTTTAGAGCACAAAATTCTCTCAACTGGCTATAAGCACAGCTGCAGAGTAGAAAGCTCCACTCCAAATCGTAGGATCCACCTGGTCTTAAGGCTATGATCTGTCCACTTTAATGCTCACAGACCATCCTATAGACTTTATCGAATCCATAGTTTTGTAGCAGACGAATCCAATTGGAGCCTGAGCTTGGACTAATCTTAAGATTATGATTTGTCCACTTTAATGGTCACAGACCATCCTAGGGATCTCCTCCAAAGCTAAAGCATCAATTAGAATAATTAAAACCAATATAGATGCTGCAATTCCCAGGTCACAGACTCAAGGAATACAGGAGTATCAGATCCAGGGAGATTGGGTGGTATCCAAGAGGCCTACCAGTTAAGTGGGTGAGCTGATCTACAGACTCCTCTACACAAATCCAATCAATCACCAAATGAAACCATAGGAACTTTAGATCTAAATAAAGCATTAAAAATAGCATTTACATTGCAATCAACAATAACACTACAATGGAAATACTCTCAGATCTGTAGTCTGTGCAGCTGGGAACTCGCATTTGCAATCTTAAGGGAATTAGCCAACCATTGTTGGGCTAAAGGAGGGAAAATGGAATTGCTCTGCAAGCGCTAATCTCTAGAATTTGGCTCAGATCTCGATCCCCCCCCAATGGAAATTGGGGGTCTCTATATATAGCTTTCTCCTTTATTTTTCCCGCCAAAAATCCCTTCTAGAAGGTCCTCAGAGTTTGTTAGAGTTCTGTTATAGCACGTGGGTCGGTTAGGATTTCCTAGGGCATCTTCTGGAATCGTCGTGTCGGTCACCAAGTGCCTCAGGTTGTGTGCAGTAGGTCACCAAATCACAGCGTGTGTACAACTAAATTTTTTAGAAGTTTTGCACGCTATTTCGACAGGTTCAAATAGAGCTTTTTGGTCCTTTCGATAGGTTCTCAGATCTCTTCGATAGGTTTCGATAGGATGAGCCTTCTCTTAGAGTTTCAGCATTCTCAGCCCTTGGCCTGGAGTATTCGACAGGTTGGAGAAGCTTTTTGACAGGTTGGAACACCATTTCGATAGGTTCCGCTCTTTATGCAATTATTTCGGTAGGATTGCTTTCACTCTTATCGAAAGGCTCAATCACCCTTCGATAGCTTCTGTTCCAGCATCTTACTCTCAATAGGTTCAGGAAACCATTCGCTAGGTTCCCTTTACACCTCAGGCAGGTTTTCGATAGGATGATTTCTTCCTTCCTTTCAGCTGCTCGATAGGTTTTTGGATCCTATCGAGCTCCTCAATCCACACGAATCCATCCTTCTTTTGCCTTCAGATCTTATCGAAACCTTCTCAATTGTATGAATTCCTTCTTTCTTTGCTTTCAGCTCCTATCGAAGTCTTCAGGTGACCATTCGATAGGATGTTTTCAGCCTGTTTTCACTTCCTTCGCCTTGCCCTACTGTAGCCACGCGCTCCAAGGGTCCAGTGATGTATTAACCTCTGGTGTGCTGTTGCTGGGTTTGCCCTGCACTAATGCAGAAAATCACTCAAGAATGCCCAAAAAGGGTGAAAAGTCACATTTTTCACCACTTAATAGATGCCCTATGCTCTCGCCAGGTCTATCAATGGTTAGGTTAAAGGGTGAAAAGTCACATTTTTCACCACTTAATAGATGCCCTGCGCTCTCACCAGGGGGAAGTAGTATAATTGCGTCGAGTGGGATCAAGGAGCGACTACGGGGTGTCGAAAGTAGCAGCACGAATTGGCGTAGGTGCATCAGTTATTTCTTCCTTGGTCTTGTCGGCGTAACCACCACTTGTAGCATTAAGAGGGAAGTCTCTTTGTTGGTCGACAAATGGGTATGGGATGAAGGGCACCCTCTCTTTTTCAAAATTTTCTAATTTTCTTGTGTTTTTAATTTTTGAATTTTTAGGTTTTTTAGGGTTTTATATTTTTTTAATTTTTGAGAAGTAGGATACAGGATTGGATTCCTGAAGAGGAATTGACAGGGGTGCTTCTTTTAGTTGAGGAAGCGTGACAACTACAAGAGTCATTTGTGCGAGCCTTCAGATGATGTGAATCCACTCTGAATTTGGCATTTTTCTTATAACCCTCGTATGGCATGATTCTTTTGATGAGTGTTGAAGGCAGTGGCCTGGTTGATGGTTCGCCCTCTTCTATTACATCAACCGTTTCATCCTCTGTGTCACCCAAATAAACTTCTGACTTATCTTCTTCTAGTGCAGGTAGTCTTGTTCGGATGTTTCCCGATGGTGTCGAAGGTTCTTCCTTTCGTAGTCTGAAATTCTCTAACACGGAAGCACATGATTTGCAAAGAGGTTGGTCTGGATATAAGGGACATAGGCCTCCACATGGGAATTCGAGGCTCAAGGGGAGGGACCTAAGTACCTCGGGAGGTGGTAAGTATGAATCTTCTTTCTATGGCCAGGGACTCAATATGAAAGTACACTTTTTGCATGATGGATAAATTTGGTAGAATTAATAAATATACGGCCAGACACATTCTTCATTAGGCCTGACTCTAGGGTGAGGAATAGCGGATTCAAGGTCGATCTTATTGTCAGTCTCCTCAAATGCTGTCTGTAATGTAGAGTCATGATCATCTAGCTAGCAACTTTCATTGTGAAGTGGTTGCCTCGCCTCGTCTGCTTGCGGGGATTCGAGGGTCGATCTTCCAATTGGGGAGGTATGAGGGTTGATCCAATCTCTTGGTTTGAAATGCTTCAGTATGATAGCACATACTCTGCAGCGTGGTTGATATGGCTGAGTAAGCAAGGATATCCCCACGGGCACTCCCATCCTTTGAATAACTATCCGACATCTGTGTCATTGTTGGAGTCAGAATCTTCGTGCTAGGATTCATTTTCAACTTTGAATAATCCTTGGAAGTCTTCGCCAAGTTGTTCTTCTAACTCGAGAGCGGGGAGATCTAGCCAATAATCTTCGTCGTCACTTGGTGGTGGGTGCCATTCTTCTTCCAAGGATTTCCAGAAGATTTGGAGAGGTGGGGATCCAAGTGATTGAGGACCATCGAGTGCTAGTTCTTCTTTGACTTCTATTGCTACAATGTGGAATTCTTCTACATCGGTTGACTCCTAATCTTCTGCGAGTGGCTCAGGTTCCGGATGCCTTTCCTTATCTGTGATAAGAGGCTCTTTGATTTCAAATAATGGTCCGATTACCTCGAGTGGTTTATCTATATCCTCATTCTGGCTCAGATCTATTAGATCAGCGAAGGCTTCGGCCATCTACTCGATTTCTATTATCTGGGGTTTGGTGAAGGGTTCTTCTCTCTTTGGCACATTGGCCTTCTCAGTAGTTTTGTGGACAAAATGATCGTACAACGTCTGTTTGGGTGAGGTTGTGAAAGCATCAGTCTCCTCATTGTCTGGATGGTACCCTACACCAGTGAGTTTACAGACCTTCTTTGGGACCATAGGGTCTATCGGTCCTTGTTTATTCCCTGTCAAGTCCTATGTGCGAAATGTATCCCAATTGATACATGAGATCCCATCCTTTGGTCGTAGTTGGAATCACATCGCACATATGCGCGAGGTTAGAGTTAACTTCTCTCTTTGTTAATTTTCACTGATATGTTGGTGGAGACCACGGATGGCTGACTTCTTCTATGGAGGTGTTGTTGAGAGTCTTCGTCTTCCTGATGTAGCCAGTACATAGGATTGAGTCGTGAGCTATTGGGATGCTAGCGGAGTAATCAATATCCATATTTTTGAAGGGTGCATCAATGTATATTTGGATGATGGTATCCTCGTGAGGGAACTTGACACACTGATGATAAATTGACACTACAGCCTTCATGGATTCAAGCTATTTCCTCCCTAGGATCAGATTATAGGTGTTGGAGGAATCCAAAACGTGGAATGTGGCATCTTTGGTGACCGACTTGAGATGGACTTGGAGTTTGATAGTTCCCTTCATGAATCGCCGCGTGCCATCATAGGCTATAAGGGATAATGACGAGGGGCGTATATCTTGTTTCGTATACTCAAGGGTCTTGAGTTTCGTCAGTGGATAGATGTTAAGTCCTACTCCCGTATCGACTAATGCATGAGGAACTAAAAATTCTCTAATTGTTACCATTAAGTATATAGGGGTTGAACTTCCTCGTAATGATTCCTTCAGCATATTAGCATCTGTGAATTTGACCGTTGGAGGTTGTGCCATGACCAAAGTAATCTCATGTAGCTCGTCTAAAGTGGTGTCCTCGGCTATGTGGGTCTCTGCTAGCACCTTCATCAACAATCGATAATATTTAAGAGATTTCTTAATTAACTCGAGTATTGAAATTTGAGCTAGAACTTTCTTGAGGTGCCGTAGGAGATCTTATTCCTAGCCTGATTCCCGAGCTGGTTCTTAGCCCATCTTGTGCGCTTTATTCGCAGCTGGCTGAAGTGACTGAGGTACCGAAGCTAGCGGTGGCAAAATCACGTGAGGTGGGGGAGGAAATTTTATCTCGTTATCTCTTGTTATCCTCTCTGGCAGCTGAGTGCTCATGTTCTTTTTCTTTCGAGGGAATGGTGGTGGTAGATAGTTGGTTCCTGATTTGAGGACAAGATAGGTGGACTGCTAAGCTCCGAGCCACGCCGTGACTTGTCCTATTGCAATTCCTAAAACATTCATCATAAATGGGGTGAAGTTGGAGGAAATGATACAAATCGGAGTTACTCCGTTCCACGGAGGGAGGTATTATGTATAGTCTTCCTCTTCTAGGAAAGTAAAGATCAGTGCTTCTTTCGTGCTTGGTTCCTCATCTTGCTGGCCTATTTTACTACTTAGATCGCATTCAATTGTCATCTTAGGTTCTTAATCTAGAGTATCATTGTCCTGCAGTAGATCTTGAGGAGTGGTTCCTTCAGCTTCAGGTTCAGAGTTGATAGCGGAAGTGGTGTCAGAGCGTGCTCCTAGTTTGGGGCAGTCGAGGGTTCTAGTGGGTGTCCATGAAGGTTAGGTCTTCTCGCCCTGAATGATTAGACTCGTATTCGGGTGAAGTTAGGGTATGGTGGAGGATTTGGTGGTGCAATCCTAGTGATCAAAGTCGAAGGATGGGGTCGAGTGGTTGGGGGTCTCTAAAGTTCGACTGGGTTGGCAAAAGTACTTGGGGGATTAATGCGAATAATCAGGGTCGAGAGGTGAACAGTAAGTCGGCTGGACAGATCGACTATGGTGATGTGGGAGACTAGCCCCTGATTACCATTGGGCATGGGGTTGTTGACAATCCCCAGGTTCTGCGGAGGCTGATTGTTATTTTGATTGTTGTTCCAAAGAGACTCCCAGTCGATTTGATTCCGATCATTCATATCATAAATCACATCTCGTAGGACCCAACAATCTTTAAGGTTGTGACCTACGAATATATGGAAATCATAAATTTTTTTGTAGTCGAGGTGTGTTGACCAAGGGCATGGTCATTCAGGCGGGAATCTGGTCAGATCCTGGTTGCTGAGGAGACGAAAGATGTTAGGGATGATATCGAGTAACGAAGGGTAGTGCCCGTGTTTAGGTTGATAAGCAGGCCTGGCTTGTTCGTTGAAATTTTTTAGCGGTGGTACGTTGTTGTAGTTTAAAGGGTTTATCATCTGGTTCTAGGTTGTATTCTGGTTTTGGTTTTGGTAGGTATTCTGGTTTGGGTATTGAGTGCGGTTCTGATTCCAGTTAGAGTACCATTGTTGATACTAATTTTGGTACTGGTTTTGGCTAGGGTATTTCGACTGAGAGTTCCCATTTCAGTAATTTTACCCTAGGTTGGCAACCGCGCTCACCTGCTTGATGCCCAAGGCTTTCTTGTTACTTTTTATGTTGGAGTTTCTAGAAGAGGCTCCTTTATATCTATTATCAAGAGGGAGAGGTCTTCGTTATTGATGTGCCATTGTACGCGAGAAGCTCAGAGATTAAGGTCATAAAATTTGGGCAATCGCTAATAATAAGGGCACTCCAGAGAGGCTCTTTGACATTGTCGATGATGATATCGATCGCATCCTTCTCCTTCATTTGGCTTCCAGTCCAGGCTGCGATTCTTCTCCATCGGCTTATGAAGTCGGTGAATTCCTCATCCGATTCCTGCTTCATTGTCATCAGGTCACTAAGGCCGACCGTCTCTTGAATTAGGTGAATGTACTGGTCCATAAATTGACTTGCCAATTCATCGAATGTGTCGATCCTGTGAAGTGGTAGGCTAGTGAACCAATAAAGGGCTTCTCCTTCTAGTGATCTTTAGAAGTAGTAGATGAGAAGTCCTTAGTTGTTGCATATGGGTCGACAATCATTGCAGAATAACGCATCGTGGTGATTCACAATCTCTCTTAGCCATGTATTCATCTAGGACTTGAGTGAGGTCCTCCATTTTTATACTGGCATCTTTGTTGATTGTCCGAGGATGAGTTCGATCTTAGCGATTAATGCTGAAGAGGGTGTGAACGGTCTACCTTGGTGGCGATATGAGGTGATGTCATACTCGAGGAAGATTGCAGTCTCTCCTCTCTGTCATTCCTATTCCTTCTCGTCTTGTTGATATTTGACGGTCTAATATACGGCGGCTAGGCCTTGAAGTAGTTATTCGACTTCCCTTGCTCCTCTTTACAGTGTTTAGGTGCTAAGTTCCACGAGTTGTTGCGCTATGAAATTTTTCCCAATGCCGCTTTCTCTCCTGCCATTATTGTTACTAGTGCTTGGAGGGGTGAAGGATATTCACTCTTCTGCACCTGCCATGTTAATTTCAGGGTGATTCTTGACAAAGTCGTAAGACGGTCCACTATCGTATGTGGGATTATCATGGAAGCCCCATAATGGCAAGTCGTTACTGCTCAGGTTTAGTTTACGAATTCCAAACATTTCAAGTTTTTGAAAGATGTTCATGTGCCTCTAAAAGGCCCTCAGGGGGTTTTAGAAGCGAGGCTCAATTGTGTGTAAGTGTGTACGAAATGGAAAATCAAGTAGAAAATAGACAAAACCAAACTAACTAAACTGAAGGAACACTGACAAAAATAGTCTCATCGTGATCGCCAGTCTATTGGTATGCACTTTTTCTAGGTCCCTTTCGTGTCCCGAAATAAATGGCCCAATTCGATCCTTGTTGACTCTGACAAAAAGCAATCAAGTAGTAAACTAAGAAATACTAAATATTGAAAAGAAAAGAGGCAAATTCTAAACAGAGAATACTTGGGTTGATGCGATTGCCCGCTACATATATTTATTGATGCTGTAACACATCACTGATCACGCTATGCAGGATGAGGGTTGACTCCTTTACTAAATGTCAGTTGACCAACTTCAGCAGCTACAGGTTACCTAAGGTCTAACTAGTTTGGTTTCCTATTCCTACTGGACCTTAAAAAAAATTATGGTGGCCCACTATGCATGGGAGGATCAACCGCATTCTCGGGTACCCTCCATAAGCTCTCTTGGGCAAATCTAGTGGCTAAGACAAAAAAAATCGATGAAAGTTAGGGACCTAATTGGCTCTAAGGAAAGAATTGGGTTTCCTAAGGGATGGATCTATGGCTAAAGGGAGCTTGCTCTTTCAATACTCCTTCAAGAGTCAAGGCTGGTGGGCCAATTCCACCAACTCAACTACTATGAGGCTTCTAGAGAAGAGTCTACACTCAGGGTGCAACTTTCCTTGAAAACCTCAGAGGTAACCTCGAATTTTCAAAAAGCACAAGCTTGAGATAGGAGATCTATAGATGAAAATTGGTGAGTGGGGTTGTGGAATTGGGTCTTTTTATAGGCATACAGATAATTGCATGCATGGGGATATGTACATAATCATCCAATTGTGTGCATGAATTCGAGCATGCAATTTCCTGGAAATCGGTCACCGACTGGGTAATGACTGGTTGACTGGCTCAGTCGGTGTCCTAGTTCGAATATGAACCAATTACCCGCAAGGAATCATGCGTATAATCCAATTATGCACATGGAGCTATGTGCATAATTAAGAAGTTCAGGCAATCATAGGATTTAGCGACTTGTTCCAACATGGACCAATTGCATGCATCCTGTGAAGTGTGCAATCAATTACACGCATAGGCTTATGCATGTAATCAGGATTTAGAGTGATGCACGAGAAGGTAAAGCCTGGTCCAATTTGGAACAATTGCACGCATGGAGTTACGCGTGCAATCAATTACGTGCATGGGTCCTGGTGGGTAATTGAGGATCCTCTTGGGCCGAGTTATGTCCAAATCCATGGGTTGGGATTTCAATCTAGGATTCGACCATACACTATATAAATAGTATAAAGAGTATATAGTCCCCATATTTAGGGTTTTCCCTTTTCGAGAGAGTGTCGCTCCCTTTTCGAGGGTCGTGGGCAAGGCCAAAGGTTGACTGAACATGTTTGTATACTCCGAGAGGGTGAAAATGGAGAGTCTACAATCCCGCTGCCCCTAAGGGTGTCATTGGGGAGGCCCATGTTAAGGGCAAGCTCCACTCGATCAAACGATAGATCGATTTCGTCAATCTTCATTGAAAAGCGATCTGGCCCAGTAGAATTGTAAACTAGGCGCTCATAAAAGAGTCAGACCAGTCGAGGGTACACCAGGGTGGGTGAGGGCACCAATACTATATCGAGGTCGGCTCGCTAAAGATAAGCCAATTAAAACTGGGCCTCAGGTAATTTTCCAAAATAATCCATGTCGAACTCCGGTTCCACGAAGAAATCATGGTGCATCATGATAGTCGAGGGGGTGTCACGCCACACAGGTGGGGAAATGGGTGGTGGATGTCCAAGTGCAACTACGGATATCGGCTTTAGGGTTTCAAGGTGCAAAGGGTTTGGCCTTTTTTTTGGACGGGGCATCCACCATTGGAACCTTGCCTTTGTGTCTCTTCTTTCCCATTGGTCAAAAACACCAAATAAAATAAATTTAAAAGAAAAAACTTTGAAAAGAAATGGAAGAGATTACCCTTGTAGTGTGAATGCACGGCAAAAGAAGTCGATCTAGGCCAAAGGATGAAGGGTGCTCTCCCAAAGTGTGGTACTTATAAATGGAAGAGTGGATTGTGAAATGGCAAGAAGTCGAAGGGGTGGCTTGAATGAAGGGATTTGAAAGGGAAGGAGATGAGGGGGTGGTGTGAATAATGGGGTGTGTAAAGGCTAGATGATGAAAAGGGCGTGATTAATGGGGGGTTTGAAAGGGAGAAATCATGGGGGCAAAGAAGAAAAAGAAAAAGAAAAAGAAAAAGGGGAGAAGAGGAGAGAGAAAAGAGGTTTTGGATAGGTTGAAATGGGATTTTGCTCGGTCTATAGCCCTATTTATAGGCCTCATAGGCCGAGTTTGATCGGTCGAGAAGGGATCTCGACCGATCGAAATTGGGCAGAAATAGCATTTTTGGCCTGCTTCGAATATGAAGCATGCCCTTTCTCGACCGATCGAAACCAATTTCGACCGGTCAAGATTCAAAAATCTAAACTTTTTCTCCTTTTAAAAAAAAATGTTCTCACTAGGCACCTCGACCAGTTGAAACTAAACAGAGATTTGAATCTTTGTTGTGATTATAATTTCGACCAGTCAGGATGTGTCTCGACTAGCCGTAATGGACTACAAAGCATAGCTCTGTCCCATTATTCAGCCCTAACCAAGCGAAATCAACTTTTGGCCAATCGAATTTGAGCAGAGAGACTTACTCTCATGCCCAAATTCCAAACCTAACTTCTTTTTTAATACACTACTTATTCTTTGATACTTGCACATACAAAAACTCATTAAATCTTAAAAAAATAAAAAATACTTATAAGAGTAATATATACGGAGCTTGGGTTGCCTCCCAAGAAGCTCTATGGAAGCGTCGATAGCTCAACAAGGTCAAAGGACACTTCACGTCACTGCTAGTTTAGGGGCAGACGAAGTCTACCCCATCATTACCTGACCTTTCAGGTTGGTCACCGGTTGTGAAGGTAGTCGGCCCTCATCTCTCCTATTCAACGCAATGGCTGGTTGCCCAATTTAGGTTTCTAGCTTTGCTATTGGCTGCGTGTGAGAGTGGAGTAGTTGCAATTGTTGTTGAGCCTGTTGCTGCCAGCTCTGAGCGGCTTGTAACATAGCCTCCTCAAAATTGTTACTCCATCAAGGTCTGAATAGTTGTTTCCCTTGGGGTTGTGGAGGGGGTTGCGATATATAAGTCGGGCGAAAAGGCTGAATTGTACCCTGCTCCGCGTTGCTTCGTCATACCAAATTAGGGTGATTCCTCCAACCCAGATTACATGTGTTTTAGAAGTTATTATTATCCGGTCTTTGGTAGGAATTTTCAGTATTTATTTTCTCTTGTACCATATCGGGGTATAAAGGAGCAGAAGGACAATCGGGGATCACATGAGCAGGACTTTGGCATATGCCGCAAGCTTCACTTATCTAAGATATTGGGTGCAATTTTGTACCCAACATAGACTCGAATTTCCTTTCCAAAGCCTCGACTTTGGTGGAAATATCCATCATCGATTTCAATTCGTGCAATCCTCCTCGCTTAAAGAGGTGTATTTCATGAAACCTCGGGATCACTCTTTCTCGATGCAGCGTGCTGCATTGAGTTCTCACTTAAGTTCTCAGAAAGTTCTCAAGAAGATTTTGTAGTTTTTGTGAGAAAAGTACCCTCACAAGAGGCATCTATCATGTGTCAATTTTGCTTAGTCAGACCTTCGTAGAAACTCTGGCGTATCTGCTAGTTCGGTACCTCATGATGAGGACACTTGCGCAAGAGCTTGTTAAGTCGTTCTCAACTCTCATGGAAGGGCTCATCCGGATTTTGATGAAAGGTCATTGTGGCTTTCTGGATTTGATTCGTCTAGCCAATTGGGAAGTACTTCGTGAGAAACTTGCTCTGTAACTCTTCCCAACTTGCAATCGAATACCTGGGCAAAGAGTTTAACCATTGCTTTGCCCGGTCCTTGAGAGAGAATGGAAATAGCCTTAACTGAGTGGCCTCTACCGTCAGAGTGGTGAATTTAAAATTTGTGCAGACCTCTAGAAAATTGGCCAAGAGCTTATAGGAATCCTCGTTATTAAAGTTGCGCTTAATTTCGACGGTCCCATTACCATAGGCTACCGGATGGCGAATGCAAGAGTAGACGGTATAGTACTCCCTCAGAGTCTTAGCCAACGGTAATTCTTCTCACCCCATGTTGAAATGAATTGGGGGAAGGACTGGACGGCTAGATCAGTCAAAACTTATGACTTGTTGAGAGGAACAAGAACTAGTGCGAATACGTTGGCAAGTCCAATTAATCTCAAGGTCGAGTCACTCTAAAGATGCGAATTGTGATCTCAACCTTGCATAAACTAAATTAGAGAAATAAAATAAACAAAACCTAAAAACTACTGGAAATTAAAGGCATGCACCTTAGCCTCTCGCGATGTCCCGTGACAAGCTTTGGTAAACTCGAGCCTCCGATCTCCAAAACCTACAAAACAAAAACAAAAGCAAAAGCAAACTAGGGTTAGAAAATTTATAGAATTTACAAATTAAGACAGTAATTAAAAGTCAAGCTGAACTCCCCGGCAATGGCGCCAAAAACTTGATCGTTCTAAATTGAAACCTTGCAAGTGCACAAGTCTGAAGTACTAGGGTGAATACAAGGGTGTCGAACTATAGGGACTTGTCGTTTACTTCCTAACTACAGTCTTAATCGAAAAGAATTTTGAATAAAGGTTTCTATTTAAATTAACTAAAAAGCAAATAAAAATAGAATTGGAAAAGTTATGACAGAGCAGCCTGGGATCCCTCTTGGATCACAGACTTGTAAATAATATGAATCCTACTCCTATCCTATTCCGGATTTCGGGTAACAGTCTTGCTCTTTGCTACAAGCTAAAGCTTGGTATAAGAATTAGGTCCTAGTCATAGTCATAGACTAGTCAGGACGATATGATCCCTCGAATCTCTAGCAACCTATATAGTAAACATCATTGCACGTAACCAACATAACTAGGCTAGGTGTCTATCCTATTAGATCTAACCCTAATCCCTACAAGCCCATTAGGAGTAAATAAATAGAAATAAATTGCTACTAGCACATTTACGATAACAATCATAAACCTCAAATATGCAATCATTTCACAGAATTCAAAAATAGGAAACAGGAGCAGAATTCACATTAAATACTCACCTGTAATTTACAAGGAATCCTAGCCTTGGAGAAGTTAGTCACGCATCATCGGATTGATCGTCATCATCACTGATTTGATCATCGGACTATGATTACAAATCACACAATCTGTCACAACTCTCCAAAACTGGAAAACTAAACCTAAAACATTAAAAAAAAAAGCTAAACCTAGGAAACTCTCAATTTAAAGGTTCTCTTTATTCCTAAAACTAGGGTCCTTATTTATAGATCATAAGGCCCTAGTATAATAGTTATTCATGGCAGGTAATCCCTAGAATCGCCCAAAAAATCAGCTGAAGAAACTAGATAAAGATGGACTCTCGGATGACAGCAGTTACAGGCTATAGAGCCTGAAAAATTGCAAAGATAGCCTATTTCAACTGATGGAGAATGAGCCTCCACTGGTCTAGCAGTAGATTTCCTCTCAGGTGCGTAGATCTTCCTAATCTTTGAATATCAACCGGTCGAAATTGATTTCGATCGGTCCAACTCCTTATTTCTTGAAACTGCATCTCCAGACTCGACTGGTCAAAATGGGTTTCGACCTGTCAAATTTGTATTTATCAGAAAGCCCAACTTTCTGTTTGGTCTTGACCAGCCAAGTTCAGTCTTGACCGGTCCACTTTCAATTTCTAAAGCTCTAGTGTACTCGACCGGTCGAATTGGGCATTTCAGTCGGTCGAGGTTTGTTGTTTCTTTGTTGCTGCTTCTTTTATTCTACTGTAGCATCTCGACCGGTCCAAATTGAACCTCAGACCATCGAAATGACTTCTCTTGGGCTTTTTCACTCTGTTTCTGCTCAGTACTTGGTCATGGCTTTGGGTCTTCAACATCTTTGCTCTTTTAACCACTTTTGAACACTTTTGGCCTTCAAACCTGTTGTAACACATTTCAAACTAAAGGAAAACATTAGTAGTTAAATGAGGCCTAGCAAAACCATGATTCGGGCATAAAATATGCAATTTTGAAGGTTAATCAGTTACACCTAACCATCACGCCAAACCCCTTGAGGTTAAATAACCATTTTAGAGATTTTTCTATTACATTTTCACACATATATGCCTTGTCTGCATGTTTCCAATTAAATTCCTAAAATGCTCTGAATCTGATAAACTCTGATTCCTGACTTTTTGAGACACATTTGTTTTTTGTTTCGATTGATCTTTTCTAGGCACCTCTCAGATTCTTCTATTTTATAATAGCTTCGAATCCTTTCAATGGTTATGCTAGTCAATTGGTCAAGTCGAGCTAAAACTTTTGTTGCCCAGTGAGAAATTGGCATATGCATGCTTGCACTCGACTAGGCTAGTCAAGTGTATTTGCCTAGACTAACCCAAAACCTTGACCCAACCCAGTTAAAATCTTGCTATGTCCTTGGTTTTGTATATAAAATATCGAGTTGGGTCGATATGACCCAATTTTTGACTAATTCGACCTAACTCGAAGGTCAGATCAGATGCCTATGCCCAACCCAGTCAACGGGTCAATTTCATGTCCTTTGGGTCGAGCGACTCGGTTTGGGTTGACCCGAACAGTTGACAAAACCTATGCATGGGCATGCCTCATTGCGTCATCACCCCTAAAGCATTTGCAAGTCATCTAATCTGGGTAACAGCTAATCAGCATGTCATACCAGGACCTGGAAAACATATTTTTTTAAAAAAATAAATAAAGGAAAGTTAAGATTAGATAAGATGAAAAGAATACAATTAAAAAAGAGGTTAGTTGGCTAAAAGATGCTTCATAACAGTAGATTGGATATATTTTGTAATTGCACCCTTGCTTAAAGCTTAAATGAAGCTGTAACATTTTTGTAAATCAATTCAAATAAGAAGTTCATATCTGATATCCAATTTAATGAACTAAGCTAAAAAAAAAACAAGCAGAAATTAGGATTTATGAAACCTAATTACAAACAAATAACAGTAAGATCGTAAAAAGGGAAATTTAAAAATACCAGCTAACAATGGCAAGTTCCTGATCTTGCTTCAAAACAACATCACCGTTCAGGATCCAATTGATTCTCATAACTGAAATCGATTCAATCAAACATTCAATATAGCATAAGAAAATTAAAAAAAATAATAAAATAATAATAATTAAACAAATGTGTGCACACTAGATTGAAAAATCAGAAAAAGTGCTCTCTCTCTCTGCAGATGAAATGGAGCTTTGAAGAAAGCAACAATGGAAGCAATTGAAGAGAGCATGCATTTATCGATAGATTTGAAGCAATCTTCTTCCTCCCCAGCCTCTTTCAACGTGTTGAAATTTAGGTTTTGTGGAACTCAGAGTTTGTGGAACTAAGGGTTTTAGCGAGAGGAATTTAGGCTTGGGCGAGAATAATTTAGGGGTTGAGCAAGAGGGAAATGGAGCTTTGAAGAGAGCAACAATGGAAGCGATTGAAGAGAGCATGCATTTATCGATAGATTTGAAGCAATCTTCTTCCTCCCCAGCCTCTTTCAATGAGCCGAAATTTAGGTTTTGTGGAACTTAGAGTTTGTGGAACTAAGGGGTTGAGGGAGAGGGATTTAGGGTTGGGCGAGAAGAATTTAGGGTTTGAGCAAGAGGGATTTGGAGTTTGAGCAAGAGGGAATTAGGGGAGTGCGTGTGAAAGGAGGACGGTTTGAGTGAAAAAAATTGACTTCTATACACTTTTTCTACGCTGACGGTCTACTATATTAGTCGTTGGGGTTGGACCCCTATTTTTGTAGTGTACTGTCTGCGTAGGACCCCATTTTTTGCAGTGTACGATTTTAGATCAAGGTTAAACAAATAATTTATACACCTTGTTTGGCGAGTAAATCATGAAGTTTGAAATGTGATTTGAAGAGAAAAATAGTTTCGGAAAGGAGAAAGAAAAAAAAATCTAAAACCTTAAGAAATTGGGAGGGTGTGGTGTAACAAGGGTTCACATGCCACACCCTCTAGGTGTGCGAAAGTGTACCAACATAGATGACCTATGCACCTAGTCAATTGGTGCATACCCATTCACCTAATCAATTGGTGCATAGCCATGCACATTATAAAGATTCTTCAAGGGGTTGTTTATCTCCTATCTGCACATAATATCCAATTGCCAAACATGGTGAGAGGTAACCCTTCAACGGTGCAATTGATAACTGCAATGGCTTTAGTTAGGTGCAGATCGAGGCTATTCATTCTTGTCTTGAGGTCATAAAGTATCTCGTCAGGTATGATTACTAGCACGGTTTTTTGTCGAGATGCCCTGCGCTCTCGCGAGGGGGAAGTAGTATGGTTGTGTCAAGTGGGATCAAGGAGCGACTACGTGGTGTCGAAAGTAGCGGCACGAATTGGCGCAGGTGCATCAATTATTTCTTCCTTGGTCTTGTCGGCATAAACACCACTTGTAGCATTAAGAGGTAAGTCTCTTTGTTGGTCAATAAATGGGTATGGGATGAAGGGCTCCCTCTCTTTTTCAAAATTTTCTAATTTTTTTGTGTTTTTAATTTTTGAATTTTTAGGTTTTTTGGGGTTTTATATTTTTTTCATTTTTGATAAGTAGGATATAGGGTCGGATTCCTGAAGAGGAATTGACAGGGGTGCTTCTTTTAGTTGAGGAAGCGTGATGGCTACTAGAGTCATTTGTGCGAGCCTTCGGATGATGTGGATCCGCTCTAAATTTGGCATTTTTTTTGTAGCCCTCGTATGGCATGATTCTTTTGATGAGTGTTGAAGGCAGTGGCCTGGTTGATGGTTCGACCTCTTCTATTACATGAACCTTTTCATCCTCTGCGTCGCCCAAATAAACTTCCGACTTATCTTCTTCTAGTGCAGGTAGTCTTGTACGGATGTTTCCCGATGGTGTCGAAGGTTCTTCCTCTCGTAGTCTATAATTCTTTAACACGGAAGCACATGCTTTGGAAAGAGGTTGGTCTGGATATAACAGACATAGGCCTCCCCATGGGAATTCGAGGCTCAAAGGGAGGGACCTGAGTTCCTCGAGAGGTGGTAAGTATGAATCTTCTTTCTATGACCAGGGACTCAATATGAAAGTACACTTTTTGCACGATGGATAAATTTGGTAGAATTTATAAATATACGGCCAGAGACATTCTTCATCAGGCCTAACTCTAGGGTGAGGAATAGCGGATTCAGGTTCGATCTTATTGCCAGTCTCATCAAATGTTGTCTATAATGTAGAGTCATGATCATCTAGCTGACAACTTTCATTGTGAAGTGGTTGCCTCGCCTCGTTTGCTTGCGGGGATTGGGGAGTCGATCTTCCAATTGGGGCAGTATGAGGGTCGATCTCGTCTCTTGGTTCGAAATGCTTCAGTATGATAGCAAATGCTCTGCAACATGGCTGAAATGGCTGAGTGATGCAAGGATATCCCCACAGGCACTCCCATCCTTTGAATAACTATCCGTCGTCTGTGTCATTGTTGGAGTCAGAATCTTCGGGCTAGGATTCATTTTCATCTTTGAATAATCTTTGGAAGTCTTCGCCTAGTTGTTCTTCTAACTTGAGAGCGGGGAGATCTAGCCAATAATCTTCGTCATCACTTGGTGGTGGGTGCCATTCTTCTTCCAAGGATTTCCAGAAGATTTGGAGAGACGGGGATCCAAGTGATTGAGGACCATCGAGTGGTAGTTCCTCTTTGACTTCTATTGCTACAATGTGGAATTCTTCTACATCGATTGACTCCCAATCTTCTACGAGTGACTCAGGTTCCTGATGCCTTTCCTTATCTGTGACAAGAGGCTCTTTGGTTTCGAATAATGGTTCAATTACCTCGAGTGGTTTTATCTATATCGTCATTCTGGCTCAGATCTATTAGATTAGCGAAGGCTTCGGCCATCTACTCAATTTCTATTATCTAGGGTTTGGTGAAGGGTTCTTCTCTCTTCGGCACATTGGCCTTGTCAGTAGTTCCATGGATAAAATGATCGTACAACATCCATTTGGGTGAGGTTGCGAAAGCATCATTCTCCTCATCGTCTGGATGGTACCCTACACTAGTGAGTTTGTAGGTGTTCTTTGCGAAAGCATCATTCTTCGTCCTTGTTTATTCCTGTCGAGTCCTATGTGCGAAATGTATCCCAGCTGATACATGAGATCCCATCCTTTGGTCGTAGTTGGAATCACTTCGTACATACGCGCGAGGTCAGAGTTAACTTCTCTCTTTGTTAATTTTCACTGATATGTTGGTGGAGACCACGGATGGCTGACTTCTTCTATGGAGGTGTTGCCGAGGGTCTCCGTCTTCCTTATGTAGCCAGTATATAGGATTGAGTCATGAGCTATTGGGATGCTAGCGGAGTAATCAATATCCATATTTTAAAATGGTGCATCAACATATATTTGGATGATGGTATCCTTGTGAGGGAACTTGACACACTGATGATAGGTTGACACTACAGCCTTCATGGATTCAAGCTATTTCCTCCCTAGGATCAGATTTTAGGTGTTGGAGGAATCCAAAACGTGGAATGTGACATCTTTGGTGACCGACCTGAGATGGACTTGGAGTTTGATAGTTCCCTTCCTGAATCGCCACGTGCCATCATAGGCCATAAGGGATAATGACGAGGGGCGTATATCTTGTTTCGTTTACTCAAGGGTCTTGAGTTTCATCAGTGGACAGATGTTAAGTCCTACTCCTATATCGACTAATGCTTGAGGAACCGAAAATCCTCTAATTGTTACCATTAAGTATATAGGGGCTGAACTTCCTCGTAATGATTCCTTCAGCATATTAGCATTTGTGAATGTGAGTGTTGGAGGTTGTTCCATGACCGAAGTAATCTCATGTAGCTCGTCTAAAGTGGTGCCCTCGGCTATGTGGGTCTCTGCTAGCGCCTTCATCAACAATCAATAATGTTTTGGAGATTTCTTGATTAACTCAAGTATTGAAATTTGAGCTGGGACTTTCTCGAGGTGCCGTAGGAGATCTTATTCCTGGCCTTATTCCTAAGCTGGTTCTTATCCCATCTTGTGCGCTTTGTTCCCAGCTGGCTGAAGCGGCTGAGGTACCAAAGCTGGCGGTGGCGAAATCACGTGAGGTGGGGGAGGCAAATTTGGCTCCTTATCTCTTGTTATCCTCTCTGACGGCTGAGTGCTCACGTTCTTTTTCTTTCGAGGGAATGGTGGTGGTAGATAGTTGGTTCTTGATTTGAGGACCAGATAGGTGGACTGCTAATCTCTATGCCACGTCGTGGCTTGTCCTGTTGAAATTCCTAAAACATTCAACATAAATGGGGTGAAGTTGGGGGAAGTGATACAAATCGGAGTTACTCCATTCCACGGAGGGAGGTATTGCGTATAGTCTTCCTCTTCTAGGAAAGTAGAGATCATTGCTTCTTTCGTGCTTGGTTCCTCATCTTGCTGGCCTATTTTACTACTTAGATCACGTTCAACTATCATCTCAGATTCTTAATCTGGAGTATCATGGTCCCACGGTAGATCTTGAGGAGTGGTTCCTTCAGCTTCAGGTTTCAAGTTGATAGGGGAAGTTGTGTCGGAGCGTGCTCCTGGTTTGGGGCAGTCGAGGGTTCTGGTGGGTGTCCATGAAGGTTAGGTCTTCTAGCCCTGAATGATTAGACTCGTATTCGAGTGCAGTTAGGGTATGGTGGAGGATTTGGTGGTGCAATTCAAGTGATCCAAGTCGATGGATGGGGTCGAGTGGTTGGGGGTCTCTAAAGTTTGACTTGGTTGGAAAAAGTACTTGGGGGATTAATGCGGATAATCAGGGTCAAGGGGTGAATGGTAAGTCAGTTGGGCAGATCTACGGTGGTGATGTGGGAGACTGGCCCCTGATTATCATTGGGCATGGGGTTGTTGACAATCCCCAAGTTCTGCGGAGGTTGATTGTTATTTTGATTGTTGTTCCAAAGAGACTCCCAATTGATTTGATTCCGATCATTCATATCATAAATCAATTCCCGTAGGACCCAGCAATCTTTAAGGTTGTGACCTACGAATCTATGGAAAGCACAAAATTTGTTGTAGTCGAGTTGTGCTGACCAAGGGCATGGTCGTTCCGGTGGGAATCTTGTCAGATTCTGGTTGCTGAGCAGACGAAAGATGTTAGGGATGGTATTGAGTAACGGAGGGTAGTGCTCGCGTTTGGGTTGATAAGCTGGCCGGGCTTGTTCGTTGAAATTTTTTAGCGGGGATACGTTGTTGTAGTTTAAAGGGTTTATCATCTGGTTCTAGGTTGTATTCTGGTTTTGGTTTTTGTAGGTCTTCTGCTTTGGGTATTGAATGTAGTTCTAGTTCTGATTAGAGTACCGTTGTTGATTCTAATTCTGGTACTGGTTTTGGCTAGGGTATTTCGACTGAGAATTCCCATTTCCGTAATTTTACCCTAGGTTGGCAACCGCCCTCACCTGCTCGATGCCCAAGGCTTTCTTGTTACTTTTTATCTTGGAGTCTCTAGAAGAGGCGCCTTTAGATGCTATTATCGAGAGGGAGAGGTCTCCGTTCTTGACGTGTCATTGTATGCGAGAGGCTCAGAGATTAAGGGTCATAAAATCTGGGCAATCGGTGATAATAAGGGCACTACGAAGAGGCTCTTTGACATTGTCGATGATAATATCGATCGCATCCTTCTCCTTCATTTGGCTTCCAGTCCAGGCTGCGATTCTTCTCCATCGACTGATGAAGTCGGTGAATTCCTCATCGGTTCCTGCTTCATTGTCATCAAGTGACTAAGGCTGACCGTCTCTTGAATTAGGTGCATGTACTGGTCCAGAAATTGATTGGCCAATCCGTCGAATGTGTCGATCCTGTGAAATGGTAGGCCGGCGAACCAATAAAGGGCTTCTCCTTCTAGTGATCTTTGGAAGTAGTGGATGAGATGTCCTTAGTTGTTGCATATGGATCGACAATCATTGCAGAATAATGCAACGTGGTGATTCACATTCTCTCTTAGCCATGTATTCATCTAGGACTTGAGTGAGGTCCTCCATTTTTATACTGGCATCTTTGTTGATTGTCCGAGGATGAGTTCGATCTTGGCGATTATTGCTGAAGAGGGTGTGAATGGTCTACCTTGGTGGCTATATGAGGTGATGTCATACTCGAGGAAGATTGCAGTTTCTCCTCTCTGTCAATCCTGTTCCTTCTCGTCTTGTTGATATTTGACGGTCTAATATACGGCGGCTAGGCCTCGAAGTAGTTATTCGACTTCCCTTGCTCCTCTTTACAGTGTTTGGGTGCTAAGTTCCACAAGTTGTTGGGCTATGAAATTTTTCCCAATGCCGCTTTCTCTCCTGCCATTATTGTTACTAGTGCTTGGAGGGGTGAAGGATATTCACTCTTTTGCACCTGCCATGTTAATTTCAAGGTGATTCTGGACAAAGTCGTAAGATGGTCCACTATCGTATGTGGGATTATCATGGAAGCCCCATAATGGCGGGTCGTTACTGCTCAGGTTCAGTTTACGAATTCCAGACATATCAAGTTTTTGAAAGATGTTCATGTGCCTCTAAAAGTCCCTCAGGGGGTTTCAGGAGCAAGGCTCAGTTGTGTGTAAGTGTGTACAGAAAGGAAAATCAAGCAGAAAATAGACAAAACCAAACTAACTACAGTGAAAGAACACTGACAAAAATAGTCTCATCGTGATAGTTAGTCTATCTGTATGCGCTTTTTCTAGGTCCCTTTCTTGTCCCGAAATAAGTGGCCCAATTCGACCCTTGTGGACTCTGACGAAAAGCAATAAATAAGTAAACTAAGAAATACTAAATACTAAAAAGAAAAGAGGCAAATTCTAAACAGAGAATACCTGGGTTGATGCGATTGCCCGCTATAGATATTTATTGATGCTATAACACATCACTGATCATGCTATGCAGGATGAGGGTTGACTCCTTTACTAAAGGTCGGTTGACCAACTTCAGCAGCTCCAGGTTACCTAAGGTCTAACTAGTTTGGCTTCCTATTCCTATTGGACCTAAAAAAAAGTGATGGTGGCCCACTATGCATGGGAGGATCAACCCCGTTCCCGAGTACCCTCCATAATTGGCTCTAAGGCTAAAAAAATTGATGAAAGTTAGGGACCTAATTGGCTCTAAGGAAAGAATTGGGTTTCCTAAGGGATGGATCTAAGGCTAAAGGGAGCTTGCTCTTTCAGTACTCCTTCAAGAGTCAAGGCTGGTGAGCCAATTCCACCAACTCGACTACTATGAGGCTTCTAGAGAAGAGTCTACACTCAGGGTGTAGCTTTCCTTGAAAACCTCAGAGGTAACCTTGACTTTTCAAAAAGCACAAGCTTGAGAGAGGAAATCTATAGAAGAAAATTGGTGAGTGGGGTTGTGGAATTGGGTCTTTTTATAGGCATACAGATAATTGCACGCATGGGGATATATGCATAATCATCTAATTGAGTGCATCAATTCGAGCATGCAATTTCCTGGAAGTCGGTCACCGACTGGGGAATGACCGACTGATTGGCTCAGTCGGTGTCCTAGTTCGAATATGAACCAATTACCCGCATGGAATCATGCATATAATCCAATTATGCACATGGAGCTATGTGCATAATTAAGAAGTTCAGGCAATCATAGGATTTAGCGACTTGTTCCAACATGGACCAATTGCATGCATCCTGTGAAGTGTGCAATCAATTACACGCGTAGGCTTATGCATGTAATTAGGATTTAGAGTGATGCACGAGAAGGTAAAGCCTAGTCCAATTTGGACCAATTGCACGCATGGAGTCACGCGTGCAATCAATTACGTGCATGGGTCCTAGCGGTTAATTGAGGATCCTCTCGGGCCGGGTTATGTCCGAATCCATGGGTTGAGATTGCAATCTAGGATTCGACCATACACTATATAAATAGTATAAATAGCATATATTCACCATATTTAGGGTTTAAAGGCTTCAGGAGAGGGTCGTTCCCTTGGTCGTGGGCAAGGCCAAAGGTTGAACAAACATGTTTGTATACTCCGAGAGGGAGAAAATGGAGAGTCTACAATCCCGCTGCCCCTAAGGGGGTCATTGGGGAGGCCCATGTTAAGGGCAAGCTCAACCCAATCAAACGATAGATCGATTTCATCGATCTTCGTTGAAAAGTGGTCTGGCCCAGCAGAATTGTAAACTAGGCGCTCATAAAAGAGTCAGACCAGCCGGGGGTACACCGGGGTGGGTGAGGGCACCAATACTATATCAAGGTCGGCTCGCTTAAGATAAGCCAATTAAAACTAGGCCTCGAGTAATTTTCAAAATAATCCATGCCGAACACCGGTTCCACAAAGAAATCATGGTGCATCATGGCAGCCGAGGGGGTGTCATGCCGCATAGGTGGGGAAATGGGTGGTGGATGTCCAAGTGCAACTACGGATATCGGTGTTAGGGTTTCAAGGTGCAAAGGGTTTGGCCTTTTTTTTGGGTGGGGCATCCACCATTGGAACCTTGCCTTTGTCTCTCTTCTTTCCCATTGGTCAAAAACACCAAATAAAACAAATTTAAAAGAAAAAACTTTGAAAAGAAATGGAAGAGAATACCCTTGTAGTGTGAATGCACGGCTAAAGAAGTTGATCTAGACCGAAGGATGAAGGGTGCTCTCCCCAAGTGTGGTACTTATAAATGGAAGAGTGGATTGTGAAACGGCAAGAAGATGAAGGGGTGGCTTGAATGAAGGGATTTGAAAGGGAAGGATATGAGGGGGTGGTGTGAATAATGGGGTGTGTGAAGGCTAGAAGATGAAAAGGGCGTGATTAATGGGGGGTTTCAAAGGGAGAAATAGTGGGGGCAAAGAAGAAAAAGAAAAAGAAAAAGGGGAGAAGAGGAGAGAGAAAAGACGTTTTGGATAGGTCAAAAGAATTTTGATCGGTCTAAAGCCCTATTTATAGGTATCATAGGCCGAGTTCGACTGGTCAAGAAGGGGTCTCGACCGATCGAAATTGGGCAGAAATTGCGTTTCTGCCCTGCTTCGAATATGAAGCATGGCCTTTCTCGACCGATTGAAAGCAAATTTCGGCCGGTCAAAATTCAAAAATCTCAACTTTCTCTCCTTTTTATAAAAAATGTTCTTACTGGGCACCTCGACCAGTTGAAGCTAAATAGAGATTTGAATCTTTGTTATGATTATCATTTTGACTAGTCGAGATGTGTCTCGACCAGTCGTTGAGAGAGAACAGAAATAGCCTTAACTGAGTGGCCTCTACCGTCAGAGTGGTTACTTTAAAATTTGTGCAGACCTCTAGAAAATCGGCCAAGTGCTTATAGGAATCCTCATTTTTAAAGTTAGGCTTAATTTCGAAGGTCTCATTACCGGAGGCTGCAGGATGGCGAATGTAAGAGGGAGATGCAAGAGTAGACGGTATAGTACTCCCTCAGAGTCTTAGCCAATGGTACTTCTTCTCACGCCATGTTGAAATGAATCGGGGGAAGGACTAGATGGCTAGATCAGTCAAAACTTACGACTTGTTGAGAGGAATGAGAACTAGCGCGAATATGTTGGCAAGTCCAATCAATCTCAAGGTCGAGTCGCTCTAAAGATGCGAATTGAAATCTCAACCTTGCATAAACTAAATTAGATAAATAAAATAAACAAAACCTAAAAACTATTGGAAATTAAAGGCATGCACCTTAGCCTCTCGCGATGTCCCTTGACAAGCTTTGGAAAACTCGAGCCTCCGATCTCTAAAACCTACAAAACAAAAGCAAAAGCAAACTAGGGTTAGAAAATTTATAGAATTTACAAATTAAGACAGTAATTAAAAGCCAAACTGAAGTCCCCAAAAACGGTGCCAAAAACTTGATCGTTCTAAATTGAAACCTTGCAAGTGCACAAGTCTAAAGTACTGGGGTGAATACAAGGGTGTCGAACTATAGGGACTTGTCGTTTACTTCCTAACTACAGTCTTAATCAAAACGAATTTTGAATAAAGGTTTCTATTTAAATTAACTAAAAAGCAAATAAAAACAGAATTGGAAAAGTTATGAGAGAGCAGCCTGGGATCCCTCTTGGATCACAGACTTGTAAATAATATGAATCCTACTCCTATCCTATTCCGGATTTCGGGTAACAGTCTTGCTCTTCGCTACAAGCTAAAGCTCGGTATAAGAATTAGGTCCTATTCATAGTCATAGACTAGTCGGGACGATATGATCCCTCTAATCTCTAGCAACCTAAATTGTAAACATCATTGCACGTAACCAACGTAACTAGGCTACAAGCACTAATCCAAAGGTGTCTATCCTATTAGATCTAACCCTAATCCCTACAAGCCCATTAGGAGTAAATAAAACAGAAATAAATTGCTACTAGCACGTTTACGATAACAATCATAAACCTCAAACATGCAATCATTTCATAGAATTCTAAAATAGGAAACAGAAGCAGAATTCACATTAAATATTCACCTGTAATTTACAAGGAATCCTAGCCTTGGAGAAGTTAGTTCCGCATCGTCGGATTGATCGTCATCATCACTGATTTGATCGTCGGACAATGATTACAAGTCACACAATCTCTCACAACGCTCCAAAACTGGAAAACTAAACCTAAAACATTAAAAAAAAAAACTAAACCTAGGAAACTCTCAACTGAAAGGTTCTCTTTATTCCTAAAACTAGGGTCCTTATTTATAGATCATAAGGCCCTAGTACAATAGTTATTCACGGCAGGTAATCCCTAGAATCTCCCAAAAAATCAGCCGAAGAAACTAGATAGAGATGGATTCTCGGATGACAACAATTACAGGCTGTAGCGTGAGAAAAATTGCAATGATAGCCTATTTCGATCGATGGAGATTGAGTCTCCACTGGTCGAGCTGTAGATTTCCTCTCAGGTGCGTAGATCTTCTTAATCTTTGAATATCAACCGGTCAAAACTGATTTCGATCGGTCCAACTCCTCATTTCTTCAAACTGCATCTCCAGACTCGACTGGTCGAAATGGGTTTCGACCGGTCGAATTTGTATTTATCAGGAAGCCCAACTTTCTATTTGGTCTTGACCAGTCGAGTTCAGTCTCGACCGGTCCACTTTCAATTTCTGAAGCTCCAGTGTACTCGACCAGTCGAATTGGGAATTTCAACTAGTCGAGGTTTGTTGTTTCTTTGTTGCTGCTTCTTTTCTTCTACTGTAGCATCTCGACCGGTCCAAATTGGATCTCGGACCGTCGAAATGACTTCTTTTGGGCTTTTTCACTCTGTTTCCGCTCAGTACTTGGTCATGGCTTCGGGTCTTCAAAATGTTTGCTCTTTTAACCACTTTTGAACACTTTTGGCCTTCAAACCTGTTGTAACACATTTCATACTAAAGGTAAACATTAGTAGTTAAATGAGGCCTAGCAAAACCAAGATTCAGGCGTAAAATATGTAGTTTTGAAGGTTAATCTGTTACACCTAACCATCACGCCAAACCCCTAGAGGTTCAATAACCATTCTAGAGATTTTTCTATTACATTTTCACACATATATGCCTTGTCTGCATGTTTCCAATTAAATTCCTGAAATGCTCTGAATTTGATCAACTCTGATTCTTGACTTTTTGAGACACATTTTGTTTTTTGTTTCGATTGATCTTTTCCAGGCACCTCTCAGATTCTTCTGTTTTATAATAGCTTCGAATCCTTTCAATGGTTATGCTAGTCAATTGGTCAAGTCGGGCTAAAATTTTGTTGCCCAGTGAGAAATTGGCATATGCATGCTTGCACTCGACCATGCTAATCAAGGGTATTTGCCTAGACTAACCCAAAAACTTGACCCAACCCAGTTAAAATCCTGCTATGTCCTTGGTTTTGTATATAAAATATCGAGTTCGGTCGATATGACCCAATTGTTGCCTAATTCGACCTGACTCGAAGGTCAGATCAGATGCCTATGCCCAACCTAGTCAACGGGTCAAATTCATGTCCTTTGGGTCGGGCGACTCGGTTTGGGTTGACCCGAACAGTTGACAAAACCTATGCTTGGGCATGCCTCATTGAGTCATCACTCCTAAATCAATTGCAAGTCATCTAATCTAGGTAACAGCTAATCAGCATGTCATACCAGGGCCTAGAAAACATATTTTAAAATAAATAATTAATAAAGGAAAGTTAAGATTAGATAAGATGAAAAGAATACAACAAATTAAAAAAGAGGTTAGTTGGCTAAAAGATGCTTCATAACAGTAGATTGGATATATTTTGCAATTGCATACTCCCTTGCTTAAAGCTTAAATTAAGCTGTAACATTTTTGTAAATCAATTCAAATAAGAAGTTCATATCTGATATCCAATTTAATGAACTAAGCTAAAAAAGAAACTAGCAGAAATTAGCATTTATCAAACCTAATTACAAACAAATAACAGTAAGATTGTGAAAAGGGAAATTTAAAAATACCAGTTAACAATGGCAAGTTCCTGATCTTGCTTCAAAACAACATTGCCATTCGGGATCCAATTCATTCGCATAACTGAAATCGATTCGATCAAACATTCAATATAGCATAAGAAAATTTAAAAAAAAAATAATAATAATAAATAAACAAATGTGCGCCCACTAGATTGAAAAATCAGAAAAAGTGTGCTCTCTCTCCCTCCCTCTCTCTCTCTCTCTCACCGCTGATGAAATGGAGCTTTGAAGAAAGCAACAATGGAAGCAATTGAAGAGAGCATGCATTTATCGATAGATTTGAAGCAATCTTCTTCTTCCCCAGCCTCTTTCAACGAGCCGAAATTTAGGTTTTGTGGAACTTAGAGTTTGTGGAACTAAGGGTTTGAGCGAGAGGAATTTAGGGTTGGGCGAGAAGAATTTAGGGGTTGAGCAGGAGGGAAATGGAGCTTTGAAGAGAGCAACAATGGAAGCGATTGAAGAGAGCATGCATTTATCGATAGATTTGAAGCAATCTTCTTCCTCCCCAGCCTCTTTCAACGAGCCGAAATTTAGGTTTTGTGGAACTTAGAGTTTGTGGAACTAAGGGGTTGAGCGAGAGGGATTTAAGGTTGGGTGAGAAGAATTTAGGGTTTGAGCAAGAGGGATTTGGAGTTTGAGCGAGAGGGAATTAGGGGAGTGCATGTGAAAGGAGGACGGTTTGAGTGAGAAAAAATGACTTCTATACACTTTCTCTACGCTGACGGTCTATATTAGCCGTTGGCGTAGGACCCCTATTTTTGTAGTGTGCCATCTGCGTAGGACCCCTTTTTTTGCAGTGTACGATTTTAGATCAAGGTTAAAAAAATAATTTATACAGCTTGTTTGGCGAGCAAATCATGAAGTTTGAAATGTGATTTGAAGAGAAAAATAGTTTTGGAAAGGAGAAAGAGAAAAAATCTAAAACCTTAAGAAATTAGGAGGGTGTGGTGTATTAAGGGTTCACATGCCACACCCTCTAGGTGTGCCAAAGTGTACCAACATAGATGACCTATGCACCTAATCAATTGGTGCATACCCATGCACCTAATCAATAGGTGCGGCATAGCCATGCACCTAACCAATAGGTGCATAGCCATGCACATTATAAATATTCTACAAGGGGTTCACTACGTGAAAAAGCCAAAAAAACCACTGTCTTAAACAGTGGTTTTTTCAAAAAACAACTGTCTTTGATAGTAGTTTTTTTCAAAAAAACCACTGCCCTAAACAGTTGTAAAAAAAGGAGTGGTTTTTTTTTACCACTACACAAAACAGTGGTTTACGAACTTCAACAACATTGCTCTTTACAGTCATAGAAAAAACCACTGCTAAATTTTTTATGCAAATTTTTTTTTAAATACTATTTTTTTTAAATAAAAATTACGTCAACGATTTTTAATGTATTTTTTTTTTAAATAATATTTTTTATGCTTTTTTTAATGTAATTTTTTTATGCTTTTTTAAATACAATTTTTTTAATGCTTTTTTTCAATACAATTTTTTTAATGCTTTAAAAAAAATTGTATAAAAAAGAGTCCTTAGTCTCATATTTTAACACATCCATTCAACTCAAATGCAAATAATTCAATGTCAGTAATAAAAAAAGTGGAAGTCCAATTATTTTATTCAAACAAACGGTTTCATCTCAACCTATGATCCAACCTTTCAAATCAATCAAATATTTTAAACTCTACATGTCCAATCCTTTTATTCAAATAAAAGAAGAAAAGAAAGAGAGTTAACAATATGAGAATCCTATGGCCCATTTTTAAAATAAAAGAAAAAAAAAAATTTCCTTCGCCTCTCCTGCCAAGTGTCCCCGACCCCTAGTGATCCGTTTGAGGTGAGCTTGAAATCGGTCTCCTGAAATCAAAAGGAACACATCATTAAAGTCTAGGCCATGGTGCATTAATGGATTAAATCCCTTGCTTTTATAGTATTTATTCAGATGGCAAAAGAAATATCAGTGCATGTAGCAATTATGTCAATGCCTTACATACAGGCAAATGGATTAAATGTATGACAACACAAATTTCTGTAATGAAGAAGATAAAATTTCTAATTACCTCTTTTGGTTTATGGATGCCTTGTCTGATAGAATTGTCAATGCTGTATTTTTGTTCCTGTTAGGCCACCATTTCAATATGATGAGTACCACAAATGAAGCAAATGTAGAAATACTGTAATCATGTATGCAGGTCATGATGTCAATTTTTGATTATTAGTATTTAAAAAGAACAATCATCTAGGCAAGGTTCTACCTCAAGTTCGAAACCTCTAGAATACATTTGCAATTCACTATTAGTATTTTAAAAAAACATATTCCAGAAATTCAGAAAATTCAAATATGGCATGTAGAAAAGAACAATAAAACAACTACGACCCTAAGAAGTTTATGAATGCCAGATCTAACCAGCAAATAACGGTGGAAAATGATATGTATTAGAACCAGGTGCATACCCTTCTTATTGCAGTTGGTACTAAATTATATATTTGATTCGGTTTATAATAAGACATTCAACAATTTGTCAAAAAAAAAATCTCATGTTTATCTCATTATCCGTACTATAGCCTGAAAGGGGTCCTGCCCAAACCTGTACAAAGAATGATTTGATGTAATAGCTAATTACACAAACAAACAAAAGTTGCATAAATGTTAATTGTTGAGAAAAAAGGGATGATATACCTCCAGATCTCCTTCCATTCTAACCTTCTTTGCTTGGACACCAAGAGGATCTACTCCACATTCACATCAGAAAAACCTTGTTTAGAAATTCTTATGTGACAGACCCATGGTTCAAATGATTTAGCTAAAATAAAATAATTCGATGGTTACGAAAGAAACAGTCACCTTCGACCATATTCCATCCACTCCAACGAAAATATCGCCTTCGTATTGTCGTCCATCTTCAAGAATTACAGTAACCTGATTGATTCAAATATGCTAAATACTGATTACAATACCACGTAATGTGAAAAAAATCATATGATCATGAGATGTCACTTCGATTTCAAACTCTGACCTTGATTAAATCATGAAAAGAGATGAAGTAGATATTGCTAACCTTATTAGATTCTTCCTTGAAGTCCACTACATTAGACCCATTGCATATGATATCAAATCCAACAGACTTAGAAAACCTACACAAGAAGAAGAAAAAATGAGTCTAATATAACAAAACTAGGCACTTCTCATTGCTGAGATTTGTAAGCAACCAAAAACACAAAGGCAATTGAACCCACAGAAAAAATTCAAGAATAGAAAATGCTTACACCACCATTTGATCACATCCATGCTGAAAAAAGTCAGATCAAGGACCAACCCTTTGACCCTATTGGCGTCAATGTCGCATCATGCAGGCAAGGAATTTTGGGTGACATCAGCAACATTAGGTCTAGCAGTGACTTGCGCTGATACCAAAATGTGACTTGTGGTTAGATTTGATTAGATTAGCATTTAATGGAGAAGACAAAATGAAGGAGAATAGAGATAGCAAGACAATTAGGTTACCTCATGTTATTACTTTTTATACTATGTACAAGATTCCACGTATATTGATACAATAAAAAAAAAAAAAAAGACATATTTACTCTACTTACGACACACCAACTATTACTCATAACTACCAAGTATTCTATCATATTCCAACACAAATTTTCTTGAAAATCTGGATCCTAAGTATTAGAGACAGCAAGTATTGGGTGGTTTTAATTGTACTCAATCTGGATCCTTAAGAGGCTGCAATCTATCGATTAACTCATGCAATTTCCTTGGTGTTTTAGCTTTCAACGTTCTCTGCTTCATGATGGATGTTGGTGAGATGCAGGACCATTGACCTGTAAGATATAAAAAATTTATCATAACTTGGAGAGATTACAAGGAAGATTGGGGAATCGGGTGAGACATGATATCAAGTATGAAGAACAAAGAAATAACAACAGCTACTGAAGAAAGGACTCGGTGATAATATTCTACAAATAAGGAGCATGCATAAAAAAAAGGAGACAAATAACTAGCTAGCAAAGCAAATGGCCTTAAATTAGAGGGATGATGTGTGGGTGAGTTAGCCAATCCAACCCATATTGTCTATAACAATCCGACACGTTGGCTTGAATCAAGGGGAAGACACCAAACAAGAGCTTTGGGATTAGGGAAACATAAAGAGACAATGTGGATTAAAGAAAGAGTTTAATTAGAGAGAACTCAGCTAAAACTATGGATCTAAGGAATTACTTGGGATGTGTAAATGAGTGTTCATGTGGCTGCCTATTTATGAGTCTAAGAGGGTGCAATGAGCTGTCCTACATAGGAACTAGACAAATCACAAGTTATGCAATGTTTGCTATTTTATCATTAAGTTCCAACAACTTGGCGTCAAATTAAATTCCCATGATTTGATATAATTAAGCAGAAGCAAACAAATTCTTATCATTAAAAAGATATACTCTTCAAATGACGTGAGTAGGCTAGATGGAAATATAAACATATTTATGAAAATAAAATCATTCATTAAAATAAAATCAAATTTACCCCTAAACAAGATCAAATAAAATCTACGAGTCCCTTGGGCCAAGTAATAATATCACCAATTGTAACATCGCCAAATGTTCCTTCACTCGCATATAACTCTGTATTGACCTCGAAAATATTATCAATTATGATGGCGTATGAATCTCTTGACATTGTCGCCTCTCAATGCATTCGCCCTAGTGCAATGGCTTTATTCTTTAAGTTTTTCAATAGACAATGCATGGATGGTTGGTTCACAAGTATCTCGAGCTGAACCGATGACGATCGAGTTCCCTACAAAATTATAGCCTTTAAACTGTAGAGTTTAAGAGAGACAAAAACAACAATGCAAAAGTACTTTCAATAAGATAAAACAATGACAACTCCAATGATTATCATTTCATAACATTGAATTTATACCTGATAAGAATCGGATTGGTCAACTGATGTCGATATAGATATCCCTTTAGAGGTGATAGTAAATTCACTTTGTCCTTAAGGATCCTGCGTGCTCTACGCTCCTCATTAAGCTCATGTCTAAGCATATCAACCTGTGATTGAATGTTCTCACGTGCTATCTTTTCCTGGTGAGCAATCTCCCTAGCCTGAGCGGACAATTGAATGGAGGTCTTAGATACACCCATACCCATACCCCGTATGTTGCCACTTCCATCACGCCCATAAACCGTTGCAACAGGGTCATTATCTAAATCTTTTTCTCCGAGGAATAGATCAGATAAGGCAAGCCTCGTAATTTTATCCTGAATAAAATAAATAATGATTAAATATAGTGATACTAAAGATCAATATTAATTATTTATTAATAGCAAATGAATAATTAAAATAATCTTACTATTTGTGTGCCCAAGGATGTCCCATCCTTCTTAGTATGAGAGGCTAAAAATATTTGTGTCCTCGTCACTGTACAAGTCGAACTCTATTTTTTCTGTACAATAAGGTCATAAGCAATTGTGAATATTCTAACAAATTTATTTTAAAAATTTATGTGGTAGATTTTACCATCTCTTCTTCCATCTTAGCTGATCCTCGTCTACCAGTGGTGTGTGGGCTCATCATCATTTTTGTGGCAGCCCAGATTTCGGTACCCCAAAACCCGTGCCATCAACACGATCCTCAAGACCATGCCCCATTCATCTGTACAGAACATTAGTACGACAAGTAATACTAGACATGATAAAACAATTAATTAAACAATGTGGAAACCAATATGCTAATCTAGGTATAACCTCAAAAGACAGTTCTGCTTTCATGGCAGCGCATGAACAGAGAACCGATTCGAACCATCGATGATGAACAGATCACCTCAGATGGTTCGCCAAAAGAATTATATTAATTTAATTACATTTCCCAAAAATGAGGCTTGACATACTAAGCTGTACAATAAGCTCTCAAAACTCACTCTATCAAAGTGCTCAACAAAGTCTCCTAGAAGAAGTCCTCGGGAAGAGGCTCCAACTCTTCCCCAGGCATGTAATCCTAATCACCCGGATCTACGTCTCCCGAAGCCTCGGCCACCGCTAGCACTGGACCTGCGATGTATAGTCTAAAAGGGTGAGCTGCATCCTAGCTCAATAGGGAACAGCACAATGAATATATAAGTTAAATCCTCACATATATTCTATGATATTCTTAGCATGATATATCTATGCACTTGTTGGAAAATAGTTTAAATAATTACAATATGCCTTGAAGTTTACTGGTGGTTTGCATGTTTCACTTTATTATTAACTATTCATGAATTATACTGAATAGGCCTAAAGAAACTTAAATCTTCAACTTAAGTAATCCCCGAACAATATAGCATCGAGCCCCGATGGAATACCCTCCGTCGTCGTCTAAATAGACAGTTGTTATGAATATATCACTTTGAATACTACCCAGGTCCCTTTCTCATAAGCGACGGGGTTTAATCTCATCTCAACATCCATCCCACGGATATTCTGCGGTTGGCCGTGTCATGGGTATCCTGCCACGTCGGTGAGGTATTCTATTCAAACCTTAAATAATAAAAATATCATGTGCTTTACATATAGTTATTCACCGTGTAAATGTGCTACTTTATATCAATTAGGCCTTATCAGTCTTTATTCAATCTTACTTTAAAATCTCTCTTACATCCCTGAGATGTCTAAATTACTCGCATCCCACTGATGCCTTTATCACTTTCTCATCCCTTGGGGATGTCTCATTTTCTCATGTTTACTTGGTGTCACACACACACATATTGAAAAGATTATATAATTAAGCATGTTCATTTCATTGGTGTATCACACACACACACATGGAGATTATATGCTTCATTTCATTTCTATATCACTACATACATGCTCTTATAATCAAAGTACATGTTCAAGGTGTTCCCTACCTCAAGTCTCTGAAAGTCCCAACATCAAGGTCCCACATGGCTCCTTATGCTTGTGTTCACACATTCCACCTATGGTACACCATAACATATGTAACACATCAAAAAAGATAGAATAGAGAGGTCCAAGACCCTCCATGAACCCCAAGGTCCAATTAAGAAGTCAGTTTGAGTCAAACTGCCAATATTGATTAATCGATCTCCAAAATTGATTAATCGAAACTCTAAATCGATTAATCAATTTCCAAATTGATTAATCGAATATCCCAAAGATAGTTAATCGACCCTAGATCGAGTAGTCGAAAATCCAAAATCGATTAATCGATCCCAAATCGATTAATCGAAATCCAAAATCGATTAATCGATTTTCCAATTCGATTAGTCGATTTCCCCAAGCCTTATTTCTCCAACCACTGGAGGTACTCAGTCGATTAGTTGATTCCTAAATTGATTAATCGACTTTCAAAATCGATTAATCAATTTCAAGATCGATTAATCAAACTCGGGCATTCTTGCTTTTTCAACTTCTAGACCAAAATCGATTAATCAATTCTCCAAATCGATTAATCGATTTGGCCAGAACTCTGCCACTTTTTGGGTTGTTCTTCCAAATCTTTTTCTTCCTATTTTTCTTCCTTTTTTATCATTTTAATTTGATGATTTAACCCATCTTTCCTATAGCTAATGTACAACAAAGTACTCATTTAAATCTAGCAAACTCACCTCAAATCAATCTCCTAACTGATTGAATGGTTGATTTGAATGGTTAGGGTTCTAGCTTTTCCTCCAACGATTCCAATCACGTTAAATTCGACATTTATTGCTCGATCCCAACTTGATTTGCCATTTGCATTAACTCAAAACCCTCACTCTCTCCTTGATCTCTCTCTCTCTCTCTTCTTAACTCTCTTCACCAACCAAACAAGAGAAATAACTTCTCTTTTAGGTTTTTAAAACCCTTATAACTCCTCTTGCTTAGGTGTTGAGCACATACACCACAGATAGGTGTACGTGACTCCCAACTAACACCATACACTATGCTAAGGGTCACACTACATCATAAAATACTTCGATTCTCAGGTCTATTGTTTGACCATCACTTGGTCAACCTACGACCAATCGTGCACGGATCCCGAGATCACTGTTTATCGCTCAATTTTTAAGGATATTATAATTTTCCTACAAGTCTTCCCCTTTTCTCGGCGTGCTTTATCTTCCTCTGTCGAGCACATTTTAATAAACGTTTTCTAATCATCTCCCTTCACATTCTTTGATCGATACTTCATCCGCTCTGCGTCCGTTTCATATTTATCATAAACAATGCGAAGGTCATGTTTCCATTGCTTCCAAGCTAAATTCGCTTTTATTAAGACCATCTTTTTTTGACTAATTGGAATATCATATTTATCCTATCATGAAAAAAAAATGATATCAAAATTATTTGTAAAATAACTAAATGAAAATGGCATGAACAACAAGCACTCACTGAGACAGAGCACCATATTTTCTCCTTTATAAAAGCAGGTACAATTTTCCAAGACTCATATGCAGGTGGACAATGAGTCCTTGTCACCCTACCAACAAATGTGGCAAATTGAGTTGAAGCATCTCCAATAGGCTGCCCATATTCATTCATCTGAATTTTCAAACGCGTACCTAGATAAATAAAATATTATTAATAATTTGTAAATAACATTTACCAAACAATAGAAAATAATAGACTAACCACTCTCTTGAGTTCCAACTGACTTAGATCCACTCGGTTCTGATCCAGACTGTGCCATTATCCTTTGCTGAAAATATTGGCAAACTCTAGTTATTGATCAAACTATCATTTAAGGATATAAAATGCATTAATAAGATAATTGAAATTGTAGCTAACTTATAACAACATTAAAATGGGGAAATCAACAACAAGAAATGTAAGTAATTCTTTTGTTATAATTATTTGATAGAAGAAATAAGGTTCAAGTGAACAATATGAAATAACTAGATTAATCTTCTTCCTCATCCTCATCCACAACATCAGTTGCTAATGTCAGTGCTAAAGCATCTGCTTTTGGTCTTCCTTCAAGTGCTAAGGGATCTTCATAGGCATCCACTTCCCGAGTCAATTTCTTTGGAACATCCAACGCGACATACCAATCATTCCTAGTTTGATCTTTACAATAGAAGACTTGAGTGGCTTGAGAGACAAGAATAAACGGGTCATCATCTTCATGAGAAATCCTCATAAATCTCTTAAGATTAACAAACACTAACCCAGTTTCTAGATCAACCACACAACCATTTTTTTTATCTTCTATACGAGCCCAGTCGCAGTAGAAGACTATTTTTTTAAAGTAACCATAATCCAACTCAAGTATTTGTTTGATAATACCATAATAAGTAACTTCTTCTTCCACATGGTTCTTATCTTTGGCACTTGACCTGAAGCTAGTTAAAGCCTTCATGGATACTCCACTATTTTGTGTGCTTTTATTCATTTCTTATTGTGCGGTACAAAACTGATAATCATTGATCATGTAAACATTATATGATATGGCATTAAAGTCTGGACCATCAGCACGGCTCTTCATGATAGAATTTTCTTCATTTTATAATTCTTTTGTTAACCAAGGAATGTAGTTATCCCTTTGATGCTTATTGCTTGACTTGTGATCTTGAAGATAAGTCTGGTACTTCCTGTAAATATTAAATCTTAATTATATTATATTATTTTAAAAATAAAATATATAATTTAAAAATATAAAATAAATTACTTACTTCTCCCACTCAATATTTTCTGGATAATGCTTTAGAACCCATCTACATATTTGTTCATACTGTACGTGTTGAAGAAGATAAGTTTTTCCACTTTCATCGATAGGGTACCCAAAAGCAACATCTTGTTCCATGAATGCATTTACTCGTTTCTTATAGCTTCCTCTGCTAGAATTTGGCATATATTTCATGCAATACCTCATACATTCTTCCTTGAGATATTGCTCCATAATACACCCCTCGGGATATGTTTGATTTTTCACATAATGCTTATATGTCTTCATCATCCTGGACATTTTTTTCAATTAAATATCAATGCTAACGTTATTAACTAAAAGAAGTTATTAATTTTACTGTGAGAATTTATCTCTCGAAAGGATACATACATCGATATCGGACAGGTCCGCAAACAAGCGCTTCCTTTGCTAAGTGAACGACAAGGTGTATCATAGAAACAAAATATGACGACGGGAAGTACTTTTCAAATACACATAGTGTTTCAACTATATGCCTTCTCATGTTCAAAGGTCAAAACGGGAGATAACCTTGGAACATAGGACATTAAAAAATATTGACAATTGTCGAATAGCAGCTCTCAATGATTTCTCTTTCTTAAATGCATGCATCAGCAAGACTGGCAGTAACTGTTGCATGAGGATATGATAATCATGTGACTTCAAGCCTTTGAGTTAGAATTCCTTCAAATATACCTTGTCCTTCCAATTTCCACTGTATCCAATAGGAACCTTCAAATTGTGCAAGGTTTTACAAGTTATTTCTTTTTCTGCTCGTGACAAGCAAAATGGAGCTTTAGGTCAATACAACTTGTTATTTTCTTCCACGAGCCACAAATTTTTCCTTATATTCATATATTTGAGATCATAACGTGCTTCAACACCATCTTTGGTTTTACCCTTTGTGTCCATAATTGTAGCAATTAGGTTCTCTGTGACATTTTTTTTCACATGCATTATATCCAAATTATGACGAATAAGAGTATCCTACAAACATAAAGGACACGTGTTAATATTTAAGTGAAGTAAAGTACAAATTTCATATTAGAAAAATAAAATATATTAATTATCCACCTTCCAATATGGTAAATCATATAGGATTGATCTCTTTGACCATGCACTGCTCTTTTCATGCTGAGTCTCGGATCTCTTCCTCTTCTTGCTTGCTACCTTTTCAAATTCTGTTTTAATACATCTCATTTTGCATAGTACTTCAGAACCACTCAACCGGCGGCGATGCTTTCTATGTTCTTCCTTCCCATTAAACTGTGACTTTTGAGTTCTGAAAGGATGACTCATTTTAGTAAGAAATTTTTTGTAGCCCATGTACGCATATTTTTTTCCATGTGATAACCATGTCGAATCAACCTCTTCATTACAAATAGGACAACCATACTTTCCCGCTGTCCTATATCCCGAAAGATGTCCATATGCTAGAAAATCATGTGTAGCCCATAATAGAATTAGTTTCATGTTGAACATAGATTTTTTATAAGAGTCATGTTGTAACACCAGCGGACCATAATTCATTTAACTCTGCAATCAGTGGCTGTAAGTAGGCATCAATGTCGTGTCCTAGACCTTTTGGGCCTGGAATTAATAGAGTTAACATTGTAAACTCTTTTCGCATACACATAGATGGAGGAAGATTAAATGGAACAATCATAACAGGCCAGCAACTATAAGAAGTACTCTTGTTTCCGAAAGGATTTAAATCCGTCTGTTGCAAGTCCTAAATGAACATTACGTGTCTCAATTGAAAAGTCACTCTAACGAGCATTGATTGATTTCCAACTTGAAGAATCTACTAGATGACCCATGTAACTTTCATTTTCAATTGCATTTGCATGCCACCCCTTAACCTGGGTCTTGATAGACCTTTGAGAGAACTAAATAGTGGTTTAAGTGTTTGTTTCACAGCTACCAATAAAGACAGGCTTAACCCTGAAAGCAACCTAAAAGTGCCAAAAAGATGATGATCCATGTTGATCCGGAGGAAGAAAGAGAAGGGACAACCTCACTAGCTGTCAAAATGCCTAAACTAAAGAGGACAAAGGCCTGGTTTCAACTTGGAAAGAAGTGTGGAGCTATTCGAACAGAAAAATACAGTACAGATTACTTTTCGAAAAGAATCTGAACTTTTCGAAAAGAATTTGAACTTTTCGAAAAGAACCAAAAGATCCAGGCTTAGCTTTCGAAAAGCACCTAAACTCTTCGAAAGGATTTCTGACCTATTCGAAAAGAAGAGAACTCCTTGTGAACAGCACCAGAACTGTGCGAAAAGAGCTTCAGAAGTCACAGTACCTTGCGAAAAGTTTCCCAAACTGTGTGAAATGGTATTCTGAAGATTCCTAGCATCTGCAAGGGTAATTCAGTAATCTTTTACATGCACCCCAATGCATTTAAAAATCCAGGGACATTCCGAAAGATTTTGAGCATGAACCAAAGGCATATTCCACCCCATGTGAACACCCGAAGATGAAATCACTTGGCGGGAACTTCTAGAAGCTCTAACAAATTTTTGAATTACATAACAGAATTGATGCTTCTGTCATCAAATTGGCTGAACCAGATCAAGCAGTTCCGATTGGCCAAATTAGATCTGGATCCTTGTGCTCGATTCCTATTGGTTGATACAGATCTAACCAATTCTGATTGGTTGATACACATCTCAGCTAAACTTGAGGAAAACTATAAATAGATGAACTATTTGCCCAATTTGGGCATCCAGAATTTGAGTTTCATTCCTGCTGCCCCATTTCCAATTCAGATCAAGATAGCTTGTCTGAAACCTCTGTAATAGCTTAGCTTTTGTATGTAACTGAGAGCTGTGAGATACTTGTGTAGATTCAAGTGAGAATTGTATTCAAGACTACAAATCTAAGAGTTGTTTAGGCTGTGCTTTGTAATTGTAACGGTGGATTTGAAAAGGTTGCTTTCATCAGTACATTCTCAATCAGATTCATGTTGAGGGTCATTGTGATCTCCTCAGTCATTAGACTACTTTAGATTTGCTGTTTTTAAGGCAATTTCCCTTAATTCATTATCCCTGTGAGAATTTATGTTTGTAACCTGATTCTTACAGCATTTGTAGTGGTGCATATGCTCTGAATCAAGATTTTGGATTGAAAACTATTGGATGATCTGTGTCCATTGAAGTGGACAGATCATAGCCATAAGTTCAACTCAATTCTAATCCTTGATTTGGATTATTTTCTTTTACATTTGAGCTGGTAGCCAGATGAAGATTTGATACTTTTTCATCTACATTACACTATTTCTCATTCTGCAATCAAGTACTAAGCTGAAGTTAGTTGTTATTTCTCCATTCTTATTAATTTTACTTCCAATTCCCCTAACTCAGATCTGGATTACTTAGTTTTAATTTTACTTTTATCATTTAGTTAATGTGACAAATTCAACCTCCCATCTTATTTGCTCTGTAGATAGGATCAGAGGCCATATCTGGTAGCTCAGATCTGGAGGTTTATCTTACATTTTAAATAAATTTCCTGTGGACGATCTTTTACTCATTTACATTTAAAACTTGCTACAATTGGCCCTGATCTTGCAGGCTAATTAACTTCTCTCTGTGCTGATATTTCCTTATTCATTTTAAGTTTCTAGATTCAGTATCATTCATCATTTGCAAGTACATTTTCAAAACACAAATAAATCATGCACACTTAGAATAGCAACAATGAACATTACATGTCTCAATTGAAAAGTCACTCCAACAAGCATTGATTGATTTCCAACTTGAAGAATCCACTAGATGACTCATGTAACTTTCATTTTCAATTGCATTTGCATGCCATGTCATCATCTCTGCAATCCATGGTACACTATATAATCTTTGAAGTCTTTGGGTTAGTGGAAAGTTTCTTAACTTCTTTCACGGTAGTTATTTAAAATTTGGCTTTGAAGCTTCCACGGGTCTCTATCTGCTCTCACCACATGTAGGACACTCATTTTTATCTGCATGATCTCTCCAATATAATATGCAATCATTGCGACAAGCATGAATAATCTTATGCTTCATGCGTAAAGACTTAACTAACTTCTTTGCATTGTAGGTGCTATCAAGTAAAGTATTTGACGCGGGCAAAATTTCTTTCAACATTTTTAACAACTCCGTGAAACTTTTATTAGACCACTAATGTCTAGCCTTCATACTCAACAACTCAACTGTAGTTGACAATTTCGTATGCTCACCCTTACCTGACGGATATAGTGGTTCTAATGCATATTTCTTCAAGTTACTGTACTCCATATCCTCAGGTAAATCATGTGGATCCTGATCGTCACCTTCATCCTGATCATCATCTTCATCCTCAGGTAAATCTTTAAGATGAACATGTCCAAATGTGTTGTTCAATATTTCTTCCATTCTTGGAAACATATCATTATTTTGGTTACTAGTTGAACTACTAGAAACCCAACATTGACACGATTTGTAGAAGACGTCTCCCCGTGATACGTCCATATCGTGTACGAACTATCCATGTCATCACAAATTAAATGCTCCATAATGGTTTCAAGGTTATGCTTTTGAAAATTTCGACATTTAACACACGGACAACAACACCAATTAACATCCTCTATATTTTATTTTGCAAACAAAATAAATGATGCAATGCCATCGAGAAATTCAGAAGACAGACGTTCTACTATTGTCATCCATTTTTTGTTTGGGATTGTTGGAGGTATCTTCTACAGAGAAAAAAAAAAAGCAAAAAAAAAAATCAAGTAGGAGAATTGAGGGAAAACACAAGTATCAACAATATTAGCCATTAAAAACTAAAAACAATGGTACATACTAGAGTGCACAAATTTAGATGAAGCATGTTAATCAATCATGGGGTCATTATAAAGATTGAATACAACCTAAGATTATATCAAAATAGTATACACGCGAGTCAAAATAGTATACATGTGAGTAAAAAAAATAGCTCACCTTCTAGATTCTACCATAAGGGCACGTTGTTTAAGAGTTTTATCCAAACTTATGTCTAGCTCACTTGCAGTATAGTTGTACACAAAAGACCGAGAACAATATAAGTGAAGGGTGAGTTTTGTGTACATTGGAAGAAAAAAATGAAGAGAGAGTAGTGTGGCTTTTGTTTATAAAAGTGTGAAGGGCTCCAGTTGAAAATAGTTGGTTTTGGTCAACTGTGCAGGTACTTGTATTAAACTTTTGACATAATTAAGGTTTTGTTTAAGTTAATCAGCAGATCTTTGTAATGTGCTATGCATCTCAGCTTGCTTTATGATTTAATATTGATCTATTCTAGTTTCAATGTTGCTAGGTCCACATATTATAGATGAGTGAACCTAGCATAATATAATGTTGATGGGAAGAGTTAGCATATGTTAACCAACCTTAGCCATAATAGCTTTCCATAAGAATGGAAAAGCCGACATATGTTAACCAACCTTAATATAATGTAGATAATGTATGGATGCATTTTGTACATGTGGCACTGGTTTTCATCAAGCAGACTGGTGGATGCCAAGTATATGATGCTTAGACCAACATTGCCAAAGGTTTCATCGAAATGCATCTTTGTCATGTGATTAAGAGCAGTCCAATGCCATAAAAAATTCTGAAGTCCCAATATATAATAAGGTGCCCCAGTCGTTACAACATATCTAAAGCAAAGTTGCAAATTCTTGCATTCTATATTCATAACTCCCAATGGACTCTTTATCTTTTGTGCATTCATACAAACTTCAGAATTCTCAGGACCTGTCAAGCTTACTGGTATAGTAAATATATCATTTAAATACATAGTAAAAGGGTCATGTTGAATGTCAATTAAGCCAGAAGCTGATGTTGGTATTGAGGGAAGGAAAATCACATCAGCTAGTGTAAATGCATTTTAAAATTATTTTCAATTAATCTCCTTACTTTCTGCGCTTTAAGATAATAAGCATCCATATGACCAGAGGAACGTACATATGACCCAATCATTATTCTTCTTTTACCTCTTCAACAAACCCTTCTGTTCGAGATAAGTGATACATAGGAATTAGCTTTGGTTGGAACATTATAGAATCGCTTGATTTAAGTAGCCAGATTTCTACTAAGAATATACGTACGTTAACTCTTTCATTAGCTGATGAAGCTTTATTAAATAAAGGAACTATAACTAACTTTAGAATAATTTCCTTAAATTTTTTGGCATTAATCATATAAATAATTCACCGTATTCTTCCTTAATATCAAGTCAAGAATTTCGAGGTTATGAATGTATTATGCTATTCTTTTATAAGCAATTGCATAGTTTACAAGATTACTTCACTTTGGAGATCAGATTGTGCATTTCACCACCTGCAGACGCCTGTGCCATTCATTCATAAACTTGAAAAAATAATAGAGAGGCGCAAAATACAAAGTTCTGTGATAAATAACATTACATTTAACATGTTTTTTTTTTCTGGTTAGACCAAAAACACAAAACCTTTACGTACAACAATGTCCTCTCCTATCAAAAGAAAACATCATCATCAGCAGCAGTATCATCATTGTCCTCATCATCAAATAGGACTAGCAATGCCCATTTTTTTTTTAATAGATATAAAAAGGAAATCTTAAGACTGAGAAGCTACCATAGATCCCACAGAATGCCTTCTGAGCATGACAGCATCAATTGCATACAACAACTGCCCTGGAAAAATTCAAACTAACATCAGCAATAAGAAAAGTATCTGAAAAGCATATATTCTTAAATTCTCATATAATAGTACTGTCTTCTTTATCATTATCACAATTCTCATATTCTCATACAAGGGAAGAAAAGAAAATGGCCGAAAGATCACCTCCACTTCAACAGTTCAGAATGAATTCATCTCGAGGGAATAAGACCTAGGCTCCCAGCCAAAATACAGGCAATCAGAATCACAGACCATTTGGAGGCGTAACTCTGCATTCAGGGTTTGATTCTCCATTAATGCGTATCTACAGGTATTTACTTAAACAATGCATGTTTCTTCATTCAGCATATCATGTATTCTCAGGGTTTATTCTCAATAGCAGGATTAAGGCCAGTTCCTCAATCGTTAATTGGATTAAGATAGTTCCCTATTGGGTGTAGTTTCCTCACTTCCTGACTGCAGATACTGTCATAATTGTGAATAGTTTCTTTTTGCAAGTATTATACAAATTTAATTAGGATTATATATTTAGAAACTTCAGAAATCATCTACTAAAGATTTTCTATGATTTTATATTGAAATTAGAGCTTCCCCCCCAAATAAAAGGTATTTCTCAATTATCATGCCTTGGTTCTTTACCTCTAATTTTGACATTTCCCACCCTCTTGCAATTGTTAATGTGCATGAATATGAAACTGAGGAAGGAATCCCATTATTTTTTCGGACAGTCAATACCACATGAACCTTGCATAGACCAAAAAAAGGAGGGAGATAAGGCTACTGTAAGTAAAACTCATAGAAGGACAAGAACCACTCAAGTGCATTCATATATAATATGATAGTATTACTCATCAAATTTCAAGGAATTACCAGTACTTAACTAAATTTAGTTGTTGCATTTTAGCTTCATTATAACCAACCATTGTCAAATTTTACATGAATAAAATCACTAACATAAACTGATAATAGACGTGTAAGAAAATAAAATGAGCTATATTTTAGGTGGAAATGTTGCAAGTCCAACCAGCAAACTCTGAATATCAAAGAATTAAAACAATCTTCAACTGTCTTAAAGATAATGGAACAAACCAAAATAAATTGACAATAGTGTACTACTTTTTGGCCTTCCTCGTTTACTCTAATAAGGAAGATTAAGGCATTTAATGATGGAAACAATAACTGAAGGATAATCCCCAACTAACTTTGAGAACACATGCATTATTGTCCTGAAAGCATTAGGATACTGAAGCAATTAAAGAAATATACAAAGGTAATTGATACACCCACCTCAACTTCTTTATGCATTCAATCCTTTTTGCTGCTTAATTAACATTTGATGAAAAAAGCCTCATAATAAAATTCAAGTAGAAACTCGCTTCTCGTCTAAGTATATAAAGCTAACTAAGAGGCCAAAAGCAAAGGATGCATCAAAAATGGATGAAAAGAAAAAAGAAAACTACAGGTATCGGCCGATACCCGATACATATCGGCTGATACCGAGTTGGATACTCAATACGTATGGGCGCTGAAATATATCGGTGTGCCAAAAAACTTATATGTATCGGTATCAGCTGATATTTGATACCATGGCCAGGACCATTGTCATTAAACATATAATGATCTGCGCCAATCTTTCTAACTGTTTACCTGTCATGATATGGGCCTAGTTTGGGCTAAATCTACTGGGCCATTGCCCCCATAGTGTTTTACGCAAACCTGATTTATCCCCATGTGAGTATTATGGGATGGCTGATGATAGAGTACTTTACTGACTTTAATATAAAAATACCCTTTCTTGCTGCATTATGATACGTCTTCATTATATAATGTGAGAAGGGTGTGAGATGGGCATAGGTGAGCGAAAAGAATTAATTTTTAGATGACGGAACTGCCAATCTTTTCCTTATTAAGATAAAAATAACACTTCAATAAAGAAGGGCATAAAAGCATTTTACTAAAATAGAGGGTATTAATGTGTTTTTAATCTCTTTCTCTAATCCCTCTACTAAAATCTCTAATTCCACAAATTCTCTCTTTCAAACATCTCTCCCTCTAATATCCTTCCTAATCTCTCTCTACTCTAATCCCCCACCCCCTTTTCCCTAAAGCCTCTCCCTCTCTCTCCACACATGCATCCACTGGTTATTAAAAATGTGAGGAGTGGAGGTGGTGCTGCTCTAACTAAAAGGAGATGTTTTTTTCATTATGGATCAATGCTGAGACTCACAATACCTTTTCTTGTAAATCTTCCTTGAGGTTTATATAAACTACTAGAAAGTTCACTTTTCTGGTTACATCCATTTACACCTTATGTTAGTGATTATATCTAGTAACATTAGGTGTTTGTCAATAATATTTAACTAGATAGTTCCCTTTTCTGGTTAAAAACTAAAATGTTTTCCAAATTTACAGTAATTGCTATAAAGCTTTCCGCTCTCTGATTTTATTGAATTTTTTTTCAACTCATCTTATTGTGATAAATGTATCATATTCCTAAATGAGAAGAAAAAAATTGCTTCTAAGCTGATTCCCCAACTTTCAAATTACTAGTAAAAGCTCATGGCAATTACTAATAAATTACTAGTAAATCTTGTATTGGCATGCAGGAAAGAAGTATTGTAAAGACCCGTATTTTGAACCCGAGTTAGACTGACCCTGTGTGTGTATTCGGCTCGGCAACCGACGTCACCATTTGTTTTGGATTTTTATCTAGATGTGATTGTGCGGACAGATTTTAATTTAGAGCCCATTTGGACCCTTGTGCGAAAGTTGTGCACCGACCTCGGTGTAGCCGCTCAACACCGGACTTGAGTTTTAAAATTAGAAGTGTATAATACATAAGATGTGTGTGTGTGTTTTACTTTGTGAGCAATCCTATTATAAGAAGGAATTGCATTCCCGTATTATACTAGGTTTTGTTAAGAGAGGATAGTTACCCAACCATGTGAAACTCCGTCTTCTCTCTTCTTCAATCATCGTAGGAGATCGGTTTAGAAAACCTCCTTCTCTAGAACCCTCTTTGTTGAAAACACTTAAACCTTAGAAAGAACTTGAATCAACCTTAGATTCGTAGTTGGCTATTGGGAGAGGTTGAGATCATTGGGGGCGTGTTGGAGTTGTCTCTGTGAACTCGTGGGATTGATCGCGGCGCAAATCGTTGAGGAAACCTGTCGGTTTCGTTTCGAAGCTCCATTCGCATGACTCATTTCTAATCTAGGAATCCTTAGATTAAAGGTACATTTTAATTAAACTTTTTGATTAAATCATTAGATTAGCCATGGGTTTTGCTTTGGGATGTATGGGTTTCGATTCAGGTGAAAACCAGCGAAATCACGTTGCTGTAGCTCGCTCGAGCGAGCTATTATCATCGCTCGAGCGAGGTATCACCGAACTCCGACATTGACTTAGTATTTTAGTTATAACTTTTTATTCCGAACTCCGATTGAGACGATTCTTTTTACGTTGGAAAGCTAATAGAAAAATCTACAACTTTCATGTTTTGACCAACTCATGGATCAATCGTCTTGATGGTCAACAATATATTAGAATGTTATATCAAATCGCTTGAGCGAGCTATTATCATCGCTCGAGCGAGGTATCACCGAACTTCGACATTGCCTTGGTATTTTAGTCATAACGTTTTGTCCCAAACTCCGATTAAGACGATTCTTTTTGCGTTGGAAAGCTAATAGAAAAATCTACAACGTTTATGTTTTAACCAACTCATGGATCAATCGTCTTGATAGTCAAAAATATATGAGAATGTTACGTCAAATTTTAGGATTGGCGCAACTTGCCTGTTTTGACTTGTTTTTGAGGAAACGCTTAAATAGGTCTATATTATTAGTAATTAGAGTTTATCTTAATGCATGAACGTATATTGTGATGTAGATTGAGGGCGAGAAGCCATCAATAGGACCTTTCTTGACTTCGCATAACTCCGAGTTTTAGGTAGGAGAATCTCATCTTTACAGTATTTTATTTTAATTCGCGTGGATATTTTGAATTAAAATCTTTGAACTTACATATGCTATTAAAATCACATCTGTAAACTGAAATTGATATGAATGACTGAAAATCTAAATCTACCTGAATCCTGAAACCTGAATCTGCTTAAGCTCTGAAAATCTAAAATCAAGAACCAGAACTATGTATAAGAGACTTGCATCTGATTTATATTAGTATCTGCATTTGTTTTATGATTGACCTGAACGACCCCTCAAAAATTCCTGAACAACTTCCTGGCACAAGTTTCCCTCATCACGCAGGGGCTTGTTGCATCCTGAAAAAGGGTTCATGAACGACGATGGTAGGTAGGGGTTCCCATCGGCTATATTCCTGCTCTCGAGATATAGTTTACTCGGGAGGTATTTTAAGTTGAGGATTAAGTCATGAATTACTGAACTTTGCATATAGAAGTTAGAAAAACTAAGACACTGAAACACTGCATCTGTTCTTGAAACTGTTTTCACACATTTAGAAATAAATCTTACATATGACTTTCACACCTAAATTCAGTTTATTATCTGCTTATATGTTTGACAAGCTATATTCCGATATTTGTTTGGAAACCATGTTAGTTAAAGTAAAATGCCGTAGATGTCTTTCTTCTACTGAGCTTTGTTGGTTAGCTCACTCCGACTATACGTCACGAGTTCGAATCTTGGCGTGGCTATTCGGTGAGGCGATCGACTTCGTGCTGAGGAAGAGCTTGAGGTTCCTCCTGAGGAGTTTTTCCCAATATAGAACTTACTGATTTTCTTTTTTGTGGTGAGAGTTAGACTTGAATTTGTGGGCCCATTTTAGTTGGATACCATAGTTTTATATTTGACGTTGATTTCTGTTATGAGCCATGTTTCGATGATGGTCGGCCATCATCGGTAGTTCTTTACTTTTAATTGCTTCCGCATTTATTTTAGCTATGGATATTTATTACGCTTTACTCTGATATGTGCCCTGTTTGTCCGGCTTATCGTTTATTCGATAGGTTGGCGAACCGGCCTTTCCTTTACCTGAGGGATTGGAAAAGTCGGGTCGTCACAGTTGGTATCAAAGCTATGGTTTTTAGATTCTCTAAGGACCCATGAGAACCAACCGTGACCCGGTACAGTTCGCATCAGAGTCATGTCTTTAGGTCCAGAATCACTAATACTGTGTGTGATTGTCTTTACAATCAATGTTGACTGATGTTGTGGTGTTCACAATGACAGATCAGTATGGCCCCAAGATTTAGAAGCGAGAGGTAGGGTGCCTTTAGAGGACATTCCTGAAGGTGTCGGTACATCAAGGGAGTTGCCTTCGCATCCGGTTCTAATCACCGGTCCCTATAGGGCGGAGTTGATAGAGGACAAGGTGAAAGAATGGAACAAGTGTTGGAAAGTCTGGCCACCAACATTGCTCAGCAGACCGCATCTATGGCTCAGCAGACTGCTGCAATCGCCCAGCAAGCAGAGCTGATTTCTGCTGGACAACAACAACAATCATCAGGATTTGCCGAATTCAGGAGGATGAGACCTCTAAATTTTACGCACCAGGCCCGATGGAAGCGAAGGTTGGTTGGATGAGATGGAAAGATCTTGAGGTGCTTAGGATTGCGATGTCGAGAAGGTTAGATGGGCAACCTTCAAACTGGATGGACAGGCTGGACCATGGTGGAAGTCCGTGGCTAGACACCGGGAGCAGGAGTTTCCCAATACTCTTTGGACATGGGTTGAGTTTATCGAGGCGTTCAACGATCAGTACTTTCCCAAGATCGTTAGGCATCAGATGGAAGTTCAATTCATCGAGCTGAAGCAGGGGACAATGTCAGTGCGTGAGTATGGAGATGAGTTCAAGCGACTTTCAAGGTTTGCACCTCAACATGTGGCCACAGATATGATGAAGGCCAGAAAATTTCAAATTTGGGTCTTAGGCGAGTATCTGAGAGCATGGCTATGTGGAAATAGAAACATATGGAGGAATCTTGTCAAAGGCCCTCATAGCGGAGGAAGAAATTCAAAAGCATTTTGAGAAGCGGTCGGCCCGAACAAGGACGGGGGTTGTACAAAGGCGATCGGTACTTATGAAAATAAGAGGGCCAAGTTTACAAAGCCGCCAGTGAACGTTATTCAACCTGCATTTTCTAGACCAACATTTTCTTTTGGACCGACCCCTTATCAGAGATTGGCAGCATCATCACCTGTGCAATCCATACGAGCAGCGGGTTCTACGGCTAGTGGAGCTTCAGTGGCACAAGGATCCTCTCGTGCACCATCTTTTGTTTTGGTCACTATGTGCCTAAGGTGCGGGAAACCACACGAGACCGAGGATTGTAGGAGGAACACTGGAGCGTGTTTTCGGTGTGGCGCAATCGGACAATTGGTTAAGGATTGTCCTCAGGAGGACAAGGGAAGAACTAGTTCGGCTTCTACTCAGAGATCGACCCGACCTACTGTTCAAGGTCGAGCTTATGCCGTGATGGCTCAAGAAGTCGAAACATCGAACAACGTGATCCAAGGTATTATTGAAAGTTGAGATGTCTTCTTATTTTATGTGTTATATATAATTGCTTGATATTTAATAAATTTTGTTAATAAGTTATGGATGAACACACATGCTTAGAAACTTTTAATTGAAACGCTTGTCTAAACTAAGGTACCCTTTTTATGCATCGGGGGAGCGATGTAAGCAAAACCGAAGCGCGAGTGTTGATAGACCCTGGGTTTACACATTCTTTTGTTACTCCATTGTTCGCTGAGAAGTTGGGAATCATTCCCAAGGTCCTTGATTTCATCTTGGCAGTGTCAATTCCTCACGAACTCGGTGAGCACCGATACCATGTGTCAATCGGTGATTGTGATGATCGAAGACCACGAGGACGGTGGTGATTTGATCATTTTGAGCATGGAAGGGTTGACGTGATACTAGGGATGGATTGGTTATCTACTTACCATGCGGCGTGGATTGTCTTCGAAAGATTGTAACATTCCGCCCGCCGAAGAGAAAATCTTTTCAATTTTGCGGACTCAAATCTTGTGTGATACCCTTTATCTCTGCCATTCGACGGAAGTATGATGAGGAGCGTGTTGTGGTTAGCTGGCCAACTTGCAAGATCATAAGGAGGAGAGGAAAAATATTGCACATATTACGATTGCTTGCGCGTATTCAACTATTTTTCCTGAAGATCTACCTGGATTACCACCTCACAGGGAGATTGAGTTTGCGATTTAGTCTTGCATCTTGAACCGATATCAAAAACTCAGATGTCGAATGGCGCTGCGAGAATTGAAAGAGTTGAAGGAGCGACTTGAGGCGCTAGATAAGGGCTTTATCGAAGAGTGTGTCACCAGAGCACGGTTCTATTTATAAAGAAGAAAGAGCGGTTCAATGCGGCTTTGCATCGATTACCGACTAAATAAGTTGACAATTAAGAACCGTTATCCACTTCTAAGAATTGATGATCCTGTTCGATCGGTTACAAGGAGCAAGGTTCTTCTCAAGATCGACTTGAGGTCGGGCTACCATCGGTTGAAAGTTAAGTCGAAGACATTGAAGATGCGTTCAAAACCCGATATGGGCACTCTGAGTTCTTGGTCATGCCATTTGGGTTGACAAACGCACGCGTCATTTATGGACTTGATGAACCGGATATTCAAGTCACATTTGGACAAGTCTGTAGTAGTTTTTGTAGATGACATCCTCATCTATTCAAAGACGCGAGAAGAACATGAGCAACATCTGCGAGTGGCTCTACAAACCCTTAGAGACCATCAGTTATATGCAAAACTTAGTAAGTGTGAGTTTTGGCTTGAGCAAGTCAGTTTCCTCGGCCATGTTATCTCCGAGACCAGATTACAGTTGACCCAAAGAAAGATTGAGTCGGTGATGAATTGGGGAACGACCAAAGACCGTTCTGAGGTTCATAGTTTCCTCGGTTTGGCAGGATACTACAGAAGGTTTATGGAGGGCTTCTCCAAGATATCAGGTCCTCTTACACAACTTACGAAGAAGAATACTAAATTTGATTGGACAGAGCAGTGTGAGCAAAGTTTTTAGGAACTTAAGAAACGATTGACTACTGCGCATTTATATACCATCGCAAGGGAGGCTTTGATATCTGATGATGCATCATATGGGGTTTAGTCATGTGTTTAACCGAATGAGAGAGTCATTGCTTATGGGTCTAGACAGCTAAAAGACTATGAGAAGAATTACCCGACGCATGATCTTGAGTTGGCAACAGTGATTTTTGCTCTGAAGATCTGGAGGCATTACCTTTATGGGGAGACCTTCGATATATTTACCGATCATAAGAGTCTCAAGTATCTCTTCTCACAAAAGGAGTTGAATATGAGACAGCGTCGATGGATGGAGTTCTTGAAAGATTATGATTGTACCATCCGGTACCACCGGAAAGCAAACATAGTGGCGGATCGTTAAGTCGGAAGTTCTGCTTCGATTACATCTCACTTTGCAAAGTGCGAAGATGACATCTATTGGAAGATATGGCTCTAAGTAGCATGATTTGGCGTAAAGGTTCAGTGCGTTAATGGCTACACTGGTGATTCGTTCCACCCTCTATGAGAACATTCGCAGACTTCAGATGACGGATGATGAACTTATGGCTATCAGACGGGATGTGATTGGGGGAAGTAAAATAGATTTTTCTATCAAAGATGATGGCACTTTGTTGTTTAGAAACCGAGTATGCGTACCAACTAGTACTGAGCTTCGGGACACTATTTTGGAAGAGGCTCATAAGTCTATGTACGCTATTCACCCGGGCAGTACCAAGATGTACCAGGACTTAAAGAAAAGCTTCTGGTGGAGAGGTTTAAAGAAAGATGTCGCTGTGTATGTCTCGAGATGTCTTGTGTGTCAGCAAGTAAAGGTGGATCATCAAAATCTGGCAGGACTGTTGCAACCACTACCGATACCTGAGTGGAAATGGGAGGCCATTTCTATGGACTTTATTTTGGGATTGCCAAGAACATTAAGAAAATACAATGCCATCTGGGTCATTGTGGATCGATTGACTAAGTCCGCACACTTCCTTCCTTATAATACGTGGTATACCGCCAACAAGCTCGCAGAATTATACATCAAGGAGATAGTTAGGCTGCATGGTATACCGGTCAGTATCGTATCCGATAGAGATCCGATGTACACATCTCAGTTTTGGCAACGATTTCAAGAAGGAATGGGCTATAGGCTCGATTATAGTACAGCATTCCATCCTCAGACCGATGGACAGACTGAGAGGGTGAATCAGATTATAGAAGATATGTTACGTGCTTGCATGTTGGATTTTCAGGGGTCATGAGACCAACATTTACCGATCGAAGTTCGCCTACAATAATAGCACTGTGCTAGCATCGGCATGGCACCCTCTGAAGCTTTGTATGGACGGCGTCTCCGCTTAATTGGGAAGAAGTGGGTGAGAAACTCATTTTAGGTTCGAGATCGTGGAGAATACAACCGAGACGGGTTAATCCGTGAGAGACTACGCATTGCTCAAAGTCGTCGGAAGAGCTACTACGATCTCGAAAAGAAACCATGTTGAGTTTAAGGTGGGAGATAACGTATTTGTCAAAATCTCTCCTACAAAAGGCGTGATGCATTTTGGGAAGCGTGGGAAGCTGAGTCCGCGCTATGTTGGACCTTTCGAGGTATTGGGCCGAGTCGACGAGGTTGCTTATCGAGCAATTTCCACAACTTTTCGAGTGAAGGTATATTATAAACTATAGTTATGTAAGAAAACCATACGTACCTTTAAATCCTTGAATTTGCTTCTTTAAAAAAAAAAAAAAAAAAAAAAGGGAGAATTTCTTCAAAATCTTCAATGTTAAATTGGTTCATAACATCGATGCTTTACATATATATCTGTAACGATCACACAATAAAATCTTAAATGTCATATTTATTCATTCTCGATTAGAATCGTATGTCTGTTGGAACCCGTGTCATCAGTTAGAACATGTTACCAGGCATGTGATCATGCTTTTAAATAAGTATTCGATTCTGACATCTGAAATTTCTGCTCAAATAATTACCAAAAGGGTGAGGTAGGTGTGTGTGCTAGTTTTGTGTCATGGTGAAGTATGTTTCCAGGCACGTGACACTTGGGAAGGTATGCATCCATGTACGGATGCAATCCTCTATGGCAGTATGGGATGCCACACGCAGTACATCCAGGTTACTACGGATCCCGACCCTTGAAAGCGTGCTTAGTGAAGCCTACCGCATCGCGACCAAAGTTCATTTAGACTTTAGACTGTTGCGATTTTGCTTTATACTGGTGTTAGGATAAGGACTTACCGTAGTTCGGTTTAGCTATCCGTACATTTTCGAGGATGAAAATTCCTAAGGAGGGTAGAATGTAAAGACCCGTATTTTGAACCCGAGTTAGACTGACCCTGTGTGTGTATTCGGCTCGGCAACCGACGTCACCATTTGTTTTGGATTTTTATCTAGATGTGATTATGCGGACAGATTTTAATTTAGAGCCCATTTGGACCCTCGTGCGAAAGTTGTGCACCGACCTCGGTGTAGCCGCTCAACACCGGACTTGAGTTTTAAAATTAGAAGTGTATAATATATAAGATGTGTGTGTGTGTTTTACTTTGTGAGCAATCCTATTATAAGAAGGAATTGCATTCCCGTATTATACTAGGTTCTGTTAGGAGAGGATAGTTACCCAACCGTGTGAAACTCCGTCTTCTCTCTTCTTCAATCATCGTAGGAGATCGGTTTAGAAAACCTCCTTCTCTAGAACCCTGTTTGTTGAAAACACTTAAACCTTAGAAAGAACTTGAATCAACCTTGGATTCGTAGTTGGCTATTGGGAGAGGTTGAGATCATTGGGGGCGTGTTGGAGTTGTCTCTGTGAACTCGTGGGATCGATCATGGCCGAATCGTTGAGGAAACTCATCGGTTTAGTTCAAGCTCCATTGACTCATTTCTAATCTAGAAATCCTTAGATTAAAGGTACATTTTAATTAAACTTTTTGATTAAATCATTAGATTAGCCATGGGTTTTGCTTTGGGGTGTATGGGTTTCGATTCGGGTGAAAACCAGCGAAATCGCGTCGCTGTAGCTCACTCGAGCGAGCTATTATCATCGCTCGAGCGAGGTATCACCGAACTCTGACATTGCCTTAGTATTTTAGTCATAACTTTTTATCCTGAACTCCGATTGAGACGATTCTTTTTGCGTTGGAAAGCTAATAGAAAAATATACAACTTTCATGTTTTGACCAACTCATGGATCAATCTTCTTGATGGTCAAAAATATATGAAAATGTTATGTCAAATCGCTCGAGCGAGCTATTATCATCGCTCGAGCGAGGTATCACTGAACTTCGATATTGCCTTGGTATTTTAGTCATATCTTTTTATCCCAAACTCCGATTGAGACGATTCTTTTTACGTTGGAAAGCTAATAGAAAAATCTACAACTTTTATGTTTTGACCAACTCATGGATCAATCGTCTTTATAGTCAAAAATATATGAGAATATTACGTCAAATTTTAGGATTGGTGCAACTTGTCTGTTTTGACTTGTTTTTGAGGAAACGCTTAAATAGGTCTATATTATTAGTAATTAGAGTTTATCTTAATGCATGAATGTATATTGTGATATAGATTGAGGGCGAGAAGCCATCAATAGGACCTTGCTTGATTTCGCATAACTCCGAGTTTTAGGTAGGAGAATCTCATATTTACAGTATTTTATTTTAATTCGTATGGATATTTTGAATTAAAATCTTTGAACTTACATATGCTATTGAAATCACATCTGTAAAATGAAATTGATATGAATGACTGAAAATCTAAATCTACCTGAATCCTGAAACCTGAATCTGCTTAAGCTCTGAAAATTTGAAATAAAGAACCTGAACTATGTATAAGAGACTTGCATCTGATTTATATTAGTATCTGCATTTTTTTTATGATTGACCTGAACGACCCCTCAAAAATTCCTGAACAACTTCCTGGCACAAGTTTCCCTCATCACGCAGGGGCTTGTTGCATCCTGAAAAAGGGTTCATGAACGACGATGGTAGGTAGGGGTTCCCATCAGCTATATTCCTGCTCTCGAGATATAGTTTACTCGGGAGGTATTTTAAGTTGAGGATTAAGTCATGAATTACTGAACTTTGCATATAGAAGTTAGAAAAACTAAGACAACAAACCTTTACTGTTCTTGAAACTGTTTTCACACATTTAGAAATAAATCTTACATATGACTTTCACACCTAAATTCAGTTTATTATCTGCTTATATGTTTGACAAGCTATATTTCGATATTTGTTTTGAAACAATATTAGTTAAAGTAAAATGCCGTAGATGTCTTTCTTCTACTGAGCTTTGTTGGTTAGCTCACTCCGACTATACGTCACAGGTTCAGTCTTGGCGTGGCTATTCAGTATCGAGGCATGAGGAAGAGCTTGAGGTTCCTCCTAAGGAGTTTTTCCCAGTATAGAACTTACTGATTTTCTTATTTGTGGTGAGAGTTAGACTTGAATTTGTGGGCCCATTTTAGTTGGATACCATAGTTTTATATTTGACGTTGATTTCTGTTATGAGCCATGTTTCGATGATGGTCGGCCATCATCGGTGGTTCTTTACTTTTAATTGCTTCCACATTTATTTTAGCTATGGATATTTATTACGCTTTACTCTGATATGTGCCCTGTTTGTCCGGCTTATCGTTTATTCGATAGGTTGGCGAACCGGCCTTTCCTATACCTGAGGGATTGGAAAAGTCGGGTCGTCACAAGTATGAGTTAGGTGGTGAAGTATCATAGTTAACCAAAGGATGCGCAACTTTCTGGAGGGTATGCCTCCTTTTAATCTTTGTTTATGGGGCTGTGATGTTGTGAGGGCACTATTTTCCTTTTTTTTTGTACTTCAGAATACTTATTGTATTTGTTCCAAGCAATTGTAATGTGAAAATGAGATATGGTTTTGAAAATGTGCAAATGAGATATGGTTTGTGTTCAGGGTCTAATATGTGCCACAAAGTTATTGTGGTGTGATTAGAGCAGCAGTGGAGGTTACCTAAACTGCTTGAGGGAGAAGACAGAAAGCTGATTAAGAAAATAGCTTTGGGTGGAGGTTTAATGATGTGCAGAAGAATGAATCCATCTTGAACTATGGGATGTGTGAACACAGATTCTTGCTTTGAAGTTCGAAAATCAGTCTTTTTTTTTTTCCTTTTTTCTAGCACATTATGGAAAGGGTCTCGTGTTTCTAGAGGACCGCCATGAATGAAGACTTAAAGTTAAACTAAAAGAATTCTTCATGAGAAAACTTAAGTTCATTAAACCATACTTATCTTGATAAAATGCTTGTCAAATTTTTGACAGAAACAGAGATCAAAATTGGAAGATGGAAATGGTACACAACTATATAAAAGGATAATCCACACACAGAAATTTCTACATTGAGATCCATAAAAAAACCCATAGATCTCAATGTAGAAATTTCTACATTGAGATCCATAATAAAATCAATAAAAAGTAAAAAATCTCATAGATCTACGAAAAACCAAAAAAAAAACATAGCATATCAGCAAAAAAAAAAAAACAAACTAGAAATCTAGAACTTGAAGAAGATAAAAAGGTGTACCTTGGATTGTGAAGCGGGCCGACCTTGTTTGCGTAGAGAGGCACTGGATCACCAGCTTTATACTTGTAATTTGATGCATTCAAGATTTCTCTCCAAATCCAAAGACATTTATTCCTTTGAGATTCTGCAATTTAAATCTCTACTTAGGGTTTTGATGAGGGAGATGGAGGCTAGGGTTTCGAAGAGGGAGATGGAGGAAAATGAGAGATCTCGTATTTCAAGTAATTAGAAGAGAAATTTCGTAGCTCACTAGAGAAGAGGCTAGGGTTCGTGGAGAGAGAGGAAGAGGAGAGGGAGGCTAGGGTTCCGTTCAGCTCATCATGCAAAATCTAGCATTCACCGGCTCCCGATCCATCTCAAATCCTCCCATCCATCTCGATCCACCATATAACAACTTTGAAATGGATTACACCGATGAGCTAAATGGAAAAGATGGATGATTTTGAGCGAGACTCGTGCAAAATCTAGGGTTTGTAGAGAGAGGGAGAAGAAGAGGATAGGTTGCTTCAGAGAGAAAGAAAAGAAGTTTATAAGGTAGACGACAGTTCCCGATGGATTTGCACGTGACTTGAGGAAAGAGTTGCACGTGATGGTGATTAAGGATTTAAACCACTGTCTTAATATAATAAACTATTGAATTTGACAGTGGATTATTATACTACTACTTTGACAGTAGTTTTTTTTTATATTGTAAAAGTTGTTTTTTTGACTTTTTGACGTAGTGGTTATTTATCTCCTATCTACACATAAAATCCAATTTCCAAACATGGTGGAGATGGAGTTGACTTCTTCAAGCAAGCTTGGAACTACAAACTTTTTGCCTTACAATAAAGCACTATGGAGCCTTAGACCCCAAAAAAAGGATGTTACTTCAAAGTTTTTTGGAAACATGAGCAAAATCACGATTTACTATTTAAAACAACAGAAGAAAATAGATTATATATAAATATGGGAAATTTGCATTTTTGACCCTATAATTTTACTTATTTGCAAGAACGACCCTATGGTTTCAATCTTTGTGCAATAGGCCAGCTCCAAGCCAAGTCGTTTCCACATCAGCACCAACATTGAAATGTCTAAAATACTCTTGTGTGTTAAAATCCTTTATATATTTAAACTCATTATAGATTTTTACTTTTTACTTTTAACTATTATTGCTGTAAAAACCGAGAGAATGGCAAGAAAGTGGCGAAAAAGCGGAAACAAGGCGACAGATAATTTTCAAGTATTTTGTTCTTTGCTTTTTTATTAAATTTATTAATCCACAATCAATTCCAAACACTCTGCTAGTCAGCCGCTACCTTAGGGTAGCGTTCCACTATCTTACTGCTACCATATTGTATCAGGACGCTACCTTAAGATAGCGGAATGCTATCTTAAGGTAGCGGTAAGATAGCGGAACGCTACCTTAACATGGCGTCATGTTATCGACAAGATAGCAGATTTATTTTAAATTACTTAATTATTTTTATGTTCTATGCAGTTCCCACTCACTGATTCTAAGATGTCGAAGCATTTAAAGGCCTACAGAAAGTGTACAGGTATTAGTGTCAGAAAATTTTACATGCATTACAATGAAGAGAGGAAGATGATACTAAATAAATCAATTTTCGGTCATCTATTTAGGATTTCAGAGATATTAGTCTTTATTGGAGACTTCGTTGACACAATTTTGAGCTTTTGGATTAAAGATAACATGTTTAAGGTGAAGAACACCAAAGTAGTTCTGTAAGAGGCCGATATGTCATTGATATTTGGCCTTTATATACTTACAGAAATTGAGTCTGAGCATGTGGCTATTATAGAAGAAGAAACCATTCGATACAAATTCTTTCGTGGACAGCCAGCTAAAAGGGCTCGTATTGAAGAAATAGTTGATAGTGCCTAGCTTTCCAACGATGAATTTTTTAAATTATCTTTGTTGTTTCTCGTATGCTCATTTTTACTTCCGAACACATATCAGGAAGTGGATAGTAAATACTTGAACTTAGTCGATAACTTCGAAGAGTTCAACGAATATCCGTGGGGGCTGGTAGTTTATAAAAATTTAGTTGAGTGTATAAATAAAGCGATAGTCAGAAGAGAAGCGGCAAAAATATCGCCTTACAAATTTGGGCATTGGAGCACTTTTCAGGAGTCGACCCCGCTCGTACATAGCTGAAAATTCTTTTTCTGAGGTTGATGAAATGGGAAGCATTGAAATTCAGCCGAACTCTAAATTATTTTCGAGAAAAAATTCTTAACTCTCCTGTCATCGTCGACTTCGATGTTGAGAAACACGAATTACAATATCGATCAGTTAGGCTCTTCTTCAAGCAAAGAGAGATAGAAAGGGAACAAAAAAGAGAATATCCAACCCAAAAAAGGGAATACCCAACCAAAAAAAGGGAGCAGGAGCTACACGAGGATACCGATGATGATAATGACAATGATGTTGATGAAAGTGATGATAATGACTAGTACGAGGTCGTTTTACGTCACCAAGCGAAATCAAAGCGAAAATAATCGGAAAGTAGGCAGCCATCTAGAGAACAGTCGGCTAGGCATCCCCAACTTATATATGAAGTAACGGAGCTTAGGAAAGAGTGCTCGTCTCTCCGGATGGCGGTTAAAGAAATAAAAGGAGATTTCAATCGCGCCGTCACTATTTTAAAAGGACAGGCAATAACAATTGAGCAGCTCGGAAGAAACAAGAAGACCCTACATGCGCAAATAATGTCTCTAGAAGATCAAGTAGCCTACTTGAAGAGCGAAAATGTGGCCATGAGGAACGATCTTGCAACGGTCAAATCTCATTTGTTAAAAGTATAGAATCTAACTTTAACAAATTAATTCTTTTTTTTAAATCTTTATTTTAAGAAAGACATTGGTTGAGGGCTTTAAATCGCTATCTTAAGATAGCGGATCACGTACTTAAGATAGCAGGTCCATATGTAATAGTATGTATTGAATTCTTTTAGGTTAATTTCATATTTTGTACTTATATAGGACAAAAAAATTTCTTCGGTGCTATTTGATGCCTTTGTTACCCCCAAATCCCATGCCTCTCATCACCCTACCCCTGCCTCTAATCACCCTGCCCCTAGCCCTCTGTACCAGAATCACCTGTTTATCAACCCCCTGCCCCTGAGCCGTGTGAATACGAACCACCTGCCTTTATACCCCCTGTCCCTAAGCCTTCTGCCCCTCAACCCTCTGCACCACAACTTTCTTCCTCTCAACCCCTTTACCCTCAAACCTCTGCACCCAAACCATCGGTCAAGGTATTTGACCTAGTAGTTGATGCTTCAGTAACCCATCCAACTCACGAGTCACAGCTGGCATCACTTAAATCATTACTAATAAATCTTTCTACATCAAAGAGTAAAGCCGATGGACAAAAGAAGGGCACGGGATAGGAGTTGCGAGCACGGAAGAAAAGAAAGACGCCAACTAAGAGAATTTATATAAAATGACAAAAAGTGATCGGCCTGGGAAAAGAAGAATTTGAGCCCCAGTCTGTGGAACATAAATTTATGATCAGTATGTGGAGCTGGCCTGCGGATGACGATTCTGTGATCGTGAATACTATTGGGGGTATTGACGTCACCGTAGGGAATTTAAGGGTCCTCAAGGGAAGGACGTGATTTGACAATGAAGTGATGGACACATACTTTAAGGTCCTAGAGAGTAAGAACGGCAATATGTTTACGGAAATGATGGACAAGAGCTAGTTTGCATCAGTCGCGGCACTGGTATCATTCTTATTATATATTATTATATTTATTTATTATTTTATTTATTTATCTGTCTTTATTTATTTATGTCATTCACGCATTTCAATTAATGATCAATTTCAGACCCTGATTATAGCGGACCACTCAAAATTTAAAAAATTTATCAGTAATGAAATTCTGGGACCACTCAACAAATTAGATAGATAGGAGGCGTACTGTGGCAGATGGCAGGTTCGTCACCATTGCAAGCCCCTTGAGGCCTTACTTAAGAGTACGACACGCGGTATTGATGTTGTCGATTGTGGGACGGTAAGTTCTTTTTTAAATTACATTAACACTTTTTATATTTCTTAATTAACATAGTACTAATTAGATATCCGGTTGCACACAGATTTATTTTCTAATACATAGCTAGAAACATCACCATTGGGCATTAGCTATTGTGTCCGTAGGAAACCACGTAGTGAAGTTAATAGACCCCACCGACTGAGAGTGTTCAAGGAAGTTCGAAGCGCACAAAGATTGTTTGTTGCATCACCTGTCGCGACTTTTTCATGCTCTCGGATCGAGTTCTATTCTCGATCAACTATGATAGCTAATAGTAATGGATAATGTCGATCTTCCCCGCCAACACAACGGTTGGGACTGTGGTATTTTTGTATTGAAGTATGTTGAATACTTTTCCAAATAGCGGACAATAGATTTTGAGGAGAAAGACATGCCACAAGTTTGAGCTGAAATCGGACATTCATTGTCCACATTTTGAAGTATAACTACTTAGCTATTTTTTCTTTTTGTATATTTTGATATATTTTGTAATAAGTTTGGGATAATAAATGTATATTATTGTGTGAATTTTTCTTTATTTTTTTACTATTTTTGGAAGATACCTTAGCGGACTGGTATGATATACCAATCTCCTTTTTACAAGTTACAAACTAATAAATAGGTTTCATGTTCTAAAAAATTTACATGAGCGACGATTATGTCCGTATTCGTTAAAATTTTTACGTCGTAGTGGTTGAACTTCGCCTTTAGATTTTTTCCTTCTTTTCTTCGGGCGACCGGCTTGACGTATCTTGTGCGGAGGTAAAACCTCGATCTCTTCCCTTAGAACAGTCTATTGGCGCTTATCAACGGTCAGAACAAAGTGTTCTTTGTAAGTTTCCCTAAATAAAGCACTGATAAACCAATGCTCACAAAATTGAAAAATCTCTTTGTCCCTGTTCTTGCACAATAATGCAGCGATCGCATGAGTACATGGTAATCTAAGAATAGCCCAATGTCTGCATGTGCACGTTCGTTTCTCTAGATCCACACTGTGAGTGTATTGCCCCCGTTTAAATTGAAATGTATTGCGCCCATAGGGAACAACGTTCTTTCTATGGGCCCACCCTGAATTTTATATTATGTGCTCTTCCGCCATCGGTGTCAACACGCGTGTCATTTTATTTTCTTCCCCTTGATATCGAAGGTAGAATTTGGCTCCTTCGTGTGAATGGTTTTTAATATTGTCACGATCGGTTCCTCCCTGACTATCTTCAATACGCTTTTAATGCTTTCAGCAATATTTATTGTCAGTATATCATAACGCCTCCTAGAAAAATATGCACACGCCTAGAAATAGTCTCTGATTTCTTTTATCCATGTTGTACATTCCGGGGGGGTGTCTTGGATTTTTCATAAAATTCATTCAAATTTTACCTTCGAGAATGCACATGCAGCAACCAAAAATAACGGTCGGGAGATTATATCCTTATATGTATAAAAAAGATTCAAAGCTAGGTGTCGCATACATTAGCTGTGAAATGCGTTAGGAAAAATATTATGCATAACTTTCATTGACCCCTTTTGTCGGTCTGATATCAATACAAATTACTCTTCAAAGTCTCCGATTACGTGATTCCCTAATAGATCAAGGAACCATGTCCAATGAACTTCATTTTCTTTGGGTACAACGCTGAACGCTATAGGGAATAAATGTTTGTTCCCGTCTATCCCCGTAGCTATTTAAAATACTCTTTTGTATCGTCCGCGCAAATTTATTCCATCTACCGTAATTATTCTTCGCAAAGTATTACAAAAGCTCCTAATGCAAAGTCTAAATGTCACGAAGAACCTCTAAAAGGCATTATCAGGCTCGTGACATAATTCAGTCTGTACGTCTGGATCGACCAGCTGTAATTTGACGATATAAGATGGTAACATCTTAAATTGCTCCTTCCAGCTACCTCGGATGTCATTTAAGCAATTTCTTTCACTCTCCATACTTTTCAGTAATCTACTGTTACACTATATTTTTTTTAATATAAAAAATTATTGAAGTAGGACTCTCGTCAAAGCCTTTTAATAATTTATCCCTCACGAAGAAAGCTATCCACGATGTCGTATATTGGGCAATGTCCTCTTCCGAAAGCTAGCATTCCGTATGTATGTTTCGGACGAAAAGTCTTCATGACAAACGTGTCTACACCCACTAATTTTGGTGTATGTATCCGCCAAATACATCCTACTTTAATACACCTCATCATAACTCGAAGAGGACTATTTTTTATTGGTTTAATTCTGAAATTATTTGTCATGACAAACTCTTTAAGGGCTTTCTGAAAAGATTTCTTATTTCTGAACGTCTGATCAACAGTAATTAGTCCCTCCTTCATAGAGTTCCTCATTATCAAAATCCATGTACTCGCCTTTCGAGTCATTAAGCTTATAGTTTTCATCCACTAGAGGTTGATCAATTCCCCTATTAGTATCAACACGCGAAGTGGGCGAGGGCGGTGCTTCAATATTTTTATGATCACTATCACCATCATCGACTGGACTATTATTACGTGCTTGGGGTTGAGTCCGTCGAGGTACGATTAGTTGAGGTGCAATTATTTCGGTAGCGGTTCACCGAGGTCAAATGTTTGGGGTGCTATAGGCTCTTGTGTTCTAACTTCGATTACCGTTGACTCCGAAGCTATTGGTTCAAAAGGTCATTTGTATAGACTAAGGCCCCCCAAAAATATTTCCCACTGATTCCAATCAAATGTGTTGTTTATCGACTCGAAGTTAAGCTGCCATGTATTATACATTGGATTCATTTGTGGATAGTATCATTAATTTTCATCGTCTTCTCTCATTAGAATGTTTGAACATGGTTGCTCCTGTGGCCTACGATACGTGCAAAATTTTATATTTATATTTCTATTGTCGTCGACTATCATCAGTGTAATGATATTTTCCTCTTCAAAACGTATTCCTTGATTTTCAATCGAATTTTCTGGTTCTACACCATTATCATCTCCTAATTTGACATTCTCATCAAATTTTTTATAATCTTCATTTGTTTCCTGCTAGAACGGTTGAAATGTTTCGAAAGATGATAAAATTTTTGTGATAGGAGTGATTAATGATTTTCCGATATAAACATTTATCACACTATCACCAATACGATATGCTCTAAATAAGTTTACAAGATCATCGGAGTTCGATAATTTGGCAAACACCAACTCCTTCCCTATACGCAATAAAACCGATAGTGTAATTGAATGTTCTTCCGGTCGAGTTCTACTGATATTGTACATTTTCTGCGTAAATTAATCAAATGATATCTTCTCTTTAATAACGACAGTCTTCCGATGTTCACCATTGTAAGTATTATCGCTAAGACGGACCCCATCAAAATGACAAAGTATGAGAACATCCATTTCAATCTAAAATATAAAAATTAATTAAAATTAAAACGTAAAAAATATCATATATAGCTACTCACTAAGATTCAGTCGGCCACTGACATAAGATAGCGATCCACATAAGGTAGCGGATTGCTATCTTAAGGTAGCGGTCGCTACCTTATGTCCGCGATCGCTATCTTAAGATAGCGGTCGCTACCTTAAGATAGCAATACACTGCCTTATGCCAGCGGCTGCTATCCTAAGATAGCGACCGCTACCTTATATTAGCATATCGCTATCTTAAGATAGTGCTACGCTAACATAAGGTAGCGAATCTATCCATGTGGCGTTATCTATAAATTTTTGTATCTACTATCAAAAACGCTATCTTACAAGTGCTCGTTGTCGTTGACAGGGATACAGTGTGATCTGAACTTGTACTAGTATATATAATGAGTCTGGGCAACAGAAAATAAATAAATATAGAGGAGAATACTCATATATATAATGAGTAAATATAAAAAAAAGGTCAGTGCCGACGTGGAAACGTCTTGGCTTGGAGCTAGCTTATTGTGCAACGATTGAAATTATAGGATCATTTTTACAACTAAACAAAATTATAGGACTGAAAATGCAAATTTTCCTATAAATATCATATTCAGGTGGATCAACGATTAAGTTCTTAATTCGTGGGCAGCAAGGCTTGGGTGCAAGGGTAATACCTACTTAGGGCGTCCTCTATGCATGGGAAAGCCAGACGGTGGCAATGTGGAACCCGGTGATCATCAAGAAAGATTCGAGAAACAGTACTCAATGGTTGGAAGAGGTGTCTCCTTTTTAATGGCCGGAAGGCTTACGTTCATCAACGCGATGCTCACAACAATTGTGACTACTGATCACCTACTAATCCATTGCAAGGTGCATGGCGTTCGAAGATTCATACTTAATTTGTTACCATACCCTGGTAATGAAAATTTGGTTCTAAGCCAACCAGTTCACCATTCAATTCGGTGATATTAGAAGAGATGAGGGAATTGTTAAGCTATAAAATAGCATGCAGACCTATGCCAAAAACATTGCATGCTGCCATACCAAGTAAGCTAACAGCCCTTAAAAATATAAACTTTAATAAATATATTTCTATGTTTTGTTAAGTTACCAATAAATAAAAATAAAAAAACTTTTCCTTCCAAGGGGAATGGTAAGGTCCTACCATATAGAACTCCCATCTACTGCCCTTAGAAATAGGAGAACCTTGACTACACATTTTGCTATAAAAAGTGAAAATCAAGAAAGTCAAGATTCACTAAAAAAAAAAGGACTTTTAGAGACGGTTTTTTGAAGCCGTCTCCAATAATCACTTATTAGAGATGCCCATTCCAAAGCCGTATCCATCTTCGTATATAACCGTCTTTGTATATAAAATAGCATATAGAAGCAGTCATAACCTTCTCCATAAGAGTCATGGATAGGTAGCTAAAAACTTTAGAGACTACATGGAAAACCGTCTCTAAACGTCTCAATAACACCAGCAGAGACCGCTTCAAGCCGTCTCCAAGAGAAATTGTTTGGTCAGGGGTCCTTATTTTAGTGTAGTCTTTCGTACACTACAAAACTCGCTGTCAAACTCTACCCTATATAAACACAACCTTTCCAATCGCAGCCCCAAACTCTCCCTCATTCCATCTGATCTCCCAAATGGCGAAATCGAACGACCCGAAAGGCGAAACCCAAACCCCCGCTGGCAAACTCTACCCTATATAAACACAACCTTTCCAATCGCAGCCCCAAACTCTCCCTCATGCCATCTGATCTCCCAAATGGCGAAATTGAACGACGCGAAAGGTGAAACCCAAACCCCTCCTTCGTTCTCTTGTTGCAAAATCCTAATTATTCTTTCAGTTTTTCACTCTAAATCACTTTCTTCAATCTCTAGCTCTTTCTAATCTCTCAAAAATTTTCTCAAATCACAACTATTGGAAGGCTGCAACGATGTCTTTGTTCTTAAATTGAAGGCTCCCAGATTTCCTCCTCACTAATGGTTAGATCGCATCCGATTTTGGTTCAGATTTGAGCTCCGATTTTGGTTCAGATTCGATCGCATCCGAGCTGGGATTTGATCCATGATTCGATCACCAGCTAGGTAAGGGTTTGAGCTCCGATTTCAAAGAAGAAGCCTAACAGTTAGGATTTGAGCTCAAATTTAAACTCCTCACTCCAGATTTGAGCTCGATTGGTTCAGATCTCCCATTTTAACTCAATTCAATAATTTTATTTTAATTTTTTATATTAATTCCTCAACCGAGTAAATGCGATGGCTGGGGGATCGGACTCAATTTTCATATTATTTTGGTATTTTATTGTTAATTTGATTTCGCTAATTTTTTAATTGTTAATTTGATTTCTTATGAATGCATCCTTTGTTGGTTTGTTGTGGAACTTTATTTTTGATTTTTTTATTTAAAAGATTAACTATAAAAATGACCATAGTTGAAAGAGCATATATATATATTAGTTAGATGATGATAACTTCTTTTAGTTTTTAGTTTTATTATATTATTTCATATAAAAATACGTTATAGAAGAGGGATAAATTGTAAAGCAAAGGAAATCGGCTGAAGCAAATTTCTCCAAGCTCGTCATTGTGGGATACACTGTATATATGAAATGCGACAGCAATTGGATGATCTTTATCATCTAAGCAAGCGCCAGAAATTAGAACGGTCCAGATTCAATCTGAAAAATGCATTAGTTATATATCAATATTGTAAATATTTCCCACTCTTAACCAAACCAAGATATCCAACTATCAGGCTATCCTATAGGTTAATGTCATAAATAAAGATGCCGAGGTTTTGAATTCGAACCGAATTCACAATTGCCACTCGCAAGGATTAATCCCTGCTGACTGGTATGTGATGTGCAGATGTTGCAACTTGCAAGTACTCGGTGACTTATCGGGTCCTCTAAGAGGCCCGATATCCTATTATTTAAATAAAATAAAATTTAAAAAAAAAGAAAAAAGAAAAAGAAAAAACATTATTGGCATTACTATTAGATGCATGATTGTGTACAAGGCAGGTGAATCTTACCTTACCCAATACCTAAAAAGTGGACTTTCACAGATTTCATACCACTAGATCTCTCCCTTCTTCCTAAGATTTTACTACATTGACGGAATAAGATTAATATTTACCTGTCAACAAGGGGAAAAAGGGAGCCTTTACTAAATAAGATCTGCTCAGTTGAATTCAATGAACTTGTAAAAATGCCTTTGATTGTCCAAAATATATGATCGTGATTGAACCTTTGATATGAGAACTGAACTTGGTGACCTAATGGTGGTTCAAGTCATGCGTCAACCTGACCGAGAGGGACCCTAGGATATAGCTTTAATCTATACGTCCTTTTCGAATTGAAGGGTGCCAAAGTACTAGTTTATAAAACTATCTAATGTTTCTATCAAGAAAAAATGCCTCGATTCTTCCTCTCCAATGTATTTGGGGTTGGCTTTGCGAGTCCTGTTTCTCAACTCATTTCTGTTCAGCTCTAAGCTTTGTCTAACTCCATAATTGCTATGTGACATTTCAATGCTTCCCTCCAGGTCTTCATTGGTCTTCCTCTTCTCTTACAACCAGCTTGATAATGATCTTATATCCGATGTTTGGAAGGATGGAACATGGGGCATTGAAAATTTGGAGAAACTTTAGGACATGGAGCTGCTGAAGAATGCATTAACTTACCTATTGTCTCTAGGGTGAAAAAAAAAAAAAAAAAAAATTGGTACTCAATCTGGAAATCCGCCCGATCGCTAATTCGTAGGAAAGGGACTCAAGACAATAGCTGGTACTCAATTGCCTCCCTAAATATAGAATTTTGCTTGGAGAGCAACAAAGAATAGGCTATTTTATCATTGTAATTTGCAGAAAAAGTCCACATCCCTATGCTCCAAATGTGAATTATAATGTGGTAATATAGAATCAAGCTCTCGTTTCTTGTTCAGCTGTCCATCCAACTACTAAATTTGTTTACAGCCATCTTGGAAATATATTTAACATTGATACATACTTCTGAATTTTGAAAAATATCATTCAACAATAATGCACCTGCCCTGGAAACTCTCAATATCAACAGATCCGTCCTATGGTCCAATGGTTAATTGGGAACTATGGTTTACTAGGACCTAATCAAAATTTGAAGATGTTTTGACAACTTCCCAACTTACCATTAAAAAAGTACTGAACTCAATTATGGAAATCAATCCCTTGGCCCTTTCAAAAAAAAAAAAAAATCAGTCCCTTGGGCGCGCGCCAACGAGATCATTCTGATGGCCTCCTCCATCAAAATTGATGGCACCCCATGAAGCCAATATTGATGTTAGAGAGTAGGGTGGTTGCATTGCCGAAGCTCTTAATAGTTTAGGACTTTGGTTTTGTAATCATTGGCTTATGCTCATCTTACTTCTTTTTTTTCTTTTTCATTAATTAATTTTATTCTCTTGCTTGCTTAGCAAAAATAAAAAAAATCAATAGAGCATCTATAACATAAGAAATACAATCATAAACTTTAATCTAGTCATTAATTTTCATCAAAATGTTGATGATATATTTCTTTGTTAAAAAATTAATAGCAATTAAGAAACCCATCTCTAACTTTAAAGTTCAGTTATAAGTTAATCAAGTCATTATAGCATTTATTCAAGAGGTGATAGCAGCTACCTGATCCGAGCAGTACAACTCAGGTCAATCTTTTTTGGTCAAAATATAGTCAAGCCTCGGGGATATGCACTGCTATTCTTTAGCAAGCAAATAAGTGAACCTTTCACTGATATCAGCATTTACAAAGGTTGTAGGTTTGGAACTCATACCAAAAATGTGAAACACCTGCACAGATGAGCATTAATCAGTCAAGTATCTCTCTTTCGCATGGAAATCTTAGGATCTCAATAAAGCTCATATTTAACTAGATAAGTTATTTTCAACCTTGAGTACTACAATATGTCAAAAAAAAAATGTCAATAAAAAGCACAAACAAAGTGATTGATTTGTCCCTATTAAAGACAATATGTACATTTCTTTATTTGCCTTTCATGTGAACATAACAGGCATAAAGCACAAAAATGACATGAACTTATTCCATAGACCCTGCCATCTTCTGCCTTTGTGCCCATTTTGCAGCCTTCTGTCAAAAGTCATGTTAACCCTATTTTGTCTTGACTCTATTTTTGGACCACAAAGAAGCCCATCTCCCACTTCACCAAGTAAAAGTCCATTTACCTCAAATCTCAAACCCTTAAAACCCAAATACCCTTCTACTCATCTACACTACTTGGGACCCAAGCTGTAGCAAAGACTGAGTTGTGGCCCTTCCATGTGAGCACTAGCATGTCCTCTTCTCTCTTCATCCCCCACCCACAAGCATGTTCATCTAGTAGAAACTTAACTTTTCCAACAGTCTCTTCATAGAAGGGAACACTTACAAAATTGGCTTTCTTCATCCTTTGCACCAATTTAACACCTGATTCCAACCTCTCTATCCTTTGTGACCCTTCAAACCCAATGACGCTCTCAATTTTATGTCCAATATCAGCTTCATATTCAATCCTTTGAACACTTTCCTTAGGCAAGAAGGTCTCCAAGGAATCGAAAGGTATCCATAGATAATTAAAACACGCTGTAATCCTTGACATGAGGCTCGAAGAATCCAAATCTGAATCCTCATCGACCACAATAACAACACAAGGATTAAGGCCCCTAATCTTCTCTAAAAACCGTTATGTGTGAACATATCTATCAGGAAGTCTATTGTGACGAGATCTTTCTCTTCATTTATAAAGAGTAGAAGAATGGTGTTTGGCAAAATTTGATGTATTCTGTTTTGCTACTTTGAATATCTCTTTATTCATTCCTGCTTACCTATGCTGTGGTTGCCCTTTCTTACAGATTCATCCTATGCATGTGATTTTTATGCTCGCTTCTAAATGTCATTTGACGTTTTCTTGTGCAAGGATCATTGAATTTTCATGTGCATGTGCATGCTTTTGGATATAGGCATCGTCGTTGTTAGGCAATGTGGATACACCGCAGTTGTAAAAGTTTCGAGAGATGCTGAGATGGGAAGCTACACAGATGAAGATATCGAGATTGATGATCAGCCAGATGGAGGTTCCAATGCCTTGAATGTTAATAGGTAAGCTATTGTAATCTACGTTGGTGCCTAAGAAATAGTTTAAAATCTTGATCTTCATTCAGAAATTGGACAACCTAATTTCCAAGTTTTCCCTAACCATTTTTTCGAGAACCCAATCAGCATATCTGAATTCTTGAAAAACTTAGAATTCCATAGCATGGTTATTTCTAAAAATATTATCTCACAAAAATATTTTATATACATGGCAAGTTAACCAAACTACTCTTGAAAATGAAAAATTTAGCTCTGATGCTGACTCGACTGAGTTGAGTTGACTTTGTCGAGTTTGTGACTCGACTAGGCGAGTTGACCAAGTTTCATGAGAAGCCTAAAAGCTACTCGAGAACCTAGTGACTCGATTTAAAATCTTAAAGAGTTTTGAATCAACTCACTGAGTTTTAGAACCATGCTCCATACTGAGCACTCAGCCTAGAATTTGAACCAAGTGCTGAGTTTTAAAATTATGCTTCTAGGGATACCGTCACCATCTGATCCATGGATCAGACTGTTTGATGCTTGAAACTAATATTTGGGAGGCAGATACTGGATCATTCCCATGCATATTTATATAATGGATGTATATATATAACATACATGGATGTATGCTTCTATTTGTATAGGAAAACTCACACATAGCTGATTTCCCCCACTCAAGCTTTTCAAAAGAAATCTAAGGGCCTCTTTGGATAGGGGGAAAAGAAAAGAAATCATGGGAAAGGAAAGGAAATGTGATACTTTTCTATGTTTGGCAACAAAGTTATGCCACTGGAAATCATAGGAAAATTCAAAATCTTCTTTTCCATTGGAAACCGACAAATCCTTCTAAAATAGGAGGATTTCATCGGAAAACTTTTGTCATTCTCGATTTCTCTCTCCTCTATCTCTCACTCTCTTTTTTAATGAATAAATTAAAACAAAATCAATATTGAAAAAATTACAAAAATTAAAATAAAATAAAAAAAAATTAAATTTCTTTTAAAAAGTAAAATAAATAAAGATAAAATAAAAATAAATAAAAATAAAAATAAAAAATAAAATAAGACTTTAAAAAAATAATAATAATATTTTTAAAAATAAAATAAAAATAATTTAAAAAAATTATAAATAAATAAATAAATATTAAAAAATAAAAATAAAATAAAAATATAAAAATTAAAAAAATAAAAATAATAAAATAATATAAAAATAAAAAATATTTTTTTAATAAAATAAATAATAAATAAATAATAAAAATACAAAAATAAAAAAAATTTAAATTTAAATTTAAAAATTGAAAAATATAAAAATATAATAAAATAAAAACACAAAAATTTTAAAATTTTAAATTGAAAAATTAAAAATTAAGAAAAATAAAAAATAATTTTTTTTTCATAAAATAAATAAAAAATTAAAAAAAAATAAAATAATAATAATAATAATAATATAAAATTAAAAAAAAATTAAAAAATAAAATAAAAATACAAAAATTAAAAAATTAAAAAATTTATTAAAAAAATTAAAAAATAAAAATAAAATAGAATAAAAATTTAAAATTTAAAAATTTTCAAATAAATTAAAAATTTTCAAATAAAAATACAAAAATTAAAATTTTAAATTTTAAAAACTAAAAATTAAAAATTAAAACTTTAAAAAATTAAAAAAAAAAATAAAAAATTTTAATAAAATAAATTAAAATAAAAATACAAAATTTTAAATTTTCAAAAAATAAAAAAATTAAAAAAAGTAATAAAAAATAAAAAATAAATAAATATAAAATTGTAAAAATAAAATTAAAAAGTATAAAATAGTCAAATAATAAAATAAAATAAAAAATAATAATAATAAATCAAATAATAAAATAAAATAATATTTTAATTTTTAATTTTTATTATTTATTTTTTATTTTAATTTTTAATTTAATTTATTTTATTTATTTTATTAAAAGAAATAGAGAGAGAGAGAGTGAGTGAGTGATTTTATTTTTTATTTTTTTATTTTTTTTCTTTTTATTTAATTTTTATTTATTTATTTTAAAATTAAAGTAAAAAAATAATAAATATAAAATTAAATATAAAAAATTTTAAAATTCTAAAAATTTTAAAAAAAGAAAAAAAATTAAAAATAATAATAAATAAATAAAAATTAAATCTCTCTCTCTCTATCTCTCTTTCTTAGCTTTCTATTATCATTTTTCTTTTTAGATGTCTCTTTTTCCAAGTCTCTCTCTCTTAAATTTTCTCTCTCTACATATTTATTTTAATTTCTTTCTCTTAATTTTTTTCTCTCTTAAACTCACTTTTCTCTTTCCTAATTTTTCTTTCTCTCACGAAATTTCCTTCATAATAGAAAATTAAATTTATTGGGTGTGTAAGATATACTATCGATAATGGTCATTTTCTATTTTCTATGTGCCAATTACACAATCCAAACACTGGAAAACAATGAATTCCTATGAATTTTCAAAGAGCTAGAATCCATTGAATTTACAAAATATTTTCCTATATTTTTCGGAAAATTGCCAAACAGACCCTAAGTGTATTTGCATTTCAACATAGATCATGTATCAACCGACATTTTATGGTCGATGTGCAGTTTAAGAGTTCTGCTCCACAAGTCATGTCGCGCAAAACCAGCTTTAGGAGTTCAACATTCTAATTCCGATCCTGATGATCTACCGGAAGTGAGGAGTTCAGTGTGGAGGGTACTTAGTGATAGCTTAACTAAGTTACAGGAGATGTCTGACAATACAAAAAGGACTATCAGATGGGAACTTGGTGCGTGTTGGGTACAACACCTACAGAAACAAGGGACTTCAATGAGTAATGATTCTAAGGCAAGTGAGAAGGAAGGTGAGGCCGAACCGACCATTAAAGGTCTTGGGAAGGAATTTGAACCTTTGAAGATGAGAAAAAAGAAACTAGATAATAAGATTACTAATTTTGACATCAGGAAGGGAGATTCGGGTACTAGCAACTTGCGTTTTGGAGAAATGGATTTTTCCGGGTTCCTAAAAAAGGATGAATTCAATGATGAAACTATACCGAAGAAGCTGCTTTCTAAAGAAGCTTTTGCACGTTTCGAAGAGTCTGGAACTGGTCTTCATCAAAAGGTCTTTTGGGTGCTGCACTTTTTAAAATACTGCCTTGTAATTCAGTTGCTAACGTATATTTTATATGATCCTATTTCTGATATAAATAATAAGAGATTGACTCTAGTAAACTACGCCAATAGACAAAAAAAAAAACAGTCAATAGATGATAGCCTTCACCGTTAAACATTTTGGCCGTGTAGTCTCAAATGGCACATATTTTGAATAGGTCACTTCGTCCAAGTGGTTGGATATCATGTGAACTTCACTAAACCCAAAAATACATATCCATCAGTGGATCCTCGCCATCCAATCTGAGCACTTCAATATGAACCCTACGTTAAATATGAACAATGGCCTATATTAAAGTGTCTGGATTGAATGGTTTGAATCATCTGATTACTAGCATTGGTGCACATGATGTTCTGCCACTTGGATAACTTAGATTGGTTAACAATATGCCACATGGTATAAAACATGTACTTTCAAATGATTTATCTATTTCTATAGGTGAGGCCTTATTAACCCACATAATAATGGGTTAATTTTATTTTTATTATGCTGACATTTGCTGATGAATTCGGTCATAATTTATAGTACTGATTTTGTTTTCTGCTTGGAAACAGTCTTTGGATGAGCTCATTGAGATGGCGAATAAGTACTATGATGATGTTGCCTTACCAAAGCTGGTAATTTATTTACAGACAATGACTTGTGTTTATGAATCCACGAGCTGCAGATCTTGAATCCTGAGTTGGCATTTTAACTTCTATATAGGTAGCAGATTTTGCGTCACTTGAACTTTCTCTTGTTGACGGACGCACACTAACTGATTTTATGCATACAAGGGGACTGCAAATGCGTTCCTTGGGATGTGTGGTGAGAACACAAACATTCTATATTTTTAACAGCACTGTTATTTCCATGCCGTATTTTGCTATGTGCACACCAACCTCAAAGAAAGCACTCGATAATCTTACTTTAGTTTGGTGTACATATAGAAAATTTGATGTGGCAATAGCAGTACATATAGAGAGTTTTTTATGTGATGGATTGATTTCCCCAATTTCCCAAATAATTTGGGGGTTAAAACTTTTGGGTGGATTTAAATGGTTTCAACAGGTATTTGAGAAGCTTGGACCAAGCTTATACGATTTTCTCTTGATAGTGAATAGTGATAAATTCCAAGTTTTTGAAAATTAATGAACCGTCTTTAATGTTTTAGGACTCGGATGGAGCTACCCAAGTGATGTATGGAGTGTTGGTTGTATCTTGGTAGAGCTTTGCTCAGTACTTACCATGAAGAACCTATTTATCTTATTTTGCACATTCAATATTTGAAATCTCTAAATTGGCAGCTGTGGTGCAGATTTAATGAGATGGGGTATCAAATGCTAACTACTTGTTTGTATGTAGGGAGAAGCTTTGTTTCAAACCCATGAGAACTTGGAACACCTAGCCATGATGGAGAGGGTGTTAGGTCCACTGCTCCAGCACATCTTGAAAAGAGCAGAGTAAGCTCTTTTGAAGACACCTTCTTGGTTCTTCATTGTTTCTGATGAATAATTCTGACTTAGGTCGTGATCTTTTTCATATGTGCTAACCTTTTGCATCATGAGTTCCAGTCGGTACTCTGAGAAGTATATCAGGAGAGGTAATTTGGACTGGCCTGAAGGTGTAACTTCAAGGGAAAGTATGAAAGTTGTCCTAAAATTGCCTCGGCTGCAGGTTTGTGTCGCCTACTCAAGAGTAATCTGTTTAATAAAGTTGTAAACTTGTACCTGCCATTAATGATTGTCTAGCTTTGTATTTTTCATAACTTGGACCAAAGCCAACTAACTCTTAATTATCATGCCCCTGCACCCATTTAATCAGAAGGGGTCTGTGTGATTGTGTCTTCCAAGGCAGATTGTTACTCTCGTCGATATATGGGGATTAATCGATCTCATGTATGAGTTTTGGGGTTCATTTTGTTAAGAGCAATTTGGCTCAAGAGAAATGGTTGGAGAGTCGAAGGCAATGGTGTTCGAGTGTTGTAAGCTTTAGACAAGCAGAGATGATTGATTTGGATGACCTGCTCATAAATTAATTTCGCTCATGTCGAGGAGAGCAACTTTCTTCAATGTTCAATATATAAGGTATATGACTCTCATCCAATTATCATGTGGAATATGTGCCCATTGAATCTATAATATTAAATGAAAGTTCCACATCTTACATGGACCAAAGCAAAAAAAAATGGCATTAAGACAACAATCCTAATGTTCAAAAATTAGTTTTATTAAAAAAAAAATTTCACTAGTAACTTCTTTATGTCCCTTGTCAAACATTTGAGAGTTTTTAACAGCTTTCTGGTTTATCTTGATGAACTTACAGGTAAACGGGTGTGAATTGGCTTTCATCTCTCTCTTGGCTTATGAAAAATGACCTGAGGTATCATTTTAGATGACATTGAGCCAAAATTTCCATATTTATTTGTATATTCAAGTGTAACTTGTAGATTATTAAAAACATACATGGATTTTTATAGGATTCCAGATTCGTTACCCTCCCTTCATGATAAAGTTCTTGCAGCTGACCACACCATAACTTGCCCCTTTAAGAAGAAATTCACAGCTCATGATGTCACATCAAAAGATAACTTTTATAGATTTCGATGTCCCTAAAATTTATAATATGTTCATGTGGTTCAGTGGTGAAAAGGTGCTTCTTGAGTGAGTGAGGACCATCCACAATTTTTTACTTTTGTGTTTTCCATGTCAGCACTCCAAATCTTCCAACTTTTTTCAATAATTGCTGGTTCTAAATTGAGAAAATATTCTCTCAGGTGCATGTTTCTTTAGTAAAAAAATTAAGTCTATGCATCTATTTGCCAAACCTTTACAAATTGGTCTAGTTCAAAAGTATATTATAGAGTGCCTCTAGACAAAGTGCCTGTGGCTTAGATTCATCTTCTTCATCTACAGGTTCCCCAAAGTGGCCGAGCTCATGAATGTCTGTACATTAGAGATCTATGGCAAGATTGACACCTCCATGCTGTCCCCAAAAACAGTTTATATGGCTTATCTCGTCGTAAAGTTTCACCAAAGAGCATATGGTCTTGATGCCCCACCTGCAGAGCAATCAGTCAGAGTTGGATGTCAAGTGACCACACGATCTGCTAATCTGCAACCTGAAGTTAGCCGTAGGCAGCAACATCACGAAATAGTACCGTTGAGGAACTTTCGAATTTGGCGTCAATCACCGTGGCACAGGTTGAGGTCGTGGAGAGGCGACAATAATGGAGGGAAAGGCCAGTTAATAGGAGGAGATAATGGAAGTGAAGCCCAGTCAACAACAATCCAAAGAAGTGATGAGTGAACAAAAATTGAGATGGGGGAGTTCTACAACAATGAAGGAAATGATGGTCTCTTAGATATATTGTATATATTATGTGTTTTAGATGTATGCTTTATAGTTTTCACATTGTAATTCTTAAGAGTGCTCTCTTTTGTGACAGAAGACTTTATAAATTCCTTGAAACTTGAAAGTGTTTTGCCTTTTAAGTGGTAGTGGTTATGACCATGGTTAAAATCTTAGTTTTCCAATATGTATGCTTGATACTAAAAGCAATTTCAGATCGAGCAGCCATTGATGACAGATCGAGCTGCTTCAGGTTTCCAAGGGGCAATGGAGTTGGTGCAATTCTGTTTCCTAATGGCAAAGGCACCCCTCTTGAGGTCATCAAGAAAATTGCTTTAAAAAAGCAATAAAAAAATTGCACAAAAAAAAAAAACAATAGAAAAATTGCCTTAACAAAAGTATTAAAAAAATGGATTAAAAAAAATTGCATTAAAAAAAAAATCATTAAAAAAAAATTGTATTTAAAAAAGAAAATTTGCATAAAAATTGTCGACGTAAATTTTTATTTTTTTTAATTTTCATAAAAAATTCACTGCAAAAAAATTTGCATTGAAAAATCACTGCCAAATATATATGTTTTTAAATATATATTTAAAGAAAAAAAAAATGTTGGAGACGGCTTTTAGCCGTCTCCAATAACAGGAGGTCACTTATTGGAGACGGCTTAAAGCCGTCTCCAATAAGTATTGGAAATGGCTAGATGATTTATCAAAGACGTCTCTAACATATCTTTGGAGACGGTCATATGCCGTCTCTAATAACCTTGGCTATTAGGGACGGTTTCTATTTGGTCTCCAAAGACAATGGAGACGGAACTATTTGAGACTACATGGAAGCCGTCTCCAATACTATTGGAGACGACTTAGACACCTTTGGAGACGGCCAAAGTCGTCTCCAATAAACACATTTTTTGTAGTGATTCTCCAATTTTCAAGGGCAGCGGATGGGGTAAGACTGGAAATCCAATTATGCTTGGTAGGACCTGACCATTCCGCATCCTTCCAATAGCAAATCAAATTCACAAGTAGTGAATTGCAAATTGCGACTTAAGTAAACTAACTAAGTTGAACCGGATTTCGAGTTTGCCAAGATTATCCTATTTCCAAGGGCTTGCAAATGTGGTTGAACTTGAAAGTGAGCTGAGCGCGGACCATGACACTTTCTTTAAGAAGATTTAGCAGCACGCCTCCTCTCGGTACCAAATCCTGGATGAGCATGTGCATGTACACACACCTGGTTAATTGAATTTCAGATCAACCCCTCCCAGATTGGGCCGACTCATGCACGCACATGGGCCATCTTTAGTGATTACTCAAAACCAATAGAGAAGAGATTATATATATAGCACAACCAATTCTAGTTGTTTTCCAATAAGTAGGCTACTCTTGAGTAATAGCAAAACAAGAGGAAAATTGAAATTTTAAAATGCAAATTTTAAAATACACTGACAACACCTCTCTCTCTCTCTCTCTCTCTCTCTCTCTCTCTCTCTCTTTTGGTAGTTCCGCGGGATTGATGGGTCCCCACCCTTTATTAAAAAAAAAATGAAAAAAAGGAGAAGATTACAGTCGGTTATAGATTTTACTCGGATCTTCTCTACAGAGATTACAAAGAATAAGCGAGAAATTATTAGAATCCGTCCATTGTTGTATACTATGCATCTCTGCCCCACAATTCGCCAACCAATCAGCACATCTATTGACCTCTCTCCACACATGATTGAATTTGCAATCCATAAACTGAACTTGGATGCTCCTTATCTTCTTACTTTGTAAATTAATCGCCAAGGCACCTTCCTTGAATACATCACACGGCAATTTGATTATCCGATTCCACAAGGCACCAATTTGATTAATTGCGAAGGCACCAATTTGATTAATATAAACTGAACTTGGATGCTCCTTATCTCTCTCTCTCTCCGCATACCTTGTTTGTCGTGACCATTAGCAGTTCTACAATAACATTTGCAACACTCTCCTAAAGATATCTTTAAAGACACAGGATGCATATCTAATGGTGTAATATTTCTTTGCGCTACGGCCCATTCTAAGAGTTCCATAATCATGGTGCCGGCTTTATTTCCCCAAGCAATTTTATACAAGACTAAAACTCTTTGTTAAACACAAGCTTTCATGCCCTTTCCCGATCGAAACTTTTCTTCCAATTCTTCGCCCATCTTTATGTTCTCCTTCTTCCTTGTTCTTCTATTGTTTTAGTCCTTACTCCTTCCTAAGAGTCTCAGGTCTCCATTGAACTATGATGCACCAAAATTTTATATCTCCCTATTAATATGACTCTAATTCCCATTTTTTTAGTTTTGAGCATGAGATTTGACAAAATAAAATCGGTTGACTTTCAACAATAACCCTCCACCTTCCTTATCCAATGGTGCAATCTTGTGGTATACATGTTGTCAGATTTGACCCTTATCAGCTTATACATTATGATTAGGTCAATATAACAAGTATTGCTATTAAACAGTGCAAACAATTCAATTTCCATTGCATGCATTTAGTAGTATATCTGGGAACTTCATGGAGGACGAGAATAGAACCCACGACCTATTCTCTCACATTGGAGAGAGCATACTAACTGAGCTAATGCCTCTTTAGTTATCTTAGTTAAGGTCTCTTTGGTTGTCTTAGTTAAGGTTTTAAAGCAGTCGCGACATAGGATACGAAGGTCCCTTACCATTACCTTTGTAAACCATCGTAAGGGATTATAATTGTATTTCAAAGTTTTTTTCCTTTTGAAAAAAAATTATTTTTTACTTTTATAACACCTTACAAAGTCGTTATGAATGCTATAATGACTGTATAACAGCTTTATAATGGATACTAAATTTTTTACTATTATAGGAGTACACGTGTCAAATATTTTATGTTGCTATTATCCACAGTGGCGGACTCACATAGGGCACACCAATACTCTTAATACTCAAGCTATCATTTCGGCGATCTCTCATGTGGAACCACCATGTGTTCCATGTGATTTGAAAATCATGAAATCAAGATCTATGATGCAAAAGATTGAGTCATATATATATATATATATATATATATATATATATATATGTGGATATGGTACCCATTAATTTTGATTGACATTTGCTTTAACCCAACTTATCCAAATCTGTTTTCATCTCAATATTTTGCACCGAACACCTTCAAAGTTCAAATGATGTGTCTATGAGGAGCATGCCAGGATATTATTAAAGGAGGGGCAAAGGCCGACCCGAAAACCGAGTGAACCGAATCGGCCCAAACCGACCCAAAAACTGATTCGGAGATAACTGAGTCAAACCAATTCTGGTTCGGTTCGGTTTCAAGACAAAAATTGAAGACCGCTTAGGCCGGGTGAGAAAATCTGAAAAAACTGAATTTTTTTCTAAATGAAGCTTAAAATACACACTACAACAAATAAGTTTATTGGAGATGGCTTTTGGCCATCTCCAAAGATGTCTAAGTTGTCTCCAATAATATTGGAAACGGCTTCCATGTAGTCTCGAATAGTCCCGTCTCCATTGTCTTTGGAGACCAAATGGGAGCCGTCCCTAATAGTCAAGGTTATTGGAGACAGCCATAAGTCGTCTCCAAAGATATGTTAGTGTAATATCCCTGATATTTTGACCTAATTTCATTTACCTCGATAAGCGTGTCCAAAAAATTTTACGGGTTTTGTTAGACTTTTGGTTAGCTTTGTATTTGATGAGAATGATGGTAAAATAGTATTGTCAATAGATGTGTGTAAGTCATGAAAACGATAACTTACACAATAGGATAGGTGTATGTGTTCAACATGAAATATTTTGCAAATTTAGAGGATAAGTTGTAAATAAAAATATCTAGATTTTTGTTTAGAATTGTTTTATCTTATAAGAAAGAGAGAGTGCAAGAGAAGTTAGCTTCTCCCTCTCGTTGGAAATCAAGCCTCTAGGCCTTGCCTCCTTGTTGATCCTAGATCTTGAGAGTTTAAAAGTTTCTCTCTCCATCTCAACCATTGATTAAGTTAGTGCTTCAATTATGATCTGTTTGAATTATTGAAAGAGAAGAGTGATGTGGAGAGAGAAAAATCTGTGTGATCATGTTGAGTTAACAGCCCTTTTGATGGACTGATTTAATGATCTAAACCTTTGAGCTTGGAGATTTGTTCCGGACATTGAATCGGTGTAGCGGAAGCAATGAATTAAGCTACAAGAGGTAGACCTTTAAACATCCTTTTATCTTTTGAATTCAATTTAGGTTTAGAATAGTATATGGTATGTTTAAAGGAGATATAAGGTTGTGTTTGGAAATGAAGAAAAAGAATCCGGGCATGTTGAGTTAACAGCCACAGAGCCTGGAGAATTCGACTGTCGAAATTGAAAATCAACTATCGAAATTGGAAATCGACTGTCGAATTGGAAATCGACAGTCGAAATGAGATTTTGAGCCTAAAACAGGGTTCTGAAATTCGATGGTCGAATTTAAAATCGACCATCGAATTTCAAATTCGACCAACGAATTTGAATTCGATGGTCGAATTCTGTCCAGCTTTTGGCTTTTAAAGGTTTGGTTGGATTTTTATTTTGTGAGCTTTTGGGTTGAATTGTAGGTTCTATATTAACACAGAGAGTATTAATATATGTAGGTTTTGACAACTGGGAGTCCTTGGAGAGGACTGCTTGTTCATGCCTTTGAAACTTCTTGGTTAAGATAGGGGAATCCTAATTATTATTTGCATAAATTTATAAGCATAAACTGTTCTAGACCATTTCTTTTAGAAGCATAAAATTTAGAAATTTCGTTGCACACAGTGTAATTAAAACTTTGAACATATGATACAATCCAAAAATTTGTAAACCTTGTCATAAATAAGAATCCTTGGAAATCAGAACCTCAGCTAAATTTTGAATCAGAACCTCAGTTAAATTTTAAATCAGAACTTCGAATCAGAACTTTGAAAAATCAGTATATGATATGAATAATAAGCTTTGATATGTGTTAGCATTTGTATTTGATTTAGGGTTCATAAGTACGATGCCCTAGATTCTACCAACCGTGTTGACGGTAAAACTTTGGCGCAAGTTTCCCTCATAGCGTAGGGGCTTGTTGCATTTTCGAAATGGGTTCATGAACGACGATGGTCAGTAGGGTCTTCCCATCGGTCACGTAGTCCGCTCTCATGCTATAGGAAATTTGGGAGATAAAATTAAGTTATAAATTTAAGACAAGAAGCATGCTAAATCAGAATATTTTGAACACTTTAGATTATATTATCAGTTTTAACTCAGGATTAGAACTAGAGATTTAATTTGAAAAGCATCATTGAAAAACCATATTTGATCCGATTCCGTCTTTTGAAAACCTTTACTTATAAAGAAATGCAAATAGATCTGTCTTCCTCTATTGAGCTTGGCTGTTAGCTCAAATCGACTACCTCGTCCATGGTCTTGAGACTGACCTTGGGTCAGAGGATCCGGAGGACTCCGATTATATTCCCGAGGAGGATTTGGACATACCAGCTGAGGAGTTCTTCCCGTGATCTTAGATTCTGTATTTTTGGTATTTTGTCTGGATATTATTTTGGAATATTGAGCCTTAGGCTATTTTTTTTTATCTTTTTATATCACTCGAGGAACCATTATTGTGAACCTCTATTTTAGGTGATCGGATTGGCCATCACCGGTGGTTCCTTTTGGTTCCTTACAGTGATATATCTAATTTTGTTATATGAAGCTTTGTTTTTTTTTGAATTAACAATGTTGCCTCTGTCTTTAGACCTTTGTTTATGTTGCTTGGCTTACATTGTTACGGCTTATTGAAAAATCAATAAGTTGATGAACCGCCTTTCCTATACCTTAGGGATTGGAAAAGTGGGTCAATCAGTTGGTATCGAGCAAGGCTCTAGGTTGAGTCTTAGGACTAGGGGTTGATTATTTCTAACAATTAATTCTTGATCTAATTGTTATTGTTTGTTTAACAATGAGATCGGCATGCCTCCACAGTTTAGAGCGAGGCCGAGGTATAGAGGACCTCGTCATACTGCATTGAGGAGATAGATGAGGCGTAGGCACCTCATATGGCGAAGGCGAGTTGCTTGGCCCTAATGCAGAGCCTTTGGGAGCTGCTAGGCAAACAGAGGAATGTGGGCGAGGTGTTGGCGCCTTAGCTACTAACATGGCCCAATGACTGCGACCATTGGCCAAGCAGACGAGATGTCTTGGACTAGACATCAGCCAGGAGGATTCACTGAGTTTAGGAGGATGAGACCTCCTACATTCTCAGGGCAGACGGATCCTATGGAAGCCGAGGCATGGCTGGATGGGATAGAGAAATATTTGATGTCGAGAAAGTACGCTGGGCATCTTTCAAACTTTTGGGCTAGGCCAGCCCGTGGTGGAAGTCTGTTTCCAGGATGAGAGAGCAAGACTACCCCAATACTCCATGGACTTGGGCAGAGTTCGTGGAGACGTTCAACGATCAGTACTTTCCAAAGATCGTACGTAATCAGTGGGAGGTTCAATTTATCGAATTGAAACAGAATGAGATGTCGGTGAGCGAGTATGGCGCAGAATTTGATAGACTTTCCCGATTTGCACCCCTACATGTGGCCACTGAGCTGATGAGAGCTCAAAAATTTCAGAGAGGTTTGAGGCCAAACATTCAAGAGAGGGTGTCGATGTGGGAAATGGAGACGTATGCTAGTGTGATGTCCAAGGCCCTCATTGCAGAGGAAGATATTCAAAAGCAGTACTTGAGGCGAGAGTAGGGTAATAAAAATAGGTTTGGTCGGGGGAGTGAGTGCTTCAGAGCAGGTGAACAAAAAGCTGAGGTTCTCTAAACCTCCTCCCTACCCTAGTCAGCCATCATATTCTAGACCGGCTGTTGCTTCAAGACCAGTGACGTCTTCCTATCAGAGACCTCAGAGTTCGTCACCAAGACGACCTTTCAGAGCCGGGAGCACTACTGCGAGTGGAGCCGTGGCTCGTGAGGTTCGACGAGAGGATCATTATACTCCTGTTTCTACCCCAGTGTGTACAAGATGTGGGAAACCACATAAGACAGAGGATTGCAGGCGAAACACTGGAGGATGCTTCAGGTGTGGACAGGTTGGTCACATGATCAAGGATTGTCCTACTATTGAGAAAGGACGGACTACGACGGTCTCTACGCAGAAGTCGACACGACCTACAGTTCAAGGTCGGGCTTATGCGGTGACTGCACAGGATGCCCAAACGTCGAATGAAGTCATTCAAGGTATCATTAAAGTTGAGACTTCAATTATGCATTGATTCAATTATTATTGTTTAAATCTAAATACAAGTCAATTATGTTAAACCACATAGGAATCATTGCATATAATTAACAAACTTTTTAACTAAAGGTACACTTATGATGAGTAGTCGAGACGACGTGGATAAAATTGAAGCGCGAGTACTTATAGACCCCGGTCTACACTGCTTATTACCCTTCCTTCTCGCAGAAGTTAGTATTACTCCCGAACCCCTTGCTTTCATTCTAGATGTCAAGATTCCTGCGGGGAGTTCGGTATGCACTGATACAGCATGTCAGTCAGTCATCGTGATGATTGATGAGCACGAGACATTGACCGACATGATTACGTTGAGCATGGAAGGGTTCGACGTCATTCTCGGAATGGATTGGTTGGCAGCTTATCACGCGAGCGTGGATCGCCTTCAAAGATAGTGATCTTCACCGCCAAAGCGAAAATCCTTCGATTCTATGGAGTCAAATCCAAGGTTGCTGCTTGGTTTCAAATACCATTAAAGCTGAGCGTATGATGAAGAATGGTTGCAGTGGGTATCTGGCCTATTTGCAAGATTTTACCGAGAAGAAGAACGACTTAGCTCTTATCAAGGTGGTCTGCGATTATCCTGATGTCTTTTCAGAGGATTTACCTGGATTACCACCTGACCGAGAGATTGAGTTCGCAATTGAGCTAGCGCCGGGTACAGACCGTTATCCAAAGCTCCATATCGGATGGCGCCTGCTGAGTTGAAGGAACTCAAGGAACAGCTTCAGGAGCTGTTAGACAAAGGCTTTATACGACCGAGTGTCTCTCCTTGGGGTGCACCGGTTCTATTTGTGAAAAAGAAGGATGGATCGATGCGTCTGTGTATCGATTATAGGCAGCTCAACAAGGTGACGATTAAGAATCGTTATCCTCTTCCGCAGATAGACGACTTGTTTGATCAATTGCAGGGTGCAAGGTTCTTTTCGAAGATTGATCTGAGGTCAGGCTATCACCAGCTCAAGATCAAGGCGGAAGATATATCCAAGACTGCATTTCGGACGCGTTATGGCCACTATGAGTTTCTAGTGATGCCATTTGGATTGACAAATGCGCCTACATCTTTCATGGACCTGATGAACAGGGTGTTCAAACCACATCTTGACAAATCTGTGGTAGTTTTCGTAGATGACATCCTCATCTATTCGAAAACCAGAGAGGAGCATGTGCAGCATCTGAAGATGGCTCTTCAAACACTCAGGGACCATCAGTTGTATGCCAAACTCAGTAAGTGTGAGTTTTGGCTTGAGCAGGTCAGTTTCTTGGGCCACGTAGTCTCTAAAGCAGGTATCTCAGTGGATCCTACAAAGATAGATTCTGTGGTGACATGGGAACAACCTACGACAGTTACAGAGGTCCGAAGTTTCCTTGGTTTAGCAGGGTACTATCGGCGATTTGTCGAGGGTTTCTCGAAGATATCGGGTCCACTTACACAGCTCACAAGAAAGAATGCTAAGTTCGACTGGACAGAATAGTGTGAGCAGAGCTTTCAGGAGTTAAAGCGTCGCTTGACTACAGCACCAGTGCTTGCTATACCTTCCGGCAGTGGAGGTTTCGCAGTATATAGTGATGCTTCCTATGGCGGATTAGGATGTGTGCTTAATCAACACGAGCGGGTCATTGCGTATGGTTCTAGGCAGTTGAAGGACCATGAAAGAAACTATCCGACGCATGACTTAGAGCTAGCAGCAGTTATATTCGCCTTGAAGATCTGGCGACATTACCTCTACGGTGAAATCTTTGATATATTCACTGATCACAAGAGTCTCAAGTACCTCTTCACTCAAAAGGACTTGAATATGAGGCAGCGACGATGGATGGAGTTCTTGAAGGACTACGATTGCTCGATTCAATATCATCCGGGAAAGGCAAATGTCGTTGCTAATGCACTTAGTAGGAGGTCTTCAGCACAGTTGTCACATCTTGTTAGCCGGATTCAGAGATGGAAGCTTTTGGAGGATATGGCTTTGGGCAGCTCAAGGTTCGATGTAAAAGGCTCGGGAGCATTGATGGCTACACTTGTATTACATCCTACGCTCTTCGAGAACATTCGGAAGCTCCAGATGACCGATGATGAGCTGATGGCAATCAGACGAGATGTCGAGAATGGCAGCAAGAAGGATTTCTCCATTCGAGCAGATGGGACCTTGCTATTTCACGACCGGGTATGCGTACCGTCGAGTACCGAGCTTCGGGACACCATTCTGGAAGAGGCTCACAAATTCATGTATGCCATACATCCTGGTAGCACCAAGATGTATCAGGACTTGATGAAGAGTTTTTGGTGGCGAGGTTTGAAGCGCGACGTCGCTGAGTACGTATCGCGGTGCTTGGTTTGTCAACAGGTTAAGGTTGATCATCAGAATCCTGCAGGCCTATTGCAGCCTTTACCTGTGCCTGAGTGGAAATGGGAAGCCATTTCGATGGATTTCATACTCGGGTTGCCGAAGACACTGAGGAAGAATAATGCCATCTGGGTTATTGTAGATCGGCTAACCAAGTCTGCTCATTTCTTGTCATACAATACCACGTATACAACCAGTAGACTTGCAGAGTTATACCTGAAGGAGATTGTTAGATTGCATGGAATACCGGCTAGTATTGTGTCTGATCGAGACCCGTTGTTTACTTCACATTTTTGGCGGAAATTTCAGGAAGGCATGGGTTCTCGTCTTGACTTTAGTTCGACATTTCACCCACAGACAGATGGCCAGACCGAGCGCGTGAACCAGATCATTGAGGACATGTTGAGAGCATGTATGTTGGATTTTCACGGGTCATGGGACCAACACTTGCCTCTGATAGAGTTCGCCTACAATAATAGCTTTCAGGCTAGCATTGGTATGGCTCCGTTCGAGGCTTTATATGGACGGCGGTGTCGATCACCGTTGAATTGGGAAGAAGTGGGTGAGAAGCTCATTATTGGACCTGAGATAGTTGAGCGCACTACCGAGACGGTTCGGTTGATCTGGCGACTACTGAGTAGCTCGTAGTCGTCAAAAGAGAGCTAGATCTCAAACGGAGACACGTGGATTTTCAGGTAGCTTTTGATATGTCAATGGGTATTTTCTTCACTTGGTATAAATTCCATGTGAAATTGGCACTAATACTTGATTTTTCAGGTCGGCGAGAATGTCTTTGTTCGGATTTCGCCTACAAAGGGCGTTATGCGGTTCGGAAAACGAGGGAAACTGAGTCCTCGGTACGTTGGGCCTTTTGAGATATTAGGCCGAGTCGGCGAAGTTGCATATCGTGTGGCGTTACCGCCGCAATTATCTAGCATGCACAATGTTTTTCATGTGTCTATGCTGCGTCGATACATCCGTGACCCGACTCATGTACTTGATTACCAACCCATCGAGCTTCAGGATGGTTTGAAGGTGGTCGAAGACCCGATTCGTATTTTGGATCGCAAGGAGCAGATCCTACGCACTAAAAGCATTCCTTTGGTTCTCGTGCAATGGCGGAATCATACACCGGACGAAGCCACTTGGGAGTGTGAAGCTGAGCTCCAAGACCAATTCCCAAGCCTCTTTGTTTAAATTTTGAGAAATTGTGTGTTGACAGTATGATCCTTGAATTTGTATGTATTTACTGGTTATGTAAATACTTTTGGCGAGATTTTTGGCGGTCCAATATACATTAAATTGTGCTTGTTTATCAAACAATTTTGGGCCTTAGACAAATCCTGGTATGTTACTCCTTATTGGTCTGGTGACCTACATTTCGGTCTATGGTCAACTACTCACTTCTATATCCATAAGCAATTTTGGCCTTGATACTGGTGTCATGGCCCTATACTTATACCAATTATTTTGCCCATATTTTACAGCTTTTATTTGCGTTATGTTGTGGAAATCTTGAAACTTTTGCGATGCCCGACCAGATTCGGACTAGTTCTTTTCCAAATAGATATATCATTTAGTTTCGCCACAAATTCTTCGCCTGTTCTATCATTTTCTATGCCTTTTCGGCTGTGATAAATACGGTCCAGGTCCGAAAATGTGATGGGAATGAAAAGGGATCAAAGACGGCCCATTTAGACCCAATAGTAAGGTTTGGATTCCAAACATTTCAACAAAAATTTAACAAAAACAGTGTAATAAAATTCGACTGTCGAAATGGAAAATCGACCATCGATTTTATGTAAGCTTACAAGCAATTTTCAGCCAAAAAAATAGGACCTGAGAAGTCCTGAGAAAATCGACCATCGAATTTGAAATCGATGGTCGAAATTATCGATTTAAGTTAGGGGTCTAAAACTCTTTTGGCATTTCGAGTTCCAAATTTGGGGGTTTTGAGCTTAGGGTTTTGAGGGGTTTTGGCGATTTTGGGGTGTATCATCACTTTTGGCCGATTTCCGGAGAGAGATCCATTGCAAATTGAACAAGGGGCTTCGATTTTACCTTGTGGAAACCGGATTTGGGCTTTTTACAGGTAAACTCCTCCCACAGCTACATTATTTGGGGATTTTTAATCCTCTTTGTCTGTTGTTTTCTTTTTATGTATATTTTTGTTCAATGGGGCCTAAGAAGCAGACCCCCATTCGAAATCCCACCTGAAAGAGGCCAGCCTCTCGAGCTGCGTCTACAAGCCGATCTAAACAGCCCGAGGAGCCACCTCAGTCGGTTCCACCACCCATTGTTTCTCCAATGCCTGAGCAGCCCAATGAATTTTGGAGCATTAAAGGCTTCACCACTGAATATTTGTTTCATCCGAAGTTGTTTGACCAACAAACAACCACACAATGGGCGGGTGAATACCTTGAAAAGGCCAAATTAACCTCCCTGTGCACATCTTTTAGTGACCATTTCTATCCCCGACTCGTGCGCCTATTTTATCAGCACATGAGCCGCGAAGACGGGAAAAGAATATATATGGAGATTGATGGCCGAGATTATACTTTCGATCTAGAAGACATGGCTGTGGCATTGCGATGCCCTTTAAATCACTCCCAAACCATGGGTTTAGGTCCTCCTTTCCCCAAACCGGTTCGTTTTGAGGATGTGATTACGCAAATGACGCAAGGCCGTCATGGGTCCGGTAAATCCATCGTCACGGTCCATATGCCGGAGACCATGTGGATCTTGGATAAAATTTTAAAGGCCACCCTTTACCCTTTTGGTCATCAATCTGAGCGCACCAATCCCCTCCAACAAATTCTATTTGCGGCCTATAAGGAGCGATGGTTTAGTGCACCTGACGTCCTTTTCAAAGGGATTATCAAAGCTCAAGAGAAAATGGGTAAACATATGAAGAAACCGCTGAAGACTATGCCCTATGCACGCTTAATTTTAGTGATGATTGAGAACTACTGAGCGGGCCCTGCTTATGATATCCCTCCTACTGAACCCAAATCCACAGCGGGTCGAAAAATTTATAACTTGGTCAATTGGGGTCAAACCTACAGTAGGCTGGTAAAGACTCCAAAGGATGCAGAGGCACCTGATACCGCTAGAGATGATGATGAGGACCCTACTCATTACATCACGACACGCCCCCTGCACCTCCTCATTACGGTGACATCCTTACACTCTCGAGTTCACTGACGATAGCCATGAGCCACAGTTCGAGAGCTCACCCACCATACCAGCTCTATGCGTTAGGAGTTGGATGTCCATGGCGGCGCTCTCTCTTATCTGATGCAACACGCGTTTCCCGATGATTACACGACATATATGGCCGATATCCATGCTTCAGTATATCGCCCTTCGACATCGAGCGCTGGTCCTAGCATGCCTCCTGCGGCCAGAGCGGATACGGGTGATGATGATGCTTCGGATCGGGCGGGTCCATCTACTGCAGGGGATTTTTAGCATGCTTGGGGGAGGGGGCCCTGGTTTATTTGTGGTTGTTATGAGTCTGTATTTATTCTACAGCCTGGATTATTTAGGACCTGGTGGTCCTTCTTTTGTTATCTTTTATCTTTCTGTCTTTACTTTGCTTCAGATACTATGTTATTTTTGTTTGTATATGGTTCAGTTCGTTACTTGTTCTGATCTTCTCTATATGCGTTTTAGATCTCCGTATGAGTTGGTTTTGCTGTTCTTTTTGGTATATGATTCATTTAGCTACTTGTGTGGATTTACTCTCTATGTCACTTTTGTACTTTCTGTTTCTTTGATGGATTTTTATTCTCTTTATGGCTTTCATGCGTCACTGTGCATCGGTCTCCCGGCACGTGACACTTGGGGTGTGGGCATCCATGTACTGATGCAATCCACTATGGCCTTTTGATGCCACATGCAGTACATCCATGTTACTACGGATCACATCCCTTGACTTGCGTGCCCTGTGGGATCGGAACACGGTGATCCATGTTTTCTTTTCTTTGGTTATCTGGTGTGTGTTACATTCCATTTTCGCGGAAGAAAATTCCTAAGGAGGGGTGAATGTAATATCCCTGATATTTTGACCTAATTTCATTTACCTCGATAAGCGTGTCTAAAAAATTTTACGGGTTTTGTTAGACTTTTGGTTAGCTTTGTATTTGATGAGAATGATGGTAAAATAGTATTGTCAATAGATGTGTGTAAGTCATGAAAACGATAACTTACACAATAGGATAGGTGTATGTGTCCAACATGAAATATTTTGCAAATTTAGAGGATAAGTTGTAAATAAAAATATCTAGATTTTTGTTTAGAATTGTTTTATCTTATAAGAAAGAGAGAGTGCAAGAGAAGTTAGATTCTCCCTCTCGTTGGAAATCAAGCCTCTAGGCCTTGCCTCCTTGTTGATCCTAGATCTTGAGAGTTTAAAAGTTCCTCTCTCCATCTCAACCATTGATTAGGTTAGTGCTTCAATTCTGATCTGTTTGAATTATTGAAAGAGAAGAGTGATGTGGAGAGTGAGAAAAATCTGTGTGATCATGTTGAGTTAACAGCCCTTTTGATGGACTGATTTGATGATCTAAACCTTTGAGCTTGGAGATTTGTTCCGGACATTGAATCGGTGTAGCGGAAGCAATGAATTAAGCTACAAGAGGTAGACCTTTAAACATCCTTTTATCTTTTGAATTCAATTTAGGTTTAGAATAGTATATGGTATGTTTAAAGGAGATATAAGGTTGTGTTTGGAAATGAAGAAAAAGAATCCGGGCATGTTGAGTTAACAGCCACAGAGCCTGGAGAATTCGACTGTCGAAATTGAAAATCGACTATCGAAATTGGAAATCGACTGTCGAATTGGAAATCGACAGTCGAAATGAGATTTTGAGCCTAAAACAGGGTTCTGAAATTCGATGGTCGAATTTAAAATCGACCATCGAATTTCAAATTCGACTTAATAATTGAATTGATGGTCGAATTACATCGACTTTGGCTTTTAAAGGTTTGGTTGGATTTTTATTTTGTGAGCTTTTGGGTTGAATTGTAGGTTCTATATTAACACAGAGAGTGTTAATATATGTAGGTTTTGACAACTGGGAGTCCTTGGAGAGGACTGCTTGTTCATGCCTTTGAAACTTCTTGGTTAAGGTAGGGGAATCCTAATTATTATTTGCATAAATTTATAAGCATAAACTGTTCTAGACCATTTCTTTTAGAAGCATAAAATTTAGAAATTTCGTTGCACACAGTGTAATTAAAACTTTGAACATATGACACAATCCGAAAATTTGTAAACCTTGTCATAAATAAGAATCCTTGGAAATCAGAACCTCAGCTAAATTTTGAATCAGAACCTCAGTTAAATTTTAAATCAGAACTTCGAATCAGAACTTTGAAAAATCAGTATATGATATGAATAATAAGCTTTGATATGTGTTAGCATTTGCATTTGATTTAGGGTTCATAAGTACGATGCCCTAGATTCTACCAACCGTGTTGACGGTAAAACTTTGGCGCAAGTTTCCCTCATAGCGTAGGGGCTTGTTGCATTTTCGAAATGGGTTCATGAACGACGATGGTCAGTAGGGTCTTCCCATCGGTCACGTAGTCCGCTCTCATGCTATAGGAAATTTGGGGGATAAAATTAAGTTATAAATTTAAGACAAGAAGCATGCTAAATCAGAACATTTTGAACACTGTAGATTATATTATCAATTTTAACTCAGGATTAGAACTGGAGATTTAATTTGAAAAGCATCATTGAAAAACCATATTTGATCCGATTCCGTCTTTTGAAAACCTTTACTTATAAAGAAATGCAAATAGATCTGTCTTCCTCTATTGAGCTTGGCTGTTAGCTCACCCTTGACTATACGTCACAGGTGCTGAGACTGACCTTGGGTCAGAGGATCCGGAGGACTCCGATTATATTCCCGAGGAGGATTTGGACATACCAGCTGAGGAGTTCTTCCCGTGATCTTAGATTCTGTATTTTTGATATTTTGTCTGGATATTATTTTGGAATGTTGAGCCTTAGGCTATTTTTTTTTATCTTTTGATATCACTCGAGGAACCATTATTGTGAACCTCTATTTTAGGTGATCGGATTGGCCATCACCGGTGGTTCCTTTTGGTTCCTCACAGTGATATATCTAATTTTGTTATATGAAGCTTTGTTTTTTTTTGAATTAACAATGTTGCCTCTGTCTTTAGACCTTTGTTTATGTTGTCGGCTTCTGTTTGTTACGGCTTATTGAGAAATCAATAAGTTGATGAACCGGCCTTTCCTATACCTTAGGGATTGGAAAAGTCGGGTCGTCACAGTTAGAGACCGCTTAAAGTCGTCTCTAATAAATCATCTCTTGTTATTGGAGACGGCTTTTAGCCGTCTCCAATAATTGATCTGATGTTATTGGAGACGGCTTGAAGCCGTCTCCAATAAGTGATAGCTTTCTCCAATAATTTTTTTTTCTTTTTAATGCTATTTAAATTTTTTGCTCCGATAACCATATTGCCTAGCAATACAATTTATAGCCTGCATTTTTTTTTAATTTGTTTTTTATGAAAATCTATAACCTGTATTTTTTTTAAAAAAAATTTTGTGAAAATCTATAACCTGCATTTACATACTCATATTAGCATAAACACATTAACATGCTCAAAGCTCATTCAGAAAAGTACATTTTAATTCACAACACCGTCATTTCATTCACAACAAATTTATTTGTACAAGGAACGACTCTTATTTTTTTTTGCTACAATGTTACAAAAGAAACATGCATAGCATAAAGATCTCAAGCTGTTGAGCCAACTTTCATGCATCTTCAAATCTCTGTTCATCATGGATTGAACTGATGGCCAAGTCTTCTAATGCTTAGCACTTTTTCCATCACAGCATACACCATATGAAATACAAGGAATTACCAGGATTAACCATGATCTCCATTACTGCAGCAGCAAAAAGGCAAAACAAAATTAGCAATAAACCATATATATATATATATATATATATATATAAGAGAGAGAGAGAGAGAGCACTGGTTCTATGGACCATGAGTTCATATAAGTGCATGGACCAAGCCTAACGCTAGGCTCTAAAATCCAAAAGTTCAAAGATTCAGAGACCTGCCCAACCCTGTGAAAGCAAGGAGCAAACAGGGTTGCAAATCTAAAACTTAAAAATTTCATAAAAAAAAATACATTTAAAATGTGAAAAATTGTGATTTTTCAAAAAGAAAAAATTTCTAAGTGTTGTATAAAAAAAGTGTATATCAACCGAAAAAGTTCCATACACCATAGTTGTAGATCATATCAACCGAAAAAGCTCCATACTTCATAGTACAACAAATGGTTAACAAGGAAAAGATGTAAATTGACCAAAAAATTCATCCAACTGAGTGTCGTACCTAGGGATCTGATCACCAAATGGTTTGCAGAAGAAAAAGATAATTTGGTGTTTATCCGACTTGCATTAACTCATAGCAATTGTGAGCGCACAACTCCATAAGCGAACCTGAGGAATCAATTCTTGACACAATTCAAACATGAATTGTATTATCAATCGTGTTGACCAAATATTAGAGAATGCCAAGAGAGGAAGCACATGCCAAACCTGCTTTGAGTAAATGATGATTTTGTCAAATTCCCTCCGTTCGGCAAAAGCTGTAACAACTTTTGGGGTTGCCCTGACCTTTATATATATCTTCAGTGCAAGGTCATTAATCACAGTCTACAATAGAAACGAACAATAGTTAAAAAAAAAATGTAGGTTGAACAAATTTAGGGGAGGGATAAGAAGACAATTAAAGTGAATAAAAATCAATGACCAGGCACTCCGCACGCACACACGCACACAGTGTCACAGCCTTTACTGGAACATTGTCAACAAAACTTATATTGGAATAGGCTCTTTTATAAAACAACCCCTTAGTATTCTTTTAATTATCAAGGAAAGTATGGGTATTTACTTGAGTCCAACCAAGACTGGCCCAATTGGGCCTTAATAATTATACCCGAGCCCAAAATCACCTGGGCTAAGTCCACAATATTTGGTTCTTCATAGAGGAAAGAGGGAAAAAAAAAAAAAGATATTTATGAACTAGAATCCAAAAAAGGTTAAAGGAGGACACACCTTCTCTTTCTTGTCATTCGTGAAGGTCATCTCTAAATATTTATAGTTTAGCATTAAAAGCCAACACTATTTCAACCAAATCATAAAATTTCAGAAGGCAATAAAACCTCGAAAATTATAAAATTCTAACAACACCCAGGGGGTATTTGGAGCTCAAGGAAGATGGGGACATAGCTGAAACTAATGAACGATCGTCTCCAATCAAAAAAATTGTCATCCAAGCTCTGAATTCCAGCAATCTGCTATTGATCGAGTCCCCTCCATTTCAAAATACAAGGATGCAGAGTCTCTGTTCTCACAAACCTCATTTCACAATACAAGGATGCAAAGTCTCTGTTGGAACAAATCAGTCCGAAATTGTTTGCATGCTTGAGACGGAGGCTGCCCCATCTTTAATTCCAGCACTTGGTTCCTCTCCAGTTCAATCATCATGCATGACTAAAATCTGAAACTTAGGTGGCTAACAGCTGGTTCTGTTTGATGCATGTAAAAATTTTGCACATGTGGAATATGCAGAGGGGTACATAGCAGTATGATTGAGACAGAAATATATGGGTGTCCATGGCTGCATTATTGAGACAGAAATGTAATTGAAAGAGGACAGCAACAGGACATAAAACTGAAACATAAATAACATCATGCATGAATGTTAAGAACAACAAACAGAGAAGGAAACACTTAAAAAATAAAACATAATTGACATCATGCCTGTTAAGAGCAACACGAGATCAATTATAATTGAAACATAGTTGATATCATGCATGCATTTTAACTTCTAAAAGCATCAAAGACGAAACAAGTAAAGTTTATCAAAAGAAAAACAAAATAGAGAATTATGTATCTTGAGTGAAGGCTGATAAATATCGGACCCATTACTTTGCCTCATGCCAGGACCTAATGCTAGGACGAGGCATACGCTTACCCCTTACTTAGAAAAGGCTTAATCAAGGCCTTTTGTATACAAAACAATAAAAAAAAATTTAATTTTGACCATAAAACATAGATAGCGACTCCATATTGCCAAGTTCTCTTAGTGGACCAAAATAAAACTACATCCTAAGAGATTGATAGGAAAGACAAATGATCAACCAGCACATCCCGGCATTCGACTAGTCTATATACCTCCACTCCTTGGAAATCTGCCAAAAGAGGTAGTTGGGTGGTGTAACCACCACGTCCTAGGATCAGGAGGAAGAATGGAAGGTTTTAGGAACTCCAATACACTACCCCCTGGCAACTTGGCTAGGGAGATAGAATGGTAAGACCACCAACTTATGGCTTTACGTAGAATATTGGAAGATATGAGTGGTGAGGGAACATCTTCCAATATTAATTTTAGTGGTGAGATGTTGCCACACCGCGTTCAAGATCATACACCGCCTCAAGTCACAGAGGCAGTTGCTCGGGGGTCAAGTCATGTGATCCTTTACGCACACATAAAGGATCACATGACTTATGTGTGATCCCCCCTAGCCCCACCTGCCCCAAAACACAGATTTAGATTTTAGATTATCGTCAGTGGTTGAACATACTCCTTGGTCCATGGATAAAAACTTCATTTTATTAATAGAAAATTTAGGGGGGGGGGGACATGAGAAACTAAAATATATCCAAGTAACAAAAAGGAAACTTGCTTGAAGTAACCAACAATCCAAAAAACAAAAAAATCAATGGGAGTTCATCATAAGCAACTGAAAAATTACATCATAATAAATACTAGAGATATTTCTCATTACAATTTGGAGTGAGGATAAAAAGCAAAGGCACCTTATGACAACTGCTTTGTCAGTATATCCTCCTCCTCGCTTACGAAATGCACTCTGCACCAAACTCATTGGCTGAGACATGAAGGACCAATTTAGAATAATTGGTGAAAGAAAGCTAAAGGAAAGGAAAAAGATTCCTAAAGTATTATGTTCAAATATGATAGACATATTCATACAGAGAACATAGGTATTTCTGTTCATTCATCCATAAGAATATCCAACTACATATAATCTAAGACCATGACTCACATAGTTTCTCTTCTGCATGATTAAAAGTTGAACGAGCCGCTCCAACCCATTGCAAATAAAGTAACTATATAACCAAGAGACAATGGAATTATTTTCAAGAAATATACGATGGGAAAATAGAAATTTCACAAAGTGTTTAAGATCATAATCGGTTGGTATTTGAAAAAAAAAAAAAAAGCAAGTCAATACGGAAATAAATATCTTACTTTGCACTCTATTGTCCCATCATTACAAATACACACTTCACTGAACCTAACATTCATCTAGTGTTCCATACTTGAATAAAAGTGTGGCCAGAAGAGTTTCATGTGATTTCAACAAGCATGGTTATATATAAATATCATGATGACCACTATACGTGCTTTATGAGATCATATATTATTTGTTGTGCTTACAACAAATAAGCATACACTTATGCATGAGAGAGAGAGAGAGAGCTTCTTTCACATAAATATATACATATTTGAGAGAGATGTCCATACCATGCGCACTTAAACTGTACAGCTGCCTTTTGAAACTTTATAGTTTATATCTAAATATTTTTCAAACATGTTTAATTCATAGGATTTTCCATTTAAAACATTTGATCTAAATGTGTAGGTGAGACTTTGTAGAGAAAAGACCACCAACCACGTTTATGCAATGAAAAAACTCAAGAAATCAGAGATGCTTCATAGAGGCCAGCTAGATTGTGAGTTGGCCCTAGCCCTGAATCTCACTTTCAAAGCTTGTATACTTAATTGAAGTGAGAAGGATTTAAGAACAAAAATATTTTGGTATTGTTCCTTAATGGACACGTCCCCTACCCCTTAGCAAAAAAAGTTGAAGAGTGGAAGAATCTGCACAATATGGATGTAACTATTACTCTCCTTGTGAAAATCAAAGATACCATAAATCTCGATATATTAGATTTTCACAAGGGGAGTAATAGTTACATCCGTACTGTGTAGATTCTTCCATTCTGCAATTTATTTTGCGAAGGGGCATGGTTGGATGTGCCCATTGAGGAAGAATACCAAATTGCCAAGGATAGCCAACTAGTACTCGAAGGACATGAAAGGATATTCTCCCCCTGAGTTTGAACTTGTGATTTGAACTTGATTTTTCAACCATTTTCACAGAAGTTATAAAATTGTTTTGAACTTGTGATTTAAAACAATAAATTTGTTCTATGCATATGGAAAAAAACGATCATTGGAAGTTATAAAATATAACGATCAGCTCTAGACAATAACATGGTATTAGGACCCAAGCGCCAAAGTAGTATCGCACACGTTTGAATGAACACAATTGAAAGTTTCTACAGAATGTGTAAAACTAGAAGAAAAAGGAAGAGATTTATGACCATTTTTATAAAAATTAAGAATCATAAATTAAATTTTGATTTAAAATGAATAAAGAAAATAGATTTATGCATAGTATAAACAATCATCACCAAGAGTCACATAATTTAATAATCCATGTCTAGACAGTGATGGAGTAGGTTCTTAAACATGAGATTGAACTAACCTTAAGTGTTCTAATGAACAAGTATTACTAAAAAGAAAGGGAAGAGCCATATGCTTTGCAAGATTACAACTTTGGCAACAAATATTTAAACTGTTTTTACTAAATAGAAATAATAGAATGTGTTAGAGCAATAGGTTCGAGTTGCAAAAGAAGATAAAGATCGGAATTAAAATATACGCTGATCCGGTTCGAGGCACGTTAAATATCGTTGTCTTTAAACCGAGATTTGCCCCTACCACTATGATCTAGTGGTCACCAATAGGTTACCGGCAAATTGGTTCCAGGATACAACGAACCGACAGCGTATCCGTGTGATCAGATTTGGTGAATCTAATCACGCAACCAGAACACCAAAAAACTAAAGCGAAACTCTGAGAAGGAGAAAGCTTAAAGTCGCGGAGAAATTTGCGAAAATATGCAGTGTTGCAAATGAGGGGTCTTGGGACCCTTTTATAGATAAAATAGGTGTAACCGAACGGACATATCCGTAAAATAGGTGTAACCGAACGGACATATCCGTAGCATATAACTGAACGGTCGGATAAGACATATCCGTTTAAAATTCAAATGGGCGGTTACACACTTATTCAAAAGTTTAATTAAATTACCGTATCGCCACGCCACGGACACGTACACATACACGTGCACGTGCGCTTCCTCGTGCCCGTGTCCGTGCCCGTCCCGTCCCAACTCGACCCGACTCGGCTCGGCGCACGCGCGCGCGTGTGACTGATGGGTTGCACGGCGGTGGAAGCTACAAAATTCGGTGCCCCCTGAGTGAAGGCTACAAGCCTTGAGCCAAGACACAAATATATAAGTCAAACCCAAAAAAGAGTTTACACGATGTGGGACAAATCCCAATTTCAAAAGCTTATTTTTTAAAACCTTTAAAATATCCAACAATCCCCCACTATTTAAAAGATTTAAAATAAAATTAAAAACTTTTCTTAAAAAAAAATAAACAATCCCCCACTATTTTAAAGATTTGAAATAAAGCAACGCTAGAAAATGTACATAAATGAAAATGTCTTACAGACTTGAATTTTCACTTTAGTGAAAATAATTCAAAATTTATCAAGATTTTTAGTGAAACTAAGTCTTGAACTAACGATCTTATATGACAAATCGAAATTATTTCACACACATATTTCACATATTTTGGTGTTCAATAAAAGGTTAGCACATTTAGGCCCTATGCTAGTACCCTGGTTTTCGTAAGTGTTTATGAGATAAAGCCAAGTCTCATTGAAAGCAGCTCCACCTTCACACTTATATAGGCAGACCTATAAGAGATGTCCCTGTAATTGTAACATCTCAACACATAGTGATATAGGACTGTTAAGAGCAATGCTCTACCTCCCCTTATCCATTACAGGTGAAACACTATCCTTCCTCTGATGTATATGAGATTTATTTCTCATCAATGTAGTGTCCTTCAGCTGCCACAGATTTACGACTTGTTTTTCCCTTTAAACCTAAACATTGATTAAATAAATATTAGGTAGGGTTCCCATCATAAGTGGTTGTTTAAGTTTAATGGCTTTAAACCCATCCCGATTGAAGTTTTATTAATTTTATCTCTGCCAAGGCTTTTAATAAACGGATCTGCCAGGTTTTCTGCAGACCTAACCCCAATTACTGAGATTACTCCATCTCTAAGTAATTATTTTACATAGCTATGTCTTAGACCAATGTGTCTATTTTTTCCATTATACGTTTGACTATAAGCTTTTGATAGTGTTGCTTCACTATCACAATGTATAGAGATAAGTGGCAATGGTTTAATCATAATTTGAATTTCTAGTAGTAAATTTCGTAACCATTCTGCTTCTTTTCCACTTGCCGCTAAGGCAATGAATTCTGATTCCATAGTGGAATGTGTGATGCAAGTCTGCTTCTTTGATCCCCATAAGATTGCAGCACCTCCAAAAGTGAATATCCATCCACTTGTAGACTTTGATTCTTCTGAACCAGATATCCAACTTGCATCGCTATATCCTTCTAAAACGTGAAGATATCCAGAAAATTGTAAACCATAATTAACAGTACCCTTTAAATATCTAAAAACATGTGAAATAGCATTCCAATGAACAGAACTAAGGTTACTTGTAAATCTACTTAACTTACTTACTGCAAATGCAATGTCCGGTCGTGTACAATGCATTGCATACATAAGGCTACCAATAACCCTTGCATATTCTAACTGTTGCACACATCGTCCATCATTTTTAATCAATTTAAGATTAATATCTAAAGGTGTATTGGCAGATTTCAAATCAAAATAATTAAATCTTTTCAAAATCTTTTCAACATAATGAGATTGAGTTAAAGTTAATGTATTTTTATTTCTTATAATTTTGATTCTCAAAATTACATCTGCCTGACCCATGTCTTTCATGTTAAAAAATGAACTTAAGAAGTTTTTAGTTTCTAAAATAACTTCTAAATTAGTTCTAAAAATAAGTAAATTATCTACATAAAGACATATAATAACACCATTATTATGAGAAAATTTATGATACATACATTTGTCGGCTTCATTAGTTTTGAATCCAAAATTGGTAATAGTATTATCAAACTTTTCATGCCACTGTTTTGGTGCTTGTTTGAGTCCATATAGAGATTTAATAAGTTTACAGACTTTCTTTTCTTGTCCAGGTAGAACAAATCCTTCTGGTTGTTTCATGTAGACCTCTTCTTTTAAATCACCATTTAAAAAAGCAATTTTAACATCCATTTAATGGATTTGTAACTTATGTATAGAAGTTAAGGCAATTAGAAGTCTTATAGTCGAAATTCTAGCAACGGGTGCGTAGATGTCAAAATAATCAACACCTTCCTTTTGTCTATATCCTTTGGCAACCAATCGTGCCTTAAATTTTTCTATAGTTCTATCTGTTCTAAGTTTTCTTTTAAATATTCATCTACATCCTATAGGTTTAGATCCTTCTGGTAAGTCTACTAATTTTCATGTTTTGTTTCTCATTATTGAATCAATTTCATCATTGATAGCTTCTTTCCAAAAAGCACTATATCTAGATTTCATTGCGTCGTTAAAAGTGATAGGATCATCGTCTACATTTAGACACAAGTGTTTCTTAGTACTTTTGGTCCTATTTCCTTCAATCAAATAGATATAATAGTCTTTTGAAAGACTAGTTTCAAATCGTTGACGTTTACTTCGTCAAGGTTCAATGATGACCTCTTCATCACTTGAAGATTCAATAATTTCTTTAGATTTAGAAAATTTTCCATCTTCATAAGATTTACTTTTAATATTTAATTTATTAGTTAGAGTAGTGAACTTAGATTCATAGAATATAGCATATCTAGATTCTATTATAGTATTTTTATCGATGTTATCATTAGATTCAATAACTAGAAATTTATAAGCTTTACTATTTTGTGCTTAGCCAATAAATGCACACTCAATAGATCTAATCCCTATCTTAGGTCTTTTAGGATCTACTAATCTAACAAGTGCCCTACACCCCCACACTTTAAAATAGGCTAAACTAGGTTTTCGATTCTTCCAAAGTTCATAAGGTGTAATTAAACTTTTCTTATGTGAAATTCTATTTAAAATATGAGTAGCAGTTAATAAAGCTTCACCCCATAAATTTTTATCGGAATTAGCGTTAACTAATAATGCATTAGTCATTTCTACTAATGTTCTATTTTTTCTCTCGGCAACTCCGTTTTATTGTGGCATATAAGGAGCCGTCACCTCATGACGAATTCCATGAATTTCACAGAAATCAGAGAATTCATTTGACATGTATTCTCCACTCCGATCAGATTTAATGACTTTTATTCTTTTATTTAATTGATTTTCTACTAAAGCTTTATAAACCTTAAATTTTTCAAAATCCTCATTTTTAGTATTTAATAAATATATATGAGCATATTTTAAAAAATCATCTATAAAAGTAATAAAATATCGTTTTCCTCCTCTAGTAGGAACATTATTTAAATCACAAATATCACTGTGTATTAAATCTAATAAACATGAATTTCTAATAACACTAGGAAAAGGTTTTCTAGTAATTTTAGTCTTAGCACATATACTACAAGCACTACTAGCAAAAGATTCATGTTTTGGAATTAAATCTAAGTTACCCATACATTTCATAGACCTATAATTTATATGTCCTAATCTATCATGCTATAAATTAGAAACAGAGACCAAGTAAGAAGAAGATGAGATTTTATTGATAGGATCAGTTACATTGAGTTTGAACATGCCTCCCATGACATATCTTTTTCCAACAAATTCACCATTTTTGGATAAGATAAACTTATTTGATTCAAATACAAGTTTAAAACCATGTTTAATCAATAAACCACCCGAAACAAGATTCTTGCGGATATTGGGTACATGGAGCACATCAGTGAGTGTAACGACTTTTCCGGATGTGACATTTAATTTCACCTTTTCACGTCCTATGATCTTTGCCGTAGATGAGTTTCCCATGAAGAGATCTTGATCATCATCAACTTTGTCATAAGTCACAAGCATGTCACGATTATTATACACATGTTTTGTGGCACCAGTGTCGATCCACTATTCATTTATGCCACCAACCAGATTGACTTCCGAAAGAACGGCTACGAAGTTATTTTTCACTTCCACTGCATTCGCTTGATTCTTCAACTTCTTGAAGAGGCGACAATCCCGTTTGAAATGTCCGGGTTTCCCACAGTGATAGCAACCACCATTCTTCGATACCATGGTCTTATTTTCCTTAGAATGAGAATATCCTCTCTTCCTCTTCTTGGACGGTCCACTAACAACCTTAGACTCAACCAAGTGTGCTTTTGATGTCATATCAATGTGATCTTCTGTTTTGTCCCTAACTCGAGATTCTTCCTCAATACGTAAATGAAGGAGAAGATCTTCCATAGAAATCTTCTCATTATTACGCTTAAGGATTTTTCGATAATCTTTCCATGACGGAGGCAACTTGGCGATTACCGCACCAACCAGAAAATCCTCATCGAAATGAGAACCATTAGCAACCATATAATTAATAATAACTTGAAAATCATGAACTTGGCTAAAAATAGGTTTATCATCAACCATTGTAAAATTAAAAAACTGACTGATAATATAAGAATTATACCCTGAATCTTCAGTTTTGTATTTCTTCTCGAGTGCATCCCAGAGTTCCTTCAAAGTATCGTAAGAGCGGTAGACGTCAAACAAAGAATCCGACAGTGCATTCAAAATGTAGCCTTTGCAAGTGTAGTCGTCATCGTCCCATTTCTGCTTTTTACGGCCTTCAGCGAGGGTGGATGATTCGGTAACAGTCGGACACGGAGTTGTGATAACGTATACAACTTTTAGTGTGGTTAACAGAAAATGCAATTTATGTTACCACCGTTTGAAATTCGAACCATCAAAACTGTCTAACTTGTGGATGTTGTTAGGCAGCGCTGGATGAATCTTATCATTCACTAGAGCAGAAGTGGAGGACAGAATATGAGTCATAAATCTCGGTTTAAAATTGTTAGAACAATAGGTTCGGGTTGTAAAAGAAGATAAAGATCGGAATTAAAATATACGCTGATCCGGTTCGAGGCACGTTAAATATCATTGTCTTTAAACCGAGATTTGCCCCTACCACTATGATCTAGTGGTCACCAATAGGTTACCGGCAAATCGGTTCCAGGATACAACGAACCGGCAGCGTATCCATGTGATCAGATTTGGTGAATCTGATCACGCAACCAGAACACTAAAAAACTAAAGCGGAACTCTGAGAAGGAGAAAGCTTAAAGTCGCGGAGAAATTTGCGAAAATATGCAGTGTTGCAAATGAGGGATCTTGGGGCCCTTTTATAGATAAAATAGGTGTAACCGAATGGACATATCCGTAAAACATATAACTGAACGGTCGGATAAGACATATCCGTTTAAAATTCAAATGGGCGGTTACACACTAATTCAAAAGTTTAATTAAATTATTACGCCATGACACGCATTACGTGTTCGTGCGCATGCCCGTCCCCAACTGGCTCAAGACGCAGCAGGACTGATGGGTTACATGGTGGTGGAAGCTACAAAATTCGGTGCCCCCTGGGTGAAGGCTACAGGCCTTGAGCCAAGACAAAGATATATAAGCCAAACCCAAAAAAGAGTTTACACGATGTGGGACAAATCCCAATTTCAAAAGCTTATTTTTTAAAACCTTTAAAATATCCAACAGAAAGTATGTCCAATGGAACTTCATAGTTCTGAAAGCTAGATCCATACATTTGTGATGTGTTGGCGCTGGAGGTAAGCTCAAGGAGTAGCTTGATCAAAGCCCTGATAGATCCACCCCTTATTATAATATCTTCAATCATCACTCCGGTTATACAATCCTTCTCAAAACAACCTTTGTTGGTGAAGATTTTACATATATAATCTTCATTTAGTTGTCCTGTGGATAACATATCTGTAGCTAATTGAGGGAAAACAATATTTGGATCAATTAAACGAAAGGTTTACCAACACCTAAAATACGAATTGTTCTGAGCTACTTCAAAAAAATTCCTTATGAATTAGAGTCTACTGATATTCCCTGCTTATTAACTAATGTGCAAATGAAAGAAAAAAAAAACAAAAAAAATAAAACCAATTGCTTAAGAAAACCTAGTGCATGAAATCTTCTTTTCAATAACTTTATCAATATTAATACCGATGAAAGCCTAAAGCAACTAACGCAGTTATACAATGTATAAACCATATCATCAATAATAGTCAGCAAAACAGGGGAAAATAAAATGGATCCTACAAACCTAAACTCAAACCATAAGAAAGAACAAAACTCCGAGTAAATTTTTTTTATTTTCTCACATAAAAATTCCAAGAATAAATAGAGTATTCAAGCGCAAAGAAAAACAGGGACATATAGATAGTTTAAACAGCTTTTTAAGCTGCTAAAATGGCAATCCAGTTCATATATATATATATATATATATAGAGAGAGAGAGAGAGAAAATACCAAAATTAACTCTAGATGGGAAAGTAAAAAATCAGAAGAACATCTAGATCAAAATTTATAATTAAAATAAAATTGGAATATCAAAGTAAAATATGCATGAAACTAGCCTGGACAACGAGATGAATGAAGGCCATAAATCGGCAAAATATATATATATAAATATCACTCCAATCATTAAAAACAACAGCAAAACCAAGAGAAAACGAGGATACCATCTAAAAACTTCGGATAAAACATTAAAAAACACAGAATCCATACATTAAATCCAGGTCAAATCAGAAATCTAAACCAATCGAGCTCAAATTTGGAGTGAGGAGTTCAAATTTGAGCTCAAATCCTAACTGTTAGGCTTTTTCTTTAAAATCGAAGCTCAACTTACCTAATTGATGCTCGAATCATGGATCAAATCCCAGCTCGGATGCGATCGAATCTGAACCTCAGTTGAGGATCGAAGAATGTTAGAAATCGAGGCATCTCTTTGCAGAATTAGAGTGAGAAGATGCTAGGTTTTTGAGATCTGAGATCTTTGTTAGGGTTTCGGTTGGGTTTTCCCTCTCGGAGATCAGAGAGAAGAGCCTTAGTTGTCACCTCGCCGCGAATTGAAGACGTGAAGTATATTTGCGAGCGTATATAGGGCCAGGCCGAGTTAAATTATTTGCAACCGCCAACAATATAACTTACGACTTGTTTCTCATTGAAAAAAAAAAAAAAAACCACCAAAACTTACGACCTAAACTAGATCACGTGGAGACGGTTGAACCATCTCTATTGGTGGTAACGAGACATTTAGAAACGATTTTTTATATAGTCTCTAAAGCTACCACATACCTATACATGAAGTGAACCTTATAGAGACGGCTATATCCGTCTCTAATAAAAGAAATCGAGATGACTTTTAAAATGGTAGTCTCTAATAAAAGAATTGGAGACGGCTTTTCAAATGGCCGTCTCTAATAAATGGTTATTACAGACGACTTCGAAAAGTCGTCTCTAATAATGGTCTCCAAAAGTCTTTTATTTTGTAGTGACAAAAAATGAAAAAAATCAAACTCTATTGAAATTGAACCTAAGAAATTAAAAGTATCAGGTTTTGATTTCAAAAGATAAAAAAATGAACCGAAAACTGAAAATTTTAGCTTCGGCTAGAGTACCTAAACTTCCAATGAATAAAAAATTTTAAATAAATTTTAAAAAAGTAAAAAATAAATACCTTAAAAAAAATTAAATGTCATTGGAATTGATACTGGAGGGACACTACAAAGATCATGACTATTAGCGGCAACCAAAAATTGCCTCTATTAAAGAAAAGCTGCCGCTAATACCCTTGTCGCTAATAGTCTTAACAATTTTTTTATTATTAACTGCAGGTTTTTGCTCCAAAAAACTGCCACTAATAGTCTTATTTTTTGTAGTGGGACTAGATCTTGTAGAGATGTTAGAGGTCCCCCAGAGGAGGTCATAGGATGGGGTTATCGGGTACTTAGGGCTTGGGTTAGCCTGCAAGAGCTAGAGCCAAGAGCCTTTCTCCCTTTCAGATTCGGTTGAGTTGACTAGTTAAAAAAAGGTTTTAAGTTAAGTACAGGTACCTTTATTCTCAATCCAAGATTCTTCCTTCTCAACCTAAATTTCACTTGTTTAAACAGTTGACTACTTTGAATTAGAAGATAGAGATCAATTTTCTTCCCAATTGGCAAAATAATTAACTACTTTGGCAAACAGTTGACTACTTTGACAAAATAGATCTTGAGATTACGGGCCTAATCACCATACAGTCAGAATTTAATTCCATATAGTACAAATCCCGAAAAAAGATCCAAGAACTATATTTGAAGTACTCCCATGATCATGTTTATTTTTTTGGGATGTGTGTCACATGAAATCAAAATATGACAATATGATGGTAGGCCCATGATCTCAAGAACTACTTTGTCGAAGAAAGGGAAAACGATCCCCCATCGTCTAATTCAAAGCGATCAATGATTAAAGCATGTGAAATCGAGTTGAGAAGGAAGAATCTGCCATTATAAATGTAAGAACCATTTTAAAGTAAGGAGGGGCAGCTGCCCCTCCTTGCCCCAATGTGGCTCTGCCCATGGGTCTATCGACGGTGAACATGATAATTCCATACGGCACGCATTCGATAAGAATAAGTCACATAGCATTCCCACCTAATACTAACTTACCAAGAAGAGAAATCCCAAACAGGGTAAATAACTCATGACGCTAACTCGGTAGCAACATAATCACTTAGACTCTTGGTACTTGGGTCACTTTTTGAGATGTGTGAAATCATTAGATATTTCCCTTGATTTAATACCCATGATCTCAAGATCTATTATGTAAAAAATTAAAATGAAAAATAATCTCCATCATATGAATCAATGCAGCTGAAATCCACTACAAAAAAGGCACCCTAAAATTATTGATATGCTTATATGGTATTCCTTAATTTTAGATGGGATACCCCATCTAAAATTATTGTCATGCTTTTATGGTATTCGTTAATTTTAGATTGTGCTCGACTCCTTTGAATCAAATGATGAAGATTTTTTCTTTCTAATCTTTTGTACCTTTTTTTGCTGTGATACAAGTACCAAGTAACATAGCTGATGACGCTTGTGCTACTTACCTAATACTCTATCACCCTATCGTACCCCCAATAGAAGAAAATCGTAGGCCTACCACTGGATATCAGGTTATTTATATCTTAAGGGCGTAGCCAACATTTTCTTCTGGTAGGTGCTAGCTAGCGATGGTCAACAAATATTATTAATTAATTTACCACAGATTTTTATATTATTTTTTTTTAATTTATCATAGATTTTGAGGCTTGTACATTATAAATTTGGGGGCTTAAATATATAACAAAATCTTATATATTAATTCTTATACATTTTCAAGAGTTAAATGGGGCTTATGCCGCCACACTTCTCTATTGCTTTGCATAACAGAAAATATCATCGTGAAACAAAATTCAACTGTCAACATAAAACAATCCTATATTTTCATTAAGGGTGCATTGGGTGAGAAAAAAGGATTAATTTTCTTTACAATTACATAAATACTCTTTTACGTCATTTCGACTAAAATTCTAAGTCTCTCTTACTTCCCAGACTTATGGCTTTCTCTTCTCATACACACGAATAGCATGTGCATTTTTATCACTAACCCTCAAAGTAGTCGAAGAATCTAATACTACTCCTAGAGGCGAATAGCATGTGCATTTTATCACTAACTTTCAAAGTAGTAGAAGAATCTAATACTACTCCTAGAGCATCTCTATCACCAGAGCTTTATTTGGATAGATAAACACCACTTTTAATTATTTTTTTATATTTTAATTATTGCTAGAGTAAAAATATTTTAACAGACACTTTATTTTAGCTACTCATTTTTTAAAGGAATAATTCTCTTGATCGTTATTTAAGCATTCAAATGACAGTCAAATGATCGTATGTCATTGATAGGCTCAACGTGTGGGTAATTCACACCGTTAAAATGATACGACATAAGTCAAAAGGTAGTGAGCCCCAAAATTATTTTTTTCGAGTGATTTTAACCATCCGATCTGCACACTTTAATACCAACCGTTGTGTGTGTAGTTTTAATGACTGATATTCAAACTCGTCAATCAGATTCACATACACTCATGCATATGATTTTCTGACTAAAACCTTTTCCAATGATGGATTATCATCTGAACCATTTAGACTGGTCATAAACCGGTGCCACATTGCATATTAGAAAACCACACTTCAATGGTATGAGATAAAAAGTCAAATCTAATGGTTGGAGATTGTTTAAACACCATTTGGTTGTTAAACATCAGTCATAGCTATTATCCCCTCTTTAAAATATTATTCTTTATTTTTTATTTTCCTGGGAGAGAGAGAGAGAGAGAGAGAGAGAGAGAGAGAGAGAGAGAGAGTGTGAGTGAGTGTGTGCTATCTAAAAAAAAAAATTTTAATATTTAGATATTGCTACAATAATTGTTAACTTTAGTCACTACTGCAACAAATATCTATTTTAGCTCGTGCCCAATTTTTTTGACATGAAATGCTATTTTAACGTTTTTGTGGGGTTTGCATGGCGCTCCTGTTTCGAGATGCTCTTATATCACATAAGAGCAGTTTAATTTGAGAACTACTTGCATTCGAGATTTGTGCTACAAAGGAAAGATTTTGATTTGTGTCATTTGAAAGACCCATTTTAATTATAGGTACCGTTTTTAACACCCCATAAGATTGCTCTCTCACCCCAGTTTCAAAAAAACCTATTTAAAAATGACTATTTTAAAACTCACACCCCCATTTATTTTTGTTTTATTTTCTTTACTGGGAGAAAGCAATCTCGTAGAGTGTGAATAATGGTATCCTTTAATTATTTGAAGGCCATTATCTAAAGAACCTTGGTGTCACAGACTGTCACAAAACACGATCCCTATTATTTAATTCAAGATAGTCAAAGCTCATCATCTGAATCAATGGTTGATTATATTGAATCAGTTGATAGAGATCCTTTTTTGCGCTGATCTTTGGAACCAAATATATTTAATTCATGATCTTCAAATCATATGGCTGAGATGGTATTTCAAGTGAGAGTGGTCCCAAAAATATCAAGTCTTCCTCTAAACTATTTACAAATGGTGCAAATTTTCACTACAAAAATAAAGTGTTTAGCGTCACTTGTTGTTAAGGCAACTTTTTGTAGCGGCAGGTCTAATAGTGACAGTTTTTTATTAAAAAAATTGCTGCTAATAGTCTTATTTTTTGTGGTGCTTGTTTGCAAGTAGTTTCTCTCTTGCTTTTAAGCCCATGCAACTTTGAGAGTCCTTACACTTTATTGATTTGCATGCTCATAAATATTTGTACATCTCCAAATGCTTGACAAGTTTGAAAAATAGAGATTGACCCAGTCACCAAGCTGGGTGTTTGGCTCCTCACCGGCGTATACAGTTTGAAAATATTGGGCTGAGTCATTCAAAAATCTTGCTCCCTACTCCACCGATTTTACCTCTTCAACTTTTGTTTTTATTGGAAATTGAACCACCAATTTTCTTAGTTGATTTCCTATTAAATGTGATGTTAAATCTGTATTTTTTTTAAAAATTCTTTAACAAACACTATAAAAATAAGGTATTTCAACGGCACTTGTTGTTAAGGCAATTTTTTGGCAGCCACAAATTTTTGTAGCGACAGAATTAATAGCGGCAGATCTTTTTAACAAAAAAACTACAGCTAATAGTCTTTGTTTGTAGTGAAGGAAACAAGTCTCAGAATGCTTGGAAACATAAGTCTTATAAAATTTGACTATTTTCAATCCAAAAATTTGAAGTCATAAACTCTTTTTGTTTTTTTTATGGAAGGTGAACTATAAACACTACAAAAAATAAGATTATTAGCGGCAATTTTTTATTATAAAAAACTGCCGCTATTAGTACTGTCGCTACAAAAAACTGCCGTTATGATACAAAAAACTGTCGCTACAAAAATACTAGCGAAAGTTTTTTGTAGCGACGGGACTAATAGCGGCAGTGTTTTATTAAAAAAAACTACCGCTAATAGTCTTATTTTTTGTAGTGAAACTTTCTTTTCAATCCAAATTTGAAATTATAAACTTTCTTTTTAATCAATTAAAAAGAAAAATTAAATAATTATAAGGGAAATAATTTTATCAATTTTAACTAAAAATAATTTTACTAAAAATAAAAAAACCCATAAAGCCTTTTGTAATAAATTAAAGTTGGTAGCAGTAGCATATAGTAACTTCAACTTTACTACTTAAAATAACTAAGAATTGAAAATAATTAAAAAAAGACTCCATATCAAACTCGTATCCTCCAGTTGCTAGCCTTTCGGCCACCGAAATTTGCTAAAAGTTGGCTGCAACTATAGTAGTTAGTATAGGGTCACTAACCCGTTCATTCTCCACTGTCAATGGGTTAATCTGTTTACAATAAGATGACTAAATTTATGCATTTAGTGATTGGGTGGATCTATTCTTGCTTGCAAACATTTTGAGGGCCACAACGTCTGAAAGCCGTTGATTGCGTTGAATCAGACGATGGAAATAATTTGTACCACAATCTTCCACAATGTATTTTGAGATTATGGGCATACCATAAAACAGTCATTTTTTTATTTCACGTGGCGCAAACCCCAAAAGAAGTGACTCAGAAATCACATAGCACATGTTCTAACGTTTTTAAGGCTACTTTTTGGGGTTAGCGCCACATGGAATAAAAAAGTGACTGTAGAAATATTGGAAAAATTGAAATGTTGATCCGAAATAATACATGGAACCGGCTCAAGGCACGAGAAATATCACTGTCTTTAAACCAGTATTTGTCCCCACCACTTCGACAAAGTGGTCACCAACAACTTACCGGTAAACTGGTTTCAGGATATAACGAACCGACTATGTATTCTTGTGAAGGATTTGGCAAATCCGATCACGCTATCCGAACACCAAATATTGTAAAAACGCTTGATCAAGACCTTTAAAGACATAATAAGAGAGAAGAAAGAAGACTCTTTTTGTAGTATATAAAACAATGATTTTAGGTTCTTTAAATAGAAATCAAGTGGTGTATTAATGCACATTTTTCTTATGAAAATGTGCAACACGCATCCCTTCAGAAAAGACACCACTTTGGAATGACCCTTTATTTTGAAAAGACACACCACTTTCGAAAGACCCTTCATTTTGAAAAGACACATCACTTTGAAAAGATACCTCAATTTAAAAGACACACCTCTTGGGAAAAGACAAGTATAATAAACTTTTAAATATCTAACAAGAAAGGTATGCCCATAGTCTCAAGATCCACAGTGTGAGAGATTGGGGTGAAAATTGATCTTCATTGTATGATTCAAAGCAATCAATGATTTTCAAATGTAGGTGCCCTCACTACAAAAAATAAGAGTATTAGCGGCTGCCAAAATTACCGATATTAACCAAAAACCCTGCTGTTTCAATAGCGATAGGACTAGTAACGGCAGGTTTTTTGTTAACAGCGATAGTTTTGGCGGTCACTGGAATACCTTATTTTTTGGGTCAGTCTCGTGGTATTCTCCTTTTGTCCACATCATGAAGCCTAGGAGCTGCATTGTTATTTACGTCCTCATTCGAGAGCTAGAGAACAATCAGATTCTAGGTATTTTCCGCAGCCAACAACAACTGAGTTAAGAATCGATCAGATTCGAAGAATTTTTCTCAGAAAAAAGCAATTTTCATCATTTTTAAGTGTTTTCTGTATTTTAAATTTCAGTGGGTTTCAACCAAAATTTGACTTTTTCTAGGGCTCGTTCGAGAGTTGGGGAAACATCAGAAAGCTTCTTCTTGCGCAGAAAGCAAGCAAAATCAGAGTGATTCTGACCATTTCCTCCGTTCGTGAGTTGCGATGGGCCCCACACAAAACAGGGCACTTTTCGAGCGACAACGACATCTCAATTTCTTAGAGAAATGTGCACGAAAACTCTAAATCTGAGCTGTTTGAGTCTAGTTCTCGTGCCATAAATACACTTGAGCAAGTCTCTTCCCAACGGCCTGTTGGCCAACGGCTATAAACGGTCTTCAAATAATCCAACAAAGAGAGAGCTTCAGTTGCATTTGCACAACCTTTTGAACCATGTTTCCTGTGTAGCTTGCAGTGAGATGGAGACAACTCAACACAGAGGCATCTCTTCACAAGTTGAATAGTAGGGTAACCTACTTTGCCCATTGGGAGTGTCGCCTGAATTGGAGTTATTTACAACTTTGAAAGGTTCCCATCTCTAGCTATTGGAGTCATTTACAACTTTGAAAGGTTCCCATCTCTAGTTGTTCTGTACCTGAGATTGTTGTAATTATAGCTTTGGACCAAAGGTAAATTTGATTCGATCTTATCTTATTTCTTTCTCATCTATATAAGGCACATGAAGCCCTCTCATAATCGAACCACAGAGCAAGTGACTCATATTGTTTGCAATGTAAATTTCAATTTTTTTTTGTTGCTTTTATAGTAGATTTAATGGCTACTTTAGTTCTTCCAAAAAATATCGTATTTGATGCAGAAACAGGGCTTTACAGAGAAGAGCTAAGAACAACTACTATGCTTCTATTATTGAACTCTGCTTTGCTCATTCCACCTTCAAATTTTCTGTTATTTATTTTTTGTATTTTTTTCTTCTTGTAATTCTTAAACCCGTGAAAGTAGTATGATCCATTGGATTGTAGTTTGCATTCTGTTATTGGACTTTATTTTGCTCAGTCCACCTTACCATTTTTGTGAAATCATTTTGGAGTTCAAAGATAGACTGTAGGTCATCCTTATTCATCAAGCCATAGTTATTTGTTACTTGATTCATCTCAGTTGAAATCGTTATAAGCCATAACTTTGCTGCCCCAAAAAGATTTCCATTGCAAACCTCTTATTAATGTATTTTTTAAAGATTCTTTTACTTGCTTTGTCTATTTGTTGTAGTTGTAATTTTAGTTTGCTAAAATTAGGAGTGATTTGTGCAGGAGCAAACTGTTGGCATTTGCTCTAGATCAGTTTGGCTTTGCAATAATTTTTTTCTGTAAGACTTTCATTGCTGTAAAAATATAGGCATTTGTAAGAAATATAGTATATATTAGTTGTTCTAACAAGAATCCTATATGATGCAAAAACTGGTCTTTGCAGTGAAGAGCTAAAGATTGTTGTTTTCTGCATCCTCCAATAAAGCTCACTCTCCTCTCTCTCCTCTCTCTCCTCTTTCTCTCTCTTCTTTCAACCGATAGAAAAGTACACTAGTGCACTGACCACATTACGTCAACCACACCCACAAGTCAAGCCAATTTCAAATTTTCAATTGATAGGATCTAGAAACAAACAGTAGTCCCTTTCACATAGAAGACAACTGGTGTGACAGCTTGGATTTCCTACCTTGAAACTCGTGTCGTCAAATCACCGATTACGATGATCCTTGACTGAACACATACTATGTCCACTCTTGCAGTGGAATTTAAGTTGATATCTCTTGTGAAGCAGATAGAGTCATCATATATGGCATAAGAAAATCTTTAATTCTATATATATATAGCAAGACAAAATGACGGTCTTGTCCTTATACAAACCATAAGTCTGACAGAACCGAAACGAACCACTGGTGATGGCCAACCATCACCAAAACAGTGGTTCACAACATTAATTACATTTCATGAATCCATTGTATTAAAATAAATATAATGGTCGGACATACCAAGCCCCAATCACAAAACCTCAAAAAAAAACACTCTAAGTCCCCTAAGGGAAGTAATCCTCTAACAGAAGATCTGATTCCTCCTCTAGAATATAATATGGATCTTTCTCTCGGTCAGACTCCTCAATCCCTAGATTCACATCTGTACCTGGGACATCTAGTCAAAGGATGAGCTAACAGTTTAAGCTTAGTAGAGAAATTATCAATAACATTCATATCATATTTAAAACATACACATATCATATCACACGATAACTGAATTTTCAAAATGCATGAATCTCACAAAAACACATTTAAATTACACATTTTTCACACACACTTCTTATTCTTAACACAATCCACGTTTCACACTTATTTCGGATTTTACTACATGCTTTTCATATCTCATGAATGACTTAAAACATAACTTAAAGTCCACTTCAAAGCATATATAGCATTGGAAGCGACATAGATTCGTTGGGAATCCCAATCATCGTCATTCAATGAACACTTAACACGAAATGCCAAGCCTCTGAGTTACGTTAACAGAGTCGCTTATCTAAATACCAAGCCCCTGAGCTACGTTAGCAGGGTCACTTGTGCCACTTGAAAGTCACCGTTGGCCTGTTAAATTGTATGGATATCCCGCCGTACCGGTCATAGTTTGAGATTCGTTTCACGTGAACCTTAAATCATTATGCAAGTTTTAACCTATAGTTTAACACCATGTATTGTGATAATTATATAACTAGATTTCGAGGTCTTACACATTTCACATTCGGAGTTCATACGCACACAAGTGCTTATCACATTTCTGAGCTCACACACACACACGTGCTTATCTCTTTTTAGAGTTCACACACACAGACACACGTGCTTATCACGTTTCAGAGTTCACACACACATGCTTATCATATTGTCATGATCTGAATTTTATGTCTTTGATACACCTAAAATATATGCATGTGTTTAATATCGTATTCACTGCATGCCTTGACTTTTCAAAACGTTTTATCTAAAAATATATGTTTTGATTTTTCAAGCTCTTATATTTATTTTCGTCATTAATGGACACAAGTTATGTGGTAGCCTACTGGTTAAAAGCTTTAAGTTGTAGATAAGAGGTCTAGGGATCAAACCTTGCTATGTGTGTTCTAAACCTCTATTTTGAACTTTAAGATAAAAGCTTATACACTCTTCCTTGTTGTGTTAGCTTAACACTGGATAATCCCCAAAATATGATAAATTAGTGTCTTACAGAAAACCCTAAATTATAAACTCATTTAGAGTTCTTCCTAAGAATAGAGCATTCAGAGACCCTAGAGACCTTAGAGAAGAAATTCTAGATTTATCTTCCTAGAACCCTTCTTTTGAAAGTGCGGCGAGACGTTGGCGTATATTCTCAAGCGGCCTTTGCCTTCTTCTAAAATCATCATCATTGTTGGGATCTTAATCTAATCGTGGTGGTACGATTGATCTAGGTATGGAGAAATCATGCTTTCCATTGAACTTAAAATATTGATTTTTAAATAGATTTTTGTGTAAATTAGTGAGTTTATTTCATGAATAATGAATGGATGATTAAATAAATGCATGCTATGATTAGTGATCCTTAATGTTGATATTTTCAATTAAGAAGAAGACGGATGAAATCCCACCATGTGATTTGATGCATTTTGATATATGCTCACAGAATTATGTCAATCAATTGACGATTGGATGTCAATCGATTGAGAATGAATATTAAAGTAGGTATTGATAAATGAGTTTATTTTTGAAAAAATACACAGAATTATGTCAATCAATTGACAATTGGATGTCAATCAATTGGGGATTAAATGATATTGCTTTGAAAGAAAATACACAGAATTATGTCAATCGATTGATTCAGAGGAGTTAATCGATTGAGCCTGATAGAAACTAATAAATGATATTATTTTAAGAAAATGCACGGATTTGATTCAATCGATTAATTTAGAGAAGCCAATCGATTGAGCCTGACAGACCCTGATAAAGGACATTCTTTTTAGAAAATGTATGGATTTGATTCAATCGATTGATTATGAGAAATCGATCGATTGAGCATAAACGGATACTGATAAATAATGTTATTTTGGGAAAAGGCACAAAATTATGTCAATCGATTGATTCAGAGGAGTCAATCGATTGAGCCTTATGTATTATGATATGCATAGAATTATGTCAATCGATTGACGATTGGATGTCAATCGATTGAACCTGAATTTGAAATCAATGAATGTTATTTGCGTAGTTAAGTTCTATATTCCAGTTCTTCTCACAACACTCTCATTAAATGTTAATGTTTATACACCATGATCGGATGATATGCACTGTAATATTTATGCACCATGATTGTGTACACTTTAATATTTGCGTACCATGATTAAATGCACTTAAATGCTTATGTATTATGATATCACTCTCATACACTTTACATGTTTCATGAAGATCTATATAATGTACAATCAGGACACGTAAAATACGATGAAATATCAAGCCATGATTAACGAGCATTAGACCCAACATCTTGTACCCGGTGGAGTCTAAGAATGTATTAGGCCCAACATTTGGTGCTTGATGGAGTCTAACTAAACACGATTAAAGAGCATTAGACCCAACATCTTGTACATGATGGAGTCTAAGAAGGAATTAGACCCAACATCTTGTGTAAGATGGAGTCTAACTAAACAAGAGTATGATGAGCATGATTAAGCCTAACGTCTTGAGCGGGACGGAGTTTGACATGTAATAAATGATATGATTCATTAGACCCAACGTCTTGAGCATGACGGAGTCTAACTAAACATGTGATGAGTATGATTAAGACCCAACGTCTTGAGCGGGACGGAGTCTAACGCGCATTAAATGACAAGAAAGATGAAATTAAATGATATGATGCATTCATGTAATATTGATATATATGTTTATGCTCAGTTCATTTCAGCTTAGTGAGATTATACATGCCACATACACACATACATGAAATATATCAAAATATTTATATGGCTATGACTGATATATTATGCTTCAATAGATTGCATGTCTGATCCATACAAGTGTAAACTTACACCCCTTGTTGATGTGGGTGACCATATGAGATAGGTATCACCAAGGGCAATGTATGGATCTATGGCGATGAGACGGCACGTGGTGCTCAAGAAACCGGATAGAATGACGATGATGGCTTCGTGGCCTAATTAGCTATTTTCCTTTCTAGTTATTATTAGTGATTTTAAATAAATGAGACATTGATCAGTTAGTATTTTATCAAAACAGTTTATGCTTTAATCATGTTGGACTTGTTATTAGAATAAAAACATTATTATAAGTTTTATTTTGATTAATTAATGTTTTAAAGAAATTTTATCTTCCACTGTTTAAGGTGCTTTTATCGCCTTATTATGATTCTATGGTTTATGATACGAAGGTATGGTCTAAGATCTTACAATTCAGAGGTTAAGAGATCTAGGGTCGCTACACATATTTTCGAAGTTCACACACACACACACACGCTTATCACATTTCATATCCTTATCAAACTTATGATATCACACTTAGCATATCACACTTTTCAATGAACACTTAACACGAGATGTCAAGCCTCAGAGTTACGTTAATAGACTCACTTGCCTAAATACTAAGCCCCTAAGCTATGTTAGCAGGATCACTTGTGCCACTTGAACGTCACCGTTGGCCTATGTAAATTGTACGGATATCCGGCCCTACCGGTCACAGTCTAGGATTCGTTTCACGTGAACCTTAAATCATCGTGCAAGTTTTAACCTATAGTTTAACACCTTGTATTGTGATAATTACATAACTAGGTTTCGAGGTCTTACACATTTCACATTCGGAGTTCATACACTCACAAGTGCTTATCACATTTCTGAGCTCACACACACACACACACACACGTGCTTATCACTTTTCAGAGTTTAAACACACACATGCTTATCACGTTTCAGAGTTCACACACACGCGCGCATGCTTGTCACATTTCATATGCTTATCGAACTTATCATATCACACTTTTCATATATCACATATCACATGTAAGGTTATTGAATTTTCCTACCTCACGGTTCACGAAGCACCCTAATCATGCAAAAAGGAGCGAATATCTTCACGTACACATCTAATCCATACCTACATTCCAATGTATTGATAGATCACTAACTGGTGCTTAAAGGATTACACACTGAATATTTGGAAGATTTTCGAAGAAAAATTCCAAATAGCCCAAAGTTGCTCAGTTACACGCGAGTTTCAAGGTCTTCCGAGCGAGTCATGTGCCACATATCAGTCGCGCGAGCCCACTCGAGCGACTGAGCTCTCCTAATTCCCCTCTTTCTCACAGCCTAAGATAGTCGTGCGGGCGAGTATCAAGGTCGTGCAAGTGACTTCTCATGGGCAGACTCAGTTGCGCGAGCGACTGTGCACATGTGATTTTCATGCCTATTCTGAAGCTCATCTTGCGGGAGTGACTTCAAGTCGCGTGAGCGAGACTCAAGGTCACGCGAGCGACTTTCGAGATTTTAGCATTTATTTTTTAAATTTGATTTCCTTTTTCTTTCTTTTCTTACCCTTTCTTAATTCCACATTAATTACCTAACTTCTAAGGCATTAAATGCTTATTCAAGCTATAACTAATCCATCAAAATTTCAAGAGATCTCACCTTCTTATCTCACGGATTCAATGATGGAATGGACGCTTCTATCGAAGCTTCTTCCTCACGAATTGGAACGATTTGAGACCCACCCTCTTGTGCTTGTGTCGCAATGTACACGAAGACAACTCCTCTCTAGTACCCACCAACAACTTCGATTTCCCTTGCGAATACAGGCACAACTCGGGGTTTTCTTCTTAAGGGTTTCTAATGGAAGGTTTTCATAGACTTGGGTTTTTTCTCCCTTCCCTTACTTGCGCATTCCGACCATGTGAGCTCGATGACCTCTTTGTGCTACTCCAAATTCAAGGAAGAAGGTTAAGAGGGAGATCAACAACAATAGCTAGAGGTAGGGTCTCCTTCTCCTCAAGCTCTCACCCTCTCTCAGTAGAAAAGAAGCAAATGACTTCCTTGAGAAGTCATCCCACACTTAAGTCCTTTGTTTGCTTCCACGTGAAGCACACACACACACACCAATGTTCTAGGAAAATCTTAGTTTGGTTCACTTGTGAACCCCATACGCCTAACTTTGTGTTCTTTCTATCTCACATTTTCAATGACTATTACACCCACATAGTGATGTCTTAAATTCTGACATGGTATAGTGCGCCCAGCGCCGACATGTTTACCAAGTTGATCTACACGATTTCCTAATTAGGGGTGTTACATCCTCCCTTATAAAATTTTTGTCCTCGAAAATTGAACATGAGATGATATGTGGACCTGTAATATACCCTAGTGCGCATGACATATCATGGATAACTAGAGCATGAACACACCTATGCACACACACGTATCCCTTCACACCTACTCATAACCGTACACATTCCTTGCAAGTGCACACATGATGACTCACACATATTCACAACAAATGGACATTTCACACATATCATCACAGCCAATTAGGTTCGATTTTTCATTTCAATTTCAACCTTGTACCTGCAACCATGATATCCACAACAATTTTATCCTGCAATGCACAGGAATATCCATGCCAACCACATTTCTATAACACTCACACAGAATTCAAATTATACTAAATCACGACGAAATCACCATTCATAACAACCATGCGAAATATGAGATTACTCCAAAAACCAAAAATTTACATCTGCGCAACCATGCACCATAGTTTGAGAACTGGATATTTCAAATAGTTACATCTCAAAATATTCTCAGCAAAAGTTCACCATTTCTTCAGTCAACCCCTAGCCCTCAAAAAGAAATACGACATCCAATTAGTCCTTGTCGCCGTGGCTGCTCCTCGTCCTCACCACCTGTGTCACCAGCTCTGGAAGTAGAGGCCTCTGGTACATACCTCGAGCATCACATCGCTCAGCATGGCCTCATGGTAATAGACCTGGCGTGTGGTCTGCTCATTCTGCTGCTCGATCCTCTTGAGCGCTATATCTTGCAAATCCATCATTCGAAAAAGCTCAAATGTGAATTCCACACCACCGTATGGAGGAATCGGTGGCTGAACTGGAATCTGGTGTGGTGGAACCAAACACTGAGCTGCCTGATCAGGCTTAGGGTGTGGCTGTTGTTGCTGCGCTCGTTGCGCAAGTTCTTAGTTTTGACGGCGTTTCACGCTCGTCCTTAAACTATCCAAACCAACTTTAAAATCATTGAATCTATACTGTTGGGTGTTGGTAGTGTATTTGGGCTCAGCTGGCGAAATATTGTATTCGCCATCGGTCTCTTCATTCACATACTGCTTGATCATTCTCATGATCAACCGAGCATACGGAAAATGTTTGAGGGTTACTTTGATCTGACCCTCCCGTGCATTGTTCTTTGCATATACGATCCCTTCACTCACCAAGGCCATGGCAAAGTACCATTTCCCTTGTAGGCCAAGTACAAGGCTTGGAGATAAGCATCCCTCCTCTCCTGCTCATGACCCATAGGAAAAAGGTTCTTCCTAAAAATGATATCAAGAGCCCACATGTAGTCGGACAATTGTGCCCTCCTCACTGACAAACCTGATCCATTTTGTCCGTTAGTCATGTCGGCAATGATAGCTTCGAAAGATATGTTTCCAACATTCGGAGATTCCAAAGTCCCACCTTCCACATACCTTGATGAGCATCTCATTGATGTAGCGATGTCGTCTAGGTCGAACTGAAATTTGTTACCATCTATCTCGGTTACAAACTCGATGTTATCGATGCTCATTTTTAAATTTTGGTAAAATAGGCGTACAAGCCTACAGAAGCAATATTCGTGGAATGGCTCAAGGAGTGACGTCATTCCCGCGGCATTCAAATAGATTAAGGTCCATGTGGTTGTCTCTTGGTTCGTGAACAAATCCTTATCGACGAACCATTCGACCTCTAATCGCTTCAAATTCCACCAATTCGAGGGTGGACTCCTCACAATTGATTGAGGAGGCACCTTTTGACGCTTGGATGGTGGTGGCTTAGATGCCAACATTTTCTTGGGACCCATTTATCCGATTTCAAAAGAGAATGAACGAAAATTGAACCAAGACCGTAAGCCTTACCCTTTCATGCGGGGAAAATTGAAAGAAATCTCCTTTTGCTCGTAGGGATGTGCGAATTTGAACAATTCCAAGGTGATTCCGAGAGATTTTTGGTGTAGGTCCATGGACGGGGAAAGTCCTAGCTTTCAAAAGTCCTTTAGCGCCCTAAAACTAAAGGGAAAAAATGACTCGTGGCTTTATATATCGCGACAGTAGCACGAACGACATATGAGTCGCGCGAGCGACTTATAGTCATACCTGGCGCCTAACCTAGTCACGTGAGCAACTGTGGTGTCTAGGTTTCTCGTGTGGCTTTCTGAAGCTGTCGTGCAAGCGACTTAAGTCTCATGTGTGCGAGTTCATCAATTTCTTTGAATTTTAAATGTTTTCTGATCTGGTTCCTTCTTCCGTCCTTCACGGATCTTTTTCGACTTCTTTTACATCCTTTATTTGAGTTTTTCTGTGTATATACATTTACTTCTTTAAATTATTACGATGCAACCTCTTTTAATCTATTTGTGATGATACGCATGAATTTAGCGATTCATATGTAAATTGTTTCGTATAATGTTAATCATTGTATTATAACGCGTTCATTATCTTATCATGCACGTGAAATTGATCTAACAGTCATAAAAAAATTCCGTCTTTATTCAAATTTGACAACGTTAATTACATCAAAGCTTATGCGAAGAGCTGTGGATATGCGTCGCGTATGTCCGACTCGCGTTCCCATGTAGCGTCTTCCAGTGAAATATTTTGCCATTTCACCAGTACCGACGAAATACACTTCGTACATAGCACATGCTCTTTCATGTTAAGAATTTGCACTAGGTCCTCTCTAACTATCAGATCCTCACAGATTTTGATCGTTTGCTCGTCAATAATGTGAGTCGGGTCCTTCACGTACTTCCTTAACATGGATACATGAAATACATTATGTACTCTTGCGAGTTTCGGAGGTAATGCAATTCAGTAGGCAGTTTCACCAACTCGACCCAAAATGTTAAACGGTCCTATGTAGCGTGGGCTAAGTTTTTCACGCTTCCCAAAATGCACTACACCTTTCATAGATAAAATCTTGAGGAATACATGGTCTCCAACCTGAAAGTCTACGCTTGTCCATTTTAGATCGACGTAACTCTTCTGTCTACTCTGTGCAATCTTCAACCTCTCTCGAATCCAACATACAACTTCAGTGGAATCTTCAAGAATTTCAGGGCCTAAAACAAATTTCTCTCCCATTTCTTCCCAATTGAGCGAAGATCTATATCTTCACCCATATAACGCTTCGTAGGCAGCCATACCAATGCTCCTCTGGTACCTGTTATTATACGTAAACTCGATTAAAGATAAATGTTGAACCCATGATCCTCGAAAATCAAGCATGCACGCTCGGAGCATATCTTCAATAATTTGATTTACCCTTTCAGTTTGTCCATCCATTTGTGGGTGGAATGCTGAGCTGAAGTCTAATCTTGAACCCATTCCCTCTTGGAATCTCTGCCAAAAACATGATGTATACAACGGATCGCAATTTGAAATAATACTCACCGGAATACCATGCAATCGAACGATCTCCTTCAAGTACATCTCGAAAAGTCTACTCGTTGTATACTTGGTGTTGTAAGGCAAGAAATGGGTTGACTTGGTCAATTTATCTACGACTACCCATATGGCATTGTGTCCCTTTACCGTCCTTGGTAGTCCTAAAATAAAGTCCATGGAAATGGACTCCCATTTCCATTCTGGTATTGGTAGAGGTTGTAATAAACCCGATGGATGTCGGTGATCCACTTTCACCTGCTAACACACTAAATACTTTGAGACGTACTCGACAACATCTTTTTTCAAACCTCTCCACCACAAGCTTTTCTTTAGATCTTGGTACTTCTTGGTACCACCCGGATGAAAATTATACTTTGACTTGTGGGCCTCGTTTAGAATGGTATGCCAGAGGTCGGCATCTGTCGGTATACATAGGCGCCCTCTGAATAACAATGATCCATCCTCCTTGATAGAGAAATCTGGTCTTATATCGTCAGTCACACCTTGTCTGATCTTGACAAGTTCTGCATCTTTCATCTGATGCTCGTAGATATCATCGTAGAACGTCGGTCGGATAATGATGTTTGCCACTAGGGCTCTTGTTGATATATTTTAGGGTGTGCTGATTATTATTGGTGATAAAAATAAATTAAAATTAGACAAAAGATGAGATGAAAGAGATGAAAACAACAACTCTAAAATATACAGACCTGCAAGTTACAAGGTCATTTTGTAGGAAGTTTTAAAAGTAAGAGTTTGTCCCACAGGGAGTAGTGATCTAAAACCTAATAGGCTGTATAGTAGACCTCCAGATCTACTACAGATCTGGCAATTCTAGCCTAGTCTCAAAAGAAAGAGAGTTTTTCGGGTGTCACTAGATCTAATTTACAAAACAGAAATATAAAACTAAATTTAAAAGATGAGGGAGATGAATAATAAAATAAAATATAAAATGAGGAGAAATAGACAGCTAGGGACTGGTTCTTATTGTAAAATAGATCAAGACTTATGAATTTGCAGTTGTCCTTCATTGGGCTACAAGCATAAGTGCAAGGTAGAACAATTCAAATTAAACCAAGAGTTTGAAATGATCTTAAGGGTATGATCTGTCCACTTGAATAGTTATAGATCATCCTATGGATTTCATCCAATCCAAAGGTTCAAATTGAAACAATAAAATCATTGCAGCCACTATGCTTGTAAGGCTACAAGCACTTACAACCATAGGATCAAACAATCTATGTAGATCTGGTAGGAACCACTAGAAATCATAGATTATTTAGGTATCTAAACTCAGCTAGTCATTGCTTCAAATAGCTGCAATGACCGAGCTCACAAGGGTGCAATCTCTGCATAATTTCATATCTCTTCACTGAAAACAGATCAGGAAATCAGAGCAAGAGTTGGATCTGCTACAATCTTTCACTTGGCTACAAGCATAAGTGCAAAGAGGAAGAATCTAATTTCACCTTCACTTATGGATTAGTCATAAGGGTATGATCTGTCCACTTGAATGGTCACAGATCATCCTAAAGATTTACTCCAGCAATGAGGATAAAGGATGGAATAGTAGAATTACTGCAGGCACTATGGTTGCAAGGCTATAAGCTTAGGCAAACATAGGTGCATCAGAACTGGAAAAATCTAAAGCAATTGAATAGAAAGATTATAGATCTAATAAATCTTTAAAAATAGTGTTTCATTGCTTAATCAAAACTTATAATGCTTTGCCCTCAAGCCTACAGTCTGTGCATGAAGTCGGAGCTCTTCACAATGAATTTACAGATTTATTTACAATTACAAATCAGCCTTTGGCTGCTACCAAGATCTAATCCAACAGGCTGGATTAGGGAGCGAATGGGGAAAAGAAAAGGGAAAAAATAAAACTAAAATTAAACCTACATGTGTCAAGGAGAACTCAGAGAATTTTTTAGTTTCCTTGTTGAAGAATTACAGCAGGAAGGATGCTTATTTATACATATGCATTGATCCATGTGCTTTGAGTTGCAGCCAATCAGAGGAGAGATTTTTCATTTTAGTTTATGCTAATCCATGTGTTTAGCATTCCAACCAATCAGAGATAAGAGAGAGATCCAGTTCTGTTATGCTTAGCTGAAGCTTCCCGCCAAGAATTGCTCTAAAAATAGTTTGCACATGTGCAGAATTTCTCTTGTACTTTGGAGTTCTCAAAAATGCCCCTGCTATCCATTGGTATTTCCAGCTGTAGCCCTCATAAATTGCTGCAATTAAATTGAATCCAAGTTACTGTTATTTCCAAAAGCACCCAGATGGACCCTGAATTAACAAAGTGCTGGGATCTTGAAGGTGCTCCATTAAATGGCTGAAAACTGAAGTATCCTTAGCAATTTGATAGTTGAAGCTCAATGGAGTTCGATGAGGCCCGAGCTGGATTAGCTTGAAGAAGTCATGATGAACTCTCGAGGAATTTGCTGAAGATATTTGAGGCTTGATGAAGTTTAAACTGCAGCAGATAGATGATAGCTTGACAAGTTAGTTTGCAGGTTTATACAACATTAACTTCAGGTACATCTCGTGAGGTTTGCTGGCTGGATTCGAGAGGATGAGAGCCTTGTTCGAGAGTTTGCTGATGCGGGTCCAAACCCATAGCAGCTTCAGGTAGTTCTTCGTGGGGTTCATAGATGAATTCGAGAGGATGGATGGTCTTCTCGACAGGTTTGTGGCTGAAGGTTCAAAAGACAGCAGCTTCAGGTGTTAATTCGTGAGGTTGAGTAGTGCAATTTGAGAGGTTTAAGTATCCAGCTAAACCTATCTCGAGGGGTTGGTTTGAACCAGTCGACAGGATGGTTTTTAGATTCACAATACAACAACATCTACTTGAGAGGTTTGCTGAAGTGTAGCTCGACAAGATGGGGGAGACTGCTATCGATAGGTTTAAATGTAATTCATCTGCTTGACAGGTTGGGTACTTGGAAAGTTCGAGAGGTTGGAAGAGCTAGGAGAATGTTCTTCTCGATAGGATGGCTGGGGGTTTAAGTGCACTTCAAGAGGTTGATGGCAGTTGTTCTAGGCAGAAGTCGACAGAATTGCAGAGTTCTATTCGAGAGGATGAGAGTGACTAGTCGACAGGTTGACTAAAGTGGATGAGTGCTGTTCGAGCAGATGGCTGGAGCACTTCGACAGGTTTGCTGAAGCCTTGAAGATCCACTCGACAGGATAGCTTGGGAGCTGCACTATTCGATAGGTTGGTGGGCTGCTTGGAATGATCTTCTTGAGAGGATGAATTTAACCAATCAACTGGTTCAATACATCTTCAATTCGAGAGGATGCAAGGTTGCTTCAAGTCAACAGGATGGAGATAAAGGCTCCTTCCATTCGATAGGTACTGAAGCCAAACTCGACAAGTTTTAGCTCCAACTGGTACACAAGTTGATAGGTTGAGTACTAGGCTTGCTTACTGCTTTTGTCTAAGGCTTGAGCTGCTCCAACCACTGCTATGTAGCTGCTATAATGTGTAGCTGCTTCATGAACTGCTGAGCCTTTTAGACTGCTGCTGCAGTTGAAGATGGAGTTCTCATGTGTGCATACAGCTGGTGTAAGTGCAAGCCCAGTTCCTCCTTCCTAATGTACATTTATTCCAATGTATTGTTGGTTCAACCTGGTTCATTCTCCATTAAGTTCAACTACTCTCCATGATGTATCTTTCCAGATCTGTTCAAGTGCTCTCATGGAGCTTTAACCATGCTTTATACTTAAGGTTCTCAAGCTCCTACTTCGAGAAGTTGTTGGCTGCACACATAATGTGCTCATTATAACAGCTCGAGTACATGGTTGTTCTAATGTGCTGCTGATATGTTCCAATGCGCTCAAAGTTGAAGTTGGTTTTGATCATTTGGAGCTGAAGGTGCCTGGGCTTCCTTGCTTTATCATTTCTTCCAACAACAGTGGCTATTTTCCAGGTCATGGACCTCACTTCTTTTAGATATAAAAGTTGGTTCTCATCTCCTCATATTCACACTTGTTACATGGGAAAAATGCACTTGCTGTATTTTTATTCCTAACTGCAAAACAATATTAAAAAGTAGTTATTAGTTACTTTAAGTACTAACAAAAGCTATGTTTAACGGATATAAAATGATATAAATCAGTGACTAACAGCTCTAGGTTCTTTCACTCCGATCTTAGTATTGTATAGTGAAATATCTTCTAAAAGTTTTCATCGACGGATTCCCATGATAAGCCTTGATAACTGAGTTGAACTCTTCTGACTCAATGCATCCGCTACAACATTCGCCTTGCCTAGGTGATATAAAATGGAGCAATCGTAATCCTTGAGAAATTAAATCCATCTTCGCTGCTTCATATTCAAATCTTTCTGAGTGAACAGGTACTTGAGGCTCTTGTGATCAGTGAATATCTTAAAGGTCTCCCTATACAGGTAATGTCTCAATATCTTCAATACAAACATCACTGTTGTAAGTTAAAGGTCATGTGTGGGGTAATTATTTTAATGATCCTTGAGCTGTCTCGAGCCATAGGCGATAATCTTCTGATTCTGGTTAAGCACATAGCCCAACCCACTATGTGATGCATTACTAAACACAATAAACCCTCCAATGCCGGATGGAATAGCAAGCACTGGTGCAGAGGTAAGCCTTTTCTTAAGTTCCTGGAAACTTTTTTCGCACGACTCGGTCCATTCAAACTTCGCATTCTTTCTTATAAGTTGTGTAAGCAGACCTGAGAGCTCAGAAATCCCTTTACAAATTGTCTGTAATAGCCAGCCAAACTTAGAAAACTTCTTACTTTTGTGACCATCTTCGATTGTTCTCATTGTACAATGGCCTCTATCTTAGCTGGATCTATTGTGACACTTGCTTCAAAGATAATATGTCCCAAGAAGCTCACTTATTCTAACCAAAACTCACACTTGCTAAGCTTTGTATATAGTTGGTGTTCTCGTAATGTTTGTAGAGCAATTTGTAAATACTACTCATGTTCTTCCCTTGACTTTGAGAAGATGAGGATGTCATCTATAAATACTACCACACATGTATCATGATGTGGTTTGAACACCCTATTCATGAGGTCCATAAAAGAAGCTGACGCATTAGTTAAGCTTAAAGGCATCACTAAGAATTCTTAATGCCCATATCTGGTTTTGCATGTTGTCTTCTGAATATCTCCAGCCTTGAGTTTCAACTGATGGTAGCCAAATCTCAAGTTGATCTTGAAAAAGAACCTTGCTCCTTGCAATTGGTCAAAAAGATCAACGATTCCGGGTAAAGGATATCAGTTCTTGATCGTCAACTTGTCCAATTGATGATAGTCGATGCACAACCTCATCGACCTGTCATTTTTCTTGACAAATAAGACTAGTGCTCCCCAAGGAGAAACACATGGTCTCATGAACCCTTTGTCCAAGAGTTCCTGCAACTGCTCTTTCAACTCCTTCAATTTCGTTGAAGCCATCCTATAAGGTGCTTTAGATAATGGCTCTGTGACTGGGGCTAAGTCAATTGGAAACTCTACTTCTCGATCTGGTGGTAATCCTGGTAGTTCTTCAAGAAACACATCCAAAAACTTACAAACAATTGGAATATCGGCAATGTCATTCTTCTCGTCTCGTTGCTCTTTTAAAAATGCAACATAGGCACTACACTCATTTCTCATCATATGTTCGGCTCGTATTGCGGAGATGAATGGTGCGACGTTAGCCTTGTCACCACTAAATCAGAATGACTTTTCCTTCAGAGGGCGAAAAGTAACTACTTTCTGTAGGCAATCAACGCTTGCATGGTAAGCAGATAGCTAGTCCATGCCAAGGATTACACCAAATACTTGCATATCTAATAAAATGAGATCTACCACCATCTCGCGATCTCCAACTAGGACAACAATTGATCAGCAAAACATATTCGTGTTCACCAAACTTCCCGTAGGAAATTACACTACCAGAATAAAATTCAATGGCTCCAGAGTAACTCCCAACTTTGTCACAAACTGTGAAGTCACGAAGGAGTGTGTCGAACCTGGGTCTATTAACACCCATGTTCTGTTCTTACAAGTGTCGTCATGTTGATGCATAATTAGGGTACCTAAGTGTCAGACATAAAATTCTACTTAAAGTGTATACGGTGTGTGTTGTGGCATTCATGAATTGTAATTGATTTTTAATTACCTACGATTATAATTGCTAACGAAATTCAGATGAGAAATGAATAATTTAACTAAGTTATACCTTGGATGACGTCGTTGGACGTCTGAGCATCCAGGGCATTGACAGCATATGCACGACCTTAAACGATAGGCCTCATGGATCGTGTAGGCCTAGGTGTGGAAGTTGATGACATTCCTTCTTTTCTTACTTCATGGCAATCTTTGATTATGTGCCCCATCTTGCCACACTTAAAACACGCTCTTGTACTAGACCTACACTCCAACATCTTGTGCGATTTTCCACAATGAGCACATTTTTCTCTTGGTGTAGACGATGTCGCTCGTGAAAATCCCTGAGTAACTGAAGCTCCTGACGTAAAAGTAGGACCAGGCGGACGATAAAAGCTCGTAGGTGGAGGTAAAGGCGGCTTCAAATAATTCATCTGATTTGGTTGCCTAGGTGTCGGTACTGTAAACCTCGGCTTCTTATTTACTGGTTCATAGCTATTTGACCTTGTTTGATTCTCCTTTCCTCTATTTTGTTGGTCCCTTCTCTTGTACATATCTTCTATATCCTCCTCGGCTATAAGGGCCTTGCCCATCACTCCTGCATAAGTCTTCAACTCAAAAATTAAGACTCTATCGCAAATGTTCGGCCTTAAGCCATATTTAAACGTCTTAGGCTCCATTATATCGGAGGCCACATGCTCGGGAGTAAACCTTCAAAGTCTCATAAATTCTGTCCCATATTCTCAGACAATAATCCGACCTTGTTCCAATTGAATGAACTTCACTTCCATTTGGTTCATCACAACTTTAGTAAAATACTGTTTATTGAACTCCTCAACAAACTCTTCCCATGTCTACAAAGCATTTGGATTTTCTTGTTCCCTTATCCTTGATACCAATTTCCACCATGGATCGGCCTCCTATTGTGCTGCCCGCCTTGCAATTATTATATGATTAAAACAATAGATTAACTGCACAAATTACAGCAAGGTTAAATCCAGGCAAGCAAGTAGTCCTGCAAGAATCAGGGCTGTTGCTGCAAGTTTTGATAAATAAGGGTATGTCCACAGGGAAATGTGTTCTAAAGGATGGTAAATCTCCAGATCTATTGTAGATCTGGAACTCTATCCTAATTTAAACTGCTAAAGCAGGAAAGAGGAGAGGTTTTATGGTTTTGTCACTTTAACTTCAGACTACAAAAGATAAATGCTATTGATCCAGATCTAATCAAACACAGAGATAAGGGGAGGTATAGAAGAGATGAAAATTCAAAAGGGTGAGAACAACAGCAAGGGATATTGGTCTCTCACTGAAAATCAAAGGAATCAAAGGCAATGCAGAGAATTGATTTGCAATGATCCTCTTTTCTGGCTCCAAGCTTCCCAGGTTCATCCGAATCCACCAATGGATCAAAGCAATCCTGTGGTTAGGATCTGCCCTTCTACTGGATACAGTCCTAAGTTTATGATCTGCCCTTCTACTAGATACAGTTCATCCCCGTGATTATTCAAACTTATTGATCTACCCAAGTTCTTCCGACAGAGGTGAGGTATAAGAATCCAATCTCCACCAATGGATCAAGGCAATCCAGAGGTTAGGCTCTGCCCTTCTAATTGATACAGTCCTAACCCTTCTATTGAATATAGTTCATCCCCGAGATTACTCCAATTTATTGATCTTGATTGAGACAGGAAAACTATTGCAGATGCTGTAGATGCCAGGCTACCAGCTCTCCATTTCTGGCTAGCATCCGCAGGAGTATCCAATCCAGGAAAATCAAATACGAAAAAGTGAAATGTAGATTAGAATCACCTTTAAAATCTATAATTATATTACAAACTTATAATACTATTGTGCCCAGATCTGCAATCTGTGCAATATAAAATCTCTTACAAGCCTCTGAATCTCTCAATTTACAGCTCAAGACCTCACCCTAACTACTGAAAAGAGTTTAGCCACTCATGATTGGCTAAAGAGAGAATGGGAGAAGTAGGAAGAAGGAAGGAAAATTTAGAGGGAAAAATGGATCTCACACTAAGCTCTGGTTCTCTCAAACTCTAGATGGTTGTTCTGTATTTTCTTCAAGCTTTTATACTCTCCTCCTTTGCCCTCAGATCCGTTTTAGCCAATCAGAGTGTTATACTGATGTGGCTGATTTCTCTTCTAAAAGTTCTCTCCCATTGGCTCTCAACTAGCAAATATACATGAAGTAGTTAGGGTTTCCACTCGTGCCCAATTATGTGCCAAAAATACCCCCAAGAGTTGTTGAAGTGCTTTGGAATTCGTGCACAGAATTCTGGAAGTCACAGTTGTTGAAGAAACACGCTGAGAAGTTGCCAAAATGAGTGTCGAGAGGTTCAAGGAACCTCTCGACAGGTTCTGGATCTACTTTATGTTCACGTCAATAGGTTGCATTGGCTTTTGATAGCTTTGCAGACTTCTTGATAGGATTAAAGTAGCTCTCGATAGGTTTGGACGCATCTCGATAGGTTAATGAAGATCCTGTCGACAGCTTGGGAGAACATCTCGAGAGGTTGATTTGAACTTGTTGATAGGATTGAAGGCTTATTTCTTCGTTCTGCCTAGTTCCACACTCATCCTCTTGACAGGTTATACTCAACCTTTCTACGGGTTATACAATCTTCAGTGAAGTGCTGAACAGGTTGGCTCAATCCTCGTGAGAATGAACATTACTTCAGGTAAGTTGTCAATAGGTTATCTTACACTGCTCGACAGGTTCAGTTGTACCTCGCGATAAGTATCTAGAACCTCTCGACTTCATCTGTACCTTGAAGTATCCTCTCGACAGGATCCATGTCTGTACTTCCAACCTCTCAGTAGGTAGTGCAACCTCTCGAGATCTTCATCTTTTCAACTCAGTACCTGTCGACAGCTTCATTCCTTGCTCTCAGAACTTCTCAACAGGTGTTGTGGAGCTCTCGACAGCTTCATGGAACCTCTCGATAGCATATTTTTAGTGCTTCCCCAATTGGCACACATCTTGGGTGTGCTGTTCTTCCTTTGTTCAACACTCAACAACCCCTTAGTAGGTTCAATCTTTCTTCCTTACAGCTGGACTTGGTCTCAAGCCTTTCCAATTGGGTAGCATAATGCTTTTTGGGCTCTTTTAAATGAGTTTCTGCAGTAAGTTGTAATTTATTACTTATCTACAAAACACACTTAAAACACCTTATTAGTCAGCTCAAGGGTCCATCAAAGGTCAGGTTAGGAGGTGAAAAATGGTATTTTTCACTACTTAACACCTCCCCATCTAACTTAAAAGTAGCCCACCTGACTTGTTCATCCTCGGTACATGGAAATACATTGAATATTTTTTCAATTTCGTTAAGCCATTTTTCTGCATATAATGGTTCAGCCTATCCTGAGAAACTTGGAGGACACATCCTCTTAAACTCTACAAACATTGAATGTGGAGGTTGATTATTATTGGCATTGTTTGCAGCCATCAACTTGGTCTGCTAGGCCATCGCATTGGTCACAGCCTCTATGGCTTGTGTGCCATTCTTCCTCTCTCATCTACTTCCTAGTTTTCTTCTTTCGGGGTATTTCTTTCACCAATCGGAATCCAATTTGAACCCATGAGAATTTCTTCACCATTCCTTGTAATTTGGACACAACCGCCTCTCGGTCTGCCTCTCCCTCTAGTGGACATACTGATCTGTTAACATGAAACAAAAGTTTCATCAACAGATAGTCCCTATACTCTAACAAAATCTTAAACTAGGAGTCTAAGTCTAGGTCTTGTCAGAAAATTTTAAAGCCCTATGCTTTGATACCAACTGTAACAGCCCGAATTTCCAACCTTGAAACCCATGCCATCATATCGTCGATTCTGACGATCCTTGACTGAACACATAGTATGTCCACTCACACAGTGGAATTTCAGGTTATATCTCTTACAAAGCAGATAGAGTCATCATTCTTGGCAATTTTTTCTATTCTGATGACTGACTGGACCTAATTCTGATCACTAGAAGTTAGGCAAATCCAAGTTGAAACAACTTGATAGCCTTAAAAGTCTCAATTTTCCTTGATGAAAACCAGAAAATTTGAACCCAAAACCCTTTGACCTATTTCAGCTCACCCTCAATCTGAGGAATTCAAGAAATAGGAGGAGAAGTGAGGCCCGAGGTGCAAGGTTCGATGTTTGGTTAAAAGAAGAACAAAGTATATTTGAAGGCTAGTGTGATGTATAGTTGTGGCATCCCAATTCATAAAAAGAAAAAAAAAAAAGGTATACAAAAGAAAAAAATAATAAACAGAACAAAAGGATGAGAAAGAGAAGTCACCTCATTTGAAAATCTACACGAAGATAAGAAGCTGATCACTTCAAGTCCAAAAATTCAAAAAGAAAGTGAAAAGGTGCTGAAATGAAGAAGGTGTTGTCTAGACCACCTCCTTACCTTTACTGATTTCTTAATTTTGGATCCCATTTTACCCCTTTATTATTTTACCAATTTCACCCCTAAGCCACATTACAACCAAATAAAAGGACCTTATTGATCTGAAATGGATTGAGCTGTCATATGGAGATGAGGATTTGTTTAATCTATGGTAAAAAGAATTAGAAAATTTTAGAAACTAGAACAATGCCTATGCGCATGCTTGCAGTCCTATTTGAGGGCTGTAACTGCTCTTGAGCTGTGTGAAATGATGCACCCTTCTATCTTTATTGCGAGTGACAGCCCTGGTAAGACTTGAGTCTGAAATCTTATTTGAATGGGGCATTATCAAAATAGAAGTCTTAAATTAAAGGTGAGCTCTGCACTAATTTTCAGGCATAATGCCTTGACATGAGCCGATTGATGATGAAGGAATTACAGCAAAATTTTAGGTTTCAAACTGATGTTTTTGCTGCTGAAAATCCTTTAAAATTGAAGGGACATGGTGTGAAATTTATTTTATTTTTCTTAAACTATGTTTTAGCATGCTGCATGAGTATTAAGTGATTTTATTAGAGAAGTTTGTGGGTACGTTCACTGAAAACCCTCAGGAGACTTCACTCCTCCACTAGGGATCACCTAGGGGTTTAAAAGGCTTGATGCATATGCTAAATGCACCCGTGCTCCCTACGAAAGTGGCATTTTATTTCATAGGTTAGTTGTTTTAAAATTCACTTTGCTCGAGGACTAGCAAAGGTTAGGTTTGGGGGTGTGTTAAGCACTGATTTTTGCCACTTTCTACACCTCTAAACCTGACTTTTGCTAGGACCTAGAGTGTTTAATAATTATTTTTAGTGATGTTTTGCAGCAAGGAAGGATTTACATCCTTAGTGCAATTTTTCATTAAAAATTGCCATTTAGAGGAATTTTGAAATCAAGCAACTACTTTGAATGAGAAAGGAATGGAATGGTGCGATGGCGAGTAGATGAGAAAGTAAAATAGTTGCCGCAGCAATATGCTCGAGCATTTGAGCTAAAGAAGAGCTTCAACAGTGGACTTTGTGCACATTAAATGGCTGGGTCAGCACACCTACGAAAGTGGCATTTTATTTCATAGGTTAGTTGTTTTAAAATTCACTTTGCTCGAGGACTAGCAAAGGTTAGGTTTGAGCATCCACTTTCACATCTAAATTTATTTTAGATTTAACATCTTCAGCATCCTGCAGCTTTGAAGGATTCAGCAGCCTGATCAGACCAGCAGATCTTTCAACCTGTCAGATCCTGCATCTCAAACTGATCCTGTCAATCCTCACCAGCCGCAACCTATCGATGCAGCCAACCTCATCACATCGAACTCTGTCCAAACATCTCAGCCCGAGCTGCCTCATCCTGTTGCAGCAAACTCAGCCTATCGATCAAATCATGCAAAGCCTCAACAGCCCAGCCTGCAGCCTTTCAACCTATCGATTGGTTCACTTAAAACAGTGCACCCCACCTTCAACCTATCGAATACTACAACAGCACCAGCCTTCAGCCTGCATGCAGCTCAGCTGATCCAGCCCATCCTGCTGTTGAGACCTCAGCTGCAGTCAATCCGTCTACCGTCAGCACCTCATGTGCAGCATGCATATATATATATATATGTTTCTTTGCTCAGATCTCATAGCAGCTCTTGATCGTTCAATATCTCAACCTGTCATTTTCAGTCTAAATCAGAGATGTGCATATATATATAACTGATTTCTTTCTCCTTCAACACGGAGCCCAGATTTCATTCATTCCTCCTATCAAATTCATCTCAACTCATTTCCTCCTTTCGCAATTTGGTCACTGATTCATCTCACTATCTGAGCCATTTCAATTTTGAACTCCTCTGACACCATCTCCATCTCTTCTTTTGCTTAGAATCTGATCCGAGTGATCCGAGGTCTACTATACTTCTTCTAAGTTTAGATCACTACTGTCACGCGGGTGACCCGGGTTCGATCCCCGGCAATGGCGCCAAAAACTTGTTAGGGATTTTCAGTGTGCTGATTTATTGTGTAATGGTAAAAACAAAATAAAATCAAAATAAAACAGAGAATGAATTCAGCACATCAAAAATATCCTAAACCTGCAAGATACAGGGTCCTTTGTAGCAAGTTTTAATAAGTAAGAGTTTTTCTCACAGGGAGTAGTGATCTAAACCTAGAAGAAGTACAGTAGATCTCCAGATCTGGCTACAGATCTGGCAATTCTATGAAAACAGAGAAAAGAAAGAGAGTTTTTCTGTCACTAGATCTAATTCTACAAAACTGAAATGAAACTAAACTAAATGATGGAGGAAGATGGATGGACAAATAAAGATCAAATTATGAGAAATAGGCAGCCAGGACCTAGTTTTTATTACAAAATAGATCAAGATCTGAGGATATGCAACCATCCCTCAACTGGCTATAAGCATAGCTGCAGGGTAGAAGGCTCCACTCCAAATCACAAGATCCACTTGGTCTTAAGGCTATGATTTGTCTACTTTAATGGTCACAGATCAACCTATAGACTTTATCGAATCCATGGATTTGCAGCAGACGAATCCAATTGGAGCCCGAGCTTGGACTAATCTTAAGGTTATGATCTGTCCACTTTAATGGTCACAGACCATCCTAGGGATCTCCTCCAAATCTAAAGCATCAATCAGAACAATTAAAACTATCATAGATGCTACAATTCCAAGGTCACAGACTCAGGAAATTACAGACATGTCAAACCCAAGGAAATCAGATGGTCATCAAGAGATCTACCAGTTAAGTGGGTGAGCTGATTAACAAACTCCTCTACACAAATCCGATCGAGAATCTAATGGGACCACAAGATCTTTAGATCTAACTAAGCTTTAAAATTGACAATTTATTGCTTCAAACAAAACCACTTACAATAAACTTGTTTCCAAATCTGTAGTCTGTGCATTGATCCAGATTTCTTCATATCGAAATTACAATTACAAACTAGATCTGAGCTACTATCTAGATCTAATCCAGCATGCTGGATTAGAGAGAGAAGGGGGAAGAGAAAAAAAAAAAAAAAAACCTAAACTAAACCTAAATGAGCTAAGGAGAACTCAGGCTATTCCTTTGTTCCTACGTTCCTTGCTGAAGAAAAACGACAAAAAGATAGGTATTTACACATATGCATTGATCCTTGTGCCTTGGGTTTCAGCCAATCAGAGAGCAGAGATGGATCCCTTCTATTGTGCTTCAGTTGCATTCCCGCCAAAAATTAGCTCCTACCCATGTGCAACATTTTTTGTGCATTGGAGTTCCCAATTTGCCCTTGTTTAGCTACAAATACTCAGCTACTCAACTCTATACTTGCTGTCCGCAAAGTGGACCCAAGCTGCCCCTTTTTCCAGTTGCACACCTCAAGTGGTCGCCCACACAATAATCATCCTTGCTGCCCAAAAAATAGGTTCTAATTTGCAGTCCAAAGAACCCTTCGACAGGTTGCAATGGAGGCTGAAACAAGAAGTATATATATATATATAACTACAGCTGTGTTTAAGACGCCAGGTGTGAGGGATTTTTCGAGAATTCGATGGTTGGATAGGATCTTGACTGCATCTCGACAGGTTTGGGGTAAGCTGGAGGTTGGGCTTCGAGACAGGTTGAGATATTTAAGCGGTAAAAGGCTGCTATGGTCTGGTTTCAAGAAGCATATATATATAAATGCATATGCAGCTGCACATAAGACGCCTTATTTGAGGTTCTTTCTGAGAAATCGACCGTTGGATAGGATCTTGGCTGCACATAAGCCAATTGGAGAAAGCCGGAGGTTGGGCATTTCAACGGATTGAGATATCTCGGCGGTCAACGGGCTTTATGGGCTGGATTGCAGTTGAAACTTGCATGCAGGTTTGCTAGAAGGCTGCTGTTGTTTGTAGTATTCGAGTGGTTTGAAGGTGGAGCTGCAGCTGCTTTAAATTGAACCAATCGATAGGTTGAAGATGGCTGGGGAGGATCCTTTCGATAGGATTGAAGGCTTTGCATGGAGATGCTGTCGATAGATTGGAGTTTTAACTAGTCAACAGGTTGGAGGATAGGGCTGCAACTCAAGTTGTCGAGAGGATGAATGTTTGGGAGCTGGGAGTGCTCGACAGGTTTAAAGCTTTGAAGGCTACATTCTTCGACAGGTTGGCTGGGGGTTTTAGCTGCACTATTTGATAGGCTGTAGCTGGTGAGGAGCTCCACTTCGATAGGATCAGGCTGCAGTTTTGTAGTATTCGATGGTTGGATAGCTGCTGCAATTCGATAGGTTACTGTTTTGAGCAAAGAACCATTCGACAGGATGAAGTTTCAGCTGCCTAAACCGATCGACAGGATCATTCCAGCATTTCAATAGGTTCCATGTGCTGCTTCTACTTGCTTTTCGACAGGTTTGGTTTTACATGATAGCCTGCTGATCGAGAGGTTTAGTGAAGGGTGTAACCTGTTAGTCGATAGGTGCTGAAAGGGGAGCTTCGAGAGGATGCATGGGAGATGGAGCACAAGGTCTCGTGAGGATCTGAAGCTATTTGCTGAGCTAATCAATAGGATCTAATGATAGGGAGCTGCTGCTGCCAATAAACCATTCAATCGATCCTGCACCAGCACTCGATAGGATCAGGGTCTCAATCGGCAAGCTACTGCTCCCGCACCTCGGCTCTTGACAGGTCCCATTGCTGCTTGGCTTGAGTCCCCATCCTGCTGCACACATGGCTGCTGTATATTCCAACTGCTCCTTCATTTTCCGGCAAGTGCAGCTGCAGGAGCTGCTCAAGCAAATTTTTCTACTATTGGTTTGACAAGTTGAAGGGTGCAACTGCAAAGGAGATGAAGAGTATCCACTCGAGAGGTCGATGGACTACTGGTGCAACTTGACAGGTGGCTTATGATGCTGAAACTAAGTGCACTTCCATTTACTAGGCGTGCTGACCCAGCCATTTAATGGGAACAAGGTCCACTGCTGAAGCTCTTCTTTAGCTCAAATGCTTACTTCGTTTCAGTTGCATTGCTATACCCATAGGACCATCGTTGCATTTTAGAAGTCACTACTAGCATATGTCAAAGTAGTTGCTGGATTGCAAAATTCCTCTAAATGACATTTTTTAATGGAAAACTGCACTAAGGATGTAAATCCTTCCTTGCTGCAAAACATCACTAAAAACAATTATTAAACACTCTAGGTCCTAGCAAAAGCAGGGTTTAAAGGGGTAGAAAGTGGCAAAAATCAGTGCTTAACAATCATATATGGCAGAAGAAAATCACCAATTCTATATAGATATAGCAAGACAAATGACGATTTTGTCCATATGCAAACCATAAGTCTAACAGTACCGAAACGAACCACTAGTGATGGCCAACCATCACCAAAATAGTGGTTCATGGCATTAATTACATTTCATGAATCCATTGTTCTAAACTAAATATAAAGGCTTGACATACCAAGCCTCAGTCACCAAACCTTAAAAGAAAAACACTCTAAGTCTCCTAAGGGAAGTAATCCTCTGGCAGAGGATCTGATTCCTCCTCTAGAATATAATCTGGATCTTCCTTTCGGCCAGACTCCTCAATCCCTAGATCCACATCTATACCTGTAATGTATAGTTAAAGGATGAGCTAACAGTATAAGCTCAGTAGTGAAATTATCAATAACATTCATATCATATTTCAAGCATAGACTTAATAATTTGATTTCGAGGCACATATCATATCTCACGAGAACTGACTTTTCAAAATGCAGGAATCGCACAAAAACACGTTTAAATTACACATTTTTCACACACACTTCTTATTCTTAACACAATTCTCGTTTCACACTTATTTCAGATTTTACTACATGCTTTCCATATCTTATGAATGACTTAAAACATAACTTAAAGTCCACTTTCAAGCGTATATAGCATTGGAAGCCACATAGATCTGATGGGAATCCCAACTATCATCATTCAATGAACACTTAACACGAGATGTCAAGCCTCTGAGCTACGTTAACAGAGTTGCTTGCCTAAATACCAAGCCCCTGAGCTACGTTAGTAGGGTCACTTGTGCCACTTGAAAGTCACCGTGGGCTGGTGTAAATTGTATGGATATCCCGCCATACCGGTCATAGTCTAGGATTTGTTTCGCGTGAACCTTAAATCATCATGCAAGTTTTAACCTATAGTTTAACACTGTGTATTGTGATAATTATATAACTAGATTTTGAGGTCTTACAGATTTTACATTCGGAGTTCATGCCCACACACGTGCTTATCATGTTTCAGAGTTCACACACACACACACACACGTGCTTATCATGTTTTAGAGTTCACAGACACACACACACACGTGCTTATCATATTTTTGAAGTTCACACACACACATGCTTATTGAACTTATAATATCACACTTTCCATACATATCACAACACATGTAAGGTTATTGAATTTCCCTACCTCACGGTCCACGAAGCACCTTAATCATGCAAAAAGGAGTGAATATCTTCACGTACATATCTAATTCATACCTGCATTCCAATGTATTGAAGGATCACTAACTGGTGCTTAAAGGATTACACACATTAAATATTTAAAATTTTTTTGAAGAAAAATCCAAAATAGCCCAAAGTTGCTCAGTCGCGCGCGAGTTCTAAGGTCACGCGAGCGAGTCACATGGCACATCTCCGTTGCACGAGCCCACTTGAGGGATTGAGTTCTCCTAATTCCTCTCATTCTTACAGCCTGAGATAGTCGTGCACGCGAGTTCCAAGGTCACGCAAGTGACTTCTCATGGGCAGACTCAGTCGCACGAGCGACTGCTCACTTGTGATTTTCACTCCTACTCTGATGTTCATCTCACGCGGGCGAGACTCAAGGTCGCGTGAGCGACTTTTGAGATTTCAACATTTATTTCTAAAATTCGATTTCCTTTTCTTTCTTTTCTTACCCTTTGTTAATTCTACATCAATAACTAAACTTCTAAGGCATTAAATGCTGATTCAAGCTATAACTAATCCATCAAAAATTCAAGAGATCTCACCTTTTCTCACGGATTCAATGAGGGAATGGGCGCATCTGTCAAAGCTTCTTCCTCATGAATCAGAAGGGTTTGAGAACCACCCTCTTGCGCCTGTGTCGCAATGTATACGAAGATGACTCCCCTCTAGTACCCACCAACAGCCTCGATTTCCCATGCGAATACGGGCACAACTCAGGGTTTTCTTCTAAAGGGTTTCCTAATAGAAGTGTTAATCTCTGAAAAGTACCACTTTTCATCTCTTCACCTGGTCTTTGATGGACCTTTGAGCATGATAAGAATGAATTCTATGTGTGCTTTTGTAGATAACATCAAAATAAGAGCTTAATGCAGCAATCCCACATTTTCAAGCCCAAAAGAATGCATTTTAGTTCAAGCTGTGGAGTTGTTGGGTAGACATTGAAGGCACCATAGTGGTTCACACCATTAGGGAAATTAGGCACACCATTGGGGCCATTGGGCATCCTATGGTGGGCCTAGGAAGTCTAATAGATGGAGAAAGTATGGAGCCAGGTAGTGGAGATGGCTGCAGCAGGCATAACACAGCAGCAGAGGAGCAAAGAGTGACCTCGTGTGGATCTCGCGAGGTTCACTTTATTCAGAATAGGCCCACACGTAGATCTCACGTGGTTCCTATGAACCATGGTGGCAGCAGTCGTGCAAATCTCATGCGGGTCAGTGGCAAAAGAGCTTCAGAGAGCGACCTTGCGAGGTTCAGACATCCCAGATAGCCAGTGGCTCGTGTTCTCAACTCCCAGCCTTCCTATTTCAATGCTCAGGGATAGTTTGGACATTTCACACTTCTAGGGCACACCTCTCAAGGTTCCCATCTGTCCCACACATCCTGAGGTAATCCAAGGGCCACAAAGGTGCCACGAAATCAACTCAAAAGCATTATCAAATCTGATTGGCTATTGCATATTAGGGTTTCAAGGGTTGCATATATAAAGCATTGTTATCTATTTGTAAACTATCCAGGAATAGCTTGAGATTTGAGCTAGGATTTCCAACGCTCACCTAGGGTTTAGTTTCCTTTTCCTTTTACCATTTTCTTCTCCCTTAGCCCAACCTTTGTTGGCTATGTTTTATGTAATAGTTAGTTTATTGTCAGTTTTGTAATGGGTTTTGCTTGAAATAGAGGGAGCTGTTTTGGGAGTTGCACAGACTGTTGCCTTGAGGGCAAAGCATTGTAAGTTTTTTTCATTCAATATAATGTCATTTTTAATGTCCATTAAATATATTGCTTTTTCTATGTGTCTAGCATAGTGTTCTTTCCCCTTTATTTCCCACATAGGATTTATAGATTTGATGCTCCCATGGAAGCTTGAGCTTGTAGCCCTGTAACCATGGTGGCAGCAGTGATATTCATGTTCTATCTCATCATTCGTGGGTAAGGCAACCATTAGGATAGTCTGTGACCATTTGAGTGGACAGACTATAGCCTTAAGGCAGGTCTTGGTCACAGATCTGAGAGGGATTCTCTTTCTCTGCACTTGAGCTTATAGCCTAGTGAGAGATTGTGTAGAGCCAAATTCTACTCTATTTGTATCACCATCATCAATGTGTAGATATGAGTTTTTATAGATATTGCAGACTTTTGAGCTGGGTCATTGTAGGCCATTTGTAGCAATGACCAGCTGAATCTAAGTCCCCATTCAACATGGGATCTCTTGTGGTTCCCACTTGAGTTTCAAGGTCAGTTTGCTCCTATGGATGCATGAGCTTGTAGCCTTGCAAATATAGTGTCTGTAATGGTATTCATGACTGATTTAATTCATTGGATAGAGAAAATCTCTGAGGATAGTCTGTGACTATTTAAGTGGACAGATTATAGCCCTAAGATCAATCCATTCCTTTAGATTATGTTAGATTTCTGATTTAATTAATGTGATTTGACCATCTCCCTTGGATAGTCTTTGACCATTTTAAGTAGAAAGATTATAGCGTTAAGAGCAATCAAAATGACATGGGTTGAGTCGGATTCTTCTACCTTGTAGATGTGCTTGTAGCCGTCTAAAGGATTGCTACAGATTCATGCCTAACACTGAGTTGCATAACTGATTTACTCCTAACTGTCTACTTCTCTATCTTTTATCTTTATTTTACCACACATTATCATTCTTCTTTATCCCTTTCTATCAATGTAGTTTTATTCCTGTTCTTTTAGTTTTTAGTATAGCTTAGTGACACTTAAGCACCCTCTCTTTACCTTACTTTCTAGTTAGGTTTAGAGTTGCCAGATCTATAGCTATATCTGGAGACTACAATACAACCCTTGAGGTTTCAGACCATCACTCCCTGTGGGATAAACTCTTACTTTCAAAACTTGCTACAATAGGCCTTGGATCTTGCAGGTCTATGAGTTTGGTTTTGTGCTTGTGTTCACCCATTTTTTATTTCATTTTGTTTTGTTTTTGTTATCATTTTATGTGATTCTTGATGTGATTATTAATTGTGATGTTTTACTCGCAAGCGCACAAATCAGATTGTAGATAGTGGGTGCAGAGTACGAGATCGTTCCCACGAGGACTATTTTAGAAGATCTAAAAAGATGAGACAGTAATTCAAAAAATCTATCAAGAATTAACAGTACCCTACCAATATTATGATTTAGGCGGTTTTATGAGATGATAATTACTAACTACAAAAGAAAACTTAATTGATAATTCAAAAATAAAGGTAAAGATGAAGATACTAAATCCTCTCATCTTTGGTTTGTTCTTCCCATAATACAAATCTAAGGATTAAACTATGAGATATACCATTGAAATGCATCTTTTATGGAAGATAAATGGTCAAAAATCGGATAAGTTCCACATTGCATCCCTATAATCCGAACTTAATTTCAGAGATGATTTCCATATATAGATCTCGGATCAAGGGCATGACTCGGCACACTTGATCTCAGATTTTAAATAAAAATCATCCCCAAAGTGGGTAAAAATTCCAATAAGAATACCACCATAGATCTGAGATTAAGGGCATGACTCGGCACACTTGATTTTAAATTAGGGAGTAAATAAGATCAAATTACCATTACTGATCCAAGATCCAAGGCATGACTTGGCACACTCGATCCTAGATCGTAATCATAAGTAAATCTACACGATAAAAATAAAAAGATCATATAACAATGATTGGGATAAAATTACCGTTATAGATCTGAGATCCAGGGCATGACTCGGCACACTCGATCTCAGTTAGTAGCGAAAATTTTATCCATTTATGATAGCATAACAACCATAAAATAAGATCTCATATTTTAATCCTAGATTCATATTATTAGAAGTACATCCCTCGAATGGGAATCATTAGATCCCCATCCCTAAGAAATTAGCCACACATGTTGTAATTAAATGACATAAATAAATAATAACTGAAAAATAACATTAATCTAATTAATTAAAAATACCTCAACTTTCAATAGGAATTCTTTGATCCAAGCTTGATCCACAAGTGTAATGATCTTTAGAAATGAAATTGAAAATGCTCTCTACTAATATTTAAATTTAAACTAGGAATCAATTGAATAAAAACAATATTCTTGAAGAAAGGAATGCTAAAAAGGTTAAAGGAACAAAGCTCTCAAAAAGAATAAAAAATCTCTATCTCTACGTGTGTAAAAAAATTAAAACTCTAATCCAGCTCTCGAGTTGTTGGTTTGGCTTTAAATACTCTCCAAGTCGCGTAGGTTTCCTGGCTCGAAAAGTCAGGGTCGATTAATTGACCTTATAGGGTCGATGCATCGACCCTCCTAAAAATCTGCACTACAGAGTCACTTCTGTTTCAAACTTCTTTGCTTACCTCGATTAATCGAGTGTAAGGTCGATTAATCGACCTCCTATAATTTTTCAACCAAAAAGGTACTTTTTGTGCCAGACTCCGTCACTTTCCTCGATTAATCGAGTGTAAGGTCGATTAATCGACCTTCCCAGATTTTCGTGAACTTCCGCCCAACTTTGCATCAGACACTGCCTCGATATATCGACCATAACTATCTACTCCGAATTCAGATTGACATGATTCTTATGGCATTGGAAATATGACAGAAAGCCCTACAACTTTTATGTTTTAGAAAGTTCATAAATCTGACGTCTTGAAGGTCCAAATTAAGCTGCAAGTTGTACTAAGTTCTCGATGACCCAAGGTTAAAGTGTTTTGACATTATTTTCGGAATTCTTGGGCTGTTTTATGCACTTGGATTGTATTTGCCTGTAACACTTCAAATCTAGTAATTCTCATCAGATAGCCTTCATCGGATGGCTAAATGTATGTATTTAGGGGTGAAATATCATCATATTTCACTACTCATCACACCCCCAAACCTACACTTTGCTAGTCCTTGAGCAAAACAAACTAAAGAAAATAAATGTCACTTTCGTACGGAGCACGATTACACTTAGCCTGTGCAACAAGCCTTTAAACCCCTAGGTGATCCCTAGTGGAGGAGTTGTGTCTCCTGAGGGTTTACAGTGAAGTTACCCACAAACTTTCAAAAATTTCAAACCATCGAAAAAATTGAGTTTTCAAAACATGATTTTTGTAACATATAAACCATTCAAAAACAAAAACATTAATTGCTTCAATATGTGAATTATCAATCTTAAATATTAATATCATATCAATCATGCTAGTGTCCATTCAAATTAATCTAATGCTCAAATTGTTAGATAACTCATCCATTCATGCCTAAACGTGAAGTGTGTGCATACCCAAACCAAGATTCATCCATCTAAGAACTAGTCCAAACGGGAAACCATCGGATCTGTTATTTCGACTCAATCCTCACTTTAAGTATACTCTTGAAATATAAACACTTCGATGATGGGTAAGTTTTCGCACACATGTGAGAGATCAATACAAAGTAAGCAAAAAGGTCTCACATGATAAATGAAACACGATGCAATTAATGAACAAAAATAATTCTTATAAGAAGATACTTGTATATCCTCTGCATGTCATATCAAGTGCCATAAGTATCACATATTTACTCTCCACAAGGCAGTTACCAATGCAAGATTGGATCATGAAGGTCTTTTGTAGGGTTGTAATGGGGCTTAGGAAAGGGTAAGAAAGAATTGGAAGTTGGGATTCAAAATTTTTGAGCAATTGGAAAAGGAACTAACTTTGGATTTTTCTATTTCTTCTCTTTTTCTTTTCTAATCTTTCGCTATCTTTTCTCAATATTTTTCCATTTTTCTCAACTTTCTTTTCCTTTCTCACTCCTTTTTCTTCTTTTGAATTTCATTTTCTTGAAGCACCTCATATTTTTTATTATTTTTCACAGTTTTCTTTTTCTTTTTCTCCCCCCTTTTTTTATATTTTTGCCATACACTCTCAGTAAACACCACAACTCGGTATCTCTCCACTTACTCTATTTTCGTTCATTCTCATCCCTCGTTCCTAATTTCTCAGAAATAAGAAGGGTAAAGCTGAATTTTCAGAAATGGTGAAGGGTTAAAGGTTAATGTGACTCATAAAAGAATGTGTAAAGGTAAATTTTTTAATAGGCTCAAAGGGGTACTAGAAGGATAAATTTATTTGAGGTGGGGCATTTTAAGCACAAACGAGCCAAAGATGGCCTTCAATCATGTCCTTAAAAGATAGTAACCTTGCCTATTTGTCTTGAGTAGATATACAGTACGCTCTAACACAGTAATATGAATTTGATTACATGCAAAGTCACAAGCCAAAGTGAAGTGTATGAGATCATGCAAAATAATTCGTATTCGAAGAAAAACTTCGAGTTTATGTATCCACTCATCAATGACGGGAAATTAGCTCTAAAGCTCACCGGGTTTAGTCTCCACTAAGAACCTAAGATTCAACGTTCAAAACAGTTCATCGATTTCTAAGTCTTTGCTTGGTATAAGTGTAAAAAATTAATATCTAAGCATGAATTTCAGAGTCATCCACAAAATATCACATTAAGTTTCATCATTCTAGATACAAGTAATCAAAATATGACATCAATATTCTCAAGATTAAATTCACATGCATCATCAACTAAAGTTTGAAAACTATCACAAAATAATGTGGGTGATGGCTCCAAATAAATATATATATATTAAATTTTTTTTTTTTTTTTTGTACTACTATTGATTAATTGACTTGAAGAAGTCGATTGATCGAGAGTGGATGGTCGATTAATCTACCTTCATTGTCGATTGATTGAGATTTTTTTTTTTTTTTTCAATAGAAAATAAGTGATGAAAGATAGATAACCATACATACCCCCAAACTGAAAAATGACAATGTCCTCATTGATTGAAATAGGTATTGCACCCCAGATCTGTTGAAAAGTACCTCAACACAAAGATCAGGGGCAGAGAATATGCGCATCAAATTGGAACATGACCAAAAATTTATTGAAGGTAATGTGGCTACACTAATTAGGGAGTTAAAAACAACCTAAACTAAATGAAAAACTAATATTCTAGAACTAAACATACGAAATAATGAAATTCTAAATCCTAAAGTAACAATTTTTATTTTTATTTTATTTTATTTTATATATATTTTTTTGTGTGACAAAATTGGGTTGCCTCTCAATGAGCGCTAGTTTAATGTCGATAGCTCGACCATATGAATTTCTCAGTCAGGGTGAGCCATTGGATCACTCAAGGAAAGAGTGTCAGGGAATGCAATTGCATCCTCGAGGAACGGTTTTAACCTTTGACCATTAACTCGAAAAACATTCTCGTATCTCGGATTGATGACATCAACTGCCCCATTGGGGAATATTCGAGAGATTTTGAATGGACCACTCCAACGGGTTTTTAGTTTCCCTGAAAATTGGTGAAGTCGAGAATTATATAGTAGAACTTGTTGACCAACAACAAAAGATTTATGTAGAATAGATTGATCATGAACCCATTTCATACGGTCCTTGTACGATTTAGCACAGTCATATGTGTCAGCACGGATTTCTTCCAATTCATTTATTTTCAAACCCCTCTGGGTGCCAGATTTCAGGTGATCAAAATTCAATGACTTAATGGCCCAAAATGCTCGATGTTCCAGTTCAGCCGGGAGGTGACAACCTTTACCAAAAACCAACCGATAAGGCGACATGCCAATCGGAGTTTTAAAAGCAGTTCGATACGCCCACAATGTGTCATTCAGTTTTAGCGACCAATCTTTACGGTTTGGATGGATTGTCTTCTTTAAAATCCGCTTAAGTTTCCGATTAGAGACTTCAACTTGGCCACTTGTCTGAGGATGGTATGGTGTATCAACTTTATGTGTGACACCATATTTCTTCATTAATTGGGTAAACACTTTATTGTAAAAGTGCTTTTCACCATCACTGATTATCGCCTTTGGAATACCAAAACATGAAAACACTTGATCCTTTAGGAATTTGATTACTACTTTGTGATCATTCATTTTACATGCCACAGCCTCAACCCATTTTGAGACATAATCAACCCCGACGAAGATGAACATATTTCCAAACGACTTTGGAAAAGGACCCATAAAATCGATCCCCCAAACATCAAACAATTCAACTTCTAAAATTGGATTCAGCGGCATCATGTTGCGCTTTGAGATCCGACCCAGCATTTGACAATTGTGACAAGATTTGCAATGCTGATGACAATCTTTAAAGATTGTCGGCCAGTAAAAAATACTTTGGAGGATCTTTATTGTAGTCTTCTTGGAACTAAAGTGACCTCCACAAGCTAACTCATGACAGAACGAGATGATCTGTGGTTGCTCAGATTCAGGAATACATTTTCGTATGAATTGATCGAGATAATATTTGAATAAATATGGATCTTCGAAAAAGTAGTGTTTCACCCGAGCTAAGAAAATGGATTTCTCATTCTTAGACCATTGGTGAGGTAATTGCTCGGTGACTAGGTAATTGACAAGATCTGCATACCAAGGTGGGCAATCAATCCCGAACAACTGTTCATTCGGGAAGTGCTCCAAGATCTGAACAGGGTCGTCAGATTTGTTAATAATAATTCTTAACAAGTGATCTGCCACCACATATTCTGAGCCTTTCTTGTCTTTGATTTCCAAGTCGAACTCTTGCAACAACAAGATCCATCTGATTAAGCGTGCTTTAGCATCTTTCTTAGCGAATAGATAACGCAGAGCAGCGTGATCTGTAAATACCACGACCTTAGACCCTAATAAATAGGATCAAAATTTAGCCAATGCGAAAACTACTGCCAAAAGTTCCTTTTCGGTGGTCGAGTAGTTCAACTAGGCATCATTGAGAGTGCGACTCATATAGTAGATTACATGTGGTAATTTTTCTATTTGCTGTCCCAGAACAGCTCCAATTGCATAATCAGAGGCGTCGCACCTGATTTCGAACGGGAAGTCCCAGTTCGAAGATTAAATTATCGGAGCTTTTATCAATTCAGCCTTAATGGTTTCAAAGGCTTGCAAACATTTATCGTCGAAGAGGAATGGGACATCCTTTGAAAGTAAGTTGCATAGTGGTCGCGCTATCTTGCTGAAATCTTTAATAAAACGCTGATAAAAACTGGTGTGTCCCAAAAAAGATCTGATTTCCTTAACTGTTCTCAGTGGTGGGAGATTGGTAATTAAATCAACTTTAGCGTTATCGACCTCGATACCCTAGGACGATATGATGTGTCTCAAAACAATGCCATCTTTAACCATGAAGTGACATTTTTCCCAGTTAAGAATAAGGTTCTTCTCCTGGCATTGTGCAAGCACTAGCGACAAATGATTCAAACATTCAGCAAAAATTTTTCCATGGATCGAGAAGTCGTCCATGAAAACTTCGAGGAATCGTTCGACCATATCTGAAAAAATACTCAACATATATCTTTAGAATGTAGCTGGTACATTACAAAGCCCAAACGACATTCATCGGTAGGAGAAAGTACCAAAAGGGAATGTGAATGTGGTTTTCTCTTTATCCTCAGGTGCAATGACTATTTAGTTATAACCGGAATAGCCATCGAGGAAGCAATAGTAATCATGCCCGACCAGTCTTTCTAACATCCGATCGATAAATGGGAGTGGAAAGTGATCTTTTCTTGTCATCAAATTTAACTTCTGATCATCGATACACACTCTCCAACTTGTTTGAAATTTTGTAGGAATTAGTTCGTTGTCCTCTGTAGACACCCAAATTCGGCCCAAGGCCTGATCAGTCTGTACTCCGAGAGAGATATACCCCTGTGCTTCCGATGGCACCTTGAACCCTTAAGAACCAACCCAAACCTTTAGGAATCACCCTGAACCCATTAGAACCATTCCCTTAATCACCCCTAAACCCTAGGATCCCTTCCCAGACTCAACTTAAACCCTTCTGAGCAATTGATGGGAGGAGAGCTACAAAATTTTATATTAACCATTTCTAAGGAGGAACCCCATACCGTTGGAAGGAGGACTTCTCCAGCTTTCCAGCAAGCCAAAGATTACCCAATTTGGAGTTATGGTTCGAAAGTTATGGCCAATTGAAGTTTCACATAAAATCATAACTTTTGCTCAGGCGTATGTATTAGATACGCCCAGCAAATTTGGCCCCATTTTGGTCAGGTGTATATATTATATACACTTGGGATTTTTGGGCCAAATTTGGTTGGGTGTATATAATACATACGCCTAACATAGGTAGGGCCCACCACGGACACCCACCTTCTCAGGTCTCCTCTGGTTTTCATGAAAATCAATGTACATAAATTGGGCGTATGTAATATATACGCCAAGCTTAGCTATAGTAACCGTCATCAAATGCTCAAATTTCCTCCATCTGGTTTGACCTTTTGACAATCCCCTTGGTTGAGGTGGGTGTCTTAAGATTGGTTGCACCCCCTTTGAGCTTATATGCAACCCTTGAGTCACTCATGGTCTCACCCCATCATCTGCCATTGAAACCAGTTCCCCAAACCCCTAGGACCCTAAAAACCTAGAAAACCTTAGATGGAGGATTACCTAATTGCTAAACCAATTAGCTCTTAAGTAATCCTCTAACCCACCTCTTCTCTATAAATAGAGAGGCACCCCCTCTTCCCAAAAGGATTGAAAAATTAAGGTTGAAAGCTAAGCTTAAGAGAGAGAGCCCTAGTGAGAGAAAAATATATATTATTTTGCATTCTTCAACCAGAATTCCAGCATGCTTAGTTCACCCCTTTCAACCCATTTCAACCATTAGATCACCCCTTTTTTAGTCAAGCTTTGTCCCTGGCTTCATCCTGCACTTCCTATCTATCAAATCCTAGCATTAGAACCTATTCCCTTACCGTTTAAGCCATATAAAGCCATCGAAAGCATGCCGAAGCAAAGATCTTCCACAGTGCAATAAGGGCCCGTGAGCTCCAGCTCACCCCTCTCTTCCTCTACCTTCTTGGTGTTTCCTCCGTCCAAGGATTCAAGCTGTTACGCCGCCGAAATTTCGGTTTGGCTCAAAACTTGGTAGGACCTTATTTTCTTCGGGCAAGGGGAAGCTCCGCCAATTTGTTTGTTTATTTTTGCCATAGATAGAGATCACTACGTGCGGGTTGATCGGGTGCCTAAACCCTTCTTGATGGATAACCGAAGCCCCTACCCTAGATCCTTTGGCAAAGACCGGTAAATCAGAGTCATATTTAGCACTTCGGTGCACAAAATATTGATTTAAAGGTTTCCCGGGTCACCAAAAGCTCTAGGTAGCGACTCTACATTTCATTCCATCGCGAGAGCATCGCTGCGACGGGTTCGAGAGAATCTATGGTTGCACAGATGGCGACTCTGCTGGGGATATCACCTTACCGCTTCCCCTCTTGTTGGCTTTTTTTTAATCTTTACTAACCATTACTATTTTTTCTAATTTTCTGCTGTTTTTCCTTCATTTTTGTTGTTTTTACTAACATACTTTCCCCTACGTTTTGGCTTTAAATTTCAGTACTTTTACCTAGTCCTTTGACTGGCACCTTTTTTTCATTTACCCCTATGTTTCGGCTTTAAATTTCAGCAATTTTTGCCTAGTCAATTGACTGACACCTTTTTTACTTACCCCTACGTTTTGGCTCTAAATTTCAGCAATTTTTGCCTAGTCACTTGACTGGCACCTTTTTACTTACCCCTACGTTTCGGCTTTGAATTTCAGCAATTTTCACCTAGTCACTTGACTGGCACCTTTCTTACTTACCTTTATGATTCAGTTTAAATTTCAGTACTTTATATTTTCCGCCTAGTCGCTTGACTGGCCCCATCATTTTTTTAACTTCTTGTCATATCCTAACAGTGGACGCCGGCCCGTTGAGGCGGCACGGGCTTGTCATCCCTGACCCGAATTTGGACTTAAATTCACTCCCCTTTAAAAATCTGTAATTAAAAGTGAACCAACAGTGTGGGGACATAATCAAATCTGTTTTTGCGTATTTTGGGTAGTTTTTCAGGGGGTTTAGGCACAAATATAACTTACCCGATTCCCAGTAAGGTGGCAGCCCTAGTGGTGATGATCCTGAAAAGAACCACCCCTTCCAGTACTTAAGAAGGCGCTTGCGCCAGAGGTATATCGGTTGGGTTGCCAATTTCGATCAAGCCGTAAAACCCGCAATGGTGAGAGCGTAGACAACCTGAATTCAGCCGTGTATCCCTAGGAAGCGGAACGGAGTGACCCGATAACATACACAGCAGTCCCCGGGAGCATCCCTCCCAGAAAACCAGTTCCAAAGACTCATTGTGGGCTTGCTGTTCACTGTCAAACAAAGCTGGAAGAACAGTTTTTGCCAGACGTATATATTAAATACTCCCGGCAAAAAATCCCCAGAAATACTCAGGCGTATATAATATATACACCCAGCCAAAATCCCCAGATTTAAGCCAGGCGTATATAATACATACGCCCAGCCAAATTTGCTAGTTTTGGTCAGGCGTATATAATACATACGCCTAGTATAAACTGGGTTCAGGCAGCCCGATCTGAGGCCCAATCCACCACCCAAGTTCCCCGATTAGTGGTATTAGTATCCACAGTAGCTTCCCGCATTCTGTAACGCCCAATATGCCCCCGCCCAGTCAAAAGAAAGCGACTTCTCATTGATTTGCTCCGGGGGATCGGGTCGTTTGCATGGTTTCCCTCACCTTCAATAGAACGAAAGGGTTCCCTTTCGCTTCTTCCGAAGTGTGTCGGATCCCGCCGTGGGACCTACTAAAGGTACATATATCACCCGAGACGGGAAATTTTCTAGGGCACTTGATCATCATTCATTTAAATAGGGGAGATAATTTTCATTTGAAAAATCCAAAAATATATATATATATAGAAAAATAAAAAATCCGTATATACGTATACTTTCGGTGTGACAGTCACTACGGCGACCTCAAACCCAACCCGTAGAAGGAGAACTAGGAAAGTATTCGGCCCTTACCCAAGACATCGATGCAACACTCGTCAGCGGATCATGTCGAGTGCCGATACATCCTCGCCATCATCCCCATCCCATTCCCATATAGGAGAAGACCCGATCTTCAACACCTTCACCCAAACCCGATTCGATGTCACGGGTCCATTTGGGGCACCCGTGTTCGCATCCACCCCATCTCCCACCCTTACATTTTCCTAACATACCCCCATCTCATCCCCTACTGAAACCCTCATTTACCAACCGACCCATACATCCCCATCTCTCATCCATACACCCTTACAACACCCCCCTACTCCTAAAGACCCCATAGGGAGCCCCGTCCCCCGCCTACCTCCCAAGTCCCATCTACCTCATCATCCATGCCCCCTACATCCTATATCCCATCCACCTCATCTCACATGCCTTCCACATCACTTGGCCCATCCACATCCCAACATACCCCCCCATTTACCCAGGTCATGCCCAACTTTTCCCAGGGTATGACCAGTAACCCACCATCTTCCATAGCCATACATCCATACCCTCCAAGCATAATCACCCATACCCCCCATACCCGGGTCATGCCCAATTTCACCCGACCCCTTCCATCCGTGAATGGTCCGCCACCCTCTAATCTCACACCTAAATCCATGTCCTCAATGGAAGACATGAGAATGATGTATGCCTTATGGGCTACCTCTCAGAGCCCTACATTCCAAACCCCACATCTAGGTCTCTAAAACCTCCATACCCCATTCCCTCACCACCATGCCCAACCACCCATCATTCATACCGTCCAAGATCCCCCACCTCAATTTTAGGCCCAGGCCCAAGCCCAATAGGCCCAAGCCCACTCATCTCAGGCCCAAACCCACACAAATCCATGGGCCCAAGCCCAAATGTCTTTAGAACCATGGGCCCAAGCCCACTCTCAAACCCAAGCTCAGGCCCAGGCCTAAGCCCACCAGACCCATCAGACCCAGGCCTAAAATCCTCAAGGCCCATGGGCCAAAATCCATCAGCCTCGGACCCAGGCCGAAAACCCTCAAGGCCCATGGGCCCAAGCCCAAACCCACCAGGGCCCTTGGAGCCAAACCTATCAAACCTAGGCCTAAGGCCCATCACCCCACACCTAATAACCACATGGCCCATTAGCCCAAACCGAACAGGGCCCATTGGCCCAAAATCATACCAACCCTCACATCCAGGCCCAAGGCCCATCAACCCAAGCTTTCTAAAATCATCAAGCCCAAATTCATCAAACCCAAGGACCATCAACCCAAGCTTTCCAAAATCATCAAGCCCAAATCCATCAAACCCAAGGCCCGTCCACCCCTTACCCCTTCACCAGTACCCTTCATTCACCTATACCCCTTATGCCCCCATCTCACCTCCAACGGAAAATCCAATCCACTCCATTCCTCAAAACCACACCTACAGCATCCCGCCACTCCAACCACACCCCCAGAATGGGCACCCAGCTCAGCACATCATTCATCCACAAACCACTCATCCATTCACTCCTTCCCATCCCCTACAAGCCTTGTGGCCCCACCAGGTCATCCAACCCATCACCCCCAAGTCCAAACAGCGGACCTCACCCCTCACCAGTACAATGATCAACAGTATGAGGAGGATGAGATCCACAATAGTGGAGGAGCTGGCCCCTGGGCCCACCATCGTCACACCTGTGTGAACAAAATCGGGGAGGCAACTCTGACCTCAAAAGAATCAGAGCGAAGAATGATAGACAGGATGTATAGAATCTGAGATGAAGATGGGAGGGGTAGAACTGCATTCGATAGATTTTTCAGACTTTGTCTATTCTAGAATGTCCCCCTGCCACAGAAATTTAAGATGTCATCGTTTGATAAATATAATGGCACTAACAACCTCATCGCCTACTTAAAATCTTACTGTGGGGATATGTGCCAGTACGGCGGAGATGAATGACTCCTCATCAAAGTGTTCCAAAAGAGTCTAATAGGCCCAACACTGAGATGGTTCACATCCCTAGAACCATCCATGATAAAAACTTGGAAAGATCTGACACACTTATTCAAAGAACAGTATGTCTATAACATGGACATAGAGCCAAGGAAGTCGGATCTGGCCCGTTTGAAGCAAAGACATGATGAAACTTCCAGTGCCTACTTAGGAAGGTGGAGGGCATTGGCTGTCCAGGTGACCCACTGGATTCCTGATGATGAGAAGATTGAATTGATAACCAAGGGACCTCTCCCAGTCATCACGGAATTTTTGGTATATCAGCAACAATCCAGTTTTGCTGATTTGGTCTTAAATGCCAACTGTTGCGAAGACGCCGTTAGAGAGGGCAGGTTGGGAAAGAGCATGGCCAACGGGGCCATCAGGGTTTGAAGGCTGTCGAACCAAGAATTGAAAGAAAATCAGGATGAGGTACTAACATCGCTTTAACCCTGTGCCAATACCAATGCCCCCCTCATACAGCGTTAACCATCCCCTTCGCTTTTGAGCAAGCACCAAGGCCAAACAACGGACCGAGAGCTCCATTTAGCCAAGAACAGATGAGAGCACGATTCGAACTGGTGTTCACGCCGTTAGGGCAATCTTTAAGTGTCTTATTGCCAGTGTTGCTACAAAATGATCTGGTCAATTTACTCCAGTCTCGCCCACCACCCAATACAATCCCGAGAAACTATGACCCGAACTTGCATTGTAACTTCCACCAGGGACTGGGTCACCCTACGAACCGGTACTTCCCATTAAAGCACATGGTCCAATATTTAATAGAAGCAGAAAAAAATGTTCCCCCACCGCCTCCTCAAGGGCAGAACCAGAACATCCATCAAGCCCCTCTACCACCGCACCCAAGAGGCCCCAGGCCCACATCCACTGGGTAGAAGAGGAAGAAGAAGAGTTTGACCCTCAGATTACATCAGTAATCAAGAGGAGTTCTCATTTCCCAAGATGAATAAGGACGAACCATTTGTGGGGGTGATCGAGCCATTGTACTTAGCCGATTACTTCCCCACCCCGGCATACCAAGAGGAGCCCTTAGATTTAGGGCAGTATTTTTCCACTCTCGCTCCCGCCTACCAAATCCAAACAGGCACAGCCCCACCGCAATCATACACATATCCGCCCCACTCCCAATTTACCCCACAGTACACCCCACCTCCCAATCACCCCATCCCCTACACTCTCCCACCATCAGCCACCCCATATGCCCCTCCGTCACACCCAAATCCCCCCACGCCATACATAACCCCACCATCCCCATACTACCCTATCCCATACACATCCCCAAATCTCTCCACCCAATACACCACTCCGCCATCTCCAAATTATTCCATCCCGTACACACCACTGAATCCCACCACCCAGTATACTACCCTGCCATCCCCAAATCATCTTGCCCAATACACAACTCCACCATCCCCAAATCACCCCATTCCATGCACAACTCCATCATCCCTAATATATCCCGTTTCATCCCCAAACCCATCATCGCCCCACCATGCCACCCCATATACAAACCCTTCATATCCGTACCCCCCTGCTCCAACCGCTACCCTATCGTATCCTTATCACCCCGCTTCACCCACACCTTCGACATCTCCCAGTCACCCCATCCCATGCAACATATCACTCATCCCCAATTGCCCTGTCTCGCACCCCATCCCGCCAGCTCTTAATCACATCCCCCAACAACCGATCCCATCGCCCTCAGACCCCTCTATCCCAGTCATACTCCCACCATCTCCTCGCTATTTTACCCCCAATCTAACTCCACGCTCACCCAAACAAACAACCCCTCACCCACTATCCTTATCACCCGCCCCCAATCACCACTAGTCTTACCACGCCCAAGTAATACCGGTACAAGCCCCCTCCGCACCCGCCAGTTCAACCCCGCTAATTCCCGCCACTACCATTCCGCCCCCTATTCGAGTCAACCTGGTCGGACTCTAGAATCTGACATACCCAGCCCAATCCTCCCCAGAATCACCATGCACTCCCTTCCTCATCCCAAAACCTGCCTATGACCCACATCAAGTGCCGTTAAGCTATGAACAGACGGACATGAATGCTGGTTGCAACTGAGAGGAGACTGTTGAATTCATTATCCAGTATGGTAGGATTTCCATACAACCAGAAGCATCGGGGGCCGTCAGAGGAGAAGAGAAGAAGAAAGAGCAGGCCGCAGGGAACCCCTTTGAGAAAATGGCCAGAGAGCATGTGTTGGAGACACAGCTCAAGAGAATACCCGCACATGTTACTGTGTGGGATTTGTTAATCACGTCCCCGCTCCACTTTCAAGCCTTAATGGGAGCACTCAAAGACGCACATGTTTCCACCCACGTAACCCCAGATGAGGTTGGAGAAATAATTGGGCAAGTATTGACCCCAAATGCCATCTCATTCACTGATACAGACCTGCCGCTTGAGGGGAACAACCACTCTAAGCCCCTGAATATAATAGTGGAAACAGGAAACCTGGTGGTGCCATTAGTTTTAATAGACAACGGGTCAACACTAAACGTATGCCCTCTAAGGACGACAATCAAAATCGGTGCGAACCCCAACACCTTCCGACCATCCATAACAAGCACCAAGGGATTCGACAACACCAGGAGAGAAATTATAGGAGAAGGAGACCTCGACCTGATCATCGGGCCGCAAACCTTCACCGTCCCCTTTCAGGTGATGGACATCAAGTCTACTTTTAATCTACTATTAGGTCGGCCGTGGCTACACGAGATCGGGGCAATACTATCAACTCTACACCAAAAACTCTGATTCATCTCAGGCGAAAGAATCATCACCATCGTAGGTAAGAGCAGAGAAGACAGGGAGCGGAGCGCTCTGCATATTGAGAATCCGAAAGTGCTTAACATGCCGCATACAACAGATGACACCGATCTCCATCGATTTGAGTATGACTTTTCAGCCGTTACCCTCGAGTCACCTGAAAAAACCCCTGCCAAAATTGGGGTAGGGATGGATGCAGCTATATTCATGCTCCACAAATGGGGCCATAAAAAAGGGAAAGGGCTGGGCTTGTGCCTTCAAGGAAGAAGAGACCCCGTCAGGGCTAAGGGGCAGCAAACCAAATTTGGCCTGGGCTATAGGCCCGTCGAAGAAGAAATCAGAGAGGCTAAAGAAAGGATAAGAGCCGCAGCAATCGCCAGGGCCAGAGGAATCAACCTGGAAGAAGAAAATCCTGCCCAACCCCACATCCGTCAAACCTTTGTGAGCGCCGGGGTGGTAAAGATTAATCTGAATGGGGAGACAAGGGTAACCCCACATAAGCCTGTTTTCGCCCATCCTACCAACCCTTGCATCACCTCCCCATACCTTAAGGTGGACTTAGCCACCCTCTCCTTATTTGAGGAGGATATCCCCCGGTCCACCCATCCCTCTAACACCAGCCACTTTGGGCCCATCCTAACCATAGAGGACAGGGTCCCAGAGGATCCCTTCGTAAACACACTGAGGGAGGAAACTGCAAGAGCCTACCGATGCCATTTCTAACCAAAGGGGTAAAGGTCAAGCCTTGCAGGTAAGTAACTAGGCATCTTTGCCCTAACTCCTAGGAGCCGCCAAATACTGTGAATGTGGCGCTTGCTCTCTAAAAAGAAACAACCTGTAAAGAGCGAGATTAGCCTCTAAGACACTCTACCCTGTATATATAGAGATCCACCTCGCCAGGGGCTAACTTCCAAAAAAATGCAAAAAACCATAAAAATAGAAAAAATACAAATTTCAAAAATATTTTCCTTTAAAATTCCCATTAAAATTGAAAATGATGTCGTGATACTCGTCCCGCGTGAAGCTGACCCCTTTCCTGTAGAAATATAAGAAGAGGTAGGAGTCATAAGTTTGAACGAGGAAGGTCAAATAGATGAGCTCCCCAATGAGCTGCTCAAACAATTTGCCGATTTTGAGCATGGCCCGACCCCGATCATCAAAGAGACGGAGGACGTCAATTTGGGCACCAAAGAGGCTCCTAGAATCACCAAAATTGGAACATCGTTGTCCCCTGTAGAGAGAAAGAGTATGATAGACTTCCTTCGGTCATACCAAGACGTCTTCGCATGGTCGTATGAAGACATGCCTGGTTTGGATACCGATCTGGTTGAGCATGAGCTGCCACTCTACCCTGATATTAAGTCGGTTAAACAGAAGTTGAGATGCCTCTGACCTAAATGGATGTTGAAGGTGAAGGACGAGGTCATTAAGCAGTACGATGCAGGGTTTCTCATGGTATCAAATTACCCGCAGTGGCTGGCCAATATCGTCCCCGTACCAAAGAAGGATGGGAAGGTTCGAATGTGCATTGATTTCTGAAATCTCAACAGGACAAGCCCTAAGGCCGACTTTCCATTACCCCACATCGATATCTTGGTCGATAACACTGCTAAGCACGAAATGCTCTCATTCATGGACAGATTCTCGGGCTACAATCAGATTAAGATGGCAGAGGCTGACCGAGAAAAGACTGCGTTCATCACTCCCTAGGGTACCTTCTGCTACAAAGTGATGCCATTCAGGCTCAAGAATGCTGGGGCAACATACGAGAGAGAAATGATGGCCCTATTCCATGACATGATGCACCGAGAGATCGAAGTGTATGTCGATGACATGATTGCTAAATCGTCGGAAAGGGATGTCCACTTGGTAAACCTTCAAAAGTTGTTCGAGAGGTTGAGAAAGTACAGGTTGCGATTGAATCCCCAAAAGTGCGCATTCGACGCTATGTTAGGAAGACTATTAGGCTTTATTGTCAGTAGGAGAGGGATCGAGGTCGATCCGACCAAGATCAAGGCCGTCACTGAAATGTCGCCGCCGTCTACAATGAAGGAGGTCAGAGGATTTTTAGGCAGAATCCAGTACATCAGTTGGTTCATTGCACAGTTAACTCCGATATGTGCACCGATCTTCAAACTACTAAGAAAGGATTCACAGTTGAGTGGAATGATGATTGTCAAGCTGCATTTGACAAGATCAAGGGTTACCTCCTAAATCCTCCAGTATTGGTACCACCTGTACCTGGTAGACCTCTGATAATGTACCTATCAACGACAGAGTTTTCCATGAGTTGTGTGCTAGGACAGCATGATGAGACAGGAAGAAGAGAGCAGGCCATCTACTACCTGAGTAAGAAGTTCACTGATTATGAGACGTGCTATTCTCATCTGGAGAAGGCATGCCTAGTGCTCGTGTGGGCTACTCAAAGACTTCGACACTACCTGTTATCCCAAGCCGTTCTACTTCTAGTGCGGATGGATCCGTTGAAATACCTATTTGAGAAACCTGCTCTCACTGGTCGAACTGCACGATGGAAACTTTTATTATCTGAATTCGACATCATGTACGTCACTCAAAAATCGATCAAGGGGCAGGTGCTCGCTGATCATCTTGCTGAGAACCCTCTGCCTGACTACGAGCCTTTAAAGACTGAATTCCCCAATGAGGACATCCTGTTCATGACAGAGGAGGATACGGAGGAAACGGAGGAATCCTGGGTAATGAACTTTGATGGGGCATCGCATGTCGAGGGCTAAGGAGTTGGCGCCATCCTAATTTCACCAAAAGGATCCCATGTACCGGTCTCTATGAAACTCAACTTCCCCTGCACTAATAATATGGCTGAGTACAAAGCTTGCGCCACTGGTCTACAGGCAGCTCTCGATCTGAATGTAACTCACCTTCGAGTATTTGGCGATTCACAGTTAATCATATGCCAGACGAATGGTGACTGAAAGACAAAAGATGAGAAATTGATCCCCTATCATGAACACCTCGAGGATCTGATAGCTTGCTTTTGAGATGTGACTTTCTCATATGTCCTCCGGATAAGGAATCGCTTTGCCGATGCATTAGCAACTTTGACATCAATGATTGAAATCCCCTATGGTGTTGAAATGAAGCCGATCATGATCGAGCAGAGGAATGAGCCCGCCTTCTTCCTCCAGATTGAGGAACCAACAAAGCCTGATGATGAGCCACCTTGGTTCTCAGATATCAAGAATTTTCTCGAGACCCTAACTTTCCCAGAGGGTACACCCAAGACAGACCGATGAACCATTCAACTTTTAGCGGTAGGTTACGTCATTTGCGGGGAATGCCTCTACAAGCGATCATACAATAACATCTTACTCAGGTGCCTCACTAAAAGTGAAGCGGTCAATATTATGAAAGAAATCCATGAGGGAGTATGCGGAGCCCACATCAGCGGTCACATACTCGCTAAGAAAATCCTACGGCAGGGATACTTATGGACCACCATGGAATCGGATTGTTGCAAACATGTTCAAAAATGCTACAAGTGTCAAGAACACTCCAGTCTAATACATGCTCCTGCCATTGATCTTCACTGCATGACCACTCCTTGGCCATTAGCTACCTGGGGCCTTGACGTTGTCGGAATGATTAATCTGAAAGCATCAAACGGACATCGGTTCATCCTCGTCGCCATTGAATACTTCACCAAGTGGGTGGAAGAAGCGTCATATGCCAACATCACGGCCAGTCACATTGAGAAGTTCATCAAGAACAACATCATTTACGAATTTGGCGTGCCCAAGGATATCATTACTGATAATGGCACTAATTTCGCTAATAGGCGCATCCAGGCCTTGTGGGTTCAATTCCAGATCAAGCATCATCGATCATTGCCATATAGGCCTCAGACGAACGGAGCTGTAGAGGCAGCCAACAAATCTCTAGTCCGCATTCTGGAGAAGATGGTAGTCACTTACAAAGATTAGAGCGAGTAGTTACCCTTCGCGCTTTAGGCCTATAAAACGTCTATCCGTACTGCTACAGGGGCAACCCTGTTCTCCCTTGTGTATGGAACTGAGGCCGTCCTCCCGGTAGAGGTTGAAGTGCCCTCGCTTCGAATCCTCATGGAATCAGGCTTACCTAATGCAGAAAAAGAGAGATCCCGCTTTGAACAATTAAACTTATTGGACGAGAAGAGACTCCTAACCTTGTGTCACACTCAAGTTTACCAGGGGAGAATCGCACGCGCTTACAATAAACGTGTCCGCGGTCGAGATCTAAAGGTAGGAGACACTATGCTGAAGAAGATCATCCCATCCCTCCATGCCGATCCAAGAGGAAAGTTCAAGCTGAACTGGGAAGGACCATACGTCATTCGAGAAGTGTTGCCGGGATACGCCATCCAACTCGCCACCATGGACGGAGATCATCTTCCTGAGCCCATCAACACTGGATACGTCTGACGGTTCTATTCATAGTCTATCGCGATAAGGTAAGTATTGATGAAACAGATACGTGACTGCTTAAGAACCACCCAAAAGAGGCCATCGTTCTAAGCACAGTAGCCTGGGCCTTTCTTTCAATAAACCTATTCCCCCAAAACAATATATATATATATATATGTATATATATATATATATATATATATATATATACGTGTGCATATACCAAAAAAGAGAGAGGAAAGATACATGAGTATAGAGTTACTATCAAATCCAAAAAAAATCGAAAAAGCAAAACTTCAAAAAGAGATTGTCTTAAATGGAGGAAAAAGAATAACAAAAAAAAAGTGTGTGTAGAAGAATCACGGGGCATGTATAGTAAATGCCCCCAAGGAAGAAAGTATGATGAGAAAACTGAAGCCGTATTAAGGAAACCCTTTTAACCCAGCATACCTTCAAATCCTAACCCTACCCATGGCCAAGCTACACCCTAAAGGAAGCCCTCTTTGTAGGTTCGCAAGTAGTCATATTATCTGTTAAGTCAACATGAGCCGAGTCGTGAGACGACACCAGAACCCCATCCAGCCGGTTATGACGGAATCAATGTCCATGTCGTGGCTTTCTGGTTCTTAAAAAAAAAAAAAGAAGAAAAAGATAAAAATTATTAATTAATTTGAGTTCAAAGACTGTGAAAACTCAAAAGACACCGGGGTAAGAGAGCGAACCCATGGACGTGGTGAAAACCCGAAAGGGCGCTACGGGTAAAAACAGGGATGACAGGCATGGCGAAAACTCGTCTTGGGCACTGTGAGCAAAAATGTCAAGAAAAGAGAGATTAGGAGAGGATCTGTTCTGGCCCGCCTATTTTAGCCTAGACCCCTTGAGCCTCTTCTCCCCTTTGCTGGGCCGCTCATGTCAAAAATTGGATTGGATCACGATCAAGTATGTCGTCTCTACCACGTCGTCTGAGACATGACCAAAAGTAAAGGTAGAAGACCAATCAATCTCGGGGAAGCTGACCTATCCATCTTTAAAAAGAAAAATTGAAGACTCATAAACAGGGTTCGACCATGCTCAAAAAAGGACCCACCAGTTGGCCTCGTAAATACCGACATCATAAAAAGGAGGAGAAAAGGAGAAAATTTTAAAAAAGATAATAGATTTTCCTTTTCCATAAAAAGCCTCACACTGTGTAGGAGAAAATTTAAAAAAAGATAATAGATTTTTCTTTTCCATAAAAAGCCTCACACTGTGTAAGAGAAAATTTCAAAAAAGATAATAAATTTTCCTTTTCCATAAAAAGCCTCACACTGTGTAGGAGAAAATTTTAAAAAAGATAATAGATTTTTCTTTTCCATAAAAAGCCTCACACTGCGTAGGAGAAAAATTTCAAAAAAAGATAATAGATTTTCCTTTTTCATAAAAACCCTTACGTTGCAAGACGTATGGAAGAAAATTCGAACACCAAAAAAAATATATATGTATATATAGCAGATTTCATTTCTTTTCTTACAAGCATCATGTATGAAGTGTCACGTCCCAAAAAGATAACAACATGACACACTTTCTATCTTCTGCCTTCTTTACAAGTATATATAAAAAAAAAAACAACACAAATAAAAAAGAAGAAATAACCTAAAAAAAAAGGAAAGAGATCTCTGTTAAGGGGCATCAGTCCCCCCCTCTGTGTATATATTCTATGGCATGTATAGGAACAGGTCAGGGACAGGGACCACACTTCAAAGCACTGATCTCTGTAAGAAGAGAGTCCTCACGGGCATTTCGATCAGACAACCACCTACCATGAAGACTCTTCTGCCGCCTCCGCGAAGCGTTAGGTGCACTGTGAGACTCGGTCAAAAGCCCAGTCAACCAAAGAACCTCACTCTCGGCCGTAGCAACTCTCACCTCCGCCATCTTAGCTCTGGCCCTTTCCTTCCCCAAAGCCTCAGTCAAAGCTAGCTTCTCCACAGAAAGAGACTCAATCCTAGTCCAGAGCATTGTTTCCTTGTATGGCCAGAGTCCCGTCTTTATCGCATCTATCGAAACTGGGTTAGGGACAGGTAAGCCCTCAGATGTCAGCCAAACCTCATAATCAGAAGAGAGAATGCCTCCCTGAACTAAGCTGCACATGTGTGCCAATTGGCGGGTCTCCTAGAGGGCTACTATGCGGTCTAGGTCACTGAGAGAACCCCAAGAGAATATCAGAGAGCACAAGGGTGGCCTCACAGTGCACGACATGTGTTGGGTATATCCGAATTGACGGAGCACTCGAGATGGAAAATAGTAGGTACTACCAGTCAACCCCAAAAGCGTGATACCCTCACAATCCCGAGAGCGGACAATCGAAAAGGTGTTGTCCATCCAGGGAAGTTGCCAGATCAACCCCGCGTCAGATAGCCATTGCCTCAGTTCCTCGATGCTCCCATGGGCCAGTCTCAAGCACCGGGTAAGAAAGCCCCGAGTCACATCCCCTCTTACCAAGAAAAATCTCGGCACGGGCCCCATGATAGCCAAATGCTCTCCTAGCCAAATCTGAATAAGGAGTGGACTCCCTCTAAGGATCCCGACCCAGCCCAAGGCCGAGGCATCCAGGCCCCGATACATCTCAGCCAGGACTAGATGCACCAGTGAATGACCTCCCTCCAATTCAGTCAAGGCATGGCATAACCCGAGGGAAAATGTCTTGCCCCTAGTAAAGAAGAGAACTTTCGATAGCAAATAAAGGGCAAAGGCCTTTACATTGAAAGGATCTTGGATAGGCAACTTTCGGAGACTTGAGTCGCTGAAAAGTTCTCTCAGGAATTTTACCGAGCACCTGGTGGGCCCCCCGACGAAGCCCTTCTCATACCCACCCTTTTTCAAATCGAGAACCGCGTGGACCGCCTTGGCATACCCTGGTTTGGGCACTACTTTTGCAAGTCCCCAATGCATCCTCAAGCCAGTAATAGAGGCTAGCTCTTCCAAGGTTGGTGTAAGCTCCCTAGACCCAAATCTGAAGACGTGAGCCCTATGGTCCCACGACGCCAAAGTCGCTTGCAAGAGATTGGGCAACAGAGGAATAGCAAGGAGGGAGGAAAGGCGGGATAACCCGAGGCGATCCAGAACAGCGAGCTCACCCTCGGCCAAGCTATCATACCATTTCTGCAAAAAACTAGGCCTCGGCTCCAAACAAGGAAGTATACTAGCCCTAGCCTTCATATGAGAATTTGGGCCTTTCTTGGGAAGCGGGTCCATGGACATACAAAGTTGGTCTTTATGAAGATCAATCAATGTAGGGCGACGGACCCGCTCGAAGAAAAGAGGAGAGAGAAAAGAAAAAAAGAAAAAAAGGGGGCAAAAAGGCCAAGCCCGGATGAAAAGGGGAGCAAAGAGGGCCAGGTTCGGGTTATAAAGAACCCATCGAGCCCAGTTATATGAGGCGTATATAATATATACGCCAAGGCAAAATTTTAAATATTTTGCCAGGCGTATATATTATATACGCCAAGGCAACATGTCGGATATTTTGCCAAGCGGGCACGCTCACATTAGTTCATTCTCTTTTACTTCCCCAAGGGAGGAACGGATTTCCCTTAGCCTACTTTTTTATCTCGGGGCAGCCCATAGGTGGGCACGCTCACACACCCATGGGAAACCCTCGGATGACGCGGTATTCATGGGTCATATGCGGAGAATGACATGCGGACTCAACCCCATCATTGGAGGGGCTCTGGCCCACTTCATGCCAACGAAAAGGAAACTATGAAAGCAGAGAGATAACCAAATGAAGCATTCATATAAACCATGAAAATCATAAAACCATCCAAAAAATTATTGCTTAGAAAAATTATTACATATCCCCCAATAAATCAAAGTCTAAATTGTTTCACTCTTTCAAATTTTTAGAAAATAAACTAGTCCTGGGCAGCCCCCTTTGATTCCTTCCGGCGACGGGTCGCGCTCTAAAAAGTACGGGTCTCCCCCACCCGAGTCCACGCCTGAGAGATGCGGCCGAGCAGAGAGCGTGACTCCTTTTCACGAGCATGCTGCATGAGCACACCAGAAGCCGTTAGGTAGGAAAACAAGCAAAAAGTAAATAAGAAAATGATTAGGTGTGGTCAGTATTCACTCACCACCTCAACTTCCCTAAGCCCGACAATGTTGCAGTAGTATTCGACTTGGTTCACGGTCGACTCATAATTCTGCACAGCAAAAAAAAAAAGAAAAAGAGAGAGGTATCAGTCACACAGGTCATCAGCATGATCCAAGAAAACAGAAGAGCAATGTAACAAGGGAGAGATTACCCCAGGGATCAGCTCAGGGGGTGGGATCGAATAGCTTCAGCAGATATGCGTACCTTCTCAGCCACATCGGCACACATACGCGACAGAAAGGCATCGTCCAAGCTCTTAAAAGTCCCCTGGACCTTAGCTGGAGAACTGCCGGAAGTACTAGCACCGGAATGGTCAGAAGGTCTAGCACCGGTAGCCTCATCAGGTGCAGCTGCCTCAACCCCCTCATCTAAATCGTCACCCTGTCCAAACTACAGAGAGAAACAATTTTTTTTCAAATAGCTGGGCAATCAAGGTAATCATATGGAAGGCTGCTAAATAGAAAGAGGAAAGAACATTACCTGAGACCGCGGACCACCAAATGCCAAAAAGTTGGCACCGGGCACGAATCGGGGCAGCAGAGAATGATAGGGTAGAGACTCATACCACATCTGATATCCCCCAGGAAAGAGAAGGTCATCAATGGGGACCTCGTGATGGAGAAAGCGAGTGGTAAGCACTTCGGTAGAACCTTCAGGAGCCAATACATCAGCTGAAGGAGCTTGGGGCACAGCGAAAAGAGGACAATACTGATGAACCACCCTCTCCCCTAGGTAATAGGCCCTAGCCCAGGACCCATAGAAGAAAATGATGCGTCGATCTAACAAAATGCGAGAAGGGCCCACTGCAGCCAGGTTCTAGAAGGGAGATCCGACGTAGGGGTTAAGGATGACCTGCTCAGAAACGAAAAAAAAGGAGGGATATATACATTTGGTCATAACCCACAGCACAAAAGAGCTATCAAATTTTCAAAGAGAGAAATTGTTATACCTGCTCAGGGATCAACAGATCAAACTGAGAGCGCAGCCCTAACTCCAGGTGCTTCATGCCTACGTCCCGACGGCGGTTTGTGTGCCAATTGCTCATAAGGGGGAACGTAGGAACTTCGGAGAGAAGCAGAGGGCGACCAGGTTGGAAATGCAGATACCCCTAAACCTGAGAAAGCAAGCAGATAAAAACAGATATGCCCCAAAAAAGGAAAAGTCAGACAAACTAAGACCAAAGGATAAAATACCTCAAGTGCAGGCCAAAAGCCCACAACGGAGCTGGACTCCCTACGTACGGCTCGCACCAGGCTAGACATGAGCACCGCGTAACTAGTACCGCCCCAATCAAACATATGCATAGTGTCCCAGTTCACCATAAGGCTGAGAAGGGACAATGAGACCTGCCCTCCGCTGGTATTTGAAAGAAGAGTCTTGCCCAAAAGAAACAGCAAAGAAATACGGGCTAGCATCTGCGCACGCTCGGGCTCAAGATAAATGACCCATCGGGCTGGGCTAGATCCACTAACTCATGAGGCTCGAACAAATCAGCCAGCCAAGATAACTTGACTTCGGAACCACGAACGTTCCCAGAGGTTGGGTAGGCCCCTATCAGCCGAGTCACCTCCTCCCTATCAGGCGTGTGGGTAGGTGTCACTGGCACCCTTTTAATGCGAACCCCAGTAATCATGGACCATTCCGTGGGTGTAAGGGTCATCTCAGCCATGGCCATATGAAACGTCATGGTCTCAGGGCGAAAGCGCTCTATCAAAGCCTTCAGATAGGCCGTGTCGGCCCTCACAGCGGGGCAGGAAATAAAATCCCCAAAACCGGCTTGAGCAAGCAGGTCCTTCACCACTGGGGGAAGATAGAGTACAAGGCGCTGGAGATCGAACCAGCCACCCCGAAACATGATGTGTGGTAGAGGCTGCAAACAAAAGGGATCTGTCAAATAGGAGTAAAATGGTATGATAAAAGCATCAAAGGAAAAGAAAAAAGGGCTCATCTATTTACCTAGCCAGCGATCCCAAAGTTGGAGATGTGGGTGTACTGACAATGGAGAAGGCCAATGCGGGCGGCTTCACCTTGCATTTCATACCAGGGTTGAGAGGAGTGCTATGAAATGATAAACTGCTCCCCATGAGGACCATAGGCCATCTCTGGCCCCTCCTGTGGATCCTGCCCTTCGTCGCCAGACATCTGAAAATATGGAACACATTGGTATAAGAAAGGGCTACTAAAAGAAAAGAAGAAAGGAAAAAGAGAAAAATAACAAAAATGAAAAAGAGAAAAAATGCACTAATCCATCAAAAAAAAAATGAATGAAAAAAAAAAAAAAGAATGATGATGAATAGTGATGAAAATGAATGAAAAAAAAAGGAGCATAGGCCTAAGGAATCAATATACTAAAAAAAATAAAAGAAGGGAGGGGGGGCATTAATCTTTCACCACAAATAGGAAGAACATCAAGCATTTCAAACAAAAAAAAAAGAGAGAAAAATAATAAAAAATGCAAAAAAAAAAGAGAAGAAAAAAATGCACTAATCCATCAAAAAAAAAAAAAAAAAACAACAAACAAATAAGAACAAAAATGATGATGAATGATGAACGATGATGATATAGTAATAAAAAAAAAATAGTAATAATATGATGAATGATGAATGATGGTATAATAATAAAAAAAAAGGGAGAAAAATGATGATGATGAAAAAAAAAAAAAAGAGAGGAGCATGGGCATAAGGAATCACATATACTTGAAAAAAAATGCATTAATTTGTCATCACAAAAAGGAAGAATATCAAGCATTTCAAAAAAAAATATTATCAAAATTCAAAAGAAAGATGAAAGAGGGGTTGATGATTACCTTCAATGGGAGAAGAAATAGATCCAAAAATCAGTAAAGAATGAACATTTTTTTGTCCGCACACACGACTCCCGGTGATAGAACTCCAGCAATATCAAATGCAAAAACCCTAGGGGGCTGTCCCGAACTCGAGAAGGGAGGAGGGAAGAAGTTAGAATTTGAAAGAGAGGGCCCCTTTTGTGCTCGAGCTCGGGCAGTTTTAAAACTGCCAGATTTTGGTCAGGCGTATATAATATATACGCTCGGCCATTTTTTTCGCAGATTTGGCTAGCATATATACTATATACGCCCAGCCATTTTTGCTGAAGATTTACCAGGCGTATATATTATATACGCCCAGCCAATTTTTAGCTTTAATGGCCCGACAGGCCCTCTGTATGCTCTAGATTAAGGCCCAGTCCCTCTTAGAAGCCCACGTATCACCATGCGATGGTGCATGTATCCCCAAATGGCCCCTCGAGCTCCCTTCGATTGGCCCTAAGGGACCGTGCTACAGTAAACAGATCTAGATCTATTAGCGCCCGTCGAGTGCTTCCATAAAATCATAAAATCATAAAAAAAAAGAGAGAAGAGATTCACATAAAATAACAAAAGAGAGAAAAAAGGAAAAATCCTGAAACACAACACTAGTTCTCAAAAGAGCGTCGCAACGCCTGTTGGCCCCATTTCGAGAGCCATGTTAATTTAATTCAGAATGATCGGGTTCACCCGAAAATTCTCAAACCCTGATTTACACAGGGACACCTCATGCCTGATCCAGCAGGCGAAATACTGGCCATGTTTACCCCCGGTCCGCTCCTAAACCTACTTTCCTAAACAAGATAGCTGGGTCTAATTTGTTTAAGGACCAAGACCACGCATCCCCAGGAGTCAGGACCTGACCCGACAGGCACACCAAGGACCTATCACCGAAATGCGCAAGTCCTTGAGGTGTATCAACATGGCAAGTTGGTCTGCCTAAGGATACATGCAAAAATAAAAATGGTTTGAGCATGCTCAAAGTCTCGAGCTGACATGTGCAAAAGAGAAAAAGAAAAAGAAAAAAAGAGAAAAAGAAAAAGAAAAAGAAGGAGAAGGTTCGGAATAACAACCTTTTATTATGTAGTTAAAATCCTGAGTAGGTTGACCCCACCTTCGAAGCTTTGGCTCTGTTCATCCACCTTCGGATCTGTGTTGACCAAAAGTGCACCTGACTTCAGACCATTTGAAAAGTCTATTGTCAGTTGAAACTGACCCGTCAAAAATGAAATTACAACCAACCAAACTATGTGCAAACATACAGACCAAAGGGCTCATTCCCTTTTATTTCCTTTTACACAGGCTTAAAACCTGTATAGGCACGATGTCCCTGTTGAATGTACGCACTTGTGTCTGGGTATCCGCAGGATGGTCATTTGTCCTCGTAAATTGTACCTTAGGGTCGAGGCTTCCGTTCGCGCCTATTTGCTGCTTATCGCCCCTGATGGGTGTCTGTCTGTGCATAGTTAGTAAGATGTGATTTCATTAGGGACGGAGGCTAGAATTGACCATCTCTTTCGATGGATGTTTGGTCCTAGCCTAATCTTTTTTAGCTTTATCTCGAGTTAAGGCACTCCGGTTCATGTGAATCAGGAGCACCTCGCCACCGGAACGGGCACATCCCCAAGGTGCACCCATCCCCAACAGAGTGCACGCACTCTTAAAGCGTATCAACTGGCATTTGATCCACTTAAAGAGTTGTGTAAGAATAAAATTGCCAGAGGTCCTTGAGCTTTGCTTAGAGGCCTCGAAACAAAAGAAAATTCAAAAAAAAAAACACACAAAAATTTACTCTGAAAATGGGCATGCATTTCGAAGAAGTGTTGTGACATCAATATTCGCTCCACTCAGGTAAATCATGCTAAAGCAACCTCGAGGTTGATGGGTTCACCCAAAAACTCCAAGCCTTACCTAGGTAAGGGCACCCGCAGCTGATCCAATGGAGCTATCAATACCCCATAGGATTGGACACATTGTTTAGGCCTTCGCCTTGTGTACCTCGCGTCGATTCCGAAGCATAGATCGATCACCCCGTTTCATAGAGCTGTCTGGTTCAGATTAATACTCAACATCACAAATCTATAATTTCCCTCAGGAAGTGGACGATATCCCGGCTAGTAGACTTACACTTTTTGTGATCATCGCAGTTATGCCCAATAATGTCGCAATGCGCTTGGGGACTGTTAGCTTTGAGGTACGGACGATATCCTGAAATGAGAGGGCTTACGTACACTCACCATCACCATGGATCGAACCAGGTGGGCCCATCAAACGTGCCTTGGACCTCTTCGGATGTCTCTTGTCTTTGGCATCCGATCATTAGTGATCGAATACCAAAGAGGGGCATCTGTAGACACCCAAATTTGGCCCAAGGCCCGATCAGTCTGTACTCCGAGAGAGATATACCCCTGCGCTTCCAATGGCACCCTTGAACCCTTAGGAACCAACCCAGACCTTTAGGAATCACCCTGAACCCATTAGAACCATTCCTCTAACCCTTAGAGATCACCCCTAAACCCTAGGATCCCTTCCCAGACTCAACTTAAACCCTTCTGAGCAATTGATGGGAGGAGAGATAAAACATTTTACACAGACCATTGCTAAGGAGGAGCCCCATACCGTTGGAAGGAAGACTTCTCCAGCTTTCCAGCAAGCCAAAGATCACCAAATTTAGAGTTATGGTTCGAAAGTTATGACCGATTGAAGTTTCACATAAAATCATAACTTTTGCTCAGGCGTATGCATTAGATACGCCCAGCAAATTTGGCCCATTTTGGTTAGGCATATATATTATATATGCCTGGCATTTTTGAGCCAAATTTGACTGGGCATATATAATGCATACACGCAGCATAGGTAGGGCCCACCACGGACACCCATCTTCTCAGATCTCCTCTGGATTTCATGAAAATCACTGTACATAAACTGGGCGTATGTAATATATACGCCCAGCTTAGCTACAGTAACCATCATCAAATGCTCGAATTTCCTCCATCTGGTTTGACCTTTTGACCATCACCTTGGTTGAGGTGGGTTTCTTAAAATTGGTTGTTCCCCCTTTGAGCTTATATGCAACCCTTGAGTCACCCATGGTCTCACCCCATCATCTGCCATTGAAACCGGTTCCTTAAACCCCTAGGACCCTAAAAACCTAGAAAACCTTAGATGGAGGATTACCTAATTGCTAAACCAATTAGCTCTTAAGTAACCCTCTAACCCACCTCTTCTATATAAATAGAGAGGCCCCCCCTCTTCCCAAAGGGTTGAAAAATTAAGGTTGAAAGTTAACCTTAAGAGAGAGAGCCCTAGTGAGAGAAACATATATATTATTTTACATTCTTCAACCAGAATTCCAGCATGCTTAGTTCACCCCTTTCAACCCATTTCAACCATTAGATCACCCCTTTTTTAGTCAAGCTTAGTCCCTAGCTTCATCCTACACTTCCTATCTATCAAATCCTAGCATTAGAACCTATTCCCCTACTGTTTAAGCCATATAAAGCCATCGGAAGCACGCCGAAGCAAAGGTCTTCCATGGTGCAATAAGGGCCCGTGAGCTCCGGCTCACCCCTCTCTTCCTCTACCTTCTTGGTGTTTCCTCCATCCAAGGATTCAAGCCGTTATGCTGCCGAAATTTTAGTTTCGCTCAAAACTTGATAGGACCGTATTGCCTTCGCGCAAGGGGAAGCTCCGCCCATTTGTTTGTTTATTTTGGCCATAGATAGAGACCACTATGTGCGGGTTAATCGGGTGCCTAGACCCTTCCCAATGGATAACCGAAGCCCCTACCCTAGAGCCTTTGGCAAAGACCGATAAATTAGAGTCATATTTAGCACTTCGATGCTCAAAATATTGATTTAAAGGTCACCCGGGTCACTAAAAGCTCTAGGTGGTGACTCTACATTTCATTCCATCATGAGTGCATCACCGCGACGAGTTCGAGAGAATCCATGGTCGCACATCCTCATTCTTCACCATTGTGACTCCCGACTTCTTAGGGACCACTTGTGTGGGGCTAACCCCATTTACTGTCAGAGATGGGGTATATGATTCCAGCATCTAAAACTTTTATTATCTCATTTCGGACCATGTCTTGCATTATAGGGTTCAGTCTCCTCTGTGGTTCCCTAGAAGGCTTAGCATTGTCTTCCAAATGGATCCGGTGCATACACACCGTTAGACTAATGCCTTTGATATCTTTTATCGACCATCCGATGACACTTTTGTGATCTTTGAGCACATTCATGAGTTGGTCTTCCTGATTTGCATCCAATTTTGATGAGATTATGACGAGTTGAGTTTCATTCTCCCCTAGGTAGGCATACTTAAGATTTTTCGGAAGAGGTTTAAGTTCTAAGGACACTTTCTCCTCCTCTTTCGGCTTTTCTTTGATCAATTCAATTTGATCTCCAAAATCTATTTTCTTTCTTCTCCCAGAAGCGGTGTGGAGTCCAACATGTGATTCACTTCTTGGATCAGTTGATCCACATCAAAATTTTCTCCAAAATGCGCAAGACAAGCTGCTAAAGGATCTTCAATTTCGGATGCATGAAATATTTCTTCTACGATTTCATTGATTATGCAGGTTTGTGCATGTTCGTCATCCTTCATGGGTTGCTTGGCAATATTAAAGATGTTGAGTTCTACTGTCATATTTCTGAATGACAGATTCATGATCCCGCTTCGACAATTGATTAGCGCATTGGAGGTGGCTAGGAATGGTCTTCCTAGAATCACCGGAACACTATTATTCAAATTTGGTACCGGTTCAGTGTCTAAAACAATAAAATCTATAGGAAATTAAAAAGAATCCACCTTGATGAGGACATCTTCCACAATTCCTTAAGGGATCTTTACTGACCGATCAGCTAACTGAAGGGTCATCGCAGTGGTCTTAAGCTCTCCCAATTCTAGCTCCTTGTACACAGAGTAAGGCAACAAGTTGACACTTGCTAATAAATCCAGAAGGGCCTGATCAATATGGTTATTGTCGATGATGATTGAGATTGTAGGACAACCTGGGTCCTTGTATTTAATTGAGAGTTTCGCTTGCAACACTGAACTAACCTGCTCGGCTAAGAAAGCCTTTTTTGAAATATTTGTCTTTCTTTTGATTGTGACCAATTCCTTCAAAATTTTTGCATAAGCAGGCACTTGTCGGATGGCATCTAGGAAGGGAATATTAATTTTTAATTGCTTGAAAATCTTATTTATTCCTTCCACATCGTGATTTTTTCATAGTGCCATCAATCTTTGCGGGTACGGTGCTTTAGGAATAAAACTTTTCTGTTCACTCTTTTCTTTTGTTGTTTCATTTGCTTGTAGTTTTTCTTCAATTTCTTCTTTCTCCTCAACTATCTTCTCTCCATCAGACTTTTCCTCCTCCTCTGGCAACACTAATTTGTTATCGACTTGCTTTTTAGATCTCAACGTTGTGATCGCCCGAATTTGTTGTTGATTATCATCTTGTGATGAAGTTGGTGTTTGTTCAACAACCATCTGACCCCTTGGGTTAGGGACTGGTTGGCTAGGAAACGATCTTTTTTCTCTTTCACAGAGAAAAGTTGCCAATTGTCCAATTTGGGTCTCTATTTTAGAGATTGAGGATGTGTGAGAATGGATAAGTTTCAACAGGTCCTTAGTAGGAGTTTGTGTAGGAGGACGTTGGGCAGTATTTCCCAGTGGATTGTTAAATCCGGGTGGTGGAAATATGGGCACGAAATTTTATTGTGGCTGGTTTTGATAACCTCCCATTGGTTGTGCAAACTAAAAATTCTGGTTCAATTGCCATGACTGCCCAACCTGATTTTGATTGTATTAAAATTGATTTGGATTATTGAACCCTTGCTGTTGAAATTGCCCTTGACCGTAGTTTTGCTGCGGTCCTTGGTTGAAATTTTATTGGAGATAAAAGTTCGTCCCCTGTTTCCTGGGCTGTATTTTATGATTATCTTATTTCCATGAGAAATTTGGGTGGCTTCTCCAACTATTTGGGTTATTCTCATTGAAAATATTTCCTTGATTCCGCCCATAGTTATTCACAATATTTAGCTGTTCAGATGTATCTTCATGGTAATTCTGCATTGAAGGACAACCATCTGCTATATGCATTGAACTTGCATAGACTGAACATGGCTCTGGTTGTTTATTTATCATATGCACATTCTTCTTTAATTTCAATTCCTCCACTTGTTGAGTGAGAAAATCAATTTTAGACATAAGATCCGGGGAATCCTTCACTACGTATAGTCCTCCCTTCTTGGTTGAACTTCCGGCCTGATCACGAGCTTTGACTGGTTATTTCCGAGTCTTTGTGAAATCCCAATGATGGGAATCCTCAGCTAGCTTTTCTAGGAAAGCATAGGATTCAGTTTCCTTGAGGCTCAAGAATCCTCCGCCATTCATTGACTCTACCAGATGTCTATTTGGTTGACTTAGTCCATTGCAGAAACACTGGACCAATCTCCACTTTGAATATCCACTTTGAATTAGTCCTTGTAGATGTGCTTGTAGCCATCTAAAGGATTGCTACAGATTTATGCCTAACACTGAGTTGCATAACTGATTTACTCCTAATTGTCTACTTCTCTATCTTTTATCTTTATTTTACCACACACATTATCATTCTTCTTTATCCCTTTCTATCGATGTAGTTTTATTCCTGTTCTTTTAGTTTTTAGTATAGCTTAGTGACACTTAAGCACCCTCTCATTGCCTTACTTTCTAGTTAGGTTTAGAGTCGTCAGATCTATAGCTATATCTGGAGACTACTATACAACCCTTGAGGTTTCAGATCATCACTCCCTATGGGATAAACTCTTACTTTCAAAACTTGCTACAACAGGCCCTGGATCTTGCAGGTCTATGAGTTTGGTTTTGTGCTTGTGTTCACCCATTTTTTATTTCATTTTGTTTTGTTTTTGTTATCATTTTATGTGATTTTTAATTGTGATGTTTTACTCGCAAGCGCACGAGTCTGATTGTTGATAGTGGGTGCAAAGTACGAGATCGTTCCCAAGAGGACTATTTTGGAAGATCTAAAAAGATGAGACAGTAATTCAAGAAATCTACCAAGAATTAACAGTAACCTACCAATATTATGATTTAGGCAGTTTTATGAGATGATAATTACTGACTACAAAATAAAACTTAATTGATAATTCAAAAATAAAGGTAAAGATGAAGATACTAAATCCTCCCATCTTTGGTCTGTTCTTTCCATAATACAAATCTAAGGATTAAACTATGAGATATACCATTGAAAAGCATCTTTTATGGAAGATAAATGGTCAAAACTTGGATAGGTTCCACATTGCATCCCTGCAATCCGAACTTAATTTTAGAGATGATTTCCATATATAGATCTGGGATCAAGGGCATGACTCAGCACACTTGATCTCAGATTTCAAATAAAAATCATCCCCAAAGTGGGTAAAAATTCCAACAAGAATACCACCATAGATCTGAGATCAAGGGCATGACTCGGTACCCTTGATTTCAGATTAGGGAGTAAATATGATAAAATTACCATTACCGATCCAAGATCCAGGGCATGACTCGGCACACTCGATCCCAGATCGTAATCATAAGTAATTCCACACGATAAAAATAAAAAGACCATATAACAATGATTGGGATAAAATTACCACCATAGATCTGAGATCCAGGGCATGACTCAGCATACTCGATCCCAGTTAGTGGCGGAGATTTCATCCGTTCGTGATAGCAAAACAACCATAAAAAAAGATCTCATATTTTAATCCTAGATTCATATTATTAGAAGTACATCCCTCGGACGGGAATCATTAGATCCCCATCCCTAAGAAATTAGCCACACATGTTGTAATTAAATGACATAAATAAATAATAACTAAAAAATAACATTAATCTAATTAATTAAAAATACCTCGACCTTCAATAGAAATTCTTTGATCCAAGCTTCATCCACAAGTGTAATGATCTTTAGAAATGAAATTGAAAATGTTCTCTACTAATCTTTAAATTTAAACAAGGAATCAATTGAACAAAAATAATATTCTTGAAGAAAGGAATGCTAAAAAGGTTAAAGGAACAAAGCTCTCAAAAAGAATAAAAAATCTCTATCTCTACGTGTGTAAAAAAATTAAAACTCTAATCCAGCTCTCGAGTTGTTGGTTTGGCTTTAAATACTCTCCAAGTCACGCATGTTTCCTGGCTCGAAAAGTCAGGGTCGATTAATTGACCTTATAGGGTCAATGCATCGACCCTCCTAAAAATCTGCACTACGGAGTCACTTCTGTTTCAAACTCCTTTGCTTACCTCGATTAATCGAGTGTAAGGTCGATTAATCGACCTCCTATAATTTTTCAACCAAAAAGATACTTTTTGTGTTAGACTCCATCACTTTCCTCGATTAATTGAGTGTAAGGTCGATTAATCGACCTTCCCAGATTTTCGTGAACTCCCGCCCAACTTTGCATCAGACATTACCTTGGTATTTAGGCCATAACTTTCTATTCTGAACTCAGATTGATATGATTCATATGGCATTGGAAGGATGACAGAAAGCTCTACAACTTTTGTGTTTTAGCAATTTCATAAATTTGACGTCTTGAAGGTCCAAATTGAGCTGCAAGTTGTATTAAGTTTAAGATGACCCAAGGTTGCAGTGTTTTGACATTATTTTCAGAATTCTTGGGCTATTTTATGCACTTGGATTGTATTTGCTTGTAACACTTCAAATCTAGTAATTCTCATCAGATAGCCTTCATCGAATGGCTAAATGTAAGTATTTAAGGGTGAAATATCATCATATTTCACTACTCATCAATTCTTTACCATCTATTTTTAATATAATAAAAAGAAAAATCCCGGATCCAACAAGTTTTTGGCGCCGTTGCTAGGGAGTTTTGTTCTAGTATAGTAATCTGTATTTTTGTTTTAGATGTAGTGTTTGAATAAATGCCAGCTGTATCTTCTGTGATTTTTTTTTAATATATTTTATCTGTTTATTTGCTGTTTTTAGGTCTATTTATTGTCCTAGTTATGTGTGAATAAAATACAGCTTCATCATTTTAGCTTACATTTATTTTCTGTCATCACCTGTTTAGTGTTTGAATAAAATCCTGCTGATATTTTGAAGTTGTGTAGGCTTTGAGTAGTGGAAAATAGGAGAGTTTAGCTGTAGTTGGGGCATTCCTGCATAGTTTTCATCTCTAACTCCCCTGTTTTGGTTTGATTTCTGCTGCCTTTTCATTTATGCAGTCTTAAATTCTAGTAGCTATAGTTAGTTTTTGGTATTTTTACTCTATCTGCTGTGTATGTCTCTTTGTTGTGCTGTGTGTGTTGTATGCTGGGAAGAATATCTCTCAATCCTGAGCTTGAATCTTTGAATCCTGAGATTGAGAGAGTCTTGATTCCTAGGCCAGCAACACACACCCCTGCTGAAAGCTTAGTAACTGCTGAGATGGTTGAGCCGCCTCAACCACTTAGAGAGTACAATGTACCAGGGGCATGCTCATCCCCCTCTTGCATTCAGTTCCCTAATATTGTGGGTAGCTATGAGATAAAGCCTCTACCGTCCAAATGCTACCAAGTTTACATGGACTGAGCAGAGAGGGCTCATACCAGCATATAGAGTTGTTTCTTGCTCTATGCACCACTTTTCATATTGCTGGCCTGGGAGAGGAAGCAATAAAGCTGAGGCTTTTTCCTTTTTCCTTAAAGGATAAAGCCAGCTCTTGGCTCTCCATGCTCCCGACCAACAACATAAATTCTATGAATGATCTTCAATGCCAATTCTTCGCTAAGTTTTTCCTAGTCGGTAAGACAAGTCAGTTGCGAAAGAGCATAATCTCATTTTCTCAACACCCAACTAAATCATTTCATGAAGCCTGGGAGAGATTTCCAGGGTTGCTGAGGCAGTGCCCACACCACCAGATCCCTAGGTGGCAGCTTGTACAAAGCTTCTACCAAGGGATCGATGCCAAAAGCAGATCTATGATTGATGCATCTAGTGGTGGCTCTTACCTCAGCAAGATGGACGTAGAAGCATGGAAGTTATTTGATTTGACTAGTGAAACCTCCGTGTAGCAGGAGTCTTTGTCACACAATGACATTATGCCAGCTGCTAGGAGAACAATAGAACCTATGTCTTCTGGAAAAGTGTATGAGGTGAATGCATTTAGTAACCTAGAGAGGAAGGTGGTCAGTTTGGCCTTAAAATTTGATAAAGTGTTGTGTGTTGTAGCCCCACGTGGCTGCACAAGTTGGAGGAGCATGCACCATATGCCACTCCCCTACACACTCCCATTTGCAATGTCCATCAGTTGGTCCTGTCCCAAAATTTTTTAATGAGCAGGCCAATGCTGTCCATTCATTTGGGCAGCAGTCTGTTGGATAGCAGTGGAGAAACCACCCAAATATAAGGTGGAGACAAGCTGATTTGCCTCATATCTAACAACAGCAGGCCTTGCCCTAAAATACCAACCAGTAGTCCCTTCAAGGTTATGACTCAAGACAACAATTTTCTCACCAATCTCCCCAGCCAGGTCAGCTAGTTGTAGCCCCACCCACCCTAGAGCCCCCTCCTCTGAGGAACAGGTTTTGACTTCATTGCATAACCTTGGCTCCATTGCACAAATTGTGGATTCCCACTCATAGAGCATTAGAAAAATTGAGGACCAGGTTGGTCATATCTCAAATGCACTAGTTGAGGACCATCACCTAACAATGTAGAGAGAGGAAATTTAAAAATGTTGCAGAAATTTAAAACTGAAAATCTTTGAAAAATTAGCACCACCATTAAGTTAACATCATAAATTTTTTTTAGGATTAGTACTTAGTGAACCTAAGAGGAGAAAAGAAGGTGAAAGTACACCCCAGGAGTTAAATTTAAGACCATACCTAGTGAGATTTGGGCCTATCAAATTTTCTTTGAAGAGTGTCTGTGGTAATTTTTCTGCTTTAAGTACTAATTGACTTAATCACTTTTCACTAGAAGTTAGGCACCTCCAAATCAAAACTGATTGACAGCACTCACAACACTAAGGAAATGACTCAAGGCCTTCATTTGGATAGTTTGAGCTTGAAACTCCAACCATTTAAAATTGCCCTTTTGCATACACTCTTTGAGCTTTAAAAATCATATTTTTCTTCAACAAACATTGGAGTACTTGCACCTTAACCTCATGACCTGATTCAACCTTACCCTCACTCTGAGAATTGTTAAGATATGAAAAGTACCACTTTTCACCCCTTAACTTAGCCTCTGTTAGACCCTTAGCCATCTAATAAATGTGTGTTAAGTCATTTCTGTAGATAATAAATATCAGCTGCAATAAGGCCTAAACCCTGTTAAGGAGCCCACTTTTGCCCCAGAAGTCTCTCAAAAGGATGAAAGCTGAACCCAGACAAGAATTGAACCTCACGCAGTCCTCGTGAGTTTCCCAAAACATCATTTCCAATTGCCCGCACTGTTCTCGCGTAATTGAGTAACAGAGGGGCTTCAGAATCATACTTCGCGCAGCTGTCGCGAAGCTCAAATATAAATGCTTGCACAGTCTCGCGCAGCTCAAGAAAGCAGCTCTCAATCCTCGTGCAGTCCACTCAGATCAACTGAGGAGAGAGAGCTCCAGGTATTTCAGCGCGCTGCTGTCGCGCACTGGTCGCGAGATGCAAAACTTCAGATAAATCTCTCGCGCAATTCAGAGACCAATGCACATCATGTCCTCGCGAAGATCCATTAAGAAACAAATTGCTCGCACGATTCCCACTCCATTTAAAAGGAAAGTGCAATCTCGCGAAGACCAGAGCAATCCAGTGAGGATTCAATGCTCTATCCGCGACTGCTTCAGCTACAACTAAGACAACCCCGCGACAGCTAGAATTTCAAGCTAATCCAATCTCGCGAAGACCGTGCTACCACGCGACAGTCTTGGAAACCAATGCTACCTGGCGAGGCTCTGAACTCTAACTCTCCCTCACCTCTACAGAGGACATTCTGGGAACTTCCAACAATTAGGGCACGCATTCCAATGCTCCAAGTTCCGTGGGACAATAGTAGGCCATGTGGCATCATTAAAATTAGGGTTTCCTAACCCTAATGCGTCGCCAAACTAATTGCTATATAAACCTAAGCCTGGTTTAGGTTTAGGGGACTCTCTGCTTAGAATTGAATTTAGTCTATCTTCTTCTCGCAGTAGTTGCAGATCTCTAGTAAGGTTTAGGTAGTTTTCTTTTTACTTTTTCTTCGCTCCATAGTCCAGCATTTGCTGGCTATGCCTTTGTATGACTATTTGGAATAGATTAATGGAGTTTCATGATAGGGTGTTTTACTTTTATGGGATTTTTGTGAGTTGTTCTATACAAGGTTGTTATCTTGAGATCCTCTATTACTAGGACGTATTGCAAGCAATGGAGGACTGATTTTATGGTTTATCCAGATCTAAGTGACCTGTGTGTCTGGGCTAATATGCTCCCATACAGGCCTAGCCCCACCACAGGACCCACTAGATCTGAAGTCCCCATGGGAGCAATGAGCTTTTGTAGCCTTGTGAACATGGTGGTGGCAGCAATGTTTCTTGTTCTATCTTGAGCTTTGTGAGGAGGATAGCCTCTGGGATAGTCTGTGACCATTTAAGTGGATAGGTTATAGCCTTAGGGTGAAGCCAACCCACAAACTCAAGACGGATTATTCTTCTCTGCACTTGTGCTTGTAGCCCTGTGAGAGATTGTGCTGAGACAAACTCCCCTATATGTGTATAGACCCGCCATCAGATGGCAGATCTGGTTTGGTTATAGAGATTGTATGCTTGCGACTGGATCACTGCAGTCTCTCTAAAGCAGTGGATAGCTGGATCTAAGGCTGCACTCAAACTCCTACCGGTTCTATGTGTCTGGGCTAACATGCTCCCATACAGGCCTAGCCCCACACATAGCACTTTAGAGGTTGAGGTTCCCTATGGATTCTTGTGCTTGTAGCCTGGATGAAGTAGTGCCTACAATGATAAACTTGTTTTGACCCATCTCTGGATTGTGGTTCCCCAATTGGATAGTCTGTGACCATTTAAGTGGACGGGTTATAACCATAAAGGGATTGGATCATGGCACAGAGATGAGTTGGATTCTTTCTCCTCAGTGGTGATAATGTAGCCATTGGACAGGACTTCTATAGCAGTAGATCTGAATCTGAGTCATGAAACCCATCAGATCTGAACCTAATAGCATACTTCTCACCCTTTTATATTTATTTCCTCACTCCATCTTCTTTCTTAACCCTTTCTATAGTTTAGACAGTAGGATACCTTAGAATTTAGATTTTAGTGACCCTATATCCCCTTCCATTTAGGATTGCCAGATCTGTAGTCAGATCTGGAGGGCCTACTAAAGATGTCTCCCTTGGAGCTTAAGATCAACTTCCCTGTGGGACAAACTCTTACTTATGAAAACTTTCTACAACAGGCCCTATATCTTGCAGGATTGTGCATATTTTAGGCTTGCTGCTCTACCATTTTCAATCCACCTTTTATTCCTTTTCATTCACCCCATTCTTATCACTGTCTTCAATAAAGTCAGTGGCAAGCACTTAAATATAGCCTAACAAGTTTTTTGGCGCCGTTGCCGGGGAATATTGATCTTTTAGTAGACTCTATATTTTTTATTCTTTATTCTTTGGTAGCTGTACTTGTGAATAATTGATACTACTAATTTACATTTAAAAATTTTTTTACAGATTTGGACCGTAGCAGAGAAGGAGAGTAGAATTGCACTGGGAGTCTAGCTACCTCTATTTGCACTTCTCTAACCCTCAAAACTCAGTCTATTTCTTATTTGAAGATTGCATAGCATAACAGTTGATTAGGATAGTTGCAATTTTTATTAAGTGCAATGTGCCTGCAAATAGTCTTCCCTGCTGTTGATGTGTGTGCATGTTAGGAAGGAGATCCCTCAGTCCTACATTAGAGCCTGCTAACCCTGAGATAGAAAGGGGTAGAAGACCGAGAAGGCATAGACACACCATAGTTGAGCCCCCTATTGAAATTGAGATAGTAGTTATGGGTGAAGAACAACCTAGAACATTGAAGGAATTGAATGCTCCGGATGATTACAATTCTCCATTCAGCATCCAATTCCCTGATGTTCAAGAAAACTACAAAATCAAAACTTCCATCATCCAAATGCTTCCCTCTTTCCATGGGCTTAACAAGGAAGACCCTTACAAGCACATTGACCAGTTCTTGGCCCTGTGCATGACATTCTCCATTGCTGGTTTGGGACCAGAAGCCACAAGGTTAAGGCTCTTTCCTTTCTCCCTAAAGGACAGGTCCATGACCTGGTTATCTACTCTCCCAAACAACAACATCACCTCCTGGAAAGACCTCCAGACAAGATTTTTGTCTAAATTTTTCCCAGAGACCAAGACCAGCCAGTTGAGGAAAGGCATACTTTCTTTTGCCCAATCCCCAACTTAAGATTTTAACCAATGCTGGGATAGATTTAAAGTGATGCTCAAACAATGTCTCTACCACAAGATCCCTAACTGGCAGCTTGTCCAGAGCTTCTACAATGGGATTGTTGAGAAGAGCAGAGACATGGTAGATGCCTATTGTGGTGGAACGCACATGCATAAAATAGCTGATGAGGCATGGGACTTGTTCGAGGTCATAAGTGAAAATGCTTTCCAGAAGATGTCCTCTTCTAGAACTGTTCAAGAACCATCTCCTAAGCTGGGGGTGGCTGAGACTTCTAAAGGAAAAATGTATGAAGTTAGGGGAAATGATGATCTGAGAATGCAGATGGCCAATCTTACTAAAAGATTTGATAAACGTTTGACTATGGTGCAACCCAGAATGGTTGTACAAGTGATGGAGGCATGTTTGATATGCCAATATCCACAGCACACAGTAGAAGAATGCCCATCTGCGGGGCAATACCCTGAGTTTGTAATGGAACAGGCTGCTGCTACCCAATCTTTTGGACAACAACAATCTGGTGGCTACAATAGACAACCCTATGGATACCAGCACCAAAATGCTGGTTACCAATGGAGAGACCACCCAAATTTGAGGTGGAGGCAAGACAATTATATGCAGTCACAGCAGATGTTGGCCTTACCTCAAAGGCCACAGCAGCAGTTTAACCAGGGTTATGCCCAAAGGTCGAATTTCTAACAACAGCAGCCCCAGCAATAAAATCAATTGATAGTTCCCCCACCTCAGCCCTGAAGTGCTTCTTTTGAGGATCAAGTTTTGGCTCAATTGCAAAGCCTTGGACCCTTAAATCAGACTGTGACTTCTCACAGTCAAAGCATTAAGAAAATAGAAGAGCAGCTTGGCCAAATAGCCAATGCTCTTGCTAAAAGAGAGGAGGGCAGGTTGCCAAGCCAACCAATTGCCAACTCTAAGGGCCAGTATTCCATCGGAGAAGGCTCCTCCAATTTTGAGGGGGCCAATGCCATAACTGCCCTAAGGTCTGGTAGGATGGCAGACAACTAGGTGGGAAAGGAACAAGGAGAGGTCTATCCTAAGGAAATGTCATGTGAAAGTGATAAGGATTTTGTTAAGGCACAGAGTCAAGAATTGCTTGCTGCCCTTCAACAAGAGAAAAATAAAGAGGTTATAGTTGAGCCTCAGCAGGAGATAAAAATAGAAAAAAGAAAAAAACAAAAGTTCAGCCATGGGCTTGCAGCTGAGGAACCAGCAGTACCTCAGCTGCCATTTCCTCAAGCTTTGAGTGGCCCTGCCCCTTTTGATAAGGGTTAGGCACAGATCAAGGAAATGATGGAGACCTTTAAGCAGGTCAAGATAAATTTACCCCTGCTTGATACAATCCGACAGGTCCCAGCCTATGCAAAGTTTCTGAAAGAACTCTGTACTCAAAAAAGGAAGGCCAGAGGCCATTTGTCCAAGAAGGTCTTTGTGACTGATACAGTGAATTATGTATTAACCATGACAATACCTGAGAAGTTGTAAGACCCAGGGATACCCACTATTCCCTGTATTATTGGTGACCACACGATTGGAAGGGCCCTTTTAGACCTTGGAGCTGTTGTTAACTCACGCCATACGGTGTATATCAGCAGTTAGGTTTGGGGGAGCTGAAGCCCACCCCCATTGTTCTATTGATGGCTGATAGGTCCGAGAGGAAACCCATGGGAGTGGTAGAGGATGTCCTAGTGGGGGTAGACAAGTTCTTCTATCCTGCAGACTTCCTTGTCTTGGACATGAGCTGCAACAAGAGTACATCTCCGATACCTGTTATTCTAGGCAGACCATTCTTGGCCACTGCCAATGCATGCATTCAATGCAGGTCTGGAAACATGGAGGTCACTTTTAGACATATGAAAGTTGAGCTTAATGTGTACAACAGTGCAAAGTACCCTCAGCTGAACAATGAGGAATGCTTTGCAGTGGATGTACTAGAAGAAATTGTTAAAGAAGAACTGCACACTCTGCTGGAGTGGAGCAACATTCCCACTGATTTAACTGATGTTTGGAACTTGGTGGAGGAAGGGAGCCTAGCTTTAATGCCAGAAGACACACCCCTAGTGAAGTCTTCTGTGGGCTTAGTACAGCATTCCAATTGGAAACCTAGATTGCTACCCCTTCCTCCATCCAATAATACATCAATCCTGCCATCCATACAACAAGCCCCTGATCTGGAGCTCAAGAAGCTGTCAGAGACATTAAAATATGCTTTCCTCAAGAAAGATGAGAAACTTCCTGTGATTATCTCCTCTTCTCTTACCAGTGAGCAAGAGGAGGAGTTGCTAACTATTTTGAGGAAGCACAAGAAAGCAATAGGTTTGACCATTGCTGATCTAGGAGGAATTGATGCATCAATTTGTATGCATAGGATTCATCTAGAGGAGGACTCAACACCCTCCAGAGAAATGCAGAGGAAACTTAATCCTCACATGCAAGAGGTGGTTATGAAAGAAATCATTAAGTTGCTGGATGCTGGGGTAATTTACCCCATCTCTGATTCTGAATGGGTGGCACCAATCCAGGTGGTATCCAAGAAATCTGGCATAACAGTGATCAAAACTGACTCTAGAGAGTTGAGACCAGCCAGGGAGACCACTGGCTGGAGAGTTTGCATCGATTATCGAAAACTCAACTCCAAGACTAGAAAAGACCACTTCCCTCTCCCTTTTATTGATCAAATTTTGGACAAGTTGGCTGGGAAGGCTTTTTACTGTTTTCTTGATGGGTACTCAGGGTACAATCAGATCCCTATGCACCCCCTTGATCAAGAGAAAACTACATTTACTTTTCTATTTGGCACCTTTGCTTACAGAAGGATGCCTTTTGGACTGTGTAATGCCCCAGCCACCTTTCAGAGGTGTATGTATGCCATTTTTTCTGATATGATTGATAAATTCTTGGAAATTTTCATGGATGACTTTTCGGTCTATGGGGATAGCTTTGACCAATGTCTACAACACCTCTATTAAGTCCTACAAAGATGTCAAGAGACTAATTTGGTCTTAAGTTGGGAGAAGAGCCACTTCATGGTAACACAAGGAATTGTGTTGGGCCATGTAGTCTCTAAAGATGGAATTGAGGTAGACAAGGCCAAAGTCTGCCCCCTCCAAGAACAGTCAAGCAAATCAGATCCTTCCTTGGCCATGCTAGATTCTACAGGAGGTTTATCAAAGACTTCAGCAAAATTGCTAAGCCATTGTGCCACCTGCTCTGCCAGGATGTGCCCTTTGACTTCTCTGCTGAATGTCTGAAGGCCTTTGAAACTTTGAAAATTTGCCTCACTTCTGCCCCTGTGCTCTGAACACCTGACTATACCCTGCCCTTTGAGTTGATGTGTGATGCATCTGACTTGGCAATAGGTTCTGTCTTGGGCCAGAGAAAGGATAAGCTACCTGTGGTCATTGCATATCTCAGTAAATCACTTGCTGAAGCTCAACTGAACTACACAACCACTGAGAAAGAGCTTTTGGCAGTGGTTTTTGCTGTGGAAAAGTTAGACCTTACCTATTTGGGTCTAAAACTGTCATCTTCACTGACCACTGAGCATTAAAGTACCTACTATCCAAGAAGGATGCAAAGCCCAGATTGATTAGATGGATACTCCTGTTGCAGGAGTTTGACATCGAAATCAAAGACAAGAAAGGTGTAGAAAATGTGGTGGCAGACCACTTGTCAAGAATTATGTTGGAGAAAGGTGTTGATGACCTCACTACAAATGATGTATTCCCAGATGAGCAATTGTTTGCCACCCAATCTTTAGCTCCTTGGTATGCACATATTGTCAATTATCTAGTTATCGGTAAGATCCCTTCCCATTGGACAAAAATGGATAAAGACCTATTTTTCTCACAGGTCAAATTCTTTTTCTGGGAGGAACCTTGCTTATACAAGTATTGTGAAGACCAAATTATTCGAAAATGTGTTCCGAAAGTGATATCCCCAGTATTCTGGCCATGTCCCATGAAAATGCCTGTGGGGGTCACTTTAGTGGGAGAAAAATAGCTGGCAAAGTGTTGCAGTGTAGTTTCTATTGGCCTTCTCTTTTCAGAGATACCCATACACACTGCAAGGCCTGTGAAAGATGTCAGAAACTAGGGGGGCTATCTAAATGAATTTCAATGCCTTCACAACCCATCCTTGTTGTAGAACTGTTTGATGTGTGGGGTATTGATTTTATGGGCCCCTTTCCTCCTTCAAATGGTTTTCATTTTATCTTAGTGGCAGTGGACTATGTTTCCAAATGGGTAGAAGCCATTGCCACAAGAACTAATGATAATCAGGTGGTCCTCAAGTTCATAATGCAAAATATCTTCTCCAGATTTGGTACCCCTAGAGCCATTATCAGTGATGGGGGGAGCCATTTCTGCAACAGAAATTTCGAGAGCTTGCTCAAGAAATATTTTGTCACCCATAGGATTGCTACTCCCTACCACCCACGAACCAGTGGGCAAGTTGAAATTTCAAATAGGGAGATCAAGCATATCCTTGAGAAGACTGTGAGGACTGATAGGAAGGATTGGGCTGACAAGCTTAATGACGTACTGTGGGCTTATAGGACTGCCTATAAGACCCCCATCGGTATGTCCCCTTTCAGACTGATTTATGGCAAGGCCTGTCATCTCCCAGCGGAGTTAGAACACAAGGCCTATTGGGCCATCAAACATTTAAATCTATATCTAACTTCTGCTGGCCATCACAGGTTGTTGCAGCTGTCAGAATTGGAAGAACTAAGGATGGATGCATATGCCAATGCAAGGATCTACAAGGAAAGGTCCAAAGCTTTCTTTGACAAAGGGCTGTTGAGAAAGAGTTTCACTGCTGGTGATAAGGTTTGGTTGTTTAATTCCAAACTTAAATTTTTTCCAGGTAAATTGAAATCCAGATGGGAAGGTCCTTATATTGTCATGCAAGTTTCCCCATCTGGTGCTGTGGAAATCAAGGACCCTAAGTCTGGGAGACTCTTGAAGGTGAATGGTCAGAGGCTTAAGCCTTATTTTGAAAAACTTGCCGACCTTTTCGACACCATTCACTGTCAAGGGGATCCTTCTTCAAATTGATTCCATAGGTGTGTCATTATTGTAGCATATGTACTTAGTTTTTGGTTGATTTATCTTGCTTTCTTTAGTTTCTATTTTCTAGGATTTGCTAGTGGCCTTATCTGAATTTTGCCCTATCTGTGGTGAACTTTTGATGCTTGGCTTGATTATTACTACTTTTGAATTGATAGCTTCTGTTGAATGCCTAATGTGGGAGGTCATTTTCTTTGTCCTTGAGTGTATGATTGAGTTTACATATGACTAAAGACAGTCATAGGAGAGGGTCATGCCCAGGATTCAACCACAGCAAACATGCTCTCTATTTTATACCTTACTGTCGCTGGATTCAAAATGGAAGCCTGGGAGACTATCGTGAGATTCATATGCTCTCGCGAGATTAAATGAGACAGCCTGGAAACCTCTCGCGAGGTTACAGGAGGGAGTCTGAGAGAAGTTCACGCAGTTCACCTGGCCACATTCTATTCGCTGTCGCGAGATTCATGTGTCGCTGAGAGCCTCCCACGTAATTTATATAGAACCATACATTAACTGTCGCGAGATTATCAGGCTGTCGCAAGGTTCACAAGATAAACTGGGAGAATCTTACGTAATTCAATAAGAAATATTCCATTTACTGTCGCGAGATTCTAAGTCTGTCGTGAGATTCAAGATGAACCTCAGAGCTTCTCGCGCAATCCAAATAGAGCCTTATGAACCGCTCGCGCAATTCACATTAATTGATCTAACTCTGTCGCGTGCTCCAAGGTCGACTTTAGAGATTGTCGCACAATTCAGATGTAATCAACACCCTCGCTAGGCTTATTTCCAACCTCGCACCAGATGTTCCAAAGCGCGCCGAGCTTCGCAATAAGTATTTCAACCCCGCACTTTGTCCCTTTTTCATTATCGGCTTCCTTCTTCCCTCTGTGAAACCCTAGCTTTTGCCGCTCTCCCCTCTCCCGTCCAGCATCACTCCTACAGCTCATCATTCACTTCACAACTCTACGGAGTTGTTCCTATCATCATCCTCTTCCATTGCCCTCTGCTCTGAGATCTTGAGGTGCCCTGTGGGTCAAATCAAACCAAACCCTAGATCTCAGTCTCCATTTGCTCACTCCCAAAGACAGATTTAGATATGGCCCCAAAATCTGCACAAAAGAGAAAAGGAAAGGACAAGGACCCTACAGAGACCACCCCTAAAAAGGCCAAAACTTCAAAGTCCCCCCAAAAAGGAAAGGAAGTGGTTGAGGAGGCGGCGGTACCAACCACAAAGTTCTCTACTCCTTCTGAGCTCATGGAGTCAATTCCATTGGAGCTTGAAACAACCTTTGATGTCCCATTCTTTGAAAAAGAACCTCTCTCTGTCCCTGCAATACAATTTCTGAGAAAAGCGGGCCTGATGCCATTGATGAGAGAAATTCCAGCACTAGCCTACCCAAGGCTAGTGCATCTATTTTACCAGCATATCAAGGTCAAGAAGGGCAATGATGGACAAGAGTGCTTGCTGGTGATGATTGACGATTTTGATTTGTTAGTAAGCCCTAAAATGATTGCTGAAGTATTGGGCATCCCAGCAGCATTCAATCCTAGCTGTGGATATGGCCCCCCTCTGCGTGCATCAATTGACACAATTGCAAGGGCCCTAACAAGAGGGTTAAAATCCACCGGGGACTCAATCAGAAGGAGGGAACTTGAGCCTGAGCTACTGTTCATTGACCAAGTCCTGCGGAAGAACATATATTGCTCAAGGGGGGCTACAAGATATTGACCAAGTCCTGGCTGATTTTTGAAGCTATGAAAGACACAGTGGAGAAATTAGGGTCAAATAAGAAGCCTCACACCCTACCCTATGTAAGAATCATCACCTTGCTGCTGATCAAGGGGGGCTACAAGATAGGAAGAACCGAGCAAACCACCACCCTTACCCCTACTACCTTTGCCAAGAGGCAATGGGGAATTAGCAGAAGCTTAATGGGGGGTCAGAAAAAGAAGATAGCAGAAGCTCAAGCCATGCCCAAGCAAGCGTATAAATTAATCGAGTCTACCTGCATACAACAAGGCCTCCAGAGCTCACCCCTTCCATCCCTGCAGCAGCACCCACACCCCCTCCACCTTTTATTCCTGCATCCTCTACTCCTCTTACATCCATCTCTCACCCCCCTCTTATTCCATTCTCCATGCCCACTCCCCCTTCACCTGTGCTTGGTCCATGGGAGGACTCCCCTTCCCCTACCTTACCATAGTACATTGCCACAATTCCCCCCTCCATTCTAACCAAGCCAGCCAGCCCCCCACTCATCTCCTACAAGAAACGAAAACCTACTCAGACCATTCCATCCATCTCCCTGACCCCACCCTCAATACCTTTCATCCCCACTGACGAACCCCACCTTGCAAAAACCACCACCCCAGCCATATCTACTATATCTCCTCTCCCCGACATTGACTTAACCCTAAACACATCCATAGGCTTCCAAGCCTTCATCTCTACATTCCTTGAAACCATGCCTACTTACTACACCCCTCTGCTAGACTCCCCAACTACCTCATAGCACCTTTCCCCAGAACCACACTCTTCCCCTCCCTCCACTTTCCATCATGCTCCTTCCTCCCCTTTCCAACCAGTACCCTCTTCTTCCCAAACCCCACCTCCTAGCTTTGACACACTAACCCTCATCCTACCCTTGATCCAAGACATCCAAGCCCAGTTATCCACCAATAACCACAAACAGGACCAGATGCAGGCTGACCTCACCTCCATCCAATCCACCCTACACACCTTAACCACTCCACCCATCCCTACCCCATCCACTTCACCCCCCTGGTCCTGTTCATTGACAATACCACCCAAACAGATTTCCCTCCTGAATCGTTACCCCTCCCACCATCACCATCACCTCTTCCCCACCCTTTTCCTTTACCCCTTTTCACCATTCCAATTTTCCATCCCCCATCACCCCCAACTCCGGTTGATCCTACACCCTTCAATTTTCCCCCTATACCCTCCATTCCCCCTCTTATCCTACCCCCTCCCACCTTCTCTGCCAAATCTACCCAAATAGACCCAGAACCTAACCCCATTCCCCCACCACTTGACTTCCCTATTCTCATTCCCCATTCCCCCCCCAGGACCAAGCACACTTCACTCCTTCCACCTCCTATCTGCCAATTGCACCTAAACATCATTTCTACAGCCCTCCTTACCTCACCATCCTACATCACATGCAGGATAATGCTTACCTGAGGAAGGATGTCCACAGGGGTATGGCCAAGCTACGCCAATCAATTGAGACCCCCCTGCTGGAGAAGATTGATGAGATGACGGAGGCCCACAGCAAGCAACTACTAGAAATCTCCTTAGGGTGGAAAAATATGGTGGAGGAATATCGGAAGACGAAAGCTTCAGCTACTTATTATCAAAATAATTGGGAGTATGAGAAATCCAATGCTGCTGCAGCGACTGCCCGAGCAAGAATGCTTGAAAAATGACTTAACAATGCCCAAGAAATCCAAAAAATCCAAAAGGAGATCCATGAGACTGACGCCCTAAAATTTAAGTCTAGATAGCCTCATTGGAATCTGCATTGGCCGCTGCCAGAAATGAACCTTACCACCCAACCCCACTCTCTATTCAAGTGCCTCAGCCTACGCCAACTACCACTCCATCTCCAGCTGCCCAGTCTGAGGAGGCACCACCTAAGCCCCAAAAAGATAAAGGAAAAGCACCTGCTTCACCTCCACCGGCACAACCAACAACTACTGAGCAGCCTCCACCTCCTAAGGCCTCTGTTGCACCTCCCCAAGAACAAACTTATCCGCAGTGGAGGAAAGTCACAGCCAAGTGGTCTGCTCCCAAAGCTGTCCCCTTAAAAATTGGCAAAGAGCCTGTTGCCCAGTCTGAAGAGGCACAGTCTCCTGCCCACCCTGAGTCCACTGGTAAAGGCAAGTCACCAGTGGTCCCCACTGAGGAACCCAAAGCTAAAGGAAAAGAGAAAGCCCCAGTGGTCTCCCCTACAGAAGCTGAAGCTAAAGGCAAAGGCAAAGGAAAATCCCCTGCCACCCCCCCTGCTAAGCGTAAAGGCAAAATTCCTCAAGAACACAAGGAACCAAAAGCTTCCAAAGCTCCAAAAGTAAGGGTGAGGCCACCTAAAGCTCCAACTATGGTGAAAACACTGGCCGAGAAGAAAAAGGCAAGGGAGGAGAAGAAGAAAGAGGACAGAGCTGCCCTTAAGGCAAAGGCTATGGGCTGGGATTTCCTTACAGATTCTGATTCGGATTAGATCCTAGCTTCTAGATTGTATCTTAGGTTTTTCTTCTTGTCATTCCACTTGTAACTATTTTTATTCCACTTTAATAGCAATTCTAGTTTTCTCTATTGCTTTATTCTGTGTGTTTCTTTTTGCTTGTTTATTACTTGTGATTTTGTCATTTTGCCATTTATGGGAGAAGAGTTTTTGGGGGGATATTTTTCTTTGAACCAGAAATCCCTGTCACGGAGATGGAGTTTATATAAATTTGTGCAATTACCTACTTCTGGGATAGCAATGGCTCCTTCAAATTTATGTGCCATCATAAGTGTACCTCACGAAGATCCCCAGCTCAGCTGCACGAGAAATGTCCTTTCCTCATCACTTATTGCTCCTCGCGAGGATCCCCGCCCGCTACATTTACCTCTTTAAATACCATGCCTCTCTTTGGACATTCATTTAATGCTACTTCTCTTTTCCAAAGAGCCAGTTGTGTATTTTCTTCTTTCTCCACACAACCCTCATTTATTGCCAAGTGTGAAAACATGTGTAATTTCAATTCCGTCGATTCATGTTTCCTCGTCCTTCTCTTTTAAACCGGCCCTTAGTCCCTTTTCATCTCATCCCTCCTCTTCTAACCCTAGAAGTTCATACCTCCTCACACAAATGGCGGATGACAGCCCCTTTGGCTTCCCAATCAAATTTTACCCCATTTGGGACGATCCCCCACCGCATAAGGAGCCGGACCCCTTGCAATTTCTCTGGGATGAGTATGACGAGGTCATGCGGATCCTGGCCAAGGAGGAAAAGAAAAAAAAAAAAAGAGAGAAGTTAGAGGAGAAGAAAAAGAAAAAAAGGGAGAAGCGGGAGAAGAAGAAAAAGAAAAATATGGCACCACCTGCATCTCCCCCTCCATCTTCCTCCAACCCTCCCCCGGCTACACCTTAACCCCCCCCCATTTTCTCTTTTCTTTTTTTTTTCCCTCTTTTTATCATATTTTCTTTTTTTTAATGAAAGTTTTCTTTTAGTTCCATACTGTTCAGTTTTGCATTTTTATTTCTCTCTCTTCTTCTATGTGTTTCTTCATGTTTCCTTGGATTCTACCATTTATTCTCCCCTCTGAACCAGTGAGGACACTGCTCCTCCTAGGTTTGGGGGTGTGGCAGGTAGGTCTGCCAATAATATAGTTAACTTAAAGTGCAGCAAAATCATGTGAGTAACATAGAAATGGAGCTATGTTCACTTAAGAATTATGACAATTAAGGAATTTAAATTTTTGTGCAAATTTTTAGACATTATAAATTTCTAAATTTTCACATTTCCATGATGAGAACACCAAGAAAACTCACTAGTATCAGCACTTAGTGAACCATTGAAGAGAGAAAAAGGTAAGGACATGCTTAAAAGTTCAAAGGAAGACCATCACCAGTGAGAATTGGGCCTACAAAATTCTTTTTTTTTGAGGAGTGATTGAGGCAAATTTCTTCTAGCTTTAAGGATTGGCTGAGTCAATGTGTTCACTAAAAGTTAGGTAACTCCAAGTTGAAACAACTGGCAGCACTCATGACACTTAGGAAAGGATCAAGGCCTTCTCTTGGACAGTTTGAGCCTAAATGCACAAGCCCTAAAAGCAATCGCCTTGTTCATACACTCTTTGAGCTTCAAAAGTCCAATTTTTTTCAAAAACACACCTGAGTATTTGTACCTGAACCTATGGATCTGATTTAACCTTACCCTCACTCTGAGAAGTCAGAAGGTAAAGGAGAAATAGTTAAAAATGGACTAGCTAGGGTCAACATTGGATGAGTGGAGAAGAAGTATCTGAAGTTCTAGCAGTGTAACAACTGAGGAAAAAGGTGGTAGTTTCAAAAAAAAAAAAAAAGAAAAAAAACTGCACCTAAATAAAAAGAAACGATAATGAAGAGGAGTAAGAGAGGAATCAAGAGGAAACATTCATTGGAAAAAATCAAACAAGAAGAGAAACTGATCACTTCAAATATGAAGATTTCAAAGAAGATGAAAGGAGCTGAATTAAAGAAGGTGAAGTCATGAATCACCTCCTACACCTACTAATTTTTGAATTTCAAACCCCTTTTTCAACCTTCCAATTCTTTTTATAACCTAATACCATAAGCCATATTATAGCCCAGTTAAAGCCCTTGTGATCCAAAGTTAAATGAGCTGTCATGTAGAGATAATGAGTTGTCCAATCTATGGTAAATATCTGCCAATGATGCCAGAACTTGAATGCTATGCCTATGCTCATGCTTACAGACCCATTTGGGGGATGTAACTGCTCTTGAGCTTGAGAGACAATGAAACCCTCAAAAGTTCTTTGTGAAAGTATGCCCTAGAGAGTTTTGGGTCTGATATTGAAAGTATTGGGCATGACCTACAACCTAATTTTTAATTTAATGATGAGCTCAGTGCTAACACACATGTGTAGTTTCCCTATTGTGAACTGATTGGAAATGTTGTGCTATCATGGGAAGTTTTTGATGCTTAAACATCTGTGCAGACAATGCATTTAAATTTCTTATATTTTTACTGATTCAGGGTGAACTGATGCTCTGTTTCTTGACAGCTGACTTGAATCTTGCACTTCTGCTAACTGTTTTACCGAGAAATTTGTAGGTATCTTCACTAAAAACTCTCAAGAGACTTCACTCCTCCACTAGGGATCACCTAGGGGTTTAAAAGGCTTGGTACATATGCTAAATGTATCCGTGCTCCCTACGAAAGTGGCAGTTAATTTCTGTAGATTTTTTGTGTAGCTTTGCTAAGGGACTAGCAAAGATTAGGTTTGGGGGTGTGTTAAGACATGAAAAGTACCACTTTTCACCCCTTAACTTAGCCTCTATTAGACCCTTAGCCATCTAATAAATGTGTGTTAAGTCATTTCTGTAGATAATAAACAGCAGTTGCAATAAGGCCTGAACCCTATTAAGGAGCCCACTTTTGCCCCAGAAGTCTCTCAGAAGGATGAAAGCTGAACCCAGAAAAGAATTGAACCTCCCGCAGTCCTCGCGAGTTTCCCAAAACTTCATTTCCAATTGCTCGCACTGTTCTCACGCAGTTGAGTGACAGAGGAGCTTCAGAATCATACTTCACGCAGCTCTCGCGAAGCTCAAATATAAATGCTCGCGCAACTTAAGAAAGCAGCTCTCAAACCTCGTGCAGTCCACTCAGATCAACTGAGGAGAGAGAGCTCCAGGTATTTCGGCGCGCAGCTGTCGCGCAGTGGCTGCAGGATGCAAAACTTCAGAAAAACCTCTCGCACAATTTAGAGACCAATGCACATCACGTCCTCGCGAGGATCCTCGGGAAGATCCATTGAGAAATAAATTGCTCGCGCGATTCCCGTGACATTCAGAAGGAAACTACAATCTGGCAAAGACCAGAGCATTCCAGTGAGGATTCAATGCTCTATCGCACGATTGCTTTAGTTGCAACTAAGACAACTCCGCGACGGCTAGAATTTCAAGCTAATCCAATCTTGCAAAGACCGTGCTACCACGCGACAGTCTTGGAAACCAATGCTACCTGGCGAGGCTCTAAACTCTAACTCCCCCTCACCTCTGTAGAGGATATTCTGGGAACTTTCAATAATTAGGGCACGCATTCCAATGCTCTAAGTTCTACGCATGCATCATGAGGCATCCAAGGGACAATAGTAGGCCATGTGGCATCATTAAAATTGGGGTTTCCTAACCCTAATGCACCGCCAAACTAATTACTATATAAACCTAAGCCTGGTTTAGGTTTAGGGGACCCTCTGCTTAGATAGAAATTTAGTCTATCTTCTTCTTGCAGTAGCTGCAGATCTCTAGTAAGGTTTAGGTAGTTTTCTTTTTACTTTTTCTTCGCTCCATAGTCCAGCATTTGCTGGCTATGCCTTTGTATGACTATTTGGAATAGATTAATGGAGTTTCATGATAGGATGTTTTACTTTTATGGGATTTTTATGAGTTGTTCTGTATAAGGCTATTATCTTGAGATCCTCCATTGCTAGGACGTATTGCAAGTAATGGAGGACTGATTTTATGGTTTATCTAGATCCAAGTGACCTGTGTGTCTGGGCTAACATGCTCCCATACAGGCCTAGCCCCACCACAGGACCCACTAGATCTGAAGTCCCCATGGGAGCAATGAGCTTTTGTAGCCTTGTGAACATGGTGGTGGCAGCAATATTTCTTGTTCTATCTTGAGCTTTGTGAGGAGGATAGCCCCTGGGATAGTCTGTGACCATTTAAGTGGATAGGTTATAGCCTTAGAGTGAAGCCAACCCACAGACTCAAGATGGATTATTCTTCTCTGCACTTGTGCTTGTAGCCCTGTGAGAGATTGTGCTGAGACAAACTCCCCTGTATGTGTATAGACCCGCCATCAGATGGCAGATCTGGTTTGGTTATAGAGATTGTATTCTTGCGACTGGATCACTGCAGTCTCTCTAAAGGAGTGGACAGCTGGATCTAAGGTTGCACTCAAACTCCTGCTGGTTCTATGTGTCTGGACTAACATGCTCCCATACAGGCCTAGCCCCACACATAGCACGTTAGAGGTTGAGGTTCCCTATGGATTCTTGTGCTTGTAGCTTGGATGAAGTAGTGCCTACAATGATAAACTTTTTCCGACCCATCTCTGGATTGTGGTTCCCCAATTGGATAGTCTGTGACCATTTAAGTGGACAGGTTATAGCCATAAAGGGATTGGATCATGGCACAGAGATGAGTCGGATTCTTTCTCCTCAGTGGTGATAATATAGCCATTGGACAGGACTTCTATAGCAGCAAATCTGAATCTGAGTCATGAAACCCATCAGATCTGAACCTAATAGCATACTTCTCACCCTTTTATATTTATTTCCTCACTCCATCTTCTTTCTTAACCCTTTCTATAGTTTAGACATTAGGATACCTTAGAATTTAGATTTTAGTGACCCTAAATCCCCTTCCATTTAGGATTGCCAGATCTGTAGTCAGATCTGGAGGGCCTACTAAAGATGGCTCTCTTGGAGCTTAAGATCAACTTCCCTGTGGGACAAACTCTTACTTATCAAAACTTGCTACAACAGGCCCTATATCTTGCAGGATTGTGCATATTTTAGGCTTGCTGCTCTGCCATTTTCAATCCACCTTTTATTCCTTTTCATTCACCCCATTCTTATCACTGTCTTCACATAAAGTCAGTGCAAGCACTTAAATATAGCCTAACAAGAATTCAGAAGGTAAAGGAGAAGTTGTTGAAGATAGTTGAGAGGGGTTCAACATTTGGTGGGAGGAGAAGAGAAACAACTAAAAATAGTAGGGTGTCAGTGGTATTTATGTGGCAATTCATCATAAAAAATCATAAAAATATAAAATAAAAAGAGAAAATGAAAGAGAAGTAAGAGAAGTGCTTCATCTAAAAATTTAAAGAAAGAGGATAAGCTGGCCACTTTGATTTTGAAAAATATCAAGTAAGATGATGTTGTGCTTTTATGAAGGTTGTGAAGTCATAAATCACTCCTTACCTTACTGATTTCTCATTTTTGATCCATTCTACCCCCTTCATTCCTTATATCCCTCACTCATAAGCCACATTACAATCCATCAAAAAAGACCTTGTTGATCCTTAGTGAAATGAGCTATCATGTGGAGATGAGGAGTTGTCTAATCTATGGTGAAATTGCTTGAGGATGTCAAAACTTAGAAGCAAAGCCAATGCTCATGCTTGCAAGCCCATTTGGGGTCTATGACTGATCTTGAGCTGATGAGATGGTGAACACCCTTTTGATTTTTATTGTGAGAGATAGCCCCGATAAGGATTGGGTCTGAATTTTAATTTCATTGGGGTTGTATCCAACTTGATTTTTAAATTGATAGTGAACTTTGTACTGATTTCTGCACATTGAATTTTTGTTGCAAACTGATTGGTGGGGATGCACATGCATGATAATTTTGAGTTTAACTTTGCTGCATTACTGCTATAATTTCCTTTGAATTTTAAAGAATAGATGTGGGATGATGCTTTATTCATGAAAATCTGTTTTGCCATTGATTGCACTACATTTAACTGTTTTATTGGTGAAGTTTGTGGGTATCTTCACTGAAAACCCTTAGGAGACTTCACTCCTCCACTAGGGATCACCTAGGGGTTTAAAAGGCTTGACACATATGCTAAATGTATCCGTGCTCCCTATGAAAATGGCATTTTCTGTTTTGAATAAATATTTGTAATTTTGCCTTTGCTCGAGGACTAGCAAAGATTAGGGTTGGGGGTGTGTTAATCTCTTAAAAGTACCACTTTTCACTCCTTAACCTGGTCTTTGATGGACCTTTTAGCATGTTTATAATAAATTCTAAGTGTGTTTTTGTAGATAACAGCAAAATAAGAGCTTAATGCAGCAATCCCACATTTTAAAGCCAAGAAGAATGTATTTTAGTTCAAGTTGTGGAGCTATTGGGCACACATTGAAGGCACCATGGTGGTTCACACCATTTGGGAAATTAGGCACACCATTGGGGCCATGTGGCATGCTGTGGTGGGCCCAGGAAGTCTAACAAATGGAGAAAGTATGGAGCCGAGTAGTGGAGATAGCTGCAGCAGGCACTGCACAGCAGCAGAGGAGCAAAGAGTGACCTCGCGTGGATCTCGCGAGGTTCACTTTATTCAAAATAGGCCCTTGTGTAGATCTCACGTGGTTCCAATGAACCATGGTGGAAGCAGTCGCACAAATCTCATGCGGGTCAGTGGAAAAAGTGCTTCAGAGAGCGACCTCGCGAGGTTCAAACATACCAAATAGCCAGTGGCTCGCGTAGCTCAAAAGGAAAGAGAGGCTCAGAAAGTGCCTCGCGCAGCTGTTGCGAGGTTCAACATATACAGAGATCATCTGCGTGAGTGGAGCTCGCACGGATACAACTTAAGGAAATCCCCTCGCAAGCTTCAAAGTCAAATCCAACCTCGCAATCCTTAAAGTTGCAGCATCTCAGCCTAGCGAGCTGCACAAATTCAAATCAATTCAAACCTCGCGAGCTTTAAAAGCATGCACTTCAGCCATGCGACAGCCAGAATAGAGCTTCCCAAGCTCTCTCCAGGAGCTGACCCAGCCTCACGATGCTAGGGTTCTCAACTCCCAACCTTCCTATTTTAATGATCAAGGACAGTTTGCACATTTCACACTTCTAGGGCACACCTCCCGAGGTTCCCATCTATCCCACACATCTAGAGGCAATCCAAGGGCCACGAAGGTGCCACAAAATCAACTCCAAAGTATTATCAAATCTGATTGGCTATTGCATATTAGGGTTTCAAGGGTTGCATATATAAAGCACTATTATCTATTTTGTAAACTATCCAGGAATAGCCTGATATCTGAACTAGGGTTTCATGTGCTCACCTAGGATTTAGTTTCCTTTTCTTTTTTCCATTTTCTTCTTCCTTAGCCTAGTATTTGTTGTCTAAGTTCTATGTAACAATTAGTTTATTGTCAGTTTTGTATTGGGTTTTGCTTGAAATAGAGGGAGCTATTTTGGGATTTGCATAGACTACTGCCTTAAGGGCAAAGCATTGTAAGTTCACTTCATTCAATATAATGTCATTTTCAATGTCCATTAAATCTATTGCTTTTTCTATGTGTCCAGCATAGTGTTCTTTCACCTTTGTTTTCCACATAGGAATTTATAGATTTGATGCTCCCATGGAAGCTTGAGCTTGTAGCCCTGTAACCATGGTGAAGCAGTGGTATTCATATTCTATCCCATCATTTATGGGTAAGGCAGCCTCTAGGATAGTATGTGACCATTTGAGTAGATAGGCTATAGCCTTAAGGTATGTCTTGGTCACAGATCTGAGAGGGATTCTCTTTCTCTGCACTTGAGCTTATAGCCTAGTGAGAGATTGTGCAGTGTCAAACTCTACTCTGTTTGCATCACCATCATCAGTGTGTAGATCTAAGTTTTTATAGAGATTGTAGACTTGTGAGTTGGGTCATTGTAGGCCTTTTGTTATAATGACCCACTGAATCTAAATCTCCATTAAGCCTGGGATCCCTTGTGGTTCCCACTTGAGTTTCAAGGTTTGTTTGCTCCTATGGATGTATAAGCTAGTAGCCTTGCAAACATAGTGTCTGTAATGGTATTCATGGCTGATTTAATTCATTGGATGGAGGAAATCTCTTAGGATAGTCTGTGACCATTTAAGTGGACAGATTATAGCCCTAAGATCAATCTATTTTTTTAGATTAGGTTAGATTTCTGATTTAATCAATGTGATTTGACCATCTCCCTTGGATAGTCTGTGACCATTTAAGTGGACAGATTATAGCCTTTAGATCAATCTAAATGACATGGGTTGAGTCAAATTCTTCTACCTCATAGATGTGCTTGTAGCCATCAAAAGGATTGCTACAAATTCATGCCTAACACTGAGTTGCATAACTGATTTACTCCTAACTGTCTACTTCTCCATCTTTTATCTTTATTTTACCACACACATCATCATCCTTATTTATCCCTTTCTATAGATGTAGCTTTATTCTTATTCTTTTAGTTTTTAATATAGCTTAGTGACGCTTAAACACCCTCTCTTTACCTTGCTTTCTAGTTAGGTTTAGAGTTGCCAGCTCTGTAGCTAGATCTGGAGACTACTATACAACCCTTGAGGTTTTAGATCATCACTTCTTGTGGGACAAACTCTTACTTTCAAAACTTGCTACAACAGGCCTTGGATCTTGCAGTTGTGAGTTTGGTTTTGTGCTTGTGTTCACCCATTTTTTATTTCATTTTGTTCTATTTTTGTTATCATTTTATGTGATTCTTTACCATCTGTTTTTAATATAATAAAAAGCGCAATCCCAGATCCAATAGGAAGGTTTTCATACACTTGGGTTTTTTTCTCCCTTCCCTTACTCACACATTCCAACCACGTGAGCTCGATGACCTCTTTGTGCTACTCCAAATTCAAGGAAGAAGGTTGAGAGGAAGATCAACAATAATAGCTAGAGGTAGGGTCTCCTTTTCCTCAAGCTCTCACTCTCTCTCAATGGGAAAGAAGCAAATGGCTTCCTTGAGAAGTCATCCCACATTTAAGTCCTTGGTTTGCTTCCATGTGGAGAGCACACACTCACACCAATGTTTTAGGAAAATCTTAGTTTGGTTCACCTGTGAACCCCATACGCCTAACTTTGTGTTCTTTCTATCTCACATTTTCAATGACTATTACACCCACATAGTGATGTCTTAAATTCTGACATGGTATAGTACGCCGCACCGACACGTGTACCAAGTTGATATACACAGTTTCCTAATTAGGGGTGTTACAACTAAGGTATCTTCTAACACAGTACAGGGAGAGATTATCCACTTTCACCCCTTTAGCGAGCTTGGATGCTTAAAGAAAGTGGATATTATGCATTCAAATACCTCCAAAGGATCAAATCAGAGATTGGGAATGAGAAATAAATTAATCTATAATATCCACTTTCTTTAAGAATCCCAGCTCACTAAAGATAACTCACTTGCACCCCTTATCAGACTTAAATATAAAACGAAGAAGCCAAAATCTGAATGTAGGGGGCCCTATTTAGGTGTTACCAGCAAATATATAAAAGTCTCAAAAACTCCAGTCAAATCTGATTTTATGGTTCCTGTTTCTGATTTTATGGTTCATTGTACTTTTTCTAGGTCTTTTTGTTGTTCTTAAAATGAGAATCTGATTTTTACAGGGGGAAAATTATTTGTAGTCATTATTTCATTCTCTCTTTGCAGCTATTTGCCACATTTATGGGCAATATTTTTGTTACTAGGAATTTGAACTTTCCATGTGCAGCATCACCTCCAAATTTGAAGCGTAGGTATGAGCTATTATTATACACTAACTTCAATTTTTATCTGTATGGAGTACTGCTTATATTACTAATTGAATTATAGATTAATTTATTTCTCATTCCCAATCTGTGATTTTGATTTTTTTGAGGTATTTGAATGCATAATATCCACTTTTTAAAGCATCCATGCTCAATGCCTAATTTTGGTTACTGGGAATCCTTGCCTAATGTTTACCTTTTCATTTCCCTATTTTTGCTTTGAATTGTATTTGTTTCATTTTCTAGGGATGATTAGCTAAGAATGATTCTCTAGAAGAGAATAAAAAAATTAACAGTTAGGGAATACACTAATAGATCCTAGAGAATCATTCTTAGATAATGAAGCGACTAATCTACTTCATTAGAACTTATAAGAAAATGTTAGAACAAAATGTCCAATTCTGAGTACCCAAAAAATATGATCAATACATTTATAAGCCCTCATGGATCCATATGCCTCTTCAATTCCCCAGAAATCACATTACTAGAATTGTTTTATGCCATAAGAGCATCAGAAAAATAAAAATTATTATCAACCCTTCCAACAATTCTCTTGCATTTGTTGTTTGAGTCTGTAATCCTAGTGGACAGGAAATTGACCTTTTCTGACACATTTTCATCCCTTGGACCAGCTCAAATTCAGGAATGTGTGGGTTAGCACTAGAGTTGTCTTATGAATTCACCTTGTATGATTTTCAGTCTTATTCTGCTTTAATGTATGATCATCACTTATTTCACCCATCAACTAAGAACTTCCAATATCTCACTACATTACTAACAACCACTTGAAACCCCTTAGAATAAGTGCACAGGATATGATATTGTTCCTAAATCCTTCTTACAAGAACACAGTAAATAAGTAGAAGGTTGGGATTTGATCCGCCACTTGTTCTTGTCCTTTTCATTTTTTTTAATAGGTTATTAGTTAATTCCATGTGGTTGTGTTCAAAATGGGTAGTTATTCCAGTAGTCATTTAAAGTAGTCAATGGTTATTTCCTTTGTTTAAGTGAGGTGGTTGTTGGCAGCTCTTTAAACTATACCTTGTCTTAACCTATTTCAAGCGCACAATGATATTGTAGTACGTGTATTAGGTATCGATCCCACATGGAAGGTCGTTAATCTAAATATCTCTACTTGCCTTTAAAGAATAAAAAAATGGTTTTTGTTTGTTTAAAACTAAAATGCTGAATTAGAAATTGTTGAAAGCAAATTTATTCTAATCCTAATCTCTAGTCTTTCCGATCTTAGTTGTCAATTAAAATCGAGAATCCCTTTGATAATCTAACTGCTGAAATTAAAAGACATAAATTAAATTTAAACTAAAGCTAGAATTAAAGACAAAAATTTTAATTGCTAAAAAATAAAATTGCATAAAATAAAAACTACTCTAAGTTGATCTTCAGGCCTCTTCTCTCTTAGTTGTTAATTAAAATCAAAGCTCCTTGGATACCTTACATAATTAAAAGGGACTAAAATTAAAGACTGAAAATAAAATCTACACTACTTTGATCATCTAACCTCCTCAATCTTCGTTGTCAGCTACAACTGAGAACTCCTTGGATAATTATTCTTGGATGCAGGCTCTCTTATTTATAGATTCACAAGAGGCCGGTTACAATAATTTATGACTCTATTCTAAGCAAACTTCCAAAAACTAATTTTCCTAAAACTAAGCTACCTAATACATATCTTCCTTGTTTAGAACTTCTGGAGTCATGCAGAATCTTCTTTCCTAATATTCAACAGTTGCAGATTTTGCAGGACTTCCTTGAATCGTGGAATGCATAGATCTTCTTGTGGTTTACGATTTTGCATGGATGCGCACTCTCGCGTAGGCCTTCAGGAATAAATTGTATAGCTTTAAGTAACAAAATCGTGAGTATGAGTTTGCCTTTTCTTTAGTGTTTCTTTGTATGCTTCGATCACTCGTAATCTTCATCAATCTCTCTCAGTCTTCTCTTGTGCTTTGCAAACTCTCGTACCCCAATCAAGAGTCAATCGTATGGTTACGATTCTTTCTTCTGCACAATCGCAAGGATAAGATTTTGTTCTTTCTCTGGTTCTAGCTCTCGATTGTGTTTTCTTTACTTCGACTGGATCGTAAGACTTACGATTTCCAATCGTTCTCTTGTAAACTAGGATTCTAGCTACGATTTTCTCTTTCTAACTTGCTATCCTTTCGTTCTATGCTTTCGAAGTCTTTTTGGCACAGATTTATCTTTTCTTCTTCTATTGTCTGCTAATCTAAATATTCACTATCACAACTTTATTAGTATCAAACTATGGACTAACAACACTCAGTTGAGGGTATCAAAGTGTTAAAATATGTGACTGATCAACTGTAACATAAAGTGGTGGGGTAGTAACACACTAACACCAACCTTTTTATATTATCTCTGCATCACTATATAACTTTTTCGATTTTTTTATGCAGTCATCCATGCCCACACAACACGAGCAATCAAAAAATAAATTGCAATAGGGTACAGACAGTCATCAATTATATTCAGTATAATAGCATAGAAAGGAACATATGACCATATCCAAGTAAAATGTTGTAACAGATGCCAAGTTTAAACCCACACTATACCATAAAAGGCCACGAGTCTAGTCAGGCAGGTCCCTAAAACGAGACATAAAGGTTCTATGTAGTGGAGTGTTCAAAATTGATAAACGTATGGGGCCCATAGTGGTCCAGTCAAGTGGGTTAGGAACCCTTAGTCCTCAATACATTAACTGAGGATCCACGTAAAAAGGTAGCTTATCCTAGACCTAAACCTGGTAGTAGTGTAATAAAAATAATAAAGTACATAGACACCAAGTGTAGCAGCTTAGTAGATAGTGTAAGCCTATTTTGGCTTATCGAGGTATACACCCAATAGCACATGTTAGCTTGGAATCGTAGTATAGCCACTAAGAGCACTTACACCTACCAACCATATAATGGACTTGGATTCATTTTGGCTTATCTGCCTAAACAAGTAAAAGTCCATATGGGCATTACATGGGAACCCTGCCCAAATGGGTAGAAACAGTAAATGTATATAAAGCTAAGGCTAAGATACAAAGAAAATCTTGTTTGTCTTATATGAGATACACTCAACCAGCAAGTGTTGGACTTGCATGGAAGCATACCTTTATAAGAGAATAAGCTACTGGCAATTTATTTTGGTTACACGACTCCGTGAGTCACCATGCACTCTCATGCACGCAAAGTGCAGTTCAACTACTACAAAACTTGACAAAGCCACTCCTTTGTTCTTCATGCTACCATCTTCAAAGAAATCCGCATAGCTCATATACGTTATCCATGCTATCCACACAGAAACCGAAAATCCTGTATATACATTTAAACCACACACCTTCAATACTAAACCATGATTCACAAAGCGAACCCTCGACGAGTTGTCACCGACTTTCAGCCGAGGAACCATTGACCAGTTCGTTCATAGGTCGTACGAGATCGATAACCTCGATCTAAATTCAGTGTTATTAATAGTCCACCAACAGGTATGTTGTCATATGAACTATTGCATCGTTTTCTTTGAGAACATATAGGTCTGTGGTGTCGATTCTCTCAGAACGAATCGGCAGCACACAGACATATAAGTTTACAAGGTATCGGAGATCTGATTCTCACACTCCGGCCCTGTTAATACCCAAATTCAGATATAAACGAAGCTCTAGGTGCAAGAGCTACGAGATCATATAATATTTATATTTATATAGAGTACAAAGACCAGCAAACCAAGTGAATACAGAAGCAAAAGAGAACTTCAAAGGACACCACGGCAAGCCATGTGCTTAGGCTTGCCACGGAAACCTCACAAGGTTGTCACGGCAAGGTACTCAGCTGATGAGCTTGCCGCGAAAACCTTGTGGCTTGCTGAGGCAAGCCCATGTCTAGCTTGGCTAATGCGTTAAGGTATCTGTGGTCTCTTGTCAGGTGTGCGTGTTAACTCGTAGATGATTTAACATTGTACGGCACTAATGAAGGGTCTAATGTAAGATCTAGTAACCCATGTTAAAATATTAAATCCATGACTCTTAACTTCTAGGTGCTTGGTGCACATCGATGAAGATAGCGTAAATGCGTACATGCACATCTCATACGTAAAGTGTAAGCTAAGGTAGGGAATTTACTTTGGTAAACTATATTTGGTTTCCTTATTCTCCTCTAGATTGCAAATTATTAATCATGTACATGTACGTTACTATATATAGAGGATTATAGATATATAGGATAATATATCGTGCTGAAATAAGTGGAGTTGCAGTTCACTATAGGATAGCATGATGTACATGCCAGATGTAGCATTGATAAATCTTATTAGTTCTGAAATAAGTTGAGTTGAGTTGAACTAATTCTCAAGTGTAGTAGTTTTTGAACACCTGAAACCATAGTAATTGATATCAGTGATACATATGTTATGGAAAGAGGCAGTTTTTAATTATGTATGACCATGCTAAATTGAAATCATGTATGAACATGTTAGGTTTAGTTCGTTATATGCTAAATGCATTTCAGTTTGAGCATGCAAGTTCTTTGATGTTTTAAATCTTTATTCAGCATGTAGCATGTTTACTTTGTTGCATGATAATGACTTGACTAGTTTATATGTTGTTAAATGGTTCGATTATATTATATGCATGCCTCAAGAAGTGAATTGGTAAATCTAATATATAAATTAGCAATGTAAATATCCCTGCTGAGCTTTGATGATAGCTCATTCTATGACTTCAATGTCTTAGCAGCAAATTTCGATCCGGAACACGCAGCTGACCCCACTTACCAGCTGTTCGAGTAGGAAGAGGAGGACGACGAGGAAGAATTTACTGAAGAATTCTTTCCCAAATAGGTTTGAGAGAGAGAGATGTATTTTGATAACTTGTATAAACCACGTATGATGTTTTGTTCTGAGATGTATAGGTTTTCTTTCCATTGTTTAGATGACGGGTGGCCGTCATCGGTGGAAAGCTATACATCGTATCTGTTAGCCTTATTTATAGAGTTTGATAGTTTCCTACTTAGATGAGTAAATATTAGTTTGTTTTGCCATATTATTGCATGTCAAGAGTGAATACATAGCGTCCGCAATTGCAATACTTTGTACAATCTAAGACACCCTTATAAGATAGGATCATGTTAGGTGATCCGACGATGCGACCTTTCCTATATATGATAAAGGGAAATGTTGGGTTGTCACAAGTGGTATTAAAGCTCCGACGTTAAGTCAGTTGGCGACTTAACTCTGGCGTACACATATGGCAAAGTTTCTGATGTTTGTTTAGTATTAGGATTTAGATTGAGTTCATATTTATCTGATCAAGTTGTTGCCTAATCATAATAGGTTGAGATGCCTCCAAGAAGTGGAAGAGGTTAGGGTAGACCACCGTTTCCCCATCGCACTGGGCCGAATGTGATTCCAGTGGCAGGCTTTGAGCATGACACCACCTCGGGAAGCAGAGAGAATGTGCATATGACAGAGAGTCGAACGACTATGGAGAATATTGCTAAGCATACTCTGCCAGTAGCAGTTACTCCTCAGATGGGAAATGCCCCTGGAGTTGAGCAAAATGCTGGACAAAATCCACAGTTAATGGAGACATGATTAATATGATGGCCATGCTAGCTGTGAGACGACCCCCAGAGGATTTTGCAGAGTTTGTCCGACTTCGATTGCCAAGTTTCTGTGGTCAGCATGACCCAATGGAGGCCGAGAAGTGGTTGACCCAGATCAAAAAGGTGTTTCAAAGAGTTACCTGTACCGAGGTTAAGAAAGTGAGCTGGGCGGCATATAAATTGGAGAGTGAGGCAGAGCCATGGTGGCAGTCTGTAGAAAGAACGAGAATGCTTGGAGTACCTTGGACTTGGGCAGAGTTCACTGAAGTGTTTAATGAGCAATATTTCCCGGTACCTGAGAGATATCGGATGGAGGTTCAGTTTATGACCTTAGTACAGGGTCAGATGACGGTTAGAGAGTATGAAGCAGAGTTCACTCGTCTTTCTCGATTTGCACCCTTACTCGTCACCACTGAGCTTATGAAGACGTAAAAATTTGAGCGGGGTTTGAAGCCCCTAATCAAAGAATGATTTTTGTTATTTTAAGCAACGACATATGCCAATGTAATGAAGTTGGCATTTATAGCAAAAACTGATGTTGATAGTATGTTCAAAATGAGAGAAGAAAAAAATAAAGCCAGAAAAGCTCCATCTCAGTCCTATAGTTCTGGTCAAATTAGCAAGCGACCGCGATTCCAAGGACAGGCAGCATTTCAACCTACTGTAGGAGCCTATACACGGCCATACAATCCAGCGACGTTCCCTTCATTACCACTAAGGATTTCATGTGTCCAGAACCAGCCTGTTCAAAATATAGCCAGAGATACATCTAGTGTGTCACGAGTACGACCAGCAATATCCCGCACGGGATCTTATACGGCTTCATCGATAGCTTCAGCCGAGATCTATGAAAATTGTGGAAAGGCACACGAGACAGACGAATGTTGTAAAGCGTCTGGGGCATCCTTTCATTGTGAAAAAATGGGACATTGGATCAAAGATTACCCGGAAATGGTAGGAACAGAAGCAAAGGCTGGACCGGTTCTATGATCTGCACGACCTACTGTATAAGGTCGAACTTATGTTGTAACATCACAGGATGCATGAACCAGCAATGATATCATTCAAGGTATGCTTGTTCATTATTTCCTACGTTAAAATTTTCATTACTTATCTTATAGATAAAGAATGTGCATCTAGTGAACTATGATATAGCTACATTGATATTTGCTACATTGATATCCTGTTACTTTGATATTTGGTTACTTAGAAACAATCTAGCTAACACTAGTCTGTATGCATTAGGTATCTTACAATTATATCCAAAAGATGCCTATTTATGTTATAACGCATGAGTTTTGATAGATCCTGAATCTACACACTCGTTTGTCACACCCCAGTTTACTGAAAAATTGAGAAAATTGGGAGGCATTCCAGAACCTCTTGAATTTATTTTAGAGGTAACACTTCCGACTGGATAGTCTCTCACTACTGATATGGTGTATCGATCGATTATCATCTAGATCAAAGACTACTTGGGACACGAAGCAGTAGCCAAATTGATCTTACTTTTGATGCAAGGATACAACGTAATCCTTGGCATGGATTGGTTGTTCAACCACCATGCGAACGTTGACTGTAGAAAGAAGCTTGTTTCTTTCCACCCCCAAAAGAAGAAATCAACTAAATTTTATGGAGTGCAGTCAACTAATCTCTCTTTTATATCAGTGATTCGAGCACGGCGATTACTTGATGATGGTGCTCAAGGATATATCGCTTTTATTCAAAGTAAAGATCAAGAAGAGAAGAAAGTTTTACTTTCAGATGTGCCAATTGCCTATGAATTTCTTGATGTTTTCCCTGATGAGTTGTCAGGATTACCGCCTGACAGGGAAGTGGAGTTCGCTATTGAGTTAGCCCCGAGTACCGAGCCAGTATCAAAGGCGCCGTATCGAATGGCACTGACAAAGTTGAAAGAACTCAAGGAGCAATTGTAAGAATTGCTTGACAAAGGCTTTATCAGACCGAGTGTGTCTCCATGGGGTGCACCGGTGTTGTTCATGAAAAAGAGGGATAGTTCGATGCGCCTCTTCATTGATTACCTTCAACTAAACAAGTTGACGATCAAGAATCGTTATCTGCTCCCCAGAATCAATAATCTCTTTTATCAACTATAAGGAGTACGACTCTTTTCAAAGATTGATTTATGATCTGGGTATCACCAGATGAAGGTGAAAGCTGAAGATATTTCAAAGACAGCTTTCTGAACATGCTATGGTCATTACGAGTTTCTCGTCATGCATTTCGGGTTGACCAATGCACCTGCAGTATTTATGGACTTAATGAACCGAGTCTTCAAGCCTTATCTTGATTAGTGTCTCGTAGTATTCATCGATGATATACTCATCTACTCAAAGACAAAAGCAGAGCATGAGGATCATCTACACCTTGCTTTGCAAACATTGAGGGATTCGCAGTTGTATGCCAAATTTAGTAAATGTGACTTCTGGTTGAATTAAGTTAGTTTTCTAGGCTATATTATCTCTGAAGCTGGTATTACCATCGATCCTGCAAAGATCTAGGCTGTAGTGCAATGGAAGCAACCATAAATAGTAAGAGAAATCTGAAGCTTCTAGGTCTTGCAAGGTATTACCGATGGTTTGTTGAAGGGTTTTCATGACTTGCTGGACTACTCACGCAGCTCACTCGAAAGAATGTCAGATTCGAGTGGACTGAGGCATGCGAACGGGCTTTCTAAGAGTTGAAAAGGAGACTCACCTCTGCACCCGTCTTATCATTACCATCAGGCAGTGGTGGTTTTGTTGTCTTCAGTGATGCCTCATATAGTGGGTATGGTTGTGTATTGAATCAATGGGAACGTGTGATTGCATATGGTTCCCGTCAATTGAAAGATCACGAGAAGAACTATCCCACTCATGACCTGGAACTAGCAGCGGACGGTCATTTTTGCGTTGAAAATTTGGAGGCACTACTTATATGGTGAAACCTTCGAGATTTTAATCGATCACAAGAGTCTCAAATATCTCTTTACCCATAAAGAGTTGAATTTGAGGCAGGGAAGGTGGATGGAGTTCTTGAAGGACTATGGCTATTCTATTCAGTACCATCCCAGTAAAGCCAATGTAGTAGTTGATGTGTGTTGGTGTCTTTTAAGTGCTTGCTATTAACTTTATTGAAGATAGTGATAAGAATGGGGTAAATGAAAAATGAGTGAAAGGTAGAGTGATGATTATGGAGCAGCAAGCCTAAAATATGTACAGTCCTGCAAGATATAGGGCCTGTTGTAGTAAGTTTTGATAAGTAAGAGTTTGTCCCACAGGGAAGTTGATCTAAAGCTCCAAGGGAGCTATCCTTAGTAGGCTCTCCAGGTCTGACTACAGATTTGGAAATCCTAAATGGAAGTGGATTTAGGGTCACTATAATCTAAATTCTAAGGTATCCTAATGTCTAAACTATAGAAAGGGTTGAGAAAACGGATGGAGTGTGAGAAAATAAATATCAAAGGGTGAGAAGTATGTTATTAGGTACAGATCTGATGGGGTCTTGTAACTCAGACTCAGATCTGTTGCTATAGAAATCCTGTCTAATGGCTACATCATCACCAAAGAGGGGAAAGAATCTAACTCACTCTTGTGCCATGATCCAATCCCTTAAGGCTATAACCTGTCCACTCAAATGGTCACAAACTATCCAATAGGGGAACCACAATCCAGAGATGAGTTAGAACAAGTTTACCATTGTAGGCTCTACTTCATCTAGGCTACAAGGTCAAGAATCCATAGGAACCTCATCCTCTAAAGTTCTGTGTGTGGGGCTAGGCCTACAAAGTGCACGAGCCTGGATACACAGGACCAACAAGAGTTTGAGTATTAGCTTTTAAGCATGGTTGATCACTGCTTTAGAAAGACTGTAGTGATCCAGTCACAAGCCTACAATCTCTACAGCCAATTCAGATCTGTAATCTGATGGTGGATCTATTCAACTACGACAATCTCTCACAAGGCTACAAGTACAAGTGCAGAGAAGAAGAATCTATCTTAGTTCCATGAATTGGCCTCACCCTAGGGCTATAATCTGTCCACTTGAATGGTCACAGACTATCCACAGAGGCTATCCTCCTCACAAAGGTCTAAGACAGAACAAGAACATTGCTGCCGCCACCATGTTCACAAGGCTACAAGCACAAGTTCCCATAGGGATTCAGATTTAGTGGGTCCTGTGGTGGGGGAAGGCCTGCAAAGTGCCTAACCTGGACACACAGGTCACTTAGATCTAAATAGTACCTTAGAAGTAATCCTCCATTACTTACAAAACAACTTAGCAATGGAGGATCTCAAGGCAGCAGCCTTGTATAACACAACTCACAACAAAAACAACATCCCATACATGCAACAGATCCTATTACAAAAACTCCATTAAAATCTATACCAGATAATCATACAAAAGGCATAGCCAGCAAGTGTTGGACTATGGAGAGAAAGAAGAAGGAAAAAGAAAACTCCTAAACCCTAACCTTAGCCTACTGTAATTCTACAGTTAGTTTTTTGGAGAAGAAGCACAGAAGTTAAGTCCCAAAAAAGATCCCTTAAACCTAAGCTAGGCTTAGGCTTATATAGCAGTCGGTTCTCTCCCAATTAGGGTTAGGAAAACCCTAATTTCATTAGTGCAATTGCGGCCCATTCTTGTCTCTTAGATGCCTCGGGGCGTGTGCACAGAGATTGGAGCATTGGAGTGCATGCCCTAATTACTAGAAGTCCCTAGATTACCCTTACAGAAGTGGAGAGAAGTTTAGAACTCGATCCTCGCTGGGTAGAAAAGATTTCAGATCCTTTCACGTGGTAGAATTGATGTCGCAGGGTTAGATTACTTGAAGTTTATGCAATCGCGAGATTGACATTTTGATCATCGCGGGGTACTAATGGCTGTTGCGAGATTGAATTTTCAGCTTTGAATGGCGCGAGGATTGCTTGCACGATTTGTCCCTTAGTGAATCTCACGACAGATCTTCACGAAGAAGCAGTGTTCAAGAGTTTCTAGGTCATGCGAGATTCACTGAAGGTCTGTATCTCACGGCCACTGTGCGACAGCTGCGTGTGGGAAAACCTGGAGCTCTCACTTCTGAATGAATCGCACGAAGCTTTAACGACTCCTCGTTTGAGCTACGTGAGACTGCGCGAATGCTTCACTCACTTATGGCTGAGCTTCACGAGAGCCGCGCGAAGACTGATTTGTAATTCTTTCTGTCATCAAATCGCGCGGGAGCAGCACGAGAACTGCGCGGCTAGTTATTGTGCTTCCTCCAGGGGCTCGCGATAATTGCGCGAAGGCATTCTCTCTGGTTTATTTCTACTTTGATGTGCCTATGCTTCAGCCAACTCTCAGTCTGGGTTCATCCTTCATTCTGCTGAGGTAGTTCTGGGGCAACATTGAGCTTCTTGGCATGGTTAAGGGTTTATTTACAGCTGATGCTTATTACCTATAGAATAGACTTAAAACACATTTATTAAATGATTAAGGGCCTAACAGAGATTAAGTTGGGAGGTGAAAAGTGGTACTTTTTAGGTCTTAACACACCCCCAAACCTAATCTTTGCTAGTCTCTTAGCAAAACTGTAATTAAATGCCACTCTCGTAGGGATCACGGGTACATTTAGCATATGTACCAAGCCTTTTAAACCCCTAGGTGATCCCTAGTGGAGGAGTGAAGTCTCCTGAGGGTTTTCAGTGCAGATAATGACAACACAGATTCAAATGTTTAAAGTTTCATTCCACACCCATTTAACACTTAGAGGAAACTACAGCAATGTTTGCAGGCCATTTAAAACTAAAAGTTAACATGTGTTTGCCTGACCCCCATTCATTTAACATTAGAATTTCAATGTATAAAAATCAGTACTCTACTTGCCTTTAATTCAAAATCCAGGTTGGATACTACCCTAATGAGGTTAAAATTCAGACCCAATTCTCACTTGGGTTATCTCTCAACATTAATAACCTGAGGGTGTTCTCATTCTCAACAGCTCAAGAGCAGTTGCAGACCCCAAATGGGCTTGCAAGCATGAGCATAGGCTAAGCTTCTAATTTCTGATATCTCCAAGGATTTTCACCATAGATTGGGCAACTCTTCTTCTCCACATGACAGCTCATTTGACTTTGGATCCACAAGGTCTTTTTTGAAAGGGTTGTAATGTGGCTTATGGCTGAGGGGTGTAAAAAATAAAAAGGGGTAAAAAGGGAATCCAAATTGAGAAATCAACAAGGTAAGGAGTGGTTCATTACTTCACAACCTTTATTTAAGCAAAAACTTCATCTTCCTTTTTAGATTTCAGACTCAAAGTGGCCAGCTTCTCGTCTTTTCTCAATTTTTAGATGATGTCCTCTAGATATCTCTTTCTTTTTCTCTTTTTAGTTCCTTATTCATTCTTTTGATAAATGCCACACAACTGCCCTTGATACACATCTGTTCACAAGTTGCTTTTCTTCCCCTTCCACAGAATATTGGACCATTCTCAGTATCTTTACCTCCTTCTCCTTTACCTTCTGAATTCTCAGAGTGAGGGTAAGGTTGATTCAGGTCATGAGGTTAAGGTGCAAGTGTTCTGGTGTTTGTGAAGGAAAATTATGATTTTAAGGCTCAACTAGTGTATACAAAAGGGCAGATCTTAAAATGTTGGATTTTCGGGCTCAAACTATCCAAATGAGGGCCTTGGATCATTTCCTTAGTTCTCATGAGTGCTGTCAATTAGTTTTGATTTGGAGGTGCACAACTTCTACTGAAGAAGTCCTGATTCAATTGGTCCTTAGAGCAGAAATAATGCCAAAAACACTCTTCAAAAGAAAATTCTGGGCCCAAATCTCACTAGGTGTGTCTTCACATTTAACTCATGGGTTGTATTTTCGTCTATTTCTCTCCTCTTACGCTCACTGAGTACTTAACTCAAAAAATTTTCTAATATTAGCTTCATGGTGGTGTCAAGATCAACCTTTTTCTGTTTCCAAAAGTCTGCAAAAATATTTAAATTTTTACATGTTTCCTCATTGTATCAAGTTAAGTAGAAATTAGCTTTATTCATCTCAGTTATACCACCATTATTGTACTAAAATTAACTATTTTATTGGCAGACTGCCACACCCCCAAACCATTCGGAGCAGTGTCCTCACTGGTTCAGAGGTGATAAAAGGCAGAAGAATCCAATCAGACAGACAGAAATAAACACGGCAGAAGATAGAGAAACTGAAAAAAAATAATGCTAAGAACAGTATAGAACGAAAAGAAACTATCATTAAAAAGAAAAATGAAAATGGTACAAAAAGAGTGTAAAAGAAAAGACTAAATGGGGGGGGGGGGGTGGGATCAAGGGAGAGGCGGTGGAGGAGGGTGTGAGGAAGATGCAGGTGGATCCAATTTTCTCTTTTTTTTCTCTTTCTTTTCCTTTTTCCTCTTTTTCTTTTCCTCCTTGGCGAGGATCCTCTGAACCTCGTCATATTCATCCCAGAGAAATTGTAATGGGTCTTGTTCCTTAGGCGATGGGGGATCCTCCCAGATGGGGTAGAATTTGATGGGGAACCCGAAGGGTGTGTCATCCGCCATGGGTGTGAGGAGGTGTGGACTGCTAGGGTTGGAATAGGAGGGATGAGATGAAAAGAGACTAATGGTCGATTTAAAAGAGGGGGACGGTGGAACATGAATCGGCGGATTTTAATTTGTGCTCCTTTTTAAACTTGGCAATAAATGAACGTTGTGTGGGGAAAGAAGAAACACACAACTGGTTCTTGGAAAAGAGAATGAGCATTAACGGAATGTCTAAAGATAGACATGGTATTTAAGGGGATCAGTGTATCTCGCGGGGATCCTCGCGAAGAACAATCAGTGCTGAATAGTTTACATTTTTCGTGCAGGTGAGCTAGGAATCTCCACTAGGTAGCCTGACATGGCGCATTAATTTGAAAAAGAAGTTAATGGAATCCCTGAGGCAAGTATTTGCACAGATTTATTTAGCCACCATCGACATCTATCCTCCACACGGATTACTATTGCAAAGAAGCATAGCCTTCCTAAAATCATCTCCCATGAATGACAAAAAGAACACAATGAAAACTATCAAACAAAAACAAGCACACAAAATAGAGCAATAGACAAAAACTAGAAATTCTATTGAAGTGGAAGAAAATAGTTACAAATTTAGTTATAAGAAGCAAAACCTAATCTACAATCTAGAAACTAGGATCTAATCTGAACTCGAATCTGTGTAGAAATCCCAGCCTATCTTTTTAGCATGTGCCCTAAGGGCATTTCTGTCCTATTTCTTCTTTTTCTCCCTCTCTTTTTTTCTTTTTGACTGGTGTTTTCTTTGCAGTTGGAGCTTTAGGTGCCCTCACCCTTACTTTTGGTTGCTTGGGAGCTTTTGGTTCCTTTGGTTCTTGAGGGGCTTTTCCTTTGCGCGTAGCAGGGGGGGTGGCAGGGGATTTTCCTTTGCCTTTGCTTTTGCTTTTAGCTTCTGCTTCTACAGTGGGGACCACTGGGGATTTTCCTTTTCCTTGGGACTCAGGCTGGCCAGGAGAAGTAAAGGCCTTGGGACGTGGAGGCTGCTCTGTAGGAGGTGAGGGAGGAGGGGCTGCTGGGGACTTGCCTTTCTCCTGCTGTGTCTTAGGTTGGGCCTCCTCAGACTGGGCAGGTGGAGATGGAGTAGCTTTGGGCTCTCGGATGGGCATTTGAACAGAGATTGGTGTGGGCTGTAGAGGAACATTTCTGGCAGCAGCCAATGCGGATTCCAATGAGGCGATCTGAATTTGATGTTTGAGGATGTCAGTCTCATGGATCTCCTTTTGGATTCTGTGAATCTTCTGGGCATTGTTTAGCTTCTTTTTAAACATTCTAGCCTTCATCTTCTCAATAGCAGCATTTGATTTCTCCAGCTCCAGATTCAATGCATTATACTCTGTTGTAGCCTTGATCTTCTGATAGGCCTCCAAAATGTTTTTCCACCCCAAGGAGATGCCCAGTAGTTATTTTCAGTGGGCCTCTATCATTTCATCAATCTGCTCCAGCAGGGGGGTCTCAATGGATTGGCGTAGCTTGGCCATGCCCCTCAAGACATCCTTCCTAAGGTAAGCATTATCCCTCATGAGATGGAGGATGGTGAGGTAGGGAGGGCTAAAAAAATAATGTTTTGGAGCGATGGGCAGATATGAAGTGGAAGGAGGGAGCTATGAGTGGTTCTAAGGGGGAGAAGGGGGGGTAACAGGGGCTAAGTCTAGTTGTGGGGGAAGGGGGATAGGTTCTGGGTCAATCTGTGTATGTTTGTTTGTGTAAGTTGGAGGTGGAGGATAAGAGGTGGGATGGAGGGAATAGGGGGAAATAAGAATGGGTAGTCTCAGTAGGAGTAGGGGGTGGTGGGGGGGGGGGAATGGGAATGGTGAAAGGTATGAAAGAAAATGGAGGGGTAAAAGTTGATGGTCATGGTGGGGGTTTGAAAGTCGAGGGAAGTCTGTTGGGTCTCTTTGTGGATGGGCAGGACCAAGGGGGTGGAAGTGGATGGTGGAGGGATGGGTGGAGTGGTTAAGGTGTGTAGGGTGGATTGGATGGAGGTGAGTTTAGTCTGCATCTGATCCTGTTTTTAGGTATTGGAGGATAATTGGGCTTGGATGTCTTAGATAAGGGAAAGGATAAGGGGTAGTGTGTCAAGGCTAGGAGGTTGGGTTTGTGAAGAAGAGGGTACTGATTGGAAAGGTGAGGAAGGTGCATGATGGAAAGTGGAGGAAGGGGAAGAGTGGGGTTCTGGGGAGTGATACTATGAGGTAGTTGGGGAGTCTGGGAGAGGGGTGTAGTAGGCAGGCATAGTTTTAAGGAAGGTAGATATAAAGGCTTGGAAGCCTATGAATGTGTTACGGGTTAAGTCAATGTCTGTGAAGGGGGATGTAGTAGATATGGCTGGGGTGGAGGTTTCTTCAAGGTGTGGTGTGTCAATGGGGATAGAAGGGATTGAGGGTGGTGTCTGGGAGAAGGTTGGGATAGTCTCAGTGGTCTTTCATTTTTTGTAGGAGATGAGTGGGGGGCTGACAGGCTTAGGTAGAGATGAGAGGGGAATTGTGGCTGTGTACTGAGGTAAGATAGGGGATGGGGAGTCCTCCCATGGACCAAGCATAGGTGAAGGGGGAGTGGGCATGGAGATTGGAAATAGAGGAGGTGAGAGATGGATGCAAGAGGGGTGGTGGTTGCAGGGGTAACAGGTGCTGCTGCAGCGATGAAAGTGATAAGCTCTGAGGGCACTTCCTTTATAGCAGGGGCAGACCCTGATCCGACTACCTCTTCTGCTTGCTTGGGCAGGGCCTGAGCCTTAGCTTGTTTCTTTTTCTGGCCCCCCATCAAACTCCTACTGATTCCCCATTGCCTCTTGGAAAAGGTAGTAGGGGTAAGGGTGGTGGTCTGTTCAGTCCTTCCTATCTTATATCCCCCTTTTAGCAGCAACAAGGTAATGATTCTTGCATAGGATAGTGTGTGAGGCTTCTTGTTTTTCCTAATCTTCTCCACTGTGTCTTTCATTGCCTCAAAAATTAGCCAGGCTACATGAAAGCCATGGCCCAGGTGGAAGGAGTAGACAACATCCGCAATGGGGGTTCTCCTTTCCTGCTGATGTCCTGAGCAATATATATTCTTTCACAGGACTTGGTCAATGAACAGGAGTTTAGGTTCCAATTCTCTCCTTCTGATCGAGTCCCCTGTGGCTTTTAATCCTCTAGTTAGGGCCCGTGCAATTGTATCAATCGATGAACTCAGAGGGGGGCCATATCCACAGCTAGGGTCAAATGCTGCTGGGATGCCCAACACTTCAACAATCACCTTGGGGCCCACTAACATATCAAAGTCGTCAATCAGCACCAGCAAGCACCCTTGTCCATCATTGTCCTTCTTGACCTTGATGTGTCGATAAATAGCACTAACTAGGGGTAGGCTAGTGCCGAATTCCTCTCATCAATGGCGAGCCGCTTGCTCATAAACCTGCATCTGCAGGGGAGAGAGGTTCTTTCTCAAAAAATGGTACATCAAAGGCTGTTTTAGGCTCTAATGGAATTGACTCCATGAGCTTAGAAGGAGTAGAGAACTTAGTGGTTGGTACCGCCGCCTCCTCAATCACTTCCTTTCCTTTCTTGGGGGACTTTGAAGTCTTGGCCTTTTTAGGGGTGGTCTCTGCAGGTTCTTTGTCCTTTCCTTTTCTCTTCTGTGCAGTTTTTGGAGTCATTTCTAACTCTGTCCTATAGTATGAGAAACGGAGGCTGAAATCTAGGGTTTGGTTTGATTTGATGCATAGGGCACCTCAAGATCTCTGAGCAGAGGGCAATGGATGGGGATGGTATTAGGAATGACTCTGTAGATTTATGCAGTGAATGATGAGCTGTAGGAGTGATGCTGGAGGGGAGAGGGGAGAGCGCCAGCAGCTAGGATTTCGCAGAGGAAAGAAGGAAGAAAATAATGAAAAAGGGACCAAGCGCGGGGTTGAAATACTTATCGTGAGGCTCAACGCGCTTTGGGACATCTGGTCATGGGGCTGGAAATGAATCGAGCGAAGGTGTTGATTCAATATGGATTGCGCGACAATCTCCCAGGTTGTCCTTGGAGCGCGCGACAGTGTGAGATGAATTGATGTGAATTGTGCGAGTAGCTCCTAGGTCTCTAGTTGGATTGCGCGAGAAGCTTTGAGGTTCATTTTGAATCTCGTGATAGACTTAGAATATCACGACAGCAAATGAAGTATTTCTATTGAATTGCGTGAGAGTCTCCCAGGTTACTTTCTGAACCTCGCAATAGTTTTAGAATCTTGCGATAACTACTGAATAGCTCGATGTGGATCATGTGAGAGGTTGTCAGGTACACATGAATCTCACGATAGGTATTGAATATTTTTATGTGAACTGTGCAAAATGCTCTCAGACTCCCTTTTTAACCTCGCAACATCCTGAGAATCTCACGACAGCAAATGAAGTAAGTTGTCTGTAGTGTGCGAGAGTCTCTCGGGCTTCACATTGGACCCAACGACAGTAAGGTATAAAACAGAGAGCACGTGCTCTCTGTTCTGCCCTTTTGCATGTTTGCTGTGGTATGACCCTTACTATGGCTACCTCTAGACACTTAATCATACAATCAAGGACCACAAGAATCGACCTCTCATATTAGGCATTCAACAGAAGCTTTCAATTGAAGAGCAGGAAGAATCAAACCAAGCATCAACAGTTAAAAACAGATAGATCCAGATTCAGATAGGACCACTAACAAATCCTAGAGAATACAAACAAACGACAGCAAGATAAATCGACCAAAGCTAAGTACATATGATACAGTAATGACATACCTATGGATCAGTTTGAAGAAGGGTCCCCTTGAAAGTGAATGGTGTCCATGGGTTCAACAGGTTTTTCAAAATAAGGCTTAAGCCTCTGACCATTCACCTTCAAGGTTCTCCCAAACTTGGGATCCTTCATTTCCACAGCACCAGATGGGAAAACATGCATGACAATATAGGGGCCTTCCCATCTGGATTTCAATTTGCCAGGAAAGAATTTAAGTTTGGAGTTAAACAACCAAACCTTATCACCAGCTATGAAATTCTTTCTCAATAGCCCCATATCAAAGAAAGCTTTTGACCTTTCCTGGTAGATCCTGGCATTAGCATATGCATCCATTCTTAGTTCTTCAAGTTCGGACAGCTGCAGCAACTTGTGAGGACCAGCAGAAGTTAGATCTAGATTTAAATGTTTGATGGCCCAATAGGCCCTGTGTTCTAACTCCACTGGGAGATGACAGGCCTTGTCATAGACCAGTCTGAATGGGGACATACCAATGGGAGTCCTATAAGCCCACAGTGCATCATTAAGCTTGTCAGCCCAATCCTTCCTATCAGTCCTCACAGTCTTCTCAAGGATATGCTTGATCTCCCTATTTGAGATTTCAACTTGCCCACTGGTTTGTAGGTGGTAAGGAGTAGCAATCCTATGGGTGACAGAATATTTCTTGAGCAAGCTCTCGAAATTTCTGTTTCAGAAATGGCTCCCCCCATCACTGATAATGGCTCTAGGGGTGCCAAATCTGGAGAAGTTATTCTACTTTATGAACTTGAGGACAACCTGATTATCATTAGTTCTTGTGGCAATGGCTTCTACCCATTTGGAAACATAGTCCACTGCCACTAAGATGAAATGAAAACTATTTGAAGGAGGAAAGGGACCCATAAAATCAATACCCCACACATCAAATAGTTCTAAAACAAGGATGGGCTGTAAAGGCATTGAATTTCGTTTAGACAGCCCTCCTAGTTTCTGACATCTTTCATAGCTCTTGCAGTGTGTATTGGCATCTCTGAAAAGAGAAGGCCAATAGAACCCACACTGCAACACTTTGTCAGCTATTTTTCTCCCACTAAAGTGACTCCCACAGGCATTTTCATGGCACATGGCCAGAATACTGGGGATATCACTTTCGGGAACACATTTCTGAATGATTTGGTCTACACAATACTTGTACAAGCAAGATTCCTCCTAGAAAAAAATTTGACCTGTGAGAAAAATAGGTCTTTGTCCATTTTTGTCCAATGGGCAGGAATCTTGCCTATAACTAGGTAATTGACAATATGTGCAAACCAAGGGACTAAAGATTGGATGGTAAATAATTGCTCATCCGGGAATACATCATTTATAGTAAGGTCATCAACACCTTTCTCCAACATAATTCTGGACAAGTGGTCAGCCACCACATTTTCTACACCTTTCTTGTCCTTGATTTCGATGTCAAACTCCTGCAACAGGAGTATCCATCTAATCAATCTGGGCTTTGCATCCTTCTTGGACAGTAGGTACTTTAATGCTAAGTGGTCAATGAAGATGACAGTTTGACCCAAGTAGGTAAGGTCTAAACTTGTCCATAGCGAAAATCACTACCAGAAGCTCCTTCTCAGTGGTTGTGTAGTTTAGTTGAGCTTCAACAAGTGATTTGCTGAGATATGCAATGACCACAGGTAGCTTATCTTTTCTCTAGCCCAGGACAGCACCTATTGCCAAGTCAGATGCATCACACATCAATTCAAAGGGCAAGGTACTGTCAAGTGTTTGGAGTACAGGGGCAGAGGTGAGGCAGATTTTTAGAGTTTCAAAAGCCTTCAAACATTCAGCAGAGAAGTCAAAGGGCACATCCTGGCAGAGCAAGTGGCACAATCGTTTAGCAATTTTGCTGAAGTCTTTGATAAACCTTCTGTAGAATCTAGCATGTCCAAGGAAGGATCTGATTTGCTTGACTGTTCTCGGAGGGGGCAAATTTTTAATGAGGTCAACTTTGACCTTGTCTACCTCAATTCCATCTTTAGAGACTACATGGCCCAACACAATTCCCTGTGTTACCATGAAGTGGCTCTTCTCCCAACTTAAGACCAAATTGGTCTCTTCACATCTTTGTAAGACCTGATGGAGGTGTTGTAGACATTGGTCAAAGCTATCCCCATAAATTGAAAAATCATCCATGAAAATTTCCAAGAATTTGACAATCATATCAGAAAAAATGGCATACATACACCTCTGGAAGGTGGCTGGGGCATTACACAGTCCAAAAGGCATCCTTTTGTAAGCAAAGGTGCCAAAAGGACAAGTAAAAGTAGTTTTCTCTTGATCCAGAGGGTGCACAGGGATCTGGTTGTACCCTGAGTACCCATCAAGAAAACAGTAAAAAGCTTTCCCAGCCAACTTATCCAAAATTTGATCAATAAAGGGGAGAGGGAAGTGGTCTTTTCTGGTCTTGGAGTTGAGTTTTCGATAATCGATGCAAACTCTCCAGCCAGTGGTCTCCCTGGCTGGTCTCAACTCTCCAGACTCGGTTGTGATCACTGTTATGCCAGATTTCTTGGGTACCACTTGGATTGGTGCCACCCATTCAGAATCAGAGATGGGGTAAATTACCCCAGCATCCAGCAACTTAATGATTTCTTTCAGAACCACTTCTTGCATGTGAGGATTCAATTTCCTCTATATTTCCCTGGAGGGTGTTGAGCCCTCCTCTAGATGAATCCTATGCATACAGATTGATGCATCAATCGCTCCTAGATTAGCAATGGTCCAGCCAATTGCTTTCTTGTGCTTCCTCAAAACTGTTAGCAATGCCTCCTCTTACTCACTGGTAAGAGAAGAGGAGATAATCACAAGAAGTTTCTTGTCATTCTCGAGAAAAACATATTTCAATGTCTCTGGAAGCTTCTTGAGTTCCAGATCAGGGGCTTGTTGGATGGATGGCAGGATTGGTGTATTGTTGGTTGGAGGAAGGGGCAGCAATGTAGGTTTCCAATTAGAATGCTGCACTAAGCCCACAGAAGACCTTACTAGGGATATGTCTTCTGGCATTAAAACTAGGCTTCCTTCCTTCACCATGTTCCAAACTTTAGTTAAATCAGTGACAATGTTGCTCCACTCCAGCAGAGTGGGCAATTCTTCTTCAACAATTTCTTCTAGTACATCCACTACAAAGCATTCCTCATTGTCCAGCTGAGGGTACTTTGCACTGTTGTACACATTAAGCTCAACTTTCATATGTCCGAAAGTGACCCCCATGATCCCAAACCTGCATTGAATGCATGCATTGGCTGTGGCCAAGAATGGTCTGCCCAGAATAACAGGTATTGGGGATGTACTCTTGCTGCAACCCATGTCCAAAATAAGGAAGTCTGTAGGATAGAAGAACTTGTCTACCCCCACTAGGACATCCTCAACCACTCCCATGGGTTTCCTCTTAGACCTATCAGCCATCAATAGAACAATGGGGGTGGGCTTGAGCTCCCCCAAACCGTATGATGGCAAAGAAAGTTAACACTGGCTCCAAGGTCCAAAAGGGATCTCCCAATCGTGTGGTCTCCAATAATACAGGGAATAATGGGTATCCCTGGGTCTTGCAACTTCTCAGGCATTGTCATGGTTAATACATAATTAATTGTATCAGTCGCAAAGACCTTGTTGGACAAATGGCCTCTGGCCTTCCTTTTCTGAGTACAGAGGTCTTTCAGAAACTTTGCATAGGCTGGGACCTATCGGATTGCATCAAGCAGGGGTAAATTTATCTTGACTTGCCTAAAGGTCTCCATCATTTCCTCGATCTATGCCTGACCTTTATCATAAGGGGCAGGGCCACTCAAAGCTTGAGGAAATGGCAGCTGAGGTACTGTTGGTTCCTCAGCTGCAAGCCTATGACTAAACTTTTGTTTTTTTCTTTTATCTATTTTTATCTCCTGCTGAGGATCAACTACAACCTCTTTATTTTTCCCTTGTTGAACGGTAGCAGGCAGTTCTTGACTCTGTGCCCTACCAAAGTCCTTATCACTTTCACTTGACATTTCCTTGGGGTAGACCTCTCCTTGTTCCTGTCCTACCTGGTTGTCTACCATCCTACTAAACCTTAGGGCAGTTATGGAATTGGCCCCCTCAAAATTTGAGGAGCCTTCTCCAATGGAATACTGGCCCTTAAGGTTGGCTACTGGCTGGCTTGGCAACCTGCCCTCCTCTCTTTTAGCCAAAGCATTGGCTATTTGGCCAAGTTGCTCTTCTATTTTCTTAATGCTTTGACTGAGAGAAGTCACAGTCTGATTCAAGGGTCCAAGGCTTTGCAATTGGGCTAAAACCTGGTCCTCGAAAGAAGCACTTCGGGGCTGAGGTGGGGGAACTACCAATTGACTTTGTTGCTGGGGCTGTTGTTGCTGCTGGAAATTCGACCTTGGGGCATAACCCTGGTTAAACTGCTGCTGTGGCCTTTGAGGTAAGGCCAACATCTGATGCGGCTGCATATATTTGTCTTACCTCCTCCTCAAATTTGGGTGGTCTCTCCATTGGTAACCAACATTTTGGTGCTGGTATCCATATGGTTGTTTATTATAGCCACCAGATTGTTGTTGTCCAAAAGATTGGGCAGCAGCAGCCTGTTCCATTACAAACTCAGGGTATTGCCCCGCAGATGGACACTCTTCTACTGTGTGTTGTGGAGATTGGCATATCAGACATGCCTCCATCACTTGTGCAGCCATTCTGGGCTGCACCACAGTCAGAAGTTTATCAAATCTTTTAGTAAGATTGGCCATCTGCATTCTCAGGTCATCATTTCTCCTAACTTTATATATTTTTCCTTTAGAAGTCTCAGCAAGCCCCAGCTTAGGAGGAGGCTCCTGAACAGTTCTAGATGAGGACATCTTCTGGAAAGCATTTTCACTTATGACCTCGAACAAGTCCCATGCCTCATCAGCTGTTTTATGCATGTACGTTCCACCACAAGAGGCATCTACCATGTCTCTGCTCTTCTCATCAATCCCATTGTAGAAGCTCTGGACAAGCTGCTAGCCAGGGATCTTATGGTGGAGACATTGTTTGAGCATCTCTTTAAATCTATCCCAGCATTGGTTAAAATCTTCAGTTGGGGACTGGGCAAAAGAAAGTATGCATTTCCTCAAGTGGCTGGTTTTGGTTTCTGGGAAAAATTTAGACAGAAATCTTGTCTGGAGGTCTTTCCAAGAAGTGATGTTGTTGTTTGGGAGAGTGGATAACCAAGTCATGGCCCTGTCCTTCAGGGAGAAAGGAAAGAGCCTTAACCTAGTGGCTTCTAGTCCCAAACCAGCAATGGAGAATGTCGTGCACAGGGCCAAGAACTGGTCAATGTGCTTGTAAGGGTCTTCCTTGCCAAGCCCATGGAAAGAGGGAAGCATTTGGATGATGGATGTTTTGATTTTGTAGTTTCCTTGAACATCTGGGAATTGAATGCTGAATGGAGAATTGTAATCAACCAGAGCATTTAATTCCTTCAATATTCTAGGTTGTTCTTCACCCATAACTGCTATCTCAATTTCAATAGGGGGCTCAACTATGGTGTCTATGCCTTCTCGGTCTTCTACCCCTTTCTATCTCAGGGTTAGCAGGCTCTAATGTAGGACTGAGGGATCTCCTTCCTAACATGCACACACACCAACAGCAGGGAAGACTATTCGTAGGCACATTGCACTTAACAAAAATTGTAACTATCCTAATCAACTGCTATGGAATCTTCAAAGGAGAAATAGACTGAGTTTTGAGGGTTAGAGAAGTGCAAACAGAGGTAGCTAGACTCCCATTGCAATTCTACTCTCCTTCTCTGCTACAGTCCAGTTCTGCAAGAAAAACTCTAAATGTAATCCAGTAGTATCAATTATTCACAAGTACAACTACCAAAGAATAAAGAATAAAAAATCTAGAGTCTACTAAAAGATCAATATCCCCGACAACGGCACCAAAAACTTGTTGGTTTATTTTAAGTGCTTGCTACTGACTTTATTGAAGACAGTGATAAGAATGGGATAAATGAAAAATGAGTGAAAGGTAGAGTGATGATTACGGAGCAGCAAGCCTAAAATATGCACAGTCCTGCAAGACACAGGGCCTGTTGTTGCAAGTTTTGATAAGAGTTTGTCCCACAGGGAAGTTGATCTAAAGCTCCAAGGGAGCTATCCTTAGTAGGCTCTCCAAGTCTGACTATAGATCTGACAATCCTAAATTGAAGGGGATTTAGGGTCACTATAATCTAAATTCTAAGGTATCCAAATGTCTAATCTATAGAAAGGGTTGAGAAAACAGATGGAGTGTGAGAAAATAAATATCAAAGGATGAGAAGTATGTTATTAGGTACAGATCTGATGGGGTCTTGTAACTCAGACTCAGATCTGTTGCTATAGAAATCTTGTCCAATGGCTACATTATCACTAAAGAGGAGAAAGAATCTAACTCACTCCTGTGCCATGATCCAATCCCTTAAGGCTATAACCTGTCCACTCAAATGGTCACAGACTATCCAATGGGAGAGCCACAATCCAGAGATGAGTCAGAACAAGTTTACTATTGTAGGCACTACTTCATCTAGGCTACAAGCTCAAGAATTCATAGGAACCTCCTCCTCTAAAGTTCTGTGTGTGGGGCTAGGCCTACAAAGTGCATGAGCCTGGACACACAGGACCAGCAAGAGTTTGTATATTAGCTTTTAAGCATGGCTGATCACTGCTTTAGAAAGACTACAGTGATCCAGTCACAAGCCTACAATCTCTACAGCCAACTCAGATCTGCAATCTGATGGTGGATCTATTCAACTATAGGGGAGTCTGTCACTGCACAATCTCTCACAAGGCTATAAGCACAAGTGCAGAGAAGAAGAATCTGTCTTAGTTCCATGAATTGGCCTCACCCTAGGGCTATAATTTGTCCACTTGAATGGTTACAGACTATCCACAAAGGCTATCCTCCTCACAAAGGTCTAAGACAGAATAAGAACATTGCTACCGCCACCATATTCACAAGGCTACAAGCACAAGTTCTCATAGGGATTCAGATTTAGTGGGTCCTGTGGTGGGGGAAGGCCTGCAAAGTGCCTAACCTGGACACACAGGTCACTTAGATCTAAATAGTACCTCCATTGCTTATAAAATAACTTAGCAATGGAGGATCTCAAGGCAGCAGCCTTGTACAGCACAACTCACAACAAAAAACAAATCCCATACATGCAACAGATCCTATTACAAAAACTCCATTAAAATCTATACCAGATAATCATATAAAAGGCATAGGCAGCAAGTGCTGGACTATGGAGAGAAAGAAGAAGGAAAAAGAAAACTCCTAAACCCTAACCTTAGCCTACTGTAATTCTACAGTTCGGTTTTTGGAGAAGAAGCACAGAAGTTAAGTCTCAAAAAAGATCCCTTAAACCTAAGCTAGGCTTAGGCTTATATAGCAGTCGGTTCCCTCCCAATTAGGGTTAGGAAAACCCTAATTTCATTAGTGTAATTGTGGCCCATTCTTGTCCCTTGGCTGCCTCGGGGCGTGTGCACAGAGATTGGAGCATTGGAGTGCATGCCCTAATTGCTGAAAGTCCCCAGATTGCCCTTGCAGAAGTGGGGAGAAGTTTAGAACCCGATCCTCGTTGGGTAGAAAAGATTTTAGATCCTTCCATGTGTCGCAGGGTTGGATTTACTTGAAGTTTATGCAGTTGCGGGATTGACATTTTGATCATCGCGAGGTACTAATAGCTATCGCGAGATTGAATTTTCAGCTTTGAATGACGCGGGGATTGCTCGCGCGGTTTGTCCCTTAGTGAATCTCGCGACAGATCTTCGTGAAGAAGCAGTGTTTAAGAGTTTCTGGGTCGCACAATATTCACTGAAGGTCTGTATCTCGCGGCCACTGCACGACAGCTGCGCGTGGGAATACCTGGAGCTCTCACTTCTGAATGAATCGTGCGAAGCTTTAACAACTCCTATTTTGAGCTGTGCGAGACTGCACGAATGCTTCACTCACTTATGGCTGAGCTTCATGAGAGCTGCGTGAAGACTGATTTGCAATTCTTTCTGTCATCAAATCGCGCGGGAGTAGCGCGAGAACTGCACGGCCAGTTATTGTGCTTCCTCCAGGGGCTCGCGACAACTACACGAAGGCATTCTCTCTAGTTTATTTTTGCTTTGATGTGGCTATGCTTCAGCCAACTCTCAGTCTGGGTTCATCCTTCATTCTGCTGAGGTAGTTCTGGGGCAGCATTGAGCTTCTTGGCATGGTTAAGGGTTTATCTCCAGCTGATGCTTATTACCTACAGAATAGACTTAAATCACATTTATTAAATGATTAACGGCCTAACAGAGATTAAGTTAAGGGGTGAAAAGTGATACTTTTCAGGTCTTAACAATGCGCTCAGTCGGAAATCATCTGCTCAGCTATCCCATCTTGTGACACTACTACAAAGATGGAAATTACTCAATGATATAGTGTCATCTAGTGCCACTCTTAGAGAAACGTCAACTGGAGGTTTGCTTGCTACAGTGGTTATCCGATCTACACTCTTCAATAGGATCAGAGAGCTCCAGCTGCATGATGCAGAGCTTATTTCCATTAGACAGGGAGTATAAAGTGGGCTACAGCTAGACTTCTCAATTAAGGATGATGGGTTCTTATTATTTAGAGGCCGAATGTGTGTACCTGATGATAGTGCATTACGTCAGGAAATTCTTGAAGAGGCACACAAGCCATCATGTCATCTATCTTGGTAGCACGAAAATGTATTAGGATCTAAAGAAGACGTTTTGGTGGAACGGCTTAAAGCGAGATGTGGCAGAACATGTTGCAAAATGTTTGACCTATAAGCAAGTGAAGGTCGAGCACAAACACCCTGCTGGTTTGTTACAGCCACTACCCATCCCAGAATGGAAATGGGAGAACATTTCTATAGATTTCATTCTCGGTTTGCCCCGTATGCAAAAAGGTTACAATGCAATCTGGGTAATTGTTGATCGTCTCACTAAATCAGTGCATTTCTTACCCTACAGCACGCGCTATATAGCATCAAAATTGGTTGAAGCCTATCTGAGAGAGATAGTCTGGGTGCATGGTATACCCGTGAGTATTATATCAGATCATGATCCTTTTTATACCTCTCGATTTTGGCAGAGTTTCTAAGAAGGAATGGGTTCCAAGTTGGACTTCAGTACTGCATTTCATCCTCAGGCCGACGGACAAACAGAGAGGGTAAATCAGGTAGTAGAAGATATGTTACGGGCCTGTATGTTAGATTTCCAAGGATCATGGGATAAGCACTTACCCTTGATCGAATTCGCATACAATAACAACTTTCAATCGAGCATCGGCATGGCACCATTTGAGGCACTGTATGGAAGCCAATGCAAATCTCCGATTAACTGGGAAGAAGTTAGAGAATGTCTCATTTTAGGCCCTGACTTGATAGAAAGCATCAATGTAGTTGTTCATGTTATTTGGGAGAGACTAAAGAGTACTCAGAGTCGGTAGAAGAGTTATGCCGATCTAAAATGAACCAGTGTTGATTTCCAGGTAACAAAATATACTTACAAGATTATTGATTTGTGAATTCAATTATGTATATCGTAAGTCTAATGTATATCATACAAATTGGCAATCACGTCTTTATCAAAATATCTCCGACAAAGGGTGTGATGCGATTTGGGAAATGAGGAAAGTTGGGTCCATGTTACGTTGGACCATTCCCAGTTTTTGGCAGAGTGGGTGAGGTCGCATATTGAGTTGCGTTACCTCCGCATTTATCCGGCATACACAACGTATTTCACATGTTTATGCTGAGAAAGTATGTCAATGATCCAACACATGTGTTGGAATACCAACCGCTCGATATTCAGGAGGATTTCACAATGACCGAAGAATTAGGTCAGATTTTGGACTATAGAGATCAAATTTTGAGAACAAAATGAATCCCACTCATATTGATCCAATGGAAGAATCACGGTTCACATGAGGCCACGTGGGAACGCAAAGCCGATATTCACACTCAATATCCTCACTTATTCACCTAAGGTAAGCCATGTATAGTATTTACTGCATATGATATTCAGATATTTATCTGCATTGCTAGTATCGATATATACAATAACCTATTCAAATTTAAAGAAATTGATGGACATCAATTTAGTACATCATCGATAATCTCTTCCTATAGATCTAGCACTAATCTTGATTGAACTAAAACACATTGATTGCACTAAACTATGTTCAACCTTAGGCTTGCCTAAAGGAGTTAAACTAAGTAATTCAATATTTGTATTAAACAAAACAGAAAGAATGTATGTAAATATATTACATTGATCAGAACATACTTTTGACCAATAATTAGTCATGGGTACCTGACACATGAACATGTGGTTCACCTAAACCAGGCCCATTAGACCCAAAATGTTGTTATAGACATTTATTTAAACACTTGTAATTCCATTTGTGTACACATAAAAATATTAGACGAACTTCTACCTCTTACTTGATTTATTATATAATTTTTTATGATGTATAATGCCATGTGACACATATATGTATCACAGTTGTGACTCACAACCCAGTAAATGATGCCCACACTTGGGCTTACACATTAACTCATGAGTAAGTTCAAGAAGCTAAGTATAGAACTTTTGTCGAAATAAAATATTTTACCACATGTGGACTCCTTAAAATTATCGGGAAGTATTTTTATAGGATACCATATTCTGTTGGGTACATAAATATAGCAACTAATTGCACCCAGGCCTGCCTAGCCTCAAAATCTGGGCCAATCTAGATCTGACCACCTTGCCGCAGCAAGGAAGAGCTGGCCTCGGCAAGCAAAGTGGGTTGCCGCGGCAACCATTTCAGTGACAAGCGGGTTCAAGAAACCCCACTCTTCATTTCCTAGCTCTGTTTTTGTGGGGTTTTCGTATTTTTCCCTCTCTAGTGGTATACAAACACTATTTGGAGACAAAATCTACCCAATTTCGCGCCAAAAAGCCATTGCATGTTGAAGATTCCACCTTGGCTGACCTCCATCCTCTTCCATTGCAGCCATTGCTTCCAATTTTTGGTGTCTTGATGAGGTAAAATCCTCATTTTTTTTTATTGTGTCTTTTTCCTTAGTTAAATTATCATGCCTCCTAGAAGATCATGGTATCGAAAAATATGCCCATACTCCTAAAGGAGATGGCGAAATCAAAGGGCAAAGCCCCATCGATCTCCTAATATCAAATCGATCCACCCGTGAATCGCGAACAACCCGTTCCATGGTAGGACGTGAAAGCCATGGAACCAGAATGGCTTATTGATGATTCACTGCTTGTACCAAATGACCTGACTGCATGGTCGATACAGTACATTGAACACGCGCGCTTAGACTTCTTATATCAGCCTATCCATACCCATTTCTACCCACGCCTCATTCGTCTTGTTTACCAGAATTTAAAAGTTTTACCAGTTGTTGGCCAACTCAAAACTAAAATCGATGGTCACAAATTCTATTTTTGCCTACAAGACATAGCTCAGGCTATGGACTGTAGTGCGACTTTCGATGAAAGTCTCGGACTGCGAACCCCACATTTAAAAGATATGAAATTTCATCACATCATGACCAAAATGACTGATGGACAGACCTCTTTTGCTCAAGGTCTTTCAATCTGACGCAGTCAGTTACCACAAAATATGTGGTTTCTTGATTGTGTCTTCAGATGTAATATGTATCTGATGCAGCATGAAAGAGAGCGCCGTGATGCTCTCTTACAAACTTTATTTGCAGTCCATGAAAATAGATGGGTGAACGCCCCAAACGTGGTATGGGAAAGCATGAAATATGCCAATATCCACTTACAAAGTAATCTCCCTAGTCCCATTCCAGCATGCCCATACCCACGTTTGATCACTCGTCTCTTAGAGGGTCATCACGATGTCATGAACCGGGTCCCTTATCAAATCCCTTTAGGAGAAGAAATCCGCACTGACAATATGCGGGTATTTACTCCTGCTATGTGAAAGAATGTGTATCAATGTTCTCACCAGGTGGTGAAAAACTGCCAAGCACAACAAATACGTGCTCCTCCACAACCATCACAAGCTACACCATTAATACCAACCCAAGAAATCCCCATTCCCTCGCAAGCCAAATCCATTCCTCCAATTCTTCCTTCCGAAGAGACGTATAATATTTCTAATCTTGCAAGGCTCATGCGTGAAAATCATGAGCAAACCTTACAACAATTTGATAACCTTTATCGGAACCATGATATGCTCCAAATATAGTGGTTGATTATTTTGAAGATGCCACAAATATTATGATGGAGAACACCTTATAGACTACTACAAGCCCTTACATTGGAAGAGCACGAAACTATGTATCTGCATACACCCGCAACGCAGCCATGCTAGTGCTAGAATTTCAACAGCAGGATGCTGGACAATCCACTGCTAGTTAACAGCCACCTAGTGCATAGCCCGATGAGTATATAACTCACGTTTCTATCACTTTTACTTCTCCATTTTCATATGTATATGTGTTAGTTAATGTTAGTGTATATGAGTTTACATGCGTTTTGTTTATATATTTCATTAGTTTGGTTTATTCTAGCGTACTCTATATATATGCCATATTTCCATTGGTTGTTTTCATGTAACACACGTAGTTCGTTCATAGGTCGTACCAGCTTGGCAACCTCGATCTAAATTCGGTGTTATTAATAGTCCACCAACAGGTATGTTGTCATACAAACTATAGCATCATTTTCTTTGAGAACATATAGGTCTATGGTGTCGATTCTCTCAGAACGAATCGACAGCACACAGACATATAAGTTTACAAGGTATCAAAGATCCGATTCTCACACTCCGGCCCCGTTAATACCCAGATTCAGATATAAACAAAGCTCTAGGTGCAAGAGCTACGAGATCATATAATATTTATATTTATATAGAGTACAAAGACCAGCAAACCAAGTGAATACAAAAACAAAACAGAACCTCAAAGGACACAATGGCAAGCCATGTGCTTAGGCTTGCCGTGACAACCTCACAAGGTTGTCATGGCAAGGTACTCATCTAATGAGCTTGTCACGGCAACCTTGTGGCTTGCCGAGGCAAGCCCATGTCTGGCTTGGCTGATGCATTAAGGTCTCTGTGGTCTCTTGTCGGGTGTGCATGTTAACTCGTAGATGATTTAACATCGTATGGCACTAATGAAAGGTCTAATGTAAGATCTAGTAACCCATGTTAAAATATTAAATCCATGACTCTTAACTTCTAGGTGCTTGGTGCACATCGATGAAGATAGCGTGAATGCATACATGCACATCTCATACGTAAAGTGTAAGCTAAGGTAGGGAATTTACTTTGTTAAACTATATTTGGTTTCCTTATTCCCCTCTAGATTGGAAATTATTAATCATGTACATGTACGATAATATATATATATATAAATATAGGATAATATATTGTGCTGAAATAAGTGGAGTTGCAGTTCACTATAGGATAGCATGATGTACATGCCAGATGTAGCATTGATAATTCTTATTAGTTTTGAAATGAGTTGAGTTGAGTTGAACTAATTCTCAAGTGTAGTAGTTTTTGAACACCTGAAACCATAGTAATTGATATCAGTGATACATATGTTATGGAAAGAGGCAGGTTTAAATTATGTACAACCATGATAAATTGAAATCATGTATGAGCATGTTAGGTTTAGTTCGCTATATGCTAAATGCATTTCAGTTTGAGCATGCAAGTTCTTTGATATCATGCATAGTGCATAGTTCATTATTCAGATCCTGCTTTCCTTGCTATCCTCTACACGTTGTTTCTTCGTTTTGAGTCAAGTGATCCCGCTTTCTTGGGAGCTTGACTGTGTACTTGTGACAAGTGATCCCGTTAACTCGGGAGCTCGATTGTCTTGGTCCAAGTGATCCCTCTAACTCAGGATATTGACAAGTGATCCCGCTAACTCGGGAGCTTGTTTTATCTCGGTCCAAGTGATCTCGCTAACTCGAGAGCTTGACAAGCGATCCCACTAACTCAGTAGCTTCATTCTTTTGTTCTTGTACATGTATCTTCAGTCTGATAAGCATGTTTAAGCTAAGGTTGTTTCATCATGATTCCTTTTTATGCATGATTTCTTGTAACTATTCGTCTGTATTGCACTATGATGTTTTTAATCTTTATTCAGCATGTAGCATGTTTACTTTGTCGCATGATAATTACTTGACTAGTTTATATGTTGTTAAATGCTTCAATTATATTACATGCATGCCTCAAGAAGTGAATTGGTAAATCTAATATATAAATTAGCAATTTAAATGTCCCTACTAAGCTTTGATGATAGCTCATCCTACGACTTTAATGTCTTAGCTGCAGATCTCGATTCGGAGCACGCAACTGACCCCACTTACTAGCCGGACAAGGAGGAAGAGGAGGACGACAAAGAAGACGACGAGGAAGAATTTGCTGAAGAATTATTTCCTAAATAGGTTTGGGAGAGAGAAAGATGTCTTTTGATAACTTGTATGAACCACGTATGATATTTTGTTCTAAGATGTATAGGTTTTCTTTCCATTGTTTAGATGACGGGTGGCCGTCATTGGTGGAAAGCTATACATCGTATCTGTTAGCCTTGTTTCTTGCCTTGTTTATAGAGTTTGATAGTTTCCTGCTTAGATGAGTAAATATCAATTTGTTTTGCCATATTATTGCATGTCAGAGTCAATACATTGCTTCCATAATTGTAATACTTTGTACAATCTAAGACACCCTTGTAAGATAGGATCATGTTAGGTGATCCGACGATGCGACCTTTCCTATATACGATAAAGGGAAATGTCGGGTTGTCACAAATGCTCATTTGAAAATTACAAAAGCAGCCATAGTTTTTTTATTACTCATTAATCAATTTTAATATAGACAATAGTGAGCAATATAGGATAAGATTCTTATGCTTCTTCTTGAGTTACCTTCTGTTTCTTGGAAACATTTGATTATGATAAATTTTGCTTTCTTGGAAACCATACTTGCATAATTGCAAAGTATTATAGTTTACTTGCACCTACTTTTTAGCTCCTTTTTTCGTATGACTTGAATTGGATGTCGTCAGATGCACCCTTTTTTCTATATGGGTAGTTGAACTATTTCTCACAGTTCCCTGAAAGTCATTTTATTCACCAATTATTTTGAATATGATATTATACCTTCTGTAAATTCATGTTTCTGTATTACCATTTGTTCTTGGGGTTTTCCTTTGGAGAAATGGTCCAGTTTTACTAATATATATTTGACTGAATTTTTAATATCTTTAATATTTTGGATATATCTTTTCCCTTTTAGTGTCATTTTGATTTGCTCTATTTCTTTGACACAGATTGTTTGGGAAGGTGATTGGGACCAAGGCTTCTTGGTAGGTCTGATTATTGAGCGGTAAGCATTTTTTTAATTCGCTATGTTTGAATTAAGTTATCATCAGTAAAAAGGGTTGAAGTTTTTCAATGGAAAAACTGTATACTTCGGGATTATCAGGCCTAATTATCTGGTGCTGATTGTGCAGAGGCTAGTTAGAGACTTGTACAAGATCCTTAATCAAGTGAATTCTGAGGAGATTCCAGATGGCATGAAGCTGCCAGCAATGTTCAATGAATTTGTTTATGAAATGAAGAATAACCTCTATAATGCCAAGACATTTGCTATCATATTAAAGGCAATGGTATATCTTTTTATTTATATTCCTCGAATGCTCAATGACCTATTATGATGTTGAGACTACTATAAAGTAAATGTCTGGGTCTTTGTTCATATGGTGTTTAATATATCTTTTCAAAAGGACTAGATGGGAAGTCGGGAACCATTCAAATATTTGTTAATATTTTTTTTATTGGGTGATTTGTTTAATTAAATATGATACCATACTAGTGGATAAATTTTTTTGTTATGTTTTGGGAGGACCTTTGGTGTGATGAGATGCAAATTGGAGGTCCAAGAAGAAAGATGTGTTGAAGAGCTGAAATAAGATGGGACTAAAATAGGGATTGGAGATAACACCTGAAAATGACTTTTATGCATGCTCGCAAAATATCACCTTTTTTCATCTTCAATGCCTTTTCATCTTCAAAGCCTATTTGCATCTTCAATAACATTATATCATTTTCCATTTTTTACCAAACTATCTTGTTTTTCGTTTTCTTTTTCCAAAAGGGATAATAAAACCATCTGATGTTGAATAGATTTTAGCATAAGTTTCCCATAACTTCGGTTACTTTTTGTTTTTGATTCTTTGTTCCTTTCTCTCTTTTTATTTTGAGTCATTTAAAGCTTTGTAGTCCTGATTTTCATATATAAGTTTTGCAGTAATGAATTTCCTATATAAGTTTATCATATATGGATAGAGTATTCCTATATACTACAGTCATTCTTTCGCCTTATTCTGCTATTTATAATATTTCTGAGAAATTTAAGATAGGATGACAATATAATTTCTTTCTCTTGCAGCTAAGCAGACGTCCTTGTGAATCCTAGAGCTCAAAGTACCAACACAAGCAGGTGGGTTGTTGTTCTTGATGTAGGGGCTATTTGTCATTTAACATTTATAATACTCTAAAACAGGCTACATTGTGTACTTCATGTATGTCACTTGGTGTTGGTGGACTTGACCGGCTTATATTATGTATATATTTAAATTAAAATCAAGCCTTAACCTATTGCAAGCACACAATGGAAATTATAGCATAGCGATAGGATCGATCTCATGAAAAAGTGATTATCTTCTTATAGATTTTATATTCTTACTTTAAAAACTATCTTTATCCTTTAAGTCCTAAACTACTGGAGAAATATGAATAAAAGAATGTTTTCTTTAATTTAATTGCATAAAAATAAATCCTAATCCTCCTTCTTCAGATTGAGGTCGTTAATCTCAACCTTCAGCTAGCGGTTCCACCATATTATAGCCTTCCAGAATTTGGTCGTCAATCAAAAACTAAAATTCTTCAACACAAATTTAATCTAATCAACAATCTCCTAAAATCTGGGTGTCAATCAAATTCAAGAAAATTGAAGATGGAAAACTAAAACCGTTACACAAATCTGCAAACTTCAACCTAAGTCGTCAATTCAAATCAAAATTTGAAGATGTTTACAAAGCGGGAAATAAAAAAAATTAAAATCTAAACTAGAAAGTAAAATAAATATATCCTTCACCCCTTAGTCGCAGTCGTCAATTGCTTCTAAGAAACTACAGATATCTACACTAATCTTCAGTACCCAATAGCAGTCGTCAATTGCTCTTGAAAAACCTCTTATATCTAATCTACAAAGCAATAAAAATCTACTCTAATGATCGAAAGAAAATCCAACCTCAATCGTCAATTGCTGCTGAGAATTTCTTCGATGATTTATTCCTATGCCGAGCCCTCTTATTTATAGATCATATGGAGTCAGTTTATAGAGATCAAACTCTAATAAAAGAAACTAATAAAATAAAAGATTCCCAAAATAACTCTAATTCTAATTTTATTCTTCCTTGCTTCTAGATGTTTGATGTGTTCCGGATTTCTTTCCTTGATAGCAGCAGTAGTCCTTTTAAAATTCTTCTTCTTCAATCTCCTAGATCCGTGATTATCCAAACTTCTAATTAAAGAGTTCTTCTAATTTTTTTCATGGTGGTAGAAATTCTCACGTGATCTGCGTCAATAAAAGTAACAGGAAAGCTTCTATAATTGTAATCGTAGATAACGATTATCTCGTTTCTTCTCTTCCTTAGAAAATCATAAATCACGATTTCCTATCTTTCACAGCTTTCTCAGTCGACGATTCTCTAAATTATATTTCTTTGCCTTTCTTCTATACTCTTTCTTTGAAGAATCGCACAATACGATTTTCTATGGATCTGCATTAGTAACGCTCTATCGTCTATAAAATCGTACAACATGATTTTTCTATCCTTTCGTAAGCGGTGAATTATCTTTTACGCTTAATCATCTTTTTATTATTCTTTTGGGTTCATTTTGATAAAGATTAATATTATGGCTCTCTTGTACTGGTTATATTTAATATCAGTACATCATCAACTTGTTAGTAGTAAACTGTAGACACCCAAATTTGGCCCAAGCCCCGATCGAGACACATTTCGAGAGAGGCACATCTCCGAGCTTCTGATGGTTGTATGAAACCCTTAGGAACCCTTCTGAAACCTTAAGAGCCATACCAAACCCTTAGGAATCACCCTAGATCCCTTAGGAACCTTTCTGAACCTTTATGAACCCATCCCGACCCTTAGAACCCATTCCGGACCTAAACCTAGTTTTCCCGAGCAATGGATGAAGAGTGGTACACCGAGACTAGCTGTGAACTTCTCCTACAATCGAATCTCATACCGTTGAAAAGTAAAAGTCCTCAGCTTTCCAATAGGCTAAGAATCACACCAATCGGAGCTGTGTACGCAAAGATATCGCATTCCAAACCTGAAGGGTAAAATGGTAAATTCAAGAGAACCCCTTAGGGATTTAGCGCAACTAATAGTTGCGCCAAGCTATTTCTCCCCATAAATGGCTTGGTGCATGTTGATGTTCTTTCGAGACTCTTACTGCTATTTTATTAAGAACAGTGGAGAGAATAAGTCAAGAGTGGGGAATTAGAGATGGGTCAGCACAGCAAGTCTGAAATAAACACAATCCTGCAAGATACAGGATCCATTGTAGCAAGTTTTGATAAGTAAGAGTTTGTCCCATAGAGAAATTGATCTAAAAACCAAAATGGGCTATAACAATAGGCCTCCAGATCTGGCTACAGATCTGACAATCCTAAAGCAAGGGAGTTGGGTGTCATGACTACACTAAATTAATCCCAAAAGCAGAGAAATAAAATGTAGCCCTATCCTAAAGAAAGGGTTAAGAGGAAGATGGTGGTAGTGTGTGTCAAAATAAAATACATAAATTATGAGAAGTAAGCAGGTTAAGCTAGCATCCAAGCAGTGATGTAACTCAGATTTAGTCTGTCTCTGCAGTGTTCCTTGCTGAGACGCTATTAAAAGCCTCATCAAGGTAAAAATATCCGATTTAACCAATGCCATTTGGGGCACTCGTAGGGCTATACTTTGTCCACTCTAATGGTCACAGGGTATTTGATGGAGTCTATCAAATCCCATTGGTTAAAATAGACATTGCCATCTAACTTGAGGGAGTGGGTTGATCATTCCCCGACCACTAGGCGAGATCCCCATGAATACTATTGCAGCACTATCTAATGCCAGTACTAACAAGCTCCCCAGATCTGCGCACAGACCTGGCTGACATCCATAGGTATTCCAATCCATAAGATCCTAAGTGCTTTGCTAAGGCTAACTTCTCACTAGATCCCATAAAAAGGACCATGTAATAGGTTGAAAAGGGCTTTAGATTCAGCTAGTCATTGCTACAAATAGCCTATAATGACTTAGCCTCAAGCTATAAGTACTACAAAGAGATCAGATCTAACATCTGATGTCGGCTAGGTAAAACAAAGGAGAGATAGTTCCTGTACAAACCTCCTCACAAGGCTCTAGAAGCTCATGTGCAAGGGAGAAGAATCATTCTCAAACATGTGAATGGACACAACCTTAGGGCTATACTCTGTCCACTTGAATGGTCACAGGGTATCCCATTAGTCTGTCCATCCCACAGAGGCCTAAGAAAGAACATGAAAACTATTGCAACCACTGCACCATGGTCCACAGGCCTCCGAGCTCCCTGGATCTCACTACAGATCCAACATTGCTTTCCATGGGGCTATCAAACCAAAGGAAATCAGATGGTAAGCAATAGATCTACTAGAAACTGAATGGGCTAGTCCCAAAACATGGATCCTATAGACATCTAAAGAAATCATAAGATCTTTAGATTCAATTAAGTATTAAAACAGCAATCCATTGATGAACTCAAAACTTACAATGAATTGTCTCCAGGCTGCAGCATGTACACAACTGCTCATCTAAATCCCAATGTATACTAAAAACCTATTACAAACTGAAATGAAATGAAACTAAACCTAGTTGCTTACAGGGGGATTAGCTAGCAAGTGTTGGGCTTAGAGAGAAAAAAAATAAGAAAAAGAGATAATCAAACCCTAACCCTAGCCTGCTAAAGTTCTCAGCTCGCAGAGGATAAAGGAAAGATGAAAATAATAAACTCTAAGTACAACTTATATACTCTATCAAAATGGCCTTGGCTCTAAAGAGATTAACCCTAATTTTTTTAGCAGAAGTGGCACTATTATAACCCTTGAGTGCTTGGAGATATGTACCTTGAAATTTGTGTCTCGAGAAGTGTGCCCTAGCCTTGGGAAATTCCCAAAAAGTCTTTCAGTTAAAAGTAAGAAGTGGAGAGCCTGTGCTGCGCGGGGCTGGTATCTGCTTTTAGCTCATTCACACAGCTGCTTTGCCATTGCGGAGTTGCCTTTGGCTGGTGGGAAGTGCTTGCTCGTGCAGTGAATCTTCAGTTCGTCATACAGTTCCTTTGCGCTGCAACACTGTCGCGGAGATTATCTAGAGTGCTTAGACTTCTCGCGCAGTAGAGCTTCTGAAGCTCTTTCTCTCGCAGAGTACTCGAGCAGTTGTGCTCCTGCGCTCGCATAGTCAATGGTAAGGCTTCAGAGTGTGCGAGATCTACGCGAAGAGATTTCTAGGCGTCTCTCTCATCCAGGGCTACTCAAGAACTATGCGAGGTGGCATTTTATTCAGTGTATATATGGACTCGTTGGGTTCTTCGCGCGGTTACTTTGAGGCTTGATCTCCGCGAGAGCTTTGCGAGGGCAAATTCTGAGAGTTTTAACTTGTGAGATCTTTGTGAGGTCATTTCAGCTGTCCTACTGACTGCGCGACGTATCTGTGCGAGGGCCTCTTCCACTGCATCTTTAGATTCATGAGGAAGCTCCTCAACTATGCGAGGTCTATCTTTTACTGCTCTGCTAGACTTTGGTCAATGATGATTGGCAATAATGAGTCACCATGGTGAGCACTACCAAGGTATTCCATCAGGCTTTATCTCAGCTGTCATCTTTGAGTGCAATCTCTCTCTTTTATGCCAAAAAGCAAGGAGTTTGTATTAAGCTGCACATTTTATTGCTAACTACAAAACACACTTAACAAATGGTTATTAGTCTGCTTGAAGGCTCAGCAAAGGTTAAGTTAAGAGGTGAAAAGTGGTACTTTTCAGTGAATAACATACCCCCAAACCTAATCTTTGTTAGTCCCTGAGCAAAGGAAAAATTAAAACAACTACTCTAAGAATTGAAATGCCACTTTCGTAGAGAGCACCGATACATTTAGCATATGTACCAAGCCTTTTAAACCTCTAGGTGATCCCTAGTGGAAGAGTGAAGTCTCCTGAGGGTTTTCAGTGAAGATACCCATAAACTTCTTAATGAAATAGTTAACAAAGGTGCAACATTATCAAGTGAGCTGTCAAAAATCAGAGCATCAGTTCACCTTTGATTCAATAAAAATGTGAGGAATTTAGACATGAAAAGCACAGACATTTAATCATCTAACCTCTACCTGAGTGCAAAATATTTCCAATTAGCTCACAACAAGGGGGACAACACATGTATATCAGCACTGAGCTCATCATTAATTCAAAAATTAGGTTATGGGCCATGCCTAATACATTCAACCTCAGACCCAATGCTCACCAAGGCATACTCTCACAAGGGACCTTGAGGGTTTCATTTTCTCTCAAGCTCAAGAGCAGTTATAGCCCCCAAATGGGTTTGTAAGCATGAGCATAGGCAAAACACCTAAGTCCTGGCATCATTTGCAGGTCCTTACCATAGATTGGACAACTCCTTGTCTCTGCATGACAACTCATTCGACTTTGGATCACAAGGTCTTTAGCTGGGTTGTGATGTGGCTTATGAAGTGGGTTATAAAGAATGTAAGGTTGAAGAGGGATTCAAAATTGAGAAATCAGTAAGGGAAGGAGGTGATTCATGACTTCACCCATTTGTAGTTCAGTCCCTTTGATTTTCTTCAAATTTTTCAGAATTGAAGTGGCTAACTTCTCCTCTTCATTTTGATTTTTCCAATGAACTGTTCCTCTTGACTCCTCTTCACTATTATTTTTCTTCCTTTTCTTACATTTTTTTTCTATTTTTGTTTTTATTTTTGTGTTTGTGACTTGCCACCTCTTTCCTCAGCTGCTACACTGCTCAACTTTTAGGTATCTCTTCTCCATTCACCCAATGTTGACCCTATCTTGTCCATCTTTAGCTCCTTCTCCTTTACCTTCTGAATTCTCAGAGTGAGGGTAGGTTTGAGTCAGGTCCATAGGTTCAGGTGCAAGTACTCAAGTGTATTTTGAAGAAAATTAGAAATGAAGGCTCAACAAGTGTGTGCACATGGGTAGTTGATTAGGATTTGGTCTGTTTAAACACAAACTATCCAAGAGAAGGCATTGATCCTTTCCTAGATTTCATGAGTGCTGTCAGTTGTTTCAACTTGGAGGTGCCTAACTTCTAGTGAGGGCATTGCCTCAACCAGTCCTTAGAGCTAGAAGAATTGCCTCAGTCACTCCTCAAAGGAAGAAAAAAAAAATTTGTAGGCCCAACTCTCACTGATTATGGTCTTCCATTAAACTTTTAAGTATGTCCTTACCTTTTTCTCTCTTTAATGATTCACTCAGTACTGATATAGGTGAGTTTACTTGGTGTTCACATCATGGAAAAGTTAAAATTTAAAACCTTGTAATGCCTAAAGGTCTGTAAAATTTTAAATTTCTCATTTTTCTAATGATTCTTAGGTGAACATGATTCTGTTTCTGTCTTACTTGAATCTGCTGCACTTAGGTTAACTATTTCATTGGTAGAACCTACCACACCCCCAAACCTATGAGGAACAGTATCCTCACTGATTCAAAGGACAATGGGTGTGCAGCAATGAACAAACAGAGATACATAAAATACTACACTAAAGCAGAGAAAATCAAGAAATGAACACACAACACATTAACAAACACACAAACAGGCAAACAAAGATGAAACAAAGTAATAGGTTCACAGAAGTAACAAAAAGAACGTTCATTATATTAGAAAATATATTTACAACACACTACTCCTAACTTAAAACATGTGCACTATGCTAACCATCTAAGGATCAGCTGGTTCATTCTTAATTTTAACCCCTTTTCCTTAGTCTTTCTTCTGCTGTATAGTTGGTGGTCGAGGTACTCACCCAGTTGCGACAGCTAGTTGCCTCTCAAAGATTTCAACCTTTTGTTCAGCCAATTCAGCTTGGGCAATAAGGAGTGCCCTGATCTCCTTGGAGGCAATCAACCTTTTCTCTAAGGATCAGCTCTCAACCTTTTTGTTACAGCAGCCATTTTTTCTTGTTCAACATTGAGCTTCTCTTTTATAGCCAAACTCTATTAGGCTTTGTATAGACGCAACATTTATTTCCAGCCCTTCCCTATATCCCTGAGCAGCTGTTCGGTATCCTATTTCAAGTGCTAAATCTATGCTTCATAGGATGTTCTAAGAGTAGTCATTCCTTTAATAACATCTCTTTTGATGTAAGGATGGGACTGCATTGCAAGGAGGGTAGAGTATGGAGGACTGGGAAACGAAGAGACAAGAATTAAGGGGAGGTCCTCACTTGAAGAAGGGCTAGCTAAGAATGAAAGGTCAGTGGGCTGGGGAATGGTGTGTGGAGGCTCAAGGTGGGCTTCCAGATCAGAGTCTGTTTGGATTGACTTAGAGGAGATGGGTATTAGGTCATCCACATCTGTCATAGCATTAGAGGTAGCTACAGCAGGTGGGCTCTCTGGAATAGGTTCATCCTCAGTTTGGGTAATGGCATCAGTGAATGTGGAAAGGGGTAGAGTAGGTAAAGGTTGAGAGGTAGGGATAGTTGGTGAATGTGATGGTTGGGGTAAAGTGTGTAAGGTGGATTGGATGGCTTGTAGGCTGGGCTCTATGGAGGTATGGTTTTGGAGAGTGGAGGTTATGGAATAAATATATGTTTCTATGGATGATTGGGTTTGAGTATTGGACAACATTTGTGATTGGAGGGACAGTAGGAGGTGTAGGATTTGGGATAAGAGATCTGGTATGGTATTGGGTGTGGGTTGGATGGGTGAAACTGGCTGGAAGGGAGATGTGGGTCTATGAGTGAAGGTAGTGGCATGTGGTGGTGTAAAGTGTGGGGGGGGAGGTGAGTCGGGGAGAGGTGTATACTCAAGGTTGATGTCTCCTAGGATAGTAGACATCATAGTGGAAAATTCATCTCCTAAAAATGGCTCATTATCATGGGATAAGGGAATGGCTTGGTCTACAGGCTCACTTGGGATAGGTACAAAAGGTTGGAAAGTCTCAATGGACTATTGGGGGGTGTCAAAGGTATGGGGTTGTGGTGCATAGGTTGTAGGTATTGGGTCTGGAATGAAGGTGGTATCGTGGATTGGAATGATTTGGGAAATGTAGGTAGGATGGGGTGCTATGGGGGTTGTGCCTTTTATGAGTTTTCTTTTCTTAGTGTAGGAAACTTTTACAAGTGGGCTGGAAAAATAGGTAAGGGTGTGGAAATAGGTAAGGTGGCCATGGTGGATGCGGGCTGGAGTGGCTCAGGTAAGGGTGTTGTGCCTATGAGGGGTTGTGATGTGTGGATTAAGGGTGGAGGTGGTGGGGCAATGAGTGTAGATAAAGTTGAGGGAGAGGGGGTTGGTGCTAACAATGAGGTTGGTGGCCAAGCTGGCCCAACAGAGGCTGCTACCTCAGCAGTGGCAGCAGCAGCAACAACCACTTCCTGAATGGTGGGGGCTGCTTCTCTCAATAATTCCTTCCTCTTCTCCCTCTTTCTCATCATTGTGTCATTGATACCCCATTATTTCATTCCACTATTTTTGGGGTTCAAGGCCACTGTCTCCTCCTTTTTGAAGGGGTAGTTCTCATCTTTTAGCAGTGCAATAATCAACCTGCAGTAGGGAAGGACATGCGGTTTCTTGTTAACCTTCACTTTCTCACACAAATGCTTAATCCCTTCAAACACTAACTTGGCTGCATCCAAGTAGTGGTTTCTGTGAAATGAGAGAAGGGCATCAGCTATGGGGTACCTCCTCTCTTGCTCATGACCCGAGCAATACACATTTTTTCTCAGCACCCCATCCATGAATCTGAGGTTGGGGTGCAGATCTCTCTTTCTGATTGAGTCCCCTGAAGCCATGATTCCTCCAATTAGTTCCCTGGCTATCTCTATAATTGTGGCAGTCAGGAGGGGTCCCAAGCCAAACTTAGGGTCATATCCCGCTGGTATCCCTAGTACCCTTGCAATATCAGACTGGTTAAAAGGTATTTTAAAATTATCAATCAGTACCAGTAGTGCTAGGTTCTCGTCATCACCAGTCTTCAACCTCATATTCTGATAAAACAATCTGACTAATCTTAGGAACACCAGCTGCATAGGGTGCCTCAACAGGGTTGCATTGGTCAGATACTCAATGGAGGTAGAGGTCTCTGGTAGCTCCTCAAAGTAGGCTTTATCAAAAATAGTTTCAGCCTCCAGCAAAATTGCCGACACAAACTCAGAAGGGATGAGGTATTCATTATTTTCTTCCTCCCTAACCTTAGGGGCCATAGGGGTCGCAGCCTTGCCCTTTTTCCGCTTCATCTTTGATTTTTCAGGGCTCATAGCAGGTGGATGCTCTCTGACTCTCTTCTTTGGGGTAGATTTCTTCTTTTCCTTCAAAATTGTAGGGTCAGCACCAGGTGAGGGCACCTAAGAGTTCTCCAATGTGGAGGCCTCTGTAATCCTTGCAGATTTCCTAGTGGCCACAGGGCTGCCACTAGGAGCAGGGTCTAACGTAGCCGCCAATGTATCGATGATTTTTGAACTCTTGGCCATGGGTGCTCAAATTTTAAAAATTAGAGTTCACAAATCTTGGAAAATGTAGAACATAATGAGTAAACTCAGAAACACCAAATTTTAGACCTACTACTCTCTGAAACTCAAATCAATCATAGCACAGAGAGGGAATGGAGATCGTACCATTTGAGAGGTAGGGTTCCACCTCAACGTGTTCACAGTGGCTCAAATCCGCTCAAACCTTGTTCAAAGAGACTGGAGGGTGCTGGGGAACAAAATGGTAAGAGGAAAAAGCTTTAGGTGGAGAGGCTTAAGAGGTAGATAAGAAAGAAAGAACTGGAAGCTCTGGTGGAGTGCGCCGAAAACTAGGGCAGATAGCAGAAATGAAGAAAATGAGGGTTTCGCTGAGTTTATAGAGCAAACCCGTGGTTCATGGAGTTGGCAACAGGTCCTCGCAGAGGAGATTTCTCACGCAATTGGTTTTAAAATCTGTGAGATGTTCTGTCGCGTAGCAGAGTATCTGACACTCGGTGAATTTCGTGGAGTTAGCAACAGTGGCTTAGGTGTGCGAGACCTTATTTGGCTTCAGAACTGTACCGTGTGTGGTGCTCACGCAGAACAACACAACACACACTTCACTCACAAATTGGGTTCACAGAGTAAAAGGTAGCTCCGCGAGGCACATTTTTAGCCAATGCTCTATTGTTCTAGCGCGCGAGGAAGCCAAAGGATGGCTCGCGCAGCATATTTAAGCACCTCAACTTAGCGAGCTAGCATTCTTGTACAGCCTTTACTCTGTTAGCCCAGTGCAGCACATTGGTTGGTGCATCCATGTTATTTTGCACCCAACCACTGTGCATGAGCACCAAGCTACAGACAGGTACTTCATTCCACTCATTCAAAATATATGCCCATTTTCAATCAGTAGTTCATCAACATTACAGAATCTTAAAATAGTTTTTTAGCTCAATCTTCATGCAAAGTATGATAAGGGCACCTCAACCATTTTTCAACAAACACAGTTCAAATTCAAATGAAATATAGGCACATGTATTCACACACAACAATTCAAACACAGATAATGCAAAACTAACAATTCAACAACACACTAAAAGCTCAAAAGATAGAATTCTAAAGAACACAATTTAACACAAAATTTTCATACATATGATACAATTATTACAAATATTTGCCTCACTGGGCACTAGCTTCCTCCTGAGTAGAGGATGCATCACTAATCATAAACTGACCTTTCGGGTTTGTCAGGGGCTGACTAGGCAATTTTCCTTCCTCCCTCTTGTTCAGAGCGTTACAGATCTGACCAAGCTGGTCCTCAATCTTTTTTATGCTCTGTCCATGAGAATTGACCGTTTGCACCAAGCTCCCCAAGTTCTGCATTGAAGCCAGCATCTGCTCTTCAAATGAAGAGGATTTGGGCTGTTGTGGGGGCAAGACCAATTGGTTAGACTGTGGAGCAGGTAACAGGAAATTTTGCCTTAGTGGGTAACCTTGATTAACCTGGTGCTGGGGTCTGTAGGGAGCTACCATTTGCTGCTGTTGGGGTTGAGGATATGAGTCTTATCTCCACCTCAGATTTGGATGGTTCCTCCAAGAATACCCAGTAGGCTGCTGCCCAAAAGTTTGAGCAGCATTTGTTAAGTGGTGAAAAATGCCACTTTTCACCCTTTAACCTGACCATTGATGGACCTGTGAGCACACTAATAAGTCTCTGTTGAGTGCATTTTGTAGATAGCAGTGAAAGCTGCTAATAATGTAGAAAATCACTTAAGAATGCCCACAAAGAAGCCATCTCTCAGCACCATGCAGACCCAGCAACAGAACAAGGGGAAGGAAGTGAAGATAGGTCTAAAACATCCTATCGTGAGGATGTCTGAAGACATCAATAGGAGCTGAGGGTTAAAAGGAAGGAATTCGTACAGTTGAGAAGCGTTCGATAAGATCAGAAGGCAGAGAAAGGAAGAATTCATACAGAAGTGAAGAATTCGGTAGGATCCAAGAACCTATCGAGCGATTGAAAGAAAAAGAGAATTCAACCTATCGAAAGCTGGCTTGAGGGAAAAAGGAGACCTATCGAATGATTCCCTAAACCTACTAAAATAGAAGTGTTGGGGCAATACCTATCGCAGAATGATTTGAACCTTTTGATAGGAACAAGGGTCATCCGATCGAAGCAATGGAATGTGAATCCCCAACCTATCGAATTACTCTTCCAACCTGTCGAAGGCCCCAGTTTAAGTGCAGTGAAGCTGAAGCATCTAAGCCCAACCTATCGAAACCTATCGAAGAGACTAAGGAACCTATCGAAAGGGGCTACAAACTCCTTTTCAACCTATTGGAAGCTTCTCCTACCTGTCGAAATCGCGTGCAGGACTTCTCAAAAATTCAGCTGTGCACACGCTGTGACTTGGTGACTTGCTGCACACAAACCGAGGCACTTTGGTGATCGGTGCGATGTTTTAGAAGATGCCCTAGAAAGCCCTAATCGACCCACGCGCTCTAACTGAACCCTAACAAACTCTGACGACCTTCTAGAAGGGATTTTTGGCAGGAAAAATAGAGGAGAAAGATATATATATAGAGATCCCCAATTGCCATTGGGGAGGATCGAATTTTTGAATAATTTCCTGGAGATCAAAGCTTGCAGCGAGATTCTATTTCCTTCCTTTAGCCTAACCATGGTTGGCTAATTCCCTAGGAGCAGTAAGGAGTGAGTTAGATCTGTGATTGGGTAAGGTTAAGAGTGTTGCTGGGGTTAATTGCTGCATAGACTATAGATTTGAGAGCATTCCATTGTAAGAGTGACCTTGTTTTCAATGTTTTAATTAGATCTAAAGCTCTTTTAATTCCTTTTGGTGCTCGATCGGATTTGTGTAGAGGAGTTGCTTGATCAGCTCACCCACTTAACTGGTAGACCTCTTAGATATCATCTGAATTCCCTGGATCTGATATCCTTGTAATTTCCTGCGTCTGTGACCTAAAAATTGCAGCATCTATAGTGGTTTTAATTGTTCTAATTGAGGCTCTGACTTTGTAGGAGATCTCTAGAATGGTCTGTGACCATTAAAGTGGACATATCATAGCCTTAAGGTAAATCTAAGCTCATGCCTCAATTGGATTCATCTACTCTAATCCATGGATTCGATAAAGTCTATAGGATGGTCTATGACCATTAAAGTGGACAGATCATAGCCTTAAGGCCAGGTGGATCCTGTGATTTGGAGTGGAATTTATACCCTGCATCTGTGCTTGTGGCCAGCTGAGGGACTTGTGTGCTTTTGAACCCCTGTAATATGCTTAGCTCAACTTGATTGCAGTGAAAACAACCTCCAAGCTATTCTTCTCCATTTTCTGAGTTTTTAAACCCTCCATCTGCAAGATTTGAGGCTCCAAATTCGATCTAAGACAATCTGCATCTTTATTGTAGTTTAGATTAAGTGAAACTCCAATCTAATCTCTCCCCTGTCTTTTAGCTAGATCAACATTAGTTAGGGTGTCAGATCACTTATAGATCTGGAGATTTACTCAATTCCAAACCACCTCTCTATGGACTTCCCCTTACTTTTAAAACTTGCTACAAAGGACCCTGTTCTTGCAGGTCTAGGATTTCCTAACTTTGCCGAACCCATCTCTGTTTTCTTTGGATGTTTACACCATAAATCAGCACACTGGAATTCCCCAACAATTTTTTGGCGCCGCTACCGGGGAGGTGTTTGTGAATTTGGTAGATCTACTTTTGTTTTATAAATCTGTAACTGTGTGTTTGATTTTACTAACAACATTTATAATTTTGCTATTTTTCAGTATTTTTTGTGTGCATTCCATCATATTTGAGTACAGAGTGAGAGGAGAGTCGTGCTGAAGGCTGCTCTATAGTTTGCATCCCTTTTTCCCCTGTTTATTTTTCAGATCTGCTGATTTTTTTTTTTTAGATTAATTAGTTAGTTGTGCAGCTTCTTTCTGTTGTGTGAGGATTTATTCTGCATTCAGTTTGTGAGTGTTGTATGTTTGGTAGGAGAACTCTTCAACCTCAGATTATTCCACTAAATCCAGAGGTTGAAAGACTTCTCAGATCCAGGCCAACTACATCCACAGCTGGTAAAATTGAATCTGTTGAAATGGGTGACCAGCAGCAGCCACGAACTCTCAAGGAATTCAATGCATCAGGGATCTATAATTCCTCCTTCTCCATTCAGTTCCCTGCTGCTCAAGAAAACTATGAAATCAAATCTTCCATCATTCAGATGTTGCCCTCATTTCATGGCCTGACCAAGGAGGACCCTTATAAGCATATAGACGAATTCTTAGGACTGTGCACTACCTTCAACATCACAGGTTTGGGGGAGGAGGCAACTAGGATGAGGCTCTTTCCTTTTTCATTAAAGGATAGAGCCAAGACCTAGTTGTCCATGCTTCCACCTAACAGTATTTAGTCCTGGAGTGATCTCCAATGTCAGTTTTTGGCCAAATTCTTTCCTATGTCAAAGACCAGTCAGTTGAGAAAGGGTATCATCTATTTTACCCAAGATACAATGAAGACTTTCATCAATCCTGGGAGAGATTTAAGGAACTCCTCAAGAAATGCCCCCACCATCAAATCCCTGAATGGCAATTGGTTCAAAGCTTTTACCAGGGAATTGATGCTAAAAGCAGAGATATGATATATGCCTCTTGTGGTGCCACCTATCTCCATAAAACTGCTGAGGAGGCATGGGAGCTCTTTGACATCATCAGTGAGAACTCTATGAAAAGGAAAACCTTAGCAAGAGACCTAGAGCCTCCTAAATTGATGAAAGAGAACACCTCAAGAGGAAAGATTTATGAAGTGAGTGTACCAAGTGATTTGGAAAGGAAAGTGGACAGCCTGGCAATGAAATTTGACAAGTTAATGGGAGCAATGAAATCACCAATGGCTGCTAGAGTGAAGGAGGCATGTGCCATATGCCAGTCCCCTGCTCACTCCCTGGATATATGCCCATCAGTTGCCCAATTTCCTGATTTTGTAACAGAGCATGTGGCTACAACTCAGTCTTATGGGCAGCAGCCTGCTGCTGGGTATCAATGGAGGAACCACCCCAATCTGAGGTGGAGACAAGGAAGAATGACGATCCCAAAGCAGCCCATGCCCTACAGAAATGCTCAGCCCTATCGAGAAGGTTATGCCCCAAGGCCTCAGTATCAGCAACCCATGGCCTAACATGTAGCTCCTCCTGTGCAGCAAGCTGCACCCCCTCCAGCTATGAGAGCACCATCCTTTGAGGAACAAGTTCTATTTTCATTACAAAGCTTGAACACCTTAACCCAAACTGTGCACTCTCACAATCAGATCATTAAAAAGATAGAGGACCAACTGGGTCAGCTGTCTGATGCTCTGACTAGGAGAGAGGGAGGAAGGTTACCTAGCCAACCACAAGATAACCCACGAAGACAATTTGTAGTGGGTGAAGTTTCCTCCACTTATGAGGAAGCCAAATCTGTTACAACTTTGAGAAGTGGTAGGCTAGTGGACAATCAAGTGGGCTGTGAGCCTGTGAGAAGCTTGGAGGAAGAGAACGGAGGGATTTCTCCTAAAACACAACAAAGACCACCAATGGTGGACTTGCAGGAACAATCAACTATCAATAAAGAGGATGATATGGATCCTCAAAGAAAAGAAAGAAGCCCCTTTGGCTAAGGCTGCAAATGAGGGAGCAATCCCCCAGTTTCCATTTCTCAAGGCATTGCAAGGACCCTCCCCTTTTGACAAAGGGCAGGGTAAAATTGAGGAAATGATTGAGAGTTTCAAGCAAGTAAAGATCAATCTGCCTTTACTTGATGCCATTAAACAAGTCTCAGCCTATGCCAAATTCTTAAAAGACCTGCACACCAATAAAAGACAGTCTAGGATACACCTATCCAAGAAAGTCTTTTCAGTAGAAAAAGTTAAGCATGTCCTGTCCATTGCAACTCCCCCCAAACTTCAAGACCCTGGACTCCCCACCATCCCCTGCATCATTGGGGATCATACCATTGACAAATCCCTATTAGAACTGGGAGCCAGTGTAAATTTGCTTTCATATTTAGTTTATGAGAAGTTGGGCCTAGGCAAATTAAAACCCACACATGTTGTTCTACAGCTGGCTGACAGATCTGAAAGGATACCTGTGGGGATAATCGAGGATGTTTTGGTGGCAGTTAACAAATTCTTTTATCCTGCTGACTTTTTGGTGCTGGATATGGAACCAGGTAGGAATGCCACCTCCATACCTGTGATCCTAGGCAGACCCTTTTTGGCCACAGCTAATGCTTGTATTCAATGTAGGTCTAGAATAATGGAAGTGTCATTTGAAAATATGAAGGTCAAGTTGAATGTCTACAACGCAGCCAATCAACCTCATCCTGATGAGGATTGTTTTTCTCTAGATAAATAGATGAGGTTGTGTAAAAAAGTGTGAATATGTTGTTGCATGGTAAGGAATGGTCTAATGAGCTAGCTGAAGTATGGAAGGAACCAGAGGTAGAAAAGACTCTCACCTCTGAAATTGAGCATGTGCAACTTGTCTCTTCCAGAGTAGAACCAGTAAAGCTCCATCCATGGAAGCCTGCTCTGCTGCCTCTTCCACCCACCTCCAAGACACCCCTATTGCCCTCCCTCATCAGCCCCCCAGAGGTGGAGTTAAAGTAACTCCTGAAAGCTTTGAAATATACAATAACAAATTACCTGTGATAATCTCGTCTTCCCTCACCATTGAGCAGGAAAGAGAACTACTTGGTGTGCTAAAAAGGCATAGGAGGGCAATAGGATGGGCCATTGCAGACTTAGGGGGGATTAATCCTGCTGTGTGCATGCATAAGATTTATCTTGAGGAAGGTGCCAAACCTTCTCGAGAGATGCAGAGGAAACTCAACCCTCACATGCAGGAAGTTGTGATGAAGGAGGTAGTCAAACTCCTCGATGCTGGCATCATATACCCTATCTAGGATTCCCAATGGGTGACACCTACCTAGGTAGTGCCCAAGAAATCTGGCATCACAGTTGTTGAAGCAGATTCAGGAGAGCTGATTCCAACCAGGCAGACCACTGGTTGGAGAGTATGCATTGATTACGGAAAGCTCAATGAAAAAACCAGCAAGGACCACTTCCCATTGCCCTTCATAGACCAAATTTTGGACAAGCTGGCAGGCAAGGCATATTGTTGTTTCCTTGATGGATATTCAGGGTATAATCAGATCCCTGTCTACCCTAAGACCAAGAAAAAACCACATTCACTTGTCCATTTGGGACCTTTGCATACAGGAGGATGCCATTTGGGTTGTGCAATGCACCTGCCACTTTCCAAAGATGCATGTATGCCATTTTTTCTGACATGATTGACAAGTTTTTGGAGATCTTCATGGATGATTTCTCCATTTATGGAGATGATTTTAGCTAATGCATGCACCATCTCAGCTCTATGCTGTAGAGGTGTGAGGAGACCAACCTGGTCCTAAGTTGGGAAAAGAGCCATTTTATGGTGACTCAAGGCACTGTCCTTAGACATGTGGTCTCCCACAAGGGAATAGAGGTTGATCAAGCTAAGATTGACTTAATTTCCCATTTGCCCCCTCCCAAAACTGTCAAACAAATCAGGTCTTTTTTGGGCCATGCTGGGTTTTATAGGCGATTCATTAAGGACTTCAGTAAAATCACCAAACCTCTGTGCCACCTGTTGTGCCAAGAGGTACCCTTTGAGTTCAATGATGACTGCCTGGCTGCTTTTGAGCAGCTAAAAACTTGCTTGACTATAGCTCCTATTCTACAAGCCCCTGATTTCTCTTTACCATTTGAGCTGATGTGTGATGCATCAGACTTTGCTATGGGGGCTGTTTTGGGACATAGAAGAGACAAGGCACCATGTGTGGTGGTGTATGCTAGTAAATCAATGGTTGACGCTCAATTGAATTACACCACGACTGAGAAGGAGCTGTTAGCCATTGTCTTTGCTTTAGAAAAATTCAGATTTTATGTGTTGGGCTCCAAAATCACTGTGTTCACTGACCACTCAGCCTTGAAATACCTCTGGTCTAAGAAGGAAGCCAAAGCAAGATTGATCAGATGGATTCTCCTTTTATAGGAATTCCATTTGGAGATTAAAGACAAGAAGGGAGTGGAAAACATGGTTGCTGATCATCTGTCCAGGATCCAAGTTGCAGAAACAGAGAGCCTACCCATCAATGATTCTTTTCCAGATGAGCAGCTGTTTGCTGTGGAGATCAGTATACCCTGGTTTGCTAATATTGTGAGCTACCTTGCTGTGAAAAGGATCCCTCCACATTGGAACAAGAATGATAGAAATTTGTTTTTCTCCCAGATCAGACACTATATATGGGAGGATCCTTATCTTTTTAAGCATTGTTCAGACCAAGTAATTCGAAGATGTGTACCGGAAACAGAGTTCTACCACATTTTAACCATGGGTCATGAACAGGCTTGTGGGGGCCACTTCAGTGGTAACAAGACTGCTGCAAAGGTGCTTCAGAGTGGTTCCTATTGGCCTACTCTGTTCAAAGCCCGGCAACATTGCAAAGCTTGTCCTCGATGCCAGCAGATGGGAAGTATTACTAAGAGGAATTCCATGCCTTTACAGCCCATACTTGTGGTCGAATTGTTTGATGTCTGGGGTATTGACTTTATGGGACTATTTCCCCCCTCCTGTGGATATAATTTCATCCTTGTAGCTATGGACTACGTGTCCAAATGGGTAGAAGCCATAGCTACAAGGACAAACGACCACAAAGTTGTTATTAAATTCCTCAAAGACAACATCTTCTCCAGGTTTGGCATCCCCAAAGCCATCATTAGCGATGGGGGAAGCCACTTCTGTAATAAACCTTTTGATAAGCTACTGGAAAAGTACTCTGTAACCCACAAGGTAGCCACTCCCTATCACCCACAAACCAGTGGGCAAGTAGAGATTTCCAACAGGAAAATCAAACACATTTTAGAGAAGACTGTGAGAAGTGATAGGAGGGACTGGTCCATGAAATTAACAGATGCCTTATGGGCTTATAGGACTTCCTATAAGACCCCCATAGGTATGTCCCCATTCAGACTAGTTTATGGCAAGGCATGTCATTTGCCTGTTGAATTGGAACACAAAGTATACTGGGCTATTAAAGCAATAAATTCTGATTTCAACTCTGTATACATGTAAAATCATAGCTTAGTTAAATGAGGAGCTCAGATTGGAAGCATACGCCAATGCTCAGACTTACAAAGAGAAGACCAAAGCCTTCCACGACAGACATTTGCTATGGAAAGAATTCAAATCCAATGATAAGGTGTGGATGTTCAATTCTAGATCAAAATTCTTTTCAGGAAAGTTCCAGTCCAGATGGGATAGACCCTTCATAGTTTTACATGCTTCCCCATCTGGAGCTGTTGAAGTCAGGGACCCTACAGATGGTAGAGTCATGAAGGTCAATGGCCAGAGGCTCAAACTGTGTGTGGACAAGATTTGTGAGCCTAAGGAGAGCATTGATCTTCAAGACCCTCCAGATTAATAGCTGATTTTTGCTTGTATTATATGTAAAATAAGTTATTTATTTGTATCAATAAAGTGCCGGCTGGCCTAGCAGGAAAATCTTCAGGGTGCTGAGACTGAGCACTACACTCAAATATCCAACTATTGGCTTTTAGAACCCTTCGATAAGATGGTTGATGATTTTGATAGGATTCTGGATGTTTTCGAGGGGCACTGAGCTTTGACGATAGGTGAAACCAACCCCTCGATAGGTTAGATAAGGCAACAGAAACTTTTCGATAGGTTATGGGTACCTATCGGAACCTATCGAAATGATGAATCATGTCGAATTCCAACCTATCGAATAGAGCATTCCACCTGTCGAGATCCTATCGAATTGTACCTTTTGTAAGCTTTGACTGCCAAGTCTTCGATAGGACACCTTGACCTATCGCCACCATTCTCGTCGTCCTACTGAAATCGTTTTTCACTCCCGTATCGATCAGGTGGTCCTATCCTGTGCATTTCCTGAATACCTAAACCTCTCTCAGTGCTTCAGCATTTATAGCGCATGCCTCCTTAACTTATCTTCCCTCCGAAATTTAGCCCATCATGCAGTCCACGCTCCATTTCCCACACAGCGACCACCACTCCATGCATTCCCGCCCTTCAGTTCCATTTCCCAAGCCTGGAAGAATGCGCCACTTTTATTGCATTGTTTCATATTCCAACGCCCATGCACCTTAAATATTGGCTTCATCCAGTCCTTACACATCCATTCCCCCCTAAACCGGCCCAACTCTTCTAGCCCACACTCATGGCAGACGACAAACCTCAAGACTTGCCCACCAAGTTCTTCCCAGTCTAGCCACCACCACCACCACCGGTCGATCCTGATCCTCTTCAATTTCTTTGGGATGAATATGAAGAGGTTTAGAGAATCCTCGCCAAGGAGAAAAAGAAAAACCAAAAGAGGGAGAAGAAGAGGTAGAAGACCGACTCCCTGGCTATTTCCCCCCCATCATCCTCATCCACCACCCCACCCCCAGCCCCCGGATCCCACTCTTTTTCTTTTTCTTCCCCCTCCCCCCCGGCTTGCAATTCCTCTTCCACCTGACGCAGGCTGAGGATATCCCTGAGCCAGGGGGGGTGATCGATTTAGAATGTAACCCTTGCAAGTGCACAAGATCTATTGCAGTGTGGCAAGAACAGGGGTGTCGAACCCACAGGGAAACTTGAATTTTTAATTAATTATTTTAGAGATTTAAAAACATCCCTAAGGAAGTACCAAAGGGCAGATTCAATTTTACTAAAAATCTATCACACTTTTCCTAAATGCAGAAAAATAAATTAATCTAAACAACTAAGTACTGATAAATCTAAGAACAATATTAAAATGAGATCAAGGAATATGCTACCCCAGATTCGTACCCCTTTTCTATCATTAAAACCCACAGTTTCATTAAATCATCATTCACACCATCATTCATCTAGAAAATGACTTGAAATAAAATATGATCATCAATCCGCATACCCTATCTAAAATGACTCATAACATTGCGGTATGAGTCATGTAAAAAGCATAGCGTATCTCATGATATTTAGATCACGACAATCAAAGACATAATCGCTCTCTGACCTAGATCACCGGTCCAGATCTAGCGATTACGGCCGATACGGCGTAATCAACGGTCATAACAAAGCATTTAAAATATTTTCAATCACACAAACTTTGAGCAAAACGATTCCATGATAACAATAATAGACTGGTATTAATCATAAACATAGGTACTTATCTCTGGGATCGCATCTTCCCGATCTCATCGATTTAGCGCTCATCTTTGGTGTTTGATCTCCTTTTCTTTCAAAGTCATTCCTCTTTTATTTCTTCCAAAAGATATTTGCAATTGTTTTTCCTAAATACAATCTATGAATTTCAGAAAAAATAATGCAAATCCTAGGTACAATCTACTGAATAAACCCTAGAAGAAGGAGAGAAGAAGACCTTGAAAGACGAAGAAAATATTCCCCAAAGTGAAGAGCCCTAAAAACTAAAAAGAAAGAATGAATAATATTCTAATTGCAAAAATAATAATCCCCTAAGAAACTCGTGGCTTCCCTTTTTATAATAGCCTAACCCTAATACCTCTCTCGATTGACATCTAAGAGTAATTTTCGTGAATTCCCGCCTAGCTTTGCATCAGATACTGCCTCGGTATTTTGCTCATAACTTTCTGTACCGAACTCGGATTGAGGTGATTCTTGAGGCGTTGGAAAGCTGACGACGAGCTCTACAACTTTTATGTTTTAGCAATTTCCTGAATCTGACGTCTTGAAGGTCCAAATTGAGCTGCAAGTCGCACTAAGTTCTCAATGACCCAAAATAGCAGTGTTTTGACATTATTTTCGGATTCTTGGGCTGTTTTAGAAACTTGGGATTTTACGAAACACTTCAAATCTAGCAAATCTCATCAGATAGCCTTCATCGGACGGCTAAATATAGGTATTTAGGGGTGAAATATCATCATATTTCACTACTCATCACACCCCCAAACCTACACTTTGCTAGTCCTCGAGCAAAGAGAATGATAGAAATATAAAGCAAATCAAACTAACATCCTAAAATTTAAATGCCACTTTCGTAGGGAACACGATTGCACTTAGCATGTGCAACAAGCCTTTAAACCCCTAGGTGATCCCTAGTGGAGGAGTTGTGTCTCCTGAGGGTTTGCAGTGAAGTTACCCACAAACTTCCAAAAATTTCAAACCATCGGTAAAATTTAGTTTTCAAAACATGATTTTTTTTTATAACATATGTACTATTCAAAAAACAAAAATCATTAATTGCTTCAAGATGAATCATCAATCTCAAATATTAAAGTCATGTCAATCATGCTGGTATCCATTCAAATTAATTTAATGCTCAAATTGTTAGATAACTCATTCATTCATGCCTAAACGTGAAGTGTGTGCATACCAAAACCAAGATTCATCCATCTCAGAACTAGTCCAAACGGAAAACCATCGGATCTGTTGTCTCGACTCAATCCTCACTTTAGGTATACTCTCAAAATAAAATCACTCCGATGATGGGTAAGTTTTCGTACACATGTGAGAGATCAATACAAAGCAAATAAAAAGGTCTCACATGATAAATGAAACACGATGCCAATCAATGAACAAAAATAAATCTCATAAGAACAGATACTTGTATATCCTAAGCATGTCATATCAAGTGTCATAAGTATTATATTGACTCACAAGCTTACCAATGCAAGATCGGATCATGAAGGTCTTTTGTAGGGTTGTAATGGGGCTCAGGTAAGGGTAAGAAAGAAAGGGAATTGTGATTCAAAATTTCTGAGAAATTGGAAAAGGAACTAACTTCTGATTTTTTTTTTTTTTTTTTTTTTTATTTCTCTTCTTTTCTTTTTTTTTTCTTTTCTAATTTCTCACCATTTTTTTTTTCTTTTCAATATTTTTCTTTTCTCATTCTTTCTTCTCTTTTGAATTTCCTTTTCTTGAAGCACCTCATTTTTCATTCCTTTTTTTTTTTTTTTTTTTTCTTTTTTTTTTTTTCTCTCCCCTTTTTTTCTTTTTATATTTGCCATACACTCTCAGTAAACACCATAACTCATTATCTCTCCACTTACTCTCTTTTCGCTCATTTTTATCCCTCGCTCTAATTTCTCATAAATAAGAAGGGTAAAGCTAAATTTTCGTAAATTGTGAAGGGTTAAAGGTTAACGTGGCTTAACAAAGAATGTATAAGGGTAAATTATACAATAGGCTCAAATGGGTACAAGAAGGATAAATTTATATGAGGTGGGGCATTATAAGGACAAACGAGCGAAAGATGGCCTTCAATCATTTCCTTATAAGATGGTAACCTTGCCTATTTGTCTTGAGTAGATATACAGTACGTTCTAACACAATAATATGAATTTGATATCATGCAAAGTCACAAGCCAAAATAAAATGTATAAGATTATGCAAAATAATTCGTATTCAAAGAAAACTCCGAGTTTATATATTCACTCATCAATGACGGGAAATTAGCTCTAAAGCTTACTGGGTTTAGTCTCCACTAAGAACCTAAGATTCAACGCTCAAAATAGTTCATCGATTTCTAAGTCTTAGCTTGGTATAAGTGCAAAAATTCTAAGCACGAATTTCAGAGTCATCCACAAATTATCACATTAAGCTTCATCATCCTAGATACAAGTATTCAAAATATGACATCAATATTCTCAAAATTAAATTCACATGCATCATCAACTAAAGTTTGAAAACTATTGCAAAGTAAATCATGTATGATGGTTCCAAATAAATAAATTTTTTTTTTTTTTTTTTTTTTTTTTTTCAAAGAAAATCAAAAATAAGTGATGAAAGATAGATAATCATACATACCCCCAAACCTAAAAATGACAATGTCCTCATTGTTTGAAATAAGTAGGCACCCCAAACCTTGAAAAGTACCTCAACACAAAGATCGGAGAATATGGGCATCAAATTAGAACATGACCAAAAATAGATTGAAGGTAATGTGACTACACTAATTTGGAAATTAAAAATAACCTAAACTAAACTAAAACTAATATTCTAGAACTAAACATAAAAAGAAAGATAAATCCTAAATCCTAAACTAAACCTGTGTCCAACTCCTAAATAAAACACACCGGTTTGCCTCAGAGAAGCCGAGTTTAAGTGTCGATACCAACCTCTTCATTGATCAAGAATCGGATTACTAAGGTGCATCGCCTCAATCTTAAATGGGTCATCGGCTCAAACATTGGTTTGAGTCTTTGCCCATTCACTTTGAAAACTCGATTGTCCTCAAGGCTTTGAATTTCAATTGCACTGCTCACTAATGGAAACAACAAACGGGCCTTCCCATCTAGATTTCAATTTCCGGATGAAAGCTTAAGTCGGGAATTGAATAACCAAACTTTTGGCCAACATGAAACTCCTTCCGAGAAATTAATTGATCGTGCAACTTTTTGTACCTTTCCTTGTACATCTTTGAATTTTCATGCATCGAAGCGTAACTCTTCTAATTCACTCAATCGTAACCTTCGATTCGACCGCCGCCGCTTGCATATCAAAATTAAATCGCTTGATCGCCTGAATGCCTTATGCTCCAATTCGACAGAAGATGACATGCCTTCCGTAGACAATTCAAGGGAGACATTCGATCGGTGTCTTGAATGCAAGACGATAGGCCCATAAAGCATCGATAGCCGGTTTGACCAATCTCTTCTATCCTATTGCAGTCTTTTCTAGAATTCGCTGATTTTGGTTAGACACTTCCACGACCACTAGTCTGTGGATGGTACGGCGTAGCGACTTTGTGAGTGACGTCGGCTTCTTCATTAAAGTGGCAAAATGGCTATTGCAAAATGCGAACCGCCATCACGATGATTGCTCTTGGGATCCCGAATCGGTTAAACACATGTTCTCTCGAAATTTGACCACAACCTTGTGATCATTTGATCGGCCACGGCTTCAATCCATTTGGAGACATAGTCAATACCACCGTAATATATGAATACCCAAAGGATGGTGGAAAAGGACCCATAAAGTCAATCCCCAAACATCGAAAATTTCAACAATCGAATTGGATTAAGGGCATCATATTTCGTGTGAAATATTGCCAAGCTGTTGACACCGTTGGCATTCCTTGCAGTATTGAGCAGCGTCACGAAAGATTGAGGGCCAGTAGAATCCGCTTTGAAGGATTTTCTGTGCGGTCTTCTGTCCTCCGAAATGGCCTCCACAGGCCCCAGCATGGCAAAAATTTAGGACGCTTAGTTGCTCGTCTTCTGGCACGCATCTCCTAATGATCTGATCAAAGGCGAAATTTAAACAAATATGGTTCATCCTTAAATAGTATTTTATTTGGGAGAAAAGAGATTCTTATCATTCTTACCCCACTCAGTGGGAATTCTGCCAGTGACCAGATAATTCACGATGTTAGCAAACCACGGAACTTTTGCACCAGCTACATCAATTGCCATCAAATGTTCATCCGGAAATGTGTCACGGATGGTCTCAGGTATAGATGATTCTTCAGGCAGAATTCTAGACAGATGATCAGCCACAACGTTCTCAACCCCCTTTTTATCTTTAATCTCAAAGTTGAATTCCTGGAGAAGCAGGATCCAACGGATCAGCCTTGGTTTCGCATCCTTCTTTGCTAAAAGATATTTCAAAGCAGAGTGGTCTGAAAAGACCACTATTTTCGATCCAAGCAAATAGGAACGGAATTTGTCCAGAGCATACACCACAGCTAATAATTCCTTCTCGGTGGTGGTGCACTGGAGGGCATCAATTAATGTCTTGCTAGCATAATAAATTACGTGAGGTAATTTATTCACCCTTTGCCCTAAGACATCCGATCGCATAATCGATGCATCACACATGAGTTCGAATGGTAAAGAATAATCCGTGGTTGGATTATTGGTGCATTTGATAAGAGTTCACGCAATTTTAGGAATGCCTTTATGCAATCCTCATCAAAATCAAAAGGAACATCTTTGCTGCAAAGTGCACAATGGTTTAGCCACCTTGCTAAAATCCTTAATGAATCTTCTATAAAATCCAAAGATGCCCCAAAATGATCGAATTTGTGAACACTTTTAGGAGGTGATAAATTTGCAATTAAGTCGACCTTCGCCCTTATCAACTTCAATTCCTTTCGTTGAAACAATATGCCCCAACACAATTCCTTGTTGAACCATAAAATGGCTCTTTCCCACCGAGAACAAGTTTGGAATCTACACAACGTTGCAACACTGTGAAAGATGATTCAAACAAGAATTAAATGTTTTTCCAAAACCGAGAAGTCGCCCATGAAGACTTGATGAATTTGTCGATCATGTCCGAGAATATGGCCAACATACATCGCTGAAACGCGGAGCATTACATAAGTCTAATGGCATCCTTCGATATGCAAACGCATATGGACACGTGAATGTTGTCTTCTCTGATCACCGAAAAACGGCACTTGATTGTATCCCGAATAACCATCAAGAAAGCAATAAAACTCTTGCCCAGCTAACTTCTCAAGAATTTGATCAATGAACGGAAGGGGAAAATGATCTTTTCTGGTGGCTGTGTTCAATTTTCGATAATCAATGCACACACGCCATCCACTAGTTTCACGAGTGGGCACCACTTCTCCCCCCGCAGTTTCTTTCACTGTAATTCCAGACTTTTTCGGAACGATTTGTACTGGACTAACCCATTCACTATCAGAGATCGGATAGATGATTCCAGCATCGAGGAGTTTAATGATTTCCTTTAAAACGACTTCTTGCATGTTCGGATTAAGTCGCCTGTGTGGTTCCTCGATGGTTTACTCTCATCCTCCGATGTATTTTATGCATACATACCGATGGGTCAATCCCTTGAGATCGCTAAGGTCCATCCGATGGCCTCCTTGTGCTCTTTCAAAGACCTTCAACAAATCATTCTCTTGAACTTCCGATAAGGTGGATGAAATTATCACTGGAAGTGTTTCTCGAGGTCCCAGAAAAGCATATTTGAGGGACTTAGGCAATTGTTTCAATTCCACAGTTGGTGGCTGCTCAATTGATGGAGTCAGCACATCCTTTACCTCGAGAGTAGTGGTTCTACCTTAGTCACAACTTCACATAAGTTATCATCTTGACATGATGAATTTGACTTTTCTCTTCCGACCGCTTCCTTTCAAGCCCTTTGTCCTCATAGATGGCTAACAAAGCGCTTCAAATTCTCTTGGTGAGCATTGATGGTAATGCTTCATCCACCACTTCCCCATCCGATCGATGTAAAACATTCGACCTCATCCTCATTAGGGAAATGGTTCATCGCATGGAATATGTTAAGCGACTTTCATGTTTCCAAAAGAAACGTCCATGACTCTGTCGCGACAATTAATGCAAGCGTTAGCGGCGAAAAGCGGACGTCCCAAGAATAATTGGGACTTGATTGATTGATTTCGCAGTGGTTCCATGTCTAAGACAACGAAGTCCACCGGAAAGACAAACTTGTCTATTCCAACCAAAACATCCTCGATAACACCCTCGGTCTTCTTTTCCCGATCTATTCGCCAGCTTGGAGTGTGACCGTCGTGGGTTTCAATTCACCTAATCCGAAGTTTCAGACATTGAGTATGGGATCGATTAACACTTGCTCCCAAATCCAATAACGCCTTTCCAATTGGTTGCCCACCAATGACACATGGAACAGGGACTCTGTGGTCTTTCGGTCAGGGGTTTCCAATCGTAATATCGAATCGACTTGATTTGTTAGAACACTTTCTTTGAAACGTGAGTACGCGTGCCTTTCTTCCGAGTGCACAAATCTTTGAAAAACTTGGCGTACTGTGGACTTGTTTGATTGTTTCAAGTAATGGAAGATTTATCTTTACTTGCTTGAATGTTTCAAAATCTTTCCATTTTGCTCATTCCTTTCCCATTCTAGATGGAGGAGTTAGGCATTGAGGAATGGTGCCTTTGGGACATAAGGTGCATTCCATTTCCGATTCTTTTTCACGCCCTTGTTGGACGCTTGAAGGAAACTCTTCCTCTATTACTTTTTCTTTTCCTTTCTCTCTTCCTTGCTCTTGCACTTTTCTTATCTCCGCTCTTTGTCTCTTTCTTTCTTTTCCTTTTCCTTTCTCCTTTCTTTTCTCTCGATTCTTTTCCTCTATTGCTTCTCTTCATCGCCTTCTGTGCATTTCCACTTGATTATGAACCTCTCGCCCACTTCTCAAAGACCGTAATGCCTTTCAACCTGCTGACTATTCGATGGTCCCGCTCAGATGGTGCTTGGCCTCGAGGATTATTGATGGGTTGGTCAGAGCCTACCTTCCTCTCGCCGACTCATTGATTGGCCAATTGATCGACTTGGTCCATTATCATCTCACGAAAAGATTGCATGCTTCGCGATAAGCTTTTCTTCCAGATCGTAATCTTCAAGGCATCGCATGAGATTGATTAGGATTCTGATTGAAATTCTGATTTTTTCGGTAGTCAGAATTTGGATGATAATACGGAGCATTCTGGTCGTAATTGGAATTCTGTTGGAAATTAGAATTCTGGAAATTTGCTAGGACTTAAAATTGTGTTGAAAATTTGGTTGAAAAGGTTGTTGTCCACCCATTGTGTTGGCTCTATGTTGCCGGGTTTACATCGAATTTGTTCGATTCACCCCATCCTAAGTTGGGGTGATTTTTCCATTCCGGATTGTAGGTATTGAGTACATGTTTCTACCCCCGCCACCGATAAGATTGAGTCACATTTACCGCTTCTTGAGGATTAGGTTCATCGTGAAGAATGACAAGGTAGTAGGGCACTATTAGCCATATGACCTGGTGGTCACAAATTGAACACACTGTGGGGTGATAGAGCTTTAGCTTGTTTGGTAGCACTAACCACATGTGCATCTGTTTGGACAGCGTGTCAACCTTTGTTGAGAGATGTGAGGCATTATTGTTGACATCGTACAATCCGTCTTTTGACAACACATGAGATTTAGGTGCCAGGTTCAAGTTGGTTCGCCCCAGTGTCTCACTTTGTATCGAAGTTTGATATAACTTTTCAAACAATGCCCACAATTCGTCAGCTTCTTTCGTGGCACAAGATCCACCACAAGATGCATCAACCATGCGTCTCTCTTCAGGAATCAGTCCATTGTAAAACTTTGGACTTGTTGCCACCTTGGAACTTGATGATTTGGGCAACTTCGATCAATTCTTAAACGCTCCCAACATTCATGGAATGTTTCAGAGGTTGTTGGGAAAAGAACCGGATCTTCCGACGCAATTCAATGGCCTTAGTCATGGGAAAATATTTTTAAGGAACTCATGACGTACCGCCTAACTCGAATAGATTGTGGTTCTAAGGAATAGAACCATGTTTTTGCCTTTATCTCTTAAAGAGAACGGAAAGAGTGAGCTTCGCTTATCTCATCGCGACATTGTGGACTCAACATTTTGCATACCCCAAAGAATTCATTTAAGTGAACGTATGGATTTTCATTTGCTAACCCATGGAAAATTGGTAGCATTTGAATCATTCGATTTGAATTCATAGTGGTTCCCTGGAATGGGAGCATGCATAATACATTCCTCGATCCTCGTAAAACCGGATCGTTATAATACTCCGTGTTCTAGGGCCCTCATCAAAATTATTGTTCCTATTATTTCCATTATCGACATTCCCATTGTTGTTATTCTCATCTCTCTCTTGCCTTTGGTCCCATGGTCTCATTTGTTGATATTGATTCCTCTGACTCTTCGATTCTCTCTACAAGCTCTTCGATCTCAAGATTAAATCAGAGCAGATGTGGGTGATGAGAACAGTAAAGCTCATACACCAACACTCACAAATGTTGAAGAATCCACAACAAACCCACAAAATTGCTCAAACGATTTAAACAAAGATGATAAACAGTAGCCAATATCAGCAGGAAAGATTTCTTCTTTTTTTTTTTTCTTTTTTTTTTTTTTTAATTAAAATTCGAATTTAAATTAAATTTTTTTTTTTTTTTTTTATATTCAAATTAAAATTAAAATTCAAATTTAAATTAATTAATTAATTAATTAAATTTTTTTTTTTTTTTTTTAAAATTCAAATTAAAATTAAAATTCGAATTTAAATTAATTAAATTTTTTTTTTTTTTTTTTAAATTCAAATTAAAATTTAAATTCGAATTTAAATTAATTAAAATTTTTTTATTTTTTTTTTTTTTAAATTCGAATTAAATTTTTTTTTTAATTTTAATTTTTTTTTTTTTTTTTTTTAAATTAAATTCGAAAATTAAAAATTAAAATTGAAAATCCTATAAAATCTTTCCTAAAAGAGAAAAATAAGGAGAAGAATGAAAGATTCCTAAAAATCCTAAAACAAAAGTCCCACAAAAGTTAATGACTAAATTTAGAAAATCCTAAAAATATCTAAAAGAGGAAAATAAGGAAAAAGAGTCCTACCAAATCTAAAATAAGAAGTCCTAAAAATCTCTACTTCCTAAATTTCCTAAGGAAGGTATCCTAAAAATCTAAACTTCCTAAAAAGACTCCACAAAATCTTATCAAAGAGAGAAAAATAAGGGAAATAATAATAATTATTATTATTATTTTTTTTAATTTATTTATTATTATTTTTTTTTAAACACTCAAAACAGAAAAATCTCTATCCGAATTAATCAAAATTTCACCGATTTCCCCGGCAGCGGCGCCAAAAACTTGATCGATTTAGAATGTAACCCTTGCAAGTGCACAAGATCTATTGCAGTGTGGCAAGAACAGGGGTGTCGAACCCACAGGGAAACTTGAATTTTTAATTAATTATTTTAGAGATTTAAAAACATCCCTAAGGAAGTACCAAAGGGCAGATTCAATTTTACTAAAAATCTATCACACTTTTCCTAAATGCAGAAAAATAAATTAATCTAAACAACTAAGTACTGATAAATCTAAGAACAATATTAAAATGAGATCAAGGAATATGCTACCCATTCGCACTTTTCTATCATTAAAACCCACGGTTTCATTAAATCATCATTCACACCATCATTCATCTAGAAAATGACTTGAAATAAAATATGATCATCAATCCCAAGATACCCTATCTAAAAACAATGACTCACCAATATCAAGGGTATGAGTCATGTAAAAAGCATAGCGATCTCATGATATTTAGATCACGCATAATCAAAGACATAATCGCTTCTAACCTAGATCACCGCAGTCCAGTGATAGGATTACGGCCGTTGTTACCCGCAATCAACGGTCATAACAAAGCATTTAAAATATTTTCAATCACACAAACTTTGAGCAAAACGATTCCATGATAACAATAATAGACTGTGGTATTAATCATAAACATAGGTACTTATCTGGGGATCGCATCTTCCCCGATCTACTGATTTAGCCGCTCATCTTTGGTGTTTGATCTTCTTTTTCTTTCAAAGTCATTCCTCTTTTATTTCTTCCAAAAGATATTTGCAAATGTTTTTCCTTAATACAATCTATGGATTTCTCAGAGAAAATAATGCAAATCCTAGGTACACCCACCACGAATAAACCCTAGAAGAAGGAGAGAAGAAGACTTGAAAAGATGAAGAAAATATTCCCCCAAAGTGAAGAGCCCTAAAAACTAAAAAGAAAGAATGAATAATATTCTAATTGCAAAAAATAATAATCCCCCTAAGAAACTCGTGGCTTCCCTTTTTATAATAGCCTAACCCTAATACCTCTCTCGATTGACATCTAAGAGTAATTTTCGTGAATTCCCGCCTAGCTTTGCATCAGATACTGCCTCGGTATTTTGCTCATAACTTTCTGTACCGAACTCGGATTGAGGTGATTCTTGAGGCGTTGGAAAGCTGACGACGAGCTCTACAACTTTTATGTTTTAGCAATTTCCTGAATCTGACGTCTTGAAGGTCCAAATTGAGCTGCAAGTCGCACTAAGTTCTCAATGACCCAAAATAGCAGTGTTTTGACATTATTTTCGGGATTCTTGGGCTGTTTTAGAAACTTGGACTGTATTTACCTGAAACACTTCAAATCTAGCAAATCTCATCAGATAGCCTTCATCGGACGGCTAAATATAGGTATTTAGGGGTGAAATATCATCATATTTCACTACTCATCAGGGGGCATTTTTTTTTCTCTCCTAAAGGAGATTTTGTCCACATATCTGTCTTCAGTTATTTGTAATAAAATGTTTTGTTCATTTCATTTGTTTCTTCTCTATTTATTTTTTGTTCCATTTATTTTCTCTAGATGTCTGCACCACTAAACCCATTCTGCTAAAAACAGTGGGGACACTGTTTAGTTTAGGTTTGGGGGTGTGGCATGTATGCCAATAAATTAGTTAATGGTAGTGCAGCCAAGTTAAAAAGGATAATCGAAAAGAGAATAAATTCACCTCATATTTGTTGTTAACGAAACTTTAAAAACCATTTGCAACTGAAGCAAGCTGAAGTTTTAACATTTTTCATGAAGCAAATGTCAAGAATTTTTAAAGAAATTTTTTTGATGTATAGTAAACCAGAAATGAGAAGAGACTGAGGATACTCCCCAGAAAATTGGATGGAAGGCCATACCCTGTGAGAATTGGGCCTGAAAGATTTCTTTGAAGAGTGTCATGGCAATTCTTTCTGCTTTAAGGACTGACTGGACCTAATCTTGATCACTAGAAGTTAGGCAAATCCGAGTTGAAACAACTTGACAGCACTCAGGACATTGAAGATGTGAAGTAAGGCCATCCTTTGGACTGTTTGAGCCTAAAATTCCCTACCTTTGAAATGCCCTTGATACACACCTTTTTGAGCCATAAAAATCCTAGTTTTCTTTGATAGAAACCAGAAAATTTGAACCCAAAACCCCTTTGGCCCATTTCAGTCTACCGCCAATCTGAGAAATCAAGAAATGGAAGGAGGAATGAGGTTAGAGGAGCAAGATGGCAAATTTGGTCAAAAAAAAGGAAAACACAGTTTGTGATGTTGTGGCATTCCAACCCACACACATAAAAAGAAAAAAAAAAAAGGAAGAAGTAAAGGGAATGAGGAAGAGAAGTCAGTCCACTTAAAAATCTACAAGAAGACAAGAAGCTGATCACTTCAAGTTTGAAAATTTCAAAAAGATAGTGAAGAGGTTCTGAATTGAAGAAGGTGAAGTCATGAATCACCTCCTTGCCTTTACTGATTTCTCAATTTTGAACTCTGTTATCCCTTTTTGTTTCTTCACAAACCTCATCCCTAAGCCACATTACAACCCAATAAAAAGACCTTACTGATCTGAAAGTGGATTGAGCTATCATTTGGAAATGAGAATCTGCTTAATCTATGGTGAAAAGAGCTAGAAAAGTCATAAATTCAAGCAATGCCTATGCTCCTGCTTGCAATCCTATTTGAGGGCTGTAACTGCTCTTGAGCAGAGAGATATGATTTACCCCTCTTCTCTGTACTAATGAGTGAACAGCCCTAGTGAGACTTGGGTCTGAAATCCAGTTGATGGGGGAAGTATCTGAGTAGGATCCTCAAATTGATGGTGAGTTATGCATAAAATTTCAGGAGAAATGCCTTGACACAAACTGAGTCATGATGGAGAGATTTCAACAAACTTTCATATTTTCAAATGGATGTTTTTCTATTGAATTTCCTTTAATGAATGGGCATGATGTGAATTTATTTGATTTGCTTAAACTCTGCTTTAACAGGTTGCACTATTATTAACTAAGTGTATTGGAGAAGTTTATGGGTACCTTCACTGAAAACCATCAGGAGACTTCACTCCTCCACTAGGGATCACCTAGGGGTTTAAAAGGCTTGATGCATAGGCTAAATGCATCCGTGCTCCCTACAAAAGTGGCATTTTTAATTCATTTTAATTGTCCTTTGCTCAGGGACTAACAAAGCTTAGGTTTGGGGGTGTGTTAAGTGCTGAAAAATGCCACTTTTCACCCTTTAAACTGACCATTGATGAACTTGTGAGCACACTAATAAGCCTCTGTTGAGTGCATTTTGTAGATAGCAGTGAAAGCTGGTAATAATGCAAAAAACCACTTAAGAATTCCCACAAAGAAGCCATCTCTCAGCACCATGCAGACCCAACAACAGAACAAGGGGAAGGAAGTGAAGATATGTCCAAAACATCCTATCGAGAGGATGTCTGAAGACTTCGATAGGAGCTGAGGCTTAAAAGGAAGGAATTCATGCAGTTGAGAAGGGTTCGATAGGATCAGAAGGCAGAGAAAGGAAGAATTCATATAGAAGTGAAGAATTCGACAGGATCTAAGAACCTATCAAGCAGTTGAAAGAAAATGAGAATTCAACCTATCGAAAGCTGGCTTGAGGGAAAAAGGAGACCTATCGGAAGATTCCCTGAACCTATCGAATGGTCCACTGAACCTATCGAAATAGAAGTGTTGGGACAATACCTATCGCAGAATGACTTGAACCTTTCGATAGGAACAAGGGTCATCCGATCGAAGAAATGGAATGTGAATCCCCAACCTATCGAATTACTCATCCAACCTGTCGAAGGCCCCAGATTAAGTGCTGTGAAGCTGAAGCATCTAAGCCCAACCTATTGGAACCTATCAAAGAGACCAGGGAACCTATCGAAAGGGGCTACAAACTCCTTTTCAACCTATCGGAAGCTTCTCCAACCTGTCAAAATCATGTACAGAACTTCTCAGAAATTCAGCTATGCACACGCTGTGACTTGGTGACTTACTGCACGCAAACTGAGGCACTTTGGTGACCGGCGCGACGTTCTAGAAGATGCCCTAGAAAGCCCTAACCGACACACGTGCTCTAACAGAACCCTAAAAGACTCTGACGACCTTCTAGAAGGGATTTTTGGTGGGAAAAATAGAGGAGAAAGATATATATAGAGATCCCCAATTGCCATTGGGGAGGATCGAATTTCTGAACAATTTCCTGGAGATCAGAGCTTGCAGCAATATTCTATTTTCCTTCCTTTAACCCAACCATGGTTGGCTAATTCCCTAGGAGCAGTAAGGAGTGAGTTAGATTTGTGATTGGGTAAGGTTAAGAGTGCTGCTGGGGTTAATTGCTGCACAGACTACAGATCTGAGAGTATTCCATTGTAAGAGTGACCTTGTTTGTAATGTAAATGTTGTTTTCAATGTTTTAATTAGATCTAAAGCTCTTTTGATTCCTTTTGGTGCTCGATCGGATTTGTGTAGAGGAGTTGCTTGATCAGCTCACCCACTTAACTGGTAGACCTCTTGGATATCATCTGAATTCCCTGGATCTGATATCCCTGTAATTTCCTGCGTCTGTGACCTGGAAATTACAGCATCTGTAGTGATTTTAATTGTTCTAATTGAGGCTCTAGCTTTGTAGGAGATCTCTAGGATGGTATGTGACCATTAAAGTGGACAGATCATAGCCTTAAGGTAACTCTAAGCTCAGGCCTCAATTGGATTCATCTGCTGCAATCCATGGATTCGATAAAGTCTATAGGATGGTATGTGACCATTAAAGTGGACAGATCATAGCCTTAAGGCCAGGTGGATCCTGTGATTTGGAGTGGAATTTATACCCTGCAGTTGTGCTTGTGGTCAGCTAAGGGACTTGTGTGCTTTTAAACCTCTATAATATGCTTAGCTCAACCTGATTGCAGTGAAAACAATCTCCAAGCTGTTCTTCTCCATTTTCTGAGTTTTTAAACCCTCCATCTGCAAGATCTGAGGCTCCAGATTCGATCTAAGACAATCTGCATCTTTATTGTAGTTTAGATTAAGTGAAACTCCAATCTAATCTCGCCCCTATCTTTTAGCTAGATCAACATTAGTTAGGGTGCCATATCTCTTACAGATCTGGAGATTTACTCAATTCCAAACCACCTCTCTGTGGACTTCCCCTTACTTTTAAAACTTGCTACAAAGGACCCTGTATCTTGCAGGTCTAAGATTTCCTAACTGTGCTGAACCCATCTCTATTTTCTCTGGATGTTTACACCATAAATCAGCACACTGGAATTCCCCAACAGCATTGGCATGCTTTAAAATAAAATTCAAAAATTGGCTGGCAGATGGACAATCATGAATAGAGTGTGTGGGGGATTGGCATAACAGGCATGCTTCCTCCACCTATGCAACCATCCGAGGTTGCATCACATTCATCAATTTATCAACCTTCAAGCTCAGGTTGTCCAGCTTCCTCTCCAGATCACCTTGCACTTTCACTTCATATATTCCACCTTTAGGGGTGGCCTCTTTCACCATTTTAGCTGGAATCTGACTATCATTGCATGACAGAGACACCTGCTGCATTGAATTTTCCCCTATTATGTCATGCTTCCTCAGCTGTCTTGTGGAGGTAACTACCACCACAGGAAGCATTCACCATATCCCTGCTCTTGGCATTAATTCCTTGATAAAATACTTGAACAAGGTACCACATTGGGATTTGGTGGTGGGGGCATTGTTTTAACATCTCCTGAAATCTTTCCCAAGCTTCATTAAAGCTCTTAGTTGAGGACTGAGTGAATGACAGAATATTTGTCCTCATCTGGCTTGTTTTATTCATAGGGAAAAACATTAGCAGGAACTTGGTTTGAAGGTCACTCCATGACTGTATGTTGTTGGCTGGGAGCTTTAATAGCCATGTGCCGGCTTTGTCCTTTAATAAGAAAGGAAAAAGTCTCAATTTAGTGGCCTAAGGCCCCAGGCCAACAATGTTGAAGGTAGTGCAAAGTGTTAAAAACTGGTCGATATGCTTGTAGGGATCTTCTTTACTCAGCCCATGAAATGATGGCAGCATATTGATGGTGGAGGATTTAATTTCATAGTTCCCCTCAATAGAGGGAAACTGAATGCAAAAGGGAGAGGTGTACTCCCCAGGTGTATTGTATTCCTTCAATGTCCTCTGCCTCTCAGCCATGGTAGCTGGTTCAGTCTTAATAGCAAGGCATTGCATGGTGTGTCTAGGTCTAAGGATCCTTTCTACCTCCGGATTTGGAGGTTCCAAGATAGGGTTTAAGGACTTTCTACCGAGCATACACTCACCAACAGTAATGAAAATGTTTACAAGCACACAGAAAGAATTTCAAAGAAAAAAAAGTAATAACTACACATATTTATACTAAACAAAATAACAGGGGATTCAACATAAATGGCATGAGATTTAGGGGAAAGAAAGTGCAAATAGAGCTAGCTAGACTCCACTTGCAGCTCTAGCTTTTCTCTTCTTCTGCTGTCCATTTCTATAAAATTCCACAAAGAATCAGTAGTACTTTAATTCTAGATTAAACACAACTACAAAGAATTTGTTAGTCTAAGTTATATTACAACCCAGGTCTACTAAAAAAATCAATGTCCTCGACAGCGGCGCCAAAAACTTGTTGACATTCTTTCGAGACTCTTACTGCTATTTTATTAAGAACAGTGGAGAGAATAAATCAAGAGTGGGGAATTGGAGATGAGTCAGCACAACAAGTCTGAAATAAATACAGTCCTGCAAGATACAGGGTCCATTGTAGCAAGTTTTGATAAGTAAGAGTTTGTCCCACAGAGAAATTGATCTAGAACCCAAAATGGGCTATAATAGAAGGCCTCCAGATCTGGCTACAGATCTGACAATCCTAAAGAAAGGGAGTCGGGTGTCATGACTACACTAAATTAATCCTAAAAGTAGAGAAATAAAATGTAGCCCCATCCTAAAGAAAGGGTTAAGAGGAAGATGGTGGTAGCGTGTGCTAAAATAAAATATAAAAATTATGAGAAGTAAGCAGGTTAAGCTATAGTCAAAGCAGTGATGTAACTCATATTTAGTCTATCACTGCAGTGTTCCTTGTTGAGACTCTATTAAAAGCTTCGACAAGGTAAAAATATCCGGTTTCACCCATGCCATTTGGGGCGCTCTTAGGGCTATACTCTGTCCACTCTAATGGTCACAAGGTATCCGATAGAGTCTGTCAAATCCCATTGGTAAAACATACATTGCCAATCTAACCCAGGGGAGTGGACTGATCATTCCCCCAGCCACTTGGCCAGATCAAGCCATGAATACTATTGCAGCACTACGTAATACCAGTGCTACAAGCTCTCCAGATCTGTGCACAGACCTGGCTGACCTTCATAGGTATTCCAACCCATAAGATCCTAAGTGCTTTGCTAAGGCTAACAGCTTACTAGTGCCCACAAAAAGGACCATGCAATAGGTTAAAAAAGGCTTTAGATTCAGCTGGTCATTGCTACAAATGGCCTACAATGACTCAGCATCAAGCTGTAATTAGTACAAAGAGATTAGATCTAACATCTAATGTCGGCTAGGTAAAACAGAGGGGAGTCAGTTTCGGTACAAATCTTCTCACAAGGCTCCAGAAGCTCATGTGCAGGGGAGAAGAATCCTTCTCAAACATGTGAATGGACACAACCTTAGGGCTATACTCTATCCACTTGAATGGTCATAGGGTATCCCATTGGTCCGTCCATCCCACAGAGGCCTGAGAAAGAACATGAAAACTGCTACAGCCACCATGATCCACGGGCCTCCGAGCTCCCTTGATCTCACTACAGATTCAGCATTGCTTTCCATGGGGCTATCAAACCAAGGGAAATCATATGGTAAGCAATAGATCTACTAGAAACTGAATGGGCTAGTCCCAAATACATGGATCCTATAGACATCTAAAGAAACCATAAGATCTTTAGATTCAATTAAGCATTAAAACGGGAATCCATTGATGAACACAAAACTTACAATGAATTGTCTTCAGGCTACAGCCTGTACACAACTGCTCATCCGAATCCCAATATATACTAAAAATCTATTACAAACTAAAATGAAACTAAACCTAGCTGCTTACAGGGGGATTAGCTACCAAGTGTTGGGCTAAGAGAGAAGAAAAATAAGAAAAAGAGATGATCAAACCCTAACCCTAGCCTGCTAAAGTTCTCAGCCGACAGAGGATGAAAGAAAGATGAAAATAATAAACTCTAAGTACAGCTTATATACTCCTTCATAATGGCCTTGGCTCTAAAGAGATTAATCCTAATTTTTCCAGCAGATGTGGCACTATTATAACCCTTGAATGCCTGGAGATATGTGCCTCAAAATCCAAGCCTCGGGAAGTGTGCCCTAGCCTTGGGAAATTCCTAAAAAGTCCTTCAATTAAAACTGAGAAGTGGAGAGCACATGCTTCGCGGGGCTGGTATCTGCTTCTAGCTCATTCGCACAGCTGCTTTGCCTTCGCAGAGTTACCTTTGGCTGGTGGGAAGTGCTTGCTCGCACAGTGAATCTTCAATTCATTGTGCAGTTCCTTTGCACTGCAACACTATCGCGGAGATTATCTAGAGTGCCTATACTTCTCGCGCAGTAGAACATCAGAAGCTCTTTCTCTCGCTAAGTACTCGCACAGTTATGCTCTTGTGCTCACGTAGTCAATGATAAGGCTTCAGACTGTGCGAGATCTGCGCGAAGAGAATTTTGGGCGTCTCTCTCATCCAGGCCTATGCAAGAACTATGCGAGGTGACATTCTGTTCAGTGTACATATGGACTCTCTGGGTTCTTCGTGCGGTTGCTTTGAGGCTTGATCTCCGCAAGAGCTTTGCAAGGGTAAATTTTGAGAGTTTTAACCTACGAGATCTTTGCGAGGTCATTTCAGTTGTCCTCCTGATTGCGTAGTGTATCTAGGTGAGAGCATCTTCCACTGCATCTTTAGATTCGTGAGGAAGCTCCTCAACTCTGCGAGGTCTATCTTTTACTGCTCTGGTGCATTGCACTTGCTACTGTCACAGTCTCCTCCTTTCTCAGCTAACTTCATTCATCTGTTAGACTTTGGTCATTGATGATCAGCTACAATGAGTCACCATGGTGAGCACTACCAAGGTGTTCCATTAGGCTTTATCTCAGCTGTCATCTTTGAGTGCATTCTCTCTCTCTTTTGGGTCAAAAAGCAAGGATTTTATATTAAGCTGCATATTTTATTGCTAACTACAAAACACACTTAACAAATGGTTATTAGTCTGCTTCAAGGCCCAACAAAGGCTTAGTTAAGAGGTGAAAAGTGTACTTTTCAGTGAATAACAGTGCAACTAATAGTTGCGCCAATTATAGGTGGGTCCCTGTTAAGACCTAAAAAGTACCACTTTTCACCCCTTAACTTGATCTTTGATTAGACCCATAGCCACCTAATAAGTCCTTGTTAAGTGTTTTATGTAGGTAGTACCCAGCAGTGAAATAAGGCCAGTAATCCTGCTAAAAAAACTTGTTTTGGCACCAGAAGTCCCTTAGAAGGATGAAGTCTGAATCCAGACCTGAAAATGAGCCTCGCGCAGTCCAGCTGAGCTTCCCAAGACTCTACAACAACTTCTCACGCAGATGATTGACTGAAGAGCCTCAGAAACATAAACTCGCGTAGCTCTCGCGAAGCTCAAGAATAGAACACCTCACGCAGTCTTGCGCAGTTCAAAGTAGACTTCTCTCAACCGCGCGTAGTTCACTCAGAACGGCTGAGAAGAGAGAGCTTCAAAAGACTCCTCGCACACAAGCCGCATACATGTGTGGATGCAACTATCAGAAGAGAACTCCTCTCATAGTTCTCACCGCATTCAAGAAGAAAGCGTCCTTGCGAAAGCAAAGCCACCCTCGCGAAGATCAGTTAAGACATGGAACCTCGAGCAGTTCAGAACTCATCAAAGCCTCGTGAGGTAACTCGTGAAGCCCAATGAAGATAAGTGCTCACGAAGTTCTCATGCTATTCAAATCTATCCTCGCAAAGATCAACCTCGCGACTGCTTAAGCTCCAACCCCGCGACATCTGAGGCTCTGATGTTCACTCAACCTCGTGACTGCCTGAAGAGCAAACCAAGCCAACCTCGCGAAGGCAGAAGCGTCAATTTCAAATCATCCTAGCGAAGAATAAAAGCTACCACGCGACAAGTCTGGGAAATAATGGCTACCTAGCGAAGCTCTGAACCTCAAACTTCCATCTCTTCAGCTGAGGACTTTCTAGAAATTTCTAGCAATTAGGGCACGCACTCCCATGCTCAAATCTCCGTGCACGCACCCCAAGGCATCAAAGGATCACTATTCGGCCATGTGGCATCATTAAAATTAGGGTTTCCTAATCCTAATGTGCCGCCACACCACTGCTATAAATGCCCACACTTAGCTTAGGTTTAGAGAGCTTAGACTTTCTTTTCTTTCTACATCCTGGAATAGCTAGGAACCCATCTCATTTCTTGGAGACCTGATTTGAGATCGTTTAGTTTTTCTTTTTGTAGTTGTAAGTAGTGTTCTTTTTCTTTTTCCTTCTCTCCATAGTCCAGCACTTGCGAGCTATGTCTTTGTATGTATTTTGAACTAGATTAATGGAAGTTCTGTAATAGGATCTGTACTTTGTGGGATTGGTGTTTGTGTGTGAGATGCTCTGTGCAAGGTTGCTGCCTTATGATCCGCCATTGCTTTGGCTATATTTCAAAGCAATGGAGGACTGATTCTAAGGGCCACTAAGATCCAAGTGACCTGTGTGTCTGGGCTATCATGGTCCTATACAGCCTTAGCCCCACCATAGGACCCACTAGATCTGAAATCCCCATGGGAGCTTGAGCTGGTAGCCTTGTGACCATGGTGGTAGCAGCGATATTCTTGTTTTATCTTGGGCTCCGTGAGGAGGATAACCTCTGGGATAGTCTGTGACCATTTATGTAGACAGATTATAGCCTTAGGGTGATTCTAATCCATTGATCCAAGATGGATCCTTCTTCTTTACACCTGAGCTTGTAAAAGCCTAGTGAGAGATTGTACAGAGGCAGACTCCCCTATATTTGTATAGATCTGCCATCAGATGTTGGATCTGATCTGGTTATAGAGATTGTAAGCTGGTGACTGGACCATTGTAGCCTCACTCAAGCAATGGACAGCTAGATCGAAGGTTGTACTCAATCTCTTGCTGGTTCTATGTGTCTGGGCTACATTGGTCCTATACAGCCTTAGCCCCACATATAGAGCTTTAGAGGTTGAGGTTCCCTATGGATTCTTGAGCTGGTAGCCTAGATGAAATAGTGCCTGCAATGATTTACTGGTTATGTTTTGACCCATCCCTGGATAGTGGTTCCCCTATGGGATAATCTGTGACCATTTGAGTGGACAGGTTATAGCCTTAAGGGTGGAATCATGGCAGAGTGATGGGTTGGTTCCTTTCTCCTCAGTGGTGATAATGTAGCCACTGAACAAGATTTCTATAACATCAGATCTGAATCTGAGTTACAAAACTCCTCTGATCTGGGCTCAATAACATACTTCTCACCCTTTTATATTTATTTTCCACACTCCATCCATCCTCTCAACCCTTTCTGTAGTTTAGACATTAGAATACTTAGAATAAGTGACCTTAAACTCTCCTCCTTTTAGGACTGCCAGATCTGTAGTCAGATCTGGAGGGACTACTAGAGATGGCTCCTTTGGAGCTGATCACCTTTCCCTGTGGGACAAACTTTTACTTATCAAAACTTGCTACAATGGACCCTGTATCTTGCAGGTCTAGGATTTCTTAGTTGTGCTGATTCCATCCCTTGTTTTACTCTTTCTTTGATTTTTAAATGACTTTCACCACCAACCAATAATGTAAGCACATACTCAGAGTCCGCCAACAAGTTTTTGGCACCGTTGCCGGGGAAAGATGATCTATTAGTAGACCCTTAGTTTTTGTATTATTAGTATTCTTTGCACATGTGAATAATTGATACTGCTGACATAATTTTGAATTTTTTTTGCAGATCTAGACAGCAGCAGCGAAGGACAGTGGACTGCATGTGGAGCTTAGCTACCTCTGTTTGCAAACTCTCTGACTTTTAAAACTCTATCTTTCTTAAAAAAAATTTCTAGCAGTATCTAGGATAGTTTAAATGTATTCTTTGAATAGCTGTAAACTAGTTAGATAAATTTGTTAGTGTACAATTATTCTTTTGCAATGTGCCTGCAAGAAGCTTTCCTTGTTGTTGGTGTGCTTGTATGCTAGGGAGGAGATCTCTCAGCCCTGCTTTAGAACCTCTTAACCCTGAGTTAGAAAGGGGAAGGAGACTTAGGAGAGACAGGCACACCATAGGAGAGCCCCCAAGTGAATCTGTGACAGCAATTATGGGTGAAGAACAACCCAGAACCCTCAAGGAGTTGAATGCTCCGGATGACTATAACTCCCCTTTTAGCATTCAATTCCCTGATGTTTAGGGGAACTATGAGATAAAAACTTCAATCATCCAGATGCTGCCAGCTTTCCATGGGCTTAGCAAGGAGGACCCTTACAAGCATATTGACCAGTTCTTGGCCTTGTGCACCACTTTAATATCACTAGTTTAGGACCTGAGGCTACTAGGCTCAAACTCTTTCCCTTCTCTCTGAAGGATAGGGTCAGTACCTGGCTGACCACTCTTCCCAACAATAGCATTGCTTCATGGAAATATCTGCAGACCAAATTCCTAACCAAGTTCTTCCCTGAGACCAAAACTAGCCAGTTGAGGAAAGAGATTCTTGCATTTGCTCAATCCCCAACTGAGGATTTTAACCAGTCCTAGGATAGGTTTAAAGAGATGCTCAAACAATGCCCCCACCACAAGATCCCTGAGTGGCAGCTTGTACAAAGCTTCTACAATGGGATTGATGAGAAAAATAGAGATATGGTCAATGCCTCTTGTGGTGGATCCTACATGCACAAGACTGTTGAGGAGGTATGGGAATTGTTTGAGGTGATTAGTGAGAATGCTTTTCAAAAGCCATCCCTGGAAAGAACTAGTCAGGAATCTAAGTCAAAGGTAGGGTCTGCTGCTGGATCAAGAGGAAAAGTTTATGAGGTGTCTGGGAACAATAACCTGCAGCTGCAGATGGCAAACCTCTCTATGAAGTTTGACAAATTATTGACTGTGATGCAACCCAGAAGGGCTGCTAATGTGGCGGAGGCATGTCTGATATGCCAGTCCCCACAACACACAGTGGAGGAATGTCCATCTATAGGGAAATTTCCTAAATTGATTTTGGAACATGCTGCTGCTGCTCAATCTTATGGCCAGCAACAATCTGGGGCTCTAATAGGCCATATGGATACCAAAGACACAAAATGCTGGTTACCAATGGAGAGACCACCCAAATCTGAGGTGGAAGCAAGACAACTACATGCAGCCCCAGTAAATGTTGGCCTTACCACAAAGGCCACAGCAGCAGTTCAATCAAGGGAATGCCCCTAGGTCTACCTTCCAAAACCATCAGCAGCCCCATCAACAGCAAAATCAGTTAGTCTTACCCCCTTCTCAGCCTAGAAATGTTTCTTTTGAGGACCAAGTCTTGACTTCATTGCAAAACTTGGGTTCCTTGGCTCAGACTGTGGACTCTCATGGTCAGAGCCTCCAGAAAATGGAAGAGCAGATGAGCCAAATGTCAAAAGCCTTGGCTAGGAGAGATGAAGGCAGATTGCCCTGCCAGCCAATTGCTAACCCCAAGGGTCAGTTTTTAATTGAGGAAGCTTCCTCAAAGTTTGAGGAAACTAATGTTGTCACTGTCCTAAGGTCTGGCAGGCTGATAAACAATCAGGTGGGTAACAGACCAGCAGAGGCAATTTCCACAGATGATGCAAATGATCATGATAGAGAAGTTGTGGGACCACAAAGCCAAGAAGTGCCTGCCACCTTGCAGCAGGAGAAAAATAATGAGGTCAGAGTTGAGCCAGCAGAGGAGAAAACATGAAAAAAGAAAGAAACAGAAGTTTAGTCATGGGCTAGCAGCTGAGGAACCAGCAGAACCTCAGCTACCATTTCCTCGGGCTTTGGATGGCCCTATCCCTTTTCATAAAGGGAATGCCCAGATGGAGGAAATGATGGAGATCTTCAGGCAAGTCAAAATCAATTTACCCCTGCTTGAGGCAATTAAACAAGTCCCAGCCTATGCAAAGTTCCTGAAAGACCTCTGCACCCAAAAGAGAAAGGCTAGAGGCCATGTGTCCAAGAAGGTCTTTGCAACTGATACAGTGAATTCTATATTTAACATATCAATGCCTGAGAAGTTGCAAGATCCAGGGATACCCACTATTCCCTACGTAATTGGAGACCATACAATTGGAAAAGCCCTTTTAGACCTTAGAGCCAGTGTTAACCTGTTGCCATACAGTGTATATCTGCAACTAGGTTTGGGGGAGCTAAAAGCTACCCCCATTGTGCTGATGATGGCTGATAGATCTAAGAGGAAACCTCCGGGAATGGTTGAGGATGTCCTGGTGGGAGTGGATAAGCTCTTCTACCCTGCCGACTTCTTAGTTTTGGATATGGGGTGCAGCAATAGCCCAAATCCCATACCTGTTATATTGGGTAGGCCTTTCTTGGCCACTGCCAATGCCTGCATCCAATGCAAGTCTGGCGTAATGGAGGTAACTTTTGGACATATGAAAGTTGAGCTGAATGTGTACAACAGTGCAAAGTACCCTCAGATGGACAATGAGGAGAGCTTTGCAGTGGATGTACTAGAGCAAATTATGGAAGAGGAATTGCCCACTCTGCTGGAGTGGGGCAACATTGTCAGGAATTTAGTTAAAATTTGGGACATGGTGGAAGAAGAGAGCCCAGATGGGAGATCAAAAGACATGGCCATATCGAAGTCTTCTGTGGGCTCAGTGCAGCATTCTAGTTGGAAACCTACTTTGCTACCTCTTCCTCCAACCTCCAATGCACCAATTTTGCCATCCGCCCAACATGCCCCTAATCTGGAACTCAAGAAGCTTCCAGAAACATTAAAATATGCCTTCCTTGAGAAAGGTGATAAGCTTCCTGTGATTATCTCTTCCTCCCTTACAAATGAGCAGAAAGAGGAATTACTAACAGTTTTGAGGAAGCACAAGAAGGCAATTGGTTGGACCATTGCCGATCTGAGAGGAATTGATGCATCAATCTGCATGCATAGGATTCATCTTGAGGAGGGAGCACTACCCTCCAGGGAAATGCAGAGGAAGTTAAATCCTCACATGCAAGAAGTGATCCTTAAGGAAATCATTAAATTGCTAGATACAGGGGTGATTTACCCCATCTCTGATTCTCATTGGGTGGCACCTATCCAGGTGGTGCCCAAGAAATCTGGCATAATAGTGATTAAGACTGAAACTGGAGAGTTGAGGCCAGCCAGGGCAACCACTGGCTGGAGAGTGTGCATTGATTATAGGAAGCTCAACTCTAAAACCAGAAAGGACCATTTCCCTCTCCCCTTCATTGATCAAATTCTGGACAAATTGGCTGGAAAAGCTTTTTACTGTTTTCTTGATGGGTACTCAGGGTACAACCAAATCCCTGTGCATCCTCAAGACTAAGAGAAAACTACCTTTACCTGTCCTTTTGGCACCTTTACTTACAGAAGGATGCCTTTTGGACTCTGTAATGCACCAGCCACTTTTCAGAGGTGTATGTATGCCATATTCTCTGATATGATTGACAAGTTTTTAGAGATTTTTATGGATGACTTTTCTGTCTATGGGGATGACTTTGACTGTCTCACAAAGACCTCAGCCTAGTTTTGCAAAGATGTGAGGAAACCAATTTGGTTTTAAGCTAGGAAAAGAGCCACTTCATGGTAACACAAGGCATTGTGTTGGGCCATGTAGTCTCTAAAGAAGGGCTTGAGGTAGACAAGGCCAAAGTGGACCCCATTGCCAATTTGCCCCCTCCAAAAATAGTCAAGCAAATCAAATCTTTCCTGGGGCATGCGGAATTTTATAGGAGGTTCATTAAGGACTTCAGTAAAATTGCTAAGCCATTGTGCCACCTGCTCTGCCAGGATGTGCCCTTTGACTTTTCTGCTGACTGTCTTAAGGCTTTTGAAACATTGAAAATCTGCCTCACCTCTGCTCCTGTACTCCAAACACCAGACTATACCCTACCTTTTGAGCTGATGTGTGATGCATCAGATTTGGCATTAGGTGCTGTTCTGGGCCAAAGAAAAGATAAACTGCCTGTGGTCATTGCTTATACCAGCAAATCACTTGCTGAAGCTCAGCTGAACTATACCACAATTGAGAAAGAGCTTCTAGCAGTGGTTTACGTTGTTGACAAATTTAGAGCCTACCTACTAGGATCTAAAATTGTGATCTTCACTGACCATTCGGCATTGAAGTACATACTACCCAAGAGAGATGCTAAGCCTAGGCTGATTAGATGGATACTCATGCTACAGGAGTTTGACATTGAAATCAAGGACAAAAAGGGTGTGGAGAATGTGGTGGCTGACCACTTGTCCAGAATTATCTTGGAGAAATGCCTGGATGGCCCTACAAATGATGCCTTCCCTGATGAGCAATTATTTTCCATCCAATCCTTAGTCCCTTGGTTTGCACACATTGTCAATTATCTAGTTATAGGAAAGATTCCTCCCCACTGGACCAAAATGGATAAAGACCTGTTCTTCTCAAGGGTCAAGTATTTTTTCTAGGAGGAACCTTGCCTATACAAGTACTGTGCCGACGAGATCATCCGAAGATGTGTTCCCGAAAGTGATATCCCCAGTATTCTGGCCATGTGCCATGAAAATGCCTGTGGAGGCCACTTTAGTGGGAGAAAAATAGCTGACAAGGTCCTGCAGTGTGGTTTTTACTGGCCATCCTTATTCAAGGATGCATACACACTGCAAGGCATGTGAGAGATGTCAAAAACTAGGAGGGTTTTCCAAAAGAAATTCAATGCCTTTACAGCCCATCCTTGTTGTAGAACTATTTGATGTATGGGGAATTGACTTCATGGGCCCCTTTCCTCCCTCTAATGGTTACCACTTCATCTTAGTGGCAGTGGACTATGTTTCCAAATGGGTAGAAGCCATTGCCACAAGAACCAATGATAACTAGGTGGTCCTCAAATTCGTAAAGCACAACATTTTCTTAAGATTTGGAACCCCTAGAGCTATTATCAGTGATGGGGGTAGCCATTTCTGCAACAGGAATTTCGAGAGCTTGCTCAAGAAATATTTTGTGACCCATAGGATTGCTACTCCCTACCACCCACAAACAAGTGGGGAAGTTGAAATTTCCAATAGGGAGATCAAGCACATCCTTGAGAAAATAGTTAGGACTAACAGAACTGGATGATGCACTGTGGGCCTATAGGACTGCCTATAAGACTCCCATTGGAATGTCCCCATTCAGACTGGTCTATGGCAAGGCCTGCCATCTCCCAGTAGAGTTAGAACACAGGGCCTATTGGGCCATTAAGAATTTGAACATGGACCTAACTTCTGCTGGTCAACACAGGTCATTACAACAATCAGAATTGGATGAGCTGAGGATGGATGCTTACACCAATGCCAGGATCTACAAGGAACGGGCTAAAGCTTTCTTCGACAAGGGCTTGCTGAGAAAAAGCCTCGAACCGGGTGGTAAGGTTTGGTTATTCAACTCCAAACTAAAATTCTTTCTTGGCAAATTAAAATCTAGATGGGATGGTCCCTATGTTGTCTTGAATGTTTCCCCATCTGGTGCTGCAGAAGTCAAGGATCCCAAATCTGGGAGGACCTTCAAAGTGAATGGTCAGGGGCTTAAGCCTTGCATTGAACAACCTGTTGATCCTATGAGCACTATTCATTTTCATGGGACCCCTACATCTACCTGACCCGCAGTTGTGTCCATGTTCTACTATACTACTTTTGTTTCTACCTTAAGTTTTAGAAAATTTTAGGGGTTATGTGGAGTTTGATATTGTTGAGCTTGATAGAGTTTATGTGGGATTGGTATGATTTATTCTTCTTCTTCTGTGAATTGCTGATTTGGCCCTCGTGCATTCCAAATTGTGATTTGGGAAGACTCGCGCAATTCGCATAGACCATTTCTTTCGCTGTCGTGAGTTTCAATGCTGCAGAATCTCTCGCACACTTCCAGCTCTAACTCCCATAATCACGCGATTCTGATTTCTCGTGAGTCCCTTACCCACCTGCGCGAGTCTAATGCATTTGTCATTTCCCACGCTGACTGCTAGGACTTGGCGTTTCCCAACTCACTCTCAATTAATTGCGGCGACTTGGATGTTATTCAACCATTTCATCTTCCACCATCCTCGCCTTTAAATACACAGGGAGGCCCTATTCATCTTCATCGCATCCTATCTCCTCTCACCCTAGCGGTCCTTCCCTAATCCTAGCCTAACAACAAGTTTTACCCAATGTGGTCGGGCCCGCCGCCCCCTAAAGAGCCGGATCCCCTCCAACCCCTCTGGGATGAATACGAGGAGGTTCTGCAAATCCTTGCCAAGGAGGAGGAGGAAAAGCTTCAGCCACAGAAGAAGAAGCAAAAGACAGAGCCATCCCCTGCCCCCTCCACTCCACCCCCTCCCCCACCTTCTCAACCCCCTCACCCCTGATCTCTCTCTCCTTCCCTCCTCCGTTTTTGTAATTTTCTCTTACTCTTAATAAAATTTTTCTTTTCTGATATGCTGTACAGTTTTCTATTCTTGGGTACTTTGTTTCTTGTTCTCATCTTTTATGCTGTAATAACTCTGCTGCACAGACACCTTTGAACCAGTGAGGACACTGCTCCTCATAGGTTTGGGGGTGTGCCAGGCAGACCCTGCCAATGGAATAGCTAACATAAGTGCAGCAGACTCATCTGAGCAATATGGAAATGGACCTCTGTTCACTTAAGAATCATGAAATTAAGAAGTTTAAAATTTTTGCAAACCTTGGACATTATAAACTTCTAATACTCCACATTTCCATGATAATATCACCAAGGAAACTCACTTGTATCAGCACGTAGTAAATCAGTAGAGAGAGAAAAAGGTGAGGACATACTTAAAAGTTCAAAGGAAGACCATAACCAATGAGGATTGGGCCTATAAAAATATTTCCATCTTTTGAGGAGTAACCAAGGCAATCCCTTCTAGTTCTAAAGACTGACTGAGTCACTGTGCTCACTAGAAGTTAGGTAAATCCAAGTTGAAACAACCGACAGTACTCATGAGACTGAGGAAAGGATCAAGGCCTTCTCTTGGACAGTTTGAGCCTAATAAGGCCAACCCTTAAGTAACTGCCCTTGTCCATACCCCCTTTGAGCTTTAAATCCTAAATTTCTTAAAAATACACCTGAGTACTTGAATCTAAACCTATGAACCTGCTTCAGCCTACCCTCACTTGGAGAATTCAGAAGGTAAAGGAGAAAAAGTTGAAGATGGACTAGCTATGGTCAACAGTAGGTGAATGGAAAAGAAATACCTCAAATCTGGCAGTATGATAATTGGGAGCATGGTGGCAATTCTGAAAAGTAAAAACAAAAAAAAAATAATAATAATAATAAAATAAATAAATAAATATCAGAAAATTCCACAAGAAGGAAACAAAAATAACAATGAAGAGAAGTAAGGGAGGAATCAAGAGGAACTTTCATTGGAAAATCAAAATCAAGAAGAGAAACTGATCACTTCAAATCTGAAAATCTCAAAGAAGATGAAAGGAGCTGAATTCAAGAAGGTGAAGTCATGAATCACCTCTGTCACATACTGATTTCTCAATTTTGAACCCCTTCTCAACCCTCCATTCTTTCAACCCCACTCCATAAGCCACATTACAGCCCAATTAAAAGCCCTTGTGATCCAAAAGTTGAGTGAGCTATCATGTGAAGATAAAGAGTTATCCAACCTATGGTGAGGAACTGTCAATGGTGTCAGCACTTAAGAACTCTGCCTATGCTCATGCTTAAAAACCCATTTGGGGGATGTAACTGCTCTTGAGCCTGTGAGAGAATGAGCCCCTCAACAAAACCATTATGAGAGTATGCCCTGCAAAGTTTTTGGGTCTGAACTTGAATGCATTATGTATGACCTTAACCTAATTTTTGACCTAATGATAAGCTCAGTGCTGGCACACACTAGTGTAGTTTTCTGTGATTGTAAACTATTTGGAAATGCTGTGTAATCATGAAGAGTTTATGCTGTTTAAGCTAATGTGCAACCAATGAATTAAATTTCTTTTCTGCTTAATGATGCAAGAGTAAACTAAGTCTGCCCCTGGATTGCTCATTGGATGATATTGCACTTTTGTTAACTGTTTCATTGAAGAAGTTTGAGGGTGTCTTCACTGAAAACCCTCAGGAGACTTCACTCCTCCACTAGGGATCACCTAGGGGTTTAAAAGGCTTGGTACATATGCTAAATGTATCCGTGCTCCCTACGAAAGTGGCATTTAATTTTTATATTAGGTTTAATGTAGCTTTGCTAAGGGACTAGCAAAGATTAGGTTTGGGGGTGTGTTAAGACCTGAAAAGTACCACTTTTCACCCCTTGATCTTTGATTAGACCCATAGCCACCTAATAAGTCCTTGTTAAGTGTTTTATGTAGGTAGTATCCAGCAGTGAAATAAGGCCAGGAATCCTGCTAAAAATACCTATTTTGGCACCAAAAGTCCCTTAGTAGGATGAAGTCTGAATCTAGACCTGAAAATGAGCCTCGCGCAGTCCAGCTGAGCTTCCCAAGACTCTACAACAACTTCTCGCGTAGATGATTGACTGAAGAGCCTCAGAAACATAAACTCGCGTAGCTCTCGCGAAGCTCAAGAATAGAACACCTCACGTAGTCTCGCGCAGTTCAAAGTAGACTTCTCTCAACCGCGCGTAGTTCACTCAGAACGGCTGAGAAGAGAGAGCTTCAAAAGACTCCTCGCACAGCTGTCGCACAGTCGCCGTGGGATGCAACTATCAGAAGAGAACTCCTCTCATAGTTCTCGCCGCATTCAAGAAGAAAGCGTCCTAGTGAAAGCAAAGCCACCCTCGCGAAGATCAGTTAAGACATGGAACCTCGCGCAGTTCAGAACTCATCAAAGCCTCGCGAGGTAACTCATGAAGCCCAGTGAAGATAAGTGCTCACGAAGTTCTCACGCTATTCAAATCTATCCTCGCAAAGATCAACCTCGCGACTGCTTAAGCTCCAACCCCGTGACATCTGAGGCTCTGATGTTCACTCAACCTCGCGAAGGCAGAAGCTTCAATTTCAAATCATCCTAGCGAAGAATAAAAGCTACCACACGACAAGTCTGGGAAACAATGGCTACCTAGCGAAGCTCTGAACCTCAAACTTCCATCTCTTTAGCTGAGGACTTTCTAGGAATTTCCAGTGATTAGGGCATGCACTCCCACGCTCAAATCTCTGTGCACGCGCCCTAAGGCATCGAAGGATCACTATTCGGCCATGTGGCATCATTAAAATTAGGGTTTCCTAACCCTAATGCGCCACCACACCACTGCTATAAATGCCCACACTTAGCTTAGGTTTAGAGAGCTTAGACTTTCTTTTCTTTCTACATCCTGGAATAGCTAAGAACCCATCTCATTTCTGGGAGACCTGATCTGAGATCGTTTAGTTTTTCTTTTTATAGTTGTAAGTAGTTTTCTTTTTCTTTTTCCTTCTCTCCATAGTCCAGCACTTGCTGGCTATGTCTTTGTATGTATTTTAAACTAGATTAATGGAAGTTCTATAATAGAATCTGTACTTTGTGGGATTAGTGTTTGTGTGTGAGATGCTCTGTGCAAGGCTGCTGCTTTGTGATCCGCCATTGCTTTAGTTGTGTTTCAAAGCAATGGAGGACTGATTCTAAGGGCCACTCAGATCCAAGTGACCTGTGTGTCTGGGCTATCATGGTCCTATACAGCCTTAGCCCCACCACAGGACCCACTAGATATGAAATCCCCATGGGAGCTTGAGTTGGTAGCCTTGTGACCATGGTGGTAGCAGCGATATTCTTGTTTTGTCTTGGGCTCTGTGAGGAGGATAACCTCTGGGATAGTCTGTGACCATTTAAGTGGACAGATTATAGCCTTAGGGTGATTCTAATCCACCGATCCAAGATGGATCCTTCTTCTTTACACCTGAGCTTGTAGAAGCCTGGTGAGAGATTGTACAGAGGCAGACTCCCCTATATTTGTATAGATCTGTCATCAGATGTTGGATCTAATCTGGTTATAGAGATTGTAGGCAGGTGACTGGACCATTGTAGCCTCACTCAAGCAATGGACAGCTAGATTGAAGGTTGTACTCAATCTCTTGCTGGTTTTATGTGTCTGGGCTATCATGGTCCTATGCAGCCTTAGCCCCACATATAGAGCTTTAGAGGTTGAGGTTCCCTATGGATTCTTGAGCTGGTAGCCTGGATGAAAAAGTGCCTGCAATGATTTACTGGTTATGTTTTGACCCATCCCTGGATAGTGGTTCCCCTATGGGATAATCTGTGACCATTTGAGTGGACAGGTTATAGCCTTAAGGGTGGAATCATGGCAGAGTGATGGGTTGGTTCCTTTCTCCTCAGTGGTGATAATGTAGCCACTGGACAGGATTTCTATAACATCATATCTGAATCTGAGTTACAAAACTCCTCTGATCTGGGCTCAATAACATACTTCTCACCCTTTTATATTTATTTTCCACACTCCATCCATCCTCTCAACCCTTTCTGTAGTTTAGACATTAGAATACTTAGAATAAGTGACCTTAAACTCCCCTCCTTTTAGGACTGCCAGATCTGTAGTCAGATCTGGAGGGACTACTAGAGATGGCTCCTTTGGAGCTGTAGATCACCTTTCCCTGTGGGATAAACTTTTACTTATCAAAACTTGCTACAGTGGACCCTGTATCTTGCAGGTCTAGGATTTCTTAGTTGTGTTGATTCCATCCCTTGTTTTACTCTTTCTTTGATTTTTAAATGACTTTCACCACAAACCAATAATGTAAGCACACACTCAGAGTCCGCCAACAGTCCCCCCACGAGCAGTCGACTAATAGTTGCACAACTAATAGTTGCGCTAGGCATATGAACAATAACTCCTGGTTTTTACCTCGAATTTCAAGATTGGGGTTTGATTTGTTAAGCATCTTGACCTTTGGGGTGCATTTTGTTAGTTCTGTTGCACCCATTTACTATCTATATGCAACCTCTTAAATGATTTAAAGCCTCACCCTATCATCTATCATTGGAGCAACTCTTCACATTTTTCAAGGCTCTAAAAAACTTAGGAAACCTTAGATTGACCATTACCTAATTGCTAATCTAAATTAACTCTTACACACCCTCCTAACCTCTCTTTGTCCTAGAAATAGAGAGGCACCCCCCCTTGCAAATGGCTTGAAAAAATTTGTAATTAAGAGATTAAGGAATCCCTTCTCTCTCTCTCCTCTAGTGCACCATTCTCATACAAATTCTAGAACTTAAAAACTCCCTTATACCTTAGCATTTTACCTAAAAGCTCTAGGTTAGGTGTGTGCTACCCCCTAGCCTTCCCTCTCTATCTCTTAGCCATGAAGCCCTAGGAGTTAGAAGCCTATTTCTCATCATACAAGCCTTCAAAAGCTCACCGAAGCAAGCCAACGCAAGGCTCCACAATGGTGCAACAAGGGCCCGAGAGCTCCAGCTCTTCCCTCTATTCCTTTATCTTTTCGATTATTCCTCTATCCTCCCATTTGTGTCGTTACGCTACCAAATTTTCGGTAGGAACGGAGGAGCACAAATAGAATTTTAAGACTTCTTTAGGCAAGAAAAAGCCTTTTTCTTTTCTTTTATATTATTTTTATTTTGGCCATTAGTAGAGACCGAATTAAGTGGGTTGATTGGGTGCCTAACACCTTCCCAATCGATAACCGAAGCCCCTACCCAAGAGCCTTTGGCGTAGACCGAATTCAGAGTCATATTTGTGGAACTTCGGTTCTTATAAAAATAATCTAGGTTTCTTGGGACAACAAACGCTTCAGGTGATGACTCTAAATATTTTATTAGTGAGCGTATCGTCGCGACAGGATCGTCAAATATCACACGATTGCGCAGATGGCGACTCTGCTGAGAAGTAGCTAGTAGGGCTTCCCCTTGAACTTGGCCTCCTTATTTTGATTTTACTAACCTTTTATTGCTATTTTTTATTTTATTTTTACTATTTTTTTTACTCACCCCTCTTATTACGTCATTTTACTTACCCCTACTTTTATGTCATTTACGAGCCTTAGCCGATCGGCGGGCCTACTTGCGCATGGTCTTTAATTTTATTTATATTTCTGTCATTTTAAGTGCCTTAGCCGATTGGCAGGCCTACTTGTGCTTTGTATTTAAATTCCTTTACTTTTATGTCATTTAAAGTGCCTTAGCCATTTGGCGGGCCTACGTGCTCACTTACGTTTTCACAAACATATTACAAACAGTGAACGCCGGCCCGTAGAGGCGGCACGGGATCATCACCCCCGGTCTTTGAACTTAAGAAAATTCTCTTAAAAGTATAAAGTAAAATTGAACCAACAAGGAGGGTTTAAATTTATTTTTGCAGGGTATATTTTTAAAGGGTTGGGTTATTTAGGCACATATACAAATACTCGGGTCTTAGTACGGCGGTAGCCACTAGTGGTGATGATCTGAAAAAGTCCCAACCCACCTAGTACCTGAGAAAAGTGCTTGCACTTGAGGTATATCAGGTGGGTAACCTTCTCGTTACCAAGCTTAAAACTTGGGAAAAAGAGAGTGATAGTGAACCCAATTTGGCTTTAAACCCTTAGGTTCGGTGAGGAAGAGAGTGGATCATATAAACAGTCAGTCCCCGGAAGCCCAGCTTCCACCAAAAGCCAGTTTGAAGACCCATTTCGAACTGAGGTTGTTGCTGTCATACAAACTGGAGAACCATTTTGCTCTAGCACAAGTATTAGTTGCACCAATGCAAAATGTCCCAAAAGTACACTGGCACAACTATTAGTTACGCCAGCTTTAATCTTTGACTTTTTGCTCTAGCGCCACTATTAGTTGCGCCAGTTTGGTTCTGAGCAGCACCAGTTCGGATCTGAGGCCCATTTCAAAACCCAGACTCCCTGACCAGTATATTTTATGCCTCTATTTAGGCCCCGCAATTTCTGACACCTAATATGTCCTCGCTGGTCAAAAGAAGGTGACTTCTTTTTTATTCATTTCGGGGGATCGGGTTATTTACATTACTTTTTGTGCCTTCAATAGATCGAGGGGTTTTCCTTTGATTCTTCCGAAGTGCATCAGAACCTTTGTCATGGGACCTATTTAGGGTACGAGAGCCACCTGAGAAGGGAATTTAAAAAGGCATCATCGTACCCTCCGTCATCTCGTAGAGGAAGAAGGAGGAAGCTTTATGGGCCCCATCCGAGGCACCCATACCCAACCCAATATCGAGATATGTCGTGGGCTGTGGACCCAGCTTATGCCGATCCTGACTCATCCCCACCACATTCTCCAACCCATTCCCATACCAAAGAAGTCTTTACTTCCACTCCCCATTCCCAATCAAACCTCACCATAATCGGCTCGTTCGGTGGACCCATCTTCCCTTCCACCATTTCCCAAAATATCCAAAGTCCAAATTTCCCATCATTTTCCCAAACCATGCCTTCATCCATGGCCATCTCCAACCCATCCCACCTTCCTTCCACACCCATTCAAAACCCATCCTTTACCTTGGCCAACATGCCCCATTTCTCATCCTCCCAACCCGATCCACCTGCATCCATCCATACCGCATCCATCCCCCACACATCCCTCCATTTACCCTAGCCATGCCCATCTTTCCCGAAGCCATGGCCAATTTTTCTCTCTCATTTTTCACTTCCACGCCCCATACATATCCCCCATACATACCTAATCCATCCACCAATGCCCCACCTCATTTCTCCAATCCCACCCCTCACCCAGGCCATGCCCAATTTTACCGGGGCCATGCCCAATCTTTCCTCTTCCCACACCCCATCCATACCCCTCCAATCATCAAATATCCCATATCCATCCGATCCCCCTTACATAGTCATGATAGAGGAGATGTTCCAAACCTACAATAGGTGGAAGGCCTCCCAACATATCCCCTCTCATCCACACCACACATCTATGGATCCATCCCATACCCTAGCAAGCCTCCGTGCCTCATTCCCCCATGACCCCGATGACCCCCATCATCCACACTACCCAAACCCCCACTACCCATATATCCCAAGGCCCAATGGCCCACCCCATTCCCGACATGTCCCAAGGCCCCATGGTCCAAAACCCCAAAACCCATACCTACCAAGGGCCCATGGACCAGACCCATAAAGGCCCAATGAGCTAGACCCATCAAGGGCCCATGGCCCAGATCCACCAAGGCCTAATGGGCTAGACCCATCAAGGGCCCATGGCCCAGACCCATCAAGGCCTAATGGGCTAGACCAACTAAGGGCCAATGGCCCAGACCCATCAAGGGCCCATGGCCCAAACCCATCAATGGCCCATGGCCCAAAGCAATCATGACCAAGGCTTTGTGGCCCAACCCTCCCAAGGCTTCATGGCCCAAACCCAAGCCCAACAAAACCTTGGAGCCTCACACCCATACCCTTCACAATTCTTCCAAAGTTTCATCCATTCACAACCCTCATACCCAGTTCAAACCCATGCCTTACATCAACTCCAATTTACCCATATCCCTGCATCCCAAAGTCAGGTTCAAACCTTCCCCCATGCTCAATGGCCTCATCAGGCCCCACTCTAAAATCTAACTTCCACTCATCCCATCATCTAACAAACTTTCCCTCATCCCCAATGGACTCACCCAACCCCCACTCCTGCCATTCCCATCCAGTCCATGCAGCACCAGTAAGAGAATCCCACCCTCACTGCACCCTACATAGACTAGAAGTATGAAGAGGACGAGCTAGGAAATAGTGGAGCCTATGCTGGGGCTTTGACCAGCCTTAACCCTCGTCCTATCATGTCTCACCCCCTGGTAGCCCAGAGTGAAGTCCAATCGACTGCGGAGAAAGCAGCTCCCATGTCCAAAGAATCAGAGCAGCTGAAAGAACAGTTAGACAAAATATAAAAACAGTTGTTGAAAATGGGTGGTGCTAAAATCCACACCACGGACTTCACAGATGTGTCTGTTTGCTGAGGTCCCCTTACCTCCCAAATTTAAAATGCTAGCTTTTGACAAGTACAACGGCACCGACAATCTTATTGCACACCTCAAGTCCTACTGTGGGGACATGTGCCAATATGGAGGGAACGAAAGACTATTGATAAAAGTCTTTCAGAAGAGTTTGACCGATCCAACCTTAAGATGGTTAACATCTTTGGAACCATCTATGATGAAAACGTGGAAGGACTTAACGCACCTGTTCCAGGATTAATGTCTATAATATAGATATCGAACCGCATAAGTCTTACTTGGCTCGGCTAAAGCAGAACCCAAATGAGACCTTCAGTGATTATAGGGGGCATTGGACAGAGTTGGCAGCTCAGGTTAGAAACAAGATACCTGATGATGAACAAATAGAGATGTTTTTCAAAAATACTCTGCCAGTAATCTCAGACTTTTTAGTGTACCAGCAGCAGTCCAACTTCGCTGATCTGGTAAGGAATGCTAATTGATGTGAGGATGCTATCAGGGAAGGCCGCTTGAATAAAAATATACCAAGTGGAGCCAGTGGGGTTAGGAGGTTTTTAGGACAAAGGAACAATAAGAGAATTGGGGCCGACGTCTAGAATATTGCCAATACCAGGCCTAATAATAACATAATTCCATTCCAATTTCAAGCAACCCAGCCAGCGCCAGTCAGAACTGAGCAGAGGCAGAGAGCAAGAAATGGGTAAGGAATGCAGATGACTCCGGAGTAGAGGAGAGCCCGCTATGACCGATTGTTTACATCCCTAGGGCAATCTTTAAGTGTGCTTTTGCCTTTACTAATAGAAAAGGGATTAGTTACTATTTATCAATCGTAACCTCCTCCTCACCCAATCCTAAAGAACTATGACCCTAATACTTACTGTAACTTTCATCAAGGGTCGGGTCACTCGACTAATCACTGCTTCCCATTGAAGCACGCAATGCAAGATCTAATCGATGATGGGAAGATCATCCCATCGGCACCTTCTCAAGTGAACCAGCACGTGAATATTCATCAAGTGTCATTACCCCCACATCCTACCGGAGGATCAAGTCCCAGACCCACCATTGGGATAGTAGAGGAATATGAGGAGGATTTTGAATTTAATCCATCCAATTACATCAATGATCAGGAGAGCTATATAGCACCATTGCCGAGAAATTGTAAAGAAAGGAATATTGGGGTGATTGAACCCCCTGAATTTCTTAGACTATTTTCCTAGACCAATACCACAAGCTAAACCCTTAGATTTTAGGGTTTATTTTCCATCACCTACTCCTGTGAATTATATACATATAAATGCATACCAACCATACACCACCACCCCCATCAATTACCCCATAGCCCATCATACCCCCAATCCCCCACCGACACCTATCAGCTACCAATGGCCTAATCTTATCCCTTTTTCCCCTGTGTCACCACCCTCAAGCTTCACCACCCCCATCTGGCCTAATTTTGCTACCAATTAGCTATCACCGAGGTAAATCAAGTGTTGCCCACACCTCTGAAGCCTGCAGTGCAAGTGCCTCCGATAACAGCAGCCATATCATTTCAAATTATGGGACCAACCTACGATCCTCATCAGGTCCCTCTGAGTTATGAGCAAATAGATATCAACGCTGACAGTAACAGAGAAGGGGCCATGGACATCATGACCCAATCTGGGAAGATTTTAAAGTAACTAGAAGTACCAGCAGCAGCACAAGTCCAACCCGAAGGAAAGAAAGACAATGTCATGAATCTTTTTGAGAATATGAGTTGAGAACATATACTGGAGACTCAGCTGAGAAGAATGCCTACCCATATTATTATATGGGATCTGTTGATGACATCCCCACTCCATTTTCAAACTTTAATGGGGGTGTTAAAGAATGTACATGTGTCACTTCAGGTCAGCCCGGATGAAGTCGGGCAAATAATTGGTCAAGTGATGGCTCCAAATGCCATCTCTTTTTCTGATGCCGATTTACCTGAGGAAGGAGGCAATCACCCAAAATCTTTAAATATAACTATTGAGTCTAGAAATATGATAATTTCCTTAGTTTTGATTGATAATGGGTCTGCGTTAAACATATGCCCGCTGAGAACCGCCACCAAGATTGGGGTAGATCCTTCCATGCTAAGACCCACGAGAACCAGTGCCTGAGGTTTTGACAATACCAGGAGAGAGATAATGGGAGAAGTTGACCTTGAGCTATTGATTGGGCCAATGACCTTCTCCATATTGTTTCAGGTAATGGACATTAAATCCTCATTTAATCTATTATTGGGGCGCCCGTGGCTACATGAAGTTGGAGCGATCCCCTTCATGTTGCACCAAAAGCTCAAGTTTGCATCCGGGCATAAGATCATCATAATCATCGGTGAGGGGCACAGTGAGAAAGAAAAGACCACCAACAGCATCAAGAAACCTAAAGTGCAGGATGTACCATACACCGCTGAGGACGTCGACCTCCATAGTTTCAAATACGAGGTGTCGACGATACTCTCGGAGCCCATCGAGGGTATCATTCCAAGAATCGGAGGTGGAATGATAGCGGCAGTGGCCATACTCTAAAAGTGGGGCTATCAAAAAGGAAGGTGTCTTGGGCCCAGATTGCAACGAAGGAAGGAACCCATCACAGCTAAGGGCAGTCAAAATTTTAGATTTGGGCTAGGTTACAAGCCCACGAAAGAAGAAGTAAGAGAGGCAAAGGATAAAGCCCGTGCCACGACAGTTGTAAAAGCCAGGGGGATTCACATAGAGGAGAAACCCCGCCCCAGGCCTCACATCTGAAATTCATTCATGAGTGCTGAGGTTGTTAAGATTGATCGGAATGGGGTAACCCGATTGACCCCACATAAACCCACAGCACCAGTTCACCCCACCAATCCCTACATCACCCTTCCCAGCCTGGAGATAGACTTGGCTACGTTATCCCTCTTTGAGGAACAACGGCCCGTACCTGAACAACCCCTCCTGTGGTGAATCACCATAAAATGGTGTTAAAGTTTGAGGACATCATCTCAGAAGAAATGGGGATCAATATGATGGAGGCTGACTCCGAAGAGCCATATCAGTCAGCCCCCTCCATCCAAATAGGTAAAGAAGCGGCCTCTCAGGTAAGCAACTAGGTATCTTTGTGCCAAACCCTGGAAGCAAGGAGTGGCCTAACATTTGGCACCCATTTCCCAAAAAAAAAATAACCTATAAAAAGTGAGATAAGCCCTTGGCAGGCAATACCTTGTATATACACAGACTCGTGTTGTTAAGGGCCCATCTTCAAAGAAATAAAAATTCTAAAAATATTGAAAAAATACAAAGTCTAAAAATATTATCATTTAAAATTTCAAATAAAATCTCATAAAAAGATGCCTTAATTGAAATACCCGTCTCACATAAAATCAACCCCTTTCCTGTAGAAATATAAGAATAGGTAGGAGTTACGAGTCTGGACGAGGATATCCCTTTAGAAGAGCTCCCCAATAAGCTCCTTGACCAATTTACCAAATTTGGGCATGGTCAACCCCCATTGTCGAGGAAATCGAGGACACTAATCTAGGGACTGAGGAGATTCCTCGAATTACCAAAATTGAAACATCGTTATCTCTCGAAGAAAGGAAAAGCATGATCGACTTCCTTCGGTCATACCAAGACATTTTTGCCTAGTCGTACGAGGACATGCCTGGTCTGGACACCGATTTGGTCGAGCATGAGTTGCCTCTCTACCCTGATATGAAACCGGTTAAGCAGAAGCTAAGACGTCTCTGACCCGAGTGGATGTTAAAAGTCAAAGACAAGGTCATCAAGCAGTATGATGCGGCGTTTCTCATGGTATCCAAATCCTCACAGTGGCTAGCCAATATTGTGCTTGTGCCGAAGAAGGATGGAAAGGTCTGCAGGTGTATCGATTTCTACAATTTGAACAAGGCGAGCTCGAAAGATGATTTCCCATTATCGCACATCAACATCTTGGTTGATAACACTGCTAAGCACGGGATGCTTTCTTTTATGGACAGGTTCTCTGGATACAACCAAATTAAGATGGCAGAGGTAAATCGAGAGAAGACTATGTTCATCACTCCTTAGGGAATCTTTTGCTACAGAGTCATGCCGTTTAGGCTGAAGAATGTCGGTGTAATGTACCAAAGAGCTATGACCGCCCTGTTTCATGACATGATGCACAGAGAAATTGAAGTATATGTCGATGATATGATAGCCAAGTCACTGGAGCGAAGTGATCACTTGGTAAACCTTCAGAAGCTATTCGAGAGGTTGAGAAAGTATAAGTTACATCTGAATCCATAGAAGTGCACATTCGATACTATGTCTGAGAAACTATTGGGATTCATCGTCAGCAGGAGAGGGATCGAGGTCAACCCAGTCAAAGTCAAAGCTATAACAAAAATGCTGCCACCATCTACTGAGAAAGAAGTTAGAGGGTTATTGGGAAGAATACAATATATCAGTCGATTCATTACATAGCTAACGCCAATCTGCACGCTAATCTTCAAGTTACTAAGGAAGAACTCGTCCGTTAAATGGAACAATGATTGTCAGGCAGCGTTCTATAAAATCAGAAGCTACCTCCTTCACCCACCTGTTTTGGTACCACCGGAGCCAGGGAGACCACTCCTGGTGTATCTCTCCATGACAGAAGTCTCGATGGGATGTGTCTTAGGGCAGCATGATGAGACGAGAAGAAGAGAGCAAGTCATCTACTATATGAGTAAGAAATTTACTGATTATGAGACGCGCTATTCTCACCTGGAGAAGGCATGCCTGGCTCTTGTATGGGCTACTCAGAGGCTCCACCATTACTTACTATCTCAAGCCGTTCTATTTTTGGCCCGAATGGACCCATTGAAATACTTGTTCGAGAATCCGGTTCTCACTATACAAACCGCACGATGGCAGCTTTTATTGTCTGAGTTTAACATCACGTACGTCACTCAGAAGTCGATCAAGGGGCAGGCACTCGCCGATCATCTTGCCGACAATCCTTTGCCAGATTATGAACCTTTGAGAACTGAGTTCCCCGATGAAGACATCCTGTTCATGACGGAAGATGATACAGAAGAATCAAGGAGTTGACGCCATTCTGATTTTGCCGAAAGGATCCCATGTACCAGTCTCCATCAAGCTCAACTTCCCTTGCACTAACAATATGCCCGAGTACAAAGCTTGTGCCGCTAATTTGCAGGTGACTCTCGATCTGAACATAACTCACCTTTGAGTATTTGGCGATTCATAGTTGATCATATGCCAGACAAATGGAGATTGGAAGACGAAAGATGGGAAATTGATCCCTTACCATGAGCACCTCAAGGATCTGATAGCTTGCTTCCAAGACGTGACATTCTCATATGTCCCCCGGATAAGAAATCGCTTTGCCGACACACTAGCAACTTTGGCATCAATGATAGAGATCCCGTACAGTGCTGAGATGAAGCCGATCATGATTGAGCAAAGGAGTGAGCCGGCCTTCTGCCTCTAGATTGAGGAACCTATAAGGACTGATGATGAGCCACCTTGATTCTCAAATATCAAGAATTTCCTCGAGACACTAACTTTCCCCGAGGGTACATCCAAGACTGACCGACGAACCATTCAACGTTTAGCGGCAGGCTACGTCATTTGTAGGGAATGCCTTTACAAGCGATCGTACAACAACATCTTGCTCAGGTGCCTTACTGAAAGTGAAGTAATCAATATCAATAAGGAGATCCATGAGGGAATATGTGTTGCCCACATCAGCGGTCACATGCTTGCTAAGGAAATTCTACGACAGGGATACTTTTGGACCACTATGGAATCAGATTGCTGCAAACATGTTCAGAAATGCTACAAGTGTCAGGAACACTCTAGTCTGATACATGCTCCTACCATGGATCTACACTGCATGACCACTTCTTTTCCATTTGCTACCTGGGGCCTTGACGTCGTCGGAATGATTAATCCAAAAGAGTAATATTATGTGCCAATTTGAAATACCCAAAGATATCATCACGGACAATGACACAAACTTTGCGAATAAGCGCATCCGAGCCTTCTGCGAGTAATACAAAATCAAGCACCATCGCTCGTCACCATATTGACCTCAAATCAATGGAGACATAGAAGCTGCGAACAAGACGGTCATTCGTATCCTTGAGAAAATGGTCGTCACTTACCGAGATTGGAGCGAAATGCTACCATTTGCTTTGTGGGCCTATAGAGCATCGATCTGTACTGCTACAGGGGCAACACCATTCTCCCTTGTGTATAGAGTCGAGGCCATCCTACCGAAAGAGGTTGAAGTACCCTCGCTCAGAATCCTCATGGAATCAGGCATACCCGAGGTAGAGAGAGAAAGATCCCACTTCGAACAATTGAACATGTCAGACGAAAAAAGACTCCTAGCCTTGTGTCATACTCAAGTTTACCAGGGGAAAATCGCACGCACTTATAATAAATGTGTTCGCGGTTGAGATCTAAAGGTAGGAGACACTGTACTGAAGAAGATCTTCTCGTCCCTCCACATCGATCCGAGAGGAAAGTTCAAGCCGAACTGGGAAGGACCTTATGTCGTCCAAGAAGTGCTACTGGGATAAGCCATCCGCCTCACCACCATGGACGGAGATCATCTTTCTGAGCCCATCAATGCTGGATATGTCTGATGGTTCTACTCTTAGTCTATCACGAGAAGGTAAGTATTGGTGAAACAGATACGTGACTGCTTAAGAACCCCCCAAAAGAGGCCATCATTCCAAGCACAGTAGCCAAAAAGCATCCCTAAAAATGATCATATCCTTTGCTACCCCATTTGAGCCTGGGCCTTTCTTTCAATAAACCCCTTCCCTGAAAAAGAAAAAGTGTGTATATATACAAAAAAAAGGGAGATGAAGTATAAGCACTATCAAAAACTTGAAAAAGCAAAACCTCAAAAAGAGATTGCCTGAAATAAAATAAAGAAAAAATAGAAGAATCATGGGGCATGTATAGTAAAATCCCCTAAGAAAGAAAGTATGTTGTGAAAAACTGAAGCTGTATTGAGGATACCTTCTTAGCCCAGCATAACTTTAAATTCTAACCTAACCCATGGCCAAGCTACACCTTGAAGAAAGCCCTATTTGTAGGTTCACAAGTAGTCATAGTATCTGTTAAGTCAACACAAGCCAAGTTGTGAGACGACACCGGAACCCCATCTGGTTGGCTATGACGGAATCGACGTCTATGTCGTGGCTCTTGAAAAGGTAAAAGAAATAAATATATATATATATATATATAAGCTCAAAGCAAAATGGGTGAAAACCAGAAAGGGCACTATAGGTAAAAACAGCGAGTTTTTATAGACCAGGTGAAAACTTGAAAGTGCGCTTGGGGTAAGCAAGCTAAACCCATAGAAGTGGTCAAAACCCGAAAGGACACCATGGGTAAAAAGAGGGCAATAACAGGCACGACGAACCCACCTTGGGCATTGTGAGCAAAAGAGTTTTAAGAGAAAAAATTAAAAAGAAAGGTTTGAATTGATTGATAAAATTGATGTTGGAAGAGCCCTCTTGGTTACTCCCTAATCTCCTTTTTCTAGCTAGGCCGCTCATGTTAGTTCCAATCGGGCCCCGACCAGAATTGTCTTCGTGAAACTACTTCGTCAAACATATGACTCAAGGTAAGGAGAAAGGTTTGACTTAGTCCAAAGGGATTGATGTTCCAGTCTTAGTAAAGCTACGAAAACTCCCTCAGAACCAGCCATTTAAAAAAAAAAAAAAAAAAGAGGGGGTTTGACCATGCTCAAAAGGGGACCTGAGATCTCACCCTATGATTGAGGCATCAAACCAAACAAATAGAGTATAAATAAATAAGGCGAAAAGCCCTCTTTGTTAAGAAGACCCATTAATCAAAAAGGAAAAAAAAAAAGAAAAAAAAGTCTTTGTAAATATAATAGATTTTCCTTTTTCATTTACAACTGCACCGCTTACACCACATCTCGAAAAATAGTCGGTGTGATGTCTAGCTTTCTTTCTTTCTTTTTACAAAAGCAAAAAAAAATAAAAACATGAAGAAAATATGTATACCAAAAAGTGTGTATCTGTAAAGGGGTTTCTTACGCCCTTTTTTTGTTTATCTGATCTGTGCAAAAAGTTATGTGTAGGAAGGAATTAACGGCCTAGCTCGCACTTCAAGGCACTAATCTCAACGCGAAAACCATCCTCCCGGACATTCCGCTCAGCCAACCAACGACCATGCAAACTCTTGTACCTCTTCCGAGAAACAACAGTGGCTCCACGGGCAACACTCAAAGATCCTTTCAGACAAAGGACCTCGCTCTCTACTATCCCTACTCTAACTTTCTCTTGTGCTAAAAGCTCATGCAAGACCCTCTTCTCATCGGTCAACAACTCAATACAGGCTCAAAGTGTTGTCTCCTTCTTCGGCCAAGGGCCTCCCATATCAACACTCTCCGTCTAATCTAGATGGTCAATAGCAGGCTGCTCAGCCAATAGCCAAGACTCATACTCAGGGAAAGACTGAATTGAATCTCCTTGCTCCATATCACACATCAGCGTCGACTGACGCGTCTCTCAAAGAGCAACAATCAGATCCATGCCCTCAGAGGACCCCTTAGAAAATATCAAGTCACATAGAGGAGGTTTTACCTCTCAAGGCACCTGCTGAGAGCAGCCGAACTGACGCAACACCCGGAATGGGAAATAGAAGGTGCTGCCAGTCAATCCTATGAGGGTAATTCCCTCATGGTCTCTGGAATGAACTATGGGAGAGGTCCGGTCCAGCCAAGGAAGCCCCCATATCAGCTCGGTGTCGGTCAACCAAAGCTTCAAAGCTGACAAATCACCCTACGGAAGCAAGTGACACCTACCCAAAAAGCATCGAGCGGCCTTACCTCGGGTAATGTAAAAGCATGGCACAAGTCCCAAGATAGTGAGATGCTCACCCAATAAGACCTAGAGCAGCAAGGGACATCCCCTGAGGCTCTCCACCTTGCCTAGAGCAAATACATCAAGGCATTGGTATAGTTTGGCAAGGACCAAGTGCATCACCGATCGGCCCTCTACCAACTCGATCAAAACGTCGCAGAGAGCCAGAGAGTAGCTCTCTCCCCCAGTAGAGAATAGGACTTTCGAAATGAGACTAAGAGCAAAGGCTTTCACGTTGAAGATATTCCTAACCGGTAATTTTGGAAGACTTTCATCACCAAAAAGTTCTTTGAGGAATTTGATCGAACACCTTGTGGGCTCCCAATGAAACTTTTCTCGTACTCAAATTTCTTCAAACCGAGGGTAAGGTGAACGAATTTAGAGTAGCTTGACTTCGACATGACTCTTGCGAGGCCTCTGTGAAGCTTCAAGCTGGACAAATTGGATAGCTCCTCAAGAGTGGGAGTTAGCTCCCGCTTCCCAAAATGGATCACATGAGCATTTGTATCCCAAAAAGAGGCTGCCGTGTGAAGTAGGTCCCACCGTGGAGGAACCTCAAGAAAGAGGGGAAGACGTGATAATCCGAGCCGCTCAAGTTCGACAAGCTCACTCTCATTCAAGCTCCCAAGCCAACTGTTGAGAAAATTAGGCCCCTAGCCCAAAGAAAGGGGTAAATTGGTTCCAAGCCCTCCATGTAAGGGAGGATTGGAAAGCGGGTTCATAGACATACAAAGATCTTTCAAGGATACAAAATTCAATGTATGTTGATGGACCCGCCCTTAGGAAAGCAAGGAGAGGAAAAATCAATCAAAAAGGCCAAGTCAAAAAGAAACAAAAGAGAATTTGGATTGCCTAGGGCATATAAGGCCCCACAGCTCCCCAGGCTAAAACTAGCACAACTATTAGTTACGCCAATGCAAATATCCCCAGTTTAAGCTTGGTGCAACTAATAGTTGCGCCAGCACAAATCCCCCCTCCATGCCATTTTTCTAAGCTTTTTAGGGATTTTTGTGGACCTTTGCTGGCCCCCTTTGCCAGTTAGCCTGTTCACCTATTTTCTGCTTTAAAGAAACATTCACAAACATAAAAGGCACCTAACACTGAAAAGATTTGAATTTTTGTGCAGGAGAAACCCTCACCAAGTCATGCGACCTCGAGGACCACTTTTATGAGCAACTGTCAAAACCATCCTACAAGCAATCGGATACATGCAAGGGAGAGATAACATGCAATCAAAGAAAAACACTAAGCATATCCAAACAGAAAATCATTCAAAAAGTGCCACAAATATCTGTTACAAACTTTTCAAAATTCCAATAAAATTATCCCAAAATGTGCTAAATGTTTTTGTGCAGAAACTAGGGCCTAATCCTTGTTGGCGCCCGTTGACTTCTTCTGCCGATGAGAGGAGCTTTGGAAGGTCCGAATATCCCCTACTCGGGACCACACTTGCGAAACCCTGTCGAGCAAAGATAACGACTCCTTGGCACGTGCGCACTGTAAGTCAAAATCAAAATAAGAAATCAGGATCAATTGAGGAACAAAGGATGATGAGAAAGCAGAGCAGCAGAATACTCACCGCCTCCACGTCCCGAAGCTCTGTGATGTTACGGTGATACGTCGCATACTCCATAACCGAGTCAATGTCCTACATTTAGAGGGATAGGATGTCAGTTGCCGGGGCAATTAGAAAACACATGCATTTAAAAAAGAAGCTGAGACAAAGGAAGAATGATCGTAAGAGGGCTTACCCCTGGAATCACCTCAGGAGGAGGGACCTGGGCCGCTTCAGCTGAGATATGCGCCTGCTTATCCACGTCGGCACATAGGTCCGAGAGAAAGCTATCGTCAAGGAGTCGAAAGGTCCCATAGACCACAAGCAGACCACCACCAAGGGCACCTGCATGAGAAGTTCCTAACGGACTAGCTCCTGAAGAACCCTCACCCGAGGGACCCACACCGGAAGGGCCAGCACCTGAAGGACCTGCCCCTGAAGTATCAGCAGTACCCACCGCCGCTCCACCTTCATCATCCGAATCATCCCCTTGAGCAAACTGTGAACAAAGTAGAGATCCAGTCAGTAGTAACAAAAGCTGAATTAAAATAAAAGGGGGACTAATCTAAAAGACAAAGGAGGATTACCTGAGCTCGTGGGCCACCGAAAGCAAGGAAGTTGGCGCTAGGGACAAAGCACGACAGGATGAACCAATACGGCAGGCACTCGTACCAAAGATGATAATCCCCGAGCATGAGAAGGGCATTGGCAAGGATCCCATTATTGAGGAAGGCCGCAGTGAGCTCCTCAATGCTACCAACTAGATCCAAGACATCTGCGGGAGGGTCCATGGGTATGGCGTGATAACCCTGATACTGGTGCACTACCCTAGATAGTAAGCCCTGGCCCATGCCCCATAGAAGAAGACCACGCAGCGGTTGTTGAATAGGTGTGATGGACCTACGGCTGCCTAGTCTCAGAAAATGGAGGTGAGGTATGGGTCGTGAAGGATCTGTTCAGGTCAAGGGATGGCCAATCAGTCAAAATTGTAACATAATAATAAAGGACAATTTTCAAACTGGAATAAACAACGTTGAAGAGGCCTTACTTGCTCGGGGACCATCAGGTCAAGTTGGGACCTCAAGCCCATCTCTAGGTGCTTCATGCCCACGTCGCGGCGCTGAGCTTGGTTCCAATTACTGAGAAGAGGGTAGGTGGATACATCTGAGTGGAGAAGCGAGCACCCAGGCTGAAAGTGATAGTACCCCCATACCTTAAAGGAACAGTACACAAGGAGAAAATCAGTAACATACAAAGATCATCTAAGTAAAACTGATGAAAGCAAAAGAGTTAGGGATTACTTCTAATGCCACCTAAAAACCAACAATGGATTTGGCCTCCCCAATGGATGCTCAGGCCATGCCATACATCAACCACACGTATCTGGCCCTACCCGAGTCATACCTATGGACGTCATGACAGTTGTCCATAATGCTCAGCAACACCAAGCTGACACGACCGCCGCTCGCATTCGTAAAGAGGGTCTTGTCCAAGAGAAGCAAGCGAGTGATACAAGCTAGGATGATCGCCTGCTCGGGCATAATGTAAAGCTCCCTATCTGGCTGGCCCAGATCCACCAACTCATCAGCCGTATAGAGCCTAGATAACCAAGTCATCTTGACCTCGGTGCCATGCATCTGCCCACGAGGTGGATAGTCCCCTATCAGTCTAACAATGTTCTCTCTGCTCGGCACCATAAGACTAGCTATCAGTATGCCCCCTACCCTGATACCAGTAATCATCACCCAATCTACGGGTGTCAGCGCCATCTCGACATAGGGCGTGTGGAAGGTCATGGTCTCAGGACGGAACCGCTCTATCAGGGCCTTCAAGTATGCGGCATCGACCCTCATGGGGGGGCAAGACAGAAACTCCCCAATGCTCACCTGCCCCAGTAAAAACTTCACCACAAGGTGAGCATAGCAATAGAAATTGTGAAAGTTCAACCACACCCCGTGGAATACAATATGGGGTAGGTCCTGCGTCAAAAGAGAAAAATGCATTAGAACTTGGAAATAAAGCAAAGCTGCACAAAAGGAAGAACTGAACTTATCTTTTACCTTGCCCGCTATGCCGAAATTGGTGATTTGGACGTACTGCTGATGAAGGAGGCCAACTCGGGCGGCCTCACCTTGCATCTCGAGCCAGGAATCTGCCTTACGATCTATCGTAAAGAACTGCTCCCCCCGCGGGCCATAAACTACCTCAGGCCCCTCCTCATGCCCTCCTCGGGTACGTACTCTTCGTCGTCGGACATTCTGGAGCAATAAAAAATAATCACATCAGAGCAAATCAATGATAAAGAACAATTTTTGCGACAGGCCAAGGGAAGGTAAGTATGCTCATCCTTGTTTCTATTATTTTCAGAAACAAAGATACACACATACATAAAAAAATAAACCTTTTTCATAAAAGGAAAATGCAAAAAAAAAAAGAGTCCCTTCTTTTTCTCAAAAGTAAATAAAAATAATACAAACTTCCCCTTTCTATGTTTAAAAATAAAGAAAGCAAAAGCAAAAAAAAATAAAAAGTCATTTCTTTATGTTCCTAAAAACAAAGACAAAAAAAGAAGCCTTATTTTGTACTAAAATCAAAACCAAAAAAAAAAGTCCTTCTGTTTAGAAAAACTAAAAACAAAAAGATCCATCATTTTATGTTCCTAAAATCAAAAGCCAAAAAAAGAAGTCTTATTTTTTATTAAAATCAAAAACCAAAAAAAAGTCTTTCTTTTATGTTTAGAAAAACTAAAAAGAAAAAAAATCCTTCATCCTATGCTCCTAAAATAAAAAAAATAAAAAACAAACAAACAAAAAAGTCTTCTTTTCTATGTCTATAAAAACAAAAAAAAACACTTGAACAACAAAAAAAAATCCTTTCTCTTGTACCCATAAAAATCAAGAAACCTACACAAAAAAAAAATGATAAAATAAAAATCGATTCTTTAGAAAAATAAACAAAATAAACAAAAAAAAAACCAAAAATATAAACCCCTTTTCCTTAGTCGGTTTTCAAAAAATATACACAAAGACCAAAAAAACATTTTCCTTAATTAACTATAGAACTCAAAAATCATTTTTCTTACTTAAAATTTTCAAAAAAAGAAACCAAAAATCCCTTTTTCCCTAAATTAGTGTTCAAAAAAAGAGACCAAGAATCCATTGCTTTATATGAAAAGTAGAAACAAAAAACAACAAAAATAAAATCCCTTCCATACACACAAATAAAAACAACAAAAAATATTTATATTAGGCACCAATAAATCCATAAAATAACAAAAATAGGGCATTGTTCATAAGAAATCATCCACACATCATCAATAAACATACATACAATAAAGATAAACCATTATTCATCAAAGAATGCAAGATCATGATCATATTTGAAAGAAAAAGTACGAAAAATCAAGAAAAATGGGTTTTTAATGGTTACCTTTTGGAGAAAATGGGTCCTTGATCTAGCGCAAGACAATGATCAATTGGCATGAACGAATGTCGGCAATGAGGCACGGGTAGAAGCAATATAAAGGAAACCTAGGGAGGCCAGTTTTCGGTTTAAAAGAGGGGGAGAAAAAAAAAATCAAAAATATGCCCTGCTGCCCGAACTCGGGCTGTTTAAATTGGCTCCCCAGCCAAGCTTGGCGCAACTAATAGTTGCGCCAGGTTATTTTGGGCCTCCTTTTGGCTTGGCGCAACTAATAGTAGCGCCAGCCAGTAACAGGTCGGGTCATGGACCTAGTACGGGTCAGATGCATAACCCAGTACCCCCCTCTCTTCGTTCTGTTTACTCCCGGTAGATGCAAGTGCTCCCAAACGGTGTGTCGATCTTCATTCGACTTACTCGGGAAGCCGTGCTACGAATAAAGTGGACCGAGAGCAATAGGCGTCCCGATCCTACATAGAAAAATAGGAAAAAGTCCAAGATAAAAAATCACAAAATAATTCACATAAAATGATAGAATAATTTACATAAAATGATAAAATAATAGGATAATTCACATAAAATAATAGTTCTAAAAAACTAAAAAAAATTCGTAAAATGATAGCTTCAAAAGACAAAAAAATCACATAAAATGGTAAACTTAAAAATCTAAAAATCAACAAAAAAAAATAATAATAAAGAAAATCCCAAAAATAATTCGCATAAAATAATAGAAGTAATAAAGTAATAAAATCACATGAAATTATAACTTAAAAATAAAAAAAAATCACATAAAATGATAACTCAAAAATCTAAAAATCACTCAAAATGATAAACACAAAAATTGTCAAAAATTCCTGACATAAAATAACGAAGATATATGTTTTGAAAAGACATCTATTCACTCTGCTCGGGTAGTCATGCTAAATAAACTTCGGGATCAATGAGTTCGCCCAAAGACCTCGAATCCTGCTTCAAGCAGGGACACCTGTTGCCAGTTAAATGTGGCGGTCTATGCCTCATGTGATTGTACGCACACGTGTGTTCTAATGCGGTAAAATATCAATATTTTATCGGCAATACAGTTGTGCTATATCAATGTCTTATGTCTAAAGGTGCACCTTGGATTTTTGGATCCTACTTTGAAGTAGGAGCAACGGTGTCAATCCCGGTCAAACGGTCAATGTTACGACTGAGTCGACTCCAGTGCTAAATCTTTACAACGAGCACTCAGTTAGCTGATTCATATAAACGTGAGTGTCTAACTTGAGATTCATGACAAGCTAGTTCAGAGGTGTGGACTCTTGGCCTGCATAGTCTGGGCATGTGCCCTACGGGGTTTGAGGTCCGGGTAACTTTGTTATGAAAAAGGTCAATCGTTGGTTGAAACCAACCTATTGAAAATGAAACTACATATCAATCAAACTATGTGTAAACATGCATGCAGAAGGGTTCATTTCCCTTATTTCTGCAAGCTTAAAACTTGTATTGGCACGGTATCCCTATAAAGTGTACACCTTGTGTTTGGGTATTCATAGGATGGTCATTTGTTCTCAGAAATTGTACCCGAACGGGATCTGGGTCGAGACTTCTATTGCCTTTGTTGCTTATCGCCCCTAATGGGTGTATGTTTATGCACAGTTAAATGATTTGTAAGATCATTGTCGACAGAGAACGGGATTGGATGCCCCCTTCGTGGGGCACCCGATTTTGGTCGGATCTATTCTGTGTCATTTGAGGTTAGATACTCTAGGTCATGATGATCCGGAGCACATTGAAAAAATGACACATACTCCTAAAAAGCATGGCAACATCTATTCGCTCTGCTCGGGTAGTCATGCTAAATAAATTTTAGGATCAATGGGTTCGCCCAAAGACCTCGAACCCTACTTCAAGTAGGGGCACCTGTGACCAGTCAGATGAGGCGGTCAATGTCTCATATGATTGGACACAAACTAGGAAGCCTAGCATACTTGTGTTGCGCCTATCTTTGAATGTGGGTCGACCACCCTCCCTACTTACGAAGCTGGTGTATTCAGAATGAACCTTGAACATCAAACTCCTTCAAAACATCTCGAGAAGCGATCATTTTTTCTAGCTATTAGGCTTTCGCAACTCATTTTCCACCTTGGTTATGACCAAAAATGTTACTAAGCGCTTGGGGACCGATTACCTTGAGAAACGACCATTTTTCCCGACATATAGGGCTTTTATTTTCCCATCTTGTTATTCATCTGATGTTTGAAGTTCATTATAATGCAGTGGACCCATCAGAAATGCCTTGGGCCTCTTTGAATGTCTCTTTTCTTTGGCATTCGATCATTAGTGATCCGATACCAAAGAGGGGCATCTGTAGACACCCAAATTTGGCCCAAGGCCCGATCGAGACACATTTCGAGAGAGGCGCATCTCCGAGCTTTTGATGGAATGTATGGAACCCTTAGGAATCCTTTCAAAACCTTAGGAGCCATCTCAAACCCTTAGGAATCACCCTAAATCTCTTAGGAACCTTCCCGAATCTTAGGAACCCATCCCGACCTTAAAACACATTTCAGACCTAAACTTAGCTTTCCAGAGCAATGAATGAAGAGTAGTGCACCAGGACTAGCTATGACCTTCTACTATAATCAAATATCATATCGTTGAAAAGTAAAAGTCCTCAGCTTTCCAACAGGCTAAGAATCACCCCAATCGGAGCTATGTCTGCAAAGATATCGCATTCCGAACTCGAAGGGCAAAATAGTAAATTCAAGAGAACTCGATGGGCAGTCGACTTCTCAAAATCTACTGTGCATCACTGTTTTACTATGCATATGCTTGGCGCAACTAATAGTTACGCCAGGCATATGAATAGTAACCCCTAGTTTTTACCTCGAATTTCAAGATTAGGGTTTGACTTGTTGACCATCTTGACCTTTGGGGTGTATTTTGCTAGTTCTATTACTCCCATTTACTATCTATGTGCAAGCTCTTAAGTTTTTCAAAGCCTCACCCTTCCATCCACCATTGGAGCAACTCTTCATATTTTTGAAGGCTGCAAAAACCCTAGAAAACCTTAGATTGCCCATTACCTAATTGCTAATCCAAATTAACTCTTAAACACCCTCCTAACTTCTCTTTTTCTTATAAATAGAGAGGCACCCCCCCTTGCAAATGGCTTGAAAAAATTTGCAATTAAGAGATTAAGGAATCCCTTCTCTCTCTCTCCTCTAGTACACCATTCCCATATAAATTTCAGAACTTAAAAATTTTCCTTTAAACCTTAGCATTTCACCTAAAAGCTCTAGGTTAGGTATGTGTTACCCCCTAGCCTTTCCTCTCTATCTGTTAGCCATCAAGCCCTAGGAGTTAGAATCTCATTTCTCATCATACAAGCCTTCAAAAGCTCACCGAAGCAAGCCAATGCAAGGCTCCACAATGATGCAACAAGAGCCCGAGAGCTCTGGCTCTCCCCTCTATTCCTCTACCTTCTCGGTTATTCCTCTATCCTCCCATTTGTGTCATTACGTCATCAAATTTTTGGTAGGAACGGAGGGGCACAAATAGGATTTTAAGACCCCTTTGGATAAGAGGAAGTTTTTTTCTTTTCTTTTATATTATTTTTATTTTAGCCATTAGTAGAGACCGCATTAAGCAGGTTAATTGGTGCCTAACACTTCCCAATCGATAACCGAAGCCCCTACCTAAGAGCCTTTGTCGTAGACCGGATTCAGAGTCATATTTGTGGCACTTCGGTGCTTATAAAAATAATCTAGGTTTCCCGAAACACCAAAAGCTCTGGGAGGTGACTCTAAATATTTTATTAGTAAGCGCATCATTGCGACGGGATCGTCAAAAATCTCACGGTTGCACACAAACTATGTCCTAGCATTACTAAATTAAGGCTGATAAAATGGTATATTCTGTGACTGATCACACCCCCAAACTTAAGCTTTGCTAGTCCCTAGCAACCAAGGAAATATAAACTAAGAAATTAAATGCCACTTTTGTAGGGAGCACGATTGCATTTAGCGGATGCAACAACCCTTTAAACCCCTAGGTGATCCCCAGTGGAGGAGTTGTAGTCTCCTAGAGGTTTTTAGTGAAGTTACCTACACATACTCCCAAAAGAAAGCAAACTTTAAAAATCTAAACTATTTTTATACATTAAATTAACTAAATTATCAAATTGGTCAATACATAGTTTGTTATAATTTTCTAAAATTACTAATCCTTCATTCTTACTTTCCATTACAGCAGTTATTTTTATTAGAACTCTAACAATTTCAATTCACAATAAGCACAATATATGCACTAGTGAATAGTGTATTCTTCATAAAATTTTCTAAATTGCAGATTTAGAAAATATTTTCATTCCAAAACTCACTATTGACATACTCTCAAAAAGATATCGAAACTTTTGGGTTCTCTTAGTATATATTTTAGAAGAATTCAATCAAAGATAATTGCAAAAATGAATCTCATAGAAAAGATAATCCTATCCTATTCTTATGATTCCCTGTACAATCCACAATATCTATTATCCTTATCTCTACTAGTCTTATGCCTTTGCAAATCGTAAATAAGAAAGGTCTTTCCTTCAGGTTGTAGTAGGGGTTTGGGTTTCAGAAGGTATCAAGGAAAGGTAGAAAAGGATTCAAAATTTTTTTGAGAATTTAGCTCTTCTTTTTCCTATCTTCTTCTACTATTCTACTTCAATAAGTATCCATGATTGGATAACTTCTTCCCATATACTTCTATTTATATATATCCCAATTCTTCAGCTATAAAATCGTCTTTTACAATTTTTTCCCTTTTTTGTTATAGCTTTTTGCTAAATCATAATTTTCTTTTTCAAAAATTATTTTTTTACGATTTTTCTTTCTTTTCTCATTTTCTCTTTTATTTTCTTCCTCTGTACCTCTTCTAGCATTCCCTTTATCTATTCTTCTTTTACTCGTTCCACTCCCTCTTCTCTTCTTTTACTCCTAAACTTTCAGAAATTATAAGGGTTAAAGGTAGAAAGCTTTGGGTAGTACATATAATTAAAGGTTTATAAAATTTTGGTACAAAGAAATTCTGTTTTAGGCTTCTAATATGGGTTCAAAGGATAAAATATTTTGAAAATTTGGCTTTTTGGGTCTGGTTTAAACAAAAGATGGTCTTAAATCATCTTTACGATTTACTAGCATAGATACCTTATTACTTTGATATTTCTAATAGATAGGTCTAGACAAAAAATCAGTTTATCATATTCATAGAATAACTCGATTCTCAATTCAGCAATATGAGATTTCATATCAGTATAGAAGTTCAAAGAAATTTTTGCGATTTGAATTAAAATAATCTCTCTCAGAATAAAAGAGGAAATATGGCTCAAAATCTCACTAGTTTATAATTTTGAAACTATAATCTAAATTTTTGCAGTTTAGATCAATCTGTTATTTCAAACATTCATTCTAATACAGTGTTTCAATGAGCTAAGCATGAATTATAATTGTTCTAAATTCTAATTATTAAACTTCTATTATAATGAATCGTAAGTTTTCGTGATTTATAATTTCTTCTATCATAATTCCTATGTACTGATCAAAAAAAAATTTTCAAAAACTTAAACTAACTATTATATTAAAATTACTAAAAAATAAAACTACTATACACAGAAATTGTGTACCCCCCCAAACTAAATCGGACAACGCCCTCATTGGCACAAAAAATAGGGGACACAAATTAAAATAAAATAAAAATTATTGATATACTGATTATTTATCGAAAAAAAAATTATTTCCAGATATATACTCTCCCCCAAACTTGAGAGAAAATATACGTGACTTATTCTTGGAGTATCAATAACAAAAATGTTAGTAAGAAAAAAAATGTTAGTAATGTTAGTAACACACACTATTAGAAAAGATTACAAAGTTAGTAAAAGAAAAATTTTATATATAACTGAATGTTTATAATAAACAGCAATGAAGGAAAACTATTTACATAAAAGAGTTTAAACCTAGGAAAAATCTAGACACATACTAAGTTAGACATGACACTGGCAGCAACGTCCGAAAAGAAATCTTCGATAAAGATCGGTCCTTGGCTTCTAACCACCTTCAATTAGAGTCTCTCATTCCTTCCTACTAAAGGATTATCCACACCTTGGAAGGGTCGCTCCTCCAAGAGCTGTCAAAACACGTCTATGTGCCCTTCTTTATCCCCCTGATTCATAAACTACATCCTCATTGTAGTTAAGCGAAGAATTTGAGGAGAAGGAAGCTGACACATCTTCATCCCCCCACAAAGGGAAAGGGGTACCTCACATTCCTTTCGTGAAAGAAATGTAATCCCACTATGGAGGTCCTTTGAAGAGTGGGAAGTGAACACATCTCCAGATCACTCGTCACCCATACTGCTCCCTTGCGAAGACTATGTGAAGGGAATGTAGCGTAAGTGAAGGGAGAAGATAAGCAATGGAGAGGGGTGGCGAGGGATGACCCAACCCACCCTCACCATATAGGAGCTCACATTCGGGGTGGGTTATGATGGTGTAAAGGTTAGGAAGTGGGGGAAGATGGGTTCTTGATATACGGTTTTGAATTTGGGTTAGGTTTAGGGTAAAGGGTAGTTTCAATGGACGATTCAGCATCTCGAGTAATCGTTGATGCTTCAGATATTCTACTTTCTTTTCTACAGCCAGGAGCTCAGCTCTATATATTTCAAGAATTCTATCAAGTTGCTTACTGAAATCACTCTGGTTATGCTCTTCCATCATGGGGTTTTAGGTACGAAAGATGAAAGACGAAAGAGATGAGTTTTTAGGAAGGTAAGGGTCTGATTTTATAGGGAAGGGAAAAAGGTTCACGTGTCAAGGTATAGGCTTATAGGCTTGGGTAGTTGGCAAGTGGAAAGATTGAATGCTATGCATGTTTGCTTCCCCTATGAATTAAATGGGTTAGAATTCCAACATAACCGATAAGATCGATCACTGGAACTGCCTATTCCCTAGAATTGTCGTTTGCAATTCTATAGAACGAAAGTGAGACTCATTGACGCTTCAAGAGTGATTAACGCCTCAAATCGTACTCACTATGATTTGACTATATGAATTACCCGCAATCGTAAATCCATACACTTTAAGTGATTGTGACATAAAAAGAGACTGTAATGATTGACTGGACTTTTACATATCGTAAATCGTGGAATACTCCTTTTTTTTAAAAAACTATATACATATATTACAAGTGTTTGCTATGGGTGAGTCGGTAGCTCGACAAGTTCTAGAGGGAATTAATTAAAAAAAGAGGGAGTTGATGTACCTCCCACAAATATACATCCTCTAGATGTACCAATTGCATGTAAAGGTAGTGTGTTACTTTCTCTATCGAAAGGTAATAGCTGCTCAAACTGACTTTTCAATCTTTCGACAAATTGCCCAATGTGGTTAAGTAACTGTGTCTGGATATGACTCTATTGCATCTAGCTATAAGCTATTTGCAACAAAGCATCCTCTATAGCAGTGTGGTATTGGCCTCTGTGTGGTAAGAAGAAATAGAAGGAAGTCGAGGGACTGATTGAGTTAGGCCATGGTTAGGACCGCAGGCTTCTCCTTGTTGAGATGTTGGGTACGATTTTATATCCACCAGAGGTTGAACTTTTATTTTCCAAAACTTTAGTCTCGAAAAATATTTCATCATTGACTTTAATTTGTAAAGTCTTCCTTGCTTAGGAAGCATACTTGTTAAAGTCCCCGAGTCAACCTCACCCGATGCGTGGTGTTGCACCGGTTCCTCGCTAAGGGTCTCAAAAAGTTCTCAAGCTTCTTCTATTGTTAAGTTACAAAACATACCACCACAGGCCACATCAATCATATGTCGGGTTGCATCTCCAAGGCCTTCATAGAAAATGAGCACTAGTATTCAATGCGCAATCCCATGGTGAGGGCACTTGTGCAGAAGATCCTTAAGACAGCTCCAACATTCCTGAAGAGATTCATCCGAAAATTATAGAAATGCCTCGATAAGGTGCCAAATTTTATTCGTTCTGCTGATTAGAAAGAATTTCATAAGAAATATGCATTCCAATCCTTCCTAATTAGCGATCGAATTATGAGGCAAAGAGTTTATCCACTGCTTTGCTTAATCTCTAAGGGAATGTACAAACAGCCTTAACTGAGTAGATTCTTTTGTTATGTTCTTAATTCGAATGATAGTGCATGCTTGCACGAACTTATTTAAACACAAATAGGGGTCTTCTTCCATTAGCCCATGAAAAGTCGGAAGTACTTGAAGTGTATTGAGCGTAATTTCGAAGGTTCTATTATCGGCTGCAGGGTATATTTGAATACATGGGGGAGGTGTAAGAGGTGTCAATGCATAGTATTCCCCCATGGTTTTAGCCATATATCGGTTTCTTCCTGCCATACTAAGATCACAACAAGGTGGCTAAAAACAGTTATTATAAATACCTATTTGAATTTTAATTTTATCTAATTTTTATTCTAAAAAGCAGGGAGAGAGAACAAATCTAAGCCTCGAGCTTCACTGATCAGGGGAAGTTGAGACTCTGAGTCGTCGCGCCGAATAAACCTGCGAAAGATTAAGTGATTAAAAGAAAGTTAAAAAATATAAAGAAATATAAAAAGAGAAAGATAAATATTTAATTTTAAAACAGGGAATATAAATAAAAATAAAAGATAAATCGCTTCTCCGACAGTGGCGCCAAAAACTTGACCGGCTTATAGTATGTATATATTTAAATTAAAATCAAGCCTTAACCTATTGCAAGCGCACAATGGAAATTATAGCGTAGCGATAGGATCGATCCCATGAATAAGTGATTATCTTCATACAGATTTTATATTCCTACTTTAAAAACTACCTTTATCTTTTAAGTCCTCCTTTAATCTAATTGCATACAAATAAATCCTAATCCTCCTTCTTAAGATTGAGGTCATAAATCTCAACCTTCAGCTATCGGTTACACCATATTGTTGCCTTCCAGAATTTGGTCGTCAATCAAAAACTAAAATTCTTCAACACAAATTTAATCTAATCAACAATCTCCTAAAATCTGAGCATCAATCAAATTCAAGAAAATTGAAGATGAAAAAGTAAAATCGTTACACCAATCTGCAAACTTCAACCTGAGTCATCAATTCAAATCAAAATTCGAAGATGTTTACAAAGCAGGAATTAAAAGAAAATAAAATCTAAACTAGAAAGTAAAATAAATATGTCTTTCACCCCTCAGCCGCAGTCGTCAATTGCTTCTGAGAAACTACAGATATCTACACTAATCTTCAGTACCCAATAGCAGTCGTCAATTGCTCTTGAGAAACCTCTGATATTTAATATACAAAGTAATAAAAATCTACTCTAATGATCGAAAGAAAACCCAACCTCAGTCATCAATTGTAGCTGAAAATTTCTTTGATGATTTTTTTCCTATGTCGAGCCCTCTTATATGTAGATCATAAGGGGTCGGTTTACAGAGATCTAATTCTAATAAAAGAAACTAATAAAATAAAAGATTCTTAATATAACTCTAATTCTAATTTTATTCTTCCTTGCTTCTGGATGTTTGATGTGTTTCAAATTTCTTTCCTTGATAGCAGCAGCAAAGTCCTTTTAAGATTCTTCTTCTTCAATCTCCCAGATCCGTGATTATCCAAATTTCTAATTAAAGAGTTCTTCTAATTCTATTCATGGTGGTAGAAATTCTCATGTGATCAGCAGCAATAGAAGTAACAGGAAAGCTTCTATAATCGTAATCGTAGATAATGATTATCTCTTTTCTTCTCTTCCTGAGAAAATTGTAAATCACAATTTCCTATCTTTCATAGCTTCCTCAGTCAACGATTCTCTAAATTATAATTCTTCGCCTTTCTTCTATACTCTTTCTCTGAAGAATCGCACATTACGATTTTCTATGGATCTTCATTAATAACGCTCTATCGTCTGTAAAATCGTAAAACATGATTTTTCTATCCTTCTGTAAGCGGCGAATTATCTTTTACTCTTAATCATCTTTTTATTACTCATTTGGATTCATTTTGACAAAGATTAACTTTATGGCTCTCTTTTACAAGTTATCTTTAATATCTGCACATCATCAACTTGTTAGTAGTAAACTAAGTCCTAGCATCACTAAGTTAAGGGTGATAAAATGGTATATTCTGTGACTTAATCAGGATTGTGTTGGAGTAGTAAACATATAGTCTAGTAATGTAGTCGACTGTAAGGCCTACTATCATGAATATCGTGTTATATAAAAAACCACGTGGACTATAGTAGACACCAGCAACACAATTTATATTAGTTGTGTAGTATATAACTTGCTAGCCTACTGTAGTCCACGGGTTTGTCAGTCCTCAATATAGGGATGTGTTATTGTTCAGCCTATTGTAAACCCCCTATGTAGGAGACTGAAATTATTTGAGTGGTTATGTATTCAAGCACATTTGTATGCAGTTAATGGCTATTGATTAGCATAATGATAGATCATCACAACAAATGTGTGTGACATAAAATATAAGCACGATCAATGGTGTATGACCATTTAACCTTCCACAATGATATTAGTTTCTTTCACCTCAGTGACCAACTGCTATGATCTTCATAAAGATCTCGCCCAAACATCATTGTGTATATGTAAGGATTAGTCAAATATTTAGTTTAATAATCTCTAATTAAGTGTTTTGTATATAAGTTGGTAGTATGACCAGACATAAAAGAAAATAAAAGGCTATCGTTGCGTCCTCCGAAAATTATTCATGGGATGAGAAGATGGAGGAGGCCTTCATGAAGGAGTTGGTCAAACAATTTCATCTACGCAGGAAATTGGCTAATGGGTCATGGCAAAAAAATGTTTGGCCAGATATGGCTGTGAAGTTAAGGACTTACTGTTGCTTCCAGAATAAACTAGAAGAACTCACTAAAGAGAAGTGTTACAACCATATGAGGACTGTAAAAAATACTACATTTAGATGAAATGAATCCTAGAAACTAGTGGTTTCGGATGGGACGACCATGCAAAAATGGTCCTTGCAGAGCCCGATATTTGAGACAATTTCTACAATCGACCGGTTAGTAATTGAATGACCTTACAAATCACGTTAATTTTATGTAATTGGGATTTTATCTTCACTTGATAATTATGTTCATTATTCCTTAATTGACTCCGGGGCTTTTAGTAGGCAACGACCTGTCGAGGTCATAAGGCGCAAGACAATACAAGTCTGTGTCTTCTGTTTGAAAATATCATATACACTGGGCATGAGGAGTTCCACCCAATGGATCCTCGTGAAGACGAATAGCCCACCGTTCCACTAGGTGGCAATGATAGTGGTGACTCGTATTATCTAGCATTTGAACAGTCCAAACCCCCAACCAAGAGACATTCGATCATGCGCAATCTCCCTTCACACCAGAGAGTGGTCTAAGCCCATCCTCGAGTACCCACCCATGTAAATAGGCCCTAATTTGGTGGTGACCTGCTGAAATGGTCACCACGTTCGATTGCAATCTAGAATCGTGGGTTACGATCTTAGCCTCTTAGCTCTCAATGGGCATGATTTCTTCCATGATTCGAATCGTAATTCTACAATTCGCACGAATAAAGTATAATACAAAAAAAAAAGATCTACGAGCGCCCGTAAATCCTTACGTTCACTCGTATGCTATCAAATTACAGGGGAGAAGACATTATGAGTGCTCGTAATCTAATGCGTGCAATAGTAATGCACTTCTCACGGGGTTTCCTAAAGAAATAAAAAAAACATTCACATACTTTGCAAGTTTTGCTACGGGTGAGTCGGTAGCATGACGGTGCCCATGAGGAACTATGGACACCCAAATTTGACCCAAGGCCCGATCGAAACACATCTCGGGAGAGGCGTATTTTTGAGCTTTTGATGGAATGTATGGAACCCTTAGGAAACACCCCAAACCCTTAGGAATCACCCTAGATCCCTTAGGAACCTACCTTGAACCTTCAAAAACCAATCTCAACCCTTAGAACCCATTTTGAACCCTAAATCTAACCTTACCAGGCTATGGATAGAGAGTAGTGCACCAGAACTGGCTACGGCCCTCTACTATGATCAAATCTCATACCATTAAAGAGTAGAGTTCATCAGCTTTCCAACGGTCCAAGAATCGCACCAATCAGAGGTATATAGCAAAAGATATGGCAGTCCAAACACCCGAAGGGCAAGGAGGTAATTTCAAGTGGGCCCCCCCCAAGGGATTTGGCGCGACTAATAGTTGCGCTAGTTATAACTTTGCCTTAGTTGTGCCAGGCCAATTCCCCCAGACTTTAAGCCTAGCACAACTAATAGTTGTGCCAAGTTTAAAGGTGGCCCCCACCCCCGCGAGCTAACTTCCAGGCACTGTTCTGCACTATTTTACTGTGCATTTGTCTAGTGCAACTATTAGTTGCGCCAAGCATATGAACAGTGACTGTTGGAATTTGCCCCAAATTTTGTGTTTGGGGTTTGAATTATTGACCACCTTGACCTTTGGAGTGTGTTTTGCTAGTTCTGTTGCACCCTTTTGAAGCCTATTTGCACCCCTTTAAGTAGCTTTAAGCCTCACCCCATCATCCACCATTGGAGGACCTTCTCACACATTTCAAGGCTCCACCATAGGAATCCTTAGATGTGAGATTACCTAATTGCTAAACTCATTTAACTCTTAAGTGGCCTCTTAACCCACCCTGTTCCTATAAATAGAGCCCCCCACCCCTTGGTTTAGGGGCTGAGAATTTTGCTTAAGAGAGAAAGAGCACCAAGTGAAGTTCTTTCTCCCTTTGGTGCACTATTTTCACGTAAAATCTAGAATTCAAAAACCCTTCCCAAGCTTGCTCTTACACCCAAAACCCTTACCTTAGGTGTGTGTGATCCCCTAGCCTCTCTTCTCCATCTCTTAGCTAGTAGGCCTTAGTGGTTAGAACTCCTTTTTCCACCATTCAAGCCTCTAAAAGCTCATCCAAAGCAATCCACGCAAGGCTCCTCTACGGTGCTACAAGGGCCTGAGGGCTCCGGCTCTCCCCTTTCTTCTCCTATCTCTTTGTGGCATTCCCTACCCTTTCATTTGTGCCGTTACGCCGCCGAATTTTCGGTAGGAACGGAGGGGCACAAATAGGATTGGAGGCCCATTTGGGCAAGAGGAAACTATTTCCTTTTCTTTTACATCATTTTATTTTTGGCCATAAGTAGAGACCGCGTTAAGCGGGTTGATCGGGTGCCTAACACCTTCTCGATCGATAACTGAAGCCCCTACCCAAGAGCCTTTGGTGTGGACCAGATTCAGAGTCACATTTTTAGAACTTCGGTGCTCATAAAATGAACTAGGTTTCCCGGGACACTGAAAGCTTCGGGTGGCGACTCTATATTTTTAGTTAGAATGTGCATCATCGCGACGGGATCGTCTCGATTCCCACGATTGCACAGATGGCGACTCTGCTGGGGAATAGCTTATAGATCTTCCCCTTGAACTTTGCCTTTTCTTTTTTTTTTTTACTAACATGTTTTTGCTGTTTTTTTAGTTTATTTTTGCTGTTTTTTTACTCACCCCTCCGATTAAGTAGTTTTACTTACCCCTACTTTTCCGTCATTTACGAGCCTTAGCCAATTGGCGGGCCTACTTGCGCATAGTCTTTATTTTTCTTACTTTTCCATCATTTTAGTGTCTTAGCCAATTGGCGGGCCTACTTGAGCTTTGTCTTTCAATTCTTTTAATTTTCCGTCGTTTAAAGTGCCTTAGCCGATTGGCGAGCCTACTTGGGCACTCATATTCCGCTAGTGGACATCGGCCCGTAGTGGCGGCACCAAATAATCACCCCCGGTCTTTGAACTAAAGAAAACTTCCAAAAAAAAGAAAAAAAAAAAAAAAAGCTTTGAAAAAAATTAAAATTGAACCAAGTTAGGGAGCTTAATTAATTTGTTTTGCGGGTTAGATTTTCAAATGGCGCTCACGCCGGAGGTATATCGGGTGGGTTCCCATTCCGAAGCTTAAAACCCTTGGGGAGCGCGTTAGCGAGTTATACCGAACTCAAACCCTTTAGGTGTTGTAAGGAGAGAATCGATCATCAAGAAAACTGCTCAGTTCCTGGAAGCCTAGCTTCCACAAAAACTAAAAAAAAAAGACTCATTTCGGGCATCAGTGGCTGTTGTCTTCTGTTCTGGAGTACCAATTTTTGCTTGGCGCAAGTATTAGTTGCGCCAGTGTAAAAACACTAGAATTTATAACTGGCGCAACTAATAGTTGTGCCACCTTTAAAATCTCAAGTTTTACCTTGGCGCAACTAATAGTTGCGCCAGTGTAAAATTGGTCCCCTGCAACCTGGGCGCATGTATTAGTTGTGCTAGGTCTGGTTAACAGCACCTCAGCCCGAATCTGTGGCCTTCTTCACCTCCCGAGTCCCCCGATCAGTTAGGTTAGTACCTTGTTTAGGCCCTGCCATTTCCGACACTCAATACGCCCCCACCGGTCAAGAGAAGGCAACTTCTTTTTGGCTCATTTCAAGGGATCGGGTCATTTCCCTTGATTTCCGTGCCTTCAATAGATCGAAGGTTCTCCTTCGATTCTTCCAAAGTGCATCGAAACCGTCACCGCGGGTCTTGAATTAAGGTACGAGAGCCACCCGAAAAGGGAATTCTAAGGCCTCATAACCTTTCTTTTTCAAAAAAAATTCATAAATTTCAAAAAATATATATAATCAAAACACAAAAAATATATATATAGTTTGTGGTGCCGGCACAACGGCATCATCTTGCCCTCCGTCGTCCTGTAGGGGAAGAATGAGGAGGATTTTTGGGCCTTATCCAAGGCACCCTTACCCGACCCGCTCCCAAAGAATGTCGTGAGTAGTGGACCCGGCTTACGCCGATCCCGACTCATCCCTGCCACATTCTCCAACCCACTCCCATTCGGGGGAAGCTTTTTCCACCATCCCCCTCACCCAACCCCCCTTTACAGTTACCGGTCCATTTGGCCCCCCCATTTTCCCAACCGATACCCCTTAAAATATCCTAAGTCCTACCCCCCATTCTCCATCTTTTGCCCAAACCATGCCCATGCCAAACCCATTTTCCCAATCCACATCCATGCCCCAATTCCCGTCATCCCCCTATAGACCCAATCCACCCACATTCACATACACCACTTCCACCCTATCCGACCCGCGCAAAATCCCCCATCCATCCGGGTCATGCCCATTTTTACCAGGGCCATGCCCAACTTTCCTCATCCCTCCTCATCATGCCCCCCATCATCCCAAAACATGCCCAATACATCCCCTCATCCACCCCATACCCCCCCACCTACCGTGGCCATGCCCGATTATACCAGGGCCATGCCCAATTTTACCGCCACCTCCATCCCATCTATACCCCATCATCCCTTGAACCCACCATCCACATCCCCTCCTCCGTCCATGACCATGATGGAGGAGATGTTCCAAGCCTACTCCTTAAGGAAGGCTTCTCAAAACAACCCCTCTCCTCCACACCCCATGAACCCATCGCGTACCCTAGCCAATCTCCATGCCTCACTCTCCCATGACCCCCATCAACCCCCTATAATCCACACCACTCAAACCCCCATTACCCACTTACCCCAACGCCCATTGGTCCAAACCCCCTTTTCTCACATATCCCAGGGGCCCATGGCCCAATACCCCACCACCCAAACCTACCCATGGCCCAGACCCATCAAGGCCCATTAGCCCCGACCCATCAAGGGCCCATGGCCAAGGCCCATTAGGCCAAACCCACTAATGGCCCATGGCCTAGACCCATCAAGGCCCATTGGGCCAGGCCCATCAAGGGCCCATGGCCCAGATCCATCAAGGCCCATTGGCCCAAACCCATTAAGGCACGTTGGGCTAGACCCATTAAGGCCCATTGGGCCAGGCCCACCAAGGGCCCATGACCCATACCCATCAAGGCCCATTGGGCCAAACCCCTCAAGGGCCCTTGGCCCATACCTACCCAGGCTCACTGGCCCACACCCACCAAGGACCCGTAACCCAAACCTATCAATGGCCTGTGGCCCAAAATGGCCAAGGGTTCATGGCCCAAACCCAAAACCCACACTCATACCTTCCACAATACCCCCAACATTTAACCCAACCTTCACAGCCAAGTTAAACCCATGCCATACCTCAAACCCAATTCTCCCATGGCCCCACATCCCAAGGCCATCTCCAAACCTTCTCCCATACCCAATGGCCCTATCAGGCCCCACCTCAAAACCAAATTCCCATCACCCAACAAACCTTTCCTCACCCCCAATGGGCTCACCCAACCCCTACTCATATCATTCCCATCCAATCCATGCAACAACAATAGGTTGAGAATCCCGTCCTCACTGCACCCTACATAGATCAGCAGTATGAGGAGGACGAGATCAGAAACAATGGGGCTTATGATGGGGCGTTGACCAGCCTTAACCCCTCTCCCATAATTGCCCATCCCCTAGTGGCCCAGAGTGAAGTCCAACTGACGGCCAAGAAAGCGACCCCTATATCAAAAGAGTCAGAGCAGCTAAAAGAACAGTTGGATAAAATACAAAAGCAGCTGATGAAAATGGGTGGTGCTGAAATTCACGCCACGGACTTCACAGACTTATGTCTGTTCGCTGAGGTCGCCCTGCCCCCCAAATTCAAAATGCCAGCCTTCGACAAATATAATGGCGCTGGCAATCCTATTGCGCACTTGAAGTCCTACTGCGGGGACATGTGCCAATACGGGGAGGACGAAAGACTACTAATAAAAGTCTTTCAAAAGAGTCTGACCGGGCCAGCTTTAAGATGGTTCACATCATTAGAACCGCCTATGATGAAAACATGGAGGGACTTGACGCATCTCTTTCAAGAACAGTATGTCTACAATATAGACATTGAGGCGCGTAAGTCTGACTTGGCCCGTTTGAAGCAGAATCAGAACGAGACCTTCAGCGACTACTTGGGGTAATGGAGAGCATTGGCAGCTTAAGTCAGGAACAAAATACCTAATGATGAACAGATAGAGATGATTTCAAAGAACACTCTACCAGTGATTTCAGACTTTTTGATATATCAACAGCAAACCAGCTTTGCTGATCTAGTGAGGAACACCAACTGATGCGAGGACGCCATCAAGGAGGGCCGTCTGAATAAGAATGTGTCAAGTGGACCCAGTGGGGTTAGAAGATTTTCATAACAGAGGAACGAGAAGAGAACAGGGGGCGGTGTCCAGAACATAGTCAATACCAGGACCAATAATACTACCCCGTTTCAATTTCAGGCTTTCACCAAGACTGTTAGGCTCGAGCGCATTTAAAGAATGGGGAATGGGCAAGGAATGCAAATGACCCCAGAACAGAGGAGAGCCCGCTACGACCGAGTCTTCACACCTCTGAGGTAATCTTTGAGTGTACTTTTGCCCCTGTTAGTAGAAAAGGGATTAGTGGCTATCTGCCAATCGCAGCCTCCTCCTCACCCGATCCCAAAGAACTATGACCCAAATACCCACTGTAATTTTCATCAGGGTCCGGGTCACCCTACTGATCGCTGCTTTCCATTGAAGCATGCCATCCAGGATTTGATCGATGTCGGGAAAATCATCCCCCTTACACCTTCTCAGCATGCTAATATTCACCAAGTGCCACTACCACCGCATCCTACCGGAGGAGCAGGTCCCAAACCCACCATCTGAATGACAAAAGATGAGGAGTTTGAATTTGGCCCATCCGATTATATCAATGATCGGGGGAATTATGTGGCACCATGGCCGAGGAATGATGAAGAAAGGAATGTTGGGGTAATTGAACCTCTAAATTTGTCTGAATATTTCCTCAACCCAACCCCACAATTTGAACCTTTGGATCTCTGGACATACTTTCCGTCCACTACACCCGTCAATTATGTAAATATCAATGCATACCAACCATACACCACAACCCCCATCAATTACCCTATAAACCCCCATGTCCCCCAATCCTGCACCCGCACCCGCCAGTCATCAATGGTATGCGCCCGCCCCATTTCAACTACCCCCATACACCACAACCCCCACCGAGTACCCTTTAAGACACCAGGCCCCCAATCCACCGCCCGCACCCATTAGTTATCAATGGCCTGCGCCCACCCCATCACCCCTAGTTCATTCATTGGCAAACTACACCACCCCAGTCAATTACCTAACGGCCCATCAGACCCCCCATCTACTGCCAGCACCCACTAGCTATCAATGGCCTACTTTTACCTCCTTCCCTCCAATGCCACCACCCTCAAGCTTCACCACCCCCATTTGGCCCAATCTTTCCACCCAACCCGCTGCCACCGACGTGAATCAAGTATTGCCCTCAAGAACCTCAGATGCCATTCTTCCAGCTCTCGGGACCCACATATGATCCTCAGCAGGTCCTTCTAAGCTACGAACAAATAGATATCAATGCCGAAAGCAGCAACAGAGAAGGGGTAGTAGATTTCATTTCTAGATCAGGGAGGATATCAAAGTCGCCAAAAATACCAGCGGCAGCACAGGCCCAACCCGAAGGAAAGAAAGACAGCGCGGTGAACCCCTTCGAGAAAATGAGTCGAGAACATATACTGGAGACTCAGCTGAGAAGAATGCCTGCCCATATCATTGTATGGGATCTGTTGATGACGTCCCTCGTCCATTTCCAAGCATCAATGAAGGCGGTAAAAAATGTGCATGTATCACTCCAAGTTAGCCCAGACGAAGTCGGGCAGATAATTGGTCAAGTGATGGCTCCAAATGCCATTTCATTTTCTGATGCCGATTTACCTGAGGAAGGAGGTAGTCACTCAAAAGCTTTGAATATAACTGTTGAGTCTGGAAATATGATTATCCCCTTGGTGTTAATTGATAATGGGTCTGCATTGAATATATGCCCGTTAAGAACCGCCACCAAGATCGGGGTCGATCTGTGCATGTTAAGGCCCACCAGAACCAGTGCTAGAGGGTTTGACAATACCAGGAGAGAAATAATGGGAGAAGTTGATCTTGAGCTACTAATAGGGCCAATGACCTTTTGCATCTTGTTTTAAGTCATGGATATCAAATCCTCATTTAATCAGTTATTGGGGCGCCCGTGGCTACATGAAGTCAGAGCCATACCTTCCACATTGCACCAGAAACTCAAATTTGCATTTGGGCATAAGATCATCACAATCATCGGAGAGGGGCACAGTGAGAAAGAAAAAGCCGCCAATAGTGTTGAAAAACCCAATATGTTGAATGTACCACACACCGCTGAGGACGTCGACCTCCACAGTTTTGAAAATGAGGTGTCAGCTATACTCCCAGAACCCATTGAGGGCATCATGTCTAAAACGGGAGGCGGTATGGTAGCGGCAGTGGCAATGCTCCAAAAGTGGGGCTATCAAAAAGGAAAGGGTTTGGGACCCAAATTACAAGGCAGAAGAGAGCCAGTTGTAGCTAAGGGACAGAAAGTAAGATTCGGGCTAGGATACAAGCCCACAGAGCAAGAGATCCGAGAGGCCAAAGAGAAAGCCAGGGTGGCCGCAGCTGCAAGAGCTCGAGGAATCAACATAGAAGAGAAACCTTGCCCTAGGCCCCACATCAAGGATTCCTTTGTCAGTGCAAGGGTCGTAAAAATTGATCGAAATGGGGCAACCAATTTGACCCCACACAAACCCGTAGCCCCAGTCCATCCCACCAATCCCCAGATCTCCCTTCCCAGCTTAGAGATAGATTTGGCCACGCTGTCCCTTTTCGAGGAATGACTGTCGGTACCTGAACAAACCCCCCTATGATAAATCACCACAAAACTGAGTTATCGTTTGAGGACATGATCTCAGACGAAATGGGGATCAATATAATGGAGGCTGACTCCAATAAGCCATATCAGTCAGCACCCTCCATCCCAACAGGTAAAGAAGCGGCCCCTCAGGTACGCAACTAGGCATCTTTGCCCCAAACCCTGAAAGAGGGGAGTGGCCTAACATTTGGCACCCATTTTTCAAAAAAAATAACCTATAAAAAGTGAGATAAGCCCTGGCAGGCAATACCTTGTATATACACAAACCCGCCTTGCCAAGGGTCCGTCTCCGAAGAAAACAAATATCTCAAAAACATGGAAAAAATACAAAATCTCAAAAACATACAAAAAACACAAAATCTCAAAAACATTGAAAAAATCTAAAGCCCAAAAATATTGTCATTTAAAATTCCAGAAAATGTCCTACAAAAGGATGCCTTAATCAAAATGCCTGTCCCATGTGAAATCGACCCCTTCCCTGTAGAAATACAAGAAGAGGTAGGGATCACGAGTCTGAACGAAGATGTCCCCTTCGAGGAGCTCTCCGATGAGCTCCTTGATCGATTTGCCGACTTTGAGTATGGCCCTACCCCCATTGTCGAAGAGACCGAAGACATCAATCTAGGAACTAAGGAGGTTCCCAGGATAACCAAAATCGGAACGTCACTGTCTCCTGAGGAAAGAAAAAGTATGATCGACTTCCTTCGGTCATACCAAGACATTTTTTCCTGGTCATACGAGGACATGCCTAGTCTGGATACTGATTTGGTCGAGCATGAGTTGCCCCTCTACCCTGATATGAAGCCAGTCAAGCAGAAGCTGAGACGTCTCCGACCCGAATGGAGGGTGAAAGTCAAAGATGAGGTCATCAAGCAATATGATGCAGGTTCTCATAGTATCCAAATACCCGCAATGGCTAGCCAATATCGTGCCCATACCAAAGAAGGATGGAAAGGTCCGCATGTGCATCAATTTCTGCAACTTAAACAAAGCGAGCCCAAAGGACAATTTCCCATTACCACACATCGACATCTTGGTTGATAACACAGCTAAGCACGGGATGCTTTCTTTTATGGATGGATTCTCAGGATGCAATCAGATCAAAATGGCAGAGGTTGATCGTGAGAAGACAGCATTCATTACCCCCTGGGGAACCTTTTACTATCGAGTCATGCCATTCGGGCTGAAGAATGCCGGTGCAACGTACCAGAGAGCTATGACTACACTATTTCATGACATGATGCACCGAGAGATTGAAGTGTATGTCAACTACATGATAGCCAAGTCACCAGAGCGAAGCGACCATCTGGTAAACCTTCAGAAGTTGTTTGAAAGGCTGAGGAAGTATCGGCTATGACTGAATCCACAGAAGTGCGTATTTGGTGCTATGTTAAGGAAACTTCTAGGGTTCATCGTCAGCAGGAGGGAGATCGAGGTTGACCCAATCAAAGTCAAAGCCATCATTGAAATGCCACCGCCGTCTTTCGAGAAGGAGGTTAGAGGGTTTCTGGGCAGAATAAAGTATATCAGTGGGTTCATTGCACAGCTAACTCCAATCTGTATGCCAATCTTCAAGTTACTAAGGAAGAATTTGCCCGTTGAATGGAATAGCGATTATCAGGTAGCATTTGAAAAAATTGAAAGCTACCTCCTTAATCCACCTGAGCCGGGTAGACCACTCTTGATGTTTCTCTCCACGACAGAAGTTTCGATGGGATGTGTTTTGGGGCAGCACGATAAAATGGGAAGAAGAGAGCAGGCCATTTACTATCTGAGCAAGAAGTTTACTAATTACGATACGCGCTACTCTCATTTGGAGAAAGCATGCCTAGCTCTTGTATGGGCTACTCAAAGGCTCTGCCACTACTTGCTATCTCAAGCAGTTCTACTCTGGGCCTGAATGAACCCTTTGAAATACATGTTCGAGAAGCCAGCTCTCACTAGACGAACCGCACGATGGCAGCTTTTATTATCTGAATTCGACATCACGTACGTCACTCAGAAGTCGATCAAGGGGCAAGCGCTTGCTGATCATCTTGCTGATAATCCTTTACCTAACTATGAGTCGTTAAGAACCGAATTCCCATATGAAGATATCTTGTTCATGACGGAAGACGATACAGAAGAAGTAGAAGAATCATGGGTAATGCACTTTGACGGGGCAGCAAATGTCGAGGGCCAAGGAGTTGGCGCCATCCTAATTTTTCCAAAAGGATCCCATGTACCGGTCTCTATCAATCTCAACTTCCCTTGCACTAACAACATGGCTGAGTACGAAGCTTGTGCCGCTGGTCTGCAAGCGCCTCTTGATCTAAATGTAACTCACCTTCGAGTATTTGGCGATTCACAGTTAATCATATGTCAGACAAATGGTGACTGGAAGACAAAAAATGAGAAACTGATCCCCTATCATGAACACCTCGAAGATCTGATAGCCTGTTTCCAAGATGTGACTTTCTCATAAGTCCCCCGAATAAGGAATCGCTTTGCCGACACATTAGCAACTTTAGCTTCAATGATTAACATCCCCTATGGTGTTGAGATGAAGCTAATCATGATCAAGTAGAGGAATGAGCCGGCCTTCTGCCTCCAGATTGAGGAACCTACAAAGCCTTATGATGAGCCACCTTGGTTCTCAGATATCAAGAATTTCCTCGAGACCCTAACTTTCCCAGAGGGTACATCCAAGACAGACCGAAGAACCATTCAACGTTTAGCGGCAAGTTACGTCATTTGCAGGGAATGCCTCTACAAGCGATCATACAATAACATCTTACTCAGGTGCCTTACTGAAAGTGAAGCGGTCAATATTATGAAAGAAATCCATGAGGGAGTATGCGGAGCCTACGTCTGCGGTCCCATGCTCGCCAAGAAAATTCTTCGGCAAGGATACTTCTAGACCACTATGGAATCAGATTGCTGTAAAAATGTTCAAAAATGCTACAAGTGTCAAGAACACTCTAGTCTAATACACGCCCCTGCCATTGATCTTCACTGCATGACCACTCCTTGGCCATTTGCTACCTGGGGCCTTGACGTTGTCAGAATGATTAATCTGAAAGCATCAAACGGACATCGATTCATCCTCGTCGCCATTAAATACTTCACCAAGTGGGTAGAAGCCGCATCATATGCCAACATCACTGCCAGTCACGTCGAGAAGTTTCTCAAGAACAATATTGTGTGTCGATTTGGAGTACCCAAAGATATCATCATGGACAACAGCATAAACTTTGCAAATAAGCGCATCTGAGACTTCTGCGAGTAATACAAGATCAAGCACCATCGCTCATCCCCTTATCGACCTCAAACTAATGGAGCCGTGGAAGCCACAAACAAGACAGTCATCCGTATCCTTGAGAAAATAGTCATCACTTATCGAGATTGGAGTGAAATGCTCCATTTGCTTTGTGGGCCTACCAAACATCAATCCGTACCACTACAGGGGCGACACCATTCTCCCTTGTGTATGGAACCGAAGTCGTCCTCCCGGTAGAGGTTGAAATACCCTCACTCTGAATCCTCATAGAATCAGGCTTACCCGAAGCATAAAGAGAGAGATCACGCTTTGATCAATTAAACTTATTGGACCAGAAGAGACTCCTAGCCTTGTGTCACACTCAAGTTTACCAGGGGCGAATCGCACACGCTTACAATAAATGTGTTCGCGGTCGAGATCTAAATGTAGGAGACACTGTGCTGAAGAAGATCTTCCCATCCCTCCACGCCGATCTGAGAGGAAAGTTCAAGCCAAACTGGGAAGGACCTTACGTCATTCAAGAAGTGTTGCCGGGATACACCATTCGCCTCACCACCATGGACGGAGATCATCTTCCTGAGCCCATCATCGCTGGATATGTCTGATAGTTCTATTCTTAGTCCATCACAACAAGGTAAGTGTTGGTGAGACAGATACGTGACTTCCTAAGAACCACCCGAAAGAGGCCATCATTCCAAACATAGTAGCCAAAAAGCATCCCTAAAAATGATGATATCCTTTGCTACCCCATTTGAGCCTAGGCCTTTCTTTCAATAAACCCCTTTCCTAAAAAATATATACGTGTACATATACCAAAAAAAAAATAACAAAAGATGAAGTAGAGTTACTATCAAAATCTAAAAAAATTGAAAAAGCAAAACCTCAAGAAGAGATTGCCTAGAATGAAGCAAAAAGAACAAAGAAGAATCACGGGGCATGTACAGTAAAACCTCCAAGGAAGAAAGTATGTTGAGAAAACTAAAGTCGTATCAAGGAAACCCTTTTACCCCAGCATACCTTCAAATCCTAACCTAACCCACGGCCAAGCTACACCTTGAAGGAAGCCCTCTTTGTAGGTTCACAAGTAGTCATAATATCTGTTAAGTCAACACAAGCTGAGTTGTGAGACGACACCAGAACCCCGTCTAGCCGGCTATGACGGAATCGGCGTCTATGTCGTGGCTTTTGAAAAGGAAATGAAAAAAATAAGATAAAAATAATAAAATAAAAATACAAGCTCAAAGCAAGATAGACGTGATGAAAACTTGAAAGGGCGCTACGGGTAAAAACAGCGGGCTTGTGCGGACCAGGTGAAAACCTAAAAGGGCACTTGGGGTAAGAGAGCTAAACCCATGGACATGGTGAAAACCCGAAAAGGCGCCACGGGTAAAAAAGGAGATAAATAAAAATAAAGAAAATTTGAAAAAGAAAAGAGAGGAAGAGTTTGGACTATTTGAGAAAATTGATGTTTGAGAAGCCTCCTTGGTTACTCCCCCTGACCCACTTTCGGGGGCCGCTCATGCTAGTTCAAATCGGGTCCCGTCCAGCATTGTCTTTGCGAAACCCGCACCGTCAAACGTATGACCTGAGGCAAGGAGAAGGGTTTGACTCAATCTAAAAGGATCAATATTCTGGCCTTGGTAAAATCCGGAAACCCACTCAGGTCCGGCTCCAAAGAAAGGGTTCGACCATGCTCAAAACTGAACCTAGGGTTTCCCAAAGTATCACCCAATGATTAAGGCACCAAAAAAATAAAATAAATAAAAATAAAAACTAAAAATAGATCTATATAGATGTATATAATTGCCTTTTACATCACTTACACCACATCCCAAAAAATAGTCGGTGTGATGACTAACGTGTTTTCCTTTTTACAAGTATAAAGAAAAAACACCAAAAACATAAAGAAAATATGTATACCAAAAATATGTGTATCTGTAAAGGGGTTTTCTACACCCCTTTTCTGTGTATCTGATATGTGCAAAAAAAGTTCTGTGTCCAAGAAGGAGATAACGACCCAGCTCGTGCTTCAAAGCGCTAATCTCAGCATAAAGGTCATCCTCTCGAACTTTCCTCTCAGTCAGCCAATGACCATGCAGGCTCTTGAACCTCTTTTGAGAAGAGTCGGCGGCTCCAAAAGCGACGCTCAGTGATCCCTTCAAATGGAGAACCTCGCTCTTCGTTGTGTCTGCTCTAACCCTCTCGCATGCCAAAAGTTCTTGCAGGACCCTCTTCTCATCCACCAATAGCTTGATACGGGCTCGGAGTGTCGTCTCTTTCTTTGGCCAGGGGCCTCAGTATCAATGATCCCTAACAAATTTGGGCCATCAACAGCAGGCTGCTCAGTCAACAACCAGGCCTCGTACTCAGGAGAAGTTCTAACCGTGTCTCCCTGCTCAAAATCACACATCAGTGTCGACTAATGCGTCTCCCAAAGAGCAGCAATCCGATCTATGTCCCAAGAGGATCCCCTAGAAAAGATCAAATCACATAAAGGGGGTCTGGCCTCACAAGGCACCTACTGAGGGCAACCAAACTGACGCAACACTCGGAATGGGAAGTAAAAGGTGCTACCCGTCAATCCAAGGAGGGTGATGCCCTCGTGATCTCTACTATGAATTATCGGGAAGGTCCGGTCCAGCCAAGGGAGCCTCCATGTCAGCTAAGCATCGATCAACCAAAGTTTCAGAGCTGACATGTTGCCCTGGGGGAGCAGGTGGTATCGACCCAGAAAACATTAGGCCACCTCGCCTCGGGCAATGGAAAAGAGGGGCACGGGCCCCAAAATAGCAAAATGCTCACCCAACCAGACCTGAAGCAACAAAGGGCATCCCCGAAGGCCCTCCACCTTACCCAAAGCAAAGGAATCAAGGCATCGATACAGCTCGGCAAGCACTAAATGCATCATGGATTGGCCCGCCTCCAACTCCGCCAAAATATCACAAACTGCCAATGAGAAGCTCTCCCCCTGGTGAAGAAAAGGATTTCAGAGATGAGTCCGAGTGCTAGGGCTTTCACGTTAAAAACATTCCTAATCGACAATTTTCGGAGGCTTTTGTCACCGAAAAGTTCTTTAAGGAATTTTAGCGAACACCTTGTGGGCCCCCCCAATGAGACTTTTCTCATACTTGGATTTCTTCAAACCGAGAGTAAGGTGAATGGATTTGGAATAACCTGGCCGCGGCATGACTCTTGCAAGGCCCCTGTGAAGCTTCAGGCCAGATAGATTAGATAGCTCCTCAAGGGTTGGGGTTAGCTCCCGCTTCCCAAAATGAAATATGTGGAGATTCACATCCCAAAATGAAGCAGCGGCATGAAGAAGTTCCCACCGAAGGGGGAACTCTAGGAAGGAAGGAAGGCGAGATAGCCCAAGGCGCTCCAAGTCGGCGAGCTCACTCTCATTCAAGCTCCCAAACCAGGCCATTAAAAATTTGGGCCCCAAACCCAACAAGGGGGGCAAATTAACTCCGGGCCCTCCGCGTAAGGGAGGGCTAGAAAGCGGGTCCATGAACGTACAAGGGTCTTTTTGGGGAGATAAGAATCGATGTATGATGATGGACCCCCCGCCTTGAAAAAGTAAGGGCAAAAAGAACCAGTCAAAGAGACCAAGTCAAAACAAAAAGAGCTAACTTTTGGGCTGACTCGGGTATATAAGGACCCATTGCCCCCCAGGTTAAACCTGGCTCAACTAATAGTTGCGCCAGTGCATTTCGGCCCTCTGTCTTGCCTGCGCAACTATTAGTTACGCCAAAACAAATTAGCCAAGAGTTAAACCTGGCGCAACTAATAGTTGTGCCACACTCCAAGCTCCCCCTCTTCAGCCATTTTGGGACCTAACTTGGGGGACTTACACCCCTTTTGTTTGTTTGCTTCACACACCCTGTTCATTTAACAACTAATCGTTTGTTCTGTTCGTTTATATATATATGCAAGACAGATCCTACATCAAGGCATGCAACCCAAGGGGCTCACTTTCCAAAGGCATTCTGGGCCAACACATCCTGCAGAGAAATAGATTTGATACCAAGCAATCGGGGCATAAAATCAAAGCGAGACTATCTTAAGTGAGAGAGACCAAGTAAGCAATACCTTAATCAAAAGAAATGTCCAAGTTGAAAGTAAACAAAGGTTGAAAAGTTATCACCTGCTCAGGGACCATCAAGTCAAGCTGGGACCTTAGGCCCATTTCCAAGTGCTTTAGGCCCACGTCATGGTGTCGGGCCTAATGCCAGTTGCTAAGGAGGGGATAGGTGAGCACCTCCGAGAAAAGGAGCGGGCACCCAGGGCGAAAGTGGTGATATCCCCATACCTGAAAGAGGGGCATGGCACAAGAGCGGGTCAGTAGCATATATGGATTAGTCACAAAAAAAAAATGATAGTGATGGCAAAAGCAAAGGAAAGAGGAATTACCTCCAGGGCGGCCCAAAATCCCACGACAAACTTTGAATCCCTGGTTGTAACTCGAGATAAGTTGTACATCAACCAGGCATATCCTGCCCCTCCCCAGTCATACCTAGGGACGTCGCCCCAATTATCCATCACGCTCAACAAGGCTAAACTGACTCGTCCCCCACTAGCATTTGTGAAAAGAGTCTGGCCTGGTAGGAGTAGGAGGCTAATGCGAGCTAAGACAATCGCCCGCTCTGGCGTGATGTAGAGCACCCTATCTGGCTGACCCAAGTCCACCAACTCATCAGCAAAAAAAAGGGAGGTCAGCCAAGACATCTTGACCTCTGTGCCATGGGTCTGCCCGCTAGGAGGATAGGCCCCAATTAGTCGAGTAATGTCCTCACGGCTCAGTACCGCCAAAGTGGATATCGGGACCCCCCTATCCTAATGCCAGTGGTCATGGCCTAGTCAACGGGTGTCAATGTCATCTCGGCGTACGGCATATGGAACGTCATGGTCTCAGGACGAAACCTCTCGATCATGGCCTTCAGATAGGCGGCATCGGCCCTCATGGCAGGGCAGGACAGGAACTCCCCAAAACCCACCTGCTCCAATAGGACCTTCACTACTGGGGGAACATAAAGGTAGAACTCATAAAAATCGAGCCACCCCCCCGTGAAACACAATGTTGGGCAGGTCCTGCACCCAAAGAAAATGCACATCAGATCAAAGAAGCAAAAAAGGAGAGAGTGCATAATGGAAATAAATTGAACCTTTCGCTTACCTTGCCCACTATCCTAAAGTTCGAGATATGGGTGTGCTGTTGATGGAGGAGGCCGACCCGGGCGGCCTCACCCTGCATCTCGAGCCATGGGCCCGCTCTCCGTTCCATCTAGACAAACTCCTCCCCCCGCGGGCCACGAATGATCTCGGGTCCCTCCTCGGGGCCCTCCTCGGGAATGTGCTCATCACCGCCTGACATACTGGGGCAACAAGGCAATCAAATCAGGTCAGGTCAATGGAAAAAAAACTGTGATTATACTATGCGTCAAGGAGAGGTAAGAATGCTCACCATTTTCCCGTTTATTTTTAGAAATAAAGATACACATACAACAAAAAAAAACTTTCTAAAAAAAAAATCATCATCAAAAATCAAAATCAAAATGCAGAAAAATCTCTTCCCTCCTCTAAAAAAAGGAAGGGGGGGGGGAGAGTGGTCAATAAAAATAAAACAAATTTCCCTTTTCCATGTTTAAAAATAATAAAGCGAGTCAAAGTAAAATAGATCATTGATGTCGTTTCCTTAAAAATATAAAAAAGGGGGGACCTTCTCTAATGCTCTACAAAAAAACAGTACAAAAAAAACCTTATTCTTCAAAAAAAATTAATTAATTAAAAAACCAACAAAAAAAAACTCTTCTTTTATGTTTTAAATATATATATATATGCAAAAAAAAAGAGAGAGAGAGAAAAACAAAATAACAAAAAAAAAAAAAAAAAAAACAACAACAAAAAAATAAAAGTTCTTATACTTCAAAAAATCAAAACCAAAAAAATCCTTCTACTTTACAAGAAAAAAAGAAAAAACAAAAAAAAACAAAAAAACAAAAAACAAAAACAAAGAAACAAAACAACAACAAAAAGTCCTTATGCTTCAAAAAAAAAAACAACAAAAAAAATCAATCAAAATCCCAAAAAAAAAAAACCTCTTTTATGTTTACAAAAAGGAAAGGAGAGAAGAAAAACAAACGAAGAGTCCTTTCTTTATGTTCCAAAAAAAATCCTTCTTTCAAAAAACAAAGAGTCCTTCCTTATGCCCATAAAATAAAGAAAACCAACAAAAAAATGCATTCATTCCTTAACAAAAACAAACAAAAACAAAAAAATATAATAACAAACAAAACTTATAGGCACCAATAAATCCATTAAATAACAAAAAAAATAGGGCATTGATCATAAGAAATCATCCACACACCATTAATAAATACATCCGCAACCAAAAATAAACCATTATGCAAATAATACAAGATCATGATCATATTTGCAAGAAAAAGTGAGAAAAACCAAGAAAATAAAAGAGTTTTAATTGTTACCTTTTGAAAGAAAGGGGTCTTTGATCTAGCGTGAGCCCGTGATTGATCCACAAGCAAAAGCAATGGCAATGGGGCACGCGTAGAGGCAATGTAAAGGAACCCTTGGAGGAGGGCGGTTTTCGGTTTCAAAGAGAAAGAGAGGGGGAAAAAATTCAAAATAATGCCCCAAAGCCCCGAGTTCGGGCTGTTTAAACCCCCCCTAGCCAATCCTGGCGCAACTAATAGTTGCACCAGGCAAATATTTACCCTCCTTTTGCTTGGTGCAACTATTAGTTGTGTCAGGCTATTTTAAGGCCCATAGTGGCCTGGCACAACTGTTGGGTGATTCCAGTGTGTTGATTTATGGTGTGAACATCAAGAGAAAATAGAGATGGGTTCAGCACAGCTGGGAAATCCTATACCTGCAAGATACAGGGTCCTTTGTAGCAAGTTTTAAAAGTAAGTAAGGGGAAGTCCACAGAGAGGTGGTTTGGAATTGAGTAAATCTCCAGATCTGTAAGAGATCTGGCACCCTAACTAATGTTGATCTAGCTAAAAGACAGGGGAGAGATTAGATTGGAGTTTCACTTAATCTAAACTACAATAAAAATGCAGATTGTCTTAGATCGAATCTGGAGCCTCAGGTCTTGCAGATGGAGGGTTTAAAAACTCAGAAAATGGAGAAGAACAGCTTGGAAATTGTTTTCACTGCAGTCAGGTTGAGCTAAGCATATTACAGGGGTTCAAAAGCACACAAGTCCCTCAGCTGGCCACAAGCACAGTAGCAGAGTATAAATTCCACTCCAAATCACAGGATCCACCTGGTATTAAGGCTATGATCTGTCCACTTTAATGGTCACAGACCATCCTATAGACTTTATCAAATCCATGGATTGCAGCAGGTGAATCCAATTGAGGCTTAAGCTTAGATTTACCTTAAGGTTATGATCTGTCCACTTTAATGATCACAGACCATCCTAGAGATCTCCTACAAAGCCAGAGCCTCAATTTGAATAATTAAAACCACTATAGATGCTGTAATTTCCAGGTCACAGACACAAGAAATTACAGGGATATCAGATCCAGGGAATTCAGATGATATCCAAGAGGTCTACCAGTTAAGTGGGTGAGCTGATCAAGCAACTCCTCTACACAAATCCGATCGAGCACCAAAAGGAATCAAAAGAGCTTTAGATCTAATTAAAACATTGAAAACAATATTTACATTGCAAACAAGGTCACTCTTACAATGGAATGCTCTCAGATCTGTAGTCTGTGCAGCAATTAACCCCAGCAACACTCTTAACCTTACCCAATCACAGATCTAACTCACTCCTTGCTGATCCTAGGGAATTAGCCAACCATGGTTGGGCTAAAGTAAGGAAAATAGAATCTCACTACAAGCCCTAATCTCCAGGAAATTGTTCAGAATTTCAATCCTCCCCAATGGTGATTGGGGATCTCTATATATATAGCTTTCTCCTCTATTTTTCCTGCTAAAAATCCCTTCTAGAAGGTCATCAGAGTTTATTAGAGTTCTGTTAAAGCACGTGGGTCGGTTAGGGCTTTCTAGGGCATCTTCTAGAACCTCACGCCGATCACCAAAGTGCCTCGGGTTGCGTGTAATAGGTCATTGAATCACCACGTGTGCACAGCTAAATTTCTGAGAAGTTCTGCACACGATTTCGATAGGTTCAAGGAGCTTTTGACAGGTTGACATAGAGCTTTTTGGTCCTTTCGCTAGGTTCTCAGAATTGTTCGATAGGTTCCGATAGGATGAGCCTTCACTTAGAGTTCCAGCCTTCTCAGTCTTTGGTTTGGAGTATTCGACAGGTTGAAAGGACTCTTCGACAGGTTGGAGAACCATTTCGATAGGTTCGTTTTTGCATGCTATCCCTTCGATAGGATTGCTCTTACTCCTATCGAAAGACTCAATCACCATTTGATAGGTTCTGTTCCAGCACTTTCATCTCGATAGGTTCAAGAACCATTCGATAGGTTCCTTTGATGCTTCAGGTAGGCTTTCGATAGGATGGTTTCTTCATTCCTTTCAGCTGCTCGATAGGTTCTTGGATCCTATCAAACTGCTCTATCTGCACGAATTCATCCTTCTTCTGCCTTCCGATCCTATCAAAAACTTCTTCAACTGCACGAATTCTTCCTTTCTTTGCTTTCAGCTCCTATCGAACTCTTCAGGTGATCCATCGATAGGACGTTTTCAACCTATTCTCACTTTCTTCACCTTGTTCTGCTGTAGCCACGCGCTCTAAGGGTTTAATGATGTGCTACCCTTGGGTGTGCTATTGCTGAGTTCGTCCTGTGCTGAGAGATGGCTCCTTGTTGGGCATTCTTGAGTGCTTTTCTTCATTAGTATCCTCTTTTATTGTTGTCTACAAAATGCACTTGACAAGGACTTATTAGTGTGCTCACAGGTCTATCAATGGTTAAGTTGTAGGGTGAAAAGTGGCATTTTTCACCACTTAACAGCAACTAATAGTTGCGCCAGGCACTTAGGCCGGGTTCTGGGCCTGGTACGGGCCAAATGGGAAAACCGGTTACCCCACCTTTTGTTGTTTGATCTGTCACTCCCGGTAGATGCACGCGCTCCCAGGGCGGCATTTCGGTCATCCTTCGACTTGCCAAGGAAGCCGTGTTAAAATAAAGACGGACCGAGGTTGATAAGCACCCGGTCCTACACAGAAATTAAAAATCCCCATAGAGAAGCCAGAAGTATTCACAAAAAATTCTTCACATAATAGCCTGAAAATTCTAAAAAATTCACATAGAATAATAGCTTGAAAATTCTAAAAAATTCACATAAAATAATAGCTTGAAAAATCCAAAAAATTCACATAAAATTATAGCTTCAAAATTTCAAAAAATCACATAAAATGGCAGTTTGAAAAATTCAAAAAAAATTGCATAAAATGATGAAAAAATCAAAAACGGATTTGCAATCCCCATAGTAACGCACATGCGTGTCCCGATACGATAAAATGTCGATATTTCATCAGAAACACCACTGTGCTATAATAACATCCTAAGTCTAAGGCACGCCCTAGACTCTGGATCCTACTTCAAGGAAGGAGCAACGCTGTCAATCCCGGTCAAACAGTCAATGTTTCGATTGAGTCGGCTCCACTGCTAAATCTTCGCGATGAGCACTCTGTTTATATGAACTTAAGTATCTTAAAGCTTCAAATTCTCCATTGGAAAAGGTCAATCATTGGTTGAAACCAACTTGTTAAGAATGAGATTACATATCAATTAAACTATGTGCAACCATGCATTCAGAAGGGTTCATTTCCCTTTTATTTTCTGTAAGCTTAAAACCTGTATGGGCAGCGGTATCCCTATAAAGTGTATGCCATGCGTCTGGGTATCCGTATGGTGGTCATTTGTCCTCGTAAATTGTACCCGAGCGGGTTCGGATCGGGGCTTCCATCGCCTTTGTTGCTTATTGCCCCTGATGGGTGCATGATTATGCATAGTTAATTGATGTTTATGATCATTATCGGCAGAAGCCAAGATTGGATGCCTCTTTCTAGGAGGTGCCCAATGTTTGGCTGGATCTGTTAAAGGAAGTCAAAACTGGATACCCTAGGTCATATGGATCTGAGGCATGCTTTCAAAAAAATGGCACGCACTCTCAAAAAATGTTATGACATCTATTCACTTCACTCGAGCAATCATGCTAAATAAGCTTCAGGGTCAATGGGTTCGCCCAAAGATCTCGAACCCTGCTGTCAGCAGGGGCACCCACGAATAATCCAATGAGGTCATCAAATACCTTGTAGGATTGGACACAAACTGTGGAGCCTTACGTATGTTTACTTCGCGCCTATCTTTGAATGTGGGTTGATCACCCCTCTAACTTACGAAACTATTGTATTCAGAATAAATCTCGAACATCAATCACCTTCAAATCAACTCGAGAAGCAGACGTTTTTCCCGACTAACGGGCTTTCGCAACTCGAGAGGTGAACATTTTTCCCAGCTATTGGGCTTTCACAACTCATTCCACCTCGATTATGCCCAATAATGTTACTAAGCGCTTGGGAACCGATTACCTCGAGAAACGAATGATTAGCCTGGCACCCCAGGGCTTTCATTTTCTCACTGTGTTACTCACCCAATGTTTAAAGTTTGTTCTGAATACAGCGGACCCGTCAGTAATGCCTTGGGCCTCTTCAGGTGTCTCTTTTCTTTGGCATACGATCATTAGTGATCGGATACCAAAGAGGGGCATCTGTGGACACCCAAATTTGGCCCAAGGCCCGATCGAAACGCATCTCGAGAGAGGCACATTTTTTAGCTTTTTATGGTATGTATGGAACCCTTAGAAAACACTCCAAACCCTTAGGAATCACCCTAGATCCCTTAGGAACCTACCCCGAACCTTCAGAAACTAATCTCGACCCTTAGAACCCATTTTGAATCCTAAACCTAACCTTACCATGCTATGGATAAAGAGTGGTACACCAGAACTAGTTACGGCCCTCCACTATGATTGAATCTCATACCATTAAAGATATGGGAGTTCGAACCCGGAGGGCAAGGAGGTAATTTCAAGTGTCCCCCTAGGGATTTGGCGCGACTATTAGTCGCGCCAGGCTATTTCTCCCCAGAAATGGCCTGGCGTGACTAATAGTTGCGCCAATTATAACTTTGCCTGGCGCAACTATTAGTTGCGCCAGGCCAATTCCCCCAGACTTTAAGCCTGGTGCAACTAATAGTTGTGCCAAGTTTAAAGGTGGCCCCACCTCATGAGCTAACTTCCGGCATTACTGCGCTATTTTCTTGCCCCAAATTTCATGTTTGGGGTTTGACTTATTGACCACCTGACCTTTGGGGTGTGTTTTGCTAGTTCTGTTGCACCCTTTTGAAGTCTATTTGCACCCCTTTAAGTGGCTTTAAGCCTCACCCCATCATCCACCATTGGAGGACCTTCTCACATATTTCAAGGCTCCAAAAACCCTAGGAATCCTTAGATGTGAGATTACCTAATTGCCAAACTCATTTAGCTCTTAAGTGGCCACTTAACCCACCCTTTTCTTATAAATAGAGCCCCCACCCCTTGGTTTAGGGGTTGAGAATTTTGCTTAAGAGAGAAAGAGCTCCAAGTGAGAAGTTCTTCCTCCCTTTGGTGCACTATTTTCACCTAAAATCCATAATTCAAAAACCCTTCCCAAGCTTGCTCTTACACCCAAAACCCTTAGCCTAGGTGTGTGATCCCCTAGACTCTCTTCTCCATCTCTTAGCTAGTAGGCCTTAGTGGTTAGAACTCCTTTTTCCACCATTCAAGCCTTCAAAAGCTCATCAAAAGCAAGCTATGCAAGGCTCCTCTACGGTGCTACAAGGGCCCGAGGGCTCCGGCTCTCCCCTTTCTTCTCCTATCTCTTTGTGGCATTCCCTACCCTTTTATTTGTGTCGTTACACAGCCGAATTTTTGGTAGGAAAGAAGGGGCACAAATAGGATTGGAGGCCCATTTGGGCAAGAGGGAACCATTTCCTTTTCTTTTACATCATTTTATTTTTGGCCATAAGTAGAGACCGCGTTAAGCGGGTTGATCGGGTGCCTAACACCTTCTCGATCGATAACCGCAGCCCCTACCCAAGAGCCTTTGGTGTGGACCGGATTCAGAGTCATATTTTTAGCACTTTAGTGCTCATAAAATGAACTAGGTTTCCCGGGACACTAAAAGCTCCGGGTGGCGACTCTATATTTTTTGTTAGAGTGCGCATCGTCGCGACGGGATCGTCTCGATTCCCACGGTTGCACAGGACCTCAGATTTGGTCGGTGGGGGTTGATGTTTTGCCCATAAAATCTTGTCCTCTGTTGCGACGATAGTTGGACATTCTCTCTTTTCATCATCTATGTAGCTAGCTGCCCAATTTGAACCTCCAGCTTCGTGATGGATTAGGTATGGGAATGTAGTGTTTGAGAGAATTGAGCAAGCTGGGATAGATTTTTGAAATGGTGATGTGATTGTTGTTGCAAATCTGTAAGGATCTGAACAATAGTGGCATCAGATCCACTGCTCAGTTATGGCCTATACTGCTACTGATCAGTATGCTGTTGTGGTCTCATGGGTGGAGGGTATGGTTGTTGAAAATTCTGGTTAGGAGGATATCGTGGCTACACAATAGATGGTCCTTGTTGTGCTCCACTCATGACTCATAGTTAAAACCAGGATGGTTTCTCCATTGCAGGTTGTATGTATTCCCGTAATCACTCCTTTAGAATGTAAAGTCATGTTCCTTTCCTATCATATCAAGATACAATGAGGCTGTTCGACATTCAGTTGGGGCATGGGTTAGGCTTTGGTAAATCGAACAAGCTGCAACAGGTCTCTCCACAGCATTAAGGTTGGGCGTCATCAATGATGCTAGTTTTTGTTCCAAGACTGCCACTTTAGCGTTGATGTCTCTCTCCATCTTTACTTTGTCAAGATTGACATTGTAAATATCACCCCTAGCAAGAGGAGTGTGGCGAGTTACATCCGGGTCAAGTTTTTGTAGGGCCTGTTTCTGCAAAGAATTATTGGCCAGCCTTTCAAAAAGGTCCCAGGATTTTCTTCCATTTTGGGGCATGAAGGTCCCTCCACTCACAACATCTACCATTTGATGATTCCCCTGAATTAAACCTTGATAGAAATTCTGGCTATTGACCAATTCGACACTTCATGATGAGGGCATTTTCGTAAGAGATCTTGCATTCGTTCCCAACTCTTGTGAAACAGTTCTCCAGGCTGTTGCCGAAAGGTTTGAATCGCTTGGCGAATTTGGTTAGTCTTACCAATTGGGAAATACTTGATTGGAAATCTGGCCTGAAGTCTATCCCATGAAGAAATACTCCCAGCGGGTAAATAAATAAGCCACGCTTTCTCTCGATCCTTTAAAGAAAAGGGAAATAACCTTTGTTTCACAACCTCATCATCTAGTGCTGTCATTTTCAATGTGGTACAGAGTTCTATAAAATCCCTAAGATGTTGATAGAATCTTCGTGATCAAGCCCGTGAAAATTCGAAAGAGCTTGTAGCAAGGTGTGCTTGATCTCGAAGTGTTGACTATTTGCAACCTTGGGTAAAGTAATACATGAGGGCGCGGTCAATGCAACTGGAGTGTAGTGCTCTTGAATGGGGCGATCTTGCGCCATTGTGATAGATTTTCTTTTCAGAAGTACGATTGAAGGCCAAATTTGGTAAGAGAATTCATTCAATTTTCAAATTATGATCGTGCTTTTTATAAGTATTAAAATTATGTTAAATTCAAGTCTCAACTTATTACAAGCGCACAATGGAAATTATAGTACTAGCATAGGATCGTTCCCACGAGGAAGTTTGTTTATCTATTTATCTTTTATTTATATCTTCTATTTAAATCCTTATTTAAAAAACTTCAATTTATCTTTAAGATCTAATCTACTAAAAAAATATGAATAAAAGAATGGTTTCTCAATCTAAAGTGCATAAAATAAATCTTAAATCCTCGTTCTGATTGAGGTCATCAATCTCAATCTTCAGCTATCAGATATTTATGAATTTAAACAGTACCATTACACCATCTCTCTAATCTCCTAGCATTGGTCGTCAAGCAAGTCTAAGATCCTATCAATACAGATTTAATCTAATCAACAATTTCCTAAAATCTTGGCTTCAATCAAACCTTAGAAAACTGAAGATAGAAAAGTAAAAACCGTTACACTAATCTACAAATTCTAACCTGAGTAGTCAATTTAAATCAAAACTTAGAGATGTTTACAAAGCAGGAAATAAAAGAAAATAAAATCTAACTAGAAAGCAAAGTAAAATATATCCTTCATCCCTCAGTCGTAGTCGTCAATTGCTCCTGAGAAACTACAAATATCTATACTGATCTCCAGCACTCAATTGCAGTCATCAATTGCTCTTAAGAAACCTCTTATATCTAATCTACTCAAACTATTTTACACTACTGATCGAAAGGAAATCCAACCTTAGGCATCAATTGATGTTAAAATTCTTTGATGCTTATTCTTATACCAAGCCCTCTTATTTATAGATCATAAGGGGTCAGTTTACAAAGACTTCTAATTCTAATAAAAGAAACTACTAAAGATAAAAGTATCCTAATATAACTCTAATTCTTAATTTTATTCTTTTCCTTGCTTTCTTAGTTGATGTGCTTCTAGAAGGTTCTTTAATCTTCAGTAACAGAGTCCTTCAGAGTATATCTTCATCAATCTTCTCAGATCCATGATTCACCAAACTTCTAATTTCATAGATCTTCTAATTCTGTTTATGGCGGTGATAGCTCTCACTCACGTGATCAGCAACAACAGATATAGCAACAGGAAAGCTTTACACAATCGTAAATTACGATTGTCTCTTCTTTTTCTAGAAAATCGTAAATCATGATTTTCTCTTCTTTCATGGCTTCCATACTGGACTTAGTCTTTGGACGATCTTTTATTACAAATGATCGCATTTCTCTTCTGTATCGTCTTTACTCTTTCGTCGCTTCTGAGGAATCGTCTTTTTAAATAATCATAAAATTATGGTTTCTTATTTCTTTCTTTCTTCTTTTTACTTCAGCAGTAGTGCAAAATCGTTAAATATAATTTCTCAGCTTTCTTGTATTAGCGAATCGTCTTTACACGCTCAATTGTCATTCTTATTACTATTTGAGTTCACTTTGGTAAATATTAACACTTAGGCTCTCTTTTACTGTTTATCTTTAGTATCTGCACATCAGTAACTTATTAGTAGCAAACTAAAGCCTAGCATCAGTAACTTATTAGTGCAAAGTAAGGATAAATTTAAATATTTTATCCTTAGCTTTCCATCATCGTAATTATCCTCTATCAGAACTCAATAATTTCAATTCAGTATAGCGTGGAGTGTGTGCATATTAGTGAAAAGTTTATTCATCATAGATTTTTCTAAACTACAATTTTTAGAAAATATTTTCATTCAAACTCACTTATTGGCGTACTCTCAAAAATAATCAAACTTTTGGGTTCTCACAATATTGTATATATATATATATATATATATATGCAAATTTCATCAGACAATTAACTAAGAAGATAAATCTCATGGAAAGGATAATCAGTTTTGTTTATATAACTTCTTCATTTATTCATAGTATCTATTTTATATATCTCTACTAGACTCATATTCTTGCAAATCGTAAATAACAAAGGTCTTTCCTTCGGCCTATAATGGGGCTTTGGATTTTCAAAAGGTTTCAAAGAAAAAGGTAAAGAGGATTCAAAATTATTTCTGAGAATTTAGCTCTTCCTTCTCTTCTTCTATATTTTTTTTCCAGTAAGTATCCTTATTTTGGATAACTTCTTCCCATTTCTTTTCTAGTATAAATCCCATTTTTCTTTTCAGGTTGGAAGCTTTTTGCTTCTCTTTTTTTTTCATGGAATCATCTTTTTACAATTTCTTCTATTTCTTTTCTTTTCCTATATTTTCATACGATTATATTTCTTCTTACTTGTACCTTTTCAGGAGATCATTTATCTGTTAAGCATATATTCCTTTCACTCCCTCTTCTTCCCTTCTTTTACATTCTAAACTCTTAGAAATTGTAAGGGTCAAAGGTAGAAAGTTTTGGGTAGTACATATGGTTAAAAGTTTATAAAATTTTTAGTCCAAAAAAATTTAGTTTTTTTCTGCTTCTAATAGGGGTTCAAAGGGTAAAATATTATGGGATTTTTAGCTTTTTGTCTCTGATTTAAAAAAAGATGGCCATTGGTCATTTTCACGATTTACTAATATGGATGTCTTATTGCTTTGATATATTTAATAGACAATTTCTAAATAAATAAATCATCATATTTACAGAATATCTTGATTCTAAGTTCAGCATTATGAGAATTTAAATAGTAGAGAAGTTCAAAGAAAATTTAGCATGAATAAAAGAGGAAATAGGCTTTATAGCTCACTGGTTATATAATTTTAAAACTATAATCTAAAATATTTACAGTTCAGATCTGTAGACACCCAAATTTGCCCCAAGGCCCAATCGAAACACCTTTTGAGAGAAGCGCATTTTCGAGCTTTTGATGACGTGTATGGAATCATTAGGAATCACCCTAGATCCCCTAGGAACCTACCCCGAACCTTTAGAAACCGACCCCGACCCTTAGAACCTTTTCTTAACCCTAACCTAACCTTCCCAGGTAATAAGGAGGAGGGGTGCACCGAAACTGGCTACGACCCTCTACAGCGACCAACTCTTATACCATTGAAGAGTAGAGGTCGTTAGCTTTCCAACGGTCCAAGAATCACCCCAATCAGAGGTATATATCGACAGATGTGGTAATCTGAACCCAGAGGGCAGGAAGGTAATTTCGAGGTGGCCCCCCCTAGGGATTTGGCGCGACTAATAGTCACGCCAGGCTATTTCTCCCCAGAAATGGCCTGGCGCAACTAATAGTTGTGCCAGGTATAAATTTTTCCTGGCGCAACTATTAGTTGCACCAGGCCAATCCTCCCTAATTTTAAGCCTGGCGCAACTAATAGTTGCGCCAAGTTTAAAAGGTGGCCCCCATTAGTTACGCCAGGCATATGAACAGTAACCAAATTCGTGTTTGGGGTTTGACTTATTGACCACCTCAACCTTTGGGGTATGTTTTGATAGTTCTGTTACACCAATTCCTTACCTATTTGCAACCCTCCAAGTGGCCTAAAGCCTCACCCCATCATCCACCATTAGAACTACCTTCACACCTTTCCAAGCTCTTAAAATCCTAGGAAACCTTAGATTTGAGATTACCTAATTGCTAAACTCCAATTAGCATCTAAGTAGCCTCCTAATCCACTCCTTTCCTATAATAGAGCCCCCTACCCCTTGGTTTAGGGGTTGAGAAATTTGCTTAAGAGAGAAAGAGCTCAAAGTGAGAAGTTCTTCCTCCCTTTTGTGCATTATTTTCATCCAAATTCCAAAATTCTAAAACCTCTTCCCAAGCTTGTTCTTACATCCAAAACCCATAGCCTAGGTGTGTGTGATCCCCTAGCCTCCCTTCCCTACCTCTTAGGTTTAAGTCCTAGGAGTTAGAACCCCATTTTTCACCATACAAGGCCTTCAAGAGCTCATCAAAGCAAGTCACGCAAGGCTCCTCTGCGGTGCTACAAGGGCCCGAGGGCTCCCGCTCTCCCCTTTCTTCTCCTATCTCTTCCTAGCTCCCTCCATCCTTCCATTTGTGTCGTTACGCCGCCGATTTTTCGGTAGGAATGAAGGGGCACAAATAGGATTCCAAGCCCTTTTGGGCAAGAGGAAGCTACTTTCTTGGCTTTTACACCATTTTATTTTTAGCCATAAGTAGAGACCGCGTCAAGCGGGTTGATCGGTGCCTAACACCTTCCCGATCGATAACCGAAGCCCCTATCCAAGAGCCTTTGGTGTGGACCAAATTCAGAGTCATATTTTTAGCACTTAGGTGCTCATAAAAATGAACTAGGTATCTCGGGACACCGAAAGCTCCGGGTGGTGACTCTATATGTTTTTTATTGTTACAGAGCGCTTCGTCGCGATGGGGATCGCATCGATCCCACGGTTGCACAGATGACAACTCTGCTGGGGAGGAGGTAGTAGAGCTTCCCCTTGAACTAGGCCTTTTTTTATTTTATTTTTCTAACATTTTATTGCTATTTTTTTATTATTTTTGCTATTTTTTTATCACTCACCCCTCCGATTATGTCATTTTACTCACCCCTACGATTCCGCTTTAAATTTCAGCAATCTTTGCCTTGTCACTTGACTGGCACCTTTTTTCACTCACCCCTACGATTCCGCTTTAAATTTCAGCAATTTTTGCCTAGTCACTTGACTGACACTTTTCTTTTACTCACCCCTACGTTTTCGCTTTAAATTTCAGCAACTTTTTGCCTAGTCACTTGGCTGGCACCTTTTAAATTTCAGCACTTTATATTTCCCGCCTAGTCGCTTGACTGGCCCCGTCTTTTTTTATTATTCATATCCTAACAATGGACACCGGCTCGTAGTGGCGGCACGGGATAATCACCCTCGGTCTTTGAACTAATGAAAACTTCCAAAAAAAAAGAGAAAAGCATTGAAAAAATTAAAATTGAACCAAGTTAGGAAGCTTAATTAATTTGTTTCGCGGGGTAGATTTTTCAAAAGGGTTGGCTTAGGCACACATACGAACACCCGGGTCTTAGTATGGCGGCAGCCCCTAGTGGTGATGATCCAAAAAAGTCCCAGAACACCTAGTATCTGAGGAGGTGCTTGCGCCGGAGGTATATCGGGTGGGTTCCCATTTCGAAGCTTAAAACCCTTGGGGAGCGCACTAGCGAGTTATACCGGACTCAATCCTTTAGGTGCGGTAAGGAGAAAATTGATCACCATAAAACAGCTCAATTCCCAGAAGCCTAGCTTCCACAAAAAGCCAAAAAGAGACTCATTTCGGACATCAGTGGCTGCTATTCTCTGTTCTGGAGAGGCAGTTTTTGCCTGGCGCATGTATTAGTTGCGCCAGTGTAAAAACACTGGATTTTATAACTGACGCAACTAATAGTTGCGCCAGCTTTAAACTTCCAACTTTTACCTTGGCGCAACTAATAGTTATGCCAGCGTAAAAGTCCTCCCCTGCAACCTTGGCACAAGTATTAATTGCACCAGGTCTGTTTGGCAGCACCCAACCCGAATCCTTGGCCCTTTCCACCTCCCTAGTTGCCCAATCAGTGTGCATAGTGCCTTGTTTAGGCCCTGCCATCTCCGACACCCAATACACCCCCGCCGGTCAAGAGAAGGCAACTTCTTTTTGGCTCATTTCAGGGGATCGGGTCATTTGCCTCGATTTTCATGCCTTCAATAGATCGAAGGTTCTCATCGCCGCGGGTCTTGAATTAAGGTACGAGAACCACCCGAAAAGGGAATTCCAGGGCCTCGAAACCTTTATTTTTCAAAAAAAAAAGAGTTTTTATAAAATTCAAAAATATATATATTTATATATATATATATAATCAAAACACAAAAAATATTTAGTTTGTGTTGCCGGCGCAACGGCATCATCTTATCCTCCGCCGTCCCGTAGGAGAAGAAAGAGGAGGATTTTTCGGCCTTATCCAAGGCACCCTTACTCGACCCGCTCCCGTAGAATGTCGTGGGTAGTGGACCCGGCTTACGCCGATCCCGACTCATCCCCACCACATTCTCCAACCCACTCCCATTCAGGAGAAGGTTTTTCCACCATCCCCCTCGCCCAACCCCTTTTACCGTTACCGGCCCATTTGGCACCCCCATTTTTCCAACCACTACCCTCCAAAATATCCAAAATCCAACCCCCCATTCCCCATCTTTTGCCCAAGCCATGCCAAGTCCAACTCATCTCCCATCCACATCCATACAAAACCCAAACCCATTTTTCCAATCCACATCCATGCCCCAATTCCCATCATCCCCCTATAGACCCGATCCACCCACATTCACATACACCACTTCCACCCTATCCAACCCCCCGCAAAATCCCCCATCCATCCGGGTCATGCCCCTTTTTACTGGGGCCATGCCCAACTTTCCTCATCCCTCCTCGTCATGCCCCCCATCATCCCAAAACATGCCCAATACATCCCCTCATCCACCTCATACTCCCCCACCTACCGTGGCCATGCCCGATTATACCGGGGTCATGCCCAATTTTTCCACCACCTCCATCCCATCTATACCCCATCACCCCTTAAATCTCCCATCTCCATCCAACCCTCCCTCCATGACCATGATGGAGGAGATGTTCCAAGCCTATTCCATGTGGGAGGCTTCTCAAAACACCCCCCCTCCTCCTTCACACCCCATGCCCATGAACCCTTCCCATACCCTAGCTAATCTTCATGCCTCACTCTCCCATGACCCCCATCAACCCCCCCATAATCCACACCACCCAAACCTCCATTACCCACTTACCCCAAAGCCCCATGGCCCAATCTCCAAACTCCCACATACCCCAAGGCCCATTGGCCCAAACTCCCTTTTTCCACATATCCCAGGACCCCATGACCCAATACCCCACCACCCAAGCCTACCAAGGGCCCATGGCCCAGACCCACCAAGGGCCCATGGCCCAGACCCATCACTGGCCCATGACCCAGACACAATAAGGCCCATCGGGCCAGACCCATCAAGGGCCCATGGCCCATACCCAACAAAGCCCATTAGGCCATACCCACCAAGAGCCCATGGGCTAGACCCATCAAGGCCTATTGGGCGAGACATACCAAGGGCCCATGGCCCAAACCAACCCAGGGCCCGTGGCCCAAACCTACCAAGGGTCCATGGCCCAGACCTATTAGTGGCCCGTAACCCAAAATGATCAAGGGTTCATGGCCCAAACCCACACCCCACACTCATACCTTCCACAACACCCCCAACACGTAACCCAACCTTCACAGCTGGGTCAAACCCATGTCATCCCCCAAACCCAACTCCCCATGGCCCCACACCCCAAGGCCATCTCCAAACTTTCCCCCATACCCAATGGCCCTATCAGGCTCCGCCTCAAAACCAAATTCCCATCACCCAACAAACCTTTCCTCACCCCCAATGGGCTCACCCAACCCCTACTCATGTCATTCCCATCCAACCCATGCAGCAACAGGTTGAGAATCCCGTCTTCACTGCACATTACGCCGACCAGCAGTATGAGGAGGACGAGATTAGGAACAGCGGGGCCTATGCTGGGGCATTGACCAGCCTCAACCCTCCACCAGTAATTGCCCACCCCCTGGTAGCCCAGAGTGAAGTCCGACTGACGGCCGAGAAAGCGGCCCCTATATCGAAAGAGTCAGAGCAGCTGAAAGAACAGTTAGACAAAATACAAAAACAGCTGATGAAAATGGGTGGCACTGAAATCCATGCCACGAACTTCACAGGACCTATGTATTCATTGAGGTCCCCTTCCCCCAAATTTAAAATGCCGATTATTCGACAAAGTACAATGGGGCAGCAACCCGATCGCACACCTCAAGTCCTATTGTGGGGACATGTGTGACGGATGGGAGGCGAAAGACTACTAATAAAAGTCTTTCGGAAAAGTTTGACCGACCAGCCTGGTGGTTCACATCTCTTGAACCATCCATGATGAAGACATGGAAAGATTTAGCGCATTTATTCCAGGAACAGTATGTCTATAATACTGATATTGAACCGTGCAAGTTTGATTTGGCCCGTTTAAAGCATAATCCAAACGAGACCTTCAGTGACTACTTAAGGCGATGGAGAGCACTGGCAGCTCAAGTTAGAAATAGAATACCGGATGATGAGCAGATAGAGATGATTTCTAAAAATACTCTACCAGTAATCTCTGATTTTCTTGTATACCAACAGCAGTCTAGTTTTGCTGATTTGGTGAGAAATGCCAACCGCTGCGAGGATGCCATCAGAGAAGGGAGTTTGAGTAAGAATACTTCAGGGGGCCCTAGCGGGGTCAGAAGATTTTCTTAGCAGAGGAACAACAAGAGAACAGGGGGCGATGTCCAGAACATAGCCAACACCAGGCCCAATAATAATACTACTCCGTTTCAATTTCAAGCTGCCCCACTAGCACCAGTTAGGCCTGAACAGATACAAAGAATGGGGAATGGGCAAGGAATGCAAATTACCCTAGAACAGAGGAGAGCCCACTATGACTGAGTCTTCACACCTCTGGGGCAATCTTTGAGCGTACTTTTGCCCCTGTTAATAGAAAAGGGATTAGTGGCTATCCGCCAACTGCAACCTCCTCCTCACCCAATCCCAAAGAACTATGACCCAAATACCCACTGCAATTTTCATCAGGGTCCGGGTCACCCTACTAATCGCTGCTTCCCATTGAAGCACGCCATCCAGGATTTGATCAATGCTGGAAAAATCATTCCCCCTGCACCTTCTCAGCATGCTAATATTCATCAAGTACCACTACCCTCACATCCTACCGGAGGAGCAAGTCTCAGGCCCACCATCGGAATGATAGAAGATGAGGAGGTGTTTGAATTCGACCCATCTGATTATATCGGTAAACGGGAGAGTTATGTAGCACCGCTGTTAAGAAATGTTGAAGAAAGGAATATAGGAGTAGTTGAACCCCTAAATTTATCAGATTATTTCCCCAACCCGACTCCATAAATTGAACCCTTGGATCTCAGGGCATACTTTCCATCGCCCGCACCCATCAATTATATGAATATCCATACCAACCATACACCACAACCCCCATCAATTACCCAATGAGCCAATAGGCCCCCAATCCTACACTCGCACCCGCCAGTCATCAATGGCCTACGCCCGCCCCATTCCAACTACCACCGTACACCACAACCCCCATCAATTACCCAATAAGCCACCAAGCCCCCAATCCAACACCCGCACCCATCAGTTATCAATGGCATGTGCCCACTCCATCACCCACTCAACCAAAGCAAGTTCCACCACCCCGTCAATTACCGACCCATCAAACCCCCATCTGCCTTGACACCTAGCTATCAATGGCCTACTTTTACCTCCTTCCTCCAATACCACCACCCTCAAGCTCCACCCACCCCATTTGGCCCAATCTTTCCACCCAACCCTCCACAGGGAAATAAATCAAGTATTGCCCACACTCCTGAGCGTACAAACATCTCAAGCACCGGCTACCATACCACTCGCTCTGGACCCAACCTATGATCCTCATCGGGTCCGCTAAGCTATCTGACGAGCAGATATCAATGCCGAAAGTAGCAGAGAGAAGGGCGAGATTTTATTACCAAGGATCGGGGGAGGATATCAAAGTGTAGCAAAAGCATGAGCAAGACAGCCCAACCCGAAGGAAAGAAAGATAGCGCGGTGAACCCCTTCGAGAAAATGAGTCGAGAACATATACTGGAGACTCAGCTAAGAAGAATGCCTGCCCATATCACTGTATGGGATCTGTTGATGACATCCCCCCTCCATTTTCAAGCATTAATGGGGGCGTTAAAAAATACACATGTATCACTCCAAGTTAGCCCAAATGAAGTTGGGCAGATAATTGGTCAAGTGATGGCCCCAAATGCCATTTCTTTTTCTGATGCCAATTTACCTGAGGAAGAGGGTAGCCACTCAAAATCTTTGAATATAACCGTTGAGTCTGGAAATATGATTATCCCCTTGGTACTAATCGATAATGGGTCTGTATTGAATATATGCTCATTAAGAACCGCTACCAAGATCGGGGTTGATCCGTGCATGTTAAGGCCCACCAGAACCAACGCTAGAGGGTTTGACAATACCAGGAGAGAAATAATGGGAGAAGTTGATCTTGAGCTATTGATATGGCCAATGACCTTTTTCATCCTGTTTCAAGTCATGGATATCAAATCCTCATTTAATTTGTTGTTAGGGTGCCTATGGCTACATGAAGTCGGAGCCATACCTTTCACATTGCACCAGAAACTCAAATTTGCATCTGGGCATAAGATTATCACGATAATTAGAGAGGGGCACAGTGAGAAAGAAAAGGCTGCCAATAGCATTGAAAAACCCAATATGCTGGATATACCACACACCGCTGAGGATGACGACCTCCACAGTTTCGAGTACGAGGTGTCGGCAATACTCTCAGAACCCATTGAGGGCATCATGTCTATAATGGGAGGTGGTATGATAGCGGCAGTAGCAATGCTCCAAAAGTGGGGTATCAGAAAGGAAGGGGTTTGGGACCCAAATTACAAGGCAGAAGAGAGCCAGTTGTGGCTAAGGGATAAAAAGTAAGATTTGGGCTAGGATATAAGCCCACAGAGCTAGAGGTTCGAGAGGCCAAAGAGAAAGCCAGGGTCACCGCGACTGCAAGAGCTCGAGGAATCAACATAAAGGAGAAACCTCGCCCCAGGCCGCACATCAGGGATTCCTTTGTCAGCGCAGGGGTCGTAAAGATCGATCAAAATGGGGCAACCCATTTGACCCCACACAAACCCAAAGCCCCAGTCCATCCCACCAATCCCCAAATCTCCCTTCCTAGCTTGGAGATAGATTTGGCCGCATTGTCCCTCTTCGAGGAACGACGGTCGGTACCTGAACAAACCCCCCCTGTAGTAAATCACCTTGAAACTGAGTTATCATTTGAAGACCTAATCTCAGATGAAATGGGGATCAATATGATGGAGGCTGACTCCAATGAGCCATATCAATCAGCACCCTCCATCCCAACAGGTAAAGAAGCGGTCTCTCAGGTATGCAACTGGGCATCTTTGCCCCAAACTCTGGAAGCAGGAAGTGGCCTAAAGTTTGGCGCCTATTTCCCAAAAAAAAATAACCTATAAAAAATTAGATAAGCCCTTGGCAGGCAATACCTTGTATATACACAAACTCGCATTGCCAAGGGTCCATCTCTGAAGAAAACAAAAATCTCCAAAACATGGAAAAAATATAAAATCTCAAAAACATATAAAAAATACAAAATCCTATAAACATTGAAAAAATCCAAAGTCCAAAAATATTGTCATTTAAAATTCCAAAAAGTGTCCCACAAAAGGATGCCTTAATCAAAATACCTGTCCTACGTGAAATCGACTCCTTCCCTATAGAAATAGAAGAAGAGGTAGGGATCACAAGTCTAGACGAGGATGTCCCCTTCGAGGAGCTCCCTGATGAGCTCCTTGACCGATTTGCCGACTTTGAGCACGACCCTACCCCCATTGTCGAAGAGACCAAAGATGTCAATCTAGGAACTGAGGAGGTTCCCAGGATAACCAAAATTGGAACATCACTATCTCCTGAGGAAAGAAAAAGCATGATCGACTTCCTTCGGTCATACCAAGACATTTTTACTTGAGTTGGAGGACATGCAGTGCGGATCTTGATTTGGTCGAGCATGAGATGTCTACGATATAAAATCCGAGTCAAGCGGTGAGACATCTCCGACCCATAGTGGCTAGCTAATATTATGCCCGTACCAAAGAAGGATGGAAAGGTCTGCATGTGTATCGATTTCCGCAATTTGAACAGAGCAAGCCCAAAGGACAATTTCCTACTACCACACATCGACATCTTGGTCGATAGCATAGCTAAGCACGGGATGCTTTCTTTTATGGATGGATTCTCAGGATATAATCAGATCAAAATGGCAGAGGTTGATCACGAGAAGACAGTGTTCATTACCCCTTGGGGAACCTTTTGCTATCGAGTCATGCCATTCAAGCTGAAGAATGCCGGTGCAACATACCAGAGAGCTATGACTGCACTATTTCATGACATGATGCACCGAGAGATTGAAGTGTATGTCAACGACATGATAGCCAAATCACCGGAGCAAAGCGACCATCTGGTAAACCTTCAGAAGCTGTTCGAAAGGCTGAGGAAGAATCGACTATGTCTGAATCAATAGAAGTGCGCATTTGGTGCTATGTCAGGAAAACTATTAGGATTCATTATCAGCAGGAGGGGGATCGAGGTTGACCCAATCAAAGTTAAAGCCATCACTGAAATGTCACCGTCGTCTACTGAGAAAGAGGTTAAAGGGTTTCTGGGCAGAATATAGTATATCAGTCGATTCATTGCACAGCTAACTCCAATTTGCATGCCAATCTTCAAGTTACTAAGGAAGAATTCACCCGTCGAATGGAACGACGATTGTCAGGCAGCGTTCAAAAATATCAAAAGCTACCTCCTTAATCCACCTGTTTTGGTACCACCTGAGCCAGGGAGACCACTCTTGATGTATCTCTCCACGACAGAAGTTTCGATGGGATGTGTTTTGGGGCAGCACTATGAAACGGGAAGAAGAGAGCAGGCCATTTACTATCTGAGCAAGTAGTTTACTGATTACGAGACGTGCTACTCTCATCTGGAGAAAGCATGCCTAGCTCTTATATGGGCTACTCAAACACTCTGCCACTATTTGTTATCCCAGGCCGTTCTACTCTTATCCCGAATGGATCCATTGAAATACCTATTTGAAAAGCTAGCTCTCACTGGACGAACCGCATGATGGCAACTTTTATTATCTGAATTCGACATCGCGTACGTCACTCAGAAGTCGATTAAGGGGCAGGTGCTAGCTGATCATCTTGCCATCAATCCTTTACCTGATTATGAGCCTTTGAGAACTGAGTTCCTCGATGAAGATATCTTGTTCATGACGGAAGACGACACAGAAGAATCAGAAGAATCATGGGTAATGCACTTTGATGGGGCAGCAAATGTCGAGGGCCAAGGAGTTGGCGCCATCCTGATTTCACCGAAGGGATCCCATGTACCAGTCTCTATCAAGCTCAACTTCCCTTGCACTAATAATATGCTGAGTACGAAGCTTGCGCTGCTGGCCTGCAGGTGGCTCTCGATCTGAATGCAGCTCACCTTAGAGTATTTGGCGATTCACAGTTAATCATATGTTAGACGAATGGTGACTGGAAGACAAAAGACGAGAAACTGATCCCCTATCATGAACACCTCGAGGATCTGATAGCTTGCTTCCAAGATGTAACTTTCTCATACATCCCCAGGATAAGGAATCGCTTTGCCGACGCATTGGCAACTTTGGCGTCAATGATTGAAATCCCCTATGGTGTTGAGATGAAGCCGATCGTGATCGAGCAGAGGAATGAGCCAGCTTTCTGCCTCCAAATTGAGGAACCTACAAAGCCTAATGATGAACCACCTTAGTTCTCAAATATCAAGAATTTCCTTGAGACCCTGACTTTTTCAGAGGGTACATCCAAGACAGACCGACGAACCATTCAACGTTTAGCGACAGGTTACGTCATTTGCAGAGAATGCCTCTACAAGCGATCATATAATAACATCTTACTCAGGTGCCTTACTAAAAGTGAACCGGTCAATATTATGAAAGAAATCTATGAGGGAGTATGCGGAGCCCACATCAACGATCACATGATCGCTAAGAAAATCCTACGGCAAGGATACTTTTGGACCACCATGGAATCAGATTGTTGCAAACATGTTCAAAAATGCTACAAGTGTCAAGAACACTCCAGTCTGATACACGCTCCTGTTGTTGATCTTCACTGCATGACCACTCCTTGGCCATTTGCTACCTGGGGCCTTGACATTGTCGGAATGATTAATCCAAAAGCATCAAACGGGCATCGGTTCATCCTCGTCGCCATTGAGTACATCACCAAGTGGGTAGAAGCGGTGTCATATTCCAACATCATGACCAGTCACGTCGAGAAGTTTCTCAAGAACAATATTGTGTGCCGATTCGGAGTACCCAAAGATATCATCACGGACAACGGCACAAACTTTGCGACTAAGCGCATCCGAGACTTCTGCAAGCAATACAAGATCAAGCACCATCACTCGTCCCCTTATCGGCCTCAAACTAATGGAGCCATGGAAGCTACGAACAAGATAGTCGTCCGCATCCTTGAGAAAATGGTCGTCACTTATCAAGATTGGAGTGAAATGCTGCCATTTTCTTTGTGGGCCTACCGAACGTCGATCCGTACTGCTACAGGGGCAACACCATTCTCCCTTGTGTATGGAACCGAGGTCGTCCTCCCGGTAGAGGTTGAAGTACCCTCACTCCGAATCCTCATGGAATCAGGCTTACCCGAAGCAGAGAAAGATCACGTTTTGATCAGCTGAACTTACTGGATGAAAAGAGACTCTTAGCATTATGCCATACCCAAGTATACCAAGGGCGAATCGCACGCGCTTACAATAAACGTGTTCGCGGTCGAGATCTAAAGGTAGGAGATACTGTGCTAAAGAAGATCTTCCCATCCCTCCATGCCGATCTAAGGGGAAAATTTAAGCCGAACTGGGAAGGACCATACGTCATCCGAGAAGTGCTGCCGGGATACGCCATCCGCCTCGCCAGCATGGACGGAGATCATCTTCCTGAGCCCATCAACGCTGGATACGTTCGACGGTTCTACTCATAGTCTATCACGATAAGGTAAGTACTGATGAAACAAATACGTAACTGCTTAAGAACCACCCAAAAGAGGTCATCATTCCAAGCACAGTAGCCCAAAAATATCCCTAAAAATGATGATATCCTTTGCTACCCCATTTGAGCCTGAGTCATTCTTTCAATAAACCCATTCCCCCAAAAAAATACACGTGTACATATATCAAAAAAAAGAGAGAGAAAAGATGAAGTAGAGTAACTATCAAAATAAAATAAAAAAATCGAAAAAGTAAAACTTCAAAAAGAGATTGCCTGAAATAAAGCAAAAAGAATCAAAAAAGGTAGAAGAATCACGAGGCATGTACAGTAAAACCCCCAAGGAAGAAAGTATGTTGAGAAAAGTGAAGCAGTATCAAGGAAATCCTTTTAACCCAGCACACCTTCAAATCCTAACCTAACCCATGGCCAAGCTACTCCCTGAAGAAAGCCCTCTTTGTAGGTTCGCATGCAGTCATAATATCTGTTAAATCAACGCGAGCCGAGTCGTGAGACGACACCAAAACTCCATCCAGCCGGCTATGAGGGAATTGACATCCATGTCGTGGCTCTTGAAAAAAAAGATAAATAAAATAATAATAATAAGAATAAAATAATAAAATAAAATAAAAATACAAGCTCAAAGCAAGATGGATGTGGTGAAAACCTGAAAAGGCGCTACGGGTAAAAACAGCGAGTTTGTGCAGACCAGGTGAAAACCCGAAAGGGCGCTTGGGTAAGAGAGCTAAACCCATGGACGTGGTGAAAACCCGAAAGGGCACCATGGGTAAAAAAAAAGGGGGGGGGGAAATGATAAAAGAAAAAGAGAGAAAAAAAAAAATTTGAAAAAGAAAGGTTTGGACTGATAAAAATTATTGAAGAGCCCCCTTGGTTACTACCCCTGTCTCCTTGTTTTTTTGGGGGGGCCGCTCATGCTAGTTCAAATCAGGTCCCGACTAGAATTGTCTTGGTGAAACTCGCACTGTCAAACGTATGACCCGAGGTAAGGAGAAAGGTTTAACTCAATCTAAAGGGATCAATATTCCGGCCTTGGCAAATTCGGAAACTCATCCAGGTTCGACTCCAAAAAAGGGGGGGTCAACCATGCTCAAAGGTGGACCCAAGGTTTCTCAAAATATCACCCAATGATTAAGGTACAAAAAAAGAGAAGAGAAAAAAAAAGGGGGAAAGAAGAAAGAGGAGATAACGCATAAACAAAAAAATAAATCTGTATAGATGTATATAACTGCCTTTTATATCACTTGCACCACATCTCAAAAAAGGCCAGTGTGATGACTGGCGTGTTTTCCTTTTTACAATTATAAAAAAAAAAAAAAAAAAAAAACACAAAACAAAAAAAAACAAAAATAAAAATAATAAAAATAAATATATATATATATATAAATGTATACCAAAAATGTGTGTATCTGTAAAGGGGTTTTCTACGCCCCTTTTTTCTATGTATATGATCTATGCAAAAAGTTCTGTGTGCAGGAAGGAGTCAACGGCCCAACTCACGCTTCAAAGCGCTAATCTCAGCATAAAGATTATCCTCTCGGACATTCGTCTCAGTCAGCCAACGACCATGCAGGCTCTTGAACCTCTTCTGAGAAGAGTCGGCAGCTCCAAAGGCAACGCTCAGTGATTCCTTCAAATGGAGAACCTCGCTCTCCGCTGCGTCTGCTCTAGCCCTCTCACATGCCAAGAGTTCTTGCAAGACCCTCTTCTCATCCACCAATAGCTCGATATGGGTCCGGAGTGCCGCTTCTTTCTTTGGCCAGGGGCCTCCAGTCTCAATGCTCTCTGACAAATCCGGGCCATCGGCGGCAGGCCGCTCAGTCAACAGCCAGGCCTCATACTCAGGAGAAGTTCTAACTGAGTCTCCCTACTCAAAATCACACATCAGGGTCGACTGTCGCGTCTCCCAAAGAATAGAAATCCAGTCTTTGTCTCTAGAGGATCCCCTAGAAAAGATCAAATCACATAAAGGGGGTCTGGCCTCACAAGGCACCTGCTGAGGGCAGCCAAACTGACGCAACACCCGAAATGGGAAATAGAAGGTCCTGCCGGTCAGTCCTAGGAGGGTGATACCCTCATGGTCTCTAGAACGAATCACTGGGAAGGTCTGATCTAACCAAGGAAGCCTCCATGTCAGCTCAGCATCGACCAACCAAAGTTTCAGAGCCAGCGTATCACCCTGGGGGAGTAAGTGGCATCTACCCAAAAAATAGTGGGCCACTTCGCCTCGAGCAACATAGAAGTGAGGCACGGGCCCCAAAATGGAAAAATGCTCACCCAGCCAGACCTGGAGCAACAAGGGGCATCCCCGAAGGCTCTCCACTTTGCCCAAGGCAAAAGAATCAAGCCATCAGTACAGCTCGACAAGCACCGAATGCATCATGGATTGGCCTGCCTCCAATTCCATCAAAATATCACAAACTACCAATGAGAAGCTCTCTCCCCCCGTATAGAAGAGGATTTCAGAGATGAGACGAAGTGCTAGAGCTTTCACGTTAAAGACACTCCTAACCGGTAATCGTCGAAGGCTTTCATCACCGAAAAGTTCTTTGAGGAATTTCAACGAACACCTTATGGGCCCCCCGACGAGGCTTTTCTCATACTCGGATTTCTTCAAACCGAGAGTAAGGTGAACGGATCTGGAATACCCGGGCCTAGGCATAACTCTTGCAAGGTCCCAATGAAGCTTCAGGCCAGATAGATTGGATAGCTCCTCAAGGGTTGGGGTCAACTCCCGCTTCCCCAAATGGAATACATGGAGGTTCACATCCCAGCACGAAGCCGCGGCATGAAGGAGCTCCCATCGAAGAGGAATCTCTAAGAAGGAAGGAAGGCGAGATAGCCCAAGGCGCCCCAAGTCGGCGAGCTCACTCTCGTTCAGACTCCCAAGCCAAGCCGCCAAGAACTTGGGCCCCAAGCCCGATAAAGAGGATACATTGGCTCCAGACCCTCCACGTAAGGGAGGGTTAGGAGGCGGATCCATGAACGTACAAGGATCTTTTGGGAAGATAAGAATCAATGTAGGAAGATGGAGCCGCCTTGGAGAAACAAGAGCTAAAGATGCCGATCAAAGGAGCCAAGTCAAACAAAAAAAGAAACCATTTCTGGGTCAATTCGGGCATATAAGGCCCCACTGTCCACAGGCTAAACCTGGTGCAACTAATAGTTGCACCAACACATTGTTGTCCCTATTTTGGCCTGGCATAACTAATAGTTGCGCCAGTACATTTGAACCCCCAATTTGGCCTGGCGCAACTATTAGTTGCGCCAGTGAAATTTCCTTGGCACTTTAGCCTGGTGCAACTATTAGTTGCGCCAGACTAAAATCCCCCCTTCCAGCCATCTCGAGACCGAACTGAAGAGGGGACTTCTGCCCTATTTCTTGGTTTTATATATGTCGGCACTTCCGACCATCAATGACTTGTGGATTATTTTATTATGTGCAGGGTTGATCCTACATTGAGGCATGCGACCCAAAAGGCCACTTTCTAAAAAGGGTATGAAGCAGGCACGTCCTGCAGAGAAACAGATTTGATACCAAGCAAACGGAGCATAAAATCAAAGCAAGACCATTTCCCAAATAATTATAAAAAAAATCAAATTTGTCTCCAAAAGTACCACGCCAATCATTCTCCAAATTGTTTAAAAACAGATCCCAAAATAAAATCCAAAATGCTGAAGGAAACTAATAGCCTATTCCTTGCTCGCTCCCTTGGACTTCTTGCGACGGGGAGAGGAGCTCTGATAGGTCCTCATGTCCCCCACTCTAGACCACGCCTGCGAAATCCTACTGAGTAGGGAACGCGACTCCTTAGCCCGGGCACGCTGCAAGGCACAGTCAAGGACAAAATCAGTCAAGGGGCCAATGATAATAAAAAAGGAGGAGTTGAGCAGCCAGGAACTCACCGTCTCCACCTCCCGAAGCTCTGCCAGATGACAATGGTACTCCGCAAATTCCATGGCCGAGTTGAAGTCCTATGATACAGAATTCAATTGTTAGAACACCCCTGAAAGCATGTACCAAAGGAAACCAAAATAAAGGAGAAGTGACTTGTCTAAAAACTCACCCCAGGGACCACCTCAGGAGGAGGAATGTTGGCCGCCTCGGCAGAGAGCCGTGCCTGTCGGTCGACATCAGCACAGAGATCTGAGAGGAAGCCATGTTGCTGCTCTAAGTGTGCATGATTTATTTGTGTTTTGAAAACATATTTGCAAATGATGAATTATACTGAATTTGGAAAACTAAAAAGAATAAAGAAATATCAGCACAGAGAGAAGTGAATTAGCCTGCAAGATCAGGGCCAATTGTAGCAAGTTTTAAATGTAAGTAAGTAAAAGATCGTCCATAGGGAATTGATTTAAAATTTAAGATAAACCTTCAGATCTGAGCTACTAGATCTGACCGCTGATCCTATATACAAGGTACATAAGATGAGAGGTTGAATTTGTCACGTTAACTAAATGATAAAAGCAAAAATTAACCTAAATGATCCAGATCTGAGTTGGGAAGATTTTGATGTAAATTAATAAGAATGGAGAAATAATATCTAACTTTGATTTGGCCCTTGATGCAAAATGAGAATAAATGTAGATCAAATGAGATGTGATCCAATCTTCATCTCGCTACAAGCACAGATGCAAGAGAAAGTAATCTAACTCAAGGATTAGAGTTAAACTTATGGTTATGGTCTGTCCACTTCAATGGCCACAGACCATCCAATAGTCTTTAATCTGAACCCTTAATTCAGAACGAGAAACAACACTATAAATGCTATGAGAGATTAGGTTACAAACACAAATTCTCACAGGGATAATGAATTAATGGAAATTGCTTAAAAAATAGTAAATCTAAAGGAGTCTAGTGCAATAAGGAGATCACAGGGAACCCTCAACACGAACCCAATTGAGAACGTACGATTCACAGCAACCTTTTCAAATTCACCATTACAATTACAGAGCACAGCTTAAACAGCTCTCGGATTTGTAGTCTTGAATACATTTCTCTTTTGAATTACAGAAGTATCTCACAGCTCTCAATTACAAATAAAAGCTAGGCTATTACAGGAGTTTCAGACAAGCTATCTGAATTGGAAATGAGGCAATAGAAATGAAACTCAAAATCTGGATACCCAAATTAGGCAAATAGTTTATCTATTTATAGTTTTCCCCAAGTCTTGCTCAGATGTGTATCAACCAATCAGAATTGGTTAGATCTGTATCAACCAATAGGAATCGAGTACAAGGATCCAGATCTATTTTGGCCAATCAGAACTGCTTGATCTGGTTCAGCCAATCAGATGACAGAAGTATCAATTATGTTATGTATTTTAAAAATCTGTTAGAGCTTCTAGAAGTTCCTGCCAAGTGATTTCATCTTCGGGTGTTCACATGGGGTGGAATATGCCTTTGGTTCGTGCTCAGAATCTTCTGGGTGCGTGCAAAGATTACTGAATTACCCTTACAGATTCTGGGGGTCTTCAGAATACCATTTCACATAGTTTGGAGAACTTTTCGCAAGGTACTGTGACTTCTAAAGTTCTTTTCGCACAGTTCAGGTGCTGTTCGCAAGGAGTTCTCGTCTTTTCGAATAGGTCAGAAATCTTTTCGAAGAGTTCAGGTGCTCTTCGAAAACTACTTCTGGAGCTTTGAGTTATTTTCGCAAAGTTCAAGTTCTTTTCGAAAAGTTTAGATTCTTTTCGAAAAGTTCAGATTCTTTTCGAAAAGCAATCTGTAATGCATTCTTCTGCTCAAATAGCTCCACATCTCTTTCCAGGTTGAAACTAGGCCTTTGTCCTCTTTAGTCTAGGCATTTTGACAGTTAGTGAGGTTGTCCCTTCACCTTCTTCCTTCGGATCAACATGGATTATCATCTTTTTGGCACTTTTAGACTGCTTTCATGGTTAAGCCTGCCTTTATTGTTAGCTGTGAAACAAACACTTAAAACACTTATTTAGTTCTCTCAAAGGTCTATCAAGACCCAAGTTAAAGGGTGGAAAATGGTATTTTCAGTTCTCAACAAGCCATCGTCAAGCCGCTGAAGGTCCCATAAGCTACAAATGGACCCCCACTAGGGACCCCCGACTGGGAGGTACCCGACGGACCAGCACCTGACGAACCCTCACCCGAGGGACCTGCACCAGAAGGACCAGCACCAGAGGGATCTACCCCTGACATGTCAACAGCACTCGGCCCACCTTCATCATCCGAACTATCTCCCGGAGCAAACTGTGAACTAGACAAGGATCTGTTCAGGTAAGACTTAGGCCGAGTAAAAGCGAAAGAGAAATTAATCCAAGCTGAGAAGGTTACCTGACCAAGTGGGCCCCCGAACGCAAGGAAATTAGCGCTAGGGAAAAAACGTGGCAGGATGAACCGGTAGGGGAGGCACTCGTACCAACCATGATAATCCCCAGGCACATGGAGAGCGCAAATGGGGAACCCATTATTGAAAAAGGCCGCTGTCAACTCCTCAATACTGCCAGCAGGACTTCAAATGTCAGCTGGTGGGTCCACGGGTATCGCATAGTAGCCCTGGAACTGATGCACCACCCTCTCCCCCAAATAGTAGCATTTGGCCCACGCTCCATAAAAGAAGATGACGCGGCGGTTGTTGAATAGGCGGGAGGCACCCACAGCTACTCGATCCCAGAAGGGGGATGCCAGGTACGGATCGGGGAGGATCTACTCAAAATCAAAAAGCAAGAAGGACCAAATAAGCAACGCCTCAATCAAAACAAATGCTCAAGTTAAAAGTAAACTAGGGTTGAAATTATCACCTGCTCAGGCACCATCAAATCAAGTTGGGACCTTAGGCCCATTTCCAGGTGCTTTAGGCCCACGTCACGGCATCGAGCCTGATGCCAGTTGCTGAGGAGGGGATAGGTGAGCACCTCCGTGAAAAGGAGAGGGCGCCCAGGGTGAAAGTGGTGGTATCCCCATACCTGAAAAAGGGGCATGGCACGAGAGCGGGTCAGTAATATAAATGGATCAGTCAGAAAAGAAAAATGATGAGTGAATGATAGCGATAACAAAAGCGAAGGGGTGAGGAATTACCTTCAGAACGGCCCAAAATCCCACGGTAGACTTCGAGTCCCCGGTCGTGACCCGAGATAAGTTGTACATCAGCCAGGCGTATCCCGCCCCTCCCCAGTCATGCCTGGGAACATCGCCCCAATTATCCATCACACTCAAGAGGGCCAGGCTGACCCGTCCCCCACTGGCATTTGTAAAAAGGGTCTTGCCCAGCAGGAGTAGGAGGGTGATGCAAGCTAGAATGATCGCCCGCTCTGGCGCTATGTAAAGCACCCGATCTGGCTGGCCCGGGTCCACCAGCTCATCAGCAAAAAAGAGGGAGGTCAGCCAGGACATCTTGACCTCTGTGCCATGGGTCTACCCACGAGGAGGATAGGCCCTGATCAACAGAATGATATCCTCCCGGCTCGGTATCGCCAAGGTGGATATCGGGACTCTGCCGATCCTAACGCCAGTAAAGCCCAATCAACGGGCGTCAGCGTCAGCTCGGCATACGGCATGTGGAACGTCATGGTCTCGGGACGGAACCACTCAATGAGGGCTTTCAAATAGGCAGCATCCGCCCTCATGGAAGTGCAGGACAAGAACTCCCTGAAGCCCACATGCTCCAACAAAACTTTCACCACAGGGGGGACATAAAGGTAGAACTCGTGGAAATCAAGCCACCCCCCATGGAACACAATGTTGGACAGCTCCTGCACCCAAAGAAATACATATCAGATGGCAGAGGTAAAGAAAGAAGACTGCGCAAAGGAAAGAAACTGAACCTATCTTTTACCTTGCCCGCTATTCTGAAATTGGAGATGTGAGTGTGCTGCTGATGGAGGAGGCTGACCCGGGCAGCCTCACCCTGCATCTCGAGCCATGGGCCCGCTCTCCGCTCCACCCAAAGGAACTGCTCTCCTCGCAGACCGTACACTATCTCGAGCCCCTCCTCGGGGACGTGCTCATCACCTCGCGACATGCTGGGGCAACAAAGCAATCACGTCAGAACGAATCAATGATAAAAAGCCATGATATCCTATGCTGGAAAAAGGGAGGTAAGTATGCTCACCTTCCCCCTTTCTTTTCACATATCACAAAAAAAAAAAAATGAATGGGAGATACACATCCAAAAAAAAAACAACAAAAATCCATTTTTAGGCTGAAAATGCAAAAAAAAAAAAAATGAGTCTTTTCTTCAGAAAAAGATAATAAATAAAATTTTCCCTTCCTATCTTTGAAAATAAAGCAAGTTAGAAGCAAATAAAATTGTTCTTTTATCACTCCAAAAAGAAAAAAGAAAAGGCCCCTCTTTTACACTTAGAAAAAGAAATCCCCCCTTTATGTCTAGGGAAACAAAAAATCTCTTTCTTTCTGTTTAGAAAAACTAAGTCCTTCACTTTATACCTCAAAAATCATAAAAACAAAAAAGGTCTTTCCTACTGTTTTAAAAAAAAAAGAAAAAAAATAATAAAAAAAAAAGGGTCCTTTCCTTATGCCTCTAAAAATCAGGAAACAAAAAAAAACAACAAAAGAACCCTTTTCTTCATGGACCATAAAATCAAGAAAAAAAAAGAATCCTTCTTGCATACCATATAAAAAAAAAAAAAAACAAACACCAAAAAATCCTCCCTTTGTGACCAAAAAAAAATCCCTCTTTTACAAAAAAAAACTAAAACCAAAAAAATATTACATAAATCAATACCTTAGTTAGTTTTTCAAAAAAAAAAAAAAAAAAACAAACAAACAAACAACATTTTCTCCTTAATTAGTCTTCAATATATAGAAACCAAAAATCATTAGAAATTCCCTTTTTCTAAACTAGTTGTCAAAAAGGGTGTATAAAATCCTTGCTTTGAGATAAAAAATAAAAAATAACAAAAATAAAACCCCTTTTCTAGGCACAAATAAAAACAAAAAATTATTATTTGCATATATTACGCATAAAACCAAAAAAAAGAAAAGAAGGAGAAGGCATCATTCATAAAAGATCATTCACACATCATCAACCAATATGCCTACAACAAAAATAAACTATTCTTCATCAAGAAATACAAGATCATGATCACATTTCCATAACAAAAAGCAAGAAAAATTAAGAAAAAAAAGAGTTTAAAAGATTACCTTATGAAGAAAACGGGTTCTTTTGTCTAGCGTAGGCCCGCGATCGATCCGCAAGCGAAACAATGGCAATGGGCACGCTAAAGGCAACTTAAAGGAACCCTAGGGAGAGGGGGAGTGGTTTTCGATTTCAAAGAGGAAGAGAGGGGGAAGAATTCGAAATGAGACCCCACTGCCCGAGTTCGGGCTGTCTTAAATACCCAGCCAAACCTGGCGCAACTAATAGTTGCGCCAGGCAAATGTTTGCCTTCCTTTGGCTTGGCGCAACTATTAGTTGAGCCAGCCTATTTTTGGCCCCATAATGGCCTGGCACAACTAATAGTTGTGCCAGGTACTCTGGCCGGGTCTTAGGCCTGGTACGGGCCAGATAGGAAGACCGGTCCCCCACTTCCTTTGGTTTGTTCGTTCCGTCACTTCCGACAGATGCACGCGCTCCCAAGACAACATTTCGGTCATCCTTCGACTTGCCAAGGAAGCCGTGCTAGAATAAGGACGGGCCAAGGTCAACAAGCACCCCGGTCCTACACACAAGGAAAATCCAGAAAAATACAATCCCCACAGAGAGCCGAAAATATTCACTAGAAAAATTCACATAAAAATCCAAAAAAATTCACATAAAACTCCAAAAATTCACATAAAAATTCAAAATTTCACATAAAATAATAACTCCAAAACTCCAAAAATTCACATAAAAATCCAAAAATTCACATAAAATAATAACTCCAAAATTCCAAAAATTTGCATAAGATAATAGCTTCAAAATTCAAAAAAATCCCATAAAATAACAGTTGAAAATTTCAAAAAAAATCGCATAAAATGATAGAAAAATCAAAAACAGATTTGAACTCCTTTTCTACAAACAAGCATAAAGCAATAAAATGTCAATATTTTATCAGCAATGCAGCTATGCCACATCGAAGTCTTGAGTCGGAGGTACGCCTCAGATCTCTAGATCCTGCCTCAAGGCAGGAGCAACGGTGTCGGTCTTGGTCAAACAATCAATGTTTCGATCAGGTCAACTCCACTGCTAAATCTGTGAGACAAGCGCTTGAACTCATGTGAACTTAAGTGCCTTAAGCTTCAGATTCTCCATAAAAAAAGGTTAATTATTGGTTGAAACCAACCTGTCGAGAATGAGATTATGTGTCAATCAAACTATGTGTAACCATGCATTCAGAAGGGTTCATTTCCCTTTTATTTTTCGCAGGCTTAAAACCTGTATGGGCGACGGTATCCCTATAAAGTGTACGTCATGCGTCTGGGTATCCGTATGATGGTCGTTTGTCCTCGTAAATTATACCTGGGCGGATCCGGGTCAGGGCTTCCATTGCCTTTGTTGTTGCTTATTGCCCCAAATGGGTGCATGTTTATGCATAGTTAATTGATGCTTATGATCATTGTTGGCAGAAACCAGGATTGGATGTCCCTTCTACGTTAGCACCCGGTAGCTGGTTGGATCTGTTTAGTGGTATCTGAAGCTGGACGCTCTGGGTCATATGGATCTAAAGTGCATTTTGAAACGGCACGCACCCCTAAAAAGCGTTATGACATCTATTCACTTCGCTCAGGTGGTCATGCTAATTAAACTTTGGGATCGATGGGTTCGCCCAAAGATCTCGAACCCTGCTTTCAGCAAGGGCACACGTGAATAATCCAATGAGGTCATCAAATGCCTTGTAAGATTGGACGCAAACTGTGGAGCCTTGCGTATGTTTACTTCGGGCCTATCTTTGAATGTGGGTCAATCACCCCTCTTACTTGCAAAGCTGTTGCATTCAGAATGAATCTCAAACATCAATCACCTTCAAAACATCTCGAGAAGCAAACATTTTTCCCAGCTATTGGGCTTTCGCAACTCATTCCACCTTGGTTATGCCCAGTAATGTCGCTAAGCGCTTAGGAACCAATTACCTCGAGAAACGAATGACTAGCCTGACACTCCAGGGCTTTCATTTTCTCACCGTATTACTCACTTGATGTTTGAAGTTTGTTTTGAATACAACAGACCCATCAGTAATGCCTTGGGCCTCTTCAGATGTCTCTTTTCTTTGGCATTCGATCATTAGTGATCGGATACCAAAGAGGGGCATCTGTAGACACCCAAATTTGGCCCAAGGCCCGATCGAAACACCTTTCGAGAGAAGCGCATTTCTGAGCTTTTGATGGCGTGTATGAAATCCTTAGGAATCACCCTAAACCCTTAGGAATCACCCTAGATCTCCCAGGAACCTACCCTAAACCTTTAAAAACCGACCCCGACCCTTAGAACCTTTTCTTAACCCTAACCTAACCTTCCCAGGTAATAAGGAGGAGGGGTGAACCAGAACTGGCTATGACCCTCTACAATAACCAACTCTTATACCATTGAAGAGTAGAGGTCGTCAGCTTTCCAATGGTCCAAGAGTCACCCCAATCGGAGGTATATATCGACAGATGTGGCAATCCGAACCCGGAGGGCAGGAAGGTAATTTTGAGGTGGCCCCCCTAGGGATTTGGCGCGACTATTAGTCGCGCCAGGCTATTTCTCCCCAGAAATGGCCTGGCGCAACTAATAGTTGTGCCAGGTATAAATTTTGCCTGGCGCAACTATTAGTTGCGCCAGGCCAATCCTCCCTAATTTTAAGCCTGGCGCAACTCATAGTTGCGCCAAGTTTAAAAGGTGGCCCCCACCCCGCAAGCTAACTTTCAGCACTGTTCCTCACTATTTTACTGTGCATCTGCCTAGCGCAACTATTAGTTGCGCCAGGCATATGAACAGTAACCAGGGGTTTTTACCTCGAAATTCGTGTTTAAGGTTTGACTTGTTGACCACCTCAACCTTTGGGGTGTGTTTGATAGTTCTGTTGCACCCATTCCTTACCTATTTGCAACCCTCCAAGTGGCCTAAAGCCTCACCCCATCATCCACCTTTAGAACCACCTTCACACCTTTCCAAGCTCTCAAAATCCTAGGAAACCTTAGATTTGAGATTACCTAATTGCTAAACTCCAATTAGCATCTAAGTAGCCTCCTAATCCACTCCTTTCCTATAAATAGAGCCCCCCACCCCTTGGTTTAGGGGTTGAGAAATTTGCTTAAGAGAGAAAGAGCTCAAAGTGAGAAGTTATTCCTCCCTTTTGTGCACTATTTTCATCCAAATTCCAGAATTCTAAAACCTCTTCCCAAGCTTGTTCTTACGTCCAAAACCCATAGCCTAGGTGTGTGTGATCCCCTAGCCTCCCTTCCCTACCTCTTAGCTTTAGGTCCTAGGAGTTAGAACCCCGTTTTCCAACATACAAGGCCTTCAAGAGCTAATCAAAGCAAGCCATGCAAGGCTCCTCTACGGTGCTACAAGGGCCTGAGGGCTCCGGCTCTCCCCTTTCTTCTCCTATATCTTCCTAGCTCCCTCCATCCTTCCATTTGTGCCGTTATGCCGCCGATTTTTCGATAGGAACGGAGGGGCACAAATAGGATTCCAAGCCCTTTTGGGCAAGAGGAAGCTACTTTCTTGGCTTTTACATCATTTTATTTTTGGCCATAAGTAGAGACCGCGTCAAGCGGGTTGATCGGGTGCCTAACACCTTCCCGATCGATAACCGAAGCCCCTACCCAAGAGCCTTTGGTGTGGACAGGATTTAGAGTCATATTTTTAGCACTTAGGTGCTCATAAAAATGAACTAGGTATCCCGGGACAATGAAAGCTCCGGGTGGCGACTCTATATGTTTTTTATCGTTAGAGAACGCTTCGTCGCGACGGGGATGGCATCGATTCCCACAGTTGCACAAGATCAATCATATAGTTTCAAATATTCATCTGATACAGTGTTCTAGAGATGCTTTACTTTAAATTGTAACTATTTTTGTTTTAATTTTTGAACTACTACTATGATGGGTTGCTAAGAATTTCAGATTTTCATAGTTTTTCTATCATAATTCCCATATAATGATTAACTTTCTTAATAAAGTAAAAAACTCTAAAAAAAAACTATACTAATATATTCTATTTTTTATAAATTGATATGTATCCCCCCAAACTTAAATAGGACAATGTCCTCATTGTGCAAAATAGGAGACACACAGGAAAAATATCACCTTAATGGTGCTGTGTTAGTTACCGGGTTTATAATCTGTTAAAAGAATCAAAAATCTTCCCCCAAACTTAGGAGAGAAATACTACTGGTTTTATAGAATCTAAAAAGTTAGATGTTAGTAGCATTGTTAGTAAATTAGTCAAAAAGAAAACTTTATATATATGAACTAATATTTACAATAATTAAAAAAATATTCCAAAATTTTCTACATTAATGTTCTAGATTTTTCTCTGTCACTCACTTGAAGATGATGGGTAAGGTACAATTGAGATACTTGGTTGAGCTAGTTCTTGTAAGGCCAATAGTGGAGAATGACTGCTGGACAATTCTTCATCAGAGTCTGTCATTACAGTCGTGGAACAATCAAAATTTTCCTCTACCGCAGGTGCTGGTGTTGGTTCTTTGTCAGCAGCTTTATATAAGACAAAGATGTCTTCTTTCTCCGCTATTAATTCTTCATATTTTTCCTTTAATGTTCTCAGCTCTGTATTCCTTGTTTTCGCTCCTCTCTGGAGTTGACAAATGACAGTATACTTGGCGTCATTTTCACCCCTTAGCTGATCAAAAATAGCCTGCTCTTTTGTTACTGTGACCCAGAATTTCTTTATGATGGACTCAATCTTTTCCTTTTGTTCAGGTAAAAATCAAGGATTCTTTTTCCTCTTATAGTTTAAAAGATTTCCCTTTTTCTCTTGTAAGTTCCTGGGTCTTTTCATTCAGTAAGTTATTCAGGGTCTATTCATATTCCTTATAGGCCTTTTCTCGTGTTGTTTCTCTGAAATCTAGATCTGCTATAAATTCTCCATATTGTTCAGTCAACTCAGCAATTTTATCTTGATATGCTTTTCTCTCAACCTCCCATGCTTGATTGTTCCTTAGTGCATTTTTGGGTCAGTAGCTCTGCTGTTTGTGCTTGGGAGGCTGTAGTGGCTTGTTGGATTCTTCTATTTGCGTCGTCAGCCCATTGTGTATGTTGCTCTCTTACGGCTTGTCTCCTCAAATTTTCAGCTATTTCATGTCTTTCTTGAGTAGTGGCCATATCTTTGATGGCTCTATTTCTTAATCTTGTAAATTCTTCCACTAATTTCCTCATAGCTCTTGGCACTGGCACTAGATTTGGTGCATTGGTGCTCTACCATTGTTCTACTCCTGTTAGTCTTCTCTCCAGGTTACTTAGTGTTTCGAAGAAAGTTTGTGTTGATGTAGTTGTGACTGGAGGAGATATTCCCTGGGTTATTAACTCGACAAAACCCACTCTTGGAGTCTCAATTTTTTATCCTTCCGCTGCAGTGTTAAATATTGAAGTCTGCTTTATAACCTCGAGAGTTGTTGGTGGATGGCAGACTCTGCCTGATCAGAATATGGCTAGAAGTAGCCAAATCATCAATTTGCTCCTCTCTCTGAGGAGTGGTTTTGTAATAACCCAAAAATTTGCGTTAAACAGTGACCTCGGGATTCGTGCCTGACTGGTCATAGGTTTGACTAAATAGGAGTTCACTAGTTGACTTGAGAAGTGATGAACAGATGTGATGTGAATATGATGTAAGTATGTGGAGTGTAATGTGAATATGGGGTCACAGACACCTATCTAGGTGTATGTGCTTAACACCAAGACAAGAGGGATATAAGGGTTTAATAACCCTATTTCTCTTTTGTTTGAACCATTAAAGAGAGAGTTAAGATGAGAGAGAGAGAAGTAAAGAGGAGTTATTGAGGAGGGGGTGAATGCAAATCAAAGGGGAAGATAAGAGCATTCATTGACGGATTCAAAGCGTTTGGGATCGTGAAACGAGTGATGGAACCCTAGCCATTAAAACCCAACAAATCTATCCCTTGATGGGATTCTTGAGGTAAGTTTTAAATTGAAGTTAATACATATATGTAGGATGATTAAATTCTATCAAATATGCTTAGAAGAGTAGATTGAAGGCTTAGAAAAGAAAGGATAGAGATTTGGAAGAACAGCCCGAAAGGGGGCTGAATCTGGCCAAATCGATTAATCGAAATGGGAGTTCGATTGATCGATTTTGGCCCAGAATTTGAAAAGTCATGGAAGTCTGATTTCGATTAATCGGAATGAATTTTGATTAATCGATTTGGATTTCGATTAATCGATTTGGAAATCGACTAATCGACTGGGAAGCTCCAGCCACTTGAGAAATGAAACCTGGGGAAATCAACTAATCGAATTGGGATTTCGATTAATCGATTTTGGATTTCGATTAATTGATTTGGGATCGATTAATCAATATTGAGATCTCGATTACTCGATTTAAGAATCGACTGCTTTATGTTGGAGACCTCGATTAATCGATTTGGGATCGATTAATCAAATTTGGTTTCGATTAATCAATTTTGGGAATCTATTAATCGACTTTGACAGTTTTGCTTAAACCTTATAGTAAACTTTGAGATTCAGGGAGGGTCTTGGACCTTCTTTGTTACATCTTTGGTGATGAGTTATATGTGTTATGTTGTACCATAGGTGGTAAATATGATCATGAGCACAAGGAGCCGCGTGGGACCTTGATGCTAGAAGTTTCAAAGAGTTAAGGTAGGGAACACCTTGAACATGTACTTTAATTTCAAGAGCATGTATGTAGTGATATAATCATCAAATTAAAATTATTTTTAAATTGTGAAAAGCTTTATGAAAATGGGTGCGTGTGTGACACCAAAAATATGACAAAGGCATATGTGTGATGCAAGTAACTAAGAACAAGTAATCTAATGAGATTGAGACATCCCCAGGGGATAAGGCAGTAATAAAAGCATCAGGTGTGATGCGGGTATGTATACATCCCAGGGATGTATACATAGGATTGAATAATTACTGTTGAGGCCTAACTGATATAATATAGCACACTTACACGGTGAACAACTATATGTAATGCACATGATATTTTTGTTATTTGAGGTTTGGAGGATACCCCACTGACGTGGCGGGATACCCACGATTGTGTGGCGACGAGGATATCCGTGACCGATGCGGCGAATTCGACACACCACGGAGGTTTATCCGTGATCGTAAGTACATCCCAGGGATGTTGTGTGATATTTAACCCCGCCGCCTAGTGAGAAAGGGGCTTGGGTCGTATTCCCAGGGAATACATATTTCTACAACTGTCTAATTAGATGACGATGAAGGGTATCTCATCGGGGCTCGATGCTATATTGCTCGGGGACTACTTAAGTTGAAGATTTAAGTTTTGCTTTAAGCATGTTCAGTGTCATTCATGATTAAATCAACAGTAATGTAATACATGCAACTTACCAGTAAATTGAGTGTAAATCATCTGCTATTAATTGGTTTTCTAGCAAATGCATAGATTCATCGTGCTTTGAATATCATGGAATATATGAGTTTTGATTTATATGTTCATTGTGATGTTCCCTATTGAGCTAGGATGTAGCTCACCCTTTAGACTATACGTCGTAGGTCCACTGATAGCAGCAGCGAAGGCTTCGGGGGACGTGGATCCAGGTGATTCGGATTACGTACCTGGAGATGAGTTGGAGCCTCCTCCCGAGGACTTCTTCTAGGTGACTCACAGTACTTTGATAGAGAGTCAGTTTTGTGAGCAGATTAGTGCGGCTTGGTATGTCAAGCCTTTACTTTTGAAACAATGTAATTAAACTAGATTATTCTTTTGGCGAACCATCTGGGGTGATCTGATTATCACCGATGGTTCGGGTCGGTTCTCTGTTCATGCAGTGGCATGAAAGTAGAACTATCTTTTGCATATGCCAGTTGGGCATATTAACGTTTTTCCGCTTTAATGAAATTAATTACTTTATTTGATAAATTGTGCTTGTTATACCAATGTTTTGTGCTATGTTTTGGGGCACGGTCTGGAGGATCGTGCTGATGGCATAAGTTTCGGGGTGCCAAAATCCGGGCTATCACAGTTGGTATTAGAGCCATTTCTTTAAGAAACTTTGACAATCATTCTTTTGTCAGAGCATAGGGACTTCTGCTAATGAAAACTTTGTTTTCACATGCAGACCGTGATGTTACCTAGAGGAAGGGGCCGACCCAGGGGCGGCCATAATAGAAGTTTACATAGTGGAGATGGGTACATCTCTCCTACAAATAGAGTACCTATAGGAGATGGAGGGGCTTCTGGCAATGGTGGCAAAGGAAGCCAAGACCAGGAAGAGAGCCATGATTGAGATCGTCAGGATCAAGATCAAAGAGATCAAGAAAGAGTTAGAGAAAGAAATGAAGATAGAGAGGAGCGTCAGAGGATGATGCACACCATGGAGACCATGGCAGCTGCTATGGCTCAACAAGCAGCATCTTTGGCAGCTCACACGGCTCATGAGCAGCATCAGCCATCGACACCTCCAATAGCTCCGACACTGCCACCATCATCTGCTTTTACTGAGTTTAGGAGGATGAGACCTCCTAGCTTTTCTGGACAGGGAGAGCCCATAGTGGCAGAGCACTGGTTGAGTGAGATGGAGAAGGTGTTCAGTGTGCTCACATGTACTGAGGACGAGAGCATCCGTTGGGCAGCTTATATGTTGGACGGGGAGGTTGGGCCTTGGTGGAAGTTCGTTTCTAGGACTAGGGCTCAGGAGACCCCAGATATGCCATGGACTTGGGACAAATTTGTTGAGGAATTTAATAAACAGTACTTCCCTGAGGTAGTAAGGAACCAAATGGAAATCCAATTTCTACAGCTTACTCAGGAGAAGATGACAATGAGAGATTATGGAGTGGAGTTCATGCGACTCACTCACTTTGCGCCTGACTACATCATCACGGAGATGATGAGAGCAAAACGATTTCAGTAAGGGTTGAGATCAGACGTGAGGGGAGGAGTAGCATCATTCCAGCTGAGGACCTATGGAGAGGTCATGAGTAAGGCCTTGGTGGTAGAAGAAGAAAACAACAACAAATACCGCCAGAGGGAGCAACAGGGAAGGTGGAACTCTGATCAGAGCAGAACGGGAAACTATGAACCGGTGAACAAAAAGCCGAGATTCATACCAAATAATTAGAAACCACCATTTCAAGGAGGCTATGGAAGACCGATGCAGCAGAACAACCAGCAGAGATTTCCATTGCTTGCATCGGGGAGACCGAAACGCTGCGAGAGCCCTGTGATTACTACAGGAGCCATAGTCACACAAGGGGCTTCTCGAGCAGCTTCTTTCACACCACGTGAGACTTGTGCCAAGTGTGGCAAGCCTCACAAGACAGCGGACTGTAGGGTAGGCACTCGGGGTTGCTTTCGATGTGGCAAGGTGGGCCACTTGATCAGGGAATGCCCTGAGGTAAACAAAGGGAAGACGGCTTCAGCACCTATTCCACGACCGATATAAGTAAGGAAGCCGATCGTCCAAGGAAGAGCCTACGCAGTCACAGCTCAAGAGGCTCAGAACACGAATGATGTCATTCAAGGTGAGCTTTCTTTTAAATAAAGAATTTCAATTCTTGAAATTTTTAGATAGAAAAGGTGCATCTATATTTAGAAAACATAAGAAAAAGCTTGCATGTGATAAATTCTAGTATAATGATAATAAACAAGATATATATGTGTATGTATAATTAGGTGGATTACACATCTATAAGAAGGGAAGCGACGTGTCATACGAAGCTCGAGTGTTGATAGACCCGGGGTCTACCCACTCATTTGTTACACCTCGCTTCACGAAGAAGATGAAAGTCGACCCAGAGGAGTTAGACTTCATTTTAACCGTGACGGTTCCTACTGGGAAAGCGGTCAATACCGAGAAGGGTTGCAACTCCGTGATCGTGAGGGTCATGGATGGGAGCGATTTTGAGCTACCTGCTAACCTAATTCTGTTAGATATGCAAGGATTCGATGTGATCCTTGGCATGGATTGGCTATCGACCCACTGTACGACGGTAGATTGTAAGAACAAAATTGTCACTTTTAGACCGAATACAAGGAGATCGTTCCGATTTAGAGGAGAAAGAACGACGCACCTACCACTTATCTCGGCAGTCAGGGCCGAGCGATTGATTAGAAAGGGGTGTAGTGGATACTTAGCATTTTTAAAGGAGTAAAAAGAGGACACGAAGGTGATCTCTGAAATAGCAGTTGTGCGAGACTTCACCGATGTATTTTCAGAGGAGTTACCTGGATTGCCTCCAGAGAGAGAAATAGAATTCGCCATCGACTTAGCACCAGGAACGGAGCCTGTGTCTAAAGCACCATACAGAATGGCTCCTGCTGAGTTGAAGGAGTTGAAAGAACAGCTACAAGAGTTAATGGATAAGGGGTTTGTTAGACCGAGCGTGTCTCCATGGGGAGCACCGGTCTTATTTGTAAAGAAGAAGGATGGGTCAATGCGTATGTGCATTGACTATAGACAGTTGAACAAACTCACTATTAAAAATCAATACCCTTTCCCTAGGATAGATGACTTATTCGATCAACTGCAAGGAGTGAAGTACTTCTCCAAGATCGATCTAAGATCTGGATACCATCAGTTGAGAGTCAAGGCAGAGGATATTCAGAAGACTGCATTCAGGACTTGATACGAACACTATGAGTTCCTAGTGATGCCGTTTGGGTTGAAAAATACCTCGGCGTCATTCATGGATCTGATGAATAGGGTGTTTAAACCACACCTAGATACTTGTGTCATAGTGTTTGTTGACGACATCCTGATCTATTCAAAATCAGAAGAAGAGCATGAGAAACACTTGAGAGTAGCCCTACAGACTCTACGTGAACACCAGTTATATGCCAAGCTCAGCATATGTGAGTTTTGGTTAGAAGAAGTTAGCTTTTTGGCACATGTTGTCTCGAAGCTTGGTGTCACTGTAGATCCAGCAAAGATCGAAGCAGTAGTGAATTAGGAGCAACCAAAGACCGTGACCGACATCCACAGTTTCCTTGGATTGGCAGGTTACCGACGTTTCGTTGAGGGTTTTTCAAAGATATCAGGGCCACTCACGAGACTCACACGGAAAGATGCAAGGTTTGAATGGAGTGAGGCATGCAAGAAGAGTTTTCAAGAACTTAAGAAGAGACTCACTTCAGCTCCAGTGTTAGCTATACCTTCAGGCAGTGGAGGGTTTGCAGTGTATAGCGATGCTTTGTATACTGGTTTAGGTTGTGTACTGAATCAGCACAAACAGGTGATAGCGTATGGGTCAAGACAGTTGAAAGAGCATGAGAAGAATTATCCGACACACGACCTGGAATTAGCAACGGTCATTTTTCGCGCTCAAGATTTGGAGACATTACTTGTACGGTGAGACGTTTGAGATTTTCACCGATCACAAGAGCCTCAGATATCTATTTACACAGAAGGAACTAAATATGAGGCAGCGCAGATGGATGGAGTTTCTCAAGGACTATGACTGTTCCATACAGTACCATCCAGGCAAGTCTAATGTAGTAGCTGACGCCTTGAGTCGAAAGAGTTCAGCTCAATTGGCTAGTTTAATTTTGGGTATGCACAAATGGAAACTGTTTGAAGATCTAGCCCTATACGATGCAAACATTGAGTCTCAAGCTACGGGAGCATTCTTGGCTAATATCTCAGTGAGACCGATGATATTTGAGCATATCCATGAGCTACAGATGAAAGATCCGGCACTAACAAAGATTCGTCAAGATGTAACTGAAGGCATTACATCTGAGTTTTCAATCAAGGAGGATGGTTCCTTATTGTTCAAGGGCCGCCTCTGTATTCCGAATAACACTGATCTACGACGAACAATTCTTGATGAATCACACAAGTCAAGCTATGCTATCCACCCGAGAAGCACAAAGATGTATCAAGATTTGAAAAAGAACTATTGGTGGAGAGGCTTGAAACAGGATGTGGCAGAGTACGTGTCGCGGTGTTTGACGTGCCAACAAGTGAAGATCGATCATAGACATCCCGCAGGTCTATTGCAACCTCTACCTATACCGGCATGGAAGTGGGAATCGATCTCTATGGACTTCATCATTGGACTCCGACGTACTACGAAGAAGTACAATGCCATCTGGGTAGTGGTCGATCGATTGACCAAGTCAGCGCACTTCTTGCCTTACAACACGATTACACGGCGGGAAGACTAGCAGAGTTATATATGAAGGAGATTGTCCGTTTGCATGGGATTCCGAGTATCATTATTTCGGACTGTGACCCATTGTATACATCAAAGTTCTGGAAGAAATTTCAAGAATGAATGGGAACGCGACTGGATATCAGTACGGCATTCCATCCGCAAATCGACGGGCAGACTGAGAGGGTCAATCAGATCATTGAGGACATGCTTAGGGCATGTATGTTAGAATTACAAGGATCGTGGGATCAACATCTACCCTTAATTGAGTTTGCATATAACAACAGTTTTCATATGAGCATTGGGATGGCACCATATGAAGCACTTTACGGACGGCGATGTAGATCGCCCATCAATTGAGAAGAAAGGGGTGAGAAATTCATTTTGGGACCTGAAATACTTGAAGATAATGCCACCTATGTTCGTATGATAAGGGCAAAACTCAAAGCAGCTCAGAGCAGACAGAAAAGTTATGCCGATATCAAGCGGACGAGTGTAGACTTCAAGGTGGGTGAACACGTGTTTGTGAAAGTGTCACCTATGAAGGGAGTCATGAGATTTGGAAAGAGAGGGAGATAAGTCTCCGCTATCTTGGACCGTTTAAAGTTTTGGGTCGAGTAGGGGAAGTTGCTTACCGCATTGTATTGCCACCGTTATTCTATCCAGTACACAATGTCTTCCACGTATCTATGCTCAGGAAGTACCTTAACGACCCTGACCACGTGTTGAGCGGTCAAGCTTTTGAGATGCATGAAGACATGACCATGATCGAAGAGCCGGTGGAGATTTTGGATCGAAAGGAACAAGTATTGCGAACGAAAGTGATTCCACTAGTACTTGTCCGATGGAAGCATCATCCGGCCGAGGAAGCTACATGGGAACGAGAGGCCAATGTGAAAGACCAATATCCGGCCTTGTTTTCGTCAACTTGAGAGTCAATTGTACCCCCGCAAGCATGTTTGTGGATTTTAACAATACTTGTAATCCAATGTAGATTTTGATTAAAGTATGAGATAGACACAATTTTATACGCACATGACCATGATGATGTGCTTTGTAGAACCAAGGATCAGTTGGTATCATAAATTACCAAGATAAATCAAGGAAACAGAGAATTTCGAAAGTTTAAAGAACCCGATCAAAACCGATTAATCAATTTTCAAATCGATTAATCGATTTGGAATTTTGATTAATCGATTTTGTTTGATTAGTCGACTGGCATGTGCCAGTGACTGGAAATTTGATGAGGATTTAGGAAATGAAAGAAGGGAAATTTTGATTAATCGATTTGGGTTTCGATTAATCGATTTTGGATTTCGATTAATCGATCTGAAGGTTTGATTAATCGAACAACTTAGGAAATTTTGAAGAATTTGAAGAATTTTGTGTGATTTCGATTAATCGAAGAACAATTCGATTAATCGATTTGGAATATTGATTAATCGAACTGGAGTTCGACTAATCGAGTAACTTAAGGAATTTTGAAAATTTTGGAAGGAATGCACGATTTCGATTAATCAAAGTAAATTTTGATTAATCGATTTCGAAATTTCGATTAATCGAAATGAATTTCGATTAATCGACTGGCTCACACCAGTGAGCTCCAAAACTCAACATTTCTAACGGATACGATTTCGATTAATCGAAATAGTTTCGATTAATCGATTTTGAGTTTCGACAAATCGATTTTGGAAATCGATTAATCGATTTCGCACGGCCTAACCTAATTTTGAAACTCGATTAATCGAATTTGAATTTCTATTAATCGAAGCCAGCTATATATACATAAGTTGGGGTGGTGCCCATTCGAAAATTTTAAACCTTGGGCACCATTTCTTCTTCTTCTCCAACCGGTCAAGACAGCTAGGGTTTTGGATTTCCTTCGTTGATTTTGGACCAAGATCACTTACTTTCACAATGAAACCTACGGTAAACCTTAGTTTGACTCTTTTCCTTCAAATTTGAGCTATAAAAACCCTAATTATGTTAGATTTTCACCAAAATGTCACCCAAAACCCGGTTGTCTTCGAAGAAGGCAACCTCTAAACTCCCGGTCCGGCGTAAGAACGCCGCTCCGCCACCACCTACCCCATCAACGGTGAGGACTCCATCACTGTCGACGTCGGAGACCACCTCCGGTTCGACGAGCGTGTCTTCGCACGAGTCTTCACGCGAATCCACACTCATGCCGCCACCACCCACCAATGTCCTTCAACCCAATGAGTGGTGGGAGGCTAAAACCTTCGAGGTCGAGTACATCATCGACCCAACCCTCTTCACAAACCCCGAGGCCCAATGGGCTCGCAATTACCTCCAAAATGTCGGTCTCGACAATATTTTGAAACCAATTCGGGGTTCCTACTACCCTCGGTTGGTTAGACTTTTCTACCAAGGGCTCGTGGATGGCCCTGCCGACGACGTAGTTAAGACTACCATTGAAGGTCAGGAATACAGCATCACCCATCATCATATCCACGAGGTCCTTGAGTGTTACCTCGATTTTACACCTAAGACCACCTTCTTTCCACCCTTTGAGGAAGAGGTTAAGTTTGAGGAGATCGTCACTCGTATGACCAACGAGAAGACGGGGTCGGGATCCTCCATTAGGAGGGTTGACCTTCCCCATTATATGTGGATGCTTGATTCAATCATCAAGTGCAACCTCTACCCCATGCGCCACGACACCGAGCGCGTAGAGAAAGTTCAATCGGCACTTTATGCGGCCTTCTGTGGCCGATGGTTTGATGCAACCATGCTCATCCTAGAGGGGATGAGGTACATAAAAGGCAAGTTGATGAAGGGCAACTTGAGGCCCAAGGAGAGGATTTCGTATGCTCGGCTCATATCGAGCATGTTGGAGTGTTACTCCAATGGTCCCGGGTATGTGGTATCTCCCCATGAGGTGAGGGCAACGGACCAAGTGAAGACGTTTTCAAAGTCTTCCTGGAGCCGTAGTTACAATTTATTGAAGCGGACCCTACCAGCTCCAGGTCCCATTCCAGCAGCTCCAGTACCTCCACCACCCCCACCACCACATCTGAACCCACCCGTGGTTGGGGCACACCCAGTTGAGCCACCAGTGGAGGGGGCACCCTCCCATACCACCGCTTCTCCTACGCCGCCAGCGCAGTCCGCGGCAGCTACACCTGCTTCTTCCTACCGTTGGAGTGCGGCTCACCAGGGACCAACGATCGAGGACGTGTTGGCACGCATGGAGGCCAACAACGAGTGGATGAATCGGAGGATGGACTTTCTGATGTTCCGTACACTCCGCTACATCTACCCATTGGACTACCAGCGGCGCCTCGCGCAGGAGGAGGAGTGGACAGCAGGCCGGACCGCCTTCCAAAGGGGTCCAGTTTTCCATCCGAGCACATCGGCTGCGGGCGCATCAGGCTCGGCACCACAGCAGCCCGAGCAGCCACCTGAGACAGAGACACCCCAACCGATACCACCGGAGCCTGCCCCGACATCAGATCAGCCTGGCGAGGGGACGACGTGAGACTGAGATGAGGATGTTCCTTTTTGTATGCTGATTATGTCACTTTTGATGTAATTGAAAAGATGTAAACAGCAAGTTGTAAAATTTTAGAATTCAATGAAATACAGAAAAAATTTTGTGTATCTGCGTGAATTAACTATGACTAATAGCTCTAAATAATGCATCCGTCAACTTTTAGTGTGTGGGTACGCTACACCTCAGTGTGCGGGGTACGCACGCAAACACCTTTGGGTTATTTTCGAGGACGAAAATTCCCAAGGTGGGGAGGATGTAATAACCCAAAAATTTACGTTAAACAGTGACCTCGGGATCCATGCCCGACTAGTCATAGGTTTGACTAAATAGGAGTTCACTAGTTAACTTGAGAAGTGATGAACAGATGTGATGTGAATATGATGTAAGTATGTGGAGTGTAATGTGAATATGGGGTCACATACACCTATCTAGGTGTATGTGCTTAACACCAAGACAAGAGGGATATAAGGGTTTAATAACCCTATTTCTCTTTTGTTTGAACCATTAAAGAGAGAGTTAAGAGGAGAGAGAGAGAAGTAAAGAGGAGTTATTGAGGAGGGGGTGAATGCAAATCAAAGGGGTAGATAAGAGCATTCATTGACGGATTCAAAGCGTTTGGGATCCTGAAACGAGTGATGGAACCCTAGCCATCAAAACCCAACAAATCTATCCCTTGATGGGATTCTTGAGGTAAGTTTTAAATTGAAGTTAATGCATAGATGTAGGATGATTAAATTCTTTCAAATATGCTTAGAAGAGTAGATTGAAGGCTTAGAAAAGAAAGGATAGAGATTTGGAAGAACATCCCAAAAGGGGGCTGAATCTGGCCAAATCGATTAATCGAAATGAATTTCGATCAATCGATTTGGATTTTGATTAGTCGATTTGGAAATCGACTAATCAACTGGGAAGCTCCAGCCACTGGAGAAATGAAACCTGGGGAAATCGACTAATCGAATTGGGATTTCAATTAATCGATTTTGGATTTCGATTAATCGATTTAAGAATCGACTACTTTATGTTGGAGACCTCGATTAATCGATTTGGGATCGATTAATCGAATTTGAATCTCGATTAATCGATTTTGAGAATCGATTAATCAAATTGCATTTCGATTAATCGATTTTGGGAATCGATTAATCGACTTTGACAGTTTTGCTTAAACCTTATAGTGAACTTTGAGATTCAGGGAGGGCCTTGGACCTTCTTTGTTACATCTTTAGTGATGAGTTACATGTGTTATGTTGTACCATAGGTGATACGTATGATCATAGGCACAAGGAGCCGCGTGGGACCTTGATGTTAAAAGTTTCAAAGACTTAAGGTAGGGAACACCTTGAACATGTACTTTAATTTCAAGAGCATGTATGTAATGATATAATCATCAAATTGAAGTTGTTTTTAAATTGTGAAAAGCTTTGTAAAAATGGGTGCGTGTGTGACACCAAAAATGTGATAAAGGCATCTATGTGATGCAAGTAACTAAGAACAAGTAATCTAATGAGATTGAGACATCCCCAGGGGATGAGGAAGTAATAAAGGCATCAGGTGTGATGCGGGTAAGTATACATCCCAGGGATGTATACATAAGATTGAATAATTACTGTTGAGGCCTAACTGATATAAGATAGCACACTTACACGGTGAACAACTATATATAATGCACATGATATTTTTGTTATTTGAGGTTTGGAGGATACCCCACCGATATAGCGGGATACCTACGACTGACGCGGTAGGATATCCATGACCGGTACGGCGGCGAATCCGTACACCAGTACGAAGGTTTATCCATGACCGTAAGTACATCCCAGGGATGTTGTGTGATATTTAACCCCACCGCCTAGTGAGAAAGGGGCTTGGGTCGTATTCCCAGGGAATACATGTTTCTACAACTGTCTAATTAGATGACGATGAAGGGTATCTCATCAGAGCTCAATGCTATATTGCTCGGGGACTACTTAAGTTGAAGATTTAAGTTTTGCTTTAGGCCTGTTCAGTGTCATTCATGATTAAATCAACAGTAATGTAATACATGTAACTTACCAGTAAATTGAGTATAAATCATCTGCTTTTAATTGGTTTTCTAGCAAATGCATAGATTCATCGTGCTTTGAATATCATGGAATATATGTGAGTTTTGATTTATATGTTCATTGTGATGTTCCCTATTGAGCTAAGATGTAGCTCACCCTTTAGACTATACATCGCAAGTCCACTGATAGCAGCAGCGGAGGCTTCGGGGGACGTGGATCCAGGTGATTCGGATTACGTACCTGGAGACGAGTTGGAGCCTCCTCCCGAGGACTTCTTCTAGGTGACTCTGTTGTGCACTTTGATAGAGAGTCAGTTTTGTGAGCAGATTAGTGCGGCTTGGTATGTCAAGCCTTTATTTTTGAAACAATGTAATTAAACTAGATTATTCTTTTGGCGAACCATCTGGGGTGATCTGATTATCACCGATGGTTCGGGTCGGTTCTCTGTTCATGAAGTGGCATGAAAGTAGAACTATCTTTTGCATATGCCAGTTGGGCATATTAACGTTTTTCCACTTTAATGAAATTAATTACTTTATTTGTTAAATTGTGCTTGTTATACCAATCTTCCGTGCTAAGTTTTGGGGCACGGTCTGGAGGATCGTGCTGATGGCACGAGTTTTGGGGTGTCGAAATCCGAGCTGTCACAAGTTTCTTCAGCAACTTGTATGTTGGGGTTCTCTGTGGGTAGCTTGCATCTGGTGCTGAAATACATGGATTCTCAGGCTCTGCTTCTATGGTACTAGGCAATGTAATTGCCTCTATTAAAGGGGCAAAACAGGCCCTGTTGGTGAATCCAAAGAAGGGTCATACAAACTGGTTTGGTCTGTAACTAGTATTCTTTCCTCGGGTTATCTCTCTGTTGGTGGAGAGCTACTCTTTGCCTTTTCAAGGGGTGGAGTAGAAGTACTCACACCTTCTTCCATTACCACTGCTTCAGTGGCCTCAAATTTTGTTGTCTGTTCTATGGCAGTTTCGAACTGTACTTGGGTGGCTTCTAGTTTAGATAAGACCTCCTTTGGTTGTGCCGAAATAGGGATCCCTTTTTTATTCGCCGCACTTAGAGTTCTCCGGTAGGTCTGAGGTGTCAGGCTCTCATTGCTATGAGGCAATGTTTTTTCCTTGGGATCAATATTGTATCCCACATTTACCAACATATTTATAATTAACCCACCAAAGGGTAGATATAATTTACTTGTTTAATATTTCTTCAGAGGCAACTTCTCCCTCACTATATTCATTACCTCCAAACGGTAAGAAGGAACATCAAACCAATAGCAGTGTGCCATTAGGTATAGGGCTTTTGCAAAAAGGGATCTCCGTTGGGTCCCATGTCCCGTGGGTTGAACAATTTTGTGGATTAAAACATCGAAAAAGTGAAGGGATAAGTTTCGTTCCTCTAAGTCTTTTCGCAAAAAAAATGATTTATCATTAGGTGGTTTGCCTAGCAAATCTGTGGCCATTTGAATAAAATCTGATAGGGTCTCGGGTGAAGGTCTAAGGATATTCGCTTCAGGAGTGTCAGAGGACAGCCCATGTCTTTCCAGAGGTGCATTGATCACCCCAGCAACCATTGCTTTTGTAATCGAAATTGGAAATCCATCAATGGTTGTAGACAGAGTTGGGACTGGTCCCTTACTGCTATTGCTCATATTTGCATAAAATAGTCTTACCAATCTAGGGTAGACTTGAGTAACTCCAAGCTCTAGAAAATAATGGAGCCCTGCATCCTTATAATATTTTATTGCCTCTCCCCCCATTTCCATTTTTTCCAAGGCGTCAACATCCATTGTGACCTCGGCTCCCACGATATGCTGCTTGATTGAAGTAGGAGTTCATCCACTAGTGTATTAGAGGACGCTAGCTTTTTTCCTTTATCTAATTTGGGTCCCCTTTCTGGGTCAAACACCGAATCTTTCTCAGTTGTGTCGGTGGGACCTTCTCTGATAACTACCCCTAAATATTTGGTTTTCTTCTTGGGAGGGTCTGTTGCTTTTGATTTAGTTTTTATGGCAACAGACCGTGCAATATGATGAATGATTGAGGTGTTATCAAAATTGTTACCTTCCTTGTCTTCCTCGTCTTCCCTTTGTCGCTTTTCCTATTTGTTCGTCATTACCCCCTTTTTTTTGTAAAATTTAATCAGCACTATTAATCAAACTTTAAATATCAAGTATTGAATAAACAACCCATGCAAATACCTTTTCAATTAAAAACCGTTCCCTTACCTTGTTGACGATTGAAACCCTAATTTGAATTTATGCGATAAAATGCTCATAAGGTTCTCTCAGAATAATACGAAAGGCAGAAGGGGATTTTTATGAAAATGTATGGTTGGATTGGGTAACAGAACGATTAAGATTATGAGGGATTTGAAAAAGAGAGGGAAGTTAGGAGAGAAAAATGGAAGGGTTTTGAAAATGGGACCGACATACCCCCTTTTTACGAATATATGGGTCCTGTTTTCAGTGATGACCTGCTAAGTTGATCATTACTCAAATTTACCTAGAAATGTAAGTTGATTCTAGCATTCAATGAGTTAAGAATCACAATCGCTGCATTTCTGTTTAGACACACTCACGATCAATCGTAAATCCATACGATTATTCGTTATAACAGATAAAGTATAAATTACGATCTATCATTTTTCAACGATTTAGGTTGTAATATGATACTCTAAAGAAAAAGGGAAAATGAAATAGCTTACATATTTTACAATTGGTGCTACGGATGAGTCGGTAGCTCGACGATCCATGAGGGCCTTTTAATTTGTATTTTGGGGAGCAGCTGTCTCCCCTAGGAAAGCTTGGCCTTTAGGATTATTTACAGGTTGTGTCGGTAATTGGCCACTTTCTCTCCTTGCCACTTCTGAAGCTAGTTGTCCAATCTGGGTTTCCAACTTTGTGATAGACTGAGTATGTGAATGAAGGGTCTGAGAGAATTGAGCAAGTTGGTGAAAATCTTTTGAATGCTAGTGCGACTGTTGTTGCAAATCTTGAAGGATTTGAAAAATCGTAGCATCAGACATATTACTCTGTGGTCCAATATGGGATTGTGCCGCTTGTATTTGGGGTCTCTGGTGGAAAACTTGGGTCTAGGGAAATCGAGGTTGCGTAACTGTTGGTGTTAGTTGTGCTCCCACAGTGGAACCATAGTTAAATCCTGGATGATTTCTCCATAATGGATTATAGGTATTCCAATAATCTCCCCTCTGAAAAGCTATTACTTGTTCTGTTTCCACCATCTCTTGGTATTGTGGCACAGCAGGGTTTTTAGTATATGTGTGAGTCTGGCAATTAGAATGGTTTGTTGCGGGTCTATCCAGAGTATTTGGACTAGAACTCATGAGTGTAATAATTTTCTGCTCAAGAGCTAAAACTTTTGCACTCATATCGTCCTCAATTTTCGCTTTGTCCTTATTGATCCCATAAACCCCTCCTCTTGCGAGTGTGGTATGAAGAACAATATCTAGATCAATCTGCAGCAAAGCCTATTTTTGCTTTGAAGTGTTGGCCAGTTTCTCGAATAAATTCCAAGTTTGCTGGTCATTTTGAGCCATGAAGGCTCCTCCACTTACGGCATTGACTGTGGACTGGCTAGTCTCAGTCAATCGTTGGTAGAAACTTTATGCTATAGACCAATTTGGCACCTCGTGATGAGGGTATTTTCATAGCAAATTCTTCATCCGTTGCCAACTCTCATGAAATAATTCTCCGGGATTTTGCCTGAAGCCTTAATTGCTTGGCGAATTTGGTTTGTTCAACTAATTGAAAAGTATTCGCCCAAAAATTTAGACTGTAAATCTTCCCAAGTGGTTATACTTCTGGTGGGTAGTGAAACTATCTATGCCTTTGCCCTATCTTTGAGAGAAAAAGGAAATAGGCGCAGTCTTATGGCTTCTTTATTGGTCATGGTTTATAGTATTGTGCAAATTTTTATGAAGTCTCTCAGATGTTGGTAGGGATCTTCCCTATCAAGCCCATGAAAAGTAGGTAGATTTTGAAGTGTGTGGGGCTTGATTTCATATTTTTGACCTTCAGTTGCCTCCGGTATAACTATACAAGAGGGCTCGGTCAAAGCTATAGGGATGAAATGCGCTTCTATTGAAAGCTCGTCAGCCATGGTTTGAGGATCTCTTGCAGAGGATTGGTTTAATGCGAGTCTGTCCAAGGGAGTCCGCTCAATTTCTAGGTCGTATTCAAAATAGTCTAGACTTCTAGACCAGGTATGATGCATACACCAGCAAATCAAAAAAAAAATTGTATATATAATATTTATTTTAGAAGAGCAGGGAGAGAGAACAAATCTAGGCCTCTGGCTTCTCTGATCAGGGGAAGTTGAAACCTCGATTTATTTATTCCAAATAAACCTACAAAAGAGTAAGAAGTGATCAAAGAAAAATAAAAAGATAAGAAAATATAAAAAGAGAAAGATAAATATTGGTTTCTAAAAGAATAAAAATATTAGATAAAAATAGAAATAAAGATAAATTCCGCTTCCCCGACAGCGGCGCCAAAAACTTAATTATGATTTTTATATGTTTTAAAATTATGTTAAATTCAAGTCTTAACCTATTGCAAGCGCACAATGGAAGTTATAGTACTAGCATAGGATCGTTCCCACGAGGAAGTTTGTTTATCTATTTATCTCTGATTTATATCTTCTATTTAAATCCTTATTTTAAAAACTTCTATTATCTTTAAGATCTAATCTACTGGAGAAATATGAATAAAAGAATGGTTTCTTAATCTAAAGTGCATAAAATAAATCCTAAATCCTCCTTCTTCTGATTGAGGTCATCAATCCCAATCTTTAGCTATCAGATATTTATGAATTTAAACAGTACCGTTACACCATATCTCTAGTCTCCTAGCATTGGTTGTCAAGCAAATCTAAGATCCTATCAATACAAATTTAATCTAATGAACAATTTCCTAAAACTGAGTGTTAATCAAACCTTAGAAAACTGAAGATGGAAAAGTAAAAACCGTTACACTAATCTACAAATTCTAACCTGAGTCGTCAATTCAAATCAAAACTTAGAGATATTTACAAAGCAGGAAATAAAAGAAAATAAAATCTAACTAGAAAGTAAAGTAAAGTATATCCTTCACCCCTCAACCGCAGTCGTCAATTGCTCCTGAGACACTATAGATAACTACACTAATCTTCAGCACTCAATTGCAGTCATCAATTACTCTTGAGAAATCTCTAATATCTAATCTACTCAAACTATTTTACACTACTGATCGAAAGAAAATCTAACCTCAGGCGTCAATTGATGCTGAAAATCTTTGATGTTTATTCCTATACTAAGCCCTCTTATTTATAGATCATAAGGAATCGGTTTACAAAGACTTCTAATTCCAATAAAAGAAACTACTAAAGATAAAAGTATCCTAAAATAACTCTAATTTCCAATTTTATTCTTTTCCTTGCTTTCATTAGTTGATGCGCTTCTAGAAGGTTCTTTAATCTCCAGCAACAGAGTACTTTGGAGTATATCTTCATCAATCTTCTCAGATCTATGGTTCATCAAACTTCTAATTTTGTGAGAGTTGGCAAAGTTGCATATAGGGTCGCCTTATCCCCGCAATTTGATAGAGTACACGATGTGTTTCACGTTTCTATGCTACGAAAGTACATGAGGGATCCGACTCACATACTCGATGCACCACCGATTAAGGTTTACAAAGATTGGACCGTTGTTGAAGAACCAAATCAGATTTTAGATTGAACCGAACAAGTGTTGCGTACGAAATGGATTCCCATAGTGCTAGTTAAATGGAAGAACAATTCTAAAGAGGAAGCTACTTGGAAGCGTGAAGCTAAAATTCGCGACCAATACCCTTTGTTGTTTCAGTGAACGAGGAGAGAGAGTGAATTGTAAAAGTCCTTTTAGTGACTGTTTCTACATGTAAACTAGCTCTATTAACTAATGAAAATAAGATTGTTGGAAGTTATGAATGTTACAGTCAAAGTGTTCTGACAAATTCGACCGATCGAAATTCAAATCGATCGATCGATTTGTAAACCGACCGATCGAAGTGGGTATCAATAGATCGAAATCACCAAACAAAGTAATTTTATAGTATAATAGGGTATACAACAATTTGACCAATCGAAATGGAAATCGTTCAATGGAATTTGAAAACCGACCAATCGATTTAGTAAAATCGATCGATCAAAAAATGTTAAGTGCCAAAAATAGTTTGGAAATCGACTGATCGATTTCTAAAATCAATAAATCGAAATCGTGGACCAGCTTGAGTTAAAGAAGAAATCGATCGATCAAAATTGCATTCGGTCGATAGAATCATGTGTTATATAAAAAAATTTGGACCTTTTCAGACTCAAAAATTTCAGAAATTTTAGGGCTTTTCTTGGGGGGTTTCTCGTGCTTCTTCTTGGAGATAAAGGCACCAATTTTCCAGCTTGGATTTCTTAGGAAAACGAATCCAAACCTCATGGAGAAGGTAAGCCCTAACTTTTGTGAACTTTAGATTCAAGTTCAAGTGTCTTTTTTTTTGGATTGCGAAAGCCCTAGACTTTCTCTTAGAATCAAATGGCTCCTAAGACGAGGCAATCGCCGAAGGCCACCACTTCGAAGAAGACCACATCCCACACAGGTTCTTCGCGACAACCTCCGCAACAACCAATACCAACACCACCATCTACTTCTTCACAACCACCACCATTAGAGAAACCTAAGCCTTGGTGGGTAGAAAAGGGGTTTGCGACTGAGTATACAATCGATCCGGCACTCTTTGAAGCACCAGATGTGTCGGGTATAGACGGTTGGGCATTCGACTACCTAGTGAAAGCCGGATTGGATAATCTGTTAAAACCTCTTCATGGTTAATATTATCCTCATCTCGTACAGTTGTTTTACCAGAATTTGTACATCGATGACAAACCTGATACGGTTTGTACAAAAATTGATGGGAGAGTATATGTGTTCACTCATGGCCATGCAAGTAAAGGATTAGAGTGTTACCACAGTTATGGCCCCGGTGTCGAGTTGTTACCCCCAAACCCTGAGCCAATAAATCTTCTTGCAGTGGTGGAGCAAATGACTCACGCTCCACTTGGGTCAGGTCAATCAATTAAATGAGCCAATCTACTTGGCTATATGTGGATGCTAGACACAATTTTTAAGTGCAACCTATACCCTATGTACCATAGAACCCAGAGACAGGGTAGTGCTACAAGCTTTGTATTCAGCATTCAAGGGGCAGTGGTTTAACGCAGCAATAGTTGTCTGTAGGGTGTGAACTATGCTAGAATAAAAATGCTAGAAGGAGGAGAGAAGTCAGAGGCTTACATTCCATACGCGAGCCTCATATCTGGCATGATTGAGGAATATTCAGGAGGCTCCGTGTATAAGATCTCCGACCATGAGCCTAGGTTAACCGATAATGTGGAGCTCTACTCTTTTAAGGACTGGAGAAAGACCTACAATCAGTAAAAGCTAAGCCTACTACCAGGTGAACAAGCACCGCCTGCTCCAATTTCTCCTCAAGACCAAGACCAGCCTACCCACGATGCACCAGACCAAGAACAACCTACCCAGGATGTGCCTTTTCAAGACCAGCCAGAAATTATACCTCTCGCTCCACAACTGTAGACATCCCCATTTTGCCCTCTCAGAATATACAATTTTGTTCGATCAACCTTTGACCTCTTAACCCTAATATGGGAACCATGCACTGAAACAATAGTATATGACTGAACACAGGCTGAAACGATAGCTCTGTAGCTCAAATCCTAACGTAGGGAGACTATATACTGAAACAATAGTATATAGTCAAAATGCAGACTGAAACAATGGTCTTGCATTTCAGACTAGAGACCAGACCCGGGCAACCCTAAATTAAGCACCTGAAACCTCACGCATAATTTGATTACACGCTAGACCACACACGCGCAATCAATCCCCCTTTCAGACCAAACTTCCTCTCCCAGACCATCTCGAGACTTGATCATGCACCTGAAATCACACGTGCGATCGGATTGAGCGCCCGATCACCGGCGCTCAATTGGCCCACGCCCGACCTAGCCTCATGGTCCTTGACCCTTAAGTTTCCTCTATTAGACACTTCGAGAAAAATGCTTAATCGGATTGCATATGTCCTAACAGGCGCGCAATTAGCCCTAACACTATTAGGACTAGAAAACTCACTGAGCAAGTCAGCCAGTCGCTCACTGAGTCGGTGATCGACTCAAAGCAATTAAGCGCCAAGAAACTGGCATGTAATTCAGTTAAATGCCTGGAAAAGGGCGCATAATTGAGGAAAACCCTATAAAAGATTTTTTTCCTAATTTGCCCAAGAGGCTGGGCAATTTTTGAAGAGAGAACGGATTTTTTTAGATTCTGAAATCAGAGAACTCTGAGGACAAACCTATAGAGCAACCTAGTCATGATTTCGAAATTAAAGCTTCGAATCTTTGAGATTTCTCTCCACAACCCCCGGTCCTAGGTAAAAATCATAGTTTTAGACTTAGGATATTTCTCACTGTTTTAATTATTAGTTTTAATTATAGTTTTAATTTGCAGTCCGAGATTGTAGCATAGACCGCAAATATTTTATATCTGGTTCTAATTCTCCGAATTTGGAACCAGTCCTTAATCCAACTGTCTAATTTATCGACCCTAGGCTTTAATTCTATTCTAAAATCTTAATTTCAGTCCTATCATTAATTTATGGTTCTAATCTTTGGATTCCAGAACCAGTCCTTAAGCATACGGTCTGATTTTCTGATTTCGGGCCCGAATTCAGTCCTAGAAATTTAAATTTAAATTTCTTCTTTTAATATCTCCAAAAATCCTAAATATTAATATTAGTTTCTACAATTCTAGTTCATAAATTAATTTATAATTATTATTCTGAAATCAATTTCAAAAAATCTAAAATACTATTTTACGGTCTAAAAACCTAATTTATCTTTAATCTCAGCCATCCGATTTGCCTAAGGGAGCTTACGGAGGGTACTCGAGAACAAGGCCAATCCTCTTTAGCATAGCGAGCCCAAAACCCCCTTTTTTTTTAGGAATTCTAGAATCAATTAATTGCTTTTTCTTATTTTTTTAGTATAATCAATTAGTATATTTACTTTATTTCAGCATAATTAATTAGTTAAGTTAATTAGATTTTAGTGTAATTGATTAATTTCTTTAAATCAGATCTGAATTGGTTAATATCTTGCTTTAATTAGAATTTAATATGATTAATTCACTACTTTAATTAGATTTTTAGTATAGTTAATTCATTGCTTTAATTAGAATTTTAATCAAATCAGTTTATTTATTTTAATTAAATTTTTAATAAAATCAGTTTATTCATCTTAATTAGATTTTAAGAAAATTAATTCATTTGCCTTAAATTTAAGTTTCAGTAAAATTAGTTTTCTATTTCGGTTAGAATTCTAGTAAGACTGTTGTACTTGATTTAGTTAGAATCCCAATACAACTAGTATACTTGCTCGATCTAAATTCTAGTACAATTAGCATGCTCAAATTAATTAGAGTTTCATCAAAACTACTACATATGCACCCCTAGTATAATTAAGAAACCTGATCCCATTCAGACATCTAATGGGATTAGGAGATTACAATTAATCGGACTCTTAATAGTATTAGGATACTAAATTAATCAGTATTCTAATAAGATTAGGAAGCTAAAATTAATTAGACCCCTAATAGGATTATAATATTAGAATAGATCCACTCACTCTAACAAATTCACAGCTAAATTCATAATAGAATCAGGGAAGTCTAAACTAACCAGAACTATAACAATAAAGGGAAATAAAAGGAAAATTAAACTATCTAAATTAAAAAAAAGACAGTTGCTGACATTTGCAAGCGGACGATTCAGTATAGAAGTAACTCATACCCGCTCTTAAGCGTGATCATTGACGTGTTGCAGTGTCGATAAATATCTGTACTTGGCGATCGCAATAAACTAGGAACCTTTCTAGAAAACCCTTTATTTTCTTACCTCCACTATTCCAAACGCCGCATCGCTAGAGTCCACTTGGACAGAATTGGAGCCACTGATTCAACGAGAACCGAGAGGAACCCAGAAAAAGTGCGCACTAATAGACTGGCAATCACGGTGGGACACTTTTGTAAACTGTTTTTCTAGATAATTACTTTTCACCTTATCTCCCTATTTTTCTTTCCATCGCGTAGTTTAGATCCCCTTATATATATATATATATATATATATATATATATATGAGTCTTCGTCAAAGACTCGAGATGTCTGGTATACAAAGAGTGAGTTTAGGAGACCCACCATTGTGGGGATATCATAACAACCCCGCGTACGAAGAAGAGCCATTTTACAATTCCAACCCACAACAACCTAAGGTTAACATGACTGGTGAGCAAGAAAATCCCTTCTCTACCCCACACACCGATAATAATCATAATGAGAGAGATGGTAACACCGGACAATATCTCACCACTCAACAGATTATAGAGCTCAATATCCAAAGAATACAAAGAGGAGACGACGACTCCAAAGAATTGCTTCGAGGGTTGGTCGCTGCATACGAAATCATTAGGTCACGACAATTTTCAGAGGAACAAGAGCGACAAGAGAGGCCACCTCCTACCCCGCGCATGGTGTCAGCCCACGCGACACCATCGAGACAACCAGTCCACACATTCTTCAATGATGTCTCTCTAGACAAGGTTTGCTCGCGAGTCACTCCAAAAGACAGCACCATTAAAATCGAAGATCTCCCTAAAAGTCTCGATAAGTACATGGCCAAGAGAGAGCACCCCGGTCACTCATTCAGATTCAATAAATTTTGTCAGGATGTCAAGTTTAATTACCAATAGGATTTAAGCCATTGAAATTTACCAAATATAATGGCACGGGAAATCCAAATCATCACTTGGCCCTCTTTTATAATAATTATCGACCCATACGTGATAATCAAGGACTTCTCATTCACTATTTCCAACGCTCATTAGAAAGAGAAGCTTTAGATTGGTTTGCAGGACTCCCGCTTTATAAGATAGAGACCTTCGATGAATTAGTCGGTTAATTCCTAGACCAATACAAACACTTGATCCAAGAGACAGTTTGTATCAGTGATCTAATCATAGCCAAGCAAGGACCTAATGAAGAATTTACCGACTTCGTCGCTAGATGGAGAAAACTCGCTACTAGGACCGGCACCTCAATAAAAGAGAAGGATTTGATGGACATTATCATAGATAACACTAGAGAACCGTTGAAGAGCACACTTGTCATAAGTGATTGCCCCGACTTCACTACACTCCACTCTCGAGCATCTCGACTAGCGCGACACATTAAAGGCGAAGACCTTGCTCAATCCATAGTCACATCAAAAGTAGGCTCTGCTAGTGAATCAAAATTGAAAAACAATAAGAAAGCCTTAGGAACCGAACAGGTTAACACCGTTGTCAACCAAGGATAAAACTTTAGTAACGGGAATTTCCAACCGTGAAAATTTGGACAAAATCAAAATCAATAACAGTATACCAACCAAAACCAAGGTGCTAATCAATAAAGATACGCAAACAAAAACCAAGGCCAGACTAGAATCAGGGCCTATATCAGAATAGAAATTAATGTCCTAATACCTACGAACGAAATCGACAACATGCGAATTATAATCGCCCATGCGAATTACAATCCCTACCAGCCAAGGCAAGAACACTATCTCCCTTTACCAGATAAGATCCCCAACATTTTTCATCTCCTTAATACTCAGAATCTCCTTCGATTCTCGCAGGAAAAATCCCGCCCATGGCCAATAAATCTAGACTATAGTAAATACTATGCCTTCCATCGATATGCGGGATACAACCTAGAGGACTGTTGGGTCCTCAGGGATGTAATCTATGACATGAATGACTGAAATCAGATCTATTGGGAAGCACTTAGGAACCCTAGCCCTAATAATAACCAACCCCAACAAAATTTAGGAATCGTTAACAACCCCCTGCCCAACCACAACCAAGCAACACCAGCTCAGATCACCACCATAGATCTCTCCGATCGACTCCCCTTCCAACCTTTCACCTTAATCACTCGCATTCAACCCTCTACTGCTTCCACCACACTAGCAAGAGCTCCTTCACCTCCTCATCCCTTTGCCCTGATCACTCGCATCGCCCCATCGAATCCACCTCCTTATCCAAAATTTACTCAAATACGAGTCCATTCCTTTAAGGCTAGGAGACCATTCCTTCGTAGTCACCCACCAGAGCCTCCAACCCCTCTAAATCCTGAACCAATACCATTACAGCTCCCTTTGTCTAATTCTAAACCTGAGTATGGAGATCACGTTCTCCAAACTACAGCACAAATTGCTGCATGGGTAGAAAGTGTCACCCGAAAAACTCCAAGCCAAGAAAACAAAATAACAACCGAGCATTTGCTCAACCTAAAAGAAAGTGAACCAGAAGAACATCCTGACTCGTGCGAGACGCTAGTCTCTGCTTTCATAGAACAGGAAGACTACGCACAGTACCTCCCGCCTTAGAGCGGCACCATTCAGGTATGTGTTCCAACCTCGAATTTCACCCATTTCACAAATACATTCACATCAAGCCATGTCGGGTTCGGTCAACAACCGACTTGCCTGATTCTCAAATCAGGAACCAATTACCCACCTCCGCCTTTCCCTCGAAATAAGGATTTCATGAACACACAACCACCAGAGGGGAATGTGAAAGAAAGAGAAGTTAACCTGTGTCCCCCACCTCACATCATCCCTCCAATTCCTGCACCTCAACCATTCCAACCACTCGCACCTAAGGCCCATCAACCAGGCAAAGAAACTGCGCTCGAGCCAGGGTAAGAATACGACCTTCTGCGACATCTCTAGAAGATCCTACCCCAGATATCCATACTAGAAATCATCAAGAAATCGCCTGACCATCACCGGTTGTTGATAAAGACACTTGAAGACACGCAAGTGGATGAGCATACGTCCCTAGATGAGTTTCATCAAATCACCTCGGTCATGGCGCAACCTCTGGCGCTCACTTTTACAGACGCAGACATGCCTAAAGAGTCACTCCGTGGGAGTGCGGCCCCCATATACCTTATGGTCATAATTAAAGGATTCTCAGTACCACATGCACTCGTCGACACAAGAGCAAGACTTAACATCTGCCCTCTCACCACATTAAAAATGCTCAAATATACAGAGCAGGATGTCAGGCCCTCCACACTGTCACTCATAGCTTATGATGGGTTGCATCCCTTTGTCAAAGGAACTATCAAGCTACAGGTTCACCTTGGACCTGACATGAAAGATGTTACCTTCCATGTTTCTTATTCCGCTAGAGTCGATGAAGGTCGTCACATCCACATACCATCAATGTGTCAAATTCTCATACGAGGACTCCATAGTCCGTATATACGTCGATGCACCCCTCCAGGAGATGGATACGGATTACGCGGCAAGCATACCAACTACTCACGACTATGTGTTGAACACGGGTCATATTCAAAAGACTCGAATCCCTGATGAGACAACCATTGCGAAAGTCCATCCCCCTACCCCTCCTAGTTCTCCCCCAACGCATCAATAAAAATTAATGAGAAGAGAGGTCAGCCCAGACCTTGCCAAACTCTATGCCATTAACCCTATGGTGATAAACGGGTGGGACCTTATGTACCAGCTTGGATACGTTCCTCACACCAGACTCAGAAAAAATAAGTATAGTCACATAGGGCCCATTGTCCCAATGTAAATACGTATGCACATAGGGTTAGGATACCAATCGGATGGCCCGCAAGCCGACTTGTCCCCTACCTCCCCAAAATGGTCTCGATATGACTTCTTCACCTATGGGACCACTGAGAAATCAGATGTGCTAGAGCATAAGGAAGTGTCCTTCACTAGATCCCAAGAGGTGGAAATTGAGCAAATGACTAAAGCGTTCAACAATTTAACCAATCTAAACGATGATATTGATAAATCGCTCGAAGGAGTCAAGCCCATATTTGACACTAAGGAATTTATAGAAGAGAGGAGAGAAGAATCTCTAGAACCTGACCCCCGAGTAGAAGATTGGGAATCCACTGACGACGAAGATTTTCACACAGCAGCCTTACAAGATAGTGAAGAGCACTTACGCTTAACATGGGAAAGAGATGATACTCTATAATAAAATACTAACTTGTATAGCATCCACCTCGGCCTTGGCCTTGAGGGATGGGAATGCCCTTAGGACTCCCCTTGTATCGCTTACCCATACCAGCCCCGCTATATGGCATGCACTAGCATAATAGAACACTTCGTTAGTTGGATTCGACACTCTATGATAGGGGAATCGAATCATTCTAACCTCATGAAAACTGACACAAGCAATGACCTACCAGCTCGGCCATCGATGCAAGAAGCAGAAAATCCCAACGGTCATCTGGTTGACCTAGGGGAAAACACTCGCGTCACCCTCATAGACTTTGAAGAGGAACTTGAACCAGACACTTCTACGTCCCCAGATTTGCCACAACTCCAAATATTTTGGAAATCTCTCAAGGAAGAATGGCAACCTCCCCCGAGTGATGACGAGGACTACTAGATAGACCTCCCAGCACTCGAGTTAGCAGAGCGAGCCAATTTAGGACTCCAAGCACTATCAAATCAGGAAGATGAATTTGATACTATTTTCGACTCTAACCTAGAAGGATGGGAATGTCCTTGGGCATCCCCTTGCATTCTTCACCATTATCAACCTTGCTGTCGAGCATACGTGCTCATCCTAATGTATTATGAAGAGTAAGGGAAAGAACTCGCTATCCCTGAGGATCCTTTAGGAGACCTCCCTTGGTGGGAAGAACAACATTGTTACAACCAAGAGGATGATAGTTCGATTGACTATAATCTTCAGAGCTTCTTCAAAGAAGAGGAGATCAATGTGGCAAAAGAAGTCCAAGCACTAGTGCCACTGTTACCAGCTTCACTCATTCAATTGATCTCATCAGATGAGGACTCCAAAAAAAAATGCCAAACTCACAACAAGTCTATATTTCCCGAAGGATCACCTGAACGGCTCCAACAGCCGTCTCGCTCCCTCAACTAGAGGAAGCAATTCTCTCGGTGCCCCTTGAGGCGACCGACCCTGTACCATATTTATTGTCGAAAATAAAAACAATAGAAAAAAATAAAAAACCCTAAAATTCACAAATACAAAATTCAAAAAAAATCAAAACACCCCAGAAAAGAAAGGGATCTCGTCGTCCTGAACCAAATTTGTGGCCAACAAGGAGACTGTTCTCCTATTTCTATCTCATTAACCGCACAAGGGCGTAAAGTATTCCGTCTAAACAACAAGCCAGTGATCATACTGGACGAGATACTTCATGACTTTGAGAGAAGAATCAGTAGTTTTTACCTTCACCTTACCAAAGATCTCTCAGTCATAGATTGTGCCGATGAAGGGTTATCTTTCGCAAACTCAGATCTCCAGTGTAGCAATTTTGTAATATACGAACTTACCGAGGACGAAGAAAGAGCGCCAGTTGCCGAGGAGGCACTGGACTTCCAACGAGTTATCAAGCCTTTCGATGAGCAAATCTAAGCTACAGCAGAACCCATGGAAGAACTTAACTTTGGTACTGAAGAGAAACCTAAGAAGCTACGGATTAGCATAACGCTCAACTCCAAGGAACGCCAACAAATTATACAAGTCCTGTAAGAACACCTTGATTCTTTCACATAGTCCTACGAGGACATGCCCGATTTAGACCCAAGTTTAGTAGAACATCGCCTCGTCTTAAAACCTGATGCAAAGCCTGTTAAACAAAACTCAGCAAGATGCACCCCCAAACTGCCCTTCAAGTTAAAGAGGAAGTCGACAAGTTATACAAAGCAAAATTTATCTGAGTCATTCTTTATCCTAAGTGGGTTGCCAATATAGTACTTGTCGCTAAGAAATACGGGAGAGTACAGGTTTGCATCGACTTCTGAAACCTCAACCAGGCATGCCCAAAAGATGACTTCACACTTTCACACATTGACACTCTAGTCGACAACACTGCAGGACATGAGATGTTATCCTTTATGGGCGATTTCTCTGGATATAATCAGATGAAATTAACAGAGTCCGACCAAGATAAGACTTCTTTCACCACACCATGGGAAACTTACTGTTACGTTATTATGCCTTTTGGGCTTAAGAATACAGGAGTCACATATCAACGCGCCATGATAGTTATCTTTCACGACATGATGTATAAGTGTGTAGAAGTCTACGTCGATGACATATTAGTGAAGTCCCAAACGTGAGTAGGATATATTGAAGCACTCCCACTGGTGTTACAGAGAGCCAAGAAATATCAGCTAAAAATGAACCCAAAGAAATGTGTTTTCGTGATCACTTCCAGAAAATTACTTGGCTTCATAGTTAGCAAGCGAGGGATCGAAGTTAACCCTGCAAAAGTCAGAGCCATCCTCGAGATATCACCTCCAAGTAATATCAAATAGTTACGAGGCCTGATAGGAAGATTGCAATTCATCGGAAGATTGCAATTCATTAGAAGATTTATCTCCCAGCATTCTGACATATGTGATCCTCTCTACAGACTACTTAAAGGAGGAACTGAGTAAATATGGGATGATCAATGTCGGCAAGCCTTCGACAATATCAAGAAGTACCTTCTTAACCCACCAATATTATCACTATTTATCCCCAAAAAACCCCTAATTTTATACCTCTTAGCGAATGACAAGACAAGGAGAGTAATTCTGAGACAATATGGAGAAGACGGCAAGAGAGAGAAGGCTATCTACTACCTTAGTAGGACGATAGTCGAATATGAATGAAAATACACTTCAATGGAGAAGACTTGCCTCACATTGGTCTGGGCATCTATCAAATTAGGACACTACTTCGGAGCACATAAAATACTAGTACTAGCCCGAATGGACCCTCTGAATTATGTATTAGAAAAGCCTGCAACATCAGGAAAGATCGCTCGCTGGAATATGCTATTGGAAGAATTCGATATCACTTATGTCACACAGAAGTCGATCAAAGGATACGCAGTCACCGATTACCTCTCAAATCTCTCACTGCCGAGTGATAGGCCCGTGCATGTAGATTTTTCCGACAAGACCTCATGAACCCTTTATTTTGATGGCGCTCTAAATCACAAAGGAAAAGATATCGGTATAGTCCTAAGCCCAGAAGGAGTTGTCATACTTAAGGCTTTTCAGTTAGATTTCCCTATCCCTAATAATGTCGTAGAATACGAAGCCTTTAAATCTAGACTACGAGCAGCGCTACAATTAGGTGTTAAACAGTTAAAAACTATCGGTGATTCCAAACTAGTAATTTCACAAGTTATAGGAGAATGGAAAACTAAGGAAAGGAGACTAATGGCATACCTAGAAATCGTTTAATATTTAGTAAAGAAATTTGAAAGAATATCTTTCACGCACACCCCTAGATTAGAAAATGAGCTCGTAGATTCCTTAGCCACGCTAGCCTCGGTCATCCAAATACCCATCGGGCATAGTTCCAAGACCTTCTTCATTGAAAAATTGACAATACCCACCCACGAGGTAGCATGGATCGTCAAGAGAGAATTACCCATCCCACGAGTGCAGGACCAGAAGAAGCAATCACCCCAGGAAAGCATGTCAAGACAGAAACCAAAGTCGCTACGTTTAGATTTGAAAAATCACCGACCGACGATGGATAGTCGTGGTATTTTGACACATGAAACTTCTTGAAACATCAATACGTCCCCCCATATGCCACTAAGATCGAACAAAAGACTATAAGGAACCGATGCGCCCGATCTTGCATACTCGGTGAAATATTATACAAAGAGGACTTCACTAAAGGAGTACTACTACGATGCGTCACGACTATCGAAGGATAATACATCACCTGAGAAGCACATGCAAGTGCATGTGGTGCCCACTCTGGTAGACAGAGACTCGCCGATCAAGTTACACGATAAGGCTACTTCTGGCCGACAACGATCAGAGATTGCCACCTCTATGTCCAATCCTACAGGCAATGTCAAGAATACGCTGCACTCATCAAAGCTCCATCAGTTGCATTGAATACTATAACCTCGCCATGGCCATTTTCTATGTGTGCCTTCGATGTCATTGGGCCTTTCACAGACATCGTTGGAAACACTCACAAGCACGCGTTCATACTTACAGCGATCGAATACTACACCAAATGGGCAGAAGCTGAATCCTACGTCAGAATCACCACTTCCACACTCGTAAAGTTTATCATTCAAAATATCATCACCAGGTTTGGAGTACCCAGGATGTTTGTCACCGACAATGGACCGCAATTTATCATGGAGAAGACGAAGAAGTTATATAAGAAGTACGACATCGATCTATGCCACTCATCATCATTCTACCCTCAAAGCAATGGATAGGCAGAAGCTACGAACAAAATGCTTATTCAAATCTTAAAATGCATAGTAGAAATAAGCAATGGGGCCGACTGGCCTGAATGACTACCAGAAGCACTCTGGGCCTATAGGACCTCCATTTGTACGGCTACTGGCCAAACTCCCTACCTCCTTTCGTACGGAATGGAGGCAGTCCTACCATATGAGATACAAGTACCATCCTTATGGATTCAACTCGATGATGAGCTATCCTTAGATGAGAGGAGAATTGCCCTACTCGCATAGCTACAGCAACTCGATGAAACACACCTAAGGGCAGCTGATGACGCTCAGGTATATCAGAGGAGAGTGGCTAGAGCTTATGACAAGAAAGTCCTTGAACGAACCTTTAATATTGGGAAATTAGTCTTAAAGAAAATCATGCCTTCCAAGCATGCCCATCTAAAAGGAAAACTGAAACCAAACTGGGAAGGCCCTTACGTCATAACAGCTACATACCCTGGAAACACATACAAACTGGTAAACCAAGACGGAGAAGAACTCCCTAGCCCTTAGAATGCCATGTACCTTAGAAAATATTACCCCTAGCCCTGTGATCGTCACATCCTGTGATTAAATACTTATACTTATCACCCCCGTAGTCGTCATGACCCATTCATTGGTCGTACGCCTTCAATTCTCAGAATATCTCTAAGACCTCTAATTTATCGCCCACTTTTTCTCACTCGGATAATTTGATTAAAGGACTAGTGACCTATCTAACCTCTTTCAAAAGTATAAGTAACACCTAATCCTCATTTCCCTTCCCCTGCCATTGGAGGAGACGTTAGAGCAAAAAAATAAAGATGCTAGGTTCAATCAAAACTCATTATTCTTACGCTAGCAGGATGCTTTCAAAAAAAATATACATTTGCATATCAAAAATCGAGTGAGAGCATTACAACAAATGAACAAGTCAATGAGCTCAGGGAAGCATAAGCAGACCATGAGGGCATCCCTGGTAATGTTACTAGAAGTGTATAAGCAAGCTACGAGGGCAACACTGATGTCTCCATACTACTAGATGTCGTCGTAAGGTGGTAGGAAGAGGACAAACTCCTGCTAACCATAGAATATGAGATTTTGATGGTGCCGAAACATGACGAAGAACTCAATTATGGCATCCCGTATCCCTCTGAGAAAAAGATTGTTACCTATCCCTTTTGGAAAGCATTTGATACAAACTATTCCCCACATCACTAAGCTTTAACCCCCTCTTCTATTTTTATTTTCGAATGATAAATCAGAAGCCTTATAGGATGCTCCTAGAAATAAAACTAAAAACTGATGAATGATGACTGATGTAATCACCTACTATACCTACCATACTTCTCCCTAATAACCACGGGATAGGATGACCACCACCCTAAGATAAAACCTGTACACAACTGACCTAATCAGAGAGACCTCCCTGGTTCAATGAAAGTACCGGTCAACTTTTCTTCAAAACTAACCCACCAAATATCCATGACTGCTTATAGACCCAAACTGCTCATCTCGAAACCCAGAAAAGCTCTATTGCATCTTGATGCTAGGGCATTTTTTTTTTGGACTAGAAGAATAATCATATCAGAAGCATCGGCTTGTCTACAAAGAAGATAAGAAACGACGAAGTTACCATCCGAAAAGTGCTACCAAAGATACCATACTGTCAATCCTACTATGCTCCTACACTCGGGTTTTTTATTATTATTTTATTATTATTATTATTTCTATTTTAGCTATTTGCTTTTCCTATTACATTGTTATCATTTCAAAAAAAAAAGAAGAAAGAAAAAAAGAGAAAAAAAAAAAGAGAGCATATCCATCTTTTGCTACCAGACTCCGTTCTGAGACATTTACCCCCCTTGACAACTAGCAAGGGGGAGAACAAAACTACTGAAGCATTACTCTCACATGTGCAGATATGAGGCAACTTTCAATGGTCACTAGGCCAGCTCAGGAAGGATCCAAGTCCCAATGACGGTCGATGGCTCTAAAGCAACTAAAAAAAAGAAGCAAAAGTAGAGGCGAGAGGTAACTAAAAGAAAAGGAGCCAAGCAGATACATCTAAACCAAAAATCTCTCTATATATATGTCAAAATCTTTCCATTTCTTTTTACACTTGTCACCGGAGGCATCCCCCCTATATACACAACACACATACTATGAATACAAAAAATGCACACACACCTCCTCCCTGACCACCGACTGGTCAACCTCTAATACCTCCTCTCTAACTACCTCCCCGATGACGTCGGTCCAAGCCTCGGAAGTCTCACCCATCTCCGCCCCTAACATCCTCTCCAACTCAAAAATAGTAATATTATGTCTACCATCACCCTCAGACTCTATCCTAGAACAAGGAGCTCAAAAAACTAAAGAAAATGGAAGAAACGGCGTCTGAAATGGACGACCGGATTGCGAGATATCACGAAAACATGAAAATTAGAGCACAAAGAAACAAGTAAACAGAGAATCAGGGACTAACACGATTCACGCGACGAAAATGAAAAATTTTGAACTATTTATAGGACACCACTAAATCGCGCGTGTAAATCCAAGCTCGTAAACTAATCACGCACCACTCTCACCACATTTAATTCGGATCACACAACCGGCCTTAAGCGCGCAAACCAATCGTCACCCGCTTAAACTAACCCGACCATTTGGTTGCGTGCAGCTTGCTGAGTGCGTAATCACTTCAAGCATCCACACAGTGGCACGCGAATGCCAATGGTTGCCCTTACAGTGATCAGCCACCGCCTTGATCACGTACCTGGTATCCTGTGTTTAATTCAATCAAACGACAAGAAACTGGCACTTAATAACCTTCTGACACTCTGAACGCGTGTCCACCCTCTGGCACGCAATTAATTTATGCGCCCGGAGTGAAGCGCGCAATTCCCCAAAAAATGCCCAGAATCGCACGTTCATAGGCCCTAAATTATTGATCTCTGACACTAATTACTAGCCTAAACCACGCCCTTGTTAAGCCCGATCCCAAAACATTCCTGACTTAAAGAATTATGCACCCCGATAACTAAAAGAAAATGTTCTAAACTGAGGCCAAAATCACAAAAATGCCCCGACACCGTTTACACACTCCAACCAAAACTAAATAAAGAAAACTTGCCCCAACTAAGGCAAAGCTAAATAAGAAAAATATCCCCAACATCACCTAAACACTCCAACTAAGACCAAAATCACAAAAAAATGCCCCCCATCATCTATTCACTTGAAACTGAACTAAAAAAACTGTACCCAGAACACCCCAGATCAAAATAGATAAATAAGATCAAACCAAATTTAAATAAATAAATATCACACTCAAAACAAATCGAAGCAAGCTACCAAATAAACTAAAATAAACCAAATAGAAATTGCCACAAATGAAATAAAAATAAAAATAATAACATAATCACTTCATAAATAATTACAAAATACACTGAAGGCATACCCTCTGAATATACAACTTAAAACAAGAAACTTAAAATCTTCACATTCAGGCAATGTCCGAATCCGAATTTATTCGAAAAACTAGAGATCTTGGAGAAGCTCGGAGGGTGGAAGCACCCTGAATAAATTCTAGCCGTAATAACCTCTTCTCCTTGCCCCAAGCCGGCAGCAAAGAAAGAGTGGCTCACGAAAAGCCACCTAGGACCCGCGGGATCCGCCCTTAGAAGCTCACCTTGGAAACCATAACAAGGAATAGCAACTAATACGGGATCTGTAGAGCCTACCAAGGAAAAATAGGCATTACTCACGAGAATTTTAACCCTCCTTTATCTTTGGGTTTCCTCTCTACCACCTTTTTCTCCTCCATCTCTTCCCTTAGCATGGCAGTAATTTGACTGCTACCTTGCATTCCCAATCCCGTTCATTCTCAATAATTTACGCAATAAACACAACTCTTCGGGTCCAATACCCGAGATACAAAAAATAAAGGAAGAAAAGACATTAATGGACAAACTAAGCCAAAATAAAATACAAAATGTCCCAAAAATTTTAACCCCAAACCTGGAATAAAATTCAAAACAACAAGAACCCAAAACTTTTAGCTCACACATTTATAAACTATACCTCCTGAATTACCAAATGATAAGTGTCACCCCTTTAAACTTTTCTAATCTAATCAAATCTAAACCAAACACATACCCCCCTGAAAGACCACAATCCATGACAAACCTAGATGGGCCAATAATCACACAACACTTAACCCCCTAAGAAACACCAATCCCCCCAAGCCTAGATAAACCAATAGAATTAAAACACCTAATACCCATCTAGAACCTTTGAAAACTAATACCTTTTAAGTCTCATGTTGAATCAAACAAGAGACTAAAACTCAAGTTAAAATCAAACCTTAAACCAGACAAAACTTTAAATAAATAAATAAACAACTCTCCAAAATAAGACCCTGACTAGTTTAGGACAAAAAAAAATGCCCCCAACAAACCAAACAGAACCAAGTAAACCCTCTAAACCAAGCTCAATAAAACGAATTAACCCCGGGATAAGCCCTGAATAAATTCAGAATGAATCCTAAAAATTAAAACTAAAAATAAGTCAAACAAATCAGATAAATCTAACTAATCCGCTAACAAGTACGACAAAACAAGATAAAAAACAATGCCCCTTTATTCATAACTCAGAAGCTTCACAAGTATCCCCGAAGGCATACCTCCTGAATTTACAACCCAAAATCAAAACCTAAAACTTTAACCTACAACCCAAAATAAAGACTGGGTTCAAAATAGAGATGAAGCGAGGAGCAGATTCTGCTTGGAGCGTCCAATTGGGGACTTCAGGGAGCATTGGTTGAAAAACACATCCCTCCACTTTTTACTCCTTCTCTTCTGCTATCTTCACCACCTCCACTGCCACCTCCTCAACGCTGCCTTCACTGCTCTCTAAGAAGGATCAATGTGAAGACAAGCGCTCTCATTCCTAATTCCGCCCACTCTCAGAACAACTCCATCCACGAGCATCACCTCAGGACAGAGATCACGCGAAATAACAAACATAGGAAAAAATGACATCCCAATCGGACAGTTAGATCACCCAATATCACTAAAATACGAATTTCAGAACACAAGATATCCAGAAACGATCAAAATTCGAGACTAAATCAGAAAATAAAAAAATAAATGAAAGCACTCTCACTTATATAGAGTACGGACTTGATCACGCGCTACACACACTGCGCATAATCCAAAACACGCGCTACCACTCAAATGCGCAAATAAACCATCGCCCGTGCCAACTGCCCGATGCTCCGATCGCGCGCACTCCATGAATCACGTAAACCTATCAAACAACACACTGCTGCCGCGTGACCTGAAAGGTCACCTATACACTGACCTGGTGATGCCTCGATTACGTGCTACGATTATAGCGCATAATCAATCAACCGCACACCACACACGCGTAAATGACCCCTCAAGCCTGAGATCGCACGCCCTAAAATAGGCATGCAATCTCATTGAGTGACTTAAAATAGGTGCGCAATACCTGACTGTGGACAAAATCTATGCTCTCATACCTCTTGCCCCATCGCGGTCAAGATTCTTTTATTCCATCGCGTAGCCTCACAGGTTATTCCAAAAAAAAAAAGACTTACTCACCCCTCCCATCGCTTACCCTTACACGAGAAGGAAGCATTGACAGCACCTATTCCCATCACAATAATGTGTACACATGCGATATCACCTCAATATCCAGTCCCTTCATAAACATACCCTCACATCCCATCGCGAGAAGCCGAAAGCAGATCTCCCGAGGACGCGAGCACGCCATCGCTAACTACACTTAGTCGACATCTCATCGCGAACATCACTACTTGAAAAGAAAAAAGCTCAGACAGCACATGCCACGCCGTATAACAAAAAGAGGGAAAGATTGATCGTGTCCCATCACTAAAGTAAAGGGCTCTCTCTCCCCAATTAATCCCCACGTCCCACCAGGACTCACCCAGCACGCAGCCAAAGAAAAGAAAATTCCTGAGATCCCATCACAACATCATTTCTCCCAAGACATCACATCACAACCACCAACCATTGTCACAGCAGACCTAAAGAGAAGAAACCTCCAAAGCCCCATCGCGACACTACAACATCACCAGACCACACAAGCTACGCACAATCCAAGTAAGTATCACCCCCAGATAAGTACTACCCATTTTTTAATTACTCGATATTGCAAATATATATAGTTAGCTATGATTAAATCAAATGTTTTCAAAACCCGTCTCTCTCGACTCGCAAATCACTGTAGTCCTCCCATAAGAGACAATCATCAGTACTCGTCGAGAAGGTTAAACGGAGCATCCAGCAGGCCAAGTGTCGTCTTGACAACCGCAATAACGGTCGGGTCCACAAATCCCGAATTGGTGGATCTGCTCAGTGACGTCTCGGAAGCCACGATTTTTACCATTTTACCACCAAATTGATCTTAAGTTAAAATTCCTAAAATTTTAAGCTTTCAAAATCCCCTTTATTTAAAAAAAAACCTTTACTTCACAAAACAGAAGCAAAAAAAGTAAAAGAGAAGAAGAAAAGAAGAACAAAGCAACAAGATAAATAGACCCAACTCACCTTTCTTTAAATACCAAAAAAAAGAACTGATTAAGCGCCCCATCACTCACGCATAATAAATTACACTTAAACATGACCTTTAACTCCTACGACTGCCTGAACTTGCAATCAAGCACATATTCCATTGCGCATAATTGGATCAAGAACATACTCCACTGCGCAGAATCATTTGTTCAGACACATTAGGACTAGAATACCCAACTTACAGACCAACGGCCCCTGAACTCGCAATCAAGCGCATATTCCATTGCACAGAATTGGATCAAGCGCACACTCCACTGTGCAGAATCATTTGTTCAAACACATTAGGATTAGAATTCTCAACTTAGAGGTCAACTCCCGATGAATCAAGCACACACGCCACTGCACAAAATTCAATTGAGCACACCTCACAAGACCCTCACCTTGATTACCAGCCCAAACCAGCCATTCCTCTGGGAAACTGAATATTGAGTATATTTAATCAAAGAACTTATAAATATCTATTAGAAAAGGAATGCCTGGCACGCATTGGTGTGAGCAATGACGCGCCCGGTCTAACATGACTTGCAAAAGCCTTCGATATTACATGATACTTCATTTTATTATTATTGGTCCCTAGACCTTATTTTGGATATTTGATTGACGCCTCGGTACCCCAATTGCGTAAAATCCCTCTATTCGCCCGTGCCATACTGCGGGATGCATCATGCACCCACAAACTCGGAATGTGCCCTTCGATAGCTACCATTTGCCCTTCAAATGCTCCATTTTAGCTTGTGCTGATAGATAAGAAAGCCAAGCATGTCTTATCAGCATCACCAATTAACATTTATGATTTCCCAAGAGAAATAAGAAGACACCTCGAATGAGGGGTGTCTACTTCTTCGACGCGTTCTTACTTCGCAAGAACGTGCGTAATTTGATTGCACGCTAGACCACACACGCATAATCAGTCTCCCTTTCAGACCAAACTTCCTCTCCCAGACCATCTCGAGACTCGATCACGTGCCTAAAATCACACACACTATCGGATTGAGCGCCCGATCACCGGTGCGCAATTGGCCTACGCCCAACCTAGCCTCACAGTCCTTGATCCCTAAGTTTCCTCTATTAGATGTTTTGAGAGAAACGCTTAATCGGATTGCGTACGTCCTAACAGGTGCGCAATTAGCCCTAACGCTATTAGGACTAGGAAACTCGCTGAGTAAGTCAGTCGATCGCTCACTGAGTCGGTGACCGACTCAAAGCGAGTAAGCATCGAGAAACTGACACGTGATTCAGTTACATGCCTAGAAAAGGGCATGTAATTGAGGAAAAACCTATGAATGATTTTTTTTCCTACTTCGCCCAGGAGGCTGGGCAATATTCGAAGAGAGAATGGATTTTTTTGGATTCTGAAACCAGAGAACTCCGGGGACAAACCTATAGAGCAACCTAGTAATGATTTCGAAATTCAAGCTTCGAATCTTTGAGATTTCTCTCCATAGCCCCCGGTCCTAGGTAAAAATCTTAGTTTTAGACTTAGGATATTTCTCATTGTTTTAATTATTAATTTTAATTTTCAGTCCGAGACTGTAGCACCCTTTTTTTTAGACCGCAAATATTTTATATCTGGTTCTAATTCTCTGAATTTAGAACCAGTCCTTAATCCGACGATCTAATTTATCGACCTTAGGCTTTAATTCCATTCGAAAATCTTAATTTCCGATCCTATCATTAATTTCTAGTTCTAATCCTTAGATTTCAGAACCAGTCCTTAATCATACGGTCTAATTTTTTTATTTCGGACCTGAATTCAGTCCTATAAATTTAAATTTAAATTTAAATTTCTTATTTTAATATGTCCAAAAATCCTAAATATTAATATTAGTTTCTACAATTCTAGTTCATAATTCAATTCATAATTATTATTCCGAAATTAATTCTGAAAAATCCAAAATACTATTTTGCGGTCCAAAAATCCAATTTATCTTTAATCTCAGCCATTCGATTTGCCCAAGGGAGCTTACGGAGGGTACCCGGGAACAAGGCCAATCCTCCTTAGCATAGCGGGCCCAAAACTCTTTTTTTTTTTAGGAATTCTAGAATCAATTAATTGTTTTTTCTTATTTTTTTAGTATAATCAATTAGTAGATTTACTTTATTCCGGCATAATTAATTACTTAAGTTAATTAGATTTTAGTGTGATTGATTAATTTCTTTAAATAAGATCTTAATTGGTTAACATCTTGCTTTAATTAGAATTTAATATGATTAATTCACTGCTTTAATTAGATTTTTAGTATAGTTAATTCATTTCTTTAATTAGAATTTTAATCAAATCAGTTTATTTATTTTAATTAAATTTTTAATAAAATCAGTTTATTCGTCTTAATTAGATTTTAAAAAAATTAATTCATTTGCCTTAAATTTGAGTTTCACTAAAATTAGTTTTCTATTTTGATTACAATTCTAGTAAGACTATTATACTTGATTTAGTTAGAATCCCAATACAACTAGTATACTTGCTCGATCTGAATTCTAGTACAATTAGCATGTTGAAATTAATTAGAGTTTCATCAAGACTACTACATGTGCACCCCTAGTATAATTAAGAAACCTGATCACAATCAGACTTCTAATGGGATTAGGAGACTACAATTAATTGGACTCTTAGTAGTATTAGGATACTAAATTAATTAGAATTCTAATAAGATTAGGAAGCTAAAATTAATTAGACCCCTAATAGGATTATAATATTAGAATAGATCCAATCACTCTAACAAATTCACAGCTAGATTCATAATAGAATTAGGGATGTCTAAACTGACTAGAACTATAACAATAAAGGAAAATAAAAGGAAAATTAAACTATCTAAATTAAGAAAAAGACGGTTGCTGATGTTCGCAGGTGGACGATTCAGTATAGAAGGAACTCATACCCGCTCTTAAGCGTGATCATTGACGTGTTACAGCATCGATAAATATCTGCAGTTGGCGATCGCAACAAACTAGGAACCTTCCTAGAAAACCCTTTATTTTCTTACCTCCACTATTCCAAACACCGCATCGCTAGAGTCCACTTGGACAGAATTGGAGCCGCTGATTCAATGGGAACCGAGAGGAACCCAGAAAAAGCGCGCACCAACAACAACGTGATCACATTCCCATGCCTCCACCACATCATCAAGCAGCCGACATGACCAATGAAGAAATCGCAGCCCTCATAATGGAGAGCAACCACCAAATGAATCGTCATCTCGATTACCACGAGACCATCTTGGAGGAAACCATGCACTACATGTATCCGATGGATTACCTCCAACGCATGGCAGCGATGCGTGCTCATGTGTCTAACGCTTCTACTTCGGGAGTAGATGTGGAGGACTTACAAGCTGATGAAGCAGAAGCAGCGGACGGAGCTGATGATGCTACTGGAGCTGATGGAGCAACTGATGATTGAAGTGTTTGCTTAGAAGAACTTTTTGCATTTTTGGGAATTCTTCTGGAAAGACAGTATTTTCTTTTTGGGGATAATTGTATAAGTCTTTATAACTACTGTGGCATGATTGCCACACCTTTATATTGTTTTGGATGTTACAAACTAGGGTTCTCATTTTGGGACAGCTCATAGTTTGTGAATGGTAAATATGACTGCACAGTCTTCTATTTGATATATATATATATATGCATATGTTTAGTAATTGTGGCACAAGCATGTGCAATCAACTTTTCTGCAAAATGATGATGGGGTTACAGGCCCAAATGACTGTGGATAAATCCACTATTGGTGGTACATACTTGTGATATGTACTTGTATTTTATTACAGGGTGTAAATCACAGTTTGGGTGATCTCAATATGTGTGGTAGTTTTGTAATGTAATCCTTTTGTTTAGTCATGTGTGGTACCTTTCGAGGTAACCATTTGTCTCTTACTCCCCGCTCTTTAAACCCATTTTTGACCAATTCTCAAGGTGGGGTGAATGTAATGCTCCGAAAAATTCCTACATTCCAGTGTGTTTGAATTTGTGTGTGCGTCTGCACGGTACACGAGATAGGCTGAGATCTAGAGAAGATGTTGGGTGTGATTGGACGAATACCCAAGTTATGTGTGTGTGAGTGATAAGTGAGACAACCCAAATTAGTGAACACCATGAGTTGTGTATGTGTGTTTAGCAAGGGAGCAGAGCTTTGGTAAAGAGAACATTAAAAACCCACATTAGAAATCATTTGTAATTACTTTTCTTGCATTTATTTCTTGAGAGTTTTAGAGAGAGAAAGGAGGAGGTGAGGATTTGGTAGTAACTCTCAAATTGAATGCGCCGAATTGAATGCGTGAAGATCGGAGTGTACGTAGGAGCTGAGCGTGACTGCGGATGTTGTTTTGAAACCCACTTCGACAAATTACCTCAAGCGACATGTTCAATCATGATGAGGTAAGATACAAATGATTGCGTCAATTTTGTGGGATTATGTTTGAGTTTAGAAAGTTAAGATAGAATTTGAGAGAAAATTTTGGCTTGGGAAGATGAACCCTTGAGACTAATGAAATCTGTCAAATTCGATCGATCTAAATTGGATTCGATCAATTGAATTTGACATAATAGTATGAAATGCGATTTGCCTCAAAAACTGATCGATCAAAATAGGATTCGATCGATCGAATTGTGCATTAGCTGATCGAATTGTACACTCGGTCGATCGAAAGTGGAAAAATAGTGAGTGTGTTAAGTGATTTCTAGAGGAATCGACCGATCGAAATATAATTCAATCGATCGATTTGAGAAACCAATCGATCAAGTTAGAGATCGATCAAGTTTACGTGCCAAAGGTATGATTCTCTAAAGGAAATCGATAGATCGAAATCGATTTTGATTGATCTAATTTGAAATCTGATCGATCGAATTGGGAACCGATCGATCGAATTGGACAAATTCAAGATTTTGTTGTGTTTTGTTTGAGGAACTTTGGAGAGATCTTATATATTTTCGTGTTACGTCATTTCTGACGTATGAATTATGATATGTTATGTCTTAGGTTTGAGCTAGAAGATGTGTGAGAGAATCTAACGGATTAAGGACTTCGCTTGTGACTTCGTGATTGAGGTAGGGAAATCTCTATATCTTGTGTATTTGATACGACTAACATGTAAATTATGATATGATGTGGTTTGTCATCAATTACTATTGAGTTTTGCATAAGCTTTCGAAAATGTGAATGTGTAAGCATGTGTGTGTTTTAGAAGTCATGTTTATGATGTGAGAATCTTTCAAGATTCATTCCAATAAATGTGTGTGAAAGAAGGTACTTTTAACTTGCTAAATTAGATATAATTACCACATTACACGGCGATAAGCTATATGTATGCACTTTGATTTTAGGTTTATATGTGAATACCCAATCGACACAGTAGGATATCCGTGACCAACACGGCAGGATATCCGTGACCGGTACGGCGAGATATCCATACAAATTATGCTCCGGTACGGCGGGATATCCATTCTTTGGTTGCCATTCTGTGGCAACATTTCATCCGACAAGTCACCTTCATCGAGGGGGCTTGTGTAATTATGTAAATGGTTCGATTGAACAATGATGGTGGGTATTCCATCAAGGGCTCGATGCTATATATGCTCGAGGGACTATTTAAGTGATCAGTTTAGGTTTTTCTTTTATTATAAGAATAAGTTTTGGAAATCATGTGTTCAGACTTTGGAATAATTGTGTTTGATTTTAGTTTTGCATAAAGCCAAATGTCGTTCACTTGTGAACTTTAGTATGAGAAAAATCATATTTCGTTTATGTCATAAGATATATGTGTGATGTTAAGAATCTGCATGCTATTAGTATTTCTCTACTGAGCTTATGTTGTTAGCTTATCCCTCGACTATACATCACAGGTACAAGAGCTTAGGTTGACATTGAGGATTTCTTAAGGGAAGAGGATCCAAATTTCTCTCCTGAAAGGGAGGACACTGAGCCTCATCCTGAGAATTTTTTCATTTGTACAAAGCACAGGTAGGTCCGGCTTTGGGATTGATGGGTTAAAGTATATTTTGTGATATAAAGAATATAAACTTTTGAGTTTCATGTGTATTATTATTTTGTTAATCATGTTTCGATGATAGTCAGTCATCACCGGTGGTTCTTTTCGATTCTTCTGCCCATGAGTTTTACATGAGATTAGAACGGTTATTTTTTTATTGAGATATAGAATTGGAGATTTCCTTTTTGCCTATGATGACACCATTTGCTTAGCAAGAGTTCCCGCTTTGTTTCCGCTTTGTGTGTGGATGTGTCAAGTGTTTCGTTCAGGGATCGGCCGTAGTGTCGATCCGATGGTCCGGGTTTCGCGGTTAGGAAATCCAGGCTACCGCAATTGGAATCAAAGCATAGGCTTTAAAAATTTTTGACGAGTCTTAGATTAGATTAGACATTTAAGATTTTGTTGGAGTATAGGGGCTATCTGTTAATGGAACTTTGTTTCATTGTAGCAGATTGAGATATACCCAAGAAGTAGAGGACGACCTAGAGGTAGTCGCAATAGAAATTTGAGGAGTGGGGATGAGATCCCTACGAGTTCTGGTAGAGATCAAAGAAACCCTCCTAGTGAGAGAGATCAAGGGGAGGAGGCGGTTGTTAGGATGGCACAAGCCATGGAAGCTGTGACTGTTACCATGGCTCAACAGGCTACTACCATGGCTCAATAGACGATTACTACTGGCTGCCAATAATGTGAACCATTAGCAGCCACCACCCCCACCTCCTCCAGCACTATTGCCCAATCATTTGTTGACTTTTGGAGATTGAGACCTCCTAGTTTCTATGGGTAGATGGATCCGCTTGAGGCAGAAAAATGATTAAATCAAATTGAGAAGCTCCTACAGAGACTTCAAAGCACTGAAGATGAGAAGGTTAGTTGGGCTTCCTTCCAGCATGAGGGTGATATCGATCCGTGGTGGAAATCGGTACTGAGGAAGAGAGAGATTGAAAATCCTCACAGTGCATGGACTTGGATGGAGTTTGTTGAGGTGTTCAACAAAGAATATTTCTCCAAGCAAGTGAGGAATCAGATGAAGAAAGATTTTGCTAATTTGGAGCAAGGAATTATACCCATACGGGAGTATGGTACTGAATTTATGAGGTTATCGAGGTTCACACCGAAACTAGTGGTCACTGAATTAATGAAGGCCAGTAAATTTAAAGAAGGCCTGAGGCCAAATGTGTGAGATAGGATTTTGGTATTAGAGCTTGAAACCTATGCTAAAGTAATGGGAAAGGCAATTGTGTCCAAGAGAGACATAAATAATATGTATAAAAGGCAGGATCAGTAAAACAAGAATAAGGCGGGCCAAGGGAGAGCAAGTGACTACGACTCGAGGAATGAAAGGCCGAGATTTACAGTACCAACTCTAATTTCAAGACAACCTGCCTATAAAAATTATCTCAGGCCACCAGCATCTTTTCCTGTGAGACCTTTCCGTATAGATGGCCCTGCTCAGACTCAGACGTCAGGAGCATCAGTTACTCAAGGATTCTCAAGAGCAGTGTCGTCGAGTCCCCAAATCATGTGTGCCCGTTGTGGCAAATCTCCTAAAATTTCTTATTGTAGATGAGGCACAGGGCGATATTTTAAATGTGGAAAGATGGGCCATATGATCAGAGATTGCCCATAACTAAGAAAAGAAGGTATGATGTCTACTGCTACTGCTCAAAGGCATACGCGACCTATGAGACCTACCATACAAGGTCGTGCTTTTATAGTGACCACCGAAGATGCTCAGGCAAGTAATGACGTTATCTAAGGTATATAAGTACCTTACAACTATATAAAGAAAATGACGGTGACCATTGTGAAGCACGAGTTCTGATAAACCCAGGGTCTACCCACTCGTTTGTGACTCCAAAGTTAGTGGGAAGATTGAAGGTCATTCCTGAAGCATTGGAGTTCATTTTGGACGTGTCAGTTCCTACGAGAAGTTCAGTAACTATAGACACGTGTTGCCAATCTATTATCGTACAGGTTGAAGATTGCGAGACGGTGACGGATCACATTTTGTTGAATATGTAAGGATTCGATGAACTCCTTGGAATGAATTGGATGTCTGCTTATCATGCGAGCATTGACAAACTGCCTACGAAAAGTCGTCACATTTCATCCACCGAAACAGAAGTTTTTCCAATTCATCCGTGATAAGGGTTAGATTATACCAATCATCTCCGCAGTACGAGCTGAGCGGATGATGAGGAATGGATGCGGTGGATACCTAGAATTTCTGTAAGAGCAATGGGAAGTGAAGAACATCATCACCGATATTTCGATTTCTTACGAGTTTATGGACGTATTTCCCGATGATTTGCCAGGGTTACCATCGGATCGAGAGATTGAATTTACAATCGACTTAGCACCAGGCACAGAGCCAATATCTAAAGCACCTTACTGAATGGATCTTGCCGAGTTGAAAGAATTGAAGGAGTAGTTATAAGAACTATTAGATAAAGGATTTATAAGACCTAGTGCGTCTCCTTGGGGGGCATCGGTCTTGCTTGTCAAGAAGAAGGATGGGTCGATGAGACTCTGCATTGACTATCGTCAATTGAACAAGCTGACAATCAAGAACAAGTACCCCTTACTAGGATTGATGACCTCTTTGATCAGTTTTGGGGCAAAGTTCTTTACAAAAATCGACTTGAGATCGGGGTACCATCATCTAAAAGTGAAGGCCGATGATGTTCAGAAGACTGCGTTCAAAACCAGATATGGGCATTACGAGTTTCTGGCGATGCCTTTCATCTTGACGAATGCACCAACTTCATTTATGGATCTTATGAACAGGGTGTTTAAACCACATCTTGATACGTGCGTGATTGTGGTTGTGGACGACATTCTCATTTATTCAAAAACTAAGAAAGAACACATGCAACACTTACGCAGTGCACTACAGACGCTACGTGAGCAGCAGATATACGCCAAACTCAGCAAGTGTGAGTTCTGGTTAGAGCGAGTGAGCTTTCTAGGCTACGTAGTTTTGGAAGCAGGTGTGAGCGTAGACTTGACAAAGATTGAGGCAATAGTAGATTAGGAATAACCAAAAACTATGACTGAGATTTACATTTTCCTCGGTCTGACTAGGTATTATAGAAGATTTGTAGAGGGATTCTCCAAGATTTCAAGACTACTCACACGACTTACAAGGAAGGATATTAAATTTGAGTGGACTAGTGAATATGAAGAGAGTTTCCAGGAATTTAAGAAATGGCTTACCTCTGCTCCAGTGTTAGCTATTCCATCAGGCAGTGGAGGATTCGTTGTTTATAGTGATGCTTCGTACAGTGGCTTAGGCTGTGGACTCAATCATAATAGATGGTCATTGCTTATGGGTCGAGACAGCTTAAGGACCATGAAAAGAACTATCCGGCGCATGATCTTGAGTTAGCCGCAATAATTTTTGCACTTAAAATTTAGAGACATTACCTATATGGGGAGACCTTTGAGATCTTCACGGACTAAGAATTGAATATGAGGCAATGGAGATGGATTGAATTTCTCAAGGACTATAATTGCTCTATTCAGTATCACCCAGGTAAAGCAAACGTCATGGCAGATGTGTTGAGTCGAAAGAATTCAGCTCAGCTAGCTAGTCTTATTATGAGACTTTGTCGATGGAAATTATTGGAAGACCTTTCTTTATATGATAAAAATATTGAGATCAAAGTTTTAGGTGCCTTGTTGGCTAACATCACAATCAGACCAATGATTTTTTACCGCATCTATGAACTTCAGATGAAAGATGCAGAGCTCTTAAAAATCAGATAAGGGGTGACGGACGGCACCAGAGTAAACTTTTCTATTAAGGAAGATGTATCATTACTATTTAGAGGATGTCTATGCATGCCGATTGATGCCGATCTACGATAAACTATATTATATGAAGCTCATAAGTCTAAGTATGCTATTCATCCTGGTGGTACCAAGATGTACCAGGATTTGAGGAACAACTATTGGTGGAGAGGATTAAAGAAAGATGTTACCGAGTATATATCAAAATACTTGGTATGTCAGTAAGTAAAAGTAGATCATAAACACCCAGCAGGTCTATTGCAACCTCTACTAATACCCAAGTGGAAGTCGGAGTCAATCTCCATGGACTTCATTATAGGATTACCAAGGACGGTAAAGCGTTATAATACTATTTGGGTGGTCGTAGATCGCCTAACAAAATCAGCACACTTCCTGTCCTACAACACAACATATATGACAAGCAAATTGGTGGATTTGTGTATGAAAGAGATCGTCCGATTACACGATATTCCGACGAGCATTGTTTCGGATCGTGACCCATTACATACCTTAATATTTTAGAAAAGATTTCAAGAAGGTATGAGCACGAGGTTGGATTTCAGTTCGGCATTTTCATCCACAAACAGATGGTCAACTGAGAGAGTCAATCAAATCATTAAAGATATGCTTAGAGCCTATATGATCGACTTTTAAGGATCATGGGATCAACATTTACCGTTGATTGAGTTTGCGTATAATAGCAGTTTTCTGCAGATCATTAGGATGGCTCCGTAAGAAGAGTTGTATGGACGGAGATGTAGATCTCTGATCAATTGGGAAGAAATCGGTGAAAAGTTTATATTGGGTCCGAAAATGTTAAATAAAAATACAGAAGTTGTTCGTATGATTCGAGAAAGGATTAAGGCAGCTCAGAGTCAGCAACAGAGTTATGCCAATATTAAGAGAACCAGCGTGGATTTTCAAGTTAGAGATCATGTATTCGTAAAGATTTCACCGATGAAAGGTGTAATGCGCTTCAGAATGCGTGAGAAGCTAAGTCCCCGCTACATTGAACCTTTTGAAGTATTGGGGAGAGTTAGCGAAGTTACATATAGGGTCGCCTTACCTCGCAACTTGATATAGTACACGATGTGTTTCACGTTTCTATGCTACGAAAGTACGTGGTAGATCCGACTCACATACTCGATGCACCACCGATTGAGGTTTACAAAGATTGGACCGTTGTGAAAGAACCAATGCAGAGTTTAGATCGAACCGAACAGGTGTTGTGTATGAAACTGATTCCCTTAGTGCTAGTTAAATGGAAGAACCATTCTAAAGAGGAAGATACTTGGGTGCGTGAAGCTGAAATTTGCGACCAATACCCTTTGTTATTTCAATGAATGAGGAGAGAGAGTGAATTGTAAAAGTCCTTTTAGTGACTGTTTCTACATGTAAAATAGCTCTATTAACTAATGAAGATAAGACTGTTGGAAGTTATGAATGTTGTACTCAAAGTGTTCTGACAAATTCAACCGATCAAAATTCAAATCGATCGATCGATTTGCAAATTGACCGATCGATCGAAATCACTAAATAGACTAATTTTACACTATAATAGGGTACACACAAATTCAACCGATCGAAATGGAAATCGTTCAATCGAATTTACAAATTGACCGATTGATTTAGTAAAATCGATCGGTCGAAAAATGTTAAGTGCCAGAATTAGTCTGGCAATTGACCGATCGATTTCTAAAATCAATCAATTGAAATTGTGGACCAGCTTGAGTTAAGTAGAAATCGATCGATCAAAATTGCATTCGATCAATCGAATCGTGCGTTATATAAAAAAAATTTGACCGTTTCTAACTCAAATTTTTCATAAATTTTAGGGCTTTCTTAGGGGCTTTCTTAGGGGTTTTCTCATGCTTCTTCTTGGAGATAAAGGCACCGATTTTCCAGCTTGGATTTCTCAGGAAAACGAATCTAAACCTTGTGGAGAAGGTAAGCCCTAATTTTTGTGAACTTTAGATTCAAGTTCAAGTGTCTTTTTTTTTGGATTGTGGAAACCCTAGACTTTCTCTTAGAATCAAATGGCTCCTAAGACGAGGCAATCATCTAAGGCCACCACTTTGAAGAAGCCCACATCCCAAACGGGTTCTTTGTGACAACCTCCCCAATAACCAATACCAACACCACCATCTACTTCCTCACAACCACAACCATTAGAGCAACCTAAGCCTTGGAGGGTAGAAAAGGGGTTTGCGACTGAGTATACAATCGATCTGGCACTCTTTGAAATGCCAAATGTGCCGGGTATAGACCGTTGGGCACTCGACTACCTAGCGAAAGCCGGGTTGGATAATCTATTAAAACCTCTTCATGGTTACTATTATCCTCATCTCATACAGCTGTTTTACTAGAACATGTCCATCGATGACAAACCTGATACGGTTTGTACAAAAATTGATGGGAGAGTATATGTGTTCACTCATACCATGCAAGTAAAGGATTAGAGTGTTACGACAGTTATGGCCCCGGTGTCGAGTTGTTACCTCAAACCCTGAGCCAGTAAATCTTCTTGCAGTGGCGAAGCAAATGACTCACAGTCGACTTGGGTCGGGTCGATCAGTTAAACGAGCCAATCTGTGTAACATCCCAAAAATTTAGACTTTGACTAGTGTGCCTCGAGATACATGTCGTCTGCTCACTGATCTTCTCAGGTGAAAGTCAACTTGATGACCTGGGATTGGATTAGTTTTAGTGTGAAAGGTGCACACTCGTGTGGTGTTAGATCATTTTGTAGGATCCTGTACACCTGTCAAGCGTGTATGTGTTTCACACGCGAGCCTTGGTTTTAAGTATAAGAGAGAGAGAGAGAGAGGCTTCTCTTGGAAGCCATTCGTTTGGAAATTTTGGGGCTTGGGTTTCTTGTGAAAGAAAGAGGAAGAGGAAGAGAGAGTGAGGCTGCTTGTGGCTTGATGCATGGTTTGTGTGTGGAAACAATGCGAATGCGTTAACTCCGTGGAAGGTGCAGGTGATTTGGGGATTTCCGACACTAAGAACCCTAGCTTTGGATTCAAGCCATGGAATCAATCTTACGGACTGATTTGAGGTAAAGTTTTATAAATCTATGTTGTGTATGAAGTTTTAGTTTAGATTTGATATGAAAATGATGGATTAAAGGATGGGAAGATGATAGATTTGGAAAAAAATCATATTTGGATTGAGAAAATCAAGGATTGGGCGAAATCTGTAATTTTCGATCGATCGAAATAGATTCGATCAATCAAATTTGACTTGAGAATGTTGAAATTCGATTTTTGAAGGATTTTGATCGATCGAAAAGTATAGAATAGGAAGTGTTGTGGATTTCTGTTGGAATTTGATCGATCGAAATGGATTTCGATTGATCAAGTTTCAAATTCGATCAATCGAAATTAGAATTCGATCGATCGAATTTGACTACGTGTGGCAACACTGCTTCAGTGTTTTGGTTGTAACTGTTGGTGTCGAACTATGATTGACGTGATTCTTATTATGTTGGAAAGAATGCATCGAGATCTACAATGTTTATGTTTTGACCAACTCATGAATTTAAATTTTTAAAGGTTAAAAGTTTGTGGGAAGTAACGTCAAATTTCATATTAGCATAAACTTGTCTGTTTCTGCCTCATGTTGAGAAACATTTATAGATGTCTAAGTTTCTAATAACTAGAGTTGATCTTTGATATATTATATGTTTGTGATGTAGATTAAGGGCGGAAGGCCATAGATAGAGCTTCGCTTGGCTTCGCGCAGCTTCGAGGTTAAGGTAGGGGAAATTCAACCTAAATTTATATGTTAACTTGATTCATAGTCTTAGATGTGCTGATTTAATGTGATGAGTTAATTGTGATTGGATTGGTAGATGAGTAAAATGTAGTGGGATTATTAGATTGGAAATTGATGACTTAGAGTATACTTGTGAGATCATGAAGTGCAAATATGAGTGTGATGATATTCGATGTTAGATAACCTTTGATTTCTTGTAAGTATGATTCGTATTTTGAAAGTAAGACTTCGTGATAGTTGTGGCACTCGCGTTTTGTTTTGACACCTTTGTATTGTGAACTCATGACCCTTGGATATGTAGCATTGCATCCTTTGGGCTGGTACGTCGACCTATTCGTACACGCATTCATACATTACATTACATCCCTTGGGCCGGCACGGCAGCCTATCCGTGCACGCATTCATACATATGTTGCATTGCATCCCTTGGACTAGTATGGTGGCCTATCCGTACACACATTTCATCCCTTGGACATTATTGCATCCTTTGGACACTTTGGAAACTGTGATCACCCTTCGAAACTTGGAACACCCTTGGACACCCTCATGCTGTGTGTGTTTGTAAATTCGACATTATTTGCAAATGTGTGTGAAATTTTGGATACTCTTGATTAAGATTGATCGTTTATGATGCTTTTAGATATGTGTACTGTTGAATAAAAATTTGTGATAAAGTTAAATGTTTAAGGTTAAGTTCTGAAATAGAGGATTGTGAAGAATGCCTTGAAAATCTGTTTTGAAATGAAGGAAGGATTAAGGTTATGGAACTCTGATTTTGATGGTTTTACTCTTAGTTTAAATTCTATGTTTTGATATAAAGATATAATTTTTATGTTATTTTTCCTCTGCTGAGCTTAGATGTAGCTCACCCTTCGACTATACGTCACAGGTTTGGCAGTTATCAGGATACGAGATTTATGGTTGAGGACTCGCTGAGTGGTACGTTTTGGAATCATAGATTTGTGAGGTTGCTATTTGGGTAAATTTTAGTTTCGTTATATTTTTTATATACTGGTATACATTTATTTTAGTTACTGTTTCTTTGTCGTAGAACTAGAGTTTTTGTTTCTGCTTTATTGTACCAAGATATTCTGTATCAGATTGTGATCTACGATCTGGCGGTCCGGATTTTCCCATTTGATTTTGGTATATGTTAGAAAAAAAAATATGTCTCAGGAATTTCTGGTTGGGAAAATCCGGGCTGTCACAGTTGGTATCAGAGCTTTGGCGTTAGGTCTTCTAGGGAATGAGTGGAATTAGATTCTGTCAGGCTTTGGGGGGGATTCACCATCCCTAATTTAATTTCTTTGGGTGACTCTAGATTTCGTCTGAGTGTGATGAGACTTGCTTTAGACTTTCGTGATTACTTTAATTGAAATTTATTTTTGTCGTGATAGTGTGTGATGCCTCCAAGAGGTCGACCTAGAGGCGGTCGTGAATGGAATATGAGGAGTGGGGAGGAGATCCCTTCTGGATCATGGAGAGATCAGAGACACCCTCCTGCGGAGAGAGATCATCGGGACGAAGCAGTGGATAGGATGGCTAGAGCCATGGAGGTTGTGGCCGCTGCAATGGCCCAGCAGACTCAGCAGACTGCACTATTGACTGAGCAGACGGCAATTTTGGCTGCCAATAATGTAGGTAATCATCAGCAACCACCACCACCTCCTCCAGCATTGTTGCCCTCATCCTTCGTCAATTTTAGGAGATTGAGACCTCCTAGTTTCTATGGGCAGATAGATCCATTAGAGGCTAAGAAATGGCTAAATCAAATAGAAAAGCTTCTAAAGAGACTTCAGAGTACTGAAGATGAGAAAGTTGGTTGGGCTTCTTTCCAACTTGAAGGTGACACCGACTCATGGTGGAAATCGGTGCTAAGGAAGAGAGAGATTGAGGGTCCTCACGGTCCTTGGACTTGGGCGGAGTTTGTTTGAGTATTCAATAAAGTATATTTTCCAAAGCAAGAAATCAATTGAAGGACTTTGCTAATTTGGAGCAAGGGAGTATGACCGTACGGGAGTATGGTGCTGAGTTTATAAGGTTGTGGCGATTTGCACCAAAACTTGTGGCCACAGAGGAAATGAAGGCCAGTAAATTTGAAGAAGGTCTGAGGCCAGATGTGCGAGATAAGATTTCAATGTTCGAATTACAGACTTATGCGGAGGTGATGGGAAAGGCAATTGTGGCCGAGAGAGGTATAGAAGGTATGTACAAGCGACAAGAGCAACAATGCGAGCTTGTAGCAAGTCAAGGGAGGTCAGGTACTTATTTTTCGATGGACAGGAGCTCTCAAGTTTTGATGTCAACACCACCTCCACCTGTGCACACCGCCTACTCAAGGCCATCTATGTCTTTGCCTGCGGTGCCCCATCGCTTAGTTCACCCCATGACTGCTGGGACGTCGAGTGTTCTTCCGACTTCCCACATTTCTTTGTCCACACCGATCGCGTCATGCTCCAAATGCGGGAGATGACATACGGCAAAGCAATGCCGGTGGACCACTGGTGCCTATTTCAATTGTGGTCGAGTGAGACATCAGGTACGGTTTTGCCCGGCGCTGAGGAAGGACAAGACGTCAGGATGATCAATGTTATTTTTGTGTGTGTTGTATTAGAAAGACTCCATCTTTGTATTTTGGAGGTATGATCGATGTTATTCGAACTTCTTGTTATATATGTATGTGGGACATATTAAATCAATTAATGGTTCATTTTGGAAATTATGGGTGTGAAAGTTTCCTTTTCTTTTTGGTGATGGTCAACTTTTATGATTTATATTGGTCCTTTGTGGGTGTGACGATGAGTATTAGCTTCTTGGATGTGTCCATGCTTGGTGTGGTCTGTATTATAACTTCAACAAATGATTACATTTTGAGACATCATCACGTGAGGAGGTTTCATCGGTGGACTGCCGATCTTTTGATTTTTCTTCCAGTGTGTGTGAGATTTCTTTTTGTTTTGTCTATGTGAGATTTCTTTTTGAACTGCGGATTGGATATCCGTCTGATTCTGGATCTGTGGTGTGGCTTTGGCCATCGTTCAGATATGGCGTGTTGGTTAGGATAACGCGTGCAGTAGATCTAATTTGTTTCTATCATTTTCGAGGACGAAAATTCTTAAGGAGGGAGGAACGTAATAACCGCACTTTATTTTTATTGTGTACCAATCAATTTGTATTCTGATGTGTACGATCAATTGATGTGCGTGGTGAGACCTCATCACTAAGGGCAATTTTCGAGGACGAAAATTTTATAAGGTGGGAAGAATGTAACATCCTGAAAATTTAGACTTTAACTAGTGTGCCTCGAGATACATGTCGTCTGGTCACTGATCTTCTCAGGTGAAAGTCAACTTGATGACTTGGGATTGGATTAGTTTTGGTGTGAAAGGTGCATACTCGTGCGGTGTTAGATTGTTTTGTAGGGTCTTGTACACCTATCAAGCGTGTATGTGTTTCACACATGAGCCGGGGTTTTAAGTATAAGAGAGGGAGAGACTTCTCTTGGAAGCCATTCATTTGGAAATTTTGGGGATTGGGTTTCTTGTGAGAGAAAGAGGAAGTGGAAGAGAGGATGAAGCTGCTTGTGCTGCTTGTGGCTTGATGCATGGTTTGCACGTGGAAACAATGCAAATGCATTAACTCCGTGGAAGGTGCGGGTGATTTGGGGATTTCCGACACTAAGAACCCTAGCTTTGGATTCGAGCCATGGAATCAATCTTACAGACTGATTTGAGGTAAAGTTTTATAAATCTATGTTGTGTATGAAGTTTTAGTTTAGATTTGATGTGAAAATGATAGATTAAAGGATGGGAAGATGATAGATTTAGAAAAAAATCATATTTGGATTGAGAAAACCAAGGATTGGGTGAAATCTGTAATTTTCGATCGATCGATCGAATTTGACTTGAGAAAGTTAAAATTCGATTTCTGAAGGATTTTGATCGATCGAAATTAATTTTGATCGATCGAAATGTGTTTCAATCGATCGAGTTAAAAATTTGATCAATCGAAAAGTATAGAACAGGAAGTGTTGTGGATTTTTGTTGGAATTCGATCGATTGAAATGGATTTTGATTGATCGAGTTTCAAATTCGATCAATCGAAATTAGAATTCAATCGATCGAATTTGACTGCATGTGCCAACACTGCTTCGGTGTTTTGGCCATAACTTTTGATTCCAAACTCTGATTGACGTGATTCTTATTGTGTTAGAAAGAAGACATCGAGATCTACAACTTTTATGTTTTGACAATTCATGAATCTAAATTTTCAAAGGTTAAAGGTTTGTAGGAAGTTACGTCAAATTTTAGATTAGCATGAACTTGTCCGTTTCTACCTCGTATTGAGAAACATTTATAGATGTCTAAGTTTCTAATAACTAGAGTTGCCCTTTGATACATTATATGTTTGTGATGTAGATTAAGGGAGGAAGGCCATGGATAGAGCTTCGCTTAGCTTCGCGCAACTTCAAAGTTAAGGTAGGGGAAATTCAACCTAAATTTATATGTTAACTTGATTCATAGTCTTAGATGTGTTGATTTAATGTGATGCATTAATTGTAATTGGATTGGTAGATGAGTAAAATGAAGTGGGATTATTAGATTGGAAATTGATGACTTAGAGTATACTTGTGAGATCATGAAGTGCGAATATGAGTGTGATGATATTCAATGTTAGATAACCTTTGATTTTGTGTAAGTATGATTCGTATTTTGAAAGTAAGACTTTGTGATAGTTGTGGCACTCGCGTTTTGTTTTAACACCTTGGATACGTTGCATTGCATCCTTTGGGCTGGTATGGCAGCCTATCCGTACACGCATTCATACATTACATTACATCCCTTGGGCCGGCACGGTAGCCTATCTGTGTACGCATTCATACATATGTTGCATTGCATCCCTTGGGCCGGTACGGCGGCCTATCCTACACGCATTTCATCCATTAGACATTATTGCATCCTTTAGAAACTTTGGAAACTGTGATACCCTTCGAAACTTGGAACACCCTTGGACACGCTCATACTGTGTGTGTTTTTAAATTCGACAATGTTTGCAAATGTGTGTGAAATTTTGGATACTCTTCATTAAGATTGATCGTTTATAATGTTTTTAAATATGTGTACTGTTGAATGAAAATTTGTTATGTCTTAGGTTTGAGCTAGAAGATGTGTGAGAAAAGCTAACGGATTACGGACTTCGCTTGTGACTTTGTGATTAAGGTAGGGAAATCTCTATACCTTGTGCATTTGATACGACTAACATGTAAATTATGATATGATGTGGTTTTTCATCAATTACTATTGAGTTTTGCATAAGCTTTCGAAAATGTGAATGTGTAAGCGTGTGTGTGTATTTTAGAAGTCGTATTTATGATGTGAGAATCTTTCAAGATTCATTCCGATAAATGTGTGTGAAAGAAGGTACTTTTAACTTGCTAAATTAGATATAATTATCGCATTACATGGCGATAAGTTATATGTATGCACTTTGATTTAAGGTTTATATGTGAATACCCAACTGACATGGCGAGATATCCGTGACCAACACGGCGGGATATCCGTGACCGGTACGCTGGAATATCTTTATAAATTATGCTCCGGTACGGTGGGATATCCGTTCTTTGGTTGCCATTCTACGACAATATTTCATCAAGCAAGTCACCTCCATCGAGGGGATTGTGTAATTATGTAAATGGTTCAATTGAACGATGATGGTAGGTATTCCATCGGGGTCTCGATGTTATATATGCTCGAGGGACTATTTAAGTGATCAGTTTAAGGTTTTCTTTTGTTATAAGAATAAGTTTTGGAAATCATGTGTTCAGACTGGAATAATTGTGTTTGATCTCAATTTTGCTTAAAGCCAAATGTCTTTCACTTGTGACCTTTAGTATGAGAAAAATCATATTTCATTTATGTCATAAGATATATGTATGATGTTAAGAATATGCATTCTATTAGTATTTCTCTACTGAGTTTATGTTGTTAGCTCATTCCTCGACTATACGTCACAGGTACAGGAGCTGAGGTTGATGTTGAGGATTCCGTAAGGGAAGAGGATTCAAATTTCTCTCTTGAAAGGGAGGACACAGAGCCTCATCCTAAGAATTGATTCATTTGTGTAAAGCACGGGTAGGTCCGGCTTTGGGATTGATGGGTTAAAGTATATTTTGTGATGTAAAGAATATAAACTTTTGAGTCTCATGTGTATTATTTTTTTGTGAACCATGTTTCGGTAATAGTCGGCCATCATCGATAGTTCTTTTCGGTTCTTCTGCCCATGATTTTTACATGAGATTCGAACCGTTATTTTGTCTTTTGAGATATTAAATTGGAGATTTCCTTTTTGCCTATGATGACTCTATTTGTTTAGCAAGAGTTCTCGCTTTATTTTCGCTTCATGTGTAGATGTGCCAAGTGTTCCGTTAAGGGATCAGCCTTAGTGTCGATCCAACGGTCCAGGTTTCGCGGTTAGGAAATCCGGGCTGTCACAATCTTCATCAATCTTCTCAGATTCGTAGTTCACCAAACTTCTAATTTCAGAGATCTTCTAATTCTGTTCATGGCGGTGATAGCTCTCACTCACGTAATCAGCAGTAGCTGATATAGCAATGGGAAAGCTTTACTCAATCGTAAATTACGATTGTCTTTTCTTTTTCTAGAAAATCAAAAATTATGATTTTCTCTTCTTTCATGGCTTTCATACTAGACTTGTTCTTTGGATGATCTTCTATTACAAATGATCGTTTTTCTCTTCTGTATCGTCTTTACTCTTTTGTCGCTTCTGAGGAATCATACTTTTAAAGAATCGTAAAATTACGATTTCTTATTTCTTTCTTTCTTCTTTTTACTTCAGCAGCGGCGCAAAATTATTAAATATGATTTCTCAGCTTTCTTGTATTGGCGAATCGTCTTTACACGCTCAATCGTCATTCTTACTGTTATTTGAGTTCACTTTGATGAATATTAACACTTAGGCTCTCTTTTACTGTTTATCTTTAATTTTTACACATTAGTAACTTATTAGTAGCAAACTAAAGCCTAGCATCACTAAGTTAAGGGTGGTAAAATGGTAAATTATGTGACTGATCAGATTACACTCAAAAATATTTATATTTTGAGAACGAGTGTGATGCATAAACCAAAAAGAATTTTTTTTTTATTTATATATTTCAAAGAATAATAGCTTAAGAGAGAACAAATCTTGACCTCTAGCTTCCCTTGTCAGGAGAGGTTTTGAAACTCTGATCTGCTACTCCGGCTCAAACCTGAAAAGAATAAAGAACTTAAACATAGAAAAAAAAATTAAAAAAAATTTTTAAGACAAATATTAATTTTCAGAAATAATCCGCTTCCCCAGCAGCGGTGCCAAAAACTTGGTAGCTCTGTAAACTATACCATGTCTTAATCAATTGTAAGTGCACAATGGTATTGTAGTACGTGTATTAGGCATCGATCCCACAGGGAAGGTTGTTAATCTAAAAATATCTATTTGCCTTTAAAGAATAAAAAATGGTTTTTGTTTGTTTAAAACTAAAGTGTTGAATTGGAAATTGCTGAAAGTAAATTTATTCTACTCCTAATCTCCAGTCTTCCCGATCTTAGTCGTCAATTAAAATCAAGAATCCCTTTGATAATCTAACTGCTGAAATTAAAAGACGGAAATTTAAATTTCTGAAAAATAAAATTGCATAAAATAAAAACTACTTTAAGTTGATATTCCGGCCTCTTCTCTCTTAGTTGTCAATTAAGATCCAAGCTCCTTGGATACCTTACATAATTAAAAGGGATTAAAATTAAAGACTGAAAATAAAATCAACAGTACTTTGATCTTTCGGTCTCCTCAATCTTAGTTGTCAGCTACGACTGAGAACTCCTTGGATAATTATTCTTGGACGCAGGCTCTCTTATTTATAGATTCATAAGCGGCCGGTTACAATAATTTGACTCTATTCTAAGCAAACTTCCAAAAACTAATTTTCCTAAAACTAAACTACCTAATACATATCTACCTTGTTTAGAAATTCTAGAGTCGTGGAGAATCTTCTTTCCTGATATTCAGCAGTTGCAGATTTTGCATGACTTCCTTGAATCGTGGAATGCATAGATCTTCTTGTGGTTTACGATTTTGAATGGATGTGCACTCTTGCGTAACCCTTCAAGAATAACTCGTATAGCTTTAAGTGACATAATTGTGAGTATGATTTTTCCTTTTCTTCAGTGTTTCTTTGTACGATTCTCCTTCGATCGCTCGTAGTCTTCCTCGATCTCTCTCAATCTTCTCTTGTGCTTTGCAAACTCTTGTACACCAATCTGGAGTCAATCGTATGGTTACAATTCTTTCTTCTGCTCAATCGCAAGGCTGCAATTTTGTTCTTTCTCTAGTTCTAGCTCTCGATTGTGTTTTCTTTACTTCGACTGGATCATAAGACTTACGATTTTCTCTCATTCTCTCGTAAACTGGGATTCCAGCTACAATTTTCTCATTCTGACTTGCGATCTTTTCTTTCTATGCTTTCGAAGCCTTTTTGGCACAGATTTATCTTTTCTTCTTCTACTGTCTGCCGATCTAAATATCCAATATCACAACTTTATTAGTATCAAACTATGGACTAACAACACTCAATTGAGGATATCAAAGTGGTAAAATAGGCAACGGATCAACTATAACATAAAGTGGTGGGGTAGTAACACATTAACACCAGCCTTTTTATATTATCTCTACATTCTCTATATAACTTTTTCGATTTTTGCATGTAGTCATCCATGCCCAAACAACACAGGCAATCAAAAATAAAAATTGCAATAGGCTATAGACAGTCTTCAATTATATTCAGTATAATAGCATAGAAAGGAACATATGACCATATCCAAGTAAAATGTTGATTTGACAATTACAGAAGCAACCATAGTTTCTTTATTACTAATTAATCAATTTTAATATAGACAGCAGTGAGCAGTATAGGATCAGGTTCTTATGCTTCTTCTTGAGTTACCTTATGTTTCTTGGAAACATTTGATTATGATAAATTTTTCTTTCTTGGAAACCATACTTGCATAATTGGAAAGTATTATTGTTTACTTGCACCTACTTTTTAGCTCCTTTTTTCGTATGACTTGAATTGGATGTCACCAGATGCACCTTTTTCCTATGTGGGTAGTTGAACTATTTTTCACAATTCCCTAAAAGTCATTTTATTCACCAATTATTTTGAATATGATATTATACCTTCTGTGAATTTATGTTTCTGTATCACCATTGGTTATTGGGATTTTTCTTTGGACAAATGGTCCAGTTTTACTAATATATATTTGATTAAATTCTTAATATCTTCAATATTTTCGATGTATCTTTTCCCTTTGAGTGTCATTTTAATTTGTTCTGTTTCTTTGACACAGATTGTTTGGGAAAGCGATTTAGACCAAGGCTTCTTGGTAGGTCTGATGATTTAGTGGTAAGCATTTTTTTAATTTGTTATGTTTGAATTAAGTTATGATCAGTAAAAAGGGTTGAAGTTTTTCAATGGAAAAACCGTATACTTTGGGATTATCAGGCCTGATTATCTAGTCGTAATTGTACTGAGGCTAGTTAGAGACTTGTACAAGATCCTTAATCAAGTGAATTCTGAGGAGTTTCCAGATGGCATGAAGCTGCCAGCAATGTTCAATGAATTTGTTTTTGAAATCAAGAATAACCACTATGATGCCAAGACATTTGCTATCATATTAAAGGCAATAGTATATCTTTTTCTTTATATTCCTCGAATGCTCAATGACCTATTATGATGTTGAGACTACTATAAAGAAATTGTCTGGGTCTTTGTTCATATGGTGTTTAACATATCTTTTCAAAAGGACTGGATGGGAAGTTGGGAACCATTCGAATATTTGTTATTGGGTGATTTGTTTGATTTAATATGATACCATACTAGTGGATAAAATTTTTGTTATGTTTTGGGAGGACCTTTGGTGTGATGAGTGATGCAAATTAGAGGTCCAAGAAGAAAGATGTGTTGAAGAGCTGAAATAAGATGGGACTAAAACAGGGATCGGAGATAACACCTAAAAATGGCTTTTATGCATGCTCGCAAAATATCACCTTTTTCATCTTCAATGCCTTTTCATCTTCAACGCTTATTTGCATCTTCAATAACATTATATCATTTTCCATTTTTTATCTTACTATTTTGTTTTTCTTTTTCTTTTTCCAAAAGGGATAATAAAACCATCTAATGTTGATCAGATTTTAGCATAAGTTTCCCATAACTTTGGTTACTTTTTTTTTTCAATTCTTTGTTCCTTTCTCTCTTTTTATTTTGAGTCATTTAAAGCTTTGTAGCCCTCATTTTCATATATAAGTTTTGCAGCAATGAATTTCCTATATGAGTTTATCATATATGGATAGAGCATTCCTATATACTACACCCATTCTTTCGCATTATTCTGCTATTTATATTATTTATGAGCAGCTTAAGATAGGATGACAATATAATTTCTTTCTCTTGCAGCTAAGCAGACGTCCTTGCGAATCCTAGAGCTCCAACTACCAACACAAGCAGGTGGGTTGTTGTCCTTGATGCAAGGGTTATTGGTCATTTAACATTTATAATGCTTTAAAACATGCTACATTGTATACTTTATGTATGGCACTTGGTGCTGGTGGACAGTGTTGGAGTAGTAGACATAGTCTAGTAATGTAGTTGGTTGTAAGGCCTAATATCGTAAATATTGTGCTATATAAAAACCCACATGGACTATAGTAGACACCAGCAACACAATTTATATTAGTTGTGTGTAGTATATAACTTGCTAGCCTACTATAGTCCACCGGTTTGTCAGTCCTCTATATAGGGGTGTGTTATTGTTCAGCCTATTGTAAACCCCCTATGTAGGAGACTGAAATTATTTGAGTAGTCATGTATTCAAGCTCATTTGTATGCAGTTAAAGGCTATTGACTTGCATAATGATAGATCATCACAATAGATGTGTGTGTGACATAAAATATATGTACGGTCAATGGTGTATGACCAATTAACCTTTCACAATGGTATTAGTTTCTTTCACCTCAATGACCAACTGCTATGATCTTCATAAAGATCCCGCCCAAACATCATTGTGTATCCATAAGGATCGGTCAAATATTTAGTTTAATAATCTCTAATTATTAAATATCCGTAAGGATCAGTCAAATATTTAGTTTAATAATCTCTAATTAAGTGTTTTGTATATAAGTTGGTAGTATGACCAGTCGTAAAGGAAAATAAAAGGTCACCGCTGCGTCCTCTAGAAATTATTCGTGGGATGAGAAGATAGAGGATGCCTTCATGAAGGAGTTGGTCGAACAATTTCATCTACGTAGGAAATTGGCTAATGGGTCATGACAAATAAATATTTGGCCAGATATGGCTGTGAAGTTAAGGACTTACTCTTGCTTCCAGAATAAACTAGAAGAACTCACTAAAGAGAAGTGTTACAACCATATGAGGACTGTGAAAAATCACTATAGTCAGATGAAATGCATCCTAGAAACTAGTGGTTTCGAATGGGACGACCATGCGAAGATGGTCCTTACAGAGCTCGATATTTAGGACAATTTTCGCAATCGACCGATTAGTAATTGAAAGACGTTACAAATCATGTTAATTTTATGTAATTAGGATTTTATCTTCACTTGATAATCATGTTCATTGTTCCTTAATTAACTCTAGGGCTTTGGGTGGGCAACGACCTATCAAGGTCGTAAGGCGCGTGACAATACAAGTCTTTGCCTTCTGTTCGAAAATACCATATACGATGGGCATGAGGAGTTCCACCCAATGGATCACGTGAAGGTGAACAGTCCACCGCTCCACTAGGCGGTGATAATAGTAGTGATTCGTATCATCCAATATTTGAACAGTCTGACCACCCAACCAAGAGACATTCAATCATGCGCAATCTCCCTTCACACTAGAGTGTGGTCCAAGCGCATCCTCGAGAACCCGCCCAACCCGGTCCTCTGCCTCTGGTTCTGTGATGAAAAGAAAGAGTTGTGATCTTTCTGATGGTCTACTTTAACGCTTCTTAGGGTTTTAAACATCTCTTGACATAACTCAACGCCACTCCCCGGCCAGCCAGTACAGTATATTTATAGAGATATTAGAGGAAATGAAGGCATATAACTTTATTGACATGCCTATATTTATAGAACAATGTGTTAGGGTGGAAAAAACTAGTCAGTTCCTAATTGGTAGAAATAGTCCTCGCGATGAACTCGAGCCATCTCCAAACGTACCTATTTGCATTGCTTGGGAGGCAATGGCCACCTTATTATACTTTTCTTTTTGTAACTATTTCAAATAAACTTCTAACTGTTCCTTACTCTGCATTGTTCTTAAATTAATAGGTTGAATGGCACCTCCCATAGTGTCCGATGAAGAGCTGATCATCACGTTGACAATGAGTTTCATCATCACTACGACCATTTACTATATGACGCTCTATCCTGAAAGGTGGCGACGGCACAACTCTATCCTCACTAGAACCTTATATGTGATGGAGACACTTAACGGCTATCCGAGCATTGCATGCAAACTCTTTCTCATGCGTACACCTGCATTTAAAAGTTTATGTAATGGACTGAGGTCGAGGGGTCTCCTCAAAATTAAAATAATTGGGTCGTGCAAGATAGATTTCAGCGTTCAGGGTCAACTATTAGCCTCTCCTTTAATAGTGTCCTTGTCGCTATTTTGAATCTCTACATCGAATTTGTGAAGCAAGCTACGAGTGTCATGCCCCCAGAGAACTTGAACATGCCTTGGGTGTACCTTGCTTTAAGGATGTTGTAGGAGCCATTGATGGTACACATGTAGATGTTTTGGTTCCAAAGAGAAACTCGCAACGATATCAAAATCGCAAATAAGAAACATCACAGAATATTATGTGTTCTATAAGCTTTGATATGCTATTCCAATATATTCTTTCCGGAGGTAAAGATTATGGGTTCTATAATCTCTACCTCTAGTCCTGACTCAAAAGTTCTTGCAAATGCGCTATCAAGGCCCCTCAATAGGTTTCATGTGTCATAAGACAAATACTTCCTTGTTGATGGGTGGTATTCCAACATGCGAGGGTTTCTTGCTCCGTTTCGTGGGGTAAGATACCATCTTCAAGAGTTTAATAGCTCAAATCTCCCTGTCACTCCCCAAGAGCTTTTCAACAAGCAACATGCGTCCTTGTACAATGTTATGGAATGTACTTTCGGGGTACTTAAACAACGATTCCTACTACTAAAAATCCCGACAAGATTCTCCATTAAAATACAAGTGAGGATAGTCAATGCATATTATATACTTCATAATTATATAAAGATGTATGATGAGGACGATCAATTCTTTGTGGAATGGTCCGAGGAACAGGAAGTGGAACCCTCAGATGATTCTGTTGAGGAATCAAACCCCGACATTCACAGCACTCAAACCACAATGAATTGTGAATGGATGGACGCATTTAGGAAAAATATAGTCAACACAATGTGGGCAGCACAATCACGTTGACCTAATAAGCTCTAGGCATGTTATATTGTTAACTTAATATAATAATATGTTACTTTTGTTTAATATAATAATAATATGTTAACTAAAATTTGAGTAGATGTTCTCAGATGTAATGGATAAATACTACGTCACTTTCATTGGTAGGAGACTTGGTCTTTATCGAACATGAGAGGATTGCTCACGAGAAGTCACAAGATTCTTGGGGGCCTATCATCGGTCGTTCAGAACATATGAGGAAGCGGTCAACGCATTTCAAAGGTTTAGAAATGCCACCTCAGATAATCGTCCCATCAACCAACACCATCATATTCGAAGAGACTCTATTGCGATATACCATCCACCACGTTTTTCCCAGCCACCTATCATATCACATGATGACCCCCCCCCCCCCCCCCCCCAATTTTTCCTAAGAATCGGACAATCCTCGGGTAGTACGTATAAATCAGGTTGAGAGTGTTTATGTATAATGTCGTTGTAGTTTCATTACACGACTTGCTATTCTCTTTACTGTAACTCTTTTGTTTGTATGTGTTTGAAAGGATGTAATGAAACTACCATTCGAAGGTGTATGAGATGCTTAAAGATTGATTTAATAATATTTAGTAGAATATTACAAGTACAATTTTTTTAACAACATAATAGTAATGTTTTAAATTATTGACAGTCATGTCAGGAACTCCGAGTTCAGTGTGTTCACTTACATGGTCATTAGCATCGCGGCCTGCGCCTCCAGCTAGACGAAAGATCGAAGTAATAGACCTAGATCCTCCTGAGCAGGGACCACAACCCCACCGCCTCCCCTGACGCCCTCCATTTGCACTTGTGCCTCCTGTGATTCATCCTCAAGTTCGGGCACCAGAAATCCGAGGCCCTTTCCAAAGCCCACTAGCTCGACCACCCTATCATGCACCACCAGTGCGGTACGTACCGCAGGTAATTCAACCATCGAGGCTCGCAACTAAGCCAGTGCTTCTCAGTTCAGACTCAGATTGGGAGCCTCCTGTACAATATGTTCGTGACAATAGTTGAGATGATCATACTGGTTCTCCCAGACAAATGATGACTGCCTCATACTCTTCCAGGGATGAGGATGGCGACGACGCTACCTCATAGTCATCTTCGGTGTTATATGTCGCTTTTCCTTAATTCTTTTTTACTTTACTTTTTTGTATTTTGGCTTTTCGATTAAGCCAATTTTGATTGTATTAGGCTAATGAACCTCATTATTTTTCATTAACGATATCGGGCCGGACATTTTCATGAGATTATAATTATATATATATATATATATATCAAAATAACATTTTTTGTGTTATAAGTATGTCTCGAGAAATTATATTCAAAACTAAATCCGTCACATAACTCCAACTTCGCATGGATTGGTCGCTCAAAATTTTTTAGCTAAATCCAAGTACGACAAGTAGTCCGATTATTAACATTCATATGACAATAGCACAACCACAGATTCATCCGATTTTGAGCTTTTCAGAGAATAACTTAAAAACGATTGAGAAATTAGCTTTTCTGAGAAAAGTCAGGAATCATACCAACTTAAGAATAATTCTGAAAAAAGATAGGAATCAGAGTATGCTAAGAATCAGCAAGAATCTGAGTTGTTAGGATTCAGAGCTTTTCTGCGAAAAGCCAGGAAACACTTGAACGAAGCCCTCAGGTCTATTAAATATGTTTTCCTAGGTATTAGTCGGTAAGCATTATTAAGTTTTGAGGACAGACTATTAACACCTCAGTCAACGGCTACTTTTTAAGAATTATTATTTATAAATTAATAAAAAATGAAGTAATTAAAAAAGGATGAAAACAAAGCAAAAATCGATTCAATGGTAGCTCAGTTGATATCCTCCCTCCACGTTTGCTTCCTCCCTTTTATTAATAAGGTGAGTGTTGTCGTGTGGGATTTATTCCCCTATGTGTCAATCAATGTGAGTGCTAGTCCTCAACTATCATACTATCTACGATATATAAGGTACATCCAAGTTGTTTGTGTCATACGACATTATAAAAAGAAAAAAAAAATTAGGAAAAGCTAAGAATTGGAGTGGCTAAAGAACACATTAGGCATTCCTAAGAATAAGAGAGTTGACCAGAAACCTCATAAATCTAAGTGAGTAAGGCAACGTATGGCATAGCTCTCTACTAGCCTCTGCCACTATAGAGCTCACCTGTTTTAGTTGATTCTCATTCTCTATTCTAATTCTCTGCAAAGGAGGATTTACCTACTCTAATAGCAACCTCCCTCCTCTCTACTAACTCCCTACCAGAGCAAATAAAATCTGCTCTGGCAAAGAGTGAATAGAGAGGACAATAGAACTATTAAACAAGTAAATCTTGCATAAAATCTTGCTATGCAAGGAGTTATCAAGGAGAAGGGGTACCTGTTAAAGCAGATTGCGGGATATTAGCAAACAGGATGGGAACCTGCTAAAGCAGGTAAACTCTGCTATAGTAGGGGCTAGCAGAGAGCTATGCCATACGTAGCCTAATATTCCAAGCAATTCTCAAATTTATTAGCCAATGAGTATGCAAAGCAGTGAAAGATCATTTTAAGATTGCATTAGGGTTAACTCTTATAAGAGCAGAAGCAGCTCTCTACCTGCTATCTGTCAAAGCAGATAAAATCTGCTCTAGCAGAGAACAGATAGAGAGCAATTTTATCACTTACAATAGTTCCTTGCCAAAACAAATAAGGTGAGGAGCTGTGTTACCAAACATGAAAGTAGTTTTTTGTTGAGGCCTAAGAGCAAAAGAGCTACTCTTTGCCCGGAAAGAGTTAATTTGGCACTTGGGTCCGTCCTTATATCAAGTCATGCATAAATAGCTATTTGCCCACCAAAACTCGTTACAAACATGTACTCAACCCTGACGACCCGTTCACTATTAGGTATAAATAGGTCAAATCTGCTTATGCCTCAATGGGGTCCAATACCGTAAGTGGATGTTGTTAATCCTCTTTCCCAGATTTGCATGTTCCCAAACACTTGTGCACTTCCTAATGCATAACGACTAATGGAAGTAGATTTGCTCTAGCGAGTCTCTAAGGCCATGTTTGGATAAAAACATAAGAAATGTAGGAAAGTAAAATAATATTCTTACATTTTTTTCATGAATACTTGAATTATAAAATTATAGAAAATCATGAGATTCCTTTATTTCTCCTTTATTGTTCGTTGTTTGGATAATCACATTTCTAGCCAAGAAAACGTAGGATTAAGGAAATCCTATGCTTGGATACATACGCGGGAAATTCTATAAAAATAACATATCCTAGCAAGAAAAGTCGTAATACCACAAAAGATCATCCAAATTGAAAAATAATTATAATATCATAAAAATGATCGACCACATAAATGATTGATTATGGGCGTGGGTCTGTCGTCAGACGATCAAATTTTCATTCCTCGTGGGGATCATAGGCGTACCATGAGAAGTGTTTTGGGGTCACTTTTTGGGATGTGTTCCACTTGAAATTAACATATAATTGTCTGAAAGGTGGGTCATGATTTAAAGATCAATTCAATGAAATATTGAAAAAAACTTATTTTCATGTGTCTATTCAAGGCAGTCAATGGTGTTAAAGGTGAAATCCACGGATTGCAGATATTAATTTTCGATTGCTAATTCCCATATACAAGTAACATAAAATAATTGAACGCTTTGTTATCGCCGCGAATACCATTTCAAACTCCCGTATCTTTGACACAATAAATATTCAGATTATGGTCCAATCATTAGATGGACAGATGTTGCTTTCATGTGATACACCTTTCGAATAAATTATCCGAAAAATATGTTCAATATATGCTCATAATCACATTCATTTTTTAGAACATGTAATTGTGAAATCAAAATCTGATTGCTTAATGGGAGTCTCATGATTTGAAGATCTAATATGTCAAAGATTGAGCTATAAAATAATATTTATCATTTATCATTTGAAACCACAAGATGGAGATTGTTTTTCACTCTAATCTTCAATACAAATGATCTTGAGACCATAGACTTGCTATCAGAGGATTAAGTTTTAATTTTGTGTGACACACATCCCAAAAATTACACGATCATGGTATATATCAAAAGTAGTTTTTAGATCACTTTGTCATATGCGTATCAAGTAGAATAAAAAAATTGATTATTTGATGATAAGCCCATGAGCACAAGATTTATTGTATAGAGGATTAAGGTGAAGAACAATCATCATCATCCGATTCAATTAGTCAATAATTTTTGTCCATAAAAATATTGAGTGTTATTACTAATAAACAGGTGAGAATTACCCTTTTCTTTTTTTTCTCCACTTGTTCTATGATCTTTCCAAAGTTTCAACAAATTGAAATGCCAAATGATACCCTCAACTCTTCACTTGGAAATGAGCGCAGAAAACTTGTGTTTTATATTCCAACCATTAAAGTCACTTCTAAGCAACGGAAAAATCACGGAAAATACATTCCAAGTCGAAGTATTCCTCTCTCTTCCCATATCCAAACAGGCCCTAAGTGAATGAATTTTAACATCTTCCCAAACACTTTTGCTGATGTGCACACCAAAGCCAGCTCACAATGTTTAGCATTGAAATATTGACCCTTGCATCGCCATTGGTGCATGGGTTCAGCACCAAACACTATTATCAAAGAAACATCTTGTCTAAAGCTGACTTCCACTGATTTGTAAGGCACAAATAACATGTGTGGAAGTCAAATTTTGATCAGATTGATTAGCTAACCTCCACTTAAGGCTCATATAACATGTCGGTGGTATGTCAAATTTTGACGGAAACCCCACTTTGAGTATTGAGCCTATGAAATAGGTCCCTTAGCCTTTCATTCTCCTGTCTAAAGTTGACTTTAGATTCATTATAAGCCTTGGACATCTGTGGAAGTAAAAAACAAAAAAAAAAAAAAAAAAAAAAAAAGACGTTTTGCTAGATAACAGACACATGAGATCTGAGAAGCATGATTACTTATGAGGCGCCGCCGTTCGGACACAACACGTAGTCAAACGCAACGAGCACACTATTCATAGACACTAAAATATGTGCAAGTCGCTTTCAGTATCGTTAGACAGATGACGAGCCTTTTTTAGTAGCTTGTTCGCTCAAATGCAGACTTCAAGAAATTTATGGCCCCTGAAATCTGTGTCAGTCAGCTCTCAGAAAATAAGCAAAATGAGAAAAGCGGTCCACAAGTAGGGATCGACTCCCCTAGAAGTTTTTCGGCTGTGATGAACTGGAAAAATCCAAGGCCCCTGAAAACTGTGTCAGTCAGCTCATTAGTAAGGCGCTCCTTCAAAAGCTGACTTCGCGAAATTCAAGGCCCTTGAAATCAGTGTTTCCACGAAAACTACACGGGAGGTTTTTGGTGTGCTCGTCTCACACTTAAAAGACATTTGATTCAATCAAGAGATAACTTAGAGGGAATTCGAAGCCCCTGAAATCAGTGTCGGTCAGCTCATGAAGGATCAGAATAGTAGGGTTCGACTGGCATGAGGTTTCAATCCTTTTTCCTGCGTTTTTGTTCTTCCTCTCACAGTTTCAAGCCTTTTTTTTTTTCGAAATTTTGAAAACAAAAACCAAAAACAATTTTAGAAATGGCAAAAAAAATGAGGAACATAGAATTAACTTGTTTTTTTATATTGATTCTGACGGTATGGTGAACGAGTTGAAGGATTGTGAAGAGGTTTTGTTTACCCACAAAAAAAAAATTACTTTTTTTTTCTTTTTGTCTCATGATTTCATTCATCTTCCCTCTCACTCTTATCTTTCACATTCGATTTTTCGATTTCTAAGATTCACCACCATCTCCTTCGTTGATCTCGACCCTTGATCTTGATCATTCTCCATTTCTCTTTTCTGTACAACGAACTCTGATCAAAATTATTCCTATGAAAAACCAGAGAAAAAACTAAAAAGAAAAAACGAAACTATAGACCCGAGAGACCTTATCTCTTCATCATTTGATTATCTGATCACCATCTAATCATCATTGTGAACAGCAGTGTCACCATCAATCGATCTTGCTCACTCCGATCCGTTTCACCCCAACATTCCTCACACTTTCACCTCCTTGAAAACTAAACTCAAACTCTCGCCTCTGATCCATCTCCGACATATAATCCCTCACCTCCTTCTTAATCATCTCCTGCATCACCGTCAAAAATTCACCAGGAAACGGAAACCCCGAATTAGATCTCTCCACCGGCGCAGCCGCGTACGATCCATCACCACCACAAGCATACTCCTGAACCATCCTCTGCACCATCTGATCAGGTCTCACAATCCCCGATCCACCAACCCCCACCGTCGGATTCGAACCCTCACAGTTCTCAACCCCAGGAAGCGAAAGACTAAGAGACGTCGCCGGATCATTATCGTTCGCGGACGAAGACGTTTCAAGATGCGGAGATACAGCCAAGATCGGCGCACAGATCGGAATCGGACGGTAGATCTGAGATGACGCACCAACTTGAAGGCTAGAATCGCTCACATCAGATCCAGAAGGACTTCCGGGATTGATACAGAGCCCGGAAACCGCGCCGGCAACGGTGGTGACGCTGTGCACGGGTCGCTTCGACGGCTGAGATCCATCATCATCAGACGAACAGCATTTGCGCTTAAGGGTCGAGTTCCAATGGTTCTTGATTGCGTTATCGGTGCGGCCGGAGAGGAGGCGTGCTATGGTGGCCCATTTGTTTCCGAACTTAGCGTGTGCACGTACGATGGTCTCATCTTCTTCGGGAGTGAACGGTCGGTGTTCTACTTGGGGAGAGAGCTGGTTGCACCACCGTAGACGGCACGATTTGCCCGATCTGCCGGGGATCGATTTGCTGATCAACGACCAGTTGCGCGGCCCGTGTTTCTGCACGAGCTTTTGCAGTGCGTCGTCTTCTTCAGGGCTCCAAGGGCCTTTGATTCGATCCATATCCTTTCTCGACGACATATATATTTTTAACCAAGAAAAGAAGAAAAGATAAAAATTAAAAAAAAAAAAAAAGATTTTTTTTTTTTTTGGGGGGTTTAAAAGGGAGCTTCGATTGTCTCTGAGAAGAGAGTGGAGGCGAGGGGCATGGGAGATATAAGGAGTGGTGACCGGCTGAGCAGGTTGAGTAACCCGTTACAGCCGTTTAGGGCACGGCTTCTTCCAGGCAGACGGTTGCTTGCATACAGCTGGCAAGAAGACACGCGTCAGCAGAGCCGTTTGAAGATATGCATCGTCGTCAGTTGGATAATTTATCGTGAGATAATGATTGAAAATAGCGCGATATATTGACCAGCCAGCTGGAGAGCATTAGGGGGGTTTTATTTTCGGGATTCGTTTTTATCAGTTTTGGAGAAGAGACGCACGGAAGAGGTGAGGTGGCAGAAAACGACAAAAGTGGTCGCCGAATCGGAGGGCGATTCAGTACTGCCATCTTGTCAGTCCAGGCTGTCAAACCTGCCATACGAACTGCAATCTAACGGCCAGTTGACGGACACGTGGAGGTGAAACGTTCGGTTTCTCCACGTATTGGAACTGCCAAAACTGACTCATCACCGGTACGGCCATCGCTGCTGCACTTTTTTGTTTTTTCAAAAAATTGTTTTTTTCCTTTTTAAGTTATTTAGAGTTGGTATTGGGTGCTTTTGGGCTGTAGCATACGGTTGGGTGATTTTTTTTTGTTATCTTTTAAAGGCACCTACGGAATCTTCTTGGACACCTATATTAAAAATTATTAATTGATTTAAATCAGACGATAGGGATTTATTTTTTTTCTAATCTTCTACACAAGCATCTTCAGATCATAAAGCATTTATCATGTGGTCAATTTTGAATTCCATTTGATATAGATTGCAAAAATGTAGCCCAATTATGTTTTGAGCGTAATGTGTGTCATGTAATTTTAGGGCCACTTTTTTTTGGCAACTATGTGCCATGATCTCAAGATCCCTTGTGTGAAATGTTCGAGCGAAAAATGATCTCCATTGCCTGATTTAAAGAAATCAATAATTTTTAATATAACCAGATTCATTGGTGTGTTAAAAATTGTTTTTTTTTTCCTCATTTAAAGAAGAAAGTAATTAAATTACTAATTATAAACTATTGGATTTTAGATTTGAGATTTAATAGATATTATAATATGTAGGAAAGTTTCTACATGGAATAAAAAGATGGGATGGTTTTAGTAAAAAAAAAAATCTAATCAGTTCTAAAGTAGGAAATGTCTACCCTCAAAAACATATAATAAATAAATAAATAGGAAATGTTTTAAGTTTTATGTTTTAACCATATAATCAGATTTTGAGTTTGAAGAAGGATTGATGGAGATAGGACCTTGTAGAGCTAGGAGAGTATTGTATTGTAGGGCTCTCATTGGGCCGAGTTATCAGGTGAAACCTTACCAACTCAGGCTGTGTTAGGATAAAAGTTCAGCTTTGCCCTATACTGAGTCTACAGGCATTCACCCCCAAGCCCGGCCCGGACCTAAGTGGGGCGGGCCAGATTTTGGGCTTTTTTATTTGTTGAACTTTCATAATTAAAAGCTTCCTAGTCATGATATCAAGTATCGGTGGAGCGTTTTCATAATGAAATGTTTAAGCTTACATTTTGGTCCCTACCGAAACTGAAGCGATAACTATAAATTTTTGTATTTTTTATATTGTATTGAAGATTTTGGCCGAAAGTTTAGTCCAAAATATCAATTTCAGTCTCCCCCGAAATTAAAATAAAATCTGAAAATTTTGATCCTTAACTTCTCCAATCTACTTACTGCAGCCTAGGATGGGCGTTGTCGTCTAGGTGAGAAGACAAAATGGTAACACATGTATAAAATTGATGACTTGGTCACCAAGTTTTGTATGAGCATTGTTCCCCGATCTACCTCTAAAAAGCATAAATAGGTAAAGGAGGGAAATCAAGGCTTTAATGAAAATAGGGAGAGGTAGGTTCACATGAAAGATTTTGAAGTCTACGATTATTTTTTATTATTCCATAAATACAACTTGCAAAGTCTAAGTCCAAGTACCTGAACAAAAAGAAAATCTAAGTCCATTGAAAAACACTTTATTTTTAGGAATAATGGCTCCGGCTGACATTTAAACACTAAAATTGAGTTTAAATAATCTTATACTATTAAAATGGATATTTTTCTATCCTCCACCATTGAAGTTTGCTTTCCTTATGCCATGTGATGTACATTTGTGATCAATTTGTTATAGTCTATCACTAGAACATATTTTAACCAAAGAATCATGCCCACAAGTAGATTTAAACCATCCATTTGATGAATTTTAATATCTAGCACTAAAACAAAGAATAATACGTTGTATTAGGGTTCACATATTGGATGGTTCAAATCTATGTTTTTTAAAAAATTTCGATACATTGTCATTTAATATATGATCTATCACTTTAACCGATGGATTGCCACATCTTAAATCATTAATGATATAAGATTTTTTTTTTTTTTTTTTCTCTGTAAGAAGAGCTGGGTTCCTCTTTTAAATCATCAACACAACCTGCACAACCTACAAAGAGGCATTCCATAACATATCAATCACATTGTCACATGTACGGAATAGTTCATCTCACCACCCAAGATATCAAATTGGGTATCAGTATCAGTATTGGTCGATACCAATGCAGTATTAGTGAGATTAATTTTTTTAAAATAATAAAGTTAAAAAAGAAAAAGAAAAATAGATGGTATTGGTCATCCAGATACAATATCAGACGATATTGAGAGAATATCGACCGTTACTGATACAATCATATTTTGAAATATCAAATGTTTGAGTTGTTTCAGACAACCCTGAGATCCAGACATCTCGTGTTTCGGCGAGATATCTTGGCAATACAGCATGAAATGAAAAGAGTCTTTTTAATAATTTTATACCATTAAAATAAGTGATTGATCTTACAACATCGAAGAATATTTCACTATTATGTTGTGTGGCAAATATTTGTATTCGTCTAAACAATCCAAATGTTTGTCCATGATTGGAACATACCTCTGTTAAAGAATCACACTTAAAAATCAACTATATGCCATCCGATCAATGATCTTTAATATTAGTTGTTAAAATAAGAATGGTAGCCGATAATAGAGTCCACAAATTTGGACACACCATAATAATTGCTCAGGAGATCATCACATAGACTAAAATACAAATTAAAATCCTATATAAGCTACCTTTTACAAGGCGAAACGCACATCAATCTACTCCCGACACGTGAGACGTACCATCCGAGACAACTTGTCTTGGGAGAAATTTCAAACCATCGATACAATATCACCTATACTGATACTGATACCTCCCTAATACCTTTATAAGATGGTGATGTTAATGTTGATTTTGTGACGAAACCCGATACATATTTTGCTGATATGTATCGGTATGTATCGACCTGAGTCTAGATGCCGTGTCACCACCTAACCCCAATTCAACCACATAAGCTAACACTTCATTAGAGATTATATTTTTCTATGAGAAAGAAGAGCAGGTGATTATTCCCAATTTTTTAAATATTGTTTAAAAAAAAGTTAACGGTCGGTTTTAAAGAAAATAAAAAAATAATATAATTAGTTAATTAGTTGGTAGTCATTAATTGAAGAGATAAGCCAAACCGATTCGTATCCGCTGCTGTTACTCGTACGTCGTACCTACCAGCCAATGCGCTGCAGCTGGTGGGGGCGTTTCAAAAAATATTTATTTTTCTATTTTATTTAAATTTTTAAAGCTTTGACCGACGGGGATCGAGTTTTTCAGTTTTTTATTGCGATATTTTATAACGATATCTTAGTGCGAGATTTTTGGGATTTATTAAGTAGAGAAGATGGCAACTACCGCGAGGATTCAGAAACTTCCTTCTTCAACTGTATAACTCCTCTCCGAGAATCAAGACTCGAGAAAACAGGAACTACAAACTCATTGCGTGAGTAGCTTATAAATAGATGTTATATGTGAAAGAGAGCTATCAATGGGTCAGGCTAGGTTCTGATCCGACTTTTAGATAAAGGCTCCCTTATTTCTTTTTCGTAAAATACTAAGCCAAAACCCCGTTCCGATATAAAATTGGGCGGAGCTCGCCCGAGCGCAATCGGGATCAAGTTTTAATTTAAGCCCAAACCTGACCCTAATCTTAATCGGTTTAGGCCGGGCTGGATTCGAACCAACTCGACCTTTTCCCTTAATATACATTGAGGTTTTTAGAGGCAGTTTGATTGGCATTATTTTCACCCTAAATATATATAGCTTGAACCTAGCTCGACTACAAAACGGGTGGAGCCCGGTCATAGTGCTTTTGCGTTTGAACTTTTTATTTGAGCCCAAACTTGCTAACTGGGTTGGCCTAGGCTCAATCTAAAATTGGACACTCACACAGCCCTGAATAAATGACTGTTACATACAACTTGAGATACCTATGGGCCAATATGTATTAGCTCTGGCCTAATCCAAGTTGTATGAGGCCCATATATTATATGGCATCAATATCGGCCTATATTGATATTGATATCATATCATCCCATATTGATACCATTATGGTATCAAAAATCGGCCGATACAGGTACATATCGGTTTCTTGGCAAATTGATGCGTATCGGTATTGATCGATGCGAGCCCGTATCAGCCAGTACGTATTGGATATCGGCCAATATGGCATCAGTTTCGATCGATACCTCTATTTATTTATTTTTAAATAGGCCGATACGTATTAATATCGGCAGAGTTGTATCTATCCTCCAGGGATCGATACCTAATACCTAGTCCGACTTTGGATACGATATCAGCAAGTATGACCGACATACATTAGAAGTAATGAAAGTGTAACCGATCCCTGGAGGTGGCGCAGTGCAAGCGAAGTGGTCAGAAATGCACATCAGGGCAGCCACTTATGTTATGTCATATAAGCATCCTATATATATATATATATATATATATATTACACTTTCATTACTTCTAATGTATGTCGGCCATACTTGATGATATCGTATCCAAAGTCGGACTCGGTATCGGGTATCGATCCCTGGAGGATAGATACAACTCTGTCGATATTAATACATATCGGCCTATTTAAAAATAAATAAATAGAGGTATCGATCGAAACTGATGCCATATTGGCCGATATCCAATACGTATTGGCTGATACGGGCTCGTATCGATCGATACCTACCCATCGATTTGCCGAGAAACCGATATGTACCTGTATCGGCCGATTTTTTATACCATGATGGTATCAATATGGGATGATATGATATCAATATCAATATAGGCTGATATTGATGCCATATAATATATGGGTCTCATACAACTTGGATTAGGCCAGAGCTAATACATATTGGCCCATAGGTATCTCAAGTTGTATGTAACAGTCATTTATTCAGGGCTGTGTGAGCGTCTAGCTTTAGATCGAGCCTAGGCCAACCCAGTTAGCGAGTTTGGGCTCAAATAAAAAGTTCAAACGCGAAAGCACTATGATCGGGCTCCACCCGTTTTGTAGTCGAGCTAGGTTCAAGCCTAGTTTTTAGGGTGAAAAATAATCGGGCCAATCAAACCCTGCCTTACTCGAAAAACCTCAATGTATATTAAGGGAAAAGGTCGAGTTGGTTCGAATCCAGCCCGGCCTAAACCGATTAAGATTAGGGTCAGGTTTGGGCTTAAATTAAAACTTGATCCCAATTGCGCTCGTGTGAGCTCCGCCCAATTTTATATCGGAACGGGGTTTTGGCTTAGTTTTTTAGGAAAAAGAAATAATGGGGCCTTTATCTAAAGCCCGATCAGAACCTAGCCCGACCCATTGATAGCTCTCTTTCACATATAACATCTATTTATAAGCGACTCACGCAATGAGTTTGTAGTTCTTGTTTTCTCTTGAGTCTTGATTCTCGGAGAGGAGTTAAACAGTTGAAGAAGGAAGTTTCGCTAGCAGTAGGGGATTCCCTCTGCTGTTGGATATATATCCCATGAGGAGTTTGTTGTTCAGAGAGTTGGATTCCTTCAATATTAGGTTGATTATATTCAGAAAAAACATATGAGTTAACTTCTGAATAAGATGATCGAACAGTCGAGGGTATAGAAACTCTATAAGGACCTCGAGACCTCGATTCAAAGTAAGAACTCCTATAAAAAGTTATGTGGGATGTAGATCTATCAAATTTTAAGATTATATCTCCTTGGGTATTTTGAACGATTTGTTCAATCTCTTGATGTAAAATTAGTTTATGAGGGACAGTTTAAGGTATACGCCAAGCATCAGGAAAAGTAATATTTTTTCATTCAATTAGTTTAGGTGTTGCAACATTGGTTGTTGTGCTGTTGGTCTCAATTAAGACCGTCTTTCCTGGTTCAGTGTGATAGTTAATTTTTGGAGTCAGGGAAGTCATCACCTTATAATGAAGGCGATAGATCAGAGCAATGATCTCTGATCCAGGCATGAAGTTGTATCCTTCAGTTTATAAATTAGGGGTACAAGCATAAAGAATATTTTTATCAGATAATGATAAAGTTAAGTTTGGAAAAACATTGTGGTAGACTGGACCAAAGCATAGGCTGGTCTCAACAATAGCCATTAGAGATGAACGCCAGTTAAGGCATCTAGCATCTCTAAGAGTGCTTAGCAGACTACTTTCTTCAAAACCTAATAAGGTCAAAGGTTTGAATGCAACTTGAATGCATCCTAAATGAAGAAATTTGAAACGATGAAGGTCATGCAATAAATCTTCATTTTGACTTTCTTCATTTATTTCTGAGAGTTTGCTCAGTAGTTTTGATTGACATGTCGGTGGACAAATCTTTCCATCCATATTGATAGATTATTTTGGAATTTATGGAAGGAATTGTCCATCGATTTAATTGATTTTGTTGGTCATCAATAGCAGACCATTTGTCTAATTATTTATTTTTGATTAATTTTTTGGATAAAAAATTAAAAAGTGACATCAACGGAAAATAATTTTATTTATTTACTTTATTTTATTTATTATTATTTTTTTAATTAAAGCAGTAAAAAAGTAATGGTAAAAGAGCTTTGGTGAAAACCAATAAGACTGTAATTACATATAGGAATGGTAATATTGGAATAGTTTTACTATAATGAATAGTAATTCAGAATACTATTCATCAGTATAGTAAAATACTATTTACCTTCTTCTCCATAAATTTTCATGGACTTCTTACAGAAATTCATTTAGATTTACTACTAGATTGCTGTTGTAAAATTGCATCCGTCCACGATAACTTTTATGGGGAATAAATCGGCAACAACGCAATCACTACTACAATGCCATAAAGTCATTCCAACGCGACTTCCCACGCTATCACAGCATAATAGTAAATCTAAACAGATCATTATAAGTCATTCATAAAAACCGTTGAAGATGACGATGAACAGTAGTTCATACGCCCATGATTAGCCACCCTAATTACTATTCATTATTTCTCAAAATTCCAACACTAGCCACCCGTCATATGTAACTATCATATGCCCAATTTTTTATTCTTCATGAAACACATTCCAAAAACAGTGATTGGAGAACCACACATCCCAAAAATAGTGATAGGAGAATCATGTGACACACCACACTCAAAATGTTAAATTTCAAGTCACTTTTCGGTATTTGTATTATGTTGAATGAAAAATTGGCCATATGGCGGTATGCCCATAATCTCAAGTTCTATTTTGTGGAAGATTGAGATGAAAAGGATCTCTATCATTGATTCAAAGCAATCAGTGGTTTTCAGCATAAGTGCACTCAAAGCTACAGTGGGTGCAAATAGAGGTATACTGTGTAGTATCTAATGCCAGCTGTATTCATCTATGAGTTGAGATTAGAATCTGAGTCTATATATCAAGGGTGATTCAGTAGTTGATCTCCATTAGCCCATCTTTGGAGTTGCACTTACTTATCTGTCAGAGCCAAACCAGTGAAAGGTCTAAAATGTAATTGCACTGATCTGCTGCTTATTGATATTAGTGTCTATCAAGATTTGACTAGTTCTATAGCGGGATATTGATTAATGCACAACCCTTGGTGCACAAGTTGTGCACCTAATACCAACTCATCTAATCCCAAAAAAAGGACCCTCATTAAGAATTTGTATTAGGTGGACGGCAAGTGGTGCATGTATTGCTTAGAATTCTACACACGTGTGCCACCCTCCATGTGTAGCACAACAAGTTATAGCTCGTCCACCGCATACAAATTCTTTGACTAATGAGTACCTAATTCGTACACAGGCCGTGTACCACGCGTTCCAGTGTTCCCTCTTGTTCATAGAATCTTGGACGAACCCCTAACCGAAGGATCAAGTGCCTAATCTGTACATGCACTAGACGCACACACCCATGTTCTAATCCTTACTATTAGAATGGAAGGCGCGATATTACACTTAAGAAAATTATAATGAACGGATTGGAAAAAAACAAACCATTCAATGCATGCTTATGTGACATAATATAAGTGGCTGCCTTGATGTGCATTGCTGGCCCCACTTCGCTTGCACTGTGCCACCTCAGCAGTCCATTAAATGGTCTGCATTTCTCGTCTGCCATATAACATTATTCTTACAATTAATTTATTTTCTACAATGTTCATAGAGGTCCGGGATATGGATTGGAATGTATGGTGTATCCTTGCATTTGAATCAGGTAGGGTTCACATGGTACCCAAATAAGGGATCAGGTACCGCAGCAACTTGCTCGAGCACGATTACAGGTCACCCAAAAAAATTAGACATGATCTGATGTATTCAATACACCAAAATATGTGGGGCGTTACATAAACTTTGACTACAATTTTACCCACAAAATTTTTTATTTTTTAAAACATTTTTTAAAGAAATCGCATGTCATGTGACACATGATCCAAAGAGGGTTGTTATTTTTGGATCACGTGCCATATGACATGTGATCAAGGTTTTGACTGCATCATCACTCAACCCATATACCCTTTTTCCATGTTCAAAACACTCTTTTATCTTTTTAAAAATCTAAGTGCAAATATGATTAGGGTACCTCTATTTGCACCTATGAATTTTTTGAAAGCGCCCTTATCCCAAACCCTTTGAAAACCATTGATTTTTCCCGATCAAATGATAGAGGTCGTATTTCGCCTGATCTTCCACACAATAGATCTTGAGATCATGGCGCACCTGTCAGACGGACAATATTTTATTACATGTGTCACAAAGCCCCCAAAAATGGCCCTAAATTCATGTTGGAGCTTGATCTGTGCCGATTAATTCAAGGGCCATTTTTTGGAGATCTATGACACATGGAATAAAAAATTGACCTCTTCATAGGTGCGCTATGGTCTCAAGATCTATTGTGTGAAAGATCGGGAGTGAAATAAGGTCTCCATCATCTGAGTTGAACAACGATTTTCAAGGGGTCTAAGACGTGGGTGCTTGTAGAGAATGTGTGGGCGCATACAGAGCTACCCATATAGTTATTAATAATTGGGTACCTCTATTCGCATCAACTAGATTACTGAGCGCTAACATCTAAAACCCCTCATCTGCAAGATTTTATTTTTCCCCAATCTTTCGCATAAGAGATCTTTAGATCATGATCGTACCATTAGACAATCAAATTTGATGCCATATAGCACAAATCCAAAAAAAGCCCCTAGGATCACGTGAGTGTGATGCGTGCAATGTGATCATTTTTTTGGAGATTTGTGCCTTGTGGGATAAAATATTACCGCCTGGTAGTATGTGATTGGGGTGAAAAACAATCCCCACCGTTTGGTGCCAAGCAGTGAATGAGTTCCTGCCGTTGGTGCCTTTAGTAACCCTGTTGGCGCCAATAGAGGTATCGTCTAAAATTTATTGTTAGGCGGATGAACTCTTCCCGCACCAGTTGTACATGCCATTAAATTTGTCCCCACGGGCTGATAGGCATATATGGTAACTGTATTAGCGCGCACGCAATATCACATGTGCAACCCCTTCAAAGTCATTAATTGATTTGGATCAGAGAATAGAGATTTTTCACCTTGATCTTTGACACATTTGATCTTGAGATCATGTCTCACCTATCAGACGGGCATTTTTTTTTATTACAATTTCACAGATCCCCAAAAAATGGTCCTAAAATCAAGTTTGAGCGTGAAGTGTGCCGTAGGATTCATGGAGCATTTTTTGGAGAATTTTCACATGTGGAATCAAAAAGTGACCGTCTAATAGGTGCGACATAATCTTAAGATCCATTTGTAGAAGATCGGGGAGAAACACATTCTCTCCATCATTTGATCTGAAGCAATTAATGATTTTGACTTTTGAAAGAATTTTTGATGTGGCCGTTTTCAGAGATTGCGTGGGTGCTAATAGAGGTACCCCATAGGCCTATCAGGGGCTATTTTGCTCTAGACATTGCTTGCATACACAAAGTGGTCCGTAGCACAAAACTTAAAAGAAAGACTTAATATTTCGTAGACGTGTGGGATGCCCAAAAACATTCTAAGCCTTCTAATTTGAAGGCCATGACCTAAAGATCTTCGGTGCAAAAGATTCATACAAAATACAATCTATATCATATGGGTCAATGAAGTCAAAACTCAAAAGGGGTCATGCGATTCAATAGCTGACTAAATTGAATCATACTTTAAAGATTATATTTCTTGTTAATCGTCTGCAATAAAGATCAATCTTCTGCAATAAAGATCTTTAGATCATAACCTTTAAATTAGACGATTTAGATGGTATTTTCAATTGCAACAAGTCTCCAAAATGCCACATTTTTCATTTTAGATTTAGTTTATAATAAGCAGGGCGCTCATTATAGGCGGCCATCTTAAACCATTACTTTGTGGTGCACGCAAACTTTAGAATGCACGAAAGTCGGTGCACATAGTAAAGTCGAATGGAGGTGCAGTTTACTTAACTTTGCTGCCAACCCCTTCATACATAGAAGAGTTGTTCTTTTAAATTGTGTGCTTGGGGCCAATTTTGTTGTGCAAATGGCCCCGAAATCCTTCCTTCATAGAGAAAAAAAGATTCAAGAAATAAATAGGAGATGCAATGGTAGGAGATGCACGTATGCATGGGTAGTCAATAAGTTTTATATGCATAAATTCTCACACGTGCTCAAGTGGGTCTATGAGAGAATGGAGATAAGGATTTGTTATCAAAGAGAGTCCCATAATTACTTGACAGGGTCTCAACTTTTGCTTATTACCTAACAGGGACAAAGAACTCTACTTTTTTTAAAAAAAATGCTTTCTCATTTATAATAACAAAAATAATTTTAACTAAATGCATGTGTGCATTTATTTAAAGTGAGAGTGATCCATCCCGTATGAGACAATGATCAATCGATCTTGTATAAGACCGACCCATCATGGGTCTCGATATCATATATGACCGATCCGTCTCACTTAAAGTGAGAGTGATCCATCCGTGCGCATGAACCCTTAATTAAAGGACATCTTAATTCAAGTGGCTCTCCTATGTAGACATACACACGTGTGACTTGCATTGCCTTTTCACAACATCACCCTTTTTATTCGCGCCAACAACCCAACATATTGAATACCTACGACAACACAATCTCTTATTTTTTTATGTTACGTTTATGAGATAAGAGCTACAATAAGGTATTTAACAATCAATATATATGGGAACACAATCTCTTAGTAAAATCTTAAAAATATACAAAAATTATATATAATAATAAATTTGCCCAAAGGATATATTTTGGTATTTTATTTGGTTCACATATGAAATGATATGACTTGAAATGTGGGCTGATACTTGCCCCATTTGATGCTTTATCAAATTAGAAGGTATATGTTGTATCAGATGGAGTCTAACCCGATACATATAACCGTTATGTATTGGATAACTTATACACGAGATTTGTGCCGTTGGACATAGTTTAACAAGAAGACGGTATTTTTGGGACTTGGGCCATGTAGAATACTATCTTTTTGCAGTTGGGCTAATCCCTATGAGTTGCCATCGCCCCTACAATGTCACAAATATTTAACAATTTACACACATGGCACGCATGTACCGTAGAAGAGTCCCATCAAACTCAACCTTAGGGAGCGTATTCAAGTCGTCAACTCTTGTGATAACCCTTTGGTGGGTATATCGAACACCATCTAAGCTGTCTAATCCGAAGGTCATGATTTAGAGATCTTTGATGGCAAAGATTGACATAAAAAATGATCTCTATCATCTGATTCAATACAATCAAAGCCCATCATCTGAATCAATGGTTGACTGGATTGAATCAGATGATATAGATCATGTCGCTTGCCAATCTTTGGCTCGAAAGATCTTTATATCATGGCCTTCAAATCAGATCGGTTGCATGGTACATGCTCCGACCTTCAAAAACTCTTAAGTTTCTTTCTGGCCATAAGTGCTATATTGATTTATCGTGAATCACAGTGATTCATCATCGTGTATTGAGAAAAAAAAACACTCTTGGAAAAGAAGTCTCACTTTGACTCAAATAGTCATAAATGATTCATGTAAACATACTCTTGCAAATATATATATAGGTTGGTCTACTAAGGAATGGTTGATTGATGTATGCGTGTCCTATCAAGTGCTCCAAAAAGTCATTATTATAATTGTTAGTGTTATGTGAAATCAACTAGAATGCACAAATGTGATTTCCTAGTAGTACGTACATAAACCAACCTCATTTCATGGTCTCTCGCTCATCAAAAGTTATTTCATATAATTTAAGAAATTTCTTGCCAAATTGAAGAATTTTTTACAAAAGAACATGAAATTGTCTATTCAACGACGAAAACAAGTTTTGATCGTCCTAATTTTAATGTTGTGAGTAAGTGTACGGAAAAAAAAAGCAACGATTTGTGCCACCGTAATATTTCTTAGCACCAGCAACCCACAGGTATCTTGTAAAATGTTACATAGACTTTTCAACTCTAATTGCGTTACACAATTCATATAAAATCATCACAATTAATTAACGAGTTCAATCAAGTTCTCCTAGAATCATCTCTATTGGTTGTTGGTTCTTTAAGCATATACTTTGGATGATGTCATTATTCTATGTCCGCTATAAAGAAATGTATGAGTCAGAATAATTTAATTATCTCTTCCTCGCGCCTCTTCTCTTCCTCTCTCGCACACTTACATTTTAAGCACAAAGTAGTCTTTTTACTAGCCATTTCTATTTAAAGAACGTGATATGAAATAAATCAGTCGAGTTTCTTTTTATTTATAAGTTTTATATCATTTTCCTTATAAAAAATATGATTGATTCTTCATATAATATTTATTTGGGAAAATTTAAAAAAAATCCCTAAACTTTTACCTCAATGACCCTAAAGTTTCTGAACTTTGCATAATATCAACTAAATTCCTAAAGAATACAAATGTACCAAAATCACACCCATGTCGTCACACCCCCTTATCTTTTCGATGGACACTGATGACATGGAGCCCTAAACCCTTAAAAAGCGCTGAAGTGGACTAGTGACCTGGCAAGTTGAGTTGTACACATGCTTAGCACGTGACCTAAGTCCTTTAAAAATCCATTTTTCCCTTATTAAATGTTGTCTTCTTCTTCCTCTTTCTTCTTCGTCTTCTTTCTCCATGGCTACTGCTACTTGGTGCCAAAAGAATGTAAGCCACATTCCAATGAAATGGTAGATCCTTTGTAACATTGGGTGAAATGAAATGAAGTTATGTGCTTTGATTGTTGCTTTGTATCATGTTCGCGTGATGAATGTTAATGAAAATACTAATTAATCAGACCCTTTGGACATTGAACCTAGCTGTGATAAAAGAATCATTTGGTTCCCAGAATAGCTCAATTGAGCTTCATTTCTATACACAATTGATAAAAGAATCAGAGGGTGTCTTCTTTGGAAAATTAATATTATAACATTCAATTATTCTGTCTTTTGGAAACATGGGTTCTTCAGAACATGTCATACTATATTGATTATAAAAAAAATGTCGATGCAAATTACTCGGTTAGGGGATTGCTGTTGCTTATGGATACGAATATTTTTGAGCAAGCCCTAATTTTGTGTTGTTGAACAGCTTTGGATGTCCACAGAAAAATGTCATTCTTCTCCCCTTTCATTGTGCTTATTCACCAAAATTTTGAGATGAGAAGAAGACAATTTTCTCATGGGCACTTTAATCTCACTCTCAATTAGATGGTAATGAGGGAACTCATCATATTACATGGTACCCATATCCTACTTTTGCAAATGGCTTTATAGAAACCAATCATTTTGATTATCATAAATAACTAAATTTGTCTTTTGTTAAATAGAGAAACACATAAGTAATTTAGCAGTCAAGTTCTATCTTACTAAAATAAGGCTTAAGTAGTGACTCCACACTATTCTCTTGTTCATTATGATCTAAGGATCTCCATTTGGAGATTTGTGGATTTTGGGTCCCCATCCATAGTACACAGCTTTGCAGACTATTGGCAGAATCTATGTAACTGGAAAACCAAGGGCCACTTCTTTTTCCTCACATTTTGAAGTATAAAACAACAAACCCCTCCCTCATCCTGAGATTAAAGTGTCCATGAGAAAATTGTTTTCTTCTACATTTCAATCATTATATTTGCCCCCCTTCCACTATGCTTATTCACTGTGATAAAAGAATCAATTGGTTCTCAGAAAAGCTCAGAAAAGCTCAATTGAACTTCATTTCTACACACAATTGATAAACCATTTAGTCAAAACTGATAGACAACAACATGTAAATTTCACTTTTTATTTAAGCAGTTTGTAAACAAGAACTGTTATACCCCTAATATCATGTTCGACACCTGATTAAAAAATCATAGATCCAAGAACTGTTATACACCTGATTTAAACAATCTGCAAACAAGAACTGTTATACTCCAAACTGATACAGATATTATGTTAGACACCTGATAAAAAAACCACATTAAAAAACTATTATACTCCAAACTTACTTCAAGATATACTCCAAACTGTTATACTCCAAACTTACTTCAGGATATACTCCAAACTAATAACATTTTTCCATTCACATTAAAAAACCATATACATATATCATGTTAAGAGATATACTCCAAACTGATATACAAACCACACCCACATTCAATATTAAAAACCTACATTCAACATAAGTCAACCTGTTATAGACAAACCACATTATAGACTAACATGTTATAGACCAACCTGTATTGATCAAAAAGAGGTTTCCGAAACCATATACAAACCACATTCAACATAAGACAACATGTAAGACAAGCACACATGAGAGGAACTGTCATTTCTATAATGTTGTGCAATCTTAAAGCATCAAATTCATTCTCATTCATAAGAGCAATTCAAGTAGAAAGCCCCTAATTTTATGAAAAGGTGATGTGAGCTTATTAAAACAATGGAGGAATACTAAATTGCCCGGATGTTTAGTAAGAACAATTGCAATTTGACTCAAAAATCAATTGAACAAGAGGGTTATTAGTACTCTTGATAATTTGGGAGAAGAAAATCTGAACAAATTACTATAATTCAAGCAACGGTGATCGTTTAATATGATCAACATCTTTTAATATGATCAACATTTTTTCCAAATCCAGGGATTGGATATTGTCTTCTCTTGTCATTTGCTCCCTGTTATAGACAAACCACATTCAAAAACTGAAGAAGGAGATATACTCCAAACTGATATACAATGTAACATCCCAACCTTTTGGGCCTTGATCCGTAAGACTCGGTGCGTGTACCGGCGGATCATACACCAAGGACCCCCTTTTTACAGTGAGGTAATGTCTATAGATCAAATCCAACGAACTGGATTGATCTTATAAAGACTGGTTGTGGGAGTTTGAAACACTCACACACGTTCTTTCGGTGTAGCTGTTCTACACTAAAGTAACAGAGCTATGGTATAAAAAGGGAACCAAGGGCATTTAATTGCATATTAAATGCCTATGAACGAGAGTTAAGAAGAGGAAGAGCGACCTTGAAGCATTAAATTGCCGTGATTAAAGAGATTGATCAGTTAGCATGGAGAGAAGCAGCTACTCGATCAAGGGTCAGATTGATCTACTGTGACTCAGAGAAAACCCAAACTGTTCTTAAAAGTACGAAGGAGGATTCGTTTGAAATCAAGGTAAAGAGTGTGAAAAATGTGTTTTGATCTGTAGTGTGGAGTTGAATTAGTGTGTATCTATGTGGGAATCATAAGAATTGAGATGGATTCAAAGTGAGAAGTAATTGGGAGTGGAAAACCCAAAAATTAAGCTAAATCTGCTCATTTCGATCGATTGAATTATGGTTCAATCGATCGAAATGACAGTAAAAAGGGGAAAAAATGAAATCCTGAGAAATTCGTTCGATCGAGAATGATTTCGATCGAACGAAAAAGTTTTCGATCGATCGAACCTGTAGTTCGATCGAACGATTCGTATAGAAACAGAACATTAGAAAAAATTTGTGAGAATTCGACCGATCGAATTAAATTTGATCGATCAAATTATGTGATCTCGATCAAACGAATTGGGATTCGTCCGATCGAACTGTGATAAGATAAATGCTCTCTGAGGAATTCAACCGATCGAATTATTTTCGTTCGATCGATTGGAAAAATTCATCTGATCGAATAAGAATATGCTTTGTAGTTTTGGAAGAGATCGACCGATCGAAATTTATTTCGATCGATCGAAAATGGATTTCGATCGATCGAAATTCCCAGATTTCACCTTTTGGTGAGTTTTGACCGTGAGTTTTCACGGGGACTTTTGGCAGTGTGTTTTGCCTCGTTCTAATAAATAAAAATAATCATGTTTAGGTAAGCTTCATGAAAAAAAAGGGGACCCGACCTTTATGACGGCTTGAGCAAGCGAATCGCGTGAGGTAGGGAAAACTTGATATCATGTGCATTGATTTCGTTAACACGTGTGTTGTGATATGATGCACTTTCCGCTTTGACTATGTAATTTCTGTATATGAATTCAAACTAATGAGGCATGTGACACGTGTGAGTTGAAAATACGTAGAGTTTATGAAACCTTCGAGAATCTTTGTGACATGCGTATGTGAAACCTTCACATTTCATTCTGGTTTTTGATATAAACTATGATTATCACTTTACACGGCGACAAGCTATATGTATGCACTTATGATTTAAGGTTATGTGAATACTCGACCGACGCGGCGGTATAACCGTGACTGACGCGGCAGGATATCTGTGACCGGTACGACGGCCAATCCGTACACCCTTTGTGTGATATGTGTATGTGCTATGTGACTCCTACCGTATAACGGTAACTTCGTTCGGCCAAGTGCCCAACTCTATGGGGCCTTGGATATATGTGCATATGACTCATGTGAGTGACGATGGTGGGTATTCCATTGGGGGCTTGAGGCTATAGTTCCTCATTCTATTACTTTAAGTAAAGCACCTTTAAGTTTTTTTTTCCATATCGGAATGAAAGTGTGAGCTTGTGCATGAATCCCATTGGCATTGCATGTGTGTGCGTTAAGACTATGAGAATTACCACTTTGCATGTGTTCGGAATTACTCCGTTTTCATTGTGCCATAAGATATGTGTTGATGTTATGCTAAGCATGTTATGAGATTTTCCCTGCTGAGCTTGGATGAAGCTCATTCCTTTGATAATATCACAGGTTCAGGTGAAGGCATTGTGGTGGAGATTCCGGAGAAGGAAGATCCGGACTACTCCCCCGACGAGGACCTTGAGGAGCCGCATCCTGAGAATTGTTTTATTTGTGCCCGACCTGAGTAGGTCCGACCTTGGGTTGTTAAATTCTTTTGAAATCATTTTGATTGTAAGGAGACGAATGCCGAATAATAATTCCTTATATTTTGTTGAACCATGTTTCGGTAAGGAAGGGTCCTTACCGGTGGTTCTCAACGGTTCTCTTTCCATAGACCTTCTTATGGAATTAGAACCGTCTTTTGGGTTTTTGAAATGATAATGATGTTTCATTATTTTGTTTACGTTACGGATTCGAAATGGTTCCGCTTAGATTCCGCTGTGCCTTTGTGCGTGACGCAAAGTGATCCGTTCCCGGGCTCGGCCTTAGCGCCAGCCCACTGACGGCACGGGTTTCGGGGCACTGAAATTCGGGCTGTCACATACAAACTACACCCACATTCAACATAAGCCAACCTATTATAGACAAAAGGCCACCTGTTATAGACATTAAAAAACCCAAGGCAACCTGTATATTCATCAAAAAGAGGTTTCAGAAACCATATACAAACCACATTCGACAGAAGACATCCTATATATTGATCAAAAACAGGTTTCAGAAACCATATACGAAAGGCAACCTGTATATTGAAACCATATACAAAAGGGACTATGTCATTTAACAAAAAAAAAATTAAAAAACCAGCCCTGTACTCTGTCATTCGGCAATTAAAAAAAAAAAAAACCAGCCACTTCTACATCCTTGCTTTCACATTCGTTGTAGAATCTGAGCTTTTGTCAAGCATGCTCGACTACTTGAATTGGTAGAAGTCGAACGCTGAGGCTGGGTCTTGTTACCGAAGTAGAAACCTAAGGTTGGGGTCCACAAATTGAAGAAGGAGGATCAGGCTGGGGTCCCAACTTGAAGTAGTAGCCAGAGGGATGGGGCCTGTGGCTTGTTAATTCCTCTTCACCTACATTTATAGCAATGTACTAATTGTCAGTCAAGAGAACGGAGAGTAATTTATGGCAATATACTAATGAAAAAAATATAAAACTTATAGGTATCTTACCCCTTTTAGGTGTATTCTTAGTGATACTTGGCTATCCATTAGTTGGTTCACCTCCAGTTCCTGACCCTCCTCTCTGCAATAGTATATAAAGAGAAATATTATCCAATTATGTCATTATGCGATGAAAAAATATAATAAACTTAATTTTTTTTTTTTTACCTTTTCCTATTTGCAGCCCCTCTTGTTATGCCCCACCTCTAGACAGTTGGTGCAACTCTTTTTCACACCTTTCTTTGATAACTTTGATGGATCAACCAGCCTATCGGGTTTTCTCATTCTCGCCTTCTTAGGCCTCCCAGCTCTCTTCTTTACATCTGGAGGCATCATGACTGCATCATCGGTATTTGACCATTGCTCTCTTCCACTTATCGGTCTCAAAAAATTACTATAGCACTTTATGTATGTAATCGCCCTGTAGCAATCATGACAGTACTCCAATGGGTCCTTATTGATGTATTTCATCATGGCTATTGCGTGGACAACAGCAAATCCTCTTCATCGAGTCCAAAGCAAACTGCTCCCCATGAGCACCAATTGCCTCGAAACTGTCGTCACCACACCATCTTATGATCCATACACCACCTGCCTCCTTCATCTTCTCAATCTTCTTCACTATTTTTGGACAAATACGACCCTTGACCTTCATCATCGCACCCATTCTCTTACGCACGATTTCCATAAGGATGATCCTTATTCTCTCAAGTATTGTCATAATGGACTGATCCCTGATTGATAATATTGCCAAATTAAATCCCTCACAAAGATTATTCAAAAGTATATCACACTTCACCTAAGTATCGAAGTGTGATCTACTCCAATTCATAGGTGGTTTTGCCACCAACCATTGATAAGCACTAACACCTGCCTCATTCATCTCAGCTATCACCCTTTTAAATTTGGGGACCGTCGTCACTCTAGCTGCCCTCCATAGGGTATCTTTCAAGTGAAGCCCCTTGAAGTCTTTCTTGAAATTTTTATAGAGGTGTTACATACAGAATCAATGGGAAGCACAAGGAAATAAGTTTGTCACCGCATCAATGAGCCCTTTCATTTTGTCACTCATGAAGGTGTAGTGAGCAGAATTCTCAACCACAAGATCCGCTCTCAACAACTCTAGGAATCACATCCATGTCTTATTCTTCTCCTTTGCCACAATAGCATATGCAAAAGGATAGATGCAATTGTTTGCATCAATCGCTACGACTGATAAGAGAATGCCACCATGAGGCCCTTCAAGTGACATCCATCAAGACCAATGACAGGTCGACAACCATCTATAAATCCTTTCTTCAGCACACCCCAACACACATAAAATATTTTGAACTTCACCACTCCTTGAATTCCACTCATTGACTTCACAAGCACCCTTACAGTTGTCCCGAGATTTGTATTTCTCATTTCCTCAGCGTACCCCCATAGTAACTTAAACTGAGTGCTCAAAGATCCTTCTGCCATTTGTATTATCATCTTCCTTGCCTTGTAGACCTTTTGAATGTCAACCTTGATATTTCTCTCGATCTCTATTGTGCTCACTAGTGATTTAATTGGTCACGTAGGATTCAACCTAATCCTTTCCCCACAGCTCTTTACTAACCAACTAGTAGTCACCCAAGTCACTTCAAAAGATCTACTACAACTGTGCTGGTCCTTTAGGGTCTTCAGTCTATAAATTGCATCATTTGGTACATATGAGAAATAGATTAACCATGGGCAGCCTTCCTTACATACTACCCTTACCTTATCCCTATCATTTTTTACAAAACTTATCTCTCTACCACACTTTATGGCATACTCGTTTACAGCTTCCCTAAAGTGCTCATGCGTCTTTAACTCCATCCCAACACAGAAAGTTGGGTTCTCCATATCTGTCTTCTTATTAAATACCTGATACGTTCTCTTTTTTGTTTTTCCCGCCCCATCAGCCTCTGAATCACTATCTAAACTTCTCAACTTGTCCTTTGAAGAAGGAGGATCAGATAACTCTCCCATATCCATGTCAACTTTAACTCCAGATGGACCATCATTCCCTACCTCTCTACTTTCTAATCCGACAAATACGGAGTCCGCATCCACGAACTCATCGAACAACGCATCATCATCGAAGACCAAGTAATCACTATCCCGTATCTCATCTTCATCAGAAGACGAGGATCTGGACTCCGGGTCATAATCATAATTTCTCTCGTCATCTGAAATGCCATGACCCATATCAAGACTGTTGTCCTTTCCTTTACTTGCAAAAATAGGATTCTTGTCCTTATCAACACTACCGCTCTTCCCTTTAGCTTATGAACTCTTAGTCCATATCGTAGCTGCTATCCTCTTGGGTTGTTCATGCTGGACTTTACTCTCTTAGGTGTCCACATTCAATGGTAAGAGAGGGACTATAAGCACATCAACTACCCCATCAGAATCAATTGAATTCCCTAACTCTAAGGTTTGCATATCAGTTTCGATGACAACAAATTTGCCTTGAATAGTAGCATAGAACTCTATGGAACTAAGGTATCTCAACTCTTCATCCATATTGAATAACTCCAATATGGACATCTCATCGTTGTGATAGTGATCAAAGAAGCTGAAATAGCCTCTTCTATATCCTTTGGTGGCTAGTGTACCTCAAAAATTACCTCCATGAAACAACATAATCGTAAATTTTTCGGAGCCATTATCTGCACATTAAATACATAAAACAATTACTCGCATAAGAGTCACAACTCATAAATAACCAATATAGTAAAAGAATATATTTACTTAGAGCAATAGGTAACAACATAATTGAACATTAAACAAGTTACGATTTGCATTAACTCCCTGCTCGAAAGTCTACTTAAGTCTACTTCTGTAACGATACTGTTTTCGCTAATGTTGATTCGTTGACTGTTGATGATAATACAACTATTTTGATCGGTTTGACTTTGGTTAAGCTTTTGACATTTGAAATATGGTCATTGGCTCACATATTTTAATTGGGCGAATGCACCCAAACACGATCGTAACTCAAATTCGAACCCGACTCCAATCCGGACCCAAGACCCTAATTAGGCCTTTTAAAAGTAAATGAATAAATATACAATATGTGCATGCAGGTGTATAAATGTATGTATGGCGCTAGATGTGCCACACAGATTATATGTGCTAGCGACCAATAAGAGAGGAATCATTGTTTCAGATAAAGAAAAACAAATAATAAATAAAATAAAAAAAGAAAAATGACTTTAACTTTGAGGTTGGGTTTATCCTAGTGGCAACCCAAATTTTGGGGACACCCCATAATATATATATGTTATGTTTAAAGATGCGTTTCTTTTGGTATCTAGGAATTTGTGAAAATTTGGGTGCCACCTTGGGCACCCGAATCAAAGTTAAAGTCTTTTTTCTTTTTTTATTTTATTTATTATTTTGTTTTTCTTTATCTAAAACAATGATTCCTCTCTTATTGGTCGCTAGCACATATAATTTGTGTGGCACATCTACCGCCATACATATATTTATACACCTACATGCATATATTGTATATTTATTCATTTATTTTTAAAAGGCCTAATTAGGGTCTTGGAATTTGTGTGGCACATCTAGTGCCATACATACATTTATACACCTACATGCACATATTGTATATTTATTCATTTACTTTTAAAATGCCTAATTAGGGTCTTGGGCCCGGATTGGAGTTGGGTTCGAATTTGAGTTATAACCGTGTTTGGGTGCATTCACCCAATTAAAATATGTGAGCTAAAGACCACGTTTCAAATGTCAAAAGTTTGACCAAAGTCAAACCGATCAAAATAATTGTATTATCATCAACAGTCAATGAGTCAACATTAGCAAAAACAGTATCGTTACAACTTCACTGAGGAAAGTCTACTTAAGAATTTCCTTTTGTTTAACTTGTTTCTGCAGATTCTGTGTTGCAGGATTTGGATTTCTCTCCCTTTTTTCTGAATTACCTTATACTGACATGATCCTTTTGTAAACCCTTAGATACACAGAGTGAACATGCCCAGGAAAGAGTCTATTTTCATCAGGGACATTTGCAAGTTCATAGCAGTTTTAATGCTCATGTTCCATCTCCTTGTGTCTTTGAGTTCAAAAAATGGTAGCTTCACAGAGATCTTTACCAATTCTTATCGTAGATTTTATTTGGAATTTAATCGGTTAAGTTGAGTAAACAAGTTATACATAAATCTCGTTTGATTATTCGATCCAATATAGGGTTAAATTTAGACATGCTTTAGACAATATGATAAGTTGTTAACAACCAATAAGAATGAACATTTTTGTAATAGCTCGAAAAATCACACTAAACTATAACCTCGGGATTCGTGCCCGATCGGTCACAGGTTTGACCAATTAGGAATTCGATAGTTAGCGTAGAGTGTGATGAGTGAATGAGATGAGATGGTTTGTGAAGCTATGTGGTGTGTGTTGTGAATCTGAAGTCACATACACCTATTGAGGTGCATGTGCTCAACACACAAGCTAGGGGGGGGATAAAAGGGTTTAATAACCCTAAAACCAATAGCTTTGGTTGTTGAGAGAGAAGTAAAGAAGAGAGAGAGAAGGAGAGCATAGTTAATGCAAGGAGTAAATGCTAGTTGAGGAAGGGGGATTCGAGCAATAAACGTCGGATTCGACGCGAGGGATCCGCTAGAAGCAAAGCTGGAACCCTAGCCTTCCAACCACTTGATTTGAAATCAATTTGAGATTGATTCAAGGTAAATTTTTGTGAATAAAAGGCATAGATTGTAGAGGTTAAATTGTAGTTAAAAATGATTTAAATCATAGGATAATGGTTTAGAAAAATAAAGGAAAAAAAGTGGAAAAAGGTTGGGAAGAACAGCTCGAAAGGGGTTGAATCTGGCAATTTCGATTAGTCAAAATTGGGTTTCGATTAATCGAAATTGGCCAAGAAGTTGAAAAGTCAGAGGACCCCGATCTCGATTAATCGAATTGAATTTCGATTAATCGACTTTGGATTTCGATTAATCGATTTGGGTATCGATTAATCGACTGGGAACCTCCAGTGGACCCTAGGGGCTGGAGGAAATGACTTGGGGAAAATCGACTAATCGAAATGGGATTTCGATTAATCGATTTCAATTTTTGATTAATCGATTTGGGATCGATTAATCGATTTTAGGAACTCGATTACTCGAATTGAGAATCGACTTGGCTGAAAAGAGAATTTCGATTAATCGAATTAGGATTCGATTAATCGAATGAAAATCTCAATTAATCGATTTGAGAATCGATTAATCGATATTGACTTTCGATTAATCGATTTTGGAAATCGATTAATCGATTTTGGAGTTCGATTAATCGACTGAGCTAATTTATGTTAACTTTTGAGTTTGACTTTAAGATTCTTGGAGGGTCTTGGACCTCCTTTGTTGCATCTTTAGTGATGTGTTTCACATGTTATGTGGTACCATAGGTGGTACGTGTGAGCTAGTGCAGAAGGAGCCACGTGAGACCTTGATGCGTTGATCAAACAAAGACTTGAGGTAGGGAACACCTTGAACATGTACTTTATTTTACAAGAGCATGCATGTAGTGATATAGAATTCAAATTCAAATGTTTATTGCTTAAGAATTGTAAAAAGTGTGTGTGAGTAACACCCATAAGAGTAAGTATAATGAGCCAGCCCCAGGGGATGAGGAAGTACAGAAATAAGAGCATTAGGTGTGATGCAAGTGAATGGATACATCCCAGGGATGTATCCAAGATTGAATCATGTTGATAGGGCCTAACTGATATAAGATAACACACTTACATGGTGAATAACTATATGTAAGGCACCGATATTTTTGTTATTTGAGGTTTGATAGGGTACCCCACCGACGTGGCGGGATATCCACGACTGACACGGCAGGATATCCGTGACCGATACGGCGGCGAAACAGTAGGCCAGTGCGGAGGCTTATCTGTACACAGTAAGCACACCCCAGGGGTGTTGATATTGAGACAAGTGAAACCCCGCCACCAATCCCCAGGGGAAAGGGGCTTGGGTACTAATTGTATTCCCAGGGAATACGTTAAAAGTGTCTATATAGATGACGATGAAGGGTATCTCATCGGGGCTCGATGCTATATTACTCGGGGATTACTTAAGTTGAAAGTTTAAGTTTTGCTTTAGGCCTGTTCATCATTTTTCATGAGTAAATAAAAGACATGAGTAAACTACCAGTAAAATGTAATACTTTTTAACTGTTTTATCAGTAATTGCATAGACACATCATGTATGTCATATCATGGAATATATGTGAGTAATAATTTATATGTTCAACTGTGTTTTGTTCCCTATTGAGCTAGGATGTAGCTCACCCTATAGACTATACGTCGCAGGTCCACTACTAGCAGCTGCCGAGGCTTCAGGAGACGCTGACCCCGGTGAGTCGGACCTTGCGGCCGGCGAAGAGTTGGAGCCACCTCCTGAGGACTTCTTCTAGAGGACTCCGTTGTGCCGCTTTGAGGGCTTTTTGAGAGAGATTGGTACGGCTTGGTATGTCAAGCCTTGTTTTGGTTAAACCATGAATATATTGAGTTGGATTATTCTTTTGGGGCGAACCATCCGTGATGATTGCTATCATCGATGGTTCGGATCGGTTCTCTATTCATGCAGAGGCATGAGGGTAGAACTGTCTTTTGAAGAATTCTTAATATAGATTTAAATTCCGCAGCTTATTTATTATTTCATTTTATGCTTGATATGTCAATGTTCTGTGCTTAGCTAAGGGGTACGGTCAAGATGATCGTGCTGATGGCACGGGTTTCGGGGTGCCGAAATCCGGGCTTTCACAATTTTACATAATACCCATTCCAATCTTTATGCAGCTGAAGTTACGTAATCAACATTTACATAAATAGGATTAATACTCAATTAAACCCTATTTTTTTTTATCAACCTTTTAAAATCTTTGTACACTATAAATCAATCAATCCAAACAAATCAATCAATTAAATACAGACAAAATTTATCCAAAAATTGAACTTACCGTAGTGAGGTGTCTTGCATGCGCCTTCTCTCTTACCCCAAACTATTTTAACCATTTGAAAATAGGGTATTTCAATGTATGCGTGATAGAATGCAGAATCCGACTAGAAAATGAAGAAGAAGATCCAAATTGGGTGAAGAAGAGGCTCTAAATCTCCAAGGCTCACATGACAAGGAACTTCATTACTGTTGGGCTGGGAAAGGTGAAGGAGACAAACAAAACCCAACGATTTATAAACCAAATGACGACACGTGCTAAGCATGTGCATCATGTGCGAGTCACGTGCCACTTTTCCCTCCAAATCCAACTCAACTTGCCACATCACCAGCCCACTTCAGCGCTTTTAAGGGTTTAGGGCTCCACGTCATTAGTTTCCGTCGAAAAGATAGCAGGGTATGACAACAGGGGTCAGATTTGGTACATTTGTATTCTTCATGGGCGTAGTTGATATTATGCAAAGTTCAAGTGCTTTAGGGGAATTGAAGTAAAAGTTCAGGAGTTTTTTTGAAATTTTTTCTATTTATTTTTATAAAGAAATTGATATGAAAAATCAATCAGGTGTTTTTATACAAAAGATTATATGAAATTTTAAAGAGATGTAATAAATATTTACAACGATATGTAATGTTAAACAGCTAAATTTTTAGGGTCAGTTATATAGATGCAACCGACAATAACTCGAATAGATAAAATATAATGGTGCATAAAAATAACAAGAATAGGCAGCTGACTTAATATAGATGGAGACCTATTGTTACATCGAAATATTATATTAAAACACAATATATATATTTGTCAAAAACACTATATTGCAACTGCACGCTATTACTCTATGATTCCGTCAAAAAATTCTTGGTAAAAATATTGCCCACTTACTTTTTAATATTATTTTGTGTCAATGTATAATTGTAGCATTTGGTAACAAAGAGAAAGCATGAGAGTAGTGACACATTTTGTAAAGGAGATGAAAAGCAAAAATAGATAAACATAATGTGAGATGAAGATGAACATTAGAATATCATAATAAAGCAACAATATACACATACACTTAGAAATTAGAAACCTACAAAAACTGTGGAGCTAGGGATCGAGATAAGAATCTCATGGTGCAGCTGAAGAAATCATGTAATCTTAGTTCTCGAAAATAATAAAAAGAAATCATGTAAAAACGTTAGATTTTACTTATCCTAATTATTAATAAATTAAAAGTCTCACTGCACTCATCCTACTTAGTAATAAAGTAAAACTTCTAAAAAGAGTCCTTTGTTACTTGGACTTTAAGTAGAGAATAAAATAAATCTTACTTTTCTAATTTTATTGTACCTAACTTTTAAGACTCGAGAAAATAAGAAAAAAATAAATATGCAATATTAGAATTCCCTGAGACCGAGTTTCACTATTCTGGACTCCCCAAAATCACTTAATTGATCACATGATGTCCAACTATGGAAATAGATGTCTCGATAGAAAAATCACTTAACTTCTAATTCTGCCCCATTTAATTTCCATAATCTCTTTGTTTTGACCCTACTAACATATGAAATTTATCCTATTATAAACCTCCACTGAATGTTCAGTCATGGATCTCCCATTTTATGTTTTATATCAATTATTGTATCTAACACTTGATGGGCATATTAAAACTAAGTTTTTCTTTCATCAACACTGTAAAAAACTCCTGCTGTGAGACAAATATAATCAAAACTCGGTGCGGACAAAGTTGAATTCTGAACTCTTTATCTATATCTTGGAACCAAGTATGACATTGGATTGTGTGAAGGTTTGTCTCTCTTTATCTATATCTTGCTCTAGCTCTTCGACGTCTGATCAACCTTATTTTGAGAACAATTAATCGGTCTATTTTTCAGACTAGTTGGCCTCTCGTTGCCGCCCTTTTCACTGTGTTTCGATTAAGGTAAGTCATCCGGTGAGTTTTAGTGACTATGGTAGAGCTTTAGGTTTATGTTGGCATCAAAGTCCTATGATGGATGAACGATAAGCATGCCCATCAAAAACTTTGGATAGAATTCAAAAGAACAATCCTATCATTATGAATTCCAGCGTTGTCTAATTTGAATTAGACAATGAAGACTAATCAGTTTCATTTGGGCAGACCGGGCTACAGTGAGATGCACAGTCCTAGAATGAGACCGATTGGTCTATAATGAGACATGAAGATCTTATAATGAGTCTGAGCAGTCATGAGACCAACCGCTCTCATTTGGAGACCAGCTAGTCCTATATGATACCGATTGATCCAACAATAAGATTGATCGGCAAAAAATGACATAAACTAGAGGAATAATAGACGATCCATCGATCTCTACACTCGAATGAGGATATATATTGATTAAAAAGGATATAAATCTATTAAAAGGATTTTATTAGCGTATATCAAACGTTTATGCAAGACGATAATAGAGAAGAACTAGTATTGTCAATTACATGAACCTATCTCAATATTCGACTCATAATTATAATACAAACGCCATCACTCTATCAAAAACACAAATTCAAATCAATTCAAATCATAAACATCAAACATAATATTTCAGTATAAAGTTTTAAATTTTATATAATACATTTTCATACATAATTATAATAGAATTAGAAGGAATTGAATGACAAAATAGACATTACCAAAATATTGATCTATTTATAATATTTTTCTAATAAAATAAATGAAATAATTTTCTCGTATTCTTCTTCTTCTTGTCATATAGGTTCAGAGAAATCGACGGTAGTACTAAAGCCAGATTGTACATCGATCTCGTTTGAGGATGTTAGCTGAGTTTGTCAAAGAAGGTGACACTCACAACACCTGCAGTAGAATTGTTAGTCATTGACTTATACGAGTTCGATCTCAGGGTAAATTGGCTTTCTACTTAAATTATTATTTCAACTAATGGAAAGTCCATTTGTTGAGGTCATGCACCTCTAAGTCCGTGACCGACTTCTATTCTCGACTTTACGGGTCACCTTATATGCCAAACTCTGCCAAATATATACGATGGAAAATGTCATTTAGTGTTAAGGATGTAGATGAACTTTTCCCAAACCCTTAGAACCTTTCCCATACCCATAGAACCCACACCAGACCTGTAGGATCCATACTTATATTTGGCAGAGTGGGCTCCAGCAGGGGCCTGAACTTCTCAGTTATGGAGGGGGATTTAAAGCATGCGTGCCTTAAAAACCTGCATTTTCGAAAAATGATAGATTTTCAGTTTTGAGGTTTGACTTGTGAACTTTTCCAAACTTTGAGGGGCATTTCTTTAGGACCCTTATACCCTTTTAGACCTTAGGAATCACCTTTGTGCCATTCAAGTGGTCATCTCATCATCCACCATTGAAACCCAATTCCCTCTTCTCCAAGCTCTAAAAAACTCAAAAACCTTAGATTCAACATTACCTAATTACTAACCCTCATTAGTGACTTAATGGCTCACTAATCACCCTTCACTCTATAAATAGAGACCCCCTCCCCCCATCCCCTCTTGTTTAAACACTTGGAAAAATTTCTAAAAAGAGAACCTCTACAAAAATACCCTCCCATTTACAAGATTTGAACCATCCAAGCCTTAGAACCTTAGCTCTTCCCTCACACCACTACACTTCCACCATCAATATCTATAAGTCTTTAGCAAGGTAGGAACCCCTAACTCATCTATCATACCATCATTCCCAAGCTCATATCTCCCAAGCCATATCAAGTTAGAACCCTTCTCTAACCCATTTGCCTTCGGAAGCTCACCGGAGTTAGCATCAATGCGAAGATTCGGCGACGGTGCTACAAGGTCTTGAGAGCTCCGGCTTTTCCCTCTCTTCCTCTAGATTCTTTTGCTTTTCCCTTATCCAAGGATTTGAGCCGTTACGCAGCCAAAATTTTGGTGATTGCGGAGAGCTCAATAGGATCCAAATGCCTTCGGGCAAGAAAAAGTGTTGCTTATTTTTTTCTTTATTTTTTCTACTTGGCCATAGTAGAGACTGCTTGAGAGTGGGCTAATCATGTACCTAACACCTTTCCAATTGGTAACCAAAGTCCCTACCTAGAGGCTTTGGCGTAGACTGACAATCCGGAGTCAAATCTAGCACTTCGGTACATATGATATTGATTTGAGGGTATCCCGACATACCAAAAGCTCTGGGTGGCGACTCCAAAATTGAGCCCATTGCCGCAATGGACCCGCAAGGTCCACGATTGCACAAGTGTATATTTTGCATGCTTATAATTTTCAAAAGTTTTAATTAAAAATATCAGTCTTACTTTTATACTTTTATATTCATTCTACTAATAGTTGACACAAGTTATGTGGTAGCCTACTGTGCAACCGTGGAATTTTTGATAATCCTATCGCGACGATGTGCTCTCTAATAAATATTTAGAGTCACCACCCGAAGCTTTTGGTGTTATGAGAAATCTAGATCATTTTTATAAGCACCAAAATGCCACAAATATGACTCTGAATCCGGTCTACGCCAAAGGCTCTTAGGTAGGGGCTTCGGTTATCGATTGGGAAGGTGTTAGGCACCTAATCAATCCGCTTAGTGCGGTCTCTACTAATGGCCAAAATAAAAATAATATAAAAGAAAAGAAAAAGGCTTTCTCTTATCCAAAGGAGTCTTAAAATCCTATTTGTGGCCTTCCGTTCCTACCAAAAATTTGACAGCGTAATGGCACAAATGAGATGATAGAGGAATAACTGAGAAGGTAGAGGAATAGAGGGGAGAGCCGGAGCTCTCAGGCTGTTGTTGCACCACTGTGGAGTCTTGCGTTGGCTTACTTCGATAAACTTTTGAAGGCTTGTATGATGAGAGATGGGGTTCTAACTCCTATGGCTTGATAGCTAAGAGGTAAAGAGGGAAGGCTAAGGGGTAACACACCTCTAACCTAGAGCTTTTGGATGAAATGCTAAGGTCTAAAGGGATTTTTAAAGTTCTAAAATTTGTATAGGAATGATGCACTAGAGGAGAGAGAGAGAGAAGGGATTCCTTAATCTCTTAATTGTAAATTTTTCAAGCCATTTGTAAGAGGGGGGGGGGGGGGGGTGCTTCTCTATCTATAGAAAAAAGAGGAGTTAGGAGGGTGCTTAGAGGCTAATTGGGTTTAGCAATTAGGTAATAGGCAATCTAAGGTTTCCTAGAGTTTTTGGAGCCTTGAAAAATATGAAGAGTTACTCCAATGGTGGATGATAGGGTGGGACGTTAAATCACTTAACGAGTTGCACATAGTTAGTAAATGGGTGCAACAGAACTAGCAAAACACACTCCAAATGTCAAGATGGTCAACAAGTCAAACCCCAATCATGAAATTCGAGATAAAAATCCTGGGTTATTGTTCATATGCCTGGCGCAACTATTAGTTGTGCCAAGCATATGCACAGTAAAACAGTGATGCACAGTAGCTTTGGGAAGTCGACTGCCCGTGGGGGGACCCACCTATAATTGGCACAACTATTAGTTGCGCCAAAGCCCTAGGGGGTTCACTTGAATTTACCATTTTGCCTTTCGAGTTCGGAATGTAATAACTTCTCGTACACAGCTCCGATTGGGGTGACTCTTGGCCCGTTGGAAAGGTGAGGACTTCTACTTTTTAATGGTGTAAGATTTGATTGCAGTAGAAGGTCACAGCTAGTCTCAATGCACTACTCTTTATCCATTGCTCGGGAAAGCTAGGTTTAGGTTCGGAGTGGGTTTCTAAGGGTTCGGGAAGGTTCCTAAGGGATCTAGGGTGGTTCCTAAGGGTTTGAGATGGATCCTAAGGTTTCGAAAAGGTTCTTAAGGGTTCCATACATGTTATCAAAAACTCGGAGATGTGCCTCCCTCGAAATGTATTTCGATCGGGCCTTGGGCCAAATTTGGGTGTCTACTGATGCCCCTCTTTGGTATCCGATCACTAATGATCGAATGCTAAAGAAAAGAGACATTCGAAGAGGCCCAAGGTATTACTGACGGGTCGCTGCATTTAGAATGAACTTCAACATCAGATGAGTAACATGGTGAGAAAACGAAAGCCCTATATGTCAGAAAAAACAGTCGTTTCTCAAGGTAATCGATCCCCAAGCACTTAGCGATATTATTGGGCATAACCGAGGTGAAAAATGAGTTACAAAAGTCCAATAGCTAAAAAAATGATCGCTTCTCGAGATGTTTTGAAGGAGTTTGATATTCAAAATTCAGTTTGAATACAACAACTTCGTAAGTAAGGAGGGGGATCGACCCACATTCAAAGATAGGCGCAACGTAAGTACGCAAAGCTCTACAATTTATGTCCAATCATATGAGACATTGACCGCCTCATCTGACTGGTTACGGGTGCCCTTGCTTGAAACAGGGTTCGAGGTCTTTGGGCGAACCTATTGATCCTAAAATTTATTTAGCATGACTACCCGAGCGGAGTGAATAGATGTCGCAACGCTTTTTGGGAGTGTGTACTATTTTCCCAATGTGCCCCGAATTATCATGACCCAGAGTATCCAACCTCAAATGACACAGAATAGATTCTGCCAAAATCGGGTGTCCCCCAAAGGGGACATCCAATCCTGGTCTCTGCCGACAATGATTTTACAAATTATTTAACTATGCATAAACATGCACCCATCATGGGTGATAAGCAATAAAGGCGATGGAAGTCTCGACCCAGATTCGGTCCGGGTATAATTTACGAGAACAAACTACCATCCTATGGATACGCAGACTCAAGGCATACACTTTACAGGGATGCCGTGCCAATACAGGTTTTAAGCCTGTGGAAATAATGAAAATGAACCCTTCTGCATGCATGTTTACACATAGTTTGATTGACATATAGTTTCATTTTCAACAGGTTAGTTTTAACTAACGATTGACCTTTTTCATAACAGAGTTACCCGAACCTCAAACCCCATAGGGCGCACGCCCAGACTGCGCAGACCAATTGTCCACACCTCCAAAAATAGCTTGTGGTGAATTCGAAGTTAGACACTCACATTCCTATGAATCCGCCAATGGAGCGCTCATCGCAATGATTTAGCAGTGGAGTCGTCTCGATCGAAACATTGACCGTTTGACCGGGATCAACACCGTTGCTTCTACTTCGAAGTAGGATAAAAAAATTTAAGGTGAATTTCATAACCCCGATTTTTGGGAACAGTGTACGTCATGCACTATGCATGCCGTGTTGGTGTGCTTGTAGTTCACAAGAGAACCACAATTACCAGGTGCACTATAGGTGTATATGTTTAGCAGGTAAGCTATGTGGATGCAAAACACAAACACAGGAGTGTGTGTGTAACACACTAGTTATCACTAGATAAGAGAAAAGGGAGATGAGTCTCCCATACGTGACCTAATTTAGCTTAGATAGAGAGAGTGAATAAAAAACAAAAGGGAGAAAGAAGAGAGGCTTTTTTTTAAAAAGAAGATTAGAGGTAGAAATTTCCTTGTGAATAAGAGACAAGACCCACCTTATGGATCTTAAATACATAGGATGAGAAGAGTGTGGTGAAGAAACTCGAAAGGGTCGTTTGGTTTTGAGCCGGTGGATAGTCTGGAGAGAGGTTGGAAGAGGAGATTTGAAACCCTCTTCATTTGAGTTGATCTTGGATCAAATCGAGATAAGATCTAATGATTTGAGGTATGTTTTAATAGTTATGTATGCTTAGATAAAGTATTAATTGTTAGTTGAATTATTTTTTATATTAATAGGGCTTTAAATGGAGTAGGAAATTAGTTCTCGAACTGATTGAACATTAATCGTTATTGCTCCTTGCTCGAGTGGTTTAAGTAGCTCGCTCGCGCGAGGAAGAGACAAAAAAATATGTATAAGTATAAACTATGTTCTGGGCTCGCTCGAGCGAGACCCATTGTGAAAGGGAAATTCGCTTGAGCGAGGCATCGTGTAAGCTACAGGTACTTCGTTTTAACCGCTCAAGCGATGAACAGTGATCGCTCGAGCGATGAATAGAGGTCGCTCGCGCGATGGTTAGGTGCCTCGTTTTAACCGCTCGAGCGAGGTCAAGCGCTCGCTTGCATAAGACACTACATAGATTTTTAATAATTTTGGTGTAATTCATGGGAGCTATGTTTCTCAGGGTTCTAGAGATCATTCTAAGTATATCCTTGACACATGCAATGTAGGACTGGCATGAAATCGTTGCATTTTCACCTCCTTGAGATAAGAGTGCGTTGGATTGAAGGATTTGCTTTGAGGTAAGGAATATCTTGAAACATGTACTTTAATTCATCAATATCATATATGTAGAGTAATTCAAGTGAATAGTCATGTATCAAATGTGATTTCAAAAGGGGTGTGTGGGTAAATTTAAAAATAAAACCATGAAGTCCCCAGGGGACATAGAAATGTGATAATGGGCATCTTGATGATGCATTGAATCAGTGGCATCCCAGGGATGCAGATGAAATCTAATAGTGAAACAAAAGAAAAGTGATAAGGCCTAATGTAATAGAATTAGCACAATCACGATGGATAACTATATGTAGAGCACACTCGATATTTTTATTATTTAAGGTTTGATTAGAATACCTCATCGACGTAGCGGGATACCCACTACTGACTCGGTAGGATACCCGTGACCGGCATGGCGGCCAATCCGTACACACTTATAGCACATCTCGGGGATGTTAATTTGAGAAAAGACCCCGCCGGCTGTGAGAAAAGGGGCCTGGGTAGCATTAAAACTGAGAACAGTTGTGATAAGTGTCTATTTAGATGATGATGGTGGGTATTCCATTGGGGCTCGATGCTATATTGCTCGGGGACTACTTAAGTTAAGATTTAACTGATTAGGTCGAATCCGTAACTGTACCAGTAAGATGAGAATAAAAAAGGTCATGTAAAGTAACAGTTGTAGTTATCATTTCACCTTCGATTATTTAAATAGTTTTCTCAGAAGTTCTATCAGATAAATCGTGCTTTTAAAAACTATTTTAACATATATGTGAGAGCTTAATTTATATGTTCATTGTATTTTCCCTATTGAGCTAGGATGTAGCTCACCCCCTTTGACTATACATCACAGGTCCAGTGCTAGCAGCAGCAGAGGCTTCGAGAGACGATCCAGAGGATTCGAATTACGTGTCTGGAGAAGAGTTAGAGCCTCCTCCTGAGGACTTCTTCTAAGAGACCCCTTGCGTACTTTGAGAGTTAGTTTTGAGAGCATTCTGTACGGCTTGGTATGTCAAGCCTTAATTTTGAATGTAACTAAATACGATGATTCTTTTGTCGAACCATCTGGGGTGAACAGTTTATCATCGATGGTTCGGGTCAGTTCTTCTGCTCATGTATTAGCATGGGACTAGAACTGACTTTTGGATCATTGCTAAATTATTATTATTAACACATGGAGACTTAGTTAGACTAAAATTCTTGTACTTTACTTGATGTATGATTGCCTGTTTATACCAATGCTCCGTACAGGGTTGTAGGGTACGACCTTGAGGGTCATGCTGATGGCACGAGTTTCAGGGTGTCGAAATTCGGGCTGTGACAGTGAACCTTAGATTTAGGGCATTAATAGTTGTATTGCCGATAAAATATTAATATTTTACCGCATTGGAACATGCGTGTGCGTCCAATCACATGAGGCATAGACCGCCTCTTTCAATTGGTCACTGGTGTCCCTGCTTGAAGCAGGGTTCGAGGTCTTTGGGTGAACCCATGGATCTCAAAATTTATTTAACACGACTACTTGAGCGGAGCGAATAGATGTCACGACGCTTTTTGGGAGTACGCGCTATCTTTTCATATATTTTTATCATTTTATGTGGGAATTGTTTGATCTTTTTCGCATTTATCATTTTATGTGATTTTTTTTATTATTTTGAGTTATCATTTTATGTGATTTTTTTATTTTTAAGTTATCATTTTATGTTATTTTACTTCTATTATTTTATGCAAATTATTTGTGGGATTTTCTTTATCTTTTTTTATGGATTTTTAGATTTTTAAGTTTATCATTTTATGTGATTTTTTGTTTTTGAAGCTATCATTTTATGAGATTTTTTTTGGTTTTTTCAGAACTACTATTTTATGTGAATTATCCTATCATTTTATGTGAATTATTCTATTATTTTATGTGAATTATTTGTGGCCTTTTATGTGGGATTTTTTTTTAATTTTTGGTTTTTTTCTTTTTTCGTTTTCTCATGTAGGATCGGGATGCCTATTGATCTCGGCCCACTTTATTCTAGCACGGCTTCCCGGGTAAGTCGAATGAGGATCGACATGCTGTTTGGGAGTATGTGCATCAGCTGAGAGTAACAAAACGAAGAGAAGGGAGGTATCGGGCCATGCAGGCGACCCGTACTAGGCCCAAGACCCGATATATTAGTGGCTAGCGCAACTATTAGTTGCACTAAGCCAAAAGAGGCCCAAAATAGCCTGGCGCAACTATTAGTTGTGCCAAGCCTGGTCGGGGAGCCAATTTAAACACCCCGAGTTTGGGCAGTAGGGCACATTTTCGAAAAAAAATTTCTCCCCCTCTTTTAAATCGAAAAACGGCCTCCCTAGGGTTCCTTTACATTGCTTCTACGCGTGCCTCATTGCCGGCATTCGCTCGCTCCGATTGATCACCGTCCTGCGCTAGATCAAAGACCCCATTTTCTCCAAAAGGTAACCATTAAAAACTTATTTTTCTTGATTTTTCTTGCAAATATGATCGTGATCGTACATTTTTTGGTGAATAATAGTTTATTTTTATTGTATGTATGTTTATTGACGATGTGTGGATGATTTCTTATGAACAATGCCCTATTTTTATTTTTTTATGGGTTTATTGGTACCTAATATATATATATATATGTTTGTTGTTGTTTTTATTTGTGTATATAGAAGGGATTTTATTTTTATTATTTTTTGTTTTTGTTTTTTTTTTTTTTTTTTGCATATGAAGCAATGAATTTTTGGTCTTCCTTTTTTGAACACTAATTTAGGGAAAAGGGATTTTTGGTTTCTTTTTTGAAACTTTTAATTAAGAAAATTGATTTTTGATTTCTATATTTTTTTGAAAGTTTAATTAAGGAGAATGATTTTTGGCCTTCGTATTTTTTTTTGAAAACCAACTAAGGGAAAGGGGTTTATTTTTTGGTTTTTCTTGTTTTTGTTCTAAGGACTCGGTTTTCTCATTTTTACTTATTTATTTTTGCATCTGTTCTAAGGTTCCCCCCCCCCCCACCTTTTGAGTTTTGATTTTTAAAAGCATAAAGGAATGATGATGATTTTTTTTTTTTTTTTTTTTTTTTTTTTAAACTTTTGTTTTAAACATAAAAGAAAGGCCTTCTTTTTTGGTTTTGATTTTCGAAGCATAAAAAAGACTTCTGTTTTTATTTGTTTTTAATTTTGGTTTTTCTAAACCTAAAAGAAGGACTCTTTTTTTGGTTTTGATTTTTTGAAGCATAAAGAAATGATGATTATTTTTTTTTTTTTAACTTGCTTTATTTTTAACATAGAAAAAGGGAAATTTGTTTTATTTTTATTTACTTTTGAAGATAAAAAGGAAGGGATTTTTGCATTTTCAATCTAAAAGGGATTTTTTTTTTTTGTTTAGGTATGTGTGTCTTTATTTTATGAAAATGAACAGAAAGAGGGTGAGCATACTTACCTTCCCTTGACGTGTAGCATAAAAACAGTTCTTTATCACTGATCTGCTCTGATGTGATTATTTTATGTTGCCCCAGAATGTCCGGCGATGAAGAATACGTGCCTGAGGAGGGCCATGAGGAGGGGCCCAAGGTAGTCTATGTCCCGCGGGGGGAGCAGTTCTTTATGATAGAGTGTAAGGCAAGTCCCTGGCTCGAAATGCAGGGTGAGGCCGCCCGAGTTGGCCTCCTTCATCAGTAGTACGTTCATATCTCCAATTTCGGCATAGTGGGCAAGGTAAAAGATAGGTCCAGTTCTTCCTTTTGTGCAGCTTTGCTTCATTTCCATGATCTGATACATTTTCTCTTCTGACGCAGGACCTGCCCCCTATCGTGTTCCGCAGGGGCTGGTTGGACTTTCATGATTTCTATCGCTATGTTGCCCCTATGGTGAAGTTTTTGCTTGAGCAGGTGGGCTTTGGGGAGTTCCTGTCTTGCACCCCCATGAGGGCCGATTCTGCGTACCTGAAGGCACTGATAGAGCGGTTCTGTCCTGAGACCATGACCTTCCACATGCCATAGGCCGAGATGACATTGACGTCCGTAGATTGGGCGATGATTACTGGCATTAGGGTAGGGGGCATATCGATAGCCAGTCTTACGGTGCCGAGCAGATGGGACATTGTGAGATTGATAGGGGACTATCCCCCTTGTGGGCAGATGCATGGCACCGAGGTCAAGATGACCTGGTTATCTAGGTTCTACAGGGCCAACGAGCTAGTAGATCTGGGCCAACCAGATAGAGAGCTTTATATTGGGCCCACACGGGCGATTGTCCTGGCCCGCATCACTCTCCTGCTCTTGCTAGGTAAGACCCTCTTGACGAATGCGAGCGACGGTCAAGTCAGCTTGGCGTTGCTGAGCATTATGGACAACTGGCTCGACGTCCATAGGTACGACTGGGGCGGGGCTGGATACGCGTGATTGATGTATGGCGTAGCCCGAGTATCCATCGGGGAGGCCAAATTCGTTGTTGGTTTTTGGGCGGCATTGGAGGTAATCCCTAACTCTTTTGCTTTCATTAGTTTTACTTGGATGATCTTTGTATGCTACTGACTTGCTCTTTGTGCACTGCTCCTCTCAGGTATGGGGGTACCATCACTTTCAGCCTGGGCGCCCGCTTCTCCACTCAGATGTATGCACCTACCCTCTTCTCAGCAATTGGAACCAAGCCCGGCACCGTGACGTGGGCATGAAGCACTTAGAGATGGGCTTGAGGTCCCAACTCGACCTGAAGGTCCCCAAGCAGGTAAGACCTTTTCAACTCTGTTTATTCTAGTTCAGAAATTGTCTTGTTATTATGTTGCAATTTTGACTGATTGGCCACCTCTTGATTTGGATAGATCCTTCACGACCCATACCTTACCTCCATTTTCTGGCACCGGCCAGCCATAGGCCCATCACGCCTATTCAACAATCGCCGCGTGGTCTTCTTCTCCAGGGCATGAGCCAGGGCTAACTATCTAGGGGAGCAGGTAGTGCACCAATATCAGGGTTATCACGCTATACCCATGGACCCTCCCACAGATGTTTTGGATCCTGTTGGCAACATCGAGGAGCTCACTACGACCTTCCTCCATAATGGGATCCCCACTAATGCCCTTCTCATGCCCGGGAATTATCACCTATGGTATGAGTGCCTGTTGTACCAGTTCATCCTGCCTCGCTTTGTCCCTAGCGCCAACTTCCTTGCTTTCGGCGGCCCGTGCACTCAGGTATTTCTCCTTTCTCTTTTAGATTAGTCCCCTTTTTGTTTTAATTCAACTTTTGTTCCTACCAAGCAAATTTTTATTTTGTTCACAGTTTGCTCAAGGGGATGACTCGGATGATGAAGGCAGGGCAGCTGCGGGTATCGCAGATACTTCAGGGGCAGGTCCTTCAGGTGCTGGCCCTTCTGGTGCGGGTCCCTCGGGTGAGGGTTCTTCAAGAGTTGGTCCGCCGGGTACTTCTCATGCAGGTGCCCTTGGTGGTGATCCACCCGTGGTCTATGGGACCTTTTGACGCCTCGATGATATCTTTATCTCGGACCTATGTGCCGATGTGGATAAGCAAGCGCGTATCTCAGCTGAAGTAGCTCGGGTTCCTCCTCCTGAGGGGGTTCCAAGGGTAAGCCCTCTTACGATCACTCTTCCCTTGTCTTGGCTCCTTTGATCAATGCATGCATTTATTACTAGTCCTTGCAACCGATATCCTTTCTCTCTGAATGTAGAACTTCGAATCAGCTATGGAGCATGCGGCGTATTACCGTAACATTATAGAGCGCCAAGACGTGGAGGCGGTGAGTATCTTGCTGTTCAATCTTTTTCTTTGTTTCACTATCCTTGGTTTCTCAATTGATCCTGATCTCTTATTTTGGCTATGACTTGTAGCGTGACGTGCCAAGGAATCGTGCTCTTTGCTCAGCCTAATTTAGCAGGTGTGGTCCTGGGTAGGAGATATTCAGACCTTCCAAAGCTCCTCACGTCGGCGGAAGAAGTTGAAGGGTGCCAACAAAGATTAGGCCTTCGTTTCTGCATTTTGAACAATTCAAACATTTAGCACATTTTTGCGATAATTTTGGGATGTTTAAATAGATTGTGATGGATGATTGTGGCATTATATATATATATATATATATATATATATATATATATATTTGGATGATCTTTCTGCTTGGAAATATTTGGCGCTATTCCTTTGATTGCATGTTATCCCTCCCTTGCATATATACGATTGCCTGCAAGATGGTTTTGGCGATTGCTCGTAAAAGTGACCCTCGAGGTCGTATGCCTTGGTGTGAGTTTCTCCTGCACAAAAGGTCAAATTATTTCAATGTTAGGTGCCTTTTATCTTTCATGTTTGAATGTATTCATAGTATCAAGCAGGTGATTCGGGCCAACTGGCTAAGGGGGCTAGCAAGGGCAAAAAAAAAATCCCCCAAAAAACTCAGAAAAATGGCATGGAGGGGGGATTTGTGCTGGCACAACTATTAGTTGCGCCAGGCTTAAACTGGGGACATTTGTACTAGTGCAACTAATAGCTACGCCAGTTTTAGCCTGGGGAGCTGTGGGGCCTTATATGCCTGAGTCAGTCCAAATTCTCCTTTTCTTTTTGACTTGGCCTTTTTGACTGATTTTTTCTCTCCTCGCTTTCCTAAGGGTGGGTCCATCAACATACATTGAATTTTATATTCTAGAAAGATATTTGTACATCTATGGACCCGCTTTCCAATCCTCCCTTACACGGAGGGCTTGGAACCAATTTACCCCTTTCTTTGGGCATAGGGCCCAATTTTCTCAAAAGTTGGCTTGGGAGCTTGAATGAGAGTGAGCTTGTCGAACTTGAGCGGCTCGGACTATCATGTCTTCCCCTCTTCCTTGAGGTTCCTCCACGGTGGGACCTTCTTCACACGACAGCCTCTTTTTGGGATCCAAATGCTCATGTGTTTCATTTTGGGAAGCGGGAGCTAACTCCCACTCTTGAGGAGCTATCCAATTTATCCAGCTTGAAGCTTCACAGAGGCCTCGCAAGAGTCCCGCTAAAGTCGGGCTACTCTGAATCCGTTCACCTTACCCTCGGTTTGAAGAAATTTGAGTACGAGAAAAGTTTTATTGGGGGGACCACAAGGTGTTCGATCAAATTCCTCAAAGAACTTTTCGGTGACGAAAGTCTTCAAAAATTGCCGGTTAGGAATATCTTCAATGTGAAAGCCTTTGCCCTTAGTCTTATTTCGAAAGTCCTTTTCTTTACTGGGGGAGAGAGCTTCTCTCTGGCTCTTTGTGAGGTTTTGATCGAGTTGGTAGAGGGCTGATCAGTGATGCACTTGGTCCTTGCCGAATTATACCGATGCCTTGATGCATTTGCTCTGGGTAAGGTGGAGAGCCTTAGGGGGTGTCCTTTGCTGCCTCAAGTCTGGTTAGGTGAGCAATATCTTGGGACCCATGCCACGCTTTTATATCGCTCGAGGTGAGGCGGCTCGATGCTTTTTGGGTAGGTGTCACTTGCTCCCGCAGGGCGATTCGTCAGCTTTAAAGCTTTGATTGACCGACACCGAGCTGATATGGAGGCTTCCTTGGTTAGACCGGACCTTCCCAATAGTTCATTCTAGAGACCATGAGGGCATCATCCTCCTACGATTGATTGGCAGCACCTTCTACTTCCCATTCTGGGTGTTGCGTTAGTTCGAATGCTCTCAGCAGGTGCCTTGCGAGGCAAAACCCCCTATATGTGACTTGATCTTTTCTAGGGGGTCCTCTGGGGACGTGCATCAGATTGCTGCTCTTTGGGAGATGCATCAGTCGATGCTGATGTGTGATATGGAGCAAGGAGATTCAGTTCAGTCTTCCCCTGAGAATGAGGCTTGGCTATTGGCTGAGCAGCCTACTGCTGACCATCTGGATCAGACGGAGAGTGTTGATATGAGAGGCCCCTGGCCGAAGAAGGAGACGACGCTCCGATCCCGCATTGAGTTGTTGACCGATGAGAAGAGGGTCTTGCACGAGCTTTTAGCACAAGAAAAAGTTAGAGCAAGGATAGCAGAGAGCGAGGTCCTTCGTCTGAAAGGATCTTTGAGTGTTGCCCTTGGAGCTACTGATGTTTCTCAGAAGAGGTACAAGAGCTTGCATGGTCGTTGGTTGACTGAGCGAAATGTTCGAGATGATGGTTTTCGCGCTAAGATTAGTGCCTTAAAGTGCGAACTGGGCCGTTGATTCCTTCCTGCACATATAACTTTTTGCATAGATCAGATACACATAAAAGGGGCGTAAGAAACCTCTTTATAGATACACACTTTTTGGTATATATATTTTCTTTATGTTTTTGTTTTTTCTGCTTTTGTAAAAAGAAAGAAAGAAAGGAAGAAAGAAAGCTGAACATCACACCGACTATTTTTTGGGATGTGGTGTAAGCGGTGCATTTTGTAAATAGAGAAGGAAAATCTATTATATTTACAAAGACTTCTCTTTTTTATTTTTTACTTTTTTTTTTGTTTTTTTTTTGTTTTTATTAATGGGTCCCTTTAACAAAGAGGGCTTTCCGCCCTACTCTTTATTCTCTTTTTGATTGGTTTGATGCCTCAATCACAGGGTGAGAGCTCGGGTCCCCTTTTGAGCATGGTCGAACCCCCTTTTAAGTGGTCGGATCTGGGTGAGTTTCAGCAGCTTTACCAAGACTGAAACGTTAATCCCATTGGATTGAGTCAAACCTTTCTCCTTACCTTAAGTCATACGTTCGACGATATAGTTCCACAAAGACAGTTTTGGTCGGGGCCCGATTTGAACTAACATGAGCGGCCCAGCCGAAAAGGGATCGGGGGGAGTAACCAAGAGGGCTCCTCCAACATCAATTCAAACCTTTCTTTCTCAAATTTTTTTTCTTTTAAAACTCTTTTACTCACAACGCCCAAGGTGGGCTCGTCGTACCCATTTTTTCCCTCTTTTTACCCATGGCTCCCTTTCAGGTTTTCCCCACGTCCATGGGTTTAGCTCTCTTACCCCAAGCGCCCTTTCGGGTTTTCACCTGGTCTACACAAACTGACTGTTTTTACCCGCAGTGCCTTTTTGGGTTTTCACCACGTCCATCTTTCTTTGAGCTTGTATTTTTATTTTATTTTATTTTTATTTCTTTTAGTTTTCAAGAGCCTCGACATAGACGTCAATTTCGTCATAGCTGGCCAGATGGGGTTCCGGTGTCGTCTCACAACTTAGCTTGTTGTTGACTTAACAGATACTATAACTGCTTGTGAACCTAAAAAGAGGGCTTTCTTCAGAGTGTAGCTTGGCCATGGGTTAGGTTAGGATTTGAAGGTATGTTGAGCTAAAAAGGGTTTTCTTAATATGGCTCAATTTTTCACAACACACTTCTTCCTTGGGGGATTTTACTGTACATGCCCCATATATTTTTTCTTTTTTCTTTATTTTATCTCTTTTTTTTTTAGGTTTGGCTTTTCCAATTTTTGATTTTGATTTGACTTTCCTCTCTCTTTTTTGATATATGTACACACTTTTCCTTTTTCAGGGAAGGGGTTTATTGAAAGAAAGGCCCAGGCTCAAATGGGGTAGCAAAGGATATCATCATTTTCAGGGATGCTTTTTGTCTACTGTGCTTGGAATGATGGCCTCTTTTGGGGGGTTCTTAAGTAGTCACATATCTGTTTCACCAACACTTGCCTTATCGCGATAGACTAAGAGTAGAACCGTTGGACGTATCCAACGTTGATGGGCTAAGGAAGGTGATCTCCTTCCATGGTGGCTAGGCGGATGGCGTATCCTGGTAACACATCTTGGACGATATAAGGTCCTTCCCAGTTCAGCTTGGACTTTCCTCTCTGATCGGCGTGGAGGGATGGAAAGATCTTCTTTAGTACAGTGTCTCCTACCTTTAGATCTCGACCGCAGACAAGTTTATTGTAAGCGCGTGCGATTCACCCCTGGTAAACTTGAGTATGACACAAGGCTAGGAGTCTCTTCTCGTATAATAAGTTTAACTGTTCAAAGCAGGATCTCTCTCTCTCTACTTTGATTAAGCCAGATTCTATGAGGATTCGGAGCGAGAGTACTTCATCCTCTACTGATAGGACGGCCTCGATTCCATATACAAGGGAGAGTGGTGTTGCCCCTGTAGCGGTACAGATCGACATTCTGTAGGCCCATAAGGAAAATGACAGCTTTTCTCTCCAATCTCGATAGGTGACGACCATTTTCTTGAGGATGCGGACGACTGTCTTGTTTGTAGCTTCCACGGCTCTATTAGTTTGAGGCTGATAAGGTGACGAGCGATGGTACTTAATTTTATATTGCTCACAGAAGGCTCGGATGCGCTTATTCGTAAAGTTTGTGTCGTTGTCCATGATAATATCTTTGGGTACTCCAAATTGGCACACAATATTATTTTTGAGAAACTTCTCGACGTGACTGGCTGTAATGTTGGCATATGATGATGCTTCTACCCACTTGGTGAAGTATTCAATGGTGACGAGGATGAATTGATGTCCATTTGATGCTTTTGAATTAATCATTCCGACGATGTCAAGGCCCCAGGTAGTAAATGGCCAAGGAGTGGTCATGTAGTGAAGATCGATGGCAAGAGAGTGTATTAGACTGGAGTGTTCTTGACACTTGTAGCATTTCTGAACAAGTTTGCAACATTTCGATTCCATAATGGTCCAAAAGTATCCCTACCGTAGAATTTTCTTGGCGAGCATGTGACCACTGATGTGGGCTCCTCATACTCCCTCGTGGATCTCCTTCATGATATTGATCGCTTCACTTTCAGTAAGGCACCTGTGTAAAATGTTATTGTAGGATTGCTTGTAAAGGCATTCCCCGTAAATGACATAGCCTGCCATTAGACGTTGAATGATTCATCGGTCCATCTTAGACGTACCCTCAGGGAAAGTTAGTGTCTCGAGAAAATTATTGATATCTGAGAACTAAGGTGGCTCATCATCAGGCTTTGTAGGTTCCTCAATCTAGAGGTAGAAGGCCGGTTCATTCCTTTGCTCAATCATGATCGGGTTCATCTCAGCACCATTCGAGATTTCTATCATTGATACCAACATTGCTAGTGCGTCAACGAAGCGATTTCTTATCTGGGGGACATATGAGAATGTCACATCTTGGAAGCAAGCTATCAGATCCTCGAGGTGCTCATGGTAGGGGATCAGTTTCTCATCTTTTGTTTTCCAATCTCCATTCGTCCGACATATGATTAATTGTGAATCGCTGAATACTCGGAGGTGAGTTATGTTTAGATCGAGAGCCGCCTATAAACCAGCGACACAAGCTTCGTACTCGACCATGTTGTTAGTGCAAGGGAAGTTGAGCTTGATAGAGACACGTACGTGGGATCCTTTCGGCGAAATCAGAATGGTGCCAACTCCTTGACCCTCGATGTTGGCTGCTCCATCAAAGTGCATTACCCAAGATTCTTCTACTTCTTTAGTATCGTCTTCCATCTTGAATAAGATGTCCTCATCAGGAAACTTAATTCTCCAAGGTTCATAATCTGGCAAAGGATTGCCGACAAGATGATCGGCGAGTGCCTGCCCTTTGATCGATTTTCGAGTGATGTATGCGATGTCAAACTCAGATAATAAAAGATGCCACTGTACGGTTCATCCGGTAAGAGCCGACTTTTCGAACAGGTATTTCAACGGGTCCATTCAAGCCAAAAGTAGAATGGCTTGAGATAACAAGTAATGGCGGAGCCTATGAGTAGTCCATATAAAAGCCAGGCATGCATTCTCCAGATGAGAATAGCGTGTCTCATAATCAGTAAACTTCTAGCTCAGATAGTAAATGGCCTGCTCTCTTCTTCCCGTCTCGTCATGTTGCCCTAAGACACATCCCATTGAGACTTCCGTCGTGGAGAGATACATTAAGAGTGGTCTCCCCGACTTAGGTGGTACCAAAACAGGTGGGTTAAGGAGGTAGTCTTTGATTCTGTCGAATGTTGCCTGATAGTCGTTGTTCCATTCAACGGGTGAGTTCTTCCAAAGTAGCTTGAAGATCGGTGCACAGATTGGAGTTAGCCGTGTAATGAACCGACTGATACTGTATCCTGTCCAAGAATCCTCTAATTTCTTTCTCGATAGATGGTGGTGGCATTTCTGTGATAGCTTTGACTTTTACTGGGTCGACCTTGAACCCTCTCCTGGTGACGATGAATCCTAATAGTTTTTCGGACATGGCACCGAATGTGCACTTTTATGGATTTAGACGTAGTTGATACTTTCTCAACCTCTCAAAGGTTTACCAAGTGATCGCTCCGCTCTGGTGACTTGGCTATCATGTCATCGATGTACACTTTAATTTTTTGGTGCATCATGTCATGAAACAACTCCATCATAGCTCTCTGATATGTTGCACCGGCATCCTTTAGCCTAAACGGCACGACTCTGTAGTAAAAGGTTCCCCAAGGAGTGATTAACGCAGTCTTCTCTCGATCTGCCTCTGCCATCTTAATCTGATTGTATCCTGAGAATCCGCCCATAAAAGAAAGCATCCCGTGCTTAGCAGTATTATCAACCAAGATGTCAATGTGCGGAAATGGAAAATATCTTTCGGGCTTGCTTTGTTCAAATTTCTAAAATCAATGCACATGCAGACTTTTTCATCCTTCTTCGACACAAGCACAATGCCAGCCACTGCGAATATTTAGATACCATGAGGAATCCCGTGTCATACTGCTTGATGACCTCGTCTTTGACTTTTAATATCCACTCGAGTCAGAGATGTCTCAGCTTCTGCTTAATCGGCTTCATATCAAGGTAGAGAGGTAACTCATGTTCGACCAAATCGGTGTCCAGACTAGGCATGTCCTCATATGACCAGGCAAAAATGTCTTGGTATGACCGAAGGAAATCGATCATGCTTTTTATTTCTTCGAGAGACAACGACGTTTCGAATTTGGTAATTTGGGGAATCTCATCAATCCCTAGATTAATGTCCTCGGTTTCTTCGACAATGGGGGTAGGGCCATAGTCAAATTCAGCAAACCGGTCAAGGAGCTCATTGGGGAGCTCCTCCAAAGGAATATTCTCGTCCAGACTCGTAACACCTACCTCTTCTTGTATTTCTATAGAAAAGGGGTTGATTTTATGTGGGACGAATATTTTAATTAAGACATCTTTTTGTGAGATTTTATTTGAAATTTTAAATGACAATATTTTTGGACTTTGTATTTTTTCAATGTTTTTGGAACTTTTATTTTCTTTGGAGACGGACCCTTGGCAGCACGAGTCTGTGTATATACAAGGTATTGTCTGCTAAAGACTTATCTCACTTTTTATAGGTTATTTTTCTTTAAGAAACGGGTGCCAAATGTTAGGCCACTCCCCGCTTCCAGGGTTTGGGGCAAAGATGCCCAGTTGCGTACCTGAGAGAGGTCGCTCCTTTACCTGTTTGGATGGAGGGTGCTGACTGATACGGCTCTTCGGAGTCAGCCTCCATCATGTTGATTCTCATTTCGTCTGAGATGATATCCTCAAATGTTAACATAGTTTTGTGGTGATTCACCATAGGGGGAGTTTGTTAAGGTACAAGTTATCATTCCTCAAAGAGGAATAACGCGGCCAAGTCTATCTCCAGGATGGGAAGAGTGATGTAGGGATTGGTGGGGTGAACTGGTGCTGTGGGCTTGTGTGGGGTTAATCGGGTTACCCCATTCCGATCAATCTTCACAACCCCGACACTCACAAATGAATTTCTGATATGAGGCATGGGGCGGGGTTTCTCTTCTATGTGAATCCTCGTAGCTTTTGCAGCTATCGTGGCATGAGTTTTCTCCTTAGCCTCTCTTACTTCTTCTTTTGTGGACTTGTAACCTAGCTCAAATATGACTTTTTGGCCCCCCTTAGCTGTGACGGTTTTCTTCCTACCTTGTAGTTTGGGACCAAGTCCTATTCCTTTTTGATAGCCCCACTTTTAGAGCATGGCTACTGCTGCTACCATTCCACCACTGATTCTTAGAATGATGCCCTCGATGGGCTCCGAGAGTACCGCCGATACTTCATACTCGAAACTATGGAGGTCGACGTCCTCAGTGGTGTCAGAACATCCAACATATTGGGCTTTTTAACGCTATTGGTGGTCTTTTCTTTCTCACTGTGCCCTTCACCAATAATGGTGATAATCTTATGCTCAGACACAAACTTGAGTTTTTGTGTAACGTGGAGGGGATCGCTCCAACTTCATGCAGCCACGGGCGTCCCAATAATAGATTAAATAAAGATTTAATGTCCATTACCTGAAACAATATGGAGAAGATCATTGGCCAAATCAACAGCTCAAGGTCAACTTCTCCCATTATCTCTCTCCTGGTATTGTAAAAACCTTGGGCATTGGTTCTTGTGGGCCTCAACATGCATGGATCTACCTCGATCTTTGTGGCGATTCTCAGTGGGAATATATTCAATGTAGACCCATTATCGAATAGAACCAAGGGGATAATCATATTTCCGGACTCAACAGTTATATTTAAGGATTTTGAATGGCTACCTCCCTCCTCGGGTAAGTCGGCATCTGAAAATGAAATGGAATTTGGAGCCATCACTTGACCAATTATTTGCCCGACTTCATATGGGCTAATCTGAAGTGACACATGCGCATTCTTTAACGCCCCTATTAATGCTTGAAAATGGAGTGGGGACATCATTAACAAATCTCACACAGTAATATGGGTGGACATTCTCCTCAGTTGAGTCTCTAGTATATGTTCTCGACTTATTTTCTTAAAAGGATTCACGGTGCTATCCTTCTTTCCCTCTGGTTGGGATTGTGCTGTTGCTGCTGGTGCTTCGGGCTGCTTTGAAATCTTCTCGAATTGGGTAACAAAGTCCACTGCCCCTTCTCTGTTGCTGCCAGTATTGATATCTGTTTGCTCATAGCTCAGAGGGACCTGATGTGAATTGTAGGTTGGTCTCAGAATCTGAAATGGTATAGCTGTTGGTACCGGATGCACTTACACCGCGGGCTCCGAAGGTGTGGGCAACACTTAATTTACCTCGTTGATAGCTGGTTGGGTGGCAAAATTAGGCCAAATGGGGGTGGTGAAGCTTGTGAGCGGTGGTGCCGGGGGAAAAGGGGTAGGGGTTGGCCATTAGTAGTTGATAAGTGTCGGCGGGGGGTTGGGGCTATGATGGGCTACTGGGTAATTGACGGGGGTGGTGGTGTATGGTTGATATGCATTTATATGCACATAATTGATAGGAGTGGGTGATGGAAAATAAACCCTAAGATCTAATGGCTCAACTCGTGATGCTAGGATGGGAAAACAATCTGACAAGTTCATGGGTTCAATCACCCCAATATTTCTTTCTTTACAGTTCCTCGGCAATAGTGCCACATAGCTCTCCCTATCACGGATGTAGTCTGATGGGTCAAACTCAAACTCCTCATATTCTATCATCCCAATGGTGGGTCTGGGACCTACTCCTCTGATAGGATATGGGGGTAATGGCACCTGATGAATGCTCGCATGTTGGTTCGCTTGAGAAGGTGCCGGTGGAATATTTTTTGGCATCGATCAAATCTTGGATGGTGTACTTCAATGAGAAGCAGCGATCAGTCGGGCGATTCGGACCTTGATGAAAATTACAGTGAGTATTAGGGTCATAATTCTTTGGGATCGAGTGAGGAGGAGGTTGAGATTGACGAATAGTAACTAATCTTTTTTCTATTAGTAAAGGTAAAAGTGCACTTAATGATTGCCCCAGGGGTGTAAACACTCGGTCGTAGTGGTCTCTCCTCTGCTCCGGAGTCATCTGCATTCCTTGCCCATTCGCTGCTCTCTGCATCTACTTAGTTCTAGTTGGTGTTGGCTGGGCTGCTTGAAATTGAAACTGGGTTATGTTACTATTGGGCCTAGTGTTGGCAATATTCTGAACGTCAACCCCTGTTCTCTTCTCATTCCTCTATTCTGAAAACCTTCTAACCCCACTGGTTCCAGTTGGTACATTCTTATTCAGGCGACCCTCCCTGATAGCATCCTCACAGCGATTGGCATTCCTTATCAGATCAGCAAAGCTAAACTGCTGCTGGTATACTAAAAAGTCTGAGATTACTGGCAGAGTATTCTTAGAAATCATTTCGATCTGTTCATCGTTAGGTATTCTATTTCGGACCTGAGCTGCTAGTGCTCTCCATCGCCCCAAATAGTCACCGAAGGTCTCATTCGGGTTTTACCTCAAACAAGCCAAGTCGGACTTACGCGATTCAATGTCTATATTGTAGATATATTGTTCCTGAAACAAATGCGTCAAGTCCTTCCATATTTTCATCATAGATGGTTCCAAGGATGTGAACCACATTAGGGCCGGACCAGTCAAACTTTTTTGAAAGACCTTAATTAGTAGTCTTTCGTTCCCTCCATACTGGCACATATCCCCACAGTAGGACTTGAGGTGTGCAATAGGATTGTCGGTTCTATTGTACTTGTCAAAAGTCGGTATTTTAAATTTAGGAGGCAAGGGGACCTCAACGAACATGCATAAATCTGTGAAGTCCGTGGCATGGATTTCAGCACCACCCATTTTCAACAACTGCTTCTGTATTTTGTCTAACTGCTCTTTCAATTGCTCTGACTCCTTGGATATGGGGGCCACTTTCTTGACAGTTGGTTGGACTTCACTTTGGGCTACCAGGGGGTGGGAAATGATAGGAGGAGGGTTAAGGCTGGTCAGAGCCCCAGTATAGGCTCTACTATTTCTTAACTCGTCCTCTTCATACTGCTGGTCTATATAAGGTGTAGTGATGGTGAGATTCTCTTGCTGATGCTGCATGGATTGGGTGGGGATGGCCTAGATGGCGGTTGGGTGAGTACATTGGGGATGAGGGAAGGTTTGTTGGATGATGGGATGAGTAGAAGTTAGATTTTAGAGTGGGGCCTGATGAGGCCATTGGGGCTGGGGAAAGGCTTGAAATTGACTTTGGGATGTCGGGATATGGGTGAATTGCGGTGATATAAGACGTGGGTTTGAACTGGGTATGAGGATTGTGAATGAGTGGAATTTTGGAGGAATTGTGAAGGGTATGGGTGTGAGGCTCCAAGGTTTTGCTGGGCTTGGGTTTGGGCCATGAAGCCTTGGAAGGGTTGGGCCACAAAGCCTTGGTCATGATAGGTTTGGGCCATGGGTCATTGATGGGTTTAGGCCAATGGCCCTTGATGGGTTTGGGTCGTGGGCCCTTGGTGGGTCTGGGCCATGGGCCCTTGTGGGTCTAGGCCATGGGCCATTGGTGGGTCTAGGCCATGGGCCCTTGGTAGGTATGGGTTATGGGGTTTTGGGCCATGTGGGGAATGGGGGTTTGGGCCATTGGGCCTTGAGATAGGTGGGTAGTGGGGGCTTAGGCCATTGAGCCTTGGGATAGGTGGGTAGTGGGGGCTTGGATGGTATGGATGATGGGGATCATGGGGGAGTGAGGCATGGAGGCTTGATAGGGTATGGGATGGATCCATGGGTGTGTGGTGTGGATGAGAGGAGATGTGTTAGGAGGCCTTCCACCTATTGTAGGTTTGAAACATCTCCTCCATCATGGCCATGGAAGGGGGATCAGATGAAGATGGGTTATTTAATGGTTGGAAGGATTTGGATGGGGTGTGTGAAGAGGAAAAACTGGGCATGACCCCGATAAAATCGGTCATGACTTGAGTAAGAGGTGGGATATGGGGTGGATTGGAGAAATGAGGTGGGGCGTGGGTGGATGGATTTGGCATGTATAGGGAAGATGTATGGGGCATGGAGGTGGAGAATGAGGGAGGAAAATTGGCCATGGCTTCGGAAAAGATGACTTGGGTAAATGGAGGGATGTGTGGGGGATTGGATGTGGTATAGATGGATGCGGGTGAATCGGGTTAGGCAGATGAGAAATAGGGTATGTTGGTTAGGGTAGAGGATGGGTTTTGAGCGGGTGTGGAAGGGAGGTGAGATGGGTTGGAGATGACCATGGATGAAGGCATGGCTTAGGAAAATGACGGGAAATTGGGATTTTGGGTATTTTGGGAATTGGTGGAAGGGAAAATAGGGGCACCGAACGGGCCAGTTATGGTGAGGGTTGATTGGGCAAAGGGGGTGGAAGTAAATGCTTCTTCGGTATGGGAATGGGTTGGAGAATGAGGTGGGGATGAGTAGGGATCGGCATAAGTTGGGTCCACCGCCCACGACATGTCTCGGTATCGTGTTGGGTACGGGTGCCTCGGATGGGCCCGCAAAGCTTCCTCCTTCCCCTACGGGATGACAGAGGGTACGATGATGCTGTTGTACTGGCACCAATCAAGACTCTATTTTAATTTTTAATTTTAATTATTTTAGATTTTTGTAATTGAAAAGAAATGAGGATTCAGAGGCCTTTTTGAATTCCCTTCTCGAGTGACTCTCGTACCCTAAATAGGTCCCGCGGCAACGATTCCAAGACACTTCGGAAGAATCAATGGGAAATCCCTTGATCTATTGAAGACACGAAAATCAATACAAACAACCCGATCCCCTGAAACGAATAAAAAAGAAGTCACCTTCTTTTGACCGGCGAGGGCGTATTGGGTGTCAGAAATTACGAGGCCTAAATAAAGGCACTAAACACACTAATCGAGGAGTCTGGAATCTGAAGCAGTCCACCAGATTTGGGTTGTTGCTGTGGACCCAAAGCTGTCGCAACTAATAAATGTACCAGACCAAAAAAATCCCCTTTTTATGCTGGCGCAACTAATAGATGCGCCAGTGTAAATTGGAGGGTTTTTTGGCTTGGCGCAACTATTAGTTGCGCTAGGCAAAAACTGGGCTCCAGGTTGTTTGACAGCAGCAATTCTAGCCCAAAATGAGTCTCCTAATTGGTTTTTTTCTGGAAGTTGGGCTTTCGGGGATTGTCTGATCTAATGATACGACTTTCTTCCTCACCGAACCTAAGGTTTTAAGGCCAAATTAGGTTCACTATCGCTCTCTTTTTCCCGGGTTTTAAGCTTGGTAACGAGAAGGTTACCTACCCGATATACCTCATGTGCAAGTACTTTTCTTAGGTACTAGGTGGGCTGGGAATTTTTCAGATCATCACCACTAGGTGCTCCCGCCGTACTAAGACCCAAGAGTTTGTATGTGTGCCTAAATAACCCAACCCTTTGAAAATATACCCCGTAAAAATTAATTTAAATCCCTTTTGTTGGTTCAATTTTATTTTTTACTTTTAAAGAAATTTTCTTAAGTTCAAACATTGGAGGTGATGACCCCGTGCCGCCTCTACGGGCCGACGTTCACTGGAGGAATATGATTGCGGAATTAAAAGCGCAAGTAGGCCCGCCAAACGGCTAAGGCACTTTAAATGATAGAAATGTAAAGAAATTAAATGACAAAGCACAAGTAGACCCACCGATCGGCTAAGGTGCTTAAAATGACAAAATCGTAAAGAAATTGAATGCGGTACGCAAGTAGGCCCGCCAATCGGCTAAGGCCTATAAATGACGTAAAGTAGGGGTAAGTAAAATGACATAATCGGAGGGATGAGTAAAAAAATATTAAAAATAAAATAGAAAATAACAATAAAAGGTTAGTAAAATAAAAAATAAATAGGCCAAGTTCAAGGGAAAGCTTTACTAGCTACTCCCCAACAGAGTCGCCATCTGTGCAATCGTGAGATTTTTGACGATCCCATTATGACGATGCACTCTCTAATAAATATTTAGAGTCACCACCCAGAGCTTTTGGTGTCCCAGAAAACCTAGATCATTTTTATAAGTACCAAAGCACCACAAATATGGCTCTGAATCTGGTTTACGCCAAAGGCTCTTGGGTAGGGGCTTCGGTTATCGAATGAGAAGTGTTAGGCACCCAATCAATCCACTTAGTGCGGTCTCTACTAATGGCCAAAATAAAAATAATATAAAAAAAAAGAAAAAGGCTTCCTCTTGCCCAAAGGGGTCTTAAAATCCTGTTTGTGCTCTTCCATTCCTATCGAAAATTTGGCAGCGTAACGGTACAAATGGGAGGATAGAGGAATAATCGAGAAGATAGAGGAATAAAGGGGATAGTCGGAGCTCTCGGGCCCTTGTTGCACCATTGTAGAGCCTTGCGTTCGCTTACTTTGGTGAGCTTTTGAAGGCTTGTATGATGAGAAATGGGGTTTTAACTCCTATGACTTGATAGCTAAGAGGTAGAGAGGGAGGCTAAGGGGTAACACACCTCTAACCTAGAGCTTTTGGATGAAATGCTAAGGTTTAAAGGAATTTTTAAAGTTTTAAAATTTGTATGGGAATGGTGCACTAGAGGAGAGAGAGAGAAAGGATTCCTTAATCTCTTAATTACAAATTTTTTCAAGCCATTTGTAAGGAGGGATGCCTCTATATTTATAGAAAAAAGAAAGGTTAGGAGGGTGCTTAGAGGCTAATTGGGTTTAGTAATTAGGTAATAGGCAATCTAAGCTTTCCTAGGGATTTTGGAGCCTTGAAAAATGTGAAGAGTTGCTCCAATGGTGGATGATAGGGTGGGGCTTTAAATCACTTAAAGAGTTGCACATAGATAGTAAATGGGTGCAACAGAACTAGCAAAACATATCCAAAAGGTCAAGATAGTCAACAAGTCAAACCCCAATCACAAAATTTGAGGTAAAAACCCTAGGTTACTTTTCATATGCCTGGCGTAACTATTAGTTGCGCCAAGCATATGCACAGTAAAACAGTGATGCACAGTAGCTTTGAGAAGTCGACTGCTCGCGGGGGGACCCACCTATAACTGGTGCAACTATTAGTTGTGCCAAATCCCTAGGGGGTTCACTTGAATTTACCATTTTGCCCTTTGAGTTCGGAATGCAATAACTTCTCGTACACAGCTCTGATTGGGGTGATTCTTGGCTCGTTGGAAAGCTGAGGACTTCTACTTTTTAATGGTATGAGATTTGATCATAGTAGAAGGTCACAACTAGTCCTGGTGCAAAACTCTTCATCCATTACTCGGGAAAGCTTGGTTTAGGTTCGGAAAGGGTTATAAGGGTCGGGATGGGTTTCTAAGGGTTTGGGAAGGTTCCTAAGGGATCTAGGGTGGTTCCTAAGGTTTTGGGATGACTCTTAATGTTTCAAAAATGTTCCTAAGAGTTCCATACATACCATCAAAAATTCAGAGATGCACCTCTCTCGAAATGTGTTTCGATCGGGCCTTGGGCCAAATTTGGGTGTCTACACCTACTGGTTAGAGGCTTGAGTTAGAGACAAGAGGTCAGAGGTTCGAACCTTGGTATGCAAGTTTTGAATATTTATTTTGGGCTTTGATTTAAAATCTTAAACATCCTACTATGGTGTGTGTTATCTTAACACCGTTCCTAATAAGTTAAGTCAAAAGGCACAATACGAAGAAAACCCCAAATCATAATCTCATTAGAGTCTTTCTTAAGAATAGAGAGTTCTCCCCATAAGAAACCCTAGAGACCTTAAGAGAAGAGATTCTAGAGCTTTTTTTTTGGAAGATCGGTATGACCTTCTGCATCGATTCCTCAACCGACCTTCTCATCCTTCAAGATTTATCTTCGTGGTGAGGAACCTGATTGAGACTCAAAGATCCGCTCTTACTATAGATAAAGGTAGAGAAATCATGCTTCCTTTAGAATTTAATTACCAAATTAAATGTGATATTTATTTCAAATAATATGTGTTATTGCATAAAAGATGAATGATATTGATTAGATTTGAAGCATGCTAAGATGGTCCACTTTGATGTTGTTGTATATGGCTCAAAACTAGGTTGGATCATTCGAGTGAGTTAGATCACTGATGTCCATGGATTCATGACGGATGTCCGTGTTCTTCGCAAATTTTGTCCAGGATGAGTCTTCAGAACAGACGTCCGTGATTGGAATACCCCATTGTTCTGCATAGAACGGTCATTCGTGGATTCAGGACAAACATCTGTGCTTCTTGAAGACTGTCTAGAAAGAGTTAAAAGGCTAGCATCTCTTTCATGATTTAATGAGGTTAAGAGAGTTGGGTTAATTTTGAAGGTCTCTTCACAATAGTTGTATCCTTATACACTTTAAAACTTTACGATGATCTAAGATTTTGAATGATAAAAAATATAAGGAAAAATTGAAAAACATGTAACGAAGATCGCGCTTAATTAGACCCAACGTCTTGATAGAGACAAAGTCTAATGAGTAATGAACAATGTGATTAATTAGACCATCGTCTCGATTTGGGCAAAGTCTAATAGTAATACTGGAATAAGGACCCATTCGACCCAATGTCTTGATAGGGATGGAGTTTAAAAGTCAACATTTTGATAGAGACGTATAAAGACTAAACTTAAATGAGAAGACAAATTCATGAGATCAATGAAATAATGAACTGATTAGTCACATAATTTACCAATTTAGAACCCTCAACTAAGTGCTGATAGTCCATAGACATGTTGATTGGTGAATATTTAGAACAGTAAGCAGAAGAAGAAAAAAATGTTAACCTTTTCCAAAATGAATGTATAAAGCAGTAAGAATGAAGATCGCAAACGAGTCACAACTGAAACACCAGTTCTCGAGCTATTGAAAGAGAAATCATGAAGCTCGGGAGCTAGTCAAAGCAAAACAGAGAGTCAGAACCAGAAGAAAAGAGAAAATCATAATCTACAATTTTGCTAAAGAAGACTGAGAGAGAGAAAAGAACAAGGTGAATTACGATCAATTGAGCAGAAATCTAAGTGAATTCATGAAAAGAATACAAAATTGTATCTTCAATTTTATGCTAAAAAGCTCATGAAATACTGCTGAAGGTCACGTGAGAGATGCACCGCCATGCACAGAATAGAGAATTTTAGAAAAGGAATCCTTGCAATCCACCGATTTAAGAAGATTGGCAAGAATCACTGCTACTGAAAATCAGGAGAAAAAATCCTACACGGCTCTAGTAGTTGAAGCAAGAAGAATACAAATAAAGAAAGATTAATATTAGGAAGAGTAGTTTTAGGAAAATTTGTTTTAGGTAGTTTACTTTCTTTAGAATCCTAATTTATTGTAACAAGCCTCTTATGCCTCTATAAATAAGAGGGCCTGTCTCTCGATAATAATTGACAAATGGGATTGAGAAGTTGGAAGATCAATCTTAGGATAGATTTTATTTTTCAGTATTTTTATTTTTTGCATAGTAGAATAGTTTGTATCCGAGGATTTTCAATCTTAATTGACGACTAAGGGAGAATTTATGAAAGATCGCTATAACATCAATTTACTTTCATGTAATTTACTTTTCTTGCAATTTATTTTTCTGCACGTAAATATTCGAGGACTAACAGATTTTAATTGACGACTAGAATCAGGAAGCCTGAGGATTAGATTTAATTTTTTGTAAATTTATTTTTTACAGTTTTAATTTCTGCCCTTAGGATTTTGAAAGTATTTCAGGTTTTAATTGACGCCTAAGATCTGAGAGACTTGAGAGCTAGTGTAACAGTTTTTAAATTCATAGAATAGATTTATTTTCTGCACCGTAGTTTTAAACAAAACCATTGAATTTTATTCTTTAAAGATAAATAGAAGTTTTTAGAAAACAGAATCATCCATTTGGGATCAATCTTATACTAGTGTTGCAATCACCATGATGCGCTTGCAATAGGTTAAGACAAGGTATAATCTAAGAATCACCATGAACCCATCATATATAGTGTGAAGTACATTGTCGATTATAATGAATATAAAAGTAATGACTTATTTCTTGGCTAGAAGGAAATTCATGCAAGAATGATTTACATGTTATGTTTAGTTTCTTTTCAGATTATTGAAATTATACTTGTCACATGCACATACTCATAAGTTATAGAAATGTCTCCATTATTCATCTTTAACTTTTAAACGAATGCATGCCTGGTTCATACAAGAATAACTTACATTCTTTAATGTGGGAGGCCAGATGAGACAGGTGCAGCTAATAATAAAGTATGGGTGTATAGTGATGAGACTACACACAATAATCAAGGACTGGAGATGGATAACGACGAGGGCTTTGTAGCCTAATTATTTGTTATCATTTCAATAGTATGTTTTTCACAATTTGATGAAACAATGACAAGCTAGGAGTTTTCTTAGTTTTTTTAAACATTAATTATGATAGACATGAGCTTGGAATAAGAGGATTACTATGGGTAATGAGGAATTAACTCTTACGGTTGTTTCTTATTATTATATTGACGCGACTTTTATTATGAATTTTTTTCCGCCGCATAAATGCACTCTGGTAGTATATTTTGATAAAATTAGGGAACGTGGTACTCGATAGTACAACCTAAGGCTTTACAATCAGGGACTGTGAGGACTCAGGTCGTTACAGTTGGTATCAGAGCATAAAGTAGTTTCCTACGTCGAGAATATGTGGAACTAAGGTTTAATGTGAGTTGCAGATGACGAAGAAGCACATTGATGCATTGACCGAGGCAACTGTGAATGCCATTAATGCAACTAGAACTCTAAATCCAAATCCAACTCTTGTTCCTAGGTCAGAATTAGATGAATTCAGGAAAAACCGACCACGTCACTTCAATGGGACGGGAGATAGCTCTGTAGCTATGAAATGAGTGCAACAATGGAGAAAATCATTGTTCTGATGGAGTGTAACCAGACTACAAAGGTGAGGTTAGCAACTTATAAATTGGAAGGAGATGTTGAGAATTGTTAGAGACAATTGAAAGACGCCACCCAAGTCGAGGAGCCTAGATATGTTTGTGATTGGGACGAGTTTGTGAAGGTGTTCTACGATAAGTACTACCCACAAAGCATCCAAGAAGCGAAGATAGTTGAACTCCTAAACCTTCATAGGGTGTGGGTGTGATGACTGCAGACGCTTACGCCAAGCTCTTTACTAAACTGAGACAATTTGCACCAACCCTGGTTTCTGATGAGAGCTTTATACTTAGGAGGTTGAGAGGGGTTTGAGGCCTTATATCAGGAAATTAGTGGTTGGACACAGGAGTGATTCGTATAAGAACTTGATAGATAGGTTGAAGGTGACTCCTACGACTGGTAATGTGAGACAAAGCTTGTCTCAAAATTTTTAATCTGGTCGTAGAGATTGAGTGTTTACAAAATCAAACACTAGATCAGAGAGTAGGATCACGCCTTACTCAAGACTGGCATTTTCTCAACAAAATAAGAGTTTCACAACAGTGGCGTCAACTGCAAAGATTGTACTAGTTTGCACTACTTGTGACAAGAATCACTTTGATACCTGCCTAAGGGGATCTAGTGTTTATTTTAACTTTGGGCAGTGTGGGCATAAAGCAGTTGAGTGCAGAACACTTAAGAAGACGTCTGGATTGGTGACTATGCCTTAGGCGATGATTATGGCAAATGGGCGAGTGTATACCTTATCTGACATTTATGCAAGAGCATCAGAAGATGTCATTCAAGGTTCTATGTTGATCGATGGGCTTTTTACTCATGTACTTTTGGATTCGGGTGCTTCCTATTCATTTGTCTTATTGAAATTTGCTAAGAGTCTCGATAAGGATTCATCTCTAATGAGCATTCTATTGATTGTAGCAACTCCCCTAGGGAAGAGTGTGTTAACAGATAGATTCTACCCTCGTTTGTCTATCCAGGTTGGGACGAAGCATTGTTTGTCGACCTAATTGAATTAGACTTTGAAGATTTCGATATTATCTTAGGGATGGATTGGTTCGTTGAATCTTATGCACCCTATATTGTTATGCTAAGATTGTAATTTTTACCCCTTTGGAAGGACCGATGTTTAAATTCAAGGGAGTGAGAAAATATGTCATTCCCAAACTCTTTGCTTTAGTGGAAGCCGATGAGAAGTGTGGAGACATATCTTCGACACCAGTAGTGAATGAGTTTACTGGAGTTTTTCTTGATGAAGTGATGGGTTTGCCATTGAGTAGGAAAGTTGAATTCTAGATTGAGTTAGTACCTAGCACGGTGCCGATGGCCAAGGCTCCTTACAAGATGGCACTTGCAGAATTGTCAGAATTAAAGAAACAGTTACAGAAACTTCAAGATAAGAGCTTTATTAGGAGTCATTCACCATGGGGCGCTCTTATTTTATTTGTGAAAAAGAAGGACAGTACTTAGAGATTGTGCATAGATTACCGACGGTTGAACCAGGCGATGATTAAAAACAAGTATCCATTGTCACAGGTCGATATTTTATTTGATCAACTGGAAGGTGTACGATATTTCTCTAAGCTTGATCTGAGATCTGGATATCACTAGTTAAGGGTGAGAGAGTCTGATGTAGCTAAGATGACATTCAATATGAGGTATGGGCAATATGAATTTTAGTAATGCCTTTCAGATTGACTAATGCCCTCGCAATCTCCATGGACTTGATGAATCATATTTTCAAGCCTTATTTGGATCTATTTGTGGTGGTATTTGTCGATGACATTCTAATCTATTCCAAGTCTGAAGAAGAACATGTCAACCACTTGAGGATAGTCTTATAAATCCTTTTGGACCACCAATTATATACTAAGACAAGTAAATGTGAATTCTGGATGCGTGAAATGGCATTCCTGGGCCACGGAATTTCTGAGGTAGGGATTATTATTAATCTTGCTAAAATTGAAGTTATAGTAAATTGGGCGAGTCCCAAGAGTGTTACTCAAGTACGGAGTTTCCTGGGCTTAGCAGGTTACTATAGAAGGTTCGTAGAGGGTTTCTCAAAGATATCTGGACCATTTACTGGACTAACTAAGAAAAATGTAAGGTTCAATTGGACTGGGGAGTGTGAGAAGAACTTTCTCGAATTGAAGAAAAGGTTTATTAACTGTAGTTATTACAGTGATACCTTCTGGCAGTGGTGACTATACTGTTAATACTAATGCATCATATAAAGGATTAGGCAGTATCCTTATACAGAATGTGAGAGTTGTAGCTTATGGATCTAGGTAAAAGATCATGAAAAGAATTACTCTATGCACGATCTAGAACTGACTGCCATCATATTTGTGTTGAAGATCTGGAGACACACTACCTTTATGGGGAGAAATTTCATCGTCTCCACGGACCACCAATGCCCGAAATAGCTTTTTATATAGAAAGATTTGAATATGAGACAAATAAAATGGTTGAAATTCTTGATTGATTACGATTGCGAGAGCAAATATCATCCGAGAAAGGCTAACGTAGTTGTCGATGCCCTCAGTAGAAATATTCTAAAATAGGTGATTCGACCAAGGGCATTACTATCACATATTATTATCACTTCCACATTACTTGATCGAATCAGGGAACTACAACTTGAAGATCCTAACCTTTTGAAATTGAAGGATGGTGGAAAGCCGGAGATAACTATCAGAGATGATAGGATGATTTTATTCTAAGGACGCTACTGTGTACCTGATTATTTAAAATTGAAAGGAGAGATCTTGGACAAAACCCATCAATCTAAATTTTTCATCCACCTTGAAAACTACAAGATGTATGAAGGATTGAAGAAAAATTATTGGTGAAATGATGTGAAGAGAAAGATTGCCGACTACGTGGCAAGATGTCTCACATTCCAGCAAGTTAAAGCCGAACAACAAAAACCACTTGCTTTACTACAGTGGCTATTGATTCCAGGATGGAAATGGAAAAGTATCGGTATGGATTTCATCACCGAGTTGCCAAGGACCTTGAAGAGGAATAATGTTATTTGCATTGTGGTTGACAGATTGACCAAATCAACTCATTTTATTCCATATCGTATGACCTATTCAGCTTCACAATTGGTGGATATCTACATTCAAGATATTGTCAAATTACATGAAGTACCTATAGATATCGTGTCTGATAAAGACTGACGTTTCACGTCGAGATTTTGGTAGAAATTTTAAGACAGGATGGGGTCTAAGTTGAAATTTAGCTCTGCTTTTCATCGTCATACGGATGGACAAATCGAAAGACTAAATCAAGTTGTGGAGGACATGTTATGCACTTGTGTATTGGACTTTAGAGGCAATTGGGATGAACATCTATCTCTCGTGGAGATCACCTATAACAATAGTTATCAGTCTACTATTCAAATAACTCCGTATGAAGCCTAGTATGAGAGAAGTTGTCGAACTCCCTTGTGTTGGGATGAGGTCAGTCTAAGAAGTTTGCTAGGACCTCAGATTGTGAAAGACACATGTAAATAAGTTCAGTTAATCTGAGAAAGGATGTGGACCACACTGAGCAGATAAAAGATCTACGTTGATTTGAAATGTAGAAATTAAGATCTTATAGAAGGAGATAAATTTTTCGTGAAAATCTCTAATGAAAGGAGTGATGAGATTCAAATGAAAGAAAAACTTAGTTCGATATTTGTGGGACCGTTTGAAGTCTTGAAGAGGATCAGAGAAACAACACATCGGGTTAAGCTACCACCAAAGTTTGTGGAGGTGCACAATATTTTTCACATGTCAACGCTAAAGAAATGTGGTAGACTCTTCTCACGTTATCTACAATGAACCTTTAGATGTTTATAAGGATATGTATATTGTAGAGAAGCCTTTTCAGATTATTGATCGGAAATAACAAACCTTGAGAAATAAAGTTATACCATTGGTTCTTGTGATTTGGCAACCTCACTCTCGTGAAGAAGCCACTTGGAAACGCGGGGACGCTATCAGGAATGACTATCCTCATCTCTTTGAGTAAAGGTATAACTCTATTTCAAAGACGAAATGTTTATAAGTAGGGAGGGTTGTGGTGATAAAATTTTTTATGTCTTTGATACACCTTATTACTGTGCATATGCCTACTAGTGTATATTTCGCATGCTTAGAATTTACAAAAGCTTTAATTAAAATTATCAGTCTTACTTTTATACTTTTATATTTATTCTGCTAATAATTGACACAAGTTATGTGGTAGCCTATTGATTAGAGGCTTGACTTAGAGAAAAGAGGTCAAATGTTTGAACCTTGGTATGCAGGTTTTGAACATTTATGTTGGGCTTCAATTTAAAATCCTAAACATCCTACTACGGTGTGTTATCTTAACACTGAATGATTTCCTAATAAGTTAAGTTAAAAGGCATAATATTTAGAAAACCCTAGATCATAATCTCATTAGAGTCGTTCTTAAGCATAGAGAGTTCTCCCCATAAGAACTCTCTCCTCAAGCGACCTTCTCATCCTTCAAGATTCATCTTTGTGGTGAGGAACCTGATTGAGACTCGAAGATTGACTTTTATGATAGATCAAGGTATGAAGAAATCATGCCTTCCTTTAGAATTTAATTACCGAATTAAATGTGATATTTATCTCAAATAATATGTGTTATTGCATAAAAGATAAATGATTAGATTTGAAGCATGCTAAGGTAGTCCACTTTGATGTTGTTGTATATGGTTCAAAATTGGGTTTGATTGTTCGAGCGAGTTATATCATAGACGTCCGTGGATTTAGGATGGACGTCCGTAGATTCAAGACAAAAGTTTGTGATCTTCACAAATTCTGTCTAGAATGAGTCTTCAAAATGAATGTCCATGATTGGAACACCCCACTGTTTTGTGTAGAACGGAAGTCCGTGGATTCAGGATGGACGCTTGTGCTTCTCGAAGGCTCTGTCCAGAAAGAGTTAATTTGATGGACGTCCGTGGTTTTAGAACGTACGTTCGTGTTATCGACTAGCTTCTCTTACATGATTTAATGAGGTTAAGAGAGTTGGGTTAGTTTTGAAGGTCTCTCCACAATAATTGTATCTTTATACACTTTAAAATTTTACGATAATCTAAGATTTTGAATGATAAAAACTATAAGAAAAAATTGAAAAACATTAAACAGAGATCGCGCTTAATTAGACCCAACGTCTTGATAGGGACGGAGTTTAATGAGTAATGAACAATGTGATTAATTGGACTCAATGTCTTGATAGGGGCAGAGTCTAATACTAATACTAGAATAAGGGCTTATTGGCAACGTCTTGATAGGGACGAAGTCTATAAGTCAATGTCTTGATAGAGACGTATAAAGGCTAAACTTAAATGAGAAGATAAATTCATGAGATCAGTGCAATAATGAACCCATCATACACAATGTGAAATATTTCGTCAATGATAATGAATATAAAAATAATGACTTATTTCATGGCTAGTAAGAAATTCATGCAAAAATGATTTACATGTTATGTTCAGTTTCTTTTTTAGATTATTGAAATTATACTTGTCACATGAACACTCTCATAACTTATAGAAATGACTCCATTACTATGATAAACTTCTTTAACTTTTAAAGGAATGCATGTCTGGCCCATATAAGAGTAACTTATACCTTTTAATATGGATGGTTAGATGAGATAGGTGCAACTGATAATAAAGTATGGGCGTATGGTGATGAGACCGCACGCGATGCTCAAGGACTGGAAATGGACAGTGATGAGGGCTTTGTATCCTAATTATTTATGTTCATTTCAATAATATGTTGTTCACAATTTAACGAAACAATGACTAGCTAGGAGTTTTCTTAGTTTGTTTAAACATTAATTATGATAGACATGAGCTTGGAATAAGAGGATTAGAATGGGTAATGAGGAATTAACTCTTATGGTTGTTTCTTCCTATTATATTGATGTGACTTTTATTATGAATTTTTTTTTCGCTGCATAAATGCACTATGATAGCATATTTTGACAAATTAGGGATCATGGTACTCGATAGTACGGCCTAAGGCCTTACAATAAGGGATTGTGAGGCCTCGAGTCATTATAGAGAGTGAGAGGTAGAGACATACCTGGTAGTGAAAGAAAGGGAGAGAAATAGGCTTGTGTGGCTCACGATGTTGGGGTACGACTCTTACCGTATTTGAGAGAGAGAGAGAGAGAAAAACCATGAGCTTATATATGGGTCACCAGGGTATTTTGATTACTACAAAATAATAACATAAAGTTCTACAATGCACGTGCATTTTAAAATATTAAAATGCGCACACATTTAATTTTTAAAATAATAAAGATCTCTGTTATAAATATATTTATTATGATGGAAGACCATTCAGTTTTCATCACTTAAATTCTTAGCCACATTTATGTAGTCCCTTAGAATTCTTATCCATTATTATGTAACTCTGTTCGAATTATGGCAAAGTGAATGTATCTTCCTAACCCTTCATATTCTCCCAATAAGGAAAGCGGGACATAACATGTTAACACAGCTTGACACATCTAGCCTAAGTAGATATGATTGATCAAGCGGCACACAAATAATCACTTGGTAAAAGAATCTTTTGGTTCTTTAAAGGATGTCCATGTGAGTTCTCAATTATTTGACGCATCCTAATTGATCTCGAATGTTCAAGACGAGTAAGACAAAGCATAAAGACCTTGAGATCAGAGCACTTTTAATGTATCATAATGTGTGATTCAATTGTTCTCATGGTCATATAATATAACTGTAGACACCTAAACTTGGCCCAAGGCCCGATTGAAACACATTTTGAGAGAGGCACGCCTCTGAGCTTTTGATGGCATGTATGGTACCCTTAGATACCTTCCAAAATCCTTAGGAATCATCCCAAATCCCTTAGAAACTAATCCCGACCCTTAGAACCCCTTCCGAACCCTAAACCCAACCTTCCCAGGCAATGGATAAAGAGTGGTGCACCAGGACTAGATAAGGTCTTCTACTACTATTAATTCATATACCATTAGAAAGAGGACTTCCCCAGATTTCCAACAAGCTAAGATTCGCCTTAATTGGAGTTATATAACAAAAGTTATGATGATTTGAAAATTGCACAGTTTTGTAAGATTTTGGCTCAGCACAACTAATAGTTGCGCTAGGCTTAAGTGGGTCCCCTCTCAGGCTTGCAACCTCCCAAAACCATTGTGAATTACTGTATTACTGTACATATGCTTGGTGAAACTATTAGTTGCATCAGGCATATGAACAGTACCCGTGATTTTTTACTCCGAAAATTAAGATTGGGGTTTGACTTGTTGAACATCTTGATCTTTGAGGGGTGTTTTGTTAGTTCTGTTGCACCCTTTTAGTGCCTATTTACAACCCTTAAGTGATTTGAAATACCAACCTATCATCCACCATTAAAATCATTCCCACACATCTCCAAGCTCTCAAAATTCTAGGAAACCTTAGATTAAAGATTACCTAATTGCTAACCCTAATTAGCATCTAAGTAGCCTCCTAACCTATCCTTTTCCTATAAATAGAGCCCCCCTCCCCTTGGATTAAAGGTTGAGAAAATTACCTAAGAGAGAAAGAGCTTAAAGTGAGAAGATCTTTCTCTCTTTGATGCACCATTGCTCATACAAATTCCAAAATTGATAAACCTCCTTCTAAGCCATATCCTTCATAAAAAGCCTCTAGGTTAGGTGTGTGCTATCCATTTGCCTTCCCTCTCTACCTCTTAGTTAGCAAGCCTTAGAGGTTAGAACCCCTTTTTCACCATACAAGCCTTCAAAAGCTCATCAAAGTAAGTCAACGCAATGCTCCTCAACGGTGCAACAAGGGCCCGAGAGCTCCGGCTCTCCCCTCTATTCCTCTACCTTCTCGGTCATTCCCCCATCCTCCCATTTGTGTCATTACCCCGTTGAATTTTCGGTAGGAACGGAGGGGCACAAATAGGATTTTAAGCCCCTTTTTCTTTTATTTTATATTATTTTTATTTTGGCCATAAGTAGAGACCACATTAAGCGAGTTGATTGGGTGCCTAACACCTTCCCAATCGATAACCGAAGCCCCTACCCAAGAAACTTTGGTGTGGACCAGATTCAGAGTCATATTTGTGGCACTTCGGTGCTTATAAAAATAATATAAGTTTCTCGGAACACCAAAAGCTCCGGGTGGCGACTCTATATTTTTGTTAGCGAGTGCATCACCGCGACGGGACCGTCAAAAATCCCACGGTTGCACAAATAGTGATTCTGCTAGAGAGACCCCAACCCCCTGCCCCATATTTTGATGACGAATCAACAAACAGTGCCCTATATTTTAGATTACCGAACCTTAACTTTATCACAATAGTCATTTTACTTACCCACCTCCAAATCTTTTACTTATACAGCCTACTGTTTAGAACCAAGGTGCCTACATGCGCATTGTCTTTTAATTTTCTTTACTTTTCCATCATTTTAGTGCCTTAGCCGATCAGCGGGCCTACTTGCATATTATCTTTTAATTTTCTTTAAATTTTCATCATTTAAAGTGCCTTAGCCGATTAGTGGGCCTACTTGTGCAAGCGTATTCCAACAGTGGATGCCGGCTCGTAGTGGCGGCACGGGATCATCACCCCCGATCTTTGAACTAAAGAAAACTTCCACAAAAAAAAGGCTTTAAAAAAATTAAAATTGAACCAAGATAGGGAACTTAATCAATTTGTTTTTATGGGGTAAATTTTTAAAGGATTGGGTTTAGGCACACATACAACTACCCAGGTCTTAGTATGGCGGCAGCCCCTAGTGGTGATGATCCAGAAAAGTCTCAGCCCACCTAGTATCTGAGAAGGTGCTTGCGCCAGAGGTATATCGGGTGGGTCACCTATTCCTATAAGCTTAAAACCTTTTGGGGAGCGCGCTAGCGAGCTATACTGGACTCAAACCCTTAGGTTCGGTGAGGAGAGAATGATTCACTAAAAAAATTAGTCAGTTCTCGGAAGATCAGCTTCCATAAAAAAGCCAAAAAGAGACTCAATTCAAGTTGAAGTAGCTGCTATCAAGGGTTCTGGAAACCCACTTTTTCCTAGCGCAAGTATTAGTTGCGCTAATGCAAAAATCCCCAAAAATACACTGGCGCAACTAATAGTTGCGCCAGTCTTATTTAGGGAATTTTTGCTCTAGCACATGTATTAGTTGCATCAGTATTGTTTTGATCAACCCAGCCCGATTCTGTGGCCTTTTCCACATTCTGAGTCCCCCGATTAGTGTCTTAGTGTCTCTGTTTGGGCCCCGCCACCTCCAACACCCAATACGCTGCTGCCGGTCAAAAGAAGGTAACTTCTTTTCAACTCATTTTGGGGGATCGAGTCATTTGTCTCGATTTCCGTGCCTTCAATAGATTAAAGGTCTTTCTTTGATTCTTCCGAAGTGCTTCGGAATCGTCGCCGCGGGTCTTAAATTAGGGTACGAAAGCCACCCGAGAAGGGAGTTCTAAGGCCTAAGAACCTTTGTTTTTACAAAAAAATTCTTTCCAAAAAAATATAAAAACCTAAAAAAATAGAGTTCTTGTGGTGTCGGCACAGCGGCATCATCTTGGCCTCCATTGTCCCGTAGGAGAAGGAGGAAAGTTTTCGGGCCTTATCCAAGGCACCCATACCCGACCCGATACCGAGACATGACATGGGTAGTGGACCCGGCTTATGCCGATCCTGATTCATCCCCGCTACATTCTCCAACCCACTACCATTCGGGAGAAGTTGTTTCCACCATCCCCCTCACCCAATCACATTTTACAATTATCGGGTCCTTTGGCACCCCCATTTTCCCAACCACCACTTCCCAAAATATCCAAAATCACCCCCCCCTCCATTCCCCATCTTTTTCCCAAACCATGCCCATGCCCCCTCCCATATCCATGCCAAATCCAACACATTTCCAATCCATATCCATACAAAACCCAACCCAATTTTTCCCATCCACATCCATGGCCCATGTTCCATCTTCCCCGTATAGGCCCGATCCACCCTCATTCACCTATGTCACCTCCACCTTATCCAACCCCCCACAAATCTTCCCATCTACCCGGGTCATGCCCATTTTTACCGGGGTCATACCCAATTTTTCCCAAACATCCGCACTTTATCCTTCATCATCCCTAAACATTCCCAACCCATCCCCCTTTGCCAATGCCCCACTTCATCCCTCCAATCCACCCCATATCCCATCCATTACCCGGGTCATGCCCGATTTTACCGAGGCCATGCCCAATTTACCCACCACATCCACCCCATCTATATCTCATCACCCCTTAAATCTACCATCTCCATCCGACCCTCCTCCCATGACCATGATGGAGGAGATGTTCCAAGCCTACTCCATGTGGAAGGCTTCCCAAAATGCCTCATCTCCTCTACACCCTATATCCATGAACCCATCCCATACCCTACCCAATCTCCATGCCTCACTCTCCCATGACCCCCATCAGCCCCCCATCATTCACACCACCCAAACCCCCATTTACCACATGCCCCAAGGCCCATTGGCCGAAGCCCCCATTTCCCACATGCCCCAAGGCCCATTGGCCGAAGCCCCCATTTCCCACATGCCCCAAGGCCTATTGGCCCAAAACCCTACCACCCACACATACCAAGGCCCATGGGCCAGACCCACAAAGGCCCAATGGGTCATACCCACCAAGGGCCCATGGGTCAAAAGTACCAAGGACCCATGACCCAGCTCCATCAAGGCCCAATGGGCCAGACCCACCAAAGGCCCATGGATCAAACCCACCAAGGCACAATGGGCCAGACCTAACAAAGGCCCATGGCCCAAACCCATCAAGGGCCCAGGCCCAAACCCATCAAGGGCTCATGGCCCAAACCTATAATGACCAAGGCTTCATGGCCCAACACTCCCAAGGCTTCATGGCCCAAACCCAAGCCCAAAACCTTGGAACCCCATACCAATACCCCTAAAATTTCACCCACCCCAACCTTCACACCCGAGTCAAACCCAAACCGTACCTCAAACCCAATTTTCCCATGGCCCCACGCCCCAAGGCCATCTCCAAATCTTCCCCCATGCCCAATGGCCTCATCAGGCCCCACTCCAAAATCTAACTTCCACTCATCCCATCACCCAACAAACTTTCCCTCATCCCCAATGGGCTCACCCAACCCTTACTCATGTCATTCCCACTCAGTCCATGCAACACCAGCATGAGAATCCCACCCTCACTAAGCACTATGTCAACCATAAGTATGAAAAGGATGAGATTAGCAATGAAGCCTATGCTGGGGCATTGACCAGCCTTAATCCTCCCCCAATCATTTCTCCTCTGGTAGCACAAAGTGAAATCCAACAAACTGCCGAGAAAGCGGCCCCCATATCTAAGGAGTTAGAGTAGCTGAAAGAAAAGTTGGATAAGATTCAGAAGCAGTTATTGAAGATGGGTGGTGCAGAAATCCATGCCACAGACTTCACAGACTTGGGCCTGTTTGCTGAGGTCCCCTTGCCTCCTAAATTTAAAATGTCGGCTTTTGACAAATACAATGACACTGACAATCCTATTGCACACCTCAAGTCCTACTGTGGGGACATGTGCCAATATGGAGGGGACAAAAGACTGTTGATAAAAGTCTTTTAAAAGAGTTTGACAGGTTTGGCCCTGAGGTGGTTAACATCTTTGGAACCATCTATGATGAAAACATGGAAGAACTTGACGCACTTGTTCTAGGAACAATATTTCTATAATATTGACATCGAACCGTGTAAGTCTGACTTGGCCCGATTAAAGCAGAACCCGAATGAGACCTTCAGCGACTATTAGAGGCGATGGAGAGCACTAGCAGATCAGGTTAGAAACAGGATACCTGACAATGAACATATCGAAATGATCTCTAAAAATACTCTGCCAGTGATCTCAGACTTTTTGGTGTACCAGCAGCAGTCTAACTTTGCTGATCTGGTGAGGAATGCCAATCTCTATGAGGATGCCATCAGGGAGGGTCGCTTGAACAAAAATGTACCAAGTGGAGCCAGTGGGGTTAGAAGGTTTTCAGACCAAAGGAATGAGAAGAGAACAGGGGCCAATGTTCAGAATATTGCCAATACTAAGCCCAATTACCCCATTCCAATTTCAAACAGCATAGCCAGTGCCAGTCAGAACTGAGCAGATATAGAGAGCAGGGAACGATTAAGCAATACAGATGACTCCGGAGCTGAGGAGAGCCCGCTATGGCCGAGTGTTTACACCCTTTGGGCAATCACTAAGTGTACTTTTACCTTTATTAATAGAAAATGGATTAGTTATTATTCGTTAACCACAACCTCCTCCTCACCCAATCTCAAAGAATTATGACCCGAATACCCACTGCAATTTTCATCAGGGTCCGGGTCACCCGACTAACCGCTGCTTCCCATTGAAGCACGTGATCTAAGATTTAATCAATGCCGGAAAAATCATTCCACCAGCACCTTCGTAAGTGAACCAACATGCAAATATCCACCAGGTTCCATTACCCCCACATCCTACCGGAGGAGCAGGGCCCAGACCCACCATCGGCATGATAGAGGAAAATGAGGAGGAATTTAAGTTTGACCCGTCTGATTATATCAGTGATCGAGAGAGCTATGTGGGGCCACTATCGAGAAATGTTAAAGAAAAGAATATTGGGGTGATTGAACCCCTGAATTTGTCAGATTATTTCCCCAACCCGACTCCTCAAATTGAACCCTTGGATCTTAGAGCTTACTTTCCATCACCCACACCCGTCAATTATGTGCACATAAATGCATATCAACCATACACCACCACCCCCGTCAGTTATCCAATGGCCCATCATATCCCCAATCCCTCACCAGCACCCATCAGCTACCAATGGCCTATCCCTACCCCTAATCCCCTGCTAGCACCCATCAGCTACCAATGGCCTATCCCTACTCGTTTTCCCCTGGTGCCACCACTCACAAGCTTCACCACCCTCGTCTAGCCCAATTTTGCCACCAAACCAGCTACCACCGAGGTAAATCAAGTGTTTCCCACACCTCCTGAGCCCACAGTACAAGCACTTCCGATACCATCAACTATATCATTCCAGATTTTAAGACCTACCTATGATCCTCATCAGGTCCTGCTGAGTTATGAACAAACCAATATCAATGCCGACAGCCACTTAGAAGGGGCGGTGGACTTCGTGACCCGATCTAGGAAGATTTTAAAGCAACCGAAAGCACCGATAGCAGCACAAGCCCAACCCGAGGGAAAGAAAGACAATGCCGTGAATCCCTTTGAGAAAATGAGTAGGGAACATATACTGGAGACTCAGCTGAGAAGAATGCTTGCCCATATTACTGTATGGGATCTGTTGATGATGTCTCCACTCCATTTCGAAGCATTAATGGGGGTGTTAAAGAATGCACATGTGTCACTTCAGGTTAGCCTGGATGAAGTCGGGTAAATAATCGGTCAAGTGATGGCTCCAAATGCCATTTCATTTTCTGATGCCGATTTACCTAAGGAAGGGGGTAGTCATTCAAAGTCCTTGAATATAATTGTTGAGTTAGGAAATATGATTATCCCCCTGGTTCTGATCGATAATGGGTCTACATTGAACATATGCAAGCTGAGAACCGCCACCAAGATTGGGGTAGATCCTTGCATGGTGAGACCCATGAGAACCAGTGCCCGAGGTTTTGACAATACCAGGAGAGAGATAATGGGAGAAGTTGATCTTGAGCTATTAATTGAACCAATGACCTTCTCCATATTGTTTCAAGGAATGGACATCAAATCCTTGATTAATCTACAACTAGGGCGCCCGTGGCTACATGAGGTTGGAGCAAGCCCCTCCACATTACACTAGAAACTCAAATTTGCATCAGGGCAGAAGATCATCAAAATCATCGGTGAGGGGCACAGTGAGAAAGAGAAGGCCACCAACAGCATTGAAAAGCCCAATGTGCTGGATGTGTCGTACACCTCTAAGGATGTCGACCTCCACAATTTTGAATACGAGGTGTCGACGATACTCTTGAAGCCCATCGAGAGCATTATTCCAAGAACAAGAGGGGGAATGATAACGAAAGTGGCTATGCTCCAAAAGTGGGGCTATAAAAAAGGAAGGGGTCTTGGGCCCATATTACAAGGCAGAAGGGAGCCCGTCACAGCCAAAGGGGGGCAGAAAGTCAGATTCAGGCTTGGTTATAAGCCCACAAAGGAAGAAGTACGAGAGGCTAAGGAGAAAACCTGAGCGACGGCAGCTGTAAATGCCAGGGGGATCCACATAGAGGAGAAACCTCAGCCCAGGCCTCACATCAGGAATTCATTCATAAGTGTCGGGGTTGTGAAGATTGACCGAAATGGGGAAACTTGATTAACCCAACACAAGCCCACTGCACCAGTCCACCCCACTAATCCCTACATCCCCCTTCCCATCCTGGAGATAGACTTGGCCGCATTGTCCCTCTTTAAGGAATGATGGCCCGTACCTGAACAAACTCCCCCTGTGGTGAATCACCAAAAAATTGTATTAATGTTTGAGGACATCATCTCAGACGAAATGGATATCAACATGATGGAAGCTGACTCTAATGAGCCATATGAGTTAGCCCCCTCCATCCAATAAGGTAAAGGAGCGGCCCTAAGGTATGCAATTGGGTATCTTTGCCCCAAACCCTAGAAACGGGGAGTAGCCTAACATTTGGCACCCATTTAAAAAAAAAAAATAACCTATAAAAAGTGAGATAAGCCCTTGGCAGGTAATACCTTGTATATACACAGACTCACGCTGCCAAGGGTCCGTCTCTGAAGAAATATAAAACCGCAAAAACATTGGAAAAATATAAAATTCTAAAAACATTGAAAAAATATAAAGTCCAAAAATATTGTCATTTAATATTCTAGATAAAATCCTATAAAAAGATGCCTTAATCGAAATACCCGTCCCACATAAAATCGACCCCTTTCTTGTAGAAATACAAGAAGAGGTAGGAGTTACGAGTTTGGACGAGGATATCCTTTTGGAGGAGCTCCCCAATGAACTCCTTGACCGATTTGCCGAATTTGAGCATGGCCCTACCCCCCATTGTCGAGGAAACTGAGGACGCTAATCTAGGGACTGAGGAGATTCTCCGCATTACCAAAATCGAAACGTTGCTATCTCCCGAAGAAAGAAAAAGTATGATCGACTTCCTTTAGTCATACCAAGAAAATTTTGCCTGATCGTATGAGGACATGCCTGGTTTGGACACCGATTTGGTGGAGCATGAGTTGCCACTCTACCCTGATATAAAACCTGTTAAGCAGAAGCTGAGACATCTTCAACCTGAGTGGATGTTGAAAGTCAAAGATGAGGTCATCAAGCAGTATGATGTAGGGTTTCTCATGGTTTCCAAGTACCCACAGTGGCTAGCCAATATCGTGCCTGTGCCAAAGGATGGAAAGGTCCGCATGTGTATCGATTTCAGCAACTTGAACAGGGCGAGCCTGAAAGACAATTTCCCATTGCCACACATTGACATCTTGGTCGATAACACTGCTAAGCACGGGATGCTTTTTTTATGGACGGATTCTCAAGATATAATCAAATTAAGATGGTAGAGGCGGATCGAGAGAAGACTGCATTTATCACTCCTTGGGAAACCTTTTACTACAGAGTCATGCCATTTGGGTTGAAGTACATCGATGCTACATACCAGAGGGCTATGACCGTACTGTTTCACGACATGATGCACCGAGAAATTGAAGTATATGTCGATGATATGATAGCCAAGTCACTGGAGCGAGGTGATCACTTGGTAAACCTTTAAAAACTATTTGAGAGGTTGAGAAAGTATAGGTTACGTCTGAATTCACAGAAGTGCACTTTTGGCGCTATGTCCGAAAAATTGTTAGGATTCATTGTTAGCAGGAGAGGGATCGAGGTCGACCCAGTCAAAGTCAAAGCTATCACTAAAATGCTGCTACAATCTACTGAGAAATAAGTTAGAGGGTCCTTGGACAGAATACAGTATATCAGCCGGTTCATTGCACAGCTAACGTCCATCTGCACACCGATCTTCAAGCTACTAAGGAAGAACTCGCCCGTTGAATGGAATGACGACTGTCATGCAGCGTTCGATAAAATCAAAAGCTACCTTCTTAACCCACCTGTGTTGGTTCCACCCGAGCCAGGGAGACCACTCTTGATGTATCTCTCCACGATGGAAGTTTGGATGGGATGTGTCTTAGGGTAGCATGACAAAATAGGAAGAAGAGAGTAGGCCATTTACTATTTGAGCAAGAAGTTTACTGATTATGAAACGCGCTATTCTCATATGGAGAAAAGATGTCTAGCTCTTGTATGGGCCACTCAGATGCTCCGCCATTACTTACTATCCCAAGTTGTTCTACTCCTAGCCCGAATGGACCCATTAAAATACCTATTTGAGAAGCCATCTCTCACTGGGCGAATTGCATGATGGCAGCTTTTATTATCTGAGTTTGACATCACGTGCGTCACTCAAAAGTCAATCAAGGGGCAGGAACTCGCCGATCATCTTGCCAAAAATCCTTTGCTAGATTATGAACCTTTGAGAACCGAATTCCCTGATGAAGACATCCTGTTCATGATGGAAGACGATACAGAAGAAGCATAAGATTCTTGGGTAATGCACTTTGACAGGGCAGCTAATGCCGAGGGTCAGAGAGTTGGCACCATTCTAATTTTGCCAAAAGTATCCCACATACATGTCTCTATCAATCTCAACTTCCCTTGCACTAACAACATGGTTGAGTACGAAGCTTGTGCCGCTGATTTGCAGGCGGCTCTCAATCTAAATATAACTCACCTCTGAGTGTTTGGCGTTTCACAGTTAATCATATGCCGGACGAACGGTGACTGGAAGATGAAAGATGAGAAACTGATCTCTTACCATGAGCACCTCGAGGATTTGATATCTTGCTTTCAAGACATGACATTCTCATATGTCCCGTGGATAAGGAATCGCTTTACCGGTGCATTAGCCAATTTGGCGTTAATGATAGAAATCCCATATGGAGCAGAGATGAAGCCGATCATGATCGAGCAAAGGAATGAGCCAGCCTTCTGCCTCCAGATTGAGGAACCTACAAAGTCTGATGATGAGCCACCTTGGTTATCAGATATCAAGAATTTCCTCGAGACACTAACTTTCCCTGAGGTACGTCTAAGACGGACTGACGAACCATTCAACGTCTAGTGACAGGCTACGTCATTTATGGGGAATGCCTTTACAAGCGATTCTATAATAATATATTACTCAGGTGCCTTACAGAAAGTGAAGTGATCAATATCATGAAGGAGATCCATGAGGGAGTATGCGGAGCCCACGTCAACGGTCGCATGCTCACTAAGAAAATTTTACGACAGGGTTACTTTTGGACCACTATGGAATCAAATTACTGTAAACATGCTCAGAAATGCTACAAGTGTCAGGAACACTCCAGTCTGATACACGCTCCTGCCATTGATCTACACTGCATGACCACTCCTTTGCCATTTGCTACCTGGGGCCTTGACGTCATTAGAATGATTAATCCGAAAGCATTGAACGATCATCGGTTCATCCTCATCGCCATTGAATACTTCACCAAGTGGGTAGAAGCGGCGTCATATGCCAACATCACGGCTAGTCACGTCGAGAAGTTTCTCAAAAATAATATTATGTATCGATTTGGAGTACCCAAGGATATCATCACGGACAATGACAAACTTTGCAAATAAGCGCATCCGACCCTTCTGCGAGCAATATAAGATCAAGCACCATCGCTCATCCCCCTATCGACCTCAAACTAATGGAGCTGTAGAAGCTGCTAACAAGACGGTCGTCTGCATCCTAGAGAAGATGGTCATCACTTATCGAGATTGGAGCGAAATGCTGCCATTTGCTTTATGGGCCTACAGAATGTCAATCTATACCGCTACAGGGGTAACACCATTCTCCCTGTTATATGGAACTGAGGCTGTCCTACCGATAGAGGTTGAAGTACCCTCTCTCTGAATCCTCATGAAATCAAGCTTACCCGAAGTAGAGAGAGATCCCGCTTTGACCAATTGAACTTATTAGATGAGAAGAGACTCCTAGCCTTGTGTCACACTCAAGTTTACTAGGGGCGAATCGCACACGCTTATAATAAACGTGTCCGCGATCGAGATCTAAAGATAGGAGACACTGCACGGAAGAAGATCTTCCCATCCCTCCACGTTGATCCGAGAGGGAAATTCAAGCTGAACTGGGAAGGACCTTACGTCATCCAAGAAGTGCTACCGGGATACGCCATCCGCCTCGCCACCATGGACGAAGATCATCTTCCTGAGCCCATCAATGCTGGATACGTTCGACGGTTCTACTCTTAGTCTATCACGACAAGGTAAGTCTTGGTAAAATAGATACGTGATTGCTTAAGAATCACCCAAAAGAGGCCATCATTCCAAGCACAGTAGCCATAAAGTATCCCTAAAAATGATAATATCCTTTGCTACCCCATTCGAGCCTAGGCCTTTCTTTCAATGAACCCCTTCCCCCCAAAAAAAAAATGTGTACATATATAAAAAAGGGAAGTAAAGTTATCATCAAAATCTAAAAAAATTGAAAAAGCAAAAACAATAAAAAGAACAAAAAAATGTAGAAGAATCACGGGGCATGTATAGTAAATCCCCCAAGGAAGGAAGTATGTTGAGAAAACTAAAGCCGTATCAAGGAAACCCTTTTAGCCCAGCATACCTTCAAATCCTAACCTAACCCATGGCCAAGCTGCACCCTGAAGGAAGTCCTCTTTTTAGATTCACAAGCAGTCATAGTATCTGTTAAGTCAACACAAGCCAAGTTATGGGACGACACTAGAACCCCATCTGGCTGGCTATGATAGAATCGACGTTTATGTCGTGGCTTTTGAAAAAAATAAAAGAAATAAAAAGAGAAAAATAAAATAAAAATACAAGCTCAAAGCAAGATGGACGTGATGAAAACTCGAAAGGGTGTTACGGGTAAAAATAGTAAGTTTGTACGGACCAGGTGAAAACCCGAAAGGGCGCTTGGGGTAAGAGAGCTAAACCCATGGACGTGGTGAAAACCCGAAAGGGCGCTTGGGGTAAGAGAGCTAAACCCATGGACGTGGTGAAAACCCGAAAGGGCGCTACGGGTAAAAAAGGAAATAAATAAAAAATAAAAAAATAAAAAAAGAATTGGATGAAAGGTTTGAATTGATTGATAAGATTAATGTTTGGGGAACCTTTTTGTTACTCTCCTTGATCCCCTTTTCTGGGCCACTCATGCTAGTTCAAATCGGGCCCCGACCAGAATTATCTTTGTGAAACGGCTTTGTCAAATGTATGACCCAAGGTAAGGAGAAAGGTTTGACTCAGTCCAAATGGATTGATGTTCCAGTCTAGGTAAGGCTGTTGAAACTCCCTCAAACCCGACTATTTAAAAGGGGGGTTCGACTATGCCCAAAGTGGGACCTGTGACTTCACCTCACTGATAAGGCATAATAATAAAAAATAAAGAGAAAAGCCAAAAAAAGAATAAAAAAATTAAGAAAAATCCAAATACAAAAAAAATATGTGTGTGTATATATTTCTACTCTTTCTCATGTACGTAGTTACAACATCGTACTTCCATCTCAAAAATAAAGAAAAAGAACAAAATAAAAATCTTTGAAAATAAAAATCCAAAAAAATATATATATAAATGTTGAAAATGAAAAAATATAGGTAAAAGTTTATTTCTTCTTCTGTTAATTAAGATGCTTATTGTTACCTATATAAACAAAAAAGAGACTGACATTTTCTCAAGGATGTGCAGGAACATCAAACGGTCTAAAGCCTCGAAGCAGGCAACTTCTCAGCGATGGGCAAATCAGATGAAGCATCCCACCACCGACGTCAAGTCCATTAAAAAAAAAGCGGGAGAATGAAAATCATTTTGAAAAAGAAAAAAAAAAGGAAATCTGTAAACTTTTCATGCACAGCTACGCACATGCGTGGTTTCAATGCGGTAAAATGCCAATATTTTATCAATAATGCAGCTGTGTAAAACTAATGTCTTAGGTCTAAGGTTCGCCTTGGATCCATGAATCCTACTTCAAAGTAGGAGCAACGGTATCAATCTCGATCAAATAGTCAATGTTTCGATCGAATTGATTCCACCACTAAATCTTCGCCTTGATCGCTCTATTTTTTTTGTTTCAGGTGAACTTGAGTGCCTTGAACTTCAAGTTCGTCTTGTGATATTTTTGGAGGTGTAGACTCTTGGTCTGCACTGTCCGGGTGAGCGCCTTACGGAGTTTGAGGTTCAGATAACTCCGTCCTCGAAAAGATCTATTGTTGGATTGATTCCAACCTGTCAGATACGAAACTACGTCAGACAACTATATGCAAATATGCATGCAGAAGGGCCCATTTTAGGGCACAGGCTTAAAACCTCCACGGTATGCCTACAAAGTGTACTCCATGCATCTAGGTATCCGTTAGATGGTCGTTTGTTCCTGTAAATTATATCCGGACGGGATTTGGGTCGGGACTTCTATTGCCTTGTTATTTATTGCTCTTAATGGGTGCGTGTTTATGCATAGTTGTCTGCTTGTAACTTCATTGATGGCGGAGGCCAAGATTGAGTGTCCTTCTATGGCCACTCAATTCTGACCCGATCCTTTCGATATCACATGGACTTGAGTACGTTGGCTTCAGTTTTGTCGTAAACTGTTTCGGAGGCACGGGCTCTTAGTATGCATTGTCTGGGCGTGCGCCTCCCAGGGTTCGAGGTTCAGATAATGCTTGTTTTTTTTAAAAAAAAAATAGAAAAAGTAATCATTGAAAAGAGAAAAAAGAGAAGAAGAATAAATATGTGCTTTCATAGAACGCACAGCTAAGCACTTGCGTATTTTCAATGCGATAAAATGTCAATATTTTATCGGTAATGCAACTGTGCTAAATTAATGTCCTAAGTCTAAAGGCTCACCTTAGATCTTGGGATCCTACTTCAAAGTAGGAGCAACGGTGTTAATCATGATCAGACGGTCAATATTTTAATAAGAATGATTCCACTGCTAAATCTTCAAGCAAAGACGTTGTCTTTGATTCATATGAGCGTGAGAGTCTAAGCTTCAGATTTTTCACGAACCTTTCGGAGGTGAGGACTCTTGGTCCACGTGGTCTGGGCATGCGCCCTACGGAGTTTAAGGTCCAGATAATTCCATTGGAAAAGGTCAATCATTGGTTGAGACCAACCTATTAAGAATGAGATTACACATCAATCAAACTATGTGCAACCATGCATCCAGAAGGGTTCATTTCCTCTTTATTTTCTGCAGGCTTAAAACCTGTATTGGTAGCGATATCCCTGTAAAGTGTACGTCATGCGTCTGGGTATCCGTATGATGGCCATTTGTTCCCGTAAATTATATCTGGGTAGGTCCGGGTCGGGGCTTCCATCGCCTTTGTTGCTTATCTCCCCTAATGGGTGCATGTTTATGCATAGTTAAATGAGGTATAAAATCATTATTGGCAGAGACCAGGACTGGATGTCTCTTTTGGTAGACACCCAATTTTGGTTGGATCTATTTAGGATTATTTGAAGTTGGATGCTCTAGGTCATGTAGATCTGGGGCACATTTTTAAAAATGGCATGTACTCCCCAAAAGCGTTGCGACGTCTATTCACTCCGCTTGGTAGCCATGCCAAATAAACATCAGAATTGATGGGTTCGCCCAAAGACCTCGAACCCTGCTTCAGGCAGGGGCGACCAGTCAAATGGGGCAATCAAATGCCTCATAGGATTGGACGACAATTGTGGAGCCTTGCGTATGTTTACTTCATGCCTATCTTTGAATGTGGGTCGATCACCCCTCTTACTTGTAAAGCTATTGTATTCAGAATGTGTAACATCCTCAAAATTTGAATAATAAATAGTGACCTCGGGATGCGTGCCCGACTGGTCGTAGGTTTGATCAAGTGATAGTCAAACAGTGGATTCAAAAAGAATTTGTTAAATATGATATGAATGTATCCATAAGTATGGGATTAGATGTTTGTTTTAAGGTCACGTACACCTATCTAAGGTGTATGTGCTTAACACCAAGGCAAAAGAGAGATTTAAGAGGGTTAATGGCTAAGAGAATTTATTTCTCTTTGTTTAGCTGGTGAGAAGAGAGTTAGGAAGAGAGAGAGGGAGTAAAGAACTAGTGAATGCTAAGGAGGTTAATGCACTTTGCAAATTAAAGACGGGTTTGGACATTGAATGTCGGATTCAACGCATTGGGAACTGTTGAAGCAAAAGCTGGGAGCCCTTGCCTTCATGCCAAACCATTGGATCAACCAATGGTTGATCTAGGGGTGAGTATGTTGAGATTGTTTTAAACATGCTATTGTGTGATTAAATGAGGGTTGAATAAAGAAATAAGGAATGGAAATGAAGGGAAATGAAAAGGAAGAGATTTGGAAGAAATACCCAAAAAAGGGCTGAGTTTCTGACCAAATCGATTAATCGATTTAGAAAATTGATTAATCGATTTTGACCTGAAAGTTATCTGGATAGAATGGCCCGAAACTGATTGATCGATTTGAAATCAATCAATCCATTCTGAAAATTCGATTAATCAATTTAAAATCGATTAATCATCTGAGCACTTCCAATGGCTGGAAAATGGAGAGCTGGAAAAATCAATTGATCGATTTTAAAATTGATCAATAGAGTTTGGATTTTTGATTAATCGATTTGGGATTGATTAATCGAAGTTGGGATTTTCGATTAATCGATTTGGGATTTCGATTAATCGATTTTGGGAGAACGATTAATCGATTTTGACAGTTTTAGTTGGCTTTTGAATTAGACTTTGAGGTTCAAGGAGGGTCTTGTACCTTCTTTATTGCATCTTTCTTGATGCTTTACACATTCCATGGTGTACCATAGGTGGTTCGAGGGAACGCAAGCATAAGGAGCCGTGTTAGACCTTGATGCTTGGACATTCAGAGATGTGAGGTAGGGAATACCTTGAACATGTATTTAAATTTCAAGAGCATATATGTAATGATATAGAAAAGAATGCTAATGCATAGAAAATTGTAAATCCATTGCATATGTGAATACAAAGCAAGTAAATAAAAATGTGACATCCCCAGGGGATGAGAATGAGGTAAAGGCATCTGTGTGATGCGGTGAACTTAGACATCCCAGGGATGTATGAGACATTGTAACGCAAAAGTGAACAAAGAATGAAAAGGCCTAATCGATATTATTTAGCACAAGTACATGATGAATAACTATATGTAGTGCACATTTGATACTTTTGTTATTTATGGTTTGAACAGAATACTCCACCGACGTGGCAGGATACACACGACTGACTCGACAAAATATCTGTGACCGGTACGGCGGCCAATCCGTACACCAGTAGCACATCCCAGGGATGTTAATATGAGAATAGACCCTATCGCCTATGAGAAAGGGACCTGGGTAGTATTGAAAATGAGAACAATGATATGAAAACTATATATTTGGACGATGATGGAGGGCATTCCATCATGCGCCCGACTCTATAGAAAGTTGGGAAATATTTAAGTTACAGATTTAAGTCTTTAGGCCGAATCATGAGAAATTTGAGAACAAATGAGAACATGTGAAATACCAATAAAACTCCATGCATATTTCTTTTTCAGTCATTTAAACAGTTATTTTTTTAGTAAATTCACTAATACATCATGCTACCTAATGTCATAGAATATATGTGAGAATTGACTTATATGTTCATTGTGTTGTTTCCCTATTGAGCTAGGATGTAGCTCACCCCCTTTAGACTATACGTCGTAGGTCCATTGCTTGCGGTTGCTGAGGCTTCGAGAGACATTGATTCGAGGGATTTGGATTATGTGCCCGGGGAAGAGTTAGAGCCTCCTCCTGAAGACTTCTTTTAGAGGACCCGTGTGTACTTTGAGAGTGAGTTTTGAGAGCCTTTTGTACGGCTTGGTATGTCAAGCCTTTTAGTTTGAAAAAGATATAATTAAATGATATATTCTTTTGGCGAACCATCTAGGGTGATCCAGATTATCACCGATGGTTCGGGTCGGTTCTTTTGTTCATGTGTTGGCATGGAAGAAGAACTGTCTTTTGAGCATTTGCTTTAGCTTAGCATATAATTATTTCATGTTGTTCAGTTTACATATTTCATTTTGAGTAGTGATTACTTGATTATACCAATGTTCCGTATGGACTTCGGGGGCACGACCTAGAGGGCCGTGCTGATGGCACGGGTTTCAGGGTGCCAAAATTTGGGCTATCATAGTTGGTATTAAAGCTTTTTCGTTTAGAAATTCTGACAATCATTATTTTTATCAGAGCATAGGGACTTCTGCTAACAAAACTTTGATTTCACGTGCAGACCGTGATGTCTTCTAGGGGAAGAGGCCGACCCAGGGGCAGTCATAATAGAAATTTGTGTAGTAGAGATGATTTCATCTCGTCTATGAATAAAGTACCTATGGGACATAGAGAGGTTCCCGAGGGTAGTGGTCCAGAGAATCGAGATCAGGCCAAAAATCAGGATCAAGATCAGAGGGAATAGGACAGGATCAGAGAAAGAAATGAGGAGAGAGAAGAGCGTCAGCCGATGATGCACACCATGGAAACCATGGCGGCTGCCATGGCACAACAAGCAGCATCTTTGGCGACTCACACTGCCAGTGATCAGCATCAGCCACCTACACCTCCAGTAGGTTCCACACTGTTAGTGGCTTTTGCACTCACAAAGTTTAGGAGGATGCGGCCTCCTAGTTTTTCAGGACAAGCGGAGCCGATGGCTGCTGAGAATTGGCTGAGCGACATGGAAACAGTCTTCAGCGTGCTTACGTGTATGAAGGATGAGAGCGTTCGTTGGGCAGCTTACATGCTAGATGGGGAGGCTGGGCCTTGGTGGAAGTCCGTTTCTAGGACTAGGGCTCAGGAGACCCCAGGATTTCCCTGGACGTGGGATGAGTTTGTAGAGGAGTTCAACAAACAGTATTTCCCTAAAGTCATGAGGAATCAGATGGAGATATAGTTTTTACAACTCTTATAAGGACGGATGACGGTAAGGGAGTATGGAGTGGAGTTCATGAGGCTTGCTCGCTTCGCTCCCGATTACGTAATTATCGAGGTGATGAGAGCAAAGAGGTGTCAACAAGGCTTGAGACCAGATGTTAGAGGGGGGGTGGCACCGTTTCAGCTAAAAACCTATGGAGAGGTCATGAGAAAAGCTCTCGTGGTTGAAGAAGAAAATAATAATTGATACCGCCAAAGGGAACAGCAGGGATGAGGGAGTGTAGATAAGAGTAGAACAAGAAACTATGAGCCGGTGAACAAAAAGGCGAGATTCATAGCACCTAATCAGAGACCACCGTTCCAAGCAGGGTATGGGAGACCGGCGCAATAGAGACCAACTATCAAAGATTCCCATTGCTTATGTCGGGGAGGCCGATACATTATGAGAGCCCTGCTACCACCACTGGAGCTACAGTTACACAGGGCTTTTCACGAGTTGCTTCTTCCACACCTAGGGAGACCTGTGCCAAGTGTGGCAAGTAGCGCAGGATGGCGAATTACAAACAAGGGACATGAGGATGCTACAAATGTGGCAAAGTGGGCCACATGATTAAAGATTGCCCTGAGGTGACCAAGGATAAGATGGCTTCTGCTTCAATGCCACGACCGATACAAACAAGGAAGCCGGTCGTACAAGGGAGAGCCTACGCAGTCACCGCCCAAGAAGCAGGGAACATGCATGATGTCATCCAAGGTAAGATTCCTTTTTAAATAAAGAATTTCACTCCTTAAAATTTTAGATAGAGGAGGTGCATTCATTAGAAAAACGTGTGGACTCCTTTTTGCACGATAAAATTTTTTAAATAAAATATGTGCTATATATGTGTATGTGTGTGTTATAGGTTCATTACGAGTGTATGAGAAGGGATGATATATAGAATGCAAAGCAAGAGTGTTGATAGACCCAGGGTCTACCCACTCCTTTGTTATTCTGAAGTTTGCAAAGAGAATGAAGATCGTTCTAGAGATGTTGGATTTTATTCTATCAGTGTCTATTCTGATTGGGGAATCAGTAGACATAGAATTAGTTTGCAAGTCAGTGATAGTTGGCATCGATGATAGAGAAGTCAATGAACTGGACGCAAAATTAATATTGTTAGACATGCAAGGATTCGATGTGATCCTTGGCATGGATTGGTTGTCACAATACTATGCGATCGTAGATTGTAAGAACAAGATCTTCATCTTCAGACCTAACACAAGGAGATCATTTCGATTTCGAGGAGAGAGATCGACGCATATGCCACTTATCTCTGCAGGCAGGGCCGAGCGCTTGATCAGAAAGGGGTGCAGCGGTTATTTGACATTCTTAAAGGAGGATAAGGAAGAGAAGAACATTATCTCTGAGATAGCAGTGGTGCGAGAGTTTGAAGATGTATTTTCGGAGGAATTATCAGGATTACCTCCAGAGAGGGAAGTGGAGTTCGCCATCGACTTAGCACCAGGATTGGAGCCTGTTTCAAAAGCACCATACAAAATGGCTCCTGTTGAGTTGAAGGAGTTGAAAGAGCAATTACAAGAGCTCATGGACAAAGAGTTTGTAAGATTGAGCGTGTCTCCATGGGGAGCACCGGTCTCGTTTGTAAAGAAAAAGGATGGGTCAATGAGACTGTACATTGACTATCGTCAATTGAACAAAATCACCATCAAGAACCGATATCCTTTACATAGGATAGATGACCTATTCGATCAGCTGTAAGGAGTGAGGTATTTTTCCAAGATTGATCAAAGATCTGGATACTATCAGTTGAGAGTCAAGACAGAGGACATCCAGAAGACTGCATTCAGGATGCGGTACGAACACTATGAGTTCTTGGTGATGCCGTTTGGGTTGACGAACGCTCCGACATTATTTATGGATTTGATGAATCAGGTGTTTAAACCATACCTGGACTCCTGCGTCGTAGTATTCGTTGACGATATCCTAATATACTCCAAATCAAAAGCCGAACATGAAGAACACTTGAGGATTGCTCTACAAACTTTGCGTGAACACCAACTGTACGCCAAGCTCAGTAAGTGTGGGTTTTGGTTGGAGGAAGTTAGCTTTTTGGGACATGTCGTCTCAAATCATGGTGTCACGGTAGATCCAGCTAAGATCGAACCAGTAGTAAATTAGGAACAACCAAAGACCATGACCGACGTCCGTAGTTTCCTTGGACTAGCCGGCTATTATCGACGTTTTATTGAGGGGTTTTCAAAGATATCGGGGCCACTCATGAGACTTACATGGAAGGATGCAAGGTTCGAATGGAGTGAAGCGTGCGAAAAGAGTTTTTAAGAACTCAAGAAGAGACTCACTTCAGCTCCAGTACTAGCGATTTTGTCAGGCAGTAGAGGGTTCGCGATATACAGTGATGCGAACTGTGTGCTCAACCAACACAAAAGGTGATAGCTTACAGGTCAAGACAGTTGAAAGAGCATGAAAAAAACTACCTGACGCATAACCTGGAACTAGCAGCGGTCATATTTGCGCTGAAGATTTGGCGACACTATTTGTACGGTGAGACCTTTGAGATCTTTACCGACCACAAGAGCCGCAGATACTTGTTTACACAAAAAGAGCTAAATATGAGGCAACGCAGATAGATGGAGTTCCTCAAGGACTATGACTGTTCCATACAGTACCATCCAGGCAAGGCTAATGTATTAGCCTATGCCTTGAGTTGGAAGGGTTTAGCTCAGTTGGCTAATCTGATTTTGGGTTTACACCGATGGAAGTTATTTAAAGATCTTACACTGTATGATGCAAATATCGAGTCGCAAGCTACAGGAGCTTTTTGGCTAATATGTCAGTGAGACCAGTGATATTTGAGCATATCCACGAGCTACAGATGAAAGACCCAGTGCTAACCAAGATTCGTCAAGACATGATTGAAGGCATTAGACCTGAGTTCTCAGTGAAAGAAGATGGTTCTTTATTGTTCAAGGGCCGCCTTTACATTCCAGACAATGCCGATCTGCGACAAACTATCCTTGATGAGGCTCACAAGTCAAATTATGTGATCCACCCTGGTAGCACTAAAATGTATCAAGATTTGAGAAAGAATTATTGATGGAGAGGTTTGAAGCAAGATGTGGCTAAGTATGTGTCACAATGCTTGACGTGTCAGCAGGTGAAGATCGATCATAGACACCCTGTGGGGTTATTGCAGCCTCTACCCATACCAGAGTGGAAGTAGGAATCGATCTCTATGGACTTCATTGTGGGATTACCGCATACTGCAAAGAGATACAATGCCATTTGGGTAGTCGTAGACCGACTGACCAAGTCAGCACACTTCTTGCCTTACAACATGATTTACACGGTGGGAAGACTTATAGGGTTGTATATGAAAGAGATTGTGCGCCTACACGGGATTCCAAGCAGTATCATTTCTGATCGTGACCCTTTATATACATCAAAGTTTTGGAAGAAATTTCAAGAAAGAATGGGAACGCGACTGAACTTCAGTTCAGCTTTCCATCCGCAAACTGATGGGTAAAAAGAGTGAGTGAACCAAGTGATAGAGGACATGCTCAGAGCGTGTATGCTTGAATTGCAAGGGTCATGGGATCAACACCTACCGTTGATTAAATTCGCCTACAATAATAGTTTTCAAGCAAGCATTGGCATGGCACCGTATGAAGCTCTCTATGGAAGGCGATGTAGATCACCCATCAATTGGGAAGAGACCGATGAGAAATTTATTTTGGGACCCGAGGTACTTGAAGATAATGCCACTTATGTTCGTATGATAAGAGCAAAACTTAAAGCGGCTTAGAGCAGGCAGAAAAGCTACGCTGATATCAAGCGGACCAGTGTAGACTATAAAGTGGGTGAACACGTGTTGGTAAAAGTATCACCGATGAAAGGCATGATGAGATTCGGAAAGAGAGGAAAGCTGAGCCCCCGCTATCTAGGACCATTTTAAGTTTTGGGTCGAGTTGGGAAAGTTGCTTACCGCATTGGATTGCCACCGTTATTTGATCAGGTACATAACGTCTTCCACGTATCTATGCTCAAGAAGTATATTAATGGCCCTGATCATGTGTTGAGCAGTCAACCATTAGAGATGCATGAGGATATGAGTATGATTGAAGAACCGGCAGAGATATTAGATCGAAAGGAACAAGTATTGCGCACTAAAGTTATCCCTTTAGTACTTGTTCGATGGAAAAATCATCCGGCCGAAGAAGTTACGTGGGAAAGAGAACCTGACGTGAGAGAGCAATACCCGAACTTTTTTGCGGCAAGTTGAGAGCTAAATTATATCCTCTCAAGCATATTGTAAATCTAAACTAATTCTGTAATCAAACGTTGACCATTTGTCCAACCTATTCAATGGAAAGAGTGTGAATCGAAATCGTTCCGTGATGCGATGATGAACACATGGCTAATGTTCATTATGTCATGCAATGACTAATGAAGACATGCTTCACAAAGCCAATGACCAAATGGTCAAGAACTACCAAGAAAAAAATGAAGGAAAAAGAAATAGATAATTTTTGGAAAATCTGTCAAAATTGATTAATCGATTTTTGAAATCGATCAATCGATTTTGGTCGATTGAACCACTGGCGCACGCTAATAAGATGACAAACCTGGGAATTTAATAATAGCAAAATTCGATTAATCTAGCTGAATTCGATTAATCAATTTTGGAAAATTGATTAATTGATATTGAAATCGATCAATCGATTTCGCGCGGCTCAGGTTAAGTTACAAAAATTGATTAATCGATCAATCGATTTTGGCCTATATATAACAGATTTGGAGTTTTAGGCCCCATTCGAAAATCAGTTTTGGTTTTTTTCATTTGGGCACCATTTCTTCTTCCTCCTCAAGCTACCATACCAGCTAGGGTTTTTGCGTTTTTGACATCGATTTCGAATCAAAATCCCATGCCATTTGGATCTAGCATCTCAGGTAAACCCTAGATTCACAGTTCTTTTCAATTTGGACCATCACAACCCTAGTTTTTTTTTAATTTTTGATTCAAAATGCCGCCTAGAATGCGATTGGTCATGAAATAATTGACGTCTAAGCTACCGGTACGACGTAAGAACACCGCACCGCCACCACCATCACTATCACCTCCATCATCACCACCTTCTTCCTCAAATTCTGAGTCTGAGTCGACGGGCGCGTCTTCACGCGAGCCATCGCCGATACCCCAACCACCACCTAAAAATTTACCCCAACCAAATGAGTGGTGGGTGGCAATGGAATTTGAAGATGAGTACATCATCGACGAAGTCTTATTTACTGACCCCGATGTCGAGGGCGTGACCCATTGGGCCCGACAATACCTTCAAAAGGTGGGTCTAGGAAACCTGTTGAAACCATTGCACAGACACTTTTACCCCCGACTCGTACACCTATTTTATCAGAACCTTAGGGCGGGACGAGTTGATGACACAGTTACGACCGAGATTGACGATTGTAGCTACACATTTACACGCCGACATGTGCACGAATCCTTAGAGTGCTACTTAAATTTTGTACCCGAGACCACCCTTTTTCCACCATTTACTGAGGAAGCCAAATTTGAGGACATTATGACCGAGATGACCAATGGGAAGAAGGGATCGAGGAAGTCTATAAGGAGGGTTGACCTACCTCCTTATATGTGGATGCTTGATTCCATAATCAAGTGTAATTTATACCCAATGTGACACGATACGAGTTGGTCCAGCAGGCCTTATACGCAGCTTACTGCGGCCGTTGGTTCGACGCGACCAAGCTTGTCATTGAGGAGATGATATACATAAAGGGAAAAATGATGAAAGGGCCTTTGAGACCCAAGGAGAAGATGCCCTATGCTCGGCTTATATCGAGTGTGTTGGAATGCTACTTTGACGCCCCCGAGTATGCAATTTCACCTATTGAGAGGAAGGCTACGAACCACGTGAAGTACTACTCCATCACTTCATGGGACTGTAGTTATAGGTTGTTAAAGAAGGCCCTACCAGTAGAGGGACTAGCACCATCACCACCCCCACCACCACATCAGGATCCACCAGCTAAGGGAGCACCGTCTCATGGCTCAGTTCCACCTTAGCAGCAGCCTTTGGTGCCACCTCATCCACCTTCATAGTCAGCAGCTACTACACCCAGGCGCATCTGTGTCGGGTACAACTGATGCCGGCACCTCTGGTTCGGGTCACATCAACCTAGTGAGACGGAGCAGTCGGGTGAGACGGATCAGCCAACAACAGACCAGCCGGGAGAGGGGGTGGTGTGAGCTGGAGATGATGACTTTTTGATTTTTGTGTTGCAATTTACTTTTGGGTTGTAATTAGTAGAGAAATTGTAAATTTTGAATAAATAGTAAACTTTTGTAAACACTTTTGCGAAGTGTACTTATCAATTTATGAAAAGTCAAAATTTTGTTGCAAATTGTTTCTTTTATCATAGCAAATGCGCTTACTTTTCACACAAATTGTGCATTGCATGTGGTTAAATGTCATTTCGTGAAATTGCGATTGAATGGATAGGTGTCTATCTATGTGTGGGAGATTCCACCGACGTACCTTTGGGTTCATTTTTGAGGACAAAAATTCCCAAGGAGGGAAGAATGTAACGTCCCCAAAATTTGAACAATGAACAGTGACCTCGGGATGCGTGCCCGACTGGTCGTAGGTTTGATCAAGTGATGGTCAAACTGTGGACTCAAAAAGAATTTGTTAAATAAGATATGAATGTATCCTAAGTATGGGATTAGATGTTTATTTTAAGGTCACATAAACCTATCTAAGGTATATGTGCTTAACACCAAGGTAAAAGAGAGAGTTAAGAGGGTTAATGGCTAAGAGAATTTATTCTCTTTGTTTAGTTGGTGAGAAGAGAGTTAAGAAGAGTGAGAGGGAGTAAAGGAGTGAATGCTAAGGAGGTTAATGCACATTGCAAATTAAAGACGGGTTTGGACATTGAATGCCGAATTCAACACGTTGGGAACCGTTGAAGCAAAAGTTGGGAGCCCTTGCCTTCATGCCAAACCATTGGATCAACCAAGGGTTGATCTAGGGGTGAGTATGTTGAGATTGTTTTAAACATGCTATTGTGTGATTAAATGAGGTTTAAATAAATAAATAAGGAATGGAAATGAACGGAAAAGAAAAGGAAGAGATTTGGAAGAAATGCTTGAAAAAGGGCTAAGTTTCTGACAAAATCGATTAATCGATTTGGAAAATCGATTAATCGATTTTGGCTTGAAAGTTATCTGGGCAGAATAGCCCGAAACTGATTGATCGATTTGAAATCAATCAATCGATTCTGAAAATTTGATTAATCGATTTAAAATTGATTAATCGTCGAAGCACTTCTAGTGGCTGGAAAATGGAGAGCTGGGAAAATTGATTGATCGATTTTAAAATCGATCAATCGAGTTTGGAATTTCGATTAATCGATTTGGGATCGATTAAGCGAAGTTTGGATTTTTGATTAATCAATTTGGGATCAATTAATCAATTTGGGATTTCGATTAATTTATTTTGGGAGATAGATTAATTGATTTTGACTGTTTTAGTTGGCTTTTGAAATGGACTTTGAGATCGAAGGAGGGTCTTGTACCTTCTTTATTGCATCTTTTTTTATGCTTTGCACATGCCATGGTATACCATAGGTGGTACGAGGGAACACAAGCATAAGGAGCCATGTTAGACCTTGATGCTTGGATATTCAGAGACGTGAGGTAGGGAACACCTTGAACATGTATTTAAATTTTAAGAGCATGTATGTAGTGATATAAAAAAGAATGCTAATGCATAGACAATTGTAAATCCATTGCGTATGTGAATACAGAGCAAGTAAATGAAAATGTGACATCCCCAGGGGATGAGAACGAGGTAAAGGCATATGTGTGATTGTTGGTGTGTTTCCCTTTCCTCAAATGAGGTCTAAAATCATCAATAAAACTAGGCAGACGCACTCATACAAACCTGTAAGTATTCAGGATCTATTGTAGCAAGCTTTAAAAGAATGGAGAGTAAGGGAATGTCCACAGGGAGGTTGTTTAGAAATATGATAAATCTCCAGATCTGTGTCAGATCTGGCACCCTAGCTATTACTAATTTAGTTAAAAGACAGGGGAGAGGTTTGGAATGGGCTGTCACTTAAACTAAGCTATAATTAAATATAAGCTATCTTGGATTGAGTTTAGGAACTTAGATCTTGCAGGGGAAGAGAGTAAAAACGTAGAAAATAGAGAAGAGTAGCTTGGAGGTTGGCTTTCACTGAAATCAGATTCAATTAATCATGCTACAGAGGTTCAGAGACCCCCTCAACCGCTATAAGCACAATACAGGTATAAATTCCACTCCAAATCACAGGATCCACCTGGTCTTAAGGCTATGATCTGTCTACTTTAATGGTCACAGACCATCCTATAGACTTTATCGAATCCATGGATTGCAGCAGATGAATCCAATTGAGGCCTGAGCTTAGATTATCTTAAGGTTATGATCTATCCACTTTAATGGTTACAGACCATCCTAGGGATCTCCTACAAAGATAGAGCCTCAATTAGAACAATTAAAACCACTACATATGATACAATTCCCAGGTCACAGACTCAAGGAATCACAAGAGAATCAGATTCAGGGAGATCAGATGGTATCCAAGAGGTCTACCAGTTAAGTGGGTGAGCTGATCTACAACTCCTCTACACAAATTCGATTGATCACCAAATGGAACCAAAGGAAATTCAAATATAATTAAAGCATTAAAAATAGCATTATCATTGCAAACAAGGTCACTTTACAATGGAAATACTCTCAGATCTGTAGTCTGTGCAACTAGGAACCTACAATAGCACTCTTAACCTCACCCAATTACAGATCTAACTTCGCTCCTCACTACTCCAAGGGACTTAGCCAACCATGGTTGGGCTAAAGGAGGGAAATGGAATTGCTCTGCAGGCGCTAATCTCTAAAATTTGGCTCAGATCTCGATCCCCCCCAATGGCAATTGGGGATCTCTATATATAGCTTTCTCCTCTATTTTTCCTACCAAAAATTCCTTCTAGAAGGTCGTCAGAGTTTGTTAGAGTTCTGTTAAAGCACGTGGGTCGGTTAGGGCTTTCTAGGGCATCTTCTGAAACCGTCGTGTCGATCACCAAGTGCCTCGGGTTGCGTGCAGCAGGCCACTGAAGTATAACGTGTGCTCAACTGAATTTCTGAGAAGTTCTGCACACGATTTTGACAAGTTCAGGAAGCTTTCGATAGGTTGGAATCGAGCATTTTGGTCCTTTCGCTAGGTTCTCAGACCCGTTCGATAGGTTTCGATAGGATGCATCTTCGCTTGGAGTTCCAGCCTTCTCAGTCCTTGGTTTGGAGTATTCGACAAGTTGGAAAAGCTCTTCGACAGGTTGGAAAACCATTTCGATAGGTTTCGCTCTTCATTCTGCCATTTCGATAGGTTTGCTTTTAGTCTTATCGAAAGGCTCAATCACCCTTCGATAGGTTATGTTCTAGCATTCTCATCTCGATAGGTTCAAGAAACCATTCGATAGGTTCCTTTGACTCTTCAGGCAGGTTTTCGATAGGATGGTTTCTTCTTTCCTTTCAGCTGCTCGATAGGTTCTGAGATCCTATCGAACTCCTTAATCCACACGAATTCATCCTTCTTCTGCCTTCAGATCCTATCGAAGACCTCTTCAACTGCACGAATTCTTCCTTTCTTTGCTTTCAGCTCCTATCGACGTCTTCAGGTGACCAATCGATAGGACATTCTCAGCCTGTTTTCACTTCCTTCGCCTTGCCCTGCTGTAGTCATGCACTCCAAGGGTCCAGTAATGTGCTACCCTCTGGTGTGCTGTTGCTAGGTTTGTCCTGTGCTGAGAGATAGCTCATTTTTGGGCATTCTTGAGTGATTTTCTGCATTAATACCTTCTTTTATTGATGTCTATAAAATACAGTTGACAAGAGCTTATTAGTGTGCTCACAGGTCTATCAATGGTCAGGTTATAGGGTGAAAAGTGGCATGTTTCACCACTTAACAGTGATGCAGTGAACTTAGACATCTCAGGGATGTATGAGACATTGTAAAGTAAAAATGAACAAAGAATGAAAAGGCCTAATCGATATTATTTAGCATAAGTACACGGTGAATAACTATATGTAGTGCACATTTGATACTTCTATTATTTAAGGTTTGAACAGAATACCCCACCGATGTGGCGGGATACCCACGACTGACTCGGCAAAATATCCATGACCGGTACGACGGCCAATCTGTACACCAGTAGTACATCCCAGGAATGTTAATATGAGAATAGACCCCGTCGCCTATGAGAAAGGGACCTGGGTAGTATTGAAAATGAGAACAATAATATAAAAACTGTTTATTTAGACGACGATGGAGGGTATTCCATCGGGCGCTCGACTCTATAGAAAGTTGGAGAATATTTAAGTTACAGATTTAAGTCTTTAGGCCGAATCATGAGAAATTTGAGAACAAATGAGAACATGTGAAATACTAGTAAAACTCCATGCATATTTTTTTTTTAGTCATTTAAACTGTTCTTTTTTCGGTAAATTCACTAATACATCATGCTGCCTAATGTCATACAATATATGTGAGAATTGACTTATATGTTCATTGTGGTGTTTCCCTATTGAGCTAGGATGTAGCTCACCCCCTTTAAACTATACGTCGTAGGTCCATTGCTTGTGGCTGCCGAGGCTTCGGGAGACGTAGATCCGAGGGATTCAGATTACGTGCCTGGGGAAGAGTTAGAGCCTCCTCCTAAAGACTTCTTCTAGAGGACCCATGCGTACTTTGAGAGTGAATTTTGAGAGCCTTCTGTACAGCTTGGTATGTCAAGCCTTTTAGTTTGGAACAAATGTAATTAAATGATATATTCTTTTGGCGAACCATCTAGGGTGATCCAGATTATCACCGATGGTTCGGGTTGGTTCTTCTGTTCATGTGTTGGCATGGAAGAAGAACTGTCTTTTGATAGTTTGCTTTAGGTTAGCATATAATTATTTCATGTTATTCAGTTTATATGTTTCATTTTGAGTAGTGATTGCTTGATTATACCAATGTTTCGTATGGACTTCGAGGGCTTGGCCTAGAGGGCCGTGCTGATGGCACGAGTTTTGGGGTGCTAAAATCTGGGCTGTCCCAGAATGAATCTTAAATATCAAATACCTTTAAATCATCTCGAGAAGTGAATGTTTGGCCTGACATATAGGGCTTTCGCAACTTGTCCCACCTTGGTTATGCTCAGTAATGTCGCTAAGCTCTTGGAGACCGATTATCTTGAGAAACAGATGTTTAGCCTGACATACAGGGCTTTCATTTTCTCACCATATTACCCGTTTGATGTTTGAATTTTGTTCTGAATGTAGCAGACCCGTCAGTAATGCCTTGGGCCTCTTCGGATGTCTCTTTTCTTTGGCATTTGATCATTATTAATCTGATATCAAACAGGGGCATCTGTAGACACCTAAACTTGGCCCAAGGCCCGATCGAAACACATTTCGAGAGAGGCGCACCTCTGAGTTTTTGATGGCATGTATGGTACCCTTAGATACCTTCCCAAACCCTTAGGAATCATCCCAAATCTCTTAAAATTTACCTCGAACCTTTAGAAACCAATCCCGACCCTTAAAACCCCTTCTGAACCCTAAATCCAATCTTCCCAGGCAATGGATGAAGAGTGGTGTACCAGGACTATCTGAGGTCTTTTACTATTATTAATTCATATACCATTAGAAAGAAGACTTTTTCAGCTTTCCAACGAGCCAAGAATCGCCTCAATCAGAGTTATATAACAAAAGTTATAACAATTTGAAAATCACACAGTTTTGTAAGATTTTGTCTTGGCGCAACTAATAGTTGCACCAGGATTAAGTGGGTCCCCCACTGTACATATGCTTGGCACAACTATTAGTTGTGCCAGACATATGAACAGTACATGTAGTTTTTTACTCCGAAAATTAAGATTAGGATTTGACTTATTGACCATCTTGATCTTTGGGGGGTGTTTTGTTAGTTCTGTTACACTCTTTTAGTGCCTATTTGCAACCCTTAAATGATTTGAAACATCAACCTATCATCCACCATTAAAACCATTCCCACGCATCTCCAAACTCTCAAAATCCTAGAAAACCTTAGTTAGAGATTACCTGATTGCTAACCCTAATTAGCATCTAAGTAGGCTCCTAACCTACCCTTTTCCTATAAATAGAGCCCCCCTCCCCTTGGATTAAAGGTTGAGAAAATTTCCAAAGAGAGAAAGAGCTTAAAGTGAGAAGATCTTTCTCCCTTTGGTGTATCATTGCTCATACAAATTTCAGAATTGATAAACCCCCTTCCAAGCCTTATCCTTCATAAAAAGCTTCTAGGTTAGGTGTGTGCTATCAATTTACCTTCCCTCTCTACCTCTTAGCTAGCAAGCCTTAGGGGTTAGAACTAATTTTTCTACCATACAAGCCTTTAAAAGATCATCAAAGCAATCCAACGCAAGGCTCCTCAATGGTGCAACAAGAGCTCGAGAGCTCCGGCTCTCCCCTCTATTCCTCTACCATCTCGGTCATTCCTCCATCCTCTCATTTGTGTTGTTACACCGCCGAATTTTCGATAGGAACGGAGGGGCACAAATAGGATTTTAAGCCCCTTTGGGCAAGGGGAAGCCTTTTTCTTTTCTTTTATATTATTTTTATTTTGGCCATAAGTAGAGACCACATTAAGTGGATTGATTGGGTGCCTAACACCTTCTCAATCGATAACTGAAGCCCCTACCCAAGAACCTTTGGTGTGGACCGAATTCAGAGTCATATTTGTGGCACTTCGGTGCTTATAAAAATGATATATGTTTCCCGGGACACCAAAAGCTCCGGGTGGCGACTCTATATTTTTGTTAGCAAGCGCATCACCGCGACGGGATCGTAAAAAATCTCACGATTGCACAATAACCCAGAAGAGAAAGCAAATATTTTTTCTAATATAAGCTTCTGACCTAAATTTATTAAAGTAATATAAAGATATTTCTTACTATCTTCATTTGTTGTTTAAATATGATAACCATTACGATAAATACCTTTAAAACTAAGTAAATTTTTTTAAGTGTTGAAAGAATATAAAGCATAACGAAAAAACTATAAGAATACAAAGCACCATGAGTATCTTTAAAACTAAGATACAAAGCATTATCAATATAGATTTTATTCCTCTTGATAATATGATAATCGCTTCTCCATATCCTTCAATTAATTTTGATGAATTCGATATGATATTGACATTAGCTTTATTTAATGTCAAAATATTGAATATATTACTTTTTAAAAAAATTGTGTGGGCTATACAACTATTTACCAGACAAATATCTTCCTCAATCATCTTGAAATTGTTTAATCAATTAGTACCATGGCATCTTAAATGTGAAAAATTTTAGATATTAAACTCCATTACTTTAAAATAAAATAAAGACAAAACGAAATATATGTAAACATAATAGAATCCCAAAAGACATATTAGTTGTTGTAAGCATATTCATCATAAACTAAAAAATAAGTCTTCAAGTCATGATTTATAAAGGAATTTGAAACATCAAAATGAGTTATATCTACTCCATTTTTATTATCAAGGCAAACTGCAGGACCTATTAGATCATGGTGATCAATAAAATTTATTTCAATTCCCTTTTATTTTTTTTATAGAGGCTTGGTATAATTCCACCAAATGTTTAGGCGTACGACAAGTACGCGATGAATGATTGTTCATACCACATCTATAAACTAATTGTAGAACCATCATCTTCTAAAGTAATTATTAAATCTCCATCATTTTTATAAAGAATTTATGGGGATATAGTGGACCAGTACATCAACCATGTGAACTATTTAAATATTTTATGGTGTTAATTGATGCATCAATTAGGTGGTCACATATTTATCTCATTTCCATTCATAATGTTTCATTTGCTAGAATTATTGCCCAAATAATTAGATTACGAGCACAATTTATGAATAAAATAATAATTTTTGAATATAATTTTCGATCGATCGATTTAAACCCGAGACAATCTTTGAAAATTGCCTAAATGATACGATCGATCAATTTGATAATTGATCCATTGAGTTTTATACAAAAACTAGTGTTGCCAGTATGCTCAACAAAATTTTTAAAAAGATAATTCACTTGCAAAGTATTGCAAATCAATTACCGGATTCATTTATTAATAATAAGAAAATAGTAAAGTTTCATGATAATGAGTGAATCTAAAATTCGTTTGAAATATGAAAGACCTATTGGTGCAAAGAATAAGGTTCTCTAGAAGAGAAAAATACAAGCAAATGAAATCGATGCTTCTGAAGAGGTCATACCCACAGAATAGACAATAAAAATATTTGAACCATCCAAACTTTCTGCATAATATTCTCCTAAAAAAGAGTCTCCTGAAAAGGAATCTCCTTAAGAGTTTTCACCTGAAGAGTTATCTTTCAAATAGTTATCTAGTAGTAAAGCTAAACTGATTTTTATATGGAGTCCATTAAAATTTATGGAGAAGAAGATCAATAGTATTTTACTATGCTTATGAATAGTATTCCGATTTACTATTTACTATAGTAAAACTATTCCAACATTACTATTCCTATATATAATTACACTATTATTGGTAATTTTCTAAACCTTCTTTTAGTCTTTATTTTACTTTTTTAATTATAAAAAAAATTATTATTATTTCCTTTTATTTTAAATGTCGCATTTTAATTTTTCAAATAAAAAATCAATTAAAAATAAATAATTAGATAAATGGTCTAATGTTAAAAACCAACTAAATAGATGGAAAATTCCTTTCATTAATCCAAAAATAATTTACCAATATGGATGGAAAGATTGGTCCACCGATATGTCTATCAAAATTATTGAGCAAAGTCTTAGTATTAATGAAGAAAGTGAAGGTTTTCAATTACTCTCTAATGAAAATTTATTGCATGACCTTCATTGCTTTTGTGATAGCTCGATTTTCGACACCCCGAAACTCGTGCCATCAGTACGATCATCTTGACCGTGCCCCTTGACTAAGAACGGAATACTGGTATATCAAGCAACAATAATGAACTGAAAATAATAACTAGAATTGTGGAGTAAATATTATTTTAAAAACCTCTCAAAAGGCAGTTCTGCCTTCATGCCCCTGCATGAATGGAGAACCGATCCGAACCATCGATGATTGTTAATCATCACAAATGGTTCACCCCAAAAGAATAATCCCATAATTTAATTACATTGTTTAACAAAAACAAGGCTTGACATACCAAGCCGTACCAAATAAGCTCACAAAAACTCTCAAAGATGCACAACAGAGTCCTCTAGAAGAAGTCCTCAGGAGGTGGCTCCAACTCGTCACCAGGCACAAGGTCCGACTCACCAGGGTCAATGTCCCCTGAAGCCTCAGCAGCTGCGGGGTGAGCTACATCCTAGCTCAATAGGGAACAAACACAGTGAACATATAGATTAAAACCTCACATATATTCCATGATATTCTAAGCATGATGTAACTATGCAGATATTGAGAAAAATAGTTGAAAAGCTAGCAATTTATGATCGCATTTTACTGGTAGTTTACACATGTCTTTTAATTACTTATGAATGATACTGACTAGGCCTAAAGCAAAACTTAACCTTTCAACTTAAGTAATCCCCGAGCAATATAGCATCGAGCCCCGATGAGATACCCTTCATCGTCATCTATATAGACAATTTTAAACGTATTCCCTGGGAATATAATTAGTACCTAAGCTCTTTTCCCCTGGGGATCGGTGGCGGGATTTCAAACATATCACAACATCCCTGGGATGTCCTTACTGTGTACGGATACGCCTCCGCACTGGCCTACGATTTTGCCGTAGTATCGGTCACGGATATCCTGCCGCGTCAGTCGTGGGTATCCCTCCACGTCGGTGGGGTATCCTATCAAACCTCAAATAACAAAAATATCAGGTGCTTTATATATAGTTATTCACCGTGTAAGTGTGGTATCTTATATCATTTAGGCCCTATCAGACATTATTCAATCTTAAATACATCCCTGGGATGTATCTATTCACTTGCATCACACCTGATGCTCTTATTACTTCACTTCCTCATCCCCTGGGGATGGCTCATTATTAGATGCTCTTATTGATGTCACTCACACACACTTTTCACAAAACTTTAAGCAATAAAATAGTTTTCAATTTGATTCTATATCACTACATACATGCTCTTGCAAATTAAAGTACATGTTCAATGTGTTCCCTACCTCAAGTCTCTGATAAATCATGCATCAAGGTCCCACGTGGCTCCTTGTGCCCATGATCATACGTACCACCTATGGTACAACATAACACACGTAACACATCATTAAAGATGCAACAAGGAAGGTCCAAGACCCTCCGAGAATCTTGAAGTCAAACTAAAAAGTCAACAAAAATTAAGTCAGTCGATTAATCAAACTCCAAAGTCGATTAATCGAATCCAATTCGATTAATCGATTCCCAAAATCGATTAATCGAGATTCCAAATCGATTAATTGATTCTCAAAATTGATTAATCGAGATTCCCAATCGATTAATCGATTCCAAATCGATTAATCGAAATTCTCAACTCTTTCAGTTCGATTCTCAATTCGAGTAATCGAATTCCCAAAATCGATTAATCAATCCCAAATCGATTAATCGAAATCTGAAATTGATTAATCGAAATCCCAATTCGATTAGTCGATTTCCCCAAACCACTTTCCTCCAGCCACTGGAGGTTCCCAGTCGCTTAATCGACATCTAAATCGATTAATCGAAATCTAAAGTCAATTAATCGAATCTCAGTTCGATTAATCGAATTCGAGTTTCTTTGACTTTTCAACTTCTTAGCGAAAATCGATTAATCGAAACCCAATTTCGATTAATCGATTTGGCCAGATTCAGCCCCCCTTTGGGCTGTTCTTCCAAATCTTTTGCCATCTAATTTCTTTCTTTTTCTAAGCCTTTATCTTATAGTTTAAACCATTCCTAACTACAATTAAGCTCCCATAACTTATGCATTTAATTCACAAAGATTTTACCTCCAATCAATCTCAAATTTATTGGATCTAGTGGTTGGAAAGGCTAGGGTTCCAGCTTTTGGCTCTAACGGAATCCCTTGCTTCGAATCCGGCCTTAAATGCTCGAATCCTCCTTCCAATCAGCTGCAATAACTCCTCTCTTTACTCCTCTCTTTACTCCTCTCTCTCTCTCTCCTTAACTCTTCTTCAACAACCAAACAATTGATTTTAGGGTTATTAAACCCTTTTATACTCCTTTTCCATGTGTTGAGCACATATATCCTATATAAGTGTATGCGACTCCTAATTCCGAATCACATTCCACTCACTTATTCTATTCACACATCACATCCATTCATCACACCCCACGTCAAATAGTGAACTCCTACTTGGTCAAACCTATGACCAGTCGGGCACGGATCCCGAGGTCAGTGTTTAACATGAAATTTTTGGGATATTACATCCTCCCCACCTTGGAAATTTTCGTCCTCGAAAATAACCCAAAAGTACGGCGGTCTGGGTCCCCCCCCCACACTCTCAGGTGAGGTGGCCCCAGTCAAAACAGAAAATAGAACAGACACACTCATAGCATAAAAATATAAAGGTACTAGAAAATTAACCAAAATGCTTTTCTATTAAAGAACAAAACATTTAAAAAATGATTACATCGGTGTACTGATAATAGAAAAAAAAATCAAGACAACTACAGTATAATATAACCAAAAGTACAAATGACAAATGTGGTCCGGCAGGAGCGGGCTGCTCCATCGAGTCGGCGGTGGTCATGGACGCTGCGTCTGGCTGTGACGTCGCGGCTGGCTGTGGCTGTGGTGTGTCTGTCTGCGTCGGTGTAGAATTGGAAGTAGTAGTGTCGGCGGCACGCGGGCGAAATGCGGTATCGGTGTGGAAGGTAGTTTGTCCGGTGGTCCATGCCGCCTCCTCAGCTAACCATCGCTGGTAATCATGTGGGTAGATATGCCTCATGGTGTGGTACATGAGGAAATCCATCCGGCGGTTCATGCGTGTGTTGTTGGCCTCCATACGTGCCAACACGTCATCTATAGTAGGGCCGGAAAGAGCTGTAGGTCGGCGACGGGATGAAGTCGGTGTCGCCGAGATAGATCAAGGTGGTGGTGTAGCTGCTGTGGTAGGAGGTGGGATAATAGGCTGGCTCGCAGCCGGCGGAATAACAGATGGAGCCTCCTCCACTGGTGGTGCTCCGCCGGCGGGTAGGTCCAGCTGTGGTGGTGGTGCTACAGCTCCGCCTTCAGCTGGTAAGACCTTCTTCAGAAGGTTGTAACTACGATTCCACGAGGAGTGTGAGAACCATTTGATCTTGTCCGTCGCCCGCACCTCGTGGGGCGATATCGTGTACTCCGGAGCGTCAGAATAGCTCTCTAATATGCTCGAGATGAGCCGAGCATAGGGCATCTTTTCTTTGGGCCTTAGGTTGCCCTTCATCAGCTTTGCCCTTCATGTACCTCATCCCCTCGAGGATGATCATGGTGGCATCGAATCACCGACCCGTGTAGGCTGCATACAATGCTTGTTGAACCAACTCTACCCGCTCGGTATCATGTCGCATCGGGTAGAGGTTGCACTTGATGATGGAGTCAAGCATCCACATATACGGAGGTAAGTCTACCCTCTGAATTGCGGTGCCCGAACCCCGCTTCCCCTTGGTCATGTCCCTTATAATTTCTTCGACATCCACCTCCTCTGGGAACGGTGGGAATAGGGTAGTCTCAGGGACAAAGTCCAAATAGCACTCAAGTGCCTCATGGACGTGACGGTGCATAATTGTGTAGTCTCGACCCTCTATCTTGGTCAAGACTATGTCGTCAGTTGGGCCGTCTCTCAAGCCCTGGTAAAACAGTCGAACCAATCGAGGGTAGTAGGACCCACGGGTCGGTTTCAAAAGATTGCCGAGTCCGGCATTTTCAAGGTACCTATGAGAAACGTCAATAGTAGCCTGCTAACCCAAGAAAACTTTGGACATCGGTCACTGTCTTTGGTTGCTCCCATTTAACCACTGCTTCTATCTTTACTGGATCTACAGTGGCACCGTGCTTTGAGACAACATGTCCCAAAAAGCTAACCTCTTCCAACCAAAACTCACATTTGCTGAGTTTGGCGTATAATTGGTGTTCACATAGCGTCTATAGAGTAATCCTCAAGTGTTCTTCGTGTTCCGTCTTGGACTTGGAGTATATCAAAATATCATCAATGAATACTACGACGCAGGAGTCCAGGTGTGGTTTAAACACCTAATTCATCAGATCCATAAACGACGCCGGAGCATTCGTCAACCCAAACGGCATCACAAGGAATTCATAGTGTCCATACCGTGTCTTGAAAGCTGTCTTCTGGATGTCCTCTGCCTTGACTCTCAACTGATGGTATCCAGATCTTAGGTCGATCTTGGAAAAATACCTCGCTCCTTGCAATTGATCAAACAGATCATCAATTCTAGGCAAAGGGTAGCGGTTCTTCACAGTGAGTTTGTTCAGTTGTCGATAGTCAATGCATAGGCGCATTGACCCATCATTCTTCTTAACAAATAAGACCGGTGCTCCCCACGGAGACACGCTTAGTCTGACAAACCCCTTGTCCATGAGCTCTTGTAGTTGCTCTTTCAACTCCTTCAACTCAGCAGGAGCCATTCTATATGGTGCTTTTGAAACAGGCTCTGTTTTCGGTGCTAAGTCAATAGCAAATTCTACTTCTCTCTCTGGAGGTAATCCAGGCAACTCTTCTGGAAAGACGTCGGCGAAGTCTCGCACAACTGCTATCTCAGAGATGACGTTCTTTTCTTCCTTGTCCTCCTTTAAGAAAGCCAAGTATCCACTGCAACCCTTCCTGATCATTCGCTCGGCCCTTACTGCTGAGATCAGTGGCATATGTGATGACCTCACTCCTTGAAATCAAAATGATCTTCTTGTGTTGGGTTTGAAGATGACAACCTTGTTCTTGCAATCGACCGTTGCACAATGCTGCGCCAACCAGTCCATGCCAAGGATCACATCAAACCCTTTCATGTCCAGCAGTATCAACTTTGCCTCCAATTCATGCACATCCAGGTCTCGAATTGCTACGATAACGGATTTGCAAGCTAGCTCCGTGTCCACTAACTCTCCAGTCGGAATAGACACAGATAGGACAAAATCCAACGCCTCTGGAATAATCTTCATCCTCTTGGCAAATCATGGAGTGACGAATGAGTGGGTAGACCCTGGGTCTATCAACACTCTAGCGTCATATCCAACGAAGCATCCTTTCCCATATACAGTTAGCGTACCTATAGTATACATACATACATACAATAATTTACATATCAATTTACACCCCTAATTCACATATAAATTCAGTGTTTGGAAAATAATCTACACTATTTCCTAATGAATGCACCTTCTCTATCTAAAATATTCAGGGAATTGACAACTCTTTATTTAAATGAAAATCTCACCTTGGATGATGTCATGCACGTTCCCTGCTTCCTGAGCAGTGACTGCATAGGCTCTTCCATGAATGACCGGCTTCCGTGCTTGAATGGGTCGTGGCGCTGAAACTGAAGCCGTCTTCCCTTTATGAACCTCGGGGCAATCCTTGATCAAGTGGCCCACCTTGCCACATCGGAAACAACCCCTGGTTCCCACTTTGCATTCCACGGTCCTATGAGGCTTGCCACACTTGGCACAAGTCTCTCGAGGTGCGGAAGAAACTGTACGAGAACCTTGTGTGATGGTAGGGCCAGTAGATATGGCAGGGCTCTCATAGCGTAAAGGTCTCCCCGACGCAAGTAGTGGAAATCTCTGTTGGTTGTGCTGCTGCGCCGGTCTTTCGAAACCCCCTTGGAACTATGGTCTCTGATTTTGGGCCACGAACCTCAACTTTTTATTCACCGGTTCGTAGTTTCCCATTCTTCCTTGATCTGTGTTTCCCCTTTATTGTTCTCTCTGCCTATATCTGTTATTATTCTCCTCTTCCACAACTAGTGCCTTACTCATGACCTCTTCATAGGTCTTCAACTGAAATGGAGCTACTCCTCCCCTAACCTCAGGCATCAAGCCTTGCTGAAACCTCTTTGCCTTCATCACGCCGGTGGCGACATAATCAGGAGCAAAACGGGCGAGTCGTAGAAACTCCACTCCATACTCTCTCACGCTCATCCTCCCTTGCACTAATTGTAGAAACTGAATCTCCATTTGGTTTCTTACCACCTCTAGAAAATACTGTTTGTTGAACTCCTCAACAAACTTCTCCCAAGTCCACGGCAACTCTGGGGTCTCCTGAGCCCTATTCCGTATCACGCACTCCCACCAAGGCCCAGCCTCCCCATCTAGCATGTAGGCTGCCCATCTAACACTCTCATCCTCTGTGCATGTCCGCACGCTGAACACCTTCTCCATTTCCATTAACCAATTCTCTGCTACCATCGTGTCTGCCTGCCCAGAAAATGTAGGAGGTCTCATCCTCCTAAACTCAGTGAAAGATGAAACTACGGGCGGTGCAGGACCTACTGGTGGTGTAGGTGGCTGCTGCTCTCTTGCTGCATGAGCTGCAAAGGATGCGGCTTGTTGTGCCATGGCAGCTGCCATGGTCTCCATGGTGTGCATCATCCTTTGGCGCTCCTCTCTATCCTCCTGTCTTTTTCTCACCCTCTCCTGTTCTCTCTGATCTCGATCCTAACAATCTCAATCCTCATCCTCTTGTTGTCAACTACTGCTGCCCCCTGGGGCCTCACTCCCTCCCAAGGGTACTCGATTGGTAGGAGAGATATAACCATCTCCACTATGCAAACTTCTCTGTTGGCCTCCTCTCGGTTAGCCTCTTCCACTAGATGACATTGACGACTGCATTTGAAACTTAAGTTTCGTTCGCTGAACTCCCTATGTTCTGACAAAAAGAATGATTGTCAGAATTGCTAAAAGAAATGGCTTTGATACCAACTATGACAACCCAGTTTTCGGCACCCCGAAACTCGTGCCATCAGCACGATCATCTTGACCGTGCCCCTTGACTAAGCACGGAATACTGGTATATCAAGCAACAATAATGAACTGAAAATAATAACTAGAATTGCGGAGTAAATATCATTTTAAAAACCTCTCAAAAGACAGTTCTGCCTTCATGCCCCTGCATGAATGGAGAACCGATCCGAACCATCGATGATTGCCAATCATCACAGATGGTTCACCCCATGTTGTTGACTCTAAGTGTGCATGATTAATTTGTGTTTTGAAAACAGATTTGCAAATGATGAATTATACTGAATTTGGAAAACTAAAAAGAATAAAGAAATATCAGCACAAAGAGAAGTTAATTGGCCTGCAAGATCAGGGTCAATTGTAGCAAGTTTTAAATGTAAGTGAGTAAAAGATCGTCCACAGGAAATTGATTTAAAATGTAAGATAAACCTCCAGATCAGCTACGAGATTAAAGCATATAAGATGGAGGTTGAATTTGTCACATTAACTAAATGAGAAAAGTAAAAATTAAACTAAATGATCCAGATCCGAGTTGGGGAGATTTGATGTAAATTAATAAGAATGGAGAAATAGTATCTAACTTCGACTTAGTACTTGATTGCAGAATGAGAATAAATGTAAAACACATGAGATATTATCCAATCTTCATCCTGCCATACCAAAGATATGCAAGAGAAAGTAATCCTACTCAAGGATTGGAATTGAGTTGAACTTATGGCTATGGTCTGTCCACTTCAATGGACACAGATCATCCAATAGTCTTCAATTCGAATCCGTGATTCAGAGCAATAAACACCACTACAAATGTTGTGAGAAATTAGGTTACAAACGCCAATTCTCACAGGGATAATGAATTAAGGGAAATTGCTATAAAAATAGTAAATCTAAAGGAATCTAATGAAATAAGGAGATCTCAGGGAACCCTTATCACGAATCCAATTGAGAACGTACGGTTCATAGCAACCTTTTCAAATTCACCATTACAATTAGAGAGCACAGCTTAAAAAGCTCTCGGATTTGTAGTCTTGAATACAATTCTCACGTGAAGTACAGAGATATCTCACAGCTCTCAATTACAAATAAAAGCTAGGCTATTACAGAAATTTCAGATGAGCTATCTGAAATGGAAATGAGGCAATAGAAATGAAACTCAAAATCTGGATACCCAAATTGGGCAAATGGTTCATCTATTTATAGTTTTCCCCAAGTCTAGCTCAAATGTGTATCAACCAATCAGAATTGGTTAGATCTGTATCAACCAATAGGAGTCGAGCACAAGGATCTAGATCTATTTTGGCCAATCAGAACTGCTTGATTTGGTTCAGCCAATCAGATGACAGAAGCATCAATTCTGTTATGTAATTCAAAAATCTGTTAGAGCTTCTAGAAGTTCCCGCCAAGTGATTTCATCTTCGGGTGTTCACATGGGGTGGAATATGCCTTTGGTTCGTGCTCAGAATCTTTCGGAATGTCCCTGAGTTTTTAAATGCATTGGGGCGCATGGAGAGATTACTAAATTACCCTTGCAGATGCTGGGAATCTTCAGAATACCATTCCGCACAGTTTGGAGAACTTTTCGTAAGGTACTGTGACTTCTGAAGCTATTTATTTTTCGAAATGTTGTTTCTGAAGCCATGTGCTTTTCGAATGGTACTGATGCCATTCTCTTTGAAAAAAGGACTGTTTTGAACTTTTTGAAAACTTCAAAGATACTTTGCGAAAATCATTTTAAGCATATTTAAACCCTTTCGAAGTAAGGGTTTCATATTCGAAAGCCTTCCCAGAGTGTCCTGTTTCACAGAAAACCCATTTTCTTTCTACCCCTTCGTGCTTTTAGAGTTCAGATCCAATTTTCTTCATATTTGTTCCACGAATTAAGCTTGAAGAGAGGGACTTTTTGCTTCTGATTCTGGTGGATTCCATCAAGCGATCAACTAGTTCAACCAAAACCCTAGATTTCGGTATTTTTTTGCACATTGCCTCTGTTTGTGTTTTGCAAAGTTCAATTTGATATCAACATTCATTGTGGGAGATTCAAACAAAGGTTTGAAATGGGGAAAGCTGAAAAATCACAGGTTGCAATGTTCCCTAAATCTTCTGCTAAGAAAATTAGCAAACTCACCACAAAAGGAAAAGCCAAAACCTCAACCAAGAGAAAACTTTCGATGGATAAAGCTGATAGAATTGAGAAGGGGAAGAAGGTTAGACATGAGGATCCCATCCCAGCTGCTGACCCTAGTCCTGAGCCTGAGCTTCCTCCTCTCCCTATGCATTTGGTACTGTCAAACCCATTCGTTGAAGCTCAGAAGCTGATCCCAGAGCTTATCGTGGATGAAACTTTTTTTCTTAAACAAACCTGAATGTCAGCTATCCTTGAAATACATCAGGGATGCTTCTCTGAGCAATATCCTAACCCCTCTTTCAGAGAAAATTTATCCACAAATGGTGAGATTATGGTACCAAAACTTGGTAAAAGTGATAGAGAAAGATGCTGATATCCCTACTCTTATAATTTTCATTGATGATTGCGATTTAACTGTCACTTATGAAGACATTGGAAATGCTTTGGGGATACCATTTCAATATGACCCTGCTGGCCCATTAGCTGCACCAGAAACAACTTCTTTTAGAGAAATGGCTGCCCATCTAACAAAAGGCATAGTTGGAAGTGGACAGTCCATCATGAGGAGAGACTTAGAGAACTCCTTGCGAACTGTACCAGAACTGTGTGAAAAGAGCTTCAGAAGTCACAGTACCTTGCGAAAAGTTCTCCAAACTGTGTGAAACGGTATTTTGAAGATTCCCAGCATCTGCAAGGGTAATTATGTAATCTCTGCACCCGCCCCAATGCATTTAAAAACCCAGGGACATTCCGAAAGATTCTGAGCATGAACCAAAGGCATATTCCACCCCATGTGAACACCCGAAGATGAAATCACTTGGCGGGAACTTCTAGAAGCTCTAATAGATCTTTGAATTACATAACAGAATTGATGCTTCTGTCATCTGATTGGCTGAACTAAATCAAGCAGTTCTGATTGGCCAAAACAGATCTGGATCCTTGTGCTCGACTCCTATTGGTTGATACAGATCTAACCAATTCTGATTGGTTGATACACATCTGAGCTAGACTTGGGGAAAACTATAAATAGATGAACCATTTGCCCAATTTGGGTATCCAGATTTTGAGTTTCATTTCTATTCCCCCATTTTCCATTCAGATAGCTTGCCTGAAATTCCTGTAATAGCCTAGCTTTTATTTGTAATTGAGAGCTCTGAGATACTTCTGTAATTCAAAAAAGAATTGTATTTAAGACTACAAATCCGAGATCTATTTAAGCTATGCTCTGTAATTGTAATGGTGAATTTGAAAAGGTTGCTGTGAACCGTATGTTCTCAATTGGATTCATGTTGAGGGTTCCCTGTGATCTCCTTATTGCACTAGACTCCTTTAGATTTACTATTTTTTAAGTAATTTCTCTTAATTCATTATCCCTGTGAGAATTAGTGTTTATAACCTAATCTCTCACAGCATTTGTAGTGGCGTTTCTCGTTCTGAATTAAGGGTTCAGATTAAAGACTATTGGATGGTCTGTGGCCATTAAAGTGGACAGACCATAGCCATAAGCTTAACTCTAACCCTTGACTTAGATTACTTTCTCTTACATCTGTGCTTGTAGCCAGATGAAGATTGGATCATATCTCATTTGATCTACATTTAGTCTCATTTTGCACCAAGTACTAAATCAAAGTTAGATATTATTTCTCCATTCTTATTAATTTACATCAAATCTCCCCAACTTGGATCTGGATCATTTAGTTTAATTTTTACTTTTATCATTTAGTTTAATTTTTACTTTTCTCATTTAGTTAATGTGACAAATTCAACCTCCCATCTTATGTGCTTTGTAGATAGGATCAGAGGTCAGATCTTGTAGCTCAGATCTGGAGGTTTATCTTACATTTTAAATCAATTCCCTGTGGACGATCTTTTACTCACTTACATTTAAAACTTGCTACAATTGACCCTGATCTTGCAGGCTAATTAACTTCTCTCTGTGCTGATATTTTCTTTATTCTTTTTAGTTTTCCAAATTCAGTATAATTCATCATTTGCAAATCTATTTTCAGAACACAAATAAATCATGCACACTTAGAGTCAACAACAAGTTTTTGGCGCCGTTGCCGGGGAATTTATTTTAAAATTGGTAGACCTAAGTTTTTATTTTTTTTATTACATCAGTGCTAACTGTTCTATTGTTTAAATCTGTGCAGTTATTCCTATACACTTTGAGCGTGGAATATACTTTGAAAGGAATACTGAAGGTTTGCTGTACATAATTTGATTCTCTGTTTCTGTGTTGTATGTTTGGTAGGAGGACTCTCAATCCTGAGATTGTCCCTCTGAATTTAGAAGTTGAAAGGCTACTAAGAACTAGACAAACATCACAGAATTTTGCTGAGACTATTACTATGGGTGAAGAACCTAGACTTTTGAGGGATTACTTTGTACCTGGTGCATATAATTCTCTATTTTGCATTTAATTTCCTACTGTTGAAGGAAATTATGAGATCAAATCATCAACTATCTAAATTCTTCCTTCCTTCCATGGTTTAAGTAAGGAAGATCCATACAAGCATGTGGATGAGTTCCTGTCTCTTTGTACCACATTCAACATAGCTGGACTGGGTCCAGAGGCAACCAAGCTTAGGCTCTTTCCTTTTTCATTAAAGGACAAAGCTAGAGTATGGCTGTCTATGTTGGCACCAAATTGTATCACTTCTTGGAATGATTTGCAGTGTCAATTTTTAGCCAAATACTTCCCTATGTCTAAGACCAGCCAGTTGAGACAAAATATTATTTCCTTTTCACAACACTCAACTGAAACTTTTCATGAAGCATGAGAAAGGTTTAAAGAACTTTTAAGGCAATGTCCTCATCATCAAATTCCCCGATGGCAGCTTGTTCAAAGCTTCTATCAAGGAATTGATCAAAAGGGCAAGAATATGGTAGATGCTTCCTGTGGAGGCACCTACTTGCAAAAAACAGTTGAGGAGGTCTGAAATTTATTTGAAGTGATTGGTGAAAATTCAACTCAACAGGAATCTTTGTCAAGAGACATTGAGAATCCTGCTCGGTTGAACAATCAGCAAACCACCAAGGGAAAGATTTATGAGGTGAATGAGTTGGAAAGAAAGATGGATAATTTAACCACAAAGTTTGATAGATTGATGGACTCACTTAAAAATCTAATGGTTGTAAGAGTAGAGGAGGCATGTTTGATATGCCAGTCCTCTACTCATCCTCTTGATCAATGTCCAGCTGCACCATAGTTCCCAGATTTAGTGGTGGAGCAAGCTCATACGCCTAATCAATCATGACAGATGCAAATCAAATGAATATGCATGGAGAGGGCACCCCAATTTAAGGTGGAGCCAGAGCAATTATCAATCACAACAGCAGCAACAACCAAAGAACCAAGTACCTTTCAAAGCTTTCATATCGTAATTTTTATACCAAGCTAAATTTTCAGTAGCCCATTCCACAACAACCTGTACAGCAATCTGCTCCAGTTCAAACCCCTTCCATATCCCCTTCTTTTGAAGACCAAGTTCTAAATTCACTCCAGAATTTAGGGTCTTTAACTCAGACTGTAAACTTTCACAGTCAGAGAATAAAGAAGATTGAAGAAACATTGGGTCAACTTTCAAATACTTTGGCCAAAAGAGAGAAAGGCAGGTTACTCAGCCAACCTTTGAACAATACCAAAGGACAGTTCATGGTTGGAGAGGTTTCTGTTTCACATGAAGAAGTAAAAGCTGTCACTACTTTGAGAAGTGGAAGAATTGTAAATAACAATGTGGGTACTGAAAAGGAAGAAGAAAAAATTAAGGAAACTGCTAGAGATATGCTGCAAGAGCAGCATGATGTTAGCATTGGGGGTGCTGATGTACCTCAGAAAAATCAAAAAGATTCTGATAATGATTCTAAAGCTGTAAATGAACGACTAGTTCCTCATTTACCATTTCCCCATGCCATGAAATCTGCATCCCCTTTTGATAAAGGGAACACAAAAATAGATGAAATGATGGAGACTTTCAAGCAAGTCAAGATAAATCAACCTTTGCTTGATGCAATCAAACAAGTCCCAGCATATGCAAAAATTTTGAAAGATATTTGCACTCACAAAAGACAATCTAGGATACAGTTATCCAAGAAGGTCTTTGCTGTGGAAAGAGTTAATCAGGTTTTGTCCATTACCACACCTCAAAAACTCCAAGATCCTAGAATCCCCACAATCCCTTGCATTATTAGGGAACATACCATTGAAAAGGCTTTAGTAGATTTGGGTGCTAGTGTCAACTTGCTTCCATATTCTGTATATGAGAAACTAGGTTTGGGAGAATTAAAACCCACTCATGTGGTGTTACAACTAGTAGACAGATCTGAAAGAAAGTCAGTTGGGGTGATTGAGGATGTGTTGGTAGGGGTAGATAAATTTTTCTACCCTGCTGATTTTCTGGTATTGGACATGGAACCTATAAAAAGCAAAACTTCCATCCCTGTCATTTTGGGGAGACCATTCCTGGCTACAACCAATGCTTGCATTCAATGCAGATCTGGTATTATGGAAGTGTCTTTTGGAAATATGAAGGTAAAGTTAAATCGCTATTCTTCCCCTTCCACAAATAGCTAAAAAATTTGAAATATGTGTTTTTAGGAGACCATAAAACATTGCCTGTAATTATGTCGTCCTCTCTCACTGAGGAGTAGGAAGAAGAGTTGTTGATTGTATTGAAACAACATAAGAGGGCAATTGGCTGGATTATTGCGGATTTGGGAGGAATCAGTCCAGCTGTTTGCATGCATAAAATTCATTTGGAAGAAGATGCAAAGCCTTCTAGGGAAATGCAGAGGAGGCTGAATCCTCATATACAAGATGTGGTCATGAAGGAGGTTGTTAAGTTGTTGGATGCAGGGGTCATTTACCCCATCTCAGATTCAGCTTGGGTGGCACCTACACAGGTGGTACCTAAGAAATTTGGGATCACTGTGGTAACCTCAGATTCTGGTGAGCTCATTTCAACCAGACAAACCACTGGTTGGAGGGTCTGTATTGATTACAGAAAACTAAACATAATGACCAGAAAAGACCATTTCCCTCTTCCATTCATTGATCAAATTTTAGATAAGCTAGTAGGAAAAGCTTATTATTATTTTCTTGATGGTTACTCTGGTTACAACCAGATTCCTGTGTATCCACAAGATCAGGAAAAGACCACATTCACTTATCCCTTTGGCACTTTTACCTATAGGAGAATGCCTTTTGGTCTTTGTAATGCTCATGCTACCTTTCAAAGATGCATGTACTCCATTTTCTCTTATATGATTGACCAATTTATGGAGATTTTTATGGATGATTTTTCAATATATGGAGACAGTTTTTCCCAGTGTTTACATCATCTCAACTTGGTGTGACAGAGATGTGAAGAAACCAATCTAGTTTTGAGCTGGGAGAAGAGTCATTGCATGGTCACCCAAGGCATTGTCCTTTGCCATGTTGTCTCCCACAAGGGCATTGAGGTGGATAGAGCAAAAATTGAATTAATTGCACATTTGCTACCTCCCAAAACTGTTAAACAAATCAGAAGTTTTCTGGGGCATGCTGGATTTTACAGGAGGTTCATTAAGGACTTCAGTAAAATATCCAAGCCTCTTTGTCATCTATTGTGCCAAGATGTCCCTTTTGTTTTTAACAATGAATGCTTGAAGGCATTTGAATTCTTAAAAAATTGTTTGATTTCAGCTCCAATACTACACTCTCCAGACTATTCACTGCCTTTTGAGCTGATGTGTGATGCATCAGATTATGCTTTGGGAGGTGTTCTTGGGCAGAGAAAGGATAAGCTGCCTCATGTCATAGCTTATGTCAGTAGATCAATGATTGATGCACAACTCAATTACACAACAACTGAGAAGGAGCTGCTGGCAATTGTTTTTGCTTTGGAGAAATTTAGGTCATATGTTTTGGGTTCACAAATAGTGGTGTTCACTGACCACTCAGCCTTGAAATACCTTCTGTTTAAGAAGGATATCAAACCATGATTAATCAGGTGGATCCTCCTATTACAGGAATTTGATTTGCAGATTAAAGATAAAAAGGGTGTGGAAAATGTGGTGGCTGACCACCTGTCTAGAATTCTAATATTTGAGATTGATAGCGCTATCAATGAATCTTTCCCTGATGAGCAACTTTTTGCTATCAGTATGCACACCCCTTGGTTTGCAAATATAGTCAACTTTTTGGCTACTGGAAGAACTCCTCAACACTGGAATAAAATGGATAAAGATCTTTTCTTCTCAAAGGTTAAACATTTTATTTGGGAGGATCCTTATCTGTTCAAGATTTGTGCAGACCAAATAATTAGAAGATGTGTCCCTGAAGAAGACTTTCATAGCATACTTTCCATGTGTCATGAACAGGCCTGTGGAGGCCATTTTAGTGAAAACAAAACTGCTGCAAAGGTTTTGCATTGTGGATTTTATTGGCCTACACTTTTCAAAGATGCACTGCAGCACTGTAAGTCTTGTCAGAATTGCCAGAGATTTGACAGCATTTCCAAGAGAAACTCAATGCCTTTACAGCCCATTTTGGTAGTTGAATTGTTTGATATTTGGGGGATAGATTTTATGGGACCTTTTCCTCCTTCAAATGGTTGTAATTTCATCTTAGTAGCTATGGATTATGTATCCAAATGGGTTGAAGCCACAACCACTAAAACCAATGACCATAGAGTTGTCCTGAAATTTTTAAAGGACAACATTTTTTCCAGGTTTGGCTCCCCCAGAGCTATTATCAGTGATAGGGGAAGTCATTTTTGTAATAGACATTCTGAAGCTTTATTGGAAAAGTACTCTATGTCTCATAGAGTAGCTACTCCATATCATCCACAGACCAGTGGACAAGTGGAGATTTTCAATAGAGAAATCAAGCATATACTGTAAAAGACTGTGAAGAAGGACAGAAAGGATTGGTCCTTTAAGCTGAATGATGCATTGTGGGCATATAGGACAACCTATAAAACCCCAATTGGCATGTCCCCATTCAGATTGGTCTATGGCAAAGCATGCCATTTTCCAGTGGAGTTAGAATATAAGGCCTTTTGGGCTATCAAAACCTTGAACATGGATCTTACTACTGCTAGTAATCACAGGAAACTACAGCTTGCTGAGTTGGAAGAGCTGAGAATGGATGCATACACCAATGCAAGATCTTACAAAGAAAAAGTTAAAGCTTTCTATGACAAAAATCTGCTGAGAAGAGAGTTCATAGCTGGCTCTAAGGTATGGCTATTTAACTCAAAACTTAAGTTTTTTCCTGGAAAGCTGAGATCCAGATGGGAAGGGCCATATACTGTCATTCATGCATCTCCTTCTGGGGCTGTTGAAATTTTGGACCCAAGTGATGGGAGCACCTTGAAAGTAAATGGTCAAAGGCTCAAACCATCCATTGAAAATACTCTGGAGCTTGTGCTGACCATCTGTCACCAAGAACCTCCACATATCTAATGATAAACAACTGTATCATATGTATTTTACTTGTGTTTTTTTGGTAGTTTTTTTTTTTTAGTTTCTTCTCTCTGTTTTTAGTCATGTTTACACTCAATTCGAGAAGTTTATAATATGTGAAAAATGAATTCGCAAAGAAAAAAATTCATTTCGAAAAGTTCAATTTTCATTAAAAGGATCGCCAGAATAGCGATCGAAAAGAGCTATTTGCTTTTGAATAGTTAGTTCAAGCTATTTGCTTTTGAATAGTTAGTTCAAGCTATTTGCTTTTGAAATGTTGTTTGCCATGTGCTTTTGAATGGTGATGCCATTCTCTTTGAAAAAGGTTTTTGAACTTTTTGAAAACTTCAAAGATACTTTGCGAAAATCATTTTAAGCATATTTAAACCCTTTCGAAGCAAGGGTTTCATATTCGAAAGCCTTCCCAGAGTGTCCTGTTTTACAGAAAACCCATTTTCTTTCTACCCCTTCGTGCTTTTAGAGTTCAGATCCAATTTTCTTCATATTTGTTCCACGAATTAAGCTTGAAGAGAGGGACTTTTTACTTCTGATTCTGGTGGATTCCATCAAGCGATCAACTAGTTCAACCAAAACCTTAGATTTCAGTATTTTTATGCGCATTGCCTTTGTTTGTGTTTTGCAAAGTTCAATTTGATATCAGCATTCATTGTGGGAGATTCAAACAAAGTTTTGAAATGGGGAAAGCTGAAAAATCACTGGCTGCAATGTTCCCTAAATCTTCTGCTAAGAAAATTAGCAAACCCACCACAAAAGGAAAAGCCAAAACCTCAGCCAAGAGAAAACTTTCGATGGATAAAGCTAATAGAATTGAGAAGGGGAAGAAAGTCAGACATGAGGAACCCATCCCAGCTGCTGACCCTAGTCCTGAGCCTGAGCTTCCTCCTCTCCCTATGCATTTGGTACTGCCAAATCCATTCATTGAAGCTCAGAAGCTGATCCCAGAGCTTATTGTGGATGAAACGTTTTTCTTAAACAAACCTAAATGTCAGCTATCCTTGAAATACATCAAGGATGCTTCTCTAAGCAATATCCTAACCCCTCTTCCAGAGAAAATTTATCCACGAATGGTGAGATTATGGTACCAAAACTTGGTAAAAGTGACAGAGAAAGATGCTGATGTCCCTACTCTTGTAATTTTCATTGATGATTACGATTTAACTGTCACTTATGAAGACATTGGAAATGCTTTGGGGATACCATTTCAATATGATCCTGCTGGTCCATTATTTTGACTTGACTTCTTTTAGAGAAATGGCTACCCATCTAACAAAAGGCATAGTTGGAAGCGGACAGTCCATCATGAGGAGAGACTTAGAACCCCACTGTTTGCTGATGGACTCCATTTTGAGAGGGAGTTTCTATGTCACTGGGCACAACCAGGAAAGAAGAGCACCAATTTTGGAGGCCCTCTTTCATTTCTCTAAGGGGCAATTCTTCAATGCCCCTATGCTCATTTTTGAAGCCATGGCTGACATCAATGCCAAGATGAAAAAGGAACAGAAAATAGCTGGCATACCATTTGGAAGGCTGATCACAGCCATGTTAAAATAAATTGATATTGATGAGCAAGAGCCATTCGAGATTATTTCCCCCCATGCATTTGGGAAGAGGGCTTGGACCACAAGCCAAACCATGTTGAATAAAATGAGGGAAGAGGCTGAACCAGCCCTAAATGCCATTGAACACCGCCATATTGAACCAGCCCTGCCAAGAATCGCTTTACGGAGACCACATGGTGACCAGCTCTTTAGTGCACCTATTTCCTTCGGTGATATTGAACAAGTTGTCCCTCCCGAGGTGACTCTTGGTGCACCCATTGTAGAAGGGTCATCATCCTACCCACTTCTGTCACCCCCATTCCTTCACCTATTCCAACTGTTTCATCACTCAAACCCACCATCATCCCAATTGCAGACTCTCCTCTACCAACCACACCAATCACTCTTACACCACAGTTTCCCTACCAATATCCCAAGTATGGCCACGAGTTTGTGGAACAATCTCCTAGCACTCCTTATCCCAAGTTTCCTGATTCACCACTTCAACTCATACACTGAAATAACTCATACCCGAACACGAGATGTTGACAGAGGCCTATTCATCATTGATGGGAGCTATCTTGGAGAACATTGGACTTGAATCCGCACCTATACACGACCCTCCTCATTTCACCCATGTACTTCCCCTTCACAACCATCTCACCCATTGACCCTCAACAATCTACATCAATTTTATCAGTCCCTACTTTGCATACCACACCCACACCTGACACAATTAGCCAAATATTCACCTTTCTCCAAACCATCCAAACACAACTATAAGTCAACACAGACAATCAGTCTGTAACAAATGCCCTTCTCCAAACCTTAGCCTCCACATCCCACACAACCACGTTAGCCACTGTACTTGCTGTTGCTGACCATGCTACCCAAACAGACCCTAAGGTAGTATTTGTAGATCCACCCATCCTCACCACTGCTGATAATGTTACCCAAACAGAACTTGAGGTAGTACTTTTGGATTCCCCTTCAACTTTCCCCTATTTCTTTGATCAAGCTACTCAAACTGACCCTGAGGTCATACTTTTGGACTCCTCTTTTCCCACTGCTGGGATACCTTTGGTCCCCTACCACTCCATTCCCATTCCCAGATTTGCCACTCTCAAAAGGGCTATGGGAGAGAACCCTTATATCTGTCGCGATGTCCTCAAGGGGTTAGCTGATCTGCAAGCTTACATTAGAACCCCTTATGAAGACCAGATTCGAAAATTGGAGTTTTTCATGAAATTTGAGAGAGAGAAGATGAAGGACCTGCTGGGTCAAACTTTTCAGATGGTTAGGAGTGAACAACACAAGGTCACCATGTTGCAAGCACAGCTTGAACAGGAAAAATTGAGAGCTTCTAGACTTGAAAAGTATATTGGCCTCACCAAAAAGATCAAATCTGAGGAATACACCGAGCTGCAAGGCACAATCCAGGAGAAGGCTAAATCGAGTTCAGACTCCAATACTGACTCAAGTTCTGACTCTGACAGTGACTCCACTTCTGATCCCATTGAACCAACTTATGATACAGATTTTGACCCAGTTATTAGATTACATTGTACATGTTTGTTTTGTGGGTCTGTAATATGTAACTCTTGTTTTCTGTTAAACTTTGTTAATTAGTAATTACTGTGCATTTCTTTTCTTTCTTCTCTATCATTATGATTTCTGTTTGATTGTTTCTTTGCTTATACACTTCAGACCAGTGAGGACACTGCTCATCATTGGTTTGGGAGTGTGACAACCAACAGTTTAGTTAAAATCAGTGCAACTTATGATCACAGCAGAATTTTTGAAGATAAAGTAATTTCACACCTGTTGTTTTGAAAAATGAGGAAGTAAAAACTTTTTAAAACTGATTTTTAGTGTAATTCCAATACTTTCCTGAAGTGAATGTCAGAAAATTTTCAAAATAAAATTGATGTTTTAGTAAACCTAAAAAGAGAGAAAACAATGATGATATACTTCAGAAATTTGATAGAAAACTACACCCAGTGAGACTTGGGCTTGAAATATATTCTTTAGAGATATGAATTGGCAATTTTTTCTGCTCTAAGAACTGTTTGAACCTGCTTATTATCACTAGAAGTTACACATATTCAAATTGAAATAACTTGACAGCTATCATGATATTAAAGACATGATGTAAGGCCTCCTTTTGGACAGTTTGAACTTCAAAAAGCCCCACCTTTTGAAACTGCCCTTGATACACAGCAGTTGAGCTGTATAAAGCCAAGATTTCTTTAAAAACCTCATCAACCAAACTCATCAACCTCATTTAGTCTAACCCTCACTCTGAGAATTCAGAAGGTAAAGGAAAGAAAGCTGAAGAAAGAAGAGTTAGGTAACAGTTTGGTAAAAGAAAAAGAAACATAATTGAAGGCAATGATGTATCAGCAAATGAAATGTAGAACTCTAGTCAATGTTGCTTTTAAAAAAAAAAAAGGGAAAAATAAAAGAGAAAAGGAAAAGTCATTTCATTGGAAGTTTGAAAAAGAAAGATAAAAAGATGGCCACTTTGGCTCCGAAAATTTAAAGAAGAAGATGAAATTGTGTTGAAATGAAGAAGGTGTGTCCATCACTTCCTTACCTTGACTGACCTCTCAATTTTGAATTCCATTCCACCTCTTTATTCTTGATAAAGTTCACCCATAAGCCACATTACCACCCAAGTCAAAGTCCTTACTGATCAATGATGGATTGAGCTGTCACATGGAGATAAGGATTTGTGTAATCTATGGTGAAAAGAGCAGTAGATTCATAACTGAAAAGCTATGCCTATGCTCCTGCTTACAGTCCTATTTGAGAACTGTAACTACTCTTGAGCTGTGTGAAATAGTACAACCCCCCTATTTGCATGATGAGTGAAAACCCTGGTGAGAGTTGAGTTTGAAATCAAATCATTTGGGGTAACATCAAAACTGAATTTTCAAATAGAAGGCAAGCTTTTCATTAATTTTTTCTGTAAAAAACTTTTTGACACAAACTGAGTGAATGGTAAAAGGAATTACAGCAGAATTTTAGTTTTAAATTGATGTTTTCTTGAAGATCTTTTTACTTTGTTGATGCGGTGTGAATAAATATTTGGATAAAGTTTGCTTTATAGGCATTGATGATTTATTGGAGAAGTTTGTGGGTACCTTCACTAAAAACCCTCAAGAGACTTCACTCCTTCACTAGGGATCACCTAAGGGTTTAAAAGGCTTGTTGCATATGCTAAATGCAACTGTGTTCCCTACAGAAGTGGCCTTTTCATTCTGCTTTTAATATTGTCTTTGCTCATGGACTAGCAAAGCTTAGGTTTGGGGGTGTGTTGAGAACTGGAAAATACCATTTTCTACCCCTTAACCTGGGTCTTGATAGACCTTTGAGAGAACTAAATAAGTGTTTTATGCTTAACGACTTAAAAGTGCCAAAAAGATGATGATCCGGAGGAAGAAGGAGAAGGGACAACCTCACTAGCTGTCAAAATGCCTAAACTAAAGAGGACAAAGGCCTGGTTTCAACCTGGAAAGAGGTGTGGAGCCATTCAAGTAAGAATGCATTCTGATTACTTTTGAAGAATCTAAACTTTCAAAAAGAATCAACTTAAAAGAACCAAAGCTCTAGGCTTAGCTTTCAAGAGCACAACTCTTCGAAAGGATTTCGACCTATTCAAAGAAGAGAACTCGAGCTTGAAGTCATAGCACCTTACAAAAGTTCTCCAAATGCGAAATGGTATCTCAAGATTTTAAAGATCTCTGTAAGGGTAATTCAGTAATCTCTACACGTGCCCCAATGCATTTAAAAGCCCAGGGACATTCCGAAAGATTCTGAGCATGAACCAAAGGCATATTCCACCCCATGTGAACACCCGAAGATGAAATCACTTGGCGGGAACTTCTAGAAGCTCTAACAGATTTTTGAATTACATAACAGAATTGATGCTTCTGTCATCTAATTGGCTGAACCAAATCAAGCAGTTCTAATTGGCCAAAACAGATCTGGATCCTTGTGCTCGACTCCTATTGGTTGATACAGATCTAACCAATTCTGATTGGTTGATACACATCTGAGCTAGACTTGTGGAAAACTATAAATAGATGAACCATTTGCCCAATTTGGGTATCCAGATTTTGAGTTTCATTTCTATTGCCTCATTTCCATTTCAGATAGCTCGTCTGAAATTTCTGTAATAGCCTAACTTCTATTTGTAATTGAGAGCTGTGAGATATCTCTGTACTTCACGAGAGAATTGTATTCAAGACTACAAATCCGAGAGCTTTTTAAGCTGTGCTCTGTAATTGTAATGGTGAATTTGAAAAGGTTGCTATGAACTGTACGTTCTCAATTGGATTCGTGTTAAGGGTTCCCTGAGATCTCCTTATTTCATTAGATTCCTTTAGATTTACTATTTTTAAAGTAATTTCCCTTAATTCATTATCCCTGTGAGAATTGGCGTTTGTAACCTAATTTCTCACAGCATTTGTAGTGGTGTTTATTGCTCTGAATCACGGATTCGAATTGAAGACTATTGGATGATCTGTGTCCATTGAAGTGGACAGACCATAGCCATAAGTTCAACTCAATTCCAATCCTTGAGTAGGATTACTTTCTCTTGCATCTGTGCTGGTAGCCAGATGAAAATTTTATAATATCTCATGTGTTTTACATTTATTCTCATTCTGCAATCAAGTACTAAGTCGAAGTTAGATATTATTTCTCCATTCTTATTAATTTACATCAAATCTCCCCAACTCGGATCTGGATCATTTAGTTTAATTTTTACTTTTCTCATTTAGTTAATGTGACAAATTCAACCTCCCATCTTATGTGCTTTGTAGATAGGATCAGAGGTTAGATCTGGTAGCTCAGATCTGGAGGTTTATCTTACATTTTAAATCAATTCCCTGTGGACGATCTTTTACTCACTTACATTTAAAACTTGCTACAATTGACCCTGATCTTGCAGGCTAATTAACTTCTCTTTGTGATGATATTTCTTTATTCTTTTTAGTTTTCCAAATTCAGTATAATTCAATCCAGATCCAAGTTGGGGAGATTTGATGTAAATTAATAAGAATGGAGAAATAATATCTAACTTTGATTTAGTACTTGGTGCAAAATGAGACTAAATGTAGATCAAATGAGATATGATCCAATCTTCATCTGGCTACAAGCACAGATGTAAGAGAAAGTAATCTAAGTCAAGGGTTAGAGTTAAGCTTATGGCTATGGTCTATCCACTTTAATGGCCACAGACCATCCAATAGTCTTTAATCTGAACCCTTAATTCAGAACGAGAAACACCACTACAAATGCTGTGAGAGATTAGGTTACAAACACTAATTCTCACAGGGATAATGAATTAAGGGAAATTGCTTGAAAAACAGTAAATCTAAAGGAGTCTAGTGTAATAAGGAGATCATAGGGAACCCTCAGCACGAATCCAATTGAGAACGTACGGTTCACAGCAACCTTTTCAAATTCACCATTACAATTACAGAGCACAGCTTAAATAGCTCTCGGATTTGTAGTCTTGAATACAATTCTCTTTTGAATTATAGAAGTATCTCACAGCTCTCAATTACAGATAAAAGCTAGGCTATTACAGGAATTCTAGGCAAGCTATCTGAATGGGAAATGGGGGAATTGAAATGAAACTCAAAATCTGGATACCCAAATTAGGCAAATGGTTCATCTATTTATAATTTTCCCCAAGTCTTGCTCAGATGTGTATCAACCAATCAGAATTGGTTAGATCTGTATCAACCAATAGGAGTCGAGCACAAGGATCCAGATCTATTTTGGCTAATCAGAACTGCTTGATTTGGTTCAGCCAATCAGATGACAGAAGCATCAATTCTGTTATGTAATTCAAAAATCTGTTAGAGCTTCTAGAAGTTCCCGAAAAGTGATTTCATCTTCGGGTGTTCACATGGGGTGGAATATGCCTTTGGTTCATGCTCAGAATCTTCCAAAATGTCCCTGGGTTTTTAAATGCATTGGGGCGCATGCAAAGATTACTGAATTACCCTTGCAGATGCTGGGAATCTTCAGAATACCATTTCGCACAGTTTGGTGAACTTTAGGTACGTGACTTCAAGCTCTTTTCACAGCCTGTGTTGTTCGCAAGGAGTTCTCTTCTTTTCGAATAGGTCAGAAATTCTTTCGAAGAGTTCAGGTGCTCTTTAAAAGCTAAGCCTAGAGCTTTTGGTTCTTTTCGTAAAGTTCAGATTCTTTTCGAAAAGCAATCTGTAATGCATTCTTCTGTTCGAATGGCTCCACACCTCTTTCCAGGTTGAAACCAGGCCTTTGTCCTCTTTAGTTTAGGCATTTTGACAGCTAGTGAGGTTGTCCCTTCTCCTTCTTCCTCTGGATCATCATCTTTTTGGCACTTTTAAGCTACTTTCAGGGTTAAGCCTGCCTTTATTGTTAGCTGTGAAACAAATACTTAAAACACTTATTTAGTTCTCTCAATCTATCAAGACCCAGGTTAAGGGGTGGAAAATGGTATTTTCCAGTTCTTAACACCCCAAAAGAATAATCCCATAATTTAATTACATTGTTTAACAAAAACAAGGCTTGACATACCAAGCCATACCAAATAAGCTCACAAAAACTTTCAAAGATGAACAACGGAGTCTTCTAGAAGAACTCCTCAGGATGTGGCTCCAACTCGTCACCAGGCAGAAGGTCTGACTCACCAGGGTCAATGTCCCCTGAAGCCTCAGCAGCTGCTAATAGTGGACCTGCGACATATAGTCTAAGGGGTGAGCTACATCCTAGCTCAATAGGGAACAAACACAGTGAACATATAGATTAAAACCTCACATATATTCCATGATATTCTAAGCATGATGTAACTATGCAGATATTGAGAAAAACAGTTGAAAAGCTAGCAATTTATGATCACATTTTATTGGTAGTTTACACATGTCTTTTAATTACTCATTAATGATACTGACTAGGCCTAAAGCAAAACTTAACATTTCAACTTAAATAATCCCCGAGCAATATAGCATCGAGCCCCGATGAGATACCCTTCATCGTCATCTATATAGACAGTTTTAAACGTATTCCCTGAGAATACAATTAGTACCCAAGCCCCTTTCCCCTTGGGATCGGTGGCGGGATTTCAAACATATCACATCAACATCGGATGTCCTCATCGTCGGATACGCCTCCGCACTGGCCTACGGTTTTGCCGTCGTATCGGTCACGGATATCCTGCCGCGTCAGTCGTGGGTATCCCGCCACGTCGGTGGGGTATCCTATCAAACTTCAAATAACAAAAATATCAGGTGCTTTATATATAGTTATTCACCGTGTAAGTGTGGTATCTTATATCAGTTAGGCCCTATCAGACATTATTCAATCTTAGATACATCCCTGGGATGTATCTATTCACTTGCATCACACCTGATGCTCTTATTACTTCACTTCCTCATCCCCTGGGGATGGCTCATTATTAGATGCTCTTATTGATGTCACTCACACACACTTTTCACAAACCTTTAAGCAATAAAATAGTTTTCAATTTGATTCTATATCACTACATACATGCTCTTGCAAATTAAAGTACATGTTCAATGTGTTCCCTACCTCAAGTCTCTGATAAATCATGCATCAAGGTCCCACGTGGCTCCTTGTGCCCATGATCATACGTACCACCTATGGTACAACATAACACACGCAACACATCATTAAAGATGCAACAAGGAAGGTCCAAGACCCTCCGAGAATCTTGAAGTCAAACTAAAAAGTCAACAAAAATTAAGTCAGTCGATTAATCGAACTCCAAAGTCGATTAATCGAATCCAATTCGATTAATCGATTCCCAAAATCGATTAATGGAGATTCCAAATCGATTAATCGATTCTCAAAATCGATTAATCGAGATTCCTAATCGATTAATCGATTCCAAATCAATTAATCAAAATTCTCAACTCTTTTAGTTAGATTCTCAAATCGAGTAATCGAATTCCCAAAATTGATTAATCGATCCCAAATCGATTAATCGAAATCCGAAATCGATTAATCGAAATCTCAATTCGATTAGTCGATTTCCCCAAACCACTTTCCTCCAGCCACTGGAGGTTCCCAGTCGATTAATCGACATCTAAATCGATTAATCGAAATCCAAAGTCGATTAATCGAATCTCAGTTCGATTAATCGAATTCGAGTTTCTTTGACTTTTCAACTTCTTGGCAAAAATTGATTAATCGAAACCCAATTTTGATTAATCGATTTGGGCTGTTCTTCCAAATCTTTTGCCATCTAATTTCCTTCTTTTTCTAAGCCTTTATCCTATAGTTTAAACCATTCCTAACTACAATTAAGCTCCCATAACTTATGCATTTAATTCACAAAGATTTTACCTTCAATCAATTTCAAATTGATTGGATCTAGTGGTTGGAAAGGCTAAGGTTCCAGCTTTTGGCTCTAACGGAATCCCTCGCTTCGAATCCGGCCTTAAATGCTCAAATCCCCCTTCCAATCAGCGGCAATAACTCCTCTCTTTACTCCTCTCTCTCTCTCTCCTTAACTCTTCTTCAACAACCAAACAATTGATTTTAAGGTTATTAAACCCTTTTATACTCTTTTTCCATGTGTTGAGCACATACACCCTATATAAGTGTATGCAACTCCTGATTCCGAATCACATTCCACACACTTATTCTATTCACACATCACATCCATTCATCACACCCCACGTCAAATAGTGAACTCCTACTTGGTCAAACCTATGACCAATCAGGCACGAATCTCGAGGTCACTGTTTAATGTAAAATTTTTGGGATATTACAGCTTTAAATTCCTACATTTAGGATATATACAAGTTACATTTAAATCGTATTGTTGGAATAGTTTTACTATAGTAAATAGTGAATCGAAATACTATTCATAAGTATAGTAAAATACTATTGATCTTCTTCTCCATAAGTTTTAATGGACTACATACGAAAATCAGTTCAACTTTGCTACTAGATAGCTATTTGAAAAAGCATCCGTCAACGATTCTCTTTTACGGGAAAAATTGGCAAACACACAATCATTGCAACACGCCTCTCATCCCAACGCGACTATTAACGCGTCAAACAGCTTAATAGTAAATCTAAAGGGATTATTATAAGTTATCCATTAAACTTTTTAGAAAAGAAGATAAACAGTAATTCATATGCCCATTAATAGAGTTTTTAACTATTACTAATTCTAAAGATTCCAACACTTCCTACCTGCTATATGTAATTACCACGGGTTTAGTTTGATATGGCTCTTATATCAAGTTATCAGAAGTATGAGAACGTGATTACAGAAGAAAAGAAAACACACGAAATCAAAACCTTTATTGCATAAATATAATGCCTAATACATACAGAAAGGAAACACTCTAAAACATATGGAATATTACAACTATTATACTACTATTGTAACACTATACTATATAAACATTAAACTAACACAAACTAAAAGAAGAGAAAGTCTCACCGAGATGAAGCTCTCCTGTTACACTTGCATAAATAAACCAAAAAAGAAGAAAGAAAACTAATATTTTTAGTTATTTTCAGTACTTAGACAAGTCCCAAGCTACCGATATTTATACACAAAAGTGGACTTAAAATGGATTAAAGTCCGTAACAGTGAAGACACATGCGCTAGATAGATTGGTTGCAGTCGCTTCGCCCCTTAAATAATTGAATTCTGATGTCATGGCATGCGTCACGAATGAATTATGAAGTGATGACATAATGGATTGCGTCATTGACGACTGACTTATTGTGGACAACTGGTAGTAACTGTTGGTGATTGGTAACCTTGGTGGTCAGACCCACAAATGCATTATTACGGATCTATACGATTATCAAGATTGTGATAATATATTGAATCCTCAGATAAGGGACTATCAGGGTCTGGTACTTCATGGAGTAATTCTTCTTCGCGCATAGAAGCCTCCATTTCCAATGATTTTGGAAGATCTAAGTTTTCTCAATTAATCATTCTTGCTAATAAATTCTCAACTTCGACTGTTTGCTGTGGAGTAAGCATATAATTCATTGGCAGATTGGTAATGAAAAGTCTTCGTCCATCAGTAATTTTGAAGGAATATTCTCCCTTTGAGATTGCTTTGGCAATTGTAGAGAAGTGCATGAGTGAATGAATCCAATAGGATTTAGGATTGACAGCCTTAGTGTCTACAAGAGCAGAGGGATCTTCTTGTTGAACAAATGAGAATTCAGGTATTCTAGTTTTTCTAAGATCACATATTTGATAAGGTTGATAAAATTTTTCTCTAGTTCTCCATCTAATGGTGCTGATAATCCAGAAAGTGAGATGTATCCTATAAGAGAGATATCTAGATGCTTGAAAGATCATAGATGTGATTATTCGAGGGAATTTTAGAATTGAACAACGAGGAAAAAGAAGTTGATTGATAAAACTCTAATCAAGGCTTTCAGTAATATCTAATGGATAGGTTAAAATGGAGATAGAAAATTTTGGAATATGATATCCTTCAATATAATTGATGAAGCGGTAATTGTATAATAAGATTTCTTTGATCTTGGTTTCATGATTCTCAATTTGAGAGCAAATATTTTGAGATAGTTCAATAGGAAGAATTTATTTCATTTTTCAAACATATAAATTCTTTTGAGGCGATGCAAAATAGGATCAGAGAAATATTTTTCTAATAATTCTATAAGATGAAGAAAATAATTGATTTTTTTAATAGTAAATATTTCATCATCCCAACTAGTTATTTGTATAAGGAAGAGAAGATATTTATAAGAATTTTTTGGATAAAGGGTTTTATTTTTAATTCCTGGATTAGGAAGATTAAAGTTCTTTTCTAATTGGGAATTTTCTAGAAATTCAATTGCTGTCTCAATACTAGTTTTTGCTAGTTGTTGAGTGGTTTGATATAGAGCAAATGTATTTTGAGTTGCTCTTATAGCACTACATGAAAATGCGGAAAAAATAACAGCCGATGACTGTCGTTTTTGAAAATAACGACAGTTATTAACCGTCGAGTGGGCTGTTGTAAAAAATGACGTAGTATTTGTTAATGACGTATTGTAGCTGTCGTTTATTTCGTTTGACAACGACTGCCTTTAGCCGTCGATCAGAAACGACATTTTGTGACCGTGGTTTTAAGTGTCATTTTTCTAAAGTAAGATGACATATTTTCATTATAATCGACATATTATAGCTGTCACTGTTTTCGAGTGTAAAGAAAAAATGACAGCCGTGAGCAGTCACATTTTTTGGTATTTTTTTTTAATATTTAAATTTTATGAAAAGACGTATATATAACATCATTTTATCAAATTTTATCTGAAAAAAATAAAATTGATAATCATTCCAGTCTACAAATTTACTAATTCACCATACGAAAATTCATATCTTTAAATAATTGGATGAAACATTATATTCATAACCCTTAATTACAACTTTCAATGTTGACATAAGTAGTCATTAAATTTTTTTTTTAAAAATACCAATCATTCAAATCTATCAAGAAGACCATAGCCAAATATGTCCAAATAAAAATTACACCTAATTAATCATATAAAAATTAGAAGCCCCTTTGGCCAGGAGATTATATCGCCAAGTGTAATATCTGCTAATGTCCCTTCAGTTGCATACAGCTCTGCATCGAGATCATAAATGGCATCTACTATGATGCTATATGATTCTGTTGATATTGTGGTCTCTCTATTAACACGTCCCAGTGCAACAATTTTGCTCTTGAAGTTCTTTATTAAGCAGTGCGTGGATGATTGGTTTATCGGTGAATCAGGAAGAACCGGTTGTGCCTACAAAAAATTAGGAAAAGTATGTAACTACTTCATATTGAGAATTTATGATTTTACAAAAAAAAAAAATGAGACAAAGAATTCAAATTGGTACCTGAGAAGAACCTGAATCCGAAATATGAGAAATATGTGTCCCTTGAGAAAGAAGTTGACCTGATAATGCATCTTGTTTTTCCTCGAGAATCTTGCAGGCCTTACGCTCCTCATCAAGTTGTTGTATAATTATATCATACTTTGATTCAATGCTTTCACGTTCTCTCTTCTCCCGTTGAGCGTTCTCTCTAGAAGGCGCAGATGCTTGTATAGTGGTTTTAGATACACCCCTACCCATATCGCGAACACAACCCCTTCCATCACGGCCACAAACCTGAGACGAAATTTTTTTGAACTATAATTTTTCTAAAAGAAAAATAAAATGAACAAAAGGGAAGAGGAGAGCATCATTTACTTTAGCAACAGGATCATTATCTAAATCATTTTCCCCTAGAAGGGGATCATTCAAAATAATTCTCCTAATATCATCCTGCGAGTAAAGAATAAATAATAATTAAATATTTCAATACTAAAACTTCCATTTAAAATGAACTAAAATTAATAGTCTTACTAGCTGATTGCTCATAGCGGGAAAAGGGTAAGTCCCATCTTTCTTGGTGTAGGAGGCTATATATAGTTGTGTTCTAGTAATTGTACCATCAGGATTCTACTTTTTCTGTATAATAGAAATTACATTTTAAAAAAATTAATATTTCAATTAATTAGATGGAAATAGAAATATTGGCTAGATGTTACCAACTCCTCTATTTATATATTTCTATTTTTATATGAATATTTAAATATTAGAATTAAATGTTACCAACTCCTCTGCCGTGTTAGCTGCTCCTCGCCTACCAGTGGTGTGTGAATTTTTCATCTTTTCCCTAGAACACTTTGCTTTTTCTCGACATGCCTGGTCTTGTTCTGTTGAACACATATCAACGAAAGCTTCCCACTCATCTTTCTTTATACGATCTGGTATATTAGCTTTTCGTTCTACATTTGTCTGATATTTATCAAACTGCTTGCGAAGGTCATATTTCCATTGTTTCCAAGAGATATTAGCTTTTAACAAGACCATGCTTTCGTGAATCACTGAAACATCATATGTCCCCTATGATAAGAAAAAAAAATTATTAATTCAAAAAAATTACTTGAACAACCAAATTAATTCTAATTGATTTACTTCTACTCACTAAGACGCCTCTCCATATTTGATCTTTAATGGGAATTGGCACATCATGCCAAGTATTATATGTTGGTGAACAATATGCTCTCGCCAGTTTGCCTACAAATGTGGAGAATTTTGATGAACCTTCTCCAATAGGTTGCCCATATTCGTTGAAACGTAGTGATTTTTTAGAGACACCTAAATGAATAACATGTTGTTAGTAATCCATTAATAACCATTATTTAAAAAAATATAATTAAGCAAACTAACCAATATTTTGAGTTTCCCTTTCTTCAGACCCATTCGCTTGCGTATTGATTTGTTCAGACCCGTTTGATCATGATTCAGTCCCATTTGATGGAGATTCAGACCCACTTGTTTGAGGTCCACACCCACTTGAATGAGAATTGAATTGTGCCATCAATTCTTTGCTAAAAATCAACAAACCTGTAAATACTAGTCATAACTGAAAATGTGCAAGATTATCATTAAGGCCTTCATAATTGAACAGAGAGACAAAAACCTCTATAATAGTCAGACTATAGTAAAAACTCATACCATAACAGTCAACCTCTTTTTTAACTTGTTTTTTTTTGTGCAGATATTGTTTTCTAACTTGGATAAACTTCTCACACCTAACAGGCCATGCCACAGTTGCTTGTGGTAGGTGTGATATTTTGTTGTTTTTTGTTAAGTGTATTAATAATAGAATAAATTAATATATGATTAGCTTGAAGCTGCAAACATATTGGAGGAATTTTGATACCATAATAAGCTGGTTGTTCACTAGCCATTAAATTTGTGATCGAATAGCCATTCAAGCATCACAAAGAGTAAAGAGACATCTGACTGGGGACAGCAACTAACAGGAAAACTGGTGGTCCCACTTTTTTTTGTGATGCTATGTGGCAGTGGTCACTATCTAACGGTCAGTTAAAGGGTAGGACTATCAAGTATAACAAAAGCCACAACAGATATGGTGATATAGAATGCTAAGACACGAGCATTGCTCATACTTCCGACACCAATCGTGTGTACAACTCAACTCCATCATATGCTTCCCTTTTCTTCCATGTTGTCAGTTATAAATATCATTGCTCAACACCTCCATCTCTCAATGACAAACAAGAAATGATTTCTTATCAGCACCACTGAATCATGCAAAGTAAAACCAGAATTCAGTGACGTCAAGGAAATTATGGTCATAATTTGATCAAATATTAAATAAAAATAAATAAATAGAAAGAGTTGCCATCTAATGTTCCTGGGAGCACTAGTTTCTATGCGTCAAGGGAAATTCTCACAATTAGGCTACTCATGAAAAGATACCCTAAAAAAATAAAAAGTAGGTAGTTTACCTACACCGAACCAAATCAGTTTCGATTTTAGAAAAAAATAAAAATTGAACCGAACTAAATGAGTTTTGATTCAGTTTCGATTTGGGGTGTACTGAATCGAACACTGAAAATTTTGGATTTAATTTGGTTTGGTATACCGAACTTGCATTCCTAAGTATGGGTAGTAAAATATAATAAAACAAGAATGAAAAATAATATTTTAAAGAAAAAGGTAGCTAAAATAGTGTGTTAGGTCGAGTGATTTTTAGTGCATTACGGCTCAAATTTTTTGAGTCGTAAAATGTAGACCATTGAAACTAGTTAAACATTGATTTATGCTTTTAAAAAGTTTTTTCTAATTTTTTATTATAAAATTAATCTAAACCATCCACCCGTGCTCCACGTGACAACCAAAGAGTATTTTGGGTGTCATGTGTATCTCCATATGGACTTTGGAGGACAGTGACCGTCCTCTCATGGAGGACGAAACGAGCTCCCATATATATATATATATATATATATATATATATATATATATATATATATATATATATATTGAGAATTAAGCAGAGTTTTATTAACAAAAGAAGATGAGTTAAAAATTAATTCAAGTAAAAACATGGCAATTGAAGCCGATCCCCATTAGAGCATCTCCAGCAGGAGAGCTATTACATACGCCAAAGCTAGTTTAGCTATCCAATTTCCATCATCTGATTTAAAATATGCCTACATGCCCAAGGCGACAACAAAACAAGAAATCAAGAAGAAAAGAGAGCTCAAGATTACAAAAAGATAGTCTTTGAGTTCGTTTGTTCTGTATATATAATTACCATTCCTAGATGCCCAACCATTATTGATTTTATAGATGTGCCTTCAACAACCTCATACAAGATGCACAATTCCAATAAAATGTTCAAGATATGTATATTATAAAGCTAAAACTAAATGCATGCAACCTATAGGAGAGACTTTTAATATATGTGAACTGGAAGCCGTGTCACCCAAACTCCAATGCAAAAAAACCTAAATAACCTGATCTAGGAGATTTCTTAAGTTACTAAAGCACCTAAATATCCTGAACATGCAATATGACACAATATCCTTCTACACACGTTATACATTATAATCATGCAAAATATTACAAGTTAAGCCCAAAATTCAACAGAAAAGAGATGGTGGGTTGCATAGACAACTTGAAGTAACATGTGATGACAATAAAAGGAACAAAGAATTTTGTATGTGCCAAGATATTGAACAGAAAAGAGATGGTCATAAGGTCCTCACCATTTCATTAAACCTCAAGAAAACAGAGGGTTTTAAACTAGTTCTCAATTCATCGATGAAAATCCTCAGCTAATACACTTTCCCATAAAATTTAGCATTTCCTTGAAAATCTTAAAACAATAAACTATATGTAAAATGGAAAATGAATGTAGCTATAAAATTTAACACTTTGAACAACGATCAAACCAAACAAGCAGAGAACCCGTCTCTAGATGGACTGTTAGGATATTTTCATAATAGAAATTATAGTCACTTGTGTACTTTGCCACTAGAAACGGTATATTTTGTAGTGTTTGTCCTTTGTACTATTACAAAAAAAAAGAAAATACTACGACACAAAAAGTAAATATAACATTAAAAAAAAGATCCCCAAGAGATGGTTCTATAAATTACTCTCCATCTTCATCTACGACATCAGTGACTAATGTTGATGCTAAAGCATCTGTTTTTGTTCTTGCTTCAAATACTAAAGGATCTTCATAAGCATCCACATCCTGATTCAATCTCTTTAGAGCATCTAAGACGACATACAAATCATCCCTAATATGATCTTTGCAGTAGAATACTTGAGTGGCTTGAGAAGCAAGGATATAAGGCTCATTATCTTCATGTGAAGTCTTCATCAACCTCCCAAAATTAACAAACACTAAGTTTGTTTCTGGATCAACTACGCATCCATTTACTCTATCTTCTATACGCACCCAATCACAATAGAAGACTGTTTCTTTAAAGCCACCATAATCTAATTCAAGTATTTGCTTGATAATACCATAATAGGTGACTTCTTCTTCAACAGGGCTCCTATCCTTTGCACTCGATCTGAAACTAGTTAAAGCCTTCATTGAGACCCCACTATTTTGTGTGCTTGTACTCATTTCTGACTCTACTGTACAAAAAAGATATCCATTAATCACGTAAGCCCTATATTATATGGCATTAAAGCTCGGACCATCAACAAGCGTCTTCAAAGAAGTAGTTTGTTCATTTTTTAATTGTTCTCTTAACCAAGGAATATAGTTGTCCCTCCGTTGCTTTTCACTTGTCTTGTGGCGTTGAAGGTACGATTGATACTTCCTATAAAAGTTAAAATTTAATTAGATTAAATATTTATGTATGAAAACTAAATATACAATAAGCAAGATATGGAAAAAATATTACTTACTCCTCCCACCGAACATTTTCTGGTGAATGCTCTAGGACCCATCTACGCACTTGCTGATATTGCATAGTTTGAAGACAGTAGACTTTACCCTTTTTATCGATAGGGTACCCATGTGTGACATCGTGATCCACGAATGCCACTTCTTCGTGCTTATGGGTTCCTTTATGACTATCCGGCATGTACTCCATGCAATACCTCATACATTCTTCCATGAGATATTGCTCTGCAATAGATCCCTCTGGGTAAGTCTGATTCTTTACGTAATGTTTATATGTCTTCATCATTCTACACATTTATATATATATTTATTGAGATATTAACGTTGATATATTAAATAAAAGAACTTACAAACTCTATAATAAAATTTTACCTCTCAAAGGGATATATCCATCGATATCGAACAGGACCACATACTAGTGCCTCCTCTGCCAAGTGCACAACAAGGTGGGTCATAGAAACAAAAAATGAAGGTGGGAAGTATTTTTCAAAAATACATAGTGTTTCGGCTATGCGTACTCTCTTGTTCAATAGCTCAACACAGTTTATGACCTTAGAACATAAGACATTGAAAAATATCGACAATTGTCGAATAGCGGCGCTCAATGGCTTTTCCTTTTTAAATGTATGCATCAATAACACTGGCAACAATTGTTGTATGAGTATATGGTAGTCATGTGACTTCAAACCCTTGAATTGAAAATCTTTCAAACTTACGTTATGTTTCCAATTAGCACTGTATCCAATAGGAACCTTCAAGTTATGCAAGGTTTTATAAATTATTTCTTTTTCCTCTCGAGACAAGCAAAATGGAGCTATAGGATAATGCCACTTGTCATTCTTTTGTGCAGGCCATAATTTTTTCCTTATCTTCATTTGTTTGAGATCAAGACGGGCTTCAATACCGTCCTTAGTTTTACCCTTTGTGTCCATAATAGTTGCAATTAAGTTTTCTGCAACATTCTTTTCCACGTGCATTACATCCAAATTGTGACGAATAGGTAGATCCTACGCATATAAAATATTTATGTTAGTATTCAAGCATCTACATAAGAGGTCACATTAATATAATAAAATATATTATTTATTACCCTCCAATATGGTAAGTCAAATAAGATTGATCTCTTTGACCATGCACTATTCTCCTCATTTGTAGCCCTCATCCTCTTCTTTCCTGCAACCTTTCCGAAGTTTGTCTGAACAGTATTCATTTTAGATAGTACTTCAGAACCTCTCAAATGACATGGATGCTTCTCATATTCTTCTGTGACAGCCCAGATTTCGACACCCCGAAACCCATGCCATCAACACGATCATCTTGACCGTACCCCTTAGTTATGCATGGAACATTGGTATATCAAGCAATGAAATGAATTGAAATAGTAAATGAAGCTGCAGAATCAAATTACTATATAAGCATTTCTCAAAATACAGTTCTACCCTCATGCCTCTACATGAACGGAGAACCGATCCGAACCATCGATGATAGCTAATCATCACAGATGGTTCGCCCAAAAGAATTATCCCAAATCTATACATATACATTGTTTAATCAAAACAAGGCTTGGCCGCATAAAATCTCTCAAAACTCTCAAAGCTGCACAACGGAGTCCTCTAGAAGAAGTCCTCAGGAGGTGGCTCCAACTCGTCTCCAGGTGCAAGGTCCGACTCACCGGGGTCAACGTCTCCTGAAGCCTCGGCAGCTGCTAGTAGTGGACCTGCAACATATAGTCTAAAGGGTGAGCTACATCCTAGCTCAATAGGGAATAGAACACAGTTGAACATATAAATTACCACTCACATATATTCCATGATATGCCATGCATGATGTGTCTATGCAGTTACTGATGAAAAACAGTTAAAAAGAATCACATTCTTACTGGTAGTTTACTCATGTCTTTTACTTATTCATGAATGATACTGAAAAGGCCTAAAGCAAACTTAAACTTTCAACTTAAGTAATCCCCGAGCAATATAGCATCGAGCCCCGTTGAGATACCCATCATCGTCATCTATATAGACAGTTTTAAAAGTATTCCCTAGGAATATAAATAGTACCCAAGCCCCTTTCCCCTGGGGATTGGTGGCGGGGTTTCACTTATCTCAACTCAACACCCCTGGGGTGTGCTTACTGTGTATGGATAAGCCTCCGCACTGGCCTACGGTTTCGCCGCCGTATCGGTCACGGATATCCTGCCGTGTCAGTCATGGATATCCCGCCACGTCAGTGGGGTACTCTATCAAACCTCAAATAACAAAAGTATCAGGTGCTTTACATATAGTTATTCACCGTGTAAGTATGCTATTTTATATCAGTTAGGCCCTATCAAACATGATTCAATCTTGGATACAGCCCTGGGATGTATCCATTCACTTGCATCACACCTGATGCTCTTATCTCTTTACTTCCTCATCCCCTGGGGATGGCTCATTATAATTACTTTTATTGATGTCACACACACACACTTTTCACAAACTCTTAAGCAATAAAACATTTTGAATGAAATTCTATATCACTACATACATGCTCTTGCAAAATAAAGTACATGTTCAAGGTGTTCCCTACCTCAAGTCTCTGTTTGATCATGCATCAAGGTCCCACGTGGCTCCTTGTGCTCAAGCTCACACGTACCACCTATGGTATCACATAACATGTGAAATACATCACTAAAGATGTAATAAAGAAGGTCCAAGACCCTCCAATAATCTTAAAGTCAAACTCAAAAGTCAACATAAACTGGCACAGTCGATTAATCGAACTCCAAAATCGATTAATCGAATCTGATTCGATTAATCGATTTCCAAAATTGATTAATCGAAATTCAATATCGATTAATCGATTCTCAAATCGATTAATCGAGATTCCCATTCGATTAATCGAATTCCCATTCGATTAGTCGAATTTCTCTATTCTATCCAGTCGATTCTCAATTCGAGTAATCGAGTTTCCAAAATCGATTAATCGATCCCAAATCGATTAATCGAAATTCTAAATCGATTAATCAAACTCTCATTTCGATTAGTCAATTTTTCCAAGCTCTTTTCTTTTCTCCACTGGAGTTCACTGTAGGTTTCCAGTCGATTAATCGATACCCAATTCGATTAATCAAAATTCAAAGTCGATTAATCGAAACTCAATTCGATTAATCGAGATCGGGGTCCTCTGACTTTTCAACTTCTTGGCCAAAGTCGATTAATCAAAACTCAATTTCGATTAATCGAAATGGCCAGATTCAACCACTTTTGGGCTGTTCTTCCCAATCTTTTTCCCTTTCTTTTTCCTTTATTTTTCTAAGCCTTTATCCTATATTTTCACCCATTTCTAACTACAATCTAACTCTTCAATCTATGCATTTAATCTACAATAATTTTACCTTCAATCAATTTTAAATTGATTTAAATCAAGTGGTTGGAAAGGCTAGGGTTCCAGCTTTGGCTTGAACGGATTCCTCGCGTTGAATCGGCCTCTTTAATGCTTGAATCCCCCTTCCAATCACTCACAATCACTCCTTGCTCAACCTTCTTTACTCCTCTCTCTCTCTTCTTTACTTCTCTTCCAACAACCCAAAACATACAATTTAGGGTTATTAAACCCTTTTATCTCTCCTCTCACTTGTGTGTTGAGCACATGCACCGCGATAGGTGTATGTGACCTCAGATTTACCTCACACACACATAGTCACACAAATTATCACTTCTCTTCCGTTCATCACACTCTATGCTAACTATTTAACTCCTAATTAGTCAAACTCGTGACCAATCGGGCATGGATCCCGAGGTCACTGTTTAACGTGATTTTTCAGGATATTACATCCTCCCCACCTTGGGAATTTTCGTCCTCGAAAATAACCCAAAGGTGCGGCGGTCTGGGTCTCCCCCCCCCCACACTCTTGGGTGAGGTGGTCCAGTCAAGTTACACGAAATAGAACAAACACAGAGACATCGCATAAAAGATAGCAGTCGTAGAAAAGTAACAAAATATTTATATTGATGAACAGAAATTTTTTTTTTTTTTTACAAAATGTTTACATGGATTTGAACCAAGGTACAAACAAAATGTTTCTATAAAACCAAAATACAATGTAAAGTATGGTAGTCTAAGACTCATGTCGTCCCCTCGCCAGGATGATCGGGTGGTAGAGCAGGCTGCTCCATCTGAGCTGACGGAGCTATGGGAGCTGGCGGGTCTGCTGAAGCTAGCTGGGTGGTCGGAGGTAGCGGCGGTTGTTGTGGCCGTGCTGGCTACTTCGGTGGCTGTGATGCGGAGCTCACTGCGTCTGTAGCCACGGTGGTCAGACGGAAGACGGGACCTCTGTGGAAGGCGGTCCGTCCTGCAGTCCACTCCTCCTCCTGAGTGAGGTATCGCTAGTAGTCTAACGGGTAGATGTAGCGGAGGGTATGGAACATAAGAAAGTCCATCCTTCGATTCATCCGCTCGTTGTTGGCCTCCATGCGTGCCAACACCTGCTCGATGGTAGGATCGGATGGAGCTGCGCGCCGGCGGTATGATGATGTGGGTGTAGCGGGCGCGGAGTGAGCTGGCGGTGTCGGTGAGGCTGTGGTATGAGAGGTAGCCCTCTCCACTGATGGCTCGGCCGAGTGTGCCCCACCGACGAGTGGGTCCTGATGTGGTGGTGGGGGTGGCGGTGGTGCTACTGCTGCTGGAGCCGGACCCGGAGCCGGTAGAGTCCGCTTCAGCAAGTTGTAGCTACGGGTCCATGAAGACTTCGTAAATGTCTTCACTTGGTCCGTAGCCCTCACCTCGTGAGGCTAGATGGTGTAGGAGGGATCGTCGGAGTAGCACTCTAACATGCTCGAGATGAGCCGAGCATAGGGCATCTTCTCCTTGGGCCTTAAGTTGCCCTTCATTAATTTTCCCTTAATATATCTCATCCCCTCGAGGATGAGCATGGTGGCGTCGAACCACCGACCACAGAAGGCCGCATACAGTGCCTGCTGCACCATATCTATCCGCTCGGTGTCGTGCCACAACGGGTAGAGGTTACACTTGATTATGAAATCAAGCATCCACATGTAGTGGGGAAGGTCGACCCTCTTGATGGAGGATCCCGACCCCTTCTTCCCGTTGGTCATGCGGGTCATAATCTCTTCAAACCTAGGGTCCTCCTCAAAGGGTGGGAATAGGGTGGTCTCAGGGGTGAAATCGAGGTAGCACTCGAGCACCTCGTGTATGTGGCGACGGGTGATTATATACTCTCGACCCTCTATGGTGGTCTTGATCACGTCGTCAGCCGGGCCGTCCACAAGCCCTTGGTAAAACAATCGAACTAATCTAGGGTAGTAGGAACCCCGGATTGGCTTTAAGATATTGTCGAGACTGGCATTGGTAAGGTAGTTACGAGCCCATTGGGTCTCGCCCGGCACATCGGGATTTGTAAATAGGGTCGGGTCGATGATGTACTCGACCTCGAATGTCTTAGCCTCCCACCATTCATTAGGCTGAAGGACGTTGGTGGGTGGTGGCGGCATGGGTGTGGACTCGCGTGAAGACCCGCGCGAAGACGCGCTTGTCGACCCGGACGTGGTGTCCGATGTCGATGGTGACGGAGTCCTCATGGGTGATGGGGTAGGTGGTGGCGGTGCGGCGTTCTTACACCGGACCGACAGCTTCGTAGCCGCTTTCTTGGTGGTCATGCGAGTTCGAGGTGGCATTTCGACTCAAAATGCCCAAAAATCTAGGGTTTACAAGGTTAAATTTGAAAAGAAAGTAGAAATCTAGGGTTTACCTAAGATTTCGATGCGAGAATCGGCGATCTCGGTCGGAAATCGACGAAGAATGCCCAAAACCCTAGCTCAGATGGATGGTCGGAGAAGGAGAAATGGCGCCCAAGCTTCAAATTTTCGAATGGGCACCAAAAACCCCAATTTACATATATATAGCCTCGCTTTGATTAATCGAAATTCAAATTCGATTAATCAAGTTTCAAAATTAGATTAAGCCGCACGAAATCGATTAATCGATTTCCAGAATCGATTAGTCAAAACCCAAAATCGATTAATCGAAACCATTTCGGTTAATCGAAATCGTATCCGTTTAAAAATTCAAGTTTTAGAGCTCACTGGCGCGAGCCAGTCGATTAATCGAAATCCATTTCGATTAATCGAAATTTCAAAATCGATTAGTCGAAATTCACTTTGATTAATCGAAATCGTGCAGTCCTCTCCAAAATTTTCAGGATTCCTTAAATTATTCGATTAGTCGAACTAAGGTTCGATTAATCGAAATCTCAAATCAATTAATCGAATTTCACATCGATTAATCAAAATCATTTTTCTGACTTCAAAATTTCATAAGTCCCTTAAGTTATTCGATTAATCAAACTTCCAGTTCGATTAATCGAAATCGTAAATCGATTAATCGAAACTTCCTCGATTAATCAAAATTTTCAGTAAATCCCTTTAAATTCTTCTAACATTCCCAATCTGTTCGATTAATCGAACATGCAGTTTGATTAATCGAAAACCTAAATTGATTAATCGAAACCGAAATCGATTAATCGAAAGTTCATTCTGTATATTTTCTAACTCTTACTCAAGTTTCCAGTCACTGGCACATGCCAGTCCACTAATCGAACAAAATCGATTAATCGAAATTCCAAATCGATTAATCGATTTGAAATTCGATTAATCGGTTTTGCCCAATTTCTATAGATTTTCAAGTTCTTTGTTTATTTGCTTTCTCTTGTAGTTTATGACATCAAGTGATCCTTAGTTCCATAAAACACATCCTCACGGTCATGTGTATATAAAATTTTGTTCCTTTATCATACTTGATCAAAACTTCCATTGAATTACAAGTATTGTTGAGATTCCACAAACATGTTTGCGGTTTACACTGGATTCTCAAGTCGATGAAAACAAGGCTGGATATTGTTCTTTCACATCGGCCTGTCGTTCCCATGTAGCTTCTTCTTTCGGATGATTTTTCCATCGAACAAGCACTAAGGGAATCACTTTAGTGCGCAATACTTGTTCCTTTCGATCCAAGATTTCCACTGGTTCCTCTATCATGCTCATGTCCTCACACATCTCCAAAGGTTGACTTCCTAACACATGAGATGGATCGTTCACATACTTTCTGAGCATAGATATGTGGAAAACGTTATGTACCCTATCAAATAGCGGTGGTAAGCCAATGCGATACGCAACTTCACCTACGCGTCCCAAAATTTTAAATGGTCCAACATAACGGGGACTTAACTTCCCTCTCTTGCCAAACCTCATTACACCTTTCATAGGCGACACTTTCACAAACACGTGTTCACCCACTTTATAGTCGACACTAGTCCGTTTGATGTCGGAGTAACTTTTCTGTCTACTCTATGCTGACTTCAACCTCTCTCTGATTATTCGAACGACGGTGGCGTTGTCTTCAAGTAGTTTTAGCCCTAAAATAAATTTCTCACCTGTTTCTTCCCAATTGAGGGGTGATTTGCATCGTCGTCCATACAGAGCTTCATACGGTGCCATGCCAATGCTCGTTTGGAAACTGTTGTTGTATGCGAATTCGATCAACTGTAGATACTCATCCCAGTATCCTTGCATATCCAGCATGCACGCTCTGAGCATGTCTTCTATCACTTGGTTCAATCGTTCTGTCTGCCCATCAGTTTGAGGATGGAAAGCTGAACTAAAATCTAGTCGTGTTCCCACTCCTTCTTGAAATTTCTTCCAAAACTTGGACGTATATAGTGGATCACGATCTGAAATTATGCTGCTTGGAATCCCGTGTAGTCTTACAATCTCCTTCATGTATAAGTCTGCCAGTCTTCCTGCCGTATAAATCGTATTGTACGGCAAAAAGTGCGCTAATTTGGTCAATCGATCTATGACGACCCAAATGGCATTGTGTCTCTTGGCAGTACGCGGCAATCCAACAATGAAATCCATCGAGATGGATTCCCACTTCCATTCTGGTATTGGTAAAGGCGTAGTCCAAATTTTGATGTCTTATGATCAATCTTCACCTGCTGACAAGTCAAACACCGTGACAGGTATTCGGCCACGTCTTGCTTCAAACCTCTCCACCAGTAGTTCTTTTTCAAGTCTTGGTACATTTTGGTGCTACCAGGGTGGATAGCATAATTTGACTTATGAGCTTCATCAAGAATCGTTCATCTTAGATCGGCATTGTCCGAAATGCAGAGACGGCCCTTGAACAATAAAGAACCATCTTCTTTTACTGAGAAGTCCGGCCTGATGCCCTCAATCACGTCTTGATGAATCTTTGTTAATGTCGGATCTTTCATCTGTAGATCGTGGATATGCTCAAATATTACTGGCTTCACTGATATGTTAGCCAAAAAGGATCCTGTAGCTTTCGACTCAATGTTCGCATCGTAAAGTGTTAGGTCTTCCAATAATTTCCACCGGTGCATACCCAAAATCAAACAAGCTAACTGAGCTGAACCCTTCCGACTCAAGGCATCGGCTACTACGTTCGCCTTGCCTGGATGGTACTGTATAGAACAATCATAATCCTTGAGGAACTCCATCCATCTGCGTTGTCTCATGTTAAACTCTTTCTGTGTAAACAGGTATCTGAGGCTCTTATGATCGGTGAAAATTTCAAACGTCTCTCCATACAAGTAATGTCTCCAAATCTTCAGCGCAAAAATGACTGCTGCTAGCTCCAAGTCATGAGTCGGGTAATTTTTCTCATGTTCTTTCAGTTGTCTTGATCCGTAAGCTATCACCTTCTTATGCTGGTTGAGCACACAACCTAACCCATTGTATGACGCATCGCTGTACACTGCGTATCCTCCACTACTTGAAGGAATCGCTAGCACTGGAGCCGAAGTGAGTCTCATTTTGAGTTCTTGAAAACTCTTCTCGCATGCCTCACTCCACTCAAATCTTGAATCCTTTCGTGTCAGCTTTGTGAGAGGTCCCGATATCTTTGAAAACCAACCCCTCGATGAAACGTCGATAATAGCCTGCTAAGCCCAGAAAACTTCAGACATCGGTCACTGTCTTTGGTTGCTCCCATTTAACCACTGCTTCTATCTTTGCTGGATCTACCGTGACACCGTGCTTTGAGACAACATGTCCCAAAAAGCTAACCTCTTCTAACCAAAACTCACATTTGCTGAGTTTGGCGTACAATTGGTGTTCACGTAGCGTCTGTAGAGCAATCCTCAAATGTTCTTCATGTTTCATCTTGGATTTGGAGTATATCAAGATATCATCAACGAACACTACGACGCAGGAGTCCAAGTGTGGTTTAAACACTCGATTCATCAGATCCATAAACGCCGAGCATTACAACCCGACGGCATCACAAGGAATTCATAGTGTCCATACTGCGTGTCACGAAGTTGTCTTCTGAATGTCCTCTGCCTTGACTCGCAACTGATGGTATCCAGATCTTAGATCGATCTTGGAAAAATACTTTGCTCCTTGCAGTTGATCGAACAAATCGTCAATTCTAGGCAAAGGGTAGCGGTTCTTCACAGTGAGTTTGTTCAATTGTCGATAGTCAATGCATAGTCGCATTGACCCATCTTTCTTCTTGACGAATAAGACCGGTGCTCCCCATGGAGACACTCTCAGTCTGACAAACCCCTTGTCCATGAGCTCTTGCAGTTGTTCTTTCAACTCCTTCAACTCGTCCGGAGCTATTCTATATGGCGCCTTCGAAATAGGCTCCGTTCCCGGTGCTAAGTCAATGGCGAATTCCACTTCTCTCTCTGGAGGTAATCTAGGCAATTCTTTTGGAAACACGTCGGTGAAGTCTCGCACAACTGCTATCTCAGAGATGATGTTCTTTTCTTCCTTGTCCTCTTTTAAGAAAGCCAAGTATCCACTGCAATCCTTTCGGATCATTTTCTCGGCCCTTATTGCTGAGATCAGTGGCATAGGTGATGACCTCACTCCTTGAAACCGAAATGATCTTCTTGTGTTGGGTCTGAAAATGATGACCTTATTCTTACAATCGACTGTTGTACAGTGTTGTGCCAACCAGTCCATGCCAAGGATCACATCAAATCCTTGCATGTCCAGCAGTATCAATTTTGCTTCTAATTCGTGCACCTCTAGGTCTCAAACTGCTATAATGACGGATTTGCAAGCTAACTCCGTGTCCACTAACTCTCCAGTCGGAATAGACACAGATAGGACGAAGTCCAACACCTCTGGAACAATCTTCATCTTCTTGGCAAAACGTGGAGTGACGAATGAGTGGGTAGACCCTGGGTCTATCAACACTCTCGCGTCATATCCAACAAAGCATCCCTTCTCATATATAGTTAAAGTACCTATAGTATACATACATACATACAATAATTTACACATCAATTTACACCCCTAATTCAATTATAAATTTAGTGTTTAGCAAAAGAAATTACACTATTCCTAGTGAATGCACCTTCTCTATCTAAAATTTTGAATGAAATTGAAATTTCTTTAATTTAAAAGAGTCTCACCTTGGATGACGTCATGCACGTTCCCTGCTTCCTGAGCAGTGACTGCATAGGCTCTTCCATGAACGACCGGCTTTCGTGCTTGAATGGGTCGTCGTGCTGCAACCAAAGTCGTCTTTCCTTTATCAGTCTCGGGGCAATCCTTGATCAAGTAGCCCACCTTGCCACATCGGAAACAACCCCTAATCCCTTCTCTGCAATCCACCGTTCTATGAGGCTTGCCACACTTGGCACAAGTCTCTCGGCGAAGAAAAAGCGTATGAGAACCACTGTGATAGTAGCGCCAGTAGACATGGCAGGGCTCTCATAGCGTAAAGGTCTCCCCGACGCAAGTAATGGAAACCTCTGTTGGTGTTGCTATTGCGCCGGCCTTTTGAAACCCCCTTAGAACTGTGGTCTCTGATTTTGGGCCACAAACCTCGACTTTTTGTTCACCGGTTCGTAGTTCCCCGATCTTCCTTGATCATTTCCTCCTCTCTGTTGCTCTCTCTGTCTATATCTATTTGTATTTTCTTCTTCCACAACCAGTGCCTTGCTCATGACCTCTTCATAGGTCCTCAGCTGAAATGGAGCTACTCCTCCCCTAACCTTAGGCTTCAAACCTTGCTGAAACCTTTTGGACTTCATCACATCGGTAGCGACGTAATCCAGAGCAAAACGGGCGAGTCGTAGAAACTCCACCCCATATTCTCTCATTGCCATTCTTCCTTGCACTAATTGTAGAAATTGTATTTCAAGCTGATTCCTTACCACTTCCGGAAAATATTGCTTGTTGAACTCCTCAACAAACTCCTCCCAAGTCCAGGGCAACTCTGGGGTCTCCTGAGCCCTAGTCCGTATCATGGACTTCCACCAAGGCCCAGCCTCCCCGTCCAGCATATAAGTTGCCCATCTCACACTCTCATCTCCCGTGCATGTCAGCACGCTAAAGACCTTCTCCATTTCCATCAGCCAATTATCAGCTGCCATCGTGTCTGCCTGCCCTGAAAATGAAGGAGGTCTCATCCTCCTAAACTCAGAAGGGGTGGGTCCCACAGGTGTAGGTGTAGGTGCTTGTTCTCATTGCATGAGTCAGAAGGATGCGGCTTGTTGTGCCATGGCAGCTGCCATGGTCTCCATGGTATGCATCATCCTTTGTCGCTCCTCTCTATCCTCTTGTCTTTCTCTAACTCTCTCCTGTTCTCTTTGATCTCGATCCTGACGATCTCGATCCTCATCATCATGCTGTCTACTACTGCTGCCCCCTGGGGCCTCCGTACCTCCTAAAGGCACTCTATTGGTAGGAGAGATATAATCATCTCCACTACGCAGACTCCTCTATTGGCCTCCCCTTGGTCGGCCTCTTCCTCTAGACGACATTGACGGCTGCAATTGAAACTAAAGTTTCGTTAGCAGAAGTCCCTATGTTCTGACAAAAGAATAATTGTCAGAATTGCTAAAAGAAATCGCTTTGATACCAACTGTGACAGCCCGGATTTCGGCACCCTAAAACCCGTGCCATCAGCACGATCATCTTGACCGTACCCCTTAGTTATGCATGGAACATTGGTATATCAAGCAATGAAATGAATTGAAATAGTAAATGAAGCTGCATAATCAAATTACTATATAAGCATTTCTCAAAATACAGTTCTACCCTCATGCCTCTACATGAACGGAGAACTTATCCGAACCATCGATGATAGCTAATCATCACAGATGGTTCGCCCAAAAGAATTATCCCAAATCTATACATATACATTGTTTAATCAAAACAAGGCTTGACATACCAAGCCGTACAGAAATCTCTCAAAACTCTCAAAGCTGCACAACGGAGTCCTCTAGAAGAAGTCCTCAGGAGATGGCTCCAACTCATCTCCAGGTGCAAGGTCCGACTCACCGGGGTCAACGTCTCCTGAAGCCTCGGCAGCTGCTAGTAGTGGACCTGCGACGTATAGTCTAAAGGGTGAGCTACATCCTAGCTCAATAGGGAACATAACACAGTTGAACATATAAATTACCACTCACATATATTCCATGATATGCCATGCATGATGTGTCTATGCAATTACTGATGAAAAACAGTTGAAAAGAATCACATTCTTACTGATAGTTTACTCATGTCTTTTACTTATTCATGAATGATGCTGAAAAGGCCTAAAGTAAACTTAAACTTTCAACTTAAGTAATCCCCGAGCAATATAGCATCGAGCCTCGATGAGATACCCATCATCGTCATCTATATAGACAGTTTTAAAAGTATTCCCTAGGAATACAAATAGTACCCAAGCCCCTTTCCCCTGGGGATTGGTGGCGGGGTTTCACTTGTCTCAACTCAACACCCCTGGGGTGTGCTTACTGTGTACGGATAAGCCTCCGCACTGGCCTACGGTTTCGCCGCCGTATCGGTCACAGATATCCTATCGTGTCAGTCGTGGATATCCCGCCACGTCGGTGGGGTACCCTATCAAACCTCAAATAACAAAAGTATCAGGTGCTTTAAATATAGTTATTCATCGTGTAAGTGTGCTATTTTATATCAGTTAGGCCCTATCAAACATGATTCAATCTTGGATACATCCCTGGGATGTATCCATTCACTTGCATCACACCTGATGCTCTTATCTCTTTACTTCCTCATCCCCTGGGGATGGCTCGTTATAATTACTTTTATTGATGTCACACACACACACTTTTCACAAACTCTTAAGCAATAAAACATTTTGAATGAAATTCTATATCACTACATACATGCTCTTGCAAAATAAAGTACATGTTCAAGGTGTTCCCTACCTCAAGTTTATGTTTGATCATGCATCAAGGTCCCACGTGGCTCCTTGTGCTCAAGCTCACATGTACCACCTATGGTACCACATAACATGTAAAATACATCACTAAAGATGTAATAAAGAAGGTCCAAGACCCTCCAATAATCTTAAAGTCAAACTCAAAAGTCAACATAAACTGGCACAGTCGATTAATCAAACTCCAAAATCGATTAATCGAATCTGATTCGATTAATCGATTTCCAAAATAGATTAATCGAAATTCAATATCGATTAATCGATTCTCAAATCGATTAATCGAGATTCCCATTCGATTAATCGAATTCCCATTCGATTAATCGAATTCCCATTCGATTAGTCGAATTTCTCTATTCTATCCAGTCGATTCTCAATTCGAGTAATCGAGTTTCCAAAATTGATTAATCGATCCCAAATCGATTAATCGAACTCTCATTTCGATGAGTCGATTTCTCCAAGCTCTTTTCTTTTCTCCACTGAAGTTCACTATAGGTTCCCAGTTGATTAATCGATACCCAATTCGATTAATCGAAATTCAAAGTCGATTAATCGAAACTCAATTCGATTAATCGAGATCGGAGTCCTCTGACTTTTCAACTTCTTGGCCAAAATCAATTAATCGAAACTCAATTTCGATTAATCGAAATGGCCAGATTCAGCCACTTTTGGGCTGTTCTTCCCAATCTTTTTTCCTTTCTTTTTCCTTCATTTTTCTAAGCCTTTATCCTATATTTTCACTCATTTCTAACTACAATCTAACTCTTCAATCTATGCATTTAATCTGTAATAATTTTACCTTCAATCAATTTCAAATTGATTTAAATCAAGTGGTTGGAAAGGCTAGGGTTCCAGCTTTGGCTTGAACGGATTCCTCGCGTTGAATTGGCCTCTTTAATGCTTGAATCCCCCTTCCAATCACTCACAATCACTCCTTGCTCAACCTTCTTTACTCCTCTCTCTCTCTTCTTTACTTCTCTCCCAACAACCCAAAACATACAATTTAGGGTTATTAAACCCTTTTATCTCTCCTCTCACTTGTGTGTTGAGCACATGCACCGCGATAGGTGTATGTGACCTCAGATTTACCTCACACACACATAGTCGCACAAATTATCACTTCTCTTCCCTTCATCACACTCTATGCTAACTATTTAACTCCTAATTGGTCAAACCCATGACCAATCGGGCACAGATCCCGAGGTCACTGTTTAACGTGATTTTTCGGGATATTACATCTTCCTTCCCATTAAATTGTGACTTTTGTGTCCTGAAAGGATGACCTAGATCTGCAAGAAATCTTCTGTGACCCATGTAAGCAAATTTCTTCCCATGTGATAACCATACTGAATCAATCCCTTCACTGCAAACAGGACAAGCATATTGTCCCGCTGTCTTACAACCTGAAAGATGACCATATGCTGGAAAATCGTGTATAGCCCACAATAAAATTGCTTTCATATTGAAGTTAGACTTTGTGTAGGAGTCATATGTATTGACTCCAGTGGACCATAATTCATTCAACTCTGCTACCAACGGTTGCAAATAGATATCAATGTCATGCCCTGGACCTTTTGGGCCAGGAATCAATAGTGTTAACATTGTAAATTCCTTTCGCATGCACAAAGATGGAGGAAGATTGTAAGGAACAATCATAACGGGCCAGCAACTATAAGAATTATTTTTGTTCCCAAAAGGATTAAATCCATCTGTTGCAAGTCCTAGGTGAACATTATGTGACTCTAAAGCAAGGTCGCTCTAGCGAATATTTATTGATTTCCAACATGAAGAATCGATAGGATGGCGCATGTAATTTTCATTTTCAACTGAGCTTGCATGTCATGTCATTTGCTCTGCAATCCGCGGAACACTATACATTCTTTGTATCCTATGAGTTAACGGAAAGTATCTTAACTTCTTCCATGGTAATTGTTTTGTCCTAGGCTTTGAAGGATCCATTGGTTTCCATCTACTATGATCACACGTAGGACACTTGTCCCTTTTTGCATGATCTTTCCAATATAATATGCAGTCATTGGGGCATGCATGAATAATCTCCTGCTTCAAACGTAAAGACTTGATTAACTTCTTCGAATTGTAAGTGCTATCGGGTAAAGTATTTTGTTCAGGCAAAATATTTTTTATCAGATTTAATAACTCTGTAAAGCTATCATTAGACCATTTATGTCTAGACTTCATGCTCAACAACTCAATTGTAATTGATAATTTCGTATGCTCATCTTGACATGAAGGATATAGGGGTTCTAATGCATCTTTCATCAACTTATCATACTCCACATTCCCATGTAAATCATGTGGAGCTTGACAATCATCTTCACTATGAGCTTCATTTAAGCATGCATCTAGGTCAACAGGACGAGCATGTCCAAATGTGTCATCCAACATATCTATCAGTCTTGTGGATACATTTTCATTTCGATCACTAGTTGATGTACCAGGAGCCCCAACGTTGATCGGAGTCTTCGAAAACAGTTCCCCGTGATAGATCCATGTTGTGTATGACTTATCTATTCCATCACAAATTAAATGCTCTGTAATGACTTCTAGGCTACGTTTTCTAAGGTTACGACATTTGACGCAAGGACAAAAACACCGATCGACATCTTCTGCATTTTGTTTGGCGAATGAAATAAATGATCCAACTCCTTGCATGTATTCAGTAGTTATTCTATTTTCTATAGTCATCCATTCTTTGTTTGAAATTGTTGAAGGCATCTTCTACAAACAAAAATCAATTATAAGACAAAAAAATAGTTAGTTAACCAAGATGATATCTAAAAAAATTAGTGAGAAGATTTTAAATAAAAGTTGAAAAGAAAATTGAACCATAAGAAAAAATAGAGTTAAAGTAATAATTGTTATTGAAGGACCAAAAACTAGAGTTAGACCAATTATTTTGCTATCTAATGAGGGGAAGATCCTGTCTTGGATGAATGCACCTTCTAATAAAGCGAAGATTTGAACCTCAGGGTCTGCGAGGGACCTCAAGGGCTATGCTAGCCAAGGCTAGGAAGAGAAATCACGTTCACAAAAGTTATGGAAAATCCAAATTCCGATTTGTACTGGGGCTTCAAAAGTGTAGGATCCTTACAATGGCCAAGGAATGGCCTATATACAGACCGTAGGGATAGTTACATAGTTATAAAAAAATCTAAAGAAAAGTAGTCGAAAAGGGCCTAAAATCAGTGACACATATGGGGTTCAATGGAAAATTAGAAGCAAAGAGAAGGAGAGAGATTGTAGCGGATGTGGAAGGGGAGTTAAATTATGCAGAATGACTTAGGCCCATACCACATAGTGCATTTGCAGTATGCAAAAATACGCCAAGGCCTCTCCTTTTACTAGCTTTGGTTCATATGGCTCGAGTTTTTGAGGAATTTTGGTTGAACTCTCCCCCTTCTTTGGTCCAAATTTCAAGGAAATTACTTCAAAAAAAAATTTGATTTTCACCGTTAAATAGGAATTGTACAGTATTTGGAAAATGAGGGAAAATTCTTGAAGAAATAAAAATAAATTGGCAAAAGAGGGGTATTCCTGCCATTTTTGGTAATGTTACAAAGTCCCTACTCTAGAGCACCTTGGTAAACAATAACCTCTTTCCACGGACTTATGGGCATGTAATGTTCATGGCAAAGATAGCATCTCCATAACTATTCCACTCTTAATTCTATCCTACAGGCCTCTAGTATTGTAGCTACAAAACCTTCATCCGACGTCCGATTCGGGTGATCTTGGGCTCGTTGGAAAAGTAATTAAATAACAAACCTATAACAAATGAGTTACTTTGAAATTGGTTATATGGAGGGATAAGCACTCCCAAAGTTGGCTCAATATATGAAGCACAACTAGAGCTAGTCTATACTGCAAAGGAGTTTGGATAATAGCCTCTTTATTTGACCTCTGATTTTGCATGAAATCAAGCATGTTGAAAAGCTAATTTGACAAACTTTCCAATAAATTTTTTAATGGATGTTCACTATATATATATATATATATATATGGGAGCCGGTTAGGTCCTCCATTGGAGGACGCTCCACGTGGAAGCTTGGAGGACGGTGACTGTCCTCCCATGGAGGACGGAGGCCTTTTCCTATATGGGAGCCGGTTAGGTCCTCCATTGGAGGACGGTCACCGTCCTCCAAGATCCACGTGGAGCACAAGTGGACGGTATAGATCAACATTAAAAAAAATAAAATCAAAAAAAACTTTTTAAACCCACAAGTCAAAGTTTGACAGGTTTCATTGGTTCACATTTCACAGTTCAAAAAACAGACGGTGGAGATGAGTTTTCAAATTATTTTTTTTCAAAGATGATCTAAGCAATGCACCCGAGCTCCACGTGGCATCGAAACAATATTTTGGGTGCCACGTGGAGCTCCACATGGAAGCTTGGAGGACGGTGACCGTCCTCCCATGGAGGACGGAGGCCTTTTCCTATATATATATATATATATATATGTTTCTCCAAACTAGGATCATTTGCAACAAAATTGGTAGGGCTAGTCAACACTGTAAGAGTTTTGAGTCGTAACTCAGTGACCATAAGTCAGAATTGAACATATCCAAGTCTATTAGGAAGGATTGGTTACCTTTAAATTCACCCACCGAATCTACGAGCTCACCCACATTGACCACCATTCAGCCAAAAAATATTGCTAGACAGAGCTTGATCTGTGTACCACCAGCAGTACATAGCTGGTGTACCCAATACCAACTTAAACAATGAAGGCAACAGAGATTGATCACCATTTAGGAGCGAGTGACCACCATTCAGTGAAAAAATAGTGTTGGGCAGAGATTGATCAGTGTACCACCAGCGACACTGGTGTACCCAATACAAACTCGACAAAGAGGGCAGATCTTGCTAGCCATCGAGCTCTTGACTCGGCTAAGATGCGTAGCATCACAAGCCAAGCTTCTGATAAAATGAACTATTATACGCAATGCACTATTAATCCTGCACGGTCCTCACACTTTTTAATATGCTAGACCATTCATACAACACAGTACCTCTTGGATCGATTGAAACTTAAAATTTATAATGTTCAGTTGTTCTAGACCTTCTGATCAATCAGTTTTGAACAGTCAAGAACTGAAGGGCAATCAAATTGGATAATTAGGATCTCTGATCTGTGTAATTTCTGTAGCATGGTCAATTGAAGAAAGATTCGCTAATCGAACAGTTCAAATTGACGTACATCCGCACCATTGTGACACATCTATATAGAAATTAGCTAAGCATAGCCTATAATAAAGTCCAACATTGCAAAATCACCTCTGTTCTCATTATCATTTCATGTTGCATGTTATCCATCCAGCTTACATCTCATAAGGTAAGTATTAACATGATAATTTGTAAACCAAAGCAGAATAAAGCCCAACTTATCACATATTCTCTTCAATTTTTCACAGTTTAGGTACAGATATGTTGATTCATAAAAGGAATATGATGAATGAGAAATGAGGGGAATCATCACTAATTTTATGTTAGATACTTTTAGGGTTGCAACTTACAATAACTTCCTCCAGCATGGAGGAAAAAAATTTGAGGCGGTATGAGTTCCTGGAAACCTGAGTCTAGTATGTTATGAAGAAATAGAATTCTTATGCAACATAACATGATGAAAAGAAATCACATTTGACCAAATCTGGAGGTCTAGACTTAGCCAAACAAACACCCCTTCAAAAACATATCCCCTGGAAGCAAAAGTAGAAATCAATTATAATAATTGCCTTACTCTGCCATGAATCATAAAAAGAGAAACATGAATCATAACAAGAGAAGTTAAACAGCGGATGCTTCGACCTTCCACATATCAATCCATCTCTAATCAATTAGAGGTTCCATGCAAAGATTTAGCTGTAAACATTCCTTTCCTATTGATTTTCCATATTCTGATATCATCTACATTCATAAAACTAATCCAAAAACAGAAAACAAAAACAACCAATGGGAAAAGAACGATAGCTTTTTGCGAGTGGGAGAGATACCGGAGTCGGCAAGCGGGTAGCCGACGTCGGGTGGTTGAGCGGCCGGGAGTCGGCGGGCGAGAGGAGGTAGAGAGTCGGGTGAGAGGAGAGACAATAGAGAAAGAGGTAGAGAAAAGAATGAGGGGATCGTGGGTTATACATTTAGGTTTACAGAAACTTTAAATCCACCCACCAAATCTTTGGGTTCACCCACGCTTAAACACATCGATTATATTGAATCCGACCATGGATATTGTTTATCGTCCCAATCTTTCACACGATGGATCTTGAGAGCATGTTTGTACCATCAGAACGGTTGGTTTTTTATTTCATGTGTACGCACCCAAAAAATTAACATTAAAATCATTTTTGAGCATGCACATGATGTTAAGGTCCTTTTTCTGAGATGTGTGCCGCGAGAAATTAAACACTAGCCGTCTGATGGTAGGTCCATGATCTCAAGATCCACCGTGTGAAACTTTGGGAGGATAAATGATCTACATCATCTGATTCTACCAAGTCAATGTGTTTAAGTGTGAGTGAACTCAATGATTTGGTGGGTGGATTTAAATGGGATCTCCAATCAATGAACATACCATCAGGCGGTCAGCTTTCGATTCCAAATGCCACAGATCCTGAAAACGTAGTCCTAAAGTCACTTTCGTGCATTATTTGTGTCATGCGATTTTAGGGCCACTTTTTGAGATATGTGACATGTGGAATCAAAAACTGACGTATGATAGTACGCTCATGGCATCAAGATTTCTTATATGCAGCAAAATTGAAGTGAAACACGATCTCCATCCTCTGATTTAAAGCAATCAATGATCTTGGGTTCTATTAAAGGTACCCATTTTTTAATGAGTATAATCCATGCATCAAATCTTTGTGAGCACCCACTCTGAAATGCATTGACTACATTTAATTAGATGATGTAGATCGTTTATCGTCCCAATCTTTTTCAGGATGGATCTTGATATCATGAGCATGTCATCCAACCGTCCGTGTTTGAAATCGCAAGGCACATATCTCAAAAAGGGTGAAAAAATTTGAACTAACACTCACTACGCCCAAACCTGATTTTGTCAATTTTTTAGCTAGGATGTGTGCTGCGTGAAATAAAAAAATGAACCGTTTGATCGTATGCTCATGATATAAAAATCCATTGCGAAAAAAAAATTGACGAAAAATGATATCGATCGTCAGCTTCAGAGTGGGTGAAGTAACTCAAATTTTATGAGTGAATTTAAAGTAAGGTTGTTAATGGGTCGGGCTATGGCCCGACCCTAGCCCGCCGGGCCGCCATGGGGTCAGCCCGATCCTAGCTATAGGGCGGGAAAACTCAACCCAAGCCCGACATAAGGCAGGCTGAGTTCAGCAAGGTTGTGGGACGATATTCTTCTCTTTTAAAATGATTTTATACGTATATACGTATTTTTTAAAACAAAGTTATTTATAAATTTAACTTTGATATATATAAGATACGATGGTATTTATTAAACCTATTATATATTAGGAATTAAACTTTATAATATATATATATATATATATATATATATATATATATATATATATATATATATATATATGGGTACTAGCTAGCTAGGGTACGTCGGACTTAATTAATTAAGCTGGGCTCACATGGCCATGCCTTAATCCGGCCCAAATTTTACCAATCTTCCACTATCTAAGCCCAACCATGTATACCCCAATTTATTCTCTTAAAAAGCACGTTTTTTTCGGGTTGGGTTGCTGACAAATAACTTCAATATAGCCATGATATATATAATTTATCTTTTACATAGATATATATATAAACGACTGCTTTAGACAATCGATTTATTTACCACTGCCGTTTTAATTTAAACGACGAACATAGACCGTCAAGATTTTATCGACTGATTATGGCTGTCGTTTATCCCGCCCCACTAATGTAGTTTTTTTCTCATTTTCACGTAGTGTAGAATTATACATCTAATATGATGCATTAGGAAAATTATAAATCTGGCTATGACAAGCTTGTCAAGAAAGATAGATTCCAGGTTGAAATCCTCTTAAGACCGCATAGATTTTTCTTTGAGGAGAGGAATTGTCTCCTTGTTCCAATTTTGCTTTATTGGACAGTTTGTTGGAACTGCTATCTATTATCTACACAAAAATAATTAGTTAGTGGATTATCTACTGTGTTGGTAGACTCAAATAAATATGAAACTGTTGGGTTAGTGGGTAATATAAAAACACTATGTTGATAATTATGAAAAAGATCCGGATAGTAATAGGCAATTCTATTAGGAATTTGATCATGATCATGGGGATGGTAATGGTGATGGTGATGGTCCCCCCAAAATTAGGTATTACGCTGAAAGTGAACACATCAAAATTGAGAAAGGGAGTCCGAATAAAGAGAAGATAAAAAGTGAAAAGTAAGTGGATGTCCTTGAAATTGGGCAGAAATACCCTGAAAATCAACCTTGATAAAGGAAAATATAGAAGAGATAAATGGAATTCCTACAATAAGGAATTGAGTTACATTAGGGAGAATCATCAAAGTAGTAGGAATACAAATACTATTGTGTTGGATGGCAGCATGATCAAGTTTATGACTTATGAGTATTTGATATCCACTGGCATTGGTTAGACTGTAATGAGTGGAATTCAAATATTGAGAAGGAACTAAGCCATTCTGAATACAATTCATGTTAACGCCACTATCAATAAGGGCAATGATATCATAAAGAGTGCAATTAGAACTGATAAATAAATCCACTTTGATGTACCATTTGGGAGAAGATACCTGCTGTAAAGTATTCAAATACATAATTTATGGGGAACTAGAAGGAGCTCCTTTGGTTTCCAAAAGATTGATTCGGATATTAAGAGTTGTAATTTCTTTAGCAAACTGATGCTTAATAGTAAGTAATTCATTATTTAAGGATTCTATATTTTGTTTGAGATTAGCAATCATAGGAGAAACATGGGTAGAATTTGCCACTTGATTAGGTGAACCATTGGTTTCAAGTCTATAAAATAGTTCTTTAATAGAATAGGGGTTTGCGACTATTTAAGATTTTTTATTTTCTTTTTGAGCTGTAGAAATACAGACTTTAATTAATTTGGATTTCATTATTGGATCTTCAGTTTTATCAACTAAGTCCAGTAATGATTGTTAATTTTCTGAAAGAACATTAATACTTAAATTATTCATGACAAAAAATGCTTGCCAAGTATCTTTTGAAGTATTAATATTATTATAATTGCAATCCATAGGATTGACATTAGTGGATGATGAGTATGAATGAATACTATTGATTTCATCAGAATTTGATTCTTCTGAATCAGAAGAACTAGAGTTTAACAAAATTTTGGATAAGGTTAATTTTAATCCTTCATCATAAATTTGATTTATTTTGTTTTGAGTTTTACACTTATTGGCATAATGATCAAATTGATGACATTTATAACATTTAACTTCTTTTTTAGGTCTATTGGGTGGTTTGTCTCGATATTGTCGAGAGGAAGAGGATTTATTTACCTTTTTAGAATTATGGCGATGTCTTCCTGAGGATTTGTGATGACTAAAATGTTATTTTGGAACTTTATCTTTTCTTTTAGAGGAAAAATTGATTTTTGTGTCATAAGCAAATTGATCATAAAATTCTCCTAATTCTTTACGACTAGTGAGTTGTTGTTATTTTAATTATTGATGTAATTTTAAATCATTACACAATATTAATCCTTCTCTAACAATAATACTTTGGAGTTGGCTATAAGTATATTGATTGTAAGTTATACTTCGATCATCAGGATCACGAAGTTTATTACGAAGTTTTTCAGCAAATAGGCTAAGGAGACCATCAATAAATTTGGCTTTATAATATTCAGTATTATTATCACTTCATTGCATGACTTTAGTCATAAAAATATCTTTATACCATCTAAAATGGGTTAAAGATGGACAACGAAGATTTTGAAGTAGTTCTCTACTTTCATATTGATGATTCCAAAAACCAATATAGTGAAAAATTATAGTTTGGGTTAAAGTGTAAACAACATCTTCATGAGCTTCAATTTGACCAGTAAGTTCATTTTTTACTGGTTTAGTTGAAGTTAGAATTTCATCACGTTGAGCAGCTGAGAGAACATTACCCCACTAACCTTTCAACATACCAAAAAATCCAGTAGTGATATACCGGACAATTTATTGATCGGTATTTTGATGTCGTTTTAAAATGTGCTATACATAAATATTTCATGTAATACAACAAAAATACCATATTCAAATTTTTCATCAATGTTCCATTCATAAATGGATCGATAATCATAAGAATTTTGAATATCCATATGATCTTCTTCATAAAGAAGATTCTGAGGTGTAGGTTTTTGGTAATAATACTTAGGATTACCACCATCCCAATTATATTGTAGCTTATTAAATTCCATGTTATTTTGTAAATATTCAAAATTATCTTGAATTTTTTGGATATTAGAAATCTCATTTTCTGTTAAAACATTGATTTGTAAATGATTTTTCTTTTCAGGTTTAAGTGATAAGGATTGCAACCTGAAAGTTAATTTATCAAGAAATTCATCTTGTTTATTTATATAGGATTTTAAGGATAAATTTAATCCAGTAATTTTGAGAGGAGGTTTGATGTTTGGTTGTTCGATATTCACTATTGATGGTTCTTTGATAGGAGGTAAAGAAAGAATATTTTCAATTCTATTTAATTGCAGACTAATTGTTTGAAGATTAAGATTAGTAAAATTATTTTGTTTGTAAATATTTGATAAATTGATTTTTGTTGAATGAGGTACTGGATCAACAGGTCTGATGAAAGTTGTGGCTTCCAGTGTTGCTGTTGAATTTGGTTGAGTGAGTTTAAGAGCTTCAATAGGAGGGTGAATAGATTGAACTATTGAGCCATCTAATTTCTGCCATTCTTTTTACAAATCTTCAAGGAGATATATTCTCCTTTCTTCCTTAGTCATTTCAGGATATGGTGTTGCTTTAAATCAAGTAACAAAAGGAATAATTTGATAAGATGTTTCTACATAATGGTAAAATTTTTCTTTAAATTCTTGTAATTTTAATACAGAAAACTTTTGAAAATTCCATGCACGAAATAATGCATATTTGTCTTGGTTAAATTCATAATTTATTTCTTGTCGATTAATAACAAAATTATCAAGTTTTGTATAAGCCATAAAAACGTTATTACGAAATTGAGAAATTCATCTCGCTAACAGTAAGGGATTAACTATATTGTTGGGTATATATCCCATGAGAAATTTATTGATCAGAAATATGAATTCCTTCAAGATTAGGTTGATTAAATTCACAAGGAACAGATGAGTTAACTTCTGAATAAGACGATCGAGCTGTTGAGGGTATAGAAACTCTATAAGGACCTCAAGATCTCGATTCAGAATAAGAACTTCTGAAAGAAATTCTGTGGGATGTAGATCTGTCAAATTTTAAAATTATATTTCCTTGAGCATTTTGAACAATTTGTTCAATATCTTTATTCATGATTGGTTTAGGAAAGACAGCATGAGGTATACTTCAAAAATCTGGAAAAGTAATATTTTTTCATTCGATTAATCGAGGAGTAGCTACATTCGTAGTTGCACTATTAGTCTCAATTAAGACTGTCTTTCCTGGTTCATTATGATAATTAATTCTGAGAGTCAGAGAGGTCATCACCTTATAATGAAGGCGAGATAGATCAGAACAATAGTCTCAGATCCAGGCATAAAGTTGTATCATTGGGTTTGTAAATTACGGGTCTAAGTATATGAAATATTTTTATCAGTTAGTGATAAAATTAAATTTGAGAAAATATTATAATAGACTAAACCAAGGCAAAGGCTGGTCTCAACAACAGCCATCAGAGAGGATCGCCAATCAAAGCATCTAGCATCTCTGAGAATGCTTAACAGACTGCTATCATCAAGACCTAATAAAGTCAAAGTTTTAAATGCAACTTTATACATCCTAGATGTAAAAATTTAAAGCAATGAAGGTCATGCAATAAATATTCATTAGAGAGTAATTGAAAACATTCACTTTCTTCATTAATACTGAGAGTTTGCTCAGTAGTTTTGATAGAAATATCGGTGGACCAATTTTTCCATCCATATTGGTAAATTATTTTTGGATTGATGAAAGAAATTGTCCATCTATTTAATTGGTCTTCAACATTAGACCATTTATCTAATTGTTTATTTTTCATAGATTTTTTATTAGTAAATTATTTTTGGATTGATGAAAGAAATTGTCCATCTATTTAATTGGTCTTCAATATTAGACCATTTATCTAATTATTTATTTTTCATTAATTTTTTATTTAAAAAATTAAAAGCGGCATTTAAAATAAAAGAAAATAATATATATATATATATATATATATATATATATATATATATATATATAATTAAAACAGTAAAATGAAGACTAAAAGAAGGTTTGAAAAATTATCCATAATAGTGTAATTACATATGAGAATAGTAATGTTGGAATAGTTTTACTATAATAAATAGTGAATCGAAATACTATTCATAAGCATAATATAATACTATTGATCTTCTTCTCCATAAATTTTAATGGACTCTATACAGAAATCAGTTTAGCTTTACTACTAGATAACTATTTGAAGAAGCGTCCGTCAACGATTCTCTTTTACGGGAAAAATCGACAAACATATCGATAGTGGAACCATCAGTTATGCCACACCAATCTTTGGTTGCAAAGATTGCTATCCAAAAGATAAAAATTCAGACAGCTAACACATAAGCTTGTAGGTAAGAAAGAGGAAATTTTTTTTCTTAATATTAAAAAAATATAAACAAAAAAATTCAGAGAAAGAAAAATTTTGGTATTTTGTTCGAGATATGATCTAATATGGGTTGATATGACCCTATATAATATAGGCCGATATTTGACCTATTTGACTTGATGTTTGACCCCATGCGAAATCATGAGTATATATAGTATCGGATGGGCCCAACGGGATACATATTGGCTGAGGATATGTAAAGGATATGGCCGATATTTTAAAAGCATGGTTGCAAACATTGGTACTCATCTCTTTGTAAAGTGGGTTGGGCCTGAAGCTTTATGGGTGCAAAGATGAAATCTTGTGCAACTGCCAATAAAGCCACCCACAAAGAAGTCGTTGATTTTAATAAAGCGATGGGACACAGAGATTCTAAGTTTGTAACATCAAAACAACTTTTTAATTATTTAATCAAAATAAATATTAAAGAAATAAAAAAGTATTAAATTATTAATTCCTACAAACCACAAAAATGAGGAAAACGTGCGGTTTAGATGAGTTCGGACTATTTAGTCGCACCACGTGGCAAATGAGTGGGAATAGACATATATTATTGTCTTCTGCGTCTGACCAAAAATCCACGTGTCAAGTTATGACTATTCTGAGTATTTATTTATTTTTATTTTTTTTGATGGGACTATTCTAAGTACTTATTTGGGTGGGCTAGACATGTATTTGTCGTTTTTGTATGACGTGGCAAACACCCGTCGACCGCTTAACCGCTTGCTTGTGGAACCTTCTACTCATACGCCACGTCAGCATTGAGAGCTTGAAGCCTTTGAAGAAGCATTTTTGGACTTTGTTTGTTTCCTTAGTGGACATCAGCTCTCGGGAATCGGGATACGCTAAGTGGGTGGCGTATGCTATCTATTGTTTTGCTATCGTAAGCCGTATGCGAAGCCGTGGGCGGAGGGATTCATTCATTCTGGTTTCTGTTGTAGAATTCTGGTTTCCGTTAGGTTGGCTCATTATCTGGCCCGGACCGACCCGCCCGACATGAATTTGTTAACCGGGTCGGCCATGGTGCATTTACGGTACCAATGCAAGCCCACGATTAAAGAGTCCCTGGGATAGTGATGGGGTTAGTGATGGAGTGTTTGAGCGCTGCTTCGATGCCTAGATCACGTGGTAAGTGACTTAAAAAAACACTCGTTTGGGATTAATACCTTGATTAAATATTGGGTGACGCATATATGCTGCTTTGTATTTTTTTTGCACTTTAATCAATAATGGGCATGATATGAGGATTAGGTGCCAGTTGACACTCAAATAGCAGTAGTGTAGGGTTGAAGGGTTGAACTCGACATCGCTAACACCGGGTCTTCGAATCTACAAGTCAAGTGGCTATTTTGCACATATAAAACCAAGGTATATATCATGCAGCTGGTACCAATACATATCGATTTTGGATAAACTGATGTCGATATCAGTATCGGGTTGGTATTGGTATCAAGTATTGGCCGATATTATATCGTATTGGTCGATACGTATTGGGTATCGGAAAAGACATTTCAAGTTTGCATTATATATATATATATATATATATATATATATATATATATATATATATATATATATATATATATATATATATATAGGAAAAGGCCTCGGTCCTTCATGGGAGGATGGTCACCGTCCTCCAACCTTTCACGTGGCATCCAAAATACTTTTTGGGTGTCACGTGGACCTTGGGTGCATTGCTTAGATCATCTTTGAAAAAATAATAATTTAAAAACTCATCTCCACTGTGTATATTTTGAACCGTGAAATATGGACCAATGAAAATCGACAAGCTTTGACTTGTGGGTTTAAAATTTAATTTTCGATTTTTTTTTAATATTAATCTAAACTATCCACCTGTGCTCCACGTGACACCCAAAAAGTGTTTTGGGTGCCATGTGGATCTCCACGTGGATCTTGGAGGACGGTCACCGTCCTCCATTGGAGGACCTAATATATATATATTATTTATTTATTTATAAATGTTACATTTCTTTAAAAAAATATATATCTAACAGTTTGGGGAACCGATACAATGTATCTAACATGTCGGGTGTACTCTTATTGCACCCAGACTTTTTTTGCAAAAATAAAAAATAAAAAGAACACGATATCGGCATATCGGCCGATACCGATACATATCAGTCCCAATGGACCGATACTCGGCATATTCATATTTTTTGTTATGTGTGCCACATAAATGAAATTCTGACCGTCTAATTGATGGATAATGATTTGAAGCTCTTTGGTGTCGAAGATTGGAATGAAAAATGATCTCTATCGTTTGATTCCAAACAATCAGCAATCTAAGCACTTGAAACCCAGATTAAGGATGAAAAAATTTAGGTTGTAAATAATAGTACTTCATAAAAACTGTACCAGACGAAAAATGTAATTTTTTCATTCGGGTACCAATTCCCCTTCTCGCATTATAGTAGTAACACGTACTTTTAAATTAACCAATTGAATCTTTGAGTTCACCTCTGGTGGAAACCTATTGACTACCTTAAACTAGACGATGGAGATCATTTTTCATCCCAATCTTTCATACACTGATCTTGAGATCATGGGTGTATAATTTGATAGTCAATTTTTGATTTAACGTGGCACACATTCCAAAAACTGACCTTACCATCACGCGGAACTCATGTTCAAACGTGATTTTAAGGTCACTTTTTTGGCATTTGTGCCATGCGAAATAAAACACTGCCTGATTGTACGAGCCCATAATCTCAAGATCCGTGTATGAAAGATTGGGACAAAAAACAATCTCCATTATCTGATGCAAAACAGTCGATGGGTGTAACAACCCGAATTTTTAGACTTTATTTTAACGGTGTTAGATGATGCACCACACTATGTACTGTGCTAACACTCCACATCGGAATCGAAACCCACCCTTTAAAATATAAAAAATTCTAATTTTTCTCATATCAAAATTAGACTCATTACGAAGTGCTCATTGATACGACTCCAACGATATATAATTTGACGACTTCTGACAAGAATATAAAAAGTTATGCCCATTTTAAGTGATCATTCAAGTTAAAAGGTATAATTATAATTTCGAGAGAGAAACACCATTTGCCTTGGTGTTTATACAAAGCGCTGGAACGAAATCTTTTCTTAAGCTATCCAAGTTACTTACGGATTCTTATTCCGTCTAAAAATCTCCTATTTTATTAAATCTCCTACGAAAAGTGTTAATTAGAGTTGACCTAAAATTTTATACCATTATAAATAAAACTTTAAAAACTCTCTACTTTCTATAATAAAAAATCATTCTCTCTGAAGACTTAGACGAACCGACGCCCTAGGCATCGACCTTTTCAACCCGAATCGCCGTTGATCTTCCGTTCACGCTTCAAGAGGTCGGTACCCATCAATCCATCTTGTTCTTCTCAGATCCCGTCGCATAGGATGCGTTCGATTGCGCATCGACGGATTTAAAAATCTTATTTAAACCCAAATATCTCATAAATTAATAGACCTATATGTATAATATTATGCTTTCCCTTGAAAGTTGTATAATTGTAAGTTGGATTTATATGTTATTTCTCTTTGCTTTTCAAGAACCTTTTTGTTTGGGCTATTAATATTTTACCCTCTATTAGGTCTGTATATTTAATATGTCTACTTCCTTTTAAATTTACATACTAATTAAACATGAATATCTTTAAATATGATAAATCTGCATGTTTAGTATTTTATTTTTTTATTAAAATTGCATAAACTGTAAGTTGGGTTTATATATTATTTCTCTTTTCTTTTCAAGAATCTCTTTTGTTTGGGCCATTAATATTTTACCTTCTATTAGGTCTGCATATTTAATATGTTACTTCCTCTTTTATATTTGTAAAATTAATTAAATTCTAATATTTATAAATTTGGTAGATTGACTTAATTGGCATAATATCATATTGATATTATTTATTTCCAAATCTATATAGTTAGAAATTTATCCTTCTACTAAGACTATAATAATATATATTATTGTTGTAAGTTTATATTATTATTTATTTAAAATTAATTAAGCCCAAAAATTAAATTATATTTTTATTTGATTTAAAGGAATAATAGATTGTACCATCTTAAAGTTTCGGGTCCAAACATGCGGCTACGAACCCGAATTCGCGGCCACGAATCCGAGCTCGCGACCATCGATGTGTTGGTCCCGGTATTTTAGTCATAACTTTTTACTCTGACCTCGGATTAATGCGATTCTTGCGGCATTGGAAAGAAGACAGCGATTTTTACAACTTTGTATGAAATAGCCATTTCACGAATCTGACATTTTAGAGGTCAAAATAGAGCAACAAGTCGAGTTCAATTTTGAATGACTCAAGGCTATTCGAATTTGGTATTATTTTTAAATTTTTATGACCAAAGTTCCTGTATATATTATATTTTAAGGTCTCTCGATCGATGGTCATGATAAATTATAACTTAATAATTATAAATATTATTTAATTTAATTATCTAATTATTATATATATATATCAATTTTATCACTTCAACGCGATCTCTTCGATAACACGAAGTGTTAGGAATTCGATACATCGTGAACATTAAACCCCGACCTTCCCGTTAGCGAGAATACACTTATAATTATCCTATTCTATGTTGTATTAAAATGTGTGTAAATAAATGTATACATATAAATATAAGATAATCTAATATAAAATTTTTTGTACGTCTGACTTTCTGTATTTCTATCTGAATTATATTATATGAGTTATGAGTAAGTTATAACATATGTACGAGAGTGTGTGAGATCATGCCTATGCTTGGGTGTAGTGACTCACTGAGATGCTATCGAAGCGAGGAATACACCGTATTCACATGCTTTTCAACTCATGGTGGAATTTGACCCATGACGAGTCGGGTGAGTGTGAATTCAGTGTAACTTCGTATACGGTGGCATATACGGTAATTTTATCACCCCGAGTTTTAATACGAGAGGATAAGATATGAGATATGATACGAGAATCGGGCTTTGGGCCTTAGCTATGGTGAGGTTTCTTTTATGGTCACGTGAAACTCAGTATATTGGCGTCCATGTACGGATGCAACCCTCTATGATAGTATGGGCTGTCACACAAAGTACATTCAGGTTACTACAGAACCTTTTTATTGGGAAGCGTGAATCAGAAAAGTTGCCTCACTATAGTTTGTCCTAAGATTAAGTATAAAAGTATGATAAAATATGAGTATGAGATAAGATAAGTTATGATACGAATACGATAATAAGACATCGTTGTGTAGGCCAGCAAAATATAAAGAACTTAAGTCTCTATACGTGCCGTTACTTGCATAGCCACCGTAAGGGCAACAACGTTTTTCAGCTAAGACGGATCTCTGGGAGAGATTATGAGTATAAGTATGTTATGAGTGAGTTTGGCCATTATGTCTCCCTATTGGCTAGATGGTGGAGTATGAGTATGACACGAGGACGTTATAATATGGTGGTATGATACTATGTTGACCCTCACATGGTTGCTCGAGCAGCGACTCTGGCACAGGTCGTTTAGGATTTCACGAGTATGTTAGTTACGCTCATGCGATGTATAGACGTATGTGAGAGAATGATAATAAAACATGGTATGATATGCTATGAGATATGGTAAGGTACGTTAGGATATGAATGTCTAGATCATGGTCTTATATTTATGATATGATATGAGTTTCATGATATGCATATGATTTTATCTTTCTTTTGCTATCTGCTTTGAGATATTATGTTTATCACTCACATGATGCACCCATAATGCACCTGAGTAGTATGGGGTGGATTGGTGGTGTATCCCACTGAGTTTACGTGACTGAGTAAACTCATCCCACGATAATCTAACAGTTGCAGGTGATTACGCTGGTGGAGTAGACGCGAGCCATCTAGATCTTGCTAACGCTGATTTCATTGATTCCGCGGGCATTGAGTACCAGGAGCCTTTAGAGGGCGACGCTACCGGTTATCAGGAGGACTACGGTGCTGACCTTGATTCGAGTGCCGGTTACTGATCATTGTGGGTTGGATATTGAGTTCTATTAATACTAGTATTGCGGATTTTATAGTTATTTTATCAGATTTGTCTCCGACTTTCATTATCATTTTATTGGTGGACTATAGTTTTATCACACTTATTCAGTATTTATGATTACATTTATATTTCATCATATTTGTTAGATTTTACGAATTTCGTGAAACCATTATTGCGCGAGAACTCTAATTAGGTGTATGTCCGCTTAGTATATCCGAGATATGTGCGGGTCATAACTCGAAATTCTAGGCCCTCGGGATAGGGTAGAATTTCGGGTTGTGACAATGAGTTTCTGCGTGGATGAAATCAGTGATTCCGTTGGTGAATTTAAAGGTACTATAAACTATAAATGCCCTATTTTTTCTGAGGATGTCATACGATATAGACAACTCAGATGTAGTGTTTGTGTGTAAATTTATACGCAGAAAAAATCCTTTGTGCACAGCACACTTAGAGAGACTCGCACACAGGGCAAGAGTAGGCATGGGATTTAGAACCCATGACCTGTTGAGCTGCTCAATCGGTTGTATAGGCTATTGTATTTTTCGATGAAAATGTATAGGCTATTAGATGAGTGCATGAGATCGGGTAAGCCAATGAAAATTGGTTTTCTCAATAGATAGAACATGGTTTATTAGATGAGTCACATAAAAAGGTACCTTTGTTTGAACCCAATTAATTTTTGAGAGCACTTACACATAAGCTTGATTCAGACAATAGAGATCATTTTTTATCAAAATCTTTCACGCAAAGTATCTTTAATATCATGAGCATATCATTCAAAAGCCGATTTCTGATTCCACGCATTTCGAATTCTAGGAAAACTACATTACATGCATAAGGGAAATTTACCTGATCGGCCCTGTCAGATACGCCTTTTACGTCAGAAGCTCTATAGTTTCACCTTTACCCAAACCAACCAGCTCCAAGCCTAGCCGACCCTTAGGTTAGCAAAATGCCCAAATTACCCCCTTTCTTTAACGCACAAAAACATCATCTTCTTCCTCATTTTAGTCTGGTACAGGTTTTAAAAGTCAGAGGTGACAAAGGTGACGGCGTCTTCTCCTCAATCCAAACTATTCCGATCTGCTATTTGGATCGACCCAGATACACCTTTTTCGTCAGAGACTGTAGCAGATTAGAATAAGGAAGAAGATGATACACCTATATAATTTAAAATTTTAAATATTTGCATTTTTCTATGTTTACGCGATGTGAAACGGGATTTATTCCGATCCAAACTATTCTGAGCTGCTATTTGGATCGACCCAAATACACCGTCTGATTTGAAGGCGACAATATAAAATCGATAGTTCCAAAGATAGATATGAGAAAAATGCGATATCGACTCTGTACACAGTCGATATCGACTCTGTACATAGTCGGTACCGATCATTTTAAGAGTTGTCATCGACTCTGTACAGAGTCGTCATCGACTCTATACAGAGTCGCCATCGATTATATAAAAAATAAAAAAATAATAATAAAAAATAAAAATTATGTAATCGATGACGATTCTGTACAGAGTCGTCATCGATTACATAAAATAAAAAATAATAATAATAAAAAAAATTAAATTTTTTTTTTTTTAATGTAATCGGTGACGACTCTGTTAAATATTTTTTTTTATTTTATTATTAATTTTTTTTTATGTAATCGATGACGACTCAGTACAGAGTCGTCATCGACTCGATACAGAATCGTCATCGATTACATAAAAAAAAAAAAAAAAAAAAATTAAAGTACAGAGTCGTCATCGACTCGGTACATAATCGTCATCGATTACATAATTTTTTTTTTATTTTTTAATATAATCGATGGCGACTCTGTATAGAGTCAATGACGACTTTGTACAGAATCGATGACGACTCTTAAAATGATCGGTACCGACTGTGTACAGAGTCGATATCGACCGTGTACAGAGTCGATATCGCCTTTTTCTCATATCTATCTTTAGAATTATCGATTTTATATTGTAGTCTTCAAATCTGACGGCATAGATCTCGTTTCACATCGCGTAAATATAGAAAAATGTAAATATTTAAAATTTTAAATTATATAGGTGTATCCTCTTCTTCCTCATTCTAATCTGCTACAGTCTCTAATGAAAAAGGTGTATCTGGGTCGATCCAAATAGCAGATCGGAATAGTTTGGATTGAGGAGAAGACGCAGTCACCTTCGCCACCTCTGACTTTTAAAAACTGTACCAGATTAAAATGAGGAAGAAGATGATGTTTTTGTGCGTTAAAGAAAGGGGGTAATTTAGACTTTTTGCTATCCTTAGGGTCGCTTAGGCTTGGAGCTGATTGGTTTGGGTAAAGGTAAAACTACAGGGCCTCTGACGTAAAAGCTGTATCTGACAGGGCCGATCAGGTAAATTTCCCCATGCATAACCCTCAAACGTGACTTTAAAGTCAATGTGTGTCATATGGATTTAAAAATTAGCCTTTTAGACCGTACACCCATTATCTCATGACCATATCCACATTGTGGGGAAGAATTAATTAAGATGAAAAATAATCTCCATTACCCGATTTAAAATAGGCAATGGTTTTCGGCATGTGTGTCCTTAAAGATTGGGTAGGTGCAAAGAAAGGTACCACAACGATATAACAAATCGGCCAATATCGATACGTATCGGTATCCCAACTTGAGCATCTGATACCATATTGGCCGATACGTCTCGATTTGACCGAGACATTTAAAAATAAATAAATAAGCTGATACATATCGGCCGAGTCGTATTGGTCTTGAGAAAACCAATACCCAAGATCAATACCGATTTTAATACCTTAGGTACCACATAAAATGTGCACTAAATGGTACAATATAATTATCAGTGAAACTATGATACATTTATGACCCAAAGCTATTTTTGAAGTCGTATATCATCCTGTGCCCAATTAAGGTACCCTTTATTAAATCAAAGGAACTAGGAAAAAATGGGTCATGGCGTTCGTTGTGGTCGTGATCGTACCGAGATTTAAACACCAAAATCATGTTTATCATGATATTAGAGCAGGAAACTAGACTTTTGATCATATACCATTAAAGTTCGGTTTACTATTATGTTATTGGCAAACCTTTGTGATCAACTAATTATACAAAGTGGCAATATATCCATTATTGGAACATGTCTCACCCAAAGAATCATGCCTATAAATAAATGTGAACCATTCAATTGGTTAACTTTAATATCGGCCATTAAAATTAAGAATAAGGGTTAATATTAAAGTATAGAGATCAGCTGGTTCAAATCTCCTAAATAGTGTAATTTTTGGGCCCATTGCCCCTTAAAGCATGATCAATCACTTTGAGGATATGTGTTTAAAGGACTGAAGAGTTGATCCAATAATGTTTGGGTAGGGCTATTCTCACCCATTTAGTAGTACGTGTAACAAATTTTTTAGCGACAAAAACTATTGACTGATTTGATTCAGACGATAGACATTGGTTTTTGTTCCAAACTTCCTTGCAATTAATTTTAAGGTCATGGAGCGCTTATCAGACGGTCAGATGTTGATTCCACATGTCACATGTCCCTAAAATTGAAGGTCAACTCTTGTATCCATGAACTAGGTCATTCTTAGGGATGTGTGTCATGTGGAATCAACATATGACCATCTAAGATGTATGCCCATGATCTTAAGATCTATCTTGAGGAGGATTTAGAAAAAAAAAAAAAATCTCTATAGTCTCATTAAAATCAATTATTGGTGTTTGACCATGAAAAAATTGGGTTACTTACTATTAAATGGGTAAGAATAGCCTTACCTATAAAGTAATCACCGTTTTCAAAGGGGCGAAAGAGAGGCTTTGAAATGTTCCAATCTTCCTCACGATAGATATGGTCTTCCGCTCTAGCTTTAGTCGTGTCACTATATGATAGGGGCATAGAGAAAGATCATAAACGTTGGACAATTTTTTATAGACAATGTTGCAGACAGGTTACATGGCACGGCGTGATTAACTATAGTGCTTAGGCCGCACTATGTATGCCCGCCATTTATATTACACCACATAAGCTGCCTGTAAAATTATTTATAAAAAAAAATTAATCACCCATTTCATAAAGGGTGAAGAGTAAGTTTGTACATGTAATTATAGACCACAAATAAATTTCTTCCACACACCCCATTATTAATGTATTATTAACTCTGATCATGTCTTGATTGATCATGACCTTAGTGAGTTCTATTGGCACCCACCAAAGGGTTCTCGCACCTATGTCCCAAGCTTGGGACCCTTATGTTACCCAAATTTTTTTTTTTTTTTAAATGGTGGGTCCCACTGTCATTGACCATGCTTGATCTCATGATCAATTACATATATGGTTGTGATCTATGTTTAGAAAAGTTTCTTTAATAATTAAAATAAGTTAGAAGATGTCAGATCTATAGATCTCCATTTGATTTTAAATATTGAAATACATGCTGTTTTCGACGTACAATCTATTATCTTTTTAGGATCTCTGTGAGACTGCACGCATCAACTTGAAACTTATCAGTTTTCGGTATCCGTAAACCAATAACCGAAAAACCAAAACTGATAGCCATACTGAACCGAACTGATTCATATCGGTTCAGTTAAATTTTTCGATATTTTCTATTTGTTTAATTTTTATAGGGATTTTTAGTTTTTATCGGTTTTCAGTTTTTCAGCAACCAAAAACCGATACCGTACTGAATCCAAATTGGTTTGATTCGGTTTTTATCAATTCAATTGTGTCAGTTTTCGATTTTTTGGGTTTGTTTTTTCCACCCCTAAATAACACTCCTAATTTAGGAGTTAATAGGCTACAGATAGTTATATCAGATAGTAACATATCGTACGGTGTTATTGTGAATTTGCGCAACTTTTGGGTTTGGGCTAACCTCTTATAAGAGCAGGCAGAGAGCAATTGTATTACTTAAAACAATTTTTCACCCAAACAAATGAGGTGAGGAGTTGTGTTATCAAACATAATATCAGTTCTCCGCCGGAGCTAAAGAGTGAAAGAGCCGCTCTTTAGCCCAATAGAGCTAACCCAAACGCATCCTATATGTTTTTGGTAGGACTATCAACGGGTTGGGTCGGCCTGATACACCCCTCTCCCCCCAACCCGAGCGACCCAACTCGGATTTTTTTACCAGTTGGACACTTAAACTCAGGTCGGGTTGGGCCGGGTCACCTCAATAGTCTGGTCGGGCAAAAATTGGGTCAGGTGGAACCATTAGGTCAGTTCGAGTTGGGCATATACGCTGGACTTGTTAGGCCTGATCAAGGTGTATAGTTGAGTTGGGAATATTCCCGTTTACACATTGAGCACCAAAATCTTGGCCTGACCAGACCCAACAGGCTAACAACCTTAGTTTTCTAGGAATTAGCCAGTAAAATACATTGGCGTTGCACCGATAGATGATACGACATGACATGACAACATATGACTAACAGCTCAAAGGCCTACTACGACTCCTACTAAAAAACAATGGTGATGGTGACTTAGGGCAAAATTTCATTAAAAATAACATTAGATAAGGCTATGAGATATTTTCACTTAGTGACAATACCATTTACCTAATCTAATTAATTTTCTATCTAAACTATCTTTGTAAAAGATTGTGACAGCACCATTTATCTAATCTAATTAGATTTCTGTCCAAAGTGTCTCTAAAAGACTCTTTACACTCTTATGATTCTTTCAAAGGTGCAGATTTGCTGCCCAACAATTGACACGACATGCTCAAAAGCCGGAATCGCAGCGATTCCACAGCAGTAGATCTTATACTTGGTTGTAGTCTATTTCGAATGTTCTATCGAAAATCAAAACTTGCCAAAAAAATTGGTCTGCGAATCTGGACTGAAACCGACCCAAAACCGAATAAGAAAAATCTATTCCCAATCAGTTCGTTTTGGGTTTTGAGTGGCCAAAACTAAAAACCCGGGGTCAGGTAGGTTTAGAAAACCGACCCAAAACTAAGAAAACCAAAAAATAAAAAAAATAAATAAATAACAAAAAAAAAATCAAAACCGAACCAAACAAACTGATTTTTTCACTTTCGGCTCAATTTTAGTTTCGAGTTTCCAAAATATAACCAAACTGAAATCGAACCCATTTATTTTGGTTAATGCTGAATCGAATCGGAAACCAAAATTTTCAATAATTCAAGTTTGGTTAACAGAATATGTACCACTAGGGTATATCCTAAGCACGTCATGCAATAGGAGTTAAAAGAGTCCAAATTTGAAACCCGTGTCCTCTTTTTAGTCTTGAGAAAGACAAGCAAAGACAGTTGTAGATACAGCTAAAACGAAAAGTTGTTGACGCTTGAAATTGCCTGTTTAACAACTCTTTCTTTGCAGGCATGTCACCTTCTCCTTTCGTTTTATATCTATTTCTTTATGGCCATGATCACCTCTTTCTTTACTTTATATATATATATTATAAAAATCGCTAGGATTTAACTTTCCCACCTCAAGACTAAGATAAAAGTCTTCAACCTCTTTCTTCAAGTCATATAGTGCCATGCGCCATGTGTTTTTTACCCACCCAAATTGTACAACTGGCAGAAATCTTATGACCTTCGAGCAGGCCAAAAATAAGCCTATTAAGGAACCGTACCATTGAATGTGTATGTGTGCTTTATTCCTTGGTTCCCGAGGCTGTCTAGACCTAAAATAGCCATATCGAAAAAAAACAGAAAAAAAAAAGTCTGAATTAGATATGAGCAACTGTCTGGATTAAACTTTCCTCATGTATCTATAGTTTGAACTCTTGATGATAAATGAGCATTTTAAGTTATTTTATTTATTTATTCTTTTAGCTAGATGACTTTGACTATTTGGATCAGCAGAAACTGCTCCGTCATGTGGCCCAAAAGGTAAGCATGAGGCCTTTATCAAATGGTGTTGAAATGGTCTTATATATTATTAATGGCTTAAAAAGTGTGTAGATAAATCATAAAATAAAAGGCAGTGGGCCAAAAAATCACATTTTCGGAGAGGTTTGAATCATTTGATATGTGGACTCTAATATGAACCATTTTTCTTACCTTTAATGGCTAATATTAAAGTTCGCCAATATAATAATTCACATCAACTTAAGGGCATGATTCATTAGTTAAAAACATATTTCAATGATGAATTGTCATTTGGACAAATTAGATTGATCACAAATGTGTGCCACATGTTATAAGAAAAGATCCCAATTTAACGGTGTAAGATAAAAAGCCTAATTTTAAGGGTGATATAAGATCATTTAAATACCATTGTAATGTTTAAATGTTGGTCAGGAGCCATCATTCCATATATATATATATATATCCCAACTAATCTTATCTTGAATATTTTGCTAAACATTCCAAGACGAAATTAACTGTCAAGCAATATCCACTTTTTGGTTTAGTATAATAAGGACAAGAGCATTGCCAAGTTGGTTCCAATTGGCTTTACTTTTCCTTTCCTGTTGGTTACTTTTAAAATGTTTCGATCCTGTATCAATCAATCCATCAATAAATAAATAATATATCATTTAATAATAATATTTTCTATGCAGTAATAATAGAAAGATGTTTACGGATCGAGCCATCTTTGGGTAACGAATGAATCTATGTGGCATGACTCTTAGGGCCTGTTTGGATAGGGGGAAATGAAAAGAAATAATGGGAAATGAAAGGAAATGTGATACTTTCCTATGTTTGACAACAAAGTTGTGTCACTAGAAATCATAGAAAAATTTAAAATTTTCTTTTCCATTGGAAACCGACAAATCCCTTTAAAATAGGAAGATTTCATCGGAAAACTTGTCATTTTCGATTTCTCTCTTTTTCTCTCCTCTATCTCTCACTCTTTTTTAATGAATAAATTGAAACAAAATCAACTATTGAAAAATTTATAAAAATTAAAATAAAATAATAAAAAATTAAATTAAAAAAAAAAAGAAGATAAAATAAAATAATAAAAAATAAAATAAGACTTTAAAAAAATAATAATAATAAAAATTTTAAAAATAAAATAAAAATAATTAAAAATAAAAATTATAAATAAATAAATATTAAAAAATTAAAATAAAATAAAAATTAAAAATTTTAAAAATTAAAAATAATAAAACAATCAAGAAATATAAAAATAAAAAATATTTTTTTAATAAAATAATTAAAAATACAAAAATTAAAAAAATTTAAATTTAAATTTAAAATTTGAAAAATATTAAAAATATAAAAATATAAAATAAATAAAATAAGATTTAAAAATAAATAAAATAAAAATTTAAAAATTAAAATTAAAAAAATAAAAAATAATTTTTTTAATAAAAGAAATAAAAAATAAAAAATAAAATAAAAATATAAAAATATAAAAATTTAATAAAAAAATAAAAAATAAAGTAGAATAAAAAATAAAAATTAAAAAAATAAAAAATAAATTAAAATAAAATTAAAAAATTTAAAATTAAAATACAAAAATTAAAATTAAAAAATTAAAAAAATAAAAAAATAAAAAATAAAAAATTAAAATTAAATAAAAAATAAAATAATTTTTTTTTAATAAAATAAATTAAAATAAAAATACAAAATTTAAAAATTTTTAAAAATAAAATAAAAATAAAAAAATAAAAAAATAAAAAAAATTAATATATATATAAATATAAAAGTAAAATTACAAAATATAAAATAGTCAAATAATAAAATAAAATAATAAAATAATAATAATAGTAAATCAAATAATTGTTGTAAAATAATATAAATAAAAGAATTTTTTTATTTTTTTATTTTTATTATTTATTTTTATTTTTATTTTTTTTATTTTAATTTTAAATATTTTTAATTTTATTTATTTTATTAAAAGAAAGAGAGAGAGAGAGAGTGAGTGAGTGATTTTATTTTTTATTATTTTTATTTTTTAACTTTTTATTTATTATTTATTTATTTATTTTATAATTAAAGTAAAAAAATAATAAATATAAAATTAAATATAAAAAATTTCAAAAATTTAAAAATTAAAAAAAAAAAACTTAAAAATAATAATAAATAAATAAAAATTAAATCTCTCTCTCTCTCTCTCTCTCTCTCTCTCTTTCTCTCTCTTTCTTAACTCTCTATTATCATTCTTCTTAGATATCTCTTTCTCCGAGTCTCCCTCTCCTAAATTTTCTCTCTACATATTTATTTTAATTTATTTCTCTTAATTTTTTTTTCTCTCTCTTGAACTCACTTTTCTCTTTCCTAATTTTTTTTTCTCTCACGAAATTTCCTTCATAATAGAAAATTAAATTTATTGAGTGTGTGAGATATATTATCGATAATGATCATTTTCTATTTTCTATGTGCCAATTACACAATCCAAACACCGAAAAATAATGAATTCCTATGAATTCCCAAAGAGCTAGAATCCATTGGATTTACAAAATCTTTTCCTATATTTTTTTTAATATATAGGAAAATGACTTACAGATTCAATGGATTCCAACTCTTTGAGAATTCATAGGAATTTATTATTTTTCAGTGTTTAGATTGAGTAATTACATATAGAAAATAAAAAATGAGCACCATCGATAGTGTACTTCTCACACACCCAATAAATTTAACTTTCTATTACTACAAATATGTGGAGCTTTATCGGCGGCCAAGAATTGCCGATAATAATTCCAAAACTGCCGGTAAAAAATCACCGGCATATTCAAACTGTCGAGAAAGTCGGTGTCAGTGATTGAATCTCTGGTAGTTTTAAACCGTGGGTGATTCTTCTCAATATACCCCGACAGTTATAACTGCCGGTAATATGTTCTACCCCAAATCCTAAAATGGTTGTTTACTTAAATGTGCCGGCAGTTTCAAACCACTGCAAAAATTGCTATACCTTCGCTGGCGGTTAAGAACCGTCGGTAAAGTATCACTTCCCCGACAGTTCAAAACTACCGGTAATAATTCTGCCGGCTAAAACACACATTTTGTAGTGTATTGTGAGGGAGATTCTATGAGATAGAGATTTGGGGAGAACAAAAGAGAGAGATCTGGAGAGAGAAAAAAATTAAGAGAGGAAAATTAAAAGAGAAACATAGAGAGAGATTAGGAGAGAGAGAATATAAGAGAAAGTAATTCAAAGAGAGAAAGATAAATCTACAAAAGAGAGATTCCAATAGAGAGATTAGGAAAGAGAAATGGGAGCACCATCTTTGGTGTATACAACACACACCAAATAAAAAATTAGAGAGAGAGAGAATGGAGAAGAGAGAGAGATCGGAGAGAGAGAGTTAAGAGAGAGATTTTAATTTTATTATTTTTTTTAAATTTTTAAATTTTTTATTATTTTATTTTATTTTTTATCTTTAATTTTATTATTATTATTATTATTATTATTTATTTATTTTATTTTATTTTACTTTATTTTATTTTTTTATTTTATTTTATTTATTTATTATTTTTTCATTTTATTTTTTAATATTATTTTATTTATTATTTTTTTTCGTCAGTTGAATTTATTTCAATTTATTCATCAAGAGAGAAAGACAGAGTAAGAGAGATAGATGAGAGAGAGTGTTCTCACGCAACAAAAGAAGGGGAGGGGAGGGAGGCAAAAGATTTTCGATGAAATATCTCAATGGATTCCAACTCTTTGAGAATTTATAAGAATTCATTGTTTTCTGGTATTTGAATTGAGTAATTACATATACAAAATAGAAAATGAGCACCATCAATAGTGTACTTCTTACACACCCAGTAAATCCAACTTTCTATTGTGAGGGAGATTCCATGAGAGAGAGATTTGAGGAGAGAGAAAAATTAAAAGAGAAACGTAGAGAGAGATTAGGAGAGAGATCGGGGAGAGAGAAATTAGGAGAACGGTAAGAGAGAGAGAGAGATATTTTTAATTTTTAAAATTTTATTATTTTATTTTTTATCTTTAATTTTATTATTATTATTATTATATTTTATTTATTATTTATTTTAATTTTCTATTATTTATTTATTATATTTTCTTATTTTATTATATTTATTATTTTTTTTCTAATTTTTATTTTATTATTTTATTTTTTAATATTATTTTATTTTTAATTTTTTTTTCTTCAGTTGATTTTATTTCAATTTATTCATCAAGAGAGAGAGAGTGAGAGAGATAGATGAGAGAGAGAGAGTTCTTACGCAACAAAAGGAGGGTAGGGAGGCAAAAGATTTTCGATGAAATCTCACTATTTTAGAGGGATCCATCGGTTTCCAATGGAAAAGAAAATTTTGAATTTTCCTATTCTTTTCAGTGGCACTACTTTGCTGCCAAATAATGTATTTTATAAGTTTTCCTTTCCTTTTCCATGATTTTTTTTCCTTTCACCCTGTCCAAATAGACCCTTAGAGTGCCCAATTTCATTCTTGGGCCATTCAAATAATATTGTGTTGGCTACATATAAACTAGACTAGAATGCTGTTTCAAAAAAAAAAAAAAAAAGACTAGAATGCAAGCGAGCCCCTGCCTGTGGTGTTTTGAGCGGACTTAAGTAAACTACAAGAGCGGGTGTAACTGTTTCTTTCGAGCGCTCTATAGCTTAATGAATTACCCGAGTGGTTGCCAAAACCGCCCTGACCTTTCCTCTTCTGCATTTTCTCCTTCTTTCTTCCACTATTTTCATTTCAACCACACTCTCATGATTTCTATAATTATCACCAAGTTTGAGAATGGATCGTCGTCGGACACCAACTTAGATTAGAGCCACAAACAGTTGTGAGAAATAATCCATGCTAGAGATTTCCATATGGATTGCTTTAGAACTCTCCCCAATCCTCAAATAACTTAAGCTACATAGTTCGACAGCTCCCACATTCGACGCATAATATATATGGCTTCGATAGCTATGAAATCTGGTCCATGCTTTCATATATAATCGAGGCATTGAAATTCGCAAACCTTCTTTCTTTGACTATAGTGTATTCAAAACAATTCAAGCTTATCCTCGTCTATAATTCTTTTCTTATTTCGACAGCTCCCACATTCGACGCATAAGATGTTACAAAATTCAGGTATCGCGCCAAAGATGCCCCTTTAATTACATCCTTGTGAAAAATTTCAGACTTGAACCACAAAAAAAGTATTTCTTATAAACATATATTGAAGAGAGTGACATTCTTTTCTTTTAATATTATATTCAAAATATATTTTTGCCATTTGACCTTCCTTCTGACTTCATCTTCATAAATCATATAAGGAGGAATAGAAATGAAAATTGATTTTGATGTTTTCACATCTTCAGTATTTCTGCGAATGATTACATTTTCAATCATCATTCTGGGGTAGGTTAAATCCTTCAAGGCAGGTTATCATTCGAAGGTTCCGAGAGAATTCTACCTCTTTAGCTATTTGACATAACATGCAGTCTTCATATGATGTTACAAGGACTACATCTCATTGTATAGTGTCAATTTGTATGTCCTGAATGAATGAATGAATGAATGAAACTTGAATTTTGTTCAAAGTTTTTATTCAAAGTGTTGAAACGTATGACTATAAAAGCCATTTAATCCCTTATTATATCCCTGCTAGGTGGCACCAAAGGATATGGTAACCTCCCTCCATTGTGAGGGAGGAGGGAGTGGGTTTGATTCTTGTCCTCCATGCTGTTTCCCACCCTTGTGTTTACAAGGTGTGGGTTGGGTTATGTTAGTTAACCGTCACCACTGTAGTTAGTGCTCCCTCATGCTGCTCCCCAACTGTCATATGTGTATGCGTGCCTGCTCCTCGATTGTTGAGGTCGAATGGCCGTATCAAAAAAAAAAAATCCCTTGACCGGATCGCATGAAACAGTGTAGACACCATTTTAACCTCTCGGGAATATGCAATAGTGTTCACATCACCTCACAGCCATGCCTGCTCGAAATTATGAAAAAGTCAAACTTTAAAAGAATTCTTGAAAATCCGTAACTTGGCAATTATACGCTGAAATCTCAGCGTATAATTCAAGTAGACCCGGACTCGATTGAGTACCAATTATACGCTGGATTTCTAGTTTATAATTGATTGTACGCTGGTCTCCCAACGTATAATTAGCTCATTTTGGACTAGGACTCAAAAACTCTGCGAACCAAACTCCCTTCCGAATTATACACTGGTTTCACAGTGTATAATTGATTATACGTCGGACTCCCAGCGTGTAATTAGTCCGTTTTGGATTAAGAATGTACCTCCAAGCCAATCAAGTCAGCTTCGCGAGTCGAGACCCTAGCCGTCGCCTGAATTACATGCTGAAACCCCCAACATATAATTTAATTATAGGCAATTCTCTGGGCGTATAATTCACCAATTATACGCTGGACTTCCAATGTATAATTAGGCTGAAACTATAAATAGGCCCCTACCCCCTTCATTCAACACACACTTTATTATTCTTCTCCTTATTCTCTTTGGAATTTTCAAGGTTGACTCTAAGATTTCGAATTAGAAAAAGTTGAACTCTAAACGTTGGGTTTAGAACTTCAACTTTATTCTAGGGATTTCACTGAGTAGACATTCTAGTTGGGGTTGATCCTTCTACTTTGATTCACCCACATCCCAAAGAAATAAGATAAGCCCTAGATCCTGTCTCTGAGGAAGTCCTTTCCAAAATCTTTAATCTTAGAACCAATTAGGTCCATTTCCCTTTCTTGCATATTTTAAAACTAAACACAATAGCCTTTCAACTTATTTGCCCAGGGGAGCAAACAGAGGATACTCGAGAATGAGTTCAATCATCCCATGCATAACGGGCCACCACATCAGTTTAGGTTTGAATTTTGAATTAGTTAAACTTTAGGCAACCCTAGCTGCTAAAATCGGCAATCCGGTATTTTGTATAGGAGTCTGATCCACAATCCCCTATCCTCGCGTTCAGTGACGTTCTACAACGTCGATAAAAAATATAGGTGGCCATCACACTAATTTTATAATTATTTATAGGTCTGTGTACTGCTAACAACCCCTTTTTTTACATGATACTAGTGAGTTTGCGTCACTAATACTCCCTCATTTACAGTTTATTAGCAAGTTCGTGTGGTGCTAATTTATGCTCACTTATATCTTACGTCATAGTGAGTTTGTTTGCCATTGACGTTGGCTTTGCAGGTTTGTTTGCTGCACTACCCCTAATTTAAATATTAGTAAGTCTGTGTATTACTAATATCAGGTCTGGCAAGTCTGTGTGTTGCCTTACCTTTAAATTAAGCAAGTTTGAGTGTTGCTAGTTTACCTTCAACCCCTTCACAAACAGAGTCCCAAGTGACCACATTGGGCTATTTCCCTGAATCCGAGAGGAATCCTGGAAACGCGTACAAATAAATGGTAGATTGAGTAAATCATCTGACTGATTTGGGCAAATCAATATGTCGCCAAATATACAGACAAAAACTTGCATATAAAGAGGATTTGTGGTATGGGCAGAGTTAGTTGAAGCGTTCAACGAAGAGTACTTCCCCAACGCAGTGAGAGATCAGTGAGAAGTCCAATTTATTTCACTAGAGCAGGGTCAGATGTCGGTACGTGAGTACGAAACCAAGTCTACTAGGCTTTCGGGGTTTGCACTTCAACATGTGGCCACAGAGTTGATGAAGGTGAAGAAGTTTCAACATGGCCTAAGGCGTGATATCTAGAACAGGGTCTTACTGTTTGAGCTAGGAACTTATGCAGAGGTAATGACCAAAGCCCTTAATGCAGAGTAAGATATTGAGAAGATGCACAAAAGAAGAGATCAATAAAATTAGGATAGAGCAAGTCAAATATAGTCATATGCCCATAAGCAGGCAAACAAGATACCGAGACTCTTGATGCCAGCATTCCATCAGCCTGTTCAGATTGCTTATTCAGGACCACCCGTCGGTGGGGCACACCCGGCCGAGCCATCAGTGGAGAGGGCTACCTCTCATACCACAGCCTCACCGACACCGCTAGCTCACTCCGCGCCCGCTACACCCACATCATCATACCGCCGGCGCGCAGCTCCATCCGGTCCTACCATCCAGGAGGTGTTGGCACGCATGGAGGCCAACAACGAGTGGATGAACCGGAGGATGGACTTTCTTATGTTCCATACCCTCCGCTACATCTACCCGTTGGACTACTAGTGATACCTCGCTCAGGAGGAGGAGTGGACTGCAGGACGGACCGCCTTCCACAGAGGTCCCGTCTTTCGTCTGACCACCGTGGCTACAGACGTAGTGAGCTCTGCATCACAGCCACCGGAGTAGCAGCCAAGACCACATAGCCCGCCGCTACCTCCCACCACCCGGCTTCAAAGAGACCACCAGCTCCCATAGCTCAGATGGAGCAGCCTGCTCCACCACCCGATCATCCTGGCGAGGGGACGGCATGAGTCTTAGACTACCATACTTTACATTGTATTTTGGTTTTATAGAAACATTTTGTTTGTACCTTGGTTCAAATCCATGTAAACATTTTGTAAAAAAAAATAAAAATTTCTGTTCATCAATATAAATATTTTGTTACTTTTCTACGACTGTTATCTTTTATGCGATGTCTCTGTGTTTGTTCTATTTCGTGTAACTTGACTGGACCACCTCACCCAAGAGTGTGTGGGGGGGGGGAGATCCAGACCGCCGCACCTTTGGGTTATTTTCGAGGACGAAAATTCCCAAGGTGGGGAAGATGTAATATCCTGAAAAATCACGTTAAACAGTGACCTCGGGATCCATGCCCGATTGGTCACGAGTTTGACTAATTAGGAGTTAAATAGTTAGCATAGAGTTTGATGAACGGAAGAGAAGTGATAATTTGTGTGTGAGGTAAATCTGAGGTCACATACACCTATCGCGGTGCATGTGCTCAACACACAAGTGAGAGGAGAGATAAAAGGGTTTAATAACCCTAAATTGTATGTTTTGGGTTGTTGGGAGAGAAGTAAAGAAGAGAGAGAGAGGAGTAAAGAAGGTTGAGCAAGGAGTGATTGTGAGTGATTGGAAGGGGGATTCAAGCATTAAAGAGGCCGATTCAACGCGAGGAACTGCTCAAGCCAAAATGGAACCCTAGCCTTTCCAACCACTTGATTTAAATCAATTTAAAATTGATTGAAGGTAAAATTATTGTAGATTAAATGCATAGATTGAAGAGTTAGATTGTAGTTAGAAATGGGTGAAAATATAGGATAAAGGCTTAGAAAAATAAAGGAAAAAGAAAGGGAAAAAGATTGGGAAGAACAGCCCAAAAGTGGCTGAATCTGGCCATTTCGATTAATCGAAATTGAGTTTTGATTAATCGATTTTGGCCAAGAAGTTGAAAAGTCAGAGGACCCCGATCTCGATTAATCGAATTGAGTTTCGATTAATCGACTTTGAATTTCGATTAACCGAATTGGGTATCGATTAATCGACTGGGAACCTACAGTGAACTCCAGTGGAGAAAAGAAAAGAGCTTGGAGAAATCGACTAATCGAAATGAGAGTTCGATTAATCGATTTAGAATTTCGATTAATCGATTTAGGATCGATTAATCGATTTTGGAAACTCGATTACTCGAATTGAGATTCGACTGGATAGAATAGAGAAATTCGACTAATCGAATGGGAATTCGATTAATCGAATGGGAATCTCGATTAATCGATTTGAGAATCGATTAATTGATATTGAGTTTCGATTAATCAATTTTGGAAATCGATTAATCGAATCAGATTCGATTAATCGATTTTGGAGTTCGATTAATCGACTGTGCCAGTTTATGTTGACTTTTGAGTTTGACTTTAAGATTATTGGAGGGTCTTGGACCTTCTTTATTACATCTTTAGTGATGTATTTCACATGTTATGTGGTACCATAGGTGATACGTGTGAGCTTGAGCACAAGGAGCCACGTGAGACCTTGATGCATGATCAAACAGAGACTTGATGTAGGGAACACCTTGAACATGTACTTTATTTTGCAAGAGCATGTATGTAGTGATATAGAATTTCATTCAAAATGTTTTATTACTTAAGAGTTTGTGAAAAGTGTGTGTGTGTGACATCAATAAAAGTAATTATCATGAGCCATCCCCAGGGGATGAGGAAGTAAAGAGATAAGAGCATCAGGTGTGATGCAAGTGAATGGATACATCCAAGGGCTGTATCCAAGATTGAATCATGTTTGATAGGGCCTAACTGATATAAAATAGCACACTTACACGGTGAATAACTATATGTAAAGCTCCTGATACTTTTGTTATTTGAGGTTTGATAGGGTACCCCACCGACGTGGCGGGATATCCACGATTGACACGGCAGGATATCCGTGACCGATACGACGGCGAAACCGTAGGCCAGTGCGGAGGCTTATCCATACACAGTAAGCACACCCCAGGGGTGTTGAGTTGAGACAAGTGAAACCCCGCCACCAATCCCCAGGGGAAAGGGGCTTGGGTACTATTTGTATTCCCAGGGAATACTTTTAAAACTGTCTATATAGATGACGATGATGGGTATCTCATCGGGGCTCGATGCTATATTGCTCAGGGATTACTTAAGTTGAAAGTTTAAGTTTGCTTTAGGCCTTTTCAGTATCATTCATGAATAAGTAAAAGACATGAGTAAACTACCAGTAAGAATGTGATTCTTTTTAATTATTTTTCATCAGTAACTGCATAGACACATCATGCATGGCATATCATGGAATATATGTGAGTGGTAATTTATATGTTCAACTGTGTTCTGTTCCCTATTGAGCTAGGATGTAGCTCACCCTTTAGACTATACGTCGCAGGTCCACTACTAGCAGCTGTCGAGGCTTCAGGAGACGTTGACCCCGGTGAGTCAGACCTTGCATCTGGAGACGAGTTGGAGCCACCTCCTGAGGACTTCTTCTAGAGGACTCCGTTGTGCAACTTTGAGAGTTTTGAGAGATTTCTGTACGGCTTGGTATGTCAAGCCTTGTTTTGATTAAACAATGTATATGTATAGATTTGGGATAATTCTTTTGGGCGAACCATCTGTGATGATTAGCTATCATCGATGGTTCGGATCAGTTCTCCGTTCATGTAGAGGCATGAGGGTAGAACTGTATTTTGAGAAATGCTTATATAGTAATTTGATTCCACAACTTCATTTACTATTTCAATTCATTTCATTGCTTGATATACCAATGTTCCATGCATAATTAAGGGGTACGGTCAAGATGATCGTGCTGATGGCACGGGTTTCGGGGTGTCGAAATCCGGGCTGTCACAGAAGAACATGAGAAGCATCCACGTCATTTGAGAGGTTCTGAAGTACTATCTAAAATGAATACTGTTCAGACAAACTTCGGAAAGGTTGCAGGAAAGAAGAGGATGAGGGCTACAAATGAGGAGAACAGTGCATGGTCAAAGAGATCAATCTTATTTGACTTACCATATTGGAGGGTAATAAATAATATATTTTATTATATTAATGTGACCTCTTATGTAGATCGCTTGAATACTAACATAAATATTTTATATGCGTAGGATCTACCTATTCGTCACAATTTGGATGTAATGCACGTGGAAAAGAATGTTGCAGAAAACTTAATTGCAACTATTATGGACACAAAGGGTAAAACTAAGGACGGTATTGAAGCCCGTCTTGATCTCAAACAAATGAAGATAAGAAAAAAATTATGACCTGTACAAAAGAATGACAAGTGGCATTATCCTATAGCTCCATTTTGCTTGTCTCGAGAAGAAAAAGAAATAATTTATAAAACCTTGCATAATTTGAAGGTTCCTATTGGATACAGTGCTAATTGGAAACATAACGTAAGTTTGGAAGATTTTCAATTCAAGGGTCTGAAGTCATTGGACAAATAGACTTCAACAATTGTAGAAAGACTGGATCACTGCAGTCTTTCTACAGCAGTGGACAGCTAGACCTAAGACTGTACTCAAACTCTTGCTGGTTCTATGTGTCTAGGCTAACATGCTCTCATACAGGCCTAGCCCCACACATAGCACTTTAGAGGTTGAGGTTCCCTATGGATTCTTGTGCTTGTAGCCTGGATGAAGTAGTGCTTACAATGATAGACTTGTTCTGACCCATCTCTGGACCGTGGTTCCCCAATTGGATAGTCTGTGACCATTTAAGTGGACAGGTTATAGCCATAAAGGGATTGGATCATGGCACAGAGATGAGTTGGATTCTTTCTCCTCAGTGGTGATAATGTAGCCATTGGACATGACTTCTATAGCAGCAGATCTGAAATTGAGTCATGCAACCCATCTGATCTGAACCTAATAGCATACTTCTCACCCCTTTTATATTTATTTTCCCCCTCCATCCATTTTCTCAACCCTTTCTATGGTTTAGACATTAAGTTACCTTCAGATTTAGAATTTAGTGACCTTAAATCCCCTTCTATTTAGGATTGCCAGATCTGTAGTCAGATCTAGAGAGCCTACTAATGATGGCTCCCTCGGAGCTTTAGATCAACTTTCCCTGTGGGACAAACTCTTATCAAAACTTGCTACAACAGGTCCTGTATCTTGCAGGACTGTGCATATTTTAGGCTTGTTGCTCCGTAATCATCACTCTACCTTTCACTCATTTTTTATTTATCCCATTCTTATCACTATCTCCAATAAAGTTAGTAGCAAGCACTTAAAAATAGCAACAACAGCCTCCTCCTGAAGAATTCTTTTAGGAGACCCTTTGCGTACTTTGAGAGTGAGTTGAGAGTATTAGGTACGGCTTGGTATGTCAAGCCTCTTTATTTGAATGTAATTAAATACCTTTATTCTTTTGACAAATCGTCTGGGGTGAACAGTTATCACCAACGGTTTGGGTCAGTTCTTATGCCCATGAATTGGCATGGGACAAGAACTGGTTTTAGAGATTCTTTTTATTTTAAATGCATGAGAACTTGTTTAGAGTAGATGCATGTGCCTTACTTGTAGTCTTTGGCTTGTATATACCAATGCTCCGTATAAAATCATAGGGCATGACCTTGAGGGTCGTGCTGATGGCACGAGTTTTGGGGTGTCAAAATCCGAGCTGTCACAATGTTGCCCTAAACTTTTGAAATAATTAATTCATAAGAATTTGTTTTTGTGTGAAAAGTGAGGTTGGATCTCATTTCTTAGCCTTTGATAAGAAGCCCGTGCACAAACTCATGGCGTGCCGGCTTAACACCGAATTGAGCCCATGAGTTAAAAGTGGATGTAAATGAGCTTCATGAGAACATCAGTGGGGAGATATATGGTTTGTAAGTGAAGCTAGACCATTTTTGGCCATTGATAAGGAGTCGTGGACCGACTCATGGTGTACGGGCTTAACACTTAGTTAAGCTCCTTTAAGTTAAAAGAGGTTAAGACCTCTTGAAACAAAATATCTTTGATATTTTGTAAAGATATTTCATGGTTGTGTAAGAAAAGAGAAGAGACGGAGAGCTTCTACTCCTCTCCTCAAAACCTCTCGTGAAGCCTCGACCGGGAGATCACTCCGCGAGCTCCGTCTTCTTCACAAGAGCTCCGCCTTCTCATTGATTATGATTTCGAGTTAATTCTGACCGCGGGAGATCCTTTAGCCCTGATATTGATAGATCGAGGAAAGGGAGAGAGCGTAACTTTGATCGAGCGCAAATCGACCATTGTAGGCTTGACATCAGTTGCTTAAAGGATGGAGATCATTACGAGATAGTGTGGATCTCCGTTGGGAAATGGTGGTCGTGAAACACAGCAAGATTGACTACTAAACCCTCTTTGACAATGATCATCGAAAGCTGCGTAAGCGATCGAGAAACGTGAGAATCGTAGCATTATCATATGAAATTGTTTTCCTAGATTTAGATTGACAAGTGTATGGTGTTGGATTGAACTATTTTTGAAATTGGGAAAAAGAATCGAGTGTAGAGAAGTAAAACCCGAAGGGCTCTAAATATGTTAAAACCGATCGATCTATTTTCGAATCGATTGGGCTGATTTGACAGAACAAAGAATTGTGAAAATTCTGGAGAAACCGATCGGGCGGATTTGAGCAAAGTGTTGAATACCGTCTCGGTATTTTAGCCAGAACTCTTTATTTCGAACACAGATTGATACGATTCTCACGACGTTGGAAAGAGGAAAACAAGCCCTATAACTTGTATGAAATAATAAATGCATGAATCAAAATTTTTAAAGGTCAAAATTGAGCGAGAATTTGGGTCAAGTTTTAAGTTAGCATGAACTTGCCCATTTTCACCTCGGTTTGAGAAAACACTTAAATATGTCAAATTTATTAGTAATTAGAATTAATAATTAATACATTATCGTATATATGATGTAGATTGGGGACGGGAGGCTATCGATAAGGACCTTGCATTGCTTTTGTATGACTCCGAACTCGAGGTAGGGAAACCTTAATACACAAGTTCATCTTGATTTTTGATTCATAGACTCTGTGATATAATTGAATGTGAACCCTGAGTTTTGAAATTGAAATTGAACTTTTATCTATCGAATTCAAAAAATAATTTATAGGGGAAATTCAATGCACAATTTCAATTGTTGCTTCGATTCATAGATTTGAATGATATGCTTGAACCGAAATGTGACTTTTAGAAACTGAATTAGAATTTGTTAAATTGGACCGCTGGGAATATTTGAAATCTTTGGATTTTTGAATCACATTGAATGCTTGAATATGAACTTTGAATATGAACCCCGAATATGAATTTTTAACATATGAACTTTGAATATTGAAATTTCTTAACTTTGAACTCCGAGCTTTTGAACTTTTTGACCGACTACCGAACTAAACTATGAACATTTGAACCCACGAACTTTGAATCTGAGCTTGAAGCTACACATTGACTCTTTGGAACCATGAACCTGAACATTTAATTCGAACTTCGAACTTCGTGTATGAATATGAACATCAAACCTTAAACTTCGAATATGAATTTGAATACGAACTTGAATATGTACGTTAAATCTGAACCTCGAATTAAATGTGATAATTATGATTTGAATTATTTGAATATGGAAATCTCAAATTTGAATTTAGAATGGTAAGGGAAATTTGATTCTCAATATCATTTTGTTTTCAATTCATAGATTTTAATGATAGAATTGAACTGATACGAACTAATACAAATTGATTTGAACTGATATGAATTGATATGAACATGGAATCTGATAGAATCTGATATGAATTGATATGAGCAGTGAATCTGATTTGAATTTAGAAAATTAAACTTTGAACCGAAAAGTGAGCATTTTTTTGAACACTCTGATTTTTGAACTCCAAATACGAATTCTGATTTTAAACTCTGAATAATGAAATCTGTATAAGAACTTAACTTTGAACTTTGAATCTGAACCCTAAAATCTGAATTCTGAATATGAATCCGAACTTTGTGCTTTGACTTTAATCTTCGAACCTTGAATATGAACTTTAAATTGAATCCCTTGAATCTTTGAACACTGAGTTTTTGAACTTTGAACGTTGATTTTGATCTTGAACTCTGAATTTGAAATTGAATTCTGAATCCTTTGAAACCTTTAGACTTGTGCATACTTGCATCCCTTGGACCGGTACGATGCGTATCCGTACACACATACATGCATCCCTTGGACTGGTATGGTGGGTTATCCTTATCCACATGCATACATACCCTTGGACCACTATGTCGGGTGGTTCGTACCCCTTGGACCGCTAAGGTGGGTTATTTGTATCCCTTGGACCGCTACAGTGGGTTATTTGTACACTTTGGACCTCTTGGGTTACAAATTCGACATTGTTTGTAAATTCGTTCTGACACCTTGGGATCTCTGATACTCTTGGACCACTACGACGGGTTATTTGGACACTTTAAATTTGAATATTTGAACTCTGACACCCTTGAATCTGCGAACTGTGATCTTTGAATTTTGTGGTTTTTGAATTTTAGAGTTTTCGAACACTGTTGAATATGAAAAGCCTTTGAAATTCTGTTTTGAAATTCCATTTTGAATATGAAAATGCATTGAACTTCGTCTTTGAATCCATGTTTTAGATACGAAATGCTTTTGAATACTGTCATTGAACCTATGAATTAATATTAGAATAATGTAACTGTTATTGAGTTTTCTCTACTGAGCTTAGAGTGTTAGCTTTTTACAGACATTTTGTATGCCACTGTTTAGGTGATGGTCGGCCATCACCGGTGATTTTAATTTAGGCTCTGTTCATATGCTCTATATAGAAATGAAAAAATTTAGTTATGCTAGGTGTTAAATTTTATTTGCTTTGATTTTCGCATCTTTGTGGATATACCAAGTACTCTGAAATCAAATTATTTTATGCAATTTGGCAGCCCAGGTCATCCCAGTTGGTCAAAAAAAAAAATCTCAGGAAATTATGTTGGGAAAATCCGGGCTGTCACAGTTGGTATCAAAGCCTAGGCTTTAGGTCTTATGGTGACTTAGAGCCATAACCTTTGGTTCAGAGTTATGGCTTTAGATCCTGTCAGAACATAGGAAGTCCGGTCTATGTCTGATCTAGGCTAGAGTACTTACGATCACTTCTGATTGAACCTATTGTTGAATGTGACAGGTCAATATGCCTCCAAGAGGTAGACCAAGAACCGTTCGCACCAGAGGTACATCTGGTGGTGAGCATGAAAGTGGAAGAGTCTCCCAAGTGTTGGAAACTATGACCAACATGATGGCACAACAGGGAGCAGCAATGACACAACAAACAGAGATACTAGTAGCTAGGAATCAGTTTTCCGGAATTATAGAGTTTAGGAGGATGCACCCTCCGAACTTTTCGGGTAAAGCTGATCCACTTGAAGTCGAGAACTGGTTGAATGAGATGGAGAAGATCTTCAGTGTGCTTCCTTGTACCGAAGATGAGAAGGTTAGATGGGCAACCTTCAAGTTAGATGGAGAGGCAAATCCGTGGTGGAATTCCATATCAAGAACCAGAGAACAGGGGATTCCTAATACTCCTTGGACTTGGGATGAGTTTGTTGAAGCGTTCAACGAAGAGTACTTCCCCAACGCAGTGAGAGATCAGTGGGAAGTCCAATTTATTTCACTAGAGCAGGGTCAGATGTCGGTATGTGAGTACGAAATCGAGTTTACTAGGCTTTCGAGGTTTGCACCTCAACATGTGGACACAGAGTTGATGAAGGCCAAGAAGTTTAAACGTGGCCTAAGGCTTGACATCCAGGAGAGGGTTTCACTGTTTGAGCTAGGAACATATACAGAGGTAATGACGAAGGCCCTTATTGCAGAGCAAGATATTGAGAAGATGCATAAAAGAAGAGATTAGCAAAATCAGGATAGAGCAAGTCAAATGCTGTCATATGCCCACTAGTAGGAAAATAAGATACGGAGGCTCTTGATGCCAACATCCCGTCAGCTTGTTCAGATTGCTTATTCAGGACCACCTATGTCCACACCTACGATGGCCTTTCTCCCTACGAATCCTACGAGAATTGGGGCATTAAGAGCACAACAGACTCCACACCCCTATTCATCCGCATCGATTGAGTCATGCCCAAGATGCAGGGGACAACATAAGAAGAAGTGTAGGTGGACCACGGGTGCATGCTTCAATTGTGGCCGGATGGGACATTGGATAAGGGACAACTCGGAGTCGAAGAAAGAAAAGACATTTGGAGGTATTGAAAATACTTTGAAGTGACAAATCCTGAGTGACTAGATGATTAAACTTTTCCATGTAAAGATGGCTATCAACATTTTGTTTTATGCTTAAAAGGTTATTAGGAATTTCTAATAGTTGTGGATTTACTTCTTAGTTCTAGATATAATTGTCTGATTAGTTATGGATATTTTCTGATTGGTGTAGGCATCTGTGTCTTGTTTTGATGAATAACAGGGATGATGATTGGTACTACACGTACCATGTAATACATAGTTGTGGATATGTTTCTCTTTAAATTCGTATTGCCATGTTCTTATATTTGTGGATGTTTGTCATGCCTTGAATGGCTACTCGAATTCAAATTAGTAGTGGATATAGTCTAGCTATGGTGGATGTATTTTTATAAATGCATGGTTGGATGATTGATGGAATCCTTGATTAGTGGTGAACATGTTATGAATGGTTGTCGATACGTGTTTGATCGTCAAAATCGTGAATGAACACCAGTTGATGAGAATTGGACATCTTTGGTATAAGCTCGGCAGATAGATTTTTAATTGCATGATGTAGATCTTCAATTAATGGATTGTGATGTTTTCCTATAGAGAATTTCAATCTCATTATTTCTTCTATGTGTTCTCTTGCCTTATGACTCATAGTAGTCATGCTTGGTGTTGTATAAGAATCTATTTTCAATATCTCCCAATCCGATTGCCACCTTGATAATTGGTTCGATAACTTTCGATCCGATTGTCACATAATGAATTTTTGAGGATGAAAATTTCTTAAGGGGGGGGGGGGGGGGAGAATGTAGTGACCCCGATCTTCGTTGATGTCGAATCACTGACCCTTAAAGAGAATGTGACTACTCTTGTCCGGACCTCTCAAGTGTTTGTACCTCGTCGAATAAGGCACGTAAATTTTCGAGGATGAAAATTCTTTAAGGGGGAAAGAATGTAACAACCCGAAATTTTCGTAAATATTGAATTGTTGACCTTTGACGAGAATGCGACAATTTGATTGATTTCACCCAGGTCAAACATGTGACCTATGTAACATGGTCTCGAAACCCCACTGGTTATAATTGGAGTTACGCACCAACCACATTAAATCCCAATTCATACCCTATGTACAGTGTATGCGTGTTTGTGCATGTTACATATGAACCTGAGCCCAAGCTTTAACTTGGGCCTCAACCCGAGTTTTTTCGAACCTAGATGCGCTAGACTGCGTGTACGTGTTAGGCAAGGCACACCATGCCGCCCTAAACTTTTGAAATAATTAATTCATCAGAATGCATTTTTGTGTGAAAAGTGAGGTTTTATCTCATTTCTTAGCCTTTGATAAGAAGCCCATGCACCGACTCATTGTGTACCGACTTAACTCCGAATTGAGCCCATGAGTTAAAAGTGGATGTACATGAGCTTCGTGATAACATCAGTGGTGATAGATATGGTTTGTAAGTGAACCTAGACCATTTTTGGCCATTGATAAGGAGCCATGCACTGACTCACGGTGTATCGACTTAACACTTAGTTAAGCCCCTTTAAGTTAAAAGAGGATAAGACCTCTTGAAACAAAATATCTTTGACATTTTGTGGTTGTGTAAGAAAAGAGAAGAGAGGGAGAGCTTCTCCTCTCCTCAAAACCTCTTGTGAAGCCCCGACCTTGAGTTCACTCCGCGAGCTCCGTCTTCTTCGCGAGAAATGTGTCATATTCATCGCAAGATCTCCGCCTTCTCGTTGATTTCGATTTCGAGTTAATTCTGGCCGCGAGAGATCCTTTAGCCCAAATATCGATAGATCGAGGAAAGGGAGAGAGCGTAACTTTGATCGAGCGCAAATTGACCATCGTAGAATTGATATCAGTTGCTTAAAGGATGGAGATCATTACGGGATAGTGTGGATCTCCGTTGGTAAACGGTGGTTGTGAAACACCACAAGATTGAGTACGAAACCATCTTTGGTGACGATCATCGAAAGCCCCGTAAGCGACCGAGAAAGGTGAGAATCGTAGCATTATCATATGAAATTGTTTTCCTAGATTTAGATTGACAAGTGTATGGTGTTGGATTGAACTATTTTTGAAATTGGAAAAAAGAGTCGAGTGTAGAAGAGAGAAAATCCAAAGGGCTCTGAATCTGTCAAACCGATCGATTGGTTTTGGAACCGATCGAGCGGATTTGATAGAACAGAGAATTGTGAAAATTCTGGAGAAATTGATTGATCACTTTAAACCGATCGGGTGGATCTGAGTGAGGTGTTGAATACTGTCTTGGTATTTTGGCCATAACTCTTTCACGATTCTTACGGCATTGGAAAGAGGACAAAGAACCCTATAATTTATATGAAATAACATATGTATGGATCAAAATTTTTAAAGGTCAAATTTGAGCTGGAAGTTGGGTCCAGTTCTGGGTTAGCACAAACTTGCCCATTTCTGCCTCAATTTTGAGAAAATACTTAAATACGTCAAAGTTATTAGTAATTAGAATTATTCCTTTATACATCATCATATATGTGATATAGATTGGGAATGGGAGGCCGTCAATAAGAACCTTTTGTTGCTTTTATATGACTTTGAACCTGAGGTAAGGAAACCTCAATGCATAAGTTCATCTTGATTTTTGATACATAGACTCTACGGTATAATTGAATGTGAACCTTGAGTTTTGAAATTGAAATTGAGCTTTTGTGTATCGAATTCGAAAAATAATTTATAAGGGAAATTCAATGCATGATTTCATTTGTTGTTTTGATTCATAGATTTGAATGATATGCTTGAACCGAAATGTGAATTTTAGAAACTGAATTAGAATCTGTTAAATTGGACCGCCGTGAACATTTAAAATCTTTGGATTTTTGAATCGCATTGAATGCTTGAATATGAATTTTTAACATATGAACTTTGAATATTGAAATTTCTGAATTTTAAACTCCGAGCATTTGAAGTACTGAATTGCATTTGAATATCTGGAAATATTGAATCTTTGAACCTTGAAATATGATCATTTGGACCGACTACCGGACTGAACTACGAACATTTGAACCCACGAACATTGAATCTGAGCTTGAATATACACAATGAATCTTTGGAACCTTGAACCTGAACATTTAACTCGAACTCGGAACTCTGTGTATGAATATGAACATCAAACCTTGAACTTTGAATATGAATTTGAATATGAACTTGACTAAGTACGTTAAATCTAAACCTCAAATTAAATGTGATAATTATGATTTGAATTCTTTGAATATGGAAACCTCAAATTTGAATTTGGAATGGTATGGGAAATTTCTTGCTCAATATCATTTTATTTTCGATTCATAGATCATAATAATAGAATTGAACTGATACGAATTACTAATACAAACTGATATGAATTGATATGACCATGGAATCTGATAGAATCTGATATGAATTAATATGAGCATTGAATCTGATTTGAATTTAGAAAATTGAACTTTGAACCGAAAAGTGAGAATTGTATTGAACAATCTGATTTTTGAACTCTGAATACGGACTCTAATTTTAAACTCTGAATAATGAAATCTGAATAAGAACTCTAACTCTGAACTTCGAATCTGAACCCTGAAATCTAAACTCTGAATATGAATCCGAACTTTGTGCTCTAATTTTGATCTTTGAAGTTTGAATACAAACTTTAAATTTGAATCCCTTGAATCTTTAAACATCGAGTTTCTGAACTTTGAACATTGATTCTGACCTTGAACTCTGAATCTGAAATTGAATTTTGAATCCTTTGGAACCTTTGGACTTGTGCATACATGCATCCCTTGGACCGGTATGACAGGTATCCGTACACACATACATGCATCCTTTGGATCGATACGGCGGGTTATCCATACACACATGCATACATACCCTTATACCGCTATGGTGGGTTGTTTGTACCCCCTGGACCGCTAAGGTGGATTATTTGTATCCCTTGCACCGCTATGGCGGGTTATTTGTACACTTTGGACCTCTTGGGTTGCTAATTTGTTTTGACACCTTGGGATCTTTGATACTCTAGGACTGCTACGATAAGTTATTTGGACACTTTGGATCTATATATTTGAACTCTAATTGTAACAGTCGTCATAAATTAAAACCACAGTATTTGGAAAGGCCACGGGTTCAGTCAGGCGTGTACCTAACACGGGACACAAAAGAAATTTTAACCTTGCATTTGTCGAGCATGTAGCCATACATTCTCATAACATGTAACAGAATTACACATAAGCTAAGCCAGCCCATACACTGACTAAGGTATAGCAGGACTACATTGTAACTTGCACCTTAGCTATACACTTTAAGCTTGTGTAATGGACTTACACTTAAGCTGAATCCCAGACATATATAGCTATGATAAGTATAGCAGATTTACACTAAAGGTAGTCCATATACTTATTTTAGTGTATTTGAGTTACACTTGAAATTTGTAACAAACCAATATAATGAATAAAATAGCTATTGTATATATAGAGTATCAATGTGTAAGTGCCTCACACTTTAACTTATACCCCAACTATACAGTTGCAATCGGTATAATAGCTATACACTAAAGCAAGACCTTGGTTTGGCTTATATGGGTGTACAAGACTAAGCCAGTGCTAGCACTACATGGTAGCCCAACCTTTAAATAGCTTATAATCCTCATTTAGCTAAGAGGAGTACACGGATGCATGAGTCATCCTTGACTCCCACGCACGCAAAGTGCAGCTCAACTACTATAAAACTCGACAAAGCCATTCCTTTTTTCTTCCTGCTACCAACTCTAAAGAAAATCCTCCTAGCACAGATACTATACTTAAATAGAAAATGAAACCCTGTTACTAGAACTCCAAACCTATTTCCCTTTTCAACCTCCTTTCGAACCCTTGGATTTAGAAACTGGGGATCACAAGGTGACCTGCGAGTTGGTCGAGAGGATTGCGAAGGCGATCACTTGGTCTCTAAGAGTACATTCCGACCCTCGTTCTTACGAGCTTGGCAAACTTAACACCGACACACGTTCGGGGTCATTGTACCCACGAGTGCACCAAAAAAAAAGGTATGTCATAAACGAATCAAGTAATAGACTAGATTCAATTTATTAATGTGTTTCATAGAGAAGCTACATCGTTACTGTCGATCCCATGAGATCGAATCAACAGCTCAAAATCAAGGTCTGTGTGAAGGGTTTCGGAGTCAAACTTTTCGACGAATGCACTCTGAAACATTTATATCGAATGTATAAAATTAAAGGGGCCTTTGTGCTACATAGAGAATAGAAGATAACATATATATATATATATTGGCCAATAGACCATAAGAACCAGGAAGCAAGAAGAGCAAAAGATGGCACCTTGGCAGGCTTGTGCTTCAGGCTTGCCACGACAACCTCACAAGGTTGCCGCGGTAAGGTACTTAGCTGGTGAGCTTGCCGCGGCAACCCTGTGGCTTGCCGATGCAAGCCCATGTCTGGGTTGTGCATAGGTATTGAGGTGCCTTTGGGCAGTATCTGGGTGTGTGTGTTGACACGTAGGACAGTTAACTATCTAGGGCACTTATGTAGGGTCTAAGATGACCCAGTAACATTAAGAAATGCTAAAACAACATACATGTAATTTATAGGTGCTTGGTGCATACCGATGAGTGTGCGGCACATGTCGCATGTAAAGTATAAGCTAAGGTAGGGATTTTACCTTCCTGACTTATGTGTTGGTTTCTCATTCATCTTTGATTTGCAAGCTATTATGCGTATAAAGATGCCCATATGGATACGACATATAGTAATAATAGTTGCAGTTTCATGAATATTGTTGTATAAATAGTGGTGTATAGCATAAATAAATACTGTTGTATGGCAGTATGATTAATAAGGAGAGAGTCTGCTATAATGCATGCTTTTGTATGACTCGGCTAGTGTCGATTTTAATATAGAAGTATGATAGTTAGCATGATGATATTAAGATCAGTTTAGCATGATGATACTAAGATTAGTTTGATAAATGGTAGGTCAGTACTATATATGGTGTATGAACTGATGATGCTAGTTTAGAAGCATGCCTTTGGATTATGCTAGTTTTGATGATGAATGTTTATGACTAATGATGCAAGTTCGAATTCAACATAGGATCATGTATGCTAGTTTTATTGCGATATATGATAAACTAATTTCAATTTGAGCATGCAAGTTCTGTTATGCTAGTCAGTTTTGATGTTTACTTTTTTGATGTCATGTATGGTTCATATTGCATTATTTATATCCTGCTATCCTTGATGTTCTCTACACGTTGTTGCTTAGTTTTGAGCCAAGTGATCCCTCTATCTCGGGAGCTTGACTGTGTACTTTTTGATAAGTGATCTCGCTAACTCGGGAGCTTGATTGCCTTGGTCTAAGTGGTCCTGCTAACTCGGGAGCTTGACAAGTGATCCTACTAACTCGAGAGCTTACTTTGTCTCGGTCCAAGTGATCCTGCTAACTCGGGAGCTTGAGAAGTGATCTCGCTAACTCGGGAGCTTGATTCTTTTATTCCTGTATGTGTATATTTACATCTGATAAGCTTGTTTAAGCTAAGATTTTTGCAGCATGATTCCTTATTCCGCATGATTCCTTGCATCTGTTGCACCATATTTTCTTGTTTTTATTCAGCATGTCAGCATGATCATTAGTCACATGATAATGATTTGTTTATATTATATGTTGCTAAAATATGCTTTGATTGTATTTTATGCATCAAGAAGTGAATTAGTAATCTAATATATAAATTAGCAATGTAAATGTCCCTGCTGAGCTTTGATGATAGCTCACCCTGCGACTTCAATGTCTTAACTGCAGATCTTGATCTAGAGCACGAGGGTGCTCCCACATACCAGTCGGAGGAGGAAGAAGAAGAGGACGAGGAGGAAGAATTCGCTGGGAAATTCTTTCCAAAATAGGTTTGAGAGAGAGAGAGAGATGTCTTTTAAACACTTGTATAAACCACGTAATCTTTTTTTGAGATATTTTATACTTAATGTATAGGTTTTCTTTCCATTGTTTAGATGACAGATGGCCGTCATCGGTGAAAAGCTATACATCACATCAGTTAGCCCTTGTTTATAGATCTTGATAGTTTACTGTTTAGATAAGTAAATAGCAGTTTTTGCCATATTATTTCATGTCAGAGCTATTAGATTGCTTCCACATTTGAAGTACTTTGTACAATATATGATGCACTTGTATGATAGGATCATGTTAGGTGATCCGACGATGCGACCTTTCCTATATACGATAAAGGAAAATATCGGGTTGTCACAGGTGGTATCAGAGCACCCGGTGTTAAGTAATTTGGCGATGTAACTCTGGCATACACATATGGCAAATGTCTGATGTTTGTTCAGTGTTAGGGATTAGGTGGAGTCTATGTTTATCTGATCAAGTTGTTGCTTGATCATAATAGGTTGCAATACCTCCAAGACGCCCATCAGACAGGGCCAAATGCTATTCCAGTGGTGGGCTACGAGCACGACGCTGTCTCTCAAAGCAGAGAAAACATACATATGGAAGAATGCGTAACGACTATGGAGAATGTTGTTGAGCCTACTCCTCCTGTAGTAGATAAGCATCAGATGAGGCCTGCTCCTGGAGTTGAGCAAAATACAGGATAGAATCCGCAGCTGATGGAGACCATGGTACACACTATGGCCCTGCTAGCAGAGAGATGACCCCCAGAGGGCTTTGCAGAGTTCGTACGTCTTCGACCGCCTAGCTTCTATGGGCAGCACGACTCCAGGGAGGCTGAGAAATGGTTGACACAGATTGAGAAGGTGCTTCTATGGGTTAGATGCACTGAGAAAGAGAAAGTCAGTTGGGCAACCTACAAATTGGAGGGTGAAGCAGAGCCCTGGTGGCAGCCTGTAGACTAGGCAAGAGTACCCAAAGTACCTTGGACTTGGGCCGCTTTTACTGAAGCCTTCAATGGGAAGTATTTTCTGGCACTAGAGAGAAACTGGATGGAGGTTCAGTTTGCGACATTAGTACAGGGTCCAGGTGACTATGAGAGAGTATGAGGCAGTGTTCACTTGCGTTTCTTAGTTTGCACCACTACTTGTAGCCACCGAGCTCATGAAGATGTAAAAGTTTGAGCGGGGTTTGAAACCCCTTATCAAGGAAAGAATTTCGTTGTTTCAAGCAACGACATATGCAAATGTGATGAAGTTGGTCCTGATAGTAGAAACTGATGTTGAGAATATATTCAAAAGGAGAGAAGAAAAAGATAAAGGCAGAAAAGCCCAAGCTCAGGCTTTTAGTTTCGGTCAAGCGAGCAAGAGACCATGATACCCCATGCAACCAGCATTCCAACCTGCTACAGTAGCTTATACACGACCCTACAATCCCACAAATCTACCACCATTACCGCCTCAGATTCTGTAGAATTCAAACCAATCTGCTCAGCCTGTATCTCATGTTTCATGAGCACGACCGACAGTTTCCCGCACAGGATCATATACAGCTTCGTCGACAGCTTCAGCTAATATTTGTGGAAAGTGTGGGAAGGCACACAAGATAGACGAATGCCGTAAAGTGTCTGGTGCATGCTTTTGATGTGGAAAGATGGGGCATCGGATCAAGGATTATCCAGAGATAGATAGCATGACATCAAAGATGGGACCAGTTTTACGATTTGCACGGCCTACGGTACAAGGCCGAGCTTATGCTGTAACTGTACAAGATGCACAAACCAGCAACGACATCATTCAAGGTATGCATGTTCATTAGGAATTATTTCCTAAGTTAACATTTCTTAAATTATCTTTTAGATAAAGAAGGTGCATCTAGTGAAATATGATATAGATGTGCATCTAGTACATTACTTTTTGCTAAATTGATAATTCTATATGCACTAGGTATCTTGCAATTATATCCAAAGGATGCCTATTTGTATTATGACACACGAGTTTTGATAGATCCTGGATCTACACACTCGTTTGTCATGCCTCAGTTTGCTAAAAAATTGGGAAAGTTGGGAGGCACTCAAGAACCTCTTGAATTTATTTTAGATGTGACCCTTCCAATTGGACAGTCTCTCACTACTGATGTGGTGTTCGATCGATTATTGTCATAATCAAAGATTACTGGGTATACGAAGCAGTAGCCGACTTGAGTTTACTGCCGATGTAAGGATACGACATAATCCTTGGAATGGATTGGTTGTTCCACCATCATGCGAACGTTGACTGTCAAAGGAAGCTTGTCTCTTTCCACCCACAAACGAAGAAATCAACTAAATTTTTTAGACTACAGTCAACTCATCTCCCTTTTATATCAGCAATCCGAGCACGACGATTACTCGATGATGGTGCTCAAGGGTATATCACGTGTATTCACATTCAAGATCAGGAAGAGAAGAAAATTTTACTTTCAGATGTGTCGATTGCCTGTGAATTCCTTGATGTTTTCCCTGATGAGTTGCCAGGCTTATTGCCTGATAGGGAAGTGGAGTTTGCTATTGAATTAGCCCCGGGCACCGAGCCACTATCAAAGGCATCGTATCGAATGGCACCGGCAGAGTTGAAAGAACTCAAGGAGAAGTTGCAAGAGCTTCTTGATAAAGGCTTTATCAGACCGAGTGTGTCTCCGTGGGGTGCACCGGTGTTGTTCGTAAAAAAGGACGGTTTAATGCGCCTCTGCATTGATTACCGTCAATTAAATAAGTTGACAATCAAGAATCGGTATCCGCTCCCCAGAATCAACGATCTCTTTGATTAGTTACAAGGAGCACGATTCTTTTCAAAGATTGATTTACGATCTGGGTATCACCAGATGAAGATAAAAGCTGAAGATATTTTGAAGACAGCTTTTCGAACACGATATGGTCACTACGAGTTTCTCGTTATGCCCTTCGGGTTGACCAATGCACCTGCAATATTTATGGACTTGATGAACTGAGTCTTCAAGCCCTATTTAGATTAGTGTATCATAGTATTCATTGACGATATACTCATCTACTCAAAGACGAAAGCAGAGCATGAAGATCATCTACGTCTTGCTTTGCAGACATTGAGAGATTCGCAGTTGTATGCCAAGTTCAGTAAATGTGACTTCTGGTTGAATCAAGTCAATTTTCTTGGTCATATCATCTCTGAAGTCGGTATTATCATTGATCCTGGAAAGATCGAGGCTGTAGTGCAGTGGAAGCAGCCACAAACAGTAACTGAGATTCGAAGCTTTCTAGGTCTCGCAGGATATTATCGACGTTTTGTTGAAGGGTTTTCAAAGTTTGCTGAACCACTCCCACAGCTCACTCGAAAGAATGTCAAATTTGAGTGAACTGAGGCGTACAAACAAGCTTTCCAAGAGTTGAAAAGGAGACTCATCTCCTCACCCTTATTAGTACTAGCATAAGGCAATGGTGGTTTTGTTGTCTTCAGCGATGCCTCATATAGTGGGTTAGGTTGTGTATTGAATCAATGGGAATGTGTGATTGCATATGGTTCCCATCAATTGAAAGATCACGAGAAGAACTACCACACTCATGACCTGGAACTAGCAGCGATCATTTTTGCGAGAAAAATCTGGAGGCACTATCTGTATGGTGAAACCTTTGAATTTTTCGCCGATCATAAGAGTCTCAAGTATCTCTTTACCCAAAAAGAGTTGAATTTGAGGCAGAGAAGGTGGATGAAGTTCTTATAGGACTATGACTGTTCTATTTAGTACCATCCCAGCAAAGCCAATGTAGTGGCTGATGCGCTCAGTCGGAAGTCATCCACTCAGTTATCCCATCTTGTGACATGGCTATAAAGATGGAAATTACTCAATGACATAGTATCATCCAGTGCCGCTCTTAGAGCAACGTCAACTGGAGGTTTGCTTGCTACAGTAATGATCCGATCTACACTCTTTGATAGGATCAGAGAACTCCAGATGCATGATACAGAGCTTATTGCCATTAGATAGGGAGTACTAAGTGGGCAACAACCAGAATTTTCTATTAAGGACGATGGGTCCTTATTATTTTGAGGCCGAGTATGCGTACCTAATGATAGTGCCTTGCATCAGGAAATTCTCAAAGAGGCTCACAAGTCAGCTTATGTTATTCATCCTGGTAGCACAAAAATATATCAAGATTTGAAGAAAACATTTTGGTGGAACGGCTTAAAGCGAGAAGTGGCGGAACATGTTGCAAAATGTTTGACCTGTCAGCAAGTAAAGGTCGAGCACAAGCATCCTGCTGGACTGTTACAACCACTGCCCATCCCAGAGTGGAAATGGGAGAACATTTTCATGGATTTTATCCTTGGCTTGCCCCGTACACAGAAGGGTTACAATGCAATTTGGGTGATTGTTGATCGTCTTACCAAATTTTCACATTTCTTACCCTATAGTACGCGATATACAATATCAAAATTGGTCGAAAGTTTTTATGAGAGAGATAGTCCGACTATATGGGATACCCGTGAGTATCGTGTTAGGTCGCGATCCTTTATATACCTCACGATTTTGGAAAAGTTTCCAAGAAGGCATGGGTTCTAAGTTAGAATTCAATACTGTGTTTCATCTTCAGACCGAGACAGACATGGAGGGTGAATCAGGTGATAGAAGATATGCTACGGGCTTGTATGCTGGATTTCTAAGGATCATGGGATAAGCACTTACCTCTAATCGAATTCGCATACAATAACAGCTTCCAATCGAGCATCAACATGGCACCATTTGAGACACTGTATGGACGCCGATGTAAATCTCCGATTAACTGAGAAGAAGCTGGAGAGCATCTTATTTTGGGCCCTGACTTGATAGAAAGTACCAATGCAGTTGTTCATGTTATTCGAGAGAGACTGAAGAGTGCTCAGAGTCAGCAGAAGAGTTATGCCGATCTCAAAAGAACCAATGTTGATTTTCAGGTAACTAAACACACCTACAAGTCTATTGATTCGTGAATTCAATTACGTATATTGTAATTCTAACATATGCCGTACAGATTGGCAATCACGTCTTTATCAAAATATCTCCAACAAAGGGCGTGATGCGATTTGGGAAATGAGGCAAGTTGAGTCCTCGTTACATTAGACCATTCCCAGTTTTGGGCAGAGTGGGTGAGGTCGCATATCAAGTTGCGTTACCTCCACATTTATCCAGCGTACACGACGTATTCCACGTGTTTATGCTGAGAAAGTATGTTAGTAGTCCAACACGCGTGTTAGACTATCAATCGCTTGATATTCAAGAGGATTTAACGGTGACAGAAGAACCAGGCCAGATTTTGGATTGCAGAGATCAAATCTTGAGAACGAAACGTATTCCACTCGTATTGATCCAATGGAAGAATCATGGTTCTCATGAGGCCACGTGGGAATGCGAAGCTGATATTCGCGCTCAATATCCTCACTTATTCACCTAAGGTATGTCACGTGTAGTGTTCGTTCGAATAAATTAATGCATAGGATATCAATATTTTTATCTACATTGCCTTTATATGGACTCCTACTTTATATTGTTATATCGATGACAGTGATTGAACTGAACACAGTTAAACTATGTCCAACCTTGAGCTTAAACCGTCACTAAACTGAATTAGTTAAACCAATTAGTTCTATAGTTGGATAGAACTCAAAATCCTTGATGTGCTTATAAATATAAATTGATAAGCACATAACTTTGAATGATGCCTAGTACTGTGTGGCATATAAAATTAAACTGGTTTACCTAAAACAGTTACATTAGACCCAAAATGTTGCTTTATACATGTGTTTAAACAAATTTGTTTATATTTTTCGTAAACATAAAATTATTTGAACATATTTACCTCACAAATATATCATCGAATATTTTTCGATAATACACCAGTATGTGTGATACATATATGTGTTACTAGTTTGCACCAAAACACTGTAGGGCCTCAAAATCTGGGCCAGTCACCATTTGAGAGCCTTGCCGGGGCAAGGAATAGCTGGCCGTGGCAAGCAGGTTGCCGTGGCAAGCAGCTTGCCGCGTTAAGCAAGTTCGATTGCCGCGGCAACCACTACAGCCTTAAGTGGGTCTGAAAACAAAACCCCAATTTCTATTCTATTATGTTATTCTCTGTGGTGGGGTCTCTGGTTCTCTTCCCTCCCGAGTGATATACAAACTATTTTTGAGTGCACAACCTCCCTGATTTTGTGCGAAGATCGTTGCATGTCGGAGAATCGCGCTTGGCCGAACTCCTTCATCACCAATTTCAGTTTATTATTCCATCGTTTGGGGTCTTTGTGAGGTAAAAATCCTCATTTATGGTTTTTATTGTTTCTATTCAAGCTCTTGAACTACCATGCCTCCAAGGAAGGTCATGGCTTCCAAAAATACTCCCCTATGCCCAAAGGCTATGACCAAATCGAAGGGCAAAGCCCCATCGACATCCCAAGATCAAGCCGATCCACCCGTGGATCATGAACAACCCGTTCCATGGTGGAATGTGAAAGCCATGGAACCTAATTGACTTATTGAGGACTCACTGCTCGTACCAAACAACCTGACCGCATGGTCTTTATGGTACATGGAATAGGCGTGTTTAGACACCCTATTCCTACCCATTTTTATCCCGCCTTGTTCATTTATTTTACCAAAATTTAAAAGTTATGGCAGTTGTTGGCCAATTATAGACCGAGATAGATAGTCGTAAGTTTTATTTTGACCTACAAGACATAGCTCAGGCTATGGATTACAGTGCGACCTTCGACGAGAGTCTCGATCTGTGAGCCCCACGCCTAAAGGATGTGAAATTCTATCACATCACTGCCAAAATGACAAACCTCCTTTGCTCAAGGTCTTTTTGTTCGACGCATTCAGTTACCACAAAACATGTGGTTTCTTGATTGTATATTTCGATGTAACCTCTACCTGATGCAACATGACAGAGATCGATGTGACGCTCTCTTACAGGCATTATTTGTGGTTCATGAGAATCGTTGGGTTAATGCCCCAAAGGTTGTTTGGGAGGGTATGAAATATGCCAATATCCATCTATAAAGTAGCGTACCTACTCCCATGCCTGCATGCCCTTACCCACGTCTGATTACTCGCCTTCTAGAGGGTCACAAGCTGCCCACAATAGGGAACCTTACCAAATCCCTCTTGGTGAGGAAATCTGCTTCGACCATATTTGGGTATTTACCCTCGCAATATGGAAGAATGTTTATCAACGGTCTCAACAAGCGGTGAAAAACCACCTAGCACAACAAATATGTGCTCCTCCACAACCATCCCAAGCCACACCATCGGCACCAACCCAAGAAACCCCCATTCCCTCTCAAGCTGAACCAATTCCCCCTTCGAAAGAGACTTATACCATTGCCGACCTTGCGCAACTAATGCGAGAAAACCATGAATAAACCCTCCGATAATTCGACAACCTCTATCGAAACCACTATATGCTTCATCAACGTGTCGATTATATTGAAGAGGCCACTAATATTTTGATGGAGCATACCTTCCAGACAGTCGCAAACCCTTACATCAGACGGGCATGGAACTATGAATCTGCATACACCCGCAGTGCAGCCATGTTAGTGCTAGCGCTTGCGCGGAAGGATGCTGGACCATCCTTAGCTGGTGAGCAGCAACCTAGCTCATAGCCTGGTGAGTATACAACTCACTTTTATATCAGTTTTGTTTATATAGTTTCATTTCTGCCCCTGATTTGGTTTGGTTTACTCTATTGTAATATGTGTATATGTCTATCTGTAATTACATTGCTTTCTCATGTGACACACGTATCATGATCTGGATTAGTGATTATTGTTTATGGATTAGTTGATTATTGATTTTATGCACCATTACCACACCATCTAATATGGATGATTGATTAGTGATTATATCCACCCTGCCCTAATTTTACTTTCCTCGTCCTTGTTTATTTTCAAGGACGAAAATCCCTTAAGTAGGGGAGAGTGTAACAGTCGCCATAAATTAAAACCACACTATTTGGAAAGGCCATGGGTCTAGTCATGCGTGTGCCTAACACAGGACACAAAAGAAATTTTAACCTTGCATTTGTCGAGCACGTAGCTATACATTCTCAAAACGTGTAACAGAATTACACACAAACTAAGCCAGCCCATACACTGACTAAGGTATAGCAGGACTACATTGTAACTTGCACCTTAGCCATAAACTTTAAGCTTGTGTAATGGACTTACACTTAAGCTGAATCCTAGACATATATAGCTATGATAAGTATAGCAAATTTACACTAAAGGTAGTCCATATACTTATTTTAGTGTATCTGAGTTACACTTGAAATTTGTAACCAACCAATATAATGAATAAAATAGCTATTGTATATATAGAGTATCAATGTGTAAGTTCCTTACACTTTAACTTAGACCCCAGCTATACAGTTGTAATTGGTATAATAGCCTTACACTAAAGCAAGACCTTGGTTGGGCTTATATGGGTGTACAAGACTAAGCCAGTGCTAGCACTACATGGTAGCCTAGCCTTTAAACAGCTTAAATCCTCATTTAGCTAAGAGGAGTACACGGCTCCATGAGTGATCCTTGATCTGTGCGACAGTGGATTCTCGCGAACCCGTCGCGGCGATGCGCTCGCTTTTAATAAAAATGTAGAGTCGCCACCCGGAGCTTTTGGTGACCCGGGAAACCTTCAAATCGATATTTGGAGCACCGAAGTGCTAAATATGACTCTGATTTACCGGTCTTTGCCAAGGGGTCTAGGGTAGGGGCTTCAGTTATCGATCGGGAAGGGTTTAGGCACCTGATCAACCCGCATGTAGCGGTCTCTATCTATGGCCAAAAATAAAAATAAAAAGGGCGGAGTTTCCCCTTGCCCGAAGGCAATACGGTCCTATCAAGCTTTGAGCCAAACCAAAATTTCGACGGAGTAACGGCTTGAATCCTTGGACGGAGGAGACACCAAGAAGGTAGAGGAAGAGAGGGGTGAGCCGGAGCTCACGGGCCCTTGTTGTACCGTGGAAGATCTTCGCTGGCATAAGCTTGGCTTGGAAATGGACTCTAATACAAAGATTTGATAGATAGGGAGTGTAGAGTGAAGCTAGGGAATAGATTTTTGGCTAAAAGAAGGTGATCTCATGGTTGAAATGGAGTGGAATAGGTGATCTATGCTTGTTGGAATTTTAGAAAATAAATGGCATTTTCTCTCACTAGGACTTTCTCTCTCTTAAGTTCTCTAATCAACCCAATTTTCAACTAAAACTTCAACCCTTTGGGAAGAAGGGGACCTCTCTATTTATAGAGAAGGGATGGGTTAGGGGATTACTTAAGAGCTAACTGGTTTAGCAATTACGTAATCCCCCATCTAAGGTTTTCTAGGTTTTCAAGGTCCTAGGGTTTTGGGAAATTGGTTTTAATGGTAGATGATGGGGTGAGACGATGGGTGACTTAAGGGTTGCCAATAAGCTCAAAAGGGGTGCAACCAACCTTAAGACACCCACCTCAACCAAAGGGATGGTCAAAGGGTCAAACCAGATGGGGGAAATTCGAGCTACTGATGACAGTTACTGTAGCTAAGCTGGGCGTATATATTATATACGCCCAGTTTAGGAATAGTAAACTTCATCAAAATTAGGGGAGTTTGAGAAGATGAAACCCGTGGTGTGCCCCACCTATGCTGGGCGTATATATTATATACGCCCAACCAAATTTCCCCCAAAAATAGGCAGGCATATGAAATATATACGCCTGACTAATCTGGGGCTAAATTGGCTGGGCGTATGTAATATCCACGCCTGAGCAAAATTTTTATGATTTTATGTGAAACTTCAATTGGCCATAACTTCTGAACCGTAGCTCCAAATTGGGTGATCTTTGGCTTGTTAGAAAGCTAGAGAAGTCCTCTTTCCAATGGTATATGGATCATCCTTGGTAGTGGTCTGTATAGAATTATGTAGCTCTTATCCCATCAACTACTCAGAAGGGTTTGAGTTAGGTCTGGGAAGGGATTCTAGGGTTTAGGGGTGACTTCTAAGGATTGGGGGAATGACTCTAAAGGGTTCAGGATGATTTCTAAAGGTCTGGGTGAATTCCTAAGGGTTCAGGGGTGCCATCGGAAGCACTGGAGTACATCTCTCCCGAAGTACAGATTGATCGGGCCTTGGACCGAATTTGGGTGTCTGCAGATGCCCCTCTTTGGTATTCGATCACTAATGATCGGATGCCAAAGATAAGGGACATCCAAAGAGGTCCAAGGCACGTTTGATGGGTCCGCCTGGTTCAACTCAATTCTCAAACATTTATGGTGATGGTGAGTGTATGTAAGCCCTCTCATTTCGGGATATCGTCCGTACCTCGGTGCTAACAGTCCCCAAGCGCATTGCGACATTACTGGGCATAACTGCAATGATCACAAAAAGTGTAAGTCCGCCAGCCAGGATATCGTCCACTTTCTGAGGGAAATTATAGATTTGTGATGTTGAGTGTTAATATGAACCAGACAGCTCCATGAAACGGGATGATCGATCTACGCTTCAGAATTGATGCGAAGCATACCAAGCGAAGGCCTTCAACCAGTGTCCAATCCTATGGAATATTGACAACTCCATTGGATTGGCCACGGGTGCCCTTACCTAGGTAAGGCTCAAAGTTTCTGGGTGAACCCATCAACCTCGAGGTGCTTTAGCATGATTTACCCGAGTGAGGCGAATATTGATGTCGCAACACCTCTTGGGAATGCATGCCCATTTTTCGAGTAAATGTTTTTTGTCATTTTCTGAATTTTCTTTTGCTTCGAGGCCTCTAAGCAAAGCTCAAGGACCTCCGGCAATTTTATTCTTGCACAACTCTTTAAGTGGATCAAATGCCAGTTGATACGCTTTTAAGAGTGCGTGCGCCATGCTGGGGATAGGTGCACCTTGGGGATGTGCATGTTCCAGTGGTGAGGTGCTCTTGATTCACATGAACCGGAGTGCCTTAACTTGAGACAAAGCTGAAAAGATTGGGTGAGGACAAATCATCCCTTGAAAGAGATGGCCAATTCTAACCTCCATCCCTAATGAAATCACATCTTACTAACTATGCACAGGCATACACCTGTCAGGGGCGATAAGCAGCAAATAGGTGCGAACGGAAGCCTCGACCCTAAAGTACAATTTACGAGGACAAACGACCATCCTGCGGATACCCAGACGCAAGTGCGTACATTCAACAGGGACACCGTGCCTATACAGGTTTTAAGCCTGTGTAAAAGGAAATAAAAGGGAATGAGCCCTTTGGTCCGTATGTTTGCACATAGTTTGGTTGGTTGTAATTTCATTTTTGACGAATCAGTTTCAACTGACAATAGACTTTTCGAATGGTCTAAAGTCGGGGGCACTCTTGGTCAACATAGATCCGAAGGTGGATGACCAGAGCAAATGCTTGGAAGGTGGGGTCAACCTACTCAGGACTTTTACTAAGCAGCGACAGGTTGTTAATTCTTCTCCCCCTCTTTTTTGTTGTTGTTTTTTTTTCATGTCAGGTTGAGACTCTGGGCATGCTCAAACTGCCTTTATTTCTGCACGTATCTTTAGGCGAATCAACTTGCCATGTTGATCTACTTTAGGGACATGTGCATTCTGGTGATGGGTCCTTGGTTTGCCTGTCGGATCAAGCTTCGACTCCTGCTGGGGAAAATCTGGGCTAGGTGTATGTTCCCGGGAGTGACCGGTGATGGATGAGTTTATTTGCCTGCCGGATCAGGTCTCGACTCCTGGGGGACGTGGTCTTGGTCTTTAAACAAATTAGACCCAAGCACCTTAGGAAAGTGGGTTCCTAATGACCGGGGATAAGCATGACCAGTATTTCCCCTGCCGGATCAGGCGCGGTGTCCCTGTATAAACGAGGTTTGAGAACTTTCGGGTGAACCCGATCATTCCGAATTGATTTAACACGGCTCTCGGAGTGGGGCAAATAGGCGTTGCGACGCTCATTTGAGAACCAACGTTGTATTTTTTATTTTTTCTTTCTCTTTTTTAATTTTGTGGGCGCATTAGGGGGGTGCCTACGGATCTAGATCCGTTTATTATAGCACGGTCCCTTTGGGCCAATCGAAGGAAACTCGAAGGGTCATTTGGGGATGCATGCCCCATGGCTGATGATATATGGGCTTCCAAGGGGGGGCCGGATCGGGGTCCATAGCATACAAGGGGGGCCGTTGGGCCTCAAACTCGAGACAGGAGGTCGGGCAGTTAAAAAAACTACCATTTTTGATCGGGCGTATATAATATATACGCCTGGCCAAAATTTGGCGAAAAATGGTCGGGCGTATATATTATATACGCTCGTCTAAAATTTGGCAGTTACGAAACTGCTCGAGCCCGAGCACAAAAGGGGGCCCTCTTTTCAAATTCTCTCTTCCTCCCTCCTTTCCTCTTGAGTCCGGGACAACCCCTTAGGGCTTTTTCATTTGATTTGGCTTGAGTTTTATTATCGGCGGTCGCGGGTGTGGATCGAAAGGTGCTTGTTCTCCGCCGCCATTTGTTTTCCTCTCCCCTTGAAGGTAACCATTACCTTTTTTCTTTTGAATTTTTGATGATATTGTCTCTTTCTCTTTCTTTTCTTTTTTTTTTCTTCTCTCTTTTTTTTTGATGAAATGCTTTGTGATGCCCATATTCCCTTTTTCTCTTTTTTTGTTTTAGTTGTTTTTGTTTTGTTGTTTTTTTTTTTTTTTATATATACTAACCTAAAAGAAGAGAGATGCCTATATTTATACATACACATTTTTTGTTTTGGATTAATACGTACACACACTTTTTTTTGTCAATGGGTCAGTATACACACCTTTTATTTTTGTTTTTTTTATTTTTTTTTCTTTTTGGATTGGTACACACATTTTTTTTGTTTTTAGGTTAATACACATACACACATATTATATATATTTTTCTTTTTGGACTAGTACCCTCGCACATGGTTTTTTTTTGTACACACACATCTCTTTTTCGGATTAGTATTTACACACACATGGGTTTTTTTTGTTTTTAGTACACACACGCATCCCTTTTTTTTTGGATTGGTATATACACATGGTTTTTTTTTTGGTTTTTAGTACACACACCTCTCTTTTTTTTGTTTGGATCAGTATATACACATGGTTTTTTTTTGGTTTTTAGTACACACACATACACCTCTTTTTTTTTTTTTGGATCAGTATATACACATGGTTTTTTTTTTTGGTTTTTAGTACACACACACCTCTCTTTTTTTCTGGGTTGGGTCAGTATACATTCACACATGGTTTTTTTTGTTTTTAACACACACATACACCTCTTTTTTTTTTTTTGATCAGTATATATTCACACATGGGTTTTTTTTGTTTTTAACACACACATACACCTCTATTTTGTTTTGATCAGTATATATTCACACATGGGTTTTTTTTTTTTGTCTTTAACACACACATACACCTCTTTTTTGTTTTGGGTCAGTATATATTCACACATGGGTTTTTTTTTGTTTTTAACACACACATACACCTCTTTTTTTGTTTTGGGTCAGTATATATTCATGGTTTTTTTTTGGTTTTAGTGCATATATATACTTTTTTGTTGGCAACCCTCTCATATGTCGATGCGTCTCATATTTCCAGGATGTCTGGTGATGAAGGGCATAGTCAGGAAGAAGGGCCGGAGATGGCCTATGGCCCCCGTGGGGAATAGTTCATTGTGTCTCAGTGCTCCTCCCAGCCTTGATATGAGATGCAAGGCGAGGCTGCCCATACCGGCCTCCTCTACTGCCAGGACACCCATATGTCTAACTTCGGGATCGTTGGTCAGGTAAACAGATGGCCCCCCTCCTCTTTTCCGCTTTTGTTTTCCTTTGATGCCTTCATTATATTGCCTTGCCCCTATCTGATTGATGCCTTTTATTTGCAGCCCCTGCCGCACATTATGTTTCGAGGCGGTTGGTTTGACCTCTAGCGTCTTGTGCTTTACCTTCCCCCAGTGGTGAAGGACCTACTCACTGCTGCCGGTTTTGGGGACTTCATTTCGTGCCCCGCTGTGAGGGCTGATACGACCTATTTAAAGGCACTGATAGAGCATTTTCGCCCCAAGACGATGACATTCCACATGGCCGTGGCAGAGATGGCCTTCACACCGACTGACTGGTCTATGATCACTGGGGTCCGTATCGGAGGGGTGCCAGTGGTACCTACCCGCACACCGGGTAGGGAGGAGGTTATTCAATTGATAGGGGCTTACCCATCCTCAGGGAATGTTCGGGGCTCGGAGGTCAAGCTATCTTGGTTGGTTGATCAGTTTGGGCCTAATGAGTTAGTGGACCAGGGGCAGCCTGACATGGACATTTACATCGAGCCTGCGTGCGCACTTATGCTGGCCCGCATCTCCTTACTGTTCCTCCTAGGCAAGACTCTCCTCTCCAACACCAGTGGAGGGCGAGTCTCGTTGTCCCTGCTCAGCCTGATGGTGAACTGGGAGACCGTGCATCGATTCGATTGGGGCGATGCGGGCTATGCCGTACTCATGTCCAGCCTAAAGTGGGCCGTTCTTGGGGAGTCTAGCTCCATTGTGGGTTTTTGGCCTGCCATTGAGGTATTTTATCTTTTGGTTTTAGTTTGTCCAATTTTCTTTTATGGTATACCTGTCTTTATCTGCTTGCTTTCTTAGATCTGGGGGTATCTTCACTTCCAACCGGGTCGCCCTCTGCTTCAGTCTGAAATTGCTACGTTCCCCCTCATGAGTAACTGGCACGTGGGTCGCCGTCGAGACGTAGGCATGAAACACTTGGAGTTAGGGCTGCACTCTCAGTTCGACCTGTTGATCCCAGAGCAGGTAAACTAATTCCCTTTTTATAAATTTGACAGCTCGGTTCTTGTGTGCTAGGGGTTTCGACCAAATGTGTGTATCTCCTCCTTGTTTTCTCTTCTTTTACAGGTCATCCTTGACCCTTACATAGGATCTCCCTTCTGGAATTTGGCCTCGGTGGGTCCTTCTCGCTTCTTGTTGGACCGGCGCATCATCTTCCTCTACGGGTCCTGGACTAGGGCCTACTACCTAGGGGAGAGAGTGGTTCATCAGTATCGCCCTCTCTTCGCCGTGCCCCAAGCTCCTCCTGCCGATGTGTTGGCCCCAGAGGGCTCCATTGATGAGCTCACTGCTCACTTTCTTCATCATGGGGTTCCTATCGATGACCTTCTCCTACCCGGGGGGTATCAGTCGTGGTACGACTCCCTGCCCTATCATTTCTTGCTGCCCTGCTTCGTGCCTGGTGCTAACTTTTTAGCTTTTGACAGGTCGTGATCTCAGGTAATGCCCCTTTTTTCCTTTCATTCAGCAGCTTCCTTGTGGTTGCTTTGATTGACCTGTCACCTTTAATGATAAAATGTTTCTCTCTATAGTTTGAGCAGGGCGGCGACTCAGATGAGGGGGAAGAAGAGGCCGCTCCTTACGATGCTGCAGGTGACGGACCCTCCGATCCTTCCGGGGCTGGTGCTTCAGGCGTGGCCTCAGGTGCTGGGCCCTCTGACCCCTCTGGTGCTAGTGCTTCTGGCGGTTCACCTACCGTGGTCCAGGGGACCTTCAAACGTTTGGACGATGCTTTCTTGTCACGCGTGTGCGCCGACGTGGCCGAGAAGGCACGTATCTCAGCTGAAGCTATCTAGGTCCCACCTCCTGAGCTGATTCCCGGGGTAATTTCTATCTTGTTGCTCTATTCTTTTTTCCTCCCAAATTATGCTGATGGCCTGTGTGACTAACACCTCCTTTTCCTTATTGGCCAGGATTATGAGTCGGCAGTGAGTCAAGCCGAATACTACCGTAACCTCGTTGGGCTTAAGGAGACCGAAGTGGTGAGTGAATGCTGGCCCAACCTAGTCATTTTCCTTATTTACTTTCCGCCTGTTTCTCTACCTGATGGCTTTTTGGTGTGCCTCTGCAGCGTGCTCGTGAGAAGGAGTCGCGCTCTTTGCTCAGCCGTATCTCTCAGGCGTGGACTCGGGTGGGGGAGACTCGTACTTTCCAAAGTGCGAGCCGGCGTCGGAAGAAATCGAAGGGGGCTGCCCAGGAGTAGTTTTTTTTCTGAAAATGTTGGCACAATGAGACAATTTAGACTTTTGATTTATTTGGGATATGTAATAACTTTAAACAACAACAGTTTTTTTTTTTTGTGGTTTTATAATTTTTATGCTTTATCGAATGTTTTATTTGGTTATCTCTTTGCTTTGGTGGTTTCCTCTCTCTTTTTCTTGCTTGAAATGAATTGGCACCTCTCCAATGATGTGGTTGATCATGCAGGTGACTCTCCGTATGTAACCTGTGGGCGGTGGGCCACCCGGGTGTTTCTCATGGGTGTGTGGTATGCCAGCCCGTGTGCGGTCACACGACAAAAAGGTGGGCCAAATAAAACTACGTTCCCCCTTGGAAAAAAATAGACCAGTGTGAGGGGGGGGGGGCCTTACCAGCCCCGGCTTAAACTGGGCGTATATATTATATACGCCAGGCAAACATTCAGCAATCAATAGCCGGGCGTATATATTATATACGCCGGGAAAAAATGGTTCAAAATTTGCCTTGGCGTATATAATATATACGCCTGCTATAGATTGGGCTCAACGGGCTCTTTATAACCCGAGCCTGGTCCCCCTTGTTTCCTCTTCTACCTTGGTTTGGCTGTTTTGCCCCTCCTTTTATTTTCTTTCTTTCCCCTCTTTTTCTAGCGGGTCCATCATCATACATTGACCGATTTCATAAAGAACATCTTTGTACGCCGATGGACCTGGCTTCAAAAGGGGGCCTAAGCTTTTATACGGGGGCCGGTATACTTCCCTGTTTGGACTCGGGGCCCAGCTTTCTGCAAAAATGGCATGATAGTTTGGCTGAGAGCGAGCTCACTATTCTGAATGGCCTCAGGTTGTCCCGCCTTTCCTCTCTCCTCGTTGTTCCTCTGTTGCCCAACCTACTACAGGCGGCCTTGGCATCATGGGACCATAGGGTCCATGTCTTTAAACTTGGGTCTAGGGAGCTGACCCCAACTTTGGAAGAGCTAGCCTCCATCACTGGCCTGAAGATGCATCGAGGCCTCGCCAAAGTAGTGCCCAAACCGGGGTATGCAAAGGCAGTCCACGCAGTCCTTGGCTTAAAAAAGGGTGATATGAGAAATGTTTCCCCGGAGGGCCCACCAGGTGTTCGGTGAAATTCCTGAGAGAACTTTTCGGTGACTCGAGCCTTCGAAAGTTGCCTATTCGAGATCCCTTCAATGTGAATGCCTTAGCCCTTTATTTGCTGTCGGAAGTTCTCTTCTTCACTGGGGGTGAGAGCTTTTCCCTTGGCCTATGTGATGTTTTGACCGAATTGGAGGGAGGCCGCTCATTAGTACACCTGGTCCTGGCGGAGATGTATCGAGGCCTGGATGTTGCGGCCTCGGGTCGGGTTGGGATTCTCAGCGGGAGCCCGCTTCTTGTTCAGATCTGGTTAGGAGAGCATTTGTCTATCATGGGGCCTGTGCCGAGATTCTGCTTGATTAGAGGGGATGTAGCTCGGGGTTTTCTGATCTGGAGTTCGAGACTGCCTTGTGGGAGTGTCGAGGAACTGAGCCTGTGGCTATCTGATGCAGAGTTGACCTGGCAACTTCCCTAGATGGACGGCACCTTTCCGATTGTCCGCTCTCGGGATTGTGAGGGCATCACACTTTTGGGGTTGACTGGTAGCACATACTACTTCCCATCTCGGGTGCTTCATCAATTCGGGTATACTCAGCATGTGCTGTGTACCGTGACGCCACCCTTATGCTCTATGATATTCTCTTGAGCTTCTCTTAGTGATCTTGATCACATAGCTGCCCTCTGGGACCCGCCAATCGGTGCATATGTGTAGCTTGGTTCAGGGGGTGTCGTCTCTCCGGATTACGAGGGTTGGCTGGTATCTGAGGAATTACGTACTCCTAGCCCAGTTTCGGTAGATGTGATAGAGACAGGGCCCTGGCCATGTAAGGAAGCGATGCTTCGGACCCAGATCGAGTCTCTTTCCGTAGAGAGGTTGGCTTTGATCGAGGCTTTGGAGAAAGAAAGGGTCAGAGCTGATATTGCGGAGGTGAGAGCTACTCTGAGAGGCGAGGTTCTTGGATGTTGGTCTTTTGGTGAGTCCCATGTGGTGAAGCTTCACGGAGACGGCAGAAGAGTCTTCATGGTAGGTGGATGTCTGATCGAGATGCCCGCGAGGACTCCCTGCTTGTAGAGATTAGCGCTTTGAAGCGTGCTCCCCGCCCTTGACCTGTTCCTGCACATATCATAGATCATATACACGGGGGAAAAGCCCCCTAACAGAGATCTCTTTTTGGGTTATCTTTTTCTCTTTTTTTTTTTTTCATATATATATAGATATATACATTTTGTTTTTTTTTTTTTGTAAAGGCAGCAGCAAAATAGAAAGTGTGTCATGTCGTTATCTTTTTGGGACGTGACACTCTGCAGGCAACACTTGTAAGAAATGGAATGAAATCTATACATACATATTTTTTGCGTTTTTTGGTTTTTCTTTCTGTAGTTTCGCAATGTAAGACTTTTTATGGAGATTTTCTCTTTCACAAAGTGGGGGTTTTTTATGGGAAAGGGAAATCTATTTTCTTTTTTGAAATTTTCTCCTCCACAGTGTGGGGGCTTTTTATGGGAAAGGAAAATCTATTTTCTTTTTTGAAATTTTCTCCTCCACAGTGTGGGGCTTTTTATGGGAAAGGGAAATCTATTATCTTTTTTGAAAATTTTCTCCTTCACAGTGTGGGGGCTTTTTATGGGAAAGGGAAATCTATTATCTTTTTTTTTTTAAATTTTTCTCCTCCACAGTGTGGGGCTTTTTATGGGAAAGGGAAATCTATTATCTTTTTTGAAAATTTTCTCCTCCACAGTGTGGGGGCTTTTTATGGGAAAGGGAAATCTATTATCTTTTTAAAAAATTTTTCTCCTGCACAGTGTGGGGGCTTTTTATGGAAAAGGAAAATCTATTATCTTTTTTGAAATTTTCTCCTCCATAGTGTGGGGGCTTTTTATGGGAAAGGAAAATCTATTATCTTTTTTGAAATTTTCTCCCTTTGGATCTTTTTGTGATGTCGGTAATGACGAGGCCAAACCAGTGTGTCCTTTTTTGAGCATGGTTGAACCCTATTCATGAGGTACATTTTTTTTCTTTAAACATGGGAAGGTCAGCTTCCCTGGGATTGGTCTAGTCTTCTGTCTTTCCCTTTGGTCATGCGTCAGACGCCGCGGTAGAGACGACATACTTGATCGGGATCCGATCCAATTTTAACATGAGTGGCCCATCAAAGGAGAGGAAGGGGCTCAAAGGGTTCAAACTGAAATGGGCGGGCCAGAACTGGTCTTCTCCTAATCTCTCTTTTCTTGACATTTTTGCTCATAGCGCCCAAGACGGGTTTTTGCCATGCCCGTCATCCCTGTTTTTACCCGTAGCACCCTTTCGGGTTTTCACCACGTCCATGGGTTCGCTTTCTTACCCGAGGTGCCCTTTCAGGTTTTCACCTAGTCCGTGTGAGTTCGCTGTTTTTACCCGTGGCGCCCTTTCGGGTTTTCACCACGTCTGTCTTGCTTTGAACTCAAATTAATTTTCTGTTCTTTTTCTTTTTTTTTTTCTTTTTTTTTTTCTTTTTTTTTTTTTTTTTTTAGAACCAGAAAGCCACGACATGGACGTCGATTCCGTCATAGCCGGCTGAATGAAGTTCTGTGTGGTTTGTTAACTCAGCTTGTTCTGATGCAGTAGATATTATGACCGCTTGTGGACCTTAAAGAGGGCTTTCTTCCGGGTTGTAATGTGGTTGGGGTTCAAACAGGTTGGGTTTTTCTGGGAATTTGGATATAAGCTTTGAGTGAATTTCAGATTGGGTGACTCCTCTTTCTTTCCAAAGGCTTTTTATGCCCCAGTCATTTCTTTTTTGGTGGTCCTCCTCTTTCTCTTTTCTTTTTTATTTTTGAGGGGTTTTGCTTTTTTCTTCTTCTTTTGGTTTGGATTTTTCCTCCTTTTTCTTCTCTCTTTTTTCTTTTTTTCTTGGAATTTTGGGTGGGGTATATGAAAGAAATGGTTGCTGGCCCGAAGTGTGTAGCAAAAAGGGTGAAGGTTTTTAGGGAATATTTCCTTTTGGGCAAATTGACTTTGAAATGATGGCCTCTTTTATGGGGTCCTTAAGCGATCACGCATCTACTTTTATCAAAACTCACCTTATTCCAAGACCTATGAGTAGAACTTACGGAGGTATCCAGCGTTGATGGGCTCAGGAAAGTGGCCTCCGTCCATTGTGGCGAGGCGAACGGCGTATCCTGGCAGAACATCTCGGATGACGTAGGGTCCTTCCCAATTTGACTTAAACTTCCCTCTCGGATCCACGTGGAGAGACGAAATTTTTTTCTTCAATACAGTGTCCCCTACCTTCAGGTCTCGACAGCTGACGCGCTTATTGTAAGCACGTGCAATTCTCCTCTGATAGACCTAAGTGTGGCACAAGGTTAGGAGTCTTTTCTCGTCAATCAAGTCTAGCTGCTTAAAACGGGCTCTTTCCCTCTCAGCTTCAGGTAGATGGGATTCCAAGAGGATACAGAGCGACGGTACCTCGACCTCAACGGGTAGCACGGCTTCGGTTCCATACACAAGGGAGAATGGTGTTGCCCCTGTTGCGGTACGGATAGACGTTCTATAGGCCCAAAGTGCGAAGGGTAACTGCTCACTCCAATCTCTGTAAGTAACTACCATCTTCTCCAGGATGTGGATCAGAGTTTTATTGGCTGCCTCCATAGCTCCATTCATTTGAGGCCTGTACGGGGATGAATGATTATGCTTGATCTTGAACTGCTCACACAAGGCCCGGATGCGCCTATTGGCGAAATTAGTGCCATTATCAGTGATGATATCTTTGGGTACGCCGAATCTGCAAATGATGTTGTTCTTGATGAACTTCTCGACATGACTAGCCTTAATGCTCGTATAGGAGGCTGCCTCTACCCATTTTGTAAAGTATTCCACAGTTCACGAGGATGAACTGATGTCCATTGGAAGCTTTAGGATTGATCTTGCCGATGACGTCGAGACCCCAGGTGGCGAACGGCCAAGGAGTGGCCATGTCAGGTAAGTCAATGGCCGAGTAATGTATTGTCGGAGTGTTTTGGCATTTGTAGCACTTCAGACGCGTTGCAAAGAATCGGTCTCCAAAGTAGTCCAAAAGTATCCTTGCCTTAGAATTTTCTTTGCAAGCATGTGTCCACTGACGTGTGCCCCGTAGACCCCTTCATGAATCTCCTTCATGATCTCAATCGCTTCTTTTTGGGTTAGGCATCGGAGCAGAATATTGTCGTGAGACCGTTTATACAGGAGATCACCGCAGATGACGTAGTTCGTTGCCAATCGCTGGATGGTGCGTTTGTCTACCTTTGATGTCCCTTCTGGGACAGTCCAGGTCTTGAGGAAGTTGTTGATGTTCGAGAACTAGGGTGGTTCATCATCTAACTCAGTAGGTCCCTCGATCTGGTGACAGAAAGCCGGTTCGTTCCTCTGCTCTATCATGATCGGCTTCATCACAACTCCATATGGAATCTCAACCATAGAGGCTAGGGTAGCCAGGGCGTCAGCAAACCGATTTCTTGCTCGCGACACATAGGAGAAGGTGACTTCCTCGAAGCAGGTTATCAGATCCTCCAGATGTTCATGGCATGGGATCAATTTTTCATCCTTGGTCTTCCAATCTCCGTTGGTCTGGCATATAATTAACTGCGAATCTCCAAAGACCCTGAGGTGAGTTATATTTAGATCAAGAGCCGCCTGTAAACCAGCTATACAGGCCTCATACTCGGCCATATTGTTGGTGCATGGGAAGTTCAATTTGATTGAGATGGGTATATGTGATCCTTTTGGCGAGATAAGAATGGCGCCAACTCCTTGGCCCTCAACATGCGATGCCCCATCGAAGTGCATTACCCAGGGCTCCTCCGTTTCCTCTGTATCCTCGTCAGTCATGAACAAAATGTCTTCATCGAGGAATTCGGTCCTTAGAGGCTCATAGTCCGGCAGAGGGTTCTCAGCAAGATGATCGGCGAGTGCTTGCCCCTTAATCGACTTCTGGGTGACATACGTAATGTCAAATTTGGATAGGAGTAGTTGCCATCGTGCAGTTCGGCCAGTGAGAGCAGGCTTCTTGAATAGGTACTTTAGCGGATCCATCCGTGCTAGAAGTAGAACGGCTTGAGATAACAGGTAGTGCCGAAGTCTCTGGGTAGCCCAAACGAGTGCCAAGCATGCTTTCTCCAGATGAGAGTAGCACGTCTCGTAATCAGTGAATTTCTTGCTTAGATAATAGATGGCCTGCTCTCTTCTTCCCATCTCATCATGCTGTCCTAACACACAGCCCATGGAAAACTCAGTCGTGGATAGGTACATTATCAGGGGTCTACCAGGTACGGGCGGTACCAATACCGGAGGTTTCAGGAGGTAACCTTTAATCTTGTGAAATGCAGCTTGGCAGTCATCATTCCATTCAACCGGTGAGTCCTTTCTCAGTAGTTTGAAGATTGGTGCACATATCGGAGTTAACTGTGCAATGAATCAGTTGATGTACTGGAATCTACCTAAAAAGCCTCTGACTTCCTTCTCCGTAGATGGTGGCGGCATCTCAGTGATAGCCTTGATCTTGGTCGAATCGACCTCGATCCCTCTCCTACTGACAATAAAACCCAATAGCTTTCCTAACATTACGCCGAATGCATATTTCTAGGGATTCAACCGCAATCTGTATTTTCTCAACCTCTCGAACAACTTTTGAAGGTTTATCAAGTGGTCCTCCCTTTCTGGTGATTTGGCAATCATGTCATCGACGTATACTTCGATCTCTCGGTGCATCATGTCATGGAACAGGGCCGTCATTGCTCTTTGATAGGTTGCCCTAGCATTCTTCAGCCTGAATGGCATTACCTTGTAGTAGAAGGTTCCCCAGGGGGTAATGAACTCTATCTTCTCGCGATCAACCTCCGCCATCTTTATCTGATTGTATCCTGAGAATCCATCCATAAATGAGAGCATTCCATTCCATGCTTTGCGGCGTTATCGACCAGGATGTCGATGTGGGGTAATGGAAAGTTGTCCTTAGGGCTCGCCCTGTTGAGGTTTCAAAAATCAATGCACATTCGAACCTTTCCATCCTTCTTTGGCACGGGGACGATATTGGCTAGCCACTGCGGGTACTTGGATACCATGAGGAAACCTGCGTCATACTGCTTAATGACCTCGTCCTTCACTTTCAACATCCATTCGGGTCAGAGGCGTCTCAGCTTCTGTTTAATCGGCTTAACATCGGGGTAGAGTGGTAACTCATGCTCAACAAGATTGGTATCCAAACTAGGCATGTCCTCATACGACCATGCGAAGACGTCTTGGTATGACTGAAGGAAGTCTATCATACCATTCCTCTCCGTAGGAGACGGCGATATTCCGATTTTGGTGATTCTGGGGGCCTCTGTGGTGCCCAAATTGACATCCTCCGTCTCTTTGACGATCGGGGTAGGGCCATGCTCAAAATCGGTAAATTGTTTGAGGAGCTCATTGGGGAGCTCGTCAGTTTGGCCTTCCTCATCCAAACTCGTGACTCCTACCTCTTCTTGTATTTCTATAGGGAAGGGGTTGGCTTCACATGGGACGGGTATCACGACATCGATTTTAATTTTATTGGGAATTTTAAAGGACAATATTTTTGGAATTGGTATTTTTTCTATTTTTATGGTCTTTTGCATTTTTTCGGAGGTTAGCCCCTAGCGAGGTGGATCTCTATATATACAAGGTAGAGTGGTCCAGAGGCTAACCTCACTTTTTACAGGTTGTTTTTTTTTGGGGAGTCGGTGTTGTTTTCATGGCATTGGGCGGCTCTCAAGAGTTGGGGCAAGGATGCCCAGTTACTCACCCGCGAGGCTTGGCCTTTACCTCTTTGATTGGTAGCGGCATCGGTAGGCTCTTGCAGTTCATCCCTCAACATATTTACAGAGGGATCCTCCGAGACCTTATCCTCTATGGTTAGGAGGGGCCCAGAGTGGTTGGTGCTGGAGTGAGGGGTGGATCGGGGAACTTCTTCCTCAAATAAGGAAAGGGCGGCTAAGTCCATTTCGAAGTCTGGGGGGATGATGTAGGGATTGGTGGGGTGGATTGAAGTAGGCTTATGTGGGGTTACCCTCGTCTCCCCATTCAGATCAATTTTTACTACCCTGGCGCTCACAAAGGTTTCACGGATGTGGGGGCGAGTGTGGGGTTCCTCTTCCAAGATGATTCCTCTGGCCTTGGCGACTGCTGCGGCTCTCATCTTGTCCTTGACCTCTTTGACTTCCTCTTCTCTGGGCCTGTAGCCTAAGCCGAATTTAGTTTGTTGCCCCTTGGCCTTGACGGGGTCTCTTCTTCGTTGGAGGCGTGGGCCCAACCCTTTCCCTTTTTGATGGCCCCATCTGTGGAGCATGAACACAACTGCATCCATTCCTCCTCCAATTTTATCCGGGGTCTTTTCAGTTGGTCCGAGGGTAACATTTGAGAAGTCATACTCAAATCGATGGAGATCGGCGTCCTCAACTGTAAAGTGTATGTTCAAAGACTTTCGATTCTCAATGTGCAGAGCGCTCTTCCCCATGTCCTCTCTGCTCTCACCTATGATGGTAATAATTTTTCCTTCTGAGATAAATCGGAGCTTTTGGTGCAGGGTAGATGGTATTCCTCCGAGCTTATGTATCCACGGCCGACCCAATAGCAGATTGAAAGTAGACTTGATGTCCATCACCTGAAAGGGGGTGGTGAAGGTTTGCGGTCCGAGGATCAGGTCAAGGTCTACTTCTCCTATGATTTCCCTTCTTGTGTTGTCGAATCCTCAGGCACTCGATATGGATGGCCGGAAGGTGTCGGGGTTCGCCCCAATTTTGATTGCCGTCCTTAGAGGGCATACGTTCAGCGCCGACCCATTGTCGATCAGGACCAATGGCACCACCAAGTTTCCTACTTCCATTGTTATATTCAGGGGTTTAGAATGGTCATTCCCCTCGATCGGTAGGTTTGCATCGGTGAAAGAGATGGCGTTTGGGGCCAACACTTGCCCTATTATTTCCCCTACTTCATCTGGAGTTACATGGGTGGAGACATGCGCGTCCTTGAGCGCTCTCATTAGGGCTTGAAAGTGGAGTGGAGACGTGATTAACAAATCCTACATAGTAATATGTGCGGGTGTTCTCTTGAGCTGTGTCTCCAGTATGTGCTCCCTGGCCATTTTTTCAAAGGGATTTTCCGCTGCATGTTCTTTCTTCTTTTCTTCTCCTCTGACTGCCCCTGATGCTTCTGATTGAGCAGAAATCCAGCCTGATCGGGTAATGAATTCAACAGCCTCTTCTTGGTTGCACCCAACATTCGTGTCCGTCTGTTCATAGCTCAATGGTACTTGATGCGGGTCATAAGCAGGTATTGGGATGAGAAAAGGAGTGCATGAGGATTCTGGGGAGGATTGGGCTGGATATACTGGTTTCTCGGGTCCAACCAGGTTAACGCTAATGGGGGGTGGAATGGTAGTGGGGGGAATTAGCAAAATTGGTTTTATGGGTACGGAGGGGGCTTGTACTGGTATTATCTGGGCATGGTAGGACCAGTGGTGATTGGGTGATGAGGGGATTGGGCGAGGGGTTGCTTGCTTGGGTGGCGGTGGAGTTGGATTGGGGACAAAATAGCAAAGGGATGGTGACGGGTTTGTGGATGAAGTGGGGTAAATTGGGGATGATGGAGTTGTGCATGGAGCCGGATGACTGGGACATGGCGGGGTAGTGGGTGGAATGGGGGGATATAAAGGGCTTGTGGCATGGTGGGATGATGATGGGTTGGTAGATGAAATGGGATAGATTGGGTATGATGGAGTTGTGCATGGAGCGGGATAATTCGGGGGTGATGGAGGGGTGTATGGGGTAAATTGGGTGGTGGGATTTGAAGGTGTGTATGGAATGGGGTAACTTGGGGATGGCAGAGTAATGTATTGGGTGGAGGGACTTGAGGGTGTGTATGGGGTAGGATAATACGGGGATGGCGAAATTGCGTATGGAACGGGATGATTTGGGTGTGATGGTGGGGTGTATAGGGTAAACTGGGCGTGGGGTGGATATGCATATGATTGCGGCGGGGCTGTGCCCGTTTGGATTTGATAGGCGGGAGCGGGGGTGGAAAAATACCGCCCTAAATCAAAGGGCTCCTCTTGGTAAGCCGGTGTGGGAAAATAATCGGCAAGATATAATGGCTCGATCACCCCAACAAATAGTTCGTCTTCGTTCGACCTGGGGAGTGAAAACTCCTCCTGATTGCTGATATAATCTGAAGGGTCAAACTCTTCTTTTTCCTCCTCTATCCAATGTATCTTAGGCCTAGGGCCTCCTGGGTGCGGTGGTAGAGGAGCTTGATGGATATTTTGGTTTGGCCCTTGAGGAAGTGGCAGGGGAATGATTTTTCCTGCCTCTATCAGATCTTGGACTGCGTGCTTTAACGAGAAGCACCGGTCCGTAGGGTGACCCGGTCCCTGGTAGAAATTTAAATGCAGATTTGGATCATAGTTCCTCGGTATGGGATGGGGTGGTGAGCTAGGTTGGAGTAAATTGACCAAGCCTTTCTATAGCAATACCGGTAATAAGACACTCAAGGATTGCCCTAGCGGTGTGAACACTCGTTCAAATCGTGCTTTCATCTGCTCCTGAGTAAACGGGGCTCTTGGTCTGTTGCTCGGCCTTGGTGCTTGCTCGAAACAGGTCGGAGGTGGTTGTGTAACCTGAAGCTGCATTAGGGGGGCATTGGTATTGGCCTGAGGGTAAACAATGTTCTGTACCTCTGTCCCTGGTCTTCTTTCAATTCTTGGTTCGGCAGCTTTTCGCACCCCGGTGGCCCCGTTGGCCACATTCTTTCCTAACCTGACCTCTCTAATGGTGTCTTCGCAAAGATTGGCATTTTGAACTAGATTAGCAAAACTTGACTGCTGCTGATATACTAAAAAATCTGAGATGACTGGGAGGGCTCCCTTGGTTATCAATTCAATCTGCTCATCATCGGGAATCCGATGAGTTACCTGAGCGGCTAAGGCCCTCCACCTCCCCAAGTAAGTACTGAATGTTTCATCATGTCTTTACTTTAATCAGGCCAAATCTGACTTCCTTGGTTCTATGTCCATGTTATAGACATATTGTTCTTGAAATAATCGTGTCAGGTGTTTCCAATTTTTATCATGGATGGTTCCAGGGATGTGAACCATCTCAGTGCTGGGCCCGTTAAACTCTTCTGGAACACTTTGATGAGGAGTCGTTCATCTCCGCTATACTGGCACATATCCCTGTAGTAAGATTTCAAGTGGGCAATGGGGTTGCCAGTGCCATTATACTTATCGAATGATGACATCTTGAATTTCTGTGGAAAGGGGACATCAGAGAACAGACATAAGTCTAAAAAGTCCGTTGAGTGTGGTTCCATTCCTCCCATCTTCAACAACTGCTTTTGTATTCTGTCTATCTGTTCTTTCAGCTGCTCTGGTTCCTTTGAGGCTGCGGCAGGGACCGCTTCCCCCTGATTTGGTTCGACCCTAGGAGTGATGATGGTGGGCTCGAGAGGGTTAAAACTGGTAGCTCCTCCACGGTTGCGAATCTCATCCTCCTCGTATTGTTGGTCATGGTATTGGTGAGGGGCGAGTTTTGCTATTTGGACTTGGGGGTTGAGGGGTTGGATGACCTGGTGGGGCCATACGGTTTGTAGGGGATGAGATGGGATGAATGGGTGAGCGGTTTGCGGGTAAGTGATGTGCTGAGTTGGGTGCACATTCTGGGGGTGATTGGGATGTGATTGAGGTGGTGGAATGTTGTGGTTTTGAGGAATGGGATGGATTGGATTTCCCGTTGGAGGTGGGATGGGGGCGTAAGGGGTATAGGTGAATGAAGGGTATTGGTGGGGGGGTATGGGGTTAGTGAATGGGCCTTGATGAGCGTGGGCGGATGGGCCTTGGGTTTGATGGTTTTGGAAGGCTTGGACTGACGGGTCTTGGGCCTGGGTGTGGGGCTTAATATGAATTTGGGCCAATGGGCCTTGTTGAGTTTGGGCTACTGGGCCATGAGGGGGTTGGGTTTGTGTCCATGGGCCCTGGGCTTGGGTTTGATAGGTTTGGGTCCAAAGGCCCTGGGGGGCTTGGACCTGGACCTGGGTCTGATGGGCTTGGGCTTGGGCCCATGGGTTTGGAGGGTTCTGGGCCTGGGCTTGGGTCTGGTGGGTTTAGGCTTGAGCCCATGGGTTTGGAGGTGTTTGGGCTGGGGCCTGGGCCTTATGGGCTTGGGCCCATGGGTTTTGAGGTGTTTGAGCTGGGGCCTGGGCCTGATGGGCTTGGGCTTGGGCTCATGAGTTTTGAGGGTTTTGGGCTTGGGCCCATGGCTCTAGAGGTGTTTGGGCTGGGGCCCATGGATTTGTGTGGGTTTGGGTCTGGAATTGAGGTGGGAGATTTTGGGAGGTATGGACGATGGGTGGTTGGGCATGGTTAGGAGGGAATGGGGTATGGAGGTTTTGGAAATTTGGATGCGGGGTTTGAGAGGTAGGGTTGCGAGAAGCAGCCCACAGGGCATACATCGTTCTCATGTCCTCCATCGAGGGCATGGATTCAGGTGTGAGGTTGGGGGGTGATGGCTCACTTAAGGATGGAGGGGGTTGGGAGAAATTGGGCATGACCTGGGTAAATGGGGGGAAGTCTGGGGATGTGGATGGGCCATGTGGTGGGAATGGTATGTGAGATGGGGTGGATGGGATGTAGGATGTTGGGGGCATGGGTGATGAGAGGGATGGAACGTGGGAAGTAGGCGGGGGATGGGACTCCCTAGGGGGTCTTTGGAAGTATGGGGATGCGGTAAGGGTGTTTGGATGGGAGGTGGGGATGTAGGGATCGGTTAGGAAATGAGGGGTTTCAGTAGGGGATGAAAAAGGGGTATGTTGGGAGAATGTGAGGGAAGGGGATGAGGTGGAGGTGAACACGGGCACCCCGAATGGGCCCGTGATATCGAACCTGGTTTGGGTGAAGGTGTCGGAGATCGGGTCTTCTCCTATATGGGAATGGGAAGGGGATGACGGTGGGGATGTATCGGCTCTTGACATGATCTGCTAACGAGTGTTGTATCGATGTCGCGGGTAAGGGCCAAATACCTTCCTGGTTCTTCTCCTACGGGCCGGGTTTGAGGTCGCCGTAGTGACGGTCACACCAGGATATATTTTTGATTATTTTTCTTTGTGTTTTTTTTTTGGTTTTTGGAAAATGATGATGATTTGATTTTTTTTTTTTTTGAAAATGATTTTTTTGTTGTTATTTTTTATTTTTTATTTTGATTGATTTTTTTTTTTTGAAGGTGGATTTTTTTTAAAGATGAGGATTTTCTTTCTCTTTTTTTTTTTCAAATAGCAATTAACTCCCCTCTACTTAGATGAATGATGACCTGGTGCCCCGGGTCAACTCCCGTTTCGGGCGATATATGCACCTTTAGTAGGTCCCACGGCGGGATCCGACACACTTCGGAAGAAGCGAAAGGGAACCCTTTCGTTCTATTAAAGGCGAGAGAATCCACGCAAATGACCCGATCCCCCGGAGCAAATCAATAAGAAGTCGCCTTCTTTGGACTGGGCGGGGGCATATTGGGTGTTAGAGAATGTGGGAGGCTACCGCGGACACTAATACCGCTAATCGGGGAATTGGGGTGGTGGATTGGGCCTTAGGTCGGGTTGCTGCAGCCCAATATATACTGGGCGTATATATTATGCACGCTCGACCAAAAAATGTACAGATTTGGCTGGGTGTATATATTATATACGCCTGGCTTAAATCTATGGATTTTGGCTGGGCGTATATATTATATACGCCTGTGTAAATCTGGGGCTTTTTTGCTGGGCGTATATATTATATACGCCGGGCAAAAGGTTCTGTCAATTATATTTTGACAGTGGACAGCAAGCCCGAATGTGGGTCTTTGACCTGGGTTCTTAGGAGGGATGCTCATGGGACCGGTGTATGTTATCGTGTCCTCCTTTCCGCTTTCCTAGGGATACACTGAATTTTTGGGTTTTACGCCTCACCAATGCGGGTTTTACGGCTTGATCGGAATTGGCAACCCAACCGATATACCTCCAAGTAAGCGCCTTCTCGTAATCGAAGGTGGTTCTTTTCAGGATCATCACCACTAGGGCTGCCGCCTTACTGGGAACCGGGTAAATTGTATCTGTGCTTAAACCCCCCGAAAACTACCCCAAAACGCAAAAATAAATTCAATTATGTCCCCATACTGTTGGTTCTTTTTTAATTACAAACTTTTATAGGGGAGTGAAATTAATGTCCAAAATTGGGTCGGGGATGACAAGCCCGTGCCGCCTCAACGGGCCGGCGTTCAATGGTGAGATATGATGACTGAAAATAAATGTGAGCGGGCCCGCTAGTACCTGAGAAGGCCGCCAAACGGCTAAGGTGGCTTAAATGACAAGAATCATAAAAGCTGAAGTTTAAGGTGCAAGTAGGCCGCCAAACGGCTAAGGCACTTAAAGGACTGAATCGTAGGGGTGAGTACGTTAGTAAAAACAAAAAAAAATAACGAAAAATAGCAACAAATTAGAACAAAAAACAGCCATGGTTAGTAAAAAAAATAAAATAAAAGGAAAGGCCAACAAGAGGGGAAGCGCTAGGGTGATATCCCCAGCAGAGTCGCCATCTGTACGACCGTGGATTCTCGCGAACCCGTCGCAGCGATGTGCTTGCTTTTAATGAAAATGTAGAGTCGCCACCCGGAGCTTTTGGTGACCCGAAAAACCTTCAAATCGATATTTTGAGCACCGAAGTGCTAAATATGACTTTGATTTACCGGTCTTTACCAAAGGCTCTAGGGTAGGGGCTTCGGTTATCGATCGAGAAGGGTTTAGGCACCCGATCAACCCGCATGTAGCGGTCTCTATCTATGGCCAAAAATGAAAATAAAAAGGGCGGAGTTTCCCCTTGCCCGAAGGCAATACGATCCTATCAAGCTTTGAGCCAAACCGAAATTTCGGCGGCGTAACGGCTTGAGTCCTTGGACGGAGGAGACACCAAGAAGGTAGAGGAAGAGAGGGGTGAGCTGGAGCTCACGGGCCCTTGTTGCACTGTGGAAGATCTTCGCTTCGGCGTGCTTCCGATGGCTTGAATGGTATGGAAATGGACTCTAATACAATGATTTGATAGATAAGGAGTGTAGAGTGAAGCTAGGGAACAGATTTTTGGCTAAAAGAAGGTGATCTCATGGTTGAAATGGAGTGGAATAGGTGATCTAAGCTTGCTGGAATTTTGGAAAATAAATGGCATTTTCTCTCACTAGGACTTTCTCTCTCTTAAGCTCTCTAATCAACCAAATTTTCAACCAAAACTTCAACCCTTTGGGAAGAAGGGGACCTCTCTATTTATAGAGAAGGGATGGGTTAGGGGATTACTTAAGAGCTAACTGGTTTAGCAATTAGGTAATTCCCCATCTAAGGTTTTCTAGGTTTTCAAGGTCCTAGGGTTTTAGGAAATTAGTTTTAATGGTAGATGATGGGGTGAGACGATGGGTGACTTAAGGGTTGCCAATAAGCTCAAAGGGGGTGCAACCAACCTTAAGACACCCACCTTAACCAAAGGGATGGTCAAAGGATGAAACCAGATGGGGGAAATTCGAGCTACTGATGACAGTTACTGTAGCTAAGCTGGGCGTATATATTATATACACCCAGTTTAGGAACAGTAAACTTCATCAAAATCAGGGGAGTTTGAGAAGATGAAACCCGTGGTGGGCCCCACCTATGCTGGACGTATATATTATATACGCCCAGCCAAATTTCCCCTAAAAATAGGCAGGCGTATGTAATATATACGCCTGACTAATCTGGGGCTAAATTGGCTGGGCGTATGTAATATCCACGCTTGAGCAAATTTTTTATGATTTTATGTGAAACTTCAATCGGCCATAACTTCTGAATCGTAGCTCCAAATTGGGTGATCTTTAGCTTGTTGGAAAGCTGGAGAAGTCCTCTTTCCAGTGGTATATGGCTCATCCTTGTTAGTGGTCTGTATGAAATTCTATAGCTCTCATCCCATCAACTATTCAGAAGGATTTGAGTTAGGTCTGGGAAGGGATTCTAGGGTTTAGGGGTGACTTCTAAGGATTGGGGGAATGACTCTAAAGGGTTCAGGATGATTCCTAAAGGTCTGGGTGAATTCCTAAGGGTTCAGGGGTGCCATCGGAAGCACAGGGGTACATCTCTCCCGAAGTACAGATTGATCGGGCCTTGGACCGAATTTGGGTGTCTACAGTATAGCAGGACTACATTGTAACTTGCACCTTAGCCATACACTTTAAGCTTGTGTAATGGACTTACACTGAAGCTAAATCCTAGACATATATAGCTATGATAAGTATAGTAAATTTACACTAAAGGTAGTCCATATACTTATTTTAGTGCATCTGAGTTACACTTGAAATTTGTAACCATCCAATATAATGAATAAAATAGCTATTGTATATATAGAGTATCAATGTGTAAGTTCCTCACACTTTAACTTAGACCCCAGCTATACCGTTGTAATTGGTATAATAGCCTTACACTAAAGCAAGTCCTTGGTTGGGCTTATATGGGTGTACAAGACTAAGCCAGTGCTAGCACTACATGGTAGCCCAGCCTTTAAACAACTTAAAATCCTCATTTAGCTAAGAGGAGTACATGGCTCCATGAATGATCCTTGACTCCCATGCACGTAAAGTGCAGCTCAACTACTATAAAACTCGACAAAGCCGCTCCTTTCTTCTTCCTGCTACCAACTCTAAAGAAAATCCTCCTAGCATAGATACTATACTCAAACAGAAAATGAAACCCTGCTACTAGAATTCCAAACCTATTTCCCTTTTCAACCTCCTTTCAAACCCTGAATCCGGGGATCACAAGGTGACCTGCGAGTTGGTCGAGAGGATTGCGATGGCGATCACTTGGTTTCAAAGAGTACATTCTGGCCCTCGTTCTTATGAGCTTGGCAAACTCAACACCGACAGACGTTCGGCGTCATTGTACCCATGAGTGCACCAAAAAAAAGGGTATGCCGTAAACGAATCAAGTAATAGACTAGATTCAATTCATTAATGTGTTTCACAGAGAAGCTATATCGTTACTGTCGATCCCATGAGATTGAATCAATAGCTTAAAATCAAAGTCTGTGTGAAGGGTTTCGGAGTCAAACTTTCCGGCGAATGCACTCTAAAACATTCATACTGAATGTATAAAATTAAAGGGGCCTTTGTGCTACATAGAGAATAGAAGATTATATATATATATATATATATATATAGTCCAGTAAACCATAAGAACCAGGAAGCAAGAAGAGCAAGAGATGGCACCCCGACAGGTTTGTACCTCAGGCTTGCCGCAACAACCTCACAAGGTTGCCGCGACAAGGTGCTCAACTGGTTAGCCTGCTGCGGCAACCCCGTGGCTTGCCGAGGCAAGCCCATGTCTGGCTTATGCATAGGTATTGAGGTGCCTTTGGGCAGTATCTGGGTGTGTGTGTTGACACGTAGGATAGTTAACTATGTAGGGCACTTATGTAGGGTCTAAGATGACCTAGTAACATTAAGAAATTCTAAAACAACATACATGTAACTTATAGGTGCTTGGTGCGTACCAATGAGCGTGCGTGCACATGTCGCATGTAAAGTATATGCTAAGGTAGGGATTTTACCTTCCCAACTTATGTGTTGGTTTCTCATTCATGTTTGATTTGCAAGCTATTATGTGTATAAAGATGTCCATATGGATACGATGTATAGTAATAATAGTTGTAGTTTCATGAATATTCTTGTATAAATAGTGGTGTATAGTATAAATAAATACTGTTGTATGGCAGTATGATTAATAAGGAGAGAGTCTGCTATAATGCATGCTTTTGCATGACTTGGTTGATGTCGATTTTAATATAGAACTATGATAGTTAGCATGATGATACTAAGTTCAGTTTAGCATGATGATACTAAGATCAGTTTGATATATGGTAGGTTAGTACTATATATGGTGTATGAACTGATGATGCTAGTTTAGAAGCATGCCTTTGGATTATGCTAGTTTCGATAATGAATGTTTATGAATAATGATGCAAGTTCAGATTCAACATAGGATCATGTATGAACTTGCTAATTTTATTGCGATAAATGATAAACTAATTTCAATTTGAGCATGCAAGTTCTGTTATGCTAGTCAGTTTTGATGTATACTTCTTTGATATCATGTATGGTTCATATTTCATTATTTATATCCTGCTATTCTTGATGGCGTTTACACGTTGTTGCTTAGTTTTGAGCCAAGTGATCCCTCTATCTCGGGAGCTTGACTGTGTACTTTTTGACAAGTGATCTCGCTAACTTGGGAGCTTGATTGCCTTGGTCCAAGTGGTCCTGCTAACTCGGGAGCTTCACAAGTGATCCTGCTAACTCGAGAGCTTACTTTGTCTCGGTCCAAGTGATCCCGCTAACTCGGGGAGCTTGATTAGTGATCCCGCTAACTCGGGAGCTTGATTCTTTTGTTCCTGTACATGTATATTTATATCTGTTAAGCTTGTTTAAGCTAAGATTGTTTCAGCATGATTCCTTGTTACGCATGATTCCTCGTATCTGTTGCACCATGATTTTTTGGTCTTTATTCAGCATGTCAGCATGATCAATTAGTCGCATGATAATGACTTGTTTATATTATATGTTGCTAAAATTTGCTTTGATTGTATTTTATGCATCAAGAAGTGAATTAGTAATCTAATATATAAATTAGCAATATAAATGTCCCTGCTGAGCTTTGATAATAGCTCATCCTATGATTTCAATGTCTAAGCTACAGATCTTGATCCAGAGCACGAGGGTGATCCCATGTACCAGCCGGAGGAGGAGGAAGAAGAAGAGGACGAGGAGGAAGAATTCGCTGAGGAATTCTTTTCAAAATAGGTTTGAGAGAGAGAAATCTTTTAAACACTTGTATAAACCACGTATTCTATTTTGGAGATATTTTATACTTCATGTATAGGTTTTATTTTCATTGTTTAGATGACAGATGGCTGTCATCGGTGGAAAGCTATACATCGCATCAGTTATCTCTTGCTTATAGATCTTGATAGTTTATTGTTTAGATGACTAAATAGCAGTTTTTGCCATATTACTTCATGTCAGAGTTATTACATTGCTTCCGCATTTGTAATACTTTGTATAATATACGGCGCACTTGTATGATAGGATCATGCTAGGTGATCTGACGATGCGACCTTTCCTATAGACGATAAAGGAAAATGTCGGGTTGTCACACTAACACCCTTGGAATTGCGAGCTGTAATCTTTGAATTGTGTCGTTTTTGAATTTAAGAGTTTTCGAACACTGTTGAATTTGAAAAGCCTTTAAAATTCTGTTTTGAAATTTCATTTTGAATATGAAAAGGCATTGAACTTCATCTTTGAATCCATGTTTTAGATATGAAATGCTTTTAAATACTGTTATTGAACCTATGGATTGATATTAGAATGATGTAACTGTTATCGAGATTTCTCTACTAAGCTTAGACTGTTTGCTCACCCCGACTATATGTCACAAGTGTAGATCTTGATCCGAACCCCGAAGCTTGAGAACAATCCGAAAGATGAAGATCTTCTGCCTAAGGAATTGTCCATAGATAGTGATTTCAGGCTCAGTAGGGTTTTGAGTTTTTTTATACTTGGTACGTCCAGTGTTTTTGTAGAATGATAGAATTAGCTTTGTACAGACATTTTGTATACCATTATTTAAGTGATGGTCAGCCATCACCGGTATAATTAATTTAGGCTCTATTCATATGCTCTATATAGAAATGAAAAAATTTAGTTCTGCCATATGCTACATTTTATTTGCTTTGATTTCCGCATCTTTGTGGATGTACCAAGTACTTTGTGGATGTACCAAGTACTCTGAAATTAGATTGTGTTCTGCGATCTAGCGGTCCGGGTCATCCCAATTGGCCCAAAAAAAAAATATCTCAGAAAATTATGTTGGAAAAATCTGGGCTGTCACATCTGCACTTGTCTTTCTTTGCAATGTTTGTGGTTGTTGATATTTGTTCATTTATATTCATGTCTATTATTCTCGTCAATGTCTCCTTTTCCATAAATTTCGATTTTACTATAACTTAGGAAGCTGCTTCACGGATGAAGTCATGGGTGATTATGTAGCAAGTCATGTAATAGCAGGTGACCATGAAGCTTAATTGGTTGCAAGCGTTAATCATAACTCTTGGGTTAAGTTGCGAGAGTTACCAGCAGTTATTGATGCTTAGCTGTAACGACCCGATTTTTAGCGTACTTAATCTTGTGGTGTTAGATGTGCTTTGCACCATCCTTGGTGGTAGCGCACGACAAAAGAACCTACCCTAGTTGAGAAAGTACACATTTGGATTTTTCAAAACCTTTTATATTTAAAACTGTCTTTATTTAATACAAGCTATGTGATAACTTGTTGGTAAAAGGTTTGAGTTGTTGACAAGAGGTCTATAGGTCGAAATGTGTCACAAAGGCTTTAAACCTTTATTTTGGACCATGAAGTAAAAGCCTATACACTGTTATTTGGTATGATAGCTTAACACCAAATTTCTTCCCATATATCTTAAATAAGATGTTACGGAGAACCCTAAAGAGAATTATTCTTAAAAGAAACCTTAGCCGTCGCTTTCTTTGCTCCGTCTCAAAAACCCTAGCCATCACAACTCCTCCACCCACCCCTTTTCTAAAAACCCTTTAATCTCTTCCATAAATCCTTAGTATTTTCTTCCACAAAGAATACAGTGGGTTATCTCCGGCATCAAGATCGAGGAGGAAGAAGAAGGAGAAATCGTGGACAGGCAATCGTGTGGACGCCGATCTCTATTACCCTAATCACTGTCGATTTGTTGATCATGCTTCAAGAGGTGGGTTCCCATCCATCCATCTTGTTCTTCTCAGGTCCCATCGCGTAGGATACGTTAGATCACGTATCGACGGGCTAAATAAATGAACTCTATTTTATACTTATTTTTTTAATTGCTAATAAAGAAGAATGAGATGGCTAACTCTTAGCCATAGATTATAATTAACTTATTTTCCTCTTCTCTGTGGTAGATTTTATTATAATTATTTCCTTTTTGTTTTAAGACCTTTTATATTATTTTCTATTATTTTCTTCCTCATTTTTATCAAAATAAATATTTAATTTAATATTTTTAAACATTTCCTTTACATTTTCCCGATTTTTTTCTTGTTTTGCTCTTACCAATTGTTTTCCACTTTTTATCTTGCCACACATATTAAAAGCGCATGGATCTTAGGGTTGTACCCTCCTATACGCAACAAATAAACTATGAGTAACTGAAAGTAGATCTTCCTCACTTTTTCTACCAACATTAGGACCAAGTAAAGTTTATATATAGCCATTAATATCAAATTTTTATTTACCGTTAACCTTTACATTTGTTAGAGTCCTGTATTTAAACATGTCAATTTTATAATTATCAAATTTCTACCTCTTAATTTCACTGATACTCAAGTACTTTTAATATTTCGATAGCTATTACAAAATTGTTAGTAAATATTAAGAGCATAAACTAATTGAAATAATGGCAGATTGTTGACTCCTTACAAATTATGTTATGACCGTCCCCTACTTGTTAGGCAATGTGACTTATGATTTTAGAAATTCAAGTCATATAAAATGATGATTTATATATTAAATTAAAGTAGACCCATCTTATTGTGGATCGAGACCCATCTGATTGTGGACCTCGACCCATCTGATTTGGACCTCGACCCATCCGATGTTAGACCGTGACCCATCTGATATTGGCCTCGACCCATCTGATATTGGACCTCGACCCATCTGATGTCAGACCGTGATCCATCTAATATCAGCCTCGACCAATCTGATGTTGGACCTCGACCCAACGGGTGTTGGACCGTGACCCATCTGATGTGGACTGCGACCCATTTGATATGGACTGTGATCCATTTGGTGTTAGTCCGTGACCCATTTGATGTTAAACTGTGACCCATTTGATGTTGGGCCTTAACCCATCTGATGTTGGACCGTAACCCATCTGATGTTGGACCCTGACCCATCTGATGTTTGATCATAACCCATCCAATGTTGGAGTGTGATCCATCCGGTGTTGGACAGAGACCAACTAATTGAACTAATTAGTTCCTACTTGTTTTATCCCAATGAGTCCTGACACCTCAATCTCTGCCGACTTTAAAGGCTTATACTGTATAAGTATATAATATTATATTATAGTAAAGGCTTATGTATTATAATATTATATTAAGGTAAAATCTTATATTATATAATATTGCTAAAAAAGGGAAGGCTGGCATTATATAATATTATAAAATGAGGAATCCTGATCTCTTTAGCTTGTACCAAGAATTTAAGTAAAGTATTGTATAACTTTTTATTATATAATACTTTTATATAAGCTACAGTACTCTAGCGTTACCTTATTTCAATCATTAAAATTACTTTTAATATGCAGGCATGACATCACTCCTATTCCGAATTCATTGATCTTATATTATAGAACATTTTATCCAATCGATTGACTTTCGTTCAATCAGACATTAATTAATATTATTATTATTGTTTTATAATATAACTCCACTTGCACGACCAAAAACATAGTGCACATTAATCACTTACACTTTTCGATCGATGGTCGTGATCCACCTAATTTAAGAATTAATACATTTTAAATTTGAGTATTTAATTATAGTACAATATATTTATATCACTTTTATCACTTCAACGCGACCACTTCAATAATAGGAATTATTAGAAATTCGATACCTCGTGAGAATCGAACTATGACCTTTACGTTATCGAAAAGACACTATTAACTCACCTATGCTATATCTATATTATTGTTATATAAATAAATATATGTATAAACCTAATAAAATTCGATATAAATCTTTTGTACGTGTGATACTTCTGTGTTTCCACTTTAATCATGATATGAGTTAAAGACATGTTAAGTCATAGGTACGAGAGTGTATAAGATCATGCCTACGCTTGGGTGTGGTGATTCGCTGAGATGATATCGAAGCAGATATTATATCGTATTCATGTGCCTTATAACTCATGGTGGTATGGGACACCATGATGAGTCGGGTGAGTGTGAATTTAGTATAGCCTCGTAGACGGTGGCATATACGGTGACACAATCACCCCGAGTTCTAATATGATAGGATAATATATAAGTTAAGGTACGAGGTCTAGACCTTTGGATCATAAAAGTATGAGGAGATAGGAGTCGGTATGATATGTTATGAGTTAGTAAGATAAGATATATTACGATAATAAGAAACCGTTGTTTAGACCAGTAAAAGATTAACAACTTAAGTCTCTGTACGTGTCATCCTTTGCGTAGCCACCGTAAGGGTAATAACATCTTTCAATCAAAACGGATGTCTCTGAGAGACATTATGAGTTATGAGTCGCCGCCTGCCCCTGTGACTTGATGGGGTGTAGGATATGGTATGATATGGAGGGCATTATGATATGGTGATATGATACTATGGTGACCCTCACATGGTAGTTCAAGTAGTGACTCTAGCACATATTGTTTAGGATTTTATGAGTATATTACTTACGCTCATATGATGTATAGACGTATGTGCGAGAATAATAAGACATGGTATGTTATGAGGTATGGTATGATATGAGATATGGTAAGGTACGTTAGGATATGAGTGTTTAGAACATGTTCTTGCATTAATGATTAGGATATGAGTTTATGATATGCACTTGATCTTGTTATTCTGTTATGATTTCTTTGAGATATTATGTTTATCACTCACTTGATGCATCCACAATTCACTTAAGTAGAATGGGATGGATTGGTGGTGTATCTACTAAGTTTACGTGACAGAGTAAACTCATCCCACGATAATCTAACAGCTGCAGGTGACTATATTGATAGAGTGGATGTTGATTTCTTTGATCCGACTGGTGTTGAGTACGTCGGCCCGATAGACGTTGATTACTAGGAGCCTTTGGAGGGTGACGTTGCCGACTATCGGGAGGACTACGCTGCTGATTTTGATCTGAGTGGCGGATATTAACTTTGTAGACTCGGTATTAAATTTTATCTTATGTTATTATTGTACTTGACTCTTTGATTTTATTTTATCGGATTTGTCTCCGACTTGACTTACATTTTGTTTGCGGATTTATGATATGTTATCACATCTATTCCACATTTATGATTGTCTTATACTTCACCTTTATATGTTGGCTTTCACGGATTTCGTGGAATCAGATTTGTTTGATAACTCTGATTAAGTGTATGTTTGTTTAGCATATCTGGGATATGTGCGGGTCATAACCCAAAATTTTAGGCGCTCGGGATGGGGGAGAATTTCGGGTTGTGACAGAGTGGTATCGGAGCTTAGGCTCTACTTCCTTGAGGACTGTTGGGGTTATATAAGTATGATATGTTGATTGAGGTTATGATGATTCAAATAGACCCCAAACTTTATATCTTTTGAGGACTTACTGGTTTCAAGGAAGTTCAATCATTGATGATAGAAGACCCTAAGGTTCAATTTTGTATTTAAAGACTTATTTAAGAGAAACGTATATAGTTAGGAACTTGTGATAAACATTAGAAATAATCTATAAGGATTGAGAAATAATGGATGAAACCTTCTTAAAATTGAGGGGCAATTAGATAAATATATCCTTGAAGATTTGACCGTTTGAGATTCTAGGTGATCTGAGATGCCAATTATAGGGATAGAAATGATTGCAATTATTGGATTAAGTGAATATCTGACTAAAGTTTGACATACCACACATTTAGTGAAATCTGTGACATTAGATAAGATTATTTTATAAATTGATGAATTTGAGTAGACCACCATCATAAAGAGAGGGGGACCTAACCTTAATGATATCAAATATTATGTGTCGAAAATATAGAAGTTTTGCTAGTGATTCGAGATTAACAAAGAAATAATGATATTAGTTTATAATCAATGCCTAATTTTTGAGGACGAAAATGTTAAGGAGGGGAGAATATAACGAACCTGATTTTTGTTAACATTGAATTGTTGACTTTTAAAGAGAAGCTGAGATTGTAGAGAGGTAACCGGAGCTCATCACCACTGTCGCATAATTTTCGAGGACGAAAATATTTTAAAGGGGGGAGAATGTAACGACCTTATTTTTAGCGCACTTAATCTTGTGGTGTTAGATGTGTTTTGCACCATCCTTGGTGATAGCACTCTACAAAAGAACCTACCATAGTTGAGAAAGTACACATTTAGGTTTTTCAAAAGCTTTTATATTTAAAACTGCCTTTATTTAACACAAGCTATGTGATAGCTTGTTCGTAAAAGGCTTGAGTTGTTGACAAGAGGTCTAAAGGTCGAAGTGTGTTACAAAGGCTTTAAACCTTTATTTTGGACTATAAAGTAAAAGCCTATACACCGTTATTTGGTGTGATAGCTTAACACCAAATTTTTTCCCATATATCTTAAATAAGATGTTATGGAGAAGCCTAAAGAGAATTCTCAAAAATCCTAGTCCTTGGCATTTTCTTCCACAAAGAATACCGTAGGTTATCTCTGCCATCAAGATCGAGGAGGAAGAAGAAAGAGAAATCATAGACAAGCCATCGCGTGGACACCGATCTCTATCTCCATAATCACCATCGATTTGCTGATCACGCATCAAGAGGTGAGTACCCATCCATCCATCTCGTTCTTCTCAGATCCCGTCGCGTAGGATACATTCGATCACGTATCGACGGGCTAAATAAATGAACTCTATTTTATGCTTATTTTTTTAATTGCTAATAAAGAAGAATGAGATGTCTAGCCCTTAGCCATAGATTATAATCAATTTATTTTCCTCTTCTCTGTGGTAGATTTTATTTTAATTATTTTCTTTTTGTTTTAAGACCTTTTCTATTATTTTCTATTATTTTCTTCCTCATTTTTATCAAAATAAATATTTAATTTAATATTTTTAAACATTTCCTTTACCTTTTCCCGATTTTTTTCTTGTTTTGCTTCTACCAATTATTTTTCACTTTTTATCTTGCCACACATATTTAAAGCGCATGGATCTTATGGTTGTTCTCTCCTATACACAACAAATAAAACATGAGTAACTGAAAGTAGATCTTCCCCACTTTTTCTATTGACATTAGGACCTAGTAAAGTTTACATATTGTCATTAATATCAAATTTTATTTACAGTTAACCTTTACATTTGTTAGAGTCATGTATTTAAACATGTCAATTTTATAATTATCAAATTTCTACCTCTTAATTTCCCTGATACTCAAGTACTTTTAATATTTTGATAGCTATTACAAAATTGTTAGTAAATATTAAGAACATAAACTAATTGAAATAATGGCAGATTGTTGACTCCTTACAAATTATGTTATGACCGTCCCTACTTGTTAGGCAATGTGACTTGTGATTTTAGAAATTCAAGTCATATAAAATGATGATTTATATATTAAATTAAAGTAGACCTACCTTATTGTGGATTGAGACTGTAGACACCCAAACTCGGCCCAAGGCCCGATCAGTCTGTACTCCGAGAGAGATGTACCCCTGCGCTTCTGATGGCACCCTTGAACCCTTAGGAACCAACCCTGACCTTTAGGAATCACCCTGAACTCATTTGAACCATTCCCCTAACCCTTAGAGATCACCCCTAAACCCTAGGATCTCTTCCTAGACCCAACTTAAACCCTTCTGAGAAATCGATGGGAGGAGAGCTACAAAATTTTACATAGACCATTACTGAGGAGGAGCCCCATATCATTGGAAGGAGAACTTCTCTAGCTTTCCAGCAAGCCAAAGACCACCCAATTTAGAGTTATGGTTCAAAAGTTATGGTCGATTGAAGTTTTACATAAAATCATAACTTTTGCTCAGGCGTATGTATTTGATACGCCCAGCCAATTTGGCCCCATTTTGGTCAGGCGTATATATTATATACACCTGGCATTTTTGGGCCAAACTTGGCCGGGCGTATATAATGCATACGCCCAGCATAGGTAGGGCCCACCACGGACACCCACCTTCTCAGATCTCTTCTTGTTTTCATGCAGATCACTGTACATAAACTGGGTATATATAATATATACGCCCAGCTTAGCTACAGTAACTGTCATCAAATGCTCGAATTTCCTCCATCTGGTTTGACCTTTTGACCATCCCCTTGGTTGAGGTGGGTGTCATAAGATTGGTTGCACCCCCTTTGAGCTTATTGGCAACCCTTAAGTCACCCATGGTCTCACCCCATCATCTGCCATTGAAATCAGTTTCCCAAACCCCTAGGACCCTAAAAACTTAGAAAACCTTAGATGGAGGATTACCTAATTGCTAAACTAATTAGCTCTTAAGTAACCCTCTAACCCACCTCTTCTCTATAAATCAAGAGGCCCCCCCCTCTTCCCAAAGGGTTGAAAAATTAAGGTGGAAAGTTAAGCTTAAGAGAGAGAGCCCAAGTGAGAGAAAATATTATTTATTTTGCATTTTTCAACTAGAATTCCAGCATGCTTAGTTCATCCTTTTCAACCCTTTTCAACCATTAGATCACCCCTTTTTAGTCAAGCTTAGTCCCTAGCTTCATCCTACACTTCCTATCTATCGAATCCTAGCATTAGAACCTATTCCTCTACCGTTTAAACCACATAAAGCCATCGGAAGCATGCCGAAGCGAAGGTCTTACACGGAGCTACAAGGGCCCGTGAGCTCCGGCTCACCCCTCTCTTCCTCTACCTTCTTGGTGCTTCCTCCATCCAAGGATTCAAGCCGTTACGCCACCAAAATTTCGGTTTGGCTCAAAGCTTGATAGGACCGTATTGCCTTCGGGCAAGGGGAAGCTCCGCCCATTTGTTTTATTTTGGCCATAGATAAAGACCGCTACGTGCGGGTTGATCGGGTGCCTAAACCCTTCCCGATCGATAACCAAAGCCCCTACCCTAGAGCCTTTGGCAAAGACTGGTAAATAAGAGTCATATTTAGTACTTCGGTTCTCAAAATATTGATTTAAAGGTTTCCCGAGTCACCAAAAGCTCCGGGTGGTGACTCTATATTTTATTCCATTACGAGCGCATCGCCACGACGGGTTCAAGAGAATCCATGGTCGCACAGATGGCGACTCTGCTGGGGATATCACCCTAGCGCTTCCCCTCTTGTTGGCCTTTTTTTTAATCTTTACTAACCATTGCTGTTTTTTCTAATTTTCTACTGTTTTTCTTTCATTTTTGCTGTTTTTACTAACATGCTTACCCCTACGTTTCGACTTTAAATTTCAGTATTTTTGCCTAGTCACTTGACTGACACCTTTTTTAACTTACCCCTACGTTTGGGCTTTAAATTTCAGCAATTTTTTCCTAGTCACTTGACTGGCACCTTTTTTTACTCACCCCTACATTTCGGCTCTAAATTTCAGCAATTTTTGCATAGTCACTTGACAGGCACCTTTCTTACTTACCTTTATGATTCAGTTTTAATTTTTAGCACTTTATATTTCCCGTCTAGTCGCTTGACTGGCCCCGTCTTTTTTCTTACTTCTTATCATATCCTAACAGTGGACGCCGGCCCGTTGAGGCGGCACGGGCTTGCCATCCCCGACCCGATTTTGGACTTAAATTCACTCCCCTTTAAAAATCTATAATTAAAAGTGAACCAAGAGTGTGGGGACATAATCAAATCTGTTTTTGCGTGTTTTGGGTAGTTTTCGGAGGGTTTAGGCACAGATATAACTTACCCGGTTTCCAGTAAGGTGGCAGCCCTAGTGGTGATGATCCTGAAAAGAACCACCCCTTCCAGTACCTGAGAAGGCGCTTGCGCCGGAGGTATATCGGTTGGGTTGCCAATTCCGATCAAGCCGTAAAACCCGCAATGGTGAGAGCGTAGACAGCCCGAATTCAGCCGTGTATCCCTAGGAAGCGGAGAGGAGTGACCCGATAACACATACAGCAGTCCTCGGGAGCATCCCTCCCAGAAAACCAGTTCAAAAGACTCATTGTGGGCTTGTTGTTCACTGTCAAAACAAACTGACGGAACTGTCTTTGCCAGGCGTATATAATATATACGCCCAGCCAAAAATCTCCAGATATACTCAGGCGTATATAATATATACGCCCAGCCAAAATCCCTAGATTTAAGGTAGGCGTATATAATATATACGCCCAGCCAAATCTGCTTAGTTTTGGTCAGGCATATATAATACATACGCCCAGTATATACTGGGTTCAGGCAGCCCGATCTAAGGCCCAATCCACCACCCAAGTTCCCCAATTAGCGGTATTAGTGCCCACAGTAGCTTCCCACATTCTATAACGCCCAATATGTCCCCGCCCAGTCAAAAGAAGGCGACTTCTCATTGATTTGCTCTGGGGGATCGGGTCGTTTGCGTGGATTTCCTCACCTTCAATAGAACGAAAGGGTTCCCTTTCGCTTTTTCAGTGTCGGATCCGCCATGTGGGACCTACTAAAGGTGCATATATCACCCGAGACGGAAATTTTTCTAGGGCCCCAGATTATCATTCATTTAAATAGGGGAGATAATTTTCATTTGAAAAATCTAAAAAATATATATATATATATAGAAAAATAAAAAATCCGTATATACATATACTTTCGGTGTGACTGTCACTACGGCGACCTCAAACCCAACCCGTAGAAGGAGAACTAGGAAAGTATTCGGCCCTTACCCAAGACATCGATACAACACTCGTCAGCGGATCATGTCGAGCGCCGATACATCCCCGCCATCATCCCCATCCCATTCCCATATAGGAGAAGACCCGATCTCCAACACCTTCACCCAAACCCAGTTCGATGTCACGGGTCCATTTGGGGCACCTGTTCAGATCCACCCCATCCCCTTTATATTTTCTCAACATACCCCATCTCATCCCCTCTGAAACCCCTCATTTCCCAAACGACCCATACATCCCCATCTCTCATCCATGCACCCTAATCGCTCCCTCCTACTCCCAAAGACCCCATCAGGAGCCCCATCCCCCGCCTACCTCCCACGTCCCATCTACCTCATCATCCATGCCCCCTACATCCTATATCCCATCCACCTCATCTCCCATGCCTTCCACATCACATGGCCCATCCACATCCCAACATACCCCCCTATTTACCCAGGTCATGCCCAACTTCTCCCAGGGTATGGCTAGTAACCCACCATCTTCCATAGCCAAACATCCATACCCTCCAAGCACAATCATTCATACCCCCACACCCGGGTCATGCCCAATTTCACCCAACCCCCTCTGTCCTTGAATGGGCCATCACCCTCCAATCTCACACTTGAATCCATGCCCTCAATGGAGGACATGAGAATGATGTATGCCCTGTGGGCTACCTCTCGGAGTCCTACATTCCAAACCGCACATCTAGGTCTCCAAAACCTCCATACCCCATTCTCCCATGACCATGCCGAACCACCCATCATTCATACCATCCAAGATCCCCCACCTCAATTCCAGGCCCAAGCCCACTCATCTCAGGCCCAAACCCACACAAATCCATGGGCCTAAGCCCAAATATCTTTAGAACCATGGGTCCAAGTCCTACAGGCCCAAGCCCACTCATCCCAGGCCCAAGCCCACCAAACCCAGGCCCAGAATCCTCAAGGCCCATGTGCCCAAGCCCAAATCCATTAGACTCAGGCCCATGACCAAAACCCTCAAGGCCCATGGGCCTAGGCCCAAACCCATCAGACTCAGGGCCAAGCCCAAAACCCTCAAGGCCCATGGGCCCAAGCTCAAACCCACCAGACTCATGCCCAGGCCTAAGCCCATCAGACCCAGGCCCATTTCCAAGCCCCCAGGGCCCTTGGATCCAAACCTATCAAACCCAGGCCCAAGGCCCATCACCCCATACCCAATACCCACATGGCCCATTAGCCCAAACCCAACAGGGCCCATTGGCCCAAAATCATACCAACCCCCACATCCAGTCCCAAGGCCCATCAACCCAAGCTTTCCAAAACCATCAAGCCCAAACCCAAGGCCCATCCACCCACACTCATCAAGGCCCGTTCACAAACCCCTTACCCTTCACCAGTACCCTTCATTCACCTATACCCCTTATGCCCCCATCTCGCCTCCAACGGAAAATCCGATCCACCCCATTCCTCAAAACCACGCCTACAGCATCCCGCCACATCAGCCACACCCCCTTCACCCCTAGAATGTACACCCAGCTCAACACATCACTCATCCACAAACCACTCATCCATTCACTCCTTCCCATCCCCTACAAGCCTTGTGGCCCCACCAGGTCATCCAACCCATCACCCCTCAGGTCCAAATAGCGGGCCTCGCCCCTCACCAGTACAATGACCAATAGTACGAGGAGGACGAGATCCACAACAGTGGAGGAGCTGTCAGCTTCGGCTCCCCCAGACCCATCATCATCACACCTAGGGCCGAACAATCAAGGGGAGGCAGTCCCAGCTACAACCTCAAAAGAATCAGAGCAGCTGAAAGAACAGATAGACAGAATACAGAAGCAACTAACGAAGATGGGAGGGCTAGAACTGCATTCGACAGACTTTTCAGATTTATGTCTATTCTCGGATGTCCCCCTACCATAAAAATTTAAGATGCCATCATTCGATAAATATAATGGCACTGGCAACCCCATCGCCCACTTAAAATCTTACTGTGGGGATATGTGCCAATACGGCGGAGATGAACGACTCCTCATCAAAGTATTCCAAAAGTGTCTAACGGGCCCAGCACTGAGATGGTTCACATCCCTAGAACCATCCATGATAAAAACTTGGAAAGATCGGACACACTTATTCCAAGAACAGTATGTCTATAACATGGACATAGAGCTAAGGAAGTCGGATCTGGCCCGTTTGAAGCAAAGGCATGATGAAACTTTCAGTGCCTACTTAGGAAGGTGGAGGGCATTGGCCACGCAGGTGACCCACCAGATTCCTGATGATGAGTAGATTGAATTGATAATCAAGGGATATCTCCCAGTCATCGCAGATTTTTTGGTGTATCAGCAACAGTCCAGTTTTGCTGATTTGGTCTGAAATGCCAACCGTTGCGAAGACGTCATTAGAGAGGGTAGGTTAGGAAAGAGCGTGGCCAACGAGGCCACCAGGATTTGAAAGGTTGTCGAATCAAGAATTGAAAGAAGACAAGGGGCAAAGGTACAAAACATCGTTTACCCCCAGTCCAATACCAACCCCATGACTCTGACTGCCACCCCACGTTTCGAGCAAGCACCAAGGCCAAACAACGGACCGAGAGCCCCATTTACCCAGGAACAGATGAGAGCACGATTCGAATGGGTGTTCATGCCGTTAGGACAATCTTTAAGTGTCTTATTGCCAGTGTGCTACAAAAGGGTCTGGTCAAATTACTCCAGCCTTGCCCACCCCCTAAAGCACGTGGTTCAAGATCTAATAGAGGCAGGAAAAATTGCTTCCCCACCGCTTCCTCAAGGACAGAACCAGAACATCCATCAAGCCCCTCTACCCCCGCACCCAAGAGGCCCCAGGCCTAACATCCATTGGGTAGAAGAGGAAGAAGAAGAGTTTGACCCCTCGGATTACATCAGTAATCAAGAGGAGTTCTCATTTCCTAGGATGAATAAGGACGAACCATTTGTGGGGGTGATCGAGCCGTTGTACTTAGCCGATTACTTCCCCACCCCGGCATACCAGGAGGAGCCCTTAGATTTAGGGCAGTATTTTTCCACTCCCGCTCTCGCCTATCAAATCCAAACGGGCACAGCCCCGCCGCAATCATACACATATCCGCATCACTCCCAATTCACCCCATATACCTCTTCTTCACACCCAAATCACCCCACGCCATACATAACTCCACCATCCCCATACTATCCTACCCCATACACACCCCCAAATCTCAACACCCAGTATACCATCCCGCCATCCCCAAATCATCTGGCCCAATACACAACTCCACCATCCCTAAATTCCCTCGCTCCATGCACAACACCATCATCCCCAATCTATCCCGTTTCATCCATGAACCCATCATCACCCCACCATGCCACCCCATATACAAACCCTTCATATCCATACCCCCTACTCCATCCACTACCCCGTCATATCCCAGTCACCTCGCTCCATGCACAACTCCATCATCCCCAATTTACCCTGTTTCATCCGCAAACCCATCATGGCCCCACCATGCCACCCCATATACAAACCCTTCATATCCCTATCACCCCGCTCCACCCGCACCTCCAACGTCTCCCAGTCACTTCATCCCAGTCGCACCCCCACCATCCCTACGCTATTTCGCCCCCAATCCAACTCCACCCTCACCTGCTCCCAATCACCACTGGTCTTACCATGCCCAGGTAATACCTGTAACCTCGTCAATTCTCGCCACTACCATTCCGCCCCCTATTGGAGTCAACCTGGTCGGACCTGAGAATCTGACATACCCAGCCCAATCATCCCTAGAATCACCATGCACTCCCTTCCTCATCTCGAAACCTGCCTATGACCCACATCAAGTACCGTTAAGCTATGAACAGACGGACATGAATGTTGGTTGCAACCGAGAGGAGACTGTTGAATTTATTACCTGATCTGGTAGGATTTCTATATAGCTAGAAGCATCGGGGGCCATCAGAGGAGAAGAGAAGAAGAAAGAGCAGGCCGCAAGGAACCCTTTGAGAAAATGGCCAGAGAGCACGTGTTGGAGACACAGCTCAAGAGAACACCTGCACATATTACTGTGTGGGATTTGTTAATCACATCCCCGCTCCACTTTCAAGCCTTAATGGGAGCACTCAAGGACGCACATATTTCCGCCCACGTAACCCCAGATGAAGTGGGAGAAATAATCAGGCAAGTATTGGCCCCAAATGCTATCTCATTCACTAATGCAGATCTATCGCTCGAGGGGAACAACCACTCTAAGCCCCTGAATATTACAGTGGAAGTAGGGAACTTGGTGGTGCCGTTGGTCTTAATAGATAATGGGTCGGCATTGAACGTATGCCCTCTGAGGACGACAATCAAAATCAGTGTGAACCCTGACACCTTCTGGCCATCCATAACAAGCGCCAGGGGATTCGACAACACTAGGAGAGAAATTATAGGAGAAGTAGACCTCGACCTGATCATCGGGCCATAAACCTTCACTGTCCCCTTTCAGGTGATGGACATCAAGTCTATGTTTAATCTACTGTTGGGCCGGCCGTGGCTACATGAGATCGAGGCAATACCATCAACTCTACACCAAAAACTCTGATTCATCTCAGGCAGAAGAATCGTCACCATCGTAGGTGAGAGCAGAGAAGACAGGGAGCGGAGTGCTCTGCATATTGAGAATCTGAAAGTGCTTAACATGCTGCATACAGCAGATGACACTGATCTCCATCGATTTGAGTATGACTTTTCAGCCGTTACCCTTGAGTCGCTTGAAAAAACCCCTGCCAAAACTGGGGTAGGAATGGATGCAGCTGTGTTCATGCTCCACAAATGGGGCCACCAAAAAGGGAAAGGGCTGGGCCCACGCCTTCAAGGAAGAAGAGACCCCGTCAGGGCTAAGGGGCAGTAAACCAAATTTGACCTGGGCCATAGGCCCGTCGAAGAAGAAATCAGAGAGGCCAAAGAAAGGATAAGAGCCACAGCAGCCGCCAGGGCCAGAGGAATCAACCTGAAAGAAAAACCTCTCGCGCGACCCCACATCCGTTAAACCTTTGTGAGCGCCGGGGTGGTAAAGATTGATTTGAATGAGGAGACAAGGGTAACCCCACACAAGCCTGTTTCCGCTCATCCAACCAACCCTTATATCACCCCCTAGACCTCGAGGTGGATTTGGCCGCCCTCTCCTTATTTGAGGAGGAAGTCCCCCCGTCCACCCGTCACTCTAGCACCAGCCACTTTGGGCCCATCCTAACCATAGAGGACAGGGTCCCAGAGGATCCCTCCATAAACATGCTAAGAGAGGAACTGCAAAAGCCTACCGATGCCGCTTTCAACCAAAGAGGTAAAGGCCAAGCCTTGCAGGTAAGTAACTGGGCATCTTTTCCCCAACTTCTGGGAGCAGCCAAAAGCCATGAATACGGCACCGGCTCTCCAAAAAAAAATAACCTGTGAAAAGTGAGGTTAGCCTCTGGGACACTCTACCCTGTATATATAGAGATCCACCTCGCTAGGGGCTAACCTCCGAAATATTGCAAAAAACCATAAAAATGGAAAAAATACAAATTCTAAAAATATTTTCCTTTAAAATTCCCAATAAAATTAAAAATGATGTCGTGGTACCCATCCCACGTGAAGCCTACCCCTTTCCTATAGAAATACAAGAAGAGGTAGGAGTCACGAGTCGGGATGAGGAAGGTCAAATTGATGAGCTCCCTAATGAGCTCCTTAAACAATTTGCCGATTTTGAGCATGGCCCGACCCTGATTGTCGAAGAGACAGAGGATGCCAATTTGGGCAACGAAGAGGCTCCTAGAATCACCAAAATTGAAACATCGCTGTCCCCTGCGGAGAGAAAGAGTATGATAGACTTCCTTTGGTCATACCAAGACGTCTTCGCATGGTCGTATGAAGACATGCCTGGTTTGGATACCGATCTGGTTGAGCATGAGCTGCCACTCTACCCTGATTTTAAGCCGGTCAAACAGAAGCTAAGACGCCTCCGACCTGAATGGATGTTGAAGGTGAAGGATGAGGTCATTAAGTAGTATGATGCGGGTTTTCTCATGGTATCCAAGTACTCGTAATGGCTGGCCAACATCGTCCCCGTACCAAAGAAAGATGGAAAGGTTCGAATGCGCATTGATTTATGAAATCTCAACAAGGCGAGTCCTCAGGATGACTTTCCATTACTCCACATCGATATCTTGGTCGATAACACTGCTAAGCATAGAATGCTCTCATTCATGGATGGATTCTAGGGCTACAATCCGATTAGGATGGCAGAGACCGACCGAGAAAAGACTGCATTCATCACTCCCTGGGGTACCTTCTGCTACAAGGTGATGCCATTCGGGCTCAAGAATGTTGGGGCAACCTACCAGAGAGCAATGAAGGCCCTATTCCACGACATGATGCACCGAGAGATCGAAGTGTATGTCGATGATATGATTGCCAAATTGTCGAAAAGGGATGACCACTTGGTAAACCTTCAGAAGTTGTTCAAGAGGTTGAGAAAGTACAGGTTGCGGTTGAATCCCCAAAAGTGCCACTATGTCGAGAAAATCATTAGGCTTTATTGTCGGTGAGGAGAGGAATTGAGGTCGATCCACCAAGATCAAGGCCATCACCGAAATGCCACCACCGCTCATCGAGAAGGAGGTCGAGGCTTTTTAGGTAATCCAAGACATCACGGTTCATTGCATAGCTTAACTCGATATGCAATCGATCTTCAAACTACTAAGAAAGGATTCACCAGTTGAGTGGAACGGTGTCTGCCAAGCTGCATTTGACAAAATCAAGGGTTACCTCCTAAATCCTCCAAGATTGGTAACTGTAGACCCCCGATAATGTGTACCATGATAGAGTTTTCCATGGGTTGTGTGCTAGGACAGCATGATGAGACAGGTAGAAGAGAGCAGGCCATCTACTACCTGCGCAAGAAGTTCATTGATTATGAGACGCGCTACTCTCATATGGAGAAGGCATGCCTAACGCTCGTGTGGGCTACTTAAAGACTTTGACACTACCTGTTATTCCAAGCCGTTCTACTTCTAGCATGGATGGATCCGTTGAAGTACCTGTTCGAGAAACCTACTCTCACTGGCCGAACTACACGATGGCAACTTTTATTATCTGAATTCGACATTACGTACATCACTCAAAAATTGATCAAGGGGCAGGCACTCGCTGATCATCTGGCTGAGAACCCTCTGCCTGACTACATGCCTCTAAAGACTAAATTCCTCGATGAGGACGTCCTGTTCATGATAGAAGACGATACAGAAGAAGCAGAAGAATCATGAGTAATGCACTTTGACGGAGCATCACATGTTGAGGGCCAAGGAGTTGGCGCCATCCTAATTTCACCAAAAGGATCCCATGTACCGATCTCTATCAAGCTCAACTTCCCCTGCACTAACAATATGGCTGAGTACGAAGCTTGCGTCGCCGGTCTACAGGCAGCTCTCGATCTGAATGTAACTCACCTTCAAATATTTGGCGATCCACAGTTAATCATATGCCAGACGAATGGTGACTGGAAGATGAAAGACAAGAAACTGATCCCCTATCATGAACACCTCGAAGATCTGATAGCTTGCTTCTGAGATGTGACTTTTTCGTACGTTCCCTGGATAAGAAATTGCTTCGCTGACGCATTAGCAACTTTGGCATCAATGATTGAAATCCCTTATGGTGTTGAGATGAAGCCGATCATGATCGAGCAGAGGAATGAGCCGGCCTTCTACCTCCAGATTGAGGAACCTACAAAGCCTGATGGTGAGCCACCTTGGTTCTCAGATATCAAAAATTTCCTTAAGACCTTAACTTTCTTGGAGGGTACATCCAAGACAGATCGATGAACTATTCAACATTTAGCGGCAGGTTACGTCATTTGCGGGGAATGCCTCTACAAGCGATCATACAATAACGCCTTACTCAGGTGCCTCACTGAAAGTGAAGCGGTCAATATTATGAAAGAAATCCATGAGGGAGTATGTGGAGCCCACGTCAGCGGTCAAATGCTCGCTAAGAAAATCCTACGACAGGGATACTTCTGGACCACTATGGAATCAGATTGTTGTAAACATGTTCAAAAATGTTACAAGTGTCAAGAACACTCTAGTTTGATACATGCTCCTGCCATTGATCTTCACTGCATGACCACTCCTTGGCCATTTGCTACATGGGGCCTTGACGTTGTTGGAATGATTAATCCGAAAGCATCAAACGAACATCAGTTCATCCTCGTCGCCATTGAATACTTCACCAAGTGGGTAGAAGCGACATCGTATGCCAACATCACGACCAGTCACGTTGAGAAGTTCATCAAGAACAACATTATTTGCAGATTCGGTGTACCCAAAGATATCATCACTGATAATGGCATTAATTTCGCTAATAGGCGCATCCAGGCCTTGTGCGGGCAGTTCTAGATCAAGCATCACCGATCATCCCCATATAGGCCTTAGACGAACGGAGATGTAGAAGCGGCCAACAAAACTCTAGTCCGCATTCTAGAAAAGATGATAGTCACTTACAAATATTAGAGTGAGCAGTTACCCTTCACACTTTGGGCCTATAGAACGTCTATCCGTACTGCTACGGGGGCAACCCCGTTCTCCCTTGTGTATGGAACCAAGGCCGTTCTCCCGATAGAGGTTGAAGTACCCTCGCTCTAAATCCTCATAGAATCAGGCTTACTCGAAGCAGAGAGAGAGAGATCCCGCTTTGAACAATTAAACTTATTGGACGAGAAGAGACTCCTAGCCTTGTGTCACACTCATGTTTACCAAGGGAGAATCGCACTCGCTTACAATAAACGTGTCCGTGGTCGAGATCTAAAGGTAGGAGACACTGTGCTGAAGAAGATCTTCCCTTCCCTCCATGCCGATCTAAGAGGAAAGTTCAAGCCGAACTAGGAAGGACCATACGCCATTCGAGAAGTGTTGCCAGGATATGCCATCCGCCTCGCCACCATGGACGGAGATCATCTTCCTGAGCCCATCAACGCTGGATACGTCCGGCGATTCTACTCTTAGTCTATCGTGATAAGGTAAGTATTGATGAAACAGATACGTGACTGCTTAAGAATCATCCAAAAGAGGCCATCATTCCAAGCATAGTAGCTCAAAAACATCCCTAAAAATGATGATATCCTTTGCTACCACATTTGAGCCTGGGCCTTTCTTTCAATAAATCCTTTTCCCCAAAAAAAATATATGTGTACATATACCAAAAAGAGAGAGAAAAGTTGCATGTGTATAAAGTTACTATCGAATTCGAAAAAAAAGCAAAACCTCAAAAAGAGATTGTCTTAAATGGAGGAAAAAGAATAACCAAAAATGTGTGTGTAGAAGAATCACGGGGCATGTACAGTAGAAGCCCCCAAGGAAGAAAGTATGTTGAGAAAACTAAAGTCGTATCAAGGAAACCCTTTTAAAACCCAGCATACCTTCAAAATCCTAACCCTACCCATGGCCAAGCTACACCCTGAAGGAAGCCCTCTTTGTAGGTTCGCAAGTGGTAATTTTATCTGTTAAATCAACATGAGCCGAGTCGTGAGACGACACCAGAATCCCATCCAGCCAGTTATGACGAAATCTTTGTCCATGTCGTGGCTTTCTAGTTCTAAAAAAAAAAAAGAGAAGAAAGAGAGGAAAAAGAAAAAAAATCAATTTGAGTTCAAAGCAAGGTGGACGTGGTGAAAACCTGCAAGGGCACCGCGGGTAAAAATAGCGAACTCACGCGGACCAAGTGAAAACTTGAAAAAGCACTTGGGGTAAGAGAGCGAACCCATGGACGTGGTGAAAACCTGAAAGGGCGCTACGGGTAAAAATAGGGATGACAGGCATGGCGAAAACTCGTCTTAGGCGGTGTGAACAAAAATATCAAGAAAAGAGAGATTAGGAGAGGATCTGTTCTGGCCCACCAATTTTAGTTTGGACCCCTTGAGCCTCTTCTCCCCTTTGCTGGGCCACTCATGTCAAAAATTGGATTGGATCCTAATCAAGTATGTCGTCTCTACCACGTCGTCTGACACATGACCAAAGGTAAAGGCAGAAGACCAATCATTCTCGGAGAAGCTGACCTATCCATGTTTAAAAAGAAAAAATTGGAGCCTCATAAACAGGGTTCGACCATACTCAAAAAAGGACCCATCAGTTGGCCTTGAAAATATCGACATCATAAAAAAGAGAAAAGGAGAAAATTTTCAAAAAAGATAATAGATTTTCCTTTCCCACAAAAAGCCTCACACTGCGTAGGAGAAGAATTTCAAAAAAGATAATAGATTTTCCTTTCCCATAAAAAGCCTCACACTGTGTAGGAGAATTTTTTTTTTTTTTTCAAAAAAGATAATAGATTTTCCTTTTCCATAAAAAGCCTTATGCTGCGAGACGTATGAAAGAAAATTTGAACGCCAAAATATATATATATATATATGTATGTATGTATATATAGCAGATTTCATTTATTTTCTTACAACCATCACGTATGAAGTGTCACGTCCCAAAAAGATAAAAACATGACACACTTTCTACTTTCTGCCTTTTGTACAAGTATAAAACAAATAAAAAAAGAAACAACCCCAAAAAGGAAGGAGATCTCTGTTAAGGGGCATCAGCCTCCCCCCTCTGTGTATATGATCTATGATATGTGCAGAATGTGTCAAGGTGAACCACGCTTCAAAGCAGATCTGAAGAAGAGAGTCCTCACATCATTCGATCACCAACCACCTACCATGAAGACTCTTCAGAACCTCCGTGAAGGCCACCAGATCATGAGACTCGCCAAAAGCCCTACCAATCAAGAACCTCACTCTCGGCAGTAACAGCTCTCACCTCCGCCATCTCAGCTCTGGACCTTTCCTTCCCCAAAACCTCAGTCAAAGCCAGCTTCTCTACAGAAAGAGACTCTCAATCCTAGTTTGGAGCATCGTTTCCTTATATGGCCAGGGTTCCGTCTTTATCGCATCTATTGAAACCGGGTTAGGGTTAGGTAAGCCCTCATATGCCAGCCAAACCTCGTAATCAAAAGAGATGATGCCCCCCTGAACTAAGCTGCACATATGCGCCGATTGGCGGGTTTCCCAGAGGGCTGCTAAGTGGTCTAGGTCACTAAGATAACCCCGAGAGAATATTAGAGAGCACAAGGGCGGTCTCACAGTGCACGACACGTGTTGGGTATATCCGAATTGACGAAGCACCCAAGATGGGAAATAGTAGGTACTACCAGTCAACCCCAAAAGCGTGATACCCTCACAATCCCGGGAGCGGATAATCGCAAAGGTGCCGTCCAGCTAGGGAAGTTGCCAGATCAACTCCGCGTCGGATAGCCACAGGCTCAATTCCTCGATGCTCCTATGGGGCAGTCTTGAGCACCGGATCAGAAAGCCACAAGCCACATCCCTTCTTACCAAGCAAAATCTCGGCACGGGCCCCATGAAAGCCAAATGCTCTCCTAGCCAAATTTGAATAAGGAGTGGACTCCCTCTAAGGATCCCAACCCGGCCTGAGGCTAAGGCATCCACACCCCGATACATCTCAGCCAGGACCAGGTGCACCAGTGAACGACCTCCCTCCAATTCCGTCAAGACATTGCACAATCCGAGGGAAAATGACTCGCCCCCAGTAAAGAAGAGAACTTTCGATAGCAAATAAAGAGCAAAGGCCTTTACGTTGAAAGGATCTTGGATAGGCAACTTTCAGAGATTCGAGTCACTGAAAAGTTCTCTCAGGAATTTCACCGAGCACCTCGTGGGCCCCCCGGCGAAGCCCTTCTCATACTCACCCCTTTTCAAACCAAGAACCGCGTGGACCGCCTTTGCGTACCCCGGTCTGGGTACCACTTTAGGAAGTCCCCGATGCATCCTCAAGCCAGTAATAGAGGCTAGCTCTTCCAAGGTTGGGGTAAGCTCCCTAGACCCAAATCTGAAGACGTGGGCCCTATGGTCTCACGACGCCAAAGCCGCTTGCAATAGATTGGGCAATAGAGGAATAGCAAGGAGGGAGGAAAGGCGGGATAACCCGAGGCAATCCAGAATAGCGAGCTCACCCTCGGCCAAGCTATCACACCATTTCTGCAAAAAATTGGGCCCCGGGTCCAAACAGGGAAGTATACTAGCCCCAACCTCCGTATGAGAATTTGGGCCTTTCTTGGGAAGCGGGTCCATGGACATACAAAGTTGGTCTTTATGGAAATCAGCTAATGTAGGGCGACGGACCCGCTCAAAAAAAAAAAGGAGAGAGAAAAGAAAGAAAAAAGAGGGGCTAAAAGGCCAAGCCAGGGTGAAAAGGGAAGCAAAAAGGGCCAGGTTCGGGTTATAAAGAACCTATCGAGCCCAGTTATATGAGGCATATATAATACATACGCCAAGGCAAAATTTCAAAATTTTTACAAGGCGTATATAATATATACGCCTAGTTAAAGAGGGCAGGGAAGTGTGGCTCCCCTCACATTAGCCCGTTCTTTTCAACTTCCCCAAGGGAGGTACGGATTTCGCTTTGCCTACTTTTTCTCCCGGGGTAGCCCATAGTCAGGCACGCTCACACACCCATGGGAAACCCTTGGATGACGCGGTATCCGTGGGTCATATGCGGGTAATCACATGCGGGCTCAACCCCATCATTGGAGGGGCTCTGGCCCGCTTCATGCCAAAAAAAGAAAAAGAAGAAAAAAAACCATAAAGGCAGAGAGATAACCAAATGAAGCATTCATATAAACCGTAAAAATCATAAAACCATCCAAAAAGTTGTTGATTCAAAAAATATTACATATCCCCCAATAAATCAAAGTCTAAACTGTTTCACTCTTTCAAATTTTCAGAAAATAAACTAATCCTGGGCAACCCCCTTTGATTTCTTCCGGCGACAGGTCGTGCTTTGAAAAGTACGGGTCTCCCCCACCTAAGTCCACGCCTGAGAGATGCGGCTGAGCGGAGAACGCGACTCCTTTTCACGAGCACGGTGCTTAAGCACACGAAGGGCCATCAGATAGGGAAACAAGCAAAAAGTAAATAAGAAGATGATTAGGTGCGGTCAATATTCACTCACCACCTCAGCCTCCCTAAGTCCGACAATGTTGCGGTAGTATTTGGCTTGGTTCACGGCCGACTCATAATCCTACACAGCAAAGAAATAAAGAGAGAGGTATCAGTCACACAGGTCATCGGCATGATCCAAGAAAATAGAAGAGTAAGGTAACAAGGGAGAGATTACCCCAGGGATCAGCTCAGGGGGTGGGATCCGAATAGCTTCAGTGGATATGCATGCCTTCTCAGGCACATTGGCACACATACGCGACAGAAAGGCATCGTCCAAGCGCTTAAAAGTCCCCTGGACCTCAGTGGGCGAACTGCCAGAAGCGCCAGCACCGGAAGGATCAGAAGGTCCAACACCGGTACCCTCATCAGGAGCAGCTACCTCACCCCCCTTGTCTGAATCATCATCCTGTCCAAACTACGGAGAGAAATAATTTTTGTTGAAATAGCAGGGCAATTAAGGTAATCATATGGAAGGCTGCTAATAGAAAGAGGAAAGAACATTATCTGAGATCGCGAACCACCAAAAGCTAAAAAGTTGGCACCGAGCACAAATCGAGGCAGCAGAGAACGATAGGGCAGAGACTCATACCACATCTGATATTTCCCAGGAAAGAGAAGGTCATCAATGGGGACCCCGTGGTGGAGAAAGCGAGCAGTAAGCACTTCGGTAGAACCTTCAGGAGCCAATACATCAGCTGGAGGAGCTTGGGGCACAGCGAAAAGAGGTCGATACTGATGAACCACCCTCTCTCCTAAGTAATAGGCCCTAGCCCAGGACCCATAGAAAAAAATAATGCGTCGCTCTAACAAAAGGCGAGAAGGGCTCACTGCAGTCAGGTTCCAGAAGGGGGATCCGACATAGGGATCAAGGATGACCTGCTCAACAAAAAGGAGGAGGGATATATACATTTGGTCAGAACCCACAACATAAAAGAACTATCAAATTTGCAAAGAGAGAAATTATTATACCTGCTCAGGGATCAACAGATCAAACTGGGAGCGCAGCCCTAACTCCAGGTGCTTCATACCCACGTCCCGACGGCGGTTCGTGTGCCAATTGCTCATAAGGGGGAACGTAGGAACTTCGGAGAGAAGCAGAGGGCGACCAGGTTGGAAATCTAGATACCCCCAAATATGAGAAAGTAATCAAATAAAAATAGATATGCCACGAAAAAGGAAAAGTTGGACAAACTGAGACCAAAGGATAAAATACCTCAAGTGTAGGCCAAAAGCCCATAAAGGAGTTGGACTCCCCAAGTATGGTTCGCACCAGGCTTGAGCACCGCCCCAATTAAACCGATGCATAGTGTCCCAGTTCACCATAAGACTGAGAAGGGACAATGAGACCCGCCCCCCGCTGGTATTTGAAAGGAGAGTCTTGCCCAAGAGGAACAACAGAGAAATGCAGGCCAACATCAGTGCGCGCTCGGGCTTGAGATAAATGGCCGCATCAGGCTGGCCCAGATCCACTAACTCATGGGGCTCAAATAGACCAACCAGCCAAGATAACTTGACTTCGGAACCACGAACGTTCCTGGAGGTTGGGTAGGCCCCTATCAGCTGAGTCACCTCCTCCCTATCCGTGTCACCGCACCTCCAATGCGAACCCAATCATGGACCGACCTCAGTGTAAGGGTCATCTCAGCCATGGCCATATGAAACGTCATGGTCTCGGGGCGAAAGTGCTCTATCAGGGCCTTCAGATAGACCGTGTCGGCCCTCACAGCGGGGCAGGAAATAAAATCCCCAAAATCGGCTTGAGCAAGCAGGTCTTTCACCACCGGGGGAAGATAGAGGACAAGGCGCTGGAGATCGAACCAGCCACCCCGGAACATGATGTGTGGTAGAGGCTGCAAACAAAAGGGATCTGTTAAGTAGGAGCAAAATGATATGATAAAGGCATCAAAGGAAAAGAAAAGGATTCATCTGTTTACCTGGCCAGCGATCCCGAAGTTAGAAATGTGGGTGTGCTGACAATGGAGAAGGCCAATGCGGGCGGCTTCACCTTGCATCTCGTACCAGGGTTGAGAGGAGCACTGTGAAACGATAAACTGATCCCCATGAGGACCATAGGCCATCTCTGGCCCCTCCCGTGGATCCTGTCCTTCGTCACCAGACATCTGAAAATATGGAATACATCGGTATAAGAAAGGACTGCTAAAAAAAAAAAGAGAAGGGAAAAAAAAAAGAGGAGCATAGGCCTAAGGAACCACATATAAAAAAAAAAGAAAAAAAGAGGCATTAATCTTTCACCACAAAAGGAGGAACATCAAAAAAAAAAAAGGGAGAAGGAGAAAAATAACAAAAAGGCAAACAAAAAAAAAGAAGGAAGAAAAAGCACTAATCCATCATGAAAGAAAAACAAATAAACAAAAAAAAGAAACGATGATGGATGATAAATGATGATGGTATAATAATAAAAAAGGGGGGGGGGGGGGGACGAATGATGAAAGATGGAGGATGATTTAATGAAAAAAAAAAAAAAAAAAAAGAGGAGCGTAGGCATGAGGATCACATATACTAAAAAATATATATATAATAAATAATATACATCCTTCGCCATAAAAAGAAGGAACATCAAGCATTTCCAAAAAACAACACAACATTATCACAATTCAAAGGAAAGATGAAAGAGGGGTTGATGATTACCTTCAATGGGAGAAGAAATAGATCCAAAAATTGACGGAGAATGAACGTTTTTGATCCGCACACACGACTCCCAGTGATAGAACTCAAAAAACATCAAATGCAAAAACCCTAGGGGGCTATCCCGGACGTGAGAAGGAAGGAGGGAAGAAGATAGAGTTTGAAAGAGAGGGCCCCTTTGTGGCTCAAAGCGCTTTTAAATCGCCAGATGGTCAGCGATATAATATATACGCCATTTTTTTCCATGATTTGGCATATATAATATATACGCCCGACCATTTTTTCTGCAGATTGGTCAGGCATATATATTATATACGCCCAACCAAATTTTGGCTTTGATGGCCCAACAGGCCCTCTATATGCTCTAGATCAAGGCCCGGTCCCTCTTAGAAGCCCAGGTACCATCGGGCGATGGTGCATGCATCCCCAAATGGCCCTTCGAACTCCCTTCAATTGGCCCAAGGGGATCGTGCTACAATAAGCAGATCTAGATCTGTAAGCATCCGTCAAGTGCTCCCATAAAATCATAAAATCATGAAAAAAAATTTTGCACAAAAAAAGAAAAAAAAGGATCCACATAAAATAACGAAAAAGGAGAAAAAGGAAAAATGCCGAAAGACAATACTAGTTCTCAAAAGAGCGTCGCAATGCCTGTTTGCACCACTCTGAGAACTGTGTTAAATCAATTCAGAATGATCGGGTTCACCTGAAATTTCTCGAACCCTGTTTTACACAGGGACACCCCATACCTAATCCGAGAGGCAGATAATTTTACCCATCCCTGGTCCCTGTTCCCTAAACATGCCCCAGGAGGCAATACCTAACCCAGCAGGCACACCAAGGACTTATTACCGGAATGCGTGTCCTCAGGGCGTATCAACATGACAAGTTGGTCTACCCAAGGATACATGTAAAAATAAAAATGGTTTGAGCATGCTCAAAGTCTCGAATTGACATGTACAAAAGAAAAAGAAAAAAAGAAGAAGAAGAAGAAGAGGAAGAAAAAAAGAACAAAAAAAAAGGAGAAAGTTCGGGATAACAACCTTTTATTATGTAGTTAAAATCCTGAGTAGGTTGACCCCACCTTCCAAGCTTTGGCTCTGATCATCCACCTTCTGATCTATGATTGACCAAGAGTGCACCCGACTTCAGATCATTCGAAAAGTCTATTGTCAATTGAAACTGACCCGTCAAAAATAAAATTACAACCAACCAAACTATGGGCAAACATACAGACCGAAGGGCTCATTCCCTTTTATTTCCTTTTACACAGGCTTAAAACCTGTATAGGCATGGTGTCCCTGTTGAATGTATACACTTGCATCTGGGTATCCGCAGGATGGTCGTTTGTCCTCGTAAATTGTACCTTAGGATCGAGGCTTCCGTTCGCGCCTATTTGCTGCTTATCGCCCCTGATGGGTGCCTGTCTGTGTATAGTTAGTAAGATGTGATTTCATTAGAGATGGAGGCTAGAATTGACCATCTCTTTCGATGGATGGTTGGTCCTAGCCCGATCTTTTTTAGCTTTATCTCGAGTTAAGGCACTCCGGTTCATGTGAATCAGGAGCACCTCACCACCGGAACGTGCACATCCCCAAGGTGTATCTATTCCCGGCAGAGCGCACACACTCTCAAAGCATATCAATTGGCATTTGATCCGTTTAAAGAGTTGTGCAAGAATAAAATTGACAGAAGTCTTTAAGCTTTGCTTAGAGGCCTCGAAAATTCAAAAAATAACACACAAAAATTCACTTTGAAAATGGGCACACATTCCCAAGAAGTATCGCGACATCAATATTCGCTTCACTCGGGTAAATCATACTAAAGCAACCTCGAGGTCGATGAGTTCGCCCAAAGACTCTGAGCCTTACCTAGGTAAAGGCACCCATGGCCAATCCAATGGAGCTGTCCATACCCCATAGGATTGGACATAATTTAGGCCTTCGCTTTGTGTACTTCGCGTCGACCCCGAAGCATAGATCGATCACCCCGTTTCATGGAGCTGTCTGGTTCAGATTAATAATCAACATCACAAATATATAATTTCCCTTAGGAAGTGGATGATATCCCGGCTAGCGGGCTTACACTTTCTGCGATCATCACAGTTATGCTTAGTAATGTCGTAATGCGCTTGGGGACTGTTAGCTATGAGGTACAGACGATATCCTGAAATGAGAGGGCTTACGTACACTCACCATCACCATGGATGTTTGAGAATTTAGTTGAACCAGGCAGACCCACCAAACATGCCTTGGACCTCTTCGAATGTCTCTTGTCTTTGGCGTCCGATCATTAGTGATCGAATACTAAAGAGGGGCATCTGTAGACACCCAAATTCGGCCCAAGGCCCGATCAGTTTGTACTCCGAGAGAGATGTATCCCTGTGCTTCTGATGGCACCCTTGAACCCTTAGGAACTAACCCTGACCTTTAGGAATCACCCTGAACTCATTAGAACCATTCCCCTAACCCTTAGAGATCACTCCTAAACCCTAGGATCCCTTCCCAGACCCAACTTAAACCCTTCTGAGCAATCGATGGGAGGAGAGCTAGAAAATTTTACACAGACCATTACTGAGAAGGAGCCACATACCATTGGAAGGAGGACTTCTCCAGCTTTCCAGCAAGCCAAAGATCACCCAATTTGGAGTTGTGGTTCAAAGGTTATGGCTGATTGAAGTTTCACATAAAATCATAACTTTTGCTCAAGCGTATGTATTAGATATGCCCAGCCAATTTGGCCCCATTTTGGTCAGGCGTATATATTATATACGCCTGGCATTTTTGGGCCAAACTTGGCCGGGCATATATAATACATATGCCCAGCATAAGTAGGGCCCACCACGGACACCCACCTTCTCAGATCTCCTCTGGTTTTCATGCAGATCACTATACATAAACTGGGCGTATATAATATATACGCCCAGGTTAGCTACAGTAATTGTCATCAAATGCTTGAATTTCCTCCATCTGGTTTGACCTTTTGACCATCCCCTTGGTTGAGGTGGGTGTCATAAGATTGGTTGCACCCCCTTTGAGCTTATTGGCAACCCTTAAGTCACCCATGGTCTCACCCCATCATCTGCCATTGAAATCAGTTTCCCAAACCCCTAGGACCCTAAAAACCTAGAAAATCTTAGATGGAGGAGTACCTAATTGCTAAACCAATTAGCTCTTAAGTAACCCTCTAACCCACCTCTTCTCTATAAATAGAGAGGCCCCCCCTCTTCCCAAAGGGTTGAAAAATTAAGGTGGAAAGTTAAGCTTAAGAGAGAGAGCCCAAGTGAGAGAAAATATTATTTATTTTTCATTTTTCAACTAGAATTCCAGCATGCTTAGTTCATCCTTTTCAACCCTTTTCAACCATTAGATCACCCCTTTTTAGTTATGCTTAGTCCCTAGCTTCATCGTACACTTCTTATCTACCGAATCCTAGCATTAGAACCTATTCCTCTACCATTTAAACCACATAAAGCCATCAGAAGCACACCGAAGTGAAGGTCTTACACGGTGCAACAAGGGCCCGTGAGCTCCGGCTGACCCCTCTCTTCTTCTACCTTCTTGGTGTTTCCTCTGTCCAAGGATTCAAGCCGTTACGCCGCCGAAATTTCAGTTTGGCTCAAAGCTTGATAGGACCGTATTGCCTTCGGGCAAGGGGAAGCTCCGCCCATTTATTTTATTTTGGCCATAGATAGAGACCGCTACGTGCGGGTTGATCGGGTGCCTAAACCCTTCCCGATAGATAACCGAAGCCCCTACTCTAGAGCCTTTGGCAAAGACCGGTAAATTAGAGTCATCTTTAGCACTTCGGTGTTCAAAATATTGATTTAAAGGTTTCTTGGGTCACCAAAAGCTTCGGGTGGCGACTCTATATTTTATTCCATCACGAGCGCATCGCCGCGACGGGTTCGAGAGAAACCATGGACGCCCAGAGACCCATCTGATTGTGGACCTCGACCCATCTGATGTGGACCTCGACCCATCTGATGTTGGACCGTGACCCATCTGATATTGTCCTTGACCCATCTGATGTAGGACCTCAACCCATCTGATGTTGGACAGTGATCCATCTGATGTCGGCCTCGACCCATCGGATGTTCGACCTTGACCCATCTAGTGTTGGACCGTGACCCATCTGATGTGGACTGTGACCCATTTGATGTGGACCATGATCCATCTGGTGTTAGTCCATGACCCATCTGATGTCGGACCGTGACTCATTTGATATTGAACTGTGACCCATCTGATGTTGGGCCTTGATCCATCTAATGTTGAACCGTGACCCATCCGATGTTGGACCCTAACCCATCTGATGTTTGACCATGACCCATCTGATGTTGGACTGTGACCCATCTGTTGTTGAACCGAGACCCACCAATTGAACTAATTAGTTCCTACTTGTTTTATCCCAATGAGTCCTAACACCTCAATCTCAGCCAACCTTAAAGGTTTATACTATATAAGTATATAATATTATATTATAGTAAAGGCTTATGTATTATAATATTATATTAAGGTAAAATCTTATATTATATAATATCATTTAAAAATGGAAGGCTGATTTATATAATATTATAAAATGAGGAATCCTGATCTCTTTAGCTTGTACCATGAATTTAAGTAAGTATTATAGAACTTTTTATTATATAATACTTTTATATAAGCCACAATACTCTAGAGTTACCTTATTTTAATCATTAAAATTGCTTTTAATATGCAGGCATGGCATCACTCCTATTCCGAATTCATTGATCTTATATTATAGAATATTTTATCCGATCGATCGACTCTCATCCGATCAAACATTAATTAATATTATTATTATTGTTTTATCATATAACTCCACTTGCACGACTAAAAACTTAGTGCACATTAATCACTTACACTTTTCGATCGATGGTCGTGATCCACCTAATTTAAGAATTAACATAATTTAAATTTGAGCATTTAATTATAGTACACTATATTTATATTACTTTTATTGCTTTAACACGACCACTTCGATAATACGAAGTGTTAAAAATTTGATACCTCGTGAGAATCGAACTTTGACCTTTACGTTATCGAAAAGACACTATTAACTCCCCTATGCTATATTTATATTGTTATTATGTAAATAAATATATGTATAAACCTAATATAATTTGAAATAAATCTTTTGCACGTGTGATACTTCTGTGTTTCCACTTTAATCATGACATGAGTTAAAGACATGTTAAGTCATAGGAACAAGAGTGTATGTGATCATGCCTACGCTTAGGCGTGATGATTCGTTGGGATGGTATCAAAGCAGGGATTACCCTGTATTTACATCCTTATAATTCATGGAGGTATGGGAAGTCATGACGAGTTGGGTGAGTGTGAATTCAGTGTAACCTCATAGACAGTGGAATATACAGTGACCCGATCATGCCGAGTTCTAATATGATAAGATAATATATAAGTTAAGGTACGAGGTCTAAACCTTTGGGTCATAAAATTATGAGGAGATATGAGTCGATATGATATGTTATGAGTCAGCAAGATAAGACATGTTATGATAATAAGAAATCACTGTGTAGGCCAGCAAAAGATTAACAACTTAAGTCTCTGTAAGTGTCGTTCCTTGCATAGCCACCGTAAGGGTAACAACATTTCTCAGTCAAGACAGATGTCTCTGGGAGATATTATGAGTTATGAGTCGTCGACCGTCCTTGTGACTGGATGGGGTGTATGATATGATTTGATATGGAGGGCGTTATGATATTATGGTGACCCTCAAATAATAGCTCGAGCAGCGACTCTTGCACAGGTCGTTTAGGATTTTATGAGTATATTAGTTATGCTCATGCAATGTACAAACATATGTGCAAAAATAATGAGACATGTTATGTTATGAGGTATGGTATGATATAAGATATGATAAGGTATGTTAGGATATGAGTGTCTAGATCATGGTCATGCATTAATGATTATGATATGAGTTTACGATATACACTTGATCTTGTTATTCTATTCTAATTTCTTTGATATATTATATTTATCATTCACTTGATGCATCCACAATGCACCTGAGTAGAATGGGGTGGATTGGTGGTGTATCCACTGAGTTTACGTGATTGAGTAAACTCATTCCATAATAATCTAACAGCTGCAGGTGACTATATTGACGGAGTGGACATTAGTTTCTTTGATCCGATTGGTGCTGAGTACGTCGACCCGGTGGACGTTGATTACCAGGTACCTTTGGAGTCCGGCTATCGGGAGGACTACGGTGCTGATTTTGATCCGAGTGTTGGATAATGATTTTGTAGACTTGGTATTAGATTTTGTCTTATGTTATTATTGTTGACTCTATAATTTTATTTTAGCAAATTTGTCTCTGACTTGACTTATATTTTGTTTGTGGATTTATTGTATTTTATCGCATCTATTCCACATTTATGATTTGCTTATACTTCACCTTTATATGTTGGCTTTCACGGATTTCATGGAATCAGATTTATGCGATAACTTTGATTAAGTGTATGTTCGCTTAGCATATCCGGGATATGTGCGGGTCATAACTCAAAATTTTAAACCCTCGGGATGGGGTAGAATTTTGGGTCATGACAGAGTAGTATCAGAGCTCAGACTCTACTTCCTTGAGGATTGTATGGGTTATATAGGTACGAAATGTTGATTGAGGTTATGATGATTCAAATAGACCCCGGACTTTAGATCTTTTGAGGACTTATTAGTTTTAAGGAAGTTCGATCATTGATGATAGAAGACCCTAAGGTTCAATTTTGTATTTAAAGACTTATTTCATAGTAACGTATATAGTTAGGAACTTATGAGAAACATTAGAAATAACCTATAAGGATTGAGAAATAATGGATCAAACTTTCTTAAAATTGAGGGCAATTAGATAAATAAATCCTTGAAGATTTGACCATTTAAGATTTTAGGTGATCTAAGATGCCAATTATAGGAATAGAAATGACTGTAATAATTGGATTAAGTAAATATCCGACTAAAGTTTGACATACCGCACATTTAGAGAAATCTGTGACATTAGATCAAATTATTTTATAAATTAATGAATTAGAGTCGACCACCATCATAAAGAGATGGGGACCATACCGTCATGATGTCAAATATTAGGTGTTGAAAATATAAAAGTTTTATTGGTAATTCGAGAATAATAAAGATATGAAGATATTAGTTTATAATCAATGCCTAATATTCGAGGATGGAAATTTTGAGGGGAGCATGTAACGAACCTGATTTTTGTTAACGTTGAATTGTTGACTTTTAAAGAGAAGCTGAGATTGTGGAGAAGTATTCGAAGCTCATCACCACCATCGCATAATTTTCAAGGATGAAAATATTATAAGGGGGGGAGAATGTAACGACCTGATTTTTAGCGCACTTAATATTGTGGTGTTAGATGTGCTTTGCACCATCCTCGGTAGTAGCGCTCCCAAAAAGAACCTACCCTAGTTGAGAAAGTATAGATTTGGGTTTTTCAAAAGCTTTTATATTTAAAACTATCTTTATTTAACACAAGCTATGTGATAGCTTGCTGGTAAAAGGCTTGAATTGTTGACAAGAGTTCTAAAGGTCGAAACGTGTTACAAAGGCTTTAAACCTTTATTTTGGATCATGAAGTAAAAGCCTATACACAATTATTTGGTGTGATAGCTTAACACTAAATTTCTTCTCATATATCTTAAATAAGATGTTACGAAAAACCCTAAAGAGAATTCTTCTTAAAAGAAACCTTAGCAGTCTCTTTCCTCCTAAAAAATCCTAGCCGTCACAACTCCTTCACCCACCCCTTTTCTAAAAACCCTTTAATCTCTTCCATAAATCCTTGACATTTCTTTCACAAAGAACACTGTGGGTTATCTCTGCCATCAAGGTCGAGGAGGAAGAAGGAGAAATCGTGGATGGGCCATCGCGTGGACGCCGATCTCTATCACCCTAATTGCTGTTGATTTTTCTATCACGCTTTAAGAGGTGAGTACCCATCCATCCATCTCGTTCTTCTCAGATCCTATCGCGTAGGATATGTTCGATCGCGTATCGACGGGCTAAATAAATGAACTCTATTTTATACTTATTTTTTTAATTGCTAATAAAGAAGAATGAGATGGCTAACCCTTAGCCATAGATTAAAATTAATTTGTTTTCCTCTTCTCTGTGGTAGATTTTATTTTAATTATTATTTTTTTGTTTTAAGATCTTTTCTATTATTTTCTATTATTTTCTTCCTCATTTGTATCAAAATAAATATTTAATTTAATATTTTTAAACATTCCTTTACGTTTTCCCGATTTTTTTCTTGTTTTACTTCTACCAATTGTTTTTCACTTTTTATCTTGCCACACATATTTAAAGCACATGGATCTTATGGTTGTACTCTCCTATACACAACAAATAAAATATGAGTAACTGAAAGTAGATCTTCCTCACTTTTTCTATTGAGATTAGGACCTAGTAAAGTTTACATATAGCCATTAATATAAAATTTTTATTAACAGTTAACCTTTACATTTATTAGAGTCCTGTATTTAAACATGTTAATTTTATAATTATCAAATTTCTACCTCGTAATTTCTCTGATACTCAGGTACTTTTAATATTTCGATAGCTATTACAAAATTGTTAGTAAATATTAAGAAAATTGAAATAATGGCAGATTGTTGACTCCTTACAAATTATGTTATGACCGTCCCCTACTTGTTAGGCCATGTGACTTGTGATTTTAGAAATTCAAGTCATATAAAATGATGATTTATATATTAAATTAAAGTAGATCCATCTTATTGTGGATCGAGACCCATCTGATTGTGGACCTCGACCCATCTAATGTGGACCTCGACTCATCCGATGTTGGACCATGACCCATCTGATGTTGGCCTTGACCCATCTGATGTTGGACCTTGACCCATCTGATATCGGACCGTGATTCATCTAATGTCGGCCTCGACCCATCTGATGTTGGGCCTTGACCCATCTGGTGTTGTACTGTGACCCATCTGATGTGGACTGTGACCCATTTGATGTGGACCGTGATCCATCTAGTGTTAGTCCGTGACCCATCTGATGTTGGACCGTGACCCATCCGATGTTGGGACCCATCTGATGTTGGACCATGACCCATCTGATATTGGACTGTGACCCATCTGGTGTTGGACCGAGACCCACTAATTAAACTAATTAGTTCCTACTTGTTTTATCCCAATGAGTCCGGACACCTCAATCTCAGCTGACCTTAAAGGCTTATACTATATAAGTATATAATATTATATTATAGTAAAGGCTTATGTATTATAATATTATATTAAGGTAAAATCTTATATTATATAATATCATTTAAAAAGGGAAGACTGATATCATATAATATTATAAAATAAGGAATCCTGATCTCTTTTGCTTGTACCATGAATTTACGTAAAGTATTATATAACTTTTTATTTTATAATACTTTTATATAAGCTACAGTACTCTAGAGTTACCTTATTTTAATCATTAAAATTGCTTTTAATATGCAGGCATGGCATCACTCCTATTCCGAATTCATTGATCTTATATTATAGTATATTTTATCCAATCGAACGACTCTCGTTCCGATCAGACATTAATTAATATTATTATTATTGTTTTATAATATAACTCCACTTGCATGAGCAAAAATATAGTGCACATTAATAACTTACACTTTTCGATCGATGGTCGTGATCCACCTAATTTAAGAATTAACACATTTTAAATTTAATCATTTAATTATAGTACACTATATTTATATCACTTTTATTGCTTCAATGCGATCATTTCGATAACTCGAAGTGTTAGAAATTCGATACATCGTGAGAATCGAACTCTGATCGAAAAGACACTATTAACTCCCCTATGCTATATTTATATTATTGTTTTGTAAATAAATATATGTATAAACCTAATAAAATTTAATATAAATCTTTTATACGTGTGATATTTCTGTGTTTCCACTTTAATCATGATATGAGTTAAAGACATCTTAAGTCATATGTATGAGAGTGTATAAGATCTTGCTTACGCTTGGGCGTTGTGATTTGCTGGGATGATATCGAAGCAGAGATTATACTGTATTCATATGCCTTATAACTCATGGTGGTATGGGACATCATGACAAGTTGGATGAGTATGAATTCAGTGTAGTCTCGTAGACGGTGGCATATACGGTGACCCGATCACCCTGAGTTCTAATATGATAGGATAATATATAGGTTAACGTACGAGGTCTGGACCTTTGGGTCATAAAAATATGAGGAGATATGACTTGGTATGATATGTTATGAGTCAGTAAGATAAGATATGTTGCTATAATAAGAAATCGTGTATAGGCCAATAAAATATTAACAATTTAAGTCTCTATATGTGTCGTTCCTTGCATTGCCACCGTAAGGGCAATAATGTCTTTCAGTTAAGACGAATGTCTCTAGGAGGCATTATGAGTTATGAGTCGCCAGCCGCCCCTGTGACTGGATGGGGTGTATGATATGATATGATATGGAGGGCGTTATGATATGGTGGTATGATACTATAGTGACCCTCACATGATAGCTCGAGTAGCGACTCTGACACAGGTCATTTAGGATTTTATGAGTATGTTAGTTACGCTCATGCGATGTACAGACGTATGTACGAGAATAATAAGATATTGCATGTTATGAGATATGATATGATATAAGATATGATAAGGTACGTTAGGATATGAGTGTTTAGATCATGGTCTTGCATTAATGAGTAGGACATGAGGTTATGATATGCACTTGATCTTGTTATTATGTTCTGATTTCTTTGAGATATTATGTTTATCACTCATTTGATGCATCCACAATGCACCTGAGTAGAATGTGGTAGATTGGTGGTGTATCCACTGAGTTTACGTGACTGAGTAAACTCATCCCACAATAATCTAACAGCTGTAGGTGACTATATTGACGGAGTGGATGTTGGTTTATCTGATCCGATTGGTTATGAGTACGTCGACCTGGTGGACATTGATTACCAGGAGCCTTTAAAGGGCGACGTTGCCAGCTATCTGGAGGACTACGGTGCTGATTTTGATCCGAGTACTGAATATTGATTTTGCAGACTCGGTATTGGATTTTGTTATATGTTATTATTGTTGACTCTGATTTTATTTTATCGGATTTGTCTCCAACTTGACTTACATTTTGTTTGTGAATTTATGGTATTTTATTGCATCTATTCCACATTTTTGATTGTCTTATATTTCACCTTTATATGTTGGATTTCACGAATTTCATGGAACCAGATTTGCGCGATAACTCTGATTAAGTGTATGCCCGCTTAGCATATCTGGGACATGTGCAGGTCATAACTCAAAATTTTAGGCCTTCGAGATGGGATAAAATTTTGGGTCGTAACATTAGCTGAGCTTTTTAGCGGCAACTAGAGCTTGGCCGCGAGTAGTTGGACTTCAGTTGTAGCCTCTGGCTATTGTTGGGTTTCGATCTCATGTATTGGGTTTTGCTCAGGCCTCAAAATTTTTCTATACATGCATATTTTATGTTGGGTACACCCAAATGAAAACTTTCCTCATCAATTTAATAAACTTCAAGATGCCCAAATTTTGGGTTGGGTAAACCCAAATAACTAACAAATAAAATGTTGGATGACGAATTTGAAAAGTGCTAATTGCAAATGAAAAAGTATTATACTTACATATTTTATGTTGGCCACCCGGAGGGATTTATCCCTACTTACCTGGTATGTGTGATGTGTGGGTGTTACACATGAGGACTTAATCGGGTGCTCTAAGAGGCCTAGATACCGTCATCAAGAAAAATAATAATTATATGTACATATTATTCACTTAGAATAGATGTATAGGCTATTTTATAATTATCTAATGGTCATATTAAATACCATGATTGCATATTTGCATCAGATGGATTGGTTTAGCAAATGAAGATTGGTTTTCTCAAGAGACAACATGATTTATGGGATGACTTACATGAAAATATGTGAATGAAATGAGACAATATAATGATCACTCAAAGGTCGATAGTTGTTGTTTGTGATCAAAAGCTATATTTCAACAACAAAGTGATGCTTAAGTGTTCTTGCACCATTAAATTACACTTTTGATCGTAAAACATTAATGTGTGGTTTTACTATTATATGACTAGCAAATATTTGTAGTCAATTTAAATTATCCAAGTCGACCGCAATTCATAATTAGCCCATGTTAAACCTAAAGAATCATGCCTATAAGTGGAGTTGAACCATTTAATTAGTAAACTTTAATATCCATTAGTAAACTTTAATATAGGTCACTAAAATTGGGAGCAATGGTTGGTATTTGATGGTTCAAATCTCCAACAAAGTGTAATTTTTAGGCTCATTGCCCTTCAACGTATGATCTAGCATTTTAATTGTATGTGTTTAAGCATGCCGTTGGATTAGCTCTTTCGGCCAAAGAGCAGACTCTTTCGCTCATTGACTCCAGTAGGAAACTGTTTTTTCGTTTGGTAACATAGCTCCTTACCCCATTTGCTTTGGCAAGAAGCTCCTTTAAGTGATAAAACTAATCTCTACCATAACAGATTTTATTTGCTCAGGAAAAGAGCAAGCAAGAGCTGTGTCTACTCTTATAAGACCTACTCAAACGCTGCCTAAATGATCTTGAAAGTTGACTTGATTTTTCGTGGTTATGGTCTTTCGTACTCACTTTACACGTTTCACAATATTTTGATAGGAACGAGACGAATAATTGTTGAAGTAGGTTAGGGACAACCCTATTCATAGCCCTAATTTAATTTCTATCTTTATGTAGCGACCCAAGATCTCACAACCTCTTGATTGTAAGATCTTAGAGCGTACCTTCGTATCGTGAACCACAAAAACATATTAAGGTGATAAAAGCACCTTAAATAGCGGAAAATAATTTTTTTTTTAAACATTAATTAATCAAAATAAAACCCATGATAATGTTCTTATTCCAATAACAAGTCTAGTATGATTAAAGCTTAAACAATCTTAATAAAAATACTAACTGATCAATGTCTCATTTATTTAAAGCCACTAATAACTAGAAAGGAAAATAGCTAATTACGCCACGAAGCCATCATCACCATTCAGTCCAGTTTCCTGAGCACCACGTGCCATCTCATCGCCATAGACCCATACATTCTTATCGGCGATACCTGTCTCATCTGGTCACCCATATCAAGAAGGGGTGTAAGTTTACACTTGTATGGATCAGACATGCAATCCATTGAAGCATAAAATATCAGTCATAGCCATATAAATATTTCAATATATTTTTTGTGTGTGTACATGTAGCATGTATAATCTCAATAAGCTGAAATAAATTGAACATAAATATATATCAATATTACATGAGTGTATCATTTCTTTTAATTTTATCTTGCTTGTCATTTAATGCACGTTAGACTCCGTCCCACTTAAGATGTTGGGTCTTAATCATGCTTATCACTTGTTTAGTTAGACTCTGTTATGCTCAAGACGTTGGGTCTAATGAATCATATCATTTATTGCATGTCAAACTCCGTCCCACTCAAGACGTTGGGCTTAATCATGCTCATTATACTCTTGTTTAGTTAGACTCCATCTTACACAAGATGTTGGGTCTAATACCTTCTTAGACTCCATCGTGTACAAGATGTTGGGTCTAATGCTCCTTATTCGAGTTTAGTTAGACTCCATCAAGCACAAAATGTTGGGTCTAATACCTTCTTAGACTCCATCCTGTACGAGATGTTGGGTCTAATGCTCGTTGATCATAGTTTGATATTTCATCATATTTTACATGTCTTAGTTGTGCATTATATAGATCATCATGAAACATGTAAAGTGCATAAGAGTGACATCATAATACATAAGCATTTAAGTGCATTTAATCATGGTACATGAATATTAAAGTGTACACAATCATGGTATATAAATATTATAGTGCATATCATACGATCATGGTGCATAAATATTAACATTTAATGACATTGTTATAAGAAGAACTTGAATATAGAACTTAACTATTCACACTCAATCTATTGCGTTCATGTTTAGGCTCAAACTATTGATTTTAGCTCAATCCATTGATTTTTCAATCCATTAAACTCTATTCATGCTCAATGGATTGATTTCTCAATCCATTGACATAAATCCATGCTCAGGCTCAATCTATTGAGTTTTGTCTGTTACCATTTAATGTTCATCTTCAATCGATTGACATCCAATCGTCAATCGATTGACATAATTATGTGTACTTTTCCAAAACAATATCATTTATTAGTATTTACTTTAATATTCCTCCTCAATCGATTGGCATACAATCCTCAATCGATTGACATAATTCTGTGCATTTTTCTAAATTAATATCATTTAATTCTCAATCGATTGACATCCAATCGTCAATCGATTGACATAATTATGTGTACTTTTCCAAAACAATATCATTTATTGGTATTTACTTTAATATTCCTCCTCAATCGATTGACATACAATCCTCAATCGATTGACATAATTCTGTGTATTTTTCTAAAATAATATCATTTAATCCTCAATCGATTGACATCCAATCGTCAATCGATTGACATACTTCTGTGAGCACATATCAAAATGCATCAAATCACATGATAGGATTTCAATCATCTTCTTCTTAATTAAAATTATTAATATTAAGGATCACCAATCATAGTATGCATTCATTTAATCATCCATTCATTATTCATGAAATAAACTCACTAATTTACATAAAAATCTATTTAAAAACTAATATTTTAAGTTTAATGAAAAGCATGATTTCTCCATACCTAGATCGATCGTACCACCACGATTAGATTAAGATCTCAACAATGATGATAATTTTAGAAGAAGGCGAAGGCCGCTTGAGAATATACGCCAACGTCTCGCCGCACTTCCAAAAGAAGGGTTCTAGGAAGATAGATCTAGAATTTCTTCTCTAAGGTCTCTAAGGTCTCTGATGGCTCTATTCTTAAAAAGAACTCTAAATGAGTTGATAATTTAGGGTTCTCCGTAAGACACTTCTTTATTATATTTTGGGGATTATCCGGTGTTAAGCTAACACACCAAGGAAGAGTGTATAAGCGTTTACCTCAAAGTCCAAAATAGGGGTTTAGAATACACATAGCAAGGTTTGATCCCTAGACCTCTTATCTAGAACTTAAAGCTTTTAACCAGTAGGCTATTACACAACTTTTGTTTATAAATGACGAAAATAAATATAAGAGCTTGAAAAACTGAAACATGTATTTTTAGATAAAACATTTTGAAAAGTCAAGGCATATGGGGAATACGATCTTAAACACATACGCATATTTTAGGTGTATCAAAGATATAAAATTTAGATCATAACATTCTTCCCTACTTAAAAAAATTTCGTCCTCGAAATTGAGTCATACCTTACTAGAAGAGATGGGGGTAATCCTTCCTGATAATATCCTCGCGCTCCCAAGTGGCTTCCTCACGAGAGTGGTGCTGCCAAATCACAAGGACCAGTGATATAACTTTATTCCTCAGGGTTTGCTCTTTTCGTCAATAATCTGAATAGGCACCACCACAATGGACATATCCTTATAAACCTCCAAGGGTCCCAATCGATGACGTGAGTAGGGTCTGCCATGTATTTCTTTAACATGGATATATGAAAAATATTGTGCACAACGGCAAACTTTGGTGGTAGCTTCACTCGATATGTTGTTTCTCCGATTCTCTTCAAAACTTCAAATGTTCCCATGAATCTCGGACTAAGTTTTCCTTTTAGCCCGAATCTCATCACTCCTTTCATAGGAGAGATTTTCACAAAGACTTTATCCCCTTCAATTAGATCCCAATTCTTACGCTTCAGATCAGCGTAACTCTTCTGTCTGCTCTGTGCGATCCGCATTTGTTCTCGGATCAACTAAACTTGTTTGGACGTGTCTTCAACAATTTGAGGTCCCAATTAACTTCTTACACCGACCTCATCCCAACACAGAGGAGTTTTGCAACTTCTCCCATATAAGGCTTCATACGAAGCCATCTGTATAGTGGACTAGTAACTATTATTTTACGCGAACTCCGCAAGAGGTAGGTGCTCGTCCCAATTACCTCTAAAGTCCAGTACACAAGTGCAAAGCATATCCTCTAACACTTGATTCAGTCTTCGGGTCTGCCCATCCGTCTGAGGATGAAAAGCGGAGATAAATTTCAACTTAGACCCCATCCCATCTTGAAAGTTTTGTCAAAATCTTGACGTGAAATGAGGGTTATCAGATACGATATCAGTAGGCACACCATGTAATCTGACAATCTCACGAATGTAAATATCTGTCAACTGAGAAGCTGAATAGGTCATGCGATATGGAATAAAATGACCCGATTTAGTCAATCTATTGACCACAACCCAAATAGCGTCGTTCCTCTTCAGGGTTCTCGATAACCCAGTGATGAAATCCATACCAACACTCTCCCATTTCAAACCCAGAATCAGTAGTGGCTGAAGTAACCTAGGTGGTTTATGATGTTCAACTTTAACTTGCTGGCATGTGAGACACCTTGCCACATAGTCAGCGATCTCTCTCTTCATATCATTCCACCAATAAATTTTCTTCAATCCCTTATACATCTTATTGTTCCTAGGGTGAATAGCGAATTTAGACTTATGGGCTTCGTCTAAGATCTCTCGTTTTAATTCTATATTATTAGGTACACAGTAGCGTCCCTGGAACAACATCATCCCATCATCTCTGACAGTAATCTCAGACTTCCCATTGTCCTTTAATTTCAAAAGGGTAGGATCTTCAAGCTGTAGTCCCTTGATTCGATCAAGTAATGAAGAGGTGATAACAATGTGCGAAAGCAATGCTCTTGGTCGAATCTCCCGTTTTGGAACAAATCTGTTGAGGGCATCTGTAACAACATTAGCCTTTCCCAGATGATACTTTGATCTCGCAATCATAATTGATTAGGAATTCCAACCATCTTCTCTGTCTCATATTCAAGTCTTTCTACATAAAAAGGTATTTAAGACTTTAATGATTCATGGAAATGATGAATTTCTCTCCATACAGGTAGTGTCTCCAGATCTTCAGCGCGAATATGATAGCGGCCAGTTCTAGATCATGTGTAGGGTAACTCTTTTCATGTTCCTTTAACTGCCTGAATCGGTAAGCTACAACTCTCTCATTCTGCATCAGGACACCACCTTGTCCTTTATACGACGCATCGGTATTAACGGTAAAGCCACCACTGCCAGAAGGTATCACTAGAATGGGAGCAATAGTCAACCTTTTCTTCAACTCGAGAGAGCTCTTCTCGCACTCATCGGTCCAAATGAATTTCATATTTTTCTTGGTCAGCTCGGTAAGAGGTCCTGAGATCTTTGAAAAACCTTCCACGAACCTTCTATAGTAACCAGCTAAGCCAAGAAAACTTCGTACTTCAGTAACACTTTTGAGACTCGCCCAATTCACAATGGCTTCAATTTTTGTAGGATCAACAGTAATCCCCGCCTCAGAAATTATGTGGCCCAGAAATGCCACCTCACACATCCAGAATTCGCATTTACTCGTCTTAGCATACAACTGGTGGCCCAATAGGGTTTGTAAGATGATCTTTAAGTGTTCGACGTGCTCTTCTTCTGACTTAGAGTAGATCAGGATGTCGTCAATGAAAACTACCACAAACTGATCCAAGTAGGGCTTGAAAATACGGTTCATCAAGTCCATAAAGATTGCAGGGGCATTAGTCAATCCGAAAGGCATTATTAAAAATTCAAACTGCCCATACCTCATATTGAATGCTGTTTTAGCTATATAAGACTCTCTCACCCTCAACTGGTGATATCCAAATCTCAGATCGACCTTAGAGAAATATCGTGCGCCCTTGTAGTTGATCAAATAGAACATCGATTTGTGGCAATGGATACTTATTCTTAAACGTTGTCTGGTTCAACTGTCGATAATCAATGCACAATCTCTGAGAACCGTCATTCTTCTTTACAAATAACACAGGAGCACCCCATGGTGACTGGGTTCTTCTAATAAAGCCCTTATCTTGTAGTTCCTGTAACTGTTTCTTCAATTCTGATAGTTCTGTAGGTGCCATCTTGAAAGGAGTCTTGGCTATCGGTGCAGTGCTAGGTACGAGCTCAATCTGAAATTCGACTTCCCTACTCGGCGGCAAACCCGTCACCTCATAAGGAAAAACTCCAGCAAATTCGTTTACAACAAGAATCGATAATATATCTCCCCACTTTTCCTCGACTTCTAGTAAAGCAAAGAGTTTCGGAATGGCACCCTTTCGTGCACCCTTGAATTTAGATGTCGGTCCATCCAAAGGGGTAAAAATCACGGTCTTTGCGAAACAATCAAGGGTCGCATGAGATTCAGCGAGCCAATCCATCCCTAGGATAACATCGAAGTCTTCGAAGTTTAATTCAATTAGATCGACAACCAATGCCTGGGTTTCAATCTGGGCAGAACATCGAGGATAGACTCTGTCAGTAAGCACACTCTTTCCCAGAGGAGTTGCTATGGTCAAAAGAATGCTCATAGGAGATGAATCCTTATCAAGACGCTTAGCGAAGTTCAAGGAGACGAATGAATGAGAAGCACCCGAATCCAAAAGCACATGAGCAAAAGGACCATCGATCAACATCGAACCCGGGCATCTAAGAGACGCTACGATTTAAATTATCCAATATAAGGGTTATCATTCAATTTTAAAGTTAACGTTCATTTATGAATATATGTTCATTCATCTTATTTTTTATTTGAAAACATTTCTGAAAAATTGATCAAACCCACATTATACTTTAGTTCTACATATTCCCGACGTAAGAATCAACCTTAGGCTCTGATACCAACTGTAGCGGCCCGAGATCTCACAACCTCTTGATTGTAAGATCTTAGACTGTACCTTCGTATCGTGAACCATAGAAACATATTAAGGTGATAAAAGCACCTTAAACAGCGGAAGATAAAATTTCTTTTAAACATTAATTAATTAAAATAAAACCCATGATAATGTTCTTATTCCAATAACAAGTCTAGTATGATTAAAGCTTAAACAATCTTAATAAAAATACTAACTGATCAATGTCTTATTTATTTAAAGCCACTAATAACTAGAAAGGAAAATAACTAATTAGGCTACGAAGCCATCATCGCCATTCAGTCCAGTTTCCTGAGCACCACGTGCTGTCTCATCGCCATAGACCCATACATTGTCATCGGTGACACTTGTCTCATTTGGTCACCCACATCAAGAAGGGGTGTAAGTTTACACTTGTATGAATCAGACATGCAATCCATTGAAGCATAAAATATCAATTATAGCCATATAAATATTTTGATATATTTTCTGTGTGTGTGCATGTAGCATGTATAATCTCAATAAGCTGAAATAACCTGAACATAAACATATATATCAATATTATATGAGTGTATCATTTCTTTTAATTTATCTTGCTTGTCATTTAATGCACGTTAGACTCCGTCCCGCTCAAGACGTTGGGTCTTAATCATGCTTATTACTTGTTTAGTTAGACTCCGTCATGCTCAAGACGTTGGGTCTAATGAATCATATCATTTATTGCATGTCAAACTCTGTCCCGCTCAAGACGTTGGGCTTAATCATGCTCATCATACTCTTGTTTAGTTAGACTCCATCTTACACAAGATGTTGGGTCTAATACCTTCTTAGACTCCATCGTGTACAAGATGTTAGGTCTAATGCTCCTTAATCGTGTTTAGTTAGACTCCATCAAGCACAAAATGTTGGGTCTAATACCTTCTTAGACTCCATCATGTACGAGATGTTGGGTCTAATTGTCGTTGATCATAGTTTGATATTTCACCATATTTTATATGTCTTAGTTGTGCATTATATAGATCATCATGGAATATGTAAAGTGCATAAGAGTGACATCATAATAAATAAGTATTTAAGTACATTTAATCATGGTACAAGAATATTAAAGTGTACACAATCATGGTGTATAAATATTATAGTGCATATCATACGATCATGGTGCATAAATATTAACATTTAATGACACTGTTATGAGAACTTGAATATAGAACTTAACTATTCACACTCAATCTATTGCGTTCATGTTTAGGCTTAAACTATTGATTTGAGCTCAATCCATTGATTTTTCAATCCATTGAACTCTATTCATGCTCAATGGATTGATTTCTCAATCCATTGACATAAATCCATGCTCAGGCTCAATCTATTGAGTTTTGCTCAATCCATTGAGTTTTGTCTGTTACTATTTAATGTTCATCCTTAATCGATTGACATTCAATCGTTAATCGATTGACATAATTATGTGTACTTTTCTAAAACAATATCATTTATTAGTATTTACTTTAATATTCCTCCTCAATCGATTGGCATATAATTCTCAATCGATTGACATAATTCTGTGTATTTTTTCAAAATAATATCATTTAATCTTCAATCGATTGACATCCAATCATCAATTGATTGACATAATTATATATACTTTTCCAAAATAATATCATTTATTGGTATTTACTTTAATATTCCTCCTCAATCGATTGACATACAATCCTCAATCGATTGATATAATTCTGTGTATTTTTCCAAAATAATATTATTTAATCCTTAATCGATTGATATAATTCTGTGTATTTTTACAAAATAATATCATTTAATCCTCAATCGATTGACATCCAATCCTCAATCGATTGACATACTTCTGTGAGCACACATCAAAATACATCAAATCACATGGTAAGATTTCAACCGTCTTCTTCTTAATTAAAATTATCAACATTAAGGATCATCAATCATAGTATGCATTCATTTAATCATCCATTCATTATTCATAAAATAAACTCACTAATTTACATAAAAATCTATTTAAAAACTAATATTTTAAGTTCAATGAAAAGCATGATTTCTCCATACCTAGATCAATCGTACCACCACGATTAGATTAAGATCCCAATAATGATGATGATTTTAGCAGAAGGCGAAGGCCGCTTGAGAATATACACCAACGTCTCGCCGCACTTCCAAAAGAATGGTTCTAGGAAGATAGATCTAGAATTTCTTCTCTAAGGTCTCTACGGTCTCTGACGGCTCTATTCTTAAGAAGAACTCTAAATGAGTTTATAATTTAGGGTTCTCCGTACGACACTTATTTATTATATTTTGGGGGTTATCCGGTGTTAAGCTAACACACCAAGGAAGAGTGTATAAGCTTTTACCTCAAAGTCCAAAATAGAGGTTTAGAATACACATAGCAAGGTTTGATCCCTAGACCTCTTATCTAGAACTTAAAACTTTTAACTAGTAGGCTATTACACAACTTGTGTCTATAAATGACAAAAATAAATATAAGAGCTTAAAAAACTAAAACATGTATTTTTAGATAAAACGTTTTGAAAAGTCAAGGCATGCGGGGAATACAATATTAAATACATACACATATTTTAGGTGTATCAAAGATATAAAATTCAGATCATAACACTTTACCGATCATAAAGATGTAAATTTCTTTTATGAAGAAGATTAGAAAAAAGAACTTTTTGAAGAAAGTTTTAACTTATCATTATAAAAAGTTTTAGAAAAAAGGGATTGATACACTTTTCAGTGTCTCTTTAAAAATATGAAAAAGGTCTCCAAAAAGTCATTCCGTCAATTAGAAGTTTATGACTATTTATGGTTGAAATTATGAAAATACCCTTCTAATAATGTCATCTAACACAAACAATATCGTGTATTTAAGTGGGAAGAAGGGTGATTTGGCAATTTCAACTATAAATGCTTATAAAATTTTGAACGAATGTCATATTAGAAACTCAAAAAATCGTGACATTTTTCTTTTTCTAAAACTTTCTAAAGTAATATAATATGCTAAAACTTTTTGAAAATAATCCTTATTTGCTAAAATTGATAAACGGTCAAAGAAAAGTTAGGTACCATTATTTGTACTCCAAAAGTTAGGTACCATTGTTTGCACTCCCTGAAATGGTCATCTCACCCATCCTAAAAGGTAATCTCACCATTGATTGCTTTGAATTAGGTGATGAAAATGGTGATTTATGCCCAAATCTGCCACACAATGAATCTTGAGATTATGGGCGTCTCATTAGATAGTTAATTTTTTATTTCATGTAGCACACATCCTAAAATGTGACCCTAAAATTAGGTTTGAGCGTGTTGTGTGTCATATAATATTTTATTCACTCTTTCTTATGTAAATCAAGTGGAACAAAAACCCTACCTTCTAATGGTAGGCTCATGATCGTAATATCCATTATATAGAAGAACGGGACAAAAAGGGTCTCCTAGTTTGATTCAAAGTACTAAATGGTTTTTGGCTGGTTAGAATACCTTTGATGGGCTGCAAATAATGATACCAAAATAAGTGTCTACACGTGATTATAGAGCTCAAATGAATTTCTTTCACCCACCAAATGATTGAATGTGTTTGCCCGGTTTACCAAGTATTCAGATCATTCCTTGATTGAACATGACCTCACTGATATATATATATATAGGCAAAGGGGAAAATGCGTCCAGGCATAGAGGTTTCTCTACACTCCCCTAATGGGGAGTGCACACATGGAAAGTGCTTTTACACTAACCCGGATTAGCCACAACGGAGTTTTTCTAGTGTTAATGATAGGTAAAGTAGGCAATAGTTACGTACTGGAGCTTATACCTGTTGGAGGAAGGAAGCGCTGCCCCTAAGGGGAAGGTCTTGTAATGATATGGCGGTAAAATAATTTGAAAAATAGTATAGGTTCTTTCTCTTTCCCTCCCTCTTCAGGTTCTTTCTCTCCCTTGTTTCTATTTCCTCTTTGTCGCTTGCACTTCTCTACACAATCTTTCTCTCATTGGATTACGGTCTGAATAGAAGCGCACAACTTTCTCTCTCTCTCTCTCTCACTAGAGCTCTGACGCTATAGAAGAGCACAACTTTCTCTCTCACTGGAGTGCTAACACTATAGAAGTGTGAAACTTTCTCTCTCTCTCTCTCTCTCTCTTATTGGAGCTCTTACTTGATAGAAGCGCAGAAGAGATTACTTTTTATTTGTGCGAGGAGCTCTTACTGGATAGAAGCGCATAAGAGACAACTTTCTATTTTTTGCTGGAGCTCGTACGAGATAGAAGCATAGAAGAGACAACTTTCTATTTTTTTCTAGAGCTTGTACTGGATAGAAAGGCATAAGAGATAACTTTATCTTTTTTCTGGAGGTTATACTAGATAGAAGCGCCAAATAGACAACTTTCTCTTTTTTTTCTGGAACTCGTACTGGATAGAAGTGCAAAAGAGTGACATTTGAGGTAAGTTTGGACATTTCTGTGTATTATTTTCAGGTTACAGATCATAAAATTATAAACTATAACATATATATGTTATAGATGCGCATACATTTATGCGCTTGGGCGACAACGCTTTGACATAGTTTGCAACATCGATTCGTATGTGAAGCAATTTCCTCATCTACTCGTAGTTGATGGATCTCTTCACTTATTTACATGGTAGAGATAATAAAATTATAAGTATTAGAAAATATATAAATTATAATCAACATATAAGCACACGCTTCATATGTGAAGCGATAGGAAGCGATGACGCATTGACATTGAAGCGACAGTGCTACGATTGTGAAGCACCATTGCTTCCATATTGAAGCACTGACGCTTTGTATGGCCGCATCATCTCTTCCTTGTGAATTGGTTTCAATGTACTACATAGCTGATTTTATTTTTGTCTAATGCAGGTGTTGTGATTTTAAATGAGTTTTACTCGCAAGCATATGAATTGAATTGTAGCAATTAGGTACAGAGTACGAGATCATTCCCACGAAGATTGGTAAGAAAATTTAAAAGAGAAATAGAAACTAACCAGGAGAATATCCATAGATTCAACACAATATTAAACTAGTTTATGATTTCTGGCAGTTTGATGGATGAAATAAATAAAGAACAACTTAACTAAAACTTAATTTGATAGAAAAAGATGAGGTTTGGGCTACTAAATCCTCCCATCCTTGTTTCATCATTTATAATCGTAGATCTAACTGGCTGGAATTTAAAAGATGCTAAACACATAAACACCAAAAGCAGTTGATAATTTATGGAAGATGGAATGTTAAAATCGCACAATAAAATGAGACTATTGTTCTTCTAAAATTGTAAAAGAAATGGGGCAAAACATTTACCGTAAAAGAGGTTTGTAATGACAATAAATAAATACCACAAAAGAAATGGGGCAAAACATTCACCGCAAAAGAGATTTCTAATGACGATAGATAAATGTCGCAAATATTAACAATAAAGAACCAGGTGTAAATTTCGAATCACAGATCCGAGATCATAGGAAGAGCATGACTAAATTCCATATCTTAGATTGGTGATCAGTGTTCACAGAGATCGACAAGAACAAATAAGCACTAAAACCTAGAGCATCATCAAACATAAATTCCAATCATAGATCTATAATTGTAAATAAGAACCTCGGATGGGATTCATTATATCCTAACCCTCAAAGAAATTTAGCCACACATGATTGAAGTGAATAATATAATTGAAAGATAAATTAAAATGAACATTAAAAATACCGTAAAGAGCTTTAATAAAATCCACAAAAACTTTTATGTGACAGCCCAGATTTTTATGCTCAGAAATCCGTGCCATCAGGATCATACTCTGGATGATCCCCAGGACAAATCACGAAGTGTCTGTTCGTATAATGGAAATCAAGCAAACACTGTCCAGTAGTGGTAAATCGAGTCATCACGTAAGGCTTTATAAAAAGAAATAAGCAATAAATACCACATGTCTATATATATCTCAAAAGAATATACATTCCAAAAAAGGAATCAAGAAGAACCACTGGTGATGGACATCTATCACCCAAACAATAAAAGAAAAATATCTACAGAAAGTAAATACAGAAGTGGCCACCAGGCACACAATAATCTAAAGTTTTACATAAAATCCCAAAAATAGCAGACTTGTATATCCAGACTAAGGATAAAAGTCGTCCGCCTAGACGCCAGTCTCCTCATCCTCAGCCTCAGCCTCTAGATCAGGCTGGTAGTCAGGGTCGCTCTTGGTGCCGGGAGCTCTAGCCTCAGAACCTATAATTATTGTAGAAGCAGGGTGAGCTAACCATCTAAGCTCAGTAAAAGAATTTCAGTTAAAATTGCATCTTAATTGTAAACCATGGTAGTAGAAAATATGGATAGAATTTAACAGATGCAAACAGATATTTCAGAAATGCATAATTTATCAAATCAGGCAAATCGTATCAGAATTTACAAAATGTGATGCACATAGTATTTAATGACTTAGAATAATAAACTTAAATAACTCCCGTGAGTATAGCATGTGGTAGCCAGATTTGGTCCGATGGGTAATCCCGACCATCGTCGTTCACATGAACAATTCCAGGAAATGCAACAATGCCTCAACTACGGAGTGCAATTGTGCCGAGGATTTTCAAGCAGATGCATGATTGTGCCAGAAATGGATATACCGCCGAGTCGGTGAGATTTGTCAGAGTATTAAACCTCAAATCACATGCAGACATATTATACTTAACAGAAATAAGATGATAGATGACAGGTGTCAGATAGCAAGAGTCAAATATATAACAGAGTTGCCACACATATGCTAAACATGACTGAAAAGTAAAATCGGACTATGCAGTTATATGTAGAACATTTGGAATCCATGAGATCAAGAATAAATGAAATTTCAGTTGAATGCCCCTACCTCGGGTCAGACCTCTTTCTAAGCAAATCCAAAGCTTTTTAAGGCATCATGGTCCGACCCTAGACCATAAATATAGTATACTATGTGTCAGGTATGTCAAAAAGTCAACTAGCTCGGTGTCTAGTAACATGCAATTCACATAACCAAAATAGGACAAAAACAGGGGTGATTGATTGATCAACACCCTTATTGATCGATCAATCCTCCTTGTTGATCGATCAATAGCCCCATTGATCGATTAATACCCTCAACTCACCTCACAAGTAACAGAGGTAGTTGATCGATCAATAGCCTTTATTGATCGATCAACACCCTTCATTGATCGATCAATACTTGAATTGATCGATCAATAGCTTCCTTTTCTTCACATTATGTTAAAGCAATATTGATCGATCACCAGCCCTGTTGATCGATCAATATGCCTCATTGATCGATCAATAACCTCATTGATCGATCAATAGCCTAAACTTTCAAATTTCCCTCTTTCTGTTCCCTTTTGTTAATTATACAGATTGACCGATCAATGCCTTCATTGATCGATCAATACACACAAGTGATCGATCAATACCATCCTTGATCGATCACCACCAACCATTGATCGATCACTCTCTCTGTGATCGATCAACCTTCAGAATTGATCGATCAATACCCCGCGAGCATTGAACTTTCAAAAATTTTTATGTTCTATTCCCCTTTTCGTTTTATACGATTTGATCGATTAATGCCTTCATTGATCGATCAACACCTCTCGAGCACTGAACTTTCAGGAATTTTCAAGTCCACTGTTCTCTCTTTAACCTTATATGAATTGATCGATCAATGACCTTTATTGATCGATCAATAGCCCCCATTGATCGATCAATCTAGCATTGATCGATCAATAATGACAACACCTCTGTCATTAATGGAGGTCACTTATTTCTCCTCTATTTGACCTATCTTCATTAATGGTTTATCCTAACCATTAATACATACTCAAACACACACATAAGAGCTCTCCTCTGCCTAAGTTTAAAAGCATAGGCTCACCTTTGCTTGGGCCCTTTCGGGGTCTCGGCAAAATGATCCGAAAGAGGGTTTTGGATCCGAAACTCGGGTTGTATCTCCGGTGTGACTCTGGCAAGGAGATTATCGGCTCAGGTTCAGTACGCAGAGGCTTCACACACAAAGGTCTACTTTAGTTTGTTTCATTGGATTCTACATACCCCAACTCAAATTAACTCATGATCTTGGTATCCCTAACCCTATTTCCTCGAAGAATATTCTTGAGATCCGACCTAACCACTGGATTCTAGCTCAAGAACAAGCAGAAGAAGGGATATCTCTCCAGGTCTCTCCTTTCCTTTATAAGCTACCTAAACTGAAATATCTCTGATATTTTAGTTTAGACCCTAATTTAAACTCCGGTGTGAAACACCCACACGATCTCTACGACGTAACGTGCCACGTCGACGTCCTACACAACTCAGACTTAGGAGAGAATTCACATGTGAATTCATCTAACTACGGGGTATCTTTATCTCAACTAATATTGATTATTAATTTTTAAAATCTATCTCAATTTTCATGCTAGACACGCATATCGAAATAGTTAGGTTCTTGTTCGGAATTTCAGGGTTGTTACATTATCCCCCCCTTAGGAATTTTCGTCCGTAAAAATGTCAGGGAGGTCGTAAGAATTTCAGGGAGTACAAATAACAGGCTAGCATATTGACAGGAAAGTAAAAAAGCATGCAGACAGAATAATAAATAGAAGGCAGAATAAGTACAATATATTATACATAGGCAAAATAATATAAATTAAATAGAAGAGCATAGCAATTACCTGCCGAGACGTCAGATGGTCCGACCTCGTCAGGCGTAGGTCTGCTGAGACGGGGTGGTGGTGTAAGGTAGTCGCGAGGATCCACTGCATCCTGACGGGCGTGGGCAATCATCGGTGTGGATGTAGTGGCATATAAGTGCTGCATGACAAGCTCATGCATGCCCTCGTGATAATCCAAACGGCGATCGATCTACCGCTGGAACTCCTCCATACCGTCCAAATGCTCATGAATGCGCCAGTTACCCTCCACGAGCTCACGAAGCATCGATGCTACGTGGACTGAGGAAGGAGGTGGGGGATGTGACGTGGTGTGACGGGGAGGCCGACGGGGTGTAGTGGGGGCAGGGAGGGTAGACACCTCAGGCGGAGGTGGTGGATCACGTGGTGCCTCCCCCTCTCCAAGCGCAGGCTCGGCGGGCGCCGCACCCTCGGCAACGGCAGGCGGGACGGGCTCAGCTGCACCCTCTTCATCATCAGGGAGCCGTCGAACTAGTAAATTATAGCTCTTGGTCCAGTCCTTCAGGTAGAAGACCTTGGTGTTGTCAACCAAGCACGGCTCATTAGGAGCCAGTGTACGCCTCGCGTAGAGCAGCGTATTGCTCCACCATCTTGGTAATGAGGCGCGCGTACGGGATTTGTTTCTTGACCCCGGACTTCACCTTCTCAGACATGAGGTCATTGGCATTTATGATACCGTCAATGACCAAATCAGCCATAGAGAACCAACGGTTCTCAAAGGCCGAAAAGAGGGCCTATTGCACAACTCCAGTCCGTGAGATGGATTGCCCCTTCCCATGCTGACCTTGGGTCATTTTGGTGACCACGTCAATAAAAGGAACCTCCTTAACATAGGGGGCATCCAAACCAGTGTTTTCAATGTAAGCAGATGGGCACTGGAGTGCAGCCGCTACATGAAAGTGGTTGAACTTATACTCAAACCCATCAATGGAAGTGACGAGTCGGTGTCGACTATCACCCCACCGAAGGTTTTGGAAGAAGAGCCGCACATCGGAGGACAATAGTGATCGTGAAACGGCTCTAACAAGGGTTTCAACTCGAGACGCTGAATATAACCCTTGGCCCAAACCATTTTGGGCCGATCCTCGTAAAGGGACGAGGTGAACACGTACTCGGGGAGAAAATACTTAGAAGCCCACCAAGGATTGGGGACTTCACGTTCGATCAGGGTCGGGACGGGGATTGGGATGGGTGGAACCACATCCGAAACCGATGCCACAGGTGGCACGGATGGTTGGGGAACCGAATCGATGGGGGTACGAGCCCGGGAAGTGGGTACCTTACACGAAGGGTTCTTCGTGTGCGGTCCCATGGTCAAGTTTGGCAAAAATAAACGAGAACTAGAATCGAAATGAACGAAAAGAGAAGCGTTACCGAACGAATGGAATGAAATCCACTCGAATCACGTGGAAGGAGCTGGATGGCCAAAAAATTAGTCGGGAAGAAGGTAGAACGGTCGGTGCCGAAACCCCCTTTGATCGATCACTTGTATGCTTGGTGCAAATGACCGTTTGAAAACCCAACTTTAACTTAAAACCCCAGGATTGATCGATCAATGCCTTTATTGATCGATCAATGAACCATCTTTATGCCCTAGCCCGATGAATAGATCGATCAATATCCACTGTTGATCGATCAATGCCCTCCTAATTGATCGATGACTACTCCGTTGATCGATCAATGACCTCCTTATTAATCGATCACTACCATGTTGATCGATCAACACTCTTTACAGTGATCGATCAATACTGAAATTGATCTATCAATCAATCGATCCCAACCCCATAACTAGATATTGTTGATCGATCAATGACCTCATTGATCGATCAATCAGCCATGGTGATCGATCAATAACTCCTATTGATCGATCAATCACACTAGAAACCAACCATTGAATATTTGAATTTTTAATTCTAAAAATGTGGACCAATAGCATAACCTACATACGGCACCCGGATAAATCAAGCATACATGCACAGCTATGAACGTAAATCAATCCGTGAAAGTACCTTTGACGTCAGGTAAACAAATGTGGGTACTGCTCGCGAATTTCAAATGCTCGTTCCCAAGTAGCTTCCGAAGCCGAATGATTTCTCCACTTGACGAGTACTAGTGGAATCAACTTGGTCCGTAAAACTTGATCTCGATGATCCAAGATCGCGATTGGTTCCTCAATGATCGTCAAGTCCTCTTGTAACTCTATCGGTTGGAAATCCAAGATGTGAGTCGGGTCGCACACGTATCGTCGCAGCATGGAAACATGAAAAACGTTATGCATGCTTGCCAACTGTGGTGGCAAAGCAATCTGATAAGCGACTTCGCCAACCCGTCCGAGTACCTAAGCTAGACTGATATATCGAGGACTTAGCTTCCCACGCTTTTCGAAATGCATCACGCCCTTGGTTGGTGAGATCTTCACAAAGACCTTGTCTCCAACCTGAAAACAGTGGTTAAGTCCATAGCCAACCATTTTAACTATGAATAGCAACTTTTTCAAACATATTTGGGTATACCTGAAACTCAACGTGCGTCTGATGGAGATCGGCATAGCTCTTTTGGCGACTTTAAGCAACCCTCAATCTCTCGCGGATCAACCGAACTGTCTCGATTGTGCTGTCCACGATATCAGGTCCCAAAACAAGCTTCTCACCGACTTCTTCCCAATTCAAAGGAGATCTGCATCGTTGTCCATACAAGGCTTCATAAGGCGCAATCCCAATGCTCGACAGATAGCTATTATTGTAAGCAAACTCGATCAGAGGCAAATGTTAATCCCATGAACCACGAAAATCCAACATACATGCACGCAACATATCCTCTATAATCTGGTTCACTCTCTCAGTCTGCCCATTTGTCTGAGGATGAAACGCTGAGCTGAACTCCAACTTAGAACCCATGCCTTCCTGAAACCGTCGCCAGAACTGTGACGTATAGAGCGGATCTCTATCACATACGATGCTGTCTAGTATGCCATGTAATCGAACTATCTCCTTCATGTACAGCTCTGCAAGCTTATTGGCTGTATATGTAGTCCAATACGACAGAAAATGTGCAGACTTCATCAGTCGATCAACAATGACCTAGATGGAATTGTTCTTCCTCAATGTGCTCAGTAATTCAAAAATAAAATCCATAGAAATGGCTTCCCATTTTCATTCTGGTACTGGCAATGGTTGTAATAAACCTGCTGGATTCCAATGGTCTATTTTCACCTACTGGCAAACCAAACACCGAGAAACATAATCTGCAACATCTTTCTTTAGTCCTCTCCACCAAAAACTTCACTTGAGATCTTGGTACATCTTGGTACTCCCAGGATGTATAGCATACGTAGACTTGTGCGCTTCCTCCAAAATTGTATCTTTAAGATCCTTCATATCAGGTATGCACATCTGATCTCTAAATAGCAAAGTACCATCATCTTTGATGGTAAAATTAGGCCTGATCCCGTTGATCACATCCTTTCTAATGGCAATAAGGTCACCGTCAATCATCTGAGCTTACGCATGTTATCAAACGTGGGCCATATCACAATAGTAGCCATCAATGCCCCTGAACCCTTGACGTTAATCAGTGTATCGCACAAGGCCAGGTCCTCAAGTAGATGCCACTGTTGTACTCTGGTGATAAGATGTGTCAACTGAGCTGAAGACTTCCTGCTTAAAGCATCTGCCACAACATTGGCCCTCCCAGGGTGATACTGGATGGAACAATCGTAATCTTTCAAGAACTCCATCCATCTGTGCTGTCACATGTTCAAATCCTTCTGGGTAAACAGATATTTGAGACTTTTGTGGTCGGTATAGATATCAAATGTCTCACCGTATAAGTAGTACCTATAGATCTTTAAAGCAAAGATCACCGCCGCTAACTCCAGATCATGAGTCGGGTAATTCTTCTCATGTTCCTTAAGCTGTCTATAGCCGTATGCGATACCCTTCTTGTGCTGGTTGAGGACACAACCCAAACCACTATAAGATGCGTCACTGTAGATAGCGAAACCCCCTCTGCCAGAAGGTATAGCTAATACCGGTGCTGTAGTCAGACGCGTCTTCAGTTCCTGGAAACTCTTCTCACATTGATCAGTCCAATCAAACTTAGCATTCTTCTTGGTAAGTTGAGTAAGTGGACTCGAGAGTTTGGAGAACCCCTCTACAAACTGTTTGTAGTATCTTGCTAACCCAAGAAAACTACGGACCTCTGTTACTATTCTCGATTGTTCCTAATTCACGATGGCTTCGATCTTCGTCGAGTCGACTGTTATACCCTTAGCAGAGACAATATGGCCCAAGAAACTAACTTGGTACAGCCAAAACTCACACTTACTGAGCTTCGCATATAATTTGTGATCTCTGAGGGTCTGTAAAGCTATGTGTAGATGTCCTTCATGTTCTTCCTTTGTCTTGGAATAAACAAGGATGTCATCTACAAAGACAACCACAGACTTATCTAAGTGTGGTTTAAACACTTGGTTCATCAGGTCCATAAAAGACGTAGGTACATTCATCAATCCAAATGGCATAACCAAGAATTCATAGTGTCCATATCTGGTTCTGAACGCCGTCTTCTCAACATCTTCTGCTTTGACTCATAGCTGATGGTAACCTGACCTCAAGTCAATCTTTGTAAAGAACCTTGCTCCTTGTAACTGATCAAATAGATCATCGTTCTTAGGAAGCAGGTAATGATTCTTAATCGTCAACTTGTTCAACTGCCGATAGTCAATGCATAGACGCATTGAACCATCCTTCTTTCTGACAAATAACACTGGTGCTCCCCAAGGAGACACACTCGGTCGAATGAACCCATTGTCAAGCAGCTCTTGCAATTGCTCCTTCAACTCTTGTAATTCTGCTGGAGCCATCCGATAAGGAGCCTTAGATACTGGTTCAGTGCCTGGAACCAGATTTATCGTAAACTCAATCTCCCGAGCTAGTGGTAGTCTTGGCAAATCCTCAAGGAACACATCGAGATATTCGCATGCAATGTGAATATCAAATATCATGTTTGTCTCTTCCAGTTGCTCATGTAGAAAGGCCATATATCCACTGCATCCACTCTTCATCATCTTTTCAACCTGAATAGCAGAAATCAACGGAGCTACCTTAGACTTCACCCCAAAGAATCTAAATGATCGTTCCTTTGGAGGGCAAAAAACCACGATCTTCCGAAGGTAATCAACGCTCGCGTGGTAAGCGGATAGCCAGTCCATTCCCAGAATGATGTCAAATCCCTTCATATCTAACAAAATTAAATCTGCCAGTGTCTCGTGATCATCTACTGACACTATAACCGATTTACACACTGTGAGTGCATTCACTGTACTACCCGTAGGAATGGACACTGTCAATATGAACTCTAACTGCTCAGGAATGGCGCTCAATTCTTTCGTAAATTGAGGCCTCACAAATGAGTGCATAGAGCCTGGGTCTATCAAGACTCGAGCTCGGTGGAAATAAATAACACAACTCCTATACACTTTCAGCTCACCTATAAGTCAGTCTAAATATTAGATCAAGCGTTTAAGATATGTGTGTGTATGTGTACTAACCTCCTAAATATTTAATTAAAACAACTCTACATTCCTAAGTTCCAGTATATCCTACTAGATAAATAATCTCACTTGAAATTTAATCATACCTTGGATGACATCATTAGATGTTAGAGCATCGATCGCAGTAATAGCGTATGCTCGACCTTGAACCACAGGTCGAGAAGATCTCTGTGTAGATACCGATCCTGACCATTCTTTGCCATCTTTGCTCTCCTCTGGGCAATTCATAACCAAGAGGCCCATCTTGCCACACCTGAAGCACGCCCCTGTATCCCTCCGACAATCCTCTGTCTTGTTTATTTTCCCACACTTTCCAATGACACAACTGGAGTGAACGAAGAGACCCTTGAAGATCCCTGGGTCATTAAAGCCTCGCTACCAGAAGACCCAGACGACTAACATGGTTTGGAAAATGTAGGCACTGCTGCTCTCTGGTACGAACTCAGACCCGAAGAAATCACCGATCGGGAGTGTGTAGGGTATCTCGGAGGTTTGGAGAATCTAGCCCTCTTGTTCTGTTCAGAGTCCTGAGATTGCCCTTAAAATGACCTCTCTCTCCTTGTCTCTCCAAGCAAACTGCTTTTGGTTCTCCTCCTCTGCTATGAGAGCCTTGGCCATCACTATCTAATATGTCTCCATTTCCCACATGGCGACATCCTTTTATAGGTTCTGCCTCAGGCCAAGCTGAAACTTACGTGCTCTCATCAGCTCAGTGGCTACATGCTGGGGTGCGAATCTAGCCAATCAATCAAACTCAGCATCGTACTCTCTCATTGACATCGCACCCTGCTTAAGCTCTATAAACTTCACCTCCCACTGATGCCTCATGATTTTTGGAAAGTATTTATTGTAAAACACTTCCGTGAACTCCTCCCATGCCCAAGGAGTGTGAGGAAACTATCTTTGCAGATTCTGACACCAACTTCCACCAAGGTCCGGCATCACCATCCAACTTGAAAGTGGCACAGCGCACCTTCTCTACATCATTGCACTGGAGCACTTCAAAAAGCTTCTCCATCTCCTCTATCCAGCCCTTTGCTTCTATAGGATCTGTCTGACCCGAGAAGTTAGGAGGTCTCATTTTCCTAAACTTCGTGAATCTACATGGCTGATGAGATGGTCTAGCTGCCTGCTGAGTCAGAGCAGCTGTCTGCTGAGCAACATTGGTAGCCAAGGCTTCCAACACCTGCTCCATTCTCTCCTCATTGTCTCTCCTACCTCCTCTTGGTCCCACTAGAACTGAGTTCATGTGCGAGAGGAATTCTAATCCCCGCGACGTACCAGCAACATCGGGGATCTCTCTCATAGGAACCTCTCTCTGTCCTTCCCTTCCTCCACTGCGTCCGCCACTGAACTTAGGGCCCATACTGGTCTGTCATTGTAAAAACAATAGCACTGATTAGTACTAGATTGTGAAAACAATTCAACATGAACCCGCAGTTCAACCTAAAGCCTAGGCTTTGATACCAACTGTGACAGCCTGGATTTCTGTGCCCGAAAATCTGTGCCATCAAGATCATACTCTGGATGATCCCCAGGATAAATCATGAAGTGTCTGCTCGTATAACAGAAATCAAGCAAACATTGTCCAGCAGTGGTAGATCGAGTCATCACGTAAGGCTTTATAAAAATAAATAAGCAATAAATACCACATGTCTATATATATCTCAAAAGAATATACATTCCCAAAAAGGAACCAAGAAGAACCACTGGTGATGGACATCCATCACCCAAACAATGGTTCCTGATAGTGGTTCTTATAGAATGTATAATAATACAATAAAAGAAAAATATCTACAGAAAGTAAATATAGAAGTGGCCACCAGGCACACAATAATCCAAAGTTTTACACAAAATCTCAAAAATAGCAGACTCGTATACCCGGACTAAGGATAAAAGTCGTCCGCCTAGACGTCAGTCTCCTCGTCCTCAGCCTCAGCCTCTAGATTAGGCTGGTAGTCAGGGTCGCTCTCGGTGCCGGGAGTTCTAGCCTCAGAACCTATAATTATTGTAGAAGTAGGGTGAGCTAACCATCTAAGCTCAGTAGAAGAATTTCAGTTAAAATTACATCTTAATTGTAAACCATGGTAGTAGAAGATATGGACAGAATTTAACAGATGCAAACAGATGTTTCAGAAATGTAGAATTTATCAAATCAGGCAAATCGTATCAGAATTTATAGAATGTGATGCACATAGTATTTAATGACTTAGAATAATAAACTTAAATAACTCCTGTGAGTATAGCACGTGGTAGCCAGATTTGGTCCGATGGGTAATCCCGACCATCTTCATTCACATGAACAATTCCAGGAAATGCAACAATGCCTCAACTACGGAGTGCAATTGTGTTGAGGATTTCCAAGCAAATGCACGATTGTACCAGAAACGGATATACCACCGAGTCGGTGGGATTCGTCAGAGTATTAAACCTCAAATCACATGTAGACATATTATACTTAACAGAAATCAGATGACAGATGACAGGTGTCAGATAGCAGGAGTCAAATACATAACAGAGTTGCCACACATATGCTAAACATGACTGAAAAGTAAAATCAGACTATGCAGTTATATGTAGAACATTTGGAATCCATGAGATCAAGAATAAATGCAATTTCAGTTGAATTCCCCTACCTAGGGTCAGACCTCTTTCTAAGCAAATCCAGAGCTTTTTAAGGCATCATAGTCCGACCCTAGACCATAAATATGGTATACTATGTGTCAGGTATGTCAGAAAGTCAACTGGCTCGGTGTACAGTAACAGGGGTGATTGATCGATCAACACCCTTATTGATTGATCAATCCTCCTTGTTGATCGATCAATAGCCCCATTGATCGATCAATACCCTCAACTCACCTCACAAGTAACAGAGGTAGTTGATCGATCAATAGCCTTTATTGATCGATCAATAGCTTCCTTTTCTTCACATTATGTCAAAGCAATATTGATCGATCACTAGCCCTGTTGATCGATCAATATGCCTCATTGATCGATCAATAACCTTATTTATCGATCAATGAGCCTAAACTTTCAAATTTCCCTCTTTCTGTTCCCTTTTATTAATTATACAGATTGATTGATCAATGCCTTCATTGATCAATCCATACACACAAGTGATCGATCAATACCATCATTGATCGATCACCACCAACCATTGATCGATCACTCTCTCTGTGATCGATCAACCTTCAGAATTAATCGATCAATTAAGGAATTGATCGATCAATACCCCGCGAGCATTAAACTTCCAAAAATTTCAGTGTTATGTTCCCCTTTTTATTTTATACGAATTGATCGATTAATGCCTTCATTGATCGATCAACACCTCTCGAGCACTGAACTTCCAGGAATTTTCAAGTCCACTGTTCTCTCTTTAGCCTTATATGAATTGATCGATCAATGACCTTTATTGATCGATCAATAGCCCCCATTGATCGATCAATCTAGCATTGATCAATCAATAATAATAGCACCTCTGTCATTAATGGAGGTCACTTATTTCTCCTCTATTTGACCTATCTTCATTAATGGTTTATCCTAACCATTAATACATACTCAAACACACACATAAGAGCTCTCCTCTGCCCAAGTTTAAAAGCATAGGCTCACCTTTGCTTGGGCCCTTTCGGGGTCTCGACAAAATGATCCGAAAGAGGGTTTTGGATTCGAAACTCGGGTTGTATCTCCGGTGTGACTCTGGCAAGGAGATTATCGGCTCAGGTTCAATACGCAGAGGCTTCACACACACATAGGCTATACTTGAGTTTGTTTCATTGGATTCTACATACCCCAACTCAAATTAACTCATGATCTTGGTATCCCTAACCCTATTTCCTCAAAGAATATTCTCGGGATCCGACCTAACCACTGGATTCTAGCTCAAGAACAAGAGGAGGAAGAAGAAGGGACATCTCTCCAGGTTTCTCCCTTCCTTTATAAGCTACCTAAACTGAAATATCTCTGATATTTTAGTTTAGACCCTAATTTAAACTCCGGTGTGAAACACCCACACGATCTCTACCCGTAACGTGCCACGTCGACGTCCTACACGACTCAGACTTAAGAGAGAATTCACATGTGAATTCATCTAACTACAGGGTATCTTTATCTCAACTAAAATTGATTATTAATTTTTAAAATCTATCTCAATTTCTGTGCCGAGAATGCATATCGAAACAGTCAGGTTCTTGTTCAAAATTTTAGGGTCGTTACATTTAATCTAGCCGAGACAATCCTTTTCAAGCATAGAAGTTAAACTAATCTTAGTCCTAGAACTAGGAAATGAAAGAATAATGCTTGAAAAAGGAAGGAAAAAGCTTAAAAGAATCTAAAAAATGCTATGAGAAATAAAAGCTACTCCCCAAAGGGAGAGACCCCCTCACCCTAACTCTAACTTTGACTTATATATGGTCCTTGCTCAAACATTCAAATTTCAAAATCGATCGATCGAATGCTAAATTCGATCGGTCGATTTTAACTTTGAAATCTACCGCTTCTCCGAATAATTTTGATTGATCGACTCAGTAGGTCGATCAATCGATTGTATAGAAAACAAAGAGCGAAAATGGCCTATATTTTTATAAGTATAGACTTGATCGATCGAAGGTCGTGGTCGATCAATCGATTATTCACGAATATCTAGGACCGATAGTTCATTTGCTCAAATGTTTCGGTGTTAATCAGCTTTATGCTCTTCTACGCTTCCAATTGCATCAAATGGCTAGATTTCTTGAAACTATAAAAACTTTCACAAAACTATTAGATTGCCCTCATCAGATGGCTAAATGTACGTTTTAGGATATGAAATATGATCATATTTCAACACTCATCAACAGAGTTTCTAATGGACTCTATTGGAGGATTCAATGTAGGTGATGTTGATTTAAATCTCACACCTGAGACAGTTTCTTTAGAAGGAGTTTCACTTGGTTGTGATAGTGATATGAAAATGCTGGATAGTTGTGCAGGGTCCAAGAATATCAGCGAGGAATGGAAGCCACATATCGGCTTGGAATTCAGATATGAAGACGAGGCATATAACTTCTATAATTTATACAGCAAGAATGTTAGTTTCAACGTTAGTGTGACAACCCGGATTTTCCCAAACTGAATTTTCTGAGATATTTTTTTTTTCTACTTTACACCGAAACTAAATGGGAAAACCCAGATCGCCAGATCATAGATCACGATCTGAATACACAGAAAACTTGGTACATCCACACACACAAGAGGAAATCAAAGCAGATAATATATATGACGTACTTAAAATCTCCAGTTCTAATATCCAACATGAACAGTAAACTAAAACAACCCACTGGTGATGGCTGAACATCACCAAAATAGTGGTGTACAATATATGGATAATATCACGAATGTACCAAGCCCAACTTACCAAACCCACAATCTATGATCCCAGAACTAAGGCAAAAATCTTCAAGTGGACGATCTTCTCTTCCGGTATGTAGTCTAAATCTTCCTTGGGTCTCGATCAGTACCTAAACCTGTGCCTGTGATGTATAGTCGGGGTGAGCTAACAACTAAGCTTAGTAGAGGACATTCAATATCAATTTACATTTTTATCATAAGAATGCATAGATTTCATGACAGGAGTTAAAAAGCATCTTTCAAAATTGAGTTTCAAAGCATTTATCATTTATCATTTCAAACATACTTTCAAACGGAGTTTCATCAAAATAGTATATATAAAAGAGTACTATAACATCCCTAAATTTAAAACCATGAATAGTACGACTCGGTATGCGTGCCTGATGGTCCGTACATCGAGGATCGTGCCGATGGACTATGTAATGTCTATAGATAAAATCTGACGGAATGGATTTTGTGTATGTAGGTTAGGTTATCGATTATTGAACCGCATAAACCAACCTTGGTGTAGCTGTGTCATACCTAAGCCTAAGGCTAGTGATAGGAGAAATAAATACCATTAAATCATTTGCATTCAATACCCTTTACTACATATGATTTGGAGTTAAGAGGAGAGAGGGTATTGATTGTGGTTGAATGTGAGAACGATTTGTTCGTGTAGCATGAAGCGAGAGGTTTGATCGAATTAGAACTAACGCAGCTCACTTGTGAAACCCTAGTTGTCTGTGTGTTTATGGATCACCAGAATCGATAAATCCAAGGTAAGGAATTTATGCACAAATGTAAATCTATATTAGGCATGTCGTTTGGTGATTTGATAAAAAAATGATAAGAAAGTGATTCGATCTGAAAAGAAAAAGAGGACGAATGTGAAACCTAGGAACAAACGAAATCTGTTCATTTTGATCGATCAAAATTTTGTTCGATCGATCAAAATGGACTTTAGAATGAGGAATTCGAAGTTTGAGGAAATTTGTTCGATCAAAATAAATTTCGATCGAATGAAGTGTGTTTGATCGATCGAATCTCACACTCGATCGATCGAAACATATAGAACAGATATTTTGGAAAAGCCTTCTATGAGGATTCGACCGATCAAAATATCTTCGATCGATCGAATTAGAAATTCAATTGATCGAATCAAAATTCGTTCGAACGAACTGTGTGGATTGTTATTTAGCTTCTGAGGGGTTCAACCAATCAAAATATTTTTGATCGATCAAATTATATAATTTCGATCGACCAAATTAGGATTCGTTTGATCGAACTATGTTGTGGTCATTTGGCTTCTGTGAGGATTCGACGGATCAAAATTATTTTTGATCGATCGAATTTGTGTTCGTTCGATCGAAATGGCAGAATCATTCAATCGAACTGGGAAGTGATGTGTTATGAGGAGTTTGATCGATCAAAATGAGTTCGATCGATCGAAATGAGTTTGATCAATCAAAACTGAGTTTAGATCGATCAAAATAGGGACTTGATCGATCGAAATTGCCAGATTTAGGATTTTTTTGTGTTTCGACTGAGAGATTTTGAGGGAATCTTTCGAGGTATGTTTAGCATCGTTCTAATATGTGAACCATGAATTTTACATGTTTAGGTGACTTGGTATTGTGTGATGAAAACCTAACCCAAACGGCGGATTGAGCGCATGCGGGTTGAGATCTCGAGATTGGGAAAACTTGATACCATGTGCATTTACTACATTAGCATGTGTGTTATGTTATGATGCCCTCTTTGATTCAATCATGTGAATTTAGCTTATGACTCTAATTTGAAAAGGCATGTGTATCAGTATGTTTCGAGTTGTGTAAGAGTTATGGAATCTTTCAGGATTCAGTCCACTATGTGTGTGTGTGTGTGATCTTCACACTTCATTCCTACTTTTGAGATAAACTATAATTATCACTTTACATGGCGATAAGCTATATGTATGCACTTCGATTTGAGATTCTATGTGAATACCCGACCGACGCGGTGGTATAACCATGATTGACGCAGCAGGGTATCCGTGACCGGTACGGCGACCAATTCGTACACCCTTTGTGCTATGTGATTTGTGACTCCTACTGTATAACAGTAATTATGTTCGACCAAGTGTCCAACTCTATGGGACCTTGGATATATGTGAAAATGGTTCATATGAGCGACGATAGTGGGTATTCCATCAGGGGCTTGAGGCTATAGTTCCTCATTCAATACTTTAAGTAAAGCACTTTTAAGTTTTTTTCATATGTTGGAACAAAGATGTGAACATGTTTTATGAATTCCAAACAAGCATCGCATGTGTATTTTATGTCATGACAATCACACTGTGCATATGTTCTGACCGATTTTATTTTATTATGCCATAAGATATATGTTTGATGCTTATAATAAGCATGCTATGAGTTTTTCCCTACTGAGCTTGAATGAAGCTCATTCTTCGACTATATATCACAGATTCAGGAGAAGACATTGGAGCTGAGATTTCAGAGCGGGTGGATCCAATTTATTTACCTGGTGAGGATCTAAAAGAAATCCCCCCTAAGGATTGTTTCTTGTGTACGATGCCAAATATATCTGGCCTTAGGTTGAGAGACTAGAGTTTTGAGATGATGTAAAGGATACTTATTTTGGATGATGATTGTAACTTAATTCTTTTTGGTGAACCATATTTCAGTAAGGAATGGTCCTTCTCGGTGGTTCTGGTCGGCACTTTTTCCATAGGCATTCATATGGAATTAGAGCCGTCATTTTGAGCTTTTGGTGGAACACATACGTATCTTCTCTTTATTCTGTCTTGTTAGTTAGTTAGTATGGTTCTACTTTGTTTCCGTTGTGCGAATGTTATGCCAAGTATTCCGTTCAAGGTTTGGCCTTAGCGCCAGCCCACTGACGGCGCGGGTTTTGGAGTGCCGAAATCCTGGCTGTCAGAGTTGGTATCAGAGCAACGACTTTAAAGACGTCTGACAAGTCTTAGAATGTTTAGAGATTTTGGATTTTATTGGATCCTAGGGACCGTCTGTTAATGAGACTTTTGTTTCATTGTAACAGATTCTAATGGACCAGAGAAGTAGAGGTCGGCCTAGAGGAGGTCGCCAGAGGAGTGTGAGGAGTATTGATGATATTCCTCTGGGTTTTGGAGGAGAGCAGAGACCTCCTCCTGAGGCGGAGAGGGATCATTGTGATGAGTCTACTGATAGGATGGCTAGGGCTGTGGAGGCCATTGCCGCCGCTATGACTCAGTAGACCCAACAGACTGCTCTTTTGGCTGAGCAGACGGCGTTGTTAGCCGCCAATAATGTCACTCATCAGCAACAGTCACCACCACCACCACCTCCTGCATTGTTGCTATCATCTTTTGTGAATTTTAGGAGATTGAGACCTTTGGTATTCCAAGGGCAGACTGATCCACTTGAAGCAGAAAAATGGTTGAAGCAGATGGAAAAGTTACTAGAGAGACTTCAGAGCCCTGAACATGAGAAAGTTGGTTGGGCTTCCTTCCAACTAGAAGGCGACGCCGATGCCTGGTGGAAGTCGGTGTTAAGAAAGAGGGAAGTTGAAGGTCTACAAGAACAATGGATATGAGCTGATGTTGGGGATTTCTAGTGTGCTGATTTATTGTGTAATGATGAAAGCAAAATAAAATCAGAGTAAAACAGAGGATGGATTTAGCACATCTAAAATATCCTAGACCTGCAAGATACATTGTCTTTTTGTAGCAAGTTTTAAAAGAGTAAGTAAGGGAATGTCCACAGGGAGGTGAGTTAAAAATATGGTAAATCTCTAGATCTGGAAGAGATCTGGCACCCTAACTAACTCTAAGTCAGCTAAAAGAAAGGGGAGAGGTTAAAAGGGTTTGTCACTTAAGCTAAACTACACATGAAGTGCAAACTGACTGAGATCGAGTCCAGAGATCTAGATCTTGTAAGTGGAAGGGTTTAAAAGCAGAAAATGGAGAAGAGCAGCTTGGAGATTGGTCTCACTGCAATCAGGTTGAGCTGGTCATGTTACAGGGGTTCAGAGCACACAAATCCCCCAGCTGGCTACCAGCACAGCTGCAGGGTAAAAGGCACCACTCTAAACCAAACGATTTAACTAATCTTAAGGCTATGGTCTATCCACTTCAATGGTCAGAAACCATCCTATAGACTTCATCCGATCCAAAGGTTTATGATAGAAAATTTCAATTGAAACCAGAGATTGGACTGCTCTTAAGGCTATGATCTGTCCATTTTAATGGTCACAGATTATCCTAGGGAATTCCTCCAAACCAAAGGTTTCAACCAGAGCATGAAAACCACTATAGATGCTATAATTTCTAGATCACAGACACAAGAAATAGCAGGGATACCAGATCTAGGGAGATCGGATGGTATCCAAGAGGTCTACCAGTTAAGTGGGTGAGCTGATCAACAGACTCCTCTACACAAATCCGATTGAGCACTAAATGAAACTAAAGGAAGTATAGATCTAATTAAAACTGTAAAAACAATATTTACATTGCAATGAAACTCACTCTACAATGAAATGCTCTTAGATCTGTAGTCTGTGCAGCAATTAACCCACAATAACACTCCCAACCTTACCCAATTATAGATCTAACCTCTCTCCTCGTTGCTCCTAGGGAATTAGCCAATCATGGTTGAGCTAAAAGAGGGAAAATGGAATTTCGCTGCAAGCTCTGATCTCCAAAATTTGATCTAAATCTCGATCTCCCCAATTGCAAATGGGGATCTCAATATATAGCTTTCTCTCTTATTTTTCCTGCTAATATTCCCTTCTAAAAGGTCCTCAGAGTTTGTTGGATTTCTATCAGAGTATATGGGTTGGTTAGGGTTTCCTAGGACATCTTTTAGATAGCTGTGCTGGTCACCAATGTGCCTCGGTTTGCGTGCAGCAGATCACCAAGTTGCAGCGTGTGAACATCCTATTTTTTGAGAAGTTCTTCAAATGATTTTGATAGGTTGGGAAAGCTTTCGACAGGTTCAAATGAATCTTTTTAGTCCTTTCGCTAGGTTCTCAGATCTCTTCGATAGGTTCTGATAGGATGAGCCTTCTCTTAAAGCTTTAGCACTCTCAGCCCTTTGCCTGGAGCACTTGACAGGTTGGAGGACCATTTCAATAAGTTCAGCTCTGCATGCCATCATTCTGATAGGATTGCTCTCACTCCTATCGAAAGGGTCAAGCACCCTTCGGTAGGTTCTGTTATAGCGTCTCCATCTCTATAGGTTTAGGAAACCAGTCGATAGGTTCCTCTTACACCTCAGGTAGGCTTTCGATAGGATGGTTTCTTCCTTTCTTTCAGCTACTCGATAGGTTCTTAGATCCTATCGAACTCCTTTAATCCACACGAATCCATCCTTTCTCTGCCTTCAGATCCTATCGAAACCTTTTCAACTGCACGAATTCCTCTATTTTTCACTCTCAGCTCCTATCGAAGTCTTCAGATAACCTCTTGATAGGATGTTTTCAGCCCATTTTCACTTCTTTTGCCTTGCCCTGCTATTGCCACGTGCCCCAAGGGTCCAATGGTGTGCAGCCCTCTTGTGTGTCATTGCTGGGTCTGCACTGTGCTGAGAGATGGACTTCTTTGTGCAACATTTTTGAGTGGTTTTTTACACTATTCCTGTCTTTTATTGCTGTCTACAAAATAGACTCAATAGGTGTTTATTAATGTGCTCACAGGTCCATCAAAGGTCAGGTTAAGGGGTGTGTAGACACCCAAATTTGGCCTAAGGCCCAATCGAAACACCTTTCGAGAGAGGTGCAATTTTGAGCTTATGATGGAGTATATGGAACCCTTAGGAATCACCCCAAACCCTTAAAAATCACCCTAGATCCCTTAGGAACCTACCTCGAACCTTTAGAAACCAATCCCGACCCTTAGAACCCATTCCGAACCCTAAACCTAACCTTCCCAGGAAATGGATGAAGAATGGAGCACCAGGACTAGCTGAGGTCTTCTACTAATATCAAATCATATACCATTGGAAAGAGGCCTTCTCCATCTTTCCAACGAGCCAAGAATCACCTCAATTGGAATTATACATCAAAAGTTATGACCATCCAAAAATCAGGCTTTTTTGGAGGGAATTTTGCCTGGCACAACTAATAGTTGCGCCAGGCCATTTTCCCCCTGGATTTGCCTGGCGCAACTAATAGTTGTGCCAGGTCTTTTTCCCCCAGAAATGGCCTGGCACAACTAATAGTTGCGCTAGGTATAAATGGGTCCCCCCACCCCTCGCGAGGTCAACTTCCAGGCTACTGTTCCTCACTGTTTTACTGTGCTTTTGCTTGGCGCAACTATTAGTTGCGCCAGGTATATGAACAGTAACATTGGGTTTTTGCCCCGAATTTCATATTTGGGGTTTGACTTGTTGACTACCTCAACCTTTGGGGTGTGTTTTGGTAGTCCTGTTGCACCCATTCCTTACCTATTTGCAACCCTCCAAGTGGCTTAAAGCCTCACCCCATCATCCACCATTAGAACTACCTTCACACCTTTCCAAGCTCTCAAAATCCTAGGAAACCTTAGATTTGAGATTACCTAATTGCTAAACCCAATTAGCATCTAAGTAGCCTCCTAATCCACTCCTTTCCTATAAATAGAGCCCCCCTCCCCTTGGTTTAAGGGTTGAGAAATTTGCTTAAGAGAGAAAGAGCTCAAAGTGAGTTCTTCCTCCCTTTGGTGTACTATTTTCCCTCAAAATTCTAGAATTCCAAAACCTCTTCCAAGCTTGTTCTTGCTTCAAAAACACAGCCTAGGTGTGTGTGATGCCCTAGCCTCCCTTCTCCCTCCCTTAGCTAGTAAGTCTTAGTAGTTAGAACCCGTTTTTCTACCATCCAAGCCTTCAAAAGCTCCTCCAAGCAAGCCACGCAAGGCTCTCCTACGGTGCTTCAAGGGCCCGAGGGCTCTGGCTCTCCCCTTTCCTCTCCTATCTCTTTTTTGCATTCCCCTACCCTCTCATTTGTGCCGTTATGCCGCCGAATTTTCGGTAGGAACGGAAGGGCACAAATAGCATTGGAGGCCCATTTGGGCAAGAGGGAACCATTTCCTTTTCTCTTAATCTATTTAATTTTTGGCCATTAGTAGAGACCGCATTAAGCGGGTTGATCGGGTGCCTAACACCTTCCCGATCGATAACCGAAGCCCCTACCTAAGAGCCTTTGGTGTGGACCGAATTCAGAGTCATATTTTTAGCACTTTGGTACTCATAAAAATGAACTAGGTTTTTCGGGACACCGAAAGCTCCGGGTGGCGACTCTTTTTTTCGTTAGGGAGCGCATCGTCACGATAGTATTGTCAAAAATCCCACGGTTGCACAGATGGCGACTCTGCTGGGGATTAGCTTGTAGAGCTTCCCCTTGAACTTGGCTTTATTTTTTTTTAATTTTTACTAACATGTTATTGCTGTTTTTTTAGTGTATTTTTGTTTTTTTTACTCACCCCTCCGATTAAGTCGTTTTACTTACCCCTACTTTTCCGTCATTTACGAGCCTTAGCCGATTGGCGGGCCTACATGCACATTGTCTTTTAAAGTTCCTTACTTTTCTGTCATTTTAGTGCCTTAGCCGATTGGCAGGCCTACTTGAACATTGTCTTTTAATTTCTTTAATTTTCTGTTATTTAAAGTTCCTTAGCCGATTGGCGGGCCTACTTGTGCACTCATATTCCATCAGTGGATGCCGGCCCATAGTGGCGGCACGGGATAATCACCCCCGATCTTTGAACTAAAGAAAACTTCCAAAAAAAAAATAAAAGCTTTGAAAAAATTAAAATTGAACCAAGTTAGGGAGCTTAATTAATTTATTTTACGGGGTAGATTTTAAAAGGGGTTGGATTAGGCAAACATATAAACACCCAGGTCTTAGTATGGCGGCAGCCCTTACTGGTGATGCTCCAGAAAAGTCCCAGCCCACCTAGTATCTGAGAAGGCGTTTGCGCCGAAGGTATATCGGGTGGGCTCCCATTCTGAAGCTTAAAACCCTTGGGGAGCGCGCTAGAGATTTATACCGGACTCAAGCCAGTTAGGTGCGGTAAGGAGCGGATCAAACACAAAAAAATAGCTGAGTTCCCGGAAGCCTAGCTTCCACAAAAACCAAAAAAAGAGACTCATTTCGGGTGTTGGTGGCTGCTATCAAACAATCTGAAAGCTCTATTTTTGGCTGGTGCATGTATTAGTTGCGCTAGCACAAAAAGCTGACATTTATAACTGGCGCAACTAATAGCTGCGCCAGCTTTAAACTCCAGACTTTTACTTTGGCACAACTAATAGTTGCGCCAGTGTAAAAAGGGTCCCCTGCAACCTGGGCGTGGGTATTAGTTGCGCCAGGTGTGTTCATCAGCCCACTAGCCTGAATCTGTGGCCTTTCCACCTCCCGAGTCCCCCGATCAGTGTGCTTAGTGCCTTGTTTAGGCCCCGCCATCTCCAACACCCAATACGCCCCCGCCGGTCAAAAGAAGATAACTTCTTTTTAGCTCATTTCAGGGGATCGGGTTGGTTGCCATGATTTCCGTGCCTTCAATAGATCAAAGGTTCTCCTTCGATTCTTTCGAATTGCGTCGGAATCGTCGCCGTGGGTCTTGAATCAAGGTACGAAGGCCACCCGAAAAGGGAATTCCAAGGCCTCGGAACCTTTGCTTTTCAAAACTTTTTCAAGAAAATTCAAAAATATATATATATATATATATCAAAAACCTAAAAAAGATATAGTTTGTGGTGCCAACACAATGGCATCATCTTGCCCTCCGCCGTCCCGTAGGGGAAGAAGGAGGAAGATCTTTGGGCCTTACCCAAGGCACCCATACCTGACCCGATGCCGTAGAATGTTGTGGGTAGTGGACCCGGCTTACGCCGATCCCGACTCATCCCCGCCACATTCTCCAACCCACTCCCATTCGAGAGAAGTCTTTTCCACCATCCCCCTCACCCAACCCTCTTTTACCGTTATCGGCCCATTTGGCGCCCCCATATTCCCAACCACTACCCCCCAAAATATCCAAAATCCAACCCCCCATTCTCCATCTTTTGCCCAAACCATGCCCATGCAAAACCCTAACCCATTTTCCCAATCCACATCCATCCCCCAATTCCCATTATCCCCCTATAAACCCGATCCGCCCTCATTCACCTATGTCACCTCCGCCCTAACCAATCCCCCACAAATCCCCCCGTCTACCCGGGTCATGCCCATTTTTACCGGGGCCATGCCCGGTTTTTTCCAAACATCTATACCCCACCAACCATCATCCTTAAACATCCCTAATCCTTCCCCATCCTTTACCTCACATCAACCCTCCAATCTACCCCATTCCTTTAATCCATCATCCACCCGGGCCATGCCCAATTTTCCCTCCACATCCACCCCATCCACACCCAATCATTCGATAAATCCACCATCCACATCTGATCGCCCTTCCATGGCCATGATGGAAGAGATGTTCCAAGCCTACTCCTTATGGAGGGCTTCCCAAAATACCTCTCCCCCACACCCCACATCCATGAACCCATCCCATACCCTAGCTAATCTCCATGCCTCACTCCCCCATGACCCCCATCAACCTCGCATAGTTCACACCATCCAAACCCCCATCACCCACATGCCCCAAGGCCCCATGGCCCAACCTCTCACCACCCACACACCTCAAGGCCCATTGGCCTAAAACCCTTTTCCCCACATGTCTTAAGGCTCCCTGGCCCAATACCCCACCATCCATGATCTCCAGGGCCCCATGGCCCCATGGCCCAATACCCCACTACCCATCATCTCTAAGGCCCATTGGCCCAAGCACCCATTACCCATATCCCCCAGGGCCCATTACGCCAAACCCATCAAATCCAAACCCATCAGGGGCCCGTAGCCCAAATCCACCAATGGCCCGTGGCCCAGACCCACCAAAGGCCCATGGCCCAGACCCAATAAGGCCCATTGGGCTAGACCCACCAAGGGCCCATGGCTCAAACCTATCAAGGCCCATTGGGCCAGACCCACCAAAGGCCCATGGCCCAAACCCATCAAAGGTCCATTGGCCCAGACCCACCAAGGGCCCATGGCCCATACCCATCAAGGCCCACTGGGCAAGACCCACCAAGGGCCCATGGCTCAGACCCATCAAGGGCCATTGAGACAGACCCATCAAGGGCCCATGGCCCAGACCGATCAAGGCCCATTGGGTCAGACCCACCAAGGGCCCATGGCCTAAACCTACCTAGGCACATTGGCCCAAACATACCCAGGCCCATGGCCCAAACCTACCAAGGGTCCATGGCCCAAACCCATCAGTGGTCCATGACCCGAAATGATCAAGGGTCCATGGCCCAAACCCATCAGTGGCCCATGACCCGAACAGATCAAGGGTTCATGGCCCAAACCCAAACCCCACACCCATACCTTCCATAATACCCCCAACTCTTAACCCAACCTCCACACCCAGGCCAAACCCAATTTTTCCATAGCCCCACACCCCAAGGCCATTTCCAAACCTTCCCCCATATCCAATGGCTCCATCAGGCCTCACCTCAAAACCAAATCCCCATCATCCAACAGACCTTTCCTCACCCCCATTGGGCTCACCCAACCCCCACTCATATCATTCCCATCCAGCCCACGGAACAACAACAGGAGAATCCCGCCCTCGCTGCGCAATATGCCGACCAGTAGTATGAAGAGGACGAGATTAGAAATAACGGGGCCTATGCTGGGGCATTGACCAGCCTTCACCCTCCTCCCATAATTGCCCATCCCCTGATAGCCCAGAGCGAAGTCTAACCTACGGTAGAAGGCAGTCAGATAAAGGAGAGTCGTAAGCATGAAAGAGCAGTTAGACAAAATACAGAAGCAGCTAATGAAAATGGGTGGTGCTGAGATCCACGCCACAGACTTCACAGACCTATGCCTGTTCGTTGAGGTCCCCTTACCCCCCAAATTCAAAATGCCCGCCTTCGATAAATATAATGGCATTGGCAATCCTATTGTGCACCTCAAGTCCTATTGTGGGGACATGTGCCAGTACGGGGAGGATGAAAGACTACTAATAAAAGTCTTTTAGAAGAGTTTGACTGGGCCGGCTTTGAGATGGTTCACATCCTTAGAACCATCTATGATGAAAACATGGAGGGACTTAACGCACCTCTTCTAAGAATAGTATGTCTACAACATAGACATTGAGCCGTGAAAGTCTGACTTGGCCCGTTTAAAGCAGAATCAGAATGAGACCTTCAGTGACTACTTGGGGCGATGGAGAGCACTGGCAGCTCAGATCAGGAATAGAATACCTGACAAAGAACAGATAGAGATGATTTCGAAGAGCACTCTGCCAGTGATTTCGGACTTTTTGGTATACCAGCAGCAGTCCAGCTTTACTGATCTGGTAAGAAATGCTAACCGATGTGAGGATGCCATCAGGGAGGGGCATCTAAATAAGAATATACCAAGTGGACCCAGTGGGGTTAAAAGATTTTATGAGCAGAGGAATGAGAAGAGAATAGGGGGCGATGTCCAGAACATAGCCAACACCAGGCCCAATAATAATACTATCCCGTTTCAATTTCAGGCAGCCCCACCAGCACCTGTTAGGCCTGAGTAGATGCAAAGAGTGGGGAATGGGCAGGGAATGCAAATGACCCTTGAGCAGAGGAGAGCCTGCTACGATCTAGTTTTTACACCCCTGGGGAAATCCTTGAGTGTACTGTTGCCCCTGTTGGTGGAAAAGGGATTAGTTACTATCCGTCAACCACAACCATCCCCTCACCAGATCCCAAAGAACTATGACTCGAATACCCACTGCAATTTTCATCAGGGTCCGGGTCACCCTATTGATCGTTGCTTCCCATTGAAGCATGCCATCCAAGATTTGATCGATGCTAGGAAAATCATTCCCCCTGCACCTTCTCAGCATGCTAATATTCATCAAGTACCATTACCCCCACATCCCACCAGAGGAGTAGGTCCCAGACCCACCATCGGAATGATAGAAGAAGAGGAGGGGTTTGAATTTGACCTGTCCAATTATATTAGTGATCGGGAGAGTTATGTGGCACCACTGTTAAGGAGCATCGAAGAAAGGAATGTCGGGGTTGTTGAAACCCTGAATTTATCAGATTATTTCCCCAACCCGACTCTGCAAGTTGAACCATTGGATTTCAGGGCGTATTTTCCATCCACCACACCTGTCAATTATGTGAATATTAATGCATACAAACCATACACCACAAATTATCCGATGAGTCAACAAGCCCCCACTCCTATACCCGCACCCACCAACTACCAATGGTCGGCGCCCGTCCCATTCCAGCTTCCGCCATATACCACAACCCCCATCGACTTCCCTTCAAGCCACCAGGCCCCCAATCTAATACCCACACCCATCGCTTATCAACAAGACACCGCCTCACACAAGTTCTCGCGAACCCCATCACCTCACAATTACTCCGACACCCTTCGCACCCTATCCGCCGCCATCACCCACCTATCAATGGCCTACGCTACTTTTTCCTCCTCTACCACGCTCAAGCTTCACAACCCCCATTTGGCCTAATCTTTCCACCCAACCCACTATCACCGAGGTGAATCAAGTATTACCCCCACCTCCTGAGCCGATAGTACAAGTGCCTCAAGTACCAACAGCCATACCTTTCCAGCTCTCAGGACCAACCTATGATCCTCATCAGGTCCCACTGAACTACGAACAAACAAATGCCAATGCTGGCAGTAGCAGCAGAGAAAGGGCAGCAGATTTTATTACCAGGTCAGAGAGAATATCAAAACAGCCAGAAGTACCAGTAGCAACACAAGCCCAATGAGGTGAACCCCTTCGAGAAGATGAGTCGAGAACATATACTGGAGACTCAGTTGAGAAGGATGTCTGCCCATATCACTGTATGGGGCCTGTTGATGACGTCCCCACTCCATTTCCAAGCATTAATGGGGGCATTGAAAAATGCGCATGTATCGCTCCAAGTCAGCCCAGATGAAGTTGGGCAGATAATTGGGCAAGTGATGGCTCCGAATGCCATTTCATTTTCTGATGCTGATTTGTCGGAAAAAGGGTGTAGCCATTCCAAGTCTTTGAATATAACCGTTGAATCCGGAAACATGGTCATTCCCTTAGTACTAATTGATAATGGGTCGGCATTAAATATTTGCCCGCTGAGAACCGCCACCAAGATAGGGGTCGATCCTTGCATGTTAAGGCCCACCAGAACCAACACTAGAGGGTTTGACAATACCAGGAGAGAAATAATGGGAGAAGTTTATCTTGAGCTATTGATAGGACCAATGACCTTCTCCATCTTATTTCAAGTCATGGATATCAAGTCTTCGTTTAACTTACTATTGGGGCGCCCGTGGCTGCACGAGGTTGGAGCCATACCTTTCACCTTACACCAGAAACTCAAGTTTGTGTCTGGGCATAAAATTGTTACAATTATTGGGGAGGGGCACAACGAGAAAGAGAAAGCTACCAATAGAGTCGAAAAGCCCAACATGTTAGATATACTGCACATCGCTGAGGATGTCGACCTTCACAGCTTTGAATATGAGGTGTCAGTAATACTCCCAGAACCCATTGAGGGCATCATGCCTAAAACAGGAGGCAGTATGGTAGCGGCAGTAGTAATGCTCCAAAAGTGGGGTTATCAGAAAGGAAGGGGTCTGAGACCTAGATTACAAGGCCGAAGAGAGCCAGTTGTGGCTAAGGGACAGAAGGTTCGATTCGGGTTAGGATACAAGCCCACGGAGGAGGAGGTCCGAGAGGCCAAAGAGAAAGCCAGGGTCACCGCAACAGCAAAAGCTCGAGGAATCAACATAGAGGAGAAGCCTCGCCCTAGGCCACACATCAGGGATTCCTTTGTCAGCGCAGGGGTCATAAAGATCGATCGAAATGGGGTAACCCATTTGACCCCACACAAACCCATAGCCCCAGTCCATCCCACCAACCCCCAGATCTCCCTTCCCAGCTTGGAGATAGATTTGGCCGCGTTATCCCTTTTCGAGGAACGACGGTCGGTACCTGAACAAACCCCCCCTGTGGTGAATCACCACAAATTGAGGACATGATCTCGATTTAAATGGGGATCAATATGATGGAGGTGACTCCAATGAGCCATATCACCGACTGCACCTCCATCCCAACAGGTAAAGCGGCCCTCAGTGCATGGCGGCATCTTGCCCCAAACTCTGGAAGCAGGAAGTGGCCTAAAGTTTGGCGCCTGTTTCAAAAAAAAAATAACCTATAAAAAGTGAGATAAGCCCTTGGCAGGCAATACCTTGTATATACGCAAACCCGCCTTGCCAAGGGCCCGTCTCCGAAGAAAACAAAAATCTCAAAAACATAGAAGAAAATAAAAATCTCAAAAACATGGAAAAAACACAAAATCCCAAAAACATTGAAAAAATCCAAAGTCCAAAAATATTATCATTTAAAATTCTAGAAAATGTCCCACAAAAGGATGCCTTAATCATCAAAATACCCGTCCCACATGAAATCGACTCCTTCCCTATAGAAATACAAGAAGAGGTAGGGATCACGAGTCTGAACGAGGATATCCCCTTCGACGAACTCCCCAATGAGCTCCTTGACCGATTTGTCGACTTTGAGCATGGCCCTACCCCATTGTCGAAGAGACCAAAGATGTCAATCTAGGAACTGAGGAGGTTCCCAGGATAACCAAAATCGAAACGTCACTGTCTCCTGAGGAAAGAAAAAGCATGATCAACTTCCTTCGGTCATACCAAGATGTTTTTGCCTAGTCATACAAGGACATGCCTGGTCTGGATACCAATTTGGTCAAGTAGGAGTTACCTCTCTACCTTGATATGAAGCTAGTCAAGCAGAAGCTGAGACGTCTCCGACCCGAATGGATGCTGAAAGTCAAAGATGAGGTCATCAAGCAGTATGAGGCGGGGTTTCTCATGGTATCCATGTACCCGCAGTGGCTAGCTAATATCGTACCTGTACCGAAGAAGGATGGAAAGGTCCGCATGTGTATCAATTTTCGCAATTTAAATAGGGCAAGCCCAAAGGACGATTTCCCATTGCCACACATCGACATTTTGGTCGATAACACAGCTAACCACGAGATGCTCTCTTTCATGGATGGATTTTTAGGATATAATCAGATAAAGATGGTAGAGGTTGATCACGAGAAGACAACGTTCATTACCCCCTGGGGAACCTTTTGTTATCGAGTCATGCCGTTTGGGCTGAAGAATGCCAGTGCAACGTACCAGAGAGCTATGACTGCACTATTTCATGACATGATGCATCGAGAGATTGAAGTGTATGTCGATGAATGATAGCCAAATCACCAAAATGGAGCGACCACTTGATAAACCTTCAGAAGCTATTTGAAAGGCTGAGAAAGTATCGATTATGCCTGAATCCACAAAAGTGCGCATTTGGCACCATGTCAGGGAAACTTTTAGGATTCATCGTCAGTAGGAGGGGGATCGAGGTCGACCCAATCAAAGTCAAAGCCATCACTGAAATGCCACCGCCGTCTACTGAAAAAGAGGTTAGAGGGTTTCTGGGCAGAATACAGTATATCAGTCGGTTCATTGCACAACTAACTCCAATCTGCATGCCGATCTTCAAGTTACTAGGAAGAATTCGCCTGTTGAATGGAACGACGATTGTCAGGCAGCGTTCGTAAAAATCAAAAGCTACCTCCTTAATCCTCCAGTTTTGGTACCACCTGAGCTAGGGAGACCACTCTTGATGTATCTCTCCACAACGGAAGTTTCAATGGGATGTGTCTTAGGTCAGCATGACGAGATAGGAAGAAGAGAGCAGGCCATCTACTATCTGAGCAAGAAATTCACTAATTATGAGACACGCTATTCTCATCTGGAGAAAGCATGCCTAGCCCTTGTATGGGCTACCCAGAGGCTCTGCCACTACTTGCTGTCTCAAGCTGTTCTACTTTTAGCCCGAATGGATATGTTAAAATACTTGTTTCGAAAAACCGGCTCTCACTGGGCGGACTGCACAATGGTAGTTGTTATTATCTGAGTTTGACATCATGTACGTCACTCAGAAGTCGATCAAGGGGCAGGCACTTGCTGATCATCTCGCTGACAATCCTTTACCCTACTATGAGCCATTAAGGATCGAGTTTCCAGATGAAGATATCTTGGTCATGACGGAGGACGATACTGAAGAAGCAGAAGAATCATGGGTATTGCACTTTGACGGGGCTGCCAATGTCGAGGGTCAAGGAGTTGGCGCCATTCTAATTTCACCGAAAGGATCCCACGTACCCGTCTCTATCAAGCTCAACTTCCCTTACACTAACAATATGGCTGAGTATGAAGCTTGCACCGCTGGTCTGCAGGCAGCTCTCGATCTGAATGTAACTCACCTTCGAGTATTTGGCGATTCGCAGTTAATCATATGTCAGATGAATGGTGACTGGAAGACAAAATATGAGAAACTAATCCCCTATCATGAGCACCTCGAAGATCTGATAGCTTGCTTCCAAGAGGTGACTTTCTCATATGTCCCTCGGATAAGGAATCGCTTTTCCGACGCATTAGCAACTTTGGCATCAATGATTGAAATCCCCCATGGTGTTGAGATGAAGCCGATCATGATCGAGCAGAGGAATGAGCCGGCCTTCTGCCTCCAGATTGAGGAACCTACAAAGCCTGATGATGAGCCACCTTGGTTCTTAGATATCAAGAATTTCCTCGAGACCCTAACTTTCCCAGAGGGTACATCCAAGAAAGACCGACGAACCATTCAACGTTTAGCGACGGGTTACGTCATTTGTGGAGAATGCCTTTACAAGTGATCATACAACAATATTTTGCTCAGGTGTCATATAGAAAGTGAAGCAGTCAATATTATGAAAGAAATCCATGAGGGAGTATGCGGAGCCCACGTCAGCGGTCACATGCTCGCTAAGAAAATCCTACGACAGGGATACTTTTGGACCACCATGGAATCGGATTGTTGCAAACATGTTCAAAAATACTATAAATGTCAAGAACACTCCAGTCTGATACACGCTCTTGCCATTGATCTTCACTGCATGACCACTCCTTGGCCATTTGCTACTTGGGGACTTGACGTTGTCGGAATGATTAATCCGAAAGCATCAAACGGACATCGGTTCATCCTCGTCGCTATTGAATACTTCACCAAGTGGGTAGAAGCGGCATCTTATGCCAATATCATGGCCATTCACATTGAGAAGTTTCTCAAAAATAATATTGTGTGCCGATTCGGAGTACCCAATGATATCATAACGGACAATGGCACAAACTTTGTGAATAAGCGCATCCGAGACTTCTGCGAGCAATACAAAATCAAGCACCATCGCTCGTCCCCTTATCGACCTCAAACTAATGGAGCTGTGGAAGCCACGAACAAGACAGTCGGCCGCATCCTTGAGAAAATGGTCGTCACTTATCAAGATTGGAGCGAAATGCTGCCATTTGCTTTGTGGGCCTATCGAACGTCGAACCGTACCGCTACAGCGACAACACCATTCTCCCTTGTGTATGGAACTGAGGCCGTCCTCCCGGTAGAAGTTGAAGTACCCTCACTTCGAATCCTCTTGGAATCAGGCTTACCCGAAGCAGAGAAAGAGAGATCACGCTTTGATCAGCTAAACTTATTGGATGAAAAGAGACTCCTAGCCTTGTGTCACACTCAAGTTTACCAGGGGCGAATCGCACACGCTTACAATAAACGTGTTCGCGGTCAAAATCTAAAGGTAGGAGACACCGTGCTGAAGAAGATCTTCCCATCCCTCCACGCCGATCCGAGAGGAAAGTTCAAGCCAAACTGGGAAGGACCCTACGTCATTCGAGAAGTGATGCCAGGATATGCCCTCCGCCTCGCCACCATGGACGGAGATCATTTTCCTGAGCCCATCAACGCTGGATATGTCCGACGGTTTTACTCTTAGTCTATTACGATAAGGTAAGTATTGGTGAAATAGATGCGTGACTACTTAAGAACCACCTGAAAGAGGCCATCATTCCAAGCACAATAGCCCAAAAACATCCCTAAAAATAATGATATCCTTTGCTACCCCATTTGAGCCTGGGCCTTTCTTTCAATAAACCCTTCCCCCAAAAAAAATATATATGCGTGTGTACATATACCCAAAAAAAAAAGTTGCTATAAAAAAACCAAAAAAATTTGGAAAAGCAAAACCTCAAAAAGAGATTGCCTGAAATAAAAAAAAAAGAGAGAAGGAATAGAAAAAAAAAATATATAGAAGATTCAAGGGGCATGCACAGCAAAACCCCCAAGGAAGAAAGTATGTTGAGAAAACTGAAGCCACATCAAGAAAACCCCTTTAGCCCAGCATACCTTCATATCCTAACCTAACCCATGGCCAAGCTACACCCTGAAGGAAGCCCTCTTTATAGGTTCGTGAGCAGTCATAGTATCTGTTAAGTCAACATGAACCGAGTCGTGAGACGACACCAGAACCCCATCCAGCCGGCTATGACGGAATCGACGTCTATGTCGTGGCTTTTGAAAAAGAATAAAAAAATGAAGATACAAGCTCAAAGCAAGATGGACGTAGTGAAAACCCGAAAGAGCGCTATGGGTAAAAACAGCGGGCTTGTGCGAACCAGGTGAAAACTAGAAAGGGTGGGGTAAGAAAGCTAAACCCATGGACGTGGTGAAAACCCGAAAGGGCGCCACGGGTAAAAAAGGGGGAGATAAAAACAAAAAAAAAAAAAGAGAGAAAAGAAGAAAGGTTTGAAATGATTGATTGTTGTTTGAGGAACCATTTTTGTCACCCTCCCTGTTACTCATTAGTCGACTGGGCCGCTCGTGCTAAATTTGAATCAAGTCCCGACCAGAATTGTCTTTGTAAAACCGCACCATCAAACGCATGACCCGAGGCAAGGAGAAAGGTTTGACTCAGCCCAAAGGGATCAGTGTTCCAGCCTTGGTAAAATCCAAAAACTCACTTCGGTCCGATTGCATGAAAGGGTCCGGCCATGCTCAAAATAGGACCCGTGGTTTTACCTCACTGATTAAGGCACCCAAAAAAATGCACAAAACAAAACCTAAAAAAAGAGAGGGGAGAAAACGATAAATAAAAAAACCAAAAGGCCTGTGTAGATGTATATACTAAACCACCTTGTGCACCACTTACACCACATCCCAAAAAATAGTCGGTGTGGTGACTAGCATGCTTTCCCTTTTTACAAGTATAAACAAAAACAACAAAAACATAAAGAAAATATGTATACCAAAAAATGTGTGTATCTGTAAAGGGGTTTCTTATGCCCCTTTTTATGTGAAAAGTTTCATGTGCAGGAAGGAGTCAGCGGCCCAGCTCACGCTTTAAGGCGCTAATCTCAGCATTAAGGTCATCCTCTCGAACGTTCCTCTCTGTCAGCCAACATCCGTGCAAACTCTTGAACCTCTTCCGAGAAGAGTCCGCGACCCCAAAAGCAACGTTCAAAGATTCCTTCAAACGAAGAACCTCGTTCTCTGCTGAATCTGCTCTAAACCGTTCACATGCCAAAAGCTCTTGCAGGGCTCTCTTCTCGTCCACCAGCAACTCTATCCGAGCTCAGAGTGCCGTCTCTTTCTTTGGCCAGGGGGCCCCAGTATTAGTGATCTTTGATGAGTCTAGGCCATCAGTAGCGGGCCGCTCAGTCAGCAGCCAGGCCTCGTACTCAGGAGAAGTCCTAATCGAGCCCCCCTGCTCAATATCACACATTAGGGTCGACTGACGCGTCTCCCAAAGGGCAGCAATCCGATCTTTGTCCCCAGAGGATCCCGTAGAAAAGATCACGTCGCATAAAGGAGGCCTGGCCTCACAAGGCACCTACTGAGGGCAGCCAAACTGGCGCAAGACCCGAAATGGGAAGTAAAAGGTGCTGCCAGTCAGACCTAGGAGAGTGATGCCCTCATGATCTCTAGAATGAATCACCAGGAAGGTCCGGTCTAACCAAGGAAGCCTCCATGTCAGCTCAGTGTCGACCAACCAAAGCTTCAGAGCGGACACTTCGCCCTGGGGAAGCAAATGGCATCTACCCAGAAAACATTGAGCCACCTCACCTCGGGCGATATAAAAGCAGGGCACGGACCCCAAAACAGCAAGATGCTCACCCAACCAGACCTGAAGTAATAAGGGGCATCCCCGAAGGCCCTCCACCTTACCCAGGGCAAAGGAATCAAGGCATTTGTACAGCACCAAATGCATCATAGACCGGCCCGCCTCCAGCTCCATCAAAATATCACAAACAACCAATGAGAAGCTCTCTCCCCCGATGTAGAAAAGGATTTTAGAGATGAGGCCGAGTACTAGAGCTTTCACGTTGAAGGCATTCCTAACCGGCAATTTTTGAAGACTTTCATCGCCGAAAAGTTCTTTGAGGAATTTCAGCGAACACCTTGTGGGCCCCCCGACGAGACTTTTCTCATACTCGGATTTCTTCAAACCGAGAGTAAGGTGAACGGATTTGGAATATCCTGGCTGAGGCAAAACTCTTGCAAGGCCCCTGTGAAGCTTCAGGCCGGACAGACTGGATAGCTCTTCAAGGGTTGGGGTCAGCTCCCGCTTCCCAAAACGGAATACATGGGAGTTCACATCCCAAAATGAAGCAGCAGCATGAAGAAATTCCCATCGAAGAGGAATCTTTAAGAAGGAAGGAAGGTGAGATAGCCCAAGGTGTTCCAAATCTGTGAGCTCGCTCTCATTCAGGCTCCCAAACCAGGCCACTAAAAATTTGGCCCAACAAAGGGGATAAATTGGCTCTCGGCCCTCCACGTAAAGGAGGGTTAGAAAGTGGGTCCATGAACGTACAAGGATCTTTTGGGAAGATAAACAATCATTGTATGGTGATGGACCCGCCTTGGAAAAACAAAAACAAAAAGGGCCGATCAAAGGAGCCAAGTCAAACAAAAAAGAGGAGAAAGGATTTCTGGGCCAACTCGAGCATATAAGGCCCCACTGCCCCCAGGTTAAACCTGGAGCAACTAATAGTTGTGCCAGTACATTTTGTCCCCAATTTTTCCTAGCGCAACTATTAGTTGCGCTAGTATAAATATCTTGAGATTTTGGCCTGGCGCAACTAATAGCTGCACCAGACTAAAAGTTCCCCCTCTATAGCCATCTTCAGACCTATTTGAGGGGGGACTTTCACCCTCTTTGTTGTTTATACCTGCCTTTACGATCATTAACAGTTTAAGAATCACTTTGTTATGTGCAGGATCGATCCTACATTGGGCCATTAAAAGCCGCTTTCAAAGAAGAGTTGGGCAACACATCCTGCAGAGAGATAGATATAGAGGGCAAAGAAAACCAGGGCACAAATTTAAAAACAAGGGCGCTATAAGCAGTTTCAAAAAACATATGTCCAAACAAAAAAAAGTCATCATCACATCATCCATGAGTGTTTAACAAACTCCAATCCAATCAAAAAAAAATATATATATACTGAGTTTCAAAAAGCAAAAGAACTGAAGCCTACTCCTGGCTCGCCCCGTTGGACTTCTTGTGTCAGCGAGAAGAGCTCTGGTAGGTCCTCATATCCCCCACTCTCGACCACGCCTGTGAAATCCTACTCAGCAAGGGGCGCGACTCCTTAGCCCGGGCACGCTGTAAAGCAGAATCAAGGTCAAGATCAGTTAAGGGGCCAATAACCAAGAAATGAATGAGAGGAGTCAAGCAGCCAGGTACTCACCATCTCCACCTCCCTAAGCTCTGCCAGATGGCGATGGTAATTCGCATATTCCATGGCCGAGTTGAAGTCCTGCGATACAAACATTAAGTTATCAGGACAACCCAGGAAGCACGTACAGATGGAAACCAAAATAGAGGAGGATTGGCTCAGCAGAAGACTTACCCTTGAAACCACCTCAGGAGGGGGAACGCTGGCCGCCTCAGTAGAAAGTCATGCCTGTCGATCTACATCAGCACAGAGGCCCGAGACGAAGCTATCATCAAGGCGTCGGAAGGTCCCATAAACTACAGACGGTTCACCACCAGGGATACCCGCCTGAGAGGTGCCCGATGGACCAGCACCCGAGGAACCCTCACCCGAGGGACCTACACCAGAAAGACCAACACCAGAGGGATCTACTCCGGACATGTCAGCAGTACTAGGCCCCCCTTCACCATTCGAATCATCTCTCGGAGCAAACTGTGAACAAAAGAAAAGATCCACTTAGGCAAAGACCGAGTCAAAATAAGAAGGAAACTAATCTAAGCTGAGAAGAGGTTACCTGACCGACCGGGTCGCCAAATGCCAGAAAATTAGCACTAGGGACAAAGCGCGGCAGGATGAATTGATGAGGCAGGCACTCATACCAGAAATGATAGTCCCCAGGCACATGAAGGGCATGAATCGGGAACCCATTGTTGAAGAAGGCCGCCATCAGCTCCTCAATACTACCAGCAGGACTCCAAACATCTGTCGGAGGGTCTACAGGTATGGCATAATAGCCCTGGAACTGGTGTACCACCCTCTCCACCAGATAGTAGCACCTGGCCCACGCTCCATAAAAGAAGATAACGCGGTAATTGTTAAATAGGCGGGAGGCGCCCACAGCTGCTCGGTCCCAGAAGCGGGATGTCAGGTACGGGTCGGGGAGGATCTGCAACCAAAGAAGAGAAACCAAGCAGGCAACACCTCAGTAAAAAGAAATGTCCAAGCTGAAAGTGAACAAGGGTTGAAAAGTCATCACCTGCTTGGGGACCATCAAATCAAGCTGAGACCTTAGGCCCATTTCCAGGGGCTTTAGGCCCACGTCACGACGGCGAGACTGGTTCCAATTACTGAGGAGGGGATAGGTGAGCACCTCCGAGAATAGAAGCGGATGACCAGGGTGGAACTGATGATATCCCCACACCTGAAAGAGGGGAGATGGCGTAAGAGTGGGTCAGTAGCACATATAGATCTCATATATGTAATGATGAGAATGATGACAAATGCAAAGGAATGAGGAGCTACCTCCAAGGCAGCCCAAAATCCCACGGCAGACTTCGAATCCCTAGTCATAACCCGAGATAAGTTGTACATCAGCCAGGCATATGCCACCCCTCCCCAGTCATACCTGGGAACGTCGCCCCAATTATCCATCACGCTTATCAAGGCCAGGCTGACTCATCCCCCACAGGCATTTGTAAAGAGGGTCTTGCCCAGCAGGAGTAGGAGGGTGATGCGAGCCAAAACAATCGCCCGCTCCGGCGTGATATAAAGCTCCCGATCTGGCTAGCCCAGGTCCACCATCTCATCAACAGAAAAGAGGGAGGTCAGCCAGGACATCTTGACCTCTGTGCCATGGGTCTGCCCACGAGGAGGATAGGCCCCGATCAACAGAATAATGTCCTCCTGGCTCTATACTGCTAAGGTGGAGATTGGCACTCCCCCAATCCTGATGCCTGTAATCATGGCCCAGTCAACGGGCGTCAACGCCATCTCGGCATAGGGCATGTGGAACGTCATGGTCTCGGGACGGAATCTCTCGATCAAGGCTTTCAAGTAGGCCGCATCAGCCCTCATGGCGGGGCAGGACAAGAACTCCCCAAAGCCCACCTGCTCCAACAGACCTTCACCACTGGAGGGACATAGAGGTAAAACTCATGGAAGTCGAGCCACCCCCCGTGGAATACGATGGTAGGAAGCTCCTGCACCCAAAGAAATGCACATCAAATTGCAGAAGTAAAGTAAAACTGTGCAAAAGAAAGAAATTGAACCTATCTTTTACCTTGCCCGCTATTCCGAAGTTTGAGATATGGGTGTACTGCTGATGTAAGAGGCCAACCCGGGCAGCCTCACCCTGCATCTCAAGCCACGGGCCTGCTCTCCGTTCCACCCAGAGAAACTGCTCTCCCCGTGAGCCATACACTATCTCAGGCCCCTGCTCCTGACCCTCCTTAGGGATGTGCTCTTCGCCGCTCGACATGCTGGGGCAACAAAAATATATACAATCACATCAAAACAGATCAGTGATAAAGAACCATTTATGTGCTAATGCCAAGAGAAGTTAAGCATGCTCACCCCTTTTTCTATTTTTCAGGAATAAAGATACACACATACAAAAAAAAATCTCTCCTTTAAATAGAATAAAAATGAAAAAATGAAAAAAAACCTTCCCCTTTTAAAAAAAATAAATAATAATAACAAAACAAACTTTCCTTTTCTGTATTTAAAAATAAAGCGACTTAAAACAAAAAATATCATTTCTTTATGCTTCTAAAAATCAAAACCAAGGAAAAAGTCCTCTTGTGTTTAGAAAAACAAAAAAAATCATCATTTCTTTATGCTTCTATAAATCAAAACCAAGAAAAAGTCCTCTTGTGCTTAGAAAAACAAAAAAAATCATCATTACTTTATGCTTCTATAAATCAAAACCAAGGAAAAAGTCCTCTTGTGTTTAGAAAAAAAAAATAAAAAATCATTTCTTTATGCTTTTAAAAATCAAAACCAAAGAAAAAGTATTTCTTTTATAAGAAAAATAGAAAACAAAAAATCCTTGCTTTATATTCCTAAAGACAAAAACCAAAAAGAGAAGGCTCATCTTTTAGGGTCCTTTTATGTTTCGAAAAACAAAAAAAAACGGAATCACTTTCTTATGCTCCTAAAAAAATAAAACCGAAAAGCAAACAAAAACAAATCTCTTTCTCTTATGTTCAAGAATCCCTCCTTTTATGCTCCTGAAATCAAAAACCAAAAACAGAAGGGCCTTTCTTCTATAAAAACAAACACTACAAAAAAAAAACCCGTAGTTTATGCCCATAAAAAAAAAAAACAAACACAAAAATAATAAATAATAGTAAATCAATGCCTTAGTTGGCTTTCAAAACAACAAAAAAAAAAAAAAAAAAAAAATCCCTTGTTTTCTTAAATTTTAAGAGAAGTCAAAAGTCATTAATTAAAATTCAAAACACCAAAAATCCCTTTTCCCTAAATTAGGGTTAAAAAAAAATATAAAAATAAAAGACCAAAAATCCATTGCTTTATATGCGACATAAAAACAAAAAAAAAATAACAAACAAACAAAAAACAACAAAACTAAATTCCCTTCTATATACACAAATATAAAAATATATATTAGGCACCAATAAATCCATAAAACAACAAAAATAGGGCATTGTTCATAAGAAAACATCCACACATCATCAATACCATAGAAATAAACCATTTATCATCTAAGAATACAAGATCACGATCATATTTGCATAAAGAAGCAAGAAAAATCAAGAAAAATAAGTTTTAATGGTTACCTTGTGAAGAAGAATGGGGTCTTTGATCTAGTGTGGGTGCGTGATCAATCCACGAGTAAAACGACGGCAATGGGCACACGGAGAGGTAATGTAAAGGAACCCTAGGTGTGGGGCAGTTTTTGGTTTCAAAGAAGAGGAGGGGAGGGGGAAAATTTTGAATTAAAAGCCCCACAGCCCGTGTTCGGGCTGTTTTAAAAACCCCCAGTTAAACCTGGCGCAACTAATAGTTGCGCCAGGCAAACTTTTGCCCCCATCTGCTTGGCGCAACTATTAGTTGCGCCAAGCTATTTTGAGGCCCCTAGTGGCCTGGCGCAACTAATAGTTGCGCCAGCCACTTAGGCCAAGTCTTGGGCCGGGTCTGGGCCAGATGAGAAGAACGGCCCCCCCGTTCCCCTTGGATGATTCATTCCGTTGCTCTCGTCCGATGCACGCGCCCCCAAGACAACATTTCGATTATCCTTCGACTTGCCATGGAAGCCGTGCTAAAATAAAAACGGACCAGGGTTAGCAAGTACCTCGGTCCTACAAAAATTCCCAGCAGAAAAGCCAGAAGCATTCACAAAAGACTTCACAAAAAATGGGGAGTAACACAATAAACTGTAAAATTCCAAAAAATCCAAAAAATAATAAACTTCAAAATTCCGAAAAAGTTCAAGGAAATAAACTTCAAAATTCTGAAAAAATTCAGAAATAAAATAATAGCTTTTTAAATTCACAAAAGACTTCACAAATAATAAACTTCAAAATTTCAAAAAATTCACATGAAATGATAGCTTTTTAAATTTCAAAAAGTCACATGAAATGGTAGCTTTTAAATTTCAAAAAATTCACATAAAATAATAAACTTAAAAAAAAAATCTCGAAAAACATACAAAATAGCAATCAAAAAATTCAAAGAAAAATCACATAAATGATAGAAAACCAAAAAAAATGGATTTACATTCCCCACAGAGCGCACAAGCATAAAGCGGTAAAATATTGATATTTTATCAGCAACGCAGCTGTGCAACATTAACATCCTAAGTCTAAGGCATCCCTTGGATTCTGGATCCTACTTCAAAGTAGGAGCAACGGTGTCAGTCCCGGTCAAACAGTCAATGTTTCGATTGGGTCAACTCCACTGCTAAATCTTTTGAGTGATGAGCGCTCTGTTTTGGATTTGTGTGAACTTGAGTTGTCTTAAGCTTTAGATTCTCCGTTGAAAAAGGTCAATCGTTGGTTGAGACCAACCTGTTGAGAATGAGATTATGTGTCAATCAAACTATGTGCAACCATGCATTCAGAAGGGTTCATTTCCCTTTTATTTTCTGCAGGCTTAAAACCTGTATGGGCAGTGGTATCCCTATAAAGTGTTTGCCATGCGTCTGGGTATCCGTATGATGGTCGTTTGTCCCCGTAAATTGTACCGGGGTGAGTCCGGGTTGGGGCTTCCATCGCCTTTGTTGTTACTTATTGCCCCTGATGGGTGCATGATTATGCATAGTTAATTGATGATTATGATCATTGTCAACAGAGGCCAGGATTGGATGCCCCCTTTCGGGAGGTGCCCAATGTTTGGCTGGATCTGTTCAAGGAAGTCAAAATTGGATACTCTCGGTCATGTGGATTTGGGGCACGTTTTAAAAAATGGCACGCACTCCTAAAAAGCATTGTGACATCTATTCACTTCGCTCAGGTGGTCATGCTAAATAAACTTTGGGATCGATGGGTTTGCCCAAAGATCTCGAACCCTGCTTTCTGCAGGGGCACCCATGAATAATCTAATGAGGTCATCAAATGCCTTGTAGGATTGGAAAATTATGTTTACATTTATCTTTGAATGTGGGTCGATCACCCCTCCTACTTACGATACTGTTGAATTCAGAATAAATCTTAAACATCAAATACCTTTAAAATCATCCCGAGAAGTGAACGTCTTTCCTGACTATAGGGATTTCGCAACTCATGCCACCTCGGTTATGCCTAGTAATGTCGCTAAGCGCTTGGGAACCGATGACCTCGAGAAACGAATGATTAGTCTGGCACTCCAGGGCTTTCGTTTTCTCACCGTGTTACTCACTTGATGTTTAAAGTTTGTTTTGAATACAGTGGACCCGTCAGTATTGCCTTGGGCCTCTTCGGATGTCTCTTTTCTTTGGCATACGATCACCAGTGATCGGATACCAAAGAGGGGCATCTGTAGACACCTAAATTTGGCTTAAGGCCTGATCGAAACACCTTTCGAGAGAGGTGCAATTCTGAGCTTTTGATGGCGTATATGGAACCCTTAGGAATCACCCCAGACCCTTATAAATCACCCTAGATCCCTTAGGAACCTACCCCAAACCTTTAGAAACCAATACAGACCCTTAAAACCCATTCTGAACCCTAAACCTAACCTTCCCAGGCAATGGATGAAGAATGGTGCACCAGGACTGACTGAGGTCTTCTACTAATATCAAATCATATACCATTGGAAAGAGGACTTCTCCAGCTTTCCAACGAGCCAAGCATCACCTCAATCGGAATTGTACATCAAAAGTTATAACCATCCGAAAATCAGGCTTTTTTGGAGGGATTTTTGCCTGGCGCAACTAATAGTTGCGCCAGGCCATTTTCCCCCTGGATTTGCCTGGCGTAACTAATAGTTGCGCCAGGTATTTTTCCCCCAGAAATGGCTTGGCGCAACTAATAGTTGTGCTAGGTATAAATGGGTCCCCCCACCCCTCGCGAGGTCAACTTCCAGGCTACTGTTCCTCACTGTTTTACTGTGCTTCTGCCTGGCGCAACTATTAGTTGTGCCAGGCATATGAACAGTAACATTGGGTTTTTGCCCCAAATTTTGTGTTTAGGGTTTGACTTGTTGACCACCTCAACCTTTGGGGTGTGTTTTGGTAGTCCTGTTCCACCCATTCCTTACCTATTTGCAACCCTCCAAGTGGCTTAACGCCTCACCACATCATCCACCATTAGAACCACCTGCACACCTTTCCAAGCTATCAAAATCCTAGGAAACCTTAGATTTGAGATTACCTAATTGCTAACCTCAATTAGCATCTAAGTATCCTCCTAATCCACTCCTTTCCTATAAATAGAACCCCCCTCCCCTTGGTTTAAGGGTTGAGAAATTTGCTTAAGAGAGAAAGAGTTCAAAGTGAGAAGTTCTTCCTCCCTTTGGTGCACTATTTTCCCTCAAAATTTCATAAATCTAAAACCTCTTCCAAGCTTGTTCTTACTTCAAAAACACATAGCCTAGGTGTGTGTGATCCCCTAGCCTCCCTTCTCCCTCCCTTAGCTAGTAAGCCTTAGTAGTTAGAACCCATTTTTCTACCATCCAAGCCTTCAAAAGCTCCTCCAAGCAAGCCACGCAAGGCTCTCTAATGGTGCTACAAGGGCCCGAGGGCTCCGGCTCTCCCCTTTCCTCTCCTATCTCTTTTTGGCATTCCCCTACCCTCTCATTTGTGCCATTACGCTGCTAAATTTTCGGTAGGAACGGAGGGGCACAAATAGCATTGGAGGCTCATTTGGGCAGAGGGAACCATTTCCTTTTCTCTTAATCTATTTTATTTTTGGCCATTAGTAGAGACCGCGTTAAGCGGGTTGATCGGGTGCCTGACGCCTTCCCGATCGATAACCGAAGCCCCTACCCAAGAGCCTTTGGTGTGGACCGGATTCAGAGTCATATTTTTAACACTTCGGTGCTCATAAAAATGAACTAGGTTTCTCGGGACACCGAAAGCTCCGGGTGCTGACTCTTTTTTTCGTTAGGGAGCGCATCATCGCGACGGGATCGTAAAAAATCCCACGGTTGCACAGGGTGAAAACTGGCATTTTTGTAAGGGTATTTAATAGGGAGTATTTCCCTAAACAAGTTAGAAATCAATTGAAAAAGAAGGCCAATGGATAAGGGCTTCGTTAGACCAAGTGCATCCCCTTGGGGAGCACCGGTCTTGTTTGTTAAGAAGAATGATGGGTCGATTAGACTTTGCATCGACTACCACCAATTAAACAAGCTTACGATCAAGAACAAGTACCCTTTACCCAGGATCGACGATTTGTTTGACCAATTGCAAGGGGTAAAATTCTTTACTAAGATCGATTTGAGATCCGAGTACCATCAATTAAGGTGCAAGCCGAAGATGTGCAGAAGACGACATTCAGGACTAGATACGAGCATTACGAGTTCTTAGTGATGCCTTTTGACTTAACGAATGCACCAGCTTCATTTATGGACCTCATGAATTGGGTCTTTAAATAACATCTTGATACATGCGTAGTGGTGTTCGTGGACGATATCCTTATTTACTCAAAGACTATCGCCTTACAAACTCTACGTGAGCAACAGTTATATGCCAAACTTAGTAAATGTGAGTTCTGGCTAGAACAAGTGAGCTTCCTCGATCACATAGTATCCGAAGCAGGCGTGACTGTAGATCCGGAGAAGATTGAGGCAGTATTAGATTGGGAGCAACCCAAGACTGTGACGGAGATTTGCAGTTTCCTTGGTCTAGCTGGATATTATCGACGATTTGTGAAAGGATTCTCCAAGATTTTAGGACCGCTCACCCGACTTACAAGAAAGAATGTGAAATTTGAGTGGACCAGGGAATGTGAAGAGAGCTTCCAAGAACTCAAAAAATGGCTTACCTCTGCTCCAGTGTTGGCTATTCTATCAAGTAGTGGGGGTTTTACTATTTATAGTGATGCGTCATATGGTGGTTTGGGCTGTGTCTTGAATCAGAATAGTAAGGTTATAGCCTATTTGTCAAGACAGTTGAAAGAGCATGAGAAGAACTACCCGACACACGATCTAGAGTTGGCTGCGATGATTTTTGCACTTAAGATTTGGAGACATTACCTATATGGTGAGACTTTCAAGATTTTCACGGACCATAAAAGCCTTAAATACTTGTTTACACAAAAGGAATTGAATATGAGGCAACGAAGATGGATCTAATTTCTCAAGGATTACGACTGTACTATACAATATCACCTAGGTAAAGCAAACGTCGTGGCTGACGCTTTGAGTAGGAAGACTGCAGCTCAGTTAGCTAGTCTCATTACAGGACTTCGGTGATGGAAACTATTGGAAGACCTTTCTCTCTATGATAAAAATATAGAGGTCAAGGACTCTGGTGTGTTGTTGGCAAATCTCATAATTAGACCAACCATTTTTGATCGCATCTATGAACTTCAGATGAATGACGTAGAGCTCCTAAAGATTAGACAAGATGTGATTGCCGGTGAAAGTGGGGACTTTTCCATCAAAGAGGATGGGTCATTGCTATTCCATGGATGCTTATGCATACCGGTTAATGCTGATCTAAGGTAAACCATATTGGACGAAGCTCATAAGTCAAAGATGCTATTCATCCTGGTGGTACAAGGATATACCAGGATTTGCGAAAAAGTTATTGGTGGAGAGGGTTGAAGAAAGACATTGTTGAATATGTGTCAAAATGTCTGGTGTGTCAACAAGTAAAGGTGGATCCCAGACACCCAGCAGGTCTATTGCAACCTCTGCCAATATCGGAATGGAAATGGGAGTCCATCTCCATGGACTTCATTGTGGGATTACCGAGAACGTTGAGACGCCACAATGCCATATGGGTCATAGTGGATTGATTGACGAAGTCGGCTCACTTCCTGCCCTATAACACAACATACACTGCAAGCAAGTTGGCGGATTTGTATATGAAAGAAATTGTCTGACTGCATGGTATTCTGACAAGCATTGTGTTCGATTGTGACCCATTATACACATTGATATTATGGCAAAGATTTCAAGAAGGTATGGGCACGAGATTGGACTTTAGTTCCGCATTCTATCCACATACTGATGGTCAGACAGAGAGGGTCAATCAGATTATTGAAGATATGCTTTGAGTGTGCATGATTGATTTTCAGGGATCGTGGGATCAACATCTTCCGTTGATAGAATTCGTGTATAACAATAGCTTGCAACAGAGCATTGGGATGGCTCCGTATGAAGCACTGTATGGACGAAGGTGTAGGTCTCTGATCAACTGGGAAGAAACAAGCGACAAATTTGTATTGGGATCAGAAGTCATAAGGAAAAATGTCGAGACCGTTCGTATTATACGAGAAAGAATCAGGATGACACAGAGTCAGTAGAAGAGCTATGCGAACATCAAGCGATCGACTAGGGATTTTCAAGTGGGAGATCACATGTTTGCGAAGATATCTCCAATGAAGGGAGTGATGCATTTCAAAAAGCGCGGAAAGCTAAGTCCTCATTATATTGGACTGTTCGAGGTATTGGGAAGAGTGGGCGAAGTTGCATATAGGGTTGCATTACCCCCACAGCTTGATAGAGTGCACGACGTATTTCACATTTCTATGTTATAAAAGTACGTGCGATACCCAACTCATATCCTCGATGTGCCACCAGTTGAAGTCTACAGGAATATGATGGTCATTGAGGAACTAATGCAAATTTTAGACCAACCCGAGCAAGTGTTATGCACAAAACATATTCCCTTGATGTTGGTTCAATGGAAGAATCACTCTAGAGAGGAAGCGACGTGGGAACGCGAAGCAGAGATTCGCGCCCAGTATCCTTAATTTTTTTGTGATCTGGAGAGGGAAAGGATTTTGTAAAGGTCCATTGTGACCCGAAGTATATGTAAACAATTTGAATAATGAATGAGATGGGTGAGTTTGACGTTTAAAGCTCGAGAATGTCGAAGAAAACTTAACAATACAGCAATTGAGTGTTTTCTGATAATTTCAATCGATTGAAATTATTTTCGATCGATCGAATATGATTTCGACCGATCGAGGTGTAAATCAACCGATCGAAATATCCTGGTAGAAAGTGGATATTATGTAAATTAAGGCTTGTAAATTCCTTTGATCGAATTAATTTTTGATTGATCGAATTTTGACTTCAAAAATTTTTATTGGCTTGAGAAGTTCGACCAATCGAAAGGCTTTCGTTCGATCAAATTTTGGATTTTGATCGATTGAACAAAAATTCGTTCGATCGAAATATGGGCCCCAGTCTCATTTAAGCTAGTTTCGATCGATCGAAATCGCAGCGCATTCTTTATAAATTGAATTTCGACCGATCAAAATATTTTCGATCGATTGAATCGCACGTATATATATAGAAATCACATTTTTTTGTTCAAATTTTTAGAAAATTTGGGGGTTTCTGTTAGGGCTTTCGAGGGTTCTCATGTTGGGGGATCAAACAACGGATTGATTGCGCGTGGAATCTCTAAGAAATCGAATCCAAACCTCATCAAACTGGTAAATCCCTAATCTTGAGTTCTTAATTTCTTGTTTTGAGCTAAATTTTTGGGATTTAATTAGAAACCCTTCTTTTTGGGATTTGGCCATGGCTCCTAAGATGAGATTAGCCTCCAAACCAACTACGTCGAAGAAGCCTAAGACTGTAATGGGTTCTTCGCAACTCAAAACCACCACGGGTTCTTCGCAACCACTAGCAAACCCTCCACCACAAACCACTGCCGAACAACCAGCTCCTTCTCAAGCGCCCTAACACGACCAACCAAACGAATGGTGGGCCGAGAAGGGATTTGCTTATGAGTATACCATCGATTCGGCGCTATTTGAAATGCCTAAACATTGACGCTTGGCACTTGCCTATTTAGGTAAGGCTGGTTTGGATAACCTTTTGAAACCCATTCATCCGTACTATTACCCGCGCCTCGTGCGCTTGTTTTACCAAAATATGTTTGATTGCCCTAACCCTACAACCACCATCTGCACCAAGATTGACGGAAAGGCATATGTTTTTACCCATTTGATGGTCTGCAAGGCCTTGGAATGTTTCCAAGACTATGGCCCTGAAATTAATTTGTTGCCCCCAAATTCTCCAAATCTGACCCATCTTTACGTAGTGGAGAGAATAACTCAAGGGTGAGTTGGACCTGGTAGAGCTATAAAATGAGTGGATCTACTGACCTATATGTGGATGCTCGATACGATCTTCAAGTGCAACCTGTACCCGATTCGCCATAAAACTAAGAGATTAGGGGTGTTGATGGAAGCGCTGTTTGCCGCTTTTGAGGGCAAATGGTTTGATGCAGCTGCCATAGTTTTTGAGGGGATAAAACATGGGAGAAAGAAATTATTAGCGAGGGTAGAAAAGCTCGAAGATTACATTCTGTATGCGAGCTTTATTTCGGCTATGCTTGATGAGTATTCAGCGACAATGGTGCAGAAGGTTTCTTTGCGGGAGCCTAAATCCTCCGATATTGTAGTCTTCTACACCTTCAAGCAATGGAGGAAAACCTATAATTGACTGAAACCACACCTTCAGCCAGCTCTTCAAGTACCTCCTATCCCTCCTCAACCCCAAGAAGAGCCTGCCCAAGGTTCACCACAGCAAGACCAACCTGCTCCGGATGTGCCTCTTCAAGATCAAACAGATGTCATTCCCCCAATGCATCAGCCAGCGTACGTGCCGATACCACCACTTCGTCATCAAGTGGTTCCAATGACCAATGAGGAGTTAGCTGCTCTCATCCGGGAGAGTAATCGCCAACTCAACCAACGCCTGGATTACCATGAGCTGATAGTGGAGGACACTCTTCACGCGATGTACCCTACCGACTACCTCCAGAGGATGGCGATCATGCGTGCTAGGGTGTTCGACGCTTCTACGTCAGGTGCTGTTGTAGAGAACCCATAGCCTGATGAGGCGACCAGCGGGGATCAAGCAGTTGAGGAGATGGAGAACGCGATGGATCCTATCGATGTGGCGGATCCTACTGGAGCGGCGGGAGGAGCTGATGCGTGAGAGCTTTGTGAGCTTATGAGTCTTTTCATTTTGAAAGACAAATTTTTTGGGGGTTATGTATAATTTTAACTGTGGTGGCATGGTTGCCACATTTACTTTAAATTTTACATAAATTTGTTAATCTTTTGATGATCAATGATGTGTCTGAATGGAATTAGCTAGAATTTATTGTGTGTGGATTGTGTGTGTGATGAGATTTTCATAACGAAATGGATTGTTTAGCCATGTGTGGTGCCTTACGAGGTCACCCTTCTTGTGCCTCACCGCACGTTAGATCAATTTTTGAGGATGAAAATTCCTAAGGTGGGGAGAATGTAACGTCTCTAAATTTGAAACCATGAACAGTATGACTCGGTACGTGTGCCTGATGGTTCGTACGTTAAGGATCGTGCCGATGGACTATGTAATGTCTATAGATCAAATCCGACGGAATGGATTTTGTGTATGTAGGTTAGGTTATGGGTTATTGAACTGCATACACCAACCTTGGTGTAGCTGTGTCATACCTAAGCCTAAGGCTGGTGATAGGAAAAATAAATACCATTAAATCACTTGCATTCAATCTTTACTGCATATGATTTGGAGTTAAGAGGAGAGAGGGTGAATCGAGGGTATTGATTGTTGTTGAATGCGAGAACGATTTGTTCGTGTAGCGTGAAGCGAGAGGTTTGATCGAACTAGAACTAATGCAGCTCACTTACGAAACCCTAGTTGTCTGTGTTTATGGATCACCAAAATCGATAAATCCAAGGTAAGGAATTTATGCACAAATGTAAATCTATATTAGGCATGTTGTTTGGTGATTTGATCAGAAAATGATAAGAGAGTGATTCGATTTGAAAAGGAAAAGAGGACGAATGCCAAAACCCAAGAACATACGAAATCTGTTCATTTTGACCGATTGAAATTTAGTTCGATCGATAGAAATGGACTTAAGAAGGAAGAATTTAAAGTTTAAGGAAATTCATTTGATCGAATGAAGTGTGTTCGATCGATCGAATCTCACACTCGATCGATCGAAACATATAGAACAGAGATTTTGGAAAATCCTTCTGTGAGGATTCGACCGATCAAAAAATCTTCCATCGATCGAATTAGAAATTCGATCGAATCAAAATTCATTTGATCGAACTGTGTGGATTGTTATTTAGCTTTTGAGGGATTCAACCGATCAAAATATTTTTGATCGATCGAATTATATGATTTCGATCGACCGAATTAGGCTTCGTTCGATCGAACTGTGTTGTGGTCATTTGGCTTCTGTGAGGATTCAACCGATCGAAATTATTTTTGATCGATCGAATTTATGTTCGTTCGATCGAAATGGTAGAATCATTTGATCGAATTGAGAAGTGATATATGTTATGAGGAGTTCGATTGATTGAAATGAGTTCGATCGATCGAAACTGGGTTTCGATTGATCAAAATAGGGACTCGATCCATCGAAATAGCCAGATTCGAGATTTTGTTGTGTTTTGACTGAGAGATATTGAGGGAATCTTTTGAGGTATGTTTAGCATTGTTCTAATGTGTGAACCAAAAATTTTACATGTTTAGGTGACTTGGTGTTATTTGATGAAAAGCTAATCCAAACGGCGTATTGAGCGCATGCGGGTTGAGATCTCAAGGTAGGGAAAACTTGATACCATATGCATTTACTATATTAGCATGTGTGTTATGTTATGATGCACTCTTTGATTCAATCATGTGAATTTAGCTTATGACTCCAATTCGAAAAGGCATGTGTATCAATATGTTTCTGAATTGTGTTAAGAGTTATGGAATCTTTCAGGATTCAGTCCAATATGTGTGTGTGTGATCTTCACACTTCATTCCGACTTTTGAGCTAAACTATAATTATCACTTTACATGGCGATAAGCTATATGTATGCACTTTGATTTGAGGTTCTATGTGAATACCTGACTGACGCGATAATATAATCGTGACTGACGCAGCAAGATATCCGTTACCAGTACGGCGGCAAATCTGTACACCCTTTGTACTATGTGATTTGAGACTCCTACCGTATAACGGTAATTATGTTCGGTCAAGTGTCCAACTCTATGGGACCTTGGATATATGTAAAAATGGTTTATATGAACGACGATGGTGGGTATTCCATCGGGGGCTTGAGGCTATAGTTCCTCATTCAATACTTTAAGTAAAGAACTTTTAAGTTTTTTTTTCATATGCTAGAACAAAGATGTGAACATGTTTTATGAATTCCAAACAAGCATCGCATGTGTATTTCATGCCATGACAATCACACTGTGCATCTGTTCTGACCAATTTTATTTCATTATGTCATAAGATATATGTTTGATGTTTGTAATAAGTATGCTATGAGTTTTTCCCTACTGAGCTTGGATGAAGCTCATTCCTCGACTATATGTCACAGGTTTAGGAGAAGACATTGGAGCTGAGATTTCAGAGTGGGTGGATCCAGATTATTCACCTGGTGAGGATATGGAAGAAATTCCCCCTGAGGGTTGTTTCCTGTGTACGATGTCAAATATATCTGGCCTTAGGTTGAGAGACTAGAGTTTTGAGATGATGTAAAGGATACTTATTTTTGATGATGATTGTAACTTAATTCTTTTTGGTGAACCACATTTCGGTAAGGAATGGTCCTTACCGGTGGTTCTGGTCAGCTCTTTTTCCATAGGCATTCATATGGAATTAGAACCGTCATTTTGAGCTTTTGGTGGAACACATACGTATCTTCTCTTTATTATGTTTATGTTAGTTAGTTAGTATGGTTCTACTTTGTTTCCGCTATGCGAATGTTATGCCAAGTATTCCGTTCGGGGTTCGGCCTTAGCGCCAGCCCACTGACGGCGCAGGTTTTGGGGTGCCAAAATCCGGACTATCACAAGCACATTAAAAATAGTCAGAAGTGTCCAAGGGTATCCAAATCCAAATCCATGTCCAAACGAATTTGCAAAAAATGTCAAATTTGCAACCAAAACAGTACAAGGGTGTCCAAAGGTGTCTCAAAAGATCCAAGGGTGTCTCAACATATCCAAGGGTGTCTAAGTTTTCTGAGGGTTTCTCAATGTGTCCAAGGGTGTCTCAATGTATCCAACGGTGTCACAATGTTTCCAAGGGTGCCCAGGATTTTCCCAACTCGAATTTTCTGAGATATATTTTTTTTTCTACTTTGCACCAAAACTAAATGGGAAAACCCAGATCGCTAGATCGTAGATCATGATCCGAAGACACAGAAAACTTGGTACATCCGCACACACATGCAGAAATCAAAGCAGATAATATATACCACATAATTAAAATCTTCAGTTCTAATATCCAACATGAATAGTAAACTAAAACAACCAACTGGTGATGGCCAACCATCACCAAAATAGTGGTGTATAATATATGGATAATTTCATGAATTTACCAAGCCCAACTTACCAAACCCACAATCTACGATCCCAGAACTAAGGAAAAAATCCTCAAGCGGACGATCCCCTCTTCCAGTACGTAGTCTAAATCTTCCTTAAAGCCAGGGTCTCGATCAATACCTATACCTGTGCTTGTGACGTATAGTTAGGGTGAGCTAACAACTAAGCTAAGTAGAGGACATTCAATATCAATTTATATTTTTATCATAAGAAAGCATAGATTTGATGACAAGAGTTAAAAGCCATCTTTCAAAACTAAGTTTCAAAACATTTATCATTTTTCATTTCAAACATACTTTCAAAGCATTTACTTTCAAACAGAATATCATCAAAACAATATATATAAAAGAGTACATTAAAAACAGTTAGAAGTGTCCAAGGGTAACCAAATCCAAATCCAAGTCCAAACGAATTTGCAAATAATGTGAAATTTGCAACCAAATAGTACAAGGGTGTCCAAAGGTGTCTCAAAATATCCAAGGGTGTCTCAACCTATCCAAGGGTGTCCAAGTTTTCCGAGGGTTTCTTAATGTGTCCAAGTTTATCCAAGGGTGTCTCAATGTATCCAAGGGTGTCATAATGTTTCCAAGGGTGTCCAAGTTTATCCAAGGATGTCTAAGGGATGCATGATTTCCAAGGGATAAATGATGTTTCCAAGGGATGCATATGCAACGTATGTATGAATGCATGTATGGATTATGCCACCGTACTATCTCCAAGGGATGCAATGAAAAGAATCCAGAAGATTCACAATGCAAGTGTCACGTCAAAAGTCCAAGTGCCGGGTTAATCGACCTTTCCAAGTGTCAATAATTCACATCTTGCTAACGCAGTCAAAGTAATCAATACAAGTTAAAAATCATTTCAAAATTTAACTATCGCACAGGTCAAAACCAAAACAATATCAAAGGCATCTGTAGTACAATGTTCAAAAGTGAAATCGGCATTGAAGTTTTCCTCATAATCAAAATAACAAACTAAATTTTCATTTAACAAAACAAATCTTAGCTTATCCAACAACTATCATATGCGTCTATACAAATCAATATTTTAGAGAAAATAGGCATTGAATTTCCCCTATCTCAATCTTCAAGTTGCGCGAAGCCAAGCAAAGTCCTATTGATGGCTTCTCGCCCTCAATCTACATCACAAATACACGATGATTTAAGGATTGACCTTAATTACTAATAATTTAGATATATTTAAGTGTTTTCTCAAAACGAGGTGGAAACGGACAAGTTCTTGCTAACTTAGAATTTGATGCAACCTTCCCCTTAATTTTTGACCTTTAAATACTTGGATTCACAACATTATTAATCCACAAAAGTCATAGATCTTGTTGTCCTTTTTCCAACTCTGTAATAATTGCGTCAATCAAAGTTCAGAGCAGGAAGTTACGACCAAAATACCGAAGCAATGTCAACAAGCTCAGTCAAAATCGATCGGTCGATTTCAAATTCGACCGGTCGATTTTCAAAATTGATCGATCAATTTCCATATTGACCGATCGATTTCTCCTAAACCCACATTACACACTCACTATTTTTCACAAATTGACCAGTCGTGCTATTTTCGACCGGTCGATTTTCAAATTTGATAGGTCGAATTTATTTCGATCGGTCAGTTTCGTTAAGAAAGCTTTAGATTCATAGCTCGACAAAATCGATCGATCGATTTGAAATTCGATCGGTTGATTTTGTCAGATTTTACCCAAACTCAGGTTTTAACTTCAAAACTTATTTTTTTTCAAATCTTGTCTCCTATACTTCTAATTTTCCTTACACACACTAAACAAGAACTAACCTAACTATTAATCATAACTTAGCATAATCTCCATACCTTAGATTGATCGATTCCTCGATCCCCGAGCTCACGCCCAAGCTAGAGTTTCAAAGTCAAAATCTTGGGAAACTTGTTGATTCGAACCCCACGAACTTTGCACTGAGCTTCAATCTTGCACACACACTCCTAGTTTAGAGCTCTCCTTCCTCATCTTCTTTCATTCTCTCTCTAGAACCTAAAATCATAAGAGAAATAAATTCTCTTGCCTTTATTTTTTTTTATAACAAACCTAGGCTTAGGTGTTAAGCCAATACACCGTAGCTAGGTGTATACAAAACCATCTATTGACCCACACATAATCTAAATCAACCCTTTTTCACTTAAGACCTAACCCAAAATGACTAATTATTTTCACAAAGTCGGGTACGTGACCAATCGGGCATGCACACCGAGGCGTACTGTTCAAAGGTCAAAATTTTTAGGATGTTACATTCTTCCCACCTTAAAGAATTTTCGTCCTCGAAAATTGACGTGCCCACTTCGAATAGGAACGAGTACAACTCAACATTCCCAAAATTAGGGTTATTACATTCACCCCTCCTTAAAGGAATTTTTGACCCTGAAAATTCATGATGTAATGGTTGAATATCCAACATAGTAATCATTTGTGAAACTCAAAGGACACACAACAAATATTCGTAGCTCAACGCATCCACAAAAAGAATAATACACACCCACAATATGTATAAACACATCCACAAGATTGAAGTCGGTCATCATGATAAAGTTTGCACGATTAATAATCAATCGTTTACGTTATCAACACATGATGAATCCAGAAAACATACCCACCACTCTAAAGTTTATCCATACACCAAAACGGGATTGTCCACAAAAGAGAATTTTAAGCCATTAACTACCAAAGTCAACCTAAGGCCTCTGAATAGATGTCGAAGTTCTTTCCTCCATTGGCTCCGGGCAGTAGCGTATCTGATGCCCCATCTGGCCATGATTGAAACAAGCTCTTGTAGTCTGCCTACATCTCTCTGATGCATGTCGTCCCCCGCATCTTGAGCATGATCCAATCGGTGCGGACGAGGAAGTGTGGAGAATTTTCAGTACTCTCGATCTTTCAGTGGTTGTGGGATTTGTAAGGCAAAGGGGCACCGCAGGTGCAGACATGGATGGTCGTGAGTAAGCAGTTTGAGAGGTTGAGGTGATGTCGGCATCAATAATTGTGGCCTCCTGTCTGCCTACTCATAAGTACTTGACCTTCCTTAACCTGCTATATTTTTATTTTGCTGCTCTTGTCTCTTGTACATGTCTTCTATATCTCTCTCGGCAATCAAGGCCTTACCCATCACAGCTCCATACGTTTCCAACTCTAATACTAAAATTTTATCGCGTATGTCCAGCCTTAAGCTGCCTTCGAATTTATTGGAATTCATGAGTTTCGTGGCCACATAATTCGGGGCAAATCGTGATAACCTTATGAATTCTGTATCGTTCTCTTACAGTCATCGCCCCTTGCTCCAAGGCCATAAACCTTGCCACCATCTGATTTCTTATCTGCTTTGGGAAGTACTCCTTGTTAAACCCCTCAACAAACTCTTCCCAAGTCCATGCCCCATCTAGGTTCTTTTGTTCTCTTCTCAGTAATACTGACTTCCACCAAGGGTCAACATCTCCCTCTAGTTGAGAAGAAGCCCAACTCACTTTTTCTGCCTCAGTACATGATAGTCTCTATAAGAGCTTCTCAGTCTGATTCACCCATTTTTCTGCCTCCAATGGATCTGTCCGACCATAAAAACTAGGAGGTCTCAACTTTCTGAACTCAACAAATCCTGAATGATATGGTGGAATAGGTGTAACTGGAGGCGTAGGTGGCATCTGCTGATGGTCATTGGCATTATTAGTTGCCAACCAAGCTGGCTGCTAAGCCATAACATTGGCCATGGTTTCCATGGTATGCATCATTCTTTGTCTTTCTTCTCTGTCTTCATTTCCTCCTCCCAACAGGATGACATTCTCTCTCGCAACAATTCTGTCACCACTGCTTGTGTTTCGAACACGACCACCTCTCGGTCGTTGGCCTCTGCCAAACATACCGATCTGTCATTGATCAAACAAAGATTTAATTAGATGTGATCATGAAGATCCAAAGCCCTAATCTTAATCAAACATAATCTAAGTCTCTCTATGCTCCCTATGTTCTGACAAAACCCAAAAGTCACAACCTTGGGTCTCCCATAAGACCTAAACCCTAAGCTCCAACAAAACCTAAAGTCATTCAGAGACATGGCTCTGAATCTCAAGAAGATTTCAGAATAGGGATTGTGAATCCCCCCTAAGTTCTAACGGAATCTAATGCCATCGCATTTGAGTCCCAATAAGACCTAACGCCTAGGCTCTGATACCAACTATGAAAGTCCAAATTTTCTCAACCTGAATTTTTTGAGATATATTTTTTTTTCTACTTTACACCGAAACTAAATGGGAAAACCCAGACCACCAGATTATAGCCTTCCCCCTATATTTTGACCATACTTAGATTCACAAAATTGTTAATTCACAAAAGTTGTAGATCTTGTTGTCCTTTTACCAACGCCGTAAGAATCGTATCAATCAGAGTTTAGAGCAGGAATTTACGGCCAAAATACTATGGCAGTGTCAGCAAGCTCAGTCAAAATTGAACGGTCGATTTTCAAAATCGATCGATTGATTTCCATATCGACTAGTCGATTTCTCTAGAATCCACATTACACGCTCACTATTTTTCACAAATCGATTGGTCGTGCTATTTTTGACCGGTCGATTTTCAAATTTGACCGATCGAATTGATTTCGATCGATCGGTTTCCTTCATAAAGCTTCAAATTCATAGCTCAACAAAATCGATTGGTCGATTTGAAAATCGATTGGTCGGTTTTGTCAGATTTCACCCAAACTCGAGTTTTAACTTCAAAACTTAATTTTTTTCAAATCTTATCTCCTATATTTATAATTTTCCTCACACACACCAAACAAGAACTAACCTAACTATTAATCATAACTTAGCATAATCTCCATACCTTAGATTGATCGATTCCTCGATCCACGAGCTCACGTCCAAGCTAGGGTTTCAAAGTTAAAATTTTGGGAAACTCATTGATTCGAACTAATCAATTTTTTTGAGCTTCACACCGAGCTTCAATCTTGCACACACACTCCTAGTTTAGAGCTCTCCTTCCTCCTCTTCTCTCTTTCTCTCTCTAGAACCCAAAATCATAAGAGAAATAAATTCTCTTGCCTTTATTTTTATTTATAACAAACCTAGGCTTAGGTGTTAAGCTAATACACCATAGCTAGGTGTATATAAAACCATCTAATGACCCACACACAATCTAAATCAGCCCTTTTTTACTTAAGACCTAACCCAAAATGACTTAATTATTTTCACAAAGTCGGGTATGTGACCAGTCGGGCACACACACCGAGGCATACTATTCAAAGGACAAAATTTTTAGGATATTATAGTTAGGAAAACTAATACTTAGAAATTTATAAATGGGGAGATTATAAAGAGAAAATATGTATGTTCATTTGAAGGGTTCAAGCAGTCTGACAAGCGTAAAATATACATCGATATAAAGTATTCAAGAGATCACAAATGCGGATGTGAGATAAGTTTGAAGATTAGGATCTACGACCAAAAATTATGAGAGACAATAAAATTTAGAGAGCAACATAATTATCAGTTGTGTACACTTATGAAGGTGAGGGAACTACGATCACATAATAAGATGATCGGGGCAAGTAAATTGCTGATAGGAGCATTTGATGGCATAATTTCTCCTTTCAAGATTTCTACTATTTTTGTGAGTTTGAATGGAGAGGGTGGGGTGCTGATAAGGCCTCAACAAACTCAGGATTTCCTAAAGAAGGTTAGAAAGGAGAGTAACATCCATCCGATGTACATGAGCGTGATCAAATCCTTCATTGATAGGCAGAATAAAAGAGATGGTTTCTTATTTGAAATCGAACTAGATGAAGAATATCGTATGTGTAGTATATTTTGGGCTGATCATAGGTCACAGATGGTGTATCAACAATTTAGTGATGTGGCGGTATTCGACACCACTTACAAAACAAACAAATTGCTGCTACCTTTAGCCCCATTCACGGTGTTCAACCATTATTGGCCGATGACGCTCTTTGGATGTACGTTGCTTGCGAATGAGACGTAGGAGACATTCATTTGGTTGTTTAATATGTGGCTGAAGTGCATGGGTCATAAGAAACCTAATACAATCATCACTGATCAATACAATGAGATGAGAAAGGCTATCTCCAATGTTCTTTCAGGGACCATGCATCGCCTCTATATATGACACATAGGGAGGAATGAATTGAACCATCTCTCTCAGCTGAAGGTGAAGTTTTAGAATTTCGAGAGAAAGTACAACCAGTGTAAGTTCAGTCAAATGATTGATGATTTCAAAAGGAGATGGGCAGAACTCGTCAAAGAGTTTCAATTGTAAGACAATACTTGGGTCAAACAAATATACGCTTGTGGAAGGAAATAGATTCCATGCTACTTGAGCAATACCTTTTAGGTCGGTATGACCACTACACAATGCAGAGAAACTATACATTCTTTCTTCGATACCTTTGTCAATGCCCAGACGAGTTTGATGGAATTTGTATAGTAATACGATCTTGGCATCCAATCTCATTGCGATAAAGAAAATAAGGAGGATCTCGTATCAACGTCTATGACACCAAAGCTCTTCTTTAGAAATTCAATCGAGAGACATGCCACTACTGTATATATAAGAACCATATTCGATAGATTCCACTTTGAGTTCTGAAAGTTTGCCTCTTTTAAGGTCTAAAATGTGGTCAAAGAGAAACTCGGGCTGGTTATTATATATCAACTATGTAGAAGTTTTGGAGATGACACAGAGGATAGCGGTCAAACATTCAAAGTTTGTTTCGAATGTGGAGATGCCACGACCACTTGTGATTACAAGCACTTTGAGATAGAGGGTTTGCTATGTTATCACATCTTCCATGTTTACTTTAAGGAAGAGGTAGACCAAATTCTATCAAAGTATATTTCATCTCAATGGACGAAAGATGCTAGATACAGTACTATATGTTTGGGGGTCGGTGAGAAAGAGGATTCCAATTCTGTATCTATGATGAAAATATGGAAGCTGAGAGAATCCAGACTGACGTTAATTGAGTTGGGGATAGAATCGAATCGCTTGGTGGATTACACATTGGAAGGGATGATGAAACTATTAGAAGACGTAGAGGCCATTAGAATGGAAGAAGACAATGAAAGACGCACTGGCATTGCGTTCTCTCTGACGGCTCCTTCTCGGCTAGCAAAAGAATTTCATTGCAAGAGCATGCTAATATTACAGTGCGTGATCCAATATGATGTGCCACCAAAGGTAGACCAAACAACAATGATAGATAAAGTTTGGAATGGAGGTTGGTTTTGAACAATCAAACAAGAAGAGATGCCATTGTAAGGGCTATGGTGAGTTGGGCCATAAAATTATAACTTGCCCGCTAAAGAGGGTCATGATGATGCTGTTAGGGCTACTTATATATGTATCTAATTAAGTCTTAACCTATTACAAGCGCACAATAAAAATTATAATACTAGCATAGGATCGTTCCCACGAGTAAGTGATTAACCTTTATATGACTATATTTATATTCTTATTCCAAAAACTTTTATTTATCTTTTAAGATTCTAAACTACTGGAGAAATATAAATAAAAGAATGGTTTTATTTAAACTAATTTACAGAAAATAAATCTAAATCCTCCTCTTTTCAAATTATGGTCGTCAATCACAATCCTTCAAGTCTTGAATATTTACAATTTTAAAATACCGTTATACTATATTTCACTCTTCTAGAATTTGGGCGTCAATAACAAACTAGCATCATTCAATATAGATTTATACTAATCTTTAATCTACTAAAAATTTGGGCGTCAATCAAACTCTAGAAAATTAAAGATGAAAAATAAAAATCATTACACTAATCTGCAAATCTCAACCTGAGTCGTCACTTCAAATCAAAACTTGAAGATGTTTACAAACTAGGAAATTGCATAAAATAAATCTAAACTAGAGAGTAATAAAATTGTATCTTTCACCCCTCAGCCGTAGTTGTCAATTGCTTCTGAGAAGCTACAGATATCTACTCTAATCTTCTACTCCCAATTGTAGTTGTCAATTGCTCTAGAGAAACCTTGGATATCTAATCTATAAAGCAATAAAAATCTACTCTAAGTTGATCGGAGGAAAATCCAACCTCAGTCGTCAATTGATGCTGAGAATTTCTTCAATGATTATTCCTATACCTAGCCCTCTTATTTATAGATCATAAGGGGTTGGTTTACAAAACTCCTAATTCTAATAAAAGAAACAAAACTATCCTAATATAACTCTACTTCTAATTTTATCTTTCCTTACTTTTGATAGTTGATGTACTTTTGAATTTCTTTCTTTATTTCAGCAGCAGAGTCCTTTTCGTTAATCTCCTCATATCCGTGATCAGCTTGACTTCTAAGCCAAGAATTCTTCTAATTTTGTGTATGGCGGTGTTAATCTCACGTGATCAGCAACTCTAGAAAGCTTATTTTCTGGAAAATCGTAAATCACGATTTTCTAGCTTTACTGTCTTTATATAGCTTCTATTGAACGATTCTTCTTTTACAATTCATGGCCTCTTGTATCGTACTTTACTTGAACGGCTTCCACTGAAGAATCGTAAATTACGATTTTCATTTTCTTTGCAGCACTCCGTAAAATCGTAAAACACGATTTTTCATCCTTTTAGTAGGCGAAGATTCATCTTTTGTTGTAATCATATTTTTATTACTTAATGAGTTCATTTTGATGAATATTATCATTTAAGTTCTCTTTTGCTTTTTATCTTTAATATCTGCACATCAATAACTTATTAGTAACAAACTAAGTCCTAACATCACTAAGTTAAGGGTAATAAATTGGTATATTATGTGAATGATCACACCCCCAAACTTATATTTTGTTAGTCTCTAGCAAACAAGAAAATATAAACTAAGAACTTAAATGCCACTTTTATAGGGAGCACGATTGCATTTAGCAGATGCAACAATCCTTTAAACCCTTAGGTGATCCCTAATAAAGAAGTTGTAGTCTCCTGAAGGTTTTCAGTGAAGTTACCTACAAACTTCAATTATTTTTAAATTTTTCAAAAGAAAAATCTAAACTAATTTTGTATACTGATTAAATTAACTAAGTTGACTAAGTTAATCATCACATAGTTGTTATGATTTTCTAAAATTACCAATCTTTTATCCTTACGTTCTATTATAATAGTTATACTTGATTAGAACTCCAACAATTTTAATTCATAGTAAGCCAGAGTGTATGCATCAGTGAACAGTTTATTTTTCATAGATTTTTTTAAAACTGCAAATTTAGAAAATATTTTCATTCAAAAACTCACTATTGACATACTCTAAAAAAAATATCGAAACTTTTTGGGTTCTTTCAGTATATTATTTCAAAAAAATTCAGTCAAAGGATAATTACAAAAATTATCAATCTCATAGAAAAGGATAATCTGTTCTATTCATATGATTCCCTTATAATCCATAATATCTAATTTTCTTATCTCTACTAGGCTTATGCTTTTACAAATAGTAAATCAAAAAGGTCTTTTCTTCGGCTTGTAATGGGGCTTTGGATTTCAGAAGGTGTCAAAAAAAGGTAGAAATGATTCAAAGTTTTCCTGAGAATTTAGCTCTTCTTTCTCCTATCTTTTTCTTTTTCTATTCTTTTATTTTCAGTATCAGTAAGTACCCATTAATTTTGGATAACTTTTTCCCATTTACTATTTTTCATCTTTTATAAATCCCATTTCTTTAGCTGATTTGTAAAATTGTATTTTATGATTTTGCTTTCTTTTGTTTTTAAATCGTCTCTTATGATTTTTCACTCCTTTCCCATATTCTTCATTTTAATTTCTTTAGCTATACTTTCTTTTTGTATATCCCTTATCTATTTTTCCTTTTACTCCTTTCACTCCCTCTTCTTCCCTTCTTTTGCATTCTAAAATCTTAAAAAGCATAAGGGTTAAAGGTTGAAAGCTTTGGATAGTATATATGATTAAGGGTTTTCTGTGACAGCCCGAATTTCAGCACCCTGAAATCCGTGCCATCAGCATGACCCTCAAGGCCGTGCCCTGGGTTCTTTACAAAACATTAGTATATACAAGCCAATACAGTAATTAAGGCGCACGTAGCTGCTCTAAACAAGTTCTCATAAAAATTCATGGTATCGAAAGGCAGTCCTTGTCCTATGCCAATTCATGGGCATAAGAACTTACCCAATCCATTGGATGATAACTGTTCATCCTAGACATTTTATCAAAAGAAACGGTATTTAAATACATTCGAATAAAGAGGCTTGACATACCAAGCCATACCTAATACTCTCAACTCACTCTCAAAGTATGCAGTGGGTTTCCTAGAAGAATTCCTCAGGAGGAGGTTCTGACTCTTCCGTGGGCACGTAGTCCGGATCCCCTGGATCAGCGTCTCCAGAAATCTCTACTGCCGCTAGTCCAGGACCTGCGACGTATAGTCTAAGGGGGGTGAGCTACATCCTAGCTCCGTAGGGAAACAAAAAGAACATATAGATTAACCTTCACACATATATCAGCAGTTTAAAAAGCATATTTTATCGAGTAACACTTATGGAAAACAATTGAAATATTTGGAATAAAAATGATGATTTCGACTGTTACTTTGCATGGTTTTGTTTAATCTCCTTACTGGTTTAGTTGTGAATTTGGCCTAATCACTTAAATCTTAACTTAAGTAGTCCCCGAGCAATATAGCATCGAGCCCCGATGGAATACCCGCCATCGTCGTCTAACTAGACAGTTGTTATGTGTATCCCTGGGAATACTGCCCAAGCCCATTTCTCATAGGTGGCGGGGTCTATTTTTAGATCTACATCCCTGGGATGTGCTATGAAGGTACGGATTTGCCGCCGTACCGCTCACGGATATCCTGCCGAGTCAGTCGTGGGTATCCCGCCACGTCGGTGGGGTATTCTAATCAAACCTTAAATAATAAAAATATCGAATGTTCTCTACATATAGTTATTCACTGTGATTGTGCTAATTATATTACATCAGGCCTTATCACATTACTTCCATTTCACTGTTAGTTTTCATCTGCATCCCTGGGATGCCCCTGATTTCCATCGCATCCTTCAGATGTTTACTTTATAATTTTTCGTCCCCTGGGGACCTCAAGACTATCACGTTTGAAACTCACTCACACACCCATTTTCATAATGATCATGCAGTATTTGTCTATTTAAATGGATTACATTACATATATGAATCTGACAGAATAATGCACATGTTTCAAGAATATTTCCTACCTCGACAAATTTCAAAGCACGCCTTCTCGTAGAGGTTTACACTTCACGATCATGCGTCAAACCTACATTTCATGTATTTAGCATATGCTTAGAAAGGTTACTAGAATCATTGGAGTGCACAACCTCCATGTTTCTTGTACCCATAATTTCAAGAACTGAGTGGTCACCAGACCTCGCTCGAGCGGTTACTTGACCTCGCTCGAGCGGTCACCTGATCTCGCGCGAGTGGTTAAATCGAGGTCGCTCAAGCGGTTAAATCGACCCGCCTGAAGCTTTACTGGGGACCTCGCTCGAGCGAGCTTCCCTCTAGTTTTGGGGGCCGCTCGAGCGAGCCCAGAGCTATATTTTTTCCTATTCATCCTCGCTCGAGCGAGCCCTTTAGACCGCTCGAGCGAGGAGCGATGATTTTTGCTCCTCGATCAGATCGAGAACACTATTTCTCCCTTCATTCAAACCTTAATATCATTAAAATCATTCAACCAACATTCTTCCTATTATTTAAATCATGCCTAAGCATCTATCATGCCTTTAACATACCTCCGACGATGAGTCTCGCGCAATTTTGATTTAAGATTCGAAATTCTACTAGGCTAACAGGCCTCCAAGGTTCCTCCTCCAGCCTTTTCTCCAACCCTTTTGCCGATTTAAGTCCCAACGAAACCCTAGTTCTTTACTAGGCTCTTCTTTTCTTTCTCTCTATATTCTCCTTCTCTCTATTTAGGTTAGAATAGAGTTACGCAAGGGCTCTTCTCTCCTCTCTCTTTCGCTTATATACTTATAAGTTAGGGAAATACTAGTATGTTTCCCACATACACACATAGTGTCTACGGTTTCATTTTGGTTTCCTTGTGAAACACATATACATGTATATAGTGCATGACGTGCACGTATCCCAAAAATCTGGGGTTGTGACAATCACCCCAACTTATAAGATTTTCATCCTCGAAAATTGACGATATTCTCGTAACCAGGTACTACTACTATTACCAGGCCATGAATATCTAAAACAGTAATTGAACAGTTTGTCGCATTTTGCAACGACATGCGTTGGCCATGTCAATTTATTCCCATATAGTTGAAAAGGATCATAAAATCTAGAATAATCATTCACAACACTTGTTCAATCACTATATTAATCATCCACAAAATTTGTGACATTCATGTCACGACAGTTTGTAAAAAAACATTGACCAGGAACCACCTCACCACAAAATGTCTCAACAAAATATTACATATTATTTTTCAAAAATAATGTGACTATCTAGTCATCATCCTCCTCATAGTCGTCGTCGTCGTCGCCAGAGCCATCATCATCCTCGTAGTCCTCGTCATCCTCATCCTCGTCGACCACCCTGGTGGTCGTGGTACCCGCTATGGCGCTCCTCGTAGCAGGGCCGGAGCTAGACGCTCCTAAAATAGCATCTTTCATGGCACCGACGCGCTGCATGTATGACTGCGGGTAAGCCTGGCCCATGAAGTCGATAAGTAGTGCCTCCTGGAACCTCTGATGCAATCTGATCTCCCGCATCATGCCAGTGTCGGTAGTGGGTATGGGCTGTGGAACTGAGGTATAGGGAGTGGTCAGTCCTGTCGGTGCTTGATGCGTGGTTTGTCGGGAGACCTGACGGTCTCTTTCCTTGTTGACGCTGGTTTGTAGACTCTTTAGGTTGCGGCTCCAGTTTTGGGCGAGATAGGGGACGACATTATCGGTGAGGAACAACTCGTCCTCCCGGATCTTAAATCCTCCCTTCCCATTCCGTGAGTCTAGGAGTCGGGAAATCAACCGAGCATATGGTAGTCGGTTGATGGGTGGAGGAACAGCACCCTTAACATTTTGTTTATAGGCATGCGCCATGCCTTTTATGATGATCATAGGTGCGCTGATCCACCTATTATGGAATGCGGTGTGTAGGGCCCGCAGAACGCATCTCGGCGTTCTTGATCATGGCCGGTTGGGTGTAGATTCTTTTTGAAGATGACGTCTATAAGCCACATACGCGGCGGTAGTTGTGATCGAGTAATAGATTGTCCCGAAGCGGACATGCCACCTGTGATATCGGAAATGATCGTTGGGAAATTGACGTTCCCAGAAAAATGTGGTAGGATAAGTGGGCTAGGGGTGTAGATGTGGGGACATTTCATGACCGATGAAATTTTGGCACATCTAAAGATTAGTTCATTACCATCGATTGTGACGAGGATAGCGTCCTCGTCCACGTTCAAGTTTAGGGTTTGATAAAATAACTTCACAAGCCTCGGGTAATAACGATCCCCGAACGGCGTAAGCAGGGTCTTAAGATTGTTGTTGGTGAGGAAGTCCGATGTCCATTGGGTGGACGTCGGATCCCCGAAACAGGAGGGATGTATATCCCATTCGGTTTCAAAAATTTTGGCCCCCCACCAATCATCTAGTGTGATCGGAGTGGAGGATGGGTTTGGTGATGGTTGTGAAGTTTGCGGCGCTTTGTTGAGCGCCGACGGCGACCGAATCGCCATCCGCTTCTTAGGTTGTGGATTTGGGCTTGAAGCCATTAGGTATCTAAAGAGCTTTAAAAAAAAAAGAAAATTCGGGAATGGGTAGATTTTACCTAAAAGAATATTCTTAACGGATTGGATTGTCTAAATCTGGCTCGAATCGGACAAAAAAGATTGAAGATGACAAGCCCTAGACCCCTCGCTCAACTCCACTCCCCTCGCTTGAAGATGAAAATGGTGTTTTGTTTTTCTGTCAGCTATATATAGTCCCTCCTCGCTCGAGCGGTCGTTAGTTATCGCTCGAGCGAGCCCAGGACGCTTTCTTTTATATGTTATGGCCTCGCGCGAGCGGTTGGTAATCCTCGCTCGAGCGACCAATAGACCTCGCTCGAGCGGTCACTACCCCTCGCTCGAGCGATGCCTGAAACCTTACGTTTATTATCTCATGTGACTCGCGCGAGCGAGTATAATTCATCGTTCGAGCGAGCCAAACGACGTTGTTCTTGTTCTCACAAGATCATATCTTCACTAGTTTCTCATAGCATTTTAGAACACTACTCAAGCATGACCATGTATACTATTCATAACAATTTTAGTTCCCATGAACAAATTTGTTCAGGCAAAAATAATTTATTATGCTCGAATTGTAAATGCACTTATTTGGTTCGTTTTCACTATAGTTTGATAATCAAATTTTTTTTTTCACACTCCATCATAATAATAAAGAAAACTAGCTAGTGTCCTTGAACAAATTGGGGTATTGTTCTTTGACATCATCCTCCCGTTCCCACGTTGCTTCTTCGACCGGATGGTTCTTCCATTGGACAAGCACTTGTTCCTTTCGATCTAAAATTTCTACCGGCTCTTCAATCATGGTCATATCTTCATGCATGTCGAACTATTGGCCGCTCAGTACGTGATCAGGGTCATTGAGATACTTCCTGAGCATAGACACGTGGAATACATTGTGTACCTGATCAAACAGTGGTGGCAATCCAATGCGGTAGGCTACTTCTCCTACTCGACCCAAAACTTCAAACGGTCCAAGATAGCGGGGACTTAGCTTCCCTCTCTTTCCAAATCTCATCACCCCCTTCATCGGTGATACTTTCACGAACACATGTTCACCCACCTTAAAGTCTACACTCGTCCGCTTGATGTCAGCATAGCTTTTCTGTCTGCTTTGAGCCGCCTTTAGTCTTCCCCTGATCATGCGGACAATAGCCGTGTTATCTTCAAGTAGCTCGGGTTCCAAAACAAATTTCTCGCCAATTTCCTCCCAATTGATTGGCGATTTGCATCGTCTTCCGTACAAGGCTTCATACGGTGCCATTCCGATGCTTGCCTGAAAACTATTATTATATGCGAACTCAATCAATGGTTCCCTAAGCATGTCTTCCGTACAAGGCTTCCCACGATCCTTATAAATCACATACCCTAAGCATGTCTTCAATGACTTGATTGACCCTTTCAGTCTGTCCGTCGGTCTGTGGGTGAAACGCCGTACTAAAATCTAGCCTAGTTCCCATTCCTTCTTAAAATTTCTTCCAAAACTTTGATGTATATAATGGGTCCCGGTCTGAAACAATGCTACTTGGAATCCCATGTAAACGGACGATCTCTTTCATATAGAGCTCTGCTAGTCTTCCCGCCGTGCACATCATGTTATAAGGCAAGAAGTGTGCTGACTTAGTCAATCGATCGACTACTACCCAAATGGTGTTATGCTTCCTTGCAGTTCGCGGTAGACCGACTATGAAATCCATAGAGATAGATTCCCACTTCCATTCCGGTATGGGTAGAGGCTGTAATAGGCCTGCGGGGTGTCTATGATCGATTTTCACTTGTTGGCACGTCAAACATCGCGACACGTACTCTGCCACATCTTGTTTCAAGCCTCTCCACCAGTAATTCTTTTTCAGATCTTGATACATCTTTGTGCTTCCTGGGTGGATAGCATAGCTTGACTTGTGAGATTCATCAAGAATCGTTCACCGCAAATCGGCATTGTCTGGAATGCAAAGTCGCCCCTTGAATACTAAGGAACCATTCTCGTTGATCAAAAACTCAGATGTAATACCTTCAGTTACATCTTGACGCATCTTGGTTAGAATTGGGTCTTTCATCTGTAGTTCTCGTATGTGTTCGAATATCACCGGTTTCACTGATATGTTGGCTAAGAAGGCTCCTATGGCTTGTGGCTGTATGTCTGCGCAACATAGTGCTAGATCCTCCAACAGTTTCCATCAATGTATACCCGAAATTAGACTAGCCAACTGAGCTGAACTTTTCCGACTCAAGGCGTCGGCCACTATGTTAGCTTTGCTTGGATGGTACTGTATGGAACAGTCGTAGTCTTTGAGGAATTCCATCCACCTACGCTGCCTCATATTTAGTTCCTTCTGTGTAAACAGATATCTGAGGCTCTTACGGTCAGTGAAAATTTCAAATGTTTCTCCGTATAAATAATGTCGCCATATCTTTAATGCGAATATGACTGCTGCTAGTTCCAGATCATGTGTTGGGTAGTTCTTTTCGTGCTCTTTCAACTGTCTTGAGCTGTAAGCTATTACCTTTTTATATTGATTTAGTACACAACCCAACCCGTTATACGAAGCATCGCTATAGACTGCGAATCCTCCACTACCTGATGGAATGGCTAACACTGGAGCTGAGGTGAGTCTCTTCTTGAGTTCTTGAAAGCTCTTCTCACACGCCTCACTCCACTCAAATCTTGAGTCCTTTCTTGTAAGCCTCGTAAGAGGTCCTGATATTTTTGAAAACCCCTCGACGAAACGTCGATAATAACCTACCAGTCCGAGGAAACTTCGGACGTCTGTCACAATTTTTGGTTGCTCCCAGTTCACTACCGCCTCGATCTTAGCGGGTTCTACGTGACACCATGCTTTGAGACGACATGTCCCAAAAAGCTACCCTCTTCTAGCCAAAACTCACATTTGCTGAGCTTGGCATACAATTGGTGTTCATGCAAGGTTTGTAGAGCGACTCGTAAGTGTTCTTCATGTTCCGTCTTCAATTTTGAGTAAATCAGGATGTCATCAACAAACACTACAACACAGGAGTCTAGGTGTGGTTTAAACACCCGATTCATCAAGTCCATAAATGACGCTGGTGCGTTCGTCAGTCCGAATGGCATCACTAAAAATTCATAGTGTCCATACCGTGTTCTAAATGTCATCTTCTGAATGTCCTCGGCCCTGACTCTTAACTGATGGTATCCAGATCTTAGATCGATCTTGGAGAAATGTTTTGCTCCCTGCAACTAATCGAACAAGTCATCTATTCTTGGCAGCGGATATCGATTCTTCACAGTGACTTTGTTCAATTGACGGTAGTCAATGCACAACCGCATCGACCCATCTTTCTTTTTCACGAATAGAACTGGTGCTCCCCATGGAGACACGCTTGGTCTTATGAACCCTTTGTCCATGAGCTCTTGCAATTGTTCTTTCAACTCTTTCAACTCCGCAGGGGCCATCCTATAAGGCGCCTTTGAAACAGGTTCCATTCCTGGTGCTAAGTCGATCGCAAATTCTACTTCTCTTTCTGGAGGTAACCCTAGCAATTCTTCTGGAAATACATCTGGGAATTCTCGCACTATCGCTATCTCGGAGATAATATTCTTTTCTTCTTTATTTTCTTTCAGGAATGCCAAATAACCGCTACACCCCTTTCTGATTAAACGTTCTGCTCTGACTGCAGATATGAGTGGTACCTGTGTCGATCTCTCCCCTCGAAATCGAAATGATCTCCTCATGTTAGGATGGAAAACAACAACTTTATCCTTGCAATCCACTATTGCGCAGTGATGGGATAGCCAATCCATGCCAAGGATCACGTCGAATCCTTGCATGTCCAACAATATTAAATTTGCGTCTAGTTCGTAGACAACGTGATCCCGAATGCTTACCACTACCGATTTGCAGACTAACTCTGTGTCCACTAATTCTCCTGTTGGGATAGACACTGATAACACAAAGTCTAGTGTCTCCGAAACAATCTTCATCTTCTTTGCAAATCTAGGGGTGATGAAGGAGTGGGTAGACCCTGGGTCTATCAGCACTCGTGCGTCATGTGCTACGTAGCACCCTTTTTCATAGACTTATAACGTAGCTATAATGCATACATATACGTACATAACATATACTTTATTTAGAATTTTTCTAACGTACAACAACGGTTATATATATACTTGTCCTAATGAACGCACATTCTCTATCTAGAATTGTATTGAAACCGAAATTCTTTATTTAAAAGAAATCTCACCTTGGATGATGTCGTGTACACTCCTCGCTTCTGGGCGTGAATCGTGAGGCTCTCCCTCAAACAACTGGCTTTCGTGATTGAATAGGTTGTGGCATGGAAGCTGGGGCCGTCTTTTCTTTAACTGTCTCAGGGCAGTCTCTAATCATGTGGCCAATCTTGCCGCATTTGAAATAGCCTCGCATTCCCTGCCTACAATCCGCCGTTTTGTGGGACTTGCCACACTTGGCACAAGTTTCCCTTGGTGTTGAAGTAGCAGCTCTTGAAAAACCTTGGGTAGCTGTAGCCCCGCTGGAAATAGCAGGACCCTCATACCTCATTGGTCTCCCTGATGCCAGCAATAGAATACTTTGATGAGTAGCTTGTTGTGCAGCCCTCCCATACCCTATCTGGAACGATTGTCTCTGATTCGATGCTACAAACCTCGATTTCTTACGTACCGATTCATAGCTCCCCGTCCTGCTTGGATCAATGCTTCCTCTTCCCTGTTGTTCCCTCTGACGGTATCGGTTATTATTTTCTTCTTCGACTACTAATGCCTTACTCATTACTTCTCCATAGGTCTTCAGCTGGAAGGGCGCAACCCCTCCTTGGATGTCCGACCTTAAACCCTGTTGGAACCTCTTCACTTTCATCACGTCTGAAACTACGTAGTCTGGGGCGAAGCGAGCCAGTCTCATGAATTCTACTCCGTACTCTCTCACGGTCATCCTTCCAAACGCTAGTTGTAAAAATTGGGTCTCCATCTGATTCCTCACAACTTCAGGAAAATATTGTTTATTGAATTCTTCTACAAATTCGTCCCAAGTCCACGACATATCTGGAGTTTCTTATGCTCTTGTTCACGAAACGGATTTCCACCAAGGTCCAGCTTCTCCATCTAGCATATATGCCGCCCAACGGACGCTCTCATCCTCCGTGCATGTCAGTACGCTAAACACCTTTTCCATTTCACCCAGCCAATTTTCGGCTGCCATTGTGTCTCGTCATCCGAAAAGTTTGGAGGTCTCATCCTTAACTCGATGAATCTGAACCACTTGGTGGTGTAGGTCCCACCGGAGGTGTAGGTGTTCGTTGTAGGTTCTCAGTCTTTGTACCGCCAAGGATGTCTGCGCATGCCATGCTTGCCATTGTCTCCATTGTGTGCATCATCCTCTGACGCTCTTCTCTTTCTTCATTTCTCTCCCTCACTCTATCTTGTTCCCTCTGATTTCGATCCTGCCAATCTAGATCTTGATCCTCTGCTTGATTTTTATTTCCACCCTGGCCACTGCCCTCGGGAATCTCCCTGTTTCCCAATGGAACCCTGTTTGTATGTGAGACGAACCTATCTCTACTGCGTAAATTCCTATCATGACCACCCCTGGGTCAACCTCTTCCTCTAGGAAACATAACGGTTTGCATGAGAATCCATAGTCTCGTTAGCAGAAGTCCCTATATTCTGACGAGATGATAGCCAGAACTAGAAAGAAAGGCTTTGATACCAACTGTGACAACCCGAATTTCAGCACCCTGAAATCCGTGCCATCAGCACGACCCTCAAGGCCGTGCCCTGGGTTCTTTACAAAACATTAGTATATACAAGCCAATACAGTAATTAAGGCGCACGTAGCTGCTCTAAACAAGTTCTCATAAAAATTCATGGTCTCGAAAGGCAGTCCTTGTCCCATGCCAATTCATGGGCATAAGAACTTACCCAATCCATTGGATGATAACTGTTCATCCTAGACGTTTTATCAAAAGAAACGGTATTTAAATACATTCGAATAAAGAGGCTTGACATACCAAGCCGTACCTAATACTCTCAACTCACTCTCAAAGTATGCAGTGGGTTTCCTAGAAGAATTCCTCAGGAAGAGGTTCTGACTCTTCCATGGGCACGTAGTCCGGATCCCCTGGATCAGCGTCTCCAGAAATCTCTACTGCCGCTAGTCCTGGACCTGCGACGTATAGTCTAAGGGGGGTGAGCTACATCCTAGCTCCGTAGGGAAACAAAAAGAACATATAGATTAACCTTCACACATATATCAGTAGTTTAAAAAGCATAATTTATCGAGTAACACTTATGGAAAACAATTGAAATATCTGGAATAAAAATGATGATTTCGACTGTTACTTTACATGGTTTTGTTTAATCTCCTTACTGGTTTAGTTGTGAATTTGGCCTAATCACTTAAATCTTAACTTAAGTAGTCCCCGAGCAATATAGCATCGAGCCCCGATGGAATACCCGCCATCGTCGTCTAACTAGACAGTTGTTATATGTATTCCCTGGGAATACTGCCCAAGCCCCTTTCTCATAGGTGGCGGGGTCTATTTTTAGATCTACATCCCTGGGATGTGCTATGAAGGTACGGATTTGCCGCCGTACCGCTCACAGATATCCTGCCGGGTCAGTCGTGGGTATCCCGCCACGTCGGTGGGGTATTCTAATCAAACCTTAAATAATAAAAATATCGAATGTGCTCTACATATAGTTATTCACTGTGATTGTGCTAATTATATTACATCAGGCCTTATCACATTACTTCCATTTCACTGTTAGTTTTCATCTGCATCCCTGGGATGCCCCTGATTTCCATCGCATCCTTCAGATGTTTACTTTATAATTTTTCGTCCCCTGGGGACCTCAAAACTATCACGTTTGAAACTCACTCACACACCCTTTTTCATAATGATCATGCAGTATTTGTCTATTTAAATGGATTACATTACATATATGAATCTGACGGAATAATGCACATGTTTCAAGAATATTTCCTACCTCGATGAATTTCAAAGCACGCCTTCTCGTAGAGGTTTACACTTCACGATCATGTGTCAAACCTACATTTCATGTATTTAGCATATGCTTAGAAAGGTTACTAGAATCATTGGAGTGCACAACCTCCATGTTTCTTGTACCCATAATTTCAAGAACTGAGTGGTCACCAGAACTCGCTCGAGCGGTCACTTGACCTCGCTCGAGCGGTCACCTGACCTCGCTCGAGCGGTTAAATCGAGGTCGCTCGAGCGGTTAAATCGAGCCGCCTGAAGCTTTACTGGGGACCTCGCTTGAGCGAGCTTCCCTCTAGTTTTGGGGGCCGCTCGAGTGAGCCCAGAGCTATATTTTTTCCTATTCATCCTCGCTCGAGCGAGCCCTATAGACCGCTCGAGGGAGGAGCGATGATTTTTGCTCCTCGATCAGATCGAGAACACTATTTCTCCCTTCATTCAAACCTTAATATCATTAAAATCATTCAACCAACATTCTTCCAATTATTTAAAACATGCCTAAGCATCTATCATGCCTTTAACATACCTCCGACGATGAGTCTCGCGCAAGTTTGATTTAAGATTCGAAATTCTACTAGGCTAACAGGCCTCCAAGGTTCCTCCTCCAGCCTTTTCTCCAACCCTTCTGCCAATTTAAGTCCCAACGAAACCCTAGTTCTTTACTAGGCTCTTCTTTTCTTTCTCTCTATATTCTCCTTCTCTCTATTTAGGTTAGAATAGAGTTACGCAAGGGCTCTTCTCTCCTCTCTCTTTCACTTATATACTTATAAGTTAGGGAAATACTAGTGTGTTTCCCACATACACACATAGTGTCTACGGTTTCGTTTTGGTTTCCTTGTGAAACACATATACATGTATATAGTGCATGACGTGCACGTATCCCAAAAATCTGGGGTTGTGACATTTTCAATATTTTGGTACAAAGAAATTCGGTTTAGGCTTCTAATATGGGTTCAGAGAATAAACTATTTTATGAAATTTTTAGCTTTTTGGTTCTGATTTAAACAAAAGATGGCCTTTAATTATCTTTACAATTTACTGACATAGATGCCTTATTGCTTTGATATTTCTAACAGATAGTTCTAGACGAAAAATCATGTTATCATAGTCATAAAATATTGTGATTCTAAATTCAGCAATATGAGATTTCATAACAGCATAAAAGTTCAAAGAAAAATTTCGATTTGAATAGAAACAGTCTCTCTCAAAGAAAGGAAAATTTGGCTCTAATGCTCACTAGTTTATAATTTTGAACCTATAGTCTAAATTTTGCAGTTTAGATTAATTGTATAGTTTCAAATATTCATCTGATACAATGTACAAGAGGGCTAAACATGAATTGTAACTGCTCTATTTTGATTGTTGAACTCTTACTATGATGGATTGTAAAGTTTTTTTTTTGGATTTGTAAAATTTTTTTCTATCATACTTTGCATATAATGGTTAACTAGATTCTAATATCTATAGAACTATTCTAAATTTTTTTTTAAGCAAAAAGCAAACAAAATGAACTAAAAGCAAACTAACTAATAATATACACAGAGATTGTGTATCCCCCCCCCCCCCAAACTTGAATTGGACAATGTCCTCATTGTGAAAAAATAGGGGACACTACAAATTTTTTTTTTTCAAAATTTTCGTACCTGTGAGGTTCAGAATGTAGTAAATCCATACGATCACTCGAGAAGATAATATTGTACAGCAGGAAGTATCTTACGATCGATCATGTTTTACCACGATTTAAATCGTACATACTTGCTGGAAATTTTTTTTCTAACTAAAGCATAATAAAAGAGTTAGTTTACATATTTTATAGGATTTTGCTACAGATAGCTCGATGGTGCCCATGAGTATATCAGACGTACTCAGGGTCTGCTAGTGATATAATGATCACTTGCTCTTCTTCATATGGAAAGAGAAATTCCAGGTTTCCATGTCCTCGTTTGAGAATTAAGAGGGGAGACATGAACAAAATATGTGCTCTCCTCTAATTTTTTTGGATTTTTATAAAATGGTGACGATGTGTTGAAAACATTAGAAAAGGGTAACCTCGGTATATATGGTAGTTCGGTCACAATATTCAGCAGACTATCTTTATTATATTTTTGGGGTCTATTTTCAATTTTTATTAATTTTAGTTTTTCTAGTGGGAAAATATCCTCTTTAATTTCAGGCTCACTATCCTTAGTCTCGGGGATGACTACTAACGTAGACATCTCCACCTTGTTGTCAACAATCTTACCACTTCTTAAAGGTTGAACAACTTGAAGCTGTTCTGCAGGAATGAATGTAGATCCCACAAAAACTTGTCCTCCCGGGTTACTCACTGGTCGTAACTGTAACTGGTTGCTCTCTTGTTCCACCAATTGCATAGCTAGCTGACCAATTTGGGCTTCCAGCTTCGTAATGAATTGTGTGTGCGAATGTAAAACTTGAGAGATTTGAGCGAGCTGGGATAAATCTTTGGAATGCTAATACCACTATTGTTGTAAATCTCTAAGTATTTCAATAATTGTATCATCAAATCCGCTACTCTGAGGACTGAATTGTTGTTGCTCATATGGCTGATATGGCCTCATCGGTGGCAGGTAGGTCTGTTGGAAGTTTTGGTCCGATGGATATCTTGGATGAACAACAGATGGTCCTTGTTGTTGGCCACTAGTGGCGCCATAATTAAAACGAGGATGACTTTTTTACTGTGGGTTATATGTGTTACCTTAGTCAATCCGCTGGAACACATACGCCCATTCCCAGTCTATCATCTTCGGGTATAGTGGGGCGACAGGGTAATTAAACAGTAAAAATATTTATAGATTTGGAACGAGTGTGGTGCATAAATAAAAAATGTAATAATAATTATGTATATACATTTTTTTTTGTTAGCTAAAAATCTTCATTATTGGAATTTTGCCAAAAGTAGCATATTCCAATAAACATGCCAAAATAAAAATATGTAATAAAAGAAGTATTCTAAAAAAACTCTGGCTCAAATCGGGTTCAGAATCACTTCCTAAACACTGAAGGAAATATTACTAAAACAAGGAAAGAAATAATTAAAAAAGGGGGATTTGGAAGGGTAATCAGTGGATTTTGGGCTCGAGAAAAATTCTACCAAAGGTAGCCAAGACATGTGTGTTGCAAAGAGCTTTTTGAATTAAGGTCATTTGTGCGATTCCGACACCTGTAGCCAAAGTTATAGAAAAAATACTGGCACGCGCCCAAAACTGCCAAAATTAGGAAAAGATCATGATTTCCTGCCAAAAAATTTTATTTTATGTTTTTATTTTATTTTATTTTTATTTTAGAATACAGGGAGAGAAGGCAAATCTAAGCCTCTAGCTTCAATTATCAGAAGAAGTGTCAAAACCATGATTCGCTGCTCCGAATAAATCTGCAAAAGCTTAAGAAATGATCAAAGAAAATAAAAATATAAAGAAATATAAAAAGAGAAAGATAAATATTGGTTTTTTAAATAAAAATATAAGTATAGTTAAAGTTAAATCCTCTTCCCTGGCAATGGCACCAAAAACTTGGTAGGGCTACTTATATGTGTATCTAATTAAGTCTTAACCTATTGCCAGCGTACAGTGGAAATTGTAATAATGGCATAGGATTGTTCCCACGAGGAAGTGATTAATCTTTATATGACTATATTTATATTCTTATTCCAAAAAATTTTATTTATCTTTTAAGATTCTAAACTACTAGAGAAATATAAATAAAAGAATGGTTTTATTTAAACTAATTTGCAGAAAATAAATCTATATCCTCCTCTTTTCAGATTATGGTTGTCAATCACAATCCTTCAAGTCTTGGATGTTTACAATTTTAAAATACCATTACACTATATTTTACTCTTCTAGAATTTGGGTGTCAATAAAAAAACTAGCATCATTCAATATAGATTTATACTAATCTTTAATCTACTAGAAATTTGGGCATCAATCAAACTCTAGAAAATTAAAGATGGAAAATAAAAACTATAACACTAATCTACAAATCTCAACCTGAGTCATCAATTCAAATAAAAACTTGAAGATGTTTACAAAGCAGGAAATTGCATAAAATAAATCAAAACTAGAAAGCAATAAAATTATATCTTTCACCCCTCAGCCGCAGTCGTCAATTGCTTCTGAGAAACTATAAATATCTACTCTAATCTCCAGCTCCCAATTTCAGTTATCAATTGCTCTTGAGAAACCTTGGATATCTAATCTATAAAGTAATAAAAATCTACTCTAAGTTGATCGGAAGAAAACCCAACCTCAATCGTCAATTGATGCTAAGAATGTCTTCGATGGTTATTCCTATACCAAACCCTCTTATTTATAGATCATAAGGGGTTAGTTTATAAAACTCCTAATTCTAATAAAAGAAGCAAAACTATCCTAATATAACTCTACTTCTAATTTTATCTTTCCTTGCTTTCGATATTTGATGTACTTATGGATTTCTTTCTTTATTTTAGTAGCAGAGTCCTTTTCGTCAATCTCCTCAGATACGTGATCAGCCAGACTTCTAAGTCAAGAATTCTTCTAATTTTGTGCATGGCAATGTTAATCTCACGTGATCAACAGCTCTAGAAAGCTTCTTTTATGGAAAATCGTAAATCATAATTTTCTAGCTTTTCTCTCTTTATATAGCTTCTATTGAACGATTCTTCTTTTACGATTCATCTCCTCTTGTATCGTACTTTACTTGAACAACTTCCACTGAAGAATCATAAATTATGATTTTCTATTTCTTTGCAGCGCTCCACAAAATTGTAAAACACAAAATTTCATCCTTTTAGTAGGCAAAGATTCGTCTTTTGGTGTAATCATCTTTTTATTGCTTAATGAGTTCATTTTGACGAATATTATCATTTCGGTTCTCTTTTACTGATTATCTTTAATATCTGCACATCAATAACTTATTAGTAACAAACTAAGTCCTAGCATCACTAAGTTAAGGATAATAAATTGGTATATTATGTGAATGATCAGATGCATACTAGCACTGGACAGAGCCAAACCGAATAGGGGACGATAGAAAGTGTCGTATCACAGATTCACAGTGAATTAATTTTATGAAAAGCACAATCACTTCGCGTAGAAAGCGCAAGCGCCTATCAATCGAAGCGTGGTCGCGTCATTTTGGAAGCGTTGGCGCATCGCATTATATTTTATGTGTCGACTCTTCTTTTTTGATGCACTGACGCTTCTTTACATAGCCTCTACGCCTATCTAACCAGAGTTGTACTTTGATTCATGTGGATAGCCTATGGTAATCTTTTAATGTGTTAAATTTATTATTACTTATGCGTTCATTCCATCATTAAGAATTGATTTCAACATTTCGTGACAATCATTCTAAAGCCACGATGCTTCGGGAAGGAAGCGAAGACGCTCGATTTTTGAAGCGTGGGCACTTTGTTTTTAAAGTGTTAGTTCTTCTTTGAAGAATCTATTATGCTTATATGATCAAAGGTGTATTTGAATTTCTCTGACAAGTTCCATTTGGATTTTATAGCTTCATAGCGACGACAACCCGTACGCTAGGAACTGATGCTTCTCTTAGGAAGCGACGTCGCTTCCCTTTTGAGTGACGAGACTTTCTCGTGAAGCGAAGCCGCTACATGTATGAAGCGAGGCGATTCAACCTGGCACCATTGAATATATAATTTTTTCGTGAACGCACTCCTGTGGATTGATGTTTTTCTTACTCAGAACTATTTATCAAGTAAAAATAATTTACTAATCATGCAAAAATATTTCATTCATAAATCAAAATTATTTCTATACACTGTCTTTCTTTATCGTAAATGGGTCTGATGAAATTGAACATGATTCTGATGCATTGGACGATCTAGCAATGATTTAGCCCTTAATGAGGTCATCGCTAGGAGCAAGGATTATATTGTTGATAAAATATGATAGAAGATACGTCGAGACAGTGGAAATGAGGAGGCTGAGGCCGAGGCAGAAGAAGAAAAGAGAATGAAGGGAGGAGCGAGGAAGGGGATATGTTGGATGAGTGGATATAGTGATGGCGGTGGTTGGTTGGGGGAGGATGAAACATTCTATGGAAATGTTGGAGGCGGTGGCGGGGGATGGGTCGCGGGTTGATGAGGCGGTGGCCCATGCGGTGGGGGAGGCGGTGGTGGAGGCGGTAGCGGTGGAGGTAAAGGTGGAAATGGTGGTGGAAATAGAGGTAGAGGTGTAGGTGTAGGTGGATGTGGGGAGTTTGTTTTGCTGGCGGTGGTGGATGAGAAAGTTGAGTTAGAGATGGTAGCGGTGGTTGTGGCTAGGGTGGAAGAGGAAGAAGTGGAGGTGGAAGAAGAAGAACCGAATGCGGAGTCGGGAGAAGAAGCACTGACTCTGGAGCTAGGAGAAGGGGCTCTGGGTCTGCCACCATTGGCAAAATAACGGGAAGGCCGTCATCACCTGGAGTGACGATAACTTCTTCAGGGGGAGGGGGAGCAACATGCTCGTTGTCAGGGATGACAACCAACTCGTTGTCGTCGGGGACATTGATAATCGAACCATCGCAGGAACTAATAAAATGCTGGCGCACTAGCCGGTGGCTCCTTCTCAAACCGTTATGACGCATTTTGGTCTGGGCTGAGGAAGATGAAACATTTCATCCAAGGAGTGATAGAAGATGAAAAAAAATGAGGGCTATGATTCCCTTTAAATAGTAATTTGTCATTATGCAACTGTGAACTTTGTGGGTTCGTCGCGATGATGCGCACTCTCTAAAAAAGGATGGAGTTGCCACCTGGAGCTTTTGGTGACCCGGGATGCATCCAAAATCAATATGTAAGCATCAAAGTGTAAAATATGACTCTGATTTACAAGTCTTTGCCGAAGGCTCTTGGGTAGGGGCTTCAGTTATCAATTGGGAAGGTGTTAGGCACCGATTGACCCACTCGTAAGAGTTCTCTACTATGATCGAATGAAAAATAACAAAAGAAAATGAATTGTGCTTCCTCTTGCACGAAGGCACTCTAATCCTATTTGAGCTTCCAGCAATCACTAGAATTTTGACAGCATAATGGCTCAAATTCAAGGATAGAGGAAAAGCAAAAAAGGTAGAGGAATAGATGGGAGAGCCGGAGCTCTCAATCCCTTGTAGCACCGCTGTGGACCTTCGCGTTGACATGCTTCCGGTCAGCTTCCAATAGCAAATGAGTTGAGGAATGGGTTTGAACCTCCAAGTCTTGGAAGCTAGAATGTAGGAGAAGAAGGTTAAGGCCTAGTTCTAGCCAAATCTAAGGGTTTGATGATGGAAAATGGGATCTAGAAGGGTGAACTTAGTTATGGAATTTTGAAGGTTTAGTGCTCAAAAGGGAAGAGGGAACTCTATTGGATTTTGTCTCTTTGGAAATTATTTCAAGCCCTTAAGCAAGTGGGGGGTGGATCTCTCTATTTATAGAAAAGGAGAGGATTAGTAAAGGGTTAAAGGGCTAATTGGGTTAGCAATTAGGTAATAGGTGTAGACACCCCCATTTCGTCCTCTTGGAGTACACGAATTCGTTTGGTCAGCCCTTGACCTTTTTAACCCTTGGCATGGGACCATGCAACTGTACATGGCTGAACACAGGCTGAAACAATAGCTTTGTGGCATAGATCCCAATGTAGGGAGGTTATATACTAAGCAATAGTATATAGTCGGAATACAGACTGAAACAATAGTCCTGCATTCCATTCTTGAGACCATATCTGGACAACCTTGAATTAAGCGCTTGAAAACTCGTGCATAATTCGATCATGCGCAAAATCACAAGCGCGCAATCAGTCCCCTTTCAGACCAACCTTCCTTTCACAGACTGTTTCAAGACTCGATTATGTGCCTGGAAACAGAGGCACGGTCGGATTAAGTGCTACACCACCAGCGCACAATTGGCCTATGCCTGACCTAGTCTCCTACCCTTGACTCCTACGTTTCCTCGATTAAGCACTTCAGATAACATGCTTAATCGAATTATGCACGTCTCACTACACGCATAATTCGTCCTGATTTCGTTAGGACAAGGAAACCCGCTGAGTAATTTAGCCCGTTGCTCATTGAGTTGGTGACCGACTCAAAGCGATTAAGCACTAGAAAATTGGCGCGTAATTCAATTAAACGCCTTGAAACATGGGCGTAATTGAAGGAAAACCTATAAAAAATCTTTTTCTTGAAGAGAGAGGAGGTTGCAAATTTTGAGAAACGAGGGCATAAATTCTAAAACCAAACAGCTCCGAGAACGGATCCCTAGAGAAAATTAGTCATGATTTTGAGATTCGAACTCCGAGATTTCTCACCGCAGCCCTGACCTTAGGTAAAAATTTAATTTTATTTTAGACTTAGGATTTCCTCCTTAGTTTAATTATTCAATTCTATTTCTAATTTTTAGACCGTAACACACTCGTCGGACCGAAATTCTCTATATCCGGTTCTAGATCTTTGCTTCTAGAACCGGTTCTTAATCTAACGGTTTGATCCACCGACTTTATACTTTGATTCTACTCTAAAATCTTAATCCACGGTCCTGTCATTAATTTCTGGTTCTGACCCTCAGAGTTCAGAACTAGTCCTGATTTTTCTGATTTCGGACCCGAATTTAGTCCTAAATTTTAATCTATAATTTAATTCTATATTTTCATACCATAAAAAAATCTAAAACTATAAATTTCAGTTCATAACTTTAGTCTCTTAATTTAATTTCCTATTATAATCTCAAATTCCAGTCCAAAAATACCTTTTTTATTTATTCAAATACCAATCTAACTTTTTATCTCAGTCATCCAATTTGCCCACGGGAGCTTACGGAGGGTACTCGGAAACGAGCCAATCCTCCTTAGCATAGCGGGCCCAACCCCCATTTTTTTAGATTGCTTAGGACCACTTAGTCAATTTTAATTAGTTTTTATTGCAATATAATCGATTAATTGCATCTAGTAGACCTCTATATCATTGTTTGCTTTGATTTAATTTAGTATTCCAGTTTAGTTAGTCTATTATCTTAAATCAGAATTTAGGAAAGTTAATTTACTTATTATTCATTAGATTCTTGCCATAACCAATCCATAGATTATGATTTAAAAATAACAAAAATTAATATTATTGCGTCAATTATTTACTTATATTTTAGTAAGTTAATTTATTGTTTAAATAAGAGTCGTAGTAAAATTAGTTTTTTGTGTCTTCTTTAATTAGAATTCTAGTAGGACTACTTAAATTGCTTTAGTTATAATTGCAATACAATCAGTATACCTGCTTCATATAGAATTGTGATATAATTGGACTCTTTTATTTAATTATAATATTGTTGGAACTGATACACATGCACTCCTAGTACTAGTAGGAGACTAGAATTGATTGGACTCTTAGTAGAGCTAGGACTTTGATATTAATTGGACTCCTAATAATACTGAGAAACTGAAAAATGATTGGACTCCTGATAGCATCAGGACACTAGAATAATCTGTCATAATAAGCTCACATAATCATAATTCACAATAAAAAAAAGGAATCTAAATTGATTATAACAGTAACAAGGGAAACTAAAAAGAAAGCTAAAACTATCTAATTAAAAGAGGACACTACTGCTGACATTCGCAGGCGGACGATTTAGTATAGAAGTGATCCACACCCGCTTAAATGCGTGATCATTGACGTGTTGCAACGTCGATAAATATCTGCAGCTGGCGATCGCAAATCAACTAGGAATCATCCTAGGAAATTCCTCCTATTACTATTATCCCCATCTTATCACATACACAACATCGCTAGAGTCCGACAGGACAAAATTGGAAGCCACTTATTCAACGGGAACCGAGAGGAACCCAGAAAAAGCGCGCACCAACTGACTGGCGATCGTGATGGGATGCTTTTGTAAACCCCTTCTTTTTCTTTAGATAGTTAGCTTTATTTTACTTCCCTATTTTTCTTTCCCATCGTGTCGTTTAAATTTAGATTTTTTCTATATATGAGTCATCGTCAAAGACTCGAAATGTCTAGCATACATAGAATAAGTTTAGGAGACCTGCCGTTGTGGGGATTTCATAACAACCCTGCCCATGAGGAAGATCCACCTTATATTTTTAGCCCACGACAACCAGAAGTCAACATGGCTAGTGAACAAGAGAACCCCTTTTCTACACCACACACCGGTAATAGCCATAGCAACAGAAATAATAGCTCTGGACAAAATCTCGCCACTCAACAAATCGTAGAACTTAGCATCCAAAGAATACAAAGAGGAGGCGATGATTCCGAACAGTTACTTTGAGGATTGGCTGCTGTATATGAAACCATTAGGGGACAACAAAATTCGGGAGAGCAGGAGCGACAAGAGAGACCACCTTCTACCCCAAGCACGGTGTCAGCCGGCGCTATGCCATTGAGGCAACATACTCACACGTTCTTTAATGACAGTTTGCCAGACAAGGGTATCTCACACATCACTCTCAAAGACAACACTATAAAGGTCGAAGACCTCTCAAAAATGTTCGATGAATACATGGCCAAGAGGGAATGCCCAGGTCGCTTGTTCGGATTCGAAAAATTTTGTCGAGACATTGAATTTGACTTACCCATAGGATTTAAACCGCCAAAATTTACTAAATACAATGGCACCGAAAATCTGAACCATCACTTGGCCCTCTTTTGTAATGATTGCAGACCTATACACATTAATCAAGGATTGCTCATTCATTACTTTCAACGTTCATTAGAAGGAGAAGCTCTAGACTGGTTCGCGAAACTCACTTTATAAGATAGAGACTTTTGATGAGCTAGTCGGTCGATTCCTAGACCAATACAAACACTTGGTTTAAGAGGCGATTAGCCTCAGCGACCTAATGGTGGCCAAGCAAGGACCAGATGAAGAATTCATCGACTTCGTCGCTAGATGGCAAAAGCTGACTGCTAGAACTGGTACTTTAATGAAAGAGAAAGATTCAATTAACATCATCATTGACAACACTAAGGAGCACCCTAGTAATCAGCAATTGCCCCGACTTCACTGCACTTCACTCTTGTGGACTCCTCCAACGAGTCGAAACTGAAAAATCATAAGAAAGCCTCAAGAACTGAACAAGTTAATACGGTTGTCAATCAAGGGCAAAATTTGAATAATGGGAACTTCCCACCACGCAACTTCAGGTAGAACCAGACCCAACAACGATACGCTAGTCAAAATCAGGGCGCCAATCAACACAAGTATGCAAACCAGAACTAGGGCGAAAACAAGAACTCAGGCCAATATCAAAATAGAAACCAAAACCCTAACGCTTATCAAGCCCAAAACGTAGCACAGAATCGACCGGCCCATGCGCCGAATTATAACAGCGTACCTCCACCTCAGAACTTTAACCTAGTTAGGGGACCCTACCAGCCAAAGCGAGAACACTATCCCCCTTTACCCGATACTATTTCTAACGTTTTCCACCTCCTTAGCGCCCAGAATCTCTTACGATTCCCATAAGAAAAGCCTAGGCCATGGCCTGCAAATCTCGACTACGGTAAATACTATTCTTTCCATCGATACGCAAGGCACAACCTAGAGGACTGTTGGGTTTTCAAGGATGTGATCTATGACATGAATGACCAAAATCAAATTGATTGGGAAGCGCTTAGGAACCCTGACCCTAACAACAATAAACTCCAACAGAATTTAGGGATCATAAATAACCCCATACCTAATGACAACCAAGGGACACTAGCCCAGGTCACTATTGTAGATCTCCCTAGTCAACCTTATTTCCAGCCTTCGATATTAATCACTCGTATCCTACCCTCCGATGCTGTTACTACCCTTATAAGAACTCCATCTACCTTACACCCCTCTGCCTTGATCACACGGATTGCGCCACCGATCACGCCTCCATATCCAAAGTATACTCAAATGTGAGTCCATTCCTTCAAGACCAGGAGGCCATTCCTCCATCATTCCCCACTAGAGCCATTGACCCCGCCAAATCTCGAATCACCAGTGTTACCACTCCCTTTACCCGACTCTGAATCTGAGTATGGAGACTATGCTCTCCAAACCGTCATTCCGACTGTCGCACAAATAGACAGTGTTGCCCGCATGACTCCCAACCAAGAGAGTGAAGCCAGAACTGAGTATCCGTCAGATGAAGAGCATAGTGAACGAAAAGAATACCTAAATTCATACGACATCGAGGCACGATAGGTTCGACCAGCAACCATCCTACCCTATTCTCAAGTCAGGGACCAACTAACCACCTCCCCCTTTCCCGTGGAATAAAGATTTCACGCATGCACAACTACTCAAGGGGAACACGAGAGAAGGGGAAGTTGACTTGCCACCCCCACCACACGTCATCCTACCACCAATTCTCATACCACAACCACCTCAGCCACCTGCACCTAGGGCCCATCGGCCAAGCAAAGAAATAGTACTCTAGCCAGGGCAAGAGTATGATTTGTTACGACATCTCCAAAAGATCCCAGCTCAGATATCTATACTAGAACTCATCAAGAAGTCACCTGATCATCACCGACTGTTAATAAGGACACTCGAGGACACTCAAGTGGATGAAGACATGACCCTAGATGAGCTTCATCAAATTACCTCTGTCATGACACAACCTCCCGCCCTCACATTTACGGATGCGGACATGCCTAAGGAGTCACTTCGCAGGAGCGCTGCCCCCATATATCTTACAGTCATAATCAGAGGGTTCTCTGTGCCCCATGCACTAGTCGATATAGGCGTGGGACTCAATATTTGCCCTCTCACCACATTGAAGACACTTGAATACACAGAACAAGACGTCAGGCCCTCGGCCTTGTTGCTCATAGCCTACGACGGCTCACGTCATTTTGTAAAAGGAACTATCAAACTTCAGGTTTGCCTTGGACCCGTGATAAAAGATATTACGTTCTATGTTGTTGACTCCGCTAGTACATATAATCTCATTTAAGGCAGAAAATGGTTAGAATCAATGAAGGCTGTCGCGTCCACATACCATCAATGCATTAAATTCCCATATGAGGACTCCATCATCCATATATACACTGATGCACCTCTTTAGGAGATGGATACAGATTACGCGGCAAGTATTTCGATGGCCCATGAATTCGTACTAAACACAGGCCACATCCAAAAGAAGCAAATTCCTGATGAAGCAACTGTCACAGGAATCTGCTCACCTGCCCTTCCTGGTCTTCACCCAGAGCGACAACAAGAGCTAGTAAGGAGGGAGGTTGGCGCAGACCTCGCTAGATTATACGACATCAACCCAACTGCGATGAAAGGGTGGGCTCTTATGTACCAACTCGGATACGTCCCCACACCAGACTCGGTAAGGATAAGCAAGGGCATGTGAAACCTATATTCCCGACTAAAATACACAAGCACATAGGATTAGGTTACCAGTCAAACGGCCAACCAGTGGATTTATTCCCTATCTCACTGAAATGGCCTCTTTAGGACCACTTCATCTATGGAACTACTGAGAAAGCAGATGTGCCGAAGCAAAAGGGAGTATCCTTCCCCAAACCCTAGGAGATCGAAATTGAACTAATATCCAAAGCATTCAATGATTTGACAAACCTGAATGATGATATCGACAAACCCCTCGAAGGAGTCAAACCTTTGTTTGACACTAAAAATCCTATAGAAGGAAGAAAGAAAGACCCTCTAGAAATTAAACCGCAATTACAGGATTGGAAATCTATGGATGACAAAGATTTTCACATAGCGGCCTTATGAGATGACGAAGAACACTCACGGTCACCATGGGAATGGGATGATACCTTGCAAGAAAATATTAATTCATATAGCATCCACCTTTTCCTCGGCCTTAGAGGATGGGAATGCCCGTGGGACTCGCCTTGTATCTTTCACCAATATCAACCCTGGTGCGAAGCATGCACTCGCATACTAGAGCAATTTGCTAGCAAGATCACACATCCTATAACGACCGAGGTGGACGGAGCCGACCCTATAACCATAAGCACGACCAGTAATCCACCAACCTCGCTCTTTACACCAGAAGGGAGAAGACTCGATGGTCAGTTATTCAACTCAGGAGGAAACACCCACGTCCCATATCCTAGAGTTTGAAGTGGAGTTTGAATTAGACGCTCCTTCGTCTCCAGATGCACCACAATTCCAAATATTTTGGCGATCGCTCGAGGAAGAGTGGCAACCTCCACCAAGTAATAACGAGGACTACTGGATAGACCTTACTGCACTCGAACTAGCAAAGCAAGCCAACCTAGAACTTCACGCCTTATCATGATAATATCATCGACCATAACTTGGAAGGATGGGAATGTCCTTGAGAATCTCCCTGCATTTCTTACCATTACCAGCCCTGTTGCTGAGCATGTGCGCTCATCCCAACATATCATGAAGATCAAGAGAAAGAGCTCCCTCCCCCTAGGGACCCTTTAGGAGATTCCCCCTTGTGGGAAGGACAATCATCTCATAACTCCGATGACGATGGTCCAATCAATTATGATCTTTTGAGCTTCTTGAGGGAAGAGACAATTAACCTAGTAGAGGAAACTAAAACTATGATACTCCTGTCATCAACATTGCTTATTCAAAAGATTCCATTGGATGAGGACTCCAAAAAAAAAAATGACAAATTTGCAACAAGTCCGCGTTCCCCGAAGGATCGCTCAAATAGCTCCCACAGCCGTCTCGCTCCCTCAACTAGAGGAAGCAGCTCTCCTGGTGCCTCTTGAGGCCACTGACCCTATACCATATTTATTATCAAAAATAAAGGAAATAGAAAATATAGAAAACCGTAAAAAACTAGAAAGACAAAACCCGAAAAAATCAGAAAACCTTGAAAGAGAAAGGGAACTCTTTATCCCGACTCAAGTTTGTAGTCAATGAGGGGACTTCCCTCCTCTAACTCCTAACCCGTCTCGCGCGCAAGGACGCAAAGCCTTCAGGCTAAGTAATAAGCTAGTCATCATCCTGGAAGAGATACTCCATGACTTCGAGAAAAGAATTAATAGCCTTGACCTTCACTTTACTAAAGATCTTTCGGTCATAAATTACGCCGATGAAGAGTTGCCTTGTGTAAAAATAAATCTCCAGCCTAGTAATTTCGCGGTATATGAGCTTATCGAGGATGAAGGAGGAACACCAGGCCTTGATGAGACTCAGGACTTCCGGCGGATTATTAAACGTTTTGAGGAACAGACCGAGGCTATCGTCGAACCCACGGAGGAAATCGATTTTGGCACGAGGAGAAGCCAAGAAACTATTAATTAGGGCGATGCTCAATTCTAGAGAACGCCAATAGATTGTACAAATCCTACAGGAACATCTCAACTCTTTCGCATGGTCCTACGAGGACATGCCTGGTTTAGATCCAAGCCTAGTAGAACATCTTCTTTTCTTAGAATCCTATGCGAAACCTGTTAAGCAGAAACTTCGCAGGATGCACCCCCAAACAGCCCTTCAAGTCAAAGAGGAAGTTGACAAGTTACACAAAGCTAAATTCATTCGAGTTGTCCTCTACCCCAAGTGGGTCGCCAACATAGTACCTGTCGCCAAGAAAGACGGCAGCGTATGGGTTTGCATTGACTTTCGAAATCTCAATCAGGCATGCCCAAAAGATGACTTCCCACTCTCACATATTAACACTCTTGTTGAGAACACCGCTGCACATGAATTGGATCCTCTGAAGTACATATTCAAAAAGCCCACCACATCAGGGAAGATCGCCTGCTGGCATATGCTATTACAAGAGTTTGATATCATTTACGTCATGCAAAAGTTGATAAAGAGGCAAGCCATTGCAGATTACCTCGCAGATCTTCCACTCCCAAATGATGAACCCATACACACGGACTTCCCCGATGAAGACTTACTCACAATTCATGACGAAGAGCCTGATAAAACCTCATGTACTCTCTATTTTGACGGTGCTCTAAATCACAAAGGGAAGGGCATTGGAATAGTCCTTCTAAGCCCAGAAGGAGTGGTGATACCCAAGGCTTTCTAACTAGACTTCCCTGTTACCAATAATGTTGCAGAATATAAAGCTTTTATAGCTGGATTGTGGATAGCGTTATAATTAGGTGTCAGACAGTTAAAAACCATAGGCGATTCTAAACTAGTAATCTCGCAAGTCAAAGGAGAATGGAAAACTAAGGAAAGGAGATTGATGAGATACCTAGAGACCGCTCAATATTTAGTGAAGAAATTTGAAAAGATCTTATTCACACACATCCCTAGATTAGAAAATGAGTTAGCAGATTCCTTAGCCACACTAGCCTCTGTCATCTAGATACCTATTGACCAAAATACTAAAACCTTCTTCATTGAAAGATTAACAGTACTCGCCCACAAAGTAGCATGGACCGTTACAAGGGAACTACCAATTCTCCCTGCCAGCACAGAATCAAAAGAAATAATTACTCTAGAAAATCACGCTGAAACAGAAACCACAGTCGCTATGTTCAGATTTGAGAAATCACCAACCGACGATAGACAGCCATGATATTTTGATATCTGGAATTTCTTGAAACATCAACATGTTCCCCCATATGCTACGAAGATCGAACGAAAGACCATAAGAAATCGGTGAGCCCGATTATGTATACTCGGTGAAACATTATACAAAGAAGTCTTCACCAAAGGAGTACTATTGCAATGCGTTATGATTGCCGAAGGACAATACATCATCCTAAAAGCACATGCCAGCGCCTCCGGCGCCCACTCCAGTAGACAAAGACTTACTGATCAAGTTACACGACAAGGCTACTTCTGGCCGACGATGATAAGAGACTGCCACCTCTACATTCAGTCCTGTAAATAATGTCAAGAGCATGCTACACTTATCAAAGCTCCATTAGTTGCACTAAGCACCACGACCTCGCCGTGGCCGTTTTCGATGTGGGCCTTCGACATCATTGGACCATTTACAGACACCGTTGGGAATACTCACAAGCATGCGTTCATGCTTACAGCGACCAAATACTATACCAAATGGGCAAAGGCCGAGTCTTATGTTCGAATCACCGCTTCGATGCCCGTGAGGTTTATAGTTCAAAATATCATTACCCGGTTTGGTGTATCCAGAATGTTCATCACCCATAATAGACCACAGTTCATTGCAGAAAAGACAAAGAAGTTATGCAAGAAGTACGACATTGATTTGTGCCACTCATCGCCGTTCTACCCTCAAGGCAATGGACAAGCAGAAGCTATGAACAAGACGCTGATTCGAATCCTGAAACAAACTATGGAAACAAAAAATGGAGCCGACTGGCCTGAACGATTATCAGAAGCACTTTGGGCCTATAGGACCTCTATTCGTACGACCACTGGCCAAACTCCCTACCTCCTCACCTATGGGATGGAGGCAGTCCTACCATATGAGATACAAGTCCCATCTTTACGCATCCAACTCGATGATGAGTTATCCTTAGACGAGAGGAGAATTACTTTACTTACTCAGTTAGAGTGACTCGATGAAATACACCTAAAGGCACCTGATCACGCTCAGGTATATCAGAGGAGAATGGCTAGGGCCTACGATAAGAAAGTCCTTGAACGAACCTTTAACATTGGAGAACTAGTTTTAAAGAAAATTATGCCTTTCAAACATGCCCATCCAAAAGGAAAACTGAAATCGAACTGGGAAGGCCCTTACGTTATAACAGCTGCATACCCTGGAAATGCATATAAATTGGCGAACCAAGATGGGGAAGAGCTCCCTAGCCCTTGGAATGCCATGTACCTTAGAAAATACTATCCTTAGTCTTATGATCATCATATCCTGTGGTCAAAATACCTATACTTATCATCCCCATAGTCCTCATGACCCATCCATTTGTCGTATGTCTTCAATCCTCAGAATATCCTTAAAACCTTCGACTTGTCGCCCACCATTTACACTCGGGCGATTTGATTGAAGGATTAGTGACCTACCTAAAACTTTTTTTTTTCGAAAGAGTAAGAAACACCCGATTCTCATTCCCTATCCCCGCCATTGGAGGAGACATTAGAGCAATAGAATGAAGATGTTAGGTTCAATCGAAACTCGTCATTCTTGCGCCAGCAGGATGCTTTAAAAAAAAAGATGTACAAAAATAAAATATATATCGAGTGAGAGCATCACGACGAATGAACAAGTCAATGAACTCAAGGAAGCATAAGCAGGCCGTGAGGACATCTCCGGTAATTTTACTGAAAGTGTATAAGCAAGCTACGAGGACATCCTTGATATTCTCATACTACTAGATGTCGTTGTAAGGTGGCGGGAGGAGGATAAACCCCTGCTAGCCATAGAATGCGAGATTTTGATGGTACCGAAACATGACGAAGAGTTCGATCATGGCATTCCATACCCCTCAGAGGAGAAGATTGTTACTTACCCCTTTTAAAAAGGTATTAGTTACGAACTATTCCTCATATCACTAAGCCTTACGTCTCCCCCTTCTAGTGTTATTTCGGACGATGAATCTGGGACTTCACAAGATATCCCTAGGAATGAAACTGAAAACTACTGAATGATGATTGATGCAATCACCCATTATACTTACCATGCTTTTCCCGAATAACCATTGAATAGGATGATCAATACCCTAAGATAAACCCCCGTACGCTATTAATCGAAGGACCTCCCCCCGGTTCGGAGACAATATCGATGTACTTTTTTGCAAGACTAATTCACCTAATATCCATGACTACTTATAGACCCAAAACGCTTATCTAAGGCTCAGGGAAGCTCCATTACATCCACACGCTGGGGCATTATTTTTTTTTAGGGAAAAAGAAGGTAAACTATACCAGAAGCATCGACCCGACCACCAAAAGATGAAGAATGATGAAGATACCGCTCAGAGAACACTATCAAAATACCGTACTGCAAATTCAACCACGCTTCTATGCTGGGGCATTTTAATTTTTATCTTAATTTTTATTGTCATTATCTCTATCGCCATTTACTTTCCCTGTTGCACTATTTATTAAGTCAAAAAAAAAAAGAAGAAAAAGAAAAAAAAGGAAAAAATAAAAAGAAAAGAAGCTTATATCCACGTTTCTATCACCAAACCCCGGTCTGAGATATTTTCCCCCTTGACAACTGGCAAAGGGGGGAAACAAAACTACTGATAGCATTACCTTTACATGCGCAGACACGAAGCAACCTTCAAACCAGCACCAGACCAGCTCAGCAAGCATCCAAGTCTCAGTGATGGCTGACGGCACCGAAGGCAAAAAGAAAACACCAAAAAGAAATCAAAGGAGGAGAAGCAAATTAGGTACATTTGAATCAAAAATCCCTATATATATAGACATATACCAAAAAAGTAATCCTTTCTTTTTTCTTCACATTTGTCACTGGGGGACACTCTCCCTATATACAATGCACATACAACGAATATAAACAAACACACACCACTAATCTCTACGCTGCCGCTGAGGAGGACGAGCGCCGCTATCGTAGGTATCGTCAACTCGGAGGTCCGTAGAATGATCGTCTGAAAACATAATCCTGGCACCCGGAGTCCTCGGAACCTCTAAACTGTGAGGACCCGCCACCGAACCCCCCTCACTAGCCTGACTGACCGACCGCCTCGACCGAGAATGAGGAGGAAGCCTTACATGACTCCCCCGAATGACGAGATCCTCACGACTATCTCTCCTGTCGCAATTGCGAGAGGTATGACGAGACTGCCCAGCTGAAGAACTCGTAGCCCTCGAATCCGACCCCTCACGACGATTAGCCGACCTGCGCGACCCCCCCGATCGCCCCTCATCAGGTGATACTATAACCAATCCAGGGATACCTGCATCTCTGCTTGTGTCGTCCAACACGCTGCTGCTAGTGCCTCCGTATGAGTCCTCTGCGCGACCAACATCTCAACCACAAGATCGTCACGACTCTCCACCTCTCCGAGGGCCCGTCTCGCCTTCGGAGTGGCGCGCAGCCGTGTTGCTTGTAACCGTGCCTCCTCGAGCTGACTAACCTGTATAACTCTACTGAATCAGAAGAAGTAAACATATGCATATACGAATAACAATAAAACTCGAAATGGAAAATACATATATACCAAATCTAGCCTCTCTCATACAAGTCGCTCGACTGTCTCCGTGGTCACAGGATCAGCAGATGGCACCCGAGGGACAGCAAGCACAAACGGTTGTAACAAGAATAAACAAATGCATCAGACGAATATTATGATAACAAATAAGTTACGAACCCAATGACTAAAACATACTTGGGTAGGGATAAGAACGGACCCCTGAGGAAGAGCCTCAGGAGTGGAGTCCGAAACTGCCTGAATAAAAAAAAATAAAAAATAAGCCAATACGAATGTGTTAGAATAAATAGAAATGAACAACCCAAACTAAATTACACTAAACCATACCTAACTCTCGGAATGTAGAGAGGTGGCGGTCGCCTCCCTCATCTGCAAGTCCTTAGCAACTCGACGCTGAAACACCAAAACACGTTAGAAAACCATCAAACCAACATAATAATAACGCCTAACAAACCAGTAGAGTAACACAAGTAAACTGAAGAGTGATGGAACTTACCCAATGCTCCAACTCAGATCGTAGACGAACTATCGCTGGATCCTCCCAACTGGAGGAAGCCACTGAAGAAGGATCAAATGCCCGAGCCGAAGCCCCTACAACGGAAAGGTTTGCTATCTAAAAATGCCACCAATATGCCAACATTAGCAAGGATCCCTGAATCATCAACAGTTAATAAGTTCAATCCAAGATACTTACCAATCACTCGATCTCTGAACGTAAACTAACCTCCACTGCGCGACCCGCCTGATGCTGGCCGTGCAACAGCTCGATAATCACCGCCTGGCGAGCAACCTCAGACTCTCTCTCAGATTAGCCATGATAAAAACAAGACCACTATGTTAAAAACATTACTAAAATAAACCAATAAAACACATGAATGAATTAAAACCAGTAAATTAACTCACCAGGAGTTGACGAGCCTCTACTAGTCGAACTCCTAACTCATCCTCCGTCGCCCTGGCCCTGGCAACTGACTCGGTCAAAGAAAGCAACATCTCCTCATCAGGATGAGGAGCATGCCCCATCTGCTCCATTGGCCTAAGGAGGGCGTCCAATGCTCCCCGCACACTTGCCGTGAGGTGGCCCTCCTCTAATGCGACAAACCTCTCCCTCAGTGCCGACGCCGACTCCGGCCCGCCGACAGCGAAAGAACCACTACCATGAAAAGGACGCATGAAGAGATGCCCACCACCCAACGCGCCAAACCACCTCCTATACTCCTGCACATCAGCCCCATCATGCGCTCTCGAGACTCTGGTCCCCCCAGCTCTGAAATCGGCTATCTGGAGTGCCATTCGCTCTGTAAAATTCAAGCCTGGAGGGCCGGTCATCCTCTTAGCCACCCTGTGGCTAGTTATCGAAGGGACTCCCTGATCGAGTCCCAGCTACCGTACCACCCGAGAGGTGTGGATCCTCTCCACTCGCTGAAAACAATGGACCCATATGTCCACATAAAAGAAGGGCCGACCGGACTCAATCACCGCCTAACCTGTGTCCTCTGCACCATCATAGTGTCTCCAGATCACCTATTCCAAAGGAACAAATCAATCCATGAGCGAAGCCTAAGGGCCACAAGAAAAAAACATAAACGTCGTATACATACTTGCCCTGCGTGCATATCCTCAAAGAGGCCTCGTGCAATCTAAAGGTCAGCCGACCAGCGACGACCCCTCAATGCCTCCCTCCACACGCACATCTGCGGGAACATGAACAAAATCTTCGACGGAACCCCCGAGCGTAGAAAAGTGAAATGATCGTATGCCCAAAACTAAAAACGATAACATAACAACAACGACCACACGCAACAAACATTAAGATCATCACTATGACCAAAGGTTTTACAAAAAAAAAAAGGGTCACCATGATACTAATTTAACTAAAACTCACCTGGAGAAATGGGAGGAAACCTCCGATTGACGCTATCCCTTGACCCCAATAGTAAAACTCCTCGTAGAGATGCGCCAACCCAGCCGCACCCCACGTATAGGTCGAGACTCGGTCCAAATCCTCCAGAATCATCAAAAATAACCCGGCGATGCTTCCTCGAGTCGAAGAAGAGAAAAGTACTGCACCCAAGAAGTGCATCAAGAATGCTCGGAGCACCCTATCCGTGGCCAATCCTGGCTCGGTCATGATCTCTCGACCCATCACCATCGCACAATGTGCCCCGTAAAGCGCTATTACCTTCGAATGGCACCTCGGAGGGGTGAACTCTCTCGCGAATGTATCAAAAAACCAAGTGACCCGAACAACACCGGGCCCCGATCCACTCAACCTGTAAGGCACACCCAGGATCTGCTCACATACCTCTAAGTAACTCCCTGCCGTTTACCTTGTGATTGGCTCACCCTCAAAATGAAGACCAATAATGCAAACCCAATCCTCAGGGGTCGATAGCATCATACTGACTGGAAAAAGAAGTGCCTGATGCCTCTCACTCCACCTCTCTATAATCGCTGCGATCAAGCCCCGATCAACCTAAAAAGGCTCCAACTCCAAAATCATCCCAAACCCGAAGGACACCAATCGCTCCCACTGAAACTCCGGCAAGGCACGGTACCAAGTATGAGACTCGGTCCATGCCCTGCTGTTAGCTAGCTGTGGGGGCTCCTATTGAACGAAACACAAACAATGACAGTAAGACTAACACACACCTTCGACGAAAGATAAACAAATTTAAAGCTCGAAGCAGATGAAATACAACCAAACCACATAATAATAACTTACAACGAATACACAAAAATATGATATGAACAACTAAATACAACATGCTATCATAATACACAAGTAAACACGACCCATAATCAGCGCAGGTTCGACATAAATTAGAAGGGTTTATAGGTCCTAACGAGCTTATATCATAGCCTAAATGCTTAGGAAAATAGAAGAACTCTTGCTTACAAGGACCTACCCGACCTCTGGCAAAGAAATCCTCTAGTGGATAATGCCTACGATACCGAGGCTCAACGCCTGGCTGCTCCTCACCCTGCTCATCCTCAACTTTATCGCCCTCCTCCTCGGTTACCCCTGGCTCGGCCTCGGGTACCTCCTCCCTGACCACCATCCGGTCACCCTCAGGGATTCCCTTCGTGGCCATCTCCCTTCTATCCGCCTCTATGGTAACCACTCTAGCCTGTGCCCCCGAACTCTTACCTCCCTCTCTCATCAATATCCCATCTAACTCAGAAATAGTGAGCTCCAACCTACCAACACCCTCACCCTCCATCTAATATGAAGAGCTCAAAAAACTAAAGAAAATGAAAGAAATGGCACTCGAAACGGACGATCGAATCACAGGATATCACGAAAATACAAAAAATGAGCACACAGACACTAGGAAACAAGAAAATCAAAGACTAAAATAGATCGCGCGACGAAAATGAAAAGTTTTGAACTATTTATAGAAGCCACCCGAATTGCATGCTTGAAATAAAGCGCTCAAACGAATCACGCGCCGCTCAAAAAATGCTTAATTCGGATCACACGCTCACTCATGAGCGCGCAAATGGTCTGTCGCCCGCTCACATCTATCTGACCGGTTGATCACGCGCGTTACTGAGGGCGCATAATCATCTCAAACACTTACACGTCAGCGCAGGAATGCCAGCGGTCGTGTTCATCCTATGCATAGGTTCAAACGATTAAATGAATTAAACGCCTATGAACTAGCGCATAATAATTCTCCACCCTTCCGAAATGCGCGCTCGAATTTTGGCACGTAATTAGTTCAAACCCCCAAAGATAAACTCGTAATTTGCCCAGAAACAAAATTTTCACACCCAAGACACAAACCAAAACCCGAAATTTGGACATTCCTGATATTTACTATCGACGCGAATTACACCCTTGGGAAAACCACCAAAACTCTTCTAACTTAAAGAAACACGCACCCCAAAAGGAAAAGAGAGCCCCCCAAGACTAAGACCGTACGAAAAAAATGCACTCTCCTTTACATTCATCAATTACACCAAAAAGAAAAGGTAGCCCCCATCTTCCATACATTCCAACAAAAATATACATATAACAAAAATGCCACCCAACTCCTCTATATCCCTTAAGCTTAAAAAAAAAAAAAAAAACACAAAAGAAGAGAAGAAACTACGCCTGGTGCTCCCTGAATTTAATAAATCTAAATTAAACTAAACCCAAATAAATAAACATCACATGAATCAAATACGATACCGAGAAAGTCGAACCAAAACAAGACAAAAGGTATAGAGAACACAACCACTTTATAGATCAATAACATAATTACAAAATACACCGAGGGCATACCCTCTAAATATACAACTCAAAATAAGAAACTTAAAATCCGCACGTTCAGGCAATGCCCGAATTCGGATCTATTCGGGAAACCAAAAATCCCATCTTCCCCTCTTCCCTTAGCATGGCCGCAATTCGACTGCTGCCCCAAATTTCCAATCTCGTCCATTCTCATCATCCACTTAATAAGCACAGTCCATCAGGTCCAATATCCAGGATACAAAACAGAAAGAAATAAAAGACATTAATAAATAAATAAAAGAAATGCCCCAAAATTACAAACACAAGATGCCCCAACTAAAAAAAAAGGGGAGAAACTTTCAAACTTTAAACTTGAAATAAGAGAACAAAATATTCCAACTCAAAAACTCAGACTCAGACATTTATAAACTATGTCCTTTGAATCACCAACTGACAAATGCCACACATCTGAACCCCCTACCAAGTTGATTGGATCCAAAACCATACACATACCCCTTTAAAAGACCAAGATCCATGACAACCAAGATGAACCAATAATTACACGACACTTGCCCCTCTAAAAAATAAACTCCTCAAGTCTAGATAGGCCAATAGGATTCAAACACTTAACACCCATCTAGAAACTTTAAATTAAACCCTAAATCCATACGCTTCTAACAAGTGTCGTCTCAAATCAAATAAAAAGACAAACAAAATACTTTAAACTTTAAACAAGAGAATAATTTTCTAGAATAAGACCCTCACTTGCTTGAGACTAAAAAAGAAATGCTCCCAACAAACCCATCAGAACCAAGTAAAACTTCTAAACAAAACTCAATAAAATAAATTAATCTTGAGATAAACCCTCAATAAATCCAAAGTGAAACCCTAAACTAAATTAAATCCTAAAATAAATCAAACAAATCAAATAAATCCAACTAATCAATCAATAAATTAAATCAATAAACGAGCATAATAAAATAAAATAAAATATCACAAACAAGCCTGATAAAAATCAAGTGAACCTAATAAGTAGGATCTAATAGGACGAATGAATCAACCTTGGGTCATTCTCATAACAAACTTTAAAACTATAAGCTAACTCAAATCTTAAAACTACAACAAAGCAGATAAGTCCAATTAATCCATCAACCAAAATTCAAGCCAACCAACTGCACAATATAAGGAATAAAAAAATGCCCCTTTTATTTATAATTTAAAGTTTTATAAATATCACTAGAGGCATACCTCTCGAATTACAACCTAAAACGAAAACCTAAAATCTAACATACAACTCAAAACGAAAAACAGAATTACAATGAGCCAAAACGAGGAGCAGAACATCCAATCAGAAGCTTCAAAGATGTTGCCACCAGACTTGGAGAACTTAAATGAGCCACCGACAGAAGAGACGAAAAATGGGTTAGGGATACATCCCTCCATGTACAACACCTCCTTTCCCTGCCATCTTCACTTCCTCCATCGCCGCCCTATCAATGCTGCCTTCACTGCTCCCTAGAAAGGAACGGTGTGAAGACCGGCGCCCTTATTCCCAATACCTCCCATTCCCAGAATAATACTACCCCCATACCTCACACTAGGATGAAGATCACGCGAAATGACGAATGTAAGAAAAAACCCCATCCCAATCTGACGGTTAGATTACTCAATATAGCTGAAACACGAATCTCAGAATGCTAGAACACTCAGAAAAGTCAAGACTCGAGACTAAACCCGAGAATGAAAAGCAAATGAAGTTCCCCCGCTTATACAAAGCACGGCCCTGATCACGCACATGGAAAAATGTGCTTAATTTAATCATGTGCTACACACATTGCGCTCAATCCAAAACCCACACTCCTTACCAGGCGCGCAATATGACTGTCGACCACACAGATAGAGCGACCTGCCGATCCCATGCAATCCAATTGAATGACAAATAGTTGATGCTCAATGTGAAAGGTCACCCGCATAGTGACCTGGTTACTCTCCAATCCTGCGCCCTTGCTATATCGCGTAACCAGTTTAAACGTCACAGTAGCTGTGGAAGACAAAAAAGTCGCCTGCCCCGATGACACGGTAACACTCCGATCATGCACAATAATTATTGCGCGCAATCCAATCACAGGTTAACCTACACACGCGTAAATACTTCCTTTAGACCCTGAATTGCATGCCTTGAATCAGGCGCATGATCAGTTTCAACGGGTGATATCAGGTGTTTAATTCCCGATTTTGGTCGAAATTTACCCCTTTTCGAGCGAGTGTCCCCTTTGTCCCATCGCATAGCCTCATGAGCCAGTTAGAGTGAAAAGGGACCGTTACTCACTGTTGTCCCATCGCGTAACCAAAAAAAAAATGTTGGCCATGCCTCTGGCCCTATTACAGACAAAACATATATGCCCCACGTGACACCATCACCCCCTCACTACATCGTTCATTTCATCTTAATCGAAACCATCTCGCTCCATCATGCAGCCACTCAAGAACGTCCCACCACAATGAAAACACACACACATAATACCACCCTGACATTCAGTCCCATCGCAAAATTATTGCCATGCCCTCATGGCCCATCGCGAAAAGCCAATAATAAATCTTCCGAAAATGCAAATACACCAAACAATAAAAAAACTAAGTCAATCACAACGCAACTACAAGATAATCTCACTAAAACCCAAGATCTGCCAAAGAAAGAAACTAGACACACTTATCACATTAACACCCTATCTAGCATAACGCTTAGCTCACTTTCCATCGCAGACACCACTACCCAAAAAAAAATTTTCAAACAACACCGGTCGCACTAAAAGAAGAAAGGGAGAAAGCACGAGCACGTCCCATCGCCGAAACATAGAGCCTGCCCCCGAAGTGCTCGCCACAAACCTACTAGACGCCACTGTAATAGAAAGGAAGGAAGACGTGGGACTACTCCACGTCCCATCGCATTTCACTACTGCCAAGCTACAGCGCGAACATCCCAGCAATACCTCTCAAGTCCCATCGTGGTACCACTACAATCACCAAGGCCCCATCGCGACATCACGCCAACAACTGCCAACCACCGCTTAAGCAACAAGCGAAAAGAAAAAAGAAATCCCCGGGGTACCCTAGTACGACATTGCACCCGAAACATTGCATTACAATGATAGCCACCGAGTCCCATATCGACGGTACAATATTATCAAAGTACCACTACCACAATATTCCCAAGGTCCCACAGCACAATTCAGGTAAGTATAACCCCCAGGTAAGTACTACCCCTTTTTTCAATTACTCGATATTTCTTCTAAATTATAATTATCTATAATTAAGTCAAAATATTTTCAAAACCCGTATCTCTCAACTCGTGAATTACTGTAGTCCTCCCATAAGAGACAATCATCAGTATTCATCAAGAAGGATAGATGGAGTATCCGACAAATCCCGTATCGGTGGATCTGCTCAGCGACATTTAGGAAGCCACGTTTTCCGTCATTTTATCACCGAATTGATCTTAAGTTAAAATCTCCAAAATTTCAAAACCCCTTACTCATTCTAAAATCTTTTATTTCAAAAATCTTTCTTCTCTTACTTGCAAAGCAAAAGCAAAAAAAAAAAAAGTAAAAAAAAGAAAAAGAACAAAATGAACGAAATACATAGACCCGACTCACCTCTCTTTAAATACCACAACCAACTACACTTAGCCTTGACCTTTAAATCCCAAAGCCCTCTGAACTCGCAGTCAAGCGCATAAGCCACTGCGTAGGATCACTTGTGCAGATGCAAAAAAAAAAAAAAAAAAAAAAAACTCCAGATGAATCGAATGCATATGCCACTGCGCAGAATTCAACTGAGCACACTTCACAAAATTTACCTCACTTATCAGCCCAAATCAACCATTTCCCTGGGAAGCCAAACAATGAGTATACTCAATCTGAGAACTTACAAATATCTATTAGAAACAGAATGCCTAACGCGCATTGGTGTGAGCGATGACGCACCCGGTTTGACATGACTTGCAAAAGCTCTCGATACTACATACTATTTCATCTCTTTATTATCGGTCCCTGGACCTTATTTTGGACATTTGATTGATGCCCCGGTACCTCGATTGTATAAAATCCCTCTGTTAGCTCGCGCCATGCGACGGGATGCGCCATGCACCCACAGACCCGTAATATGCCCTTCGACAACTACTATTTGCCCTTCAAATGCTCCATTTAGCTTGTGCTGATAGATAAAAAAGCCAAGCTTGTCATGTCAGCATCACCAATTCACATTTGTGAATTCTCAAGAAATGGGAAGGCACCTCGAAAGTGGGGTGTCTACTTCTTCGACGCGTTCTTACTTTATAAGAGCGAGTCGAAGAGGGGCATCTGTAGACACCCCCATTTCGCCCTCTCAGAGTACACGAATTCGTTTGGTCAGCCCTTGACCTTTTTAACCCTCGGCATGGGACCATGCAACTGTACATGGCTAAACACAGGTTGAAATAATAGCTTTGTGGCACAGATCCCAACGTAGGGAGGCTATATACTAAGTAATAGTATATAGTCAGAATGCAGACTGAAATAATAGTTTTGCATTCCATTCTTGAGACCATACCCGGGCAACCCTAAATTAAGCGCCTGAAAACCTGCACGTAATTTGAGCATGTGCAGAACCACAAGCACACAATCAGTCCCCTTTCAGACCAACCTTCCTTTCACAGACCATTTCGAGACTCGATTACGCGCCTGGAAACAGACGCGCCATCGGATTAAGCGCTACACCACTAGCACGCAATTGGCCTACGCCCGACCTAGTCTCCCACCCTTGACTCCTACGTTTCCTTGATTAAGCACTTCAGGTAACACGCTTAATCGAATTATGCATGTCCCACCACACGCCTGCTAAGTAATTTAGCCCGTCGCTCACTGAGTCGGTGACCGACTCAAAGCGATTAAGCGCTAGAAAACTAGCGCATAATTCAATTAAACGCCCTGAAACAGGCGCGTAATTGAAGGAAAACCTATAAAAACTCTTTTTCTCGAAGAGAGAGGAGGTTGTAAATTTTGAGAAATGAGAGCGTAAATTCTAAAACCAGAGAGCTCCGAGAACGGATCCCTAGAGCAAATTAGTCATGATTTTGAGATTCAAACTCCGAGATTTCTCACCGCAGCCCCGACCTTAGGTAAAACTTTAATTTTATTTTAGACTTAGGATTTCTCCCTTAGTTTAATTATTCAATTCAATTTCTAATTTTTAGTTCGTAGCACCCTCTTCGGACCGAAATTCTCTATATCCGATTCTAGATCTCTGTTTCTAGAACCGATTCTTAATCTAACGGTCTGATCCACCGACTTTATACTTTGATTCAACTCCAAAATCTTAATCCACAGTCCTATCATTAATTTCTGGTTCTGACCCTCAGAGTTGAAAACCAGTCCTTATCATACAACTTGATTTTTCTGATTTCGGACCCGAATTCAGTCCTAAATTTTAATTCTATATTTTCATACCATCAAAAAATCCAAAACTATAAATTTCAGTTCATAACTTTAGTCTCTTAATTTAATTTCCTATTATAATCTCAAATTCCATTCCAAAAATACCTTTTTTATTTATTCAATTACCAATCTATCTTTTTATCTCAGCCATTCGATTTGCCCACGGGAGCTTATGGAGGGTACTCGAGAACGAAGCCAATCCTCCTTAGGATAGCGGGCCCAACCCCCTTTTTTTAGATTGCTTAGGATCACTTAGTCAATTTTAATTAGTTTTTATTGTAGTTTAATTGATTACTTGCATCTACTAGGCTTCTATATATTATTTGCTTTGATTCAATTTAGTATTCTAGTTTAGTTAGTCTATTATCTTAAATCAGAATTCAGGAAAGTTAATTTACTTATTATTCGTTAGATTCTTGCCATATCCAATCCATAGATTATGATTTAAAAATAATAAAAATTAATATTATTTCATCAATTATTTACTTATATTTTAGTAAGTTAATTTATTGCTTTAATCAGAGTCGTAGTAAAATTAGTTTTTTGTGTCTTCTTTAATTAGAATTCTAGTAGGACTACTTAAATTGCTTTAGTTATAATTGTAATACAATCAGTATACCTGCTTCATATAGAATTGCGATATAATTGGACTTTTTTTTTAATTGCAATATTATTGAAATTGATACACATGCACTCCTAGTACCAGTATGAGACTGGAATTGATTGGACTCTTAGTAGAGCCAGGACTTTGATATTAATTGGACTCCTAATAATACTGAGAAACTGAAAAATAATTGGACTCCTGATAGCATCAGGATACTGAAATAACCTGTCATAATAAGCTCACCTAATTATAATTTAAAATAAAAAAAGGAATGTTAATCGACCATAACAGTAACAAGAGAAACTAAAAAGAAAGTTGAAACTATCTAATTAAAAGAGGACACTACTGTTAACGTTCGCAGGTGGATGATTCAGTATAGAAGTGATCCACACCCACTTAAACGCGTGATCATTGACGTATTGCAGCGTCGATAAATATCTGCAGCTGGCAATCGCAAATCAACTAGGAATCATCCTAGAAAATTCCTCCTATTACTATTTATCCCCACCTTATCACATACACCGCATCGCTAGAGTCCGACAGGACAGAATTGGAAGCCACTTATTCAACGGGAACCAAGAGGAACCTAAAAAAAGGGCGCACCAACACTAGGGATCTAAGGTATTCTAGGTTTTTGGAAACTTAGATAGGTGGAAAATGGGTTTAACGGTAGATGATATGGTGGGGCTTTAAATGGATAAAAGGTTGTAAATAGAACTAATGTGGGTGCAACAGTCCTAAAGAAACCTATCTCAAACTTTGGGGTGGTCAACAAGTCAAACCCAAATTTGAAATCTGGATATTTTCCCAAAAAACACTATTCATAAGCCTAGCATGTATATTATACATGCTAGGCTTGGGAACAGTGTTCCCTAAGAAAATAGGAAAGTCTAAGGCCCGTTCTAGAGCTCAATTCTGAGGGAAGAGGCCAATTTTGCCTAGCATGTATAATTTCCTGTATTTCTCTATAATTTTCAAACCACCGTAACTTTTGATATACAACTCAGCTTGAGGCGATTCTTGGCTCATTGGAAAGTTGGGAACATTAAATTTCCAATGGTATAGGCTTGAGCTCTAATAGAGGTCTATGCATACCTTGGCATTCCTCTTTCCATCCACTGCTCAGGAAGATTCAAAATGGGTTTGGGAAGGGTTCTATGGGTTAGGGTTGATTCCTCAGGGTCTAAGAAAGGTTCTTAAGAGTTTTGGGATGATTCCTAAGACTTTAGGAGATGCTTTCAGAAGCTCGAAGGTACACCTTGCTCGAAGTATGTGTCGATTGAGCCTTGGGCTAAATTTGGGTGTCTACAGATTCCCCTCTTTGGTATTCGATCACTAGTGATCGCATGCCAAAAAAAGAGACATACAAAGAGGCCCAAGGCAATGCTCAAGGGCCCGCTATCTTTAAAGCAAACCTCAAACATCAAGAAAGTAATGAAAAAGAGACAACAAAATGGAGAGTGACGTAAGCCCGACAGTTGGAAAAACGTGCGCCACTCGAGAGTAAGGGAAGCCCAATACATGGGTAAACGTCCGTTTCTTAAGGCTACCGGTCCACATGTGCTTAGCGATATTACTAGGAAAAACTTTGATAGTTTATTTGAAAATGCACGATGTTTGAGTTTCATTTCAAACAAGACTACCCTATGAGTGGGAGGGAGATCGACCTATACTTAAAGATTAGCGTAAAGCAATGACACGAAGATCTATATTTTGTGCTAAATCTCATGAGGCATTGATTGCCCCATTTGATTAGCCACGGGTGCCCCTACGCGAAGTAGGGTTCGAGATTTTTGGGCGAACCCAACTATCCTGAAGTTAATTTCGCACAACTACTCGAGCAAAACAAATATTGATGTCGCAACGCTTAGAGTGTATAATATACACGCTAGGCCTAGTGTGTATAATATACACGCTAGAGTGTATAATATACACGCTAGGCTTATTTTTCCCAGAAATGGCCTAGTGTGTATAATATACACGCTAGGCTTAGTGTGTGCCACATATTTTTAGACCACATATTTTTGAGCCTGCTCATCGACCCTAAATATTTTTATTTTAGCACAACTTCCCAAGCTGATCAAATGGAGGCCGACATGCTTTTTTGGATGTGTGCCACTTTTGTGATAGTAAACTTTTCACCATCCTTTCTTTTTCTTCATCTTTTATTTGTTTTATTTTTGTTTAGTTTTTTTCATTTTTTGGGTTTTATATATATATATTTTTTGGGTTTATATATTATTGTATGAGACTCCGGCATCTCGCCCGCATAATATGCCTACAAGGCTTAATCTGGGTAAAAAGAACAATTGCATGGAGGAAAACGTAAACCTCGCGTGAATATCACACATGCTAGGCCAATTCCCGAAAAAATAAGCATAGCGTGTATATTTTACACTCTAGGCCAAATCTGGGAGAAAATAAGCCTAGCGTGTATATTATACACACTAGGCCATTTCTGGGAAAAATAAGCCTAGCATGTATATTATACACGCTAGGCCATTTTATTGTTTAAAACGACCAGGTACGAGCAAAGACCCGAAAATAGCATATTTTTCAAAAATATTCCTTCTCAATCTCTCCAAACCGAAACGGGAGCCCCTTCTTGTGTTCCATCAACTCGATTTAAACATCGACATCGCGCCGGTGTTATCATTGCCAATCAATCACGCATTCTACACCGGATCTAGGGTTTTTACTTTTCAATCAAGGTAACCATTTTTTTCTTGAATTTCTTGCTTTTTCCACAATGTAGTTAGGATTTTTACCTCTGGGTGATAGAATGATGGTTTCTCTTGGAAAAAAGAAATATTTGTAATCCATTTGATTAATTTGTATGCATTTGCATGGAGTTTGGTGAAAACTTGATCAATTTGTGCCCATTTGTTTTTATTTTCTTGATTTTTTTTTGTGTAATTAGGGCTTTTGCAAAATGATATTTTTTGTGAATGTAAACTCCTAAGGGTGTTTTGATTGATTTGTATGCACTCTTTTATGAGGATATTGGTCGAGGAAATGCGAGGATATTTTGCTCTAACATTTGAAATTTAAACGCCCTTTCTCATGACCAAGAAAATGGGGCTTTTTCTAAAACTTCCTTTTGACACCCCCCCTTTTTTGAATTTAAAATGAACATGTATGTGCGGGTTTTTTTTGTTGAAATTAAACAACGGTACCTATCCTCTTTTGATTTTGTTTGGAAATTTTGGCAGGAATGAGGCATACTTACCTTCCTTTGGTCCGTTGTTGCTAGCAAAACAATTGATTTCCTTTTTCTTATCATCTCCTAATGCTTGTCATTTGTATATCTCCTTTCAGGATGCCACGTAGTCACTCAAGTGTGGAGGACCAGGACCGGGAGGGTAGCTCCGACGTGATCTTCGGTATTAGGGATGAGTGCCTTATTCAGGTGTAGCGCTCCTCTCGTAGCTAGAACGAGATGCAAGGCGAGGCGGCCCGCAGTGGGTTGTTCCATCAGCAGTACACCCACATTTCCAACTTTGGGATCACTAGTCAGGTAAAAAATGCATTCCTTGGTTGCTTCCATTTTTTCGTGCTTCTTTGTTCAAGGATCTGACATTTCCCATTTTTTTTTATGCAGTCCTTGCCTCCAATCATGTTCCATGGAGGCTGGTTCAACCTCTAGCGCTTTTACAACCATCTCCCTCATGTCGTGAGGTTCCTTCTAGCTCAGGCTGGCTTTGGAGAATTCTTATCTTGCCCTGCTATGAGGGGTGATTCAACCTACGTGAAGGCCTTAGTGGAGAGGTTTCGTCCGGAGACGATGACCTTCCACATGTCCGTGGCTGAGGTGACCATCACCCTTGTTGATTGGTCCATGATCACGGTGATTGCGATAGGAGGGGTGCTAGTATTCTATGCTCGCATTCCTGACCGTGCGGAGGTTATCCTATTGATTGGGGACTCCCCCCCCCCCCAACCATATGACCGGCTCTAAGGTCAAGTTATCTTGGTTGGCGGATCTGTTCGAGACCAATGATTTGGTTGATCCGGACCAGCCTGATATGGATGCTGTCGTTGACCCTGAGTGTGCCCTTGTTGGTACGCACTTTTTCTGGGTTCCTTTTGGTCCCAAGAAAGAGTGGCCCAATTCGGTCCGAGTGGACTCAGGCGATGACTCAGGCGATGGGTGGTGGAGTGGTGAATCGGAAAATAATAAGTGCTAAAATTAAAGAGGTAAATTTAGGATGAAAATACCTAGTTCGTTACGATCGCCAGCTGCAGATATTTATCGACGTTGCAACACGCCATTGATCACGCTTGTGAGGAGGTGTGGATTCCTTCTTTACTGAATCGTCGGCCGGCCAACGCCAACAGCACTGGGTCGCTCAGGTGTCTAAATAATTTGTTCTCCTTTTGTTGCTTTGTATCTAATGAGTTTAGGTCTCCCGATTCTACTGGGAGCCTGGTTGCGCGTAGGACTCCTGGAGTTATCCTAACTTTAACTTATTTTTTGCTCTTTTGCTTTTAGTTTGATTAATTCTTCTAATTCTATTAGAAGCCTGATTATATCTAATGTCTTATCTCTACCAGAATCTAATTATTTTAAGTGTTCTAATTTTATTAGAAGTATAATTAATTTAAATCTCCTAATAGTACTAGGTGTCTAATTAATTGAGTATTTTGATCCTATTAGGGGTCTAATTTGTTAAGTCTCCTAATACTATTGGGAGTCTAATTAATTTAAATATCCTAATTGTCTAAGAAATCTAATTAATTGAGTCTCCTCACACTACTAGGAGGGCAAACGTGTCAATTCTATGGAAACAAATTAGGAACATACTAATTCTATTGAAACTCTAATCAAAGTAAATATACTAGTTTTATTAAAACTCTAATTGATTAAAATCTACTAATTTTATTGAAAATCTAAAAAAAAGGATTTTGGCGCACTATGATAAGGAGGATCGGTCTCGTTCCCGGGTACCCTCCCTAAGCTCCCTTGGACAAATCGGGTGGCTAAGGTTAAAATAATCTGAGTTTGAATTGTAAGACGATATTTTTGGATTAAAAAGTCAATAATTTTTGGATTGTAATTATGAATTAAATTTTGGGGCTAGAAGTTGAGAGCTAAACTATAAACCGGGATTTAAAATCCAAAACTATGAGAAATCGGTAAATTAAGATTGGAATCTAAAATTTAAAGACTGAAATCGGGACCGAAATCAGAAAATCAGACCATATGATTAAGGACTGGTGTTAGAAACTAAGAACTAGAACCAGAGATTAATGATAGGACTGAAAGTTGAGGTTTCGGGGCGAAAATAGGATCTAAAATAGTGAATTAAATTAAGAACTGGTTCTAGAAACTGAGAATTGGAACCAGGTATTGAAACTGCGGATTAAAAAGGTGTTACGGTCTAAGACTGAAAATTAAAAATTAATAGTTAAAACCTGAGATCTAAGAGCTAAGAATTAAAACTAAAACTGAAAATTAAAAACTAGAAGGAAAATTATGCCTAAGGTCAGGGCTGCAGAGAGGAATCTCAAAATCCTAAGCTTGAAGGCGAGGAACTCGAAACTCCAATCTCAAAGTCATTGTGTTGTCCCCTTTGGTCGAAGTAAGGGAATCTATTTATAAGTATTTTACTAATTACGCGCCCTGTGGGGTGCGTTTAATTAGTCGATCAACTTCAATTGCGCGCCCTATCCGGGGTGCTTAATTGAATTGCGCGCCCTATATCGGTGCTTAATCACTTTGAATCGGTGACCTTCTTAGTGAGTGACCGATTGCTTGGCTCAGCCGGGGTGTCCCAGTCCTAGTCTTATTAGACTAATTGCACGCCTAGTTTGATACACACAATCTGATTAAATGCCATACTAACTGTGTTTAATCATAGAATTTTGGCAGTCTAGGGAGTTAGAGACTAGGTCTGAAGTAGACCAATTGAGCGCTTGCGATTGGACGCTTAATCTGATTGTGCGTGGTTGTTAGGGCGCGCGATTGGGTCTTAAGGCGGTCAAAGGGAGGGGAAGTTTGGTTTGACGAGGACTAATTGAGCGCTGGTGGTGTGGCGTTCAATCGAATTATGCAATTGGTTTAGTGCGTGTAATTTGGGATTGTCCTGGGTTTGGGTCGGGTCTGAAGTGCAAGACTATTGTTTCAGCCTACGTTTCAGCTATATACTATTATTTCAGTAGTAGTTCCAGCCTTGGGGTTATGGGGTCTGAGCCACAGAGCTATTGTTTCAGCCTGTGTCCATCCATATACTATTATTTCAGCATATGGTCCCCTCTTTCATGGGATTTGAGCCACAGAGCTATTATTTCAACCTGTGTTCAGTCATATACTATTATTTCAGTATATGGTCCCACATTAGGGTCATGGGGCCTAAGCCACAGAGCTATTGTTTCAGCCTGTGTCCAGCCATATACTATTGTTTCAACATATGTTTCCCATGTTAGGGTTTCGAAACCCTTGGAGAAGGTAAGTCCTTTCCGGAGAGTCATAGTCGAGGTCAAAGGTTGACCGAACAGACTTATACTCTAAGAGGGAAAAATGGGGATGTCTATAGATGCCCCTCTTCATTGCACTCTTGTGAAGTAAGAATGCGTCGAAGAACTAGACACCCCTCTCCTGAGGATGCCTTCTTATTCTTCTTGGAAAATCATAAACGTGAACTGGGGATGCTGACATGACATGCTTGGCTTTCTTATCTATCAGCATAAGCTAAAATAGAGCATTCAGGAGCCCAGTGGTAGCTATCAAAAGGCGTATTCTTGGCTGTGGATGCGGGAGGGCATCCCGCCAAGTATCACGAAGTGCTGCGAGTAACAGTCAATAGGGGAAGTCAGTGTATCCTAATCTGTGGGTGCAAGGGGCATCCCATCGCATGATGTGACCTGCTGTGAGTGATAGTTAAACGGAAAGGAGAATCATTAGATCCTAATCTGTGGGTGCAAGGGGCATCTAGCTGCATGTCGCGACCTGCTGCAAGGGGCAGTCAAACAGAGGGAAATGATGCAGTCGAGGTACCGGGGGGCGTCATACGAATGTCCAGAGATCGATAATAATGAAATGTAATATCAAGTAATGGCGAAGGCTTTTGCAAATCATGTTAGACCAGGCGCGTCATTGCTCACACCAATGGCGCGTCAGGCATCCCTTTTCCTGCGGGCATTTGTGATTTCTAGAGTCGAATATATTCATTGTTCGATTTCCCAGGGGAATTACGGATTGGGGCAGTAGGAGGTAGTTTTTGCTAACTAGGGTTTGTGGAATAGTTTCTCTTCTTTTCGCTTTTTTTTTTTTTGAAAATGTTTCTTTACTTTTTATTTGAAAGTTTGAGAATTTAACTTAAAATCAATTCGGTGTTAAAACTATGAAAAATGTGGCTTTCGAGATGTCGCTGAGCGGATCCACCGGTACAAGATTTGTGGACCTGACCATTTATGTGGTTGTCAAGACGACACTTAGCATGTCGAATGCTCCATCTAACCTTCTCGGGAATACTGATGATGGTCACTTATGGGAGGACTACAGTGATTCGAGAGTTGAGGAAGACGGGTTTTAAAAAAAAAACATTCGACTTAATCATAACTAACTATATTTTAAAGAGAATATCGAGTATAAAGAAGGGTGATAATACTTACCTGAGGGGGTGACACTTACTTGTATAGTTCGTGATGGGACTAATCGATTGTTGTAGTGATGTCGCGATGGGATACTAGAGAATTTCCTCTTTTCTTCGCTTAATTTGCAGCTAAGGCTGTCAACGAGTCGGGCTGGGCAGAGTTTTCTCCCGGCTCATTTATTTAAAAAAAAATTTTTAGGCCTGGTTGGGCTAAGCCCGATTTTAAAATTCTATAGCCCGAACCCGACTTGTTTAGCTATCTGGGCCGGGCCAGGCTGGGTTCAGGCCGGGTTTCTAATATTTTTTAACAAAAATTTTAAGTTTTTTTTTTTAAAAGACCTCAGCTAAACTGGCCTGGCCTTAAACTTTGAAGCCTGAACTCGGGCCCGTTTCTTATCCGGGCTGGGGCGGGACCGTTTAATAAATTCCTAAAAAACTGGGCCCGAACTCGATCCATTCGGGCCGGGCCGGGCTGAAGCCTGACCCATTGACAACCCTAGCTGCAGTGGGACCTTATGGCATCCATGTGATTAAAATGCTTTGGAGAGGTGAGGCTCGTGAGGGAATCATGGTAGTCTTCTCTTACGGCGGCGTGCCGTGATGAGTCCCTATGGTTGCAGGTGTGCTGGTACATTGGGGATTCTTATGAGATGCTCACACTGAGAGGTTGATATTGGTCGAATATGATGGGACATGGTCGAGTCCTGTTCTTTAGTCATATGTTCCTGCAGTAGTGATATATGGTGCTTGGCGAGGTGTTTGGGAGGCGGGCTTTATGCTTTCATGATGGGACATGCTCGAGCCTTCCCCTCAGTTTGTTATACAAAGTTATGCAATGGGATTTTGGGGAGGCATGGTTTGTGATGGGATTATTTTTGGCTTTTCTTGATGGAATATGGGGGCATGGCTGATTAGGCCACTAAGGTCTGGCGTAGCGCTCGTGTATCCTATCATGATGGGACGTGACGCGGTCATCCTTCCTTGGTCAGATTGTGCAGGGAAGAGCAGTGTGTGGTGACAGGGCGCATGTTTATTTTGTTGGAGGTAAGTGCTGTGGTGGAGAATTATGTGCCTGATTCAAAGCGTTAAATTGAGTTAAACGTCTAATTCAAGGCGTTTAATTTAAGGCTTTAGGATTCATTTACGTGTTCAGGTGCCTGCGTTTAATATATTTATGTGCGTCTCGCATAATTCACAGTTGAAAGGTTACTGAATTGGTAGAACGACAGGATTTGGGTGTCGATCTGGATTACGCATGTGGGTGTTGGCGTATAATCCAATCATGTGGCTAGGTGAGAGCATGTAATTAGAGCGTTGGAGCATCGCCAGGTCACTGTTTGGGTGACCCCTTGAATTTCGCGTAGTTTGTGGAGCGGGTAATATGATTACGCGTTCAGTCTTGGGCGCATGACGGGAGCGTCACGTCATTCACATGGGCAATGGCTTTATTATGCGCTCTTGTAAGTGCGCTTGATTTGGTTTCCGCGCAGAATTCTCAACACTTGATCTAATTATGCGTTGAAACCCGGGCACGCGATCGAGTCCGTACTCTATATAAGCAAAGGGGTTTTTATTTTTCTTGTATCCTTCAATTTAGTCTTGATCTTTATCTTCTTTGATTTCTTTGCACCCGAGTATCCGTGTTTCTGCTATATTGTGCGATCCAATCGTCTGCTCGGGATGCTGTTTGTTCTGATGTTCGTTGTTTCGCGCATTCTTTGACCTAAGGTGGTGCTTGGGGATGGCACAGCTCTGAGGATGGGCGGTATTGGGAAAGAGTAAGTTAGCCATTACATCGATCCCTTTTAGGGAGCCATGAAGGCAGCATTGAGGAGGTGACGGCGGCGGAGGTGAAGATGGCGGAAGAGGAGGCGTTACAACTGGAGGGATGTATTCCCCAACCAATCCTTTCTAAAGCCTCTGATTGGACGCTCCAAGTCGGATGCTGCTCCTCGCTTGGTCTCCGTTTTAGGTTTAGTTTTCGTTTTGGGTTGTAGATTAGGTATTTCGGTTTTCGTTTTAGGTTGTAATTCAGGAGGTATGCCTCCAGTGACATATGTATAAATTTTTATGAATAAAGGATGTATCTTGTTTATTGTATTTGTTTTGTTTATGCTTATTCAGACCTGTTTGGGTATTGATATATTTTAGTTGACCTACTCGGTTAATTTGAATTATTTAGGATTTGTTTAAGATTTTATTTTAGGACTTAGAATTCTACGTTTACTTAGAGTTTACTTAGGAGCAATTTGTTTGATTTGTCTAGGGCTTGTTCAATTTTTCTTTAGACATTGGGTTTTATTTGGGATTTCACTTAATTAGGTTGGTCGGGGCATTTATTTTGTTTTACTTGGGGAATTATTTTCCAACATTCGCTTTGTTTAAGGTGGGGTGTGAATCCCATGTTTAGAATTCTTGGTATTTGTTTTGGTCTTATGTTTGATTTGGTGTGACGCTTGTTAGAAGTGTGTAAATTCAGGGTTTTACTTAGGGTTTCTAGATGAGTGTTAAGTGTCTTAATCTTATTAGTCTATCTACTTCATGGTGGATTTGTGTTTCTTGAGGGGAAAGTGTTTTGATAGGATTGGTCAATCTAATTTTATCGTGGATCATGGTCTTTTAGAGGGCATGTGTTTGTCTTTGGATTAAATCAAGTGGAGGGTGCTTAGGAATGAAACACTTGTCATTTTGTGGTGGAAGGGGTTTAGCTTATAAGTAGGGGTTAGGGGTTTAGTTTTCATCTTGCATCTTTGTCTTAAATTAAAAGGTTTGGGGGCCTTTTTATTATATATTTTGGTTAGAATTTTGGGAGATTTTTAGTTTCTTGTTCCATTAATGTCTTTTCTTCCTTATTATTTTGTATCCCGGGTACTGGAGCCTAAGGAGGTCGTATTTACTTTTGTTTATTTGGGAATGGATGGAATTGGGAATGCAAGGTGGTAATCGAATTGCTACCATGCTAAGGGAAGAGATGGAGGAGAAGAAGGCGGTAGAAAGAAAACTGAGGAAACGAGTCGGGTCAGAGTTCTCGTGACCGACACTAATGACTCATCGGTAGACTCTGTGGATTGTTCTTTTGTTTAGCTCTCCCTGTTATGCTTTCTACGGGAAGCTTCCATATGTGTATCCCACAGATCCTTGGTGGCTTTCCGTGAGCCACTCTTTCTTTCTTGCCAACTCAGGAGGGAAAGATGGGATTCTTGTTAGAATTCGTTCAGGGTGTGCTTCTTCTCCAGGCCTCTTCAGGATCTCTTCTTTCTCGAATAAATCTGGATTCGGCCATGGCCTGAAGGTGCTCATTTTGGATTGGTTATTTTTTACTATATGTTCAGGGGGTATGCCCTCGGTGCATTTTGTAATGATTTTATTTATTTATGGAATGAAAATTTTGGCGAATCTTTGGTTTGGTTTACTTTGCGACTTATTTTGTGATGTTTCTGTTTGGTTTGGTTTGGTCTAGGTGTGTAAGTGATTTACTTTGGGGATGTTGGGAGGCATTTTTTGGTTTTTAGAGTATATGTTTTCTACGTTTGAAGTGTTTTTAGATTTGTCTTAGCAAGGGTGTAGTTTGGATCAGTAATCACTATTTAAAATGCCCTTATTTTAGCCTTTGGATCTATTGTTCTGGGAACACATTTTTGTGTTTCACCTGGGGAATTATGCGCTTAACACCGAGCATATAACTAAATTGAGTGTCAGTATAACCGTGCACGTTTTAGGGCTCTAGAGGATGATTACGCGTTGGTATGCTGGCGCATAACCAAATTACACGCATTTTTCAGGACGCGAGATTAGGGCGGCACCTAGTCACTTGTGGGTGACCTTTGAGATTTACGCGTTGTGGTGCTGACATATGATATAATTACTCGTCTGGTCTGCGGTATGCAACCGGGGTGTTCGGCTATTTTGAGCGGGTGATGATTTGTTTATGCGCTCAAAGGAGGGCGTGTAATGGGGGATTAAGCGCGAACCTTATGGTGTGTAATTTCATTGCGCGCCCTAAGCAAGGTGCGCGATTTAATCGTGGTCTATATATACTTGGAAAGTCTTCATTCTTCCCCCGCTATTCATTTTTTCTTCGATTCTCTGTTTCCTTGTCTTCTTGTGCTCTAATTTTCCTGTTTTCATGATATCTTGTGATCCGATCTTCCGTTTTAGGCACCATTTCTTACATTCCTTTCAGTTTCTCGAGTTCTTTCTTCTAGGATGGAGTCTGAGGGTAGTGGTAGACCTGACTTCACTGCCTCCAAGTTTGAGGGGGTGATGGTCAAAGAGGAGGTACCTGAGGGTGATGAGGTGGTGATTAAGGAGGAGGTAGCTGAGGATGAGGTTTATATTAGTTTTAATTACTCGTTAGCATTTGGTCAGGTCTGATGTGTTTATTGATACTCGTAGAGGGCAGAGCTTGCCGCTGTTGGAGATTCTGCTCCGACGTTTGATCCTTCTTCAGTTGCCTCTTCTAGTCGGGAGGATCCAGCGATGGCTCAGCTCCGAGTCGAGCTAGAGCACTAGGTGAGTTTCTTCGATCTTTTGAGTTATTTGATTTTGTGATATCATGCGTTATGTCTTTTCAGCGTCGTCTTGCAGAGGATCTCCAGACGTGGGAAGCGACTGTTGCTTCTTTGCGCCCAGAGAGTTAGGTATAATTGATTTGTTCGTTTGGTATTATAGTTTGGGTTATGTTGTCTCACATTGTTTTGATCTAACATGTTTTGTGTTGGTTTGTTTTGTTTTTGTGTAGGTTATTCTTGACTCTACTCCCGAGGCTCCTTCTGTGACAGCCCGAATTTCAGAACCTCAAAATCCGTGCCATTAGCACGACCTTCGAGGTCGTGCCCCAGGTTCCTTACAAAATATTGATATATATACAAACCAAAACTTTAATTGAGACATGCGTATCTACTCTAAATAAAACCTCAACACCATCAAGGTATCACAAGGCAGTCCTTGTCCCATGCCAATTCATGGGCATAAAAACTTACCCAAAAGTTTAGTGATGACAGCTCATCCTATACGTTTTGTCAAGAAACGGTATTTAAACATTCGAAATAAAGAGGCTTGATATACCAAGCCATACATAATACTCTCAACTCACTCTCAAAGTATGCAGCGGGTTTCCTAGAAGAATTCCTCAGGAGGAGGTTCTGACTCTTCTGTGGGCACGAAAACCGAAACCCTTGGATCAGCTTCTCCAGAAGTCTTTGCTGCTGCTAGTCCTGGACCTGCGACGTATAGTCTAAGGGGGTGAGCTACATCCTAGCTCCGTAGGGAAACAAAAAGAACATATAAATTGACCTTCACACATATGTCAGCAATTTAACAAGCATAGAATTATTGGGTAATCACTTATGGACAACAACTTGAGTAACTGAAATTAAACCCATGATTTTGATCGTTACTTAGCATGGTTTCGTTAAATCTCTTTATTTGTTTAGTTGTGAAATTTGGCCTAATCACTTAAATCTTAACTTAAGTAGTCCCCGAGCAATATAGCATCGAGCCCCGATGGAATACCCACCATCGTCGTCTAACTAGACAGTTATTATACGTATCCCCCGGGGATACTGCCCAAGCCCCTTTCTCATAGGTGGCGGGTCTATTTTTAGATCTACATCCCTGGGATGTACTATGAATGTACGGATTGGCCGCCGTACCGGTCACGGATATCCTGCCGAGTCAGTCGTGGGTATCCCGCCACGTCGGTGGGGTATTCTAATCAACCTTAAATAATAAAAATATCAATGTGTTTTACATATAACTAGTTATTCACCGTGATTGTGTTAATTATATTACATCAGGCCTTATCACATTACTTCCGTTTCTCTGTTAGTTTTCATCTGCATCCCTGGGATGCCCCATATTTCTGTCGCACCCTTCTTTGTTTGAACTATATGATTTTTCGTCCCCTGGGGACCTCAAGACTTTCACGTTGCAACTCACTCACACACCCTTATCATGAGGATTCATGCAGTATGTGACTATTTAAATAGATTATACTATGCATATGAGTTCACGGGATAATGCACATGTTTCAAGAATATTCCCTACCTCGACGAATCTCAAGGCACGCCTGCTCGTAGAGGGTTATAATGCATCAAACCTATATTTCAAAAATAGGTTTAGAACAATCACTAGAATCATTGGGGTGTATGACCCCCAAGTTTCTTGTATTCGAAAAACCAAGATCTGAGTGGTCACCAGACCTCGCTCGAGCGGCCACTTGACCTCGCTCGAGCGGTCACTTGACCTCGCTCGAGCGGTCACTAGACCTCGCTCGAGCGGTTAAATCGAGGTCGCTCGAGTGAGCCTTTTAGACCGCTCGAGCGAGGAACGATGATTTTGCTCCTCGATCAGATCGAGAACATACTTCCTCCCATCATTTAACCTTAATCTCATAAAAAGAAACATTCAGCCAACATTCTTCCTACTATTTAAAACATTCCTAGGCATCTATCATGATGAGTCACGCACCAGTTCGATTTACGATTCGAAATTCTACTAGGCTAACAGGCCTCCAAGGTTCTTCCTCCAGTCTTTTCCTCTAATCTCCTTTACTGACATAAGTCCCAACGAACCCTAGTTCTCTACTAGGCTCTTCTCTTCTTTCTCTCTATATTCTCTTTCTCTTTATTTAGGTTAGAATAGAGTTACGTAAGGGTTCCTCTCTCTCTCTTTCACTTTTATACTTATAAGTTAGGGATATACTAGTGTGTTTCCCACGTACACACTTAGTGTCTTTGGTTCGTTTTGGTCTCCTTGTGAAACACATATATCTATGTGTAATGCATGACGTGCACTTATCTCAAAAATCTGAGGTTGTGACAATCACCCCAACTTATAAGATTTTCGTCCTCAAAAATCGATGTTATTCTCTTAAATAGGTATCACTTCTGTTATCCGGCTCGCATATCCAAAACAGTGATTAACTGGTTTGCCACATTTCGCAGCAACAAGCGTTGGCCATGCCAACAAATTTTTTCACATAAATGAAAGGGATCATTATCGCTATACTCATTCCATATATATTTATCATTCACAAAAACTTTGTGACATTCATGTCACGATAGTTTGAAAAATTTTTGACCAAGAACCCACCTCCTTACAAAATGTCTCAAAATATTACATATAATGTGTTCAAAATTTACGTTACTATCTAGTCCTCATCCTCCTCATAGTCGTCGTCGTCATCGTAGTCCTCGCCATCCCCATCCTCATTGTCCACCGTGACGGATGTGGTACCCGCTGTGGCACTCCTCGTAGCCGGGCCGGAGCTTGACGCTCCAAAAATAGCATCCCTCATGGCACCGACGCGCTGCATGTAAGACTGCGGGTATGCCTGGCCCATGAGGTCGATAAGTAGTGCCTCCTGAAACCTCTGATGAAACCTGATCTCTTGCCCTTGCTGAAGGATCTCCCGCATCATGCCCGTGTCGGTAGTGGGTATGGGCTGTGGAACTGAGGTAGAGGGAGTGGTCGGTCCTGCCGGTGCTTGATGGGTGGTTGGTCGGGAGACCTGACGGTCTCTCTTCTTGTTGACGCTGGTTTGCAGGCTCTTAAGGTTTCAGCTCCAGTCTTGGGCGAGGTAGGGGACGACGTTATCAGTGAGGAACAACTCGTCCTCCCGGATCTTAAATCCTCCCTTCCCATTCTGTGAGTCTAAGAGTCGGGAAATCAACCGAGCATACGGTAATCGGTTGATGGGTGGAGGAACAGCACCCCTTACATTTCTTTTGTAGGCATGCGCCATGCCTTTTATGATGACCATAGGTGCGTTGATCCACCTATTATGAAATGCGGTGTGTAGGGCACGCAGAAACGCATCTCGGCGTTCTTGATCATGGCCGGTTGGGTGTAGTTTCTTTTTAAAGATGATATCTAAAAGCCACATACGCGGCGATAGTTGTGATCGGGTAATAGATTGTCCCGAGGCGGACATGCCGCCAGTGATGTCGGAGATGATCGTTGGGAAATCTACGTTCCCAGAAAAAGGTGGTAGGATGAGTGGGCTAGGGGTGTAGATGTGGGGACATTTCATGGTCGAGGAAATGTCGGCACATCTGAAGATTAGCTCATTACCCTCGATTTTGACGAGTATAGCGTCCTCGTCGACGTTCAAGTTTAGGGTTTGGTAAAATAACTTCACTAGCCTCGGGTAATACCGATCCCCGAACGGCGTAAGCAGGGTCTTGAGATGGTTGTTAGTGAGAAAGTCCGATGTCCACTAGGTGGACGTCAGATCCCCGAAACATGAGGGATGTATATCCCATTCGGCTTCAAAAGTCTTGGCTCCCCACCAATCATCCAGTGTGATTGGAGTGTAGGGCGGGTTTGATGATGGTTGTGAGGTTTGTGGCGCTTTGTTGCAGGGGAAGCTAGAATAATCCATCCGTTTCTTAGGTTGGGGGTTTGGGCTCCAAGCCATTTAGTATATAAAGGGTTTAGAAGGAAAAGAAAGATTTCAGGGATAGGTAGATTTTACCTAGGAGAGTAGTCTTAACGGATCGGATTGTCCAAATCCGGCTGGAATCGGACGGAAAATATTGGAAATCGCTTGCCCTAACCCCTCGCTCGTCTCCTCTCCCTTTCGCTTGAAGATGAACAGGCGTCTTGCCCTTCGCCATATATATATAGTTCCTCCTCGCTCGAGCGGTCATTAGTTCTCGCTCGAGCGAGAACAGGAAGATTTTTATTATATAATATAGCCTGGCTCGAGCGGTTATAATGCCTCGCTCGAGCGGTCGAAATGCCTCGCTCGAGCGAGGAATAGTTATCGCTCGAGCGAGAGGAAGTTGTGATTTTATGTAGTTCATTCGAGCGAACATAAGTGGTCGCTCGAGCGAGACCAGAAACATTTCTCTGGTACCTTTTTGCTCATTTTCGATTTCAATTCTCATCACTAGTTTCATTAAATAAGAGTTCAACGAAAAGTGGTTCAATCATTGTTTGGAGTCAATATATCTGAAAAAAAAAAAAAAATATATATATATATATATATATATATATCTATATATATATATATATATCTATATATATAGCCTTCATAGTACCCGCAAATCACATATTCTCAAAAGAATAAAACCATTCAGTTGGCAATTTCGAACAATTTGGGATATTGTTCTCTAACATCCGCCTCACGTTCCCATGTTGCCTCTTCGACCGGATGGTTCTTCCATCGGACAAGCACTAAGGGAATAACTTTTGTTCGCAACACCTGTTCCTTTCGATCTAAAATTTCTACTGGCTCTTCAATCATGGTCATATCTTCATGCATTTGACAAAGACGTGATCGTCGGTCATTGAGATATTTCCTGAGCATCGACACGTGGAATACATTGTGTACCTGATCAAACAATGGTGGCAAACCAATGCGGTAGGCTACTTCTCCCACTCGACCGAAAACTTCAAACGGTTCAAGATAGCGGGGACTTAGTTTCCCTCTCTTCCCAAATCTCATCACTCCCTTCATTGGTGATACTTTCACGAACACATGTTTACCCACTTTAAAGTCTACACTAGTCCGGATAGCTTTTACATGCACTTTGAGCCGCCTTTAGTCTTTCCCTGATCATGCGGACAATAGCCGCATTATCTTCAAGTAGCTCGGGTCCCAAAAAAAATTTCTCGCCAATTTCCTCCCAATTGATTGGCGACTTACATCGTCTTCCGTACAAGGCTTCATATGGTGCCATTCCGATGCTCGTCTGAAAACTATTATTATAAGCGAACTCAATCAATGGTAGATGTTGATCCCATGATCCTTGCAATTCTAACATACATGCCCTAAGCATGTCTTCAATGACTTGGTTGACCCTCTCAGTCTGTCCGTCGGTTTGTGAGTGAAACGCCGTACTAAAATCTAACCTAGTTCCCATTCCTTCTTGGAATTTCCTCCAAAACTTTGATGTATATAATGGGTCGATGCAAAACAATGCTACTTGGAATCCCATGTAAACGACGATCTCTTTCATATAGAGTTACGCTAATCTTCCCTGTACATCGTGTTATGCGGCAAGAAGTGTGCCGACTTAGTCAATCGATCGACTACCACCCAAATGGCGTTATGCCTCCTTGCAGTTCGCGGTAGACCGACTATGAAATCCATTGAGATAGATTCCCACTTCCATTCCGGTATGGGTAAAGGCTGTAATAGGCCTGCGGGGTGTCTATGATCGATTTTCACTTGTTGGCACGTCAAACATCGTGACACGTACTCTACCACATCTTGTTTCAAACCTCTCCACCAGTAATTCTTTTTCAGATCCTGATACATCTTCGTGCTTCCCGGGTGGATAGCATAGCTTGACTTGTGAGATTCATCAAGAATCGTTCGCCGCAATTCGGCATTGTCCGGAATGCAAAGTCGCCCCTTGAATATTAAGGAACCATCTTCCTTGATTGAAAACTCAGATGTAATACCTTCAGTTACATTTTGATGTATCTTTGTTAGAATCGGGTCTTTCATCTGTAGTTCTCGTATATGTTCGAATATCACTGGTTTCATTGATATGTTGGCTAAGAAGGCTCCTGTGGCTTGTGGTTGTATGTCTGCGCCACATAACGCTAGATCCTCCAACAACTTCCATCGATGTATACCCAAAATTAGACTAGCCAGCTGGGCTGAACTTTTTCGACTCAAGGCGTCGGCCACTACGTTAGCTTTGCCTGGATGGTACTGTATGGAACAGTCGTAATCTTTGAGGAATTTCATCCACCTACGCTGCCTCATATTCGCCTTCATACGTGTAAACAGGTATCTGAGGCTCTTATGATCAGTGAAAATTTCAAATGTTTCTCCGTATAAATAATGTCGCCATATCTTTAATGCGAATATGACTGCTGCTAGTTCCAGATCGTGTGTTGGGTAGTTCTTTTCGTGCTCTTTCAATTGTCTGGAGTTGTAAGCTATTACCTTTTTATATTGATTTAGTACACAACCCAACCCGTTATACGAAGCATCACTATAAACTGCGAATCCTCCACTGCCTGATGGAATGGCTAACACTGGAGCTGAGGTGAGTCTCTTCTTGAGTTCTTGAAAACTCTTCTCACACGCCTCACTCCACTCAAATCTTGAGTCCTTTCTTGTAAGCCTCGTAAGAGGTCCTGATATTTTTGAAAACCCCTCTACGAAACGTCGATAATAACCTGCCAGTCCGAGGAAACTTCGGATGTCTGTCACGGTTTTTGGTTGTTCCCAGTTCACTACTGCCTCGATCTTAGCGGGATCTACAGTGACACCATGCTTGGAGACAACATGTCCCAAAAAGCTAACCTCTTCTAGCCAAAACTCACATTTGCTGAGTTTGGCGTACAGTTGGTGTTCACGCAAGGTTCGTAGAGCGACTCGTAAGTGTTCTTCATGCTCCGTTTTCGATTTTGAGTAGATTAGGATGTCATCAACAAACACTACAACGCAGGAGTCTAGGTGTGGTTTAAACACTCGATTCATCAAGTCCATAAACGACGCCGGTGCATTCGTCAGTCCGAATGGCATCACTAAAAATTCATAGTGTCCATACCGTGTTCTAAAAGCCGTTTTCTGAATGTCCTCGGCCCTGACTCTTAACTGATGGTAACCAGATCTTAGGTCGATCTTGGAAAAATGTTTTGCTCCCTGCAACTGGTCGAATAAGTCATCTATTCTTGGCAACGGATATCGATTCTTCACCGTGACTTTGTTCAATTGGCTGTAGTCGATGCACAACCGCATCGACCCATCTTTCTTTTTCATGAATAACACTGGTGCTCCCCATGGAGACACGCTTGGTCGTATGAATCCCTTGTCCATGAGCTCTTGCAATTGTTCTTTCAACTCTTTCAACTCTGCAGGGGCCATCCTATAAGGTGCCTTTGAAACAGGTTCCGTTCCTGGTGCTAAGTCGATCATAAATTCTACTTCTCTTCGGAGGTAATCTGGCAATTCTTACGGAAATACATCGAGAATTCTCGCTACTGCTATCTCGGAGATAATATTCTTTTCTTCTTTATCTTCTTTCAGAAATGCCAAATAACCGCTACACCCCTTTCTGATTAAACGCGTTACGCTCGACCGCAGAGATATGAGTGGTACCGAGTCGATCTCTCCCTTGAAATCAAACGATCTCCTCGTGTTAGGATGGAAAACAACAACTTTATCCTCAAGGCGTTGATGGGACAACCAATCCATGCCAAGGATTACATCGAATCCTTGCATGTCCAACCATATTAAATTTCGTCTAATTCGTGGACAACGTGATCCCGAATGCTTACTACTACCGATTGAGACTAACTCGTGTCCACTAATTCTCTGTTGGGATGGACCGATAACGAGAAAAGTCGATGCCTCCGAAACAATCTTCATCTTCTTTGCAAATCTAGGGGTGATGAAGTAGTGGGTAGACCCTGGGTCTATCAGCACTCGTGCGTCATGTGCTATGTAGCACCCTTTCTCATAGATCTGTAACGTACCTATAATGCATACATATACGTACATAACATATACTAAAAAAAAAATTTCACTCTTTTTTTTTTTTTGTTTTTTTTGTTTTAAAGTTTAATAACGGGTATATATATATTTATCCTAATGGAAGCCCATTCTCTATCTAGAGTTGTATTGCAACCGAAATTCTCTATTTTAAAGGAGATCTCACCTTGGATAATGTCGTGTACACTCCACGCTTCTGGTGAATGCACAGTAGGCTCTCCCTTGAATAACGAGGCTTCGAGATTGAATAGGTTGTGGCATGGAAGTTCTTTTCTTTAACTGTCTCAGGGCAATCTCTAATCATGTGGCCTATCTTGCCACACTTGAAACAGCCTCGCATTCCCTGCCTACAATCTGTTGTTTTGTGGGACTTGCCACACTTAGCACAAGTTTCCCTTGGTGATGAAGTAGCAGCTCTCGAAAAACCTTGTGTAGTTGTAGCCCTGCTGGAAAAAGCAGGACCTTGATACCTCATCGGTCTCCCTGATGCCAGCAACGGATAACTTTGATGAGTAGCTTGTTGTGCAGCTCTCCCATACCCTGTCTGGAACGATTGTCTCTGATTCGGTGCTACAAACCTCGGTTTCTTATATACCGATTCATAACTCCCCGTCCTGCTTGGATCAATGCTTTCTCTACCTTGTTGTTCCCTCTGACGGTATCGGTTATTATTTTCTTCTTCGACTACCAATGCCTTACTCATTACTTCTCCATAGGTTTTCAGCTAGAAGGGCGCAACCCCTCCTCGGATGTCCGACCTTAAGCCCTGTTGGAACCTCTTCGCTTTCATCACGTCTGAAATTACGTGATGCAGGGCGGCGAGCCAGTCTCATGAATTCCACTCCATACTCTCTCACGGTCATCCTTCCCTGCGCTAGTTGTAAAAATTGGGTCTCCATCTGATTCCTCACAACTTCAGGAAAATATTGTTTATTGAATTCTTCTATGAATTCGTCCCAAGTCCACGGCATATCTAGAGTTTCTTGTGCTCTTGTTCGCGAAACGGATTTCCACCAAGGTCCAGCTTCTCCATCTAACATATATGCCGCCCAACGGACGCTCTCATCCTCCGTGCATGTCGACGCTTAAACACCTTCTCCATTTCCCCAACCAGTTTTGGCGCCATTGTGTATGCACTGTCTTGAAAAGTTTGGGGTCTCATCCTCGAACTCGGTGAATGAAGCCACCGAGGGTGTAAGTCCCTCTTGGAGGGGTAGGTGTTCGTTGTGGTTACTAATCTTGTTGCGCCAAGGATCTTTGCTTCGTGCCATGGCGTTACCATGGTCTCCATTGTGTGCATCATTCTCTGACGCTCTTCTCTTTCTTCATTTCTCTCTCTCACCCTATCTTGTTCCCTCTGATTTCGATCCTGTCTATCTAGATCTTGCTCCTCTGCTTGATTTTGGTTTCCTCCCTGGCCACTGCTCTCGGGAATCTCCCTGTTTCCCAATGGCACTCTGTTTGTAGGTGACACGAACCCATCTCTACTGCACAAATTCCTATCATGACCACCCCTGGGTCGGCCTCTCCCTCTAGGAAACATAACGGTCTGCATGAGAATTCATAGTCTTGTTAGCAGAAGTCCCTATATTCTGACGATATGATAGTCAGAACCTGGAAGGAAAACGCTTTGATACCAACTGTGATAGCCCAAATTTCGAAACCCCAAAATCCGTGCCATCAGCACGACCTTCGAGGTCGTGCCCCAGGTTCCTTACAAAATATTGATATATATATACAAACCAAAACTTTAATTGAGACATGCATATCTACTCTAAATAAAACCTCAACACCATCAAGGTATCACAAGGTAGTCCTTGTCACATGCCAATTCATGGGCATAAGAACTTACCCAAAAGTTTAGTGATGACAGCTCATCCTATATGTTTTGTCAAGAAACGGTATTTAAACATTCGAAATAAAGAGGCTTGATATACCAAGACATACATAATACTCTCAACTCACTCTCAAAGTATGCAGCGGGTTTCCTAGAAGAATTCCTCAGGAGGAGGTTCTGACTCTTCTGTGGGCACGAAAACCGAAACCCTTGGATCAGCTTCTCCAGAAGTCTTTACTACCGCTAGTCCTGGACCTACGACGTATAGTCTAAGGGGGTGAGCTACATCCTAGCTCCGTAGGGAAACAAAAAGAACATATAAATTGACCTTCACACATATGTCAGCAATTTAACAAGCATAGAATTTTTGAGTAATCACTTATGGACAACAACTTGAGTAACTGGAATTAAACCCATGATTTTGATCGTTACTTAGCATGGTTTCGTTAAATCTCTTTATTTGTTTAGTTGTGAAATTTGGCCTAATCACTTAAATCTTAACTTAAGTAGTCCCCGAGCAATATAGCATCGAGCCCCGATGGAATACCCACCATCATCGTCTAACTAGACAGTTATTATACGTATCCCCTGGGGATACTGCCCAAGCCCCTTTCTCATAGGTGGCGGGTCTATTTTTAGATCTACATCCCTGGGATGTACTATGAATGTATTGGATTCGCCGCGGATATCCCGCAGTCGAGTCATTGGGTATCCCGCCACGTCGGTGGGGTATTCTAATCAACCTTAAATAATAAAAATATCAATGTGTTTTACATATAACTAGTTATTCACCGTGATTGTGTTAATTATATTACATCAGGCCTTATCACATTACTTCCGTTTCTCTGTTAGTTTTCATTTGCATGCCTGGGATGCCCCATATTTCTGTCGCACCCTTCTTTGTTTGAACTATATGATTTTTCGTCCCCTGGGGACCTCAAGACTTTCACGTTGCAACTCACTCACACACCCTTATCATGAGGATTCATGCAATATGTGACTATTTAAATATATTATACTATGCATATGAGTTCACGGGATAATGCACATGTTTCAAGAATATTCCCTACCTCGACGAATCTCAAGGCACGCCTGCTCGTAGAGGGTTATAATGCATCAAACCTATATTTCAAAAATAGGTTTAGAACAATCACTAGAATCATTGGGGTGTATGACCCCCAAGTTTCTTGTATTCGAAAAACCAAGATCTGAGTGGTCACCAGACCTCGCTCGAGCGGCCACTTGACCTCGCTCGAGCGGTCACTAGACCTCGCTCGAGCGGTTAAATCGAGGTCGCTCGAGCGGTTAAATCGAGCCATCGAAGTATTACTGGGGACCCTCGCTCGAGCGAGCTTCCCTTTAGTTTTGGGGACCGCTCGAGCGAGCCCAGAGTTATATTTTTTTCCTGTTCATCCTCGCTCGAGTGAGCCTTTTAGACCACTCGAGCGAGGAACGATGATTTTGCTCCTCGATCAGATCGAGAACATGCTTCCTCCCATCATTTAACCTTAATCTCATAAAAAGAAACATTCAGCCAACATTCTTCCTACTATTTAAAATATTCCTAGGCATCTATCATGTCTTTAACATACCTCTGACGATGAGTCACGCACCAGTTCGATTTACGATTCGAAATTCTACTAGGCTAACAGGCCTCCAAGGTTCTTCCTCCAGTCTTTTCCTCTAATCTCCTTTGCCGACATAAGTCCCAACGAACCCTAGTTCTCTACTAGGCTCTTCTCTTCTTTCTCTCTATATTCTCTTTCTCTTTATTTAGGTTAGAATAGAGTTACGTAAGGGTTCCTCTCTCTCTCTTTCACTTTTATACTTATAAGTTAGGGATATACTAGTGTGTTTCCCACGTACACACTTAGTGTCTTTGGTTCGTTTTGGTCTCCTTGTGAAACACATATATCTATGTGTAATGCATGACGTGCACTTATCTCAAAAATCTGAGGTTGTGACACCTTCTCAGGAGTCTACTCCTGTTCCTGTTCAGGTATGTTTTAGTTAGTGTATTTGTTATCTATTTGTGATTGCTCCTTAAAGGTTTGGTTATCTAATGAATTTATTATTCCATGTTGTAGACGTCCACATTTGCTGTTCCTTCAGCACCACCAATTGATCTGATGACTGCCGCAACTGTCGAGCGTCTCCTCAGGGAGAGGGTGGATATGGTATTCTTCTCTTTTCTTCAACTTTTCCTTCTTTTGAGAATGTATTGGTCTTCTGACTTGGTGTGGTTGTGCAGGCTCGATAGCTTAAGGAGTCACATCTAGAGGTAGCACGAGCACGTGCAACCCCAGTGTTGGTGCGCGCTTTTTCTGGGTTCATCTCGGTTCCCGTTGAATAAGTGGCATTCAATTCTATCCTGTTGGACTCTAGCGATGCGGTGTATATGATAAGGTGGGGATAAATAGTAATAGGAGGAATTTCCTAAGATGATTCCTAGTTGATTTGCGATCGCCAATTGCAGATATTTATTGACGCTGCAACACATCAATGATCACGGGTTTAAGCGGGTGTGGGTTACTTCTATACTGAATTGTCCGCCTGTGAATGTTAGCAGCAGTGCCCTCTTTTAATTAGAGAGTTTCAGCTTTCTTTTTAGTTTTCCTTGTTGCTGTTATGGCTGATTTAGATTCCCTTTTCTTGTTGTAAATTATGATTAGGTGAGCTTATTATGACAGGTTATTTTAGTGTCCTGATGCTGTCAGGAGTCCAATCATTTTCAGTTTCTCGGTATCATTAGGAGTCCAATTAATATCAAAGTCTTAGTACTGCTAAGAGTCCAATCAGTTTCAGTCTCCTACTGGTACTAGGAGTGCATGTGCATCAGTTTCAATAATATTTCGATTAAACAAAAGAGTCCAATTATATCGCAATTCTAGATGAAACAGGTATACTAATTTTATTGCAATTCTAGACAAGTAGATGTATCAATCGCATGGCAATCACAACTAAAGCATTTAAGGTGATCTTACTAACATTCTAATTTGAAGAATACAAAGACTAATTTTTTTTACTGCAACTTTGATTGAAGCAATAAATCAATTTACTAAAATAGAAATAAACGATCGAGGCAACAAAATTAACTCTCTTTTTTTTAGAATCATAATCTACGGATCAATTATGGAAAAAATCTAATTAATAATGAATGAATTAACTTTCCTAAATTTTTGTTGAGATAATAAATTGAATGAACTAGAAGACTGAATCGAATCAAAGCAAATAATGTTATGAAGGCTTGTTTGATGCAATTAGTTAATTATATTGAAATTAAAAAAATATATATAAACTATAATTAACTAGTTAATCCTGAACAATCTAAAAAAGGGGGTTGGGCCCGCTATGTTAAGGAGGATTGGCCTCGTTCCCGAGTACTCTCCGTAAGCTCCCTTGGGCAAATCGGATGGCTGAGATCAAAGATAGGTGGATAATTGAATAATAAAAGGGGGATTTTTAGAATTGAATTCGAAATTATAATAACAAATTAGATTGAGAAACTAAAGTTTTGAATTAAAATTTATAGTTTTGGATTTTTGACGATATGAAAATATAGAATTAAATTATAGATTAAAATTTAGGACTGAATTCGGGTCCGAAATCAGAAAAATCAGGCCGTATGATTAAGGACTGGTTCTGAACTTTGAGAGTCAAAACTAGAAATTAATGATAGGACTGTAGATTAAGATTTTAGAGTAGAATTAGAGCATAAGGTCGATATGTCGGACCGCTAGATTAAGAATCGGTTCTAGAAACAGAAAACTAGAACCGGACATAGAGAATTTCGGTCCGAAGAGGGTGCTACGGTCTAAAAATTAGAAATAGAATTGAATAATTAAACTAAGGGGAAATCTTAAGTCTAAAATTAAATTCTTACTGAAGGTCGGGGCTGCGGAGAGGAATCATCGAAGATTCAAGGGTTTGAATATCAAAATCATGACTAATTTGCTCTATGGGCTTGTCCCGGAGTTCTCTGGTTTCGAAGTCCCAAAAAATTCCGCTCTCTCTCAAAATTTCTCAAAATTACTTGCCTCTTCTCTCTCTTTGAGAAAAAAGCTTTTATAGGTTTTCATTCAATTACGCGCCCATTTTCAGATGTTTAACTGAATTGCATGCCAGTTTTCTGGCGCTTAATCGCTTTGAGTCGGTCACCGACTCAGTGAGCGACAGGCTGAATTACTCAGCGGGTTTCCTAGTCCTAACAAAATCAAGACTAATTATGCACGTGGTGGGACATGCATAATCCAATTAAGCGTGTTACCTGAAACGCTTAATCGAGGAAACGTAGGAGTCAAGGGTAGGAGACTAGGTCGGGCGTGGGCCAATTGCGCGCTAGTGCTGTAGCGCTCAATCCGATCTCGCGTCTGTTTCCATGCGCGTAATTGAGTCTTGAAAAAGTTTGTGAAAGGAAGTTTGGTCTGACAAGGGACTGATTGCACGATTGTGGTTCTGCGCATGATTGAATTATGTGTGGGTTTTTAGGCGCTTAATTCAGGGTTGTCCAGGTATGGTCTCAAGAATGGAATGCAGGACTATTGTTTCAGTCTGCATTCCAACTATATACTATTGCCTAGTGTATAGCCTCCCTACGTAGGGATTTGAGCCACAAAGCTATTATTTCAACCTGTGTTCAATCATGTATAATTGCATGGTCCCATGTCGAGGGTTAAAAAGGTCAAGGGCTGACCAAACGAATTCGTGTACTCTAAGAGGGTGAAATTGGGGTGTCTACAGATGCCCCTCTTCGACGTGCTCTTGCGAAGTAAGAACGCGTCGAAGAAGTAGACACCCCTCATTCGAGGTGCCTTCCCATTTCTTGGGAATTCATAAATGTGAATTGGTGATGCTGAGATGGCAAGCTTGGCTTTCTTATCTATCAGTGCAACCTAAAATGGAGCATTTAAAGGGAAAATGGTAGCTATCGAAGGGCATATTCCGGGTCTATGGGTGCATAGCACATCCCGTCGCATGGCGTGATCTAATAGATGAATTTTATGCAATCGAGGTACCGGGGTGTCAATCAAATGTCCAAAACAAGGTCCAGGGACCGATAATAAAGAGATGAAATAATATGTAGTATCGAGAGCTTTTATAAGTCATGTCAGACCGGGAGTGTCATTGCTCACGCCAATGCACGTCAGGTGTTCCATTTCCAATAGGCATTTGTAAGTTCTTAGATTGAGTATACTCATTACTTGGCTTCCCAGGGAATGGTTGATTTGGGCTGGCAATTGAGGTAAATTTTGTGAAGTGTGCTCAGTCAAATTCTGCGCAGTGGCATATGCGCTCGATTCATCTGGAGTCATTTTTTTGTGTGCATCCGAACAAATGATCCTGCGCAGTGGCGTATGCGCTTGATTGCGAGTTCAGAGGGCTTTGGGATTTAAAGGTCAAGCCTAAGTGTAGTTGGTTGTGGTATTTAAAGCAATGTGAGTCAGGTCTATGTATTTTGTTCATTTTGTTATTTTTTCCTTTTTTTTTGTTTTGTAAGAGAAGAAAGATTTTTGTAATAAAAGATTTTAGAATGATGAGGGGTTTTGAAATTTTGGGGATTTTAACTTAAGATCAATTCGGTGGTAAAACGACAGAAAAGGTGGCTTCCGAGATGTCGCTGAGCAGATCTATCGGTACGGGATTTGTGAACCCAACCATTCATGTGGTTGTTAAGACGACACTTGGCATGCCGGAAACTCCATCTAACCTTCTTGACGAATACTGATGATTGTCTCTTATGGGAGGACTATAGTAATTTGTGAGTTGAGAGAGACGGGTTTTGAAAACATTTTGACCTAATCATAGATAATTATAATTTAGAAGAACTATCGAGTAATTGAAAAGGGGGTAATACTTATCTGGGGGTGATACTTACCTGAATTGTGCGGTGAGACCTTGGGAATATCGTAGCGGTGGTACTTTGGCAGTATTATAGCATCGCGACGAGACTTGGTGGCTATCATTATAATGCAATGTTTCGAGTGCAATGTCGTAGTAGGGTACCCCGAGAAATATTTTTTTTTCCCGCCTGTTGCTTAAGCGGTGGTTGGCGGTTGTTGGCGTGATGTCGCAATGGGGCCTTGGTGACTATAGTGGTACCGCGATGGCACTTGAGGGATACTATTGAGATGTTTGCACTATAGCTTGGCAGTAGTGAAATGCAATGGGACATGGGAGGAGGTCCACGTCTTCCTGCCTTTCTGTTGTAGTGGCGTCTGGTAGGTTTAGGGCGTGCACTTCGGGAGGAGGCTCTTTGTTTCGGTGATGGGATGTGCTTGTGCTTTCTCCCTTTCTTCTTTTAGTGAGATCGGTGTTGTGAATGAATTTTTTTGGGTAGTGGGGTCCACGAAGGGAAGTGAGCTAAGTGTTACGCTGGGTAGGGTGTTCACGTGACAAGTGTGTCTAGTTTCTTTCTTTGGCAGATCTTGGGTTGTGGTGAGATTATGTTGTAGTTGCATTGTGATTAATTTAGTTTTTTTTGTTGTTTGGTGTATTTGTGTTTTCGAGAGATTTGTTTTTGGCCTTTCGCGATGGGCCATGAGGGCATGGCACCAATTTTGCGATGGGATTGAACGTCAGGGTGGTATCATGTGTGTGTTTTCATTGTGGTGGGATGTTGTTAAGACCTAAAAAGTACTATTTTTCACCCCTTAACTTAGCCTTTGATTAGACCCTTAGCCATCTAATAAAGGTTTGTTAAGCGTTTTTTGTAGATAATAAATAGCAGTGCAATAAGGCCATAAATCATGTAAAGGAGCCTGTATTGCCACCAGAAGTCCCCCAGAAGAATGAGCCATGAATCCAGACCTGAGGCAAGCCTCACGCAGCTGACAAAGCTTCAGAGGATTCAGAAAAATATGCTTCGCGCGGTCCTCGCGAAGTCCCAAGACTTCACAACAACTTCTCGCGCAGTGGAGTGACAGCAGACCTTCAGAAGCCTTGAGTTGCGCAGCTCTCGCGAAGTTCAGAAGTTAAAGGTCGCGCAATCTCTCACAGTTCAAGAGAACCTATCTCACAGCTATCGCGCAGTAGCCGCAGGATGCACATGTCAAGAGAACCTGTCGTACAGTTTAGAAAAGCCTCAAAGCCTCGCGAGGATCCTCGCAAAGTTCCACTAAGAGGTGAACATCTCGCGCAGTTCTCGCGCTGTTCAGGAAGAAAGCAGCCTCGCGAAGAAGAAAGTAAGCCTCGCGAAGATCTATTGTGAAATGGAATGCTCGCACAGTTCCTACGCTATTCACAAGTAGCAATCCAACCACGCGAAGCCCAATCCAGCGAGAGCTTAATTATCTACCTCACGACTGCTCAAAGCATCAAGAAGCTGCAACCCCGCGACATCTAAAGTTTTAATGCAAACTCATCCTCGCGAAGTCAGTGCTACCACACGATAAGTCTGGGAATCAACTGCAACCTGGCGAAGCTCTGAACTCTAACTTCCATCATTCTGTAGCGGACATTCTGGGGATTTCCAGCGATTAGGGCATGCACTTCCACGCTCAAATCTCCGTGCATGCGCCCCGAGGCATCCAAGGATCATTAATGGACCACGTGGCATCGCTAAAATTAGGGTTTCCTAACCCTAATGCGCCACCACACCCACTGCTATATAAACCTTAGCCTGGTTTAGGTTTAGGGAGCTTCTTTTGAGACTTTTAGAGCTTTTAGACTTAGACACCAGTGGAAGCTCAGACCTTATCACTGATAAGAGATCTAAGATCGTTTTCTTTTCTATTTTTCTGTAGTTATAAGTAGTTTTCCTTTTTCTTTTTCTTCTCTCCATGGCCCAGCACTTGCTGGCCATGCCTATGTATGTCTATTGAGATTAGATTAATGGAATTTATGATTGGGTGTTGTACTTCTATGGGATTCGTGTGTTTGTGAGCTATTCTGTGCAAGGCTGCTGCCTTGTGATCCGCCATTGCTTTGGTTGTGATTCAAAGAAATGGAGGACTGGTTCTAAGGACCCATTCAGATCCAAGTGACCTGTGTGTCTGGGCTATCATGGTCCGATACAGCCTTAGCCCCACCACAGGACCCACTAGATCTGAAATCCCCATGGAAGCCTGAGCTGGTAGCCTTGTGACCATGGTGGTGGCAGCAATGTTCTTGTTTTATTTTGGGCTCCGTGAGGAGGATAGCCTCTGGGATAGTCTGTGACCATTCAAGTGGACAGGTTATAGCCTTAGGGTGGATCCAATCCGCCGATCCAAATTGATCCTTCTTCTCCGAGCTTGAGCTTGTAGCCTGGTAGGAGATTGTACAGAGACAGACTCCCCTATATTAGTATAGACCTGCCATCAGATGGTAGATCTGATTTGGGTATGGAGATTGTAGGCTTGTGACTGGCCCATTGTAGTCCCACTCAAGCAATGGACAACTAGATCTAAGGTGGTACTCAATCCCTTGCTGGTTCTATGTGTCTGGGCTATCATGGTCCTATACAGCCTTAGCCCCACACATAGAACTTTAGCGGTTGAGGTTCCCTATGGATTCCTGAGCTTGTAGCCTGGATGAAGTAGTGCCTACAATGATTAACTTGTTTTGACTCATTTTTGGATTGTGGTTCCCCTATGGGATAGTCTTTGACCATTCAAGTGGACAGGTTATAACCTTAAGGGATTGGATCATGGCACAGGGATGAGTTGGATTCTTTCTCCTCTTTGGTGATAATGTAGCCATTGGATAGGATTTCTATAATAGCAGACCTAGATCTGAGTCATAAATTCCAGCAGATTTGAACCCAATAACATATTTCTCACCCTTTTATATTTATTTTCCCACACTCCATCCATCTTCTCAACCCTTTCTGTAGTTAATTCATTAGGCTACCTTAGGATACTTAGAATAAGTGACCCTAAACTCCCCTCCTTTTAGGACTGCCGGATCTGTAGTCAGATCTGGAGGGACTACTAGAGATGGCTCTCTTGGAGCCGTAGATCACTTTTCCCTGTGGGACAAACTCTTACTTATCAAAACTTACTACAAATGGACCCTGTATCATGCAGGTCTAGGATTTCTCAGTTGTGTTGATTCCATCCCCTATTTTACTTTGATTTTAAATTACTTTTACCACCAACAAATAAAGTAGGCACATCTGGGAAGGCAACAAGTTTTTGGCGCCGTTGCCGGGGATAAGATGATCTATTAGTAGACCCTTAGTTTTTGTATTTTTAGTATTCTTTGTAGCTATGAATAATTGATACTGCTGATGTAATTTTGAATCTTTCTTGCAGATCTAGACAGCAGCAGAGAAGGACAGTGGACTGCATTTGGAGATTAGCTACCTTTGTTTGCAAATTCTCTAACCTTTAAAAAAAACTCTGTCTATTTCTCTTACAATTTCCACAGCAGTATTTAGGATAGTTGTAAATTTATCTTTACTTAAATAGTTGTAAATTTGTTAGATAAATTCTTTGAGTCAAGTGCAATGTGCCTGCAAGGAGTTGTCCCTGCTGGTGGTGTGTTTGTATGCTAGGTAGGAGATCTCTTAGTCCTACTTTTAGAGCCTTTCAACCCTGAGCTAGAAAGGGGTAGAAGACTTAGAAGGAATAGGCACACCACAGTTGAACCCCCAATTGAATCTGAGACAGTAGTCATGGGTGAAGAACAACCCAGAACTCTCAAGGAGTTGAATGCTTCGGAAGACTATAACTCTCCATTTAGCATTCAATTCCCTGATGTTCAGGGGAATTATGAAATTAAAACTTCAATCATCCAGATGCTGCCCTCTTTCCATGGGCTTAGCAAGGAGGACCCTTACAAGCATATTGACCAATTTTTGGCCTTGTGCACCACATTCAATATCGCTGGTTTGGGACCTGAGGCCACTAGACTCAGGCTCTTTCCCTTTTCTCTGAAGGATAGAGCTATTACCTGGTTGGCTACTCTTCCAAACAATGGCATCCCTTCGTGGAAAGACCTACAGACCAAGTTCTTGACAAAGTTCTTCCCTGAGACCAAAACTAGCCCCCACCACAAGATCCCAGACTGGCAGCTTGTACAAAGCTTCTACAATGGGATTGATGAGAAAAATAGAGATATGGTTGATGCCTCTTGTGGTGGAACCTACATGCACAAGACTGCTGATGAGGCATGGGAATTGTTTGAAGTAATCAGTGAAAATGCTTTTCAAAAGCTATCCCTGGCAAGAACAAGTCAGGAGTCTGTGTCAAAAGTGGAACCTGCTGCATTGACAAGAGGAAAAGTTTATGAGGTGTCTGGGAACAATGATCTGCAGTTGCAGATGGCAAACCTCTCTTTGAAGTTTGACAAATTACTGACTGTGATGCAACCAAGAAGGGCTGCTCAGGTGGTGGAGGCATGTCTGATATGCCAGTCCCCACAGCACACAGTAGAGGAATGTCCATCTGTAGGGCAATATCCTGAATTGGTATTGGAACATGCTGCTGTTGTGCAATCTTTTAGCCAGCAACAATCTGGTGGCTACAACAGACATCCATATGGATACTAGCACCAAAATGCTGGTTACCAATGGAGAGACCACCCAAATCTGAGGTGGAGGCAAGACAATTATATGCAGCCCCAGCAAATGTTGGCCTTACCCCAAAGGCCACTGCAGCAGTTCAATCAGGGATATGCCCCTAGGTCTAATTTTCAACACCAGCAGCAGCCCCATCAGCAACAAAATCAATTGGTCTTATCCCAACCTCAGCCCAGAAATACTTCTTTTGAGGACCAGGTCTTGACCTCACTGTAAAACCTAGGGTCCGTGGCTCAGACTATGAATTCTCATGGTTAGAGCATAAAGAAGATGGAAGAGCAGATTGGCCAACTAGTGAATGCCTTAGCTAAATTTTTGATTGGTGAAGGATCCTCAAGCCTTGAGGGGCAGGGGGAACTTTCATTAAATTGATTCACAGAACTGTGTATTGTGTATGTTATGTATTTTAGTATGGTTTGTTTTTTTTTTTTTTTTTCTGTTTATAGGAATCTCTAGTAATCTTGTCGGAGTCTGAGTGTATATGTCCTGAAAATTCTTCTGCCTGCTTTGGTTTTTATTCCCTTTGAATTGTTGATTGTGATTGAACAAAGGATGGTGGTATTATTTTGATAATGCGAATGCTGTGTGAATTTGATATTTTGATTTAATGCTTTTTGAGTAATTGCATGATTAATTGTTGGGAAAGCATGGAGAGTCCTGTTTAGAATGACTAAAGGTGTCCCTGGAAAAGAGAATATAAGAGAATCCACCCACAAAACAAAGGAAAATGACAGACTAATGGGTGTGTGATCCTTGTCACTATTTTAGCTGTCGCGAGGTTCTGAAAAATAGGCGTGCTTTTTTTTGCGTAGTTCATAAGTTGTTATCCTGCTAAGCTGTCGTGGGATTAAATACAATTGTGTGGACTCTCTCGCACGATCCAAATGAAAGTCCAATCTGGCGACCCACTCCTTCCCATCTAGCGAGCAGATATTTTCAAAGCCTGCCAAGCCTCGCGATTTATATAATCCAACCTCGTGTTGCTTTCCTTTCTGTTTTCTCTTTCTTCTCCAGCAAGCGAAACCCTAGCTCTGACTCCCATTAATCTCTCTCCTCCAGCATCCTTTCTACAGTTCATCATTCACCTTCAAATTTTGGGGATTTGCTCCTACAGCCTCCATCACCAGTTGCCCTCTGATAAGAGCTCTCGAGGTCTTTCGTGCATCAGATTGAACAGAACCCTAAATTTTAGGGTAAGACTCAGCTCTCAACCTTTGCTTTTCATTTTTTCAAACTACACATTCACAGAGGAGAAGTTCAATGGCCCCTAAGAGCGCACCTATGAAAAGAGCAAGGGATAAGGCTCCCGTGGAGCCCACTCCCAAGAAGGCCTAGTCCTCAACGGCGCCGCAACAAGGGAAAGGAGTGGTTCAGGAAGTGGCTGCGCTAACACCTGATTACTCTACACCCTCTGAGCTCCTGACTCTCATTCCCTTGGAACCTGAAGCTGTTTTTGACCTATCTTTCTTTGAAATGGAACCTCTGTCAGCCCCTGCCATTGAGTTCATGCGCAAGGCTGGTTTGACCCCCGTCGAAAGCTATCCTGCACTAGCCTACCCTAGACTAGTGCAACTCTTTTACCAGCACATTAGGGCTAGACCAGACCACCGTGGGCAGCCAGGCCTCCTTGTGTTAGTTGAAAATTTTGAAATGTTACTCAGCCCTGAGTTGATTGCTGAAGTGATGGGCATCCCTGCTAGTTTTGACCCCAACTGTGGATATGGCCCCCCTGTGTGTGCCCCCATTGATACCATTGCACAGGTCCTTACCAAAGGATTGAAGGCCACCGGGGATTCCATCAGGAGAAGAGACCTAGACCCTAAACTTCTGTTCATTGATCAAGTTCTGCGAAAGAACATTTATTATGCCAGCCATCAGCAGGAGAGGAGGACACCAATTGCTGATGTTGTTTATTCCTTTTCTCTGGGCCACGGTTTCCATGCTGCCTGGTTGATTTTTGAGGTCATGAAGGATATAATGATGAAGCTAGGGTTAAAGAAGAAGCTCCACACTCTCCCCTATGCAAGGCTCATCACCAGATTACTTTTGAGGGGAGGGTACAAGATACCAGTAGGGGAGTTAACCATTGACCTCACCCCTACAACTTTTGCAAAGAGGCAATGGGGGATCAGCAGGAGTCTAATGGATCCTCAAAAGAAGAAGAAGGATGAGGCCCAGGTTGCTACAGAGCAAGGAGAGGGGACTGCTGTTGCTAAAGCTCCTGCTCCCAAAAAGGTGGCTAAAGCTCCTGCTCCCAAGAAGGTGGTGCAAGCTCCTGTCACTACTGATTCTGCAGTAATACCTCCATCCACAACACCTGCCCCTCCATTAGTTTCTTTGCCTATTCCATCTCTCCCTTTCCCTCTTTTATCTCCCTTATCCGTACCCACTCCAGATTTCCCTGTGATTCGTTCCTGGGAGGAAAACATTGAATTGAACCCTGACAGCCCTCCCCTGATATCCTATATTAAAAAGAAAACCTCTCTCACAACCCCTGCCATATCCTTACCTACACCAACCACCCCTATCATTCCCACAGAAACCATACACATTGATTCAACCACCATCCCAGCCATCCCTACTTCACCTTCACTCACAGACCTTGACTTTAACCTCGCCACTACTTCCGGATATCAGGCTTTCGTGACTACATTGCTTGACACCATGCCAACCCATGATGTCCCTCTCCCAGATTCCCCACTTCCTTCCCCACATCACTCACCAGACCCTCCATCTCCCCCTCCTGCAACCTTCCATCATGCCCCTACTTCCCCTTTCCACCCTGTTCCCTCTTCTTCTCATACTCCACCCCAGCCAAACTCAAAGACACTTACCCATATCCTTTCCCTAGTACATGACATTCAAAACCAACTATCAACCGCAACACATACCCAAGACCAAATGTAGACTGACATCACCAACATCAAATCCACCCTTCAAACATTGACAAAACCACCCATCTCTACACAAACACCTCCTACACCACAAATCCAGTCCCCTTCCACCTCTGACTCCACAGTGCGACCAGATTTTTCCCCCATTGACTTAACTACAACCCTCACCCTCCAAGACACCATACCCCACCACTCATTCCCCACTCTACCTATCCTTCCCCCACTCATTTTACCGCCACCACAATTTACCAACCAATCAACCCAAACAGACCCCATTCCTTTCCCATCCACATTTTCCATCCACCCACACAGACTTTTGGCCCCCATTACCATTCCGACCCTTCACCATTCCATTCTACACTTACCCAGAGCCACCCACCTTCAGTGACCCCACTTCATTTGCTTTTCCACCCATGCCCTCCATTCCACCTCTCATATTACCTCCTCCTACATTCTCTGACCACTCGACTCAAATAGACCCAGAACGTTTTGCCCAGCCCCCACATATGAATGTCCTCCCTGCCACTTTACCCCCACAGGACCAATCACCTTCTACTTCTTCCACTCCCTTTCTACCTATCTTACGAAGACATTCCTATTACACCCCTCCTTACTTCACCCTCCTCCATGTCATGAGGGACAATGCCTACATCAAGAGGGATGTTCTAAGGGGAATGGCCCAACTCAGATAATCCATTGAGTACCCTTTGCTGCAGAAGTTGAGTGACCTGAAGCTTGCTCACAGGCAGAAGCTGAGAGATATTTCAAAGGGGTGGGAGACAATTTTGGAGACCCTCAATGACACAAAGGCTGACGCAACTTACTATAAACTGAATGCGGAGATGGAGAAAGCCAATGCCTAGCGGGAGCAAACAAGAGCCTGGATGTATGAAAAGAAACTTAACAATGCTCAGGAGATCTACAGGCTCACTAAGGGGCTTTCTGATGCCAAACTCCTTTATGCTGAGAAGTAGATTGAAATTTTGCAAAAAAGGATTGCATCGCTGTTAGGCCAACCAATTCAGGCCACCCCTCTTGCTACCGAATCCCCTGAGGCCCCACCTTCCACACACCTCGGGCCATCTTCCATCCCCCCTGCTCCTACATCTACATCTCCACCTCCTCCACCTCCTACTCAAGCACCTCCTCCACCTCCTGCTTCAGTGCCTCCCCCTGCTAAATCTCTTGCACTTAAGAGAAAAAGGGCTACTCCCAAGAAACCTTCTCCCTCCAAAAGAGCCACTGTTGCCCAAAAAGGGAAAAAGGCTGCACCGCCATCCCCACCCCCAAAGGCCACCAGAGCTTCTGCTCAGGATGACCCCCATGGTCGGTTGCTTTCAAAAGATGAGCGCAGACAAGCTGCTGCAGTCCTTGGATTGGACCCCACAGCTCTCTTTCCCTCTGATTCCAATTCTGACTCTGCCCCACCTGAGGCTCCACGTGCTCCAAGTCCTGTTGCTCCTCCATCAGACCTTGCTGAGCAAACTTATCCTCAAAGAAAGAAAGTTACAGCTAAGAGGACTACTCACTCTGCTGCCTCTATAAAAATTTGAAAAGAACAATCTGCCCAGTCTGAGGAGGCACCACCACTGAACAAGAAAGATAAAGGCAAGAGCCCCGTTGTCCCCCTTGAGCAAGTAAAAGCAAAATCTCCTCTTATTCCCCCTTAGACTCAGCAAGGGCGAGGCTCAAAAGGGAAGGGCCCCAAAGGGAAGAGTCCCAAAGGAAAAAGTCCTATCAAATCACCTAAGCAATCCAAAGACAAATCCCTAGTGATCCCTCCTACACCAAAGGCACCCAAAATGAGGGTGAGGGCACCAAAAGCTCCAACCATGCCCAAAACTGCAGCCCAAAAGAAGGAAGAGAGGGAAAGAAAGAAAAAAGAGGAAGAGGCCCTCCTTCGAGAGCAGGCCAAGAAGATGGGTTGGGACTGGTTTTGATTCAGGCTCCGATTAGCTTGTACCTAGGATTTTTTTTTCTGTTTCTGCATTTTCTTTTTCTCCTGTTGTTTTTCATTTTGTACATTTCTCTCTTATAATAGATCTTCTTCTTTTGTCATTACTATTTGTCTTTGTCTTGTGTCTGTTTTGCTCCTTGTTATTTCCTTTTATTTTGCCATAAATAAATCTACTGCACACACACCTTTGAACCAGTGAGGACACTGCTCCTCATAGGTTTGGGGGTGTGGCAGGCAGATCCTGCCAATGGAATAGTTAACCTCAGTGCAGCAGAATCTTGTGAGTAATATGGAAATGGAACCATGTTCATCTAAGAATCATGAAAAATAAGGAATTTAAAATTTTTTCCAGACTTTAGACAGTATAAACTTTTAAAATTTCACATTTCCATGATGAGATCACCAAGGAAACTCACTTATATCAGCACTTAATGAACCATTAGAGAGAGAAAAAGGTAAGTACATACTGAAGAATTCAAAGGAAGACCATAACCAGTGAGATTTGGGCCTATACAAATTTTTTTTCTTTGAGGAGTGACTAAGGCAATTTCTTCTAGCTCTAAGGACTGGCTGAGTCACTGTGCTCACTAGAAGTTAGGCAACTCCAAATTGAAACAATTGACAGCACTCATGAGACTTAGGAAAGGATCAAGGCCTTCTTTTAGACAGTTTGAGCCTAAACAGACAAACCTTAAGCAACTGCCCTTGTCCATACCCCCTTTGAGCCTTAAATCCTAAATTTCTTCAAAATACACCTGAGTACTTGCACCTGAACCTATGTATCTGATTTAACCCTACTCTCACTTTGAGAATTCAAAAGGTAAAGGAACAAGAGTTGAAGATGGACTAGCTATGGTCAACATTGGTGAATAAAGAAGAAGTACCTCAAATTTTGGCAGTATGGTAACTGAGAAAATGGTGGCATTTCAGAAAAAAAAAAAAAAACAAAATAAAAAAAAGAAAAATGCATAAAAAAGAAATAAAAACAATAATGAAGAGGAGTAATAGAGGAGTCAAGAGGGAACTTTCATTGGGAAAATTGAAATCAAGAAGAGACACTGATCACTTCAAATCTGAAAACCTCAAAGAAGATGAAAGGAGCTGAATTAAAGAAGGTGAAGTCATGAATCACCTCCTTCACCTACTAATTTCTCAATTTTGCACCCCTTTTCAACCTTCCATTCTATTTTTAACCCCACTCCATAAGCCACATTACAGGCCAGTTAAAGCCCTTGTGATCCAAAGTTAAGTGAGCTATCATGTGGAGATAAAGAGTTATCCAATCTATGGTGAGGATCTGTCAATGATGCCAGAACATCAGAGCTATGCCTATGCTCATGCTTACAAACCCATTTGGGGGATGTAACTGCTCTTGAGCTTGAGAGAAAATGAAACCCTCAACAGTTCTTTATGAGAATATGCCCTAGAGAGTTTTGGGTCTGATCTTGAATGCATTAGGTGTGACCTATAACCTAATTTTTGATCCAGTGATGAGCTCAGTGCTGACACACATGTGAATTGTTCTTTGGTGTAAACTGATTGGAAATGCTATGCTTTCATGAGAAGCTTATACTATTTAAATTTCTGTGCAGCCAATGTGTTTGAATTTCTTATATTTTTACTGATTCAAGGGTGACCTAACTCTGTTTCTTGACTACTCACTTGATAATAATGCACTTTTGTTAACTATCTCATTGAGAAGTTTGTGGGTGTCTTCACTGAAAACCCTCAGGAGACTTCACTCCTCCACTAGGGATCACCTAGGGGTTTAAAAGGCTTGGTACATATGCTAAATGTATCCGTGCTCCCTACGAAAGTGGCATTTAATTTCTGTAGTTGATTTAATGTAGCTTTGCTAAAGGACTAGCAAAGATTAGGTTTGGGGGTGTGTTAAGACCTAAAAAGTACTACTTTTCACCCCTTAACTTAGCCTTTGATTAGACCCTTAGCCATCTAATAAAGGTTTGTTAAGCATTTTTCGTAGATAATAAACAGCAGTGCAATAAGGCCATAAATCATGTTAAGGAGCCTGTATTGGCACCAGAAGTCCCCCAGAAGAATGAGCCATGAATCCAGACATGAGGCAAGCCTCGCGCAGCTGACAAAGCTTCAGAGGATTCAGAAAAATATGCTTTGCGCAGTCCTCGCGAAGTCCCAAGACTTCACAACAACTTCTCGCGTAGTGGAGTGACAGAAGAGCTTCCGAAGCCTTGAGTCGCACAGCTCTCGCAAAGTTCAGAAGTTAAAGGTCACCCAGTCTCGCACAGTTCAAGAGAACCTGTCGCGCAGCTGTCGTGCAGTAGTCGTGGGATGCAAATGTCAAGAGAACTTGTCGCACAATTCAAAAATGCCTCAAAGCCTCGCGAGGATCCTCATGAAGTTCCACTAAGAGGTGAACATCTCGTGCAGTTCTCGCGCTATTCAGGAAGAAAGCAGCCTCACGAAGACCAAAGTAAGCCTCGCGAAGATCTTTGTGAAATGGAATGCTTGCACAGTTCCCGCTCGATTCACAAGTAGCAATCCAACCGCGCGAAGCCCAATCCAGCGAGAGCTTAACTATCTACCTCATGACTGCTCAAAGCATCAAGAAGCTGCAACCCCACGACATCTAAAGTTTTAATGCAAACTCATCCTCACGAAGTCAATGCTACCACGTGACAAGTTTGGGAATCAACTGCAACCTGGTGAAGCTCTGAACTCCAACTTCCATCATTCTGTAGAGGACATTTTGGGGATTTCCAGTGATTAGGGCATGCACTTCCATGCTCAAATCTCTGTGTACGTGCCTCGAGGCATCTAAGGATCATTAATGGACCACATGGCATCGCTAAAATTAGGGTTTCCTAACCCTAATGCGCCGCCACACCCACTGCTATATAAACCTAAGCCTGGTTTAGGTTTAGGGAGTTTCTTTTGAGACTTTTAGAGCTTTTAGACTTAGACACCAGCGGAAGCTCAGACCTTATCACTGATAAGAGATCTGAGATCGTTTCCTTTTTTGTTTTTTTGTAGTTGTAAGTAGTTTTCCTTTTTCTTTTTCTTCTCTCCATGGCCCAGCACTTGCTGGCCATGCCTATGTATGTCTATTGAGATTAGATTAATGGAATTTATGATTAGGTGTCGTACTTCTATGGGATTCATGTGTTTGTGAGTTGTTCTATGCAAGGTTGCTGCCTTGTGATCCACTATTGCTTTGACTATAATTCAGAGCAATGGAGGGCTGGTTCTAAGGACCCATTCAGATCCAAGTGACCTGTGTGTCTGGGATATCATGGTCCGATACACCCTTAGCCCCACCACAGGATCCACTAGATCTGAAATCCCCATGGAAGCCTGAGCTGTTAGCCTTGTGACCATGGTGGTGGCAGCAATGTTCTTGTTTTGTTTTGGGCTCCGTGAGGAGGATAACCTCTGAGATATTCTATGACCATTCAAGTGGACAGGTTATAGCCTTAGGTGAATCCAATCCGCCGATCCAAAATGGATCCTTCTTCTCCGAGCTTGAGCTTGTAGCCTGGTAGGAGATTGTACAGAGACAAACTCCCCTATATTAGTATAGACCCGCCATCAGATGGCAGATCTGATTTGGGTATTGAGATTGTAGGCATGTGACTGGCCCATTGCAGTCCCACTCAAGCAATGGATAGCTAGATCTAAGGTGGTACTCAATCTCTTGCTGGTTCTATGTGTCTGGGCTATCATGGTCCTATACAGCCTTAGCCCAACACATAGAGCTTTAGAGGTTGAGGTTCCCTATGGATTCCTGAGCTTGTAGCCTGGATGAAGTAGTGCCTACAATGATTAACTTGTTTTGACCCATTTCTGGATTGTGGTTCCCCTATGGGATAGTCTGTGACCATTTAAGTGGACAGGTTATAACCTTAAGGGATTGGATCATGGCACAGGGATGAGTTGGATTCTTTCTCCTCTTTGGTGATAATGTAGCCATTGGACAGGATTTCTATAACAGCAAACCTGGATTTTAGTCATTAATTCCAGCAGATCTAAACCCAATAGCATACTTCTCACCCTTTTATATTTATTTTCCCACACTCCATCCATCTTCTCAACCCTTTATGTAGTTAATTCATTAGGCTACCTTAGGATAGTTAGAATAAGTGACCCTAAACTCCCCTCCTTTTAGGACTGCCGGATCTGTAGTCAGATCTGGAGGGACTACTAGAGATGGCTCCCTTAGAGCCGTAGATCACTTTTCCCTGTGGGACAAACTCTTACTTATCAAAACTTACTACAAATGGACCCTGTATCTTGCAGGTCTAGGATTTCTCAGTTGTGCTGATTCCATCCCCTATTTTACTTTGATTTTAAATTACTTTTACCACCAACAAATAAAGTAGGCACATCTGAGAATGCAACAGACGTGCTTGAGTGGCTGCATGACAGGGCGAGATGGTTTCGATTAAGATGAAATGAATGATGTGGTGAGGGGGTGACGGTGTCACGTGGGGCATGTATGTTTTATCTGTAATAGGGCCAGAGGTGTGGTGAACATTCTTTTTTTATGGTTACGCGATGGGACAACAGCGAGTGACGGTCCCTTTTCACTCTGACTGGCTCATGAGGCTATGCGATGGGATGAAGGGGACTCTCGTTCAAGAAGGGGTAAATTTCGGGCAAAATTAGGAATTAAGTGCCCGATATCAGCCGCTAAAACTGATTATGCGCTCGATTTTAGGCGTGCAATTCAGGGTCTAAAGGAAGTATTTACGCGTGTGTAGGTTAACCTGTGATTGGATTGCACGCTATAATTCTTGTGCTCGATCGAAGTGTTACCCTGTCATTGGGCAGGCAACTTTTCGGTCTTGCGTGGCTATTCTAAGACGTTTAAATTGATTGTGCGACAAAGCATTGGCGTGGGATCGGAAGGTCGCCCAGTCACTGTATAGGTGACCCTTCACATTGAGCGTCAACTATTTGTCATTCGATTGGATTGCGCTGTCTGTAGAAGGCACGAGATCTGGAGGTCGTGCTATCTGTGCAGGCGACAGTCATATTGTGCGCCTGGTTAGGATTGCGGGTTTTGGATTGGGTGCCACGTGTGTAGCGCGTGATTAAATTAAGCGCATTTTTCCATGCGCGTGATCAGGGCCGTGTTCTATATTAGCGGGGGAGCTTCATTTGCTTTTCATTCTCGGGTTTAGTCTCGAGTCTTGACTTTTCTGAGTGTTCTATCATTCTGAGATTCATGTTTCAGTGATATTGAGTGATCTAACTGTCAGATTGGAATGGGGTTTCTTCCTATATTCGTTATTTCATGTGATCTTCATGCTTGTGTGATGTCCGGGGATAGTATCATTCTAGGAATGGGCGGTATTGGGAATGAGAGTGTCGGTCTTCACACCGTTCCTTTCTAGGGAGTAGTGAAGGCAACGTTGATGGGTCAGCGACGGAGGAAGTGAAGATGGCAGGGAGAGGAGGTGCTGTAAATGGAGGGATGTATCCCTAACCCATTTTTCGTCTCTTCTGCCGGTGGCTCGTTTAAGTTCTCCAAGTTTGGTGGCAACATTTATGAAGCCTCTAATTGGATGTTCTGCTCTTCATTTTGGCTCATGGTAATTTTGGTTTTCGTTTTGAGTTGTATGTTAGATTTTAGGTTTTCGTTTTGGGTTGTAATTCGGGAGATATGCCTCCAGTGATTTCTGTAAAACTTTAAATTATAAATAAAGGGGCATTTTTTAAATTATTTTTTATATTCCTTATATTGTGCAGTTGGTTGGCTTGAATTTTGGTTGATGGATTAATTGGACTTATCTGCTTTGTCGTAGTTTTAAGATTTGAGTCTGCTTATAGTTTTAAAGTTCGTTATGAGAATGACCCAAGGTTTATTCATTTGTCCTATTAGGTCCTACTTAGTAGGTTCACTTGATTTTTATCAGGCTTGTTTGGGGCATTTTTATTTTATTTTATTATGCTCGTTTATTGCTTTAATTTATTGATGGATTAGTTGGATTTATTTGATTTGCTTGATTTATTTTAGGATTTTAATTTAGTTTAGGGTTTCACTCCAGATTTATTGAGGGTTTATCTCAAGATTAATTTATTTTATTGAGTTTTGTTAAGAGGGTTTACTTGGTTCTGATGGGTTTGTTGGGAGCATTTCTTTTTTGGTCCCAAACGAGTCAGGGTCTTATTCCAGAAAATTATTCTTTTGTTTAAAGTTTAAAGTATTTTGTCTTAGTCTATTTATTTGATTTGAGATGACACTTATTAGAAGCGGATGAATTCAGGATTTAATTTAAAATTTCTAGATGGGTGTTAAGTGTTTGAATCCTATTGGTCTATCTAGACTTGAGGAGTTTATTTTTTTCTTAGAGGGGCAAGTGTCGTGTAATTATTGGTTCATCTTGGTTGTCATGGATTGTGGTCTTTTAAAGGGGTATGTGTATGGTTTTGGATTTAATCAGCTTGGTAGGGGGTTCAGATGTGTGGCATTTGTCAGTTGGGGATTCAAAGGACATAGTTTATAAATGTCTAAGTCTGAGGTTTTGAGTTTGAATATTTTGTTCTCTTATTTCAAGTTTAAAGTTTGAAAGTTTTCTCCCTTTTTTTTGTTTGGGGCATCTTGTGTTTGTAATTTTGGGGCATTTCTTTTATTTATTTATTAATGTCTTTTATTCTTTTCTATTTCGTATCCAGGGTATTGGACCCAAAGAGTTGTGTTTATTAAGTGGATGATGAGAATAGGCGGGATTGGGAATGTAGGGCAGCAGTCGAATTGCTGCCATGCAAAGGGAAGAGGGGAATATGGGATTTTTAGTTTCCCGAATAAATTCGGATTCGTGCATTGCTTGAACGTGTGGATTTTAAGTTTCTTGTTTTGAGTTGTATATTCAGAGGGTATGCCCTCGGTGTGTGTTGTAATTGTTTTATTGATCTACAAAGTGGTTGTGTTCTCTATATCTCGTCTTATTTTGGTTCGACTTTCTCGGTGTCGTGTCTGACTCATGTGATGTTTATTTATTTGGGTTTAGTTTAATTTAAATTTATTAAATTTAGGGATCACCAGGGGTAGTTTCCCCTTCTTTTTGTGTTTTTTTTTTTAGCTTTTGCTTAAGGGATATAGAGGCGTTGGGGGGCATTTTTTGTTATATGTATATTTTTGTTAGAATGTATGAAAGATGGGAGCTACCTTTTCTTTTTGGTGTAATTGATGAATGTGAAGGAGAGTGCATTTTTTTCGTTTGGTCTTAATCTTGGGGGGCTCTCTTTTCCTTTCGGGGTGCGTGTATCTTTAAGTTAGAAGTGTTTTTGGTGGTTTTCCCAAGGGTGTAATTCGGGTCGGTAGTAAATGTTAGGAATGTCCTAATTTCAGGTTTTGGCTTGCTGTCTTGGGTGTGAAAATTTTGTTTCTAAGCAAATTATGCGTTTATCTTCTGGCGTTTAATCTAATTACGTGCCAAAATTCGAGCGCGCATTTCAGAAGGGTGAAGAGTTATTACGCGCTAGTTCATAGGCGTTTATTTCATTTAATCGTCTGAACCTATGCGCAGGATTAACACGATCGCTGGCATTCCCGCGCTGACGTGTAAGCATTTGAGGTGATTACGCACTCTCAATAACGCGCGTGATCAACCGGTCGAATAGATGTGAACGGGCGACAGACCATTTGCGCGCTCATCAGTGAGCGTGTGATCCGAATTAAGCATTTTATGAGTGGCGCGTGATTCGTTTGAGCACTTTATTTCAAGCGTGCAATTCGGCTGGCTTCTATAAATAGTTCAAAACTTCTCATTTTCGTCACGCGATCCGTTTTAGTCTTTGATTTTCTTGTTTCCTAGTGTCTGTGTCCTCATTTTTCATGTTTTTGTGATATCTTGTGATCCGATCGTCCGTTTCGGGTGCCGTTTCTTTCATTTTCTTTAGTTTTCTGAGCTCTTTGTATCAGATGGAGGGTGAGGGTTTTGGTAGGCTGGAGCTCACTATTTCTGAGTTAGAGGGGATGTTGATGAGTGATGGAGGTGAGAGTTCGGGGGCATAGGCTAGAGTCGTTGCCATAGAGGCGGATATCAGGGAGATGGTCGCATAGAGAGTCCCCGAGTGTGACCAGATGGTGGTCAGGGGGGAGGTACCCAAGGCTGAGCCAGGGGTAGCCAAGGAGGAGGGCGATAAAGTTGAGGGTGAGCAGGGTGAGAAGCAGCCAGGCGCTGAGCCTCGAGATCGTAGGCATTATCCACTAGAGGATTTCTTTCCCAGAGGCCGGGCAGGTCCCCGTAAGTAAGAGTTCTTCCATTTTCCTGAGCATTCAGGCTATGACATAGGCTCGTTAGGGTCTATAAACCCTTCTAATTTATGTCGAACCTGCGTTGATTATGGGTCGTGTTTACTTGTGTATTATGATAGCATGTTGTATTTAGTTGTTCTTATCATGTTTTGTGTGTTCGTTGTAAGTTATTATTATGTGGCTTGGGCGTATTTCATCTGCTTTGCACTTTAAATTTGTTTATCTTTCGTCATAGGCATGCGCTAGTCTTACTGTCATTATTTGTGTTAGGAGCCCTCGCAGCTGGCTATCAGCACGGCATGGACCGAGTCTCATACTTGGTACCGTGCCTTGCCAGAGTTTCAGCGAGAGCGGTTGGTGTCTTTCAAGTTTGGGATGATTTTGGAATTGGAGCCTTTTCAGGTTGATCGGGGCTTCATCATAGCGATTATAGAGAGGTGGAGTGAGAGTCATCAGGCGCTTCTTTTTCCAGTTAGTATGATGCTGTTGACCCGTGAGGACTGGGTCCGCATTATTGGTCTTCATTTTGAGAGTGAGCTGATCATGGGGCGGATGGCAGGGAGTTATTTAGTGGTATGTGAGGAGATCCTGGGTGTGCCTTATAGGTTGAGTGGATCGGGGCCCGGTGTTGTTTAGGTCACTTAGTTTTTTGATACGTTCGCGAGTGGGTTCACCCCTTCGAGGCATCTTTCAGAGGCAGCAGTGCTTTACGAGGCACGTTGTGTGAGGGTGATGGGCCGAGAGCTCATGACCGAGTCGAGATTGGCCGCGGATAGGGTGCTCCGAGCATTCTTGATGCACTTTTTAGGAGCAGTACTTTTCTCTTCTTCGACTCGGGGATGCGTCACCGAGTTATTTTTTATGATTCTGGGAGATTTAGATCGAGTCCCGACCTATGCGTGGGGTGCGGCTGCGTTGGCGCATCTCTACGAGCAGTTTTACCATCAAGGTCAGGGGATAGCGTCGATTGAAGGTTTCCTCCCGTTTCTCCAGGTGAGTTTTAGTTAAATTGGTATCGTGGTGATCCTTTTTTTTTTAACCTTTGGTCATAGTGATGATCTTAATGTTTGTTGCGTGTGGTCGTTGTTGTTATGCTATTGTTTTTAGTTTTGGGCATATGATCATTTCGCTTTTCTGCGCCTGGGGTTCTGTCGGAGATTTTGTTCACGTTCTTGCGGATGCGCGTGTGGAGGGAGGCATTTAGGGGTCGTGGCTGGTCAGCTGACCTTCAGATTGCACGAGGCCTCTTCGAGGATATGCACGCAAGGCAGATATGTATATGGCGCTTATGTTTTCATTTGACCTCATCTATTTTTTTTTTGGTGGCCCTTAGGCTTCGCTCATGGATTGATTTGTTCATCCAAATAGGTGATATGGCGGCCCTATGATGATGCAGAGGATGCGGGTGAGGCGGTGATTGAGTCCGGTCGGCCCTTCTTCGATGTGGACATATGGGTCCATTTTTTTGAGCGAGTGGAGAGGATCCACACCTCTCTGGTGGTATGGTAGCTGGGACTCGATCAAGGAGTCCCTCCGGCGACTAGCCACAGGGTGGCTAAGAGGATGACCGGCCCTCCAGGCCAAAATTTTGCAGAGTGAATGGCACTCCAGATAGCCGATTTCAGAGCCGGGGGGATCAGAGTCATGGGGGCGTGTGATGGGGACTGATGTGCGGGAGTATAGGAGGTGGTTTGGCGCGTTGGGTGGTGGGCGTCTCTTCATGCGTCCTTTTCATGGCCGGAGTCGGCGTCGGCATTGAAGGAGAGGTTGGTCGCATTGGAGGAGGGCCACCTCACGACGAGTGTGCGAGGAGCATTGGACGCCCTCCATAGGGCGATGGCGTAGATGGGGCATGCTCCTCATCCTGATGAGGAGATGTTACGTTCTTTGACTAAGTCAGTTGCCAGGGCCAGAGCGGCGGAGGATGAGTTAGGAGTTTGACTAGTAGAGGCTCGTCAGCTCCTGGTGAGTTAGTTTACTGGTCTTAATTCATCCACGCATTGTATTGATTTATTTTGGTAATGTTTTTTATATAGTGGTCTTGTTTTTATAGTGGCTAGTCTAAGAGAGAGTCTGAGGTTGCTTGCTAGGCGGTGATGATTGAGCAGCTGTGCGGCTAACACTAGGCGGGTCATGCGGTGGAGGTTAGTTTAGGTTCAGAGATCGAGCGATTTGTAAGTATCTTGGATTTGACTTATCAAGTGTTGACGATTCAGGGATCCTCGCTAATGTTGGCATATTGGTGGTGTTTTTAGACAGCAGAGCTTTCCGCTATAGGGGCTTCGGCTCGGGCATTTGCTCCTTTTTCAGTGGCCTCCTCCTGTTGGGAGGATCCAGCGATAGCTCGTCTGTGGTCTGAGTTGGAGCATTGGGTATGTTCCATCACTCTTTAGTTTACTTGTGTTACTGTACTGGTTTGTTAGGCATTATTATTACGTTGGTTTGATGGTTTACTAACGTGTGCCGGTGTTTCAGCGTCGAGTTGCTGAGGACTTGTAGATGAGGGAGGCGACCGCCGCCTCTCAAAGTTCTGAGACTCAGGTAGGGTTTAGTGTAATTTACTTTGGATTGTTCATTTTTATTTATTCTAATGTGTTCGTATTGGCTTGTCGTTTCTTTTTTTTATTGTTCAGGCAGTTCCGGACTCCGCTCCCGAGTCTCCTCCTAAGGGGTCCGTTCCTATCCTTACTCAGGTATGTTTTAGTCATTGGGTTCGTAAGTTATTTTTTATCATAATATTCGTCTGATGCATTTGTTTATTCTCGTTATAGCCACCTATGTTTGTCGTCCCTTGGGTGCCATTTACTGATCCTATGACCGTGAAGACAGTCGAGCGACTTCTGGGAGAGAGGCTAGATCTGGTATATATGTATTTTTCATTTTGGATTTTGTTGTTGTTCGTATATGCATATATTTACTTCTTTTGATTTAATAGAGTCATACAAGTTCGTCAGCTTGAGGAGGCATGGCTAGAGGCAGCGTGGGCGCGCGCCACTCCGGAGGCGAGACAGGTCCTCGGAGATGTGGAGAGTCGTGAGGATTTGGTGGTCGAGATGTTGGTCACGCAGAGGACTCATACGGAGGCACTAGCGATAAAATGTCAGACGACATGGGCAGAGATGAAGGTGTCCCTGGATTGGTTACAGTACCGCTTGACGAGGGGCGAGCGGGGTTCGCACAGGTCGGCTAGTCGTCATGAGGGGTCAGAGTCGAGGGCTACGAATTCTTCAGCTGGGCAGTATTGTCATACCTCTCGCAGTCATGATAGGAGTGATAGTCGTGAGGATTCTGTCATTTAGGGGAGTCATGCAAGGCTTCCTCCTCATTCTCAGTCTAGGCGATCGATTAGTCAGGGCAGTGAGGGGGGTTTTGTGGCGGGTCCTCGTTGTTTAGAGGTCCTGAGGACTCCTGGTGCCAGGATTGTATTTTCAGATGATCAGTCTATGGACCTTCGGGTTGACTATATCGGCGATAGCGGCGCTCGTCCTGCTCAGCGGCAGTGTAGGGATTAGGGGTGAGTGTGCGTTTGTTTATATTCGTTGTATGTGCGTTGTATATAGGGGTTGTGTCCCCAGTGACAAATGTGAAGAAAAAAAGAAAGGATTACTTTTTTGGTATATGTCTATATATATATATATAGGGATTTTTGGCTCAAATGTGCCTGATTTGCTTCTCCGCCTTTGATTACCTTTTGGTGTTTTCTTTTTGCTTTCGGTGTCGTCAGCCGTCATTGGAGCTTGGATGCTTTCTGAGCTGGCCTGGTGCTGGTACGAAGGTTGCTTTGTCTCTGCACATGTAAAGGTAATGCTATCAGTAATTTTGTTCCCCGCCCTTGCCAGTTGTCAAGGGGGAAAAATATCTTAGACTGGGGTCTGGTGATAGAAAGGTGGATATAAGCCTCTTTTTTTTTCTTTTTTTTTGACTTTCTCTCTTTTTTTTCTTTTTTTTCCTTTTTTTTTGAAATAATAAATAGTGCAACAGGGAAAGTAAATGATAATAGAAATAATGACAAATAGAAATAAATAATAATAATAATAAAAAAATACCCCAGCGTAGAAGCGTGGTTGAACTTGCAGTATAGGGTTTTGATAGTGCTCTCTGAGTGGTATCGTTATCATTCTTCATCTTTTTCGTGGTCGGGTCGGCATTTCTGATATAATTTTCCTTCTTAAAAAAAAAATGCCCCAGCGTATGGATGCAATGGAGCTTCCCTGGGCCTTAGATAAGTATTTTGGGTCTATAAATGGTCATGGGTATTAGGTGAATTAGTCTTGCAGAAAAGTGCATCGGTACTGTCTCCGAACCAGGGGGAGGTCCTTCGATTGATAGCGTACGAGGGTCTATCTTAGGGTATTGATCATCCTATTCCGTGGTCATTCAGGAAAAGCATGGTAAGTATAATGGATGATTGCATCAATCGTCATTCGATAGTTTTCAATTTCATTCCTGGGAATATCCTGTGAAGTCTCAGATTCATCGTCCGAAATAAAACTAAAAAGGGGAGAGGTAAGGCTTAGTGATATGGGGAATAGTTCGTAACTAACACCTTTTCAAAAGGATAAGTAACAATCTTCTCCTCTGAGGGGTATGGAATGCCATGATCGAGCTCTTCGTCATGTTTTGGTACCATCAAAATCTCGTATTCTATGACTAGCAGGGGTTTATCCTCCTCCCGCCACCTTACGATGACATCTAGTAGTATGAGAATATTAGGAATGCCCACGCAGCTTGCTTATACACTTCCAATAAAATTACTGGAGATGTCCTCACGGCCTGCTTATGCTTCCTTGAGTTCATTGACTTGTTCATTCATCGTGATGCTCTCGCTCGATATATATATATTTTTTGTACATTTTTTTGAAAGCATCCCGCTGGCGCAAGAATGACGAGTTTCTATTGAACCTAACATCTTTATTTTTTTTTCTCTAACGTCTCCTCCAATGGCGGGGATAGGGAATGAGAATCGGGTGTTTCTTACGCTTTTGAAAAAAAGTTTTAAGTAAGTCACTAATCCTTCAATCAAACCGCCCGAGTGCAAATGGTGTGTGACAAGTCGAAGATTTTAAGGATATTCTGAGGATTGAAGATATAGGACCAATGGATGGGTCATGACGACTACGGGGATGATAAGTATAAGTATTTTAACCACAAGATGTGATGATCATAAGACTAAGGATGGTATTTTCTAAGGTACATGGCATTCCAGGGGCTAGGGAGCTCTTCCCCGTCTTGGTTCGCCAATGTGTACGCGTTTCCAGGGTATGCAACTGTTATAACGTATGGGCCTTCCCAGTTCGGTTTCAATTTTCCTTTTGGATGGACGTGTTTGGAAGGCATAACTTTCTTTAGGACTAGCGCGCTAATGTTAAAGGTTCGCTCAAGGACTTTCTTATCGTAGGCCCTGGCCATTCTCCTCTGATAGACCTGAGCGTGATCAGCTGCCCTTAGGTGTATTTCATCGAGTCACTCTAACTGAGTAAGTAAAGCAATTCTCCTCTTGTCTAAGGATAGCTCATCATCGAGTTAGATGCATAAAGATGGGACTTGTATCTCATATGGTAGGACTGCCTCCATCCCATAGGTGAGGAGGTAGGGAGTTTGGCCAGTGGTCGTACGAATAGAGGTCCTATAGGCCCAGAGTGCTTCCGATAATCATTCGGGCTAGTCAACTCCATTGCTTATTTCCATAGTTCATTTAAAGATTCAAATCAGTGTCTTGTTTGTAGCTTCTGCTTGTCCATTGCCTTGAGGGTAGAACGGCGATGAGGGGCACAAATCAATGCCGTATTTCTTGCATAACATCTTCGACTTTTCCGTAATGAACTGCGTTCTGTTGTCAGTGATGAACATTTTGGGTACTACAAACTGGGTAATGATATTTCGAACTATAAACCTCATGAGCGTCGAAGCGGTGATTCGGACATAAGACTCGGCCTTTGCCCATTTGGTGTGGTATTCGGTCGCTATAAGTATGAACGCATGCTTGTGAGTATTCCCAACGGTGTCTGTAAATGGTCCAATGATGTCGAAGGCCCACATCAAAAATGGCCACGGCGAGGTCATGGTGTTTAGTGCAACTGATGGAGCTTTGACAAGTGCAGCGTGCTCTTGACGTTGTTTGTAGGATTGAATGTAGAGGTGGCAGTCTCTTATCATCGTCGGCCAGAAGTAGCCTTGTCGTGTAACTTGATCAACGAGTGTTTGTCTACCGGAGTGGGCACCGCAGGCGTTCGCGTGTGCTTCTAGGATTTTATATTGTCCTTCGACAATCGTGACTCATCGCAGCAGTACTCCTTTGGTGAAGGCTTCTTTGTATAATGTTTCACCGAGTATACAGAATCGGACGCACCGGTATCTTATAGTCTTTCGTTCGATCTTCGTGGCATATGGGGGAACGTGTTGATGTTTCAAGAAATTTCAGATATCAAAATACCATGATTGTCTATCGTCAATTGCTGATTTCTTGAATCTGAACGTAGCGACTTCGATTTCTGTTTCAGCCTGATTTTTTGGAGTGATTATTTTTTTTGATTCCGTGCTGGCAGGGAGAATTGGTAGTTCCCTTGCAACGGTCCATGCCGCTTTGTGGGTAGGTACTGTTAATCTTTCAATGAAGAAGGTCTTGGTATTTTGGCTGATAGATATCTGGATGACAGAGGCTAGTGTGGCTAAGGAATCTGCTAACTCATTTTCTAATCTAGGGATGTGTGTGAAAGAGATCTTTTCAAATTTCTTCACCAAATATTGAGCGGTCTCTAGGTATCTCATCAATCTCCTTTCCTTAGTTTTCCATTCTCCTTTGACTTGCGAGATTACTAGTTTAGAATCGCCTATGGTCTTTTACTGTTTGACACTTAATTATAACATTGTCTGTAATCCAGCTATAAAAGCTTTGTATTTTGCAACATTATTGGTAACAGGGAAGTCTAATTGGAAAGCCTTAGGTTTCACCACTCCTTCCGGGCTTAGAAGGACTATTTTGATGCCCTTCCCTTTGGGATTTAAAGCACCGTCGAAATAGATAGTCCATGAGGCTTTATCGGGCTCTTCATCATGAATTATGAGTAAGTCTTCATCAGGGAAGTCCGCGTGTATGGGTTCATCGTTCGGGAGTGGAAGATCTGCGAGGTAATCTGTAATGGCTTGCCCCTTGATCGACTTCTGGGTGACGTAAGTGATATCGAGCTCTTGTAATAACATATGCTAGCGGGCGATCTTCCCTGATGTGGCGGGCTTTTCGAATATGTAGTTCAGAGGATCCATTCGGGCTAGCATTAGTATCTTATGTGTTCCGAAGTAATGTCGTAATTTAGTTAAAACCCATACCAATGTGAGGCATGTCTTCTCCATAGGGGTGTACTTTCGTTCATATTCGACCATCATTCTACTAAGGTAGTAAATGGCGTTCTCTCTCTTGCCATCTTCTTCATATTGTCCTAAGATTACTCCCATCGCTTTATTGTTTGCCAAAAGGTATAGGATTAGGGGTCTTCCGGGAACTTGTGGCGATAGTATTGGTAGGTTAAGGAGGTATTTTTTAATGTTATCGAAAGCTGCAAAAGAAGGTCCACACTCTCCCCTACGGAAGACTCATCACCAAATTACTTCTAAAGGGAGGATACAAGATACCAGTGGGGGAGTTATCTGCTGACCTCACTCCCACCACTTTTGCCAAAAGACAATGGGGATCAGCAGAAGTCTAATGGATCCCCAGAAGAAGAAGAAGGCTGAAGCTCAGCATGTTTTCGAGCAGAGAGAAGAAGCTGTTGTGACAAAGGCCACCCCTGCCCCCAAAAAGAAGGCTAAAGCCCCTGGCCCGAAGAAGCTGGCGCGAGCTTCGGTCACCTCTGTTTCTGCAGCAATCCCTCCATCCACCACACTTGCCTCTCCACTAATTTCTTCACCTATTCCATCTCTCCCTTTCCCTCTCTTATCTCCCTTTTCCATTCCACCCCCCATTGTGATTCGTTCCTGGGTGGAAAGTGTTGAACCCCATGACAACACTCCCCCTTCCCCCACCTTACCTCAATACACACCTCCGACATCCTCTGACCTCAACCCCGACAGCCCCCCCTTGATAACTTACCTTGAAAAGAAAACCTCTCACACAAACCCCTTCTCTCTACCCACTTCCACCTCCATCATTCCCAGACACCCCATATTGACCAACCCCTAGTCCAACCCCTCCCACCTACATCTTCCCTCCATGATCTTGACTTTAACCTAGCCACCACTTGAGGTGTCAGCCTTCATGACTACCTTGCTTGATACCTTGCCCACCCATGACACCCTCTCCCAGTTCACCACTCCCTTCACCACATCACTCTCCTTTCACCTTCTCCCCCTACCACTTTCCATCATGCCCCCACTTCCCCTTTCCAACCTGTTCCCTCCTATTCTCTTACTCCACCCCCACCAACCTCCGATACCCTCACCCATATCCTTTCCCTCATACATGACATCCAAATCCAACTCTCCGCCACCACACAGATCCAAGCCCAAATGCAAACGGACATCACCAACATACAATCCACCCTTCAAACACTGACAAACCCAATCATCCCTACACAACCTCCTACCACCCCATTGACCCAACCCCCTTCCACCTCTGACTCCATAGTTCCCACAGACCTCACCCACATTGACTTACCTACACCCTTCTCCCTCCATGACACCATACCCTACCACTCCTTCCCTTCTCTACCTACCCTACCCCCTCTAATACTACCTCCACCTCAATTTACCTACACTTCTACCCAAACTGACCCCATTCCCTTCCCATCCAAGCTTGTTGACATTGGTCATCCCATTTATACTCAATTCCTCCTTTAAGTTGTTTGTAGAAAGGATCGCATCGGTCTGAATGCTGAGAGATAAATCTCTTGATGAATTACAATCTTCCTATCAAATCTCGTAATTCCTTAATATTGCTGGGAGGTAGCATCTCTAAAATGGCTCTCACTTTCATAGGGTCAACTTCAATCCCTCGATTACTAACTATAAAACAAAGTAATTTTCCTTAGGTGACTTCGAAAACACATTTCTTAGGATTTATTTTTAGTTGATATTTCTTAGCTCTCGGTAGCACTAGCCGAAGGGCTTCAACGTGTTCTACTCATGTCTGGGACTTCACTAATATGTCATCAACATAAACTTCTACACACTTATGCATCATGTCGTGAAAAATAGCCATCATGGCGTGTTGATATGTGGCTCCTGCATTCTTGAGCTCAAAAGACATGACGACGTAACAGTAAGTTCCCCATGGTGTGGTAAAAGAAGTTTTCTCTTGGTCAGACTCTGCTAACTTTATCTGATTATATCCAGAGAAACCGTCCATGAAAGACAACATCTCATGTCCAGCGGTGTTGTCAACAAGAGTGTCAATATGTGGGAGTGGGAAGTCATCCTTTGGGCATGCTTGATTGAGGTTTTGAAAGTCAATGCAAACCCGTACCCTGCCATCTTTCTTGGCGATAGGTACTATGTTGGCGACCCACTTGGGATAGAGGACAACTCGGGTGAATTTAGCTTTGTGTAACTTATCAACTTCCTCTTTGACTTGAAGGGCTGTTTGGGGGTGCATCCTGTGGAGTTTCTGCTTAACATGTTTTGCATCGGGTTCTAAGACAAGACGATGTTCTACTAGGCTTGGGTCTAAACCAGGCATGTCCTCGTAGGACCATGCGAAAGAGTTGAGATATTCCTATAGGATTTGTACAATCTGTTGACGTTCTCTAGAATTTAGCGTCGCACTAATTAATAGTTTCTTGGGCTTCTCGTCGGTGCCAAAATCGATTTCCTCTGTGGGTTCGATGGCAGCCTGGGTCTGTTTGTCAAAATGTTTAATAACCCGCTGGAAGTCCTGAGTCTCATCAGGTCCTGGTGTTCCTCCTTCATCCTTGATAAGCTCATATACCGCAAAATTACTAGGCTGGGGATTTATTTTTGCGCAAGGCCACTCTTCATCGATGCAACTTATGACCGAAAGATCTTTGGTAAAGTGAAGATTAAGGCTATTAATTCTTCTCTCGAAGTCGTGGAGTATCTCTTCTGGTATGATGACTAGCTTATTACTTAGCTTGAAGGCTTTGCATCCTTGCGCGCGAGACGGGTTAGGAGTTAGTGGAGGGAAATCCCCTCGTTGACTGTAGACTTGAGTCTAAATAAAGAGTTCCCTTTCTTTTTCAAGGTTTTCTAATTTTTTAGGTTTTGTGTTTCTAGTTTTTTAGGATTTTTATATTTTCAATTTTTTTGATCTTTGATAATAAATATGGTACAAGATCGGTGGCCTCAAGAGGCATCGGGAGAGCCGCTTCCTCTAGTTGAGGGAGCGAGACGGTTGCGGGAGCCATTCGAGCGATCCTTAGGGGAACGCGGACTTGTTGCAAATTTGACATTTTTTTTTTGGAGTCCTCATCCAATGGAATCTTTCAAATAAGCGATGCTGATGACAAGGGTATCATAGTTTGAGTTTCCTCTACTAGGTTGATTGTCTCTTCCCTGAAGAAGCTCGAGAGATCATAATCGATTAAACTATCATCGTCGGAGTTATGAGATAATTGTCCTTCCCGAGAGAGGGAATCTCCTAAAGGGTCCCCAGGGGAGGGAGCTCTTTCTCTTGATCTTCATGATATGTTGGCATGAGCACACATGCTGGATAGCGGGGCTGGTAATGGTAAGAAATGTAGGGAGATTCCCAAGGACATTCCCATCCTTCCAAGTTATGGTCGATGATATTATCCAACTCACTCTCTAGATCTGATAAGGTGTGAAGTTCTAGGTTGGCTTGCTCTGCCAATTCGAGTGCAGGGAGGTCGATCCAATAGTCCTCGTCATCACTTGGTGGAGGTCACCACTCTTCCTCGAGCGATTGCCAAAATATTTGGAGTTGTGGTGCATATGGGGACGAAAGAGCGTCTAATTCAAACTCCTCTTCAAACTCTAGGAGTGGGACGTGGGTGTTTCCTCCTGGGTCGAATAACTGACCATCAGGTCTTCTCTCTGCTGGTGCCAAGAGCAAGGTTGGTGGATTACTGGTCGTGCTTATGGTTTTAGGATTGGCTTCGTCCACCTCGGTCGTTATAGGATGTGTGATCTTGTTAGCAAATTGCTCTAGTATGCGAGTACATGCTTCGCAACGAGGTTGATATGGGTGAAAGATACAAGGAGAGTCCCATGGGCATTCCCATCCTCCAAGGCCGAGGCAAAGGTGGATGCTGTATGAATTAATATTTTCTTGCAAGGTGTTATCTCATTCCCATGGTGACCGTGAGTGTTCTTCGTCATCTCGTAAGGCCGCTATGTGAAAATCTTTGTCATTTGTAGATTCCCAATCCTATAATTGTGGTTCGATTTCTGGAGGGTCTTTCTTTCTTCCTTCTCTGGGATTTTTAGTGTCAAACAAAGGTTTGACTCCTTCGAGGGGTTCGTCGATATCATCATTCAGGTTCGTCAAATCATTAAATACTTTAGATATTAGTTCAATTTTGGTCTCCTGGGGTTTGGTGAAGGATACTCCCTTCTGCTTTGGCACATCTGCTTTCTCAGTAGTTCCATAGACGAAGTGGTCATAAAGAGACCATTTCACTGAGGTAGGGAATAAATCGGCTAGTTGGCCGTTCGATCAGTAACCTAATCCTATGTGCTTGTGTATTTTAGTCGGGAGTATAAGTTTCACACGCCCTTACTTATCCTTACCGAGTCCGGTGTGGGGGACGTATCCGAGTTGGTACATAAGATCCCACCCTTTCATTGCGGTTGGGTTGATGTCGTATAATTTAGGGAGGTCTGGGCCAACCTCCCTCCTCATTAGCTCTTGTTGTCACTCTGGGTGAAAACAAGGAAGGGTAGGTGAGCAGACTCCTACGATAGCTGCTTCATCAGGAATTCACGTCTTTTGGATGTAGCCTGTGTTTAGTACGGATTCATGGGCTGTCGAAAGACTTGTCGCATAATCGGTATCCATCTCCTGAAGAGGTGCATCAGCGTATATACGGACGATGGAGTCCTCATATGGGAATTTAATGCATTGATGGTATGTGGACGTGATAGCCTTCATTGATTTAAACCATTTTCTGCCTAAAAGAAGATTATATGTATTAGCGGAGTCATCACAATGGAACATAACATCTTTTGTCACGGGTCCAAGGCGGACCTAAAGTTTAATAGTTTCTTTTACGAAACGACGTAAGCCGTTGTAGTCTATGAGCGACAAGGCCGAGGGTCTGTCGTCTTGTTCTGTGTATTCAAGTATTTTCAATGTGGTGAAACGGAAAATATTGAGTCCCGCACCTGTATCAACTAGTGCATGGGGTACAGAAAACCCTCTGATTATGACTATAAGATATATGGGGGTAGTGCTCTCGCGAAATGACTCCTTAGGCATGTCTGCATCTGAGAATGTGTGGACGGGAGGTTGTGCCATAACAGAGGTAATTTGATGAAGCTCATCTAGGGTCGTGTCTTTGCCCACTTGAGTGTCTTCGAGTGTCCTTATTAACAGTTAGTGATGATCAGGCGACTTCTTGATGAGTTCTAGTATAGGTATCTAAGCTGGGATCTTTTAGAGATGTCATAACAAATCGTACTCTTGTCCTGGCTCGAGTGCTATTTCTTTGCCTCACACGATGGGCCCTAGGTACAGGTGGCTGAGGTGGAAATCTTTGTTCTGCAGGAAAGGGGGAGGTGGATAGTTGGTTCCTGACTTGAGAATAGGGTAGGTCGATTGCTGGTCGAACCTATCGTGCCTCGATGTCGATGCGTTTGTAAAGCGAGTGAAGTTAAGGGTCTGAGTGGGTGTCCATATGGTACAACTCCAAGGTGGGAGGTATTGCATGTGATCCTCTTCCTCTAAGAAAGTGGACACCAACGTCTCACATGGATTTAGGTACTCTTTTCATTCACTTTGCTCTTCATCTGATGGATACTCAGTTCTGGCTTCACTCTCTTGGTTGGGAGTCATGTGGACGACACTCTCTATCCGTGCGATAGTCGGAATGATGGTTTGGAGAGCATAGTCTCCATACTCAGATTCAGAGTCGGGTGAAGGGAGTGGTAACACTGGTGATTCGGGATTTGGCGGAGTCAATGGCTCTAGTGGGGAATAATGGAGGAATGACCTCCTGGCCCTGAAGGAATGAACTCGTATTTGAGTAAACTTTGGATATGGAGGCGAGATCGGTGGCACCATCAGTGTGATCAAGGCAGAGGGGTGTAAGGAGGGTAGGATACGAGTGATTAATGTCAAAGGCTAGAAATAACGTTGACTAGGGAGATCTACAATAGTGACCTAGGCCGGTGCCCCTTGGTTGTGGTTGGGCATGGGGTTATTTATGATGCCTAAATTCTATTGGGTTTGATTGTTATTAAGGTCAGGGTTCCTAAGCGCTTCCCAATCAATTTGATTTTGGTCGTTCATGTCATAGATCACGTCCCTGAGAATCCAACAGTCCTCTAGGTTGTGTCCCGTGTATCGATGGAAAGAATAATATTTACCGTAGTCAAGATTTGCAGGCCATGGCCTAGGCTTTTCTTGTGGGAATCGTAAGAGATTCTGGGTGCTAAGGAGGCGGAAAATGTTGGAAATAGTATCGGGTAAAGGGGGATAGTGTTACCGCTTTGGCTAGTAGGGTCCCCTAGCTGGGTTAAAGTTCTGAGGTGGGGGTACGCTATTATAATTCGGCGCATGGGCTGGTCGATTATGTGCTGCGTTTTGGGCCTGATAAGCGTTAGGGTATTGGTTTCTATTTTGATATTGGCCTATGTTCTGGTTTTGGCCCTCGTTCTGGTTTGTGTACCTTTGTTGATTGGCACCCTGATTTTGACTAGCGTATCGTTGTTGGGTCTAGTTCTGCCCGAAGTTGCGTGGTGGGAAGTTCCCGTTATTTGAATTTCACCCTAGATTGACAACCGTATTAACTTGTTCGATTCTTGAGGCTTTCTTATGATTTTTCGGTTTCGACTCGTTGGAGGAGCCCACCTTTGGCGTGACTATGGATAATGTAAGATCTTCGCCCTTGATGTATCACGTCAGTCGGGACACCCGAGAGTGAACTGCAGTGAAGTCGGGGCAATCGCTGATGACTAGAACGCTCCTTAGTGGTTCCTTAGTATTGTCAATGATGATGTCAATTGAATCTTTCTCTTTCATTGAAGTACCAGTTCTAGCAGCAAGCTTTTGCCATCTAGCGACAAAGTCAATGAATTCATCATCTGATCTTTGCTTGGCCGCCATCAGGTCGCTTAGGCTAATTGTCTCTTGAATCAAGTTTTTATATTGGTCTAGGAATCGATCGACTAGCTCATCAAAAGTCTTTATCTTATAAAGTGGGAGCTCCACGAACCAGTCTAGAGCTTCTCCTTCTAATGAATGTTGAAAGTAGTGAATGAGAAGTCCTTGATTGTTGCGTATAGGTCGGCAATCATTACAATAGAGCGCCAAGTGATGGTTCGGATTTCCGGTGCCATTGTATTTAGTAAATCTTGGCGGTTTAAATCCTATGGGTAGGTCAAATTCAATGTCTCGACATAATTTATTGAATCCGAATGAGCGACCTGAGCATTCCCTCTTAGCCATGTATTCATCAAGCATTTTTGGGAGGTCTTCGACCTTTATAGTGTTGTCTTTGAGAGTGACGCGTGAGATACCCTTGTCTGGCAAACGGTCATTAAAGAACGTGTGAGTATGTTGCCTCAATGGCATAGCGCGGGCTGACACCGTGCTTGGGGTAGAAGGTGGTCTCTCTTGTCGTTCCTACTCTCCTAAATTTTGTTATCCCCTAATGGTTTCATATGCAGTAGCCAATCCTCGAAGCAACTCTTCGGAATCATCACCTCCTTTTTGTATTCTTTGGATGCTAAGTTCTACAATTTGTTGAGTGGTGAGATTTTGTCCAGAGCTATTACTTCTGTCATTATGGCTATTACCAGCGTGGGGTATAGAAAAGGGATTCTCTTATTCACCAGCCATGTTGACTTCAGGTTGTCGTGGGCTAAAAGTATAAGGTGGTTCTTCCTCGTAGGCAGGGTTGTTATGAAATCCCCACAACGGAGGGTCTCCTAAACTTACTCTACGTATGCCAGACATTTCGAGTCTTTAGCGATGATTCATATAAAAAAAAAAAATCTAAATTTAAACGACACAACGGGAAAGGAAAATAGGGAAGTAAAATAAAGCTAACTATCTAAAGAAAAATAAAGGGTTTACAAAAGTGTCCCATCGCGATCGCCAGTCTATTGGTGCGTGCTTTTACTGGGTTCCTCTCAGTTCTCGTTAAATAAGTGGCTTCCAATTCTGTCCTGTTGGACTCTAGCGATGTGGTGTATGTGATAAGGTGGGGATAAATAGTAATAGGAGGAATTTCCTAGGATGATTCCTAGTTGATTTGCGATCGCCAGCTGTAGATATTTATCAATGCTACAACACGTCAATGATCACGCGTTTAAGCAGGTGTGGGTTACTTCTATACTGAATCGTCCACCTGCGAACATCAGCAGTAGTGTCCTCTTTTAATTAGATAGTTTCAACTTTCTTTGTAGTTTCCCTTGTTGCTGTTATGGTCGATTTAGATTCACTTTTTTTGTTGTGAGTTATGATTAGGTGAGCTTATTGTGATAGGTTATTTTAGTGTCCTGATGCTATAAGGAGTCCAATCATTTTCAGTTTCTCGGTATCATTATGAGTCCAATTAATATCAAAGTCCTGGTACTGCTAAGAGTCGAATCAGTTCCAGTAATATTCCGATTAAACAAAAGAGTCCAATTATATCACAATTCTAGATAAAGCAGGTATACTAATTTTATTGCAATTCTAGACAAGTTGATGTATCAATCGCATGGCAATCATAACTAAAGCACTCAAGGTGATCTTACTAGCATTCTAATTTGAAGAATGCAAAGACTAAGTTTTTCTACTGTGACTCTAATTGAAGCAATAAATCAATTTACTAAAATAGAAATAAATGATTGACGTAACAAAATTAACTCTCTCTTTTTTAGAATCATAATCTACGGATCAATTATGGTAAAAATCTAACTAATCATGAATGAATTAACTTTCCTAAATTTTGGTTGACATAATAAATTGGCTGAACTAGAAGACTGAATCGAATCAAAGCAAATAATGATATGAAGGCTTGTTTGATGCAATTAGTCAATTATATTAAAATAATAAAAAAAATCTAAACTATAATTAACTAGTTAATCCTGAATAATCTAAAAAAGGGGATTGGGCCAGCTATGCTAAGGAGGATTAGCCTCATTCCCGAGTACCCTCCGTAAACTCCCTTGGGCAAATAGGATGGCTAAGATAAAAGATAGGTGGATAATTGAATAATAAAAGGGGAACTTTTAGAATTGAATTCAAAATTATAATAAGAAATTAGATTGAGAAACTAAAGTTATGAACTGAAATTTATAGTTTTGGATTTTTGACGGTATGAAAATATAGAATTAAATTATAGATTAAAATTTAGGACTTAATTCGGGTCCGAAATCAGAAAAAGTAGGTCGTATGATTAAGGACTGGTTCTGAACTCTGAGAGTCAGAACCAGAAATTAATGATAGGACTGTAGATTAAGATTTTAGAGTAGAATTAGAGCATAAGGTCGATATGTCGAACCGCTAGATTAAGAATCGGTTCTAGAAACAGAGAACTAGTATCGGACATAGAGAATTTCGGTTCGAAGAGGGTGCTACGGTCTAAAAATTAGAAATAGAATTGAATAATTACACTTAGGTGAAATCCTAAGTCTAAAATTAAATTAAATTCTTACCTAAGGTCGGGGTTGCGGAGAGGAATCATCGAAGATTTGGGGGTTTGAATCTTGAAATCATGACTAATTTGCTCTATGGGCTTGTCCTCGGAGTTCTCTAGTTTCGAAGTCTCAAAAAATTCCGTTCTCTCTCTCAAAATTACCAGCCTCTTCTCTCTCTTCGAGAAAAAAGCTTTTATAGGTTTTCATTCAATTACGCGCCCGTTTTCGGACATTTAATCGCTTTGAGTCAGTCATCGACTCAGTGAGCGATGGGCTGAATTACTCAGTGGGTTTCCTAGTCCTAACAAAATCAGGACTAATTACACGCATGGTGGGATGTACATAATCCGATTAAGCGTGTTACCTGAAGCGCTTAATCGAGGAAACATAGGAGTCAAGGGTAGGAGACTTGGTCGTGCGTAGGCCAATTACGCGTTGGTGCTGTAGCACTCAATCCGATCGCGCATTTGTTTCCAAGCGTGTAATCGAGTCTTGAAATGGTCTGTGAAAGGAAATATTGTCTGACAGGGGATTGATCGCACGCTTGTCATTCTGTGCATGATCGAATTACGCACGGGTTTTCAGGCGCTTAAGTCAGGGTCGTCTGGGTATGGTCTCAAGAATGGAATGTTGGACTATTATTTCAATCTGCATTTTGACTATATACTATTGCTTAGTATATAGCCTCCCTACATTGGGATCTGAGCCACAAAGCTATTGTTTCAACCTGTGTTCAGCCATGTACAGTTGCATGGTCCCATGTTGAGGGTTAAAAAGTTCAAGGGCTGACCAAATGAATTTGTGTACTCCGAGAGGGCGAAATGGGGGTGTCTACACCCAAGGGCGAGGCGGACCCTTGGTGATGCGCACAGTTGTGAGGACCTATTGGTGCATCTGATCATTGCATAGGGGACTCAGACCGAGGCATTGGAGGCTACACGTCGGACGACATGGGCGGAGATGCAGGCAGCCATTGATCGACTGCAGTACTGTCTGATGAGGAGTGAGTAGGGAGTGCGCAGGATGGTTGGTCAGCTTACCGGATCGGAGTCGAGGGTTGCGGGCTCTTCGGCCGAGTAGCCTCATCACACGACACATGACCATGTCAGAGATTATGCCTGTGAGGACTCCATTATTCAGGAGTTACTTGCTGGGTGTCCTTCTCGCTCTCGGTCGAGACGGACTGCTAGTCAGGCGAGTGAGGGGGGTTCAATTGTGAGGCATCCTCATATTTAGGATTGTCCTCTGACTCTGGGAGCCAGGCTCGCACTTTCAAAGGATCAGACTCCTGATCTTCAAGTCAACGACACCAAGGATAGTGGTGAGCGACCATCCCGGAGGTAGCACAGGTCTGATGTGTTTATTGATACTCGTAGAGGGCGGAGCATGCCACTGTTAGAGATTCTGCTCCGATGTTTGATCCATATTTAGTCACCTCTTTCAGGCGAGAGGATCTGGGGATGGCTCAGCTCTGAGTCGAGCTAGAGCATCGGGTGGGTTTCTTCGATCTTCTGAGTTATTTTATGTTGTGTTATTTAGTGGTTTGTCAATATCATGCTCTATGTCTTTTTAGCGTCGTCTTGCGGAGGATCTCCAGACGAGGGAGGCGACTGCTGCTTCTCTGCGCCTAGAGAGTCAGGTATAATTGCTTTGGTCATTTGGTATTTTAGTTTGGGTTATGTTGTCTCAGTTTGTTTTGATCTGACATGTTTTGTGTTGGTTTGTTTTATTTTTGTGTAGGTTATTCCTGACTCTGCTCTCGAGGCTCCTCTTTAGGAGTCTACTCCCGTTCCTGTTCAGGTATATTTTAGTTAGTGTTGTTTTTATCTATTTGTGATTGCTTATTAAAGGTTTGGTTATCTGATGCGTTTATTGTTCCACGTTGCAGCCATCCACATTTGCTGTCCCTTCAACGCCATCGATTGATTTCATGACTGCCGCAACTGTCGAGCGTCTCCTCAAGGAGCGGGTGGATTTGGTATGCTTCTCTTTTCTTCAACTTTTCCTTCTTTTGCGAATGTATTGGGTGTCTGACTTGGTGTGGTTGTGTAGGCTCAATAGCTTGAGGAGTCATGTCTAGAGGTAGCACGAGCACGTGCTACCCCGAGGCGAGGCAGACCCTTGGTGATGTGCACAATTGTGAGGACATGCTGGTTAATCTGATCGTTGCACAGGGGACTCAGACCGAGGTGTTGGAGGTTGCGCGTCGGACAATGCGGGCAGAGATGCAGGCGGCCATAGATCGGCTGCAGTTTCGTCTGATGAGGAGTGAGGGGGGAGTGCGCTGGATGTTTGGTCAGCTTACCGGATCGGAGTCGAGGGCTGCGGGCTCTTTGACTGGGCAGCCTTATCACACAACACATGACCGTGTCAGAGATTATGTTCGTGAGGACTCCATTTTTTAGGAGTTACTTGCTAGGTGTCCTTCTCGCTCTCGGTCGAGAAGGACTGCTAGTCAGGCGAGTGAGGGGGGTTCAGTTACGGGGCCTCCTCATTTTCAGGATTGTCCACCGACTCTGGGTGCCAGGCTCGTGCTTTTAGAGAACCTGACTTCTGATCTTCGAGTCGATGACACTGGGGATAGTGGTGAGCGACCATCTCGGAGGCAGCGCAGGGAGTAGAGGTGTGTGTATATTTTTGTGTTCATATTATATCTACACAGGGTATGCCCCCAGTGACGGGTGTAGAAAGAAATTTTTTGATATATGGATATATATATATATTTAGTTTGGATGTACCTGACTCGGGTTTTCCTTTGTGTTACCTCTCCTACTTTATTTGTCTGTCCTTGGTGTCGTCGGCTGTTATTGGGACTTGGATGTTTCCTGAGCTGGACTGGTAATAGTTGAAGGTCACTTTGTCTCTACACATGAGGAGTAAGGTTGTTAGTAATTTTATTTTCCCCCTTCCTGATTGTCAAGGGGGGAGGTATCTCAGACCGAGGCCTGGGGGTGAAAGATGAGTTTTGTCCTTTATTTTTTTTTCCTTTTCTTCTTTTTTTTTCTTCTCTTTTTTTTTTTTAATATTACAAAGGGAAAAGGAAAATAGTGCAACAGGGAAAGCAAATAACTGAAAGAGAATAAAAAAAATATGCCCCAGTGTAGGAGCGTAGCATAATTGGCAGCATAGTGTCTTTGGTAGCATCTCTTGGAGAATAACTTCTTAATTCTGCATCTTCTTTGCGGGCAATCAAGAGCATTTAATGTGATTATAAAAAAATGCCCTAGTGTCGAGGTGCAATGGAGCTTTTTTGAATTTTCGATGAATACTTTGGATCCACGGGGAGCCAGGTGTATTCGCTGAGTTAGTTTTGAAGAAACATCTGTTGATAGTGTCATCGAACTAGGGGAGTTGTTTTGGTTACATTAGCTGCATATTGTGAGCCTACCTTGGTGGTGATCATCCTATCTTGTGGTTATTATTTTGGAGTGGTGCTGTAGGTATAGTAGGTGATTACATCAGTCATCATTCATTGGTTTTCGATTTCATCCCTAGGAATATCCGAGAGGGCTTCCAATTTAGTGTCCGAAAAAAATAATAAAAAAAATGGAAGAGGGATAAGGCTTAGTGATGTAGGGGAATAGTTTGTATCTGACGCTTTCTAAAAGAGATGAGTAACAATATTTTTCTCAAGGTGGGTATGGGGTGCTATGATTGAGCTCTTCATCATGTTTCAGTACCATCAAAGTCTCACATTTCATGGTTAGCAGGAGTTTATCCTCCTCCCACTACCTTACAACGACATCTGGTAGTATGGGACACCACGGATACCTTAACAGTTTGTTTATACATCTCTAGCAGAGTTATCAGAGATATCCTCACGACCTGCTTATGCTTCCCTGAGCTCATTGACTGGTTCATTCGTCGTATTGCTCTCACTCGATTTTTTTGTATACATATTATTTTTCTTTTTCTTTTTCTTCTCTTTTTTGAAAGCAACCTGTTAACACAAGAATGATGAGTTTTGATTGAACCTAACATCTTCATTCTTTTCATGCTCTAACGTCTCCTCCAATGGCGAGGGAAGGAAAATGAGAATCAAGTGTTACTTATGCTTTTGAAAGAGGTCGGGTATGTCGCTAGTCCTTTGATCACGTTGCTCAAATAAGAAGGTGGGCAGTAAATCAGAATTCTTAAAGATACTTCGAGGATTGAAGTCGTACGACCAACGATGGGTCGTGACAACTACGAGGGAGATAGATATAAGTATTTAGCGACGGGATGTGATGATCACAGGGTTAAGGGTTGTATTTTCGAAGGTACATGGCATTCCAAGGGCTAGGGAGTTCTTCCCCATCCTGGTTCACCAACTTGTATGCATTGCCTAGATATGCGACTTCTATAACATATGAGCCCTCCTAGTTTGGTTTCAGTTTTCCTTTTGGGTGGGTGTGTTTGGATTGCATGATTTTCTTCAAGACTAATTCTCCAATGTCGAAAGTTCGCTCGAGGACTTTCTTATCGTAAGCCCTGGCCATTCTCCTTTGATATACTTGAGCATGATCAGCTGCACTTAGACGCATCTCATTGAGTTATTCTAGCTCAGTGAGTAGAGCAATCCTCCTTTCATTTAAGGATAGCTGATCATCGAGTTGAATCTGTAAGGATGGTATCTGTATCTCATAGGATAGGACTACTTCCATCCCGTATGTGAGGAGGAAAGGAGTTTGGCTAGTGGCTGTACGAATAGAGGTCCTGTAGGCCCAGAGTGCCTCTGGTAATCATTCAAGCCAGTCGACTCCATTGCTCGTCTCCACTGTTCATTTTAGAATCCAGATTAGAGTTTTATTCGTACCTTCTTGTCCGTTGCCTTGAGGGTAGAACGGTTATGAGTGATGTAAATCGATGCCAAACTTCTTGCACAATTTTTTCATCTTTTTTACAATGAATTACTGTCCGTTTTCGATGATAAATATCCTGGGTACTCCACACCAGGTGATGATGTTTCGAATGATAAATTTCACGAGCATTGAAGCGGTGATTCTGACATATGATTTAGCTTCTGCCCATTTAGTGTAGTAATCGGTTGCTGTGAGGATAAACGCGTGTTCTCGACTACGTCCGTGAAAGGGCTAATAATGTCAAAGGCCCACATTGAGAACAGCCATGGTGAGGTTATAGGACTCAATGCAATTGATGGGACTTTGATAAGCGCAACATGTTTTTGGCATTGCTTGCAGCATTGGACATAAAGGTGGCAATCTCTTATCATTGTCGGTCAGAAGTAGCCTTATCATATAATCTGATCTGCGAGTCTCTATCTTCTAGCGTGGGCACCACAGGCATTGGCGTGCGCTTCTCTGATGATATATTATCCTTCGACTTTCGTAATACATCATAGCAGTACTCCTTTAGCGAAGACTTCCTTGTATAGTATCTCGCCTAAGATGCAGAATCTGGCACATCGATTTCTTATAGTCTTTCGTTCAATCTTTGTGGCATACGGAGGGACATGTTGATGCTTCAGGAAATTCCATATGTTGAAGTACCATGGTTGTCCATCGTCGGTGGGTGATTTCTCGAATCTGAAGGTTACGACATTGACTTCTATTTTGGCAGGGTTTTCTGGCATGATTACTTCATTTTGCTCTTGTGTCCTGGGGAGAGCTGGTAGCTCCTACTTAACTGTCCATGCTACCTCATGTGTGAGTACTGTTAGCTTTTCGATGAAAAAGGATTTTGTGTTTTGTTCGATCAGTATTTAAATGACTGAGGCTAATATGGCTAGGGAATCTGTGAGCTCATTTTCTAGTCTAGGGATGTGGGTAAAAGAAATTTTCTTGAACTTCTCGATCAGGTATTGAGTTGTTTCTAGGTACACCATCAATCTTCTCTCTTTGGTCTTCCATTCTTCGATGACTTCTGATATTACGAGCTTGGAGTTGTTGATGGTTTTCAACTGTTTGGTGCCCAATTGCAACGCTACTCGTAGTCTAGCTATGAAGACTTCATACTCTGCGACGTTATTAGTGACAGGGAAATCTAGTTGAAAATCTTTAGGTATGACAACATCTTCTGGGCTTAGCAAGACTATTCCGATGCCTTTCCCTTTATGGTTGAGAGCGCCGTCGAAGTAGAGTGTCCATGAGGTCTTGTCGGGCTCTTTGTGGTGAATCGTGATTAGGTCTTCATCAAGGAAATCTACGTGTACGGGCTTGTTGCCTGGGAGCGAGAGGTCCACGAGGTAATCAGCAATTGCCTATCCTTTGATTGATTTTCGCGTGACATAGGTGATGTCGAACTCCTGTAGTAGCATGTGCCAGCGAGCAATTTTTTCGGATGTAGCGGGCTTCTCGAATATGTACTTCAGAGGATCCATGCGTGCTAACACTAATATCCTGTGCACTCCGAAGTAATGTCGTAGTTTTATTGAGGCCCATACTAGTGCGAGGCATGTCTTCTCCATTGGAGTGTATGTTCATTCGTATTCGACCATCGTCCTGCTGAGATAGTAAATGGCCTCTCTCTTGTCGTCTTCTTTATATTATCCTAATATTACCCCCATCATTTTCTCATTGGCTGACAAATAGAGGATCAAGATTGGTGGTGATAGTATTGGTGGGTTGAGGAGGTACATTTTGATATTGTCGAAGGCTTGTTGACACTGGTCATCCCACTTGTATTCGGCTCCCCCTTTAAGTAGTCTATAGAAAGTGTCGCATCTATTTGTGTGCTGAGAGATGAATCTCCTGATGAATTGCAATCTTTCTATCAGGCCTCCTAATTCTTTAATGTTACTGGGAGGTGGCATCTCAAGGATAGCTCTGACTTTTACAGGTCGACTTCAATTCCTCGCTTGCTAACTATGAAGTCGAGTAGTTTTTTGAAAGTGACTCCGAACGCGTATTTCTTTGGGTTCATTTTCAATTGATATTTATCAGATCTTAATAATACGAGTCAGAGTGCTTCAGCATGTCCTGCTCGGGTTTGGGACTTCACTAATATGTCATCGACATAGACTTCTATACATTTGTGCATCTTGTCATGAAATATAGCCATCATGGCGCGTTGGTATGTGGCTCCTGCGTTCTTGAGGCCGAAAGGCATGACGACGTAATAGTAAGTCCTCCATGGCGTAGTGAAAGAAGTCTTCTCTTGGTCGGGTTCTACTAATCTAATCATATTATATGCAGAGAAGCCATCCATAGAGGATAGCATCTCATGCCCGACAGTGTTATCGACCAGAGTATCCATGTGAGGGAGTGGGAAGTCATCTTTTAGGCATGCCTAGTTGAGGTTTCGAAAGTCGATGCATACCCGGACTTTGCCGTCTTTCTTGGTGATAGGTACTATGTTGGTGATCCATTTGGGATAGAGGACGACTCAGATGAATTTTGCTTTGTATAGTTTATCAACTTCCTCTTTGACTTGAAGTGCTACTTGTGGGTGCATCCTTCTGAGTTTCTATTTAGCAGGTTTCGCATCAAATTCCAGGACCAAACGATGTTCTACTAGGCTTGGGTCCAGTCTAGGCATGTCTTCATAGGACCATGCAAAAGAGCCGAGGTGGTCTTACAGGACTTGGACAATCTATTATCGATCCTTGGGGTTGAGTGTTGCGCTAATTAGCAACTTCTTAGGCTTTTCCTCGGTGTCGAAGTTGATTTCTTCAGTGGGTTCCGCGGCAGCTCGGGTTTGCTCGTCGAAGCATTTGATGACCCGTTGGAAGTCCTGTATTTTTTCAGCGACTGACACTCCTTCAGTGTCTGTGAGTTCATAGACTGCAAATGGCTACACTGGGGAGTTAGTTTTGTGAGAGGCAACCCTTCATCGGGACAACTAATGACTGCAATGTCCTTAGTCAGGTGTAAATCGAGGTTGTTGATTCTCCTCTCAAAGTCATGTAATTCTCGTTGGGTATGATTACCAGCTTATTGGTTCTTTGGGACGCTCGACGGCTTCGTGAGGAAAAGGTAGTAGGCACCGGTCAGAGTCGGTGTGAGGCTCCATAGGGTGATTCTGTATATTTGCTATTACTTCTTTGCCGGTGTGACTGATGCCTATATCCTTAAGGGGAAGGTCCCTTGGTGGGTCATTGAATGGTCTGGGGATGAAGGGCTCCCTATCTTTTCTAAAATTTTCTACTTTTTTAGACTTTTGCATTTTTAGATATTTATGGTCTTTTAGATTTTCTATGTTTTTTATTTTTAACAATAAGTATGGTACAAGATCGGTTGCCTGAAAAGGAACCGGCATAGTTATTTCCTCTAGTTGAGGGGGCGAGACGGCTGCTGGAGCCGTTCATGTAATTCGTCTGATAATGCTGACTCGTTCTGAGTTTGGCATTTTTTTTTATAGTCCTCATCGGGCGCAATCCTCTGCATGAATATTTACCGCTTTATCTTAGAAAAGGCTTTGGAGATCATAGTCAGCTAGGCTTTCGTCCTCTAAGCTAGAGTGAAGTTCTCCTTCCCGTCGAGGCTCGTCTTCTTGATGATCCATGGGGTTAGTGAATTCTCTTCCCTAAACTTTGTAGTATGCTAGGATGAGTGCGCATGAACGGCAGGGAGGCTGGTATGGGTAAGAGATGTAGGGAGATCCCCAAGGGCATTCTCATCCTTCAAACCTGGTGTCGAGCTCATCTTATTGGTCTGATAGTGCCTGGACACCTTGGTTGATTTGTTCTGCTAATTCGAGTGTGGGGAGATCTATCCAATAGTCTTCATCATCACTTGGTGGCGGTTACCATTCTTCCTTGAAGGATTTCTAAAATATCTAAAGTTGCAGTGCGCTCGAGGATTGTTGAGTACCTAGTTTGAGTTCCTCCTCGAAATCTATGAGGGTGATGTGAGTTTCTTCTTCTGTGGTTGTTCGCCGAATTTCTTGCAGGATGTCCATTTCTCACCGTATTAGGACGGATGCGCACAAGTTACAATACGATGTCTCTAGGTAAGGACAATGGTGTGGGCACCGCCAATGATGCAGTATGGGTCGGTAGTCAAATTCATCGCCAAATCCTGAAGCTTCGTCCCAAGGGCGGTTAATTTTGTCAAGCAATTTGAAACGTTCTGCCCTTAGGATATCTTCTAATTCGATGTTAGTAAGGTTTCCCCAGTGGTCTTCTTCTTCACTCGACATTGAGAGCCAATCTTCTTCTACCAATTCATGAGGCTGGAGTAATTGAGGAGATTGGGGGGCGGTAGATTCTGGTTCTTCCTCATTCTCTAGTGTTGCGATGTGGAAGTCTTCCTCGTCGGCTGAGTCCCGGTCTTCTATGAGTGGCCTAAGCTCTAAAGATTCTTCCATTCTTTCTTTCGTAAATTGCTCAGTACAGAGCAGGGTCTGACTCCTTCGAGTGGTTTGTAGATGTGATCATTTAGGTTTGTCAGATCCATGAATACCCTAGCCATTTGATCAATCCTGACTTCCTGTGATTTGGTAAGGGATACTTCTTTTCGTTTCAGTATATCAGCTTTTCCGGTAGTCCCATAGAAGAAGTGGTCATATAGAGACCATTTCAGAGAGGTAGGTTGTATGTCAGTTTGTTGGCTGTTTGACTCATAGCCTAATCCTATGTGCTTACAAATTTTCTTTGGGATAATAGGCCCTATACGGCCTTGCTTGTTCTTACTGAGTCCGGTGTGAGGGATGTATCCTAGCTGGTACATGAGGTCCCACCCTTTTATTGTGGTAGGATTGATGTCGTAGAGTTTGGTGAGGTCAGGGCTGGCCTCTCCTCTTATTAATTTTGATTGATTCATCGGAGGAGGGCTGACTTCTGCGACAGTTGCCTCGTTGAGGACTCGTGTCTTCTTATTGTGGTTGGTGTTCAACACGGAGTCATGGGTTGTAGGGATACTCGCTGTGTAATCAGTGTCTATCTCTTGGAGAGGTGCGTCGGCGCATATGTGGATAATGGAATCTTCCTATGGAAACTTGACGCATTGATGGTATGTGGATGCCACAACCTTCATGGATTCTAACCATTTCTGGCATAGGATGAGATTGTAAGTGCTAGAGGAGTCTGACACATGGAAGGTGACATCCTTTGTTACGGGTCCGAGGCGGACCTAATGCTTGATAGTCCCCTTGACGAAATGACGCGAGTCATCATAGGCTATGAGGGATAGGGCTGAAGGCCTAATATCTTGCTCTATGTATTCGAGCGTCTTTAGTGTAGTGATAGTACAAATATTGAGTCCTGCTCTGGTATCGACTAGTGCATGTGGTACAAAGAACCTTCTGATTATAACTGTTAAGTATATAGGAGCCGAACTTCCTCGGAGCAACTCTTCAAGCAAGTTTGCATCTGTGAAGGTAAGTGCTGGAGGTTGTTCCATGACTGAGGCAATTTGATGCAATTCATCCAAGGTAGTATCTTTGTCTACTTCTGTGTCTTCTAATGTCTTTATTAGTAGTCTATGGTGATCGGGCGACTTCTTGATGTGTTCCAGGATTAATATTTAGGTTGAGATCTTCTGGAGATGTTGCAGGAGATCATACTCCTATCTCGCTTCAAGTGTAGCTTCTTTACCTGGCCAGTGGACCTTGTGTATGGGTGGTTGGGAAAGCTGAGGTGCGGGAATTGGTAGAGGAGTGATGTGAGGCGGGGGAGGTAGGATCTCTTTTTCTCTTGCATTTCTTTTTGGTGGTTGCACATTCGTAGGTTCCTTATCCCGAGGAAACGGTGGTGGGGGGTAGTTAGTCCCTGATTTAAGGATTGGGCAAGTTGGTTGTTGATTGGACCAAGTTACGCTTGGCACCGATGTATTAGTGTTAGGCATGAAAGGGGTGAAATTTCATGAAAGAATGCATACTTGTGTCAGGTCGCTCCACGGTGGGAGGTACTGAGTGTAATCCTCCTCTTTCAGGAAGGCGGAGATCAGCATTTCTTCTTTGGTCGATTCTTCTTTTGGATATTTATTTCTACCGCCGATGGGCGCTCTTCAGTTGTCGACTGACAGTATTCTTGGTGACACTGTCTACCCATGCTGCGATCTATTCTGCTGTTTGAAGGATATGGACCTCGTATTCTGGCTCCGAGTCAAATAAAGGGAGTGGTAGTGGTGTTGGCTCGGGATTCGATGGGGTCGAAGGTTCTGGCAGGTGATTATGAAGGAACGGTCTTCGAGCTTGGAAGGATTGGACATGTACTTGAGTGAGGTTCGGATAGGGAGGTGGATTAGGAGCGATGACCCGGGTAATCAGGGTTGAGGGATGTAGGGGATGGATAGCCCCTATGGGGTTAGTGAGGGTAACAGGAGATTGGAGGTGGGTGATCAAAGCGGAAGGCTAGAAAGAGGGTCGATCGGGGAGGTCTACTGTAGTGACTTGGGCTGGTCCACCTTGGTTATGATTTGGCATGGGATTGTTAATAATTCCTAGGTTCTGCGGTGGTTGATTATTGTTGGGGTTAGAGTTCCTGAGCGCTTCCCAGCCAATTTTGTCTCGATCGTTCATGTCATAGATTATGTCCCGGAGGACCCAACAGTCTTCCAGATTATGCCTCGCATACCAATGGAATGCACAGTATTTGCCATAATCCAGATTCGTCGGCCAAGGTTGGGCTTTTCCTGTGGGAATCTAAGGAGGTTATGGGTATTGAGGAGACGAAAAATATTAGGAATGATATTAGACAAAGGAGGGCAGTGTTCCTGTCTTGGCTGGTAGGGGCCCCTAGTTTGTTGGTTAAAGTTTTGTGGCAGAGGTACATTATTGTAGTTCTGGGTGTTGGCAGGCTAATTCTGTGTCGTATTCTGGTTTTGGTAAGTGTTGGGATATTGGTTCCTATTTTGATATTGCCCTTGATTTTAATTATGGCCTTGGTTTTGATTCGGATATTGCTATTGATTTAGGCCCTGGTTTTAATTTGTGAATCGTTGCTGGCCTTGGTTTTGTCCAAAGTTTCTTGTCTGAAAGTTTCTATTCCCAAAGTTCTGTCCTTGATTGGAAACGACATTAACCTGCTCGGTTCCTAATACTTTCTTATTATTCTTCGACTTCAATTCGCCTGAAGAACCTGCTTTTTATGTGACTATGGACAAGATTAGGTCTCCACCTTTAATGAGTCACGCCAAACGAGAGGCTCGGGAATGAAGTGTTGCGAAATCAGGGTAGTCACTTATAGCGAGTGCGCTTTTTAAGGGCTCTCTAGTATTATTGATGATGATGATATCAATTGAGTCCTTCTCCTTCATTGAGGTACCAGTCCTGGCACCAAGTTTCCTCCATCTTGTAATGAAATCAGTGAATTCTTCGCCAGACTCCTGCTTTGTGGCCATGAGATTTCTAAGGCTGACCGTTTCCTAGATCAGATGTTTGTATTGGTCGAGGAATTGACCGGCTAGATCGTCGAACATATCTATCTTATGCAGCGGTAGTCCTACGAACCAGTCTCGGACTTCCCCTTCTAATGACCGCTGGAAATAGTGGATGAGAAGTCCTTTATTGTATGGGCCGGCAGTCATTACAAAAGAGGGCCAGATGATAATTCGGATTCCCAGTACCATTGTACTTGTTGAATTTTGACAATTTGAATCCTGTTGGTAAGCTAAATTCGAGTTCTCAAAAAAACTTGTTGAATCCGAATGAGAAGCCGGGGCGTTCCCTCTTAGCCATGTATTCGTCAAGCATTTTAGGAAGATATTCGACTCTTATAGTGGAGTCTCTCTGGATAATTCGCAGGTGAGCTCTGTCTTGTGAATTGTCATTGAAGAGGGTGCAAGCCGCTGGTCTTAGGGGTGACACGTGGGCCGATATCTTGCTTAGTGTAGGTGGCGACCTCTCTCTCTCTTGTCGTTCTTGTTCATCCGAGTTTTCTTGTCCCTTGACCGTCTCATATGCGACGGCCAATCCTCGGAGTAATTCTTTAGCGTCATCAGCCACTTTTTGTATTCTCTGAATGCTGAGCTCTATGATTTGTCAGGTTGTGAGGTTCTGTCCATTACTACTTTCCCCTCTGCTATGGTTCGTGGTAGAGAAGGGGTTCTCTTGGTAACCGGCCATGTTATTCTCAGGCTGCCGGTTTGAATCATGGGGTGACTCTTCCTCGTATATGGGATTATTGTGGTATCCCAATAGCGGAGGGTCTCCTAACTTCAATTTTCGTATTCCGAACATCTCAAGTCTTTGGCAGAGGTTCATATATTCTTCATTTTATTTATTTATTTTATTTTATTTTATTTATATTTTTTTGTGACTGGTTATGAAAAAGAACGAAAACTACAATAAAATAAAACTAAGTATCTAGGCAAGAGGGACTTTAATAATAAGAGGTCCCACCGTGATCGCCAGTCTATTGGTACGCACTTTTTCTAGGTTCCTTTTGGTCCCCAGAAAGAGTGGCCCAATTCGGTCCGAGTGGACTCTGGTGATGGGTGGTGGAGTGGTGAATCAAAAAATAATAAGTGCTAAAATTAAAGAGGTAAATACCTGGTTCATTGCGATCGCCAGCTGCAGATATTTATCGACGCTGCAACACGTGATTGATCACGCTTGTGAGGAGGTGTGGGTTTCTTCTTTACTGAATTGTCGACCGGCTAACATCAACAGCACTGGGTTGCTCAGGTATCTAGATAATCTATTCTCCTTTTGTTGCTTTAGTTCTAATGAGTTTAGGTCTCCTGATTCCACTGGGAGTCTGGTTACACGTAGGATTCCTGGTTTTATCCTAACTTTAACTATTTTTTTTGGTCTTTTGCTTTCAGTTTGATTAATTCTTCTAATTCTATTAGAAGTCTAATTATTTCTAATGTCTTATCTCTACCAGAATCTAATTATTTTAAGTGTTCTAATTCTATTAGAAGTCAAATTAATTTAAGTCTCCTAATACTACTAGGTGTCTAATTAGTTAAGTCTCCTAATACTACTGGGAGTCTAATTAATTTAAATATCCTAATTGTCTAAGAAATCTAATTAATTGAGTCTCCTGATACTACTAGGAGTGCAAATGTGTCAATTCTATGGAAATGAATTAGGAACATACTAATTCTATTGAAACTGTAATCAAAGTAAATATACTAATTTTATTAAAACTCTAATTGATTAAAATCTACTAATTTTATTGAAAATCTAAAAAAAAGGGTTTTGGCCCTCTATGCTAAGGAGGACCGGTCCCATTCCCGGGTACCCTCCATAAGCTCCCTTGGGCAAATCAGGTAGCTAAGATTAAAGTAATCTAAGTATGAATTGTAAGACGATATTTTTAGATTGAAAAGTCAATAATTTTTGGATTATACTTATGAATTAAATTTTTGGGCTAGAAGTTGAGAGCTAAACTATAAATCGGGATTTAAAATCCCGAACTATGAGAAATCAGTAAATTAAGACTGGAATCTAAAATTTAAAGACTAAAATTGGGACCGAAATCAGGAAATCAGACCGTATGATTAAGGACTGGGGCTAGAAACTAAGAACTAGAATAAAAGATTAATGATAGGACTGAAAGTTGAGGTTTCGGGGTGAAAATAGGATCTAAAATAGTGAATAAAATTATGTATTGGTTCTAGAAATTGAGAATTGGAACCAAGTATTGAAACTGCGAAATTGCAGATTAAAAAGGTGTTACGGTCTACGACTGAAAATTAAAAATTAATAGTTAAAACCTGAGATCTAAGAGCTAAGAACTAAAACTAAAACCGAAAATTAAAAACTAGAAGGAAAATTATACCTAAGGGCCGGGCTACAGAGAGGAATCACAAAATCCAAAACTTGATGGCGAGGAACTCGAAACTCGAATGTCAAAGTTGTTGTGTTGTCCCCTTTGGTCGGGGTAAGGGAATCTATTTATAAGTATTTTACTAATTATACGCCCTGTGGGGTGCATTTAATTAGTTGGTCAACTTCAATTATGCGCCCTATCCGGGGTAATTAATTGAATTGCGTGCCCTGTATCAGGTACTTAACCACTTAGAGTCGGTGACCGTCTTAGTGAGTGATCTGCAGACTGGCTCAGTCGGGGTGTCCCAGTCCTAGTCTGATTAGACTAATTGCGTGCCTAGTTTGATATGCCCAATCTGATTATTCACCATACTAATTATGTTTAATCGTGGAGTTTTGGCAGTCTAGGGAGTTAGAGACTAGGTCTGAAGTAGACCAATTGAGCGCCTGTGATTGGACCCTTAATTCGATTGCGCGCGGCTGTTAGGGCACATGATTGTGTCTCAAGGTGGTCAAAGGGAGGGGAAGTTTTGTTTGACGTAGAGTGATTGAGAGTTGGTGGTGTGGCGTTCAATCAAATTACGCGCATGGTTTATAGCATGTAATTTGGGATTGTCCCGGGTCTAGGTTAGGTCCCAAGTGCAAGACTATTGTTTCAGCTTGCGTTTCAGCTATATACTATTGTTTCAGTATATAGTTCCCGACTTGGGTTATGGGGGCTGAGCCACAGAGCTATTGTTTCAACCTGTGTCCAGCAATTTACTATTATTTCAGCATATGATCCCCTCCTTTATGGGATCTGAGTCACAGAGTTATTGTTTCAGCCTGTGTTCAGCCATATACTATTGTTTCAGTATATGGTCCCACATTAGGGTCATGGGGCCTAAGCCACATAGCTATTGTTTTAGCCTGTGTCCAGCCATATACTATTGTTTCAGCATATGGTTCCCATGTTAGTATTTTGAAACCCTTAGAGAAGGTAAGCCCTTTCCGAAAAGTCACAGTCGAGGTCAAAGGTTGACCGAACAGACTTATACTCTGAGAGGGCAAAATGGGGGTGTCTACAGCCCTGATGCTTGCTCGTATCACGCTTCTTTTTATTCTGGGCAAGTCAATCCTTACCAATGCCAATGGTGGTCCTGTTGCACTGTCCCTTCTCAGCTTGATGGAGAACTAGGAGAATGTGCACTATTTCGATTAGGGTGGTGCTGGGTATGCGGGGCTAATGGACAGCTTGGCTAGAGCCTCAGTTGGGGAGGTTGCTTCTGTTCTTGGATTTTGACTTGTGATCAAGGTAACCCATTGGTTTGACTCTTTCATCCCTCTTGGTTCATCATTTCTAGCCCCTTTAGTCTTTATTTTTGGCATATTTTCTTGTTTGTCCATCTTTCCAAGTTTGGGGGTATCTGTACTTCCAACTTGGCCGCCCTCTCCACTTATCTGATGAGTACACGTAGCCCCTCATGAGTTCCTAGCATAAGGACAGTCGCCAGGACCTGGGGATGAAGCATTTAGAATTGGGTCTGAGGTCCTAGTTTGACTTAATGATTTCGGAGCAGGTTTGACACCCCCCTCCCTTTGTTGGTTAAATTTTTTGAGTTCTAATTGTATTGCTTGACTAATGGGATTCTCCTTTTTGGGCAAATTATATTTGATCCTTATGTCGGCTCCCCCTTCTGGGACCGCACTACTGTCAGCCAGTCATGATTATTTATCAATCGTCACATTGTCTTCTTATACGGTTCTTGGGTCTGAGCCTACTATTTGGGGGGAGAGGGTAGTGCATCAATACCGAGACTACTTTATCATGCTGCTAGATCCTCCAGAGGACGTCATGTCACTAGAGGGTACGGTAGAGGAGCTTACAGGGAGGCTCCTTCGACATGGGATTCCTGCTAAGGGTCTTTTTTAGCATGGGGGATATCAGTTGTGGTATTAGTCTCTCCCCTATCAGTCCATCCTCCCACATTTTGTGCTTGGTGCAAATTTTTTGCCGTTCAGCGGTCCACAATCCCAGGTACCTTCTTCTTTCTTTCCCTTGCTTATGGGTTTCTTTTCTGACTATCATGTTGTTTTTGCTTTATTGATCGAATTTCTTCCTCTCCTTTCAATTCGAGGTGAGAGAGGATCCTGACATGGGCGCAGGCGCAAGTCCTTCAGAGGTGTTAGGTGTCGGACTGTCAGGGACTTCCAGTGCAGGGCCTTCAGGGTCATCTATTGCAGGGACTCAGGGGACTTTTAGGCATTTTGACTACACGTTGCTCTTGAATTTGTGTGTTGATGTGACGTAGCGTGCTCGCCTATCTACTGAGGCGATTAGAGTTCCTCCTCCCGAGCCGGTACCAGAGGTGAGATCTTTTCCCAAATTCTCTAGGGACATGCTTGCTCTTATCTATTTTTCTGTGCTGTTGACCTTTATCTCCCCCCTCGCAGGTTTACGAGTTAGCTATTCAGTAGGCGGAGCATTACCATCACAACGCTGACCTTCGGGAAACTGAAGTGGTAAGTATGATGTTGGTTTGCCCTGTCTATTTCTTTATTGTCCTATGTTTTCCCCTAACTGACCTTTTTGGTGTGATGCTTTCAGCGAGCTCATGAGAGGGACTCGCGTTCACTACTTAGCGGGCTGTCCCAGCCATGGTCGCAGGTGGGGGATGTCCAGACGTATTAGAAGACTTCGCACCAATGGAGGAGGGACTCTTGAGGACCTAGAGCAACTTTTGTTTTTTTCCTTCTTTTGAGCACTTTTGGACACAGTGAAGTAACAATGACTGATCGGTGTTTTTGGATAATTCATGGAACTGATGTATTTGATTTTCTTTTCTATTTGCTATCTCCCACTTTGGATGTGATATGCTTGTCTTCGAAAAAGTAGGCTAGATGGGTGTGATGCTGCAATCATGATATGTACTCTTTTGCAGGAGGGGCTATGAGTTTGAAAAATGGGGAACTAACTCTCAAGTTGTGCATTGGCTGAAATGGCTAAGGTTCATGTATTCCTCCTTTATCTGTTGTGAGCATGGAACCTGCAAAAAGGGAAATGTAAAATAGGTTAAGTGGTTAACTTAGGTATCCCAGCTCGTGACCTGGGGTGCCATCTATAAGGAAAAAGAATGTTATTATGTGCAGGTGGACTGGTCCAACAGACGGGAAAAACCTTCATTTCCCACTTGTTGTTTCTCTCTCTCTCTCTCTCTCGCTTTTTTGTTATTTTGGTCTATCGTGTATATTATACACGCTAGGCATTTTCTGGGCACTTTGTGGTCTAGCATGTATAATATACATGCTAGGCATTTTTTGGACATTTTTTGGTCTAGCGTGTATATTATACACGCTAGGCATTTTCTAGGTATTTTTGGCCTAGCGGGTATAATATATATGCTAGGCACTCTTCGGACAGTGATGGGCCTATAAGACCTGAGAATGCACTTCTTTTTCTTTATTTTAAGTTGGGTTTTGAATTTTGCTCTAATTTTTTTGTTTTTTCTTCCTGAGGGTGGGTCCATTATCCTACATTGAATTGTAATTCTTTAAATAGCTTTGTATGACCATGGACCCACTTCATGAGCTCGCCCTTTCGGGGGGGCGGGATGTTTGTACTTCCTTCCTTGGGTATAGGGCCAAACTTTCTGAACCATTGGCTTGAGAGTTTGAATGAGAGTGAGCTCGAGGTTTTAGATCTACTCGGGCTTACTCGTCTCTCCTCTTTCCTTGATGTTCCCTTGTTTTGGGATCTTATCCATGCGGCAGTTTCTCATTGGGATGCGAAAACCCATGGCTTCCACTTTGGGACCCGTGAGCTGACTCTGACACTTGAACAACTCTCTATTTTGTCGGGGTTGAGGCTAAATCGCGGTCTCGCTAAGGTTGTACCAAAACTGGGTTATGCCAAGACTATCCATGCCACTTTGGGCCTGAAGAAAGTGAGTATGAGAAGAGCTTTGCTGGCGAGCCCACCAGGTGTTCAGTGAAATTCCTGAGAGAACTTTTCGATGATGAAAGTTTGCAAAAACTGTCGATCAGAAATATTCATAACGTGAACGCTTTTGCCCTTTACCTTCTCTTGGAGGTCCTCTCTTACACGGGGGAGAGCTTCTCCCTTGCACTCTGTGACATATTGGCAGAGCTTGAAAGGGGCCTCGGCATGATGCATTTTATGCTGGCCAAGCTTTACTGTGGTCTTGATGCCTTTGCCTCAGGCAAGGTGGAGTGCTTCAGGGGATGCCTTACCCTTCTTCAATTCTGGATTGGGAGCATCTTGCTATTTTAGGATTCGTGCCCCATTTTATGTGGTCCGGGGGGAGGTAGCTCGTCACTTTTTAGGCTTAGCTGGTATGGAGGCTTCCATGTCTTGATGGTACCTTTCCGATAGTCTGATCTAGAGATTGTAAGGGTATCACTCTTATCCGCTTGACTGGTTGTACTCATTACTTCCCTTCTCGGGTTTTACGCCAATTTGGCTATACTCAGCATGTTCCTTGTGCAGCGAGAACTCCCCTGTGTGGTCTAATTTTTCTCAGGGGTCTTCCAGGGATTTGAATAGGATAGCTGCTCTTTGGGAAACGCATCAATCGATGCATATGTGCGATTTGTAGCAAGGGACCTTCCTTTTGACTTCTCCAGAATATGAGGCTTGGCTACTATCTGAGAGGCCTTTTGCTCGTCGATTGGATTAGGTAGAGAGCAGCGATTCAAATGGGCCTTGGCTAAGGAAAGAGTTGGCGCTTCGAACTCGGATTGAGTTGTTGGTAGATGAGAAGCGAGTCCTACACGAGCATTTAGAAAAGGAACAAGGTAGAAATGAGGCTACCAAAACAAGAGCCGAAGTTGTAGAGTGTGAGGTCTTTTGCCTGGAAGGGGCTCTGAGTGATGCTCTTGGTGCTACTGATGCTTTCCGAAAGTGATATAGGAGCCTCCATGGTCGGTCGATGACTGACATGAATGCTCATGAGGATGCTTTGCGTGCACAGATCCATGTCCTCAAGCGCGAGTTGGGTTGTTGACCTAGTCATGTACATACTTTTTGCACAAATCAAACATCATAGGAAGGGGCATAAGAACCCTTGACAGATATCTTTTTAGTATATATATATATTTTTAATGTTTTGTTTCTCTTTCAAATTTGTAAAGGGGGAAACAGGTTGTCACACCGATTATCTTTTTGAGATGTGGGGCAAGCAAAATATGGACATGAAAATGGGAAAGGGAAATTTATTATCTTATATAGGCATCATCTTCTTTTTTGATGTTTTTGTTACTTCTCCTTTCAAAATAGGGTGTCACACTGATTATCTTTTTGAGACGTGGTGTAAGAAAAATATGGGCATGAAAATGGGAAAGGGAAATTTATTATCATATATAAGTATCATCTTCTTTTTTGATGTCTCAACAATAAGACGAGGTGACGGGTCCCATTTTGAGCATAGTCAAACCCGTTCATGTGGTCAAACCTGAGTGAGGTTCAAAGTCTTTACCATGGTCGAAACGTCCATCCATTTGGATTGAATCGACCTTTTATCCTTACCTTGGGTCATGTGTTTGACGGTGTGGTATGAAGATCTACCTAATCAGGACGTTATTTGAACTAACATGAGCGGCCCGGTTGGTGACCAAATAACCCGGAAATGTAAGCAAGGGAGTAACTGATTTTCTCCCCTCTTTTTTTTTTTTTTTCCTTTTAACCTTTTTACTCACATCGCCCAAGATGGGTCTTTGTCATGCCCGTCATCACCCTCGTTTTTACCCGTAGTGCCCTTTCGGGTTTTCACTACGTCCGTGAGTATGTATTTCTATCCCATGTGTCATTCCAGGTTTTCACCTAGCCTACACAAGCTCGCTCTTTTTTACTCGTAGCGCCCTTTCAGGTTTTCACCACGACCAATTTCTTTTATTGCTTTTCCATTTTAAAAAAAAAGGCCATGACATGGACTTCGGTTCTGTCATAGTCGGCTGGATAGAGTTCTTTTATTGTCTCTCAGCTTGGCTTGTGCTGACTCAACGGATACTATGACTGCTTGTGGACCTTAAAGAGGGCTTTCTTCAGGGATGCATCGTGGCCATGGGAATAGGTTAGGAATTTTGAAGGTATTCTTGGTTTTAAAGGTTTTTCTTGATAGGGTTCCAGTTGCCGTAATACACTTTTTCCTTGGGAGATTTTTATTCTACACGCCTCATAATTTTTCAATCTCTTTTCTTTTCTTTTTTTTTTCTTTTTTAGAGATCCACCATTTGAGATTTTAATTTTCTTATTTCTTTTAGATTTTGATGATGACTCTTTTCTCTTATTTTTTTTGGTAAATACACATATTTTTCCTTTTTCTCGGAGGGGTTAATGAAGGAAAGGCTAGAGGCTCAAATTGGGTAGCAAAGGATATGATTATTTAGGGACGATTTTTGGCTACTTAGCTTTGAAATGATGGCCTCTTTTATGGGGTCCTTAAGCAGTCACGTATCCATCTTATCAGTACTTACCTTGCCGCGGGGACTAGGAGTAGAAACGTGGTATGTATCCAGTATTGATGGGCTCAGGAAAACAATCTCCCTCTATGGTGGCGAGATGAAGTGCGTATCCATGGAGCACTTCTATTATGACATAGGGCCCTTCCCAATTGGGCTTGAATTTCCCTCTTGGATCTACATGGAGAGAATGGAAGTTTTTCTTGAGTATTGTGTCACCCACCTTTAAATCTCGAACGCGGACATGGTTGTTGTAAGCACATGCAATTCTTCCCTAATAGACCTAGGTGTGACATAAAGCTTGAAGCCTCTTTTCATCGATCAAGCTCAATTGTTCAAAATGGGATCTCTCCCTCTAGACTTTCGACAGGTTGAACTTGGTGAGGATACAGAGTGAAGGTACTTCGACTTCCACTGGTGGCACGACCTTGGTTCCATACACAAGGAAAAATGGTGTTGCCCTTGTAGCGGTACGGATTGACGTTCGAAAGGCCCATAATGCAAATGATAATATTTCACTCCAATCTCTATAGGTGATGACCATCTTTTCCAGGATACGTACAAGTGTCTTGTTGGTGGATTCGATGGCTCCATTGCTTTACGGCCGATATGGTGACGAGCGATGATGTTTGTTCTTATACTGCTCGCAGAAGGTTCTGATGTGCTTGTTCACAAAGTTGGTGTCATTGTCCGTGATGATGTCTTTGGGCATGCCGAATCGACAAATAATATTATTCTTGATGAATTTCTTGACATGATTGGCCATCATGTTTGTATAGGTTGCCACCTCTACCCATTTTGTGAAGTACTCGATGGCGACAAGGATGAACTGATGCCCATTAGATGCTTTCGGATTGACCTTTTCGACGATGTTGAGGCCCCATGTGTCAAATGGCCATGGAGTGGTCATACTGTGTAGATCTATGGCTGGAGCATATATTAGACTGGAATATTCTTGGCATTTGTAGCACTTCTGAATGTGATTGCAACAATCAATTTCCATTGTGGTCTAGAAATACCCTTGCCATAGGATCTTCTTGGCAAGCATGTGCCCATTGACATGGGCCTCAAATACTCCTTCATGGATCTCTTTCATGATGTTGGCTACCTTGCTCTCAGTTAGGCATCTAAGCAGGAAGTTATATGATCGCTTGTAGAGGCACTCACCATAGATGGCGTAGTTCGTCGCTAATCTTTGAATGGTCTGCCTGTCGGTCTCGGACGTGCCTTCAAGGAAAGCTTGAGTTTCGAGGAAATTCTCGATATCTGAGAACCATGGATGCTCGGCATCTGTTATTGTGGATCCCTCAATTTGGAGGCAGAAGGCAGACTTAGTTCTTTGTCCAATCATGATTGGCTTCATTTCAACACCGTATGGAATTTCGACCATTGATGCCAATGTTGCTAAGGCATCGACAAAGCGATTTCTTACTCGCGGGACATAGGATAAATTGACATTGTCAAAGCATGCTATTAGATCTTCGAGATATTCATCGTATGGGATTAACTTCTCGTCCTTAGTTTTGCAATCTCCATTGGTCTGGTATATGATCAGCTGTGAGTCACCAAACACCTTGAGGTGAATTACGTTTAGGTCGAGAGCTTCTTGTAGGTCAGCTGTGTAGGCTTCGTATTCAGCCATATTGTTGGGGCAAGGGAAATTGAGCTTGATGGAGACCGGTATGTGGGACCCTTTTGGCGGGATTAGAACAACACCGACGCCTTGACCTTCAGCATTTTATGCCCCATCAAAGTGAATTACCCAGGACTCTTCTCTCTCTGCTGTGTCATCTTCTGTCATGAATAAGATGTCCTCATTAGGAAACTCAGTTCTCAGAGGTTCATAATCAGGTAAAGGATTTTCGGTAAGATGATCAACGAGTGCTTGCCCCTTTATTGACTTTTATGTGACATATGTGATGTCAAATTCAGACAAGAGGAGCTGCTAGCATGCAGTTCGGCCAGTAAGAGCCAACTTTTTGAATAAGTGCTTCAAAGGGTCCATTCTCTCTAGAAGGAGAACTGCCTGAGATAGCTAGTAGTAGCGAAGTCTCTGTGTAGCCCATACGAGAGCAAGGCATGCTTTCTCTAGATGCTTTCTCCAGATGAGAATAGCGTGCCTCATAATTAGTAAATTTCTTGCTCAGGTAGTAAATACCCTGCTCTCTTCTTCCAGTCTCATCATGCTGCCCTAGGACACATCCCATCGAAAATTCCATCATGGAGAGATACATTAAGAGTGGCCTCCCGAGTACTGGTGGTACCAAAACTGGAGGATTGAGGAGATAACCCTTGATTTTATTAAACGCGGCTTGACAATCATCGTTCCAATCAACAGGCGAGTCTTTCTTTAATAGTTTGAAGATCGGCGTGCAGATAGAATCTAACTGTGCAATGAACCGACTGATGTATTGTATTCTGCCCAAGAAACCCCTAACTTCTTTTTCGGTAGACGATGGCAGCATTTCTACTATGGCTTTCAATTTGATCGGGTCAACTCTTATACCTCTTTTGTTGACGATGAAGCCTAGTAGCTTTCCTGACATGGCATCGAATGCTTATTTTTGAGGGTTCAGACACAACCTATATTTCCTCAGCCTCTCCAACAGCTTTCAGAGCTTCACCAAATGATCACCTCTCTCCTACGACTTGGCTATCATGTCGTTGATATACACCTCAATTTCTCAGTGCATCATGTCATGGAAGAGTGCCGTCATTACTCTCTGATATGTTGCTCCAACATTTTTTAACCCGAACGACATGTCTCGGTAATAAAAAGCTCCTCATGGGGTGATGAATGCTGCCTTCCCTCGATCAGCTTCTGCCATCTTGATCTGATTGTATCCAGAGAGTCCATCCATGAACGAGAGCATCCCATGCCTTGTAGTGTTATCGACCAAGATGTCGATGTGTGGCAATGGGAAGTTATCCTTTGGGCTCGCCTTGTTGAGATTTTTGAAATTAATGCGCATGCAAACCTTTCCATCTTTCTTTGGTACTGGGACGATGTAGGCCAACCACTGCTCATATTTAGTGACCATGAGAAACCCCTCGTCGTACTACTTGATGACTTTATCTTTCACCTTCAACATCCATTCTAGCTAGAGACCTTTCAACTTTTGTTTGACTAGCTTAATGTCGGGATATAGGGAGAGCTCATGTTCGGCCAAATTAGTATGCAAACCAGGCATATCCTCGTATGACCATGCAAACACGTCTTGATATGACTGAAGGAAATCAATCATGCTTTTTCTTTCATCGGGAGACAGTGACGTTCCGATTATAGTGATTCTAGAAATCTTCTTGGTACCCAGATTGACATCTTCAGTTTCTTCAACGATTAGGGTAGGGCCATGCTCAAAATTAGCATACCGTTCAAGGAGCTCATCGAGAAGCTCCTCGATTAAGTTCTCACCATCTAGATCAGTGACTCCTACTTCTTCTCATATTTCTATAGGAAAGAGTTCGACTTCACCTCGGGCAGGTTCTCCTACTAAGGCATTATTTTTCTTGTTTTTTCAGGAATTTTGAAAGATAATATTTTCAGAATTTTTTGTATTGTTTCTATTTTCTTATGGTTTTTCTTTACTTCGAAGATGGGCCCTTGGCAAGGCGGGTCTCTATATACACATGGTATTGCCTTCCATGGGATAATCTCACTTTTTATAAGTTTTTTTTTTTAAAGTTGGTGACATATTTATGACCATTTGATACTTCCAGAGTCAGGGGTATTGATACCCAATTCCTTACCTACAGTGCTTCACCTTTACCTAGTCTGATGGAGGACGTTGATTGAAATGCCCTTTGAGAGTTAGCCTCCACCATATTTATCATTGGTTCGTCTGGGACCTGATCCTCAAACGTTAACAAAGGTTTTTGGTATTTTATGCATGGGGTTGGTATTGACGAGGGTACTTCCTCCTCAAAAAGGGATAGGGAGGCCAGATCTATTTTCATGTCGGGAGGAATGATTTAGGGATTAGTTAGGTGGACAAAGGCTACCAGTTTCCATGGGGTCAACTGCGTTGCCCCATTCTGGTCTATCTGGATGACCCACATGCTCACGAAAGTGCTTCAGATGTGAGGTCTTGGACGGGTTTCATCTTTCAGGTCTATCCCCCTGGATTTCACTATGGTAGTGGTGCGGGCCTTCTCTTTGGACTCATGGACCTCCTCTTCGGTAGGCTTATAGTCTAAGCCAAATCTGATCTGCTTTTTACTCTTGGCCTTGACTAGGTCACTTCTTCCTTGCAGGTGATGACCTAAACCCTTTCCTTTCTGGTAGCCCCATTTTTGGAGAATGACAACTGCTATAGTCATTCCGCCTCCTGTATTCAAGGAGACTCTTTCGAGGGTTTGGGCACTACTGCTGTGACATCATATTGAAAACTGAGAAGATCTGTGTCTTCAGCTGAGTGTGGCACATCCAATACCTTAAGGTTCTTGATGTTGTGTGTGACCTTTTCTCCTTCCACCCGCCCTTCACCTAGAATGTTGATGACCTCCTGATCTGATATGAATCTGAGTTTCTGATGCATGGTTGAAGGTATTGTCTCAATTTTGTGCAGCCATGGGCATCCTAGTAGCAGATTAAAGGTGGATTTGATGTCCATAACTTGGAATGAGATGGAGAAGGTCATTGGCCCAACGGTGAGCTCAAGATCGACTTCTCCTATTATTTCCCTCCTTGCGTTATCAAATCCTCTTGTGCTTGTTCTGGCTGGCCTGAATGTGGAGGGATCAACCCTATATGGTTACAGTTCTTTGGGGGTACACATTTAATGTCGATCCATTATCTATCGGTACTAATAGGATCACCAAGTCTCCTGCTTCTACTATGATCTTGAGGGGTTTGGAATAATTTTTTCTCTTGTTCGGAAGATCAGCATCTAAAAATGAGATGGAGTTAGGAGCCAATACCTGCCTGATTATCTGCCCCACCTCATCTAGGGACACTTTGCTAGATACATGTGTGTCTTTCAATGCTCCCATTAAAGCTTGGTAGTGGAGCAGAGATGTCATGAGTAGGTCCCAGACGATTACGTGAGTCAGCATTCTTTTAAACTATGTATTCAAAGCGTATTCCCAACTCATTTTTTCAAATGGGTGCCCTACTAGGGGTTCCTTTCTCTCTTTCGGTCAGGCTAGTACCGGTACCTTGGGTTGCTTAGAGATCCTCTCGAATCGTGTAATAAAATCAACTCTCCCCTCTCTGCTACCGCCCTCATTGATGTCTATCTGATTGTAATTGAGCAGGATCTGGTGGGGTTCATAGGTCGGCCTTGGGATCTGAAACGGGTTAGACAACGGTATCGGAGGCTCCTGAATTAGTGGAACCGAATAACTGGATAAGACATGGTTAACTTCTGCTAGAGGTGGATAGGAGGAGCAACAAAAGTGGGCCAAATGGGGTTTACAGGAATCGTGTATGACTCTATTGATTGTGATGTGGCGGAGTAAAGCCAATGTTAGCTAATCGATGCCGGAGGGGGTAATGGGGAAATATCGAGCATCAAATAATCGGAGGGGGTTGGTGTTGTATATGGTTGATATGGAGATAAGCTGGATTGGACATGATTGACGGGAGTTGGTACTGGGAAATACATCGTTAGATCTAAGGGATCTGCTTGGGGTGCTGTATTGGGGAAGTAATTAGCCAAGTTTAAAGGTTCGATTACTCCTATGTTCCCATCCTCTCTATTTCCTCACCCTGGTGCTATGAAGTTCTCCTAGACACTGATATATTATGAAGGATCAAACTCTTTCCCGTCTTCTTCTTTCATGTTGATAGTGGGTCTTGGGCCCGCTCCTCCTGGTGGATGTGGTGGCAATGAAACTTGATGGATGTTTGCATGCTGGTTTGCCAGGAGAGGAGTTGGAGGGATGATTTTCCCGACTTCTATCAGATCCTGTATTATATGCTTCAAGGGAAAGCATCAGTAAGTCGGGTGACCTAGCCTTTGTGGAAATTGCAATGAGTATTGGGATCATAATTTCTTGGGATTGGGTTTGGCGGCGGGCATGGTTGGAAGGGCGTAACAAGACCTTTTTCAACCAACAATGGTAAAAGGATATTCAAGGATTGCCCCAATGGTATAAAAACTCGATTGAATTGTTCCCTTCTTTATTTTAGGGATATCAGTGCCCCCTGCCGATTGCCTATTCTCTGTACTGGTTCGACTCGTGCTGGGTTAGCTGTGCTGCCTTGAACTGGAATGGGGCTATACAAGTACTAGGCTATGTATTTATGATTGTCTACACATCTGCCCCAGTTTTTCTATCGTTCCTCTGCTCTGTGACCTTACGGACCCCGTTGGTTACAATTTTGTTTAACCACCCCTCTCTTATTGCATCCTCGCAATGATTAGAATTTCTTACCAAGTCAACAAATCTAGATTGCTGCTGGTACACTAAGAAATCAGAGATGATCGGTGTTGCGAATATTTCAGGTGCTAATTTATTATAAAGGAAAAATAAAATCAAAGTAAAACACAGGTGAAAACAGCAATCCTAAAATACCTTAGACTTGCAAGATACATGGCCTTTTTGTAGCAAGTTCTAAAAGTAAGAGTTTGTCCCACAGGGAGTAGCGATCAAAAACCTAGGAGGTGTATAGTAGACCTCCAGATCTACTACAGATCTGGCAATTCCAGCCTAGTTTAAGAAAGAAAGATAGTTTTTCTGGTGTAACTAGATCTAATTTATAAAACTGAAATATAAAACTATATCTAAGAGATTGAGGAAGATGGATGGTAAAATAAAATCTAAAATATGGAGAAATAAACAGCTTAGGGCCTGGTTCTCATTTTCAAACAGATAAAGGCGTGTGAATTTGCTGCTGTCCTTCACTTGGCTACAAGCTCAAGTGCAAGGTAGAAGAATTCAACCCAAACCTTTAGACTAATCTTAAGGGTATGAGCTGTCCACTTGAATGGTCATAGATCATCCTATAGACTTCATCCAATCCAATGGTTCAAATTGAAATATTTAAATCAGCACAAATGTTGTGGATGCAAGGCTACAAGCTTAGGCATCCACAGGGCTATTAAACCAAGGGAAATCAGATGGTAAATAATAAATCTACTAGAAATTGAATGGGCTATTCCCAAATACATGGATCCTATGGACATCTAATGAAACCATAAGATCTTTAGATTTAATTGGAGATTAAACTCAATAATTTATTGAATCAAACAACTTACAATAACCTTGTTCTCAGATCTATGACCATCTGTGCGTCAATCCACACATCTTCATGCCAAATTATAATTACAAACCAGATTTGAACTGCTTATCTAGATCGAATCCAACAAGGTGGATTACAGAGAGAAGGGGGAAGAGAAAAAGGAAAAAATAACTAAAACTAAACCTAAATGAGTCAAGGTGAACTAAAGCTATTCTACGCTTTCCTTACTGAAGAATTACAGCAGCAAGGATGCTTATTTATACAAATGCAGTGATCCATGTGCTTTGGATTGCAGCCAATCAGAGGAGAGATCTTTCATTTCAGTTTATGCTAATCACTGTTTTAACATTCCAACCAATCAGAGAGAAGAGAGAGATCCAGCTCTGTCAAACTCAACTGAAGTAGTTTGCTTCCCGCCAGAAATTTACTCACTTAATTTGAAAATAGTTTGCCCATGTGAAGAGATTTCTTGTGCCTTGGAGTTCCCAATTTTCCCCCTGCTAACCAAAAATAACTCCAGCTGTAGCCCTTCATAATTTATGCCTATATTTGAGGCTTGATGGAGTCTTCAAAAGTGCCCCCGATGTTCAATAGTGATGGCTACAGCTGATGGAGTTCACAAGGTGGTCTTTTGGATCCAATAATGAAGGTTGGGAGTTGATGGAGTCTAGGTGGAAATCGAATCTCTATAGGTACAGCTCCATGATTGATCATTTCGAGAGGTTGCTGAATTCAGGTGCTAGAACCAATCTATAGGTTGGCTGAATAGTCTCACATAGCAGCAGCTTCAGGTGAGGATGAGAGTTGGATTCGAGAGGATGGATGAGTGTAGGGCTAAAGGTCGAGAGGTACTGAAGGTAGGTCGACAGGTTGGCTGGTTTTAAATGGAAGATGTCGACAGGTTGGTGAATGGAGGATAGAAGGTCGAGAGGTACTGCACTTAGAATGCTGGTCGATAGGTTGGTCTTCTCGACAAGTAGGCTGAAGGTGGAAATTCATTATTCGAGATGTAGTGGGAGGATAGATGGGGGTCTGCACTTTTCGAGAGGATGGCTGATGGTTTGAGGGGTCTGTTCGAGAAGTTATGGGAGGTTCTGAAGCTGTAATGGCTGAGGTTGACAGGATGGAAGCTTGGGAGTTGAACCAGTAGACAGGTTCAAGCATTGAATGGTTTGAAGACTGCAATCTTAAATGTCGAGAGGATCAAAGCTCTTCACTTCGAGAGGTTGCAAGCTGCTGTGAAGTCGATGGGTTGGAGGCTAGGCTTATCCATTCGAGAGGTTGGTTGTGTAATGCAATGAAGTCCTCGATAGGTTCTATAGGTGCAAGCTGGAGTTCTCGAGAGGATGATGGGTTGGAGTGCAAGTGCTCGAGCAGTTGGTTGAAGGTGATGAGGAAGGTGTCGATAGGTTGCTGGAACTGCACCTTGAATGTCGACAGGATGGTTGATAGCCACCTACACTTCGTAAGGTTACTTCCATGCACTTCGTGAGGTTACAAGTCTTGGAGCTTAGCTTGCTGCATTCAACAAGATGCTGGAACTCGACAGGTTTGTACTAGTTTCAGTAAGGTGCATCTCAGTCATTCAATGAAGTTCATTTCTCAGCCATTATACCACACAAATAGTTGACTTGATGGCTGCTTGTGATCATCTTCACTCTGCTGAAACCTATGCAACTGGTGCAAGATTTGTTGTGCACACCAAGTGCTCTACCTTTCTTCTGCTGTTGAATCAAAGGAGTGTGCACACAACTATTAAAGTCCAGCTGCTCTTCCTTGTTTGCAGTTCTCAAATATTCGAATGCTGCTGCAACTAGGGATGTTGGCTCTACTGGTTCTGCTCGGATCAATGCTTGCTTGCATGGGTGCAGCTGCTGTGATGGCTTGGACTTGTATATTGAACCCCAAAGGTTGTTCTAATGTGCTGCTCTTCCATATGATTGTATGCACTACTGCTCAAAAGGGTACCTTGCAGAAATTTGAGAGTGAACCTCAAGGCACCTCTAATGTTTATAGAACTGAAGCCATTCCATTGCACACTGCTGCTACTGTTTACTTCCTCATCAACTAGCCATAGCACCACTCCATTCATCTCTCACTCCCAACTATTGATTGATTTCAAAACTCCTCTAATTGATACTTCTAACTGAAAAACTGCACTAAGGCTGCAATTACTTCCTTATTGCAAAACAATACTAAAATGCAAATATTAATCATTCTAAGCCCTAACAAAAGTCAGGTTAAAGGGGTAAAAAGTGGTAAAAACTAGTGACTAACACACCCCTAAACCTAACCTTTGCTAGTCCTCGAGCAAAGTGAAATTTAAAACAATTATCCTACAAAACTAAATGCCACTTTCGTAGGGAACACGGATGTATTTAGCCTATGCACCAAGCCTTTTAAACCCCTAGGTGATCCCCAGTGGAGGAGTGGAGTCTCCTGAGGGTTTTCAGTGAAGGTACCCACAAACTTCTCCAATAAATTCAGTTAATATCAGTGCAACATGTTAAAACAGAGTTCGAATAAAATAAAATTCATTCCGCACCTTGTTCCTTCAACTTTTTAGAGGATTCTCAACAATAAAACAACAATTTAATTATGAAATTCTGCTGTAATTCCTATACCATCAATCAGTTTATGTCAAGGTATTGTGCATGAAAATTAATGTAGAGCTTACCATCAACTTGAGAATTATATTTTGATAGTGCCCCCAAAAACTTAATTTCAGACCCAAGTCTTACCAGGGCTGTCACTCACAATAGAAGGGTGCATCATTTCACACAACTCAAGAGCAGTTACAGCCCTCAAATAGGACTGCAAGCATGAGCATAGGCAATGTTCTAATTTCTGAAATCATCTAGCTCTTTTCACCATAGATTACACAAATCCTTATCTCCGCATGACAGCTCAATCAATTTCATATCAGTAGGGTCTTTTTGTTGGGTTGTAATGTGGCTTATGGGTGCGATTTATAAAGAATAAAGGGGAATGAAAGGGGTTCAAAATTGAGAAATCAGTAAGGTAAGGAGGTGGTCATGACAACACCTTCTTCATTTCAGCATATATCTATCTTCTTTTTGAATTTTCAGAGTCAAAGTGACCAGCTTCTTCTCTTCTCTTTCAAAATGTCCAATGAAATGACTTCTCTTTCATATTTTTATTTTTCTTTTTTGTTTTTGTTTTTTTTCTTTTTGTATGTTTTCTTTTGTATTTTTCTCAATTTTTCTTTATGGGTTGGAATGCCACAACTGTCACCAAATGTGCTTTCTTCTCTTTCAACCAAATATCAAACCTTGCTCCTCTAACCTCACTTCTCCTTCCACTTCCAAAATTCTCAGATTAAGGGTGAACTGAAATAGGTCAAGGGGTTTAGGAAAAATATTTTAATGTTTGTAAAAGAAGGCTGGAATTTTTAGGCTCAAATGGTGTATACAAAGGCAGTTCAAAGGATAGAGATTTTTAGCTCAAGCTGTCCAAAGGGTGGCCTTACATCATGTCCTCAATGTCATGAATGCTGTCAAGTTATTTTAACTTGCATTTGCCTAACTTATAGTGAGCAAGAATAAACTCAATCAGTCCTTAGAGCAGAAAAATTACCAAAACACTCTTCCAAGAAAAATTTTCAGGCCCAACTCTCACTGGGTATGGTCTTCCATCAAATTCTTGGGGTGTATCCTCATAATTTTCTCTCTTTTCAAGTTCACTAAGCATCAATTTCTTAAAATTTCTTGACATTCACTTCATGAAAGTGATAGAACTACAACATATTTCAGTTTTAAAAAGTTTTTAATTTCCTCTTTTTCAAAAAATCAGGTGGGAAATCACTTTATTTTCAAAAAAATTTATTCAACATAGCTGCACTAACATTAACTATTCCATTGCCACACTTTGCCATACCCCCAAACCTAAGATGAACATTGTCCTCAATGTTTACACAGTGAGTAACCAGGGGCAGCAGGGCAAAATAAAAGAAAAATAAGCATGAAAATAAAAGCTATATGCAGCAAAAAATAAAAACTAAAACTAAATATGTGGACAAAAAAATAGAAAAAATGATATACAAATGAAAGAAAATTACTGCCAAAACAGCAAAGCAGAGGTAAAAATTGGACAAACAAATAGAAAAAAATCAGTCAAACAAGTATACACATTATCCTAAGAAAAAAAAGTCAGCAAACTAAAAACAGTATTTAAGCTAAAGTTCCTAAAACAGAAAATCCTAAGACAAAATCCTGAGTCATCTGTGATAAGGTAAGGTCCTCTGTGCATAAGTTTGGTACTGTGAATGTGCTGTGGATGTGTATGAATCAATATGAATTTCAAAGTGATGTAAGCAAGAATGCACACAGTTAAAAGCAGAATTCATACACAGCTGAGACCCATTAATGGTAAAAGATCTTGAAAGTAAATAAAATTAGAGGTTTCATTGAATTTTCAGAACAAAATATGATTCACTGCTCATTATCTTTCATGATTCTTCCAAAATTTAAGAACCATGATCTTAGCAGTTCCAGATGGGGTATAAGAATGAAGGCAAAGGAAAACAGCCCATCTGAAAAAAAAATTTGTGTTTTTATATTTTTGTATTTTTTGTATTTGTTTTGGATCAGCCGTGGCTCAACAATAGCCCTTATTTACTACTGTTGAATAATACAAGAAAGAAAACAAGTCTGAAATTTTTATTTGTGTTTATATTTCTTTTATTTTTCATTTGGTTTTATTGTTTTATTTTTCAGCATAACTAAATCCGAAAACTGCAGTAAGGACCTTGTTGCCTTGGCCTTTTGCACCTCTTTTAGGATAAAAAACAGCCTTGTGATCTGCCGTCTTCTGTGGAAGAAGATTCACCTATCATGTGTAATCCCCTAGGATTATTGATTGATTGGCTGGAGAGTCTACCCTCTTCCCTTTTAGTCAGAGCATTGAAGAGATGACCAAGCTGGTCTTCAATCTTTTTAATGCTTAGCTGTGTGACTGCATAGTTTGTGCTAAAGAGCTGAGGTTCTTTAACGAAGATAGAACCATCTCCTCAAAGGAGGGTGTACTAGATTGGGGTGCTGGCTGTTGGGACTGATGATTTGAGGGAAAATTGTGTGGGAACTCCTGGAATTTATGGGGTATTGTCTGCTGTTGCTGGGTTGAGAGTGATTCTCTTGGTTCCACCTCAGATTGGGGTGGTTCCTCCATGGATACCCAGCAGATTGTTGATGTTGCTGCCCATAGGTCTGGGCTGCATTGGCATTCTCAATGACCAAAGTAGGATAAAGACCATTAGATGGATAGTCTTGAATGGAGTGTGTAGGGGACTAGCATATCAGACATGCCTCCTGCACTTGTGCAGCCATTAGGGGCTACAATACACTCATCAATTTATCAAACTAAAGTGCCAAACTGTTTACCTTTCTCTCCAGATCAGTACACACATTGATTTCATACATCCTATCCCTAGAAGTGTTCTCTTTTACTGATTTAGCAAGGGTGTCGATGTCTCGAGATAAAGTCTCCTGCTGCATTGAATTCTCACTTATGACCTCAAAAAGCTTCCAAGCCTCATCAGCTGTCTTGTCGAGGTAGGTACCTCCACATGAGGCATTCACCATGTCCCTGCTTTTAGGATCAATGCCTTGATAGAAACTTTGAACAAGTTGCCATTAAGGAATTTGGTGATGGGGACATTGCTTTAAAAGCTGCTTAAATCTCTCTTAGGCTTGGTGAAAATCCTCAGTTGGGGATTAAGCAAAGGAAATTATGCTCTTCCTCAACTGGCTTATTTTGGACATGGGAAAAAATTTGGCCAAAAATTGACATTGAAGAACTTTCAAAGACTGGATACTGTTGGTTGGGAGCATAGAAAGCCAAGTTCAGGCTCTATCCTTTAGTGAAAAAGGAAATAGTCTCAGCCTGGTGGCTTCCTCCCCCAAACTTGAAATGTTGAAAGTGGTGGACAGTCCTAAAAATTTATCAATGTGCTTGTGGGGGTCCTCTTTACTCAGTCCATGATATGAGGGTAACATTTGGATAATGGATGATTTGATCTCATAATTCCCTTGAACAGTAGGGAATTGAATGCAAAAGGGAGATGTGTATGCCCCTCGTGCATTGAATTCCTTCAAGGTCTTTAGTTGCTCACCCATTACAAATGGCACACAAATATATACACAACAGTGTAGATTTCAGCCAATACAAAAATACAGCAAAAAATAAGAACAAAAACAAACAGAAAACACAGCAGAACTACTGGTTTTAAATAATCAAAAATTGAAAATGCAAATAAGGGAGAAGGGAATGCAAACTCAGGCAGATCTTCTCCATCTGCAATCCATAAGCTCCTCTTGTGGCCATTGCTTCAGATATGCAAAAATTCAAAAACTGTAGTAGTACTTTACTCAAACATCTAGAAGGCGATTAAGAATTTTAGAAAAATCAGACATACTACAGAATTAAAATAGATTTTTTATACAAAAGCTGCAGCAAACATTTATTCAAACACTTTGAATGCAAAAATTTAAAGAAAAAACAAATCTATAAAAATGAAAAACTCAGATCTACTAACTAGATCAAAACTCCTCGACAACGGCGCCAAAAACTTGTTGCGAATATTTCAGGTGCTGATTTATTGTAAAGGAAAAAAAAAATCAAAGTAAAACAGAGGTGAAAATAGCAATCCTAAAATACCTTAGACCTGTAAGATACAAGGTCTTTTTATAGCATATTTTAAAAGTAAGAGTTTGTCCCACAGGGAGTAGTAATCTAAAACCTAGAAGGTGTATAGTAGACCTCTAGATCTGCTACAGATCTGTCAATTCTAGCCTAATTTAAGAAAGAAAGAGAGTTTTTCAGGTGCGACTAGATCTAATTTACAAAACTAAAATACAAAACTATATCTAAGAGATTGAGGAAGATGGATGGCAAAATAAAATCTAAAATGGGGAGAAATAAATAGCTTAGGGCCTGGTTCTCACTATAAAATAGATCAAGGCATGCGAATTTGCAGCTGTCCTTCACTTGGCTACAAGCTCAAGTGCAAGGTAGAAGAATTCAATCCAAACCAAAGGTTTAGACTGATCTTAAGGGTATGAGCTATCCACTTGAATGGTCACAGATCATCCTATAGACTTCATCCAATCCAATGGTTCAAATTGAAACATTTAAATCACTACAAATGCTGCGGATGCAAGGCTACAAGCTCAGGCATCCACAGGGGTATTAAACCAAGGGAAATCAGATGTTAAATAGTAAATCTACTAGGAACTGAATGGATTATTCCCAAATACATGGATCCTATGGACATCTAATGAAACCACAAGATCTTTAGATTTAATTGGATATTAAAATCAATAATTTATTGAATCAAACAACTTACAATAACCTTGTTCTCAAATATGTAGTCTATGCATCAATCCACACATCTTCATGCCAAATTACAATTAAAAACCAGATCTAAGCTGCTTATCTAGATCTAATCCAACAGGCTGGATTAGAGAGAGAAGGGGGGAGAGAAAAAAGAAAAATATAACTAAAACTAAACATAAATGAGTGAAGGAGAACTAAAGCTATTCTATGCTTTCCTTGCTGAAGAATTACAGTAGTAAGGACGCTTATTAATGCAAATGCAGTGATCCATGTGGTTTGGATTGAAGCCAATTAGAGGAGAGATCTTTCATTTCAGTTTATGCTAATCACTATTTTAGCATTCCAACCAATCAGAGAGGAGAGAGATCCAGCTCTGTCAAACTCAACTGAAGTAGTTTGCTTCTTGCCAGAAATTTCCTCACTAAGTTTGAAAAATAGTTTGCCCATGTGCAGAGATTTCTTATGCCTTGGAGTTCCCAATTTTGCCCCTGTTAACCAAAAATAACTCTAGCTGCAGCCCTTCATAATTTTTGCCTCTATTTGAGGCTTGATGGAGTCTTCAAAAGTGCCCCTGATGTTCATTAGTAATGGCTACAGCTGATGGAGTTCACAAGGTGGTCTTTTGGATCCATTAAAGAAGGCTGGCGGCTGATGGAGTCTAGGTGGAAATCGAATCTCGATACATACAGCTCCATGATTGATCATTTCGAGAGGTTGTTGAATTCAGGTGCTGGAACCAATCGATAGGTTGGCTGAATAGTCTCACATAGCAGCAACTTTAGGTGAGGAAGAGAGTTAGATTCGAGAGGATGGATGAGTGTAGGGCTAAAGGTCGAGAGGTACTGAAGGTAGGTCGACAAGTTGGCTGGTTTTAAATGGAAGATGTTGACAAGTTGGTGAATGGAGGATAGAAGGTCGAGAGGTATGCACTTAGAATGCTGGTCGACAGGTTGGTCTTCTCGACAGGTAGGCTGAAGGTGGAACTTAATTATTCGAGAGGTAGTGGGAGGATAGATGGGGGTCTGCACTTTTCGAGATGATGGGTGATTGTTTAAGGGGTTTGTTCGAGAGGTTATCGGAGGTTCTGAAGCTGTAATGGCTGAGGTCGATAGGATGGAAGCTTGGAAGCTGAACCAATCGACAGGTTCAAGCATTAAATGGTTTGAAGACTGTAATCTTAAATGTCGAGAGGATCAAGGCTCTTAACTTCGAGTGGTTGCAGGCTGCTGTGAAGTCAATAGGTTGGACGTTAGGCTTGTCCATTCGAGAGGTTGGCTGTGCAATGCAATGAAGTGCTCGATAGGTTCCGTAGGTGCAAGCTGGAGTTCTCGAGAGGATGATGGGTTGGAGTGCAAGTGCTCGAGAAGTTGGCTGAAGGTCCTGAGGAAGGTGTCGATAGGTTGCTGGAACTGCACCTTGAATGTCGACAAGATGGCTGATAGCCACCTACACTTCGTGAGGTTACTTCCATGCACTTTGTGAGGTTACAAGGCTTAGAGCTTAGCTTGCTGCAGTCGACAAGATGCTGGAACTCGATAGGTTTGTACTAGTTTCAGCAAGGTGCATCTCAGTCATTCAGTGAAGTTCATTTCTCAACCATTATACCACACAAATAGTTGACTTGATGGCTTCTTGTGATCATCTACACTCCGCTGAAACCTATGCAACTGGTGCAAGCTTTGTTGTGCACACTAAGTGCTCTACTTCTCTGCAGCTACTGAATCAAAGGAGTGTGCAAATAGATATTAAAGTGCAGCTGCTCTTCCTTGTTTGTAGTTCTCAAATGTTCGAATGCTGCTGCAACTGGGGATGTTGGCTCTGCTGGTTTAGCTTGGGTCAATGCTTGCTTGCATGGGTCCAGCTGCTGTGATGGCTTTGACTTGTATGCTGAAATGTTGCACTTAGAGTGTAAAATGATGATCCCCAAAGTCTGTTCTAATGTGCTACTCTTCCATATGATTGTATGCACTGCTGCTTAGAAGTGTACCTTGCAGCAATTTGAGATTGAGCCTCAAGGTACCTCTAATGTTCATAGAACTGTAGCGATTCCATTCCACATTGCTGCTGTTGTTTGCTTCCTCATCAACTGGCCATAGCACCACTCCATTCATCTCTCACTCCCAGCTGTTGATTGATTCCAAAACTCCTCTAATTGATATTTCTAACTGAAAAACTGCACTAAGGCTGCAATTACTTCCTTACTGCAAAAAAATACTAAAATGCAATTATTAATCATTCTAAGCCTTAGCAAAAGCCAGGTTAAAGGGGTAAAAAGTGGTAAAAATTAGTGACTAACAACCGGTAAAGTGCTTTTCGAGATCATCTCAATCTGCTAATCGTCAGGTATTTGGTTTCTTACTTGGGCTGCCAAGGCCCTCCATCTCCCCAGGTTGTCGCTGAATGTTTCATCGGGCTTCTGGTGTAGCCAAGCTAGATCGGATATGCGGGATTCGATGTCTATGTTGTAGACATACTATTCCTGGAACAAGTGGGTCAGATCTTTCTAACTTTTAATCATAGATGGTTCATGGGATGTGAACCATGTAAAAGCTGGGCCCATGAGGCTCTTCTGGAACACTTTGATGAGGAGTCGTTCATCTCTGCTGTATTGGCACATGTCTCCACAGTAGGACTTGAGTGTGCAATAGGGTTGCCCGTGCCATTGTACTTGTCAAATGCTGGCATCTTGAATTTCGGGGGTAAAGGTACCTCTGCTAATAAGCATAGGTCAAAAAAATCAGTGGCATGGATTTCGGCTCCGCCCATCTTCATCAGCTACTTTTAGATCTTGTCCACCTATTCTTTTAGCAGCTTTGATCCTTTAGATGGTGGGGCTGGTCCCTCAACAGGCTATCTCCATTCACTTTGGATTGCCTGTGGGTTGGTTAATTCGGGTTGTGAGGGGAAGAAATTGGAAAATGCCCCTATGTAGGCTCCACTGTTCTAGGCTTCATCCTCCTAATATTGGTAACTTAAATCAATAACCGGGGGAGGAATGGGATTGATTGGATTTTGGAAGGTTAGGGAAATTGCTTGGTGAGGCCATTGTGAGTGGGGGAAGACTTGCTAGGTGATTTGGGGGTAAATGGATGGGCAAACTATGGGTTGTGGATAGGTGACTGGTGAGGCCATTGTGCTTGGTGGGGGTTTTGCTGATTGAGTTGGGAGGTAAGAGGATGGGTGAATTGGGGATGGTTGACGGTATGGGATGGATCCCCATATTGGGTTGGGTGTGAGGGATGTGGATAAATGGGGCTCATGCCGGTTTGAAGGATGGGATGAGAGGAGTTTTTTGTTTTAGGGGGAATGAGGGTTTGTTGGGGGTGAATGTAAGTGGGCAATTAGGGAATGTGTGGAGGGTTTGGAATGTGGCCCTTGAGTTTGAATGGGCATGGGCTGGGAATTGGGTATTGGGCCTTTGAGGCCCACTCGGATGGCCCCATGGTTGTTGTGGGGTGGTATGCATTATGGGTGGTTGGGTAGGATTGAGATTTTGGACAAATGGGGTGGGAAGATTTTTGATGGTTTGATGGGGATCGGGTATTTGGGGTGGAGGAGGAAGGCCTTGAGAGGCCTTCCATGCGGTGTAAGCCCTCATGATTTCCTCCATCATGACCATGGGATCAGTCATGGGTGCGGATAGAGATGGTTCATTTGATGGGAGAGATGTGTGGAGTGGTGGTAAAGCATGGTGGGATGTGGATGGAAAATTGTTCATGGCTTGAGTGGATGTGGATGGAAAATTGGGCATGACCTGGGTAAATGAGGGAAAGTTTGGCATGACCCGGGTGGCTGGGGGGAAAATTGGGCATGTGGATGGGGGAAAAATGGGTGGATGGGGGGAAATTGGGTGTATTTCGATTGGAGGGAAGATGGGGTATATGGGATGTGGATGGGGGAAAATTGGGCATGGTGGATGTGGGAAAAATGGTTTGAGAAAAAAAAGGGATATTTTGGGTGGAGGTATGTGGAAAATTGGGCATGACCCGGGTTGAAGTGGGAGGAAAATGGGGTAAAATTTGAGTGCTGGTCGATGGGGGAAAGTTAGGGTTATTTGGATTTTAGGGGAAATGGGGTGAAAAAATGTGGATGGATTTTGGGTAGATGTGGATGGAAAAAACAGCAAATTTTGAATGGGTGTGGATGGGAAATTGGGTGCACCGAATGGTCTGGTGACGTTGAATGGGGATTGGGTTGGGGAGTCGGAGATAGGTATCTCTTCCATATGGGAATGTGTTGGGGAATGAGGTGGGGATGAATCAGGATCGGCATAAGCCGGATCAACTGCCCAAGACATGGTTTGGCGGCGGGCCAGGTATGGATTCCTTAGGTGAGGCTCGAATACTTTCTTCCTCCTTCCCCAACGGGATGATGGAGGGTAAGGCGATGCCATTATTCCAGCATTACAAGCTCTCCTTTTTTTAAACTTTTGGTTTGATTGAATTTTTTGGTTTTTCATATTTTGTATATGACAAAAAATTTCTTCTCCCTTAGATTAATATGGTGCATTTTTTGGGGACTTAGAACTCCCTTTTTAGGCGATGTTTACACCCTTAATGCCTCCCATGATAGGATTTCAATGCACCTTGGAAGAATCAAAAGAAGACCTTTAATCTATGTAAGGTAATGGAAATCCATGTGACGACCCGATCCCTCGGAAGAGTCAATAAGAGGGCGACCTCTCTTGACCGGCGAGGGCTTTTTCGGTGTCGATGGTGTGGGAATTATCGAGGGTATTAAAATTGCTAAGCGAGGGTCTTGGGAATGGTGAAACATGCCTCAGATTTGAGCCGCTCGAGCTAGAACAGGCTAGCGCATATATTATATACGTCAGGCTAAAATTCTAGAGATTTGGCTTAATGTGTATATTATACTTGCAAGGCAAAAAACTCTGGAATTTTGGCTTAGCTTTTATATTATACACACAAGGCTAAATCTAGGGATTTTTGGCTTAGCGTGTATATTATACACGCTAGGCTAAAAAGTTTATATATATATATATATATATATATATCTATATATATATATATATATATATATATTTTGTATAGCAGCAACAAACCTGAGTTGGTCTATATTTTTTGAGGTTTTCTGGAAGCAGTGCTTCCGGGGACTATTTTTTCCTTGTTATCGGGTCCCTCCTTACCGCGCCTAAAGGATACGAGGCCGATTCGGTGTAACTAACACACTCCCCCAAGGGTTTTAATGATTTGAATAGTTTGGTCACCCACCCGATACACCTCTGGCTTAAGCACCTTCTCAGATACTGGATGGAGGGGTTCCTTTCGAGATCATCACTACTAGGGCTGCCGTTCTACCTGGAATTGGGACAAGTGTATCGCTACCTAAAATTTCTCCCTTTGAAAATCTACCTGCGAAAAAAATGAATTAAGTCCCCCTCTCGGTTCAATTTTAAGGGAGTTTACTTAAGTTCAAAAACGGGCGGTGCCAATCCCATGCCGCCTCTACGGTCCGACGTCCACTGTTGGACTATGATCTATACCATCAAGTAGCCTACCAAATGGCTAAGGTGTGTAAAGACGGAATCAGAAATGATCAAGTAGGCTCGCCAAACGGTTAAAGCGTGTAAATGATAAAATCATAGGGGAGAGTAAAAGGTAATGTGGAATTGTAGGGGTAAGTAAGCAAAAATGGACAAAAAAACTTGGTGAAAAGAAAAACACATGAACAAAGGAGCTAAAACTTCAAGGAGAAGCTCTACAAGCTATCCCCAGCAGAGTTGCCATCTGTGCAACCATGGACTTTGCGGGTCTGTCGCGACGATGCGCACTCTCTAATAAAGGATGGAGTTACCACACGAAGCTTTTGGTGACCTGGGATACCTTAAAATTTAATATGTAAGCATTGAAGTATAAAATATGACTCTGATTTACCGGTCTTTGCGAAAGGCTCTTGGGAAGGTGTTAGGCACCCGATTGACCCGCTCGTAAGTGGTCTCTACTATGGCCAAATGAAAAATAACAAAAGAAAATAAACTACACTTCCTCTTGCCCGAAGGCACTTTGATCTTATTTGAGCCCCCCGCAATCACCGGAATTTCGACGACGTGACCGCTCAAATTCAAGGATAGAGGAAAACCAAAAAAGGTAGAGGAATAGAGGAGAGAGCCAAAGCTCTTAGGGTGTTGACGTGCTTCCAGTGAGCTTCCGATAGCAAATGGGTTGTGGAATGGGTTTGAACCTCCAAGGCTTGGAAGCTAGAAGGTAGGAGAAGAAGGGTAAGGCCTAGTTCTAGCCAAATCTAAGGGTTTGATGATGGAAAATGGGATCTAGAAGGGTGAACTCAGTTCTGAAATTTTAGAGGTTTAGTGCTCAAAAAGGAAGAGGGACCCTCTAGGATTTTCTCTTTTTGGAAATTTTTTCAAGCCCTTAAGCAAGGAGGGGAGGGGGGTGGCTCTCTATTTATAGAAAATGAGAGGATTAGTGAAGGGTTAAAGGGCTAATTGGGTTAGCGATTAGGTAATAGGGATCTAATATTTTCTAGGGTTTTTGGAACTTAGATAGGTGGGAAGTGGGTTTAATGGTAGATGATAGGGTGAGACTTTAAATGGCTAAAGGGTTTAAAATAGAACTAATGTGGGTGCAACAGTCCTAAAGAAACTCACCCCAGACTTTGGGGTGGTCAACAAGTCAAAACCCAAATTCAAAATCTGGACATTTTCCCAAAAAATACTATTCATAAGCCTAGCGTGTATATTATACAAGTTAAGCTTGGGAACAGTGTTCTCTAAGAAAATAGGGAAGTCTGGGGCTCATTTTGGAGCTCAATTCTGAGGGAAGAAGCCAATTTTGCCTAGCGTGTATAATATACACGCTAGTGTAATTTCCTGCATTTCTGCATAATTTTCAAACCACCATAACTTTTAATATACTACTCGAATTGAGATGATTCTTGGCTCATTTGAAAGCTGGGAACATCTACTTTCTAATTATATAGGCCTTGGCTTCAACAAACATCTATATAAACCTTAGCATTCCTCTTTCCATCCACTGCTCGGGAGGATTCAAAATGGGTCCGTGAAGGATTCTATGGGTTAGGGTTGATTCCTAAGGGTAAGAGAAAGGTTCCTAAGGGTTTTGTGATGATTCCTAAGAGTTTGGGAGATGTTTTTGGAAGCTCAGGGGTACGCCTTGCTCGAAGTATGTGTCGATCGATCCTTAGGCCAAATTTGGGTGTCTACAGTCATGCAACTTCATCAAATAGACTGTTGTAGTCATTATGGTGCAGTGCACTGCCGCTAAAGTGATTTTGTAAATCTTTGCACCCTCCACCACTCTCTCTCAAATTACTATAAGAATCACCACTATTTGATGTTACCCATGGCGCTTATTATTACAAGTGTTAGCGCTTCAAAAAGATATTTCTTGAAGCATCATCACTTCTGAATTGAAGCTTGATCGCCTCTAAATTTTAGTGTCATCGCATTTTAAATTGAAATGTCATCGCCTCTAAATTGTAGCGTCATCGCTTCTATATTGAAGCATCATCACTTCTAAATTGAAGCGTCCACGCTTCAATTGAGGGCGATGACGCTTCTTGACAGTAATTGACGTTTCATTTATGACGAATTTCGAGGTGTTTGAAATTATGGATTATGCTATCTTTTCACATAGTCTTTTCTAACATTAAATATTGCAATGGTTGTTCGTATCCCAATAAAAATTCCTTTTTTAAAAAAAAATATCAAAATAAAAATAAAAAAGCCTTTTAGCCTTCAGTCGGTTTAATATTTTGACCACATCCTTCTTTTGCCTTTCATCCCCAAACCAAACCCCCTTCACCATGGTAGAACAACCCAACTCCGAGATTAGCCAATCTTTTAGATTCCTTGATCGTTTCATTGAAAGGGAGAAGGTGGAGGCTCTGGAGCAACAGCTCGCACTTTTGACACAGACGAAGGCGCGGTTTCAAAGGGTGATGCACGAGATTGAAGCGGATGTGGCCGCGATTGAAGATTTTCTGCCAAGTATGAGGGGCGGCTGCGCGAACTATGACGTCGTTTGAACAAGGATCCGTCTAGCCTAAAATGATGACTCCACTTTCCCTCCTAACTCTCCACCCAAATCGATGACTTTTTATGCGACTGTGTTGATGTCGCTTTGTAGATTTTTGGTAGTTATTTTTTTTTGGGTCTTGAACAGTGTGTTATTTTTGTAATATATGAATACAATATATTTCTTTCATTTGATTTCTTGAAGAGGGAGACCGTCGAACAACTTTTCTCATTTATATTAATACGATCTCTGCTTTTCTCGTTCTAGTCGAAGACACATATTGCTTGTTTCTAGAAGCGGCATCGCCTCAGCTAGCCCTAATAATCAACCCACTAGGTCGAAGCACTAGCCCTAATTTCTAGGGCGTTGTTGCTTCATGATCCAATACATTTCACTTATTATTAGGAGCGTCATTGCCTCAAATAGCCATAACATTAGGGTGCTATGTCGATGCGCTGGCCCTAATAATCTATGCACTTCAATTAAACTCATCATCGATTCTAAATCGTTGCGTCATCACTCCTTAATTGAAGAGTCGATGCTTCAGTTAATGGCGAGGTCACTTCTTGACATAAGTAGGGTTTCATTTATTATGAATTTCGAGTAGAAGGGACAATGCTTTGGTTAAGGGTTGCGATGTTTGTATTCCGTCATTACACTTAAAATTGAAGAACTTCTGTCCTCACTGAATGGGAAGCGAAAATAAGAATAACATCAAATAATCATGGCATTATAGTAACGATAAGTTTTTTCAAATTAAAAGTGATGCCTTGTCAACCCTAACAAATCCAGTGACTAATAATCAGGGTGTTGTCCCTAATATTTAGGGAGTTGTCGCTTCATTATGGGGTGCATGTTTTCTTATTGTTTGAAGTGGCAGTGTCTCAGCTAGCCTAATATTCAACTTGCTTCAATTAGATGCGCCACTTCTAACTCGAAGCGTCCTCGCTTTGAATTTGAAGCATCAACGCTTCAAAATCGTTGCGTCATTGATTCTAACTTAAAGTGTCATCATTTTTTAATTGAAGCATCAGCGCTTTAATTAACTATGCGCTAATGGGTCCAATCTATTTACAATCAATATTTGCTGCAGTGACTGTTTCAAATCTATAACTTTTGGGATAAATTTTTTTTTTCCTATTAATATGAAAAGAAATATTTACAGAGATTAAATAAGAAGCTGATTACATAAAAGTTAAACCTAGAAAAATCTGGAAAATGACTAACACAATAAAGTTTACGATGGAGATCGGTTTTGGGGTCTTAAAATTTTTGGCTCCGTCAAGAGAGATGGCTCCTGTTTACTATAAATTTCCAACCCACCGTCCTCGCAGAGGAACTCGCACTAAGGATGAAACATTTGATGGTGAGATTGGTGAGATTGGTAAGAAGTAGGGGAAGGTGAGTAGTTGGAAAAACGGTTGATTTGGGACGAGGTTTATGGCAACGGGGGGTCTCGATAGACGATATAGTGTTTGGAATGGGTCACTGGTGCTTCAACTTTTCTAATCTCTTCTTGCACCTAGAAGTTCAGCCCTTTGCTTTTCAAGGATTCGATCAAGCCTTCTACTTATCTTATCATGGACTGGTTCTTCCACCAAGGGGTTGGGGCTAGGAGACTATAAAAAATGATGGTTTAGAATGGGAAGGGTTTGTGAGAGGACGTGACTTTATAGAAAGAAAGGCTAGGGTTTGAAATGTCACTTCGAAATTGATTTCGAGGGTCGGTGGCAGGTAGCATATTCCACGAACTTCTCTCAAATTAAGATAAGAAACACATCATTGTTTAATGATACCCATGGTGCTTGTTGGTATAAGACGATTGTCGAAGCATCATCGCTTCTAATTTGAAGCATCATTGCTTCAAATTTGAAGCTCATCGCTTCAATTATGGGCGGTGGTGCTTCACGACGTAAGCGGCATTTCGTTTATTATGAATTTGGAGGATTTTGAAATTGTGGAGTGTGTTGTGTTTTCACTCAGTTCTTTTCAATATTATTTTTTATAGCGGGTATTCGTACTAATAAATAAAACCCTAAACCTTATCTTTTGCCTTTCATCTCCAAAACCCCTTTCTCTAAACCCTAAACCTTAATCCCTTAACCATACACCCTAAACCATGGCGGAACAACCCAACTGGACCAAGATAAATAAAATCCTTGATTGTCTTAATGAAAGGGAGAAGAATAAAAATTTTATGCTTTTAGTGAAGGAGAGGCTGATTCAGAGGCAGAAGGCTGTGATTCAAGAGATTTTACCAAGATGGAGAGGCAGTTGCACTAACAACGACGCATTCCGGGCAACAATGAGTTGTCTACCACAACCCCCCCTTGCCCTAAGCCCCATCCTAACACTCCACCGTCTGCCCCATGTTCACCTACCCCTACCCACCCGATCTCCAATTCCTCTACGAAAACAACAAGATGATGACCTTCTAGAGGTGGGAGGAGGCACTCTTTTTGGCTGGATAATTTTCAAGATGACCAACAACTTTTCTCATTTGTCTGTCTAGTTTTATCCTAAGTTTTATTTTCCTTCTTGTACAGTATATTTTTCTAATTAGTCTCAATTTATAGGAGTACAAAATTTTCTCGTTTAATTTCATGAAGAGGAAGAACAGAGCACATATTTTCTCATTTATATGAATACAATCTCAGTTGTTCTCGTCGTGGAAGCGCCAACGCGTCTATAAAAAGTGTTAGTGCTTCAAAATGGCAGATTAACAATATATCATGAGAATAAATCCCATCTATTAAAAAAGTCCCATGTAATATGATCAGTGTAGATTTTATAAGTATCCTATGTAAGTAGCCCTATGTACATATAATCTTCAGTACAATGCTACGTATATCAATAAATGTGAAAGTACATTTATGTATAATAAAAAATTTATATAAGCGATTCCACATCGCCACTGGCTTCCCAATTCTCTTCTTGGTGCTTACCGTTGGCATGCCCAATATCGGTCCTGAAAGTTTTGTCATCTTCCTGCTTGAAATCTAGCTGGAGTTCCTTGCTTAAATAATCTACGTATTTCATCAAGAAATCTCACAGTCATAATCGTTTGTTTGGCGCAACGCTTCGACACTGTGACTCTCTGAAGGATATGTGTAAAAAATAGGGCTTGGCATCATGCATATGAAATAGGGCTTGGAGGTAATGCGTCTGTCCAAAAAGAAATAAAATATAAGTTACACATGCATTTAGAAAATAGAGGGAGGCGCTGACACCCCGATGTCAAAGTACTAACGCCCCATTGTCAAAGAACAGGCATCCCATATCAAAGCACTGACAGCCCATTGTAAATGCGTTGATGCCCCAATGTCAAAGCGCTGACACCCCATTATCAAAGCATTGACGCCCCATTGTCAAAACTTAGACACCCCATTATCAAAGTGCTGACGCCTCATTGTAAAAGCACTGACGTCCCATTGTCAAAGGACCGATGCCCCATATTAATTGTGTAAATGCTTCCACATAAACGATTCTGGCGTTACTTTTGACAGTAATCGAGCATAGCTTAACAACATCCTTATCGCGTCAAAAAAATTAGTTCCCGGAGGAAGATCTGGGATGAGGTCAACGACAATGATTTTATGACCTCAGGGGATCGCCACAACAAGCGCCTAGTGTTGTGGCTGGTCGATATGAATCAAAATAAAAATTTCTTCACATTCCATCATAGTTAAGTAGCGATTTTTATTGACAAGGAAACGCTGCAATGACCTTGTGTCATGCTACATCAAAAAATGGTCGAGGTAGTATAAGCTCCATTCTGTAATATCTTTGGGTGCATACTTTGCACTCTCTTCAATGTACTTCTCAAAATATCTAAAATCCATACTCATGCATTTGAGTCTAACAACAGCCATCCGAAAAGTCTTCCTCTTCTTCTGAATGTTCTCCTGCTTGTCCATGACCCTAAAGTATGCGGTCATTATCTGCATACGAAAGTATAAATATCAATATGGAATCAGTAAAGCGATGGGGTTGAATAGAGATTAATACTTATCGAGTCTTCTATTTATTATTTGGATCGCAGGCATCACATCAACTCGACGTCAATGCGCCAGGACCCAACGGTCGAGATGACAGTCCTACATTCAAATTAAGACATAAGTGGATCAGTCGCTAGCGCTTCGAAATAGACACGCTAGCGCCTTGTAGTCAAAGCGTTGACACTCTCAGCTAAAGGTGACGATGCTTTAACAATGACACATAGACACTTTGAAAGGCATGCCAGAAGTTATATAGAGGAAATATACTTACTTGTTCTCTGTTGGGTTTTTTCCAAACAACATTCATATAGGTCTGAGGTGATACATCTCCATCCAGGGCTCCCACCGCTTTGGCCTTCTTTTTGCGAGGTTGGGAGACCAGCTGCCCCTTTGTTTTGGAGAAAGTTTATCAGGGAGGAATCATGAGGCCTTTAGCCCGATTCCTCTCACTTCTCCTGAAGCAGAATGAGACTTTGTCGTCCTCTTCTTCTTCCTGCACTGAAGACCTCTCCTCGGTGCATGGTTTTATAAGAGGCATCTCAGGACCTTCATGAGACGCAGTAGGCGGTGGTGGTGGTGGTGGAGGCAAAGATTGTAGTTGGGGATGGGGTTTCTCCTTTGTAGGAGGTTAGGTTTTGGACATAGGTGGAGGCAGGACTTTCGATTGAGTAAGGGCTTTGGGTTTGGAGGGAGTAGAAGGATGGGGTTTGGGTGGGGCTGTGAGTCAGATTGTGGTTATGGTTTTGGTTATGGTTGTGGTTGGCGCTGGGGCTGTGGTTGTTGTTGTTGTTGTGGTTGTGGTTGGGGTTGTGGTTGGGGCTGGGGCTATGGTTTGGGCTATGGTTGTGGTTGGGATTGGGGCTTTGATTGTGATTGGAGCTGGAGCTATGGTTGTGGCTGGGGCTGTAGATGAGGTTGGGGCTTGAGGCAGTCACTTACCTTCGGGCGGGCGATGCACATCTCTCGAGGTTCGAGGCGAGGCAGGCCTTTGCCATTGGGGGACATATGTCTGATAATCCCCAACCCACCCCATCCGAGTTCCTGCACACTGTGGACCTGTAATATGAGAAGAATATCAGTTAATATTTAATCAATAATTAACATGTAGAATCACTCACACTTTAAATCCGAAGCGTTGACATATCATAGTCAATGCACTGTCGCTTCATGGAGAAGCATCGTTGATTCATGCATGTAGAAGCATCAACGCCTCATGTTAAAGCATCAGAGCCTTATATGGAGGCATTGACGCTTCATTTCTGAAGCACAGGCGCATCATGTGATGATGTTGGCGCTTTACATCCAAAGCGTCGACACTTCGTCGTTGGATTTCCTCAATTTCAGCATTTCTCCACCATAGTTTAGAAGCATACCTCAGATAATTTTCTCAAAATCTCCTTCGAAGACACCTTTTCATTTCAGAAGAGGGCAAACTGATTCTTAATATGACCATGTTCCTTCAAGATCATGATGATTTGACCATTCAGTTGGTGGTTCTTCTGTTCAAGCTGGAGAATCTTTCGATTGAGGTCGTCAATGCCTTTGCTTCGCTCTCTGGTTGACCTCTCATAATCTACAATTCTTGAATTGGCAGACTGCTTCCATTTTTTATCAATCCATTGTTTCTAGGACTTACGGGCTTTGGGTTCTTCTTCTTCTTCTTCCTCTTCCTTTGTCTCTTCCTCATCCGACACGTTATTAACATCAATGTCCATTTTCTTTCTCCTCACAGTAATGGGAGGGACCGATTGTCCTTCACCCGCTTTCACAAGTATCTGCCCTGTTCCTAATAGAGCTTCAACTACAGGCAGAGTCCTTTCATAGGGTGTGGCCTCCAATTCTCAGACACGCTATAAGATGATAGATATTCCACATTATTTTTGACTGATCAACATTTCGAGAAAGCGCGACAGCTTCATTAAAAAGTGATTGCGCTCATGTTAGAGGCGCCATCGCTTTATTTGGAAGCATTTGCACTTCTATAGTCGGATGTGATATCACCTCGTATCGTATTTACCTTATTCTCAAAGTTTGTGATGTACAACTTCCTCATTTTATCGTTTTCTTCCCATTTCAGTAGGCTTGGGAAGCAGACATCGTCAACAACATTGGGTGGGGGACGCACTTGTGGTTAATCTAGTATGCCTAGATCTGAGAAAAATAAATAAATATTTGATGACTTTCGTAATGATCAATGCTTTGTAGGAAATAAAATAGAATATTCTGGGAGACGACATTACCTGTAGGGCAATAGTGTAGCCGTAAATATTATAATCCTGCACTGCTCTGGCTTTCTCAGCTATACCCCTCATCCTCTTCGCTTTGTTCACGAACACTAGAAGGTAATTGTACGCATAATGGCTCTATGGATATTCATTGAAATTGGAGAGATCATTAACGAGGTCGAGGTGGGGGTTTCGGTGGTGTATTTTGTATTTGCGAAGAGGACGGTGGCGAGGATGAACAACAAACAAAGTTTCAAAAAATCATCATCAACATCCTGGTCGAGTCTCTGAATGGCATCAAAGCTGTGTCCCCTGTTTACATCTTTGAGGCCCCTAAAAATCCTATATCTAGTTCTTCGGGAATATTGTTGGGGGAAGGGTAACGAGGGGGACGATCATTCGAAGACCAGTTATTAAGAAAAAATCAATGGGCCAAAATTCGATAATGCCCTTTCCAAAATTCCAAATGTTTTTTTAGACCTAGAACTTGATGGTTGCATCAAGGAGGTTGCTGATGGTTATCATGCCCTTTGGAGCCACAAAGAATACCTCGAAGACCGATTCCTTATGCAGATTTTCCTCCGCTCAGATGCCTCATCATAAATGATTCGACACTTTCGGATGGTGCACTTAGCCGTTGGAGTCTTGAGAATCATCTTCAAAATATGTGAAACAGAAAAGAGAATTTTAGAGAATAAGGTACTAATAATAGGAGTGACGACGCTTCCATTAATAGGCGTTACCGCCTCAATTGTTGGGGCACCGACGCTCTAAAACCTTGAGTAATGAGGCGCAAACGCTTCATCTATGGAAGGGATGTCACTTCTATTTGGCATTTTAAAAACAGAACGAAAATAAAATAATACTCACCTTGTTACTAGATGCAAAAATAGGGTTTGCCACTTTGATGTTTCTGACTGTGCTCTAAGAAGATCAAAATTGGGAGGGCAAAGGTGAAAAACAATTTGTGAATTTATAATTTATAAAATTTCCGCCTTAAATATTTTTTTCCAATAGGAATGTCGGTCATTGCACAACACGCTGTCAAGCTCCATAATCTTGACCGCCTCGCACCGCTCATTTAATATTTTGACAATGGTAATAAACTACATCCGGTCAGGCGCCGCTTCGCACAAACTAGTGCTATGTGGAAAAATTTTGGGTTGCTTCGTGTCATATATAGAGCTCTAACGCTTACTGTTAGTCACGCAACGCTAATTGAAAAAAGTGCCAATGCTTCTTATCGAAGCACTAGCGCCTCTTAGATGGTGCCGAGCCTCGTCTAACAGAAGTAATATTAATGTTAAACATTAGAGCAATAAATGCAAAACTTTCAACTAATAAATGGTCTCCCGGAAGGGGTGCCTTAAACAACCATTTAAAATGGTAATGATTACCATTGATAGCCCGCTTCTCATTTAATGCTCTGATGATGGTAATAAATGAAATAAGGTCGGACGCTAACGCTCCATTTCCATGTCGTCACACTACCACTTCAATACCGTTATGTTAACGCTTCGACACCGTCACGCTAACGACTCGTATTGAGGCGCAAAAGCTACATACATAGGCGAAAGTGCAAGGAGCGTAACCGATCTCCCCGAAAAGGCGCCTTAAATAGTCATTTCCATATTCCAATTGTAATGATAACCATTGAAAGTCACGATGACATGCGTCACTTCTCATTTAATATTCTGACATTAGACGTCACTTTTTCTCATTTGGTGGGCGCTGACCAAAACACTAAGCTTCTTGATATTCGTGATAAGACACCGTGTAGGAAGTGTAATCGCTTCCTTCATAGAAGCATAACTGCTTCGAAATAAGTAGTCATCTCGAATGTCTTTTTGAATGTAATCATGACAAAATCATGATGTCAGGCACGTACCCCCAGCACCTCACCACGCTTTGCCTTTCTGATTCTGTCAGTGGTAACCATGGTTAAATCAGCGAAAGGGGCGCTACGTGTCAAACTCCTATCAATATGCGCAGAGGTATCTCTACACCTAGGCGCATATCCTTGACCCTCATATGTATATATATATAATTTATTTATTTATTTTTTGATAAGACAGCTAGAGGTTGGGATTCCTTACCCTTTTATTAAAAAAAATTAGAGAGACTAAATCAATAAGAGAGCAATTTGACCAATTCATCGTAATCCATTCACTACTAACGATTAGTAACACATACTATTGATTTCAAAAAATGTCTTCAGTAGTTAAATCCATTCACTATTGAAGTCAACTTTAGTTTTATTGAAAAATAATGATAGTTAAAATGGGACCAAAGAGGATTAGCCCACTTGGTACACTCCCTCCAATGTGAGAGAGTATTCTTGTCCTCCACACTGTTTCTCACCCTTGTCATTGCCTAGGTCAATGGCCTTGGGTTATATATAAACCTGGGGCAAACCTCACCTTGCAAGTCAGGTTTTGTGAGATTGAGTTAGGCCCATGGAATTCTTCAAATGATAGTTAAAATAGGGAAGGGTAGTCACACCGATTTTTCCTGTGAAGAGCACACATCTTGACTGCCTTGAATCAGATGACAGAGATCATTTTTTGCCCCAATCTTTGCACAATAGATCTTGAGATCATGGCGCACCTATTTGCCAGTCAGATTTTGATTTTATGTGGCAAACATCCCTAAAAGTGACTGATCATGGGCGTACCTATCGATGGTCACTTACCTATCGATGGCCACTTTTGGGGATTCTTGCCACATGATATAAAAATGTGACCGTTTGATAGGTGTGTTGTGATCTCAAGATCTAGTGTATGAAAGATTGGGATGAAAAATAATCTCCATCGTCTAATTCAAGGCAATCAATAATTTATTATAGTGAGAAACCGTGTGTTCTTCACAAGTTTAATTGATGCAAATAATGTCAACCATAAATATAAGACAGAACATATGAGATTTATCCTCATTCAAATCTTAAATACGGTGAATTACCAAGTAGGGTCTAAAGCTTTTACCTTTTACTTGATATGCTCTAATCTATCTCTTATTAGTTGAGGGGGTTAGAAATTATGTACTTTTCCTAAGAAAATCTGTACGTGTTTTGCTCACTTTAATGGCCAATAATGCCCCTTAATTAAGAGCACATGCACATTGTTTTTCAAGTGAGATCAATCTATCCTATATGAAACAGCGACCAATTGGTCTCATATGAGACCATGACGTCTCCAATGAGACGTCGTGGTCATGGTCGACCTCTGTCTCATACAATCAGTTTCATATGAGGAATTCTCATACAAAACCGCGACCAATCGGTCAGCCTTGGTCTCGTACAAGACTGATCGATTGTTGTCTCACTTAAAAATAAATGCACATGTGCTTTTTGTTAAAGGTCATCTTTGCCACTAAAAGTGAATAAAACACACATGCACGTTGTTTTAGAAAAAGTAAAAGGTTTTGGACCTTGCTAAGTAATAAGCAAAAGTTCAAACGTTGTTAGGTAATTATGCAAAAGTGTGGGACCCTCTTAGGTTAAAAAATTATAATTATTCGAGATCCATGTTATCTTCACACAATCAAAATCTTTTCAGACCGATTGAGTGGTATCTCAGTTGGTATCCTCCCTCCTTTGTGAGGCTTGAGGTCATAGGTTCTAAGGTATAAAAAATTGGCCGATATGTATCGACACCGATACGTATCAGTTCTGCAACTAGGTTTGCCGATACATATCAGCCGATACGGGCCCATATCGATAGATACGTATCTGGTATCGACCGATACATATCAGTTTGAGCCGAAATTTGGAGTTTTTTTTTTAAAAAAAAAGGTCGATACGCATCAGTCCTCCATGGATCGTTATCAATACCGATTCCGAGTTTGACACCTTGGTGAGTGTAGACACCCCAATTTTTTCCTTTTGGAGTATACAATCTTGTTCGGTCAACTTTTGACCTTGCCCACGATCTCCGAAAAGATACTGACCTTCTCCGAAGACTTTAAAACCCTAAAAATGGGAACCATCACTAAAACGATAGTATATGGTTGAGACCCAGGCTGAAACAATAGCTCTGTGGCTCGAACCTGACTTGACCCGAGAAAATCCCGAATTCCGCTCAAATACACTTGCGCGGAATCAATTCCACGTGTGGCCACATGCACAGAATTGGTCCCACTTGGATCAGGTTCACCTTCCTGCAGACCACTTAAGACCCGAATTCTGCGTAGATACACTTGCGCGTATTCCGATTCCACGCAGACACAACTGCACAAAATTAGTCCCATTTGGACTATGGCTGCCTTTCATACACCGCCCAAAGACCCCTATTCCGCGTAGATACAATTGCGTGGAATTGATTCCACGTATCTCTATACACGTAGAATAGGTCCATATTGGATTGGGACTCTACTCTCCAAACCGCCCAGGGACCTGAATCCCACGCATACGCCACGTCACTGAATTCAATCCCACACGTCACTGGATACGCGTAATGGGTTCCCAATCTAACCTGACCTTTAATTCCCTAGACCACCTGAACTCTCGATTCCATGCATACGCCACTACGCGAAATTAGTTTCCTAGGTATACTAGAACAAGGAAGCTGACTCAAATTGAATCAAGTTTATACTCCACTGCAGGGCATTCAATTAAGCGCAGCCTCACTTGCGTGGAATTGGTTTCCTAAGCACACTGGAACTAGGACTCCCGGTTCACAAGCCAACTCGAAGTGAATCCCACGCATACGCCATTGCGCGGAATTCAATTGAGCTCATCCCCACTTGCGCAACATTGGCCAATTCCGCACATCCCCACTTGCGCGGAATTAGCCCGCTACCTATAAAAAGACCCCCTACCTCGCCCAAAAGGACATCTAGCAATCGAATCTTTGAGTTTCTCTCTTCGAAGCTTATGGATTTCGAGACTCTCTTCGGCGCCCCTACTTCAGGTAATCTTTCAAGTTCTAGTCTCTTGATCTTAATTTCTAGTTTCTAGTTCATAATTCTTAGGTTCTAGATCCTAGTTCTCAATTTTTATGCTAGCTCCTAATCTCTTTGTTATAGTTCTTAATTCTTAAGTTCTAGATGTTAGTTCTTAGTTCTTGATCCCTAATCCTTAACATTTTGAATTCTCAGTTTTTAATCCTTCCGCCTTTAATCATCAATTCAAACTCAGCCTTTTCAAAATTAACCTTAGCCACAAAAATAATTTACTATTCTTCTTTCTTTCAAGCCTCTCCCTTTGAAAAAATTTGAGGTTCTCTCTGAGGCTTACAAAAAGGGATCAAGCTGCCTTTTAGACTTCTAGAAGTACAAACTCTTCCCCGGGAGCCCTAGTATTGGTGCACGCTTTTTCTGGGTTCCTCTCGGTCCCCGTTGAATCAGTGGTCCAATTCTGTCCAAGTGGACTCTGGCAATGCGGTGATTGGAATATTGAAAATAAAAAAAGGGGATTCTAGGAAGATTCCTAGTTTGTTGTGATCGCCAGCTACAGATATTTAACGACGCTGCAACACGTCAGTAATTATGCTTTGGAGCTGGTGTGGGTTACTTCTTTACTAAATCGTCCGTCAGCGAACGTCAACAGCCCTAGCTCTTCTTTATAATTTAGATAGTTTAGTTTTTTTCTTTCCTTATGATTGTTGTAATTCTATTTGGCTTAAGTTCCCTAGTTCTATTGAGAGTTTGATTAATTAAGTTCCCTAATCCTAATTAATTAAGTCTCCTAATCCTACTTGGAGTCTAATTAGTTTAATATTTTAATCCTATTGAAAGTCTAATTAATTAGGTCTCCTAGTCCTACTAGGAATTTCATTAATTCAAGTGTTGTGATCTTATTATAAATTTAATTAATTTAGTTTCCTAATCTTACTAGAAGTCTAATTGATATTAGTCTCCTAATCGTACTAGGAATGTGAATATACCAATTCTAATGAAACACTAATTAAATCAAGCATGCTAATCGTACTGAAATTCTAAGCAAAGTGGATATATTAATTTTGCTAAAATTCTAACTAAAGCATGTATAATAATTTGACTGAAATTCTAATTAAAGCAAATATACTAGTTCTACTGAAATTCTAATTGGAATAGAGGACCAATTTTACCAAAACTCTAATTAAAGCAAATGAACTAATTTTATTAAAATTCCAATTAAAGCAAATAAACTAATTTCACTAAAATTCTAATTAAAGCAATGAATTAACTATACTAAAAATCTAATTAAAGCAATGAATTACTTTTACTAAAATTCTGATCAAAGCAATAAATTATTTCTACTCAAAATAAAGGAACTAACTTTACCAAAATTCTAATTAAATTGAGGAATTAACTTCACTAAAATTCTAAAAAAAAAGGGTTTTGGGTCCGCTATGCTAAGGAGGATTGGCCTCGTTCCCAAGTACTCTCCGTAAGCTCCCTTGGGTAAATCGGGTGGCTGAGATTAAAGCAAATTAGATTTTAGATTATAAGATGGTATTTTTGGATTTTTTTAGAGTTGATTTTGGATTATAATTATGAATTAAATTATGAAACTAGAATTTTAGAAAACTAAATTAAGAATTGGGATTTTTAAAATCTTAAATTAAGGAATTAAAACCGAGAATTTAAAATCTAAGAAATGAATTCGGGTCTGAAATCAGAAAATCAGACCGTACGATTAAGGACTGTTTCTAGAATTTAAGAACTAGAACTAGAGATTAATGATAGGGCTGGAGATTAAGATTTCATAACAGAATTGAAGTCTAAGTCGGTGATTAGGCTGTCAGATAAAGACTGGTTCTAAAAACTGAGGACTAGAACCAGGGATTAAAATTACGGTCTAAAAAAAAGGGGTTCTACGGTCTAAGACTGAGAATTTAATATTAATAATTAAAAACTAAGAAAAATCCTAAATCTAAGAACTAAAAAAACTAAAACTAAGGTAAAAAATTAAAGACAAAATTTTTACCTAAGGTCGGGACTGCGGAGAGGAATCTCAAAATTCGAAGTCATGGCTCGGTTTCTCTCTGTGTTCGTTCTCGAAATTCTCCAGCCTCAAAATCTCAAACTTCTCCCCAAATTTTCAGTCCCCCTTTGGGGCGAATTAAAAAAGGTCTTTTATAGGTTTTTTCCTAATTAAACGCCCTATTTCAAGCATTTAACTGAATTGCGCGCCGGATGACCAGTGCTTAATAGCTTTGAGTCGGTCACCGACTCAGTGAGCGACAGGCTGACTAGCTCAACCGAATTTTCTAGTTCTAACCATGTTAGGACTAATTGCACGCCTGGTGTGGAGTTCGCAATCCGATTAAGTACTTCATTCTAAGCGCTTAATCATGAAATTTTGGAGGTCAAGACTGTGATACTAGGTCGGACATAGGCCAATTGCATGTCGGTGGTGGGGCGCTCAATCCAATAACGCGTGCCATGTGGGGAGCGTAATCGAGTCTCGAGGTGGTATGGGGAAATGAAGTCTGGTCTAAAAGGGGACTGATTGTACGCTTGTGATTTTGCATCCAATTGAATTACGCCCGTGGTTTTAGGTGCATAATTTGGGTTTGTCCGAGTTCGGGTCGGGTCTGAAATGCAAGACTATTGTTTCAGCCTGCATTTTGACTAGATACTATTGTTTCAGTATATAGTACCCTACGTTGGGATCTGAGCCACAGAGCTATTGTTTCAGCCTGTGTTTAGCCATGTACTATTGTTTCAGTGCATGGTTCCTACATTAGGGTTAAAGGGTCTGAAATGCCAGACTATTGTTTTAGTCTGTATTTCGACTATATACTATTATTTCAGTATATAGTCTACCTATGTTAGGATCTGAGCCACAGAGCTATTGTTTCAGCCTGTGTTCAGTCATGTACTATTATTTCAGTGCATGGCTCCTATGTTAGGGTTAAAGGGTCTGAAATACTAGACTATTATTTCAGTCTGCATTTCGACTATATACTATTATTTCAGTATATAGTCTCCCTACGTTGGGATCTGAGCCACAAAGCTATTGTTTCAGCCTATGTTCAGCCACGTACTATTGTTTCAGCGCATGGTTCCCACGTTAAGATTAGGGGGTCTGAGCCACAGAGCTATTATTTTAGCCTGTGTCCAGCCATATGCTATTGTTTTAGTATATGGTCCCACATTAGGGTCATGAAACTTCTAAAGAAGGTAAGTCCTTTTCGAATAGTCACGGGCAAGGTCAAAGGTTGACTGAATAGATTTGTATATCCCGAGAGGGCAAAATGGGGGTGTCTACACCTAGGTAGTCAAGCTAGCACGCCTAGCCCGCTAATCTTGACTCTCGAAGAAGTATTGAAGGACGAAGCACTTGGCCTAGAACCGATTAGGTCTCTAACCTCTTCCAGTTTTCAAGTCGTAGCCACCCAATTTGCCCAAGGGAGATTACGGAGGGTACCCAGGAACGGTCGATCCTCCTTAGCATAACGGGCCACAACCCCTTTTTTTAATTAGACTCCTAGTAGGATTAGAAGACTAGGTTAATTAGACTCCCAGTAGGATTAGGAGAATAGATTCATTAGAATTCTAGCAGAAGTAAGAAGAGCAAACTAGTTGGATTAAAGGCAACCCAAAGTTGCTGAAGTTGGCCGGCCGACGTTCAGTAAAGGAGTTCAACCTGCAATCCCCCACTCTTCTAAAAGTATGGTTAGTGACGTGTTGTAGCATTGATAAATATTTGCAGCTGGCGATCACATCAACCCAGGTATTATCCATTTAATATTCGACTCATTAATTTCAACAATTTAATATTTCATAGTTTATTTCTCCATCGCCCTTAGCCAGAGTCTACTCGGACAGAATTGGACTACTTATTCCGGGGACCGAAAGGAACCTAAAAAAAGCACTTACCAACAGACTAGCGATCGCAATGGAACTCTTTTCGCTATGATTGCCCCGATTTAATTAATTTGGTTTTCATTTTTTTCTCTTTATTTAATTTGGTTTTTCTTTTCCCTTTATTCTATCACTTTTTACACACTCACACTGTATACCTAGCTTTTCGAAAATAAAAAAATATATAATAAAATAATAAAAATAAATAAAAAATAAAACTATTTTCAAATATTGAACTTTAATAATATCAACCCACCCTCATGGGGCTCCCATAGCGACCCTGAGTACAACGTTAGGCCATTTCCATGGACAACCCAGCAACGTGCCCGAGTAAACATGGTTAGTGGGAGCAAAAAATACCCCTTTGCTCCACAGAATACAAATCATAGCAGCAGCAACGGAGATGATAGGGCAAAGATACACCGCCAGCCAAATTCTGGACCTCACTACCAATAAGCTAAGGAAGGGAGGAGAAAAAGCTGATGCCCTACAACAATCCCTGGCCGAGCTATACGAAGTCGTGATGGATCAAAAGCTGATGGATCAGTGACAAGTTACTCCAAGAAGCAGACAAGAGGAAAAGACGCCGACTCCCCCAACACATAACACACACACCCTTCACACCTCATACGACAACAATCACAAAAGACAACTCGAGACACCTAAACAGAGAATGCTCTAGCCACACTTTTGGATTCGAAAAATTCTGTCGAGACCTTGACTTCACTGTACTCGCCGGGTTCAAACCACCCAAATTCAACAAATATAATGGTATGGAAAACCCAAAGCACCACTTGGCCCTATTCTATAATGACTGCCTATCGATTCGAACCAATCATGGGCTCTTGATCCACTACTTTCAGAGATCGCTAGAAGGAGAAACCCTTGACTGATTCGCTGCTTTACCTCTAGCCTAAATCGAGACATTCGAAGACTTAGCCGATAAATTCTTAGACCGATACCAACACCTCACTCATGAAGAAACCAGTCTCATTGACTTGATGCACACAAGACAAAAAGATGAAGAAGACTTCGCGACGTTCGCTAACCGGTGAATGAGGCTCGCTGCCCGAACAGGGAATTAAATAACCGAAAATGATGCGATAGAGATTGTGATCATAAATACCTGAGAACTCCTTCGAAGCACTCTCATCTTAAGCGACTATCACGACTTCGCAAGCCTTTAACCACACGCTTTATGCATAGAGCGTCACTTGAAAATTGGGGACCTTGATCTCTTTACCCTAACATCCAATGGACCATCCTCCAATATCCCTGAGACAAGCACTGTAAATGAGACTCTAAGCCTTAAACAAATCAACATGAACCAAGAACAAAACCAAATAGACCCTCAACCATAACACCCATATGACCAAGTTCAAGATCTATACACGAACCTATACCCAGACTACACGCAATCTCTATCTCCTAACCAGAATCAAGACCAACATCCCAACAATACCACCTTCTACAACCCGTTATTCAACAAAACCCATTCAACCTGTCAACTCGCGTACAACACCATACTAACCAACCCTGTCTTTTACGATCCCTTACCATACCATACTCAGCCAAATCTCCAATCAAACTCTACGCCTTCAACCATTCCTGCCCCATTCCACCAGACTAGCCTAATCTATAGAATCAAACTTCCCTCATAATCCTTCCATACCATTCACTCACAACCAACCAACCCTATCCCAAGTACTGATAAATGCGAAATTACCTTTCGCCTTGAACCTGTCACCAAGATCACTAAAATCCAAACTATCACCGAATCCATTCTTAAACTAACTCAACCTATCACCAAAATCATCAGCAAGCTCCACGCACTTATCTCCGAACCGACTCAACCTACCCTTGAACTCGAAAGCTAACTGACAAGCATACCAATCCCCACACTACCTCAGCCGACACCCAAACCAACTCCATGACCACTCCCTAAACAAACTCCCTCGCCTATCCCGGAAGCAATTCCCGAATTAATCTATACATATACTACGACACCATTCATACTTCAACCAATCACAAAGATAAACTCCGAACATGAACCCATAATCTAATCAGAAACCCTAATCGAACCAACTTTGAAACTAACCCCCAAAATCGAACACATTATCAAACACATTACCCCACCAACCTTAAACCCGACCCTTGAACTAATCCCCACATCAACTTCAAAACATGAACTCATCGCCCCACCGACCTCAGAATCAACTCTCGATTTAACTTCTACGCCCACTTCATAACCTAAACTCACTACCACCTCACCAACATTAAAACAAAACATCGAACCCGAATCTGTTATCAAACATACCCCCGAACCATCCATTTCACTCACCCCAGAATCAACTGTCAAAACAATCTCAGAACTAACACACAAATCAATCTCTACACCCGCCTTAAAGCCTGAACTCACCACCGAACTTATCACCTCACCAACCACGAAACTGAGCCCCTAACCCAAACCTATTATCAAAACTAAACCTATCATCGACCTCAAACCTATCATCAAACCTAAACCTGTTATCAGACCCGATATTGTCACCAAACCTAAATCTACTGTCGAACATAAACTTGTCACTAAACCTATCATTAGACCTAAACCTATTATCAAACCCGACATTGTCACCAAACCTAGATCTGCCATCGAACATAAACCTATCACCAAATCTAATCCTGCCATCAAACTCAAACCAATCATCGAATCTAAACTTGTCACCAAACCTAAACCTATCATCAGATCTGAACCTGTCATCAAACTTGAACCTATCATCAAACCTAAACTGATCACTGAATACAAACTTGACATCAAGCCTCAAACTATCGGTGAATGTAAACCTATCCTCGAACATGAACTTATCACCGAACCTAAACCCATGATCGAACTTGAACCTGTCATCGAACACGAAACCAAACCTATCATTGAACTTAAACCAATTGTCGAACCTAGACCCGAACCTATCATCAACCCTGCACCAACCCACAAGCTCGAAGCCACCATCAAACCTGAACCTGTCCTCAAACTTGAGCTTGTTATCGAACATGAACCCATCACTAAAATGGAACCTATCCCTACAACGCCAACTCTGCTCACCTTTTAGCCAACCACCGAACCTATCAAGGAGCTGATCATTGCTCCCACTCTCGAAATCAAACCAAACTTGAATCTTGCTAACCCAATCAATATCCAAATTGACATATCGCCGAACTCTCAAATCCCACTACAACACAAAATTGACATCATAACTACGACCAATTCTAACCACCGGATCCAGATTTCCGTAGAACTCACAATCAAAACCTTTATAGAACACTGACTGGCAAAGAAACTGCTACGTCAAACAGTCGACACTAAACCTCCTCCAAAAATTACAAACAAAACTTTAAAACAACCTCGCGATAAACCCAAAGTGCGAATTAAACAAAACAAGCAAAATCAAACAAAACTAAAAATCCACACGCTGAGGAAGGGTCCACCATGGTCCATACTTCCTTATCTTATCCTTTTATTTTGTCTTTGTCTCACCTTGTCACTCTCTTTACGAAATCAACATCGCACTTCCCTTCAACTGACTCCTTTCCTCAAATCAAAACAATACAGCCTAAAAATATTCTCGAATAACCACCAACTAAAAATAATAACATTACATAAAACCTCATGGGAAGGACCCTGTCTCATACCCCAACTTTACAACATGCCCCACTCCATTGAGAGGCTAAAGAAAGCCCCACCTGACAAGGAAATTCCGACGATAAAAGACTTATCAAAAGAAGAAATCAAACGACACCACACCTATTTCGACATAAATCTAAACATAACATCTTTCTCATCCCAAATCAATCAGATTGAGAGGGATCGAGAACCTCGAAACGGATTATCCAACTGTCACTCCGTCCATCTGACCTTCGGAATCAATCCCTGCTTAAGGAATTGATGTTGTACTATAACACAATAATAATAACAAAAATATATATACATATATCATTTGCCCAAAAATATCTCTGACTTATAACTCTTACTCGACTGAGAACTCGAAGTCGAGGAGCTAGTGCTAAGAAACAATGCCTGCACAATTACCTCGCCTGGAGGAAATCAAACCGATAGGGGAAGTACTTATATTATCTCGGCAACATGCCTAGGAAACAGCCACAGGGGAAGGACTTTCTGACTCTTGGAATCATAACCCGATCGCCATCATATCTCGTAGCCTAAACATGCATACTTATATACTTATCATCCTCGCAGTCATCACAAGGCATTCACCAGTCGTAGGTTATTATTCTTTTAAACTATTTTGAAAATCATTTGACTCATTGACCACCCCTCCTATTCGGGCAAGTTGATCAGAAGGACAATGAATCATGAAACCTTTTGAAATGTAGAAAACTTTGGATTCTCATACACGCTCTTTAGCCATTAGAGTCGATGTTAGAGCAGAAAAAATGAATATCCAAGGTTCCATCAAATCTCATAATTCTTACGTTAGCAGGTTATTTCAAAAAATATACAGAAAAGAAGTACAATCGAGCGAGAGCAATATGACAAATGAACAGTCCATGAATTTAGGGAAGCATAAGTAAATTGTGAGGGCATTCCTGGTAATCTTATTAGGAAAGTATAAGCAAGCCGCGAGGGCAATCCTGACATCTTTACACTACTAGATATCGTCGTACGGTGGCCGGAGGAGGACAAAACTCCTGCTAACCATAGAATCTAATAATTTGATGGTGTTGAACCATGACGAAGAGCTCAATTATGGCAACACATTACCCACTCAAGAAGAAAGTAATTGACTACTATTTCAAAAATTGGTTAAATAAGAAGTTATCCTCAGATCAATAAACCTTATCTCTTCTTCACCCTTTATTTTCTCTTCGGACAATGAGCCAAATGACTTTCAATCTCTTTTGGAAGAAAATTGAAAACTCTCGAATGGCAAGTGATACAATCACACATTACCTACCATTCATCCCAACCTCGCTAAAAGCTACGATACATGAGGATCATTCAACACTTACACAATCAAGCCCGACTTGTGGCCGAAATAATGAAACTACTTCCCAATGCGGGAGCATCATTACTAACGCACTCCAGGATATATGAGAGGCCAATAAGAGTCCCACCGTTACTTGACACTAGAGAAATTTTTTTAAGAGCGCTAGCACCTTGGTAGCGATACTCCAGTCATTAGATCAACACCAAAACAGGGGCATTTTTTTAATCTTTTCAATTTGTATCTTACTTTTTCGCCATGGGACCAAAAACATTCAAAACAAAACAAATAAGATACATGCAACATGCCGAAGAATAAGCGCATCGAAGAATAAACGCACTACCCATTCACCCTCCGATGCAACCCAAGAAACACACAACAACCAGACGTGAACAAACATAAACGAAACGAGCATAATAAACAAAACACCTATTTGTTGATAACTTAAAATTTTACAAGTATCACCGGAGGCATACCTCCTGAGCATACAACCTAGAATAAAAACATAGAACCCAAAATGAACATAAAGCGCAAGAAACAAAGCATGGAAAACAATTCAAAGCAAGAATAACCACGCGTATTCTAAATTTAAACACCCACCTCTACACGCATAATTCCTAATACAGCACCTGATACGCCCACTTGACTTTAATCTAAATTCATACAAGCGTCACCCCTACCAAACATACAGACCATTTCCAACCATACACAAAATCATTCCCCACAGCCCCACCATGGCCCTAGGGTTACAAAAGAAAGGCTATTTCCTTCCTTTGTAGTCCCATCGTGACCAAATCACTCCCTGACGCCCGTCACTCGCACCTTTGTGATAAATAATCCGACAAATAAAAAATAATAATAATAAATAAAATTATCACTCACAGTCCCATCACAATAACACAACCCAAAAATTCAGGACCCCTCCCGAAGCCCTGTCACAATCAAACCACTAGGATAAAAAAATAATAATAATAAATAAACAATAAAAGTTCCATTGTGATACAAAAGCGAAACCTGAAGGATGACAAAGTAGCCACAGGATAAGTCCTTCTGCTCTACTCATCCCACCACGATCATAATCACTCTCTCTTGTCTCATCTCATAACCTCACACGTCGACTGGAGGGAGAGAGCCACTAATATCCCATCACACATCCCCTCATCCCATCACAACAGAACGCACATATACCCAACGTTGTCCCAGCACTTAAGTTCATTGGCCTAAATTAGCCATGCCCTCATGCCCCATTGTGAAGCTAAAGCCCCGCCACACAACCAAGGCCAAAGGCAAGTCTCGTCGCGATCTCAAGACACCATTCAAACTCACTCCAACCCATCGCATAACCACCATGTCCCGTCGCAACCCTCCACGACACACAACTAGAAGGGGAGGCCCAACCAATGTCCCATGGCAAAAAGCAACGACCTGAACCCCCCAAATGTCCCATCATGCAGCAATCACCAGACTCCATCATAGCAAAAACATACGCTTAGTTACAGAAGAAGAGAGGAGTTTCTTCGACGTCCCATCTCACCCCAACAAATATCAAACCCCATAGCGAGCCTCTCGTCACGCGCCCTGATGCCCCACTGTGCGACCGCCACGAAACAATAACACGCAACAATTATCAAGTCCCATCGCGAACATCTCATTAGGCGATCCGAACATCCCATTTTCCAACAGATCAAGTAAGTATCACCCCTTTCTTTCTACTCCATATTCCTTATAAACTATAGTTAGCTAATATTAAGTCAAATGTTTTCAAAACCCATCTCTCTCGACCCGTGAATCACTGTAGTCCTCCCATAAGAGATAATCATCAATATTCATGAGAAAGTTAGACGGAGTATCTGACATACCAAGTGTCATCTTGACAACCACATAAATGGTTGGGTCCACAAATCTCGTTCTGGTGGATCTGCTCAAAGACGTCTCGAAAGTCACGTTTTCTGCCATTTTTTCACCGAATTGATCTTATGTTAAAAATCCCAAACTTTTAAAAAATGATAATAACTAAACCCCCTATCTATCAAACCTCACTTCTCATCACTCCAATCTGTTCTTTTCCCTAGGAAATAAAATAATGAATATGCTCAACTCTGAGAAGTCATAAATGTCTACTGGAAAAGGACCCCTGACGCGCCATTGGTGTGAGCAGTGACGCGCCCGGCCTGAGATGACTTGTGAAAGCCTACACCATTACATCAATTTATATCATATTATCTGCTCACTTGACCTTGTCTCTGGACGTTGTTATGACACCCTCCAGTACCTCGATTGCATTAATATCCCTCTATTTGACTGCCCCTTACAGCAAATCGCGATATACGGTGGGATGCCACTTGTACCCACAGATGAGGATACACCTCTCGATAGCTACCACTAGGCCACCGAATGCTCCTCCTTAGCTTGTGCTGATAAATAAGATAGTTGAGCACTTCATGTCAGCTCTCCTATTCACCCTCATGATCTCTCAAAGAAACAAGAAGGCACCTCAGCAGAGGGGTGTCTACTTCTTCGATGCATCCTTACTCCGCAAGGACGTGCCGAAGAGGGGAATCTATAGACATCCTAATTTTGCTCTCTTAGAGTATGCAATTGTTGAGAACTAGAAAATACCATTTTCCACCCTTTAACCTGGGCCTTGATAGACCCTTGAGAGAACTAAATAAGTATTTTAAGTGCTTGTGTTACAGCTAACAATAAAGATAGGCTTAACCATGAAAGCAGCCTAAAAGTGCCAAAAAGATGATAATCCATGTTGATCCAAAGGAAGAAAGAGAAGGGACAACCTCACGAGCTATCAAAATGCCTAAACTAAAGAGGTCAAAGGCTTGGTTGTAACCTGGAAAGTGCGAAGCTATTCGAACAGAAGAATGCATTACAGAGTGCTTTTCGAAAAGAATCAGAACATTTCGAATAGAACCTAAACTTGCGAAAAGAACTAAAAGCTCCAGGTTTAGTTTTCGAAGAGCACCTGAACTCTTCGAAAGGATTTCTGACCTATTCGAAAAGAAGAGAACTCCTTGCGAACAGAATCTGAACTTTGCGAAAAGAGCTTTAGAAGTCACAGTACCTTACGAAAAGTTCCCCAAACTATGTGAAATGTATTCTGGAGATTCCTAGCATCTGCAAGGGTAATTCAGTAATCTTTTGCACGCGCCCCAATACATTTAAAAACCCAGGGACATTCTGGAAGATTCTGAGCACGAACCAATGGCATATTCCACTCCTTTAGGTTTACAATTTTTTAAGCAATTTCCCTTAATTCATTATCCTTGTGAGAATTTGTGTTTGTAACCTAATCTCTCACAGCATTTGTAGTGGTGTTTCTCGTTCTGAATTAAGGGTTCAGATTAAAGACTATTGGATGGTATGTGGCCATTGAAGTGGACAGACCATAACCATAAGTTTAACTCTAACCCTTGAGTTAGATTACTTTCTCTTGCATCTGTGCTTGTAGCCAGATGAAGATTGGATCACATCTCATTTTATCTATATTTATTCTCATTTTGCATCAAGGACCAAATCAAAGTTAGATATTATTTCTCCATTCTTATTAATTTACATCAAAATCTCCCCAACTCAGATCTGGATCACTTAGTTTTAATTTTACTTTTATCATTTAGTTAATGTGACAAATTCAACCTCCCATCTTATGTGCTTTGTAGATAGGATCAGAGGTCAGATCTGGTAGCTCAGATTTGAAGGTTTATCTTACATTTTAAATCAATTCCCTGTGGACGATCTTTTACTCACTTACATTTAAAACTTGCTACAATTGGCCCTGATCTTGCAGGCTAATTATGTTCTCTCTGTGCTGATATTTACTTATTCTTTTTATTTTTACAAATTCAGTACAATTCATCATTTGTCAGTCTGTTTTCAAAACACAAATAAATCATGCACACTCAGAACACCAACAAGTTTTTGGCGCTGCTGCCGGGGAATTTGTTTTAAAATAGGTAGACCTAAGTTTTCATTTTTTTTATCTTTACATCAGTGCTAAACTATTCTATTATTTAAATCTGTGCAGTTATTCATATACATTTTGTAGCGTGGAATCTACTTTAAAAGGAATTCTGAAGGTTTGCTGTGCATAATTTGATTCTCTATTCTGTGTTGTGTGTTTGGTAAGAGGACTCTCAGCCCTGAGATTGTCCCTCTAAATTTAGAAGTTGAAAGGCTACTACGAACCAGACAATCATCACAGAATTCTGCTGAAACAGCTACTATGGGTGAAGAACATCGACTTTTGAGAGATTACTTTGCACCTGGTGCCTATAATTCTCCATTTTGCATTCAATTTCCTATTGTTGAAGGAAATTATGAGATCAAATCATCAACTATCCAAATGCTTCCTTCCTTCCATGGGTTGAGTAAGGAAGATCCATACAAACATGTGGATGAATTCTTGTCTCTTTGCACCACATTCAACATAGCTGGACTTGGTCCAGAAGCAACCAAGCTTAGGCTCTTTCCTTTTTCATTAAAGGACAAAGCTAGAGCATGGTTGTCTATGTTAGCACCAAATAGTATCACTTCTTGGAATGATTTGCAGTGTCAATGTTTAGCCAAATATTTCCCTATGTCTAAAACAACCCAGTTGAGACAAAGTATTATTTCCTTCTCACAACATTCAACTGAAACTTTCCATGAAGCATGGGAAAGATTTAAAGAACTTTTAAGGCAATGTCCTCATCATCAAATCCCACGATGGCAGCTTGTTCGAAGCTTCTATCAAGGAATTGATCAAAAGGGCAAGAATATGGTAGATGCTTACTGTGGAGGCACTTGCAAAAAATAGTTGAGGAGGTCTGGAATTTATTTGAAGTAATTGGTGAAAATTCAACTCAACAGGAATCTTTGTCAAGAGATATTGAGAATCCTGCTAGGTTGAACAATCACCAAACCACCAAAGGAAAGATTTATGAGGTGAATGAGTTAGAAAGGAAGATGGATAATTTAACCACAAAGCTTGATAGATTGATGGACTCACTTAAAAATCCAATGGTTGCAAGAGTAGAGGAGGCATGTCTGATATGCCAGTCCCTACTCATTCATATGATCAATGTCCTACAGCACCACAGTTCCCAGATCTAGTGGTGGAACAAGCTCATGCTGCCCAATCATTTGGACAAATGCAGTCAAATGAATATGCATGGAGAGGGCACCCCAATTTAAGGTGGAGCCAGGGCAATTATCAATCGCAACAACAGTAGCAATCAAAGAACCAAGTACCTTTCAAAACAGCTCAGCCTTATCAGTAGAATTTTTATACCAAGCCAACTTTTCAGCAGCCCATTCCACAACAACTTGTACAGCAATCTGCTCCAGTTCAAGCCCCTTCCAGATCCCCTTCTTTTGAAGATCAAGTTCTAAATTCACTCCATAATTTAGGGTCTTTAACTCAGACTATGAACTTTCACAGTCAGAGCATAAAGAAGATTGAAGAAACATTGGGTCAACTTTCAAATACTTTGGCCAAAAGAGAGGAAGGAAGGTTACCCAACCAACCTTTGAACAATCCCAAAGGATAGTTCATGATTGGAGAGGCTTCTGTTTCACATGAAGAAGTAAAAACTGTCACAACTTTGAGAAGTGGAAGAATTGTAAATAACAAAGTGGGTACTGACAAAGAAGAAGAAAAAATTGAGGAAAATGATAGAGATATGCAGAAGGAGCAGCATAATGTTAGCATTGGGGATGCTGATGTACCTCAGAAAAATCAAAAATTTGAAAAACAGAAAAATCAAAAATATTCAAATGATGTTTCTAAAGCTGTAGATGAAGGAATAGTTCCGCATTTACCATTTCCTCATGCCATGAAATCTGTATCCCCTTTTGATAAAGGGAACACAAAAATAGATGAAATGATAGAGACTTTCAGGCAAGTCAAGATAAATCTACCTTTGCTTGATGCAATCAAACAAATTTCAGCATATGCAAAACTTTTGAAAGATATTTCCACTCACAAAAGACAGTCTAGGATACAGTTATCAAAGAAGGTCTTTGCTGTGGAAAGAGTTAATCAGGTGTTGTCCATTACCACACCTCCTAAACTTCAAGATCTTGGAATCCCCACAATCCCTTGCATTATTGGGGAACATACCATTGAAAAGGCTTTATTCGATTTGGGTGCTAGTGTCAACCTGCTTCCATATTCTGTATATGAGAAACTAGGTTTGGGAGAATTAAAATCCACTCATGTGGTGTTACAACTAGCAGACAAATATGAAAGAAAGTCAGTTAGGATGATTGAGGATGTATTGGTAGGAGTAGATAAGTTTTTCTACCCTGCTGATTTTCTGGTATTGGACATGGAACCTACAAAAAGCAAAACTTCCATCCCTGTCATTTTGGGGAGACCATTCGACTCACAAAATGCTTGCATTCAATGCAGGTCTGGTATTATGAAAGTCTCTTTTGGAAATATGAAGGTGAAATTAAATGTTTATAATGCAGTCACACAGCCTCAATTCAGTTCTGAGGAATGTTTTCTTGTTGATCTATTGGATGAACTGGTGGAAGAGACTCTACCACAGTTTTTGCAGTGTGAAGATTTAACCACAGATTTTAAAGATGCTTGGGAAAAATCTGAGGAAGTAAATGTTGTGCAAGGAACTCATGATCAATCAGTAAGGTTCTCTTCATGGAAACCTGCTATTCTTCCCCTTCCTCAAACAGCCAAGGTACCTTTGTTACCTTCTTTTCTCAGCCCACCGGATGTAGAGCTAAAGCAGTTGCCAGAAAATTTGAAATATGTGTTTTTAGGAGACCATAAAACATTGCCTGCGATTATTTCTTCCTCCCTCACTGAGGAGCAGGAGGAAGAGCTGTTGATTGTATTGAAAGAGCATAAGAAAGCAATTGGCTGGACTATTGCTGATTTGGGAGGAATCAGTCCTGCTGTTTGCATGCATAAAATTCATTTGGAAGAAGATGCAAAGCCTTCTAGGGAAATGCAAAGGAGGTTGAATCCTCATATGCAAGAAGTGGTCATGAAAGAGGTTGTTAAACTATGGGATGCAGGGGTCATTTAACCCATTTTAGATTCAGCTTGGGTGGCACCTACACAGGTGGTACCTAAGAAATCTGGGATCACTGTTGTAACCTCAGATTCTGGTGAGCTTATGTCAACCGGACAAATAACTGGTTGGAGGGTCTGTATTGATTACAGAAAACTAAACACAATGACCAGAAAAGGCTATTTCCCTCTTCCCTTCATTGATCAAATTTTAGATAAGCTAGCAGGAAAAGATTATTACTGTTTTCTTGATTGTTACTCTGGTTACAACCAGATTCCTGTGTATCCACAAGATCAGGAAAAGCCCACATTCACTTGCCCTTTTGGCACTTTTGCCTATAGGAGAATGCCTTTTGATCTTTGTAATGCTCCTGCCACCTTTCAAAGATGCATGTACTCTATTTTCTCTGATATGATTGGCCAATTTATGGAGATTTTTATGGATGATTTTTCATTCTATGGAGACAGTTTTGCCCAGTGTTTACATCATCTCAAATTGGTGTTACAGAGATGTGAAGAAACCAATTTAGTTTTGAGCTGGGAGAAGAGCCATTTCATGGTCACCCAAGGCATTGTCCTTGGCCATGTTGTCTCCCATAAGGGCATTGAGGTGGACAGAGCAAAAATTGATTTAATTGCACATTTGCCACCTCCCAAAACTGTTAAACAAATCAGAAGTTTTTTGGGGCATGCTGGATTCTACAGAAGGTTCATTAAGGACTTCAGTAAAATATCCAAGCCTCTTTGTCATTTATTGTGCCAAGATGCCCCTTTTGTTTTCAACAATGAATGCTTGAAGGCATTTGAATTCTTAAAAAATTGTTTGATTTCACCTCCAATATTACAGTCTCCAGACTATTCACTGCCTTTTGAACTGATGTGTGATGCATCAGATTATGCTTTGGGAGCTGTTCTTGGGCAGAGAAAGGATAAGCTGCCTCATGTCATAGCTTATGCCAGTAGATCAATGTTTGATGCACAACTCAATTACACAACAACTGAGAAGGAGCTGCTAGCAATTGTTTTTGCTTTAGAGAAATTCAGGTCATATGTTTTGGATTCACAAATAGTGGTGTTCACTGACCACTCACCCCTGAAATACCTTCTGTCTAAGAAGGATACCAAACCAAGATTAATCAGGTGGATCCTCCTATTACAGGAGTTTGATTTACAGATCAAAGATAAAAAGGGTGTGGAGAATGTGGTGGCTGATCACCTGTCTAGAATTTTAACTGCTGAGATTGATAGGCTGCCTATCAATGAATCTTTCCCTGATGAGCAACTTTTTGCTATCAGTATACACATCCCTTGGTTTGCAAACATAGTCAACTTTTGGGTTACTGGAAGAACTCCTCAACATTGGAATAAAATGGATAAAGATCTTTTCTTCTCAAAGGTTAAACATTTTATTTGGGAGGATCCTGATCTGTTCAAGATTTGTGCAGACCAAATAATAAGAAGATGTGTTCTTGAAGAAAACTTTCATAGCATACTTTCTATGTGTCATGAATAGGCCTGTGGAGGTCATTTTAGTAGAAACAAAACTGCTGCAAAGGTTTTACAGTGTGGATTTTATTGGCCTACACTTTTCAAAGATGCTCTGCAGCACTGTAAGTCTTGCTAGAACTGCCAGAAATTGGGCAGCATTTCTAAGAGAAACTCAATGCCATTACAGCCTATTTTGGTAGTTGAATTGTTTGATATTTGGGAAATAGACTTCATGGGTCCCTCTCCTCCTTCCAATGGGTATAATTTCATCTTAGTAGTTGTGGATTATGTATCCAAATGGGTTGAAGCCACAGCCACTAAAACCAATGATCACAGAGTGGTTCTGAAAATTTTAAAGGATAACATTTTTTCCAGGTTTGGTTTTCCCAGAGCTATTATTAGTGATGGGGGAAGCCATTTTTGTAATAAACATTTTGAAGCTTTATTGAAAAAATACTCTGTGACTCATAGAGTAGCTACTCCATATCATCCACAAACCAGTGGACAAGTGGAGATTTCCAATAGAGAAATCAAACATATACTGGAAAAGACTGTGAAGAAGGACAGAAAGGATTGGTCCTTTAAGCTGAATGATGCATTGTGGGCATATAGGACAGCCTATAAAACCCTAATTAGCATGTCCTCATTCAGATTGGTCTTTGGCAAAGCATGCCATTTACCAGTGGAGTTAGAATATAAGGCCTTTTGGGCTATTAAAACCTTGAACATGGATCTTACTACTGCTGGTAATCACAGGAAATTGTAGCTTGAGGAGTTAGAAGGGTTGAGGATGGATGCATACACCACTGCAAGATCTTACAAAGAGAAAGTCAAGGCCTTCCATGATAAAAATTTGTTGAGAAAAGAGTTCATAGCTGGCTCTAAGGTATGACTATTTAACTCAAAACTTAAGTTTTTTCCTAGAAAGCTGAGATCCAGATGGGAAGGGCCATATACAGTCATTCATGCATCTCCTTCTAGGGCTGTTGAAATTTTGGACCCAAGTGATGGAAGAATCTTGAAAGTAAATGGTTAGAGGCTCAAACCATGCATTGAAAATACCCTGGAGCCTGTACTAACCATCTATCATCAAGATCCGTCCCATATCTGAGGATAACCAATTGTATAATATGTATTTTATCAGTGCTTGTTTTATAATTTTTGCATTATTGTTTGCTCTTTGTTTTTTGTCATTTTACTTTCAATTCGAGAAGTTTAAATATGTAAAAAAATTAACTCGCAAAGAAAAAAATCCTTCTCAAAAAGTTTAATTAACCTTTCGAAAAGGAGCTGAACCTGTAACTAACTGCTCGAAAAGAATGATTTGCTTTTCGAATAGTTAGTTCAGAATGATTTGCTTTTCGAAAAGTTAGTTCTGGAGCTATTCACTGTTCGAATAGTTGGTTCTGAAGCCATATGCTTTTCGAATGGTACTGATGCCATTCTCACTAGTAAAAAAGGACTATTTTGAACTTTTCGAAAACATCAAAGATATTTGCGAAAATCATTTTGAGCATATTTAAACCCTTTTGAAGTAAGGGTTTCATATTCGAAAGTTTTCTGAGAACGTCCTGTTTCACAGAAACCCTATTTCTTTCTTTCCTTGCGTGATTTTAGAATTCAGCCACATTTTTCTTCACATTTGTTCGATCATTTAAGCTTGAAGAGAGGGATTTTAGCTTCTGGTTCTGGTGGATTTCAGCGAGCAAGCAACAAGTTCAACCAAAACCCTAGATTTCAGTATTTTTCTGTGCATTTCCTCTGTTTATCATTTGCAAAGTTTGATTTGGTGTCAGCATTTATTGTGGGAGTTTTTATACAAAGCTTTAGAATGGGGAAAGCTGAAAAATCATTGGCTGAAATGTTCCAAAAATCTTCTGCTAAGAAAATTAGCAAACCGTCCAAAAAAGGAAAACCAAAGCTTCAGCCAAAAGAAAACTTTCGATGGATAAAGCAGATAGAATTGGGAAGGGGAAGAAGGTTAGACATGAAGAAGCCATCCTAGCAGCTGACCCTAGTCCTGAGCCTGAGCTCCCTCCTCTCCCTATGCATTTGGTACTGCCTAACCCATTCATTGAAGCTCAGAAGCTGATCCCAGAGCTTATCGTGGATGAAACTTTTTTCTACAACAAACCTGAATGTCAGTTATCTTTGAAATACATTAGGGATGCCTCACTGAGCAATATCTTAACCCCTCTTCCAGAAAAAATTTATCCACGAATGGTGAGATTATGGTATCAAAACTTGGTAAAAGTAACAGAGAAGGATGCCGATGTCCCTACTCTTGTTATTTTCATTGATGATTGTGATTTAACTGTTACTTATGAAGACATTGGGAATGCTTTGGGGATACCATTTCAATATGATCCGGCTGGTCCATTGGCCGCACCAGAAACAGCCTCTTTTAGAGAAATGGCTACACATTTAACCCAAGGCATAGCTGGAACTGGACAATCAATAATGAGGAGAGACTTAGCACCTCAATTTTTACTGATGGATTCCATTTTGAGGGGATGTTTTTATGTCACTGGGCACAGCCAAGAAAGAAGGACACCAATTTTAGAGGCTCTCTTCCATTTTTCTAAGGGACAATTTTTTAATGCCCCTATGTTGATTTTTGAAGCCATGGCTGATATTAGTACCAAGCTGAAAAAGGAGCAGAAATTAGCTGGAATACCATTTGGTAGGCTGATCACAGCCCTACTAAGAGCCAAGTTTGATATTGATGAGCAAGAGCCATTTGAAGTTATATCTCCTCATGCGTTTGGGAAAAAGGCTTGGACTACAAGTCAAGCAATGTTGAAAAGAATGAGGGAGAAAGTAGAACCCTGCCCAATGCTATTGAACACGCCTCAGCCTACTATTGAACACCTTTGCAGGACCACGAGGTGACGAGCTCTTTAGCTGCACCTATTTCAACTGCAGCTGACATTGAACAAGCTGTCCTTCCTGTGGTGACCAGCTCTTCAACTGCACCCATTCTTGAAGAAGTTGTCATCTTACCCACCTCACCTAGCCCAACTCCTATTCTTGCACCCTTTCAAGCTATCCCATCTCCCATAACCAACATAATCCCAGTTGCAGACTCCTCCTCTACACCAACCACTCTAGCCATACTCACACCACCAATCTCTCTCAACAATATCCAAGATTTAGCCCCTGACTTTGTTGAACAAGCTCCTAGTACTCCTTTGCTCCAAAGCTTCTCAGGTTCACCTGCTAATTCAACTAATACACCTGAAGTAACTCATACCCAAACTGAACCTGAGATATTCACTACAGAGGCCTATTCACCACTGATAGGATCTATGTTAGAAAATATTGGGCTTGAATCTGTACCTATACCTGACCCTCCTCATTTCACTCATTTGGCTACTTCACCCTTTACAACCATTTCACCCATTGCACCTCAACCATCCACTTGATTTTACGGCCCTACTATGCATCCCACACCCACACCTGAATCAATTAGCCAAATATTTACCTTTCTCCAATCCATCCAAGCCCAACTACAGATCAACACAGACAATCAGTCTGTGACCAATGCCCTTCTCCAAACCTTAACCTCCACATCCCACACAACTACCTTAGCCACTGTACCTGCTGTTGATAACCATGCTACCGAAACAGACCCTGAGGTAGTCTTTGTAGATCCACTCATCCCCACCATTACTTCCCATGCTACCCAAACAGACCCTGAGGTAGTTCTTATTGAGTCCCCTTCACCTCTCCTTACTTTCTCTGATCAATCAACTCAGACAGACCCTGAGATCATTATTTTGGACTCCTCTTCTCCCACTCCCACTGTTGGGATACCTTTGGTCCCCTACCACTCCATTCCCATTCCTAGATTTGCCACTCTCAAAAAGGCTATGGAAGAGAATCCATATATCTGTCGAGATGTCCTCAAGGGGTTAGCTGATTTGCAAGCTTACATTAGAACCCCTTATGAAAACCAGATTCGGAAATTGGAGTTATTCATGAAATTTGAGAGAGAGAAGATGCAGGACCTGCTGGGTCAAACTTTTCAGATGGTTAGGAGTGAGCAGCACAAGGTGACCATGTTGCAAGCACAGCTTGAACAGGAAAAATTGAGGACTACTAGACTTGAAAAGTATATTGGCCTCACCAAAAAGATCAAAACTGAGGAATACACTGAGCTAAAAAACACAATCCAGGAGAAGGCTAAATCAAGTTCAGACTCCAATACTGATTCTAGTTCTGACTCTGACAGTGACTCCAGTTCTGATCCCATTGAACCAACTTATGATACAGACTTTGACCCCAGCTATTAGAATACATTGTACATATCTGTTTTATGGGTCTATAATATAAAATTTTGGTTTTGTGTTATTACATTGTACATACATTGCGCATTTCTTTTCTTTCTTCTTTTCATTATGATTTCTAGTTGCTTGTTTCTTTTCTTTGCTAATACACTTCGGACCAGTGCGGACCCTGCTCACCATAGGTTTGGGGGTGTGGCAAAAATTCTAATAATTGAGTTAACATTAATGCAGCTGATCATCAGTAGAATTTTTAAAAATAAAGTGATTTCACACCTGAAAAATGAGGAAGTTAAATCTTTTAAAACTGATTTTCAGTGTAATTCCAATACTTTCATGAAGGGAATGTCAGAAAATTTTCAAAATAAAAAATTGATGTTTTAGTAAACCTAAAAGGAGAGAAAACAGTGATGATATACCTCAGGAAGTTGATAGATAACTACACCCAGTGAGACTTGGGCCTGAAATGTATTTTTGGGAGATATGAATTGGCAATTTTTTTCTGCTCTAGGGACTGTTTGAACCTGCTTATTTTCACTAGAAGTTACACATTCAAATTGAAATAACTTGATAGCAATCATGATATTAAAGACATGATGTAGGGCTTCCTTTTGGACAGTTTGAGCCTAAAAAAAGCCCCACCTTTTGAAACTGCCCTTGATACACACCATTTGAGCTTTATAAATCTAAGATTTCTTTGAAACCTCATCAAACAAATTCATCAACCTCATTTAGCTTAACCCTCACTCTGAGAATTCAAAAAGTAAAGGAAAGGAAGCTGAAGAAAGGAGAGTTGGGTAATAATTTGGTAAAAGAAGAAAAAGAATTGAAAGCAATGATGTATCAACAACAGAAATGTGGCATGTCAGTAATTGTTTAAAAAAAAAAAAAAAAAAAAAAAAAAAAAAGAAAAAGAAAAGGAAGTCATTTCATTGGAAGTTTGAAAAAGAATGAGGAAAAGATGGCCACTTTGGCTCTGAAAATTCAAAGAAGAAAATAAAATTGTGCTGAAATGAAGAAGGTGTGTCTGTCACTTCCTCACCTTGACTGACTTCTAGATTTTGGAGTCCATTCCAACCCCTTTATTCTTGATAAATTTCACCCATAAGCCACATTACAACCCAAGTTAAAGTCCTTACTAATCAATGATGGAATGAGCTGTCACATGGAGATAAGGATTTGTGTAATCTATGGTGAAAAGAGCAGTAAATTCAAAACTAAAAAGCAAAGCGTATGCTCCTGCTTACAATCCTATTTGAGGACTGTAATTGCTCTTGAGCGGTTTGAATTAGTGCAACCCTCATACTTGCATGGTGAGTGAAAACCCTGGTGAGAGTTGACTTTGAAATCAAATTATTTGGGGTAACATCATAAACTGAATTTTCAAATAGAAGGCAAGCTTTTCATTAATTTTTCTTATAAAAATTTTTTGACACCAACTGAGTGAATGGTAAAAAAGAATTACAGCCGAACTTTAGTTTTAAACTAATGTTTTCTTGAAAATCTTTTTACAGCTTGATTGATGCAGGTGTGAATAACCTGACTGGATAAAAGTCTACTTTAACAGAACTGCATTGATATTAACTGATTTATTGGAGAAGTTTGTGGGTACCTTCACTGAAAACCCTTAGGAGACTTCACTCCTCCACTAGGGATCACCTAGGGGTTTAAAAGGCTTTTTGCATATGCTAAATGCAACTGTGTTCCCTACAAATGTGGCTTTTTATTCTATTTTTAATTTTGTCTTTGCTCAGGGACTAGCAAAGCTTAGGTTTGGGGGTGTGTTGAGAACTAGAAAATACCATTTTCCATCCTTTAACCTGGGCCTTGATAAACCCTTGAGAGAACTAAATAAGTGTTTTAAGTGCTTGTGTTACAGCTAACAATAAAGACAGGCTTAACCATGAAAGCAGCCTAAAAGTGCCAAAAAGATGATAATCCATGTTGATCCAAAGGAAGAAAGAGAAGGGACAACTTCACGAGTTGTCAAAATGCCTAAACTAAAGAGGACAAAGGCCTAGTTGTAACCTGGAAAGTGTGGAGCTATTCGAATAGAAGAATGCATTACAGAGTGCTTTTCGAAAAGAATCTGAACATTTTGAATAGAACCTAAACTTTGCGAAAAGAACTAAAAGCTCCAGGTTTAGTTTTCGAAGAGCACCTGAACTCTTCGAAAGGATTTCTGACCTATTCGAAAAGAAGAGAACTCCTTGCGAACAGAACCTGAACTTTGCGAAAAGAGCTTCAGAAGTCACAGTACCTTGCAAAAAGTTCCCCAAACTATGCGAAATGTATTCTGGAGATACCTAGCATCTGTAAGAGTAATTCAATAATCTTTTGCATGCGCCCCAATGCATTTAAAAACCCAAGAACATTCTGAAAGATTCTGAGCACAAACCAATGGCATATTCCATCCCATGTGAGCACCCGAAGATGAAATCAATTGGCGGGAACTTCTAGAAGTTCTAACAGATTTTTGAATTACATAATAGAATTGATGCCTCTGTCATCTGATTGGCTGAAACAAATCAAGCAATTCTGATTGGCCAAAACAGATCTGGATCCTCGTGCTCGACTACCATTGGTTGATACAGATCTAAGCACTTCTGATTGGTCGATACACATCTGAGCTAGACCTGGGGGAAACTATAAATAGATGAACCATTTGCCCAATTTGGGTATCCAGATTTTGAGTTTCATTTCTATTGCCTCATTTTCATTTCAGATAGCTTGTCTGAAATTTCTGTAATAGCCTAGCTTTTATTTGTAACTGAGAGCTGTGAGATGTCTCTGTACTTCACATGAGAATTGTATTCAAGACTACAAATTCGAGAGTTGTTTAAGTTGTGCGCTGTAATTGTAATGGTGAATTTGAAAAGGTTGCTGTGAACCATACGTTCTCAATTGGATTCGTGTTGAGGGTTCCCTGTGATCTCCTTATTGCACTAGACTCCTTTAGGTTTACTATTTTTTAAGCAATTTCCCTTAATTCATTATCCCTGTGAGAATTTGTGTTTGTAACCTAATCTCTCACAGCATTTGTAGTGGTGTTTCTCGTTCTGAATTAAGGGTTCAGATTAAAGACTATTGGATGGTCTGTGGCCATTGAAGTGGACAGACCATAACCATAAGTTTAACTCTAACCCTTGAGTTAGATTACTTTCTCTTGCATCTGTGCTTGTAGCCAGTTGAAGATTGGATCACATCTCATTTGATCTACATTTATTCTCATTTTGCATCAAGGACCAAATCAAAGTTAGATATTATTTCTCCATTCTTATTAGTTTACATCAAAATCTCCCCAACTCAGATCTGGATCACTTAGTTTTAATTTTACTTTTATCATTTAGTTAATGTGACAAATTCAACCTCCCATCTTATGTGCTTTGTAGATAGGATCAAGGGTAAGATCTGGTAGCTCAGATTTGAAGGTTTATCTTACATTTTAAATCAATTCCCTGTGGACGATCTTTTACTCACTTACATTTAAAACTTGCTACAATTGGCCCTGATCTTGCAGGCTAATTATGTTCTCTCTGTGTTGATATTTACTTATTCTTTTTATTTTTATAAATTTAGTACAATTCATCATTTGTAAGTCTGTTTTCAAAACACAAATAAATCATGCACACTCAGAACACCAACAGCAATCTTGTTCGATCAACCTTTGACCTTACCTACGATCTCCAGGAAAGGACTAACCTTCTTCGAAGACTTTAAAACCCTAAATACATGGACCATCACTGAAACGATAGTATATGGTTGAGACCTAGGCTAAAATAATAGCTCTGCAGCTCAAACCCGACGACCCGAAAAAATCTTGAATTTCGCACAGATACACTTGCACGAAATCGATTCCACGTGTGGCCACATGAGCAGAATTGGTCCCACTTGGACTAGGTTCTCCTTCCCACGAGCCACTTAAGACCCAGATTTTGTGCAGACACACTTGTGCGTAATTCGATTCCACGCAGACACAGTTGCGCGGAATTAGTCCCACTTGGACTAGGGCTGCCTTTCATACACCGCCCAAAGAACCCTATTTCATGTAGATACACTTGCACAGAATTGATTCCACATATCCCTATACATGCGGAATAGGTCCAGATTGGATTGGGACTCTACTCTCCAAACAACCCAGGGACCTGAATCCTGCACATACGCCATTGCGGGAAATTCAATCCCACGCGTCACTAGATACGTGGAATGGGTTCCCAATCCAACCTAGACCGCCTGAACTCTCAATTCCATGCATACGCCACTACGTAGAATTAGTTTCCTAGACATACTATAACAAGGAAGCCAACTCAAATTGAATCAAGCGCATACTCCACTGCGCGGAAGTCAATTAAGCACAGCCTCACTTGTGCAGAATTGGTTTCCTATGCACACTATAACTAGGACTCCCGATTCATAGGCCGACTCGAAGTGAATCCCGCGCATATGCCACTGTGAGAAATTCAATTGAGCTCATCCCCACTTGCGCAAAATCGACCAATTCTGTACATCCCCACATATGCGAAATTAGCCGCTACCTATAAAAAGACCCTCTACCTCGCCCAAAAGGACATCCAGCAATCGAATCTTCGAGTTTCTCTCTTCCAAACTTAGGGATTTCAAGACTCTCTTTGGCGCCCGACTTCAGGTAATCTTTCAGGTTCTAGTCTCTAGTTCTTAATTTCTAGTTTCTAGTTCATAACTCTTAGGTTCTAGATCCTAATTCTCAATTTTTATGCTAGTTTCTAATTTCTTTGTTCTTAAGTTCTAGATCTCAGTTCTTTGTTCCTGATCTCTAATTCTTAAAATTTTAAATTCTCAGTTTTTAATCCTCCCACCTTTAATCATCAATTCAAACTCAGTCTTTTCAAAATTAACCTTAGCCGCAAAATAATTTACTATTCTTCTTTCTTTCAAGCCTCTCCCTTTGAGAAAATTTGAGGTTCTCTCTGCAGCTTCCAAAAAGGTTTCGAGCTCCTTTTTAGACTTCTAGAAGTGTAGACTCTTCCCCGAGAGCCCTAGGTAGTCAAGCTAGCGACCCTAGCCCACTAGTCTTGACTCTCGAAGAAGATTTGAAGGACTAAGTTCTTGGCCTAGAACCAATTAGGTCTCTAACCTCTTCCAATTTTCAAGCCTTCGCTACCCGATTTGCCGAAGGAAGCTTGCGGAGGGTACTCAAGAACGGGGCTGATCCTCCTTAGCTTAACGGGCCACAAACCTCATTTTTTAATTAGACTCCTAGTAGGATTAGGAGACTAGGTTAATTAGACTCCCAATAGGATTAAGAGATTAGATTTGTTAAAATCCTAGCAGAAGTAAGAAGACCAAACTAGTTGGATTAAGGGCAACCCAAAGCTGCTGAAGTTCGTTGGCAGACGTTCAATAAAGGAGTTCAACCTACAAGCCCTCGCTCTTTTTAAAGCATGATCAATGACGTGTTGCAGCGTCGATAAATATCTGCAGCTGGTGATCACATCAATCCAGGTATTCTTCATTTAATATTTGCCATTTTAATTTCAGCAATTTAATATTTCATAGTTTATTACTTCATCTCCCTTAGCTAGAGTCCACTCGGACCAAATTGGACCACTTATTCTGGGGACCGAAAGGAACCTAAAATAAGTGCGTACCAACAATGAGGGTTGTTGGATGGGATTTATTTCCCAAGTGTTGGTCTCTCTACGATATGTAATATAGTGATTCAAATTTCATATCTTTGATATACCTAAATTATTTATATGTGCCTAATAGCGTATACACCGCATGCCTTATTTTTTCAAACATTTTAATTTAAAATACATGTTCTAGTTTTTCAAACTCTTATATTTATTTCTATCATTAATTGACAAAAGTTATGTGGTAACCTACTAGCTAGAGGCTTGAGTTTGAGACAAAAGGGGAGAGGATTGAACCTTGGTATATAGGTTTTAAACCTTTATTTTGGATCTTAAAGTAAATGCATATACATCCTCCTTTGGTGTGTTAGTTTAACACTGAATGTTTTCCTAATAGGTTATAAAGGTGTGTTATGGAGAAAATCCTAAATCATAATCTCATTGAGAGTTCTTCTTAAGAATAGAGGTTCTTCCAGGCAAGGATCAAAAATCGGATTTCATTTTGGTGGGGACTGAAACAATCTTTTTGTTGAAATCTTCCCCACAGTGCCGAAATTTCTCGAAATTTTGAGTTTTCATTTCAATTTTGGGGAGGGGGGGGACTGAAATTGAAACATTTCTGTCTAAATTTGAAGATTTCGGCCTAAATTTTGAACCATGCTTCCCGACCTTCGCCTTCTTCAAGAGCTATCGTCGTAGTGAGGAACTCGATTGAATCACAGAGATCCGATCGATCTAGGTATGGAGAAATTATGATTTCCCTTGAAACTTAAAATATCGATTTTAAACATGAGTTTCATGTTAGTTAAATGCTTTTATTGCATAAATAATGAATGAAATGTTTAGATGTGATGCATGCTACGCTCGATGCTTTTTTAATGTTGATGTTTTTGGCTAAAATCGGGTTTAAATTCCATCATTCAATTTGTGGCACTTTGAGGAGTGCTTGCAGGTCTTAATCGATCGATCGAGTTTGGAAATCGATCGATTGATTGATTTTTGACTGATAATTTATTGTACGCTCACGGGTTGAAATCAATTGATCATGTTTGATAAATTGATCGATTGATTTCTGAATGATAATTTATTGTATGCTCATGGGTTGGAATCGATCGATCGATTCTAAAAATTGATCGATCGAGTCTAAGTAGAAAGGGTTTTGAAAACTCTCGAGAAAAATTGATCAATCGAGCTGGGAAATTGATCGATCGATTTTGGGCAGATAAGTTTCATATTTAGTTCTTCTTATAAAAGTTTGATTAAATGCTAAGGTTTATGCTCAATGATTATATTAATATGCACTTTAATATTTTATGATCACTATAAAAAATAAGACTATTAGCGGCAACCAAAACTACCGCCATTAACAAAAAAACTGCTGCTAATACCCTCGTCGCTAATAGTCTTAATAGTCTTTAATAGTTTTTTTGTTAATAGCGATAATTTTTTGCCGCTGCTAATAGTCTTATTTTTTTGTAGTGAATGTTCTACGAATTGCATGATTAAGATACATGAATATGATGAAATGTTAAGCCATGATCATGTTTGATTAAACTCAACATTTTGAGAGGGACGAAGTCTAACTAACACTAGATAATAATAACGATTACACCCAATATCATAAGAGGGACAGAGTCTAAAGGTCAAAATCTTGAGAGAGATAGATAATTAAATGCATAAGGACTTATTAGACCAAACGTCTTGAGAGGGAAGGATTCTAAAGGTCAACGTCTTGAGAGGGACGGATAATTAAATGCATAAGGACTTATTAGACTCAACGTCTTAAGAGGGACGAAGTCTAAATCTCAACGTCTTGAGAGGGACGAATAATTAAATGAATAAGGACACATTAGGCCCAACGTCTTGAGAGGGACGGTGCCTAAAAGTCAGCGTCTTAAGAGGGATGTGTAAAAGATGAACTTAAAAAGGAAAGATAAACTCATTCAACATTGATATCCATGTTATGCTCAGTTCTTTTCAGTTTATTAAAATTATGCATGTCACAAGCACACACTTATGAATTATAGAAATATTTACATTGCGATAATTTGTTTTTGGTAGTTAAACTTGAGGTTATAGGGTCCTCACCCTTTCTTATTAAAGAACAAATAAATTGAGATGATTACTATAATAGCCTGAAAATTTTGACTTTAAATAGTGTACCTCGGGATGCATGCCCGACTTTGAGCAGTGTACCTCGGTGTGCATGCCCGACTGGTCACGTGCTCGATTTTATAAAATTACTTATATAAGTTAAATTAGGTTTGGTCTTAAGTAGAAAAAGATCGATTTATATTGTATGATGAGCATTACACGATTTCATATACATCAAGCTTTGGTGTACCGACTCCATACCGAATCCGATGGATAGATGGGTTGGGTGTGTAGGCTCCACACCGACTCAAAGATCATTTTATTATGAAGTAACACCTGAGTTAAATATATCGGTTCTACACGAGAATTAGTCCTTGGGATGAGAACTAATATACCCAAAGTGGTGTATATGTATTTTGTATGGGAACTAGTCCCATTGACTTAAGAGAAGGCAAAGCTTCTCTTAGAAGCTACCCGGTTAGCAAGAGAAAGGGGTTTTGAGTTTTAGGGAGAGAAAAGGGAAGAGAGAAAGAGGAAGAAGGAGGAAAGCTTGTGGATTTGTGTACTCCGAGCCTTGTATTTACATAAAGAAGGTTTTTGAGATCGTGTAAGGGAAAGATCGCCATTGGTTTCGACGTTTGGTTATGGTTTTGTGAGATTTGGAGCCGTTGGAGGTTTTGAAACCCTCTTCTTGCGAAGAGATTGTGGCTTTTGATCCGCAAATCGTAGCATGAGTTTGTGTGAAGTGTGTGTGGAAGGATTGCCATTGATTTTGTGGGCTTGGTTGTGATCTTGGAGCACGGAGATGATCGAAGTGGGTTTGGAAACCCTTTTTGTTTAATGAAGAAGATGATCCGATCTACAAGTAGATCCCCGGTTTAAAGAGGTAAATAACGCAATTCTTCCATGTATTAACTGAATATAGGTTGGTTAGATGTGTACAAAAGATTAGGATAAAAAAATATTGAATTTTGATGTAAAATGGGTTTTAAAAAGTCCAAAAACGTGTAAATCACGCACAGTCGCACGCCCGGAGCTCGCTCGAGCAAGCTATAATCACTCACGCGAGTGTCTGAACTTGTCTTAGTATTTTGGTCATAATGTTTTACTCTGAACTCCGATTGACACAATTCTTATGGCATTGGAAAGAGGAAAATGAACTCTACAACTTTTGTTTTTTGACTAACTTAGGAATCTATATAATTAAAGGTCAAAAATTGAGGGGAAAGTGACATCAAATTCTTAGTTAGCATGAACTTATTTGTTTTCACCTCTTTTGAGAAAACGCTCAAAGATGTCTAATTTATTAGTGATTAGAGTTAACCCTTGATGCCTTAATGTATGTGTGAATGTGGGCAAAGGATGGTAGAGAGTTGAGAAGGATCGAGAGAAGAAGATTTGAGTCGTTTCTGTTTCTCACTCGCGCGACTGTTATAGCTCGCTCGCGCGAGAGACAAATATGGGGAGATTTGTTCTGTGCTCGCTCGTGTGAGGCCTTACGTTAAATAAGGATTGCTTGCACGAGGGCTCGCGTGAGTTTCAAAGGGCTCGATTATAATCGATCGAGTGAGGGGTGTGCTCGCTCGAGCGAGGCGAAAGGCTCGATCGAGTGAGGTACAGAGTATATGTTTTGTTTAGTTTTGTTTGAGCTCCTTAGAGATGTGTTCATTGGATCCTTTAGTAGATTTCTAAGGAAAATTTAGGTATGTTGATGTAGGAGTAAAGTGTTGAACCATGCGTGGAATGTGGATTGTGTTGAGCGTGCTTTGAGGTAGGGGAACTTCAACACAAACTTGCATGTTTAACTTTGATTCATAGTTTCTTTGAGGTATTTATATGAAAAATGATAAGTTTCTTTGATGTGTTCAGATGAAAAATAATAAATTTTCTTGATGTATTTTGATGTAAGTTTGATAGTGATTTGAACTATAACTTGAACTCCTTGCAAAATAGAAATTTGAAATCCTTAAGTCGAAAATGGTGAATTCTGAACTGTGAACTTAACCTAGAATTTCTACTATGATATTCGATTTTAAACATGATTTTTAAATGGTGAGTTTTAAAACCTTTGAACCAAGAATGTGAGCTTTGGACCGTAAATTAGAAATATGAACTAGAATGTGAATTCAAAATCGTTGAGTCTTATAGATTTGTGAGAAGGTATACCCTTAGACCATTGTGGCAGGATTTATGTATACCCTTGGACCGTTGTGGCGGGATTTATGTACGCCTTTGAACAATTTTTACTGGATTTTATGTACTCCTTTGGACACTGTTGTGAGTCATGTACGCCCTTGAACCGCTTTCGCGGGATTTTACGTACTCCTTTGGACTTTGTTGTACTTATGTACGCCCATGGACCATTTTTACGGGATTTACGTACACCTTTAGACTTTGTTGTGCTTATGTATGCCCTTGGACTATTTTTACGGGATTTACATACACCTTTGGACTTTGTTGTGCTTATGTATGCCCTTGAACCGCTTTTGCGGGATTTTACATACTCTTTGGACCTAGTTGTGACTCGGTACACCCTTAGATCGCTGTGGCAGGATTCATGTACGCCCTTGGACCGCTTTCGCGGGATTTTACATACTCTTCGAATTATACTTTATGAATTAAATCATAAGTTGTGAGATTAAAGTGGACCGCTATGGGTGGATATTATATATGTGGACAGCTTGGACGGATTATGTGTATGTGGACCGCTGTCGGCGGATTATGCTTGTCGTGGATCGCTATGGGCGAAGTAAAGTACCATGTGGGCCGTCGGGGTGGATTTGAAAATCCGTTTTATGTGATAAATAAATGTTTTGAAATCACTTTTGTGTGTGAAAAAGGAAATTAGTTTTGTATGATAAGAAAATCAGTTTTGTGTGAAAAAGGAAATCAGTTTTGTGTGATATGGAAATCAATTTGTGTGATAAGAAAATAGTATTTGAAATCAGTCTTTGTTTGATAAGAAAAGTACCTTTGAAATGAGTTTCAACTTTAAATAAGAAAAGGTTTGATTATGACATTGAATCTATGTTTCGTTATGATAAGATGTAAAATTGTGCTGAGTTTTCTCTGCTGAGCTAGGATGTAGCTCACTCTTTGACTATACGTCACAGGTATAGCTTCTATTTGGACACCAGACTTACAGATTGAGGAATTGAGGAGTGCTATGATGTTCAGGGTCATAGATTGAGTGCTTTGTGGAGTTTGGTAGGTGTGGCTTGGTATAATATATTATTATATACTCGTTGTACACCACAGTTTGGTGATGTTGGTACATCACCGGTGGTCATTGTTAGTTATTGTAATATTAGATATTAGAATTGGAGATTTATTTATGTCATATGTATTATCTGCTTTGATTTCTGCATGTATGTGGATGTACCAAGTATTCTCTGTATTCGGATTGTGTTCTATGACCCGACGGTCCAGATTTTCCCATTTGGTTTAGTAGTAAAGTTAAAGAAGAAGAAGAAAAAAAAATGTCTCAAAATTCAGGTTGGGAAAATCCGGGCTGTCACAATTACATACGAGTGTAGAATAAAAACTAATCATCTCCAATGAGAGAGTGCAGAATAAAGGGGCAATCTTCATTTGAGAACCATTGAAAAGTGTCATCGAGACTCATTCCCAATTTAGCTAGTAGGTCAGCACACCTGTTAGTTTCTCGATAAGTGTTGGTCCTATTTCGAGACTCTTGCTGCTATTTTATTAAGAACAGTGGAGAGAATAAATCAAGAGTGGGGAATTGGAGATGGGTCAGCACACCAAGTCTGAAATAAACACAATCCTGCAAGATATAGGGTCCATTGTAGCAAGTTTTGATAAGTAAGAGTTTATCCCACAGAGAAATTGGTCTAGAACCCAAAATCGGCTATAGAAGTAGGCCTCCAGATCTGGCTACAAATCTGACAATCCTAAAGAAAGGGAGTTGGGTGTCACGACTACACTAAATTAATCATAAAAATAGAGAAATAAAATGTAGCCCTATCCTAAAGAAAGGGTGAAGAAGAAGATGGTGGTAGTGTGTGCCAAAATAAAATATAAAAATTATGAGAAGTAAGCAGGTTAAGCTAGTTAATGATGCAGTAATGTAACTTAGATTTAGTCTATCTCTGTAGTGCTCCTTGCTAAGACGCTATTAATAGCCTCAACAAGGTATAAGCTCCTAATTTAACCCATGCCATTTGGGGCACTCTTAGGGCTATACTCTATCCACTATAATGGTCATAGGGTATCCGATAGAGTCTGTCAAATCCCATTAGTTAAACCAGAAATTCGCTAGTCTATTCTAGAAGAGTAGACTGATCATTTCCACAGCCACTGGACCAACTATAGCCATGAATATTATTGCAGCACTATGTAATGCCAGTGCTACAAGCTTTCTAGATCTGTGCACAGACCTGGTGACATCCATAGGTATTCCAACCCATAAGATCTTAAGTGCTTTACTAAGACTTACTGCTCACTAGTGCCCATAGAAAGGACCATCTAATAGGTTGAATAAGGCTTTAGATTCAACTGGTCATTGCTACAAAAGGCCTGCAATGACTCAGCCTCAAACTGCAATTACTACAAAGAGACCAGATCTAACATCTGATGTCGATTAGGTAAGACAGAGGGGTGCCAGTTACTGTATAAACCTCCTCACAAGGCTCTAGAAGCTCATGTGCAGAGGAAAAGAATCCTTCTCAAACATATGAATGGACACAACCTTAGGGCTATACTCTGTCCACTTGAATGGTCACAGGGTATCCCATTGGTCTGTCCATCCCACGAAGGTCTGAGAAAGAATATATAAACCGTTGCAACCACCATGGTCCGCAGGCCTCTGAGCTCCCCAGATCTCACTACAGATTCAACATTGCTTTCCATGTGTCTATCAAACTAAGGGAAATCAGATGGTAAACAATAGATCTACTAGAAACTGAATGGGCTAGTCACAAATATATGGATCCTATAGGCATCTAAAGAAACCATAAGATCTATAGATTTGATTAAGCATTAAAATAGCAGTTCATTGATAACAGTAAAACTTATAATAAACAGTCTCCTGACTGCAACCTATACACAACTGCTCATCCATGATCCCAATATATACAAAATCTATTACAAGATTGAAACAAAACTAAACCTAACTGCTTATAGGGGGATTAGCCAGCAAGTGTTGGGCTAAGGGAGAAGAAAAATAGGAAAAATAGGTGATCAAACCCTAATCCTAGCCTGCTAGAGCTCTCAGCCGACAAAGGATGAAGGAAAGAAGAAAATAATAAACTCTAAATACAGCTTATATACACTGTCAAAATAATCATGGCTCTAAAGAGATTAACCCTAATTTTTCCAATAGATGGGGCACTGTTACAACCCTTGAATGCCTTGAGATGTGCACTTCAAAATCCATGCCTCGAGAAGTGTGCCCTAGCCTTGGGAAATTTCTAAAAGGTCCCTGAGTTAAACTGAGAAGTGGAGAGTCTGCGCTTCGCGGGGCTGGCAGCTATTTTAGTTTACTCGCACAGTTGCTTTACTTTCGTGGAGTTTCCTTTAGCTGATGGGAATGGCTCATTCGTGCAGTAAACCTTTAGTTAATCACGCAGTTGCTTCGCATCGCAGTGCTGTCACAAAGATGATCTAGAGAGCTAGGGTGTTTCACACAGTAGAGCTTCAGGAGCTCTCTCTCTCGCTAAGTACTCGCGTAGGTGGGCTCTTGCGCTCGCGTAGTAACTTGTAAGGCTCCAAAGTGTGCGAGATCTGTGCAAGGGTAATTCTGGGCGTCTCTCTCTTCCAGGGCCATGTGAGAATTCTGCGAGGTGACTTTTCATTCTCTATGCATATGGGCTCGCCGGGTTCCTCGCACGACTGCTTTGAGGCTTGATCTCCATGAGAGCTTTGCGACCACGAATTCTGAAGGTTTTACACCACGAGATCTTTGTGATGTCTTTACAGCTCTCCTCTTGACTACGCGGCCTATCTGTGCGAGAGCTTCTTCCACTGCATCTTTAGCTTTGGAGGAGGCTCCTCAATTCTGTGAGGTCTGTTTCTTGACACTTTGCTGCATTACATTTGCTGCTGTTGCATCATCCTTTCTTCTCAACTGACTTCAGTCATCTGCTAGACTTTAGGTTAATGATGATCAGCAACAGTGAGTCACCATAGTGAGTACTACCAAGGTGTTCTATTAGGCTTTGGCTCAGCTTTCAACTTTACTTGTATTCTCTCTTCCTTGGGCCAAAAAGCTTGGATTTTGTATTAAGCTGCACATTTTATTACTAACTGTAAAACATACTTAACAAATGATTATTAGTGGGCTTCAAGGTCCATCAAAGGAATGCCACTTACGTAGGGAGCACAGATACATTTAGCATATATACCAAGCCTTTTATACCCCTAGGTGATCCCTAGTGGAGGAGTGAAGTCTCCTGAGGGTTTTCAGTGAAGATACCCATAAACTTCTCAATGAAACAGTTAACAAAGGTGCAACATTCTCAGATCAGCTGTCAAGAAACAGAGCATCAGTTCACCTTTGATTCAATAGAAATGTGAGGAATTTGGACATGAAAAGCACATACATCTAATCATCACAAACTCTACCTGAGTGCACAACATTTCCAATTAGCTCACAACAAAGGGGCAACACATGTATATCAACACTGAGCTCATCATTAATTTAAAAATTAGGTTATAGGCCATGCCTAATACATTCAACTTCAGACTCAATGCTCACCTGGGCATACTCTCACAAGGGACATTGAGGGTTTCATTTTCTCTCAAGCTCAAGAGCAGTTACAGCCCCTAAATGGGTCTGTAAGCATGAGCATAGGCAAAGAATCTAAGTCCCGACATCATTGGCAGGGCTTCACCATAGATTGGACAACTCCTTGTCTTTGCATGACAGCTCATTCAACTTTGGGTCACAAGGTCTTTAGGTGGGCTGTTATGTGGCTTATGAAGTGGGTTATGAAGAATGGAATGTTGAAAAGGGACTCAAAACTGAGAAATAAGTAAGTGAAGGAGGTGATTCATGACTTCACCCCTTTGTAGTTCAGTCCCTTTCATTTTCTTTCAATTTTTTTTTTTTTCAGACTTGAAGTGGCTAGCTTCTCCTCTTCATTTTGATTTTTTTTTCAATGAACTTGTCCTCGACTCCTCACTCACTCCTCTTCATTATTATTTTTCTTTCTTTTCTTGCATTTTTCTTTCTATTTTTTTTTTCTTTTTTATATTTTATTTTAGTGTTTGTGACTTACCACCTCTTTCCTCAGCTACTACACTGCTCAACTTTAGGTATCCCTTCTCTATTCACCCAATGTTGACCCTATCTTGTCCATCTTCAGCTCCTTCTCCTTTACCTTCTGAATTCTCAGAGTGAGGGTAGGTTTGAGTCAGGTCCATAGGTTCAGGTGCAAGTACTCAGGTGTATTTTGAAGAAAATTGGAGATTAAGGCTCAACAGGTGTGTGCACAAGGGCAGTTGATTAGGATTTGATCTGTTTAAGCTCAAACTGTCCAAGAGAAAGCCTTGATCCTTTCCTAGGTTTCATGAGTGATGTCAGTTGTTTCAACTTGGAGGTGCCTAACTTCTAGTGAGGGTATTGCCTCAGCCAGTCCTTAGAGCTAGAAGAATTGCCTCAGTCACTCCTCAAAGGAAGGAAATTTTTTCTTTTGTAGGCCCAACTCTCACTGCTTATGGTCTTCCATTGAACTTTTAAGTATGTCCTTACCTTTTTCTCTCTTTAATGATTCAGTCAGTACTAATACAGGTGAGTTTACTTGGTGGTCACATCATGGAAAAGTTAAAATTAAAAGCTTGTAATGCCTAAAGGTCTACAAAATTATAAATTTCTCATTTTTCTAATGATCCTTAGGTGAACATAGTTCTGTTTCTATCTTACTCACTTGAATCTACTGCACTTAGGTTAACTATTTCATTGGCAGAACCTACCACACCCCCAAACCTATGAGGAGCAGTGTCCTCACTAATTCAAAGGACAATAGGTGTGCAGCCGTGAACAAATAGAGATACATAAAACACTACACTAAAGCAGAGAAAATCAAGAAATGAACACACAACACATTAAGAAACACACAAACAGATAAACAAAGATGAAACAAAGTAAGAGGTACACAGAAGTAACAAAAAGAAAATTCATTATATTAGAAAATGTATTTACAACACACTACTCCTAACTCCCAGTTGCTACAACTAGTTGCCTCTCAAGGATTATAGCCTTTAGTTCAGCCAATTCAGCTCGTGCAATAAGGAGTGTCCTGATCTCCTTGGAGGCAATTAACTTTTTCTCTAATGCATCAGCTCTCAACTTTTTTGTTGTAGCAGCCATTTTTTCTTGCTCAGCATTGAGCTTCTCTTTTGCAGCCAAACTCTCTTGGGCTTTATGTACACACAACATTTGTTTCTAGCCCTTCCCTATGTCCCTAAGCAGCTGTTCAGTATCCCATTTTAAGCACTAAAGCTATGCTTCATAGGACGTTCTAAGAATAGTCATTCCTTTAATTGCATCCCTTTTGATGTAAAGATGGGACTGCATTGGAAGGAGGGTGGAGTATGCAGGACTGAGAAAAGAAGAGGCAAGAATTAAGGGGAGGTCCTCACTTGAAGAAGGGCCAGCTAAGGATGAAACGTCGGTGGGCTAGGAAATGATGTGTGGAGGCTCAGGGTGGGGCTCCAGATCAGAGTCTGTTTGGATTGACTTGGAGGAGATGGGTATTAGGTCATCCACATCTGTCATAGCATCAGAGGTAGCTACAGTAGGTGGGCTCTCTGGAATAGGTTCATCCTCAATTTGGGTAATGACATCAGTGAAAGTGGAAAGGGATGGAGTAAGTAAAGGTTGGGAGGTAGGGATAGTTGGTAAATGTTATGGTTGGGGTAAAGTGGCTAAGGTGGATTGGATGGCTTGTAGGCTGGTTTCTATGGAGGTCTGGTTTTGGAGGGTGGAGGTTATGGAATTAATATATGTTTCTATGGATGATTAGGTTTGGGTATTGGTTAACATTTATGATTGGAGGGACAGTAGGAGGTGTAGGATTTGGAGTAAGAGGTCTAGTATGGTATTGGGTGTGGGTTGGATGGGTGAAACTAGCTGGAAGGGAGATGTGGGTCTATGAGTGAAGGTAGTGGCCTGTGGTGGTATAAAGTGTGGGGGGAGGTGAGCCAAGGAGAGGTGTATACTCAAGGTTGATGTCTCCTAAGATAGTAGACATCATAGTAGAAAATTTCTCTTCTGAAAATGGCTCACTATCATGGGATAAGGGAATGGATTGGTCTACAGGCTCACTAGGGATAGGTACAAAAGGTGGGGAAGTCTCAATGGACTGCTAGGGGGTGTCAAAGGTATGGGGTTCTGGTGCATAGGTTGTGGGTATTGGGTCTGGAATGAAGGTGGTATCAGAGATTGGAATGGTTTGGGAAATGTAGGTGGGATGGGGTGCTATGGGGGCTGTGTATTTTATGAGTTTTCTTTTCTTAGTGTAGGCAACTTTTACAGGTGGGCTGGTATAGGCTGGAAAAGGGGGTAAGGGTGCAGTAGTGGGTAAGGTGGTTATGGTAGATGTGGGCTGGGGTGGCTCAGGTAAGGGTACTGTGCCTATGAGGGGTTGTGATGTGTGGATGAAGGGTGGAGGTGGTGGGGCAATGGGTGTATATAAAGTTGAGGGAGAGGGGGTTGGTGCTGGCAATGAGGTTGGTAGCCTAGCTGGCCCAATAGAGGCTACTGCCTCAGCAGTGGCAACAGCCACTTCCTGAATGGTGGGGGCTGCTTCTCTCAATAATTTCTTCCTCTTCTTCCTCTTTCTCATCATTGTGTCACTGATACCTCATTATTTCTTTTTACTATTTTTAGGGTTCAGGGCCACTGTCTCCTCCCTTTTGAAGGGGTATTTCCCATCTTTCAGCAGTGCAGTAATCAACTTGTAGTAGGGAAGGGCATGCGATTTCTTGTTAACCTTCACTTTCTCACACAAATCATTAATCCCTTCAAACACTAACTTGGCTGCATCCAAGTAGTGGTTTCTGTGAAATGAGAGAAGGGCATCAGCTATGGGGTACCTCCTCTCTTGCTAATGACTCAGGCAATACACATTTTTCCTCAGCACCCCATCCATGAATCTGAGGTTGGGGTGCAGATCTCTCTTCCTGATTGAGTCCTCTGAACCCATGATTCCTCCAGTTAGTTCCCTGGCTATCTCAGTAATGGTGGCAGTCAGGGGGGGTCCCAAGCCAAACTTAGGGTCATACCCAGCTGGTATCCCTAGTACCCTTGCAATATCAAACTGGTTAAAAAACATTTCCAAATTATCAATCAGTACCAGCAGTGCTGGCTTCCCATCATCGACAGTCTTCAACCCCATGTTCTGATAAAATAATCTAACTAATCTTGGGAACACCAGCTGGATAGGGGGCCTCAACAAGGGTAGCAGAGATGTATTGGTCAGGTACTCAATGGAGGCAGAGGTCTCTGGTAGCTCCTCAAAGTAGGCTTTATCAAAAATGGTTTCAGCCTCCAGTGGAATTACCGACAGAAACTCAGAAGGGACCCTGAGGTATTCATTATTTTCTTCCTCCTCAACCTCAGGGGCCACAGGGGTCACAACCTTGCCCTTTTTCTGCTTCTTCTTTGGTTTTTCAGGGCTCATAGCAGATGGGTACTCTTTGGCCCTCTCCTTTGGGGCAGATTTCTTCTTTTCCTTCAAAATTGTAGGGTCAGCACCAGGTGGGGGCACCTCAGAGGTTTTCAATGTGGAGGCTTCTGCAATCCTTGCGGATTTCCTAGTGGCAACAGGGCTTCCACTTGGAGCAGGGTCTAACATAGCCGCCAATGTATCAATGATTTTTGAACTTTTGGCCATAAGTGCTCCAACTCTCAAAACAGGGCTCACAGATCTCAGAGAATGTAGATTACTCTAAGTAGGCACCAAAAATATCACAATTTGTCTTCTCTTTCTAATTTACTAAACGAATCAAAGCACAGAGGGAGAGTTGCAGAGCTTACCCAATGCGAGATAGGGTTCCACCTAGAAATGTGCACAATGGCTTAAATCCCCCCAAACCATGCTCAAAGTATCCAGGAATAGCCGAGGAGCAAAATGGTGAGAGGAAAAAGCTTCAGATGGAGTGGCTCAAGCTGTGGAGAGGAAAACAGAGAAAGAGGGGTTCACTTTTGGGCGAAGAGAGCTAGGGCAGAGAGAGAAAATGAAGCAAATGAGGGGTTTTGCTCAGTTTATAGAGTAAATCCCGCAGTTTGCTGAGTTGGCTTAAGGCTCTCGCGGAGTAGGATTGTCGCGCAGATGGCTTTTAAGTCCGTGAAAGGTTCTGTCGCACAACAAAACAAACTACCTCACAATGCCTTTCGCGGAGCTGAGGCCCTGGCTGTAGTGCGTGAGGCCTTGATATGCTTCAGGAAATTGCTTCACGCAATACTCGCGTAGAACACCTAGAAGGCATCCTTTTCACATAAATTAAGCTTGCGGAGTAGAAAGCAACTCCGTGAGACACTTTCACAGTTAGTGCTTAGCTATTCTAGAGCGCGAGAAAGCCAAAGGATGGCTCGCGTAGCAAATTCAAGCCTTCCAACTCAGCGAGATAGTATTTCTTACACAACCTTTACTCTTTTAATCTCAGTACAACACATTGGTTGGTGCCTCATGTTGTTGTGCACCCAACCACTATGCATGAGCACCAAGCCTCAGACAGGTGCTTCATTTCACTCATGAAAAGCTTATATCCATTTTTAATCAATTGTTCATCAACATTGCAGAATTGTAAAAGTAGTTTTTCAGCTCAATTTCATGCAAATCATGATCAAGGTATCTCAGCCATTCATCAACAAACACACAGCTTATTCAGATGATACAAAGGCACATATTTTCATTCACAAATAATTAAAACACAGATAAAGTAAAACAATCAAACAAACATAACACATCAAACACAAATGACAGAATTCTAATGAACACAATTCAACACAAAATCTTCATACATATGATACAATTATTACCAATATTTGGCTCACTAGGCACTAGCTTCCTCCTGAATAGAGGATGCATCACTAATCATAAACTGACCTTTCAAGTTTGTTAGGGGTTGACTAGGAAATTTTCCTTCCTCCTATTCAGAGCATTACAAATCTGAACAAGCTAGTCCTTAATCTTTTTTATGCTCTGTCCATGAGAATTGACAGTTTGCACCAAGATCCCCAAATTTTGCATTGAAGCCAACATCTGCTCTTCAAATGAAGAGGACCTGGCCTGTTGAGGGGGCAGAGCCAACTGGTTAGACTGTGGGGCAGGTAATAGGAAATTTTGCCTTGGTGGGCAACCTTGATTAACCTGATGCTGGGGTCTGTAGGGAGCTACCATCTGTTATTGCTGGGGTTAAGGATATGAGTCTTGTCTCCACCTCAGATTTGGGTGGTTCCTCCAAGAATACCCAGCAGGCTGTTGCCCAAAAGTTTGAGCAGCATTGGCATGCTCAATAACAAAATCCAGAAATTAGGTGGCAGATGGACAATCATGAATAGAATGTGTGGGGGATTGGTATATCAGATATGCCTCCTCCACCTGTGTAACCATCCGAGGGTGCATCACATTCATCAATTTGTCAAACTTCAAGCTCAGGTTGTCCATCTTCCTCTCCAGATCACCTTGCACCTTCACTTCATATATTCCACCTCTAGGGGTGGCCTCTTTCACCAACTTAGTAGAAATCTGACTGTCATTGCGTGATAGACACTCCTGCTGCATTGAATTCTCCCCTATTATGTCAAATAGCTCCCAAGCTTCCTTAGCTGTCTTGTGGAGGTAGCTACCACCATAGGAAGCATCCACTATATCCCTGCTCTTGGCATTAATTCCTTGATAAAACATTTGAACAAGCTGTCACATTGGGATTTGGTGGTGGGGGCATTATTTTAACATCTCCTGGAATCTTTCCCAAGCTTCATTAAAATTCTCAGTCGAGGACTGAGTGAATGACAGAATTTTTGTCCTCACCTGGCTTGTTTTGTTCATAGGGCAAAATTTTGCCAGGAATTTGGTTTGAAGGTCACTCCATGACTGTATGCTGTTGACTGGGAGCTTTGATAGCCATGTGCTGGCTTTGTCCTTTAATGAAAAAGGAAAAAGCCTCAATTTAGTGGCCTTAGGCCCCAAGCCAGCAATGTTGAAGGTAGTGCATAGTGCTAAAAACTGGTCAATATGCTTGTAGGGATCTTCTTTACTCAGCCCATGAAATGAAGGCAGCATACTGATGGTGGAGGATTTAATTTCATAGTTCCCCTCAACAGAGAGAAACTGAATGCAGAAGGGAGTGGTGTACTCCCTAGGTGCATTGTATTCTTTTAATGTCCTCTGCCTCTCAGCCATGGTAGCTGGTTCAGTCTCAATAGTAGGGCCCTGGGTGGTGTGTCTAGGTCTAAGGATCCTTTCCACCTCCGGATTTGGGTTAGGGTTTAAGGACCTTCTACCGAATATACACTCACCAACAGTAACGAAAATGCTTACAAGCATATAGAAAGAATTTCAAAAAAAAAAAAAAGTAATAACTACACAGATTTACACTAAACAAAATAACAGGGGATTCAACATAAATGACATGAGATCTAGGGGAAAGAAAGTGCAAACAGAGCTAGCTACACTCCACTTGTAGCTCTATCTTTTCCCTTCTTTTGCTATCCATTTCTGTAAAATTCCACAAAGAATCAGTAGTACTTTAATTCTAGATTAAATACAACTACAAAGAATTTGTTAGTCTAAGTTATAGTACAACTCAGGTCAACTAAAAAGATCAATATCTCTGGCAAAGACGCCAAAAACTTGTTGGTCCTATTTCGAGACTCTTGCTGCTATTTTATTAAGAACAGTGGAGAGAATAAATCAAGAGTGGAGAATTAGAGATTGGTTAGCACAGCAAGTTTGAAATAAACATAGTCCTGCAAGATACAGGGTCCATTATAGCAAGTTTTGATAAGTAAGAGTTTGTCCCACAGAGAAATAAATCTAAAACCCAAAATGGGCTATAATAGTAGGCCTCTAAATCTGGCTACAGATCTGACAATCCTAAAGAACGGGAGTTGGGTGTCACGACTACACTAAATTAATCCTAAAAATAGAGAAATAAAATATAGCCCTATCCTAAAGAAAGAGTTAAGAAGAAGATGGTGGTAGTGTGTGCCAAAATAAAATACAAAAATTATGAGAAGTAAGTAGGTTAAGCTAGAGTTAATGATGCAATATGTTGGCATATTTCAATGTGTTGATTTATTGTGTAACGATAAAAGCAAAATAAAATCAAAGTAAAACAGAGGATGGGTTCAGCACATCTAAAATATCCTAGACCTGCAAGATACAGGGTCCTTTGTAGCAAGTTTTAATAAGTAAGGGAATGTCCACAGGGAGGTGAGTTTAAAATATGGTAAATCTCCAGATCTGTAAGAGATCTGGCACCCTAACTAATGCTAAGGAAGTTAAGAAAAAGGGGAGAGGTTAACCAGGGTTGTCACTTGAGCTAAACTATACTTGAAATGTAAACTACTGAGATCGAGTCCAGAGATCAAGATCTTGTAAATGGAAGGGTTTAAAAATAGAAAATAGAGAAGAGCAGCTTGGAGATTGGTCTCAATGCGATCAAGTTGAGCTGATCATGTTACAGGGGTTTCAAAACACACAAATCCCTCAGCTGGCTACAAGCATAGCTACAGGGTAGAAGGTTCCACTCTAAACCAAAGGATTTAACTAATCTTAAGGCTATGGTCTGTTCACTTCAATGGTCACAGACCATCCTATAGACATCATCCGATCCAAAGGTCTATGGTAGAAGAATCCAATTGAAGCCAGAGATTGGACTGCTCTTAAGGCTATGATCCGTCCACTTTATTGGTCACAGATCATCCTATGGAATTCCTCCAAACCAAAGGTTTCAACCAGAGCATTAAACCCACTACAGATGCTACAATTTCTAGGTCACAGACACAAGAAACTATATGGAAATCAGATCTAGGGAAATCAGATGGTATTCAAGAGGTCTACCAGTTAAGTGGGTGAGCTGATCAACAGACTCCTCTACACAAGTCCGATCGAGCACCAAATGAAATCAAAGGAACTATAAATCTAATTAAATCAATAGAAACAACTTTTAAATTGCAATAAAACTCTCTCTACATTGAAATGCTCTCAGATCTGTAGTCTGTGCAACAATTAACCCACAATAACACTCTCAACCTTACCCAATTACAGATCTAACCTCTCTCTTCGCTGCTCCAAGGGAATTAGCCAACCATGATTGAGCTAAAAGAGGGAAAATAGACTTTCGCTGCAAGCTCGGATCTCCAAAAATTGATCCAAATCTCGATCCCCCCCAATTGCAATTAGGGATCTCCATATATAGCTTTCTCCCTTGTTTTTCCTGCCAATCTTCCCTTCTAGAAGGTCCTTAGAGTTTGTTAAAGTTCTGTTAGAGTATGTGGGTTGGTTAGAGTTTCCTAGGGCATCTTTTAGATCATCGTGCCGGTCACCAATGTGTCTCAGTTTGCGTGTAGCAGGTCACCAAGTTGCAACGTGTGAATCGCCAATTTTCTGAGAAGTTTTTCACATGATTTCGATAGGTTGAGGAAGCTTTTGACAGGTTCAAATTGAGCTTTTTGGTCCTTTCGCTAGGTTCTCAGATCTCTTCGATAGGTTCTGATAGGATGAGCCTTCTCTTAGAGCTTTAGCATTCTCAACCCTTTGCCTGGAGGATTCGACAGGTTGAAGGAGCTTTTCGATAGGTTGGAGGACCATTTCGATAGGTTCCGCTCCCGCGTCTTCATCCCGATAGGTTCAGGAAACCATTCGACAGGCTCCCCTTACACCTCAGGCAGGCTTTTGATAGGATGGATTCTTCCTTTCTTTCAGCTGCTCGATAGGTTCTTGGATCCTATCGAACTCCTCAATCCACACGAATCCATCCTTCTTCTGCCTTCAGATCCTATCGAAACCTTTCCAACTGCATGGCTTCCTCCTTTCTTTGCTTGGAGCTCCTATCAAAGTCTTCAGATGACCTCTCGATAGGATGTTTTCAGCCTGTTGTCACTTCCTTCGCCTTGTCCTGCTGTAGTCATGTGCTCCAAGGGCCCAATGGTGTGCAACCCTCTTGTGTGTTATTGCTGGGTCTGTACTGTGCTAAGAGATGGACTTCTTTGTGTGGCATTCTTGAGTGGTTTTCTGTATTTTTCCTAACTTTTATTGCTATCTACAAAACAGACTCAACAGAAGTTTATTAATGTGCTCATAGGTCCATCAGAGGTCAGGTTAAGGGGGGGGTGAAAATTGGCATTTTGCACTACTTAACACACCCTCAAACCTAAGCTTTGCTAGTCCCTGAGCAAAGGAAAAATAAAGAAAAATAAAAATGCCACTTTTGTAGGGATCACGAATGCATTTAGCATGCGCATCAAGCCTTTTAAACCCCTAGGTGATCCCTAGTGGAGGAGTGAAGTCTCCTGAGGGTTTTTAGTGAAGGTACCCACAAACTTCTCTCATAAAGTTAGTTAATAGTAGTGCATCCTGCTAAAAAAGAGTTTCAGTAAATAGAATAAATTCACACCATGTCTTTTCAATTCATTAGAGGAATTTCAACAGAAAAAAAAAAAATCAGTTCAAAACTTGAAAGTCTGCTGTGATCCTTTACCATCACTCAGCTCATGTCAAGGCATTTCTCCTAAAAATTAATTCATGGCTCCCCTTTCACTTGAGAATTCCGTTTTGATACTACCCCCATCACATTGAATTTCAGACCCAAGTCTCACCAGGGTTGTTCACTCACAATAAAGAAAATGAAGGGTGTAGAATTTCACATAGCTCAAGAGCAGTTACAGCCCTCAAATAGGACTGCGAGCATGAGCATAGGCATTGCTCTAATTCCTGAAATTTTTTAATTCTTTTCACCATAGATTAAAACCGATCCTTATCTCTACATGACAACTCAATTTATTTCAGATCAGTAAGGTCTTTTTATTGGGTTGTAATGTGACTTAGGGATGAGGTTTGTAAAAGAATGAAAGGGTAAAAGGGGTTCAAATTGAGAAGTTAGTAAAGGTAAGGAGGTGGTCTGCATCTCAACCTTCTTCATTTTAGCACCTCTTCACTTTCTTTTTGGAATTTCAGACTTGAAGTGATCAGCTTCTTATCTTCTTGTAGATTTTCAAATGAAGTGACTTCTCTTTCTCATCCTTTTTTTTTTCTTTTTTTTTAAAATCACAACACCACCAAATGAGTTTTTCTCTTTCTGAAACAAAAATCACACTAGCTTTTACCTTCTGAAATCTCAGAGTGAGCGACAGGATGTATCAGGTAAAAAGGGTTTTATGGGTTTGAATTTTCTGGTTTCCATCAAAGAAATTGGGATCTTTAAGGCTCAAAGTGGGTGTATCAAGGGTAGCTCAAAGGGTAGGATCTTTAAGCTCAAAATGTCTAAGGGATGGTCTTACTTCATGTCCTCCATGTCATGAGTGTTGTCGAGCTGTTTCAACTTGGATTTGCTTAACTTCTAGTGAGCATAATTGAGTTCAATCAGTCCTTAGAGCAGAAGAATTTGCCAAGACACTCTTCAAAGAAAAATTCTCAGGCCCAAATCTCACTAGATATGGCCTTCTATCAAATTTTCAGGGGTGTATCTTCACAATCTTCTCTCGTTTCAGGTTTACTGCACATCAAAATTATTTTTCAAAAATTATTGACATTTGCCTCATGAAGCCTTTTGGACTACAAATTATCTCAGTTTCAACAGCTTTTTTAATTTCCTCTTTTCCAAAAAAAATCAAGTGAGAATTTACTCTAACTAATTCCAAACACTCCCTAACTGCACTATCATTAACTCATTTCATTGGCATACTTGCCATACCCCCAAACCTAAAATAAACAGTGTCCTCACTTTTGGGAGCATGGTAGGAAGGACACAAGTAAGACATAATATTAGAAAAGAAAGAGACAAAAGTTGAAAGTAGACAAGCACAGAGAACATTAAAAAGGCATTGTATTGAAAATAGCACACTACAAATCTGAAATTTATCTCTACAGAATAACAAAATCTGGCGTAGGGATATCCTCTTCCTGCTTACGGTGGAAGAGGAACTGCAAGCCAGGATGGGAGGAAGAAAAGGAAAAAAAAAATAAAAAATGATGGATCAGGGGGCAGGGGGTGGGGTAGTGGTGGAGGATGGAGGTGGGGATCCCAGAGGCTCGGTCTTCTCTCTCTTCTTCTCCCGCTTGTTCTTTTTCCTTTCCTCCTTGGTGAGGATTCTTTGTACCTCTTCGTATTCATCCCAGAGAAATTAGAGAGGGGTCAGGCTCAACCGATGGTGGCGGTGGTGGCCAGACTAGGTAGAACTTGGTCGACAAGTCTTGAGGTTTGTCATCGGCCATGAGTGTGGGATGGAAGGATTGCACAAGTCAAGGGGAAATAGACGTGGAAAGGTTGGACGAGGTTGATATTTGAAAATCATGGGCGTTTGAATATGAATTGGTACAATAGATTTTCGCATTCTTCCAGATTGAAAGTGAAAGTGGGAATAAATGGAGCGGTGGTTGTTGTGTGGGAAATAGAGTGCAGACTGCATGATGGGCTATTTTTAGGAGTGGTAGTTAAGTCAAGGAAGTATGCACAATGAATGTTGAGAGACCAATTTGTGGATAAGGATGAACACATGCGCGGATAGTGGGAAGGGCAAATGAGGAAGAGGGAGCTAGGGTTTTCAGTAGGTGTCGAATGGAAGAGACTGTCCTATTGAAAGGTTATAGAGAATGAAAGATGATTTCGATAGGATGAGATGAGTGATTTCGATAGGTCAAGGCATCCTGTCGAAATCATAGCGAATGAAACTTTCAAATGGAATGATTTGATAGGATTCCGATAGGTGGAATCATCCTTCTGACAGGCCTAGTGCCTATCGAAACCATCAAATATCCTATCAAAATCACTATGTGACCTAACGAAAAGTGAACTTGACCTATCGAAGGCTCCCAAAAACCAAATAAGGCTGTGTTTTTGGGCACTCTCAACTTCAGCACGCAGCAGGCTCTTCTGCTGTGCTGCTCTATAGTTGTTTCCCTTGTGGCCAAGCTCCCATTATCTCAGGATAGCTAGTAATATTGAAATGATGGCCTAATATTTATCATGGCAGTTTTTTTTTTATTGCAGAAAAAAAAATCAATTAACAATAAAGAAAACACCTAGAACAAAAGCAAAGTAAGGTACATATGATACATACTGACTTCAGGGTCTAATCTGGAGGGTCTGGAAGGTCCATAGTTTCCTCAGACTCATCAAACTTGGTACCTTTCGTGGATCTATTCTGCAGCAAATGTCCATTCCCTGGGCTGTTTTGTATTTGTGAACCACACTTTGCCCTGCATCAGCGGATGTGGATTTTTTATGCACAGCCTCCTCTAATACATCAATGGAAAAATAGGTTTCATCTAGAGGAGGTTGATGAGTTGTGTTGTACACATTCAGCTTTACTTTCATGTTGCCAAAGGAGACTTCCATGACTCCTGACCTGCATTGTATACAGGCATTAGTAGTGGCCAAAAAGGGCATGCCTAAAATCACAGGTATGGAAGAAACACATTTGCTTGGCTCCATGTCTAGCACCACAAAGTCAGCAAGGTAAAAGAACTTGTCAACTCCCATAAGGATATCTTCAATGACTCCCATAGGCTTCCTTTCAGATCTATCAGCCAATTGCAAGACCACATGTGTGGGCTTCAACTTTCCTAATCCCAGCTTCTCATATACTGTATATGGCAGTAAATTCACACTGGCTCCCAGATCTAATAAGGCTTTCTCAATTTTATGATCCCCAATGATGCAGGGGATAGTGGGCACTCCAAGGTCTTGAAGTTTTATGGGGGTAGCAATAGACAACATTTGCTTTACCTTTTCTATTGAAAAGACCTTCTTGGATAAGTGTATCCTAGACTATCTTTTATGGGTGCATAATTCCTTCAGAAACTTGGCATAGGCTGGAACTTGTTTAATTGCATCAAGTAAAGGCAAGTTGATCTTTTCTTGCCTAAAAGTTTTCATCATTTCCTCTATTTTACCTTGCTCTTTATCGAAAGGGGAAGGTGCTTGCAATGCTTTAGGAAATGACAAATGTGGGATTGCTCCCTCATTTGCAGCCTTAGCCAATTGGTCAACTTTCTTTTTAATTTTTCTCTTTTCTTGAGGATCATCATTATCCTCTTTATTCTCATCTAGTTGCTCCTTCATGTCCACAAATGGTGGCCCTTGTTGTGTCCTTTAAAAAACCACCTCTGTGCCTTTTTCAAAATTTCTCAAAGTCTCACGGCCATCTTGGTTACCAACCAGCCTTCCACTTCTTAATGTAGTAATGAATTTGGCTTCCTCATAGGTGGAGGAAACTTCACCCACAACATACTGTCTCCTTGGGTTATCCAGTGGTTGGCTAGGCAGTCTCCCTTCCTCTCTCTTAGTCAATGCATTAGATAGCTGACCAAGATGGTCTTCTATCTTTTTTATGCTTTGGCTGTGAGAGTGCACAGTTTGAGTTAAGGGACCCAAATTCTGCAATGAGGCCAGAAGTTGTTCCTTGAAAGAAGGTGCTCTCACAGATGGAGGGGGTGTAGGATGCTGCACAGGCTGGCCCACAGGCTGGGTCATGGGCTTCTGGTAATGAGACTGGAGAACATAACTCTGGTGGTAGGGCTGAGCATTTCTGTAGGGCATGGGCTGTTGCTGCTGGTTTGGGTATGCATCTTGTCTCCACCTCAAGTTGGGGTGGTTCCTCCATTGATATGCCCATAGGATCGAGTGGCGACCACATGCTGTAACAAAAATCTGGAACTGACGGTGATGGGCATTCTTTAATGGGGTGGGTAGGGGATTGGCTGATAGCACATGCCTCCTCCACCCTAGTAGCCATGGGTGACTGCATTGCCCTCATGAGCTTATCAAATTTCAGTGTCAGGCTGTCCACTTTCCTCTCCAAATCACTTTGCACATTTACCTCAAATATCTTCCCTCTGGTGGTATTTTCTTTCACCAATCTAAGAGGATCTAGGTCCATAGATAAGGTCTCCCTCTGCATGGAGTTCTCACTAATGATATCAAATAACTCCCAGGCCTCCTCAGCAGTTTTATGGAGGTAGGTGCCACCACAAGAAGCATCTACCATATCTCTGCTTTTCGAATCAATCCCTTGGTTAAAACTTTGAACCAATTTCCATTCAGGGATTTGATGGTGGGGGCATTTCTTTAGAAGTTCCTTGAATCTCTCCCAAGCTTGGTGAAAATCCTCAGTTGGATCTTTGGGCAAATGAGATGATGCCCTTCCTCAACTGGCTTGTTTTGGACGTAGGGAAGAACTTGGCCAAAAACTGACATTGAAGATCACCCCAGGACTGAATGTTGTTGGGTGGAAGCATTGACAACCAGGTCCTGGCTCTATCCTTCAATGAAAAAGGAAAGAGTCTCATCTTGGTTGCTTCCTCCCCCAAACCTGTGATGTTGAAAGTGGTATAGAGTCCTAAGAATTCATCAATGTGTTTATGAGGATCCTCTTTGGTGAGGCCATGAAATAAGGGTAGCATTTGGATTATGGAAGACTTTATTTCATAATTTCCTTGAGCAGCTGGGAACTGAATGCAGAAGGGAGAATTGTAAACCCCTGGTGCATTAAATTTCTTGAGAGTTCTAGGCTGCTGTTGCTCACCCATTTCTGGAAATTCAGCTACAACAGATGTGAGTGGAGTTTCTCTAGATCAGAGAAGCCTTTCAACCTCTAGATTTAAAGGGATAATATGAGGTTGGAGAGTTCTTCTCCCAAACATACACCACTCAAGATCTAATGTAGTGCAATTATTCAAACACAACAAACAGGAATAAAAACAAATGACTATTGAATCTAAAAATTAATAGATCTGACAAATGAAGGGGAGTAGAGGGATGCAAACTCAAGAGCAGCCTATAGCATAATGCTCCTCTTTCGTAGCAGCTTCAGATCTTGTGAAATACAAACAGAATACTAGAAAATAACAAAACTTACAAACAGAGTTAGTAAAAAAAATCAAACAAACTACTGCAGATCTATGGTCTAAACTAAATCAAACTTAGATCTACCAATTTCAAAAACATCTCCCCAGCAGCAGCGCCAAAAACTTGTTGGGGTATTTCAATGTATTGATTTATTGTGTAATTATAAAATCAAAATAAAATCAAAGTAAAACAGTGGATCGGTTTAGCACATCTAAAATATCCTAGACCTATAAGATACAGGGTCCTTTGTAGCAAGTTTTAATAAGTAAGGGAATGTCCACAGGGAGGTGAGTTTAAAATATGATAAATCTCCAGATCTGTAAGAGATCTGGCACCCTAACTAATGCTAAGGAAGCTAAGAAAAAGGGGAGAGGTTAAACAGGGTTGTCACTTGAACTAAACTATACTTGAAATGTAAACTACTGAGATCGAGTCCAGAGATCTAGATCTTGCAAATGGAAGGGTTTAAAATAGAAAATGGAGAAGAGCAGCTTGGAGATTGGTCTCACTGCGATCAAGTTGAGCTGATCATGTTACAGGGGTTTCAAAGCACACAAATCCCTTAGCTAACTACAAGCACAGCTGCAGGGTAGAAGGTTCCACTCTAAACCAAAGGATTTAACTAATCTTAAAGCTATGGTCTGTCCACTTTAATGGTCATAGACCATCCTATAGACTTCATCTGATCTGAAGGTCTATGGTAGAAGAATCTAATTGAAACTAGAGATTGGACTGCTCCTAAGGCTATGATCTGTCCACTTTAATGGTCACAGATCATCCTATTGAATTCCTCCAAACCAAAGGTTTCAACCAGAGCATTAAAACCACTACAGATGTTGCAATTTCTAGGTCGCAGACACAAGAAACTATAGGGATATTAGATCTAGGGAGATCAGATGGTATCCAAGAGGTCTACCAGTTAAGTGGGTGAGCTGATCAACAGACTCCTCTACACAAATCTGATCGAGCACCAAATGAAACCAAAGGATCTATAAATCAAATTAAATCAATAGAAATAATATTTACATTACAATAAAACTCGCTCTATAATGAAATGCTCTCAGATTTGTAGTCTGTGCAGTAATTAACCCACAATAACACTCTCAACCTTACCCAATTATAGATCTAACCTCTCTCGTCGCTGCTCTAAGGGAATTAGCCAACCATGGTTAAGCTAAATGAGGGAAAATAGACTTTCACTGCAAGCTCTGATCTCCAAAAATTGATCCAAATCTTGATCTCCCCCAATTGCAATTGGGGATCTCCATATATAGCTTTCTCTCCTGTTCTTCCTACCAATCTTCCCTTTTAGAAGGTCCTCAGAGTTTGTTAGAGTTCTGTTAGATCACGTGGGTTGGTTAGGGTTTCCTAGGGAATCTTTCGGATCATCGTGTCGGTCACCAATGTGCCTCAGTTTGCATGCAGCAGGTTACCAAGTTGCAGCATGTGAATCGCCGATTTTCTGAGAAGTTCTTCACATGATTTCGACAGGTTGAGAAAGCTTTTGACAGGTTCAAATGGAGCTTTTTGGTCCTTTCGCTACGTTCTCAGATCTCTTCAATAGGTTCCGATAGGATGAGCCTTCTCTTAGAGCATCAGCATTCTCAGCCCCTTGCCTTGAGCATTCGACAGGTTGGAGGAGCTTTTCAACAGGTTGGAGGACCATTTTGATAGGTTTCGCTCCCGCGTCTCCATCTTGATAGGTTCAGGAAACCATTCGATAGGTTCCCCTTACACCTCAGGCAGGCTTTCCATAGGATGCCTTCTTCCTTTCTTTCAGCTGCTCGATAGGTTCTTGGATCCTATCGAACTCCTCATCCACATGAATCCATCCTTCTTCTACCTTCAGATCCTATCGAAACCTTTCCAACTGCACGACTTCCTCCTTTCTTTGCTTGCATCTCCTATCGAAGTCTTCAAATGACTTCTCGATAGAATGTTTTCAGCCTATTTTCACTTCCTTCGCCTTGCCCTACTATAGCCATGCGCTCCAAGGGCCCAATGGTGTGCAGCCCTCTTGTGTGCCATTGCTGGGTCTGTACTGTGCTGAGAGATGAACTTCTTTGTGTGGCATTCTTGAGTGCTTTTTTATATTTTTCTTAACTTTTATTGCTATCTACAAAATAAACTCAACAAAGGTTTATTAATATGCTCATAAGTCCATCAGAGGTCAGGTTAAGGGGTGAAAATTGGCATTTTTCACTATTTAACATAGTAATGTAACTCAGATTTAGTCTGTCTCTGCAGTGCTCCTTGCTGAGACGCTATTAATAGCCTCAACAAGGTATAAGCTCCCAGTTGAACCCATGCCATATGGGGCACTCTTAGGGCTATACTCTGTCCACTATAATGGTCACAGGGTATCCGATAGAGTCTGTCAAATCCCATTAGTTAAACCAGAAATTCACTAGTCTAATCCAGAAGAGTGGACTGATAATTTCCACAGCCACTGGACCAGCTCTAGCCATGAATACTATTGCAGCACTATGTAATGCCAGTGCTATAAGCTCCCTAGATCTGTCCACAGACCTGGCTAACATCCATAGGTATTTCAACTCATGAGATCCTAAGTGCTTTGTTAAGGCTTACTGCTCACTAGTGCCCACAAAAAGGACCATACAATAGGTTGAATAAGGCTTTTGATTTAGCTGGTCATTGTTATAAAATGCCTGTAATGACTCAGCCTCAAACTGCAATTACTACAAAGAGACCAGATCTAACATTTTATGTCGATTAGGTAAGACAGAAGGGAGCCAGTTACTGTATAAACCTCCTCACAAGGCTCTAGAAGCTCATGTGCAAAGGAGAAGAATCCTTCTCAAACATGTGAATGGACACAACCTTAGGGCTATACTCTTTCCACTTGAATGGTCATAGGGTATCCCATTGGTCTGTCCATCCCACAGAGGTCTGAGAAAGAACATGTAAACTGTTGCAACCACTATAGTCCGTAGGCCTCCGAGCTCCCCAGATCTCACTATAGATCCAGCATTGCTTTTCATGTGTCTATCAAACCAAGGGAAATCAGATGGTAAACAATAGATCTACTAGAAATTGAATGGGCTAGTCCCAAATACATGGATCCTATAGATATCTAAAGAAACCATAAGATCTATAGATTTGATTAAGCATTAAAATAGCAGTTCATTGATAACAACAAAACTTATAATGAACTGTCTCCTGGCTGTAGCCTATATACAACTGCTCATCCACAATCCCAATGTATACAAAATCTTTTACAAGACTGAAACAAAACTAAATCTAACTGCTTACAGGGGGATTAGCCAACAAGTATTGGGCTAAGAGAGAAGAAAAATAGGAAAAAGAGGTGATCAAACACTAACCCTAGCCTGCTAGAGCTCTCAGCCGACAGAGAATGAAGGAAAGATGAAAATAATATACTCTAAGTACAGCTTATATACTCTGTCAAAACGGCCTTGGCTCTAAAGAGATTAACCCTAATTTTTCAAGCAGATGTGGCACTGTTACAACCCTTGAATGCTTCGAGATGTGCACTTTGAAATCCATGCCTTAGGAAGTGTGCCCTAGCCTTGGGAAATTCCTAAAAGGTCCCTGAGTTAAACTGAGAAGTGGAGAGCCTACGTTTCGCAAGGCTGGCAGTTGTTTTAGTTTACTCTTACAGTTGCTTTGCTTTCATGGAGTTACCTTTGGCTTATGAGAACGGCTCATTCGCATAGTAAACCTTTAGTGAATCACGTAGTTGCTTCGCGTCGTAGTGCTGTCACGGAGATGATCTGGAGAGCCAGGGTGTTTCGCGCTGTAGAGCTTCAGGAGCTTTGTCTCTCACTAAGTACTCGCACAGGTGGGCTCCTGTGCTCGCATAGTAACTTGTAAGGCTTGAGAGTGCACGAGATCTGTGCCAAGGGAATTCTGGGCGTCTCTCTCTTCCAAGGCCACGCGAGAACTCTGCGAGGTGTCTTTTTGTTCTCTATGCATATGGGCTTGCTGGGTTCCTTGCACGACTGCTTTGAGGCTTGATCTCTGCGAGAGCTTTGCAACCATGAATTCTGAAGGTTTTATACTGCGAGATCTTTGTGATGTCTTTACAACTCTCCTCATGACTACACGGCCTATCTATGCGAGAGCTTCTTCCACTGCATCTTTAGCTTCGCGAGGAGGTTCCTCAACTCTACGAGGTCTATTTCTTGACACTCTGCTACATTACACTTACCGCTGTGGCAACATCCTTCCTTCTCAGCTAATTTCAGTCATCTGCTAGACTTTAGGTCAATGATGATCAGCAACAGTGAGTTACCATGGTGAGCTCTACCAAGGTGCTTCATTAGGCTTTGGCTCAGCTGTCATCTTTGCTTGTATTCTCTCTCTTCCTGGGCCAAAAAGCCAAAATTTTATATTAAGCTGCACATATTATTACTAACTGCAAAACATATTTAACAAATGATTATTAGTGGGCTTCAAGGTCCATCAAAGGCTAGGTTAAGAGGTAAAAAGTGGTACTTTTTAGTGCATAATAATAAGTATGAGATATTCGGCATTAATCAAAACCATTCATTCTCCTCTTAATGTCGTCGATGAGGTGAACAACACGCCAATAATTTTTGTATTTGTTTTGAATACATTAGGCAACCACCATGTTATCTGATTCAATAAGAAAATTAGTGATTTCCATATACCGTGCCATTAGAATACCATACTTGACAACTAGTAGTTCTATCTCGATAATCTCCTTGCTTTGTGTCGGCCCTGCATATTGTGCCATCAGGTTACCCTCATGTGAACGATTTATCCATATTTAATTTGGTAACTCCCAATGGAGGCTTGGCCCATTTGGTCATAAGTTTCCTTGACTGAGTATGAAATATTCTATAAGGAAAGAAGATTACTGTAGACACCCAAATCTAGCCTAAGGCCCGATCAAAACACATTCGGAGAAAGGTGCACTTCCGAGCTTTTGATGGCATGTATGGAACCTTTAGGAACTACCCTAGAACCCTTAAGAGCCCTTCCAAACCCTTAGGAATCAATCCCAACCCTTAGAACCCTTTTTGAACCTAAACCTAACCTTCCAAAACCTTGGAAAAGGATGTGTGCACCAAGATCCGCTACGGCCTTCTACTACGATCGAATCTCACACCATTAAAAAGTAGAGGACGCCAGCTTTCCAACGGTCCAAGAAATGCCCCAATCGGAGTTGTACATCAAAGATATGGCAGTTCGAACCTGGAGGGCAAAAGTGTAAAACCTTGTGGGCCCCTCCTAGGGATTTGGCACAACTAATAGTTGCGCCAGCTATAATTTTGCTAGGCGCAACTATTAGTTGCGCTAGACCACTTCTCTCAGAAATTAAGCCTGGCGCAACTATTAGTTGCACCAGTTTTAAATGTGGACCCCACCCTTGCGAGCCAACCACCAGCACTGTTCAGCACTATTTTACAGTATATTTGCCTGGTGTAACTATCAGTTGTGCCAGGAATATGAACAGTAACCATGTCTTTTTGCCTAAAAATTCATGATTGGGGTTTGACTTGTTGCCCACCTCGACCTTTGGGGTATTTTTTGATAGTTCTGTTGCCCCCATTCACTACCTATTTGCAACCCCTTAAGTGGCTTAAGGCCTCATCCCATCATCCACCATTGGAGGACCTTCTCACATATTTCAAGGCTCCAAAAACCCTAGGAAACCTTAGATGCTAGACTACCTAATTTCTAACCTTGATTAGCATCTAAACTCTCTCCTAATCCACCCTTTTCCTATAAATAGAGCCCCGCTCCCTTTGGTTTAGGGGTTGAGAATTTTTACCTAAGAGCGAAAGACCTTAAAGTGAGAAGATCATTCTCCCTTTGGTGCACCATTGCCCATACAAATTCCAGAATTCCAAAACCTCCTTTGAGTGATATTTTCCACCTTAGATCCCCTAATTTAGGTGTATGCTACCCATTTACCATCCCTCTCTACCTCTTAGCTAGCAAGCCTTAGAGCTTAGAACTCCTATTTCCACCATACAAGCTTTCAAAAGCTCATCAAAGCAAGCCAACACAAGGCTCTTTTACGGTGCTACAAGGGCCCGAGGGCTCCGTGTTGGCGTGTTTTCCTTCCCTCAAATGGGGGTCTAAAATCACTAATAAAACTAGGCAGAACACACTCACACAGGCCTGCAAGTAATCAGGGTCTATTGTAGCATGTTTTAAAAAGATGGTGAGTAAGGGAATGTCCACAGGGAGGTTGGTTTAGAAATATGATAAATCTCTATATCTATATGAGATCTGGCACCCTAACTAATGCAACATTAGCTAAAAGATAGGGGAGAGGTTTAAAATGGATTGTCACTTCAGCTAAGCTAAAATTAAACATAGACTAACTTGGATCGAGTTTGGGCACTTAGATCTTGTAGGGGAAAAGAGTAAAAAGTAGAAAATGGAGAAGAGTAGCTTGGAAATTGGTCTTCACTGAAATCAGATTCAATTAATCATGCTACGGAGGTTCAGAGCACACAATTCCCTTAACTGGCTATAAGCACAACTGCAGGGTAGAAAGCTCCACTCCAAATCGCAGGATCCACCTGGTCTTAGGGCTATGATCTGTCCACTTTAATGGTCACAGGTCATCCTATAGACTTTATCTGATCCATGGATTTACAGCAGACGAATCCAATTGGAGCCTGAGCTTAGACTAATCTTAAGGTTATGATCTGTCCACTTTAATGGTCACAGACCATCCTAGGGATCTCCTCCAAATCTAAAGCATTAATTAGAACAGTTAAAACCACTACAGACGCTGCAATTCCAAGGTCACAGACTCAGGGAATTGCAGGATTAGTAGATCCAGGGATATCGGATGGTATCCAAGATGCCTACCAATTAAGTGGGTGAGCTGATCTACAAACTCCTCTACACAAATCCGATCGATCACCAAATGAAACCAAAGGAACTTTAGATCTAATTAAAGCATTAAAAATAGTATTTACATTGCAATCAAAATCACTCTATAATGGAAATACTCTCATATCTGTAGTCTGTGCAGCTGGGAACCTACAATAACACTGTTAACCTTACCCAATTACAGATCTAACCTCTTTCCTCGCTACTCCAAGAGAATTAGCCAACCATTGTTGGGCTAAAGGAGGGAAAATAGAATTTCTCTGCAAGCTCCATTTTGCGGAGTTTGGCTCAGATCTCGATCCCCACCAATTGCAATTGGGGGTCTCTATATATAGCTTTCTCCTTTGTTTTTCTCGCCAAAAATCCCTTCTAGAGGTCCTCAGAGTTTGTTAGGGTTCTGTTAGAGCACATGGGTCGGTTATGATTTCCTAGGGCATCTTCTAAAACCGTCGTGCCGGTCACCAAGTGCCTTGAGTTGCATGCAGCAGGTCACCAAGTCACAGCGTGTGCATAGCTGCATTTCTGAGAAGTTCTGCACACATTTCGACAGGTTCAGGAAGCTTTCGACATGTTCAAATAGAGCGTTTTGGTCCTTTTGCTAGGTTCTCAGATCTCTTCAATAGGTTCCGATAGGATGAGCCTTCTCTTAGAGTTTCAGCATTCTCACCCCTTGGCCTGGAGCATTCAACAGGTTGGAGGGGCTTTTCGACAGGTTGGAGAACCATTTCGATAGGTTCCGTTCTGCATGCCATCATTTTGATAGGGTTGCTCTCAGTCCTATCGAAAGGCTCAAGCATCCTTCGATAGGTTCTGTTCCAGTGTCTCCATCTCGATAGGTTTAGGAAACCATTCGATAGGTTCCCTTTACCCTTCAGGCAGGCTTTCGATAGGATGGTTTCTTCCTTTCTTTCAGCTGTTTGATAGGTTCTTCGATCTTATCGAACTCCTCAATCCACATGAATCTGTCCTTCTTCTGCCTTCAGATCCTATCAAAACCTTCTTAACTGCATGAATTCCTCCTTTCTTTGCTTTCAGCTCCTATCGAAGTCTTCAAGTGACCTCTCGATAGGATGTTTTCAGCCTGTTTTCACTTCCTTTGCCTTGCCCTACGATAGCCACGCGCTCCAAGGGTCCAGTGATGTGCTACCCTCTGGTGTGCTGTTGCTGGATTTATCCTATGCTGAGAGATGGCCCCTTTTTAGGCATTCTTGAGTGGTTTTTTACATTAATGTCATCTTTTATTGCTATCTACAGAATACACTCGACAGAGGCTTATTAGTGTCCTCACAAGTATATCAATGGTCAGATTAAAGGGTGAAAAGTGGCATTTTTCACCACTTAACACACCCCCAAACCTAAGCTTTGCTAGTCCCTGAGCAAAGGAGAATAAAAAATAATTAAAAATGCCACTTTCGTAGGGAGCACGGATGCATTTAGCATATGCACCAAGCCTTTTAAACCCCTAGGTGATCCCTAGTGGAGGAGTGAAGTCTCCTGAGGGTTTTCAGTGAAGGTAACCACAAACTTCTCTAATAAGGTTAGTTAATGGTAGTGCATCCTGCTAAAAAGAGTTTTAGTACATAGAATAAATTCACACCATGTCTTTTCAATTCATTAGAGGAATTTCCACAGAAAAAGTCATTTCCAAACTTGAAAGTCTGCTGCAATCTTTCACCATCACTCAGCTCATGTCAAGGCATTGCTCTTAAAAATTAATGCGTGGCTCACCTTTCACTTGGGAATGCTGTTTTGATACTACCCCCATCAAAGTGGATTCCAGACCCAAGTCTCACCCAGGCTGTTCACTCACAACAAGAATAGAAGGGTGCATCATTCCACACAGCTCAAGAGCAGTTACAGCCCTCAAATAGGACTGCAAGCATGAGCATAGGCATTGCTTTAATTTATGAAATTTTCTAGTTCTTTTCACCATAGATTAAACAATTCTTTATCTCCACATGACAACTAAATTCATTTCAGATAAGTAAGGTATTTTTATTGGGTTGTAATGTGGCTTAGGGATGAGGTTTGTAAAAGAATGAAAGGGTAAAAGGGTTTCAAATTGAGAAATCAGTAAAGGTAAGGAGATGGTCTACAACTCAACCTTCTTCTTTTCAGCACCTCTTCAATTTCTTTGTGGAATTTCATACTTAAAGTGATCAGCTTCTTATCTTCTTGTTGATTTTCAAATGAAGTGACTTCTCTTTCTCATCCTTTTGCTCTGTTTTATTTTTGTTTTTTTTTTTGGGTCTGAATGCCACAACTATACATCACACTAGCTTTCAGGTATACTTTCTTCTTCTTTTTGCCAGAAATCAAACCTTGCCCCTCTAACCTCACTTCTCCTCTTATTTTCTGATTTCTCAGGTTGAGGGAGAACTAAAACAGGCCAAAAAGGTTTTGGGTTAAAAATTTCTGGTTTCCATCAAACAAAAACTATGATTTTAAAATCTCAACTGGTGTGTATCAAGGGTAGTTCAAAGGTGGGGCATTTTAGGCTCAAACTGTCCAAGCGATGTCCTTACTTCATGTCTTCAAAGTCATGAATGCTGTCAGGCTGTTTCAACTTGGAATTGCCTAACTTCTATTGATTAAAATTAGATCCCATCAGTCCTTAGAGTAGAAAAAATTGCCAAGACACTCTTCAAAGAAACTTTTTCAGGCCCAAATCTCACTGGGTATGGCCTTCCATCAAATTTTTCAGGGGTGTATCTTCACAATCTTCTCTCATTTCAAGTTTACTACACATCAAAATTATTTTTCACAACTTGTTGACATTTGCCTCATGAAGTCTGTTAACCTACAGCTTATTTCAGTTTCAAGCATTTTTTTAATTTCCTCTTTTCCAAAAATTCAAGTGAGAAATTACTCTAATTAATTCCAAACACTCCTTTTTAGCCTAGCTGCACTAAAATTAACTAATTTATTGGCATACATGCCATACCCCCAAACCTAAATGAGACAGTGCCCTCAGTGTTCACAGCATAGTGGGTGTAGCCGTGCAGTCATATAGGGACGAAAACAAAACAAGTATAGACAACCAGAAAAAAAAAAGCATTTTATTAAAAAAAGACTAAACAAAGCATTTTATTACAGTCAGTACAATGGTCAAGCACAAGGACGCGAAAGGTATGCAGGTGGACAAAATATCCTTGGCAAACGAAAAAGGGCCCCCCTGGCTCTGGGATATCCTCAGCCTGCATCAGGTGGAAGAGGAACTGGAAGCCAGGAGGGAGGAAGAAAAGGAAAAAGAGCAGGATCAAGGGGCAGGGGGAGGGGTGGCGGAGGAGGATGGTGACGAAGAAGCCAGTGGCTCGGTCTTCAGCCTCTTCTTCTCCCTCTTATCTTTTTTCTTTTCCTCCTTGGTGAGGATCCGCTGTACCTCCTCATATTCATCCCAGAGGAAATGCAACGGGTATGGTTCCTTGGGCGGTAAAGGCTCCAGCCAGAAGAGGTAGAGTTGAGCAGGAGTGAATGTGGGCTTGTCAACTGCCATAGTTATGAGGAGGTGTGCAGAGGGTAGAAGGAGAGGAATGGGGCGAAGTCAAGCCATCTGCATCTATTTAAGGTGGATGTATGAGGGAATATGAAGCGGTGCATTCAATGTCGCCGTCGTTGATGAAAAGGAATGAATGGTTAATTTGACCAATCAGCAAGGGGAATGAAACCGTGCATTAACTGGCAGCCTATATTTAGCGCGGGGAGTTACGGCGTGGGGTAGAAACCCAGGGGGGTGCAGAGTTTAAGGCCCGTGCTATGAGCGGTTGTACATGGTACTTGTGGGGTAAAATTCCCGCGCAACGCAGGTGCACAACAAGCATGGAAGGAGTGGGGGCGATTTTGATAGGATGAATGTAAAACGTCAACACGTTAAGGCTTCCTATCGAAGTTGTACAAGTATGGGGCTGGCAGTTGAATGCTTTCGATAGGTTCAACCCTTCCTATCGAAAGAATAAACATTGCATTCGATAGGCTGGGACGACCGCTTTCAATAGGTCAGTGTCCTGTCGAATGCAAGGTAGATAAAACATTTAATTCGTTAGGATGCAGAGGGGGGGAAACAACTTTTTGATAGGTTGGGTAGTTCACTAGTCAATCCTGTCGATAGGTTTCAGGTAAGAGTCCAGAACCTATCGCTAGGTTGTTCTCACCTATCGAGAAGTTTCAGCACCTATCGAAATCTTCACCAATCCTATCGTTGTCAGCAGTTGACCTAACGAAAGGTCCAAATGACCTATTGAGAGGACCTATGAGTTTAATATCATGGCCTGTTTGTGCAGGGCTTTAGCCTAAGCACCCAGCAACGCATTTGTGGTGCTAGCAGTTAGTTTATTGAAATGAAGCTGGATCATGACATGGCCATTTTATTGCATAAAAAATATTGTGAGAAAGAATGAAGTCATAAATCAACTATAATACATATGATACAATTTGAAGTAGGCCTGGAGGATCCTGAAGATCAATGGTCTCTTCAGGCTCACAGATGTTGTTGACGTAAAGTTTCAACCTCTGACCATTAACCTTAAGGATTCTACCATCTGTAGGATGCATGACTTCGATTGCTCTAGACGGAGAAATGTGTACCACTGTGAAAGGTCCATCCCATCTGGACTACAGCTTTCCTGGAAAGAATTTCATTCTGGAGTTGAACATCCATACCTGGACATTTGGCTTGAACTCTTTTCGTAGCAAATGTCTGTCATGGAAGGCTTTGGTCCTCTTCTTATAACTCCGGGCATTTTCATAAGCTTCTAGTCGCAATTCATCCAGCTCGGATAACTAGAGTTTCCTGTGAATACCAGCTGAGTGTAAGTCAGAATTTATGTCTTTAATGGCCCAATATGCTCTGTGTTGCAATTCAACAGGCAAGTGACATGCTTTGCCATATACTAGTCTGAATGGGGACATGCCTATGGGGGTTTTATAGGCCATTCTATAAGCCCATAAGGCATCTATCAATTTGGTGGACCAATCCCTTCTGTCAGTTCTCACAGTCTTCTCGAGAATATGTTTGATTTCCCTGTTGGAAATCTCTACTTGCCCACTAGTTTGTGGGTGTTAGGGAGTGGCTACTCTATGGGTAACAGAGTATCTTTCCATCAGCTTATCAAAAGGTTTATTACAGAAGTGGCTTCCCCCATCACTAATAATAGCTTTCAGAATGTCAAATCTTGAGAAGATATTGTCTTTCAGGAATTGAATGACGACCTTGTGATCATTTGTCCTCGTAGCTATGGCCACTACCCATTTGGACACATAGTCCACAGCTACAAGGATGAAATTGTATCCAGCAGAAGGGGGAAAAGGTCCCATAAAGTCGATTCCCCAAATATCAAATAGTTCGACAACAAGTATAGGTTGCAAGGGCCTAGAGTTTCTCCTTGTAATACTGCCCATTTGCTGGCATCGATGACAAGCTTTACAGTGCTGCCAGGCATCTTTGAATAGGGAAGGCCAGTAGAAACCACTTTGAAGAACCTTAGCCGCAGTCTTGTTACCACTGAAGTGGCCCCCACAAGTTTGTTCATGGCACATGGTTAGGATATTTTGAAACTCAGTTTCAGGTACATAACGCCTGATCACCTGATCTACACAATGCTTAAAGAGGTAAGGATCCTCTCACATGTAATATCGAATCTGTGCAAAGAACAGATTTTTATCATCCTTATTCCAATGTGGAGGGATCCTACCCACAGCAAGGTAATTGACAATATTGGCAAACCAGGGCATACTTATCTGGACAGTCAAAAGCTGCTCATCTGGGAAGGAGTCATTGATGGGCAAGCTTTCCGTGTCAGTGGCTAGGATCCTTGACAGATGATCAGCCACCACGTTCTCAAAACTCTCTTCTTATCCTTAATCTCTAAATTGAATTCCTGCAAGAGAAGAATCCATCTGATTAGTCGTGCTTTGGCTTCTTTTTTGGACAAGAGGTATTTCAAAGCTGAGTGGTCAGTGAACACAATAATTTTTTATCCCAGCACATAAGACCTGAATTTTTCTAAGGCAAAGACAATAGCTAATAGCTCTTTCTCAGTTGTAGTATAATTCAATTGAGCATCAACCATTGATTTATGCATATGCTACCACAGAAGGTGCCTTGTCTTTTCTTTGACCCAACACTGCCCCAATGGCAAAATCTGATGCATCACACATCAGCTCAAATGGCAAAGAAAAATCAGGGGATTGCAAGATGGGAGCTGTGGTGAAACAAGTCTTTACCAGTTTAAAAGCAGCTCGGCATTCATCATTAAAGTCAAAAGGAACATCCTGGCACAACAGGTGACAAAGGGGTTTGGAGATTTTGCTGAAGTCCTTGATGAACCTCCTATAAAACCCAGCATGGCTCAGAAATGAACTAACTTGTTTGACAGTTTTTGGGGGGGCAAATGAGCAATTATATCGATCATAGCTTGATCAACCTTGATTCCTCTGTGAGAGACAACATGTCCTAGAACAGTGCCTTGAGTCACCATGAAGTGACTCTATTCCCAACTCAGAACTAGGTTGGTCTCCTCACACCTTTGCAGCACAGTTTAGATGGTGTAGGCATTGGCTAAAATCATCTCCATAAATGAAGAAATCATCCATAAACATCTCCAAAAACTTATCAATCATGTCAGAGAAGATAGCATACATGCATCTTTGGAATGTGGCAGGTGCATTACACAACCCAAATGACATCCTTCTATATGCGAAGGTTCCAAATGGGCAAGTGAAAGTGGTTTTTTCTTGGTCCTGGGAGTATACAGGGAACTGATTGTACCCTGAATATTCATCAAGAAAATAGTAATAAGCTTTGCCTGCCAGCTTGTCCAAAATTTGGTCAATGAAGGGCAGTGGGAAGTGATCCTTGCTGGTTCTTTCATTGAGTTTTTGGTAATCTATGCATACCCTCCAACCAGTGGTTTGTCTGGTCGGAATCAGCTCTCCTGAATCAGCTTCAACAACTGTAATGCCGGATTTCTTGGGTACTACATGGGTAGGTGCTACCCACTGTGAATCCGAGATGGGGTAAATTATCTCAGCATCTAGGAGCTTGACTACCTCCTTCATCACAACCACCTATATGTGTGGGTTGAGTTTTCTCTGCATCTCTATGGAAGGTTTGGATCCTTCCTCGAGATGAATTTTATGTATGCACACAGCAGGGTTGATTCCCCCTAGGTCTGCAATGGTCCATCCTATTGCCTTCTTATGCCTTTTTAGTACACAAAGTAGTTCTTGTTCCTGCTCAAGAGTGAGGGAAGAAGAGATATCATAGGCAATTTTGTGTTGTCTCCTAAAAAGGTATATTTCAAAGATTTTGGGAGTTGCTTTAACTCCACCTCTGGGGGACTGATGAGGGAGGGCAATAGGGGTGCCTTAGAGGGGGATGGGAGAGGTAGCAAAGTAGGCCTCCATGGATGGTGCTGTGTTGGTGCCACTTCAGAAGAGACAAGTTTCACATGCTCAATCTCAAAGGTGGGAACCTTCTCTACCTCTATTTCCTTCCAAACTTCAGCTAGCTCATTAAACCATTCCTTACCATGTAGCAACATATTCACATTTTCCTAGACAACCTCGTCTATCACATCAAGAAAAAAATAGTCCTCATCGGGATGAGGTTGATTGGCTACATTGTACACATTCAATTTGACCTTCATATTTCTAAATGACACTTCCATGATTCCAGACCTGCATTGAATACAAGCATTAGCCGTGGCCAAAAAGGATCTGCCTAGAATCACAGGTATGGAAGTGGCACTCCTCCCTAGTTCCATATCCAGCACCAAAAAGTCAGCAGGATAGAAGAATTTGTCAATTCTAACCAAAACATCCTCCATTATCCCCATAGGTTTCCTTTTAGATCTGTTAGCCAGCTGGAGGACCACATGTGTGGGCTTTAATTTGCCTAAGCCTAGCTTCTCATATATTGAATATGGAAGCAAATTTACACTGGCTCCCAGATCTAATAAGGCTTTGGCAATGGTATGATTACCAATGATGCAGGGGATAGTGGGGAGGCCAGGGTCTTGAAGTTTGGGGGGAGGTGCAATAGACAGGACGTGCTTAACTTTTTCTGCTGCAAAGACTCTCTTGGATAGGTGTATCCTGGATTGTCTTTTATGGGTGCACAGGTTTTTTAAAAACTTGGCATAGGCTGGGATTTGTTTAATTGCGTCAAGTAAAGGCAAATTGATTTTTACTTGCTTGAAAATCTCCATCATTTCCTCTATTTTACCTTGCCCTTTATCAAAAGAGAAAGGTGCTTGCAGTGCTTTAGGAAATGGCAAATGTGGGGTTTCTCCCTCATTTGCAGCCTTAGCCAATGGGGTCTCTATTTTATTTTTTATTTTTTATTTTTTTGAGGATCCTCATTATCCTCTTTATTCTCACCTAGTTGTTCCTTCAGGTCCACCACTGGTGGTCTTTGTTGTGTTTTTGTAGAAATCACTTCATTTTCTTCCTCCAAGTTCCTCACAGGCTCACAGGCCACTTGGTTGTCCACTAGCTTACCACTTCTCAAAGTTGTAACAGATTTGGCTTCCTCATAGGTAGAGGAGACTTCACCCACTACAAATTGTCTTCGTGGGTTGTCCTATGGTTTGCTAGGCAACCTTCCTCCCTCTCTCCTAGTCAGAGCTTCAGACAGCTGACCAAGTTTGTCCTCTATCTTTTTTATGCTCTGGCTGTGAGAGTGCACAGTTTGGGTTAGGGAGTTCAAATTCTGCAGTGAAGACAGAACTTGTTCCTCAAAGGAAGATGCTCTTGCACTTGGAGGAGGTGCAGATTGCTACACAGGAGGAGCTACAGGTTGGGACATGGATTACTGATACTGAGGCCTTGAGATATAACCTTCTCGATAGGGCTGAGCATTTCTGTAGGGCATGGGCTGCTGCTGCTGACTGGGGTATGCATCTTGTCTCCACCTCAGATTGGGGTGGTTCCTCCATTGATACCTAGCAGTAGGCTGCTGCCCATAAGACTAGCTGCAGCCACATGCTCTGTTATAAAATCAAGAAACTAGTCAGCAGATGGCATTCTTCAGGGGAGTGAGCAGGGGACTGGCATATGGCACATACCTCCTCCACCCTAGCAGCCACAAGTGACTGCATTACTTCCATCAGCCTATCAAATTTCAGGGCTAGGCTGTCCACTTTCCTTTCCAGATCACTTGGCACACTCACTTCATATATCTTCCCTCTTGATGTATTCTCCTTCAACAATCTGGGAGGCTCTAGATCTCTAGCTAAGGTTTCCCTTTGCATAGAGTTCTCACTAATAATATCAAAGAGCTCTCATGCCTCCTCAGCAATTTTATAGAGGTAGGTGACACCACAGGAAGCATCTACCATGTCCCTACTCTTAGAATCAATTCCTTGATAAAAGCTCTGAACCAATTGCCATTCAGGAATTTGATGGTGGGGGCATTTCTTTAGGAGTTCCTTGAATATCTCCCAAGCTTGGTGAAAATCCTTAGTTGAATCTTGGGCAAATGAGATGCTGACCTTTCTCAACTGGCTTGTTTTTGACATAGGGAAGAACTTGGCCAGAAATTAACATTGGAGGTCACTCCAGGACTGAATGCTGTTGGGTGGAAGCATTGACAACCAGGTTCTGGCACTGTCCTTTCATGAAAAAGGAAAGAGTCTCATCCTGGTGGCCTCCTCCCCCAAATCTGTGATGTTAAATGTAGTGCACAGTCCCAAGAACTCATCAATGTGCTTGTATGGGTCTTCTTTTGTCAGGCCATGAAATGAGGGCAGCATTTGAATTATGGACGATTTTATCTCATAGTTTCCTTGAGCAGTTGGGAACTGAATGTAGAAGGGGGAATTGTAGACCCCTGGTGCATTAAACTCCTTGAGAGTTCTAGGCTGTTGTTGCTCACCCATTTCTATAGAGTCAATTGCAACAGATGTGGGTGTAGTTGGTCTTGATCTGAGAAGTCTTTCAACCTCTGAATTTAGTGGAATAATCAGAGGTTGGAGAGTTCTCCTACCAAATATACAACACTCAAAATCTGAATGCAGAATAGATCCTCAACACAACAAGTAGAATTAACCAAATTTTCTAACTACTCTAACAAAAATATAAATAGATCTGAAAAATAACAGGGGAGTAGAGGGATGCAAACTACAGAGCAGTCTTTAGCACAATTCTCCTCTCGCTGGTAGCCTTAGATCTGATGAAATGCACACAAAATACTGAAAAACAATAAAACTTACAAAAACAACAAAACTACAGATCTATGATTAAAACTTAGATCTATCAATTTCTAAACACACCTCCCAGGCAGCGGCGCCAAAAACTTGTTGGTGTGTTTGCCTTCTCTCAAATGGGGGTTTAAAATCACTAATAAAACTAGGCAGAACACACTCACACAGACCTGCAAGTAATTAGGGTCTGTTGTAGCAAGTTTTAAAAAGATGGTGAGTAAGGGAATGTTCACAGGGAGGTTAGTTTAGAAATATGATAAATCTCCAGATCTGTATGAGATCTGGTACCCTAACTAATGCTATGTTAGCTAAAAGACAGGGGACAAGTTTAAAATGGATTTTCACTTAAGCTAAGATAAAATTAAACATAGACTAACTTGGATCGAGTTTGGGAACTTAGATCTTGCAGGGTAAAAGAGTAAAAAACAAAAAATGGAGAAGAGTAACTTGGAAATTGGTCTTCACTGAAATAAGATTCAATTAATCATGCTACAGAGGTTCAGAGCACACAATTCCCTCAACTGGCTATAAGCACAGCTGAAGGGTAGAAAGCTCCACTCTAAATCGCAGGATCCACCTGGTCTTAAGGCTATGATCTACCACTTTAATGGTCATAGGTCATCCTATAGACTTTATCTGATCCATGAATTTGCAGCAGACGAATCCAATTGGAGCCTGAGCTTGGACTAATCTTAAGGTTATGATCTGTCCACTTTAATGGTCACAGGCCATCCTAGGGATCTCCTCCAAAGCTAAAGCATCAATTAGAACAGTTAAAACCACTACAGATGCTGCAATTCCAAGGTCACTGACTCAAGGAATTGCAGGATTATCAGATCCTTGGGATCGGATGGTACCCAAGAGGCCTACCAGTTAAGTGGGTGAGCTGATCTACAGACTCCTCTACACATATCCGATCGATCACCAAATGAAACTAAAGGAACTTTAGATCTAATTAAAGCATTAACAACAACATTTACATTGTAATCAAAATCACTCTACAATGGAAATACTCTCAGATCTGTAGTTTGTGCAGCTGGGAACCTACAATAGCACTCTTAACCTTACCCAATTACAGATATAACCTCTCTCCTCGCTACTCCAAGGGAATTACCCAACCATTGTTGGGCTAAAGGAGGGAAAATAGAATTTCTCTGCAAGCTCCAATCTCCAGAATTTGGCTCAGATCTCGATCCCTCCCAATTGCAATTGGGAGTCTTTATATATAGCTTTCTCCTCTATTTTTCCCACCAAAAATCCCTTTTAGAAGGTCCTCAGAGTTTGTTAGGGTTCTGTTAAAGCATGTGGGTCGGTTAGGATTTCCTAGGGCATCTTTTGAAATCGTCGTGTCGGTCACCAAGTGCCTCGAGTTGCGTGTAGCAGCTCACCAAGTCACAGTGTGTGCACAACTGAAATTTTGAGAAGTTCTGCACACGATTTTGACAGGTTCAAGAAGCTTTCGACAGGTTCAAATAGAGGTTTTTGGTTCTTTCGTTAGGTTCTCAGATCTCTTCGATAGGTTCCGATAGGATGAGCCTTCTCTTAGAGTTTCAGCATTCTCAGCCATTGGCCTGGAGCATTTGACAGGTTGGAGGGACTTTTCGACAGGTTGGAGAACCATTTCAATAGGTTCTATTTTGCATGCCATCATTTCGATAGGGTTGCTCTCACTCCTATCGAAAGGCTCAAGCACCCTTCGATAGGTTCTATTCCAGCGTCTCCATCTCGATAGTTTCAGGAAACCATTCGATAGGTTCCCTTTACCCTTCAGGCAGGCTTTCAATAAGATGGTTTCTTCCTTTCTTTCAGTTGTTTGATAGGTTCTTCGATCTTATCAAACTCCTCAATCCACACAAATTCGTCTTTCTTCTTCCTTCAGATCCTTTCGAAACCTTCTCAACTACACAAATTCCTCCTTTCTTTGCTTTCAGCTCCTATCGAAGTCTTCAAGTGACCTCTCGATAGGATGTTTTTAGCCTGTTTTCACTTCCTTTGCCTTGCCATGCGGTAGCCACGCGCTCCAAGGGTCCAGTGATGTGCTACCCTCTGGTGTGTTGTTACTGGGTTTGTCCTATGCTGAGAGATGGCCCCTTTTTGGGCATTCTTGAGTGGTTTTCTGCATTAATGTCATATTTTATTGTTGTCTACAAAATGCACTCGACAGAGGCTTATTAGTGTGCTCACAAGTCTGTCAATGGTTAGGTTAAAGGGTGAAAAGTGGCATTTTTTACCACTTAACACTCTGGCTCTCCCCTTTCTTCTCCTCTCTTATCTAGCTCTTCCCATCCTCCCATTTGTGCCATTATGTCGTCGAATTTTTGGTAGGAACGGAGGGGCACAAATAGGGTTTAAGGCCCATTTAGGTAAGAGGGAGCCATCTTTTTTTCTTTTACCTTATTTTTGTTTTAGCCATTAGTAGAGACCGCATTAAGCAGGTTGATCGGGTGCCTAACACCTCCCCGATAGATAACCGAAGCCCCTACCCAAGAGCCTTTGGTGTGGACCGGATTCAGAGTCATATTTTTAGCACTTCGGTGATCATAAAAGTGAACTAGGGTTCCCGGGACACCAGAAGCTCCGGGTGGCGACTCTATATTTTTGCAAGCAAGCGCATCGCCGCGACGGGATAGTCAAAAATCTCACGGTTGTACAGATGGCGACTCTACTAGGGATAGCTTGTAGAGCTTGTCCTTGAAGTTTGGCCCTTTATTTTTTATTTTACTAACCATTTTTGCTGCTTTCTTTTACTATTTTTTTATTTTATTTTTCTCACCCGAAATTTTCTGTCATTTACGAGCCTTAGCCGATTAGTAGGCCTACAAGTGCATCGTCTATTAAATTTTCTTACTTTTTCATCATTTTAGTGCCTTAGCTGATTGGCGGGCCTACTTGAGCATTGTATTTCAATTTCTTTAATTTTTCATCATTTAAAGTGCCTTAGCCGATTGGCGAGTCTACTTATGCACTCATATCCCAACAGTGGACGCCGGCCCATAATGGCGGCACGGGATCATCCCCCCCGGTCTTTGAACTAAAGAAAACTTCCAAAAAAAGAAGAAAAGATTTGAAAAAAATTAAAAATTGAACCAAGTTAGGGAGCTCAATTAATTTGCTTTTACGGGGTAGATTTTAAAAGGGTTGGGATTAGGTAAACACACAGCCACCCGGGTCTTAGTATAGTGGCAGTCCCTAGTGGGTGATGATCCAGAAAAGTCCCAGCCCACCTAGTATCTGAGAAGGCACTCGCGCCGGAGGTATATAGGGTGGGTTCCCATTCCAAAGCTTAAAACCCTTGAGGAGCGCGCTAGGGAGTTATACCGGACTCAAGCCCTTTAGGTGCGGTGAGGAGAGAATCGATCACAAAAAAAATAGCTCAGTTCCCAGAAACCTAGCTTCCACAAAAACCAAAAAAGAGATTCATTTCGGGTGTTGGTGCCTGCTGTCATCAGTTTTGGAGCATCAATTTTTGTCTGGCGCAAGTATTAGTTACGCCAGTGCAAAAAGCTGGAATTTATAATTGGCGCAGCTAATAGTTGCGCCAGCTTTAAATCCTCACATTTTAGCTTGGCGCAACTAATAGTTGCACCAGTGTAAAAAGGGGGCCCTGCAACCTGGTAGCGTGTATTAGTTGTGTCAGGTTTGTTCTGCATAGCACCAGCCCGAATCTGTGGCCTCTTTCACCTCTCGAGTCCCCCGATCAGTGTGCTTAGTGCCTTTGTTTGGGCCCTGCCATCTCCAACACCCAATACGCCCCTGCCGGTCAAAATAGGGCAACTTCTTTTTGGCTCATTTCGGGGGATCGAATTGTTTACCTCGATTTTTGTGCCTTCAATAGATCGAAGGTCCTCCTTCGATTCTTTCGAAGTGCGTCGGAATCTTCACCGTGTGTCTTAAATCAGGGTACGAAGGCCACTCGAAAAGGGAATTCCAAGGCCTCGAAACCTTTATTTTACAAAAAGGTCTTTCCAAAAAAAATTAATTAATTAAAAATAAAAAAACCAAAAAAAATAGAGTTCTTGTGGTGCCGGCACGAAAGCATCATCTTGCCCTCCATCATCCCATAGGGAAAGAAGGAGGAGGATTTTTGGGCCTTATCGTAGGCACCCTTACCCAACCCATTCCCGTAGAATGTCATGGGTAGTGGACCTGGCTTACACCGATCCCGACTCATCCCTGCCACATTCTCTAGCCCACTCCCATTCGGGAGAAGTTTTTTCCACCATCCCCCTCACCCAATCACCCTTTGCCGTTATCGGCCAGTTTGGCGCCTCCATTTTTCCCACCATTACCTCCCAAAACATTCAAAGACCAACCCCCAACTCCCCTTCTTTTACCCAAATCATGTCCATACAAAATCCATCACATCTCCCACCTTTATCCATGACAAACCCAAACCCATTCTCCCAATCCACATCCATGCCCCATTTCCCATCTCCCCCCTATAGGCCCAATCCACCAACGTTCACATACACCACTTCCTCCCTATCCAACCCCCCACAAATCCCCCCATCTACCCGGGTCATGCCCATTTTTATCGGGGCCATGCCCGATTTTTCCCAAACATCCACAACCCACCAATCATCATCCCTAAACATCCCTAGTCCTTCCCCATCCTTTGCCCCACCTCAACTCTCCAATCAACCTCATACCCCCTCACATACTATGGTCATGCCCAATTATACCAGGGCCATGCCCAATTTTCCTTTCACATCCATCCCATCCATACCCAATCATCCCTTAAATCCACCACCCACATCCGATCCTCCTTCCATGACCATGACAGAGGAGATGTTTCAAGCCTACTCCTCATGGAAGGCATCCCAAAATACCTCTCCTCCCCATCCTACATCCATGAACCCATCTCATACCCTAGCCAATCTCCAAGCCTCACTCCCCCATGACCCCCATCAACCCCCCATAATCCACACCATCCAAACTCCCATTACCCACATGCCCCAAGGCCCCATGGCCCAACCTCTCACTACCCATACACCCCAAGGCCCAATGGCCCAATCTCCAAGCTCCCACATGCCCCAAGGCCCATTGGCCCAAACCCCCTTTTCCCATATATCCCAGGGCCCCATGGCCCAGTACCCCACCACCCATACCTACCCAGGGCCCATGGCCCAGACTTATCTAGGGCCCATGGCCTAGACCCATCAAGGGCCCATGCCCTAGACCCACAAAGTGCCCATGGCCCAGACCCATCCAGGGCCCATGGCCCAAACCTGCCAAGGGCCCACAGTCCAAACCTATCAAGGGCCCATGGCCCAAATCCATCAAGGCCCACTGGGCCAAACCCACCAAGGGCCCATGGCCCATACCCAACAAGGCCCACTGGGCTAAACCTATGAAGGGCCCATGGCCCAAAATGACCAAGGTTTCATGGCCCAAACCCAAACCCCACACTCATACCTTCCACAATACCCCCATCATTTCACCCAGTCTCCACACCCAGGTCAAACCCTACTCCAATCCCAATTTTCCCATGGCTCCACAACCCAAGGCCATCTCCAAACCTTCCCCCATACCCAATGGCTCCATCAAGCCCCACCTCAAAACCAAAATCCCATCTCCCAACAAACCTTTCCTCCCCTCCAATGGGCTCACCCAACCCCCACTCATGTCATTCCCATCCAACCCGTGCAACAACAACAAGAGAATCCCGCCCTCACTGCACATTATGCCGACCAACAGTATGAGGAAGACAAGATTAAGAATAGCGGAGCCTACATTGGGACATTGACTAGCCTTAACCCTCTTCCCATAATTGCCCACCCCTTGGTGGCCCAGAGCGAAGTTCAACTAACGGCCAAGAAAGTGGCCCCTGTCTCGAAAGAGTCAGAGTAGCTGAAAGAACAGTTGGACAAAATACAAAAGCAGCTTATGAAAATGGGTGGTGCTAAAATCTACGCCACAGACTTCACAGATTTATGTTTGTTCACTGATGTCCCCCTGCCCCCCTTATTTAAAATGGTGGGCTTCGACAAATATAATGGCACTAGCAAACCTCTTGCGCACCTGAAGTCCTACTGTGGGGACATGTGCCAATACGGAGGGGACAAAAGGCTACTAATATAAGTCTTTCAGAAGAGTCTGGCCGGTCTGACTTTGAGATGGTTCACATCTTTAGAACAATCCATGATGAAAATGTGGAGGGACTTAACACACCTCTTTCAAGAACAATATGTCTACAATATAGACATTAGGCCGCGAAAGTCAGACTTGGCCCATTTAAGACAGAACTAGAATGAGACCTTCAGTGACTACTTAGGACATTGGAGAGCACTAGTAGCTCAGGTCAGAAACAGGATACCTGATGATGAACAGGTTGAAATGATTTCAAAGAATACTCTACCACTAATCTTAGACTTTTTGGTGTACCAGGAGCAGTTCAGCTTTGCTGATCTGGTGAGAAATGCTAATCGAAGTGAGGATGCCATCAGGGAGGGTCGTCTGAATAAGAACATGCCGAGCGGACCCAGTGGGGTTAGAAGACTTTCAGAATAAAGGAACGAGAAGAGGACAGGGGCCGATGTTCAAAACATTGCCAATACCAGGCCTAATAACAATACTACCCTATTGAAATTTCAGGCAGCCCCACTAGCACCAGTTAGAACTGAGCAGATGCAGAGAGTAGGGAATGGGAAAGGAATACAAATGACTCTGAAATAGAGAAGAGCCTGCTAGGATCGAGTGTTCACACCTCCGGGGCAATCTTTGAGTGTACTTTTGCCTTTATTAGTGGAAAAAGGGTTAGTCACTATTTGTCAACCGCAACCTCCTCCTGAACCAATCCCAAGGAACTATGACCCAAATATCCATTGCAATTTTTATCAGTTTCCGGGACTGATCGCTGCTTCCCCTTGAAGCATGCAATCCAAGATTTGATTGATGCCAGAAAAATAATTCCACCAGCACCTGCTCAAGCAAACCAGCATGCAAACATCAATCAAGTGCCATTACCCCCACATCCAACCGGAGGAGCAGGTCCCAGACCCATCGTCGGGATGATAGAAAGTGAAGAGGAGTTTGAGTTTGATCCATCCAATTACATCAATGATCGGGAGAGTTATGTAATGCCGTTGTCAAGCAATATTGAAGAAAGGAACATCGGGGTAATTGAACCCCTAAATTTATCAGATTATTTCCCCAACCTGACTCTGCAAATTGAACCCTTGGATCTCAGGGCATACTTTCTATCACCCACCCCCATCAATTATGTGCACATAAATGCATATCAATCATACACCACCACCCCCATCAACTACCCAATAAACCAACAGGCCCCCAATCCTCCACCACCAATAAATCATCAATGGCCTGCGCCCACTCTATTACCCCCAGTTCAACCACTTGTCAGATCTGCCACTCCCACCAATTACCCCATGGCCCATCAAATCCCCAATCCTCCACCACCCATCAACTACCAATGACCTACCTTTACCCCTTTTCCCTCGGTACCACCACCCTCAAGCTTCACCACCCCCATTTGGCCCAATCTAGCCACCCAACCCGCCACCACCGAAATAAACCAAGTGTTGCCACACCTCCTGATCCATCTGTACATGCACCCCAAGTACTGGCAGCCATACCTTTCCAGCTCTCAAGACCAATCTATGATCCTCATCAGGTCCCGCTAAGCTACGAGCAAACAGATGTCAATGTTGGCGGTAGCAGCAAAGAAGGGACAGTGGACTTTGTCACGTAGTCTGGGAGGATATCAAAGCAATCAGAAACACCAGTAGCAGCATAAGCCCAACCAGAGGGGAAGAAGGATAGCGCAGTAAACCCCTTCAAAAAAATGAGTTGAGAACATATATTAGAGACTCAGCTAAGGAGAATGCCCGCCCATATCACTGTGTGGGATCTGTTAATAACGTCCTCACTCCATTTCCAAGCATTGATGGGGGCATTGAAAAATGCTCATGTATCGCTTCAAGTCAGCCCAGATGAAGTCGAGCAGATAACTAGGCAGGTGATGGCCCCAAATGCCATCTCATTCTCTGATGCTGATTTACCTGAGGAAGGGTGTAGCCATTCAAAATCCTTAAACATAACCATTGAGTCTAGAAATATGGTTATTCCCCTGGTTTTGATTGATAATGGGTCAGCGTTGAATTATGCCCACTAAGAACAGCCACCAAGATTGGAGTAGGCCCATGCATGTTGAGACCCACGAAAACTAACACCCGAGGTTTTGACAACACCATAAGGGAGATAATGGGAGAAGTTGATCTTGAGCTATTGATTGCGCCAACGACCTTCTCCATTTTGTTTCAAGTAATGGACATCAAATCCTAATTTAATTTGTTATTGGGGCGCCCGTAGTTGCACAAGGTTGGAGCAATCCCCTCCACACTACACCAAAAACTCAAATTTGCATCTGGGCACATGATTATCATGTTCATCGGCGAGGGGCACAGTGAGAAAGAAAAGGTTGTCAATAGCATCGAAAAATCCAATATGTTGGATGTGTCGCACACCGCTGAGGACGTCGACCTCCACAGTTTTGAATATGAGGTATCAGCGATACTCCCAGAGCTCATTGAGGGCATCATGCCTAAAAAGGGAGGCAGTATGGTAGTAGTAGTGGCTATGCTCCAAAAGTGGGGCTATCAGAAAGGTCAAGGGCTCGAGCCTAGACTACAGGGCAGGAGAGAGCTAGTTATCGACAAGGGACAGAAAGTTCATTTCGGGTTAGGCTACAAGCCCACAGAGGAAGAAGTCTGAGAGGCCAAAGAGAAAGCCAGGGTCGCCGCAGCTGCAAGAGCTCGAGGAATCAACATTAAAGAGAAACCTTGCCCTAGGCCGCACATCAAGGATTCCTTTGTCACCTCTATGGCTGTAAAGATCGATCGAAATGGGGTAACCCATTTGACCCCACACAAAACCATAGCCCATGTCCATCCCACCAATCCCCACAGTACCCTTCCTAGCTTAGAAATAGATTTGGCCACGTTGTCCCTTTTCGAAGAACGACGGCCAGTACCTGAACAAACTCCCCCTATGGTAAATCACCACAAAATTGTGTTAACGTTTGGGGATATGATCTCAGACAAAATGGGGATCAACATGATGGAGGCTGACTCCAAAGAGTCCTATCAGTCAGCACCCTCCATCCGAACAGGTAAAGAAGTGGCCTCTCAGGTACGCAACTGGGCATCTTTGCCCTAAACCCTGAAAGAGGAGAGTGGCCTAAACTTTGTCACCCATTTCCCAAAAAAAACCAACCTATAAAAAGTGAGATAAGCCCTTGGCAGGTAATACCTTGTATATACATAGACTCGCACTGCCAAGGGTCCGTCTCTGAAGAAAATAAAACTCTCAAAAACATTAAAAAAATATAAAATTCCAAAAACATCAAAAAAATATAAAGTCCAAAAATATTGTCATTTAAAATTCTAGATAAAATTTTACAAAAGGATGCCTTAATCAAAATATCCGTCCCAAGTAAAAATGACTCCTTTCCTGTAGAAATATAAGAAGAGGTAGGAGTTACGAGTTTGGACGAGAATAGTCCTTTGGAAGAGCTCCCCAATGAGCTCCTTGACTAGTTTGCCGAATTTGAGCATGGCCCTACCCCCATTGTCGAGAAAACTGAAGACGTTAATCTAGGGACTGAGGAGATTCCCCAAATTACCAAAATCAGAACTTCTTTGCCTCCCGAAGAAAGAAAAAGCATGATCGACTTCCTTCAGTCATACCAAGACATTTTTGCCTGATTGTATGAGGACATGTCTGGTCTGGACACCAATTTGTTCAAGCATGAGTTGCCTCTCTACCCCGATATGAAGCCGGTCAAGCTGAAGTTGAGACGTCTCCGACCCGAGTGGATGCTGAAAGTCAAAGACGAGGTCATCAAGCAGTATGACGTGGGGTTTCTCATGGTATCCAAATACCCGCAGTGGCTAGCCAATATTATGCTTGCGTCGAAGAAAGATGGAAAGGTCCGCATGTGTATCGATTTTTGCAATCTGAATAGGGCGAGCCCGAAGGACGATTTTCCACTGCCACACATCAACATCTTGGTCGATAACACTGCTAAGCATGGGATGCTTTCATTTATGGATGGATTCTCAGGATACAATCAGATAAAAATGGTAGAAGTTGACCGCGAGAAAATGACGCTTATCACTCCTTGGGGAACCTTCTACTATAAAGCCATGTCGTTTGGGCTAAAGAATGCTGGTGCAACATACCAAAGAGCTATGACTGCACTGTTTCATGACATGATGCATCGAGAAATTGAAGTATATGTCGATGATATGATAGCCAAGTCACCAGAGTGAAGTGATCACTTGGTAAACCTTCAGAAGCTATTTGAGAGGTTGAGAAAGTATCGACTACGTTTGAACCCACAAAAGTGCGTGTTTGGTGCTATGTCCGAAAAGCTGTTGGGGTTCATGGTCAGTAGGAGAGGGATCGAGGTTGACCCAGTTAAAGTCAAAGCTATCACTGAAATGCCGCCACCATCTATCGAGAAAGAAGTCAGAGGGTTCCTGGGTAGAATACAATATATCAGTCGGTTCATTACACAACTAACTCCAATCTATACGCCAATGTTCAAGCTACTAAGGAAGAACTCGCCCATTGAATAGAACGACGACTGTCAGGCAGCGTTCGATAAAATCAAAAGCTACCTCCTTAACTCACCTGTTTTGATACCACCTGAGCCTGGGAGACCACTCTTAATGTATCTCTCCACGACGAAAGTCTCGATGGGATGTGCCTAGGGTAGCATGACGAGATAGGAAGAAGAGAACATGCCATTTACTATCTAAGCAAGAAGTTTACTGATTATGAAATACTCTATTCTCATCTAGAGAAAGCATGCCTGGCTCTTGTATGGGCTACTCAGAGGCTTCACCATTACTTGCTATCTCAGGCCATTCTACTCTTAGCCCGAATGGATCCATTAAAATACTTGTTCGAGAAGCCGGCCCTTACTAGACGGATCGCGCGCTGGTAGCTTTTATTATCTGAGTTTGACATCACGTACGTCACTCAGAAGTCAATCAAGGGGCAAGCACTCGCCGATCATCTTGCCTACAATCCTTTGCCAAATTATGAGCCTTTGAGAACTGAATTCCCTAATGAGGACATCCTTTTCATGACGGAAGATGATACTGAAGAAGCAAAAGAATCATGGGTAATGCTTGTGTCGAAAGGAGGTCAGGGAGTTGGCACCATTCTGATTTTGTCGAAAGGATCCCATGTACCCGTCTCTATCAAGCTCAACTTCCCTTGCACTAACAATATGGCAAAATATGAAGCTTGTGTCGCTGGTCTGCAGGCGGCTCTCGATCTGAATGTAACTCACCTCCGGGTGTTCGATGATTCGCAATTAATTATATGCCAGATGAATGGTGACTGGAAGACGAAAGATGAGAAACTGATCCCTTACCATGAGCACCTCGAGGACCTGATAGCTTGCTTCCAAGATGTGACATTCTCATGTCTCCCGAATAAGGAATCGTTTCACCGACACACTAGCGACGTTGGCATCAATGATAGAAATCTCGTATGGTGCTGAGATGAAGCCAATCATGATCAAGCAGAGGAATGAGCCGGCCTTCTGCCTCTAGATTGAGGAACCTACAAAGTCTGATGATGAGCCACCTTGGTTCTCAGATATCAAGAATTTTCTTGAGACGCTAACTTTCCCTGACGGTATGTCCAAGATAGACCGACGAACCATTCAACGTCTAGCGGCAGGCAATGTCATTTGCGGGGAATGCCTTTACAAACAATTATACAATAACATCTTACTCATGTGCCTTACTGAAGATGAAGAAACCAATTTTATGAAGGAGATCCATGAGGGAGCATGCGGGGCCCACGTCAGCGGTCACATGCTTGCTAAGAAAATTCTGCGGCAGGGATATATTTGGACCACTATGGAATCAGATTGCTGCAAACATGTTCAGAAATGCTACGTGTATCAGGAACACTCCAGTCTGATACACGCTCCTGCCATCGATCTTCACTGCATGACCACTCCTTGGCCATTTACTACCTGGGGCCTTGATGTCGTCAAAATGATTAATCTGAAAGCATCAAATGGACATCGGTTCATCCTCATCACCATTGAATACTTTACCAAGTGGGTAGAAGCGGTGTCATATGCCAACATCACGGCAAGTCACGTCGAGAAGTTTCTCAAGAATAATATTGTGTGCTGATTTAGAGTACCCAAAGACATCATCATGGACAACGGTACAAATTTTGCAAATAAGTGCATCCGAGCCTTCTATGAGCAATATAAGATTAAGCACCATTGCTCGTCACCTTATTGGCCTCAAACTAATAGAGCCGTAGAAGCTGCGAACAAGACGATCATCGCATCCTAGAGAAAATAGTTGTCACCTATCGAGATTGGAGCAAAATGCTGCCATTTGCTTTGTGGGCCTACAAAACATTGATCTATACCACTACAGGGGCAACACCATTCTCCCGTGTATATGGAACCGAGGCCGCCCTACCAGTTGAGGTTGAAGTACCCTCGCTCTAAATTCTCATAGAAATAGGCTTACCCGAAGTAGAGAGAGAGAGATCACATTTTGATCAGCTGAGCTTACTGGATGAGAAAAGGCTCCTAGCCTTGTATCATACCCAAGTTTACCAAGGGCAAATCGCACGCTCTTACAATAAACATATCTACGATTGAGATCTAAAGGTAGGAGACACTGTACTGAAGAACTTCCCATCCCTCCACGCCGATCCGAGAGGAAAGTTCAAGCCGAAGTGCGAAGGACCTTACGTCATTCGAGAAGTGCTACCGGGATACGCCATCCGCCTCACCACCATGGACGAAGATCAACTTCCTGAGCCCATCAATGCTGGATACGTCCGATGGTTCTACTCTTAGTCTATTGCAATAAGGTAAGTATTGGTAAAATAGATACGTGACTGCTTAAGAACCACCCAAAAGAGGCCATCATTCCAAACACAGTAGCCAAAAAGCACCCCTAAAAATGATGATATCCTTTCCTACCTCATTTGAGCCTGGGCCTTTCTTTCAATAATCCCCTTTCCCAAAATAATGTGTGTATACATATACGAAAAAGGAGAAGTAAAGTTTCTATCGAAATCCAAACAAATTGAAAAAGCAAAACCTCAAAAAGGGATTGCCTAAAATGGAGCAAAAAGAATAAAAAAATGTAGAAGAATCACGGGGCATATACAGTAAAACCCTCAAGGAAGTATGTTGAGAAAACTGAACCTGTATCAAGGAAACCCTTTTAGCCCAGCATACCTTCAAATCCTACCCTAACCCACGACCAAGCTACACCCTGAAGAAAGCCCTCTTTTAGGTTCACAAGTAGTCATAATATCTGTTAAGTCAACACAAGCTGAGTTGTGAGACGACACCAGATCCCCCTCCAGCCGGCTATGACAGAATCGAGCTCTATGTCGTGGCTGTTAAAAAAAGAATAAAATAAAATTAATAAAATAAAATAAAAATACAAGCTCAAAGCAAGATGGACGCGGTGAAAACTCGAAAGGGCATTATGGGTAAAAAGAGCGAGCTTGTGCGGACCAGGTGAAAGCCCAAAAGGGCGCTTGGGGTAAGAGAGCTAAACCCATGGACGTGGTGAAAACCCAAAAGGGCGCCACGGGTAAAAAAAGAGAAATAAAAAAAAAAGAAGGAAAGGAAAAAAAGAAAAGAAAGGTTTGCACTGATTGAGAAGATTGATGCTTTAGGAGCCCTCTTGGTTACTCTCTTTAATACCCTTTTTTCGGTTGGGCCGCTCATGTTAGGTTAAGATGAGTCCCGACCAGAATTGTCTTTGTGAAACTGCGTCGTCAAACATATGACTCAAGGCAAGGAGAAAGGTTTGACTCAATCCAAAGGGATTAACATTCCGGCCTTGGTAAAACTGTTGAAACTCTCTCAGAATCAACTATTCAAAGAGGAGTTTGACCATGCTCAAAAGAGGACCCAGGATTTCACAAGGTTTCACCCAGTGATTAAGGCACCACACCAAAAAATGCACCAAAATAAAAGACAGAAAAGTCTATGCAGATGTATATAATAAACTGCCTTTCTTATACAAAATGCACCGCTTGCACCACATCCCAAAAAATAGCCGGTGTGATGACTAGTTTCTTTCTTTTCTTATTTTTACAAAAAGAGAACAAAAACTTAAAGAAAATATGTATACCAAAAAATGTGTGTATCTATAAAGGGGTTGTTTATGCCCCTTTTATGTATTTGATCTGTGTAAAAAGTTATGTGTGCAAGGAGTTAGCGGCCCAGCTCACGCTTCAATGAGCTAATCTCGACACGAAAGTCATCTTCCCAGACATTCCGCTCAGTCAACCAGCGACCATGCAAGCTTTTGTACCTCTTCCGAGAAGAATCAGCAGCTCCAAGGGCAATACTCAATGACCCCTTCAGACAAAGGACCTCGCTCTCCGCTATCTCTGCTCCGACTTTTTCTTGTGATAAAAGTTCTTGCAGGACCCACTTCTCGTCCACCAGTAGCTAGATGCGGGCTTGGAGTACCGTCTCTTTCTTTGTCCAGGGGCCTCCAGTGTTAATGATCTCTGCTGAATCCGAACCATCAGCAATAGGTTGCTCGATCAATAGCCAGGCCTCGTACTCGAGAGAAGACTAAACCAAATCTCCCTGCTCCATATCACACATCAATGTCGACTGACGCGTCTCCCAAAGAGCAGCGATCCGATCTATATCTCCAGAGGACCCCTAGAAAAGATCAAGTCACATAAAGGGGGTTTCGCCTCCAAGGCACCTACTGAGAGCAGCCAAACTGATGCAACACTCGGAAGGGGAAGTAGAAGGTGCTGCCGGTCAATCCTAGGAGGGTGATGCCCTCATGGTCTCTAGAGCGAACTACTGGGGAGGTCCGGTCCAACCAAGGAAGCCTCCATATCAACTCAGCTTCGGTCAACCAAAGCCTCAGAGCTGACAAATCGCCCTGCGAAAGCAGGTGGCACCTACCCAAAAAGCACTGAGCCGCCTCACCTCGGGCAATATAAAAGCGGGGCACAGGCCCCAAGATAGCGAGGTGCTTGCCTAACCAAACCTGAAGTAGCAAGGGACACCCCTGGAGGCCCTCCACCTTGCCCAAAGTAAATGCATCAAGGCATCAATATAACTCGTCAAGCACCAAATGCATCATAGATCGGCCCGCCTCCAACTCGGTCAAAATATCGCAAATTTCCAAGGAGAAGCTCTTCCCCCGATAAGAAGAGGATTTTTGAAATGTGACCGACAGCTAAAGCTTTCGTGTTAAAAATGTTCCTAACCAGCAATTTTTGGAGACTTTCGTCACTGAAAAGTTCTTTGAGGAATTTTAGCGAACACCTTGTGGGCCCCCCAATGAGACTTTTCTCATACTCGAGTTTCTTCAAACCGAGAGTAAGGTCAATGGATTTGGAGTAGCCCGATCAGGGTGTGACTTTTGCAAGGCCCCTATGAAGCTTCAGGCCTGACAGGTTGGATAGCTCCTCAAGGGTTGGGGTTAGCTCCCGCTTCCCAAAATGGAATACATAGAAATTTACATCCCAAAATGAAGCAGCAGCGTAAAGAAGGTCCCACCACAGAGGAACCTCAAGGAAGGAAGGAAGGTGAGATAGCCCAAGGCACTCCAAGTCGGCGAGCTCACTCTCATTCAAACTCCCAACCCAAGTTGTTAGAAATTTGGGCCCCAAGCCTAAGGAAGGGGGTAAATTGTCTCTAGGCCCTCCACGTAAGGGAGGGTTGGAAAGTGGGTCCATGAACATACAAAGACCTTTTGATAAGATAAAAATCGATATATGGTGATGGACCTGCCTTGGAAAAGCAAGAGCAAAAAGAATCGGTCAAAGGGACCAATTCAAACAGAAAAGGGAGGATTTTTTGGCTGACTCGGGTATATAAGGACCCACAGCTCCCCAGGTTAAGCCTGGCGCAACTATTAGTTGCGCCAGTGCATTTTGCCCCCATTTTTGCCTAGCGTAACTATTAGTTGTGCCAATACAAGTTCCCAGGGATTTTAGCCTGGCGCAACTAATAGTTGCGCTAGACTAAAAATCCCCCTCCTTAGCCATTTCGGGACCTAAATGGGGGGGACTTTCACCCCTTTTGTTTTTGTTTTTGTTACACATCCGATCACTAATAGTTTGTAAATTACACTGTTTATGTGCAGGATTGATCCTACATCAAAGCATGCGACCCAAAAAGTCGCTTTCTGAGAGCATTTGGCAAACACATCCTGCAGAAAAACAAATACGATACAAGGAAGCCATGACATACAATGAAGACAAAAGCACTAAAAATATTTTCAAAAAAAATCCTAAGTGTCACATCATCCATCCTAAGCTATAAAAAAAAATCAAAATCCAATCTCAAGGGTACTGAGTTTTAAAGTAAAAATTAAGCCTATTCCTTGCTCGCGCCTTTGGACTTCTTCCGATGACGAGAGGAGCTCTGGAGAGTCTGCATATCCCCCACCCAGGACCACGCCTGCGAAATCCTACTAAGCAAGGAGCGCGACTCCTTGGCACATGCACGCTGCAAGGCACAGTCGAAATCAGAAATCTAGACTAATTGAGGGACAAATGATAAATAAAACAAGCGGGGGAAGCAGAGCAGCAAGGTACTCACCGTCTCCACCTCCCTGAGCTCTGAAATGTTGCGATGATACGCCGCATACTCCATGGACGAGTTGAAGTCCTACGTTCAGAAAGATGCGACATCAGCTATTAGGTCAATCATGAAACATGTGTGAAAGGAGACCGAAACAAGAAAGAGATAGGTCGTCAGAGGACTTACTCCTAGGATCACCTCAGGAGGAGGGACACGGGCCGCTTCATCAGAGAGTCACACTTGCTTTCCACATTAGCGTAAAGGCTCGAAAGGAAGCTATCATCCAAGCGTCAGAAGGTCCCGTAGACCACGGTCGGATCACCCCTCGAAGCACCAACCTGGGAGGTACCCGACGGTCTAACACTTGAAGAACCCTCGCCCAAGGGGTCAGCACTAGAAGGGCTGGCACCAGAAGGATCTCCCCCTGACGTGTCAACTGCACCTGTCCCGTCTTCTCCGTCTGAGTCATCTCTCTGGGCAAACTATGAACAAAGTCGGGATCCGCTTAGAAAGAAAGAAACAAACTGAGGTTGAATTACCTGATCGAGTGGGCCACCAAATGCAAGGAAATTGGAGCTAGGTATAAATCACGGCAAGATAAACCGATATGGTAGGTACTCGTACTAAACATGATAGTCCTCGGGCACATGGAGAGCATGGATAGGTTGTCCATTGTGAGCTCCTCGATGCTGCCAACAAGATTCCAAACATCCGCCGGAGGGTCCACAGGTATGGCATAGTAGCCCTGGTGCTGGTGCACGACCCGCTCTCCCAAATAATAAAACTTGGCCCATGTCCCATCAAAGAAAACAATGCGGCGGTTGTTAAACAGACGAGAGTCGCCCACGGCTGCCTGATCCCAGAAGGGGGACGCAAGGTACAGGTCATGTTGACTGACTTCTGGTGTGCTTTCATTATTGGTTGGTGGTGAAAAAAAATCAAAGACAGAGTAGAACAGGGGGTGAATCCAGCACAACTCAGAAGTCCTAGACCTGCAAGATACAGGGTCCTTTGTAGCAAGTTTTGATAAGTAAGAGTTTGTCCCACAGGGAAAGGTGATTTAAAGCTCCAAGGGAGCCATCTCTAGTAGTCCCTCCAGATCTGTCTACAGATCTGGCAGTCCTAGAAGGAGGGGAGTTTAAGGTCACTTATTCTAAGTATTCTAATATCTAAACTACAGAAAGTGTTGAGAGGATGGATGGAGTGTGGAAAATGAGTATAAAAAGGGTGAGAAGTATGTAATTGAGCCAAGGTCAGAGAAGTTTTGTAACTCAGATTTAGATCTCATGTTATAGAAATCCTGTCCAGAGACTACATTATCACCTCTGAGGAGAAAGGATCCAACCCATCACTCTGCCATGATTCCACCCTTAAGGCTATAACCTGTCCACTTGAATGGTCACAAATTATCCCATAGGGGAGCCACTATCTAGGGATGGGTCAAAACATAACAAGTAAATCATTGCAGGCACTATTTCATCCAGCCTAGCAGCTCAAGAATCCATAGGGAACCTCAACCTCTAAAGTTCTATATGTGGGGCTAAGGCTGTAGGACCATGATAGCCCAGACACATAGAACCAGCAAGAGATTGAGTACAACCTTCGATCTAGCTGTCCATTACTTGAGCGAGGCAACAATGGTCCAGTCACCAGCCTACAATCTCTATAACCAGATCAGATCCAACATCTGATGGCGGATCTATACAAATATGGGGGAGTCCGCCTCTGTACAATCTCTCACCAGGCTTCTACAAGCTCAGGTGTAAAGAAGAAGGATCCATCTTGGATCAGTGGATCAGAATCACCCTATGGCTATAATCTATCCACTTAAATGGTCACAGACTATCCCAGAGGTTATCCTCCTCACGGAACCCAAAAAAAATAAGATTATCGCTGCTACCACCATGCTCATAAGGCTACCAGCTCAAGCTCCCTGGGGATTTCAGATCTAGTGGGTCCTGTGGTGGGGCTAAGGCTGTAGGACCATGATAGCCCAGACACACAGGTCACTTGGATCTGAGTGGCCCTTAGAATCAGTCCTCCATTGCTTTGAAACACAGCCAAAGTGATGGCGGATCACAAGGCAGCAACCTTGCACAGAGCATCTCACACACAAACCACAATCCCACAAAGTACAGATCCTATTACAGAACTTCCATTGATCTAATTTAAAAACACATACAAAGGCATAGCCAACAAGTGTTGGACTATGGAGAGAAGGAAAGAAAAAGAAAACCACTTACTGCTAAAAAGAAAGAGAAAAGAAAAATGATCTGAGATGGGTTCCCAGATGCCTAAACCTAAGCTCAGGTATGGGTTTATATAGCAGTGGGGTGGCGGCCCATTAGGGTTAGGAAACCCTAATTTTAACGATGCCACGTGGCTTGATAATGATCCTTGGATGCCTCGGGGCATGTGCACAGAGATTTGAGCATGGGAGTGCGTACCCTAATAACTGGAAATACCCAGAAGGTCCTTTGCTGAAGAGATGGAAGTTTAGGGTCAGAGCTCCGCTAGGTAGTTGTAGTTTCCCAGACATGTCGCGTGGTAGCTCTTTGCTCTTCGCTAGGATGATTTGACACTGAAGCTTCAGTCGTCGCGAGGTTACCTTGGTTTGCTCTTCAGGCAGTCGCGCGGTAGAGAGTTGCGCTCTCGCTGGATTGGGCTTCACAAGGTTGAATAGAAAACACAGTCTTCAAGTGTCGCAGGGTTGAAATTCAAGCAGTCACGTGATCGATCGGTCTTTGCTGGGCAGTAGCACGAGAACTTCGCGAGCACTTCTCTTTACTTGGACTTCGCGAGTTACCTCATGAGGCTCTAATGAGTTCTAAACTGCGCGAGGTTCTATGTCTCACTTGATCTTCGCGAGGTTGGCTTTGCCTTCACCAGGATGTTTTCTTTCTTGAATGGCACGAGAACTGCGCGAGGCGTTCTTCTTCTGATAATTGCATCCCGCGGCGACTGCGCGACAGCTATGCGAGGAATCTTCTGAAGCTCTCTCTCCTCAGTCGTTCTGAGCGAACTGCATGATATTGAGAGAGGTCTGCTTTGAACTGCGCTTCACTGTGCAATGTGTTCTACTCTTGAGCTTCGCGAGAGCTGCACAAGTTTAAGTTTCTGAAGCTCTTCAGTCATTCATCTGCATAAGAAGTTGGTGTAAAGCCTTGGGAAGCTCAGTTGATCTGCGCGAGGCATATTTCTCCTAAATCCTCTAAAGCTTGGGTCAGCTGCGCGAGGCTCATTTTAGGTCTGGATTAAGAGTTCATTCTTCTGAGGGATATCTGGTGCCAAAGCAGGCTCCTTAACAGGATTCTTGGCCTTATTTCACTGCTGATTATTACCTACACAAAACACTTAACAAGAACTTATTAGGTGGCTAAGGGTCTAATCAAAGGTTAAGTTAAGGGGTGAAAAGTGGTACTTTTCAGGTCTTAACAGGTCATGGAGGATCTGTCCAAGAAGGCGTCCAAACAGGTAGCACGCCAATAGAAGAGTATTTCTGATCCCAAAACAAACAAGATAGAAAAAAGGGGCTTTACCTGCTCCGGAACCATCAGGTCGAGTTGAGACCTCAGGCCCATCTCCAAGTGCTTCAGGCCTATGTCACGACGCCGGACCTGATTCCAGTTGCTAAGGAGAGGATAGGTGAGCACATTTGAATGGAGAAGCGGGCGCCCGGGGTGGAAATGATGGTACCCCCATACCTGTGAAGAGCATTATACAACAAAAAGGAGCAGCAGGTCAGTAGCATGAGAGACCATCCAGGTAAAACTAACAGGAACAGGAAGAGCTAGGGATTACCTCCAAGGCCGCCCAAAAGCCGACGGCAAACTTAGAATCCCCGGTCGTGACTCGAGCCACATTATACATTAGCCATGCGTACCGCGCTCCACCCTAATCATACCTATGGACATCACCCCAGTTGTCCATCACGCTCAGCAAGGCTAGGCTGACTCGGCCCCCACTCGCATTGGTAAAAAGGGTTTTGCCCAGCAGAAGTAGGAGAGTGATGCAATCTAGGACGATCGCTCGCTCAGGCGTGATATAGAGCACCTTGTCTGGCTGACCCAGATCCACTAACTCGTCAGGCGTATAAAGGGCGGTCAGCCAGGTCATCTTGACCTCAGTGCCATGCAGACTGCCCGCGAGGGGGATAGGCCCCAATCAGTCGAATAATGTCCTCCCTACTCGGCACCGCGAGGTCAGCTATCGGTATCCCTCCCATCCTGATGCTCGTAATCAGTGCCCAATCAATGGGCATCAAGGCCATCTCAGCGTACGACATGTGGAAGGTCATCGTCTCAAGGCGAAATCATTCGATCAAGGCCTTCAGGTAGGCAGCATCGGCCCTCATAGCGGGGCAAGACAGAAACTCCCCAAAGCCCACCTGCACGAATAGGAGCTTCACTACAGGAGGGACGTAGAGGTAGAAGTCTTGAAAATTGAGCCACCCACAATGGAATACAATGTTGGGCAGGTCCTGCACCCAAAGAAATATGCATTAGATTGCGAAAGTAAAGCAAAGTTGCACAAAGAAAAAATTTAACCTCTCTTTTACCTTTCTCGCTTTCCGAAATTCAAAATATGGGTATGCTATTGGTGTAGGAGGCCGACTCGGGCGGCCTCACCCTGCATTTCGAGCCATGGGCCTACTCTCCGCTCTACCCAAATGAACTGCTCCTCCCGCAGGCTGTATACTATCTTGAGTCCCTCCTCGTGGCCCTCCTCAAGAATATGCTCATCATCGGCCGACATGCTGGAGCAACAAAAGGCAATCACATCAAAGCAGATCGATGATAAAGAGCGGGTTTTATGCTACGCATCAAGGGAAGGTAAGTGTGCTCACCCTCTCTTTGTTTATTGTCAAAAAATAAAGATACACACATGCACAAGCAAAAAAAAAAAACCTTTTTTTAGATTGAAATTGTAAAAAAAAAATCCCTTCCTTTCTATCTTAAAAGGTAAAGGAAAAAAAAAAAAAGGGATAATATAAAAGAAATTCCCCTTTTCTTCTATGTTTAAAAATAAAAACCAGTGGAAATAAAAAAAAATCATCATCAAGACCAAAGAGTCCTTCCTTTATGTTAGAAAATAGGGGTTTTAGAAAAAAAACAAAACAAAAAAAATGGGAGAAGTCTTATTGTCTACTAAAATAAAAAAAAAGAAGTCCTTCCATTTGGGAAAACAAAAACTTCATCATCTTATGTTCCTAAAATCATAAAAACAAAAAAGAATCCTTTCTTTATGCCTCGAAAATAAAAAAAAAAGAAACAAAAAAAACTCCTTTTTTTTCATGTTTAGAAAAAAAAAACAAAAGTTAAAAACAAAAAATCCTTTTCTTCATGGTTCATAAAAAAAATAAAAATCCTTCTTTCAAAAAAATCCCTCCTTTTGTGTCCATAAAATCGAAAAAAAATCCTTCTTTTATAAAAAAACTAAAACAAAAAAATATATATAAATCAATGCCTTAATTTTCAAACAATAAAAAAGTCAAAGGCAAAATCCTTTTCCTTAATTAATTGTAAGAAAAAAATCAAAAAAAAAAAAAACATTCCCCTTAATTAGTTTTCAATATATATAGGAACCAAAAATCATTTTTTTTTTTAATTTAATTAACCTTTCAAAAAAATAAACTAACTAAAAATCCCCTTTTCCTAACTAGTTTTCAAAATGATATCCTTGCTTGGTATTCAAGATAAAAACAAAAAATTATAGTAATACCCCTTTTTCTAATAAAAACAAAAAAAATTATTTACATATATATATATATATATATATATATATATATATATTATGCATTAATAAAACCACAAAAATAAGCCATTATTCATGGGAAACCATTCACACATCATCAATCAACATGCTTACGACGGAAATAAACAATTTTTTTCATCTAGGAATGCAAGATCATGATCATATTTGCAAGAACAAGCAAGAAAAATCAAAGAAAATCGGCGTAAAATGGTTACCTTTTGAAAGAAAAGGGGTCTTTGATCTAGCTCAAGCCGGCAATCGATCCACACAAGCAAAGCAACGGCAATGGGGCACGCGTAGAGGCAATGTAAAGGAACCCTAAGAGGGGGCGGTTTTCGGTTTCAAGAGGGGGAAAAATTTCAAAATAATGCCCCACAGCCCGAACTCAGGCTGTTTAAATTCCTCCCCATCCAAACCTGGCGCAACTATTAGTTGCGCCAGATTTTTTTATGCCCCTTTTGCCTTAGCGCAACTATTAGTTGCACCAGGCAAAGTCAAGGCCCCTATTGGCCTGGCACAACTAATAGTTGCGCCAGGCACTTGGGCCTGGTATGGGTCAGATAGGAAAGCCGGTCCCCCCCACTCTTTTTGTATGTTTTGTTGCTCCCGGCAGATGCACGCGCTCCCGAGATGGCATCTCGATCATCCTTCGACTAGCCAAGGAAGCCGTGCTAGAATAAAAGTAGGACGAGATCAATAAGAACTCCGGTCCTACACAGGAAAATATGAAGAAAAATCCAACAAAAAATAAATGATGATAAAAAAAGAAGAGAAAAATCCCCACAGAGAAGCCGAAAGTATTGACAAAAAAATAATCACATAAAATAAAAACTTAAAAATCCAAAATCAAGTAATCACTTAAAATAAAAACTTGAAAAATCCAAAAAGATCGCGTAAAATAATAGTTCCAAAATAAAAAAATCTCATAAAATAATAGTTTCAAAATCCAAAAAATCACATAAAATAATAGTTTCAAAATAAAAAAATCACATAAAATAATAGTTTCAAAATCCAAAAAATCACATAAAATAATAGTTTCAAAATCTAAAAAATCACATAAAATAATAGTTTCAAAATCTAAAAAAAAAACACTTAATAATAGTTGAGAAATCCAAAAAATCACATAAAAAGATAGAAAAATCAAAAACAGGTTTGTATTCCCCCACAGAGACGTACAAGCATAAGGCGGTAAAATGTCAATATTTTATCAGTAATACAGTTGTGCCATATAAAGTCCTGAGTCTAAGGTTCGCCTTAGACCTTTGGATCCTGCTTTAAGGTAGGAGCAACGATGTCGGTCTCGATCAAACAGTCAATGTTTCGATCGAGTCCACTCCACTGCTAAATCTTTGCGATGAGCGCTCTATTTTGGATTCATGTGAACTCTAGTATCTTTAGCTTCAAATTCGTTGGAAAAGGTCAATCGTTGGTGGAGACCAACCTGTTGAGAATGAGTTTACGCATCAGTCAAACTATGGGCAACCACACATTCAGAAGGGTTCATTTCCCTTTTATTTTCTGCAGGCTTAAAACCTGCATTGGCAGTGGTATCCCTGTAAAGTGTGTGCAATGCGTCTGGGTATCCGTATGATGGTCGTTTGTCCACATAAATTGTACCCGAGTGGGTCCAAGTCGAGGCTTCCATCACCTTTGTTACTTATCGCCCCCTAATGGGTGCATGTTTATGCATAGTTGAATAATGTTTATGATCATTGTTAATAGAGAATAGGATTGGATGTCCCTTTAGGGGGACACCCCAATGTTTGGTTGGATATGTTCGAGGTAGTTGAAGCTGGGCTCTAGGTCATGTTGATATGGGGCATGCTTTCTAAAATGGCACGAACTCCCAAAAAGCGTTGTGACATCTATTCACTTCACTCGGACAGTCATGCTAAATAAATTTCAGGATCGATGGGTTCGCCCAAAGACCTCAAACCCTGCTTTCAGCAGGGGCACCTGCGAACAGTCAGATGGGGCCATCAAATGCCTCGTAGGATAGGATGCAAACTATTGAGCCTTGCGTATTTTTGATGTGCACCTATCTTTGAATATGGGTCGATCACCCCTCTTACTTGCGAAGCTGTTGTATTCAAAATGAATCTCAAACATCAATCACCTTCAAATCATCTCAAGAAGTGGACATTTTTCCAGACTAACGGGCTTTCGTAACTCGAGAAGCAAACATTTTTTCTAGCTATTGGGCTTTCGCAACTCATTTCACCTCGGTTATGCCCAGTAATGTCACTCGGCGCTTGGGGACTGATTACCTTAAGAATCGAATATTTAGCCTGACATCTAGGGCTTTCGTCTTCTCATCATGATTACTCATCTGATGTTTGAAGTTCGTTCTGAATGATGCGGACCCGTCAGTAATGTCTTGGGCATCTTCGGATATCTTTCTTTGGCATTCATTCATTAGTGATCGGATACTAAAGAGGAGCATCTGTAGACACCCAAATCTGGCCCAAGGCCCGATCGAAACACATTCCGAGAAAGGTGTACTTCCAAACTTTTGATGGCATATATGGAACCTTTAGGAACCACCCTAGAACCCTTCCAAACCCTTAGGAATCAATCCCAACCCTTAGAACCCGTTCTGAACCTAAACCTAACCTTCCAAAACCTTGGAAAAGGGTGTATGCACTGGGACTAGTTACAGCCTTCTACTATAATCAAATCTCATACCATTGTAAAGTAGAGGACGTTAGCTTTCCAACGGTCCATGAAATGCCCCAATCGGAGTTGTACATCAAAAGATATGACAGTTCGAACCCAAAGGGCAAAAGAGTAAAACCTTGTGGGCCATTTCTCTCCAGAAATGGCCTGACGCAACTATTAATTGCGCCAATTTTAAATGTGGACCCCACCCTCTCGAGCCAACCTCCAGCACTATTCAGCATTGTTTTACTGTATATTTGAACAGTAACCATGTCTTTTTACCCCAAAATTTGTGACTGGGGTTTGACTTGTTGACCACCTTAACTTTTGGAGTGTGTTTTGATAGTTTTGTTGCACCCATTCACTACATATTTACAACCCCTTAAGTGGCTTAAGGCCTCACCCCATCATCAACCATTGGAGGACCTTCTCACATATTTCAAGGCTCTAAAAACCCTAGGAAACCTTAGATGTTAAATTACCTAATTTCTAACCTTGATTAACAACTAGACACTCTCCTAATCCACCCTTTTCCTATAAATAGAGCCCCCCTCCCTTTGGTTTAGGGGTTGAGAATTTTTGCCTAAGAGAGAAAGAGCTTAAAGTGAGAAAGAGCTTAAGGTGAGAAGATCTTTCTCCCTTTGGTGCACCATTGCCCATACAAATTCCAGAATTCCAAAACCTCCTTTGAGTGATATTTTCTACCTTAGATCCCCTAGTTTAGGTGTATGCTACCCATTTACCTTCCCTCTCTACCTCTTAGCTAGCAAGCTTTAGAGCTTAGAAATCTTATTTCCACCATACAAGCCTTCAAAAGCTCATCAAAACAAGCCAACACAAGGCTCTCTTACGGTGCTACAAGGGCCCGAGGGCTCCAGCTCTCCCCTTTCTTCTCCTCTCTCTTATCTAGCTCTTCCATCCTCCCATTTGTGTCGTTACGCCGCCGAATTTTCGATAGGAACGGAGGGGCACAAATAGGGTTTAAGGCTCATTTTGGTAAGAGGAAGCCATTTTCTTTTCTTTTACCTTATTTTTGTTTTGGCCATTAATAGAGATCGCATTAAGCAGGTTGATCGGGTGCCTAACACCTTCCCAATCAATAACCGAAGCCCCTACCCAAGAGCCTTTGGTGTGGATCAGATTCGTAGTCATATTTTTTGCACTTCAGTGCTTATAAAAATGAATTAGGTTTCTCGGGACACCAAAAGCTCCGGGTGACAACTTTATATTTGTGCAAGCGAGTGCATCGCCACGACGAGATCGTAAAAAATCCCACGGTTGCACAATTACCATCCTATACTGAACAGTTGACACAGTTCTTTCCTTCAATTTTGATGACTATCTGCTCAGCAATACGTTTAAGGAGAATTTTTTGTGGGTTTGAGAGTTATCAAAGATTCTTTGGGTAGCCCCCCCCCAATGTTTCAGATGAAAGCTGAGAAGGCGATACGAATCATTATTTATTTTTTGCTCTTCCCCTTTGCTTTCTCCATGCAATATTACAACTCTTCTTCAATCTTGCCAACAATACCTTTTCCAATCTGCAGCCTAGTGAGAAGTGATATCCAGATCCACTTTTCGTATACATATTCGAAAAAGATGTGGTCATTAGTTTCACTGGCATTCCAATAGATAACACATCTAGAGATAAAAGTGAGACCCCTCTTATACTAGTTCTCCACAGTAGGTCTCCGATTGATACATTGCCACACACAGAAGCTATGTTTGGGGATATAATTCTAGTGCTAAATAAACTTACTCTAGGAAGAAAGTGGCACAACCTCTTTGATTGCATTCCAGGCATGTTTGAGGGTAAGCTCACCATCAGCTGCATCTACCCACACCAAACGATCTGGGGAATCCGCAATGGGGGCATAGTGGCCTCTAATTTCTTCCCAAGCATTATGCATTCTGTGAGTAGTCGGCCTCGGTAAATTCCACTCGCCATTCATAAATACCTCATTTACCTTTGCATCTTCAGGAATACCAGAATGAATGATCATCCTCCTTCCATATTTTTGAAGTGTGTAGTTTCAAACCCATGGGTATTTCCAAAATTTAACTTCAGAACCATCTCCAATCACATACGGAGTATTCACCATGATCGTGTCTCTAACTCGCTTAAGGCCATGCCAAGACCAAGAGGCATCAATGCAAAGGTTATAGGATGACCAATCACTCTTCCCAATGTATCTAGCGATCATCCATCTAGCCCATAATGTAGACTTATTATAGATCAGATTCTAGAAGTTCTTCACCATACCAGCATCATTCCAATCTCAAAGTATGTGAATGCCAAGCCCTCCCTCTGTTTTCGGTTTGCAAACTTGGTCCCAGCTAACCATGTGGATACGGTTTGTTTCATTAGTGTCATTACACAGAAATTTAGAGAACATGCCTTCAATCTCATCTAAGACTCTTCTCAGAAGGAGAAAACACCTAGACTAAAAGATCTGGAAGCTATTGAGAATTGATTGAATTAATTCCAAACGCCTAGCAAAGGAAAGGAACAAACTTTCTAATTGCCAATACGGGTTCTGATCTTGTCTAACAAAGCTCCACAATATGAGTAAGTCATTCGACTGGAGAACATAGGTACACCAAGATATCTCATCGGAAGTTCTCCCTCCAAGAATTGCAATTTGTTTTTGATGTTGTCTTTATTAATGCATGCTTCACTAAAGATGATAGAACTCTTCATGGGATAGTTTTTGAGACCCGAAGCATAGAAAAACTCATCAAGAACAGTTTTGATTTCTTTGGCTGAGCGCTCATCATCATTGGAAAAGATTAATAAATCATCAACAAACATAAGGTGAGATACCGATGGGCCATTGTCAAAACTTGGGATTTTGATGATTCCTTGACAAGCTTTTTCATCAAGGGTATAGTAAGAACATTCATTACTATAGTGAAAAGTAATGGTGAGATAGGGTCACCTTGCCGCAACCCACATCTACTTGAAAAGATACCCCTCGAGGTTCCATTTATATTTACCGAGAATTTTGGGGAAGAGATGCACTCTTCAATCCAACTACACCAAGTCTCATTAAATCCCAATTGAGCCAGAATATTCAGGGTAAAATCTCATCTAACTTTATCATAGACTTTTTGAATATAAATTATCGCACAGAACACTTTAGGTCCAAAAGATAAATGGAACTTGCGAACCAATTCATGAGCCAGTAAGATGTTCTCATTAATCTTTCTCCGTTTAATTAATGCAGATTAGTTAGGACTAATAAGATCTGGGAGAAGCTACACCAATCTATCAGACAAAATTTTAGTTATTACTTTATATAGAAAGTTACACAAAGCAATAGGCTTGAACTTGTCCGTAGAATTCGCATTATCAGTTTTAGGAACCAACGTGGAGTTCAAGGATTTCAACAAATTGTTAGAACTGAAAAAGTTACGTATCGCAATGATGACATCGCTGCCCACGATCTCCCAATGGCCATTATAAAATTTTGCAGGGAACCCATCAGGCCCAAGTGCTTTGCTGTTCGGCGAGTTAGATATTACTCCCATAATTTCTTCAGCAATAACTTCTCTAGTACTATAATCAGCCTACTCTTTAGAGATCTTCCTTTTGAAATGGATTGATGGGGTTGGTGAAAAGGAGGATGGGGTAAAAACATTATGGAAATATTGACAAGCCTCTCTGTCAATGTCTCCAGCATTCATGATTTTGTCACCATTCCCATTCGTATTTCGTGGATAGTATTATTCGACCTCCTAGCCACAATGGTAGCATAAAAGAATTTCGTATTCCTATCTCCATTGGAAAGTCAATGGGCTTTAGCTTTTTATCACGCAAAATTTTCTTCAGTTGTGAGTTCTTGCTGGTACTCTTTGGTAGCTACAACCTCCTCCTTAGCAAGGTGATCATCAAGAGGATCAATCTGAATCCTTTCCTAAATATAATGTAGCTTGTTCATAGCACCTCCCTTATGTTTTCAATTATCCCAAATTTATTTTTATTCCATGCCCTGATAGTTGCTTTAGTCTTCCTCAATTTCTGCAGTAGCCGGTACATCGGGCTGCCACTGCCTTCACTGTTCGATGCATCCTTGGTAACATCTTTAAAATCTGGTTGGTTATTCCAGATTTTAAAATATTTAAAAGGTTTGGGACCCGTAGGATGCTTGGGTTCCAAATCGATCAGCAAAGGGGTGTGATCAGAGGCATCAGCTGGTAGGTATTCAACCTTACCATTAGGGAAACAGTTATTCCAAGAAGAATTTACCAAGACTCTAGGAAGCTTGCACAAAATCCTTCTAGGCCTAGAGGATTTGTTGCTCCATGACCATTCATGACCAGTACTATGAAGGGCCATCAAATTTGCATCTTCAATGCAAGTATTGAATTCCTTGAGAATTCATAATGGGACCTGATTGCCCCCAATTTTTTCATGCCTAAATCTGATAGTATTATAGTCGCCACAGAGAAACCAAGGTCAGTAATAGTTGCAGTCATTCGAGCTCTGTCATCCTAGAGCTTATTCCTATCCACATTTAAATTCGATCTATAAAAAGTTGTCAGATTGAATTTAAAGTGATCTTTGTTCGTCATAATGATGCAATGAATATACTAATCGAATTCCTCAACTTCAGTTATGGTATAGTTGTCAGGATTCCAGAGAATCCAAATTCTGTCGAGCTTGCTATGACTATAATTGTAGATCTTATGCCAGCCCCTGTTAATTGCTTTGATGATTTTATCCACCCTTTTGTCATTAACTTTTGTTTCAATAATACAAGCAATATCCACCTTCTTCGATCGGATTCAGTTTCTAATTTCCCTTCTCTTTGAGATATGGTTTTCTCCCCTTACATTCCAGCTAAGGATCATGGAAAAAAAATTAAAGGTGTTGTAGGGGATCCCTGCCCTCATCTCTTTCCTTACCAGTTTGGAAAGGAAGAGCTTGGATCATAATTTTCTTACCTTTTTCTTCTTTCTCTCATTGGAATTCCCTTGATTCTTTGCAATGATATTCTTTTTGTTTCTTAGCAGGAATGTACCTTGAGACTCCATGCACGCACTATCCTTGGAATGAACTAGCAGTCCTTAATTCACTGGATTCTCCACCGGTGTAGTAACTTCCAGATTTACTCCAGTATCTCCTCCTTCTATATAGGGAGCAACCACAATCTGTTGATTTGGCTGCTGAAAAGTTGGCTTAATATCTTGGGTTTCTAAAATAGGTTCAAACATTTCTACCCCATCATCAGTTTGACTTTTCTCCTATCCGATGACCTGGGGATCACAATAGCATTGGAATCCGTGTGATCAGATTCATAACCAGATCCATCGTTAATGGATTCATCCCCAGTTCCATCATTGATGGAAACATCATCTTCCTCATTGAAGTTTATGTCCCGTGATCCACTGTTTCCCCCCCCTCGAATTGCTGAATAGCCGTCTGATGCATATCTTTCTCATCTTGCATACCAAGACCCTCATCTCTAGCTTTCCCATTCCTATTTTTCTTCACCGGAGTCCACCTAGTTGCAGGCTAGTTGGGCTTATCGAGGACATTGAAAGGTGAAAGGACATGATTTACTATCGTGTTCAAACAGAGAGCATAAAGAACACACCTTAGGCTTCCAATCATAGGAAATTTTCTGGTTGTGGATTTCCCCTCCTTCAGTTTGGACATTGATAGAGTTTGGGAATGTAAAGGAAGCATCAACTTCAATGCAAATTCTTGCATAAGCGCGTCTAGATCTCTCCGTAGTGGGGCCACAACATGTATAGGAATATCAAGGCAACTTCCAATCCCGCTTAAGGTGTTTTGACACCAGAAGCATAATGGAAGCTTGGGAAGACGAATCCAAATGGGAATGGAGTTCAATAGTTGTCTCTCAGGTTTAATATTTGGGGTCCATCTATAGAGGATCAAAGGTCTCCCCCCAATGGTCCAAATTCCAGAATTCATAGCCATTAACATATCTTCCTCCATAGTGAATTTAAACAGGAAAAACCCATCTTCCAGTGAGATCAAATCCACCTGCTCTTTAAGATTCCACATTTGTAAGATCGCAACCTTAAGACCTTCATAGTAAGGACTTCCGCCAAGAAGGTATCCAACTGGGGTGGTTCTCCATCTTCGGACCTCTCTATCAATATCTTTCGAGGGGCAGACAACCGTGTCTTTCCCTCTGCATTCTACCACTTGGTGTAGTCTGCCAAACTGCATCGAGCCATTAGAGCCGCCATAATTAAAGAGGGAAGCCCACTTTCCCTTCCCTCCAACCGGAGGGATAGCGGAAGAGGACTCCATAGAACCCCAAACTTCAAGAAAAAACCTCAAGAGAACCGGGACATGGATGATCCCCGAAGTTCCTTCCTTTGCAAAGTTAGGGAGGCAACCCCCCAAGAGCTTTACAATCTTTGAAACCTAGGGCCACCCCAAGCAACCCAGAAATCTCTAGGAAGAAGAGAAGACACAAAAATTCTCTTGAATCATATGACATACGTCTTACATTGCGATGACATGCAATCCATTAAAACATAAGATATTATTGCAATGATTGATATCTTATGTTTTAATGGATTTTATGTCTGGTCCATACAAGTGTAAACTTACACCCCTTGTTAATGTGAGTGGCCATATGAGAAAGGTGTAGCTGAGGATAACGTATGAGCTTATGCTGATGAGACCGCACATGGTGTTCAGAAACCTAAGATGGATGGCGATGAAGGCTTCATAGCTTAGCTATTTATTTCCTTTTAATAATTATTGTTTTCAAATGGACGAGACAATGATTGGCTAGTAGTTTATAAAGAATGTTTTAAGCTTTTAATTGTGTTTGATTTTATAATTGGTATAAGAAGTTTGTCATGGGTTTTATTTCGAATCATTTATACTTATTGAATCTTTCTTTCCGTTGTTTAAGACGCTTTTAGTGTCTTATAATGTTTTAATGGTTCATGATGTGTGATGGTGCAGCCTAAGATCTTACAATAAGAGGTTGTGAGATTTCGTGTCGCTACATGTAAGGCACATCCAGTTTGTCTATGTTGTATGACATCGTTAAAAAAAGAAACAAATTTTGTTTTTAGAATCTTTGTGAGACTACACTCATCAAATTTAAATGAGCAATTCAATGCTATAGGTTTGGAAGCTGGAACAATGGAGCGTGAACCTTCAACTTGTGCATTTTTTTGTCTCCAATTAGTCCTAAATTTAGGAGTCAAGGACTACACATAGTTGTAACTGTTACAAGTTTGTAACAGTGGTTTCGGCAGATAGGTTATGGTAATATGTTGTTGTGAACTTGAGCAACTTTTCTAATTTTCTTTTAGAGTTATCAAAGGGTCGGGTCGGTCCAATAGACCCGTGTAACACCCAAAATTTTCACAAGCATTGAATCGTTGACTTTCGACGATGATGCGATTTGCTTTGACTGGTTTGACTTTGATCAAACTTTTCAAGTCTGTGGTGTGGCCTTTGACCCACTTATCTCAATTGGGTAAGTACACCCAACCGCAAATTTGGGACCAAATCCTGAAGCAAACTGATCTTTGAAAGTCGAACCCTTATACGGTGTGTGTGTGTGTGTTACGCGCGACCCGAACCCTGGAATCGGACCAGGTTCGAATCCACCCATTTCAAGCACCACAGTACATCATGGGCTTAGTAGTTATTATTGTTAATAAATAAATTAAAATGAGAAGGAGGGCATGTGCATGATCAACAACGATCATGTGCACCCTAAGCACGAACCTAACCCGAGCCCAACGACCCAAACTAGTATATGTTTGTCTATATAGGCGTACACGGCACCTACTTGATCTGGTGCGCAAAACACTGACCAAGCCCCTATCTACATGCCCGACTTTGTATGTGTGGTCGGTGTAGTATGTGACCACCGTTTTGGCATTTCTAAGTGTTTATATAGATATTGGCGTGAACGTTACGCAAACCACGTGATGGCACAATGGTCAAAATTTGGGTTAACAATAAGAGGTCTAGGTATCTGAACATCCCTATGGCATCTGACCTTAGTTGGTCTTTCTATTGTATTCCCCTAATTAGTTAGGCCAGTGTACTGAAAGTGGTGTATTGACAGTGTGTAGACACCCAAATTCGGCCCAAGGCCAGATCAGTCTATACTCCGAGAGAGATGTACCCCTGTGCTTACATGGCACCCCTAAACCCTTGGGAATCCATCCAGACCTCTAGAAATCACCTAAAACTCATTAGAACCATTCCCCCAACCCTTAGAGATCACCTCTAAACCCTAGGATCCCTTCCCAAACTCAACTTAAACCTTCTAAGCATTTGATGGGAGGAGAGCTACAAATTTTTATACAGACCATTACTGAGGATGAGTCATATACTGTTGGAAAGAGAACTTCTCCATCTTTCCAACAAGCCAAAGATCACCCTATTTGGAGTTGTGGTTCGAAAGTTATGGCTAAATGCAGGTTCACATAAAATCATGACTTTTTGCTCAGGCGTATGTATTACATACACCGACAAATATGGCCCCAATTTGGTCAAGCGTGTGTATTATATACGCCTGGCATTTTTGGGCCAAATTTGGTCGGGCATATATAATACATACGCCCAGCATAGGTAGCCACCAACACGGGCACCTATCTTCTCAGATCTCCCCTGGTTTTCATGAAAATTACTGTACATAAATTGGGCGTATGTAATATATACGCCCAGCTTAGCTACAGTAACTGTTATCAAATGCTCAAATTTCCTCCATCTGGTTTAACCTTTTAACCATCCCCTTGGTTGAGGTGGGTGTCTTAAGGTTGGTTTCCCCCTCTTTGAGCTTATTGGCAACCCTTAAGTCACCCATGGTCTCACCCTATCATCTGCCATTGAAACCAGTTTCCCAAACCCTTAGGACCCTAAAAACCTAGAAAACCTTAGATGGAGGATTACCTAATTGCTAAACCAATTAGCTCTTAAGTAACCCTCTAACCCACCTCTTCTCTATAAATAGAGAGGCTCCCCTCTTCCCCAAGGGGTTGAAAAATTAAGGTTGAGAGTTAAGCTTAAGAGAGAGAGCCCTAGTGAGAAAAATATATATATATTATTTTACATTCTTCAACCAGAATTCCAGCATGCTTAGTTCTTCCTTTGAAACCCTTTTCAACCATTAGATCACCCCTCTTTAGTCAAGCTTAGGCCCTAGCTCCATCCTACCCTTCCCATCTACCGAATCCTAGCATTAGAACCCATTCCTTTATCGTTTAAACCATTTAAAGCCATCGGGAGCATGCCGAAGCGAAGGTCTTTCACGGTGCAACAAGGGCCCGTGAGCTCCAGCTCACCCCTCTCTTCCTCTACCTTCTTGGTGTTTCCTCCGTCCAATGATTCAAGCCGTTACGGCGCCGAAATTTTGGTTTGGCTCAAAGCTTGATATGACCGTATTGCCTTCGGGCAACGGGAAGCTCCGCCCATTTGTTTTTATTTTGGCCATAGATAAAGACCGCTACGTGCGGATTGATCGGGTGCCTAAACCCTTCCCGATCGATAACCGAAGCTCCTACTCTAGAGCCTTTGGCAAAGACCGGTAAATCAGAGTCATATTTAGCACTTCGGTGCTCAAAATATCGATTTAAAGGTTTCCCGGGTCACCAAAAGCTCCAGGTGATGACTCTACATTTTATTCCACTACGAGCGCATCACCGCGACGGGTTCAAGAGGATCCATGGTCGCACAGATGGCGACTCTGCTGGGGATGTCACCCTAGCACTTCCCCTCCTGTTGGCTTTTCTTTTTATTTTATTTTTACTAACCATGGCTATTTTTTTTTGTTCTGATTTTCTGCTATTTTCCTTTATTTTTGTTGTTTTTACTAACATACCCACCCCTACGATTCAGTCCTTTAAGTGCCTTAGCCGATTGGCGGGCTTACTTGCTCATTTAAATTTCAATTTTTTACGATTTTGTCATTTAAGCTGCCTTAGCTGTTTGGCGGGCCTGCTCGCATCTACTTTCCACGTCATTTACGAGCCTTAGCCATTTGGCGGACCTACGTGTACTCTTTATTTCAGTCATCATATCTCACCATTGAACGCCGGCCCGTTGAGGCCGCATGGGCTTCTCATCCCCGACCCGATTTTGGACTTAAATTCACTCCCCTTTAAAAATCTGTAATTAAAAGTGAACCAACAGTGTGGGGACATAATCAAATCTATTTTTGCGTGTTTTAGGTAGTTTTTGGGGGGTTTAGGCACAGATATAACTTACCCGGTTCCCAGTAAGGCGGCAGCCCTAGTGGTGATGATCCTGAAAAGAACCACCTTCCAAGATTACGAGAAGGCACTTATTTGGAGGTAAATCGGTTGGGTTGCCAATTCCGATCAAGCCGTAAAACCTGCGATGGTGAGAGCGTAGATGGCCCGAATTTAGTCGTGTATCCTTAGGAAGCAGAAAGGAGGGACCCGATAACATACACAGCAGTCCCCGAGAGCATCCCTCCCAGAAAATCAATCTAAAAGACCCATCTCGGCTTCTTTGTAGTCAAAACAAGAGACAGCCGCCTCGCGATATATATATACGCCCAAAAAATCCCATAAATACTCGGTATATATATATATCGCCCAAAATCCCCAGATTTAAGCCAGGTGTATATAATATATACGCCCAGCCAAATCTGCTTAATTTTGGCTAGACGTATATAATACATACGCCCAGTATATACTGGGTTCAAGCAGCCCGATCTGAGGCCCAATCCACCACCCAAGTTCCCCGATTAGCGGTATTAGTGTCCACAGTAGCCTCCCGCATTCTGTAACGCCCAATATGCCCCCGCCCAGTCAAAAGAAGGCGACTTCTCATTGATTTGCTCCGGGGGATTGGGTCGTTTGCGTGGATTCCCTCACCTTCAATAGAACGAAAGGGTTTCCTTTCGCTTCTTCCGAAGTGTGTCGGATCCCACCATGGGACCAACTAAAGGTGCATATATCACCCGAGACGGGAATTTTTCTAGGGCGCCAGATCATCATTCATTTAAATAGGGGAGATAATTCTCATTTGAAAAATCCAAAAAATAAATATATAGAAAAATCAAAAATCCGTGTATACGTGCTGTTTCGGTGTGACCGTCACTACGGCGACCTTAAACCCAACCCGCAGAGTAAGAACTAGGAAAGTGTTCGGCCCTTACCCAAGGCATCGGTACAACACCCGTCAACAGATCATGTCGAGCGTCGATACATCCCCATCATCATCCCCATCCCATTCTCATATAGGAGAAGACCCGATCTCCAACACCTTCACCCAAACCCGGCTCGATGTCACGGGTCCATTTGGGGAACCTGTGTTCGCATCCACCCCATCCCCCGCCCTTAGATTTTCCCAACATACCCCCATCTCATCCTCTACTGAAACACCTCATTTCCCAATCGACCCATACATCCCCATCTCCCATCCATACACCCTTACCGCACCCCCTACTCCCAAAGACCCCATCGGGAGCCCCATCCCCCGCCTACCTCCCACACCCTGCCCACCTCATCATCCATGCCTCCTATATCCTATATCCCACCCACCTCATCTCACATGCCCTCCACATCACATGGCCCATCCACATCCCAACATACCCCCCTATTTACCCAGATCATGCCCAACTTTGCCCAGGGTGTGACCAGCAACTTACCATCTTCCTTAGCCATACATCCACACCCTCCAAGCACAATCATTCATACCCCCCATACCTGGGTCATGCCCAATTTCACCCAACCCCCTCCATCCTTGAATGGACCATCACCCTCCAATCTCACACCTGAATCCACGCCCTCAATGGAGAACATGAGAATGATGTATGCCCTGTGGGCTACCTCTCGGAGTCCTACATTCCAAACCCCACATCTAGGTCTCCAAAACCTCCATACCCCATTCCCCCATGACCATGCCCAACCACCCATCATTCATACCATCCAAGATCCCCCACCTCAATTACAGGCCCAGGCCCAAGCCCAATAGACCCAAGCCCACTCATCCCAGGCCCAAGTCCACCAAACCCATCAGGCCTAAAATCCTCAAGGCCCATGGGCCCAAGCCCAAGCCCATCAGACTCAGGCTCAGGCCTAAAATCCTCAAGGCCCATGGGCCCAGGCCCAAGCCCACTAAACCCATCAGACCCAGGCCCAGGCTCAAAATCCTCAAGGCCCATGGGCCCAAGCCCAAACCCATCAGACCTAGGCCTAAGCCCAAAACCTTCAAGGCCCATGGGCCCCATCAAACCCAGGCCCAGGCCCAAACCCTTAACTCCCTGAGAGACGCAGATCCTAAGCAAAATGGATAAACTAATAGGATTTAGATATTTAACACCTATCTAGAACCTTTGCAAACTCACACTTTTTCAACCTCATGTTGAACACAAACAAAAGACTAAAACTCAAGTTAAAATAAAACCTTTAACCAACAAAAACTATAAATTAAATAATAAAAAAAAATAACAATTCTCTAGAGTGAGACCCTGACTGGTTTGAAAAAAATGCCCCCGATTAATCAAATAAAACTAAATAAATCCTCTAAACCAGGCTTAATAAGACGAATTAACATCGGGATAAACCCTGAATAAATGAATCCTAAAAATCCAAGCTAAACTAAACCTTAAAACTAAGTCAAACAAATCAGATAAATCCAACTAATCCGTTAATAAATTTAAACGAATAAACAAGCGCAATAAGAGCAAAAGAAATGTCCTTTCATTTATAATTTAAAATTTTACAATTATCATCGGAGGCATACCTCTTGAACTTACAACCCAAAATGAAAACTAGGTTCGAAACTGAGACGAAGCGAGGAGCAGATTCTGCTTGGAGCGTCCAATCAGAGACTTCAGGGAGCATTGATTGGGAAACACATCCCTCCACTTTTTACTCCTGCTCTTCCGCCATCTTCACCTCCTCCACCGCCGCCGCTTCAATGCTGCCTTCACTGCTCATTAAAAAGAATCGATGTGAAGACAAGCGCACTCATTCCAAATACCGCCCACTCCCAGAATAATGCCGTCCACGAGCATTACTTCGAGATGAAGATCACACGAAATAAAGAATATAGAAAGAAACGACATCCCAATCGGACGGTCGGATCTCTTGATATCACAAAAACACGAATTTCATAATACGAGATATTAAAAAAAGGTCAAAACTCGAGACTAAACCAGAATGAAAAACAAATGAAAACTCTGTTGCTTATATAGAGTACGGACTCAATCATGCGCACCAACACATGCGCTTAATTAGATCACGCGCCACTCACGTGGCACACAAATCAAAACACGCGCTCTGACCCAAGCGCTCAATTAAACCATCACCCGCGTCATCCGCGTGACGCTCCGATCACGTGCAGCCTATGAACCGCACAAACCAATTAAATGACCCACTATAAACGCACAATACGAAAGGTCACCTATACACTAACTATACACTGACCAGGTGATGCTTCAATCATGCCCAAGGATTAGAGCGCATAATCCAATTGCACGCACACATACACGTGCGTAAATGACCCATCAAGCCTGAGATCGCACGCCTGAAAGCAGGTGCGCAATCACATTAAGCACCCAAAAACATGTGCGTAATACCTAATTTTAGATGAAATCTACACCCTCACACCTTTGTATCCCATTTTGGTCAATATTCTTCTGTCCCTTTGCGGCCAAGATTCTTTTATCATGTCACGGTCATACCCTTTTGTCCCATCGTGTAGCCTCACAGACTACCCCGACAGGAAAGAAAGACCTATTCACCCATCCTATAGCATCGATCATCCCCTAATCCTGTCGCGGCAAGACATATACTCTTTAACATAATACCCTAACGACCCCATCACGATAACGTGCACACATGCGACATCACCTCGATACCCAGTCCCATCAAAATAAGTTAACCATACCCACATGATCCATTGCAAAAAGCTGAAAACAAACCGCCCAAAGATGAAGTCAATCACAACGCAACCACAACGCGATTTCTTTTGTAACCCATGATCCACCAAAGAAAGACAACAACGTTCCATCGCGCAATAACATCTTACCAATGTTCTGCCACTAACTACATCCAGTCGACGTCCCATCGCAAACCTCGCTACCTGGAAAAGAAAGCTCATATAGCACATGCCATGCCGTATGATGAAAAGAGGGAAAGCTCAATCATGTCCCATCGCTAAGGCAACGAACTCTCTCTCTCTCTCTCTCTTTCTCTCGAATCAACCCTCAGGTCCCATCATGACATCATTTATCCCAAGACATTGTATCACAACCGCCAAGTCCTACCACAACAAACCTGAAGAGAAGAAGTCTCCAAAGTCCCGTCGCGACATCACATCCGGAGCACTGTATCACAATAATAGCCATAAAGTCTCATCGCGACACTACAACACCACCACGAACCGTACAAGCTGCATGCAACCCAGGTAAGTATTACCCTTTTTTTTAATTACTCGATATTACCTATAAATATAGTTAGCTATGATTAAATCAAATGTTTTCAAAACTCGTCTCTCTTGACTCACGAATCACTGTAGTCCTCCCATAAGAGACAATCATCAGTATTCGCCGAGAAGGTTAGATGTAGTATCCATCATGCCAAGTGTCTTCTTGACAACCACAATAACGGTCGAGTCCATAAATCCCATACCGGTGGATCTGCTCAGCGACGTCTCGGAAGCCACATTTTCTGCCATTTTACCACCGAATTGATCTTAAGTTAAAACCCCTAAAATTTTAAAATCTCAAAACCTCTTTATTTCAAAAAAAAAAAAAAAACCTTTATTTCACAAAACAAAATCTCTCACTTCAAAAGAAACAAAAAAAATAAAAAAAAAACTACCAAAAAAAACAAGAAACAAAAAAAACAAAGCAACAAGATAAATAGACTAAACTCACCTTCCTTTAAATGCAAAAATTTTTTATTAAGCGCCCCATCACCCGTGCACAATAAATTACACTTGAACCCGACTTTTATCCCACTACGCAGAATTGGATCGAGCGCATATGCCACTACGCAGAATCATTTATTCAGACGCCCAACTTAGAATACCCAATTTACAGACCAACCCCTGAACTCGCAATCAAGCGCATATCCCACTGTACAGAATTGGATCGAGTGCATACGCCACTATGCAGAATCATTAGTTTAGACACATTAGAAGTAAAATTCTCAATTTAACGACCTCCGATCTCCAAATGAATCAAGCGCACATGCCACTACACAGAATTCAACTAAGCACACCTCACAAGACCCCCCTTCAATTACTAGCCCAAATCAACCATTCCCTTGGGAAGCCAAATATTGAGTATATTTAATCTAAAAACTAACAAATGCTTATTGGAAAAGGAATGCCTGACGCACATTTGTGTGAGCAATGACGCGTCCGGTCTGACATGACTTGCAAAAGCCTTCGATATTATATGATACTTCATCTTTTTTTATTATTGGTCCCTAGACCTTGTTTTAGACATTTGCTTGATGCCCCAATATCACGATTGCTAAAATCTCTCTGTTAGCTCGCGCCATGCGATGGGATGCGCCATACACCCACAGACCCAGAATGTGTCCTTCGACAGCTACCATTTTCCCTTCAAATGCTTCATTTTAGCTTGCACTGATAGATAAGAAAGCCAAGCATGTCATGTCAGCATCACCAATTCACATTTGTGAATTCCCAAGAGAAACGAGAAGACACCTCGGATGAGGGGTGTCTACTTCTTCGATGCATTCTTACTTCGCAAGAGCGCGCTGAAGAGGGGCATCTGTACACACTCCCATTTTGCCTTCTCGGGATATACTTTTTGTTCGATCAACCTTTGACCTCATAACCCTGATGTTGACAAGTGAAAAATAGCATTTTTCACCCCTAAACTTAAGTCTTGATAGACCTTTGAGAGAACTAAATAAGTGTTTTAAGTGCCTATGTTGCAGCTAACAATAAAGACAAAGCTTAACCATAAAAGCACTCAAAAGTGCCAAAAGATGACAATCCATGTCACCCAAAGGAAGGAAGTGAAGAAACAACCTCATCGTGAAAAGTCTAAAAGGAAGAGGCAAAGACCGTAAGAGAAGCAGGAACAATTCAACAGAGAAATGCAATACGAGTTCTTTTCACAAAGAACCGCACTTTTCAGAAGAACTCGGAACTCGCGAAAAGGACTAAACCTCCGTGCTTAGTTTTCAAGAGCATCCGAACTCTTTGAAAAGAAGATTGAACTTACGAAAAGGAGAAAACACAATTCAAGAGAGATTGAACATTGCGAAAAGAGCTTGAAGTCACAAAGACTTTCTAAAAGGGCCTTAAGCTCTGCGAAAAGGTATTCTAGAGATTCGGAGCTTTAACAAGGGTAATTCAGTAATTTGTTGCACGCGTCCCAATGCATTTTAAAACCCAAGGACATTCCGGAAGATTCTGAGCACGAACCAAAGGCATATTCCACCCCATGTGAACACCCAAAGATGAAATTACTTGGCGGGAACTTCTAGAAGCTCAAACAGATTTTTGAATTATATAACAGAATTGATGCTTCTATCACCTGATTGGCTGAACCAAATCGAAGAATTCTGATTGGCCAGAACAGATCTGGATCCTCGTGCTCGACCACCATTGGTCAATACATTCTGAGCACCTCTGATTGGTTGAAACACATCTGAGTTGGACATGGGGAAAACTATAAATAGACGAACCATTTGCCCAATTTGGACATCCAGATTTTGAGTTTCATTCCTATTCCCCCATTTCCAAACCAGATAGTTTGTCTGAAATCCCTGTAATAGCTTCACTTTGACTTGCAATTGAGAGTCAGAGACATTTCGTAATTCAAAAGAGAGTTGTATTCAAGACTACAAATCGAGAGTCTGTTTAAGTCACCTGTAATTGTAACGGTGGATTTGAAAAGGTTGTCAGAAACCGTATTTTCTCAATTGGACTCATGTTAAGGGTTCCCTCTGATCTCCTTATTGCATTAGACTCCTTTAGATTTACTGTTTTTCATGCAATTTCCCTTGATTCATTAATCCTGTGAGATTTAGTGTTGGTAACCTAATCTCTCACGGCATTTGTAGTGATGCTTCTTGTTCTAAACTAAGGCTTTGGATTAAAGACTATTGGATGGTTTGTGGCCATTAAAGTAGCTTAAACCTAATCCTTAAATTAGATTTATTTCTCTTACATCTCGCTTGTAGCCGATGAAGATTGGAACACCTCTATGAAATGTAGTTATTCTCATTAGATTTCAAAGACCAAATCGATTTAGATATTACTTCTCCATCTTTGTTTCAATCACTCCCCAACTTGGATCTCGGATCATTTAGTTTAAAATTTTCATTGTTTTTAGTTTGTTAAACGTGACAAATTCAAACCTCTCATCTTATCGCCTTTCTAGATAGGATAAGAAGCCGGATCTCTGTAGCTTTCGATCTGGAGGTTTATCTTACATTTTAAACAAATTCTCTGTGGACGATCTTTCACTCACTTACTTTTAAAACCTGCTATAATTGGCCCGATCTTGCGGCTAATTCTCTTCTAATTGTCTTGATATTTCCTTATTTGTTTATATAGTCTAGAGCCACCGTAATTTAGCTATAAACTGCTTTTCAAAACTCACATAAATCAAGCACACTAAGAAGATACCAACAAGCTTTTGGCACCGTTCTTGGGAATTTGTTCTAAAATAGATAGACCTAAGTTTTTCATTTGAATTTTTATCAAGATTAAACTATTCTATTGTTTATACTTGTGCGATTATTCATATTCGGTTTTTAAAGAAGGAAATTATAAAGGAATTTCAAGGTTTTCTGCATAATCAGATTTTTTTGTTCGAGTTGTATGTTCGGTAGGACTCTCAGAGATTCTCCCATTGAATTTAGAAGTTGAAAGGCTACTACGAATCAAGCAAACAACACGTAATTCTGCTACTATGGGTGAAGAACCTCGACTTTTGAGGGATTACTTTGCACCGGTGCTTATAATTCTTTTGCATTCAATTTCCTCGTTAAAGGAAATTATGAGATCAAGTCATCAACTATCCAAATGCTTCCTTCCTTCCATGGGTTGAGTAAGGAAGACCCATACAAACATGTGGATGAATTCTTGGCTCTTTGCACCACATTCAACATAGATGGATGGGTCCAAGCAACCAAGTGAGGCTCTTTCCTTTTCATTAAAGGATAAAGCTAGAGCATGGTTATCCATGTTAGCACCAAAGTATCACTTCTTGGAATGATTTGCGTGTCAATTCTTAGCCAAATATTTCCCAATGTCTAAAACAAGCCAATTGAGACAAAGTATCATTTCATTCTCCCCAAAACTCAAACTGAAACTTTCCATGAAGCATGGGAAAGATTCAAGGAACCTGATAAGGCAATGTCCTCATCATCAAATTCCTAGGTGGCGGTGGTTCAAAGCTTCTATCAAGGAATTGATCAAAAAACAAAAATAAGGTGGATGCTTCACATTGGAGGCACTTACTTGCAAAAATAGTTGAAGAGGTTTGGGACTTATTTGAAGTGATTGGTGAAAACTCCACTCGCAGAATCTCTCAAGAGAAATTGAAAATCTGCTAGGTTGAACAACCACCAACCCACCAAAGGGAAGATCTATGAGGTGAATGAGTTGGAAAGAAAGATGGACAATCTAACCACAAAGTTTGATAGATTGATGGACTCACTTAAAACTCCAAATATTTCAAGAGTAGAGGAGGCATCTCGAATATATGGGTCCCTACTCATTCACTTGACCAATGTCCTGCGCATCACGCTCCCAGATTTAATGGTGGAACAAGCTCATGTCGCTCAATCATTTGGACAGATGTAGTCAAATGAATATCCATGGAGAGCACACCCCAATTTGAGGTGGAACCAGGGAATTACCAATCCCAACAACAACAATCAAAGAATCAAATGCCTTTCAAACCGCATACCAGACGTAATTTTTATGTCAAACCAAACTTTCAGTCCATTCCACAACAACCGTGCATGCCGATTCAAAACCCTTCCCCTTTCTTTTGAAGATCAAGTCCTAAATTCACTTCAGAATTTAGGATCTTTAACTCAAACGTGAATTTTCACACCAGAGCATAAAGAAGATTGAAGAAACATTGGGAATGACTTTCAAATACCTTGGCAAAGAGAGGAAGGAAAGTTACCCACCAACCTTTGAACAATCCCAAAGGACAGTTCATGGTTGGAGAAGCTTCTAATTCACATGAAGAAGTAAAAGCTCACCACTTTGAGAAGTGGAAAATGATAGATAACAAAGTGGGTATCAAGAAGAAAGAAATGAGGAAGAGGATAAAGATATGCAAGAAGAGCAAGATAGTGATAGCAAGTGGTTCTTGATGTACCTCGAAAACCAAAAAATGAAAAACGTAAAAGTAAAAAAATTCAAAAAACTTCTAAAGTAGATGAAAGATTAGTTCCTCATTTACCATTTCCTCATGCAATGAAATCAGATCCCCTTTGATAAAGGGAATACAAAAATAGACAAAATGATGAAGACTTTCAAGCAAGTCAAGATAAATTTACTTTTGCTTGAAGCAATCAAACAAATTCCAGCATATGCAAAATTTTTGAAAGATGTTTGCACTCACAAAAGACAATCTAGGATACAGTTGTCCAAAAGGTCTTTCGTGGAAAGAATTAACCAGGTGTTATCCATTGCTACACCTCCTAAACTTCAAGATCCTGGAATCCCCACAATCCCTTGCATTATTGGGGAACACACCATTGAAAAGGCTTTATTAGATCTGGGTGCTAGTGTCAACCTACTTCCATATTCTGTATATGAGAAATTAGGTTTGGGAGAATTAAAACCCACTCATGTGGTGTTACAACTAGCAGAGAGATCAGAAAGAAAGCAAGTAGGGATGATTGAAGATGTATTGGTGGGAGTAGATAAATTCTTCTATCCTGCTGATTTTCTAGTTTTGGATATGGAACCAATTAAAAGCAAAACTTCCATCCCTATCATTTTGGGAAGACCATTCACAGCTCTGACAAATGCTTGCATTCAATGCAGTCTAGTATTATGGAAGTCTCATTTGGAAACATGAAGGTAAAATTAAATGTTTATAATGCGGTCCTGACCTCAATTCAGCTCTGAAGAATGTTTTCATGTTGATCTATTGGATGAACTTGTGGAAGGGACTTTACAATAATTTTTGCAGGGTAAAGATTTCACCACAAATGTTAAAGATGCTTGGGGATATGCTGAAAATAAAGCAAGTTGTATCTCAAATTTTGAGGAAATAAATGTTGTGCAAGGAACTCTTAATCAATCAGCAAGTTTCTCTTCTTGGAAACCTCGCTACTCTCCCCTTCCACAAACATCTAAGGTACCTTTGTTACCTTCTTTCTCACCACCGATTTAGAACTAAAGCATTTGCCGGAAAATTTGAAGTATGTGTTCTTAGGTAATCATAAATCATTGCCGCCATTATTTCTTCTCTCTCACAAAGGAGCAAGAGGAAGAGTCGTTGATGGTCTTGAAAGAACATAAAAGGGCAATTATGAACTATTGTCGATTTAGGAGGAATCACCAAATTTGTTTGCATGCACAAAATCCACTTGGAAGAAGATGCAAAGCCTTCTAGAGAAATGCAAAGAAGGTTGAACCCTCATATGCAAGAAGTGGTCATGAAAGAGGTTGTTAAGTTGTTAGATGCAGGAGTCATTTACCCCATTTGATTCAGATTCATTGGGTAGCACCTACGTGGTACCTAAGAAATCTGGAATCCTTGTAACCTCGGATTCGTGAGCTTATGTCAACCGGCAAACAATGGATGGAGAGTCTATTGATTACGAAAATTAAATGCAATGACTAGAAAAGACCATTTTCCCTCCCATTCATTGATCGGATCTTAGATAAGCTAGCGAGGAAAAGCTTATTCGCTTTTCTTGATGGTTACTCGTTACAACCAGATTCTGTGTACCCACAAGATCAAGAAAAGACCACATTCACGTGCCCTTTTAGCACTTTTGGCTATAGGAGAATGCCTTTTGGTCTTTGTAATGCTCCGCTACCTTCCAAAGATGCATGTATGCAATTTTTTACGATATGATTGACCAATTTATGGAGATTTTATGGATGATTTCTCAATCTATGTAGCAGCTTTTTCCCAGTGTTTACACCATCTCAAATTGGTACTACAAAGATGCGAAGAAACCAATCTGGTTTTGAGTTGGGAAAGAGCCATTTCATGGTCACCCAGGGCATTGTCCTCGGGCCATGTTGTTTCCACAAGGGCATTGAGGTGGACAAAGCAAAAATTGAGTTAATTGCACATTTACCACCTCCCAAAACTGCTAAACAAATCGAAGTTTTTAGGACATCTTTGGATTTTACGAAGGTTCATCAAGGACTTCAAGAAATAACTAAACCTCTTTGTCATTGTGCTAAGATGTCCCTTTGTTTTCAATAATGAATGCATGAAGGCTTTTGAATTCCTAAAAACTACTGATTTCAGCTCAATATTGCGCTCCAGATTATTCATTACCTTTTGAACGATGTGATGCATCGACATGCTTTTGGGAGCTGTCCTTGGACGAGAAAAGATAAGTCACCTCATGTTATAGCTTATGCCAAGAGATCAATGATTGATGCACAGCTCAATTACACAACAACCGAGAAGGAGTCATTGGCAATTGTTTTTGCTTTAGAAAATTTAGGTCATATGTCTTGGGTTCACAAATAGTGGTGTTCATGACCACTCGCTTTGAAATACCTTACATCTAAGAAGGACACCAAACCAAGATTAATCGTGGATTCTCCTATTACAGAATTTGATCTACATGATTAAAGATAAAAGGGTGGAGAATGTGGTGGTGATCACCTCTCAATTTTAAGCTCGAGATTGATAGGTTGCCTATCAATGAATCTTTCCACGATGAGCAACTTTTGCCATTAGTGAACACACTCCTTGGTTTGCCAACATAGTCAACTTTTGGCTCTGGAAGAATTCCTCACCATTGGAATAGAATGGATAAAGATCTTTTCTTCTCAAAAGTTAAACACTTCATCTGGGAGGATCCTTTTCTGTTTAAGAGTTGTGCAGATCAAATAATAAGGAAATGTGTCCCTGACCAAGAATTTCATAGAATGCTTTCTATATGTCATGAGCAGCTGTGGAGGTCATTTTAGTGGGAATAAAACTATGCAAAAGTTTTGCGATGTGGATTTTATTGGCCTACACTTTTCAAGGATGCCTACTGAGATTGTAAATCTGCCAGTCGTAAATTAGCAAGATTTCCAAGAGAAACTCAATGCCTTCTGACCTATTTTGGTAGTTGAGTTGTTTGATGTTTGGGGATAGACTTCATGGGTCCCTTTCCTCCTTCCAATGGAATAACTTCATTTTAGTAGCTGTGGATTATGTATCCAAATGGATTGAAGCCACACTACTAAAACAAATGATCACAAAGTGGTCTTGAAATTTCTTAAGGATCACATTTTTCCAGTTTGGTTTTGCGAGCCATTATCAGTGATGGGGGAAGCCATTTTTGTAATAGACATTTTGAAACATTGTTGAAGAAATACTCTGTGACTCATAGAGTAGCCACTCCATATCATCCACAAACCACTGGACAAGTGGAGATTTCCAATAGAGAAATCAGACATATTTTGGAAAAGACTGTGAAGAAGGACAGAAAGGATTGGTCCTTTAAGCTGAATGATGCATTGTGGGCATATAGGACAGCCTATAAAACCCCAATTGGTATGTCCCCATTTAGGTTGGTCTATGGCAAAGCATGCCATTTACCAGTAGAGTTAGAATATAAAGCTTTTTGGGCCATTAAAACATTGAACATGGATCTAACTACTGCTGGTAATCACAGGAAATTGCAACTTGCTAAGTTAGAAGAGCTGCGAATGGATGCATACACCAATTCAAGATTATATAAAGAGAAAGTCAAAACTTTTCATGATAAAAATTTATTGAGAAAAGAGTTCACGGTTTCTAAGGTATGGTTATTTAACTCAAAGCTCAAGTTTTTCTCAGGAAAACTGAGATCCAGATGGGATGGGCCATACACTGTCATTCAAGCAGCCCCTTCGGGAGCTGTTGACATCCATGATCCAAGTAATGGAAGAATCATAAAGGTCAATGGTCAGAGGCTCAAACCATGCATTGAAAATACCCAGGAGCCTGTGCTGGCCATCTATCATCACGAATCTCCAAAAATTTGATGGTAGAAAACTGTTCATTATGTTTATATATCATAGTTTTTGCTTATTTTCTCTGTTTCTGCTTTTATCTCTTTTCGCATAGTTGAAACATGCTTAAAGTTCAGTCGCAAAGTCATAATTCGCTTTTTGCAAAGTCCAAATTACTTTTCGAATAGACTCTAGAGCTGTAATGAACTGCTCGAAAGCAAAGATGTGCTTTTCGAATAGTTAGAGCTGAAGCCATTTTCTTTTTGAAAAGATAGTTCTGAAGCTAATTTCTTTTCGAAAAGATAGTTCTGAAGCTAATTCCTTTGCGAAATGATGTTTTAGTCATTAACTTGTCGAATGGTACTGATGCCATTCGCAATTGTAAAAAGGTCTCTTTTGGAACTTTTCGAAAACTTAAAGGCGCTTTGCGACATTAACTTTGAGTATATTTAAACCCCTTTCGAAGTCGGGGTTTCATTTCAAACTCTTTCTGCAGAGCGACTCTTCACTGCTACCCTACTTGCCTCTCCTTGCAGTTAACAAGTTTACTACCCTTTTGTAACTGATTGTATAGATCATTTGCATTTTCAGAGAAGGATTTCAGCTTGTAATCTGGGGGATTTCTGCAAAGCAAACAACTTGTACAACCATAAACCCTAGATCTCGGTATTTCTCTACCCATTTTCTCTGGTTATCATTTAGTAAGTTGATTACTGTACATCTATTTTGGGCAATTTTTTTACATCAATCTAGAATGGGAAAAGCAGAGAAATCATTGGCCACAATGTTCTCCAAATCCTCTGCTAAGAAAGTGAGCAAACCGAACGCAAAAGCAAAAGGAAAAGCCAAAACTTCAACTAAACGGAAACTTTCAATGGATAAAGGCGACATGTGGTGGAGAAAGGTAAGAAAATTAGACATGAGGAACCCACCCCGCTGCGCTAGCCCCGAGCTGAGCTTACTCATCGCCCATTCATTTGGTCCTACCAAGTCCCTTCATTGACGCTCAGAAGCTAATACCCGAGCTGATGGTTGACGAAACTTTTTTCGTCACCAAACCAGAGTACTTGCCTTCCTTATGATACCTTTGAGGGGATTCACTAAGCAATATCCTTACCCCTTGCGGAGAAAATTTACCCAAGGATGGTGAAGTTATGGTACCAAAACCTAGTCAAGGTCAAGGAAAAGATCGATGTCCCTACCCTTGTAATTTTCATTGATGATTGCGATCTTCTTCGTGACATTTGAAGACATAGGGAACGCTTTAGGGATACCATTTCAATTTGATCCCTCCGTCCTTTGGTCGCTCCGAAACGGCCTCTTTTAGAGAGATAGCTGCCCATTTAACCCAAGGTATTGTGGGCCTGGGCCCATCATGAGAAGAGACCTTGCCCCCAATTTCTATTAATGGATTCCATTTTAAGGCAGCTTTTATGTCACGGGCACGACCAAGAGACGAGAACACCAATTTTACAGGCCCTCTTTCATTTCTCCAAGGGCTTTTCAATGCCCCTATGTTAATTTTTTGAAGCTATGGTGATGTAAGTACTAAGTCAAGAAAGAGCAGAAGATAGCTAGCCTACCATTTGGCGGATTGATCACAACCTCCTTAGAGCCAAATTGACATTGATAGTGAGGAGCCATTTGAAGTCATTACCCTCACAATTTTGGGAAAAAGGCTTGGACTACAAGCCAGCTATCTTGAGAAGGATGAGAGAGGCGGTGAACCGACATGCCCTTACACACTTTGAACTGCAGCTTGTGAGTGAGCAGAACCCACATCTGCGGATGAGCCTCCACCTGAAGCCGCCCCTGCTGCATTTGAGCTTCCAATTGAGCTTGCCCCTGCCATGTTGCGGATCCAAATTTGTCAAGCAACTCTCGATCCATTTCTGCTAACCCCTGTGGTGACCAGCTCTTGAAACATCTCTGCCAAGATCCTTTGGTGACCAGTGTTCACCGCACCTACTTTGGGGGAAGTTCCCCTTGCACCTTACTCCCCTACTCAAGCCCATGCACTTTCACCTATCCCAGTTGTCCCATCTCCCACTCATTCCATCATTCCAATTGTGGACTCCCCCTCTACACCAACCACTCCAACCCTTCTTACACCACCAATTTCACCTCCAATGCCCGGGCTTTAGAGGAGTTAGCTCTGATTTTATTGCCCCATCCCCACTCTCCTGCTCCAAAGCCCCTCAAATTCCCTGCCCATCACCCACACAGAGACCTCCCCTACACCTGAACCTGAGCCCTTCACTACAGAGGCCTACTCTTCTCTAATGGGTTCTATTTTTGAAACCATGGAACTAGACCCCACCCCTATACCCGCTCCTCCTCCCTTCACCCACTTTCCAACCTCTCCCTTTACAGCCATTGCACCTCCTCCCTCCACCTCAGTTGTCCCAGTCTCTACTATGCCCACCTCTCCCACACCTGCATCCATTACCCAAATCCTTACCTACCTCCAATCCATCCAAGCCCAACTTCAAATCAACATACGGACAATCGAACCAGAACCATGGAACCTGCTCCATACCTTAGCTTCCACATCCCAAACAACCACCATTACCCCCACCTATTTTTCTTCCCAGGCCACCCAAACGGATCCAGAGGTAATATTGGTTGATCTGCCCCAACCCCACCACTACTACCCAGCAGACATACTCAAATCAAGCTCCTTTGATTCCATCCCTCCACCACTCCCCATTTTCTCTGAGCACGCCACCACTGCAGACCCCTTTCTAGCCACTTCTCCCCTACCACTGGGCCACCTTTAGTCCCCTACCATTCCATTCCCTCCCCGATGCCACCCTCATCAAAGCCATGGAAAATAACCCTTATATCCGAGAGATGTTCAAAGGGGCTAGCTGATTTGCAAGCTTACATTCGCACCCCTATGAAAACCAAATCGGAAGTTAGAGATTTTATGAAATTTGAAAGAGATAAAATGCGGACCTCTTTGGGTCAAACATTTCACCGGTGAGGATCGAGCAACACAAGGTGTCCATGTTGCAAGCCCAACTGGATCAAGAAAAATTGAAGACCACTAGCCTCACCAAACACCTTGGCCTCATCGGAAAGATCAAATCGAGGAGTATCTTGAGCTACAAACACCATTCAGAAAGCTCAATCAAGTTCGAGACTCCAACACGACTCTAGCTCGATTCTAACGGTGACTCCGGTTGACCACGAACCAACCTATGATATAGATTTTGACCCAGTTATTAGCTCTCCTTGTACTTTTGTGTTAAAGCAGTTGTAATAGAAAATTCTATTTTGTGTATACTCATCATGCATTTCTCTGTCTTCTTGCCATTATTACTTTTTGTTGTTTTCTTTCTTATATTTTTCCTCTGTTTTGGACCAGATTGTGGACCCCCTTCCCTTTGGTTTGGGGGTATGGCGTATGCCAATAAAATAAGTAAGTTAATGCTTGCAATTATGATCAAGAAACTTTTGAAAATGAATTTCTCGTAATTCTAAGAACTTTCATGAAGTAAATGTCAGGAAATTTCTAAAAGAAAATTGATGTTTTAGTAAACCTACAATGAAGGAAAACAGTAAAGATATACCTCAAGAAGTTGATATAAAACCACACCTAGTGAGGTTTGGGCCTGAAATGTATTCTTTGGGGGTATGCTTTGGCAATCTTTTCTGCTTTTAGGGACTATGTGAATCTTGCTTACACTAGAAGTTACACATATCCAAATTGAAATATTTTGATAGCACTCATGATATTAAAGACATGATGTAAGGCCTCCTTTTGAGCAGTTTGAACCTTACAAAGCCCCACCTTTTAAAACTACCCTTGATACACACCAGCTGAGTCAGATAAATCGATGAATCCTTTGAAATCTCACCCAATAAACCTCATCATTTCATTTAGCCTAACCCTACGAGAAGTCAAGACAAAGGGAAGAAAGTGAGGAAGGAGAATTGAGTAACAATTTAATAGCAAAAGAAGGGTAAAAGTTGAAGGCAATGATGAAACAATGAGGAGGAATATGGCATGCACGATGCTAATTCGAAAAAGAAAAGAAAAATATTTGAGCAAAACAAAAGAAAGAAGGCATTTTCATTGGAAGTTTGAAAAGAAAGAGAAAAGATGGCCACTTTGGCTCGAAATTCAAAAGAAGAAGATGAAACTATCTTTGAAGAAAAGTGGGTTTGCATATAACCTCCCGACCTTGACCGACTTCTCAAATCTGAACACCTTTCCAACCCTTTTAGAGATTTCACCCATCGCCACAATCAAACCCAAGTAAAAGTCCTTATTGATCATTGATGGATTGAGCTATCACATGGAGATAAGAATTTGTGTAGTCTATGGTGAAAGGAGCAAGTGAAATTTTAACTAAAAGCAATGCCTATGCTCCACCTTACCCCTATTTGAGGACCGAATTGCTCTTGAGCCGTGTGAAATAGTATAACCTTCTCATTTGTTTTTGAGTGAAAATCTGGTGAGAATTGGGTTTGAAATCAATGATTAGGGCAACATCAAGCCGGATTCCTAAATCAAAGGTTAACTGTTAAGTAAATTTTTCCTGTAAATGGCCCCCGACATAAATCGAGTAGTAGTAACAAGAATTACTGCAGAATTTTAGTTTTAAATCGATAGTTTTCTCGAAAACCTTCTTACAAAATAACGATGTGTGAATAATCAATTGAGGGAAGTGGGTCATGTGAGCTGCAGTGATCTTAACTAACTTATTGAAGAAGTTTGTGGGTACCTTCATGAAAACCCTCAGAGACTTCACTCCTCCACTAGGGATCACCTAGGGTTTAAAAGGCTTGTTGCATAGGCTAAATGCAAGTGCTCCCTACAAAAGTGGCTCTTTACTTCTTTTTTTATTATTCTTTTCTTTGCTCAGGGGACTAGCAAAGCTTAGGTTTGGTGTTGACAAGTGAAAATACCATTTTCACCCCTAAACTTAAGTCTTGATAGACCTTTGAGAGAACTAAATAAGTGTTTTAAGTGCCTATGTTGCTAACAATAAAGACAAACTTAACCATAAAAGCAAACTCAAAAGTGCCAAAAGATGACAATTCATGTCAAAGGAAGGAAGTGAAGAAACAACCTCATCGTGGAAAAGTCTAAAAGGAAGAGGCAAAGACACATAAGAGAAGCGGAGAACAATTGAGCAGAAATGCAATCTGAGTTCTTTTCAAAAGAACACGCACTTTTCAGAAGAACACGGAACTCTGCGAAAAGGACTAAACCTCCAGTTTAGTTTTCAAGACATCTGAACTCTTCAAAAGAAGATTGAACTTTCAAAAGGAGAAAACACAATTAAGAGAGATTGAACATTGCGAAAAGAGCTTGAAGTCACAAAGACTTTGCGAAAAGGTCCTTAAGCTCTGCGAAAAGGTATTCTGGAGATTCGCAGCTTTAACAAGGGCAATTCAGTAATCTGTTGCACGCGTCCCAATGCATTTTAAAAGCCAAGGACATTTCAAAAGATTCTGAGCACGAACCAAAGGCATATTCCACCCCATGTGAACACCCAAAGATGAAATTACTTGGCGGGAACTTCTAGAAGCTCAAACAGATTTTTGAATTACATAATAGAATTGATGCTTCTATCACCTGATTGGCTGAACCAAATCGAAGAATTCTGATTGGCCAGAACAGATCTGGATCCTCGTGCTCGACCACCATTGGTCAATACATTATGAGCACCTCTGATTGGTTGAAACACATCTGAGTTGGACTTGGGGAAAACTATAAATAGACGAACCATTTGCCCAATTTGGGCATCCAGATTTTGAGTTTCATTCCTATTCCCCCATTTCCAAACCAAATAGTTTGTCTAAAATCCCTGTAATAGCTTCACTTTGACTTGCAATTGAGAGCTGTGAGACATTTCTGTAATTCAAAAGAGAGTTGTATTCAAGACTACAAATCTGAGAGTTGTTTAAGCTGCGCTCTGTAATTGTAACGGTGGATTTGAAAAGGTTGCTGTAAACCATATTTTCTCAATTGGACTCATGTTAAGGGTTCCCTCTGATCTCCTTATTGCATTAGACTCCTTTAGATTTACTGTTTTACATGCAATTTCCCTAGATTCATTAATCCTATGAGAATTAGTGTTGGTAACCTAATCTCTCACGGCATTTGTAGTGATGCTTCTTGTTCTAAACTAAGGCTTTGGATTAAAGATTGTTGGATGGTTTGTGGCCATTAAAGTGGACAGGCCATAGCCATAAGCTTAAACCTAATCCTTAAATTAGATTTATTTCTCTTACATCTGCGCTTGTAGCTAGATGAAGATTGGAACACTTCTGCTGAGCTGCAGTTATTCTCATTAGATTTCAAAGATCAAATCAGATTTAGATATTACTTCTCCATCTTTGTTTCAATCACTCCCCCAACTCGGATCTGGATCATTTAGTTTAAAATTTTCTTTATTTTTAGTTTGTTAAACGTGACAAATTCAAATTTCTCATCTTATCAGCTTTCTAGATAGGATAAGAAGCCAGATCTGGTAGCTCAGATCTGGAGGTTTATCTTACATTTTAAACAAATTCTCTGTGGACGATCTTTCGCTCACTTACTTTTAAAACTTGCTACACTTGGCCCTGATCTTGCAGGCTAATTCTCTTCTAACTGTGCTGATATTTCCTTATTTGTTTATATAGTCTAGAGCCACTGTAATTTAGCAGCTATAAATCTGTTTTTCAAAACTCACATAAATCAAGCACACTAAGAAGATACCAACACCTGATATGGGAACCATGCACTGAAATAATAATACATGGCTGAACACAGGCTAAAACAATAGTTCTGTGGCTCAGATCCCGACATGGGGAGACTATATACTGAAACAATAGTATATAGTCGGAATGCAGACTGAAATAATAGTCTTGCATTTCAATCTAGAGACCAGACCCGGACAACCCCGAATTAAGCGCATGAAACCCCGTACGTAATTCGATTGCACGCCACACCACAAGCGGGCAATCAGTCCCCCTTTCAAACAAAACTTTCTTTCTTAGACCTATTTGATACTCGATCATGTGCCTGAAACTAGACACACAATCGGATTGAGCGCCGCACAGCTAGCGAGCAATTGGCCTATGCCCGACCTAGTCTCACTACCCTTAACCCTTAAGTTTCCTTGATTAAGCACTTATGACTAAACGCTTAATCAGATTGCGCACCTCCCATCACGCGCACAATTGGCCCTAATTTTGTTAGGACTAGGAAACTCGCTGAGCAAGTCAGCCGGTCGCTCACTGAGTCAGTGACCGACTCAAAGTGATTAAGTGCCAGTAAGTCGGCGTGTAATTCGGTTAAATGCTGAAAATTAGGCGTGTAATTGAGGAAAAACCTATAAAAGCTTTTCTTCAATTCGACCCAGGGGGTTGGACTTTTTTTGGCTGAACTTTTTTTGGCCTTTTTTCGAAATTCGAGCGATTGAAAACTCCGAGAATAGAACGAACATAGAGAGAAACCAAGCCATGATCCCGAGATTCAAATTTCGAGCTTTGGATGATTCTCCTCTATAGCCCCGACCCTAAGTAAGGATTTAATTTATTTTTTACCTACGACCATAGCTTCTAGTCTCTAGATCTAGGAATTCTATTAATTTTTATTTTCAGTCTTAGACCGTAGCATCCTTTTCGGACAGAAACTTTTTATGTCTGGTTCCAGTTCTCTGTTTCTAGAATCAGTCCTTAATCTGTCGGTCCGATACATCGATCCTAGACTTTAATTCAGTTCTACAATCTCGATCTACAGTCCTATCATTAATTTCGAGTTCTAATCTTTCAATTCAAAACCAGTCCTTAATCATACAGCCTGATTTTTTGATTTTAGACCCGAATTCAATCCTCAAATTTTAAATTATAATTTTAATTTCCTATTTTAATACTTTCAAAAAAACTAAATATTAATTCTAGTTTATAATTTAATTCATAATTATTATTCTGAAATCAACTCTAAAAAGCCCAAAATACTATTTCACGGTCCAAAATTTCAATTTATCTTTAATCTAGCCACCCGATTTGCCCAAGGGAGCTTACGGAGGGTACTCGGGAACAAGGCCAATCATCCTTAGCATAGCGGGCCCAAACCCTTTTTTTTAGGAATTTTAGAATTAATTAATTGTTTTAGTTTTATACTTTTAGTATAATTGATTAGTAGGCTTATTTTATTTCAGCATGCTTAATTAATTAAGTGTCTTAAATCGTAGTATGACTGACTAATCTCTTTAAATCTGAATTTAATTAATCAATTCATTGCTTTAATTAGAATTTAATGGAATTAATTTCGTTGCTTCAATTAGATTTTTTTAGCATAGTTAATTCATTGCTTTAATTAGAGATTTTTATAAAATCAGTTTATCTATTTTAATCAGATTTGGTAAAAATTAGTTTATTCATTTTAATTAGATTTCAATAGCATTAATACCTTTGCTTAAATTAGAGTTTTAGTAAAATCAGTCTTTTATCTCAATTAGAATTCTAACAGGACTGTTATAATTGCATTAGTTAGAATTTCAATAGAATTGTTATACCTGATTTAATCAGAATCTTAATACAATTAGTTTGCCCGAACTAATTAGAATTTCACCATAACTATTACACAAACATTCCTTGTACCAATAGGAGACTGAAACTACCTGGACTTCTAGTAGTATTGGGAAACTAATATTAATTAGACTTCTAATAGAATTAGGAAATCAACATTAGCTGGACTCTTAACCGGATTGGAATAAACCTATATAACCTAATTCATAACAGAATCAAGGAAGTCTAAACTGACCAAAATTATAACCATAAAGAGAAATAAAAAGGAAATTAAACTATCAAACCCAAGGAAAAGAATGCTACTGACGTTCGCAGGCGAACGATTCAGTATAGAAGTAACCCATACCCACTCTTAAGTGTGATCATTGACGTGTTGCAGCATCGATAAATATTTGCAGGTGACGATCGCAATAAATTAGAAACCTCCCTAGAATATCCTTTTATTTTTAACATTCCAAACGCCGCATCGCTAGAAACCACTAAGACAAAATTGGAAGCTACTGATTCAACGGGAACTGAGAGGAATCCAGAAAAAGCGCACACCAACAACAAACCCATTAGTTAATCAAGCCCATGAAGCAAGACCTAGTAATTAATCAGGCTCATGGATAGAGACCTGTTAGTTAACAGCTCGAGAATCCAGACCTAGTAGTTAATATGGCTCGGGGATTAAACCCATTAGTTGAGGCCTTAGACGGACTTGTACATTGGGGCTTGTGTGTGCCGATTATACACCGGATCAGGCACCCCCAATTATAAAGCCAACTTCCACGCATAAGCTGCGTGGGATTCAGATTTGGGAATGAGAATTGATTTGGGAGAGAGCCTTCTTCCCTATTGTCTTCCATCTTGGAGAGCCTGAGCCATTTGAGTTCACGCAATCTCCCTCGAGGAAAACCTCTGCGAATCTGCGAAGGATCGCCACAACGACGACCACACCGTGCTGTGTGATTTGCTGAAATCTTATAATCAAGGAATCGTGTGGAAGAATGCATGCAAACCACGAGACACCTCAACACCGGACACAGGAACCCCCGCATGCAAAGAATCTGCAAAGGTGAGTATTTACGCCATCTTATTAACCTTGATTCCCTAGAATTAGGGTCGATTTGATTGTGTCTAGGCCGCATGCACAGAAATCCCCAAAGATCGGAAACGTGAGAGGCTTTGTTTCCAAAATCCCTTGATTCGATAATCCGAACCCTTACACGTGTGAGATTAGGAGATAGATTTGCAATTAAAATCATATAGAATAGATTTAGTTTTTGCATTGGATGAATCTAGAGGTGCATACCCTAGATTTTGGGATTTTTTATACCCAAAAAGGGTAAAAAATGGTTAGTCACAGTCGCTGCGGCGACCCTGAATCTCGCTGCGGCGAGACTCCCTCCTGAAGCACTCGCCACGGCGAGTGCCACATGGAAAAATAGGCCAAAAATGGCACAATTCGTTCTTGCCGGAGCGAGCTACTGTTCACAGTACCTGCTCGGTGTTTTGGTCATAACTTTGACCCTAAACTCCAATTGATACGATTCTTAAAGCGTTTGAAAGAAGACAACGAGCTCTATAAGTCGTATGAATTAACAATTTTACAAATATAATATTTTACAGGTCAAAATTAGATGGAAATTAGGGACAAGTTTTACATGATCCGAAGTTAACACAAATCAGAGTGCCTGGTCGGTGTTTTGGTCATAGCTTTTAACCCTGAACTCTGATTTGCGCGATTCTCATAGCATTGGAATGAGGACAGCGAGCCTCATAACTTTATAGGAGAAATAATTTTATGAATCAAAATTTTTAAAATACCAAATTTAACGGGAAGTTGGGACAATTTTAAGGGTAACACAAACTTGCGTTTTTCCTCCTCAGTGTTGAGAAAACACGTAGGTGCGCCGAAGTCAATAGCATTTAGAATAAGTCATTGATGTATTGTCATATGATGAAATGTAGATCAAGGATTGGAGATAATAAATAGGACCTCTGCCTTGCTCCCGTTTCGCATGACTTCGAGATTTAAGGTAGGAAAAACTCAATACATAATTACGTTGCGATTTTTGAATTATGGATTCATGTGAAATAATTTGATATGTTTTGACTATGAAACATGTGGTGCTTTGAATCCGAAATTTGAAATTGAAACCTCAAACTTGAATTTTGAAATTGAAATGCTTTAAATGTATAATTTGCTTTTCGCACATGATTTATGTGATTTTTGTATGCTGCATCTTGAGATATCCTTGTGTTTGATTCAATAAGCTACAAATTCCTCGATTGCTTTGTGTAACTACTACATGTTTTGCATATATGTATGGACTCTGTATTCTTGGTTGTATTCAGCTCAAGTGACCCTGTTAATGTAGCTCAGGAGCTGGGCTCTTCGGTTCAAGTGACCCTGTTAACGTAGCTCATGGGCTTGACTTTTCGGTGCAAGTGACCCTGTTAACTTAGCTTAGGGGTTTGACATTTCGGTTTAAGCGACCCTGTTAATATAGCTCAAAGGCTTGACTTTCTGACACCGCTTGATTCCTTGTATAAGAAATTTGTGACTTGTTTCTTTGTTATATACTCAATTCTTTTTACGTTATGCTTGATCAGATATGCATATTACGTTTTGATACTATATTCAAATTCCCTGTTTTGAAATCCAATGCATTTTTATAAGATATGACCTTGAACTTCAAATTGAAATTAAACCTTGAAGTGGAAAGTGATTCTTATATCGAATCTTTCAATCTGAACTTAGGACCTTGCCTTTCGAATACAACCTTCGAAATCGAATTTGAATATGAGTGTGAACGTGAACCTTGAACTTTGAATGAAAATGTAAAGATGAGCATTGAATCTGACCCAAAATTAGAAACTTGATCTTGAACATGACTTCTGAATCTGGATCTGAATAAGACTATAAACGTCGAATTGAAACTGGAAAGCTAAATATGATCATAAGTAACTAACCTGACTTCTGAAATATGAACTATGAATTATGATTTGTGGATTTGAAATATGAACGTCTGATACCGACACAGCGGGGAATCTGTGTATTTGAACCGACACGACGGTGAAATCGTGTATTTGGACAATGAACTATGAACCCCGATCATCCATGTATTTGGACTGACACGGCTGTTAATTCATGTATTTGAATTGACACGGCGGTGAATTTGTGTATTTGAATCGACACGGCAGTTAATCTGTGTATTTGAACCAACACGACGGTGAATCTATGTATTTGAACTTCGAACTTGATCTCTAAACATCGACCTGAATTTTGAATACGAAAGCATGATTTGAATCGACACGGCGGTTAATCCGTGTATTTGAACTCCAAATTAGAAATCTAAACGCTGACCAGTGAACTCTAAATAATGAACTATGAACTATAAATACTGAACTCTGAATTTTGAACTGTACATCCGAACTTTGAAATTTGAATATGAATATAAAAATTGAACTCTGATCTGACTTGGAACTATGACATTGAACTCTGAACTTGAATACGTTTTCAAACTTGAGTTGGGAACTTTGATTTTTAGCTACGATTTTGCAAAACCCTGTTTTGATGTGAAAGTCTTTGAACTCAGTTTTGTTTCCGATACAAAAATGTTTTCATTTCAATTTGAAAATGTCTTTGAATTATGATCATCGAATCTATGTTTTGAAAATATGAAATGTAGTTAGTATTGATCTTTTCTTTACTGAGCTTGGACTGTAGCTCATCCCCCGACTATATGTCACAGGTACAAGCATTGATCAAGGCTTGAATCAGGCTTGAAAAGGATTTGGTAGATCGTAATTTTGGGCTTGGTGTGGAGACTTCTGAGTTCCGTCTTGGATCTTTAGACTTTATATATTCACAGGACTTTATTGGTATTAGAATTTGTATTTTTTATACCTGTACAACACTGTTTAGGTGATGGCCGGCCATAGTGGTTTTAAATTGTTAGACCGTATTTTGTATGAAAATAAACTCTTCTACTTCTACCATTGTATTATTTTATTTTAATTTCCGCATTATGTGGATGTACCAAGTACCCTGTAATTCAGATTGTAATCCACGATCTGATGGTCCGAATTTTTTCCTGTTGTTTCAAAATATAAAATAAAAAAAAATGTGTCGGAAAAATCCGGACTGTCACAACCCAAATCGCCCACTCAGGTTTTTCTTACCGTCTGTACACAGACTTTACCCATTGAATTGGGTCGACTCAATGGTCGGGTCGATATGACCTGACCCGACATTTTATATATAAAATTAAAGTAGGGGGAGGGAGGTGTTAACCAGGTCTGGTTGGTTTCTCTGGTCAGGCTTTAGGATGGGTCAATTTTTTGAGTTAGGCGTTGGTTCAATTTTTGGGGTCGAGGGGTATGCCTTTGACTCATCAAGTCAGGTCCGGGTGCACCATCAGGTCAGATCGGGTCAAGAAATTACCTTTACCTTTACCGATTGACAACCTTAGGCTTTTGGGTATTAGCATGCCACCATGGATCTGACGTTCAGTATCGATGGATGCATCTATGAGATCAACGGTGTTAGATCGATTTCTGAAGGTGCATTTTAGTACAGAATCCGAAGAACATTTATTTGTCACAAGTTTATAGTCAACATGGTAGCTGGAATGCTAGTCGCAATCTTACGATGCTTTAAAGAGAGTCAAATATGTTGTCGACACGACATGAAAGGAACGGCATATGACTAAGAGCACAAAAGCCTCAATAGTAGCCACTCCTACTTATTATTAGATATTTGGAACGGCATATGACCATACACCATGTATCTAATCTAATTACATGAAACCAACAGGCATATGAGTAAGAGCACAAAAGCCTCAATAGATACTTATTATTAGATATATCACTTAATGACTAACACCATTTATCTATTTATCTAATCTAATTAGATTTTCTGTCCAAATCCACCCGGCCCTAAAACGATGTTTTGGAAGGGTCAAATTTATTACATGGACATATACACTACACAATATGACATGACATGACATGAAATGCAAATGGATCACAGCTTAAAAACCTCAGTCCATCCCATTGATTTCCCATCAGCATATCAAATACTTGATGAGTTTCAAGATGGACGGTCTAGATCCAATGTTTGATTGGACGACTAGGGTATATGTCATGCAATATGAGTTAAGAGAGTCCAAATTTGAAAATTGTCTCTTTCTTATTTAGTCTTGAGAAAGACAAGCTAAGACAGTTGTCGATAAAGCAAACAAGAAAAGTTGTTGATACTTGAGATTAACTCTATAACAACTCTCTCTCTCTCTTTGGATGTTACCTTCACGTCACTTTCTATGCCTATTTATTTATATGCCCTCACCTCTTTTTATTTTATTTTTTCCTTTTTATTATTTTATTTCTTTTTCTTTTATATCTGGGATTTAACATTAAGTCTAAGATAAAATCTAGGCTTATTAAGGTATCATACCATCGAATTTAAGCACTTCAATATAAACCCTAAATTAGATAGGAACAATTGTAGTTTGAATCCTCTGATGAGCTTAATGAGCTTTGATTTTTTGCTAGATGATCTTCATATAATGCTTAGCCCCTAGGACGATTTCGTTGAGCAAAATGAGTCCTTCACGTGGCCCAAAAGGTGAGCCCTTTTACGATGAGAATTTATCATCCCTATGATGAGCTCCCATCAGGAGGGACTCTGTAGTCCGTGCCATTAAGTTTTCCATGGGCTTCAAATGTCATGATGCCCCTAAGCCTTCTCCTTGTGAAATAGATTTATGAAATGAAAAAAGAAAAAGACCGTGTTTAATTTGTAACAAAAATGAGATTGAAATATTTTAGTTGTAAAGCTAATTTAATTGTAGATGCATAAAAAGGAGGGTATAAATATCATCGACCTTTAGTTTTTTAAGTATATAATATCCTAATTAATCTTATCTCCCATGTTTGAATCTTTTGTTAAAGCATTCCAAGACGCAATTAATTGTCAAGCATCCACTTTTTAGTTTAGTGTAATAAGGATAAGAGCGTTGCCAAGTTGGTTTCCAATTGGCTTACCTTTTCCATTCCAATTTGTTACTTTTAAAATCTTTCGTTCATGTATCCCTCAATCAATCATTCAATGAATAAATTAAATTAATAAATCTACCATTTAATGATATTTTCTCTCAAAAATTAATTTAAATGTAAATATTTGACTTTTGTCAATTTAAAACTTTGGATAACATAATTAAAGTATCTACTAATTTGGTACAAATGAACCTAGTTGATATGTTAAAATTCTTGTAAATAAAAACGCATAGAAAGACGTGAATAAAGTCTTCTACTAAGATATACAATCATCGGGATTTTTAACTCTTTTGAAACATTCTTGTTTTTATTTATTTATTTTTTTGCCCCCCCCCTCCCTCCCCACCCCGTAATTCAGCTTCATGTTAGAGGGTCCTAACCTTTATTATTGAAAGATAAAATACAAAAAATAGACTATTACATTCTAACGTAAGCAATAAATAAATCGTCCCTTAAGAAAGATTTCAAACATCTAATCAGTCTTTGAGATCTAGCCTACGAAAAACAAGACTATTAGCGGCAGCCAAAAACTACTATTAACAAAAAACCGTCGCTATTACCCTTGCCGCTAATAGTCTTATTAATTTTTGAAAAACCGCCGCTAATAATCTTATGTTTTGTAGTGATACTTGAAGCATATATTTTGAAGACGTTTACTTCCTTCTTGTAAGAGAACCATGATTATGTTGAACATAGATCCGTGATTACGCCACAAGACCACGTAGTATATATCGACTACTTAAAACAATCTCCCAAAAAAAATATTGAAAAGAGTCGCCACCCGAGTTTTAGAGATGAACTCAAGGACCGAAACTTAAGAAAATCTAAACAATGTGACTCAATTCGACTACTTAACCCAAAAAATTCTAGACAAGGGCTCCAAAAATGGATTAGGAAGCGCTTACGCGCACCAGATCCACCCCACAAGTCAATCTCTACTACAGCCATGTCCTTTCTTTTTTATCTAATTAAAGATAAAACAAATAGTGATTAAATTGGTTCGTAAAAAGAGTGGTCATAAACGCAAATCCTATGCGAAATGATGGGTTTTAACACCTTTTGATGACGGCTCGTGATAGCTAGTGATGATATATATGTTCAAAGCTTCATCATTATCATTCTATAATGGAAGATACAAATGCTCATGTCCTATTGGTTAGGAATCACTTAATTAGTGTCACCTTCAAGGTATCAAACTCGTATTTGATTTTTACCTCCTTAGTCATAAAAATAATTCTGTTTCTTTATGACTAAGGTAGTAAAAATAATAATAAAGAAGCATATTCAAAGCTTTAAAGTGGCTTGGAGGAAGATTAGAAAGCTACTAAATTAACTTACTAACACTTAAAAGAAGTTAAACGAACCCCCCTGGCTTCAAAGATCAATTTTAATTTTAGGGTTTGAAATGGGCAATGATGGATGAAAAGTAGATGCTTGTGATTGGTGGGGATCTTGGTAACAAAGACAAAGCTCCAATTCGCTTAAACATGAAGGTACAAGTAAGCATAGGAGCAAAGTTGGCGAGCTGCAAGTTTTAAGCTGGCATGACCCCGCGCGCGCTCAAAATTATTGTTTCGTGCCCTAAAGTGCCCTATAGAAAGGCACCCTGGGAGTTGTAGGCATGGGGAGCTTTATGGGCGCATGAAAATGACCAGATTTTGTTACATCATAGATATGATGAGTTCGGCGACATAATAGATCGATGCTAATCACAGAATAGTATACATTATACATGCTCTTCGGAAGGTTGGAGACGTCGCAGTTCACAGTTTCAAGAAATAAGTGCTCGGTTCGTCCAAGGCGAATCTAGAGTCGTAATTGTAGACATCCCATTTTCGACCTCTCAGAGTTTACAAAAGTATTTGGTTAACCACTGACCCTCCCCTGATTTTTAGAAAAGCCAACCTTTTTCAAAATCCCAAAATCCTATTTTCCGGGAATTATATGCTGATAACTCAGCGTATAATTGATTATATGATGAACTCTCAAACCAGGGATGAGTTCTTGATCATACACTGTAATCCCAGCATATAATTGATTATACACCGGACTCCCAATGTATAATTGGTCTGTATTGGACTCACTACAAAAAATAAAACTAATAACGGCAGCCAAAAATTGCCGCTATTAATAAAAAATTGCCTCTAATACCTTTGCCGCTAATAGTCTTAATAACAATTTTGTTAATAGCGGCAATTTTTTACAGCCAAAAACTGCAACTAATAGTCTTATTTTTTGTAATGACTAGGACTCAAATACTTCGCGAACCGATCTGCTCTCCGGATTATACGCTGAAACAATAGCGTATAATTTATTATATGCTATCTACCAACATATAATCAGTTCTTTTTGGATTGAGAATCTCTCTCTCTAACCTAGTAGGTCACCTCGACCGACTTCCCCGAGATTGCCTTGATTATACGCTATAACTATAGCGTATAATTCATTATACGTTGTAATTACAGTGTAAAATAAGGAATATATGCCTGACTTCCAGCGTATAATTCTGAATTATACGTTGGATTCCTAGAGTATAATTAATCGAGACTATAAATTGGGCCTACCCTACTTATTCTAAACACATTGTTTCCTTGCTTTTTCTCTTTGGAAGTCTCGAGGTTGGCTTTGAGATTTCGTACTAAAACTAAGTTAGACTCTAAGTGTTTGGGCTTAGACTTCAACATTCTTCTAAAAATCTCGCTGAGTAATCATTCTAGTTGAGGCTGGCCCTTCTACTTCGATTCTCGAGCAGTCCAAAGAGAGACGAGGCTAACCTGTTGTGAAATTTTAAATGTGTAATACTCGCAAGTGCACGAGTCGTACCATAGTAAACAGGTGCAGAGTACAAGGTCAATCACACGAGGATTTTAAATAGAGTTTCAAAAGGAATAACTCTTAATCATGTAACTCCCTAGAATCACTACAAAAAAATAAGACTATTAGCGGCAGCCAAAAACTGACGCTATTAACGAAAAACTATCGCTAATAACCTTGTCGCTAATAGTCTTAATAGCTTTTTTGTTAATAGCAACAGTTTTTTACAACCAAAAACTGCCGCTAATAGTCTTATTTTTTATAATGAATTATCATAATATTAATCTAATCTAACAAGTTTGATGAATATAAAAGAAGAATAAACTAATCAAGATAATATTAATCAAAGAAAAAGGAGAGGTTTAGGATACCAAATCCTCTCATCCTTGATTATCATCCATGATTTCAGATCTAAAGGGCGGAATATTAGAGACGAAAACACATAAATATTAAAATCAATTAAAACTTTATGAAAGAAATAGACAATTAAATCTGTAAAAAGTCTAAGGTAATACTTTTCCATATCTACGAATGAAAAGAACCAAAAAATTCACCATATTAAACTAAATCTAATCACGATAAATTAATGATTCAGATTTTTACATTAGAAACAAGATTAGGATACCTAATCATAGATCTAATATCATGGGAAAAACATGACTAATTCTCATATCTCAGATTGATGATTAAATCCTAAAAACGACAAAAGCATATAGGCGTAAAAATCATAAAGGTGTCTACTAACATTCCAACCACAGATCCAACTTCATGGATGAATCCCTAAGATGAGATTCATTAGATCTTAAATCTCTAAGAAATTAGCTAGACATTTTCATAAGGAAATAACACATAAATGAAATAGATCTCAAATGAAATATTAAAATACCTCTTTATATTTCTTCAATCAAATCCAAATGTAAGCTTTGACCTACTACAACAATCTTTCTTCAAGACAAAAAGAAACTATTCTACTTTCTAAAGATAAGAAAAAGATAAAAGATGCTAGAAAAATGAAGAGAAATGACTAGAAAAATAAGAGACAGCTCTCCCAAAAAAAAAGCCACTAACCCTAACTCGAACTCTAGCTTAGGCCAATCGATCGAATCTAGACCAAACAGAGAGCAGAGTATATATATATATATATATATATATATATATATATATATATATATATATATATATATATATATATATAATTTATATATATAATCTCGATCGATCGACATGCGAGGTCGATCGATCCTTCACGAATTTCAGGGCTCGACAGTAGCTTTAGGTCAATGTTCCAATGTTGGTTGTTCTTATGCTCATTTATGCTATCAAATGCATCCAACGGTCAGACTTTCCTCAAAACTCCATAAGACTGTCAGATTGTTCTCATCGGATGGCTAAATATAAGTTTTAGGGTGTGAAATATGATCATATTTTAACACTCATCACACCCCTAAACCTACACTTTCCTAGTTCTCAAGCAAAGAAAAAGATAAACAAGACTGAAAAATAAACTAACATCCTATGAGAAGTAATGAGTGTCATTTTCATAGGGAACACAATTGCATTTAGCGTATGCAACAAGCCTTTAAACCGGTAGGTGATCCATAGTGGAGGAGTTGTGTCTTCTGAGAGTTTTCAGTAAAGTTACCCACAAACTTCAACACATTTTTAAAACCATCGATAAAATTTTGAGTTTTCAAAAACACAGTTTTCATAAATTTTTTATATTTTTCACAAAAAAAACCATTAATCGTTTCAACATGCGAATTCTCTATTTCAAATGTTAATGTCATGCCAATCTTACTAGTGTCTGTTCAACTTAGTCTAATACTCCAATTTTTAGATAACTCGTTCATTCATGCCTAATCGTAAAGTGTGTGTATAGCAAAGCTAAGATTCATCCATCTTGAGACCTATCCAAACAATGAACCATTGGATTCATATTTCGATACAATCCTCACAATAGATATACTCTCAAAATAAAAGCACTCTGAGGAGGGATAAATTTTTACACGCATGTGAGAGATCAATACAAAGTAAATAAAAAGGTCTCACACGATGTAATCAATGAACAACTGAGAATCTCATGAGAATGATACTTGCATATTCTAAACAGGTCACATCAAGTACTATAAATGTAGTATGTTTACTCTCCATAAGGCAGCTATCAAAACAAGATCGGATCATGAAGGTCTTTTCTCATATTGTAATGGGGCTTAGGTAAGGGGTAGGAAAGAAAGGAAGTTGAGATTCAAAACTTATGAGAAATAGGAAAATGAACTAATTTGTGATATTTTATTTTTCTTTACTTCCTTTCTAATTTCTCTCTTCATTATATATATATTTTTTTCTTTTCTTATTCCTCCCCCCCACCCTTTTTCATTTATTTTTTATTTTTTATTTTTTTTGAAACACCTCATATTTTTCATTCAATTTTTTTTTTCAAATTTTTTTTCTCTTTTTTTCACTAATCTTGCTGCCATACTCTTTATAAACATCATAACTCGGTATCTCTCCACATACTCTCCTTTCATTCATTCTCATCTCTTATTCCTAATTTCTCATAAATAAGAAGGGTAAAGCTAAATTTTTAGAAATAGTGTAGAGGTAAAGGTTAACGTGGCTTATCAAAGAATGTATAAAGATAATTTCTTTTCAATGGGCTCAACAAGATACTAAAAGGATAAAATCATACGAGGTGAGGCGTTTAAAACACAAACGAGCCAATAGTAGCCTTCAATTATATCCTCAAACGATGGTAAACTTGCCTATTTATTTTGAGCAAACATAAAACACATTTTAGTACACTGATGTAAAATTTAATTTCATGCAAAGTCGCAAGTCAAAACAAAGATATATGAGATTAAGGAAAAATTATATTGTATTAAAAAAAAACTCCGAGTTTATGTAAGCACTCATCAACGATGGATATTTGACTCTAAAGCACACCGAGTTTAGTCTCCATTATGAACATAAGATTCAAAGTTCAAAAGAGTTTATCGATTTATAAATCCTAGCTTGGTATAAGTGCACAAGATTTTAAGCATGAATATTAGAATTATTCAAAAAAATTGTCACATTAAATTTTATTATTCTAGATACAGGAATTCAAGGTATGACATCAATATTATTAAAATTAAATTCACATGCATCATTAATTAAAGTTTAAAAATTACAGCAAAATAGTATGTGATGGATCAATTATTTTTTTTTTTTTTACGATGGGCTTTGAGGGTATCAAAACAGTGATATATCAAAATAAAGCACCAACCGACCAAAAGAAGAATATATGCAAAATAAAGAGCATGAAAATGATCACAAAATACCACCAAACCTGAACAAAATAATATCCTCATTATTAACAATAAATAAAATATTGGACTAAGGTGAGATAACATACCTTCAGTAATGATTTGTGACTCGTGGTAGCACATGAAAAGGAGAGAGATAAGAAAATCCCTTCTCAAACCTGCATGAAAATATATCAGTACAAAATAACCTCCCCATCGAGCAATATATGTGTATATCCAAACATCCTCACCACAAAAAAAAGAATGTTAACAATAGAGAGGAGATTATTAAACTAACAAAATGCTACTAGCATAACACTATCATTATCATAATCAACCATAGAAACGAGTGTATTCAAGTATTTATTTCTTTTTTTATGATTTTATTATTATTATTTTTTTCTTTATATATATATATATATATTTAAAAAAAAAAAAAAAATTTTAAGAAAATTGTGAAACTAATGTACAAGGTGTAATGACTTTCCGAGTCCACCAGGATCTCAAATCTGGATGAAATTTTTTTGAAGAAGGACCAGTGATTTATTTAATAGTCCCTACATTTCTGTGATCAGGGACTTGACTATAGCCCCATGCTGTGCCCAAGTTTCACCACTTTGGTCAATCTCTAACCTTCCAATCTCTACCCTATGCTTGGCATCCCCATGATTGCACTCTTGATTTGAACCTACTAGCCTTTTCTAGGCCTTTTATTGATTATTTATGTATTCAACAAATGGACAATAGATTAGAAATCTCTCTTTCTCCCCCAAATTGAATTCACATTCATTAGAAAAGGTTATGTCTCCCTTATCAGGTGGTGTAAGGATGTCATTTTTTACCTCTCTCGACTCAATTTGATTTTCAATTCTTTCCCTGACATCAGTATAGCTACATTACATTTTCCTCTTCTCCCCACATTCGCACTACATTACATTACCTTAACACTCGTTGTGTCACTCTCAAGCATAGTGACCAATTAGTCATGCTCATATTTTTGAACGAAATTAGAGGGGTCCTCTTGGAGATATTCTTCATTCAGATCGGTGTCATTAAAAGACTCCTCTATTTTATTCTCATTTTACAAGCGCTTGGCCAACTAGCTAACTTGAGATTGTAACCTAGAAAGTGATTGATTTATGGTGTGCGTAAAACTTTTTAAATATTCTGCGGAGTAAGAAGAAGTTTAGGCTGCTTCATATGATTTTGTATCATGAAAGTATTGAGTTTGCTATGAAAACTCATAAGAGAAGTTGTCGGGATAAGAATTCTGATCAAAGTAAGGCATCATATTACACATTGGAGATTGATTAAACCCCCATATGTCATTGGGTTGACTCTACTAGTCATAGGTGTTCCAAATAGGATTTGGGTAGACTTATTCAGAGTAGAGATTAGGATTGTTAAGGGGACACATAGGTATAATGTGCATCGAATTTTAACAAATAGTATAATATTTGGGATTGAATCCATGCATTGACATGATTTTATTGATAGCACTGATTTTTTTTAAAGACTAGTAGAAATATTGATTTAAATCTAGAAAATTCCTAAGATTGTTTTTTAAACTCTAATATTTTCTATTTGCAATCTCCAACAATAGCATCAAAAACTTGTTGTGAAATTTTAAATGTGTAATACTCACAAGCGTTATCATAATATTAATCTAGTCTAACAAGTTTGATGAATGTAAAAGAATAATAAACTAATCAAGGTAATATTAATCAAAGAAAAAGGAGAGGTATAGGATACTATACAAGGATCAAAATTTCGTGTAAAATTTTGGTTTCGGGCTTGACTGAAACCGAAAATTTGAACCGAAATTTCGGTCCAAATTATCATTTTGGTGGGGACCGAAACGGATAATTTCGGCCGAAATTTTGATCCTTAATACTATGTCTTCCCATCCTTGGTTATCATCCATGATTTCAGATTTAAAGAGTGGAATATTAGAGACGAAAACACAAAAGATTAAAATCAATTAATTAAATCGGTATAAAAATCTAACGTAATACTTTCCAAATCCATAAATGAAAAGAACCAAAACATTCACTATATTAAACTAAATCTAATCACGATGAATTAATGATTCGGATTTTTGCATTAAAAACAAGATTAGGCCACCTAATCATAGATCTAAGATCATGAGAAAAGTATGACTAATTACCATAGTTCGGATTGATGATTAAATCCTAAAAACGGCAAAAGCATATAGGCATAAAAATCATAAAGGTGTTTACTAACATTCCAACCATAGATCTGACTTCATCAATGAATCCCTAAGATGGGATTCATCAGATGCTAAACCTCTAAGAAATTAGCCAAGCATTTGCATAAGAAAATAACACATAAATAAAATAGATCTCAAATGAAACATTAAAATACCCCTTTATATTTCTTCAATCAAATCCAAATGTAAGCTTTGATCTACTACAACAATCTTTCTTCAAGACAAGATGAAACTATTCTACTTTCTAAAGCTAAGAAAAAGAGAAAATATGTTAGAAAAATGAAGAGAAAGGAATAGAAAAATAAGAGACGGCTCTCCAAAAAAAGAAGTCACTAACACTAACTCTAACTCTAACTATAGCTTAAATAGGGTCTCTGCTCGAAAATTCAAAATTCAAAATTCAAAATCGATCAATCAGTCACTAAAGTCGATCGATCATTTTTGAATTTTAAATTTGCCACTCCTCAATAATTTGTATTGGACAGATCTATCGAATTTGGACCAAACAGAGAGTAGAATATATATAATTTATATATAATCCCGATCGATCGACATACAAGGTTCATCGATCGACCCTTCAAAAATTTTAGGGCCCGACAACAACTTTAGTTCAATGTTCCAGTGTTAGTTGTTCTTATGCTCTTTTATGCCATCAAATGCTTCCAACGGTCAGATTTTCCTGAAACCATTAAAACTTCACAAAATTGTCAGATTGCTCTCATCGGATGGTGAAATGTTAGTTTTAGGGTGTGAAATATGATCATATTTCAATATTTATCATAACCCTAGATCCAACCCTTAGGAAACTCCGGCCAAAATTCTCAACCTAGATCTAATTAGGTTCACACCATTCATTATATTTTCAAAACAATCATAGCCATCAAACCAATTTGCCCAAGGGAGCCAATGGAGGGTTCTCGGGAACAGGTTAAATCCTCCACCACATAATGAGTCAGCACGTCCGTTTAGTTAGATTTACTAGGATTAGAAAAACTCAAATTAGTTCAAACCTTAAGCAACCCTAGCTGCTAAAGTCGGCAGGCTGGTATTTAGTATAGGAGTCCGATCTCTCACCTCCCCGCTTTATCCGCATGATCAATGATGTTCTACAATGTCGATAAAAATCTGTAGATGGTGATCGCATCAACTCAGGTATACGTATTTAAATTTGCTCATTACTAACAATATCTCTCTACAAGTGCATTTAAATACCTTATTTTTATCGCTAAAATTCTCTTTGCCCATTTTTCACAAACAGCCCCATGTGACCACATTGGGCCATTTTTCCCGAATCCGAGAGGGTCCCCAACAAATGCATACCAATAAACTGGTGATCGCGATGTGACCCCATTGGCTAGGGTTGCCCCGTTTTAGTTAATTTAGGTTTTCTATTTTTTTCTTTTCTTTTATCACTTCTAACACACACTACACGCATACTAGACATTTTTAGGAACCATTCTACTACTACCCCCTCTATTGTGAAAGGGTCGGTGTGATCATCTCTTTGGGGATTCAATCCGAGGAACTTCCTACACATCAGACCTTCTCATAAGACCTAATCAAACGGAGATTGTACCCACCCCCCCTTGACTCAGAGAACACCTCATATTCGGTAAAGAAAACCTAGGTACCCGGAGTAGAATATGAATACCCTATTACCCTAGTTCCAAAAATCCTGTGAGATTGAGAGCTCGCGCAAACGATGTTTTTTAAAACATAAAACTGTATGGAATTAGGAAATTGAACTTCAATAGTAATGACTCATCATTATGGGGCTACCACAATACTCTTGAATATGATGTTGGACCGTCTCACAACCCCAGTTCGAGATCATCCTCAGATTAACAAGGAGGCGAAGCTGAAAATTTACCCGTTACTCCACCAAATACTAGAGATAGTGGCACTGAACTAAACTACACCACCGAACAAATTGTAAATCTCAATGCCAATACACTGTCAAAAGGAGAAAAAGAATCTAAAGTTCTACTTTAATCCTTGGCTTGTTTATACTGAGACATCCTAGACCAACAGGTAGTGGACGATCAGTGACGCCCACTGGTGAACGTATACAGTCAAAAAATGAACACCAAGAAAGGTTGCCAACTCCTTCATGTACCCTGTGGCAATCGTGGGCTCTCGCGAATCCGTCGCGACGATGCGCTCATAAGAAAACTAGAGTAGCCACCCAGAGCTTTTAGTGTTTCGAGATATCCAAATAAATATTATAAGCATCGAAGTGTGAAAATATGACTCTGATTCACTGGTCTACACCAAAGGCACTTGGGTAGGGGCTTCGGTTATCAATCGGGAAGGTGTTAGGCACCCAATTATCCCACTCACAAGTGGTCTCTACTATGGACAAAGTAAGAGAAAAAATAAAAAATTGAACGGCACTCCCCCTTGCTCGAAGGCACTCCGATCCTATTTGAGCCCCCCACAGTTATCAAAATTTCAGTGGCGTAATGATGCAAAATCTAGGATAGAGGGAAAGAAAAGAAGGTAGAGGAATAGAAGGGAGAGTTGGAGCTCTTGGGCCTTTGTAGCACCGCTATGGACCTTCGCGTGGATGCTCTTTTGATGGCAAATGGGCTAAGGAAGGGGTTTGAACCTCTAAGGCTAGGGGGCTAGAGGGTAGGAGAGGTAGGCTAAGGCCTTAATCTTGCTAAAGGTGAGGGATTTATGAGGGGAGATGGGGTGTAAAGGATGAACTTAGGTTTTGGAATATGTGGGTTTAAAACTTGAAAATGGAGTGGAAAGTCTCTTGATATTTTTCTCTTGTTTTGGAATTTTTTCAAGCCCTTAAACATGATGGGGGGCAGGGAGGGGGGCTGTGGCTATGACAGCCCGAATTTTCCCCACACAGATTTTCTGAGATATATATATATTTTTTTTTCTTTAAACTTTAACAATTGATGGGAAAACTCAAACCGTCAGACCGCAGAACACAATCTGATACAGAATTTACTTGGTATATACACACTTATTGCGTAATCAAGTAGTTATCACATAAATGGCAGAACTAAATATTTCATTCTATACAGACACATGACCGGAAGAACTAAAATAAATCACCGTGATGACTGATCATCACCTAAACAATGGTATACAAATATGTATAAAACTGAAAATTCTATAATATACCAAGTCCAAATCTCAGGAGTCACTGTACCAAATCTAATTGAGCTTCTCCCTCCAGTAGGTAACTTGGATTCTCCTCAAGTCCAAGGTCCTGATCAAAATCTACACTTGTGATGTATAGTCAGGGTGAGCTAACAATCTAAGCTTAATAGAAGAATCTCAAATTCAATTGACATCTTATCATATCATTGCATAGATTTAATGACAGAAGCAAAAGCGAAACTGAGCAGATATTCAAGGATTGTAACAAAAATGGAAACAGACTAGATATTAAATGATTGAAACAAAAGCGGAGATAGATTAAGTATTCAATCATTCACAGAATTCAGTTTCCATTACACATATCACATAGTATGTCAGTTTCAAATATTCACATCTTACAGTGTATTCAGAATTCTCTTATTCTCATCTCACAGTGTTCAAACCTTACAGTTCAAGATCCTAAGGTTCAGATTTCTATCGTCCAGTGTGGTCATATCTTCCAATATCTCTCAGTGTATACGGATAACCCGCCATACCAATCCAATCAATGTATAGTCACTCAGCTGGTGTCTAGTCATTTTAGGCAGTATGTATGGAAAAATCCCGCCATACCGGTCCAGTATGCATGCAGTGTACAGAGTGAACGGATAACCCGCCCTACTAGTCCAGCTAGTATATGTAGCATGCAGTATGTACGAAAAAACTCACTATACCGGTCCAGTATGCATGAAGTGTACAATCGAGCAGTCAATGTCCAATCTACCAACATCATAGTTTAACGTCAAATCATTCGATATCCAAATGCAACTAATATTTCAGAGATTTCAATATTAACAGTTCAAAGATTGTCAATTTCCAATATTCCTACAAAAATGGTTTTAGACTTAACAAAATTCATTTTCTCAATTGCAGTCAATCTTACAAATTCGATTTCAAATCACAATTATCACTCTTCAGTCCAAATATTCGAATATAGTCAAATCAACAAGTTCAAAATCCATTGCAAAGATTACAACTTAATTCAAACAGATATCATGTCAAATCAGATTCAAGGCATCTATTTCAAAGAGTTCTAATCACTTTATTTGATCCTACAATGATATGTATGAAGTCAATTCAAAAATGCAATGAGTAATGAGTTTCCCCTACCTTATATTTGGAGCCGTTCAAAGCAATCCAAAGGTTGTCATACACGGTCTCCCATTCTTAACCTAGATCACATTAAGATCATACTACGTGTCAATAGTGACGAAGAACAAATTTGCTCGAAGTTTCTAAAAGTTTTTCCAAGGAAAACTAAACCAACCAAAATAGAACAAATCGATTGATCGATGTCCAAAGCAGAGAAATTCAATCGATCGATTTCCCAGAACATATATTTTTCAATCCCTATTTTATACAAGTCGATCGATCAATTTCCAAAACGATCGATCGGTTTCAAATTCGATCGATCGATTTCCAATTTGATTGATCGATTCCTTCAGAATTCCAAATTTGATCGATCAATTTCTTCAAAAAATTGGTATATCAGTATTGTCAAACTCGATCGATCAAATTTCAAATTCGATCGATCGATTTCAAATTCAATCAATCGATTTATAATTCGATCGACTGATTCCCTCATAAAGGTCTTTACATATCTCTATCCTGTCAAAATTGATCGATCGATGCAGGAATCGATCGTTCAATTTTGACAGATTCTGTAGCCCTTTGGGCTTCTTCTTCCTTGGTTCATTTTCCCCCAAATATTCAATGCTATTAATAATCTTCTCATACACTCCTTAATCTAAGTTTAGAACATTTAATATACCAGTATATAACGCGTTCGTCGCATATTTCGAGTGAAAATCTTGGTTCCTCTACGCGATGCGGCTTGGGAGCCCAACCTCTCGCGCTCGTATCAGTCTCAATCAAAGCTTAAACTACTATCATAATGCGTGGCAAAACCCTCGCGAGATCCACAGACTTTGGGACTTTGAATATCCAAATTAAAAGAGGGTTTTGAAGGAATAAACCTTACTTTCTTCACGGATCTTCGTCGCGTCAGAACTCAGCGACTTCTCGCAGCACACAGGCCAATACGAAGCCAATACCTCGAAGTTTAACAGAGTCGATCAGAGTTTCGGATGTCCACGTGGCGATCTCTTCAAGTTCCTCTCTCTAGAAACCCAAAACCCCAAAACTTGCAAACGTGTAATAGCTTCCAAAGGAAGCCTTGCCTTTTTATATTGAAAGGGGTTGTTTCCTCTACAAAATATATACACCCATTTGGGTGTTAAGCCTTATCCACTTGACTTTGTTCCGATGTGGAACTTATACACCCATGCGAGGTGTTTCGTCTTACACCTAAAGATCTTTGGTTCGGTGTGGAGCTTGCACACCCAAACCACTTATCCATTGAATTTGGTGTTAAGCTAATATGCTGTAATTATGTATAAGTTTTGGTCATAAAGTCTTACTCGAGGCTCAAACAGACTCGAAATAATCTCGTTTGAAAAATCCAAAGCAGTGACACATTTCTTAACGGACACACACTTATTAGGACCTATGGTTTCGAAAAAAAATTTAGGATGTTACATTCTTCCCACCTTAAAGAATTTTTGTCCCCAAAAATTTACGCGTCGTATTCGAACAAGTACGAGTATATTTCAACATCCTCGAAATTAGGGGTCATTACATTCAATCTCATTTGAACAATCTGAAACGGTGACGCATTTCTTAACGGACACGCACCTATCAGGACCTATAGTTTCAAAAAAAATTTGGGATGTTACATTCTTCCCACCTTAAAGAATTTTTATCCCCAAAAATTTGCGTGTCGAATTTGAACAGGTACGAGTACATTTCAACATCCTCGAAATTAGGGTCATTACATTCACCCCTCAAGGTAGGAATTTTCGCCCCCGAAAATTTATCCTGGTACTATTGATGTGTGTACCTTAGTAACCATGTCTGCAAACTTTGTAAACATATCAACAACAAATCGAGAATTCTAATAACTATCCCCATACAATAATGAAAATTCAAAATTAACGAACAATAAATATTTGTAACGATATCCAGAGGATTAAACGGCATTCATCATTACAAGTTCACACTATTAATCATCAAGAGGTTAACCACAACTACAAATCCTGACGATTAGTAAAAAAATAAAGTAATGTCCCCAAAATAAATTTGGAATGCTTAACTTGCAAGATTAACCTAGGACCTCCGAGTTGATGCTGAAGTCGTTCTTTCCTTTCCTTTCTTGGGACAGTCTTTTACCTGATGTCCCATCTGGCCACACCTGAGGCATTCGCCAGTTGACCACCAGCATTCGGTCATCTTATGTCATCCTCCACACCGTGCACAAGACAAAACCGGTGCGGATGAAGTGGTGCGTGAAGGTTGTTGCACCCTCGACGTCCCAGCTGTAGTAGGGTTTGAAAGGCAGAAAGGCTTCGGAGACGTAGGTATGGATGGTCTCGAGTAGGCAGTCTAAGTAGGCTGGATAGGTGCTAGCATTAGGAATCTCGGTTCCATGCTTGCCTGCTTGGAAGCATAAGCTTGTTTTTGACTTGCCCCACCTTTTTGGTTCTATACTTTTCTTTGGTACTTCTTTTCAATGTCTTCCTTGGCGATAAGGGCCTTGGCCATTACCGCTGCATATTTTCCTAGCTCAAACAATGAGACCCTCTCCTGGATGTCAAGCCGTAACCCATGTTGAAACTTCTTAGTCTTCATCAACTCTGTGACCACATGCTGAGGTGTAAACCTCGAAAGCCTAATAAATTCAGCCTGTACTCACGTACACTCATCCGGTCTTGTTTCAATTCTATAAACTAGACTTCCCATTGATTTCTCACTACGTTGGGGAAGTATTCGTGGTTAAACTTCTCGGTAAACCCAAGTCCATGGTGCATTCAGGATTTCTTGTACCCGAAAAGCTGGAAGGATTCATCTTTTTAAAATTTGAAAATTTGTAAGGCTGCTGCCTAGCCGCCAGTAGCTCGGTTTGCTATGACATGGATGTTGTCTGCTGCATCATTGTGTTGGCCATGGTCTCCAACAACTGTCTATCACTACCAATGTCACTACCTCCCAATGGAATGGTGTGAGGACCGGTGGCGATTCCTACGCCACGCGATGTTCCCTCTCCTCCAGGGACATTCGTCATGCGGACAGTCCTTGGTCTGCCTCTACCTCCTCTAACACGTGAGGCCATACTGATCTGTCATGTTCAACAAAAAGGTTCAATCAGAAGTGATCGTGAAGATCCAAAGCCTTAACCTTAAGTGATCTTCCTATGTCCCCTACACTATAACAAAACCTAAAGTCATACCCTTGAGTCTTCCACAAGACTTGAAGTTCAGACACCGACATAACCTACTGCCATATCTTTGAACCTAAAGCTATGGCTTTGAGTCCCCCTGAGACCTAAAGCCTAAGCTTTGATACCAACTGTGACACATGGTGCCACAGTTGACCCGCTCATGTGGTGTTCTTCAGGACCTAACACCATGTCACTGATACCAACTGTGACAGCCCGGATTTTCCCATCATAATTTTCTGAGACATTTTTTTTTCTTTAAAACTTTAAACCAAATGACTGCCAGATCATAGAACACAATTTGATACAAAATTTACTTGGTATATACACACATATGGCGGAATCAAGCAGTTATCGCATAAATGGCAGAACTAAAAATTTCATTTCTATACAGACACATGACCGGAAGAACTAAAATAAACCATCAGTGATGACTAACCATCACCTAAACAATGGTATACAAATATGTACAAAACTGAATACTCTATAATATACCAAGCTCAAATCTCAGAAGTCACTGTACCAAATCTAATTGAGCTTTCCCTCCAGTTGGTAACTTGGGTTCTACTCAAGTCCAAGTTCCCGATCAAAATCTACACCTGTGACATATAGTCGGGGTGAGCTAATAGTCTAAGATCAGTAGAAGAATCTCAAATTCAATTGACATCTTATCATATCATTGCATGATTTAATCTCGAAAGTAAAAGTGGAACTGAGCAGAGATTCAAGGATTGTAACAAAAACAGAAACAAAGTAGATATTCAATGATTGAAATTAAAGTGGAGACAAATTAAGTATTCAATGATTCACAAAATTTAGTTTCTATTACTCATATCACACAGTATGTCAGTTTCCATTATTCACATCTTATAGTGTATTTAGAATTCCTTTATTCTCATCTTACAGTGTTCATGTCTTACAGTGTTCAAATCTTACAGTTCAAGGTCCTAAGGTTAAAATTTCTATCGTCCAGTGTGGGCATATCTTCAGTATCTCTCAGTGTATACGGATAACCAGCCATACCGGTCTAGTTAGTATACAGGCACTCAGTCGGTGTCCAGTCAGTTTATGCAGTATGTACGAAAAAATCTCGCCGTACCGGGCCAATATGCATGCAGTGTATAGTGTGTACGGATAACCCGCCGTATAGGTCCAGTCAGTGTATGCAGTATGTATGAAGAAACCCGCCATACCGCTCTAGTATGCATGAAGTGTACAGTCGAGCAGTCAATGCCCATTCTACCAACATCAGAGTTTAACGTCAAATCATTGATATCCAAATGCAACTAATATTATAGAGATTTCAATGTTAACAGTTCAAAGATTGTCAACTTCCAATATTCCTACAAAAATGGTCTTAGACTTTACAGAATTCATTTTCTCAATTGCAGTCAATCTTATAAATTCGATTTCAAATCACAATTATCAGTCTTCAGTCCAAATATTCAAATGCACTCAAATCAATAAGTTTGAAATCCATTGCTAAGATCACAACTTAATTCAAACTGATATCACGTCAAATCAAATTCAAGGCATCAATTTTAAAGAGTTCTAATCACTTCATTCGATCCTACAATGATGTCTATGAAGTAAATTCAAAAATGTAATGAGTAATGAGTTTTTCCTACCTTAAATTTGGAGCCGTTCAAAGTGATCCAAAGGTCCTCATATACGATCTCCCATTCTTAACATAGATCACATTAAGATCATACTACATGTCAGTAGTGGCGAAGAACAAATTTGTTCGAAGTTTCCAAAAATTTTTCCAAGGAAAATTGAACCAACCAAAATAGAACAAATCGATCGATTGATTTCCAAAGCAGAGAAATTTGATCTCTGACAGCCCGATTTTCCCGACACGATTTTTTTTTCAACACGCATCTCTGGTAAAACCGAACTGCCAGATTGTAGATCACAATCTGATACAGAATACTTGGTACATCCACACACATGCACAAATCAAAGCAGACAATACGTATGGCATAATTCAAATCTCTAGTTTAATATCTAACATGAATAGTAAACTAAAACAAACTACCAGTGGTGGACGACCATCATCTAACAGTGGTCTACAATAGCACAAATGTACCAAGCCTAACTTACCAAAGTTCACAATGCACTAAACCTATGATCCTAGAACGAGGGGTACAAATTCATAGGCGGAAGATCCTCTTCTCACGGGATCCAGATCACGAGCTATACCTACGACGTATAGTCGGGGTGAGCTAACAGTCTAAGCTCAGTAGGAGAATTTTAAATTCAATTGACATTTTATCATATCATTGCATAGATTAAATGGCAGAAGCAAAAATGAAACTGAGCAGATAATCCATTATCGAAACAACGACAAAAACAAAATAAATATTCAATTTGAAATAAAAATGGAAGTAGATTAGGTATGTAAGCTTCCGTAACTCACCTCACACAGTATGTCAGAATTCCCTCATTCACATCTGATAATGTATTCAAAAACTCCCTACTCACATCTCACGGGTGTTCACTGTAGACACCCCTATTTTGCCCTCTCGGAATATACAAATCTGTTCGGTCAGCCTTTGTCCTTGCCCGTGACTCTTTGAAAAGGACTCACCTTCTCTGGAAGATCCACAACCCTAATGTGGGATCATATACAAAAACAATAGTATATGGTTGCACATAGGCTGAAACAATAGCTCTGTGGCTCAGGCCCCATGACCCTAAATTGGGAACCATGCATTGAAACAATAGTACATGACTGAACACAGACTAAAACAATAGCTCTGTGACTCAGATCCTAACGTAGGGAGACTATATACTGAAATAATAGTATATAGTCAGAATGCAGACTGAAACAATAGTCTGGCATTTCAGACCCTTTAACCCTAACGTGAGAACCATGCACTGAAACAATAGTATATGGATGAATACAGGCTAAATAATAGCTCTGTGGCTCAGATCTCGACGTAGGGAGACTATATACTGAAACAATAGTATATAGTCGAAATGCAGACTGAAATAATAGCCTGGTATTTCAGACCCTTTAACCCTAACGTGGGAATCATGGACTGAAACAATAGTACATGGCTGAACACAGGCTGAAATAATAGCTCTGTGGCTCAGATCCTAACATAGGGAGACTATATACTAAAACAATAGTATATAGTCAAAATGCAGGCTAAAACAATAGTCTGGCATTTCAGACCCGACACGGACCTAGACAACCCCGAATTATGCGCCTAAAACCACGTGCGTAATTCAATTTCATGCAAAATAACAAACGTGCAAGCAATCCCCTTTCAGACCTGACTTCCTTTCCCCAGACCACCGCGAGACTCGATCCCGTGCCCCACATGGCACGCGCGATCGGATTGAGCGCCCTATCACAGGCACACAATTGGCCTACACCCGACCTAGTCTCAGTCCTTGACCCCTAAGATTCCACGATTAAGCGCTTAGAACGAAGTACTTAATCGAATTACACACTCCACACCAGGCACGCAATTAGTCCTAACATGGTTAGAACTAGAAAACTCGGCTGAGCCAATCAGCCGATCGCTCACTAAGTCGGTAACGAACTCAAGGCGATTAAGCATCGGGAGATTGGCGCGTAATTCAGTTAAACACCTGAAATAGGGCGTTTAATTAGAAAAAAACCTATAAAAGACTTTTTTTATTTTGCCCCAAAGGGGAGGCTGAAAATTTCACAGAGAGAGGACGGAAAAATACATAGAATTTCGAGAATGAACACATAGAGAAACAAAGCCATGATTTCGACATTCAAGCTTCGAGTTTTCGAGATTCCTCTCTACAGCCCCGACCTTAGGTAAAAATCTAGTCTTTAGTTTCCGACCTTAGTTTTAATTCTTAGATTTAGGATTTTTCTTAGTTTTTAATTATTAATATTAAATTTTCAGTCTTAGACCGTAGCACCCTTTTTTAGACCGTAATTTCAATCCCTAGTTCTAGTCCTCAGTTTCTAGAACCAGTCCTTAATCTGATGGCCTAATCACTGACCATAGACTTTAATTTTGTTATGAAATCTTAATCTCCGGTCCTATCATTATTCTCTAGTTCTAGTTCTTAGTTTCTAGAACCAGTCCTTAATCATACGGTCTGATTTTCTGATTTCGGACCTGAATTCAGTCCTTAGATTTTAAATTCTAGTTTTAATTTCTTAATTCAAGATTTCTAAAATTCCAATTCTTAATATAGTTTTCTAAAATTCTAGTTTCATAATTTAGTTTATAATTATAATCCAAAATCATCTCCAAAAATCCAAAAATACCATCTTATAATACCAAAATCAAATTTGCTTTAATCTCTGCCACCCGATTTGCCCAAGGGAGCTTATGAAGAGTACTCGGGAACGAGGCCAATCCTCCTTAGCATAGCGGGCCCAAAACCCCTTTTTTTAGATTTTTAGTAGAATTAATTCATCGCTTAAATTAGAATTAGTAAAAGCAGTTCCATTATTTTCCTAGAATTTTAGTATAGTTAATTTATTGCTTTGATCAGAATTCTAGTAAAATTAATTCATTGTTCCAATCAGACTTTTCGTATAGTTAATTCATTGCTTTAATTAGAATTTTAGCAAAATTAGTTTATTTGCTTTAATTAGAATTTTAATAAAATTAGTTCCTTTGCCTAAATTAGAGTTTTAGTAAAATTAGTTCTCTATGTCAATTAGAATTTTAGTAGAACTAGTATATTTGCTTTAATTAGAATTTTAGTCAAATTAACATACTTGCTTTAGTTAGAATTTTAGCAAAATTAATATATTCACTTAGAATTTCAGTACAATTAGCATGCTTGATTTAATTAGCGTTTCACTAGAATTAATATATTTGCATTCCTAGTACGATTAGGACACTTAATCAATTAGACTCCTAGTAAGATTAGGAAACTAAATTAATTAGACTCCTAGTAGGATTAGGAGACTTAATTAAGTAGACTTTCAATAGGATTAAAATATTAAACTAATAAACTCCTAATAGGATTAGAATATTAGATTAATCCACTATAACAAGTTCACATAATTAGACTCATAGTAGAACTAGTAAATTTAAGCAAAGTAGAATTACACAATAATAAGGAAAAAAAAGGAAAACTAAACTATCTAAATTATAAAGAAGAGCCAAAGCTGCTGGCGTCCACTGGCGGACGATTCAGTAAAGAAGTAACCCACACCCGCTCTAAAGCGTGATCACTGACGTGTTGCAGCATCGTCAAATATCTGCAGCTGGCGATTGCAACAAGCTAGTAATCTTCCTAGAAATCCTCCTTTTTTTATTTCCAACATTTCAAACATTGCATTGCCAAAGCCCTCTTGGACAGAATTGGGCCACTGATTCAACGGGGACCGAGAGGAACCCTGAAAAAGCGCACACCAGCAAACTGGCGATCGCGATGGGACACTTTTGCTGAACTCTTTCTTTCTTAGATAGTTAGTTTTTATTTTATTTTCTTGTTTTCTTTCTATCGCATTATTTCGAATTCCTTTAAATATGTGAGACTTCGTCAAAGACTCAAGCTGTCCAATATACGAAGAGTGAGTTTAGGAGACCGCCATTGTGGGGATATCATGGCAACCTCGTATATGAAGAAGAATCACCTTACGATTTCAGCCTACGACAACCTGAGAATAACATGGCTGGCGATCAAGAAATTCCCTTCTCTACCCCGCACACTGGTAATAATCATAACGGGAGAGATAGTAATACTGGACAAAACCTCACTACTCAACAAATTGTAGAGCTCGGTATCCAAAGAATACAAAGTGGAGACAATGACGCTAAAGAATTGCTTCGAAGACTGGCCGCTGCATACGAAACTATTAGGGCATGATAATATTTAGAAGAATAAGAATGACGAAAAAGGCCGCCTCCTACCCCGAGCACAGTGTTAGCCCGCGCCTCACCATTGAGACAACCTACTCACATATTTTTCAACAATGATTTCCTAGACAATGTTTGCTCGCGGGCTGCACCAAAAGACAGCACCATCAAGATTGAAGATCTCCCTAATATGCTCAATGAATACATGGCCAAGAGAGCGCCCTGGTCACTCATTCGGATTTGAAAAATTTTGCTGGGATGTCAAATTCAACTTACCAACAGGATTCAAACTGCCAAAGTTTACCAAATATAATGGCACGAGAAACCCAAATCATTACCTGACCCTCTTTTGCAACGATTGTCGACCCATACCCGATAATCAAGGACTTCTCATTCACTACTTCCAACACTCATTAGAAGGAGAAGCTCTAGATTGGTTTGCGGGACTCCCGCTATACCAATACAAACACTTGATCCAAGAGATAGTTAGTCTCAACGATCTAATGGTGGCAAAGCAAGGACCCGATGAGGAGTTCGTCGACTTTGTCGCCAGATGGAGAAAACTCGCTGCCAGAATCGACACTTCAATGAAAGAGAAAGACTTAGTTGATATTATCATCGATCACACTAGAGAACCGTTAAAGAGCGCACTTGTCATAAGTGACTGCCCCAACTTCACTACACTCAACTCCCGAACATCCTGACTAGCGCAATACATTAAAGGCAAAGACCTCGCTCTATCCATTGTTACGTCAAAAGTAGGAACTTCTAGTGAATTAATGTCGAGAAATAACAAGAAAGCCTCAGGAATTGAATAGGTCAACACTGTTGTCAACCAAGGACAGAACTCTGCAAATGAAAACTTCCAACCATGAAATTTTGGGCAAAATCAGAAACAACAACGATACACAAACCAAAATTAAGGCACTAATCAACAAAGATATGCAAACCAAAACCAAGGCCAGAACCAGAATTAATGCCAATACTAGAACAGGAACCAATATCCTAACACTTACCAAAACCAGAATACCATACAGAATCGATCGGCCCACACACAGAACTACAATAACGTCCCCCACCATAAAACTTCAACCCAGCTAGAGGCCCCTACCAACCGAGGCAGGAACACTATCCCCCTTTGCCTGATACAATCCCCAACATCTTTCGTCTCCTTAACAATCAGAATCTCCTCATATTCCCGTAAGAGAGACCCCAACCATGGCCAACAAATCTAGACTACAGCAAATATTGCGCATTCCATCGATACGCGGGACACAATCTAGAAGACTATTGGGTCCTCCAGGATGTAATCTATGATATGAACAACCGAAACTAAATTGACTGAGAAGCGCTCAGGAATCCTAACCCTAATAATAACCAACCCCAACGGAACTTAGGAATCATTAATAACCCTATGCACAACCACAACCAAGGAACACCGGCCTAGGTCACCACCATAGATCTCCTTGGTCAATCCTCGTTCCAGCCCTCCACCTTAATCACTTGCATCCAGCCTTCCAACACTTGCTATCCCTGTGAGAGCTCCTTCACCCCCGCACCCCTCGGCTTTGATCACTCGCATCGCCCCACCGAGCCCACCTCCTTACCCAAAATTCAATCAGATACGAGTCCACTCTTTTAGGGCTCGGAGACCATTCCTCCATAGTTGCCCACCAGAACCTTCAGCCCCTCCAAATCCTGAACCAACACCATTGCCACTCCCTTTGTCCAATTCTAAACCCAAGAATGGAGATCATGTTCTTTAAACTGCAACCCAAATTGCCGCATGGGTAGACAGTGTCGCCCGAAAGACTCCAAGACAAGAAGACGAAATGAGGACTAAGTGTTTGCTAAATATAGAAGAAAGTGAGCGAGAAGAACATCCTGACCCATGTGAGATACTGGTCTCTGCTTTCCTAGAAGAGGAGGATTACACACAGTACCTCTCACCTTGGATCGGCACAGTGCGAGTACGCGCTTCGACCTCAAATTTCACTCACTTCACAGGCACCTCAACATCAAGCAACACCAGGTTCGGTCAACAACCGACTTGCCTAATTCTTAAATCAGGAACCAATCATCCACCTCCACCCTTCCCTCGAAATAAGGATTTCACGAATGCACAACCACCAGAGGGGGACGTGAGAGAAAGAGAAGTTAGAGCGAGGAATCGAAGTCGACCCCACAAAAGTTAGAGCCATCCTTGAGATGCCACCTACAAGTAATATCAAAGAATTATGAGGCCTGATAGGACGATTGTAATTTATCAGGAGATTTATCTCCTAACATTCAAACAGATGCGATCCTTTCTATAGACTACTTAAAAGAGGAACTGAGTACAAATGGGATGACCAGTGTCAGTAAGCCTTCGACAATATCAAAAAGTACCTCCTTCACACGCCAATACTATCACCACTAGTTCCCAGAAGACCTCTAATCCTATACCTCTCAACGAACAATAAAGCAATGGGAGTAATTCTGGGACAATATGAAGAAGACGGCAAGAGAGAGGAGGTTATCTGCTATCTTAGTAGGACGATGGTCGAGTACGAATGAAAATATACTTCAATGGAGAAGACCTGCCTCACATTGGTGTGGGCCTCAACCAAATTACGGCACTACATTAGAGTAAATAAGATACTAGTACTAGCCCGAATGGATCCTCTAAAGTACGTATTCGAAAAGCCCGTAACATTAGGAAAGATCGCTCGCTGGCATATGCTCTTACAAGAATTCGATATCACATATGTTACACAGAAGTCGATCAAGGGACAAGCAATTACTAATTACCTTACAGATCTCCCACTCCTGAGTAATGAGCCCATACACACGGATTTCCTAGATGAAGACCTACTCTCGATTCATAACAAAGAGCCTGACAAAACGTCATGGATCCTTTATTTTAACGGTGCTCTAAATCACAAAGGAAAAGGCATCAAGATAGTCCTGCTAACCCCGGAAGGAGTAGTCATACCTAAGACTTTTCAATTAGACTTCCATGTCACTAATAACGTTGCAGAATATGAAGCTTTCATAGCTAGACTACGAGCGGCACTACAATTAGGCATTAAACAGTTAAAAACCATCGATGACTCCAAGCTCGTAATCTCACAAGTTATAGGAGAATGAAAATCCAAGGAAAGGAGAATAATGGCATACCTAGAAGCAGCTTAATATTTGGTAAAAAAATTTGAAAGAATCTCTTTCACGCATATCCCTAGATTAGAAAATGATCTCGCAGACTCCCTTGCCTCGTTAACCTCTGTCATCCAAATACCTATCAGAAAAAGTACCAAGACCTTCTCTATCAAAAAGCTGATAGTACCTGCCCACGAGGTAGCATGGACCGTTAAGAGAGAATTACAAATCCTCCCCATGAGCACAGGACCACAAGAAGCAATCACAATGGAAAATCACGTTAAGTCAGAAACCAAAGTGGCAATGTTCAGATTTGAAAACTCACCAATCTACGATGGACAACGATGGTATTTCAACATCTTGAACTTCTTGAAGCATCAACACATTCCTCCATACGCTACGAAGATCGAATGGAAGACTATAAGGAACCGATGCGCCTGATTCTGCATACTCGATGAAATATTATATAAAGAAGCCTTCACCAAAGGAGTACTGCTACGATGTGTCACAATCGTCGAAGGATAATACATCATTCGAGAAGCACACAGAAGTGCCTGTGGCGCTCACACCGGTAGACAAAGACTCGCCGACCAAGTCATACGATAAGGCTACTTCTGGCGGACAATGATAAGAGATTGCCACCTCTACGTCCAATTCTGCAAGTAATGCTAAGAAGATGCCCCACTTATCAAAGCTCCATCACTTGTATTGAACACTATGACCTCGCCGTGGCCATTTTCGATGTGGGGCTTCAACGTCATCGGACCTACCATAGACACAGTTGGAAACACTCACAAGCATGCATTCATACTTATGGCAACCGAATACTACACCAAATGGGCAGAAGCTGTCTCCTATGTCAGAATCACCACTTCAACACTCGTAAGGTTGATCATTTAAAATATCATCACCAGGTTTGGAGTACCCAGGATGTTCATCACCGACAACGGACCATAGTTCATCGTAGAGAAGACGAAGAAGTTATGTAAGAAGTTCAGCATCAATCTACGCCACTCATCATCGTTCTACCCTCAAGGAAATAGACAAGTAGAAGCTACAAACAAAATGTTGATTCAAATTTTGAAATGCACAACAGAGACAAATAATGGAGCCGACTGGCCCGAACGACTACCAGAAGCACTCTGGGCCTATAGGACCTCTATTCGTATGGCCACTGGTCAAAATACCTACCTCCTTACCTATGGGATGGAGGCAATCCTACCATATGAGACATAAGTACCATCCTTACGGATTCAAATCGATGATGTGCTCTCCTTAGATGAGAGGAGAATTGCCCTACTTACGCAGCTAGAGCAACTCGATGAGATACGTCTAAGGGTAGCTAATCATGCTCAGGTATATCAGAGGAGAGTGGCCAGCGCCTACGATAAGAAAGTCCATGAACGAACCTTTAATATTGGAGAATTAGTCTTAAAGAAAATTATGCCTTTCAAGCACGCCCATCCGAAAGGAAAACTGAAACCAAACTGGGAAGGCCCTTACGTTATAATAGCCGCATACCCTGGGAATGCATACAAATTGGCGAACCAAGACGAGGAAGAACTCTCTAGCTCTTGGAATGCCATGTATCTTAGAAAATACTACCCTTATCCTTGTAATCATCACATCTCGTGGTTAGATACTTATACTTATCACCCCCGTAGTCGTCAAGACCCATTCATTGGTCGTACGTCATCAATTCTCAGAACATCCTTAAGACCTCTAATTTATCGCCTACTACCTTATTCGAGCAATCTGATTGAAGGACTACTGACATACCTAATCTCTTTCAAAAGTATTAGTAACACCCAATCCTCATTTCCCTTCCCCGCCATTGGAGGAGACCTTAGAGCAAAAAAAAAATAAAGATGCCACGATCAATCAAAACTCATTATTCTTTCGCTAGCAGGTTGCTTTCAAAAATACATATATAAAAAAAATCGAGTGAGAGCATTACGACGAATGAACAAGTCAATGAGCTCAGGGAAGCGTAAGTAGGCCATGAGGACATCTCTGGTAACTTTACTAGAAATGTATAAGCAAGTCGCGAGGGCCTCCCTGATGTCCCCATACTATTAGATATCGTCGCAAGGTGGCGGGAGGAGGACAAACTCCTGCTAACCTTAGAATGTGAGACTTTGATGGTACTGAAACATGACGGAGAGGTCGATCATGGCACCCCGTATCCCTCTGAGAAGCAGATTATTTTACTCATTCCTTTTGCAAGGCATTAGATACAAACTAATCCCCACATCATTGAGCCTTACACCCCTATTCTTTTTTTTATTTCGGATGATAAATTAGAAGCCTTACAGGACACTGCTAGGAATGAAACTAAAAATTGATGAATGATGACTGATGCAAGCACATACTATATCTACCATACTTCTCCCTGATAACCACGGGATAGGATGACCACCACCCAAAGATAGACCCCGGTATACAACTGGCATAATCAAAATGACCTCCCCTAGTTCGTTGACAGTACTAATAAACTTTTCTTCAAAACTAACTCACCAAATACCCATGACTTCTTATAGACCTAAAGTGCTCATTTAAAACCCAAAAAAGTTCTATTGCATCTAGACACTGGGGCATTTTTTTTTATCAGAAGGAGAATCACCTTAGAAGCGCCGACTCATCCACAAAGAAGGTGAGGAATAATGAGGTCACCATCCGGAGAATATTACTGAAGATATTGTACTGCCAATCCTACCACGCTCCTACACTGGGACATTTTTATTTTTTATTTGATTTTCTTGTTGCATTATTTTTATTTTTAAAAAAAAAAGAAAAAAAGAAAAAAAAGAGAGCAAATATCCACCTCTACTACCAGGCCCCAGTCTGAGACACATGCCCCCCTTGACAACTAGCAAGGGGGAGAACAAAAATTATTGATAGCGTTACCTTTGCATGTGTAGATACAAAGCAACCTTCAACCACCACTACGCCAGCTCAGGAAGCATCCAAGTCCCGATGACGGCTGACGGCGCTAAAAGGAAGCAAAGACAAATGCAAGAGGTAAACATCACACTCAAAATAAATAAAGTAAGCTACAAAGTAAACCAAACCAAAAATTTACTGAATAACCACAAATGGAACTAAAATCATAATCGCTTCATAAGTAGATAAAATCATTACACAATACACCGAGGGCATACCCTCTGAATATACAACTTAAAATAAGAAATTTAAAATCTGTACGTTCAGGCAATGCGGGAATCCGAATTTATTCAGGAAACGAGAAATCTCGGAGAAACCCGAAGGAATGCAGCCTGAACGAATTCTAACAATGACAACCTTTCCCCACCCCGAGCCGACAGAAAAAAAGAGTGGCTCACAAAAAGCCACCCAGGACCTGCGAGATCCACCTTTGGGAGCTCACCTTTGAAAGCATAACAAGGAGGAGCAACTAACACTGAATCCACAGAGCCTACTGAGAAAAAATAGGCATCGATCATGAGATCTTTGACCATCCCTTATCCTTGGGTTTCCTTTCTACCATCTTTTTCTCCTCCACCTCTTTCCTTAGCATGGTAGCAATTTGACTGCTACCTCGCATTCCCAATCCTGTCCATTCCCAATAATTTACTCAATAATCACAACTCTTCAGGTTCAATACTCGAGATATAAAATAGAAAGGAAGAAAAGACATTAATGAACAAAAATGCCCTAGATCACAAACAAAAAAAAATGCCCCAAAACTCAAAATGAGATTCAAAATAAAAACCCAAAGCCTTTGGCTTACACTTATATAAACTACACCTTCCTAAACCACAAAGTAACAAGTGTCACATTTAAAAAAAAAAAAAAACCTCCCAATCTAATTAAACCTAAACTAGACACATACCCTCCTTGCAAAACCACAATCCGTGGCAAACCTAGATGAACCAATAATCACACAACACTTACCCCTAGGAAGCACAAATCCACCCCGAGTCTAGATAAACCAATAGGATCAAAACACCCAACAACCATCTAGAACTTGTGGAAAACTCACACATTCTTAATAGGGGTTATCCCAAATCAAACCTAAGACCAAAACAAAAAAAATCCTAAAATGTAGACCGACAAAAAACTCTCTAAAATGAAACCTTGACTTGTTTGGACCACAAAAAAATATGCCTCCGACGAACTTAATAAAATCAACCCTCTAAATGGAACTCAATAACACAAATTAATTTTGGGATAAACCCTGAATAAATCCGGAATGAATCCTAAAACTCTAAGCTAAGTCAAATCCTAAATAAATTAAATGAATCAAATAGGTCTGACTAATCCATTGATAAGTTTAAAAACACTTCTTTATTTATAACCTAAAATTTTTACAAGTATCACCGAAGGCATACCTCCTGAACTTACAACCTAGAACCTAATCTACAACCCAAAACAAAAACTGGAGTCCCGAAACGAACACTAAGCGAGGGGCAAAGGGTCCAATTGGAAGCGTCAGAAACAGCAGCGCCCAACTTGGAGCGTCCAATCGGAGGCTTCAGGAAGGATTGGTTGGGGAATACATCCCTCCACTTGTAACTCCTTCTCTTTCGCCATCTTCACCTCCTCCATCGCCGCCTCCCCTACACTTCCTTCACTGCTCCCTAAAAGGGACCGATGTGAAGACTTGGCTCCTCTTTCCCAATATCGCTCATTCCCAGAATAATGTCATCCCCGAGCATCACCTCAGGATGAAGATCATGCAAAATCACGAACATAGGAAGAAATGACATCTCAATCAAACGGCTAGATCATCCAATATCGCTAAAACATGAATTTTAAAGCATAAGAGACTTAGAAAAAGTAAAAGTCGAGACTAAACTGAGGGATGAAAAGCAAATGAAGGCTCCCTCACTAATATAGAGTACGGACTCTATCACGCACCAAAGACACGCAAGTAACTTCGATCCTGCAATGAACATCACAAGACAACCTAAATAGCATGCTCTGACTAGAGCATGCAATAAAATTATCGCCCACACAAATGATGCGATGCTCCAATCATGCACTCACTATAAACCGCGCAACCCTAATAAACAACCCACTCATGCCACGCAATACGAAAGGTCGCATGCATAATGACCTGGTGACGTCTCAATGACGCGCTATGGTTAGACCGCATAATCCAATAACATGCACACGTCCACACGCATAAACAACCCCTTCAAACCTTCAATCACACACCCAAATATAGGCATACAATCATATTAAGCGACCGAAAATAGGCGCGCGATTCCTGACTTTAGATAAAATCCACACCCTCACACCTTTTTATCCCGTCATGGTCAAAATCCTCCTATCCCAATCGCGTAGCCTCACAGGCTATTCAAAGAGAGAATGGCACCGTCACTTTCCCTCATCCCAACACGATTCCACCGGAGAGGGAGAACCCCATCGCATAACCCCTTCACGCATGTCCCATCGCGACAAGATGCACACACATGATACCACCTCAATATCTAAATTCATTGACCTAAATCAGCCATGCCATCATGCATCCTCTCATGAGAAGCCAAAGACGAAGCCAGTCACGGCGCAACCACAATGTGATCTTATATAACCCAAGATCTACCAAAGAAAGAAACATGATGCACTTATCACACAAATATCCCATCAACGTCCCATCACAAACATCACCACCCAAAACATCTAGACACAACCCCACCACACATTCATGAACATGTCCCCTCGCGAGCCGACTACAAGTTGTTCTCACCATGGGGCCCATCACGACACAACAACTTTATACTGTTTTACAGCCCCGACATCAATCACACCGCTCTGAAACCTTGCATAGAGTAAAACCCCCTAAATGTCCCATCGCTAACTATGCTCAACCAATATCCCATCACAAAAGCAGAGGGACTCCTCCCACGTCCCATCACATCTCAATAATAGAAAAAACCACCATGATCCAAAGACCCCCATTAGGCCTACAACCTGTAATCCCACAGATCTTAACGCAGACCCCCAATGTCCCATCACCTCTATGATTCGCTACGATAGAAAGAAAGAGAAAAGTCTTTCTCGCACCTCATTTCACTTGCAACTACTGGTGCTCACCCCAACACACAACCGAAGAAAGGAAAAATCATCGATATCCCATCGCGACATCACCTTCCCAAGACACTACATCCCATTGGCGACCGCCAGGCCCTACTACAGCAAAAATGAAGAAAAGAGAAGAAATCTCCAAAGTCCCATCGCTGTATCACCCCAACAACCCATCAATCCCATCACGGACTACACAAGCTACACGCATTTCAGGTAAGTATCACCCCCAGGTAAGTACTACCATCTTCTCTCTTCTCGATATTGCTTATAAATATAGTTAGCTATGATTGACTCAAAATATTTTCAAAACTCGTCTCTCTCGACTCGCGAATCACTATAGTCCTCCTATAAGAGACAATCATCAGTATTCATCGAGAAGGTTAGATGGAGTATCCGACATGTCTAGCGTTGTCTTGACAACCACACAAACGGTCAGGTCCATAAATCCCGTACCGGTGGATCTGCTCAGCGACATTTTGGAAGCCACATTTTTCGTTGATTTACCACCGAATTGATCTTAAGTTAAAAATCCTAACAAACCCCTTACTTCAAAAAAAAAATCTTTCTACTTCCAAAAATAAATAAAAAATAATAAAAAAGGAAAGAAATAAAAAACAAATTAAAATATACAAAGAGACTTTACCTATCAAAATTTCACTTCAATTACAAGCCCAAACCGGCCATTCCCCTGGGAAACTAAATAATGAATATATTTAATTTAAGAACTTATAAATATCTATTGAAAAAGGAACATCAGATGTGCATTGGTGTGAGAAATGATGCACCCGGTCTGACATGACTTGTGAAAACCTTCAACATTATATTGTATTTTATTATCGGTCCCTGGACCTTATTTATGGACATTTGTATGATGCCTGCCGGTACCTCGACTGCGTCATATCCCTCTGTTTGACTGTCCCTTACAGCACGTCGCGACATGCGGCGGGATGCCCCTTGCACCCATAGATTAGGATATGGTGATTCTCCTTTTCATTTGACTATCACTCGCAGTAGGTTGCGCCACGCGACGGGATGCCCTTGCACCCACAGATTAGGATATGCTGACTTCCCCCATTCGACTGTTTATGACAGTGGGTCGCGATATGCGATGGGATAGCCCCTAGGCATCCACGACATGGAACATGCCTTTCGATAACTATCACTGGGTCTTTGAATGCTCCATTTTAGCTTGTGCTGATAGATCAGAAAGCCAAGTATGTCATGTCAGCATCCCCAGTTCACATTTATGATTTCCCAAGAGAAGCGAGTTGACACCTCGAATGAGGGGTGTCAACTTCTTCGACGCGTTCTTACTTCACAAAAGCGCACCGAAGAGGGGCATCTATAGACACCCCCATTTTGCCCTCTCAGAATATACAAATCTATTCGATCAACGTTTGTCCTTACTCGTGACTCTTCGAAAAGGACTTACCTTCTCTGGAAGTTCCACAACCCTAATGTGGGACCATATATTGAAACAATAGTATATGACTTGACACAGGCTGAAATAATAGCTTTGTGGCTTGTGCCCCATGACCCTAAATTGGGAACCATGCACTGAAACAATAGCTCTGTGGCTCAGGCCCCATGGCCCTAAATTGGGAACCATGCACTAAAATAATAGTACATGACTGAACACAAGCTGAAACAATAGCTGTGGCTCAGATCCCAACATAGGGAGACTATATACTGAAATAATAGCATATAGTCAGAATGCAGACTAAAATAATAATATGGAATTTAGACCCTTCAACCCTAACGTGGGAGCCATGCACTGAAATAATAGTACATAGCTGAACACAAGCTGAAATAATAGCTCTGTGGCTCAGATCTCGACGTAGGGAGACTATATACTGAAACAATAGTATATAATTAAAATGCAAACTAAAATAATAGTCTGTCATTTAAGACCCTTTAACCCTAACATGGGAACCATGCACTGAAACAATAGTACATGATTGAACACAGGCTGAAACAATAGCTCTGTGGCTCAGATCCCAATGTAGGGAGACTATATACTAAAACAATAGTATATAGTCGAAATGTAGGCTGAAATGATAGTCTAGCATTTCAGATCCGACCTGGACCCAGACAACCTCGAATTACGTGCCTAAAACCACGCGTGTAATTCGATTGCATGCAAAACCACAAATGTACAATCAGTCCCCTTTCAGATCAAACTTCCTTTTCCCATACGACTGCGAGACTCGATCACGCACCCCATATGGCATGCGCGATTGGATTGAGCACCCCATCACAGGCGCACAATTGGCCTACGCCCGACCTAATCTCACAGTCCTTGACCCTCGAGATTTCACGATTAAGCGCGTAGAACGAAGTACTTAATCGGATTGCGCACTCCACACCAGGCGTGCAATTAGTCTTAACATGGTTAGAACTAGGAAACTTGCTGAGCCAGTCAGCCAGTCGCTCACTGAGTCTGTGACAGACTCAAAGCGATTAAGCACCGGGAGACCGACGCGTAATTCAGTTAAACGCCTGAAATAGGGCATTTAATTAGAAGAAAAACCTATAAGAGACTTTTTATTTCGCCCCAAAGGGGAGGCTGAAAATTTTATATAAAGAGGACAGAAAAATACACAAAATTCCAAGAATGAACATAGAGAAACAGAGCCATGATTTCGAGATTCAAGCTTCGAGTTTTCAAGATTCCTCTCCACAGCCCCGTCCTTAGGTAAAAATTTAGTCTTTAGTTTCTGACCTTAGTTTTAGTTCTTAAATTTATGATTTTTCTTAGTTTTTAATTATTAATATTAAATTTTCAGTCTTAGACCGTAGCACCCTTTTTTAGACCGTAATTTCAATCCCTGGTTCTAGTCCTCAGTTTTTAGAACCAGTCCTTAATCTGACGGCCTAATCATCGACCTTAGACTTTATTTTTGTTTTGAAATCTAAATCTTTAGTCCTATTATTAATCTCTGGTTCTAGTTCTTAGTTTTTAGAACCAGTCCTTAATCATACGGTCTGATTTTCTAATTTCGGACCCGAATTCAGTCCTTAGGTTCTAAAATCTAGTTTTAATTCCTTAATTCAAGATTTCTAAAATACTAATTCTTAATTTAGTTTTCTAAAATTCTAGTTTCATAATTTACTTCATAATTATAATCCAAAATTGATTCTAAAAATCCAAAAATACCATCTTATAATCTCAAAATCCAATTTGCTTTAATCTCAGCCACCCGATTTGCCCAAGAGAGCTTACAAAGGGTACTCGGGAATGAGACCAATCCTCCATAGCATAGCGGGCCCAAAACCCCTTTTTAAAGATTTTTATTAGAATTAATTCATCGCTTTAATTAGAATTAGTAAAAGTAGTTCCATTATTTTCGTAGAATTTTAGTATAGTTAATTTATTGCTTTGATAAGAATTCTAGTAAAATTAATTCATTGCTCTAATCAGACTTTTCGTATAGTTAATTCATTGCTTTAATTAGAATTTTAGTAAAATTAGTTTATTTGCTTTAATTGGAATTTTAATAAAATTAGTTCCTTTGCCTAAATTAGAGTTTTAGTAAAATTAGTTCTCTATGTCAATTTGAATTTCAGTACAACTAGTATATTTGCTTTAATTAAAATTTCAGTCAAATTAGTATACTTGCTTTAGTTAGAATTTTAGCAAAATTAATATATTTGCTTTGCTTAGAATTTCAGTATAATTAGCATGCTTAATTTAATTAGAGTTTCACTAGAAATATTATATTTGCATTCCTAGTACGATTAGGAGACTTAATCAATTAGACTCCTTATAAGATTAGGAAACTAAATTAATTAGATTTTTAATAAGATCACAACACTTGAATCAATTAGACTCCTAGTAGGATTCAGAGACTTAATTAAGTAGACTTTCAATAGGATTACAATATTAAACTAATTAAACTTCGAATAGGATTAGAATATTAGATTAATCCACTATAACAAGTTCACATAATTAGACTCATAGTAGAACTAGTAAATGTAAGCCAAGTAGAATTACAACAATAATAAGGAAAGAAAAGGAAAACTAAACTATCTAAATTATAAAGAAGTGCCAGAGCTGCTGACGTCCACTGATGGACGATTTAGTAAAAAAGTAACCCACACCCGCTCTAAAGCGTGATCACTGACGTGTTGCAGCGTCGTTAAATATCTGCAGCTAGCGATCGCAACAAACTAGAAATCTTCCTAGAAATATCCCTTTCTTTATTTCCAACATTCCAAACACTGCATTGCCAGAGTCCACTTGGACAGAATTGGGCCACTGATTCAACGGGGACCGAGAAGAACCCAGAAAAAGTGCGCACTAACTTATTCACGTCTTACAGTTCAATGTCCTAAGGTTCAACTTTCTATTGTCTAGTATATTCACATATTGCAATATCTTTCAGTATTCCTATTCACAAATTCCAATGTCCTTTAGTGTATTCACATATTTAAATATCCTTCATTGTATATGGATAACCCTTCGTACCAATCCAGCCAGTGTATAGTCACTCAGTCGGTGTCCAGTTAGTTTAGTTTATGTAATGTAAAAATCTCCCAGAAGCGGTCCAAAGATGCATGCAAGGTATAAAGGTGTATGGATAACCCGTCAGACATCGGTCCAAATCAATGTATGCAGTATGCAATATGTACGAAAAAAAATGCCGTACCGGTCTAGTATGCATGAAGTGTACACTCACACAATCAATGTTTAGTCCACCAAAATCAGAGTTAGCATCAAATCATTCGATATCCAATGCAACTAATATTCCAGAGATTTCAATGTTAATGGTTCAAAGATTATTAACTTTCAATATTCTTATAAAAAGGGTTTTAGACTTAACAGGATTCCATTTCTCAAATGCAATCAATCTCACAAATTCGATTTCAAATCATTATCATCACTTTTCAATCCAAATATTCGATAATAATCATATCATCAAGTTCTAATTTCATTGCTAAGATTACAACTTAATTTAAACGGATATCATGTCAAATCAGATTCAAAGCATAAATTTTAAGAGTTCTAATCACTTCCTTTGATCTTACAATAATATCTATGAAATCAATTCAAAAATGCAATGAGTAATGAGTTTCCCCTACCTTGGTTTCGGAGTCGTACGAAAACAAGCACTTCCAAGGTCTATCGACGGTCTCCAACTCTCAATCTACATCACATAATGATGAAGCATCAAGGATTTATTCTAATTACTAACAAATTTGACGTATTTATGTTCTTTCTCAAAACCGAGTCGGAATGGGCAAGTTCGTGCAAACTCAAAACTTGACCCAACTTCCCACTAAATTTTGACCTTTTAAACAGTTAATTCATGAAATTATTAATTCATAAAAGTTATAGATCTCATTGTCCTCTTTCCAACGCCATAGGAATAACATTAATTGGAGTTTGGAGTAAAAGGTTATGACCAAAATACCAAAGCTATGTTGGCACTTCACTCCAAAATGCACTAATTCTGAATCTCAGGCACACGAGATTCAAAGTCGGGCGCACGAGTCCAACGGCACCCCTATATCATGGGCAAGGGAGGCATAGATAAGCCTTTCTGAAGGCTGCATGGGCACACGAGAATAAATCTTGAGCCAGCGAGGCACAAACAAGCCTTTCTGAAGGCTGCTCAGGCACATGAGTTTCAGAAACTCTGCGGGTTCTGAGTTTCAGAAACCCATTTTTCTTGCGATTTCTCACCATTTACACCCACACTTTTCATCTTTATTCACACACATCTAATTCTATAAATTTAACATCTTTGGGTTGTGGTTTCTTACCATATTAATTACTCATGGATTCATGATCAAATGAACGCATAAATCGATGCTCCCTCCACACGAAGCAAAAGGGTTTGAGACCCACCTTCTCTATCGATCAAAATGGATGGAGATCGACTTCTTGCAACGTACATAACAACCCAAAGGTTCTCTAAGGAGAGGATCTAAGGAGGAATCAATGGGTTTAGGGTTTCTCAAAAACAAAAATAAAAAAAGTTTGAGAGAAACGAAGGTTCTCCGCGGTCGAAATCGCAAGAGCAATTGGAACTGCGATGATCCTTGCGAGGAAAACGAAGTGGCTTGTGAAGGGATCCTTCGGTTGGGTAGCATGAGGGTTTGAGAAGAAGCTCTCTCTCTAGAAACCCAAACCCCCCCAAAATTTTCAAACGGTTGATGGCTTCCAAAGTAAGCCTTTCCTTTTTATATTACAAAGGGGTAGTTTCCCCCTATGAAACACATACACCCATTTGGGGTGTAAGTCTTATCCACATGACTTAAATTCTAATCGGGTGTTGGGCATGTACAACACGAGTCGATGTACGGGTTTCTAATTAACGGTCATAACAACATTTAATTCAACTTTTTTACCGAAAATATTCTTGCTATTTAATTATTCCTAAATTCAAGATGTCATCGTGCGACTTACCAAACATGTAAATCGGGGTGATCGTGTTCAATTTTTGAAATTTTTTGAGACGTTACATGATCGATTGATTTCTCAGAACTTATATTTTTCAATCCCTATTTTATACAAGTCGATCGATCGATTTCCAAATCGATTGATCGGGTTCAAATTTGATTGATCGATTTCCAATTTGATCGATCGATTCCTTCAGAATTCCAAATTTGTCGATCGATCGATTTCTTCATAAAATTGGCATATCAGTCCTATCAAACTCCATCGATTTTCAAATTCGATCAATTGATTTCAAATTTGATCGATCGTTTATAATTTGATCAATCGATTTCCTTAAAAATGTCTTTAGATATCTCTATCCTGTCAAAATCGATCATTCAATTTTGACAGATTCTGTAGCCCTTCGGGCTTCTTCCTTTGTTCATTTTCCCCCAAATCATTAATGTTATTAATAATCTTCACATACACTCCTTATCCTAAGTTTAGAACATTTAATATACCACTAAACCACTAATTTAATCCTAAAAAATAAGAGATCGCTCACCTTTCTAAATAACGCGTTCGTCACATATTTCGGGCGAAAACCGAGCGTTGATTCCTCTACGCGATGCGGCTTGGGAGCCCAACCTCTCACGCTCGTATCGGACTTGATCAAAGCTTAAACTACTCTCATTACGCGCTACAAAACTCTCACGAGATCCACAGATTTTGGGACATTGAATATTCAAATTAAAAGAGGGTTTTGAAGGAATAAACCTTCATTTCTTCACAAATCTCCATCGCGTTGGAACTCAGTGACTTCTCGTGACACAAAAACCGACACGAAGCCAATACCTTGAAGTTTAACGGAGTCGATCCAAGTTTCAGACGTCCACGAGGCGATCACCTCAAGTTCCTCTCTTTAAAAACCCAAAACCCCAAAACTTGCAAATGGGGTAATAGCTTCCAAAGGAAGTCTTGCCTTTTTATATTAAAAGGGGTTGTTTCCCCTTCAAAACACTTACACCCATTTGGGTGTTAAGCCTTATCCACTTAACTTTGTTTCAATGTGGAACTTATACACTCGTGCGAGGTGTTTCATCTTACACCAAAAGATCTTTAGTTCGGCATGGAGCTTACACACCCAAACCACTTATCCACTGAATTTGGTGTTAAGCTAATACACAAAAACAGTGTATAAGTTTTAGTCCTAAAGTCTTACACGAGGCTCAAATGAACTCGAAGCGATCTCGTTTGAAAAATTCGAAACGATGATGCGTTTCTTAAAGGACACGCACCTATCAGGACCTATGGTTTCGAAAAAAAATTTGGGATGTTATAGTGGCTCTCTATTTATAGAGAATGGGAGGATTTGTGAAGGGTTTAAGATTCTAATTAGTTTAGCAATTAGGTAATAGGGATCTAAGGTTTTCTTGGTTTCTGGGAGCTTAGATAGGTGGGAATTGGGTTTAATGAAGATGATAGGGTGGGGTTTTTAATGGCTAAAGGGTTATAAATAGAACTAAAGTGAGTGCAACAGTCCTAAAGAAACCCACCCCAAACATTGGGGTGGTCAACAAGTCAAACTCAAAAAGTGAAATTCGACTAGTTTTCAAAAAACAATGTTCATAAGCCTTGCGTATACTTTATATACGCTAGACTTAGGAACAATGTTCCTAATAAAATAGAGAAGTTCAGGGCTCGCAGCTGGAGCTTGAAGCAAAAATAGGCCTATATATTTTATATACGCAAGGAAAATTTTTGAAAATTTTTGCCTTGCATATATAAAAGATACGCAAGGCCCCATTCTGGGTAGGGACACAGCAGGATTCAAAAATTGGGCTCAGGGCACTAAGGGTTCATGGGATCTAGTTATGGGTTCTCTGGGTCTGGTTCAGCCTTCTAAGTGTTTGGGAAGGGTTGTAAGGTTTCGGATTTAAGCTCCAAAGGTTTGGGGGAGGCTTTTGGAAGCTCGAAAGTACACCTTTCTTGAAGTATGTTTTGATCGGGCCTTGGGCCAAATTTGGTTGTCTACAGATGCCCCTCTTTGATATTCGATCACTAATGATCGCATGCCAAAGAAAGAGACATCCGAAGAGGCCTAAGGCATTGCTATCGGGCCCATTGTATTGAAAATGAACTTCGAACATCAAAAAAAGGAAAAACACATGGAGAGTAGCGGAAGCCCATATCATTGGGAAAACGTTTGTTCCTCGAGATTATTGGTCCCCAAGCGCTTAGCGACATTACTGGGCATGACCATAATGGTGTGATTGATGATGCATGATATTCGAGTTTCATTTTGAACAGAATAGCCCTGCTAGCGGGAGGGTGATCGACCCATACATCAAAATTGGTGTAAAGCAAAGACACGAAAATCCAACAGTTTTAATGATCTTATGACGCATTGATTGCCCTATCTTGATCAACACGGGTACCCCTACATGAAGTAGGGTTCAAGATCTTTAGGCGAACTCATCGGTCTCAAAGTTAATTTAGCACGACTACCCGAGCAGAGTGAATATTGATATCGTGACGCTTTTTGGGAATGTGTGCAACTTTGAACAAGCCACTTTCTTTTTTCTCTTTTTTTATATTTTTATTTTCTATTTTTGATGCTTTTTTTTTTGTTCAAGGTTTTTGAGCATGCTCATTGACCCTTAACATTTTTATTTTAGCACAATTGCCCAAGCAGATCGAATGGAGGTCGAAATGCTTTGGGAGTGTGTGCCACCTTGATCAGCCACCTACACATCTTGTGCGCAAAGCAAGTCTACAAGGCCAATCCTAGGTAAAGCAAAACCATGGGGGGATAAGCCTTGCGTATGCTTTATATACGCAAGGCCAAATCTGGGGAAAACAAGCCTTGCGTATATTTTATATACACAAGGCCAAATTTTTATTTAAAACAGTCGAGTACAAGCAGAGACCCGAAAACAGGTTATTTTTCAAAAAATTTCCCTCTCCCTCTCTCCAAACCGAAACAGGAGCCTTACCTTGTGTTTCATTGTTCCAATTCAAACCTCGACATCGCGTCATTGTTGACATTGCTGATCAATTGCCCATTTTCCCCCCGGATCTAGGGTTTATTATTATTATTATTATTTTACCGAGGTAATCTTCCTAAACCCTTTTTCTTCAAAGTTTTACATCAATGGCTAGAAATCTTGCATTTAGATGGTTGAGAATTGATTTTTCTTGTAAATGCATTTATTTGTGATCCCTTTTGTGTATTTGTATGGGTTTTATTTAGGCATTTGATGAATTTGTGCCAATTTTCTTTTTTGGTTGAATTTTTTTGAAATTTTGTTGGTGTAATTAGGGTTTTTTCACAAATGATGCTCCTTTGCAAACGTAAACATTTTAGACCCTTTCCTTGATTTATGTGGGTGCCTTGGATGAATTTTGGTCGAAAATCTTGAGATAATTTTGGGAAAAAAGCGTCTTTTTAATGCCCGAAATGCGAGGGTTTTAAAACTAGTCACTTAGCACCCCCATTTTCTTTTTGTGGATTTTCCTGATTTTTATTTATCCCTTTGCTAGGGTTGGTGCCTCAAAATGATATTTCTTGTGAACGTAGGCTTTAGGGATGCCCTTCTTGATTTGTATTCCGCTTTCATGAGGATTTTCAGTTGAGAAAGGATGTGAGGACATTTTGCTCAAAATTTTTAAATTCGACGCCTTTTCCTATGACCAAAATGTGGGGCCTTTTCTAAGGTTGACGGTTGACACCCCTCCTGAGTTTGATGATGAATATGTACATGCAGACATTTTTGTGAAATGAGGGGCAGCGGGTGCCCCTTACCAAAACTTTAGCTTTTTTTGTTTGCACACATGTGCATTTGTGTAGATTTCCTCATTTTTCTTGGCAAATATTTTTGAAATGGAACTGAACCGATTTTTTTTGTTTGTTTTGTTGTTGTTTTTGTTTTTTTTTCTTTTTTTTTTCAAAACTTAAATGACGGGCCGTGCCCTTTTTTGGTTTTTTTCTTGCGAATTTTAATGGGAGTGAGACATACTTACCTTTCCTTCGTCCCATGTTTTTAGCGAAGCACCTGATTTCCTCTTATTATCATCTTTTAAAGCTTGTTGTCCATATACATCTTTTCATGATGCCACGTAGTCATCAAAGTGAGGATGACCATGGCCGTGAGGATAGCCCGGATGAGGTCCTTGGTACAGGAGGTGAGCGCCTTGTTCTAGTGCAACACTCCTCTCGCTGTTGGTTTGAAATGCAGGGCGAGGTGGCCCGTAGTGGGTTGCTTCACCAACAGTATACCCATATCTCCAACTTTGGGATTGCGAGTGAGGTAAAGACATATCTCATGGTGGTTCTTTTCTCTCTTTTTTCTTTTGGTTGGCGCACTTTTATCCCAGGATCTGACATTTTCTTTCCTCTGATGCAGCCTTTGCCTCTGATCACATTCCGCGGGGGCTGGTGTTGTTGCTTCTTAGTGTGCTTGATTTATGTGTGTTTTGAAAACAGATTTATAGCTGCAAAATTACAGTGGCTCTAAACTATATAAAAAAAATAAAGAAATATCAGCACAGTTAGAAGAGAATTAGCCTGCAAGATCAGGGCCAATTGTAGCAAGTTTTAAAAGTAAGTGAGTGAAAGATCGTCCATAGAGAATTTGTCTAAAATGTAAGATAAACCTCCAGATCTGAGCTACCAGATCTGGCTTCTTATCCTATCTAGAAAACTGATAAGATGAGAGGTTTGAATTTGTCACGTTTAACTAACTAAAAACAAAGAAAAATTTAAACTAAATGATCCAGATCCGAGTTGGGGGAATGATTGAAACAAAGATGGAGAAGTAATATCTAAATCTGATTTGGTCTTTGAAATCTAATGAGAATAAGCAGCTCAACAGAGGTGATTCAATCTTCATCGGCTACAAGCACGTATGTAAGAGAGATAAATCTAATTCAAGGATTAGGCTTACACTTATGGCTATGGTCTCATCCACTTTAATGGCCACAAACCATCCAATAGTCTTTAATCCAAATCCTCAATTGAACTAGAAACATCACTACAAAATGTTTGAAGAGACTAGGTTACAAACACTAATTCTCAGGATTAATGAATCAAGGAAATTGCATGCAAAACAATGAATCTAAAGGAGTCTAATGTCTTGAGGAGATCGAGGAACCCTTGACATGAGTCTAATGGAGAATGCATAGTTTACTGAACCTTTTAAAATTCATCCTTACAATTAGAGATCACGCTTAATGACTCTCGTTTGCGGTCTTGGATGCAAACTCTCCTTTGAGTTACTGAGATCTCATGACTCTCAAATGCAAGTACAAAGTAGGCTATTACAAGGATTTCGTATGTCGTCTGGTGGGGAAATGGGGGATTAGAAATGAAACTCAAAATCTGGATGCCCCAATTGGGCAAATGCTTCGTCTATTTATAGCTTTCCCTAGGTCCACCTCAGATGTGTATCAACCAATCAAAGGTTCTCAGATTTGTATTGACCAATGGTAGTCGAGCACGGGGATCCAGATCTGTTCTGGCCAATCAAAATTCCTCGATCCGTTCACCAATCAGTGAAAAGGCATCAATTTCATTATGCATTTTGAAAGTTTGTTAGAGTTTCTAGAAGTTCCTGCCAAGTTATTCCCTCTCTAGGTGCTCACGTGGGGTGGAATATTCCTTCGCTTCATGCTTAGAACCCTCTGGAATGTCCCTAGGTTTTAAAATGCATTGGGACGCATGCAACAGATGACTGAATTGCCCTTGTTAAAGCTGTGAATCTCCAGAATGCCTCTTCGCACAGCTTAGGGGCCTTTTCGCAAAGTGTTGTGACTCCTGAAGCTCTTTTCGCAATGTTCTGGTTCTGTTCGAATTGTGTTTTCTTCTTTTCGCAAAGTTCAATCCTCTCTTCGAACAGTTCAGATGCTCTTCGAATGCTACGCCTGGAGTTTTATTCCTTTTCGCAGAGTTTCAGGTTCTTTGCGAAAAGTACAGGTTCTTTGCGAAAAGGACTCTGTAGTGCATTTTTCTGTTTGAATTGTTCCATACTTCTCTTCCAGGTCTTTGCTTCTTCTATTCAGACCTTTCAACAGCTGATGAGGTTGTTTCTTCACTTTCTTCCTTTGGATTGACATGGATTGTCATCTTATTGGCACTTTTAAGCTGCTTTTATGGTTAAGCCTGTCTTTATTGTTAGCTGCAACATAAGCACTTAAAACACTTATTTAGTTCTCTCAAAGGTCTATCAAGACTCAAGTTCAGGGGTGAAAAATGGTATTTTTCACTTGTCAACACACCCCCAGACCTAAGCTTTGCTAGTCCCTGAGCAAAGACAAAATAAAAAAAATAAAAAATAAAAACAAAGTAAAGAGCCACTTTGTAGGGAGCACAGTTGCATTTAGCATATGCAACAAGCCTTTGAAACCCCTAGGTGATCCCTAGTGGAGGAGTGAAGTCTCCTGAGGGTTTTCAGTGAAGGTACCCACAAACTTCTTCAATAAGTTAGTTAAGATCACTGCAGTTCTGTTATAGCCACTTTCCTCAATTGATTCACACATCGTTTATTTTGTAAGAAGGTTTTTCAAGAAAGATATCAGTTTAAAACTAAAATTCTGCAGTAATTCTTGTTACTACTCAGTCGATTTATGTCAGAGGCCATTTACAAGGAAAATTAACGAACAGCTAGCCTTTGATTTAGGAATCCAACTTCGATGTTGCCCTAATCAGTTGATTTTAAACCCAATTCTCACCAGGATTTTCACTCAATAAGCAAATGAGAGGGTTGTACTATTTCACTGACTCAAGAAGGCGATTCTGGTCCTCAAATAGGATATGTAGTGGAGCATAGACATTGCTTTTAGTTATAAGTTCACTGCTCCTTTCACCATAGATTACACAAATTCTTATCTCCATGTGATAACTCAATCCATCATTGATCAGTAAGGACTTTTACTTGGGTTTTATTGTGGCTTATGGGTGAAATTTCTCAAAAGGGTTGGAATGGTGTTCATATTTGAGAAGTCAGTCAAGGTCAGGAGGTTATATACAAACCCACTCTTCTTCAGCATAGTTTCATCTTCTTCTTTTGAATTTCCAGAGCCAAAGTGGCCATCCTTTTCTCTTTCTTTTTCAAACTTCCAATGAAAATGCCTTCTTTCTTTTGTTTTGCTCAAATATTTTTCTTTTCTTTTTCGAATTAGCACTGACTGCATGCCACATTCCCTCTGCTGTTTCATCATTGCCTTCAACTTTTACCCTTCTTTTGCTATTAAATTGTTACTCAATTCTCCTTCCTCAGCTTCCTTCCCTTTATCTTCTGCCTTCTCGGGGTAGGGTTAGGCTAAATGAGGTTGATGAGGTTTATTGGGGGAGATTTCAAAGGAATCATAGATTTATTTAGCTCAAATGGTGTGTATCAAGGGCAGTTTCAAAAGGTAGGGCTTTGTAAGGTTCAAACTGTCCAAAAGGAGGCCTTACATCATGTCTTTAATATTATGAGTGCTATCAAATTATTTCGATTTGGATATGTGTAACTTCTAGTGTAAGTAAGTAGATTCACATAGTCCCAAAAGGTAAAAGATTGCCAAAGCATACCTCCAAAGAATACATTTCAGCCCAAACCTCACCGGGTGGTTTTATATCAACTTCTTGAGGTATATCTTCTTGTTTTCCTTCATTTTAGGTTTACTAAAACATCAATTTTCTTTTGGAAATTTCGACATTTACTTCATGAAAGTCTTTTAGAATTACAGAGAAAGTAATTTTAAAGAGTTTTTTTTTTTTAACTTTATATTTCAAAACAACAGTGTGAAAATATATAAAAAATTGCTAATCAAAAGCGATGTTAACTCCTTTATTGATTATTGCTATTTCTGTCACACCCCAAACCAAAGGGTAGCAGGTCCATCTTGATCCAAAAGCAGAGGAAAAATATATGTAAGAAAGAAAAAACAAAAAGTAATGATGGCAAGAAGGCAGGGCAATGCACAAGAGTATACACAAAATAGAATTTTCTATTACAACTTTATAACACAAAATACAATGAGAGCTAATACTGGGTCAAAATCAGATCATAGGTTGGTTCAAGTGGCTCGAATCGAGTCACATCAATCAAAGCTAGAGTCGGTGTTGGAGTCCGAACTTGATTGAGCTTTCTCCAATGGTGTTTTGTAGCTCAAGATACTCCTCGATTTGATCTTTTGGTGAGGCCAAGGTATTTGCTAAGGCTAGTGGTCTTCAATTTTTCTTGGTCAAGTTGGGCTTGCAACATGGACACCTTGTGTTGCTCGATCCTCACCATTTGAAATGTTTGACCCAAAGGTCCTTCATTTCTCTCTTTCAAATTTCATAAAGATCTCCAACTTCCGAATCTAGTTTTCATAAGGAAGTACGGATGTAAGCTTGTAAATCAGCTAGCCCTTTTGAACATCTCTGGATATAGGGATTATCTTCCATGGCTTTGATGAGGGTGGCGTGTCGGGGGAATGGAATGGTAGGGGACCAAAGGTGTCCCAAAGTGGGAGGGAAGAAGTGTCTAGAAGGTCGACAACGAGGTGCTGCAGTGGCTTGCGGGAGTGGTGGAGGGGATGCAACCAAGGGGACTTTAGGTTCGATTTGGTTGCATGTAGTGGTGGGGTGGTCGGATCAACCAATAATATCTCCGGGTCAATTTGGGTGGCACAGGAATCAACAATAGGTCGGGTAATGGTGGTTGTTTGGGATGTGGAAGCTAAGGTTTGGAGCAGTTCATTAGTTCTGATCGTTTTGTGTTGATTTGGAGTTGGGCTTGGATGGATTGGAGGTAGGTAAGAATTTGGGAAATGGATGCGGTGTGGAGAGGTGGGCATGGCATGGTGGGACAAGCGATGTGGCGGGTGGAGGTACAATGACTGTAAAGGGAGAGGTAGGGAAGTGTGTGAAGTGATGAGGAGTAGGTATAGGGGGTAGTTCCCATGGATTCAAAATAGAACCCATTAAGGAAGAGTAGGCCTCTGTAGTGAAGGGCGCAGGTTCAGGTGTATGGGAGACCTCAGGTGTGTGGGCTGAATGAGCAGGGGAAGGTGAGGGGCTTTGGAGCAGAGGAGGAGATGGGGCAATAAAATCAGCTAACTCCTCTAAAACCCGGGCATTGGAGGCAGAAATTGGTGGTGTGAGAATGGTTGGAGTGCTTGGTGTAGAGGGGGAATCGACAATTGGAATGATGGAGGGTGTGGGAGATGGGACAGCTGGGATAGGTGAAATGTCAGGGGCTGGAGTAGGGGAGTAGGGTGCAAGGCCAACGTCCTCCAGAGTAGGTGCAGCTGAAGAGCTGGTCACCAAAGGAAGGGGATTTTTATCAACAATGGTACACTAAGGAGCCGGTCACCACAGGACAGAGTTGGTTCAAGAAGTGGTGCGCCTAAAGAGTGGTCACCACAGAGTTGGCAAACCGGATCTGCAAAGTTGATTCGATAAAATTGGATCTGCAAAATTGAAGGGGCAGCTGGTCGCTCTCTTTCGAGGTGGATGGGTTCTGCCCACACTGCAGTTCGAGGGCATGTGCAGTTCACTCTCATCCTTCTTAGCATAGCCTAGCTTGTAGTCCAAGCCTTTTTCCCAAAATTGTGAGGGGTAATGACTTCAAATGGCTCTGAGGAGGGCTGTGATCAATCTGCCAAATGGTAGGCCAGCTAGCTTCTGCTCCTTTTTCAACTTGGCACTAATGTCAGCCATGGCTTCGAAAATTAGCATAGGGGCATTGAAAAACTGCCGCTTGGAGAAATGAAAGAGGGCCTCTAAAATTGGTGTTCTCCTCTCTTGGCTATGTCCAGTGACATAGAAGCTTCCCCTTAAAATGGAATCCATTAATAGAAATTGGGGGACAAGGTCTCTTCTCATGATGGACTGCCCAGTGCCCACAATACCCTGGGTTAAATGTGCAGCCATCTCTCTAAAGGAGGTCAAGCATTTGGGCGACCAAAGGACCAGAGGGATCAAATTGGAATGGTATCCCTAAAGCATTCCCTATGTCTTCAAATGTCACAGTAAGATCGCAATCATCAATGAAAATGACTAGGGTAGGGACATCAGCATCTCTTTCAGTGACCTTGATTAGGTTTTGGTACCATAACTTCACCATTCTTGGGTAAATTTTCTCTGGCAAGGGGGTAAGGATATTGCTTAGTGAAGCCTCTCTAATGTATCTTAAGGATGGTAAGCAATCTGATTTGGTGACGAAAAAAGTTTCATCCACCATCAGCTCAGGTATTAGTTTCTGAGCTTCAATGAAGGGGTTAGGTAAGACCAAATGAATGGGCAGAGGAGGAAGCTCAGGCTCAGGGCTAGTAGCAGCAGGGATGGGTTCCTCATGTCTAATTTTCTTTCCTTTCTCCACCCTATCTGCTTTATCCATAGATAGTTTTCGTTTAGCTAAAGTTTTGGCTTTTCCTTTTGCTTTTGGGGTCGATTTGCTCACTTTCTTAGCAGAGGATTTGGGGAACATAGCAGCCAATGATTTCTCTGCCTTTCCCATTCTAGATTGATATATAAAAATGCCCAAAATAGATTCTGACACAGAATCAAATTGCTAAATGCTAACTAGAGAGAATGGGCAGAGAAATACCGAGATCTAGGGTTTATGTTTGAACGAGTTGTTTGCTTGCAGAAATCCCTCAGATTAAAAGCTGAAATCCTTCTCCGCAAATGCAAATGATCAAACACAGAGACAGTGTAGTAAGCTTCTTAAATCGTGCAAGGAAAGAACGAAGTAGGGTTTCAGTGGAAAGAGTCGCTCTGTAGAGAGAGTTTGAAATGAAACCCCATCGTCGAAAGGGTTTAAATATACTCAAAGTTAATATCGCAAAGTGCCTTTAAGTTTTCGAAAAGTTCCAAAAGAGACCTGTTTACAATTGTGAATGGCATCGACATTAAACAAGTTAACAACTTCGAAACATTTTTTCGAAAGGAATTAGCTTGAACTATCTTTTCAAAAGAAAATGGCTTCAAAGACTAACTATTCAAAGCAAATCCTTGCTTTCGAGCGCTTCCTCACGATCGAGTCTATTCAAAAAGTAAATTGGACTTTGCGAAAGAGAATTATTACTTAACTTTGAGCATGTTTAATCTATGCGTAAAGAGATAAAAGCAGAAACAGAGAAAATAAGCAAAAACTATGATATTCAAACATAATGTAGAGTTATCTACCAGCAGATTTTTGGAGATTCGTGATGATAGATGGGCGCCGAGACTCTCGGTATTTTCAATGCATGGTTTGAGCCTCTGACCATTTACCTTTATGATTCTTCCATTACTTGGATCAAGGATGTCAAGCTCAAGGGTGCTGAATAATGATGTATGGCCCTTCCCATCTGGATCTCAGTTTTCCTGGGAAAAAATTGAGCTTTGAGTTAAATAACCATACCTTAGAACCAGCTGTGAACTCTTTTCTCAATAAATTTTTATCATGAAAAGTTTTGACTTTCTTTTTATACAATCTTGAATTTGTGTATGCATCCATTCGCAGTTCTTCTAACTCAACAAGTTGCAGTTTCCTGTGATTACCAGCAGTAGTTAGATCCATGTTCAATGTTTTAATGGCCCAAAAAGCTTTATATTCTAACTCTACTGGTAAATGGCATGCTTTTCCATAGACCAACCTAAATGTGGGGACATACCAATTGGGGTTTTATAGGCTGTCCTATATGCCCACAATGCATCATTCAGCTTAAAGGACCAATCCTTTCTGTCCTTCTTCACAGTCTTTTCCAAAATATGTTTGATTTCTCTATTAGAAATCTCCACTTGTCCACTGGTTTGTGGATGATATGGAGTGGCTACTCTATGAGTCACAGAGTATTTCTTCAACAAAGTTTCAAAATGTCTATTACAAAAATGGCTTCCCCCATTACTGATAATGGCTTTGGGAAAACCAAACCTGGAAAAAATGTGATCCTTAAGAAATTTCAGAACCACTTTGTGATCATTTGTTTTAGTAGCTGTGGCTTCAATCCATTTGGATACATAATCCACAGCTACTAAAATGAAATTATTCCCATTGGAATGAGGAAGAGGACCCATGAAGTCTATCCCCCAAACATCAAACAACTCAACTACCAAAATAGGCTGTAAAGGCATTGAGTTTCTCTTGGAAATGCTTCCTAATTTCTGACAGTTCTGGCAGGACTTACAATGCTGCATGGCATCCTTGAAAAGTGTAGGCCAATAAAATCCACACTGCAAAACTTTTGCAGCAGTTTTGTTCCCACTAAAATTACCTCCACAGGCCTGTTCATGACACATAGAAAGTATTCTATGAAATTCTTGGTCAGGGACACATTTCCTTATTATTTGATCTGCACAACTCTTAAACAGATAAGGATCCTCCCAGATGAAGTGGTTAACCTTTGAGAAGAAAAGATCTTTATCCATTCTATTCCAATGTTGAGGAATTCTTCCAGTAGCCAAAAAGTTGACTATGTTTGCAAACCAAGGAGTGTGTACACTAATGGCAAAAAGTTGCTCATCAGGGAATGATTCATTGATAGGCAACCTATCAATCTCAGCAGTTAAAATTTTGGAGAGGTGATCAGCCACCACATTTTCCACCCCCTTTTTATCTTTAATCTGTAGATCAAATTCCTGTAATAGGAGAATCCACCTGATTAATCTTGGTTTGGTGTCCTTCTTAGATGTAAGGTATTTCAAGGCGAGTGGTCATCAACACCACTATTTGTGAACCCAAGACATATGACTGAATTTCTCTAAAGCAAAAACAATTGCCGTAGCTCCTTCTCGCTTGTTGTGTAATTGAGCTGCATCAATCATTGATCTATCGGCATAAGCTATGACATGAGGCAGCTTATCTTTTCTCTGTCCAAGGACAGCTCCCAAAGCATAATCTGATGCATCACACATCAGTTCAAAAGGTAATGAATAATCTGGAGACTGCAATATTGGAGCTGAAATCAAACAGTTCTTTAGGAATTTAAAAGCCTTCATGCATTCATTATTGAAAACAAAAGGGACATCTTGGCACAGCAAATGACAAAGAGGTTTGGTTATTTTACTGAAGTCCTTGATGAACCTTCTGTAAAATCCAGCATGTCCTAGGAAACTTCTGATTTGTTTAACAGTTTTGGGAGGTGGTAAATGTGCAATTAACTCAATTTTTGCTTTGTCCACCTCAATGCCCTTGTGGGGAACAACATGGCCAAGGACAATGCCCTGGGTGACCATGAAATGACTCTTTTCCCACCTCAAAACCAGATTGGTTTCTTCACATCTTTGTAGTACCAATTTGAGATGGTGTAAACACTGGGAAAAACTGTCGCCATAGATTGAAAAATCATCCATAAAAATCTCCATAAAGTGGTCAATCATATCAGAAAAAATGGCATACATGCATCTTTGGAAGGTAGCAGGAGCATTACAAAGACCAAAAGGCATTCTCCTATAGGCAAAAGTGCCAAAAGGGCAAGTGAATGTGGTCTTTTCCTGATCTTGTGGGTACACAGGAATCTGGTTGTAACCAGAGTAACCATCAAGAAAACAGTAATAAGCTTTTCCTGCTAGCTTATCTAAGATCTGATCAATGAATGGGAGGGGGAAATGGTCTTTTCTGGTCATTGCATTTAATTTTCTGTAATCAATACAGACTCTCCATCTAGTTGTTTGTCTGGTTGACATAAGCTCACCCGAATATGAGGTTACAATGTTGATTCCAGATTTCTTAGGTACCACACGTAGGTGCCACCAAGTGAATCAAATGGGGTAAATGACCCATCCAACAACTTAACAACCTGTTTCATGACCACTTGTTGCATATGAGGGTTCAACCTCCTTAGCATTTCCTAGAAGGCTTTGCATCTTCTTCCAAGTGGATTTTGTGCATGCAAGCAATTTGGGTGATTCCTCCTAAATCAATAGTCCACCAATTGCCCTTTTATGTTCTTTCAAGACTATCAACGCTCTTCCTCTTGCTCCTTTGTGAGAGGAAGAAATAAATGGCAATTATTTATGATTACCTAAGAACACATACTTCAAATTTTCTGGTAGTGCTTTTAGTTCTAAATCGTGGTGAAATTTGAGAAAAGAAGGTAACAAAGGTACCTTGTGGTTTGTGGAAGGGGGAGAGTAGCGAGTTTCCAAGAAGAGAAACTTCGATTGATTAAGAGTTCCTTGCACAACATTTATTTCCTCAATTTGAGATACAACTTGCTTCTTTTTCACATATCCCCAAGCATCTTTAACATCGTGGTGAAGTCTTCACCTGCAGAAATTTTGTAAAGTCCTTCCACAAGTTCATCCAATAGATCAACATGAAAACATTCTTGAGCTGAATTGAGGTCGTGTGGACCGCATTATAAACATTTAATTTTACCTTCATATTTCCAAATGAGACTTCCATAATACTGACACGCATTGAATGCAAGCATTTGTCAGAGCGAGAATGGTCTTCCCAAAATGACAGGATGAAAGTTTTGCTTTTGGTTGGTTCCATATCCAAAACTAGAAAATCAGCAGGATAGAAGAATTTATCTACTCCCACCAATACATCTTCAATCATCCCTCGGCTTTCTTTTCGGATCATGCTAGTTGTAACACCACATGAGTGGGTTTTATTTCTCCCAAACCTAGTTTCTCATATACAGAATGTGGAAGTAGGTTGACACTAGCACCCAGATCTAATAAAGCCTTTTCAATGGTGTGTTCCCCAATAATGCAAGGGATTGTGGGGATTCCAGGATCTTGAAGTTTAGGAGGTGTAGCAATGGATAACACCTGGTTAATTCTTTCCACAGCAAAGACCTTCTTGGACAACTGTATCCTAGACTGTCTTTTGTGAGTGCAAACATCTTTCAAAATTTTTGCATATGCTGGAATTTGTTTGATTGCCTTAAGCAAAGGTAAATTTATCTTGACTTGCTTGAAAGTCTCCATCATGTCATCTATTTTTGTGTTCCCTTTATCAAAAGGGGATACAGATTTCATTTCATGAGGAAATGGTAAATGAGGAACTAATCTTTCATCTACAGCTTTAGAATTATTTTCAGAAATTTTTTAAATTTTCTGTTTTTCATTTTTTTAGTTTTTACGGTACATCGCTGAACCTCACTTGCTATCACTATCTTTGCTCTTCTATCTTTATCCTCTTCCTCATTTCTTTCTTCTTAAGTACCCACTTTGTTATCTATCATTTTCTACTTCTCAAAGTTGTGATGCTTTTTACTTCTCATGTGAATTAGAAGCTTCTCCAACCATGAGCATCCTTTGGGATTGTTCAAAGGTTACTGGTAACTTTCCTTCCTCTCTTTTTGCCAAGGTATTTGAAAGTTGTCCCAATGTTTCTTCAATCTTCTTTATGCTCTGCATGAAAGTTCATCTGAGTTAAAGATCTAAATTCAAGTGAATTTAAGACTTGATCTTCAAAAGAAAGGGACACGGAGGGGTTTGAACTGGGGTAGAATCGCTTTTGTTGTTGTGGAATGGGCTACTGAAAGTTTGGTTTGACATAAAAATTCTGCTGATAAGGCTATGCAGTTTTGAAAGGCATTTGATTCTTTGGTTGTTGCTGGTTTTGGGATTGGTAATTCCCTTGGTTCCACCTCAAATTGGGTGTGCTCTCCATCGATATTCATTTGACTACATCTGTCCAAATGATTGAGCAGCATGAGCTTGTTCCACCATTAAATCTGGGAATGGTGATGCAGCAGGACATTGGTCAATTGAATGAGTAGGGGACTGGCATATTAGACATGCCTCCTCTACTCTTGAAACATTTGGATTTTTAAGTGAGTCCATCAATCTATCAAACTTTGTGGTTAGATTGTCCATCTTTCTTTCCAACTCATTCAGCTCATAGATCTTCCCTTTGGTGGGTTGGTGATTGTTCAACCTAGCAGGATTTTCAATTTCTCTTGACAGAGATTCCTGCTGAGTTGAGTTTTCACCAATCACTTCAAATAAGTTCCAAACCTCTTCAACTGTTTTTTACAAGTAAGTGCCTCCACAGGAGGCATCCACCATATTTTTGCCTTTTTGATCAATTCCTTGATAGAAGCTTTGAACTAGCTGCCATCTAGGAATTTGATGATGAGGACATTGCCTTAAAAGTTTCTTAAATCTTTCCCATGCTTCATGGAAAGTTTCAGTTGAGTTTTGGGAGAATGAAATGATACTTTGTCTCAATTGGCTTGTTTTAGACATTGGGAAATATTTGGCTAAAATTGACCGCATATCATTCCAAGAAGTGATACTGTTTGGTGCTAACATGGATAACCATGCTCTAGCTTTATCCTTTAATGAAAAAGGAAAGAGCCTAAGCTTGGTTGCTTCTGGACCAAGTCCAGCTATGTTGAATGTGGTGCAAAGAGCCAAGAATTCATCCACATGTTTGTATGGATCTTCCTTACTCAACCCATGGAAGGAAGGAAGCATTTGGATAGTTGATGACTTGATCTCATAATTTCCTTCAACAGTAGAAAATTGAATGCAAAAGGGAGAGTTATAAGTACCAGGTGCAAAGTAATCCCTCAAAAGTCGAGGTTCTTCACCCATAGTAGCAGAATTCTGTGTTGTTTGTTTGGTTCGTAGTAGCCTTTCAACTTCTAAATTCAGTGGGACAATCTCAGGGCTGAGAGTCCTCCTACCAAACATACAACTCAGAACAAAAAATCTGATTATTCACAGCAAACCTTCAGAATTTCTTTTTAAGTAGTTTCCCTTCTTCAAAAATTAGACATGAATAACTGCACAGGTATAAACAATAGAATAGTTTAGTAATGATATAAAAAAAATAAAGGTAAAAACTTAGGTCTACCTATTTTAGAACAAATTCCCCGGCAACGGCGCCAAAAACTTGTTGTTGCTTCTTAGTGTGCTTGATTTATGTGTGTTTTGAAAACAGATTTATAGCTGCTAAATTACAGTGGCTCTAGACTATAAAAAAAAAATAAAGAAATATCAGCATAGTTAGAAGAGAATTAGCCTGCAAGATCAGGGCCAATTTTAGCAAGTTTTAAAAGTAAGTGAGTGAAAGATCCTCCACAGAGAATTTGTCTAAAATGTAAGATAAACCTCCAGATTTGAGCTACCAGATCTGGCTTCTTATCCTATCTAGAAAACTGATAAGATGAGAGGTTTGAATTTGTCACGTTTAACTAACTAAAAACAAAGAAAAATTTAAACTAAATGATCCAGATCCGAGTTGGGGGAATGATTGAAACAAAGATGGAGAAGTAATATCTAAATCTGATTTGGTCTTTGAAATCTAATGAGAATAACTGCAGCTCAACAGAGGTGATCCAATCTTCATCTGGCTATAAGCACAGATGTAAGAGAGATAAATCTAATTCAAGGATTAGGCTTACACTTATGGCTATGGTATGTCCACTTTAATGCCCACAAACCATCCAATAGTCTTTAATCCAAATCCTCAATTCAGAACAAGAAACGTCACTACAAATGCTGTAAGAGACTAGGTTACAAACACTAATTCTCACAGGATTAATGAATCAAGGGAAATTGCATGCAAAACAATGAATCTAAAGGAGTCTAATGTACTGAGGAGATCAGAGGGAACCCTTGACATGAGTCTAATGGAGAATGCATAGTTTACAGCAACCTTTTAAAATTCATCCTTACAATTTATAGAGCACGGCTTAACAGCTCTCGGATTTGCAGTCTTGGATGCAAACTCTCCTTTGAGTTACAACAGTATCTCACAACTCTCAAATGCAAGTACAAAGTAGGCTATTACAAGGATTTCAGACAAGCTGTCTGGCTGGGAAATGGGGGATTAGAAATGAAACTCAAAATCTGGATGCCCCAATTGGGCAAATGCTTCGTCTATTTATAGCTTTCCCCAGGTCCAGCTCAGATGTGTATCAACCAATCAGAGGTTCTCAGATCTGTATTGACCAATGGTAGTCGAGCACGGGGATCCAGATCTGTTCTGGCCAATCAGAATTCCTCGATCTGGTTCAGCCAATCAGGTGAAAAAGGCATCAATTCTGTTATGCATTTTGAAAGTTTGTTAGAGTTTCTAGAAGTTCCCGCCAAGTTATTCCCTCTCTAGGTGCTCACGTGGGGTGGAATATTCCTTCGCTTCATGCTTAGAACCCTCTGGAATGTCCCTAGGTTTTAAAATGCATTGGGACGCGTGCAACAGATTACTGAATTGCCCTTGTTAAAGCTGTGAATCTCCAGAATACCTCTTCGCACAGCTTAGGGGCCTTTTCGCAAAGTGTTGTGACTCCTGAAGCTCTTTTCGCAATGTTCTGGTTCTGTTCGAATTGTGTTTTCTTCTTTTCACAAAGTTCAATCCTCTCTTCGAACAGTTCAGATGCTCTTCGAATGCTACGCCTAGAGTTTTATTCCTTTTCGCAGAGTTTCAGGTTCTTTGCGAAAAGTACAGGTTCTTTGTGAAAAGGACTCTGTAGTGCATTTTTCTGTTCGAATTGTTCCATACTTCTCTTCCAGGTCTTTGCTTCTTCTATTCAGACCTTTCAACAGCTGATGAGGTTGTTTCTTCACTTTCTTCCTTTGGATTGACATGGATTGTCATCTTATTGGCACTTTTAAGCTGCTTTTATGGTTAAGCCTGTCTTTATTGTTAGCTGCAACATAAGCACTTAAAACACTTATTTAGTTCTCTCAAAGGTCTATCAAGACTCAAGTTCAGGGGTGAAAAATGGTATTTTTCACTTGTCAACAGCTGGCTTGACCTTCAACACTTCTACACCCGTCTCCCTCATGTTGTGAGGTTTTTCCTGGCGCGGGCTGGCTTTGGGAACTTCCTATCTTGTCCCGCCATGAGGGGTGATTGGCCTTATGTGAAAGCCTTGGTAGAGGGGTTCCATCCCGAGACAATGACTTTTCATACGTCCGTGGACAAGATGACCATTATCCCTGTCGACTGGTCCATGATCACAGGGATCGCGATAGGAGAGGATCCAGTGTTCTCCCCTCACATTCCCGACTATGAGGAGGTAGTTCGATTGATTGGGGCTTATCCCTCTTCCTCCCACATGACTGGTTCTGAGGTTAAGCTGTCATGGCTGACAGATCTATTTGATGATGAGGAGTTGGTTGACCCAGACCAGCCTGATATGGACATCGTTATCAATCCTAAGCGTGCCGTGATGCTGGCTCACATTGCACTACTCTTCGTTCTGGGCAAGACAATCCTTGCCAATGTTAGCGGAGGTCGTGTGTCCCTCTCCCTTCTCAGCTTGATGGAGTACTGAGACAATGTACATCGTTTAGATTGGGGCAGCGTCGGGTATGCTGTATTGATGGACATCCTAGCCAGAGCCTCCATCGGGGACCTTGCCTCCATTTATGGCTTTTGGCCTGTGATTGAGGTAACTTGTTTGCTTTGCTCTTTCATTCCCCCTAGTTTACCACTTTGGATTTGATTATGATTTGATATGTACTTTCTTGTTTGTGCATCTTTCTAGGTTTGGGGCTATTTGCATTTTTATCCAAGCCGCCCCCTTCTCTTTTCTAGCGAGTACACTTACCCTCTTATGAGCCTCTGGCACAAGGATCATCACAGGGAAGTGGGATGAAACATTTGGAGTTGGGTCTGAGGTCTTAATTCAACCTTATGATTCTGGAGCAGGTTTAACACCTTCTTCCCTTGTTCAATTAGTGAGGTTTGACTACATCCTCTGACTAACAGTGCTTTTCTTTCTTGGACAAATTGTGTTTAATCCCTATGTCGGATCCCCATTCCAAAATCGCGCTGCTATTGGCTAATCCCGACTGTTTGTTGATCACCGTGTCATCTTCTTTTATGGCGCCTGAACCCGAGCCTACTATTTGGGAGAGAGTGGTACACCAGTACTGCAATTACTTTGTCGTGTCTCAGGGCCCTCTTGAGGATGTTATGGAGCCGGGGGGCATGGTTGAGGAGCTTGCAGAGGGCCTCCTCCATCATGGGAATCCTGCTGATGGCCTTTTTCAGCCTGGGGGATATCAGTAGTGGTATGAGTCTCTTCCCTATCGATCCATCCTCCCACTTTTTATACCTGGTGCTAACTTTTTGGCATTCGGGGATCTACGCACTCAGGTATTTCCTCCCCTTGCCTTTGTTTGTTTCCTTTATGATTACTATGTTTTATGCTTTACTGATCGGACCTCTTCCCCCATCTTCCAGTTTGAGGAGGCAGGGGATCCTGACATGGGCACAGATGCAGGTCCTTCAAAGACGCCGGGTGCAGGACCCACAGGGACCTCTGGTGCGGGATCCTCGAGGACATCTACCATAGGATCTTTCAGGGTTTTCAGGCGATTTGATGATGGATTCCTCTCACAGTTGTGTGAGGATGTAACCGAGCGTGCCCACCTTTCCACTGAGGAGATTAGACCTCCTCCTCCTGAGCTAATCCTCGGGGTGAGTTTGTTTCTTCTTTTAGGGACATGCTTTCCCCCTCCTTTTTCTCCACGCTACTAATATTTTCCCTATTTTCTTTTATAGGTTTATGAGTCAGCCGTTCACTAGGCGGAGTATTACCGTCATATTGCTAATCTTTGGGAGGCCAAAGTGGTGAGTATGATGTTGGTTTATCCTTTCTGTATTTTTTCGACCTATGCTTTCTCTCAATTGATCATTCTCACATGATGCTTTCAGCGTGCTCACGAGAAGGAGTCGTGTTCATTGCGTAGTCGGCTTACCCGGGCATGGTCGCGAGTGAAGGAGGTCACGTCCATGACCTATCAGAAGACCCAACGCAGGCGGAGGAGGGATTCTTGAGGGCCCAGAACCTGATCGGAGGCTACTTTTCTGTTTTGTTTTTTATTTGAACATTGGATTAGACTGATGTAGTTAATATGATTAACTATGGATGTCATTTGAGCACTTTTTGAATGGTTGCCAATGTAATTTTATTTTCGACTTTCTGCATGTGAGGTACTTGTTCTCTTTCTTCCCCTTTTATGTGTTGATGGCCAATGTATGATTGAAGTTCAGCTACTTGCTATGTCCTCTATTTTTATCCAAAAGGGTGATACCTAAAACCAAAAGGGATAGGTTAGGTAACCACAGGTGGGTGTCTGACTCGTCATCCAGGGTGCCTCTTGTGAGGGCAAAATTGCTTAGTGTAAGTAGGGACAGGTTTAAATGACAAGGGGAGACAGCCCCACATACATATATGTATATTATATATATATATATATATATATATATATTATTTTTTTGGTTTTTTGGTCTTGCATATATTTTATATACGCAAGGAAATTTCCTGGGATTTTTTGCCTTGTGTATAGAAAATATACGCAAGGCATTTTCTAGGGAATTTTGGTCTTGCATATCTAAAATATACGCGAGGCACTTTCTGAGGCATTTTGCCCTTACGTATACAAAATATACGCAAGGCACTTTTGGTCTCTGATGGCCCTATAAGGCCTAGGAATAAATTCTTTTTTTCAAATTTAAGTTGGGTTCTGAATTTTGCTATGATTTTTTTTTTCCTTTTTCTCCCATGTGTCGGTTCATTGTCCTACATCGAACCGTGATTCATTTAAATGGCTTTGTATGACAATGGACCCGCTTCATGATCCCACCCTCCAGTGGGGCCCGAGACTCTTATACTTCCTTCCTTGGGTGTAGGGCCCAATTTTCTAAAACATTGGTTTGATAGCTTGAATGAGAGCGAGCTTGCAGGTTTGGATCAACTTGGGCTTGCTCATCTCTCCTCTTTACTTGATGTTCTTCTATTTTGGGATTTTATCCATGCAGTTGTTTCTCATTGGCAGGCGGAAACCCATGTCTTCCATTTTGGGACCTGTGAGCTAACTCTGACACTTGAAGAGCTCTCTGTTTTGTCGGGTTTGACATTACATCGCGGCCTTGCTAAGGTGGTACCAAAATTGGGCTATGCCAAGACCATCCACACGATTTTGGGTTTGAAGAAAAGTGGGTTTGAGAAGAGCTTTGTCGGCGAGCCCACTAGGTGTTCGGTGAAATTCCTGCGAGAAATTTTTGGCGATAAAAGTTTGCAAAAATTTTCGACCAAAAATATTCTTAACGTGAATGCTTTCACCCTTTGCCTTCTCTCGGAGGCCCTTTTTTACATAGGGGAAAGAGTTTCTCTCTTGCACTCAGCGACGTGTTGGTGGAGCTTGAAAAGGGCCGCTCTATTGTACATTTTGTACTGGCCGGGCTTTACCGCAGTCTTGATGCCTTTGCCTCAAGCAAGGTCGGGTGCTTTCAGGGATGCCCCATTCTTCTTCAGGTCTAGCTCGGGAAGCATCTTGCCATTTTGGGATTTGTGCCCCGCTTTTATGTGGTGCGACTAGAAGCTGCTCGTTGCTTTCTGAGCTAATGTTCTACGTTACCTCAGAAGAATACACGCGAGATGCACCTTTGGTTGATCGAGGCAAAGCTTATGTGGAGGCTTCCATGGCTTGATGGGACCTTCCCCATAGTGTGATCCTGAGATCATGAGGGTATCACCCTTCTAGGGTTGACTGGCAGTACCCATTATTTTCCTTCTCAAGTTTTATGCCAGTTTGGCTACACTCAACATGTGCCTCGTGGGTGAGGCCTCCACTGTGCAGCTTGATTTTTAATTGGGGGTCCTCTGAAGACTTGGAGAAGATAGCATTGCTTTGGGAGATGTGTCAGCCAACCCATATGTGTGACCTTGAGTAGGGGACTGTTCCTTTTACTTCTCAAGAGTATGAGACTTGGTTATCCTCCATGACATCTTTTTCGAAGCAACTTGTTCCGGCTGAGAGTAATAATTCCGAGGGACCATGGCCAAAGAAGGAAGTGACACTTTTGACCTGGATAGAGCTTCTTGTATACGAAAAGTGGTTATTGTCTGAGCGCTTAGAGAAAGAGCAAGTGAGAGTCGGTGTTGCTGAAACGAGAGCTGACGCTATAGAATATGAAGTCTCTCGCTTGGAAGAAACTTTGAGTGACGTCCTTGGCCATACTGATGATTCCCAAAAGTGGTACAAAGGCCTCCATGGTCGATGGATGATTGAACGAAATGTCTGTGAAGATGCCTTACGTGAGCAGGTTCGCAACCTGGAGCACGAGCTTGGCCGATGACCAATTCCTGCACATACCCTTCTTGCACAGATCAAATACCACAGTGAGGGAGTATGAAAACTCCCTTGATAGATATATATTTTTTGGGTTTGCATATATATATATATATTGATGTTGTTATTTCTTTTTCAAATTTCTAAAGGGAGAAACAGGGTGCCACACCAATTATCTTTTTGAGATGTGGAGCAAGCAAAGTTTAGAAATGAAAATGGAAAAGGGAAATCTATTATCTTTTTTTTTTCGTTTTCTTTATCTAAAATGGAAAAGGAAAATCTATTATCTTATTTTTTCATTTTCTTTATCTAAGATGGAAAAGGGAAATCTATTATCTTATTTTTTCATTTTCTTTATCTAAAATGAAAAAGGGAAATCTATTATCTTCTTTGCCTTAAACGTGACGAGAGGTAACGGGTCCCATTTTAAGAATAGTCGAACCTGTCCATGCGGTAGGGGCCGAGGTCCAGAATTTTCCCAAGGTCGGAAAGTCCATCCCATTTTAATTGAGTCAGCCTTTTATCTTTACCTCTAGCCATGCATTTGACGGTGTGATTATGAAGATATTCCTGGTCAGGACACGATTTGAGCTAACAAGAGTGGCCCAGTTGGCAACCAGGTAATTTGTATGTGACCAAAGGAGTAACTGACGACTTTCTCTTTTTTTTTTTTTTACGACCCTTTTTTACTCACAGCACCCAAGTCGAGTTTTCGTCGTGCCCATTGTTGCCCTCTTTTTTTACCTGTAGCGCCCATTCAAGTTTTCACTATGTCCATGGGTTTTCGTCGTGCATGTTGGTGCCTTTTCAGGTTTTCACCTGGTCCGCACAAGCTCGCTCTTTTTACCCTTGGCGCTCTTACGGGTTTTCACCATGCACATTTTACTTTGAGCTTGTATATTTTTCTTTCTTTATTTTTTTCTTTTTTCAAAAGGCCATGACATGGATGTTGATTCTGTCATAGCCGGTTAGATGAAGTTCTTCTATCGTCTCTCAGCTTTGCTCGTGCTGACTCAACGGATACCATGACTGGTCATAGACCTTAAAGAGGGTTTTCTTCAGAGAAGTATCATGGCCATGGGTTAGAACGGATAGGTTTAGGAATTTTGAAGGTATTCTTGGTTTTTAAGGTTTTTTCTTGATTGGTTGTAGTTGCCATAATAAACTTCTTCGTTGGGGGATTTTTACTGTACATGCCCTATGATTTTTTCTTTTCTATATTTTTTTGTTCCTTTTATTTTCTTTTCAGACACCTCTTTTGGGAATTTTACTTTTTTAATTTTTTATATATTTTAATGGTAACTCTTTTTCTTTTTTTTGTTTGGTATATACACTTTTTCTTTCTTCTTTCTTTGGGGAGGGGTTTATGAAAGAAAGGCTAATGGCTCAAGGGGTGTAGCAAAGGGTATAAGCATTCAAGGACGCTTTTTGGCTACCTGGCTTTGAAATGATGGCCTCTTTTAAGGGGCCCTTAAGCAGTCATGTAGCCAATTTTATTGATACTTACCTTGCCGTGGGAGACAAGGAGTAGAATTGTTGTATGTATCCAGCGTTGATGGGCTTAGGAAAATGATTCCCATCCATGGTGGCGATATAAAGCGCGTATCCAGGGAGCACTTCTCTGATGACATAAGGTCTTTCCTAGTTGGGCTTGAATTTCACTAAAAATTACGACTTTTCACCTCTTAACCTAGCCTTCACTACTCCTTGTAGCTGTCTAATAATTCTCTATTGAGTATATTTTATAGTAAATAATAACAACTGCAACTTAGTACAAAGTCCAAGTGTTTAAAGCCAAAAAGAGAGAATTCAAGCCAAGGTTGAATGCTGAGCCAAAGATTGGTGGAACAACATGGTGGTACACACCATGGTGACTAGTTTGCATGTCAAGGTGGACCAAAGAAGTCCAGCAGATGAGAGAAGTAGGGATGTGATTGGAGAAATGTGCAATAGCTGCAGCTGCATGCAACAGAGAAGCATAAGTGTGTTATCTCACGCAGTCATAAGTGTGCCTCGCGCTGTTTAAGTCGGTAGCAAAGCCTCCTCGCGTAGTTGATACATGCACCATAAAAGAACTCGTGAGGAACTCGTCCGCTCAGTGAAGGAGTGGCCTCAGAAAGTTACTTCACGCAGCAGTCGTGCACTTCTTATGCTCTCAACACTCAAAGTCTTCGTGAAGTTCTCGCGCACTACAAGCCTCACATAGTCGCACGCGCAGTCTCACGAGATCAATTTGCATTAAGGAATTCAAGAAATCTTGCACAGCTCTCGCATAGTTCAAGAGGAGAGAGAGCTCCAAATATTCTCTCGCGCAGCTCTCGCGCACATAAAAGCCTAAAGCCTTCTGCGCGAACTGTGCTATCTAATTCACAAGGAGTCGAGCGAGATTGAAAGTCTTCCACGCGAGACCCTCACGACAGGAAGTACCTAAAGCTCTACTGTGCGAGCAGAGCCAAAGCAAACTCTTCCTCGCGAGTTCATTAAAAGCCAAAGCAGCTGCGCGACTAATTAAAGGCTTTCTGCACGAGTGACAAACCTTCCAAGACAAATCTAACCTCACGAACACTCTGCTATCTGTGCGAATAAATTAATGAACCAGATTCAGCCCCGCAAAGCTCGGGCTCTCCACTTCTCATTTCATATCCAGGGACCTTATAGGGATTTCCTCATGTCTATGGCACACATCTCGAGGTCCTGATCTCAAGGCACACATCCCAAGGCATCTAAGGTTGTAATAGAGCCACAGCTGCCCTAAAATTAGGGTTTAATCTTCTCTTAGCCAAGGCATCAAGGACTTAGTATATAAGCTATAATTTTAACTTAGAAAATATCTCTCCTTCAACCTCAGTCTGCTGTGAGCTCGAGCAGATTAGGGTTGATCACCCCTTTTTCAATTTTTTTTTCTTCTCTCTTAGCCTAGCACTTGCTGACTATATCCTTTGTAAGCAATTAGGTTTGGTTTTATTCAGTTTTTATAATGGGTCTTGTAACCTTTGGGATTTTGTGAGAGCTATTTTGCACAAGGCTGCTGCCTTGATAAATCTCATTGTAAGTATTGTTTTAAGCAATGAAATTTTTATTTTAAATGTTTATTCAATCTGTTATTACCTATTTATCTATAGTTTTGTTCAATCTATGCCATACAATTAGGATTTGAGCTGATTTGAAATGCCCATGGAAGCTTGAGCTTGTAGCCCTGGGACCATGGTGGCAGCAGCAACTTACATGTTTCATCTCAGACTCTGTGGTGTGGATAACCTCTGTGGATAGCCTGTGACCATTTAAGTGGACAGACTATAGCCCTAGGGTGATTCCAAGCTATAGATCTGAGAAGGATTCTTCTCCTCTGCACTTGAGCTTATAGCCTTGTGAGAGGTTGCTACAGGAGCAAGGTCCCCTCTATTTTACTTTACCAACATCAGCTGTTAGATTTGATTTCTCTGCAGAGATTGCAGACTTGTGAGCTAAGCCATTGCAAGCCTTATGTAGCAATGACCAGCTGCATTTAAGTCTCCAAATAACTTTTGAACAGTTGGGGTTTCCATTGGTTCTTCAAGAACTATTTGCCCCCATGGATGCCTGAGCTTGTAGCCTGGTAAACATGGTGTCTACAATGATTTTAATTTTCTAATTTGATCCATTGGGTGGAGGACATCTATTGGATAATCTGTGACCATTTAAGTAGATAGGTTATAGCCTTAAGATCACTCCCTTCAATTAGATCAGATTAGTTTTTTGATTTAATTCATGTGATTTGATCATCTCTATTGGATAACCTATGACCATTTAAGTGGATAGGTTATAGCCTTAAGAGGCCAGGTCAAATCTTAAGGGTTGAGTTAGATACATCTTCCTTGCAGATGTGCTTGTAGCCATATGAAGGATTGCTGTAGAGACAACCCTAAATCTGAGTTACATAACTGAAATAACCTTAGCTTAATTGCCTACTTCCCATCATTTTATCTTTATTTTAACACATACCATCACCACACTCTTCGCAACCCTTTCTTTAGGATAGGACTGCACTTTATTTTCCTTCTTTTCGTGTTAATTTAGTGTAGTTGTGACACCCAACTCCCCTTCTCTAGGATTATCAGATCTGTAGCCAGATCTGAAGGCCTACTAATATAACCCATTTTGGATTCTAGATCAATTTCTCTAGGGGACAAACTCTTACTTACTCAAAACTTACTACAACAGCCCTGTATCTTGCATGCTGTGAATTTTAGACTTGTTGTTTTAACCACTTTTTATTTCTCCACTTTTTGATTTATATTTCTTCACCACTGTGGATAGGTTATAGCCTTAAGAGACCAGGTCAAACCATAAGGGTTGAGTTAGATACATCTTTCTTACAGATGTGCTTGTAGCCATCTGAAGGATTGCTACAGAGACAACCTTAAATCTAAGTTACATAACTGAAAATAACCTTAGCTCAATTGTCTACTTCCCATCATTTTAGCTTTATTTTAACACACACTATCACCACCTTCTTCACAAAACTTTCTTTAGGATAAGACTGCACTTTATTTCCCTTCTTTTAGTGTTAATTTAGTATAGTTGTGACACCCAACTCCCTTTCTCTAGGATTGTCAGATTTGTAGCCAGATCTGAAGGCCAACTAATATAACCCATTTTGGATTCTAGATCAATTTCTCTGTGGGACAAACTCTTACTTACTCAAAACTTGCTACAACAGCCTTGTATCTTCCAGGCTGTGTATTTCAAACTTGCTGTTTTAACCACTTTTTATTTCTCCACTTTTTTTATTTATATTTCTTCACCATTGTTTTCTCATCAATAATATGCCAGCAATCCGAAATAAACTAACAAGTTTTTAGCATCGCTGCCAGGGATATTGATCTTTTTAGTAGACCTGAGTTGTATTTTAATTTAGTTTAGAACATTCTTTGTAGCTGTACCTTAAATAGAATAAAAAGTACTACTAATTTTTTGTGAAACTTTTGCATAATTGGACAACAGTAGCAGGGAAAAGCTAGAGCTACAGCTAGAGTTTAGCTAGATCTGTTTGCACTTCTTTTACCTTAAATCTTAGTCCATTTGTGTTGGATTCCATGTCATTAGTTTAATTTTAAATCCGTTTAGCTGTAATTTCTGTTTGAAATTTTTTTTGCTTTTTTTTTATGTGCTGTGAGCATTTTCTTTGCCTGCTGATTCTGTGTGTGTATGCTCAGTAGATGGTCTCTTAACCCTGAGTTGGAACCTCCAAATTCTGAGGTTGAAAGAGTCCTTAGACTGAAAAACACCACGCCAGCCCCTACTGTTGAAACTGCGACAGCTGTAATGGTTGAGAGGAAAAGAACTCTGAAGGAATATAGTGCACCTAGGGATTACACATCTCCCTTTTACATACAATTTCCTTCAGTTGAGGGAAATTATGAAATCAAGTCCTCTACCATTAACATGATGTCATCTTTTCATGGGCTCAGTAAGAAAGATCCTTACAAGTACATTGATCAATTCTTGGCACTTTGCCCCACATTTAACATTGCTGGCTTGGGACTTGAAGCCCCCAATCTTAGGCTTTTTCCCTTTTCCCTAAAGGACAAAGCCAGCACCTAGCTCTCTAAACTCCCAACCAATAGTATCCAGACATGGAGTGACCTCCAAAGTCAATTTCTAGTAAAATTCTTTCCCATGAATAAAACTAGTCAGATGAGGAAAAACATATTGTCATTCACTCAATCCTCAACTAAAGGTTTTTATGAGGCATGGGAGAGATTTCAAGATATGTTAAAACAATGTCCCCACCACCAAATTTCATAGTGGTAACTTGTGTAAGTATTTTACTAAGGAATTAATCCCAAGAGTAGGGACATGGTGGATGTCTCATGTGGGGGTAGTTACCTCCACAAGATAGTTGATGAGGCATGGGAGTTGTTTGACATTATTAGTGAGAATTCTATGCAGTAGGAGTCACTGTCTCGCACCGCTAAATTGGTGAAAGAGTCTACCCCTAGAGGTGGAAGGTATGAGGCCAAGGTGCGGAGTGAATTGGAACAGAAGGTGGACAATCTGAGTTGAAAATTTGATAAATTAATGAATGTGATGCAGCCGAAGATGGCTGCATAACTGGAAGAGGCATGTCTGATATGCCAATCTCCCACACATTCACTTCAAGATTGTTCATCAGCCAATCAGTTCCCTGATTTAGTTCTGGAATATACCAATCCTGCCCAAGCATATGGGCAGCAACCTGTTGGGTACACGTGGAGAAATCACCCCAATTTGAGGTGGAGATAAGACACATACCAACAACCTCAGCGCAGCAGTTGGCAGCTCCATACAAACCTCAACACCAATTTAACCAAGGATATGCACCAAGGCAGAATTTTTAGTTGCCTGCCCCATAGCCCAATCAGTTGGTCTTGCCCCCACAGTAGTCCAGATCCTCTTCCTTGAAGAGAAAATACTGACATCAATGCAAAATCTGGGAAACTTGGTCCAAATTCTGAACTCTCATGGGCAAAACATTAAAAAAATAGAGGACCAGGTGGGTCAAATTTGTAATACTTTGAATAAGAGAGAAGAGGGCAGGTTGCCTAGTCAACCCTTAGCCAACCCTAAAGGGTAATACATGATTAGAGAAGGCTCCTCTACCCATGAGGAGGCTAATGCAATCACTACCCTAAGGAGTGTCAGGGTGATTGATAATTTAGTGGGCAGAACAGTTGAGGAGGCCATGGAGAGTGAAAATAAAAGAAATGTGAGTATTGAAGAACTAATGAATTCATCCCCTACTGTGGAGCAGCAAGGCAAAATAAAGGGGTTGATGTTGAGCCCCAACAACAAATAATAAATGAAGAATTTTTTTTTTTGACCATGATGTTGTTAGGCATGCAGTTGTGGCACCAGCAGTCCCACAGCTACCATTTCCTCATGTACTTGCTGGCCCATCTCCTTTTGATAAGGGGAATGCGTAGATGGAGGAAATGATGGAGGCCTTTAAGCAGGTCAAGATAAATTTGCCCCTGCTTGATGCTATAAAACAGGTCTCTGCCTATACTAAATTCTTGAAGGACCTCTGCACACAGAAAAGAAAAGTAAGGGTGCAGTTGTCCAAAAAGGTATTTACTATTGAGCATGTTGAATCAGTTCTATCCATTGCCACACCTGAGAAATTACAGGACCCAGGGGTACCTACTATCCCCTGCATAATTGTAAACCACACGATTGGTAGAACCCTCTTGGACTTAGGGGCCAGTGTGAACCTGCTCCCATATTCTGTGTATGAGGAGCTAGGTTTGGGAGAGCTAAAATCCACATCAGTTGTACTCCAGCTGGCTGATAGGTCTGAGAGGAGACCTGTGGGTGTGGTAGAGGATGTTTTGGTGGGGGTGGATAAGTTCTACTATCCTGCTGATTTCCTAGTTTTGGACATGGACCCTTGTAAAAGTAAAACTCCAATTCCTGTCATCCTTGGGAGGCCATTCTTGGCCACTTTAAATGCTTGCATTCAATGCAGGTCAGGGGTGATGGAGGTGACCTTTGAGAACATGAAGGCCCAATTAAATGTGTACAATGCTGCTAGGCAGCCTCAGATGGACATTGAGGACTGCTATGCAATAGATGTACTAGATGGCCTAATGGAAGAGGAATTATTCAATCTGTTGGATTAGGATAATATTGCTGAAAACCTAGAAAATATTTGGAGTATGGTTGAGGAGGAGGCCCAAGCTCTCATGACAGAAGACATCACCAAAATTGAGTCTTCTGTGGGCCTAGTGTAGCATTCCAGCTGAAAACCTACATTGCTGCCCCTTCCTCAATCCACTAAGGCAACTTTGTTGCCTTCCATTGAAAGTCCTCCTGATCTGAAGCTTAAGTAGCTCCTAGACACATTAAAGTATGCCTTCTTGGGGCACAACAAAAAGCTTCCAGTGATTATCTCCTCCTCTCTCACTAGTGAGCAGGAGGAGGAATTATTATGTGTTCTCAAGAAGCACAAAAAGGCAATGGGGTGGACAATTGCTGATCTAGGGGGCATTGAAGCCTCAGTTTGCATATATAAAATTCACTTGAAAGAGGATTCAAAACCCTCTATGGAGATGCAGAGGAAGGTTAATCCTCACATGCAAGAGGTGGTCTTAAAAGAGATAGTAAAACTATTGGATGCGGGGATGATTTACCCCATTTCAGATTCAGAGTGGGTGTCACCTATTCAGGTGGTACCCAAAAAGTCAGGCATAACAGTTATTACTTCTAATTCTGGGGAGTTGATGCCAGCCAGGGAGACCACTGGCTGGAGAATTTGTATTGATTATAGAAAACTCAACTCTAAGACCAGGAAAGACCACTTCCCTCTCCCTTTCATTGACCAAATTCTAGATAAGTTTACTGGGAAGGCATTTTACTGCTTTCTTGATGGATACTCAGGGTATAACCAAATCTCTGTGTATCCCGAAGATCAAGAAAAAACTACTTTCACATGTCCCTTTGGCACCTTTGCTTACAGGAGGATGCCTTTTGGACTATGCAATGCCCCAGCCACATTTCAGAGGTGCATGTATGCAATTTTTTTTTATATGATTGACAAGTTCCTGGAAATCATCATGGATGATTTTTCAGTTTATGGGGACAATTTAGCCAGTGCTTGAGTAACCTTGACCTGGTTTTACAAAGATGTGAAGAGACCAATTTGGTCTTAAGTTGAGAAAAGAGCCACTTTATGGTAACACAAGGAATTGTGTTAGGTCATGTGGTCCCACAGAGGAATAGAGGTTGACAAAGCTAAAGTACACCTGATCTCACACCTGCCCCCACCCAAGACTGTCAAGCAAATCAGATCCTGTTTAGGATATGCTAGATTTTATAGGGGGTTCATTAAGAACTTTAGCAGAATTGCAAAGCCATTGTGCCACCTACTGTGTCAGGATATACCATTTGAATTTTTCGCTGAGTGCCTTGAGGCCAAGTCTTAAACAAATACCTTACCACTGCTCTTGTAATCTAGGCCCCAGATTACTCACTCCCCTTTGAACTGATGTGTGATGCATCAAACTTGACCACAGGTGCTGTCTTAGGATAAAGAAAAGATAAGCTACCTGCAGTGATTTATTATACAAGCAGAACACTAGCATGGGCCCAGCTCAATTATACAACCACTGAGAAGGAGTTGCTTGCTGTGGTGTTTGCTGTAGACAAGTTTAGACCTTACTTGTTGAGGTCTAAAATTATTATTTTTACTGATCACTCAACCCTGAAATACTTGTTGGCTAAGAAGGATGCCAAACCAAGGCTGATCAGATGGATCCTTCTGTTGCAGGAGTTTGATCTTGAGATCAAAGATAAGAAAGGAGTTGAGAATGTGGTGGTTGACCACCTCTTTAGAATTGTTTTGGAAGAATGTGTAGCAACATCTGTCAATGAATTGTTCCCTAATGAGCAGTTATTTTCTATGCAGTCTAGTGTGCCCTGGTTTGCACACATTATTATTTTTCTTGCTATTGGTAGGATCCCCCCTCATTGGTCCAAGATGGACAAAGACCTATTTTCTCTCAGGCCAAACATTTTCTGTGGGAGGATCCATACCTATACAAGCATTGTGCAGATCGAATTGTTAGGAGATGTGTGCCTGAAAGTGAGTTTCATAGCATTCTTTCTATGTGCCATGAGCAGGCTTGTAGAGGTCACTTTAGTCAGAAAAAGACAGCTGCAAAAGTATTACAATGTGGGTTTTATTGGCCCTCTTTGTTCAAAGATGCACACATACATTGCAAAGCCTGTGAAAGATGTCAAAGGTTGGGAGGCATTTCCAAGAAAGATTCAATACCATTGCAGCCCATCCTTGTGGTATGTTTGACATCTGGGGGATTGATTTTATGGGCCATTTTCCTCCTTCTATAGGTTTCAATTTTATACTTGTGGCAGTGGACTATGTGTCCAAATGGGTTGAAGCCATTACCACAAGGACAAATGACCACACAGTTGCCCTCAAAATTTTAAAGGATAATATTTTCTCTAGATTTGGCACTCTCAGAGCTATCATTAGTGATGGAGAGAGTCATTTCTATAACAGGCCTTTTGAGAATCTGCTCAAAAAGTACTCTTTTATACACAAGATTGCAACTCCCTACCACCCACAAACCAGTGGGCAAGTTAAAATTTCTAATAGGGCGATCAAGCACATCTTGGAGAAGACTATGAGGATAGATAGAAAGAACTAAGCACAAAAGCTGAATGATGCTTTGTGGGCATATAGGATTGCCTATAAGACCCCTATTGGTATGCCCCCTTTTAGGCTGGTCTATGGTAAGGCTTGTCACCTACCAGTGGAGTTATAGCACAGGGCCTAATAGGCTATTAAAACACTAAATTTTGATATAACTGCTACTGATTCTCACAGGAAATTGTAACTGTCAGAGCATGATGAGCTGAGACTGGAAGCCTATACAAATGCACGAATTTACAAGGAGAGATCCAAGGCATTCTTTGATAAGAAACTAAGGAGAAAGGATTTCAATGCTGATACCAAGGTTTGGCTTTTCAACTCCAAATTAAAATTCTTTTCAGGGAAGTTAAAATCTAGATGGGATGGACCTTATACTGTCATCCATGCCTCCCCATCTAGTGCTGTGGAGATCTTGAATCCCATGTCTGGGAAGATCATGAAAGTGAATGGTCAAAGGTTAAAAATTTGTGTAGAAAATTCTGTGGAGCCTCCTCAGACCATCCACCTCCATGAACCTCCCACTGATTAGTGATCCACAGCTCTATACACTGGGTACCATATTTGTTGAATTTGTGTGTTATTTTGTTTACAATCTGTCATGTGTTGTTTGTGTGTGTTGATATGCATATTTTATTTTAAGTTGTGTTGTTGATAATGTGATGTGCATGTTTTGTCATCTGAATTTAATGTGTATGGACCTGATGTTGATATGCATATTCTGTTACTGTTGAGTGGTTGACCTACTATTATGAAAATGTTCATGAATTTGCTATAATTGAAAATCATTTGCATTCTGAATTTTTGCTACGTATATGTTGGTAATGGGCATACAATTATCATGATGAAATAGATTAAATTTGAAGAAAGTTAGTGTTGATGCACAATGGTTAGGTGCATGTCAGTATGGATGCATAGGCCAATGTGCAGCATTGAGAAAGAGTGAGTTTTGCCTTGTCGCGAGGCTCAATGGATTCAATTTCACACTCGCGAGCCATTTTTGGGCTTTCTCGCGGGGCTCTGTAATGAGCTGTGTTACTTTGCGAGAGCCTCACGAGCTAAAGATTTGAAGAATGCCTGCAAATGAACTTCGCGTGCCATCTCTTCTCTGTGACATTGAGCTGCGTGACAATTGCAGGTCATGTATTTTGTACCTCGCGAGAGCCACGTAAGAGAATTTCTGAAGCCTACACTTCTAACTGCCGCGCGAGGCCCTTGATGCTCTGATTGCATGTTCCTTGCGAGTTTGAAAGCTTAGCTGCACGGAAGATGCAAATGTCCTCTCACGAGCTCAGACCTTAGTCAGCTCCATGATTGACCTCGCGAGACTTCTGAGCACCTTAAAAAGCATTTCTCGCGAGATCTCATGCCTACTGCGTGAGAAGAACTTTGCCCTACGAATTCCTGGCGAGAACCACGCGAGGCATGGGGTCACACTCTTATACCCTGCGAATTTTCAATTTTTTCATTTCATCTCTTCTTTGCCCTAGTTCCACTGAGCACTTCCGAGCTCCCTCCTCGCTTCTTTCTTCTCTACTGCTAAAACTACTCCAACACGGCCACTTATCTCCGCCCGTTGTGTTCCACAACACCTCCTATTTATTTGGCACCTGGTTTGAGGAGATTTGATACAGTGGACAACTTTTGGATCGAAACCCTAGCTCTCTTGTGGTAAGTGTGCTCACCCTCCCATTTGGATTGATAAGTCTACTATTTTAGGTTTAGTAGGGATTAATTTCTATGAAAAACTATCTTTGGAGTGTGCATTACACAATCTATGAATTTAAAGATCATATTTTGAAGAATTTGTGTAGCCATGGCCACGGGTTCCAAATTTACTAACACATTGGCTGCCTTGGTGAACCCTACACCAACTGGTACCCCTGTGGCCACACAAAAATCTGTGAGGATTGCAGAGGCCTCCACTGTGGAGACCTCTGAGATGCCTACACCCCCTGTGGAGCCCCAAGTGGAACAAATGAAAAAGAAGGTTGCCCCAGTGAAAAAGGCCAAGGTTGTGGCCTCTGATACCCATGCTCAAAAGAAGAAATTTGCCCCTAAGAAGAGGACCAGAGCCCACCCACCTGCTAAAAGCCCTAAGAAATCAAAGAAAAAATAAAGAAGGGCAAGGAGGTGGCCCCTGAGGTCCCTGAGGTTGCCCAAGAGGATAAATCTGATGATTAGTCACTGAAAATCCCCTCTGAGTTTGTGGCTGCAATTAAGCTTGAGGCAGAGACTGCCTTTGACAAAGCTTTCTTTGAAGATGAGCCAGGGACAACTACCTCAATTGAATGCCAAACCAAGGCCCCACTGTTACCCCTTCTCAGGCCCCCATTGCAGCTAGTCTTCCCTAGACTAGTGTAGTTATTTTACCAAAATGTAAGGGTGAAGACTGGGGATGATGGAAGCCCCACTTTGCTTATGCTGATTGATGACTTTGAGTTGCTGTTTAACCAAGCAGCCATTGCTAAGATACTTGGGATACCAGCCAAATACATCCCAAAGTGTGGCTTGGGTCCTCCATTGATAACCACAATCTCAGAAATTGCCAAAGAGCTCATTGGAGGAATCACAGCCTCAAGGCTGTCCATTAGGAAGAGAGACTTGTACCCTAGTCTGAGGTTTATGGATGGGGTGTTGAGAAAGAATGTCTATTGCTCTAAACACCAACAAGAGAGGAGGTCCCCCATTGCTGATGCCCTCTAATCATTCCACTGCAACCACTACATTGATGCAGCAAAACTCATTTTGAAGGAATGAAGGACCTCATGCAGAAACCCCATGCTTTGCCCTACTGTAGGCTCATTACAGCCCTACTGCAGCTAGGAGGCTACCACTCTCAGATGAATGAGGAGACCCTCACCTTGGCCCCCAGCAAATGTGGCAAGAAGCAGTGGGAGATCAATGGTACCTTGATTGAAAAGAAGAAGGAGTTACAAGCTTAAGCAACCCCCACAATTCAAGAGGTAGCTGCTGCTGCCTCTGTTTCCAGCTCTGCTACCCTTTCTCAAGTAGCTACTTCCACTGTACTAGCTATCCCCACCTCCATTCCATTGCTAGCCGTTATACCAACCATCCATACACCCATTACCTCGGCAATAATAACCTCATTACCTCAGCAACCACCTATTACTTCATCACCCATAACCTCCATACTCACTTCCATTCCCAAGCCAGCTATTGTGCCAGCTAGCACTACCTTACCCACCACCACACAAATCTCACAACCCTCCACAGCTGATCCGATTTTTCCCATTATTCCCACAGCCACCGCAACCTCAACAACACACACCATACCTGCTGTGACTTTAGCATTACCACCCTCCATAGCCCATCCCAGCCCACTTGTTACAGTCACATACAAAAAAAGGAAACAATCCAAAGCCCCCACTGAGCCCCAACCTACATATATATCCCAACCTTTACCTATCCCTGAAACAACAGTCATTCCAGACCCAACCATTGACATACAACCACTCTCACCAGCCCAAGTCTCTCCAGTCCACCATGCTGAATCGGAGCCTCAAATTCCTGACATCCCACATAGCTCCCCACTAGCCTCACCTCAACCCACTGAACCCTCTTCCATAGTCGAATCTGATACACTTGAACCTTTGGGCCATTCCATTCCATTTTCCCCTTCCCATGACCAAGACCCCTTCTCACCAGAGGGATACTCAGCTATGATGACCTCTATTATAGGGGACATCAATTATAAGTTTGTCCCTCTTCCTGATTCACCACAGCCCCATCGCTTTATCCCTACCCCTACTTCCCCACAGCCAACTAACTTTCATCATGCAACCACTTCACCATTTCAACCAATTACAACCACCCAACCCACAACCCTTATCATACCTGACCCCCTACCCCAAATCCTTAACCTCCTCCTCTCCCTTCAAACCCAGATAATGGCCAACACCTAATCTCAAACATTGATTGAGGCCAACCTTCAAGCCATAAACTCCACCCTCCAAAATAGGGCCTCCATTCAAACCAGTTTACAAGTCATCCAATCAACCTTATCAGCCTTAACCCAACCTCTCCAATAGCCATTTATCCCTCCACCTATCCATTTACCAACACCACCCCCATCTCCCCAACCCTTAACCTTAACTGCAACACCCTGTTGCTGCTACACACATTGAACCTATTCCAAAAATCCCCCCAATTATATTTACCACTGCCTCCACCCAAACTGGCCCTGACCCTGAACCTCAACCTGAGCCTATACAGCCACCCTTTATTGCCCCACCTCTAGAACTCTCTTACCCATAACCCCAACTTGCAATCTCACCTGCAGTAGCAACATCTGATGCTGCCACAGATGTTGAAAACCTAATCCCTACCTCCTCAAAAGCCTCCTAAATAGACCCAGAGATAATAGACCTCACCCTACCTAAATCTAAAGTCCCCTAGCCTATACCCTCTACTTCCACCCTACCCATACCATCATCCATCCCTTCATCTTCATCCACACAACCCCAATTGCTGGCTGACCGTCCTTCCACAGATGATGACACCATACTACCTGCCTCTTTCAACCCCATGCCCCCATACTACACCCTCCTAAGAGCAATGAAAGAAAATGCCTACATCAAGAGGGATGTGGTTAGAGGCATGGCTGACCTCAGAACTTCAGTGAAGTAGCCACTCCTAGATCATTAAAATTTTAGAACTCACTTATAAGATGGAGAAAAGGAGAATGAAGCATGGATGGAGGGAGACATTGCTGAAATACAATGAAGAGAAGAATAGAGCTGATGGGATGGAGGATGTGATCAAAAATCTACAGATGGCCCTGAGAATGGTGGAGGATAGGGCAAATGAGTATGCTAGGACTGTTGTAGTATTGCAACAGACGTTATCTGATATTGGCGACAGAGATTTGGCAGCAACTGTTGCCTCTCTCTTCACTGCTACTGCCCCTCTAAGGGCAACTGCTCCTAAACCCCAAGAGCCCAAAAAGATAAAACCTGGGATCAACATAAAGGATCTTGCTTCAAAGCTAGAGCCAACTCCCAAGAAGAGAAGCAGTACCAAGTAGAGAAAAACCACTTCCAAAAGATACAAGCCAACTACTATTGCTCTCAAGAAGGAAAAAGGGTAAGGAGTCCATGACAAAGTTGATGCAACAGAAAATTTAGATGATTAGACTTTGTACATGTAGTAGTTAGATAGTTTTTTGTAAAATCTTTTTGTAGTTATTTTTCCTTGCATTGTACAAATTCCTATGTTATAAATGAAAGTTCTCTTTGGTAGATTTTGCTTGGTTTACTTTATGTCTGTTGTTTACTTATTTGTTCTCCTTGTTTGTGTGAGTTTTGTGTGAGTTTTATATGTTAATTTTACTTGCTTTGTTTTGTGTACTATTTTTATAACTATATCCTGTTGCACATGTCCTTTATCTTTGAATCAGTGAGGACACTGTTCCTCATAGGCTTGGGAGTGTGGCAAGGTTTGCCAATGATGTAGTTAACCTAAGTACAGTGGAACCAAGTGAATGAGATAGAAATAGAGCAAACTTCACCTAAGAAACTTCAAAAATGAGAAGATTTAAAAATTTTACAGGCCTTTAGGCATTAAAAGCTTTTAAAATTTAACATTTTCACGAGGTAAACATCAAGAAAACTCATTTGTGTCAGCACTTAGTGAACCATCAAACAGAGAAAAAGGCAAGAGCATGCCTATGAATTCAATGGAAGATCATACCTAGTGAGATTTGGGCCTACAAAAATTTTTTCTATTTGAGGAGTGTCTTAGGCAATTCTTTTTGCTCTAAGGATTGGCTGAGTCTATTTCCTTATTATAGGTGTGGTATCTCCAAGTTGAAATAGTTGACAACACCCACGACATTTAGGAAAGGATCAAGGCCTTCTCTTGGACAATTTGAGCTTAAGGATACTAAACCCAGTAAACTGCCCTTGTGCATACACCTTTTGAACCTTAATTTCTAGTTTTTCTTTAAAATACACCTGAGTCTTTGCACCTAAACTTGTCAACCTGATTCAAACCTACCCCCACTATGAGAATTCAGAAGGTAAGGGAGAAAGAGTTGCAGATGGTCAAGCTAGGGTCAACATTTGGTGAATGGAGAAGGAGCACAAAAGGAGGATAGCAGTGTAACAGCTGGGAAGAGTGTGACATTTCTTAAACATAAAAATAAAAAGAAAAGAAAAATATATCCAAAAGAAAAATATTTATATATAATGAAAAGGAATAAAGAGAAGTCAAGAGGAAATTTTATTGAAAAAAGTAAAAATAAGAAGAGAAGCTGGCCACTTCAAGTATGAAAAATATCAAAGAAGATGAAATATACTAAAATTAAAAGAAGGTGAAGTCATGAATCACCTCCTTCACCTACTGATTTCTCAATTTTACATCCTTTTCATCATTCCATTCTTTATAACCTACACCCATAAGTCACATTACAACTCAATCATAAGACCTTGTGATCCTAAGTTGAAGGGGTTGTTATGTGGAGATGAGGAGTTGTCCAATCTATGGTGAGAAAGAGTCAATGATGCCAGAACTTAGGAGCCTTGCCTATGCTCATGCTTGCAGACCCATTTTGGGACTGTAACTATTCTTGAGCTTGTGTGAAAATGAAAACCCTCAAAGTTCTTGGTGAGAGACTGCCCTGGTAAGCATTAGGTCTGACATTGAATGTATTGGGCATTGTCTAAACTTAATTTTTGAATTGATGGTGAGCTCAGTATTGACATTCATTTGCTGAATTTCTTTGTGTAAGTTGATTGGAAATTATGTGCATACATGTAAGAGTTTTTCATGTTAAATGGTATGTGCATTTTAGTTATTTAAATTCCTCACATTTTGAAAACATTCAAAGGTGGACTGATGCTCTATTTATTGAAAGATTATTTGATAAATGTTGCACTTTTGTTAACTATTTTATTAAGAAGTTTGTGGGTATCTTCACTGAAAACCCTTAGGAGACTTCACTCCTCCACTGGGGATCACCTAAGGGTTTAAAAGGCTTGATGCATAAGCTAAATGTATTTGTGCTCCCTACGAAAGTGGCATTTACATTCCTAAAGTAGTTGTTTAAATTTTACTTTGCTCGAGGACTAGCAAAGATCAGGTTTGGGGGTGTGTTATTCACTGAAGAGTATCACTTTTCACCTCTTAACCTAGCCTTCACTACTCCTTATAGTTGTCTAATAATCCTTTGTTGAGTATATTTTATAGTCAATAATAACAACTGCAGCTTAGTACAAAGTTCAAGTGTTTAAAGCCAAAAAGAGAGAGAATTCAAGCCAAGGTTGACTGTTGTGCCAAAGACTGGTGGAACACCATGGTGGTACACACCATGGTGACTAGTTTCTATGTCAAGGTGGACCAAAGAAGTCTAGCAGATGAAAGAAGTAGGGATGTGAGTAGAGAAATTTGTAACAGCGACAGCTGCATGCAGCAGAGAAGCATAAATGTGCTATCTCGTGCAGTCACAAGTGTGCCTCGTGCTGTTTAAGTCTGCAGCAAAGCCTCCTCGCGTAGCTGATACATGTAGCACAAAAGCACTCACGAGGAACTTGCCCGTTCAATGAAGGAGTGGTCTCAGAAAGTTACTTCGCACAGCAGTCGGCACTTCTTATGCTCTCAACACTCAAAGTCTTCACGAAGTTCTCACGCACTACAACCTTCAAAAATCTAACTCGCGATGCCCTCGCAAGGATCAAGCCTCACATAGCCGCACACATAGTCTTGCGAGGTCAATTTGCATTAAAGAATTCAAGAAACCTCGCGCAGCTCTCGCATAGTTCAAGAGGAGAGAGAGCTCCAAAAATTCCCTCATACAGCTCTCATGCACATAAAAGCCTAAAGTCATCTGCGTGAGCTGTGCTACCCAATTCACAAGGAGCCTAGCAAGTCCACGCGAGACCCTCGTGAGAGGAAGTACCTAAAGCTCTACTACGCGAGCAGAGCCAAAGCAATGCAAACTCTTCCTCGCGAGTGCTTTAAAAGCCAAAGCAGATGCACGACCAATTAAAGGCCTTCTGCGCGAGTGATAAACCTTCCAAGCCAAATCTGACCTCACAAACACTCTACTATCTGTGCGATTGAATTAATGAACCAGAGTTAGCCCCGCAAAGCTCGGGCTCTCCACTTCCCATTTCATATCCAGGGACCTTTTAGGGATTTCCCCATGTCTAGGGCACACATCCTGAGGCCCTGATCTCGAAGCACACATCCCAAGGCATCTAAGGGTTGTAGTAAAGCCACATCTACCCTAAAATTAGGGTTTAATCTTCTCTTAGCCAAGGCATCAAGGACTGAGTATATAAGCTATAATTTTAACTTAGAAAATATCTCTCCTTCAACCTTAGTTAGCTGTGAGCTCGAGCAAATTAGGGTTAGGGTTTGATCACCTTTTTTTTCATTTTTTTTCTTCTCTCTTAGCCTAGCACTTGCTAGCTACATCCTTTGTAAGTAATTAGGTTTGGTTTTATTCAGTTTTGGTAATGGGTCTTGCAACCTTTGGGATTTTGTGAGAGCTATTTGGCACAAGGCTGCTACCTTGAGAAATCTCATTGTACGTACTGTTTTAAGCAATGAAATTTATATTTTAAATATTTATTCAATCTGTTATTTCCTATTTGTCCATAGTTTTTTCAATCTATACCATACAATTAGGACTTGAGCTGATTTGAAATGCCCATAGAAGCTTGAGCTTGTAGCCCTGGGACCATGGTGGCAGTAGCAATTTACATGCTTCATCTCAGACCTCTATGGTGTGGATAACTTCTGTGGATGGCCTATGACCATTTAAGCGGACAGACTATAGCCTTATGGTGATTCTAAGCCACAGATCTGAGAAGAATTCTTCTCCTCTGCACTTGAGCTTGTAGCCTTGTGGGAGGTTGTTGCAGGAACAAGCTCCCCTTTATTTTACTTGACCATCATCAGATGTTAGATCTGATTTCTCTACAGAGATGGCAGACTTGTAAGATGAGTCATTGCAAGCCTTATGTAGCAATGACCAACTGCATTTAAGTCTCCAAATAGCTTTTGAACTGTTGTGGTTTCCATTAGCTCTTTAAGAACTATTTGCCCCCATGGATGCCTGAGCTTGTAGCCTGCAAAACATGGTGTCTACAATGGTTTTAATGTTCTAATTTTATTCATTGGGTGGAGGACATCTATTGAATAATCTGTGAACATCTAAGTGGACAGGTTATAGCCTTAAGATCAGTCCATTCAATTGGATCAGATTGATTTTCTAATTTAATTCATGTAATTTGATCCTCTCTATTGGATAGCCTGTGACCATTTAAGTGGACAGGTTATAGCCTTAAGAGACCAGGTCAAACCATAAGGGGTTGAGTTAGATACATCCTCCTTGCAGATGTGCTTGTAGCCATCTGAAGTATTGCTGGAGAGACAGCCCTAAATCTGAGTTACATAACTGAAAATAACCTTAGCTTAATTGCCTACTTCCCATCCTTTTATCTTTATTTTAACACACACCATCACCACCTTCTTCACAACCCTTTCTTTAGGATATGACTGCACTTTATTTTCCTTCTTTTAATGTTAATTTAATGTAGTTGTGACACCCAACTCCCTTTCTCTAGGATTGTCAGATCTATAGCCAGATCTGAAGGCCTACTAATATAACTCATTTTGGGTTCTAAATCAATTTCTCAATGGGACAAACTCTTACTTACTCAAAACTTGCTACAACAGTCCTGTATCTTGCAGGCTATGTATTTCAGACTTGCTGTTTAAACCATTTTTTATTTCTCCACTTTTTGATTTATATTTCTTCACGACTTTAGATAGGTTATAGCCTTAAGAGACCAGGTCAAACCATAAGGGTTAAGTTAGATACATCTTGCTTGCAGATGCGCTTATAGCCATCTGAAGGATTGCTGCAGAGATAACCCTAAATCTAAGTTACATAACTTAAATAATCTTAGCTTAATTACCTACTTCCCATCATTTTATCTTTATTTTAACACACACCATCACCACCTTCTTCACAACCCTTTCTTTAGGATAGGACTGCACTTTATTTCCCTTCTTTTAGTGTTAATTTAGTATAGTTGTGACACCCAACTCTATTTCTCTAGGATTGTCAGATCTGTTGCTAGATCTGAAGGCTTACTAATATAACCTATTTTTGATTTTAGATCAATTTCTCTATGGGACAAACTCTTACTTACTCAAAACTTGCTACAACAGCCCTATATCTTCCAGGCTGTGTATTTCAGGCTTGCTGTTTTAACCACTTTTTATTTCTCCATTTTTTTATTTGTATTTCTTTACCATTGTTTTCTCATCAATAATAAGACAGCAATTCGAAATAAATCAACATGGATTGCATTTCTTCCAACGAAAATCTATGATGTGCTTTGTTTAGGGGAAGGAATTTAGAACAGGAGGTACGACTCCGTCAAGGTGTGGATATGCCTGTGCAAAGGGACAAGCGAGACTCTGATTGAAGGTGGTTAGAAGCCGAGGACTGATCTATATAGAAGAAAATTATGTCTCAGACGTTCCTGCCAGTGTTGTAGTTAGGACGTGTCTAGATTTTTCCTAGGTTTAATCCTTTATGTAATCATTTTTCTTTCTTTTAATATAGTCACAAATATTTCGATTAATATATGAATTTTTTTTTTGATTATTGTCTCTAATCTTTTTGTTTATGGTGCAAATTTCTATCTAGATATGCCAAAAGTATTTTCTCCTAATTTTGGAGGGAAATTTTTGAATAATTTTACAGAATTTAAGCCCGATTCATTAGCATCACCATTAAGGTATGAAAATTTTAAAATTTTTTAGTATCCCTTGTTTTTGCACAATGAGGACATTGTCCTATTTAAGTTTGTGGGGGGGGGGGGGGGGGGGGAGGGGTACATAACTTCTGTGTATACTAGTTTGCTTAGTTTTCTTTTTTTTTTTTATAAAAAAAATTCATAAATAACAAAATATTTTCTTATGAATTTTTTTCCTGTTTTAGATGAATTTTATAAATATTTATATTCAGAAAAGTTAATCATTATATGAGAGTTATGATAGAAAAATTTATGAATCAATAAACTTTACGCTTGATCGTAATAGAAGTTCAACCATCACAATAGAGCAGTTACGATTCATGTCTAGCTCTCTTCAACACTGTATCAGATTGAATATTTGAAACTATACTTTGATTTAAACTATAATATTTAGATTATTATTTCAAAATTTTATAAAATCAGTATGCTTTTGAGCCATAATTTCTCTTTTATTCTGAGAGAGACAGCTTTCTATTCGAATCAAAACTTTCTTTAAACTTCTTAACTGCATTTTAATGAAATCTCAGAGGGGGGGAGGGGTACATAACTTCTGTGTATACTAGTTTGCTTAGTTTTCTTTTTTTTTTTCATAAAAAAAATTAATAAATAACAAAATATTTTCTTACGAATTTTTTTCCTGTTTTAGATGAATTTTATAAATATTTATATTCGGAAAAGTTAATCATTATATGTGAGTTATGATAGAAAAATTTATGAATCAATAAACTTTACGCTTCATCGTAATAGAAGTTCAACCATCACAATAGAGCAGTTACGATTCATGTCTAGCTCTCTTCAACACTGTATCAGATTGAATATTTGAAATTATACTTTGATTTAAACTATAATATTTAGATTATTGTTTCAAAATTTTATAAAATCAGTATGCTTTTGAGCCATAATTTCTCTTTTATTCTGAGAGAGATAGCTTTTTATTCGAATCAAAACTTTCTTTAAACTTCTTAACTGCATTTTAATGAAATCTCATATTGCTGAAAATTTGAATCAAATATTCTATGAGTATGATAATTTATTTTTCTAGAACTGTTTATTAGAAACATCAATACAACACTACGTGAAAACGACAAAAAAATGACTGCCTTAAACAGTCATTTTATAAAAAAAGATTCTCTTTGACAGTCTTTTTCAGAAAAACAACTGCCCTAACTAGTTGTAAAAAAAATAGTGATTTTTTTTTTTGCTACTGTACATGACAGTCATTTATGAACTTCAACAACGACTGCTCTTAATAGTCATAGAAAAAATACGACTAATTTGGGCAGCCATTTTTTTATGCAAATTTAAAAAAAAAAAAATACTATTTTTTTAAAACAAATAATTTAAGCCGACGACTTTTTATGCAATTTTTTTTTAAATACTTTTTTTTTATGCTTTTTAAATTATTTTTTTTAATGCAATTTTTTTAATGTGGTGAATTTTCTTATAACATATTCAACTACTACTTGCCAATATAGGTATGCTACGCACACACCAATATTTCATTGATGCACACCATTTGATAAATTTCCTTATAACACACCAATTATTACTAACCACACATCAATAAATAAAAATAGTTTTATTTTGTAACAATGTATAACACACCATTGGACATTGCATAGAAAGAACTCAAATCAAATTTATTCCATGAACCAATCCCCTCTTCTATGGCAACAAAAGTAGCATTCTTTGCATCCCCAATCCGAAGCTTACGATCCCCGAGCTCTGTCTCCGTTGCGTCCCCAACCTTTATAACAACAATTCCACTAGAAAGCTTAGTGATTCTCTCAGCCAGCTTTTCAGAATCATAAATTGAGTCGATCTCAGCCAACTCTTTCTTTATATGTGCAATTCTGACCTGGATCTTGTCTTTAATTATTGCATCAATATAATGGTGGTGGTGTCCTTGGTAATGGTCAGCTTTCTTGCCACATCAAGCTGCAACCATACCTGAAAATGCAAACAACAATAAGAAATCAGGCACACTAAAAGTAAAGGACTACACTTGAGAATCACCACATGATTAAAAACCAAGATGATTTTAAGTTGGGTTTCTCCAGTATAAACAAGGGGATCTAATTAAGAAACTAACCAGGTGGCACATTATTAGAAGACTTTGTCTTATAGCTTCGTAGAAAACTAGAAACAGTTACAAGTAAAAGCATATTATATATATATATATATATATATATATATATATATATATAGACACACACCAAAATGATGCTTAAATAATCTTACACCATTAAATTAAACTTCTTATCTCACTCTATTGAAGGGTGATTTATCATTAATTATGACATGTGGCATGCATATGTGGTCAATCTAAATGGTCCAAGTACCAATCTATCATGAACTTTAATATCAGCCATTAAAACAAAAAGCAAATGTGTAGATTATAATCTCAGATCATGTGAATTAAATCTTCCTAAAACACTATTTTTGGTCCAATTTGTGATCTATCACTTTGACTGTAGGGATTACCCACACCTAAGATCATTTATATACCAATTAATTTGGTGTTTAAATGACGGTGAGGAGAGTCAGATCCTATATATATATATATATATATATATATATATATATGTGTGTGTGTGTGTGTGTGTGTGTGTGCGCGCGTGTGGGCGCTTCCTTGCTTTCATTTGGAGGTAATAATATACGATACCAACTCAAAAAAATAAATAAATAAATAAAATTTATATACGATACTATTAAGTATTGAGTCATTCAATTAATGAGGCCACTAAGTGACGACGACAAGTGTAACATCCTTTAAATTAATAAAAATCTTTTTTACTAGGCGATATTTGACGTAATATGCTTATGAATCATATCTATTTATTATCCTAAAAACTTGTATAAACTTATAAAGGCTTTTGATTTTTTTTCTGAAAAGAAACGCAAATGCTGATAATGGAGCAATCATTAAACAAAGGCATGTAACAGTTATAACCTCTACGGAATTTAATGCGAAATGGACCACATAGATCAATATGGATAAACTCTAAGATCAAAAGTGACCCCACTGTGGCAGTTCCCTTAGAAAGGACTTTTTGGTTATTTTCTAAAAAAGGCATGCATGATCCATATATAGGTTTGATAGGGCTACAATTGTAAGTCATTAAGAATTGAATCTATCCTTAACCAATCTATGATTCCTACCTATAATATCACTAACTAACAAATGTCATTTATGGGTGAGCTTCATCTCCTCAAATGTACCTTTCTAAATATTTCCACAGGTGGATTAATAACTTGGAAATGATATTGACAACATATATATAAATCATTGAAAGAAAACATGTAGCAACCATATATAAATTTTCGAAATTAGAGGTAACATTTCACCTATTTGGGGTCAACATTAAGTAAACTCAGAGGTTTTCAAAGAAATAATGGCCGGATAAAGTTTGGGGCGTATCTCATCGGATGCAGATGACGGAATTGGGGGACCACATCTATCTTTTTCAATTTGAGGATGACTCTAAGATAGAACGAATCATGAGGCAAGGTCCATGGAGTTTCGATAATAATTTGATTGTTTTGGAGGAGCCTCACGCGAATCTCTCTCCGGATCAATTCAATTTCAATTTGGTTCCCTTCTGGATCCGACTTGTTGGCCTTCCGCTTGGTGCAATGAACAAACACATGGCAGAGAAGTTGGGCAATCATGTGGGGCAGGTTCTACAGGTTGATACAAATGATGAGGTATTTGGTTGGGTAAGGTTCCTGCGGTTTAGAGTGGTGCTTGATGTTCGAAAACCACTGAGGAATTTTACTAAAACATGAGGGCAATGAAAGGTGGATAAGATTTATATATGAAAGGCTCCCCACTTTTTGTTACAACTGTGAATGCATCGGGCATAATGATAGAGATTGTGCAATCTTATCTGTAAATTCTAAAGATCAATATGGGCATTGGCTGAGGGTAAACCAAAGAAATGGTGGAAGCATGCAAAAAATGGGATACAGTTTTGGCCTTTCTTGACAGTGGCCTGAATCATAGATTTTGATGGTGACGAACAACGACAACAAGAAGGCGATTGGGGATGTTGGTGGTGTGAAGAAAAATGAGCCCTCAAAATCCGTGAAAGCAATTTCAATGGTTGTGGAGGACCAAGTCGTGGAAATTGAGGTGACATCTAAGTCAGTTCGATATCCAAACAATAGTTCTCCATCTGTCAGTTCCCCAACCATTCCTATAACCTCCGACGCTTTAATGGACCACTCTCCCAATCACCTCCCAACATGCATAACTACCAACCCCATTAAATGATTCAGTTGTCTCCAAGCCAATAACCGCGCACCTGGAAACCTCTCCCAATCATCTCTATCCATTCCTACCCACACACCAAAAGACACAAAATGCAAAAAGAACCAAACACTATCATAGCCAACCCTTGAACAAATTCCAACCACTATCAATCCGCAACCAAAAATCCAAAACCCCCCCTCCTCTTTCACCATACTTCTCAATCTTTACTCTCTAAGCCCTGAAACCATGGCCACCATACCCTACGGCTCTACAAATCCACCTACGTTACCTCATTTGGTACCAAATGCAAATATCTCCAAAACATCGTTGGAATACTTGGAGCAGAGCAAACACAAGAGAACAATTGAGGAAAATGTTGGAGCGGGGATCATGGTCGGTGAAGATGAGACCGAGGTAAAGTAAATCAAATACAACCCTGATATCTATCAGGAACTATCGGTGGAGGCAGCAATGTAGCCCCGCTGAGAACAATGTGTATCCTCAATTGGAACTGTCGAGAGTTGGGGAACCCTTGGGCAGTACGTGCGCTTCGGCATCTGTTGCGGAAGCTTAAACCCACTGTTATTTTCCTTATTGAAACAAAATTATAAGGAGGAGAAATGGAACGAGATACTCAAGTTGGGTTACAACCATGGTGTTTATGTGGACAGCAGAGGCAGAGCTAGTGGACTTGCTATGCTATCGACAGATGAGATATGCCTAAATCTTCTTTCAAAATCATTGCATTACATCGATATAGAAGTTGTTGGGATCGAAGAAAAGTGGAGAATCACTAGGTTTTATGGGAGTCCGGTGGCACAATATATGCAATTATCCTCACAATATATGCTTCCTTGGATTTGTTTTGGTGATTTCAATGAGATAACCTCACAGGCGGACAAAACTGGCCAGAGTCGTCGAAACCATTATCAAATTAACAATTTTATAGACACCATCAACATTTGCGGACTCAAGGATCTTAGTTTTGATGGGTCTAGATTCACGTGGTGTAATGTGCGAGGTGAAGGGGCCAAGTCTATGAACGGATTGATCTTGCTTTTTCTACAATCGATTGGATTCACATGTTTCCATTTAACAAAGTTACTCACCAAATTTCGTCACAGTCTAACCACATACCCATTGTAATCCATACAAAAAAACATCAGACTATTAGAATGCATGGAGGCAGGCAATTCTGCTTTGAGGCTATGTAGACCAGAATTGAGGAGTGCGAAAAAATTATCATGGATTTGTGGGCTGATCAGTTGGTGGTAAATCCAATCCAAAATCTCGTGTCTTAGGTGGAGAACACGTCTAAAATGTTGAGGCAATGGAACAAAAACTGTTTTGGTCATATACAGTCACAACTAGCCAAGAAGCAGAAATTGTTAAGTTCAGTAAGGGAGAAGGGGATCAATGGGATCTACGATGGGATGGAAAAAAAGACTAAAGCTGAAATCAATGAACTCCTGGAAAGGGAAGAAATTATGTGGAAACAACGGTCCAGGGATCTGTGGCTAAAGGAGGATGATGGGAATACGGGGCTTTTTTCACTCAAAAGCTTCAAAGAGAAGAAAAGGAATCTCATTGAAGGTCTTTATGACTCAACTAGGTTTGGCACGAGGAAAAGGTGACAGCGATTTGCACGGATTACTATGCCGATATTTTCACATCATCAAATCTGGGACACATGGATGAGGCGCTACAACACATATCACCGAGGGTGACATACGAACAAAGTCAAATGTTAACTGGAGATTTCACTCCTTTTGAGATCTGCAAAGCTCTTTTCCAAATGAAGCCCTTTAAAGCTCCAGGGCCTGATGGTATGCCCACTCTATTCTATCAAAAATATTGGCACATTGTTGGAGAAAATGTTATAAAATCCTATCGTGCTTATTTAAATGGTTTTATGCCCCTCAATTCCATCAACAAAACCCATAATGTAATTATTCCTAAAATCAAAAGTCCAAAGTCCATGACTAATTTTAGGCCTATTAGCTTGTGTAATGTGATCTATAAGGTTATTGCCAAAGCACTAGTTAATAGGCTTAAATAATCCTACCATCTTTAATTTCCGAGTCACAAAGTGCCTTCATCAACGGTCGCCTTATTATTAGTAATGTCCTTATTGCTTTTGAAATTACCCACCACCTAAAAAATAAAAGGAAAGGCAAAAAGGGAAAAAATAAAAGGAAAGGCAAAAAGGGAGATTACGCTTTGAAGTTAGATATGAGCAAGGCCTACGATCAAGTCGAATGGAACTTTATTGAAAAATCTCTGTTAACGATGGGTTTTGATCTAAAATGGGTCCGTCTTATAATGGACTATATCAATTCTATATCTTACTCTTTCCTTATCAACGGGTATGTGGTTGGGATGAAACACCAAGTAGAGGGATTAGGCAAGGGGACCCTTTATCACTGTACCTTTTTATCATTTGTGTTGATATCTTCTCTTATTTAATAACCAAACGTGTTCAGGAAGGTCTATTATTGGGAATCAAAATTTGTAGGGGAGCCTCTTGTGTGTCTCACTTATTTTTTGTAGATGATAGTGTCACCTACACCCATGCGGATGAGAAAGAAATCCAGGAGGTTCTCAACATCATGTAAAACGACCCCGAATTTCTAACTCCGAAACACGTGAAAATTTCGGATCGCTAGATCATAGTTCACAATCTAATTACAAAAATTCTTTGTTATTTAATAGAGAGTAAGCCATTAAACTAAAAATAAGTGCATAAAAGTCCATAATGAAACTGTAAATTCATACGTAGAATCACCAGTGGCAGTCGTACATCACACAAAAAGTGGTGCACAATGTAATCGATAATCAATGTCTACTAAAACCATGATGTACCGAGTCTAAGTGGCCCAAAATAGATCTACGGATAAATTGCTCAGGTTGAACATCTGCCTCGTCCTCTGGTATAAAGTCTGGATCTTCTTCCAACTCAGGATCCAAAACTTCTTCGATACCTATGATACATAGTGTTAAGGTGAGCTAACAATCTAAGCTCAGTAGAGAAAGCTCAATACCAACTATAAGTCATCCAGTCAATACATAGTTTCAATGATTAAATTCAAAGGCATTTAAAAATCAAAATAGAATTTAAAAGATCTAAAGTTTGAAAAACACATGCTCTGAATTAGAGTTTCAAATAAGGTTCAATGATGTCATTTTCTTAGGTTTCACATGAGTAGTCGCTTTATTCTTATCGAAATTCGGATGCAATTTCTTATTCAATGTATATCTTAAATTCATAACTTAAATATCTCTAATGCAAATATAGCATTAACAGTCTCCAATAACCGATGGGAATCCCCTCCTAACCATCGTCGTTCAATGAATAATTTTCTATGTGCCCAAGCCCCTACGTTGTGAGGGATACTTGTGCAGTTCAATGGTTCGAAGGTATTGAAGCACAAGATTCGTTCACATAAATCACAAATCAAAGGAAAAGTTCAAATACATAGTTCAATGTTCTGATTCATAAATAATTCTCATTCTTATTCAAAGTTCAAAGGGTTTCAATTTCAAAAGTCCAAATATTCATATGAAATAGAGTTCAAGCTCTTTCAAATTTCGAAGAGTTTGGATTTCAAAATAATCAATGATTCATGTGCAATTCAAAGAGTTTGATGTATCAATGTTCAATGATTCAAGAGTTCGATGTCCAAATATTCAATAATTCAAAAGCAATTCAAAGAGTTCGATGCTCAAACACTTAATAATTTCATATTCAAATCCATCATTAAGCCTACGATTCAAAGTCTAAAATATAGCAGTGCATTGAAATTCTCCTACCTCGATTTCGAAGATCGTATGGTTCGGAATGAGATACCTCCCTTGCAATAGGTCCGATTCTCTCTTCTATGGTCTATGTACAATTGAAACATAAAGGAAACAAATCATCAAAGGTTCAAAATAAGTTGGTTGATTCAGATAGGCAAATCATCTTCTGATTTCACTATTCACAGCTCGTTGTTGTCCTAAGATAGCGAGTTGTGGTCTTATTCACAGCGAGTTGTGGTCTGTTCACAGCTTGTTGTGGCTGCACAACCATCATAACTTATTCTATTCTAATATACATAGCTTGTTGCGGCTGTGAATTTTTCCAAAGTGCATTCTATTTTTGGTATCCACAATGATCTATCATATATCACAGCAAGCTATAGCTAATTTCAAGCCCATTAGATGTATCGTCTCGAGCTACCCCAAAATGATATATTATAATGATTAATCGGACTTTTCAAACAAAAGTTATGGCCTTCGGAAGAGACTCTCTTCACAGCAGCACTGGTTTTCTTTCAGTGACAGTGAGTTGTGGATGTCTTTACAACGAGCTGTCATTTATGGCAGCGAGCTGCCATTGTAGACACCAAAATTCGGCCCAAGGCCCGATCAGTCTGTACTCCGAGAGAGATGTACCCTTGTGCTTTCGAAGGCACCCCAGACCTTTAGGAATCACCTTGAACCTTTTAGAACCATCCCCCCAACCCTTAGAGATCACCCCTAAACCCTAGGATCCCTTCTCGGACTCAACGTAAACCCTTATGAGCAATTGATGGGAGGAGAACTATAAAATTTTACACAGATTACTGTCAAGGATGAGCCACATACCATTGGAATGAGGACTTCTCCAGCTTTCCAGCGAGCAAAAGATCACCCAATTTGGAGTTATGGTTCAAAAGACATGGCCGATTGAAGTTTTACATAAAATCATGACTTTTGCTCAGGCGTATGAATTAGATACGCCCAGCAAATTTGGCCCCATTTTGGTCAGGCGTATATATTATATATGCCTGGTATTTTTGGGCCAAATTTGGCCAGACATACATAATACATACGCCCAGTATAGGTAGGGCCCACAGCGGACACCCACCTTCTCAGGTCTCCTCTGGTTTTCATGGAAATCACTGTATATAAATTGGGCATATGTAATATATACACCCAGCTTAGCTATAGTAACTGTCATCACATGCTCGAAATTCCTTCATCAGGTTTGACCTTTTGACCATCCCCTTGGTTGAGGTGGGTGTCTTAAGGTTGGTTGCACCCCCTTTGAGCTTATATGCAACCCTTAAGTCACCTATGGTTTCACCCCATCATCTGCCAAACCCAACCCGTAGAAAGAGAACTAGAAAGGTATTCGGCCCTTACCCAAGATATCGATACAACACTCGTCAACGGATCATGTCGAGCTCCAATACATCCCCACCATCATCCCCATCCCATTCCCATGTAGGAGAAGACCCGATCTCCGACACCTTCACCCAAACACGGTTTGATGTCACGGGTCCATTTGGGGCGCCCGTGTTCGCATCCATCCCATCCCCCTCCCTTACATTCTCCCAACATACCCCCATCTCGTCCCCTATGGAAACCTCATTTCCCAACCGACCCATACATCCCCATCTCCCATCCATACACCCTTACCGCACCCCCTTACTCCCAAAGACCCCATCGGGAGCCCCATCCCCCGCCTACCTCCCACGTCCCATCCACCTCATCATCCATGCCCCCTACATCCTATATCCCATCCACCTCATCTCACATGCCATCCGCATCACATGGCCCATCCACATCCCAACATACCCCCCATTTACCCAGGTCATGCCCAACTTTTCCCCGGGTATGACTAGTAACCCACCACCTTTCATAGCCATACATCCATACCCTCCAAGCACAATCATCCATACCCAGGCCCAATTCCAAACCCCCATGGCCCTTGGACCCAAACTTATCAAACCCAGGCCCAAAATCATACCAACCCCCACACCCAGGCCCATGGTCCATCAACCTAAGCCTTCCATAACCATCAAGCCCAAATCCATCAAACCCAAGGCCCATCCCCCCACACTCATCAAGGCCCGTTCACGAACCCCTTACCCCCCCACCAGTACTCTTCGATGATGGTTCACATCCCTAGAACCATCCATGATAAAAACTTGGAAAGATCTGACACACTTATTCCAAAAATAGTATGTCTATAACATGGACATAGAGCCAAGGAAGTCGGATCTGGCCCGTTTGAAGCAAAGACATGATGAAACTTTCAGTGCCTACTTAGGAAGGTGGAGGGCATTGGCTGCCCAGGTGACCCACCGGATTTCGATGATGAGCAGATTGAATTGATAACCAAGGGAGCTCTCCGGTCATCGGATTTTTGGTGTATCAAGCAATCCATTTCTTGATTTTGTCGAAATGCCAACCGCTATGAAACGCCGTTAGAGAGGGGTTGGGGAAAGAGCATACACCAACCCACCGGTTTGAAGAGCTGCCGAACCAAGAATTGAAAGAAGACCAGGGACAAAGGTACAAAACATCGTTTACCCTCAGGCCAATACCAATGCCCCCCGATACAGCTCCAGGCCGCACAACCACCCCCAGCTCGTTTCGAGCAAGCGCCAAGGCCAAACAATGGACCGAGAGCCCCATTAACACAGGAACAGATGAGAGCACGATTTGAACGGGTGTTCACGTCGTTGGGGTAATCTTTAAATATCTTATTACCAGTGTTGCTACAAAAGGGTCTGGTCAATTTACTTCAGCCTCGCCCACAACCCACTCCAATCTCGAGAAATTATGACCCAAACTTGCATTGTAACTTCCACCAGGGACCAGGTCACCCTACAGACCGGTGCTTCCCACTAAAGCATGAGGTCTAAGATTTAATAGAGGCAGGAAAAATTATTCCCCCGCCGCCTCCTCAAGGGCAGAACCAGAACATCCATCAAGCCCCTCTACCACCTCCCTCAGGAGGCCCCAGGCCTAACATCCACTGGGTAGAAGAGGAAGAAGAAGAGTTTGACCCCTCATATTACATCAGTAATCAAGAGGAGTTCTCATTTCCTAGGTTGAATAAGGACGAACCATTTGTGGGCGTGATCGAGCCATTGTATTTAGCCGATTACTTCCCCACCCCGGCATACCAAGAGGAGCCCTTAGATTTAGGACAGTATTTTTTCACTCCTACTCCCGCCTATCAAATCCAAACGGGCACAACCCAGCCACAATCATACACGTATCCGCCCCACTCCCAATTTACCCCATATACCTCTCCGTCACACCCAAATCACCCCATGCCATACATAACTCCACCATCCCCATACTACCCTACCCCATACACACCCCCGAATCTCTCCACTCAATACACCACTCCGCCATCCCCAAATTATCCCATCCCGTACACACCACCAAATCCCACCACCCAGTATACCATCCCGCCATCTCCAAATCATCTTGCCCAATATACAACTCTACCATCCTCAAATCACCCTACTCTATGCACAACTCCATCATCCCCAATTTACCCTGTTTCATCCACGAACCCATCATCGCCCCACCATGCCACCCTATATACAAACCCTTCATAATCATACTCCCCTGCTCCATCTGCTACCCCGTTATATCCCAATCACCCCGCTCCATGCACAACTCCATCATCCCTAATTTACCCCATTTCATCCACGAACCCATCATCGCCCCACCATGCCACCCCATATATAAACCCTTCATATCCCTATCACCCTGCTCCACCCGCACCTCCGACATCTCCTAGTCACTCCATCCCAGTCACACTCCCACCATCCCTTCGCTATTTTACCCCCAATCCAACTCCACCCCCACCCAAACAAACAACCCCTCACCCACTCCACTTATCACCGGCTCCCAATCACCAAGGGTCTTACCACGCCCAGGTAATGCCTGTACAAGCCCCCTCCGCACCCACAAACCCAACCTCGCCCCCTATTGGAGTCAACCTGGTTGGACCCGAGAATCTGACATACCCAGCCCCATCCTCCCCAGAATCACCATGCACTCCCTTCCTCATCCCGAAACCTGCCTATGATCCGCATCAAGTACCGTTAAGCTATGAACAGACAGACATGAATGCTTGTTGCAACCGAGAGGAGACTGTTGAATTTATTACCCGGTCTAGCAGGATTTCTACATAGTCGAAAGCATCGAGGGCCATCAGAGGAGAAGAGAAGAAGAAAGAACAAGCCGCAGGGAACCCCTTTGAGAAAATGGCCAGAGAGCACGTGTTGGAGACACAACTCAAGAGAACACCCGCACATATTACTGTGTGAGATTTGTTAATCACATCCCCGCTCCACTTTTAAGCCTTAATGGGAGCACTCAAAGATGCACATGTTTCCACCCACGTAACCCCAAATGAAGTGGGAGAAATAATTGGGCAAGTATTAGCCCCAAATGCCATCTCATTTACGGATGCAGATTTGTCGCTCGAGGGGAACAACCACTCTAAGCCCCTGAATATAACAGTGGAAACAAGGAATCTGGTGGTGTCGTTGGTCTTAATAGACAACGAGTCTGCACTGAACGTGTGCCTTCTAAGGACGGCAATCAAAATTGGTGCGAACCCCAACACCTTCCGGCCATCCATAACAAGCGCCAGGGGATTCGACAACACCAGGAGAGAAATCATAGGAGAAGTAGACCTCGACCTGATCATCAGGCCGTAAACCTTCATCATTCCCTTTCAGGTGATGGACATCAAGTCTACATTTAATCTACTGTTGGGCCGGCCGTGGCTTCATGAGATCGGGGCAATACCGTCAACTCTACACCAAAAACTCAGATTCATCTCAGAGGGAAGAATCGTCACCATCGTAGACGAGAGCAGAGAAGACAGGAAGAGGAGCACTTTGCATATTGAGAATCTGAAAGTCCTTAACATGCTACACACAGCAGATGGCATCGATCTTAATCAATTTGAGTATGACTTCTCAGTCGTTACCCTCGGGTCGACTGAAAAAACCCCTGCCAAAACTAGAGGAGGAATGGATGCGGCTGTGTTCATGCTCCACAAATGGGGCCACCAAAAAGTGAAAGGGTTGGGCCTGTGCCTTCAAGGAAGAAGAGACCCTGTCAGGGCCAAGGGGCAGCAAACCAAATTCGGCCTGGGCTACAGGCCCATTGAAGAAGAAGTCAGAGAGGCCAAGGAAAAGATAAGAGCCGCAGCAGTCGCCAGGGCCAGAGGAATCAACCTGGAAGAAGGGCCTCATGCTCGACCCCACATCCGTCAAACCTTTGTGAGCACTAGGGTGGTAAAGATTGATCTGAATGGGGAGATGAGGGTAACCCCACACAAGCTTGCTTCCGCCCACCCCACCAATCCTTACATCATCCCCCCAGACCTCGAGGTGGACTTAGCCGCCCTCTCCTTATTCGAGGAGGAAGTCCCCCGGTCCACCCATCACACTAGCACCAGCCACTTTGGGCCCATCCTAACCATAGAGGATAGGGTCCCAGAGGATCCCTCCGTAAACATGCTGAGGGAGGAACTACAAGAGCCTACCGATGCCGCTTCCAACCAAAGAGGTAAAGTCCAGGCCTCCCAGGTAAGTAACTGGGCATCTTTGCCCCAACTCCTGGGAGCCGCCAAATGCTGTGAATACAGTGTCAGCTCTCTAAAAAAAATAACCTGTAAAAAGTGAGGTTAGCCTCTGGGACACTCTACCTTGTATATATAGAGATCCACCTCGCTAGGGCCTGACCTCCGAAAAAATGCAAAAAACCGTAAAAATAGAAAAAATACAAATTCCAAAAATATGTCTTTTAAAATTTCCAATAAAATTAAAAATGATGTCGTGATACCCGTCCCTCATGAAGCCGACCCCTTTCCTGTAGAAATACAAGAAGAGATAGGAGCTGCGAGTCTAGACGAGGAAGGTTAAATCGATGAGCTCCTCAAATAATTTGCCGATTTTGAGCATGGCCAGACCCTGATCATCGAAGAGACGGAGGACGTCAATTTGGGCACCAAAGAGGCCCCTAGAATCACCAAAATCAGAACATCGTTGTCCCCTGCGGAGAGAAAAGGTATGATAGACTTCCTTCGGTCATACCAAGACATCTTTGCATGGTCGTATGAAGACATGCCTGGTTTGGATACTGATCTGGTTGAGCATGAGCTGCCACTCTACCCTGATATTAAGTCGGTTAAATAGAAGCTAAGACGCCTCTGACCTGAATGGATGTTGAAGGTGAAGGACGAGGTCATTAAGCAGTATGACGCGAGTTTTCTCATGGTATCCAAGTACCCGCAATGGCTGGCTAATACCGTCCCCATACCAAAGAAGGATGGGAAGGTTCGAATGTGCATTGATTTCTGAAATCTCAATAAGGCAAGCCCTAATGATGATTTTCCATTACCACAAATCGATATCTTGGTCGATAACACTGCTAAGCACGAAATGCTCTCATTCATCGATGGATTCTCGGGCTACAATCAGATTAAGATGGCAGAGGCCGACCGAGAAAAGACTGCGTTCATCACTCCCTGGGGTACCTTCTATTACAAGGTGATGCCATTCGGGCTCAAGAACGCTGGGGTAACCTACCAGAGAGCAATGGCGGCCCTGTTCCACGACATGATGCACCAAGAGATCAAAGTGTATGTCGATGACATGATTGCTAAATCGCTGGAAAGGGATGACCACTTGGTAAACCTTCAGAAGTTGTTTGAGAGGTTGAGAAAGTACAGGTTGCGATTGAATCCCCAAAAGTGCCCATTCGACGCTATCTCAGGAAAACTATTAGGCTTTATTGTCAGTAGGAGAGGGATTGAGGTCGATCGGACCAACATCAAGACCACCACTGAAATGCCACCACCGTCTACAGAGAAGGAGGTCAGAGGCTTTTTAGGAAGAATCTAGTACATCAGCCAGTTCATTGCACAGTTAACTCTGATATGCACATCGATCTTCAAGCTACTAAGAAAGGATTCACTCCTTGAGTGGAATGATGACTGCCAAGCTGCATTTGACAAGATCAAGGGGTACCTCCTAAATCCTTCGATATTGGTACCACCTGTACCTGATAGACCCCTGATAATGTCCCTGTCCATGACAGAGTTTTCCATGGGCTGTGTGTTAGGACAGCATGATGAGATAGGAAGAAGAGAGCAGGTCGTCTACTACCTAAGCAAGAAGTTCACTGATTATGAGACGTGCTATTCTCATCTGGAGAAGGCATGCTTAGTGCTCATTTGGGCAACTCAAAGACTTCGACACTACCTGTTATCCCAAGCCATTCTACTTCTAGCACGGATGGATCCGTTGAAGTACCTGTTCAAGAAACCTGCTCTCACTGGCCGAACTGCACGATGGCAACTACTCCTCTCCAAATTTGACATTACTTATGTCACCCAGAAGTCGATCAAGGGGCAAGCACTCGCTGATCATCTAGCTGAGAACCCTCTACCGGACTATGAGCCTCTAAGGACTAAATTCCCCGATGAGGACATCCTGTTCATGATTGAAGAGGATACGGAGGAAATAGAGGAGTCCTGGGTAATGCACTTTGATGGGGCATTGCATGTTGAAGGCCAAGGAGTTGGCGCCATTCTTATCTCACCAAGAGGATCGCATGTACCCATCTCAATCAAGTTGAACTTCCCATGCACCAATAATATGGCCGAATACGAAGCCTGTACAGCTAGTTTACAGGCGGCTCTTGATCTGAATATAACTCACCTCAGGGTCTTTGGGGATTCACAGTTAATCATATGCCAGATCAATGGAGATTGGAAGACTAAGGATGAGAAGCTGATCCTGTACCATGAACATCTTGAGGATCTGATAACCTGCTTTGAGGAAGTCACCTTCTCCTATGTGCCACGAGCAAGAAATCAGTTTGCCGATGCCCTGGCTACCCTGGCCTCTATGGTTGAGATTCCGAACGGAGTCGAGATGAAGCCAATCATGAAAGAGCAGAGGGATGAATCGGCATTCTGTCTCCCGATCGAAGGATCTACCGAATTAGATGGTGAGCCACCCTGGTTCTCAGACATCAAGAATTTCCTCGAGACCTGAACTATCCCGGAAGGAACATCGAAGGTAGACAGACACACCATCCAGTGATTGGCAATGAACTATGTCATCTACGGCGATCTCCTGTATAGACGGTCTCACGACAATGTTCTGCTCCGATGCCTAACCGAGAGAGAAGCAGTTGAGATCATGAAGGAGTCTGCGGGGCACACGTCAGTGGACACATGCTTGCTAAGAAAATCCTAAGGTAAGGATACTTTTGGACCACTTTAGAAACTGATTGTTGCAAACACGTTCAGAAGTGCTACAAGTGCTAAGAATACTCCAGTCTAATACATGCTCTGGTAATTGATTTACACAGCATGACCACTCCTTGGCCGTTCGCCACCTGGGGTCTCAACGTCATCGGCAAGATCAATCCTAAGGCTTCCAATGGACATCAGTTCATCCTCGTCACAGTGGAGTACTTCACGAAGTGGGTAGAGGCAGCCTCCTATACGAGCATTAAGGCCAGTCATATCGAGAAGTTCATCAAGAACAACATCATTTATAGAGTCGGCGTGCCCAAGGATATCATCACTGATAATGGCACTAATTTCGCTAATAGGCGCATCCAGGCCTTGTGTGAGTAGTTCCAGATCAAGCATCATCGCTCATCCCCATACAGGCCTCAGACGAATGGAGCTGTAGAAGCGGCCAACAAAACTCTGATCCGCATTCTGGAGAAGATGGTAGTCACATACAAAGATTGGAGTGAGCAGTTACCCTTCGCACTTTGGGCCTATAGAACGTTTATACGTACCGCTACAGGGGCAACACCATTCTTGCTTGTGTATGGAACCGAGGCCGTGCTACCCGTTGAGGTCAAAGTACCATCACTCTATCCTTTTGGAATCCCATCTGCCCGAAGCTGAGAAAGAAAGATCCCATTTTGAGCAGTTAGATTTGATTGACGAGAAGAGACTCCTAGCTTTGTGTCACACCCAGGTCTATCAGAGGTGAATTGCGCGTGCTTACAATAAACGTGTCTGTGGTCAAGATCTAAAGGTAGGAGACACTGTGGTGAAGAAGATCTTCCCTTCCCTCCATGTCGATCCAAGAGGAAAGTTTAAGCCAAATTGGGAAGGACCTTACGTCATCCGAGAGGTGTTACTGAGATACGCCATTCTCCTCGCCACCATGGACAGAGACCACTTTCCTGAGCCCATCAACGCTGGATACCTCCGTAGGTTCTACTCAAAGGTCTTGCGACAAGGTAAGTGTTGATAAAGGTAGATGCGTGACCACTTAAGGACCCCATAGAAGAGGCCATCATTTCAAAGACAAGTAGCCCCAAAAAAAAAAAAAAAAAGAAGAAAGAGAAATATTCCCTAAATACCTTTACCCTTTTTGCTACACACGTCGGGCCAATAACCATTTCTTTCATATACCCTCCTAAAAACATCAAAAAAAAGAAAAATCCCAACCAAAAAATATATATATATACAAAAAAAAATGGCAAAACCCCAAAAGAAGGGATCAAGAATGAAAAAGAAAGGACTTGGGCACGTACCGTAAAAAGCCCTTGGAAAGGAAGAGGAATCACCGAATCTGGAATTCACTCAAAGCTTAAATCCAAAATCCTAGAAAAACCCAACCTGTTTGAGCCCCGACCAAATTACAACCAGGAAGAAAGCCCTCTTTAAGGTCCACAAGCAGTCATAGCATCTGTTGCGTCAGCACAAGCTGAGTTAATGGACCACACAGAACTTCATCCAGCCGGCTATGATGGAATCAATGTCCATGTCGTGGCTTTCTGGTTCTTGAGGTAAGAAAAAAGAAAAAAACAAGAAAAATATTAATTTAAGTTCAAAGCAAGATAGACGTGGTGAAAACCTACAAGGGCACCGCTGGTAAAAACAGCAAACTCACGCGGACCAGGTAAAAACCTGAAAAGGCACCTGGGGTAAGAGAGCGAACCCATGGACGTAGTGAAAACCCGAAAGGGCGCTACGGGTAAAAACAGGGATGACAGGCATAGCAAAAATCCGTCTTGGGCACTGTGAGCAAAAACGTCAAGAAAAGAGAGATCAGGAGAGGATCTGTTCTGGCCTGCCTATTTTAGTCTGGATCCCTTTGAGCCTCTTCTCCCCTTTGTTGGGCCGCTCATGTTAAAAATTGGATCGGATCCCGATCAAGTATGTCATCTCTACCGCATCGTCTAATACATGACCAAAGATAAAGGCAGAAGACTAATCAATCTAGGGGAAGCTGACCTTTCCATGTTTAAAAGAAAAACCTGAGCCTCATGAACAGGGTTCGACCATGCCCAAAAAAGGACCCACCAGTTGGCCTCGTAAATACCAACCTCACAAAAAGGAGAAAAAGAGAAATTTTAAAAAAAGATAATAGATTTTCCTTTTCCATAAAGAGCCTCACACTGTGTAGGAGAAAATTTCAAAAAAGATAATAGATTTTTCTTTTACATAAAGAGCCTCATACTTTGTAGGAGAAAATTTAAAAAAAAAAAAAGATCATAGATTTTCCTTTTCCATAAAAAACCTTATGTTGTGAAACATATGGAAGAAAATTCGAACACCAAAAAAAAAAAAAAAACATAATAATAATAATAATAATAATAATAATAAAACATATGTATAATAGATTTCTTTTCTTTTCTTACAGTGTTACATGTGAAGTGTCACGTCCCAAAAAGATAACAACATGACACACTTTCTATTTTCTGCCTTCTTTACAAGTATAAAAAAAAAGAAACAAAAAATAAGAAACAATTCAAAGAAAAAGGAAAGAGATCTATGTTAAGGGGCATCAGCCTCCCTCTGTGTATATGATCTATGGTATGTACAGGAACAGGTCAGGGGGAGGGACCACGCTTCAAAGCACTGATCTCTGCAAGAAGAGAGTCCTCTCGGGCTTTCTGATCAGACAACCACCTACCATGAAGACTCAGTCAAAAGCCCAGTCAACCGAAGAACCTCACTCTCGGCCGTAGCAGCTCTCACCTCCGCAATCTCAGCTCTGGCCCTTTCCTTCTCCAAAGCCTCAGTCAAAGCCAACCTCTCTACAGAAAGAGACTCAATCCTAGTCCGGAGTATCGTTTCCTTGTATGGCTAGGGTCCCGTCTCTATCACATCTACCGAAATCGGGTTAGGGGCAGGTAAGCCCTCGGATGCCAGCCAAACCTTGTAATCAGAAGAGACAACGCCCCCCCTGAACTAAGCTGCTCATGTGCACCGATTGGCAGGTCTCCCAGAGGGCTGCTATACGGTCTAGGTCACTGAGAGAACCCCGAGAGAATATCAGAGAGCATAAGGGTGGCCTCACAGTGCATGGCACGTGTTGGGTATATCCGAATTGATGGAGCACCCGAGATGGGAAATAGTAGGTACTACCAGTCAACCCCAAAAGCGTGATACCCTCACAATCCCGAGAGCAGACAATCGAAAAGGTGTCATCCATCCAGGGAAGTTGCCAGATCAGCTCCGCATCAGATAGCCACAGGCTCAGTTCCTCCATACTCCCATGACGCAGCCTCCAGCACCTGGTCAGAAAGCCCCGAGCAACATCCCCTCTTACCAAGCAAAATCTCGGCACGGGCCCCATGATACCCAAATGCTCTCCTAGCCAAATCTGAATGAAGAGTGGACTCCCGCTAAGAATCCTGACCTGGCCCGAGGCTGAGGCATCCAGGCCCCGATACATCTTGGGCAGGACTAGGTGTACCAGTAAACGACCTCCCTCCAATTCGGTCAAGACATCGCATAACCCGAGGGAAAATGTCTCAGCCCCAGTAAAGAAGAGAACTTTTGACAGCAAATAAAGGGCAAAGGCCTTTACATTGAAAGGATCTCAGATAGGTAACTTTCGGAGACTCGAGTCGCCGAAAAGTTCTCTCAAGAATTTCACCAAGCACCTAGTGGGCCCCCCAGCGAAGCCCTTCTCATACCCACCCTTTTTCAAACCGAGAACCGCGTGGACCGCCTTTGCATACCCCGGTTTGGGCACCACTTTGGCAAGTCCCAGATGGATCCTCAAGCCAATAATAGAGGCTAGCTCCTCCAAGGTTGGGGTGAGCTCCCTGGACCCGAATCTGAAGACATGGGCCCTATGGTCCCACGACGCCAAAGCCGCCTGCAGGAGGTTGGGCAACAGAGGAATAGCAAGGAGAGAGGAAATGCGAGATAACCCGAGGCAATCTAAAACAGCGAGCTCTTCCTCAACCAAGCTATCGCACAATTTTTGCAAAAAACTGGGCCCTGGGTCCAAATAGGGAAGTATACTAGCCCCAGCCCTCGTATGAGAACTTGGGCCTTTTTTAGGAAGCGGGTCCATGGACGTACAAAGATGTTCTTTATAAAAATCAGTCAATGTAGGGCGATGGATTCACTTGCAAAAATAAAAAGAGAAGAAAAAGAAGAAAAAAAAAGGGAGGCAAAAAGGCCAAGTCTGGATGAAAAGAGAGGCAAAGAGGGCCAGGTTTGAGTTATAAAAAACCTGTTGAGCCCAGTTATATGAGGCATATATATTATATACGCCAAGGCAAAATTTTAAATATTTTTCCAGGCGTATATAATATATACACCCAATTAAAAATGCAGGGAAGTTGGCTCCCCTCGCATTGGTCCATTTTTTTTTTACTTCCCCCAAGAGAGGGGCGGGTTTCACTTTGCCAACTTTTTTATCCTGGGGCAGCCCACAGGCGGGCACGCTCACGCACCCATGGGAAATCCTCGGATGACACAGTATTCATGGGTCATATGCGGAGAATCATATGCGGACTCAATCTCATCATTGGAGGGGCTCTGGCCCGCTTCATGACAAAGAAAAGCAAACCATAAAAGCGGAGAGATAACCAAACAGAGCATTCATATAAACCATAAAAATCATAAAACCATTCAAAAAAAAAAAAAATTGTTGTTTAAATGATTACATATTCCCCCAATAAATAAAAGTCTAAACTGTTTCAATGTTTCAAATTTTCAGAAAATAAACTAGTCTTGGGCAGCCCCCTTCGACTTCTTTCGGCGCCGGGTCGCGCTTTGAAAAGTACGAGTCTCTCCCACCCGAGTCCACACATGAGAAATGCCGCCAAGCAGAGAGCACGACTCCTTTTCACGAGCACGCTGCAGGAGCACACCAGAGGCCATCAGGTAGGGAAACAAGCAGAAGGTAAATAAGAAAATGATTAGGTTTGGTCAGTGTTCACTCACCACCTCAGCCTCTCTAAGCCCAACAATGTTGTGGTAATATTCGGCTTGGTTCACGGCCGACTCATAATTCTGCACAGCAAGAAAAAGAGGTGTCAGTCACACAGGTCATCAGCGTAGTGCAAGAAAAAAAATAGCAAAGCAACAAGGGAGAAATTACCCCGGGGATCAGATAGGACGTGGGATCCGAATAGCTTCAGCGGATATGCGTGCCTTCTCAGCCACATTGGCACACATACGCGACAGGAAAGCATCATCCAAGCGCTTAAAGGTCCCCTGGACCTCGGCTGGCGAACTGCTGGAAGCACCAGCACCGGAAAGGTCATAAGGTCCAGCACCTGTAGCCTCATTAGGAACAGCTGCCTCATCCTCCTTATCTGAGTCGCCACCCTGCCCAAATTTTAGAGAGAAATGGTTTTTGTTCAAATAGCAGGGCAATCAAGGCAATCACAGGAAGGCTGATAAATAAAAAGAGGAAAGAACATTACCTGAGATCGCAGATCGCCAAAAGCCAAAAAGTTGGCATTAGGCACGAACCGGGGCAGCAAAGAACGATAGGGCAGAGACTCATACCACATCTGATATCCCCCCGGAAAAAGGTCATCAATGGGGACCCCATGATGGAGAAAGCGAGCGATAAGCACTTTGGTGGAACCTTCAGGAGCCAACACATCAGCTGGAGGAGCTTGGGGCACAGCGAAAAGAGGACGGTACTGATGAACCACCCTCTCTCCTAGGTAATAGGCCTTAGTCCAGGACCCATAGAAGAAAATGATGCGTTGGTCTAACAAAAAACAAGAAGGACCCACTACAGCCAGGTTCCAGAAGGGAGATCCGACGTAGGGATCAAGGATGACCTACTCAAAAATAATATATAAAATAAAAACAAAGGAGGGATGTATACATTTGAACCCACAACATGAAAGAACTATCACATTTGTAAAGAGAGAAATTGTTATACCTGCTTAGGGATCAACAGATCAAACTGGGAGCGCAGCCCTAACTCCAGGTGCTTCATGCCTGCCTATGTCCCGACAGCGGTTCGCGTGCCAATTGCTCATAAGGGGGAACGTAGGAACTTCAGATAGAAGCAGAGGGCGACCAAGTTGGAAATTCAGATACCCCCAAACCTGAGAAAGCAAGCAGATAAAAATAGATATGTCATAAAGGGGAAAAGTTGGACAAACTGAGACCAGAGGATAAAATACCTCAAGTGCGGGTTAAAAGCCAACAACGGAGCTGGACTCCCCAAGTACGGCTTGCGCCAGACTAGACATGAGCACCACATAGCCAGCACCGCCCCAATCAAACTGATGCATGTTGTCCCAGTTCACCATAAGACTGAGAAGGGACAATGAGACCCACCCTCCGCTGGTATTTGAAAGAAGAGTCTTACCCAAAAGGAACAACAGAGAAATACAGGCCAGCATCAGTGCACGCTCTGGCTCGAGATAAATGGTTGCATCGGGTTGGCCCAGATCCATTAACTCATGAGGCTCGAACAGACTAACCAGCCAGGATAACTTGACTTTAGAACCACGAACATTCCCTGAGGTTGGGTAGGCCCCTATCAGCTGAGTCACCTCCTCCCTATTAGGTGTGCGGGTAGGTGTCACTGGCACCCCTCCAATGCGAACCCTAGTGATCATGGATCAGCCCACAGGTGTAAGGGTCATCTCAGCCATGGCCATATGAAACGTCACGGTCTCAGGGCGAAAGCGCTCTATCAGAGCCTTCACATAGGCTGTGTTGGCCCTCACAGCGGGCACGAAATAAAATCTCCAAAATTAGATTGAGCAAGCAGGTCCTTCACCACTGGGGGAAGATAGTGCACAAGGCGCTGGAGACCGAACCAGCCACCCCGAAAGATGATAAGAGGTAAAGGCTGCAAACAAAAGGAATCTATCAAATAGGAGCGAAATGGTGTAGCAAAAGCATCAAAGGAAAAGAAAAGGGCTCATCAGTTTACCTGGCCAGCAATCTCGAAGTTGGAGATATGGGTGTGTTGACAATGGAGGAGGCCGATATGGGTGGCTTCACCTTACATTTCATACTGTTAAGACCTAAAAAGTACTATATTTTAACTTAATCTCTGTTAGGCCCTTAATCATTTAATAAATGTGTTTTAAGTCTATTCTGTAGGTAATAAGCAGCAGCTGCCAATAAACTCCTAACCATGCTAAGAAGCTCACTGTTGCCCCAGAACTACCTCAGCAGAATGAAGGATGAACCCAGACAGAGAGTTAGCTGAAGCATAGGCACATCAAAGCAGAAATAAACCAAGAAGGATGCCTCGTGCAAATGTCGCAGGGTTCAATTGAACCAGAGATAAAGCCTTTGCGCAGTTGTCGCGGGCTTCTGGAGGAAGCACAACAACTGGTCGCATAGTCTTCGCGCCGTTCTCGCGTGGTTTGGTGCCAGAAAGAATTGAAAAGCAGACTTTACGAGGTACTCATGAGGCTCAATCAAAAGGATTCGCACAGTCTCGCGCAACTCAAAAGAGGAACCGTTAAGCTTCGCGCGACTCATTCAGAAGAGAGAGGTTCAGGTATTCCTGCGCGCAGCTATCGCACAGTGGTCGCGAGATACAGATCTTCAGTGAATCTCACGCGACCCAAAAACTCTAGAACACTTCTTCTTCGCGAAGATCTGTCGCAAGATTCACCAAGGGAAGAACCGCACGAGCAATCCCTGCGCCATTCAAAGCTGAAAGAGGAATCTCGCGACAACCATTAGTACCCCACGATGACCAAGATGTAAATCCCACAACTGCCTGAACTTCAACTCAATTCAACCCAACGACGCCAATTCTACCACGCAGAAAGATCTGAAATCGTTTCTACCCAGCGAGGATGGGATTCTAAACTTCTCCCCACTTCTGCAAGGGCAATCTGGGAATCTCCAGCAGTTAGGGCACACACTCTAATGCTCCAATCTCCGTGCACACGCCCCGAAGCATCTAAGGGACAAGAATGGGCCGCAATTGCATTAATGAAATTAGGATTTTCCTAACCCTAATTATGAGAGAACCGACTGCTATATAAGCCTAAGCCTAGCTTAGGTTTAAGGGATCTCTTTGGGACTTAACTTCTGTGCTTCTTCTTGAGACCAACTGTACAATTACAGTAGGCTAAGGTTAGGGTTTAGGAGTTTTCTTTTTCCTTTTTCTTTCTCTCCATAGTCCAGCACTTGCTGGCTATGCCTTTGTATGATTATCTGGTATAGATTTTAATGGAGTTTTTATAATAGGATCTGTTGCATGTATGGGATGTTATTTTTATTGTGAGTTAGCCGTACAAGGTCACGCCTTGAGATCCTCCATTGTTGTTGTTTCAGAAGCAATGGAGGATTGCTTCTAAGGTACTATTTAGATCTAAGTGACTGTGTCAGGTTAGGCACTTTGCAGGCCTTTCCCCACCACAGGACCCACTAAATCTGAATCCCCATGGGAACGTGTGCTTGTAGCCTTGTGAACATGGTGGCGGCAGCAATGTTCTTGTTCTGTCTTAGACCTTTGTGAGGAGGATAGCCTCTGTGGATAGTCTGTGACCATTCAAGTGGACAGATTATAGCCCTAGGGTGAGGCCAATTCATGGAACTAAGACAGATTCTTCTTCTCTGCACTTGTGCTTGTAGCCTTGTGAGAGATTGTGCAGCGACAGACTCCCCTATAGTTGAATAGATCCACCATCAGATTACATATCTGAGTTGGCTGTAGAGATTGTAGGTTTGTGACTAGATCACTGCAGTCTTTCTAAAGCAGTGATCAGCCATGCTTAAAACCTAATACTCAAACGCTTGCTGGTCCTGTGTGTCCAGGCTCATGCACTTTGTAGGCCTAGCCCCACACACAGAACTTTAGAGGATGTGGTTCCTATGGATTCTTGAGCTTGTAGCCTGGATGAAGTAGTGCCTACAATGGGAAATTTGTTCTGACTCATCTCTGGATTGTGGTTCCCCTATTGGATAGTTTGTGACCATTTGAGTGGACAGGTTATAGCCTTAAGGGATTGGATCATGGCACAGGAGTGAGTTAGATTCTTTCTCCTCTTTGGTGATAATGTAGCCATTGGATAAGATTTCTATAGCAACAGATCTGAGTCTGAGTTACAAGACCCCATCAAATTTTTACCTAATAACATACTTCTCACCCTTTTATATTTATTTTCTCACTCCACCACTCTTCTTAACCCTTTCTGTAATCTAAACAGGAAGTTGCCTTAGGATTTAAATTATAGTGACTTTAAATCCCCTTCCATTTAGGATTGCCAGATCTGTAGCCAGATCTGGAGAGCCTACTAAGGATATCTCCCTTGGAGCTTTAGATCAACTTCCCTGTGGGACTAACTCTTACTTACAACAGCCCAAAGATATCTTGCGGATCTGGTGCATATTTTAGGCTTGCTGCTCCGTAATCATCACTCTACCTTTCACTCATTTTTCATTTACCCCATTCTTATCACTGTCTTCAATAAAGTCAGTAGCAAGCACTTAAAATAAACCAATAAGTTTTTGGCGCCGTTGCCGGGGATTTTGATCTTTTAGTAGACTCTAGATTTTTAATTCTTTATTCTTTGGTAGCTGTACTTGTGAATAATTGATACTGCTGAATTACATTTGGAATTTTTCTTGCAGATCTGGACCGTAGCAGAGAAGGAGAGTAGAATTTCACTGGGAGTCTAGCTACCTCTGTTTGCACTTCTCTAACCCTCAAAACTCAGTCTATTTCTCCTTTGAAGAATCCATAGCAGTTGATTAGGATAGTTGCAATTTTTGTTAAGTACAATGTGCCTGAGAATAGTCTTCCCTGCTGTTGGTGTGTGTGCATGTTAGGAAGGAGATCCCACAGTCCTACATTAGAGCCTGCTAACCTTGAGATAGAAAGGGGTAGAAGACCAAGAAGGCACAAACACACCACAGTTGAGCCCCCTATTGAAATTGAGACAGCTGTTATGGGTGAAGAACAACCTAGAACATTGAAGGAATTGAATGCTCCAGATGATTATAATTCTCCATTCAGCATTCAATTCCCAGATGTTCAAGGAAACTATGAAATCAAAACTTCCATCATCCAAATGCTTCCCTCTTTTCATGGGCTTAGCAAGGAAGACACTTACAAGCACATTGACCAGTTCTTGGCCCTGTGCACGACATTCTCCATTGCTAGTTTGATACCAGAAGCCACTAGGTTAAGGCTCTTTCCTTTTTCCCTGAAGGGCAGGGCCATGACCTGGTTATCCACTCTCCCAAACAACAGCATCACTTCTTGGAAAGACCTCCAGATAAGATTTCTGTCTAAATTTCTCTCAGAAACCAAAACCAGCCAATTGAGGAAAGGCATACTTTCTTTTGCCCAGTCCCCAGCTGAAGATTTTAATCAATGCTAGGATAGATTTTAAGAGATGCTCAAACAATGTCCCCACCACAAGATCCCTGACTAGCAGCTTGTCCAGAGCTTCTACAATGGGATTGATGAGAAGAGCAGAGACATGGTAGATGCCTCTTGTGGTGGAACGTACATGTATAAAACAGCTGATGAGGCATGGGACTTGTTCGAGGTCATAAGTGAAAATGCTTTCTAGAAGATGTCCTCATCTAGAACTGTTCAGGAGCCTCCTCCTAAGCTAGGGCTTGCTGAGACTTCTAAAGGAAAAATATATGAAGTTAGGGGAAATGATGACCTGCGAATACAGATGACCAATCTTACTGAAAGATTTGATAAACTTCTGACTGTGGTGCAGCCCAGAATGGCTGCACAAGTGATGGAGGCATGTCTGATATGCCAATCTCCACAACACATAGTAGAAGAGTGTCCATCTGTGGGGCAATACCCTGAGTTTGTAATGGAACAGGCTGCTGCTGCCCAATCTTTTGGACAACTACAATCTGGTGGCTACAGTAAACAACCATATGGATACTAGCACCAAAATGCTAGTTACCAATGGAGAGACCATACAAATTTGAGGTGGAGGCAAGACAATTATATGCAGCCACAACAGATGTTGGCCTTACCCCAAAGGCCACAGCAGTAGTTTAACCAGGGTTATGCCCCAAGGTCGAATTTTCAGCAGCAACAACAGCCCCAGCAATAAAATCAATTGGTAGTTCTCCCACCTCAGCCCCGAAGTGCTTCTTTCGAGGACCAAGTTTTAGCCCAATTGCAAAGCCTTGGACCCTTGAATCAGACTGTGACTTCTCACAGTCAAAGCATTAAGAAAATAGAAGAGCAGCTTGGCCAAATAGCCAATGCTCTGGCTAAGAGAGAGGAGGGCAAGTTGCCATGCTAGCCAGTAGCCAACCCTAAGGGCTAGTATTCCATCGGAGAAGGCTCCTCAAATTTCGAGGGGGCTAATGCCATCACTGCCCTAAGGTCTGGCAAGCTGGTAGACAACCAGGTGGGAAAGGAACAAGGAGAGGTCTTTCCCAAGGAAATGTCAAGTGAAAGTGATAAGGACTTTGTTAGGGCACAGAGTCAAGAATTGCCTGCTACCCTTCAACAAGGGAAAAATAAAGAGGTTATAGTTGAGCCTCAGCAGGAGATAAAAATAGATAAAAGAAAAAAATAAAAGTTCTGTCATAGGCTTGCAGCTGAAGTACCAGCAGTACCTCAGCTGCCATTTCCTCAAGTTGAGTGGCCCTGCCCCTTTTGATAAGGGGCAGGCTCAGATCGAGGAAATGATGGAGACCTTTAAACAAGTCAAAATAAATTTACCCTTGCTTGATGCAATCTGATAGGTCCCAGCCTATGCAAAGTTTCTGAAAGACCTTTGTACTCAGAAAAGGAAGGCCAGACACCATTTGTCCAAAAAGGTCTTTGCGACTAATACAGTTAATTCTGCACTAACCATGACAATGCCTGAGAAGTTGCAAGATCCAGGGATACCCACTATTCCCTGTATTATTGGAGACCACACGATTGGGAGGGACCTTTTGGACCTTGGAGCCAGTGCTAACCTGCTGCCATACAGTGTGTATCAGTAGCTGGGTTTGGGGGAGCTCAAGCCCACCCCCATTGTTCTATTGATGGCTGATAGGTCTGAGAGAAAACCCATGGGAGTGGTTGAGGATGTCCTAGTAGGGGTAGACAAGTTCTTCTATCCTGCAGACTTCCTTGTCTTGGACATGGGTTGTAGTAAGAGTACATCCCCAATACCTGTTATTCTGGGCAGACCATTCTTGGCCACTACCAATGCATGCATTCAATGTAGGTTTCGGATCATGGAGGTCACTTTCGGACATATGAAAGTTGAGCTTAATGTGTACAACAGTGTAAAGTATCCTCAGCTGGACAATGAGGAATGCTTTGCAGTGGATGTACTAGAAGAAATTGTTGAAGAAGAACTACCCACTCTGCTGGAGTGGAGCAACATTGTCACTGATTTAATTGAAGTTTGGAACATGGTGAAGGAAGGAAGCCTAGCTTTAATGCCAGAAGACATATTCCTAGTAAGGTCTTCTGTGGGCTTAGTGCAGCATTCCAATTGAAAACCTACATTGATGCCCCTTCCTCCAACCAACAATACACTAATCCTGCCATCCATCCAAAAAGCCCCTGATCTAGAACTCAAGAAGCTTCCAAAGACATTGAAATATGCTTTCCTTAAGAATGACAAGAAACTTCCTGTGATTATCTCCTCCTCTCTTACCAGAGAGCAAGAGGAGGAATTGCTAACAGTTTTGAGGAAGCACAAGAAAGCAATTGGCTAGACCATTACTAATCTGGGAGGGATTGATGCATCAATCTGTATGCATAGGATTCATCTAGAGGAGGGCTCAACACCCTCAAGGGAAATGCAGAGGAAACTTAATCTTCATATGCAGGAGGTGGTCCTGAAAGAAATTATTAAATTACTAGATGCAGGGGTAATTTACCCCATTTCTGATTCTGAATGGGTGGCACCAATCCAGGTGATACCTAAGAAGTCTGGCATCACAGTGATAGCAACTAAGTCTGGAGAGTTGAGACCAGCCAGAGAAACGACTGGCTGGAGAGTTTGCATCGACTACAGAAAACTCAACTCCAAAACCAGAAAAGACCACTTCCCTCTCCCTTTTATTGATCAAATTTTGGATAAGTTGGCTGGGAAAGCTTTTTACTGTTTTCTTGATGGGTATTCAGGGTACAACCAGATCCCTGTGCACCCCCTTGATCAAGAAAAAACCACTTTCACTTGCCCTTTTGGTACCTTTGCTTACAAAAGGATGCCTTTTGGATTATGTAATGCCCCAGCCACCTTTCAGAGGTGTATGTATGCCATCTTTTCTGATATGATTGATAAATTCTTGGAAATCTTCATGGATGATTTCTCAGTATATGGGGATAGCTTTGACCAATGTCTACAACACCTCCATCAGGTCTTACAAAGATGTGAAGAGACCAATTTGGTCTTAAGCTGGGAAAAGAGCCACTTCATGGTAACACAAGGAATTGTGTTGGGCCATGTGGTCTCTAAAGATGAAATTGAGGTAGACAAGGCCAAAGTTGACCTCATTGCAAATTTGCCCCCTCCAAGAACAGTCAAACAAATCAGATCTTTTCTTGGGCATGCTGGATTCTACAACAGGTTCATCAAAACTTCAGCAAAATTGCTAAACCATTTTGCCACCTGCTCTGCCAGGATGTGCACTTTGACTTCTCTGCTGAATGTCTGAAGGCTTTTAAAACTCTAAAAATCTGCCTCACCTCTGCCCCTGTACTCCAGACACCTGATTATACCCTGCCCTTTGAGTTGATGTGTGATGCATCTGACATGGCAATAGGTGCTATTTTGGGCCAGAGAAAAGATAAGCTGGCTGTGGTCATTGCATATCTTAGCAAATTACTTACTGAATCTCAACTAAACTACACAACCACTGAGAAAGAGCTTCTGGTAATAGTTTTTACTGTGGACAAGTTTAGACCTTACCTACTTGGGTCTAAAATTGTCATCTTCACTGACCACTCAGCATTAAAGTACCTACTGTCCAAGAAGGATGCAAAGCCCAGATTGATTAGATGGATACTCCTGTTGCAGGAGTTTGACATCGAAATCAAGGACAAGAAGGGTGTAGAAAATGTGGTGGCTAACCACTTGTCCAGAATTATGTTGGAAAAAGGTGTTGATGACCTTGCTACAAATAATGTATTCTCAAATGAGCAATTATTTTCCATCCAATCTTTTGTCCCTTGGTTTGTACATATTGTCAATTACCTAGTTATAGGCAAGATTCCTGCCCATTAGAAAAAAATGGACAAAGACCTGTTTTTCTCACAGGTTAAATTTTTTTCTGGGAGGAACCTTGCTTGTACAAGTATTATGCAGACCAAATCATTTGGAAATGTGTTCCCGAAAGTGATATCCCTAGTATTCTAGCCATGTGCCATGAAAATACCTGTAGGGGTCATTTTAGTGGGAGAAAAATAGCTGATAAAGTGTTGTAGTGTGGTTTCTATTGGCCTTCTCTTTTCAGAGATGCCCATACACACTGCAAGGCCTGTGAAAGATGTCAGAAACTAGGAGGGTTGTCTAAACAAAATTCAATGCCTTTACAGCCCATCCTTGTTGTAGAACTATTTGATGTGTGGGGTATTGATTTTATGGGCCCCTTTCCTCCTTCGAATGATTTTCATTTCATCTTAGTGGCAGTGGACTATGTTTCCGAATGGGTAGAAGCCATTGCCACAAGAACTAATGATACTCAGGTTGTCCTCAAGTTTATAAAGCAGAATATCTTCTCCAAATTTGGTACCCCTAGAGCCCTTATCAGTGACGGGGGGAGCCATTTCTGTAACAGAAATTTTGAGAGCTTGCTCAAGAAATACTCTGTCACCCATAGGATTGCTACTCCCTACCACCCATTAACCAATGGGCAAGTTAAAATTTCAAATAGGGAGATCAAGCATATCCTTGAGAAGACTATGAGGACTGATAGGAAGGATTGGGCTGACAAGCTTACTGATGCACTGTGGGCTTATAGGACTGCCTATAAGACTCCTATTGGTATGTCCCAATTCAGACTGGTCTATGGCAAGGCCTGTCATCTCCTAGTGGAGTTTGAACACAGGGCCTATTGGGCCATCAAACATTTAAATCTAGATCTAACTTCTGCTGGTCTTAACAGGTTGCTGCAGCTGTCCGAATTGGAAGAACTAAGAATGGATGCATATGCTAATGCCAGGATCTACAAGGAAAGGTCCAAAGCTTTCTCTGATAAGGGGCTGTTGAGAAAGAGTTTCATAGCTGGTGATACGGTTTGGTTGTTTAACTCCAAACTTAAATTTTTTCCTGGCAAATTGAAATCCAGATGGGAAGGTCCCTACATTGTTATGCATGTTTCCCCATCTGGTGTTGTGGAAATCAAGGATCCCAAGTCTGGGAGAACCTTGAAGGTGAATGATCTTAAGCCTTGTTTTGAAAAACCTATTGAACCCATGGACACCATTCAATTCCAAGGGGACCCTTCTTCAAACTGATCCACAGGTATGTCATTACTGTATCATATGTACTTAGCTTTGGTTGATTTATCTTGCTTTCGTTTGTTTGTATTCTCTAGGATTTGTTAGTGGTCCTATCTGAATCTGGATCTATCTGTTTTTAACTATTGATGCTTGGTTTGATTCTTCCTGCTCTTCAATTAATAGCTTCTGTTGAATGCCTAATATGAGAGGTCGATTTTTTGTGGTCCTTGATTGTATGATTTAGTGTCTAGAAGTAGCCATAGTAAGGGTCATGCCAAAACAAACATGCAAAAGGGCAGAACAGAGAGCACCTGCTCTCTGTTGTATACCTTACTGTCGCTGGGTCCAATTTGAAGCCTGAGAAACTCTCACGCACTGCAGACAGCTTACTTCATTTGTTGTCACGAGATTCTCAGGCTGTCGCGAGTTTAAAAAGGGAGTCTGAGAGCATTTCACACAGTTCGCATAGAAACATTCCATACCTATTATGAGATTCATGTGTACCTCGCGCGGTCCACATCGAGCTATTCAGTAGTTATCACGAGATTCCAAGACTCTCGCGAGGTTCACAAGGTAACCTGGGAGACTCTCGCGTAATTCAACATAAATACTTTATTTGCTGTCGCAAGATTCTAAGTCTGTCGCGAGACTCAAAATGAACCTCAGAGCTTTTTGCACAATCCAAATAGAGCCTTAGGAGCTGCTCGCACAATTCACATGAATTAATCTCACTCTGTCGCGCGCTCCAAGGACAACTTGAGAGATTGTCGCGCAATCCAGATGTAATCAACACCTTCGCTAGGTTCATTTCCAAACCCGCGACCAAATGTTCCAAAGCGCGCCGAGCTTCACGATAAGTATTTCAACCCCGCGCTTTATCCATTTTTCATTATTTTCTTCCTTCTTTCCTCTACGAAACCCTAGCTTCTGGCGCCCTCCCCTCTCCCCTCCAGCATAACTCCTACAGCTCATCATTCACTTCATAAATCTACAAAGTTGTTCCTAACATCACCCCCTTCCATTGCCCTCTGCACAGAGATCTTGAGGTGCCCTGCGCATCAAATCAAACCAAATCTTAGATTTCAACCTCCGTTTCTCATACTAAAGGACAGAGTTAGACATGGCTCCAAAAACTGCACAGAAGAGAAAAGGGAAGGACAAGGACCCTACAGAGACCACCCCTAAAAAGGCCAAGACTTCAAAGTCCCCCAAAAAAGGAAAGGAAGTGGTTGAGGAGGTGGCGGTACCAACCACTAAGTTCTCTACTCCTTCTGAACTCATGGAGTCGATTCCATTGGAGCCTGAAACAGCCTTTGATGTACCATTTTTTGAGAAAGAACCTCTCTCTATCCCTGCAGTATAATTTATGAGCAAGGCGGGCCTGATGCCATTGATGAGAGAAATTCCAGCACTAGCCTACCCCAGGATAGTGCAACTGTTTTATCAGCACATCAAGGTCAAGAAGGACAACGATGGACAAGGGTGCTTGCTGGTGCTGATTGACGACTTTGATATGTTAGTGGGCCCCAAGATGATTGCTGAAATGTTGGGCATCCCACTAGCATTCGACCCTAGCTGTGGATATGGCCCCCCTTTGAGTGCATCGATTGATACAATTACACGGGCCCTAACTAGAGGATTAAAAGCCACAGGGGACTTGATCAGAAGGAGAGAATTGAAACCCGAACTCCTGTTCATTGATCAGGTCCTGCGAAAGAATATATATTGCTCAGGCCATCAGCAGGAGAGGAGAACCCCCATTGCGGATGTTGTCTACTCTTTCCACTTAGGCCATGGCTTCCATGCAGCCTGGCTAATCTTTGAGGCAATTAAAGACACAGTGGAGAAAATTGGGACAACAAGAAGCCTCACACACTGATCTAGGCTCAATAACATACTTCTCACCCTTTTATATTTATTTTCCACACTCCATCCATTCTCTCAACCCTTTCTGTAGTTTAGACATTAGGCTACCTTAGGATCTGTAAACTAAGTGACCTTAAACTCCCTTCCCTTAAGGACTGCCAGATCTATAGTCAGATCTGGAGGCACTACTAGAGATGGCTCCCTTGGAGCTGTAGATCATCTTTTCCTGTAGGACAAACTCTTACTTATCAAAACTTGGCACAATGGACCCTGTATCTTGCAGGTCTAGGACTTCTCAGTTGTGCTGATTTCATCCCCTGTTTTATTTTGATTTTACATTTCTTTTACCACAAACAAATAAAGAAAGCACAGCTGGGGTAGCAACAAGTTTTTGGCGCCGTTGCCGGGGATAGTTGATCTATTAGTAGACCCTAAGTTTTTGTAGTTTTATTATTCTTTGGTAGTTAAGAATAATTGATACTGCTGATGTATTTGTGAATTTGTTTTGCAGATTTAGACAGCAGCAGTGAAGGACAGTTGGACTGCAATTGGAGCTTAGCTACCTCTGTTTGCAAACTCTCTAACTTTTAAAACTCTGTCTATCTTTCTTAAAAATGCTCTAGCAGTATCTAGGATAGTTGTAAATATATTCTTTAAATAGCTGTAAATTAGTTAGATAAATTTGTTAATTGTAAAGTTATTCATTTGCAATGTGCCTGTAAGAAGCCCTCCTTGCTGTTGGTGTGCTTGTATGCTAGGGAGGAGATCTCTCAGCCCTACTTTAGAGCCTCTTAACCCTGAGTTAGAAAGGGGAAGGAGACTTAGAAGAGATAGGCACACCACAGGAGAGCCCCCAAGAGAATCTGTGACAGCAAATATGGGTGAAGAACGACCCAAAACTCTTAAGGAGTTGAATGCTCCGGATGATTATAACTCCCCTTTTAGCATTCAATTCCCTGATGTTCAGGGGAATTATGAAATAAAAACTTCAATCATCCAGATGCTGCCCTCTTTTCATGGGCTTAGCAAGGAGGACCCTTACAAGCACATTGACCAGTTCTTGGCCCTGTGCACCACCTTTAATATCACTGGTTTGAGACCTGAGGCCACTAGGCTCAGACTCTTTCCCTTCTCTCTGAAGGATAGGGCCAATACCTGGTTGACCACTCTTCCCAACAATAGCATTGCTTCATGGAAAGACCTGCAGACCAAGTTCCTGACCAAGTTCTTCCCTGAGACCAAAACTAGCCAGTTGAGGAAGGAAATTCTTGCTTTTGCCCAAGCCCCAACTGAGGATTTTAATCAAGCCTGGGATAGGTTTAAGGAAATGCTCAAATAATGCCCCCACCACAAGATCCCAGACTGGCAGCTTGTTCAAAGCTTCTACAATGGGATTGATGAAAAAAGTAGAGATATGGTTGATGCCTCTTGTTGTGGCACTTACATGCACAAAACTGCTGATGAGGCATGGGAATTGTTTGAGGTGATTAGTGAAAATGCTTTTCAAAAGCTATCCTTGGAAAGAACTAGTCAGGAGTCTGAGTAAAAAGTGGGGCCTGCTGCATTGACAGGAGGAAAAGTTTATGAGGTGTCTGAGAACAATGACCTGCAGCTGCAGATGGCAAACCTCTCTATGAAGTTTGACAAATTACTGACTGTGATGCAACCCAGAAGGGCTGTTCATGGGGCGGAGGCATGTCTGATATGCCAGTCCCCACAGCACACAGTTGAGGAGTGCCCATCTGCAGGGCTATATCCTGAATTGGTATTAGTGCATGTCATTGCAGCAATATTTTGGCCAAGAACAACTGGTGGCTATACAGACAAATTATATGGTTACCAAAGACCAAAATGCTGGTTACCAATGGATAGACCACCCAAATCTGAGGTGGAGGCAAGACAATTATATGCAGCCCCAACAGATGTTGGCTGTACCTCAAAGGCCACAGCAGCAGTTCAATCAAGGGTATGCCCCTTGGTCTAACTTCCAGCACCATCAGCAGCCCCATCAGCAACAAAATCAATTGGTCTTACCCACATCTCAACCCAGAAATACTTCTTTCGAGGACCAGGTCTTGACCTCACTATAAAACCTGGGTTCCTTGGCTCAGACTGTGAATTCTCATGGTCAGAGCATCAAGAAGATGGAAGAGCAGATTGGCCAACTAGCGAATACCTTAGCCAAAAGAGAAGAGGGAAGGTTGCCCAGTCAACCAGTGGTACGGTTAATCCCAAGGGCCAATTTTTGATTGGTGAGGGATCCTCAAATCCTGAAGGGGATCTTTCATTGAATTGATGCTAAGAACTATGCACTTTGTATGTTATGTATTTTACTGTTTATAGGAATTTTTAGTGATCTTGTTGGAATCTGAGTTTAGTGCTTTATGCCTACTTTTATTCCTGTTCCCTTTGTTTGATAATTTCAAGTGATTGAATGATGATGGTATTGTTTGAATGCATTTCATGATGTGTGAATTTAATGCTTTGAGAGTATAGGAATTTTTTTGAATGTTTTATAATGCTTATGGGTGTCCCTGGAAGAGAGCCTGTGAGTGAATCCACCCACAAAACAAAGGTCAAAAGGCTGACTAGTGGGTGTGTGAATTCTGACTCTGTTAAGCCATCGCGAGGTTCTGAAATTTTGGTTTGGTTTCCTCTCACGCAGTTCATAAAGAATCACTTTGCTTTGCTGTCGCGAGTTTCAGATATAGTTGTGTGGGTCTCCTCGCGCAGTTTAAATGAACATCCAATTTCGCGACCCATTCATGCCTATCCAGCGAGCAGATATTTTTAAAGCGCGCCGAGCCTCGCGATATTTAAAATCCAACCCCGCACTGTTTTTCTTTACTGCTTTCTCTTTCCTCTCCTGCCAGCGAAACCCTAGCTCTCACTCCTCTCAATCTCTCTCCTCCTGCATCCTGTCTACAGTTCATCATTCACTTTGAAATTCTAGATTTTTGTTCTTAAAGCTTCCATCAACAGTTGCCCCCTGCTAGGAGCTCCTGCGGTCTACCGTGCATCAAATTTAACAGAACCCTAACTTTTAGGGTAAGACTCAGCTCTTAATTTTTTCTTTCAAAATTTCAACTGCACACTCACCAAGGAGAATCTTAATGGCTCCTAAAAGTGCACCTATGAAGAGAGCCAGGGATCAGGCTCTCGTGGAGCCTGCCCCTAAGAAAGCCAAGTCCTCTACGACACAACAAAAAGGGAAGGAGGTGGTTCCTGAAGTGGCTGAACAAACACCTGATTACTCTACACCCTCTGAGCTCCTCATTTCCATTCCCTTAGAGCCCGAAGCCATTTTTGATATATCTTTCTTTGAAACTGAGCCGTTGTCAGCACCTGCCATTGAGTTCTTGCGCACGGCTGGTTTGATCCCCTTGATGAAAATGATTCCTGCACTAGCCTACCCTAGGTTAGTGCAACTCTTTTACCAGCACCTTAGGGTCAGACCAGACACACATGGGCAGCCAGGCCTCCTTGTGTTAGTTGAAAATTTTGAGATGCTACTCAGCCCAGAGTTGATTGCTGACGTCATGGGCATCCCTGCCATTTTTTATCCCAACTGTGGTTATGGTTCCCCTGTGAGTGCCCCCATTGATACCATTGCACAGGCCCTTACCAGAGGTTTGAAGGCCACAGGGGACTCCATCAGAAGAAGAGATTTGGATCCCAAATTGTTGTTCATTGATCAAGTGCTGAGGAAGAATATTTATTGCTCCGGCCATCAGCAAAAGAGGAGGACACCAATTGCTGATGCTCTCTATTCCTTCTCTCTGGGCCTTGGATTTAATGTTGCATGGTTGATTTTTGAGGCTATGAAGAATATAATGGTAAAGCTTGGGCTGAAAAAGAAGATCCACACTCTTCCCTATGGAAGACTCATCACCAAATTACTTCTGAGGGAAGGGTACAAGATACCAGTGGGGGAGTTATCTGCTGACCTCACTCCCACCACTTTTGCCAAAAGACAATGGAGGATCATCAAGAGTCTGATGGATCCCCAGAAGAAGAAGGCTGAAGCTCCGGTTGCTTCTAAGCAAGGTGAGGGAACTGCTGTGGCAAAGGCCACCCCTGCCCCCAAAAAGAAAGCTAAAGCCCCTGCTCCAAAGAAGGTGGTGCAAGCTTTAGCCACCTCTGCTTCTATAGCAATACCTCCATCCACCACACTTGCCCCTCCATCAGTTTCTTTGCCTATTCCATCTCTCTCTTTCCCTCTTTTATCTCCCTTTTCTATTCCACCTCCCCTTATGATTCGTTCCTGGGTGGAAAGTGTTGAACCCCATGACAGCACTCCCCCTCACCCACCTTACCTCAATACACAGCCCCAGTATCTCCAACATCATAGAACTAAACCCTGACAGCCCTCCCTTGATAACCTACCTTAAAAAGAAAACCTCTCACATCACCCCTGCCTTATCAATACCTACCTCTACCACCCCTATCATTCCTACAGACACACCACATATTGACCAACTCTTAGTCCAACCCCTCCCAACTGCATCTCCACTCACAGACCTTGACTTTAACCTAGCCACTACTTCAGGGTATCAGGCTCTCATGACCACATTCCTTGACACCCTGCCAACCCATGATATCCCTCTCCCAGATTCCCCACTCCCTTCACCACATCACTCACCAGACCTTTCATCTTCTCCCCCACAACTTTCCATCATGCCCCCACTTCCCCTTTCCAACCTGTTCCCTCCTCTTCTCATACTCCACCCCAACCAACCTCAGACACCCTTACCCATATCCTTTCCTTAATACATGACATCCAGACCCAGCTATCCACCACAACACAAACCCAAGCCCACATGCAGACTAATATCACCAACATACATTCCACCCTTCAAACATTGACAAACCCACCCCTCTCTACACAACCTCCTACCACCCCACTGATCCAACCCCCCTCCACCTCGACTCCACAAAGGCAACTGCAGACCTCACCCCACTTGACTTAACCACACCCTTCACCCTCCAAGACACCATAACCCCCACTCCTTCCCCACTCTACCTATCCTACCCCCACTCATATTACCTCCACCACAATTTACCAACACTTCCACCCAAACAGACCCCATTCCTTTCCCTTCCACCTTTCCCATTCCACCCCACATATTTGTAACCCCACCACTTCCATTTCAACCCTTCACCATTCCATTTTTCCCTTACCCAGAACCATCCACCTCCACTGAGAATCCTTCATTTAGTTTTCCACCCATGCCTTCCATTCCACCTCTTATCCTACCCCCTCCTCAATTCACTGACCACTCCACACAGACTGCCCCAGCAACTCCTACCCCTCCTCTAGACTTCATCACTACAGCCCCCACTTTACCCCTCCAGGATCAGTCACCTTCTACTTCTTCCACTCTATGTCTACCAATCTTACCCAGACACTCCTATTACACCCCTCCCTACTTCACCCTCCTCCATGCCATGAGGGACAATGCCTATATCAAGAGGGATGTCCTGAGGGGCATGGCACAACTTCGCCAATCCATTGAATCCCCTTGGTGGCAGAAGCTGAGTGACTTGAAGCTTGCTCACAGCGAGTAGCTGAGAGATATTTCCAAGGGGTGGGAGGTAATTTTGGAGACACTCAATGTAAAGAAGGCTGAGGCCACCTACTATAGAATGACTACAGAGATGGAGAAGGCAAATGCCCAGCATGCGAATTCGAGAGCCAGGATGTTAGAAAAGAAACTAAACAATGCTCAAGAGATCACCAAACTTAGTAAGGAGCTTTCAGATACCAATCTCCTGTATGCTACCAAGAAAATTGAGATTTTAGAACAGAGGGTTGCCTTCCTACTAGCCCAACCAATTCAGGCCACCCCTCTCGCCACAGCACCCCCTGAGGCCCCATCTTCTTCCACCCAACCAGGCCCATCTTCTTCCACTCCCCCTGCCCCTACACCTACAAAACCTATTCCCCCACCTCCTACAGCTCCAACTCCGATACCTCCTCCTGCTCCTACTCAAGTTTCTGCTCCTGCTAAAGTCCCTACTCCAGCTCCTGCTCCTGTCTCAGTGCCTCCCCCTGTTCAATCTCCTGCCCCCAAAAGAAAAAGAACTCCTTCCAAGAAACCTTCAACCTCCAAAAGATCCACTGCAGCCCAAAAAGGAAAAAGGCCAGCCCTCCATCCCCACCTCCAAAGGTCACCAGAGCTTCTGCTCAGGATGATCCCCATGATAGCCTACTTTCCAAAGAGGAACGCAGACAGGCTGCTGTTGCCCTTGGTTTGGATCCCACTGAGCTTTTTCCTTCTGACTCAGACTCAGATTCTACACCACCTATGGATACAAGTGCCAAGGCTCCTGTTGCTGCTCCTTCATCAAGCCCTGCTGAACAAACCTATCCTCAGAGAAGAAAAGTTACAGCTAAAAGAACTTCTCACACTGTTGCCTCTCTAAAAATTGGAAAAGAAACATCTGCGCAGTCTGAGGAGGCACCACCAATGAGCCAGCCAAAGAAGGGGAAGAGCCCTGCCATCCCTGTAGCAAAGGAACAAGAAAAGTCTTTTGTGGCTCCCCCTAAGCGTGACAAAGGGAAAAGTCCTCTCCTGCCTCAGGTGAAAGAAAAAGATAAATCCCCTGTTGTCCCTCCTGAGCCAGCACAAGCCCAATCCCCTCTCATTTCCCCTCAGCCTCAGCCAGGGAAAGGCCCAAAAGGGAAGAGTCCCAAAGGCAAAAAGTCCTATCAAATCCCCTGAGTCAACCACAAATACATCTTCAGTGGCCCCTCCTCCACCAAAGACCAGAAAAATGAGGGTCAGGGCACCAACCATACCCAAAACTGCGGCCCAAAGAAAGGAAGAGAGGGAACGAAAGAAAAAAGAGGAAGAGGCTTACCTTCAAGAGCATGCCAAGAAGATGGGTTGGGACAAGTTTTGAGCCAGATTCTGATTAGATTGTACCTAGGATTTTTTCTGTTTCTGCACTCTTTTGCTTCTGTTTTCTTATAGTTTGTACATTTCTCATTTTTAATAGATTTTCTTCTTTTGTCATTACTATTTTACTTTGTCTGTTGTGTGTTTTGCTCCATGTTATTTCCCTTTCTTTTGCAAATAATGGATCTACTGCACAGACACTTTTGAACCAGTGAGGACACTGCTCCTCATAGGTTTGGGGGTGTGGCAGGCAGACCCTGCCAATGGAATAGTTAACTTAAGTGCAGCAGAGTCATGTGAGTAAGATGGAAATGGATCTATGTTCACTTAAGAATCATAAAAAAATAAGAAATTTAAAATTTCTGCAAACTTTAGACATTATAAACTTTTGATATTTCACATTTCCATGACGAGATCACCAAGGAAACTCACTTGTATCAACACTAAGTGAATCATTAGAGAGAGAAAAAGGTGAGGACATACTTAAAAGTTCAAAGGAAGACCATAACCAGTGAGAATTGGGCCTATAAAAAAAATTTCCATCCTTTGAGGAGTGACCAAGGCAATTTCTTCTAGTTCTAAGGACTGGCTGAGTCACTGTGCTCACTAGAAGTTAGGCAACTCCAAGTTGAAACAACTGACAGCACTCATGAGACTGAGGAAAGGATCAAGGCCTTCTCTTGGTTAGTTCGAGCCTAAAAAGACCAACCGTAAAGCAACTGCCCTTGTCCATACCCCCTATGAGCTTTAAATCCTAAATTTCTTCAAAATACACCTGAGTACTTGTACCTGAACCTATGAACCTGATTCAGTCTACCCTCACTCGAGAATTCAGAAGGTAAAGGAGAAAGAGTTGAAGATGGACTAGCTATGGTCAATATTAGGTAAATGGAGAAGAAGTTTCTCAAAATTCTGACAGTATGGTAACTGAGAACATAGTGGCAGTTCAGAAAAGCAAAAACAAAAATAAAAAGAAGAAAATTCCATCAAAAAGAAACAAAAATGAAGAGGAGTAAGAGAGGAGTCAAGAGGAACTTTCATTGGAAAATCGAAATCAAGAAGAGAAGCTGATCACTTCAAATCTGAAAATCTCAAAGAAGAAGAAAGGAGCTAAAATCAAGAAGGTGAAGTCATGAATCACCTCCTTCACCTACTAATTTCTCAATTTTGAACCCCTTTTCAACCTTCCATTCTTTTTAACCCCACTCCATAAGCCACATTACAGCCCAGTTAAAAGCCCTTGTGATCCAAAGTTGAGTGGGCTGTCATGTGGAGATAAAGAGTTATCCAATCTATAGTGAGGATCTGTCAATGATGTCAGCACTTAAGAACTCTGCCTATGCTCATGCTTACAGACCCATTTGGGGGATGTAACTGCTCTTGAGCCTGAGAGAAAATGAACCCCTCAACAAGACCCTTATGAGAGTATACCCTAGAAAGTTTTTGGGTCTGATCTTGAATGCATTTTGTATGACCTATAACCTAATTTTTGATCTGATGATGAGCTCAGTGCTGGCACACACTTGTGCAATTCTCTGTGGTTATAAACTGATTGGATATGTTGTGCATTCATGAGAAGTTTATGCTGTTTAAATCACTGTGCAACCAATGGATTAAATTTCTTTCATGTTAATGATTCAAGAGTAAACTAAGTCTGCTCCTTGACTGCTCACTTGAGGATATTGCACTTTTGTTAACTGTTTCATTGAGAAGTTTGTGGGTGTCTTCACTGAAAACCCTCAGGAGACTTCACTCCTCCACTAGGGATCACCTAGGGGTTTAAAAGGCTTAGTACATATGCTAAATATATCCGTGCTCCCTACGAAAGTGGCATTTAATTTTTATAGTAGATTTAATGTAGCTTTGCTAAGGGACTAGCAAAATTAGGTTTGGGGGTGTGTTAAGACCTAAAAAGTACCACTTTTTACCCCTTAACTTAACCTTTGATTAGACCCTTAGCCACCTAATAAGTTCTTGTTAAGTGTTTCATGTAGGTAATTATCAGCAGTGAAATAAGGCCAGGAATCCTGCTAAGGAGCCTGTTTTGGCACCAGAAGTCCCTCAGAAGGATGAACTCTAAATCCAGACCTGAAATGAGTCTCACGCAGTTCAAAGCAGACCTCTCTCAACCTCGTGCAGTTCGCTCAGAACGGCTGAGGAGAGAGATCTTCAGAAGACTCCTCGCGCAGCTGTCGCGCAGTCGCCATGGGATGCAATTATCAGAAGAGAACTCCTCACGCAGTTCTCGTGCCATTCAACAAGAAAGCATCCTCGCGAAGGCAGAGCCATCCTCATGAAGATCAATTAAGACATGGAACCTCACGCAGTTTAGAACTCATTAAAGCCTTGCGAGGTAACTCGCGAAGTCCATTGAAGAGAAGTGATCGCGCAGCTCTTGTGCTATTCAAATCCATCCTCGCGAAGATCAACCCAGTGAATGCACAACTATCTCGCGACGGTTGAAGCTTCAATGTCAAACCATCCTCGCGAAGAGCAAGAGCTACCACGCGACAAGTCTAGGAAACAATAGCTACCTAGCAAAGCTCTGAACTCTAACTTCCATCGCTTCAACAGAGGACTTGTTGGGAATTTCCAATGATTAGGGCACGCACTCCCATGCCTAAATCTCTATGCACACGCCCCGAGGCATCCAAGGATAACTATTTGGCCACGTGGCATCATTAAAAATTAGGGTTTCCTAACCCTAATGCGCCGCCACACCACTGCTATATAAACCCATACTTAGCTTAGGTTTAGGGATCTTTTGAATATCTTTTATCTTGGAACGCATCTCCATAGTCCAGAATTTGCTGGTTATGTCTTTGTATGCATTTTGAACTAGTTTAATGGAAGTTCTGTAATAGGATTTTTACATTATGGGATTTGTGTTTGAATGTGATCTGCTCTGTGCAAGGCTGTTGCCTTGTGATCCGCCATTACGTTGGCTGTGATTCAAAGCAATGGAGGACTAATTTTAAGGGCCACTCAAATCAAAGTGACCTGTGTGTCTAGGCTATCATGGTCCTATATAGCCTTAGCCCTACAACAGGACCCACTAGATCTGAAATCCCCATGAGAGCTTGAGCTGGTGGCCTTGTGACCATGGTGGTGGCAGCGATATTCTTGTTTTGTCTTGGGCTCCGTGAGGAGGATAGCCTCTGGGATAGTCTGTGACCATTCAAGTGGGCAGGTTATAGCCTTAGGGTGATTCTAATCCACCGATCCAAGATGGATCCTTCTTCTCTGTACCTAAGCATGTATTAGCCTGGTGGGAGATTGTACAGAGGCAGACTCCCCTATATTTGTATAGATCCACTATCAGATGTTAGATCTGATCTGGTTATAGAGATTATAGGCTTGTGACTGGACCATTGTAGCCTTACTCAAGCAATGGACCATTGTAGCCTCACTCAAGCAATGGACAGCTAGATCGAAGGTTGTACTCAATCTCTTGCTGGTTCTATGTGTCTGGGCTATCATGGTCCTATACAGCCTTAGCCCCACACATAGATCTTTAGAGGTTGAGGTTCCCTATGGATTCTTGAGTTGGTAACCTGGATGAAATAGTGCCTACAATGATTAACTCATTTTGACCCATCTCTGGATTGTGGTTCCCCTATGGGATAGTCTGTGATCATTTGAGTGGACAGGTTATAACCTTAAGGGATTGGATCATGGCACAGAGATGGGTTGGATTCTTTCTCCTCAGTGGTGATAACGTAGCCATTGGACAGGATTTCTATAACATCAGATCTGAATCTGAGTTACAAAACTCCTCTGGTCTAGGCTCAATAACATACTTCTCACCCTTTTATATTTATTTTCCACACTCCATCCATTCTCTCAACCCTTTTTGTAGTTTAGACATTAGGCTACCTTAGGATCTATAAACTAAGTGACCTTAAACTCCCTTCCCTTAAGGACTGCCAGATCTGTAGTCAGATCTGGAGGGACTACGAGAGATGGCTCCCTTGGAGCTGTAGATCATCTTTCCCTATGGGACAAACTCTTACTTATCAAAACTTGCCACATTGGACCCTGTATCTTACAGGTCTAGGACTTCTCAGTTGTGCTGATTTCATCCCCTATTTTATTTTGATTTTACATTTCTTTTACCACAAACAAATAAAGAAAGCACGGCAGGGGTAGCAACACACACTACCCTATGCAAGAATCATTACCTTGTTGCTGCTAAAAGGGGGATATAAGATAGGAAGGACTGAACAGACCACCACCCTTACCCCCACTACCTTTGCCAAGAGGCAATGGGGAATCAGTAGGAGTTTGATGGGGGGCCAAAAAAAAGAAGCAAGCTAAGGCTCAGGCCCTACCCAAGTAAGCAAAAGAGGCAGCCTGATCAGGGTCTACCCCTGCTACATAGGAGGAGCCCCCAGAGCTTACCACTTTCATAGCTGCAGCAGCACCTGTTACCCCTGCATCCACCACCCCTCCTGCATCCATCTCTCACCCCCCTCTATTTCCATTCTCCATGCCCACTCCCCCTTTACCTGTGCTTGGTCCATGGGAGAACTCCCCATCCCCTACCTTACCTCAGTACACAGCCACAATTCCCCCCTCATCTCCACCTAAGCCTACCAGCCCCCCACTCATCTCCTACAAAAAATGAAGGACCACTGAGACAATCCCCATTATCTCCTAGACACCACCCACCATCCCTTCTATCCCCATTGACACACCACACCTTGACCAAGACACCACTCCAGCCATACCTACTACATCTCCCCTCACAGACATTGACTTAACCCTGAACGCCACCTTAGGATTCCAAGCCTTTATGGCTAGTTTCCTAGACACAATGCCTACCCACTACACCCCCCTCCCAGACTCCCCAACTACCTCACAGCATCACTCCCCTGAACCCCACTCTTCCCCCCCTCCACTTTCCATCATGCACCTTCCTCACCTTTCCAACCAGTACCCTCTTCTTCACAAACCCAACCTTCTATCACTGACACACTACCCCTTATCCTTTCCCTTATCCAAGACATTCAAGCCCAGCTATCCACCAATACCCAAAAATAGGATCATATGCAAATTGAACTCACCTCCATCCAATCGACCCTACACACCTTAACCAACCCACCCATCCCTCCACCACCCACTTCACCCCCCCTGGTCCTGTTCACTGACAAAGACACCCAAATGACATCCTCGACTCACAACCCCCCACCACCCCCTACTCCTACTGAGCCTACCCCATTCTCATTTCCCCCCATACCCTCCATCCCACCTCTTATCCTCCCACCTCCAACTTACACAGACAAACATACACAGACTAACCCTGAACTTATCTCCCTTCCCCCTCAGATAGACCTACCCACTGTTACCCCACCTTCTCCCCCCTAGGACCAAGCACACTTTACTCCTTCCACCTCCTATCTTCCCATCGCCCCAAAACATCATTTTTACAGCCCTCCCTACCTCACCATCCTCCATCATATGAGGGACACTGCTTACCTTAGGAAGGATGTCCTGAGGGGCATGGCCAAGCTTAGCCAATCCATTGAGACCCCCTTGCTGAAGCAGATCGATGAAATGACGGAGGCCCACAGAAAGTAACTTCTAGGCATCTCCTTGGGGTAGAAAAATATCTTGGAGGACTATCAGAAGATAAATGCTACAGCTACTTATCATGAGCTGAATTAAGAGTTTGAGAAATCAAATGCTGCTGCTGAGAAGATGAAGGCCAGAATATTTGAAAAGAGTCTTAACAATGCCCAGGAGATTCACAGAATCCAAAAAGAGATCCATGAGACTGACATCCTCAAAAATCAAATCCAGATCGCCGCATTAAAATCCGCATTGGCTGCTGCCCGAAATGAACCTCTGCAGTCGACCCCAATCTCTGTTCAAATGCCCACCCCACAGCTCGAAGCTCCTCCATCTGCTGCTACCCAATCTGAGGAGGCCCAACCAAAGTCCCATCAAGAGAAAGGCATGGCCCTAGTTGCCCCTCTTCCTTCACCTCCTACAGAGCAGCCTCCACCTCCCAAGGCCTCTGTTGCACCTCCATAAGAGCAAACTTATCCTAAGCAGAGGAAAGTCACTGCTAAGAGGTCTGCTCCCAAAGTTGTCCCTTTAAAATTTGACAAAGAGCCTGTTGCCCAGTCTTAAGAGGCACAGTCCCCTGCCCAACCTGAGTCCATAGAAAATGGGAAATCCCCAGTGGTCCCCACTGCAGAAGTAGAAGCTAAAGGCAAAGGCAAAGGAAAATCTCCTGCCACCCCCTGCTAAGCACAAAGGAAAAGCCCCTCAGGAACCCAAGGAACCAAAAGCTCCCAAGCAACAAAAGTAAGGGTGAGGGCACCTAAAGCTCCAACTGTAAAGAAAACACCAACTGAAAAGAAAAAGGAAAGGGAGGAAAAGAAGAAACAGGCCAGAGATGCCCTTAGGGCACATGTTAAAAAAATGGGCTAGGATTTCTACACAGATTCGAGTTCAGATTAGGTCCTAGCTTTTAGAATGTATATTAGGTTTTGTTTCTTGTAACTATGTTTGTACATCTTTTACCACTTAATAGAATATTTTTGGTTTTTGTCTCTTGCTATGATCTGTGTGTTTCTTTCTGTTTGTTGGCTAGTTTTCATTTTGTTCTTTTTGCCATTCTTGGGCGATGAGTTGAGGGAGGCTATGTTTCTTTGCAATAGTAATCCATGTGGAGGATAGATGTAGATGGTGGCTGAATAAATCTGTGCAAATACCTGTCTCAGGGATTTCAATGGCTTCTTTTTTAAATTAATGAGCCATGTCAGGCTACCTCGCGGAGATCCCTAGCTCAGCTACGCGAGAAATGTACTCTCCTCATCACTGATTGTTCTTCGCGAGGATCCCCGCGCGATACACCGACCCCTTTAAATACCATGCCTATCTTTAAGACTTTCAGTTAATGCTCATTCTCTTTTCCAAGAACCCGTTGTGTGTTTCTTCTTTCCCCACACAACGCTCATTTATTGCCAAGTTTGAAAAGGGGCACATTTTCAATTCCGCCGATTCATGTTCTCTCGTCCCCCTCTTTTAAAACGGCCATCAGCTCCTTTTCATCTCATCCCTCTTGTTCTGACCCTAGAAGTCCATACCTCCTCACACAAATGGCAGATGACAACCCCTTCGGGTTCCCAATCAAATTCTACCCCATCTGGGAAGATCCCCCACCGCCAAAGGAGCCGGACCCCTTGTAATTTCTCTAGGATGAGTTTGGCGAGGTTCAGAGGATCCTCACCAAGGAGGAAAAGAAAAAGAGGAAGAAGGAGAAGAAAAAGAGAAAATTGGATCCACCTGCATCTTCCTCACACCCTCCTCCACCGCCTCTCCCTTGATCCCCCCCCCATTTAGTCTTTTCTTTTACACTCTTTTTTTACCATTTTCATTTTTCTTTTTAATGATAGTTTCTTTTCGTTCTATACTGTTCTTAGCATTAATTTTTTCCGTTTCTCTATCTTCTGCTGTGTTTATTTCTGTCTGCCTGATTGGATTCTACTGCTTTTTATCCCCTCTGAACTAGTGAGGACACTGATCCGAATGGTTTGGGGGTGTGGCAATCTGCCAATAAAATAGTTAATTTTTGTGCAGTAATAGTGGTATAACTGAGATGAATAAAGCTAATTTCCACTTGATACAATGAGGAAACATGTAAAAATTTAAATATTTTTGCAGACTTTTGGAAACAGAAAAAGGTTGATCTTGACACCACCATGAAGCTAGTATTAGAAATTTTTGTCAGTTAGTACTCAGTGAACCTAAGAGGAGAGAAACAGATGAAAATACACCTCATGGGTTAAATTTGATGACCATACCTAGTGAGATTTGTGCCCAACATTTTCTGTTGAAGAGTGTTTTTGGCATTATTTCTGTTCTAAGGACCGATTGAATCAAGACTTCTTCACTAGAAGTTGTGCACCTCCAAATCAAAACTAATTGACAGCACTCATGAGAACTAAGGAAATGATCCAAGGCCCTCATTTGGACAGTTTGAGCCTGAAAATCCAACCTTTTAAGATCTGGCCTTTTGTATACACTAGTTGAGCCTTAAAATCATAATTTTCCTTCACAAACAGCAGAACACTTGCACCTTAACCTCATGACCTATATCAACCTTACCCTCACTCTGAGAATTCAGAAGGTAAAGGAGAAGGAGGTAAAGATGCAGAGAATGGTCCAATATTCTGTGGAAGGGAAAGAAAAGCAACTTGTGAACAGATGTGTATCAAGGGCAGTTGTGTGGCATTTATCAAAAGAATGAACAGAGAACTAAAAAGAGAAAAAGAAAGAGAAATCTAGAGGACATCATCTAAAAAATTAAGAAAAAGAGGAGAAGCTGGCCACTTTGAGTCTGAAATATAAAAAGGAAGATGAAGTTTTTGCTTAAATAAAGGTTGTGAAGTCATGAACCACTCCTTACCTTGCTGATTTCTCAATTTGAATTCCCTTTTTACCCCTTTTATTCTTTACACCCCTCAGCCATAAGCCACATTACAAACCTTTCAAAAAAAGACCTTGTGGATCCAAAGTCAAATGAGCTGTCATGTGGAGATGAAGAGTGCCCAATCTATGGTGAAAATCCTTGAAGATGTCAGAAATTAGAAGCTTGGCCTATGCTCATGCTTGCCAGCCCATTTGGGGTTTGCAACTGCTCTTGAGCTGTTGAGAATGAGAACACCCTCAGGTTATTAATATTGAGAAATAGCCCAAGTGAGAATTGGGTCTGAATTTTAACCTCATTAGGGTAGTATCCAACCTGGATTTTGAATTAAAGGCAAGTAGAGTACTTATTTTTATACATTGAAATTCTAATGTTAAATGAATAGTGGTCAGGCAAACACATGCTAACTTTTAAGTTTTAAATGGCCTGCAAACATTGCTACAGTTTCCTCTAAGTGATGAATGGGTGTGGAATGAAACTTCAAATATTTGAATCTGTGTTGTCATTATCTGCACTATACTTAACTGATTTTAATGGTGAAGTTTGTGGGTGTCTTCACTGAAAACCCTCAGGAGACTTCACTCCTCCACTAGGGACCACCTAGGGGTTTAAAAGGCTTGGTACATATGCTAAATGTACCCGTGATCCCTACGAAAGTGGCATTTAATTACAGCTTTGCTAAGGGACTAGCAAATATTAGGTTTGGGGGTGTGTTAAGACCTGAAAAGTACTACTTTTCACCCCTTAACTTAATCTCTGTTAGGCCCTTAATCATTTAATAAATGTGTTTTAAGTCTATTCTATAGGTAATAAGCAGCGGCTGCCAATAAACCCCTAACCATGCCAAGATGCTCACTGTTGCCCCAGAACTACCTTAGCAGAATGAAGGATGAACCCAGACAGAGAGTTGGCTAAAGCATAGGCACATCAAAGTAGAAATAAACCAAGAAGGATGCCTCGTGCAAATGTCGCAGGGTTCAATTGAACTAGAGATAAAGCCTTCGCGCAATTGTCGCGGGCTTCTGGAGGAAGCACAACAACTGGTCACACAGTCTTCGCGCCATTCTCGCGTGGTTTGGTGTCAGAAAGAATTGAAAAGCTGACTTTGCGAGGTACTCGCAAGGCTCAATCGAAAGCATTCGTGCAGTCTCACACAGCTCAAAAGAGGAACCGTTAAGCTTCGTGTGACTCATTCAGAAGAGAGAGCTTCAGGTATTCCTGCACGCAGCTGTCGCACAGTGGCCGCGAGATACAGATCTTCAATGAATCTCGTGCGACCCAGAAACTCTTGAACACTGCTTCTTTGTGAAGATCTGTCGCGAGATTCACCAAGGGATGAACCGCGCAAGCAATCCCCGCGCCATTCAAAGCTGAAAGAGGAATCTCGCGACAGCCATTAGTGCCCCGCGATGACCAAGATGTAAATCCCACGACTGCATGAACTTCAAGTCAATTTAACCCCGCGATGCCAATTCTACCACACGGAAAGATCTGAAATCGTTTCTACCGAGTGAGGATCGGATTCTAAACTTTTCTCCACTTCTGCAAGGGCAATTTGGGAATCTCCAGCTGTTAGGGCACACACTCCAATGCTCTAATCTCCATGCACACGCCCCGAAGCATCCAAGGGACTAGAATGGGTCATAATTGCATTAATGAAATTAGGGTTTTTCTAACCCTAATTGTGAGAGAACCGATTGCTATATAAGCCTAAGCCTAGCTTAGGTTTAAGGGATCTCTTTGGGACTTAACTTCTGTGCTTCTTCTTGAAACCAACTGTAGAATTACAGTAGGCTAAGGTTAGGGTTTAGGATTTTTCTTTTTCCTTTTTCTTTCTCTCCATAGTCTAGCACTTGCTGGCTATGCCTTTTGTATGATTATCTGGTATAGATTTTAATGGAATTTTTGTAATAGGATCTGTTGCATGTATGGGATGTTATTTTTAATGTGAGTTGTGTTGTACAAGGCTGCTGCCTTGAGATCCTCCATTGCTAAGTTGTTTTATAAGCAATGAAGGATTGCTTCTAAGGTATTATTTAGATCTTAGTGACCTGTGTGTCCAGGTTAGGCACTTTGCAGGCCTTCCCCCACCACAGGACCCACTAAATCTGAATCCCCATGGGAACGTGTGCTTGTAGCCTTGTGAACATGGTGGCGACAGCAATGTTCTTATTCTGTTTTAGACCTTTGTGAGGAGGATAGCCTCTGTGGATAGTCTGTGACCATTCAAGTGGACAGATTATAGCCCTAGGGTGAGGCCAATTCATGGAACTAAGACAGATTCTTCTTCTTTGCACTTGTGCTTGTAGCCTTGTGAGAGATTGTGCAGCGACAGACTCCCCTATAGTTGAATAGATCCACCATCAGATTACAGATCTGAGTTGGCTGTAGAGATTGTAGGCTTGTGATTGGATCACTGTAGTCTTTCTAAAGCAGTGATCAGCCATGCTTAAAAGCTAATACTCAAACTCTTGCTGGTCCAGTGTGTCCAGGCTCGTGCACTTTGTAGGCCTAGCCCCACACACATAACTTTAGAGGATGAGGTTCCTATGGATTCTTAAGCTTGTAGACTGGATGAAGTAGTGCCTATAATGGTAAAGTTGTTCTGACTCATCTCTGGATTGTGGTTCCCCTATTGGATAGTCTGTGACCATTTGAGTGGACAGGTTATAGCCTTAAGGGATTGGATCATGGCACAGGAGTGAGTTAGATTCTTTCTCCTCTTTGGTGATAATGTAGCCATTGGACAAGATTTCTATAGCAACAGATCTGAGTCTGAGCTACAAGACCCCATCAGATCTGTACCTAATAACATACTTCTCACCCTTTTATATTTATTTTCTCACTCCACCACTCTTCTTAACCATTTCTGTAATCTAAACAGTAAGTTGCCTTAGGATTTAGATTATAGTGACTTTAAATCCCCTTCCATTTAGGATTACCAGATTTGTAGTCAGATCTGGAGAGCCTACTAAGGATAGCTCCCTTGGAACTTTAGATCAACTTCCCTGTGGGACAAACTCTTACTTATCAAAACTTGCTACAACAGGCCTTGTATCTTGTAGGACTGTGCATATTTTAGACTTGCTGCTCCGTAATCATCACTCTACCTTTCACTCATTTTTCATTTACCCCATTATTATCACTGCCTTTAATAAAGTCAGTAGCAAGCACTTAAAATAAACCAACACATACCAGGGTTGAGAAGAGCGCTGAGAAACAATAAACTACTCCCCATGAGGACCATAGGCCATATCTGGCCCCTCCTGTTGATCTTGCCCTTCGTCGCCAGATATCTTGGAAATGTGGAACACATCGGTATAAGGAAAGGTTACTAAAGAAAAAAAAAAACAACAAATAAAAAAAAAAAATAAAAAGAAAAGAGAAAAAAGGGAAGAAATGCACTAATCCATCATGAAAGAAACATAAGAAAAAAGAGAAGAAAAAAAAATATGAATGAGGAATGATGATGATATAATAAAAAAAATGAATGAATGAAAAAAGAGGAGCATAGGCATAAGGAATCACATATACTTGAAAAAAGCATTAATCTTTCACCACAAAAAGGAAGAACATCATGCATTTCAAACAAAAAAATATTATCAAAATCCAATGGAAAGATGAAGGAGGGGTTGGTGATTACCTTCAATAGGAGAGGAAATAGATCTAAAGATTGGCGGAGAGTGAACACTTTTAATTGGCACAAGCAACTCCCAGTGGTAGAACTCAAGAAAAATCAAACACAAAAACCCTAGGGGGCTATCCCGGACTTGAGAAGGAAGGAGAGAAGAAAATAGAATTTTGAAAGGAGGGCCCCTTTTGTGCTCGGGCTCGAGCAGTTTTTAAACCTGCCAGATTTTGGTGAGGCGTATATAATATATACGCCCGGCCATTTTCGCTGCAGATTTGCCAGGCGTATATATTATATAAGCCCAACCAATTTTTGGCTTTGATGACCCGACAGGCCCTTTGTATGCCCCGGATCTAGGCCCGGCCCCTCTTAGAAGCCCACATATCACCAGGCGATGGTGCACGCATCCCCAAATGGCCCTTCAAGCTCCCTTAGATTGGCCTAAAGGGACCGTGCTACAATAAATGGATCTAGATCTTTAAGCGCCCACCGAGTGCTCCCATAAAATTATAAAATCAAAAAAAAAAAAAAAATTGCATTAAAAAAAAAGAAGAGATTCACATGAAATAACAACAAAAAAAAAGAGAGAGAAAAAGGAAAAATGCCGAAACACAATACTAGTTCTCAAAAGACCGTCACAACGCCTGTTTGCCCCACTCCGAGAGTCGTGTTAAATCAATTCGGAATGATCGGGTTCACCCGAAAATTCTCAAACCCTGTTTTACACAAGGACACCTCATGCCTGATCCGGCAAGTAAAATGCTGGTCATGTTTATCCCCGGTCATCAGGAACCCGCCTTCGAGCCCACTTTCCTAAAAAAAATATCTAGGTCTATTTTGTTTAAAGAACAAGACCACGCATCCCCAGGAGGCGAGACCTGATCCGGTAGGCAGATAATTTTACCCATCCCCGGTCACTGTTCCCTAAACATTCCCCAGGAGTCAGGGCCTGATCCGGCAGACAAATAAGCTCATCCATCACCGGTTGCTCCTGGGAACATAAACCTAGCCCAAAATCTTCTCTAACAGGAGGCAAGACCCGATCCAGTAGGCAAACCAAGGACCTATCATTGTAATGCACATGTCCTTAAGGTGTATCAACATGGCAGGTTGATCTGCCTAAGGATACATGCAAAAATAATAACAGTTTGAGCATGCTAAAAGTCTCGAACTGACATGTGCAAAAAAAAAGAGAAAAGAAGAAAAAAAAAAGAAAAAAGAAGAAAAAAAAGAAGAGGAAGGTTCGGGATAATAACCTTTTGTTATGTAGTTAAAATCTTGTGTAGATTGACCCCGCCTTCCAAGCATTGGCTCTGATCATCCACCTTTTGATCTATGCTGACCAAGAGTACACCCGACTTCATACCATTCGAAAAGTCTATTTTCAGTTGAAACTGACCCGTCAAAAATGAAATTACAACCAACCAAACTATGTGCAAACATACAGATCGAAGGGCTCATTCCCTTTTATTTCCTTTTACACAGGCTTAAAACTTGTATAGGCACGGTGTCCCTGTTGAATGTACGCACTTGTGTCTGGGTATCCGCAGGATGGTCATTTGTCCTCATAAATTGTACCTTAGGGTCGAGGCTTCTGTTCACACCTATTGTTGCGACCCCAGATGTACTTACTTTATTTGTTGGTGGTAAAAGCAATTTAAAATCAAAGTAAACTAGGGGATGAAATCAGCACAACTAAGATATCCTAGACCTGCAAGATACAGGGTCCATTTGTAGCAAGTTTTGATAAGTAAGAGTTTGTCCCACAGGGAAAAGTGATCTACGGCTCCAAGGGAGCCATCTCTAGTAGTCCCTTCAGATCTGACTATAGATCTGGCAGTCCTAAAAGGAAGGGAGTTTAGGGTCACTTATTCTAAGTATCCTAAGGTAGCCTAATGAATTAACTACAGAAAGGGTTGAGAAGATGGATGGAGTATGGGAAAATAAATATAAAAGGGTGAGAAGTATGCTATGGGGTTCAGATCTACTGGAATTTATGACTCAGATCCAGGTCTGCTGGTATAGAAATCCTGTCCAATGACTACATTATCACCAAAGAGGAGAAAGAATCCAACTCATCCCTGTGTCATGATCCAATCCCTTAAGGTTATAACTTGTCCACTTAAATGGTCACAGACTATCCCATAGGGGAACCACAATCCAGAGATGGGTCAAAACAAGTTAATCATTGTAGGCACTACTTCATCCAGGCTACAAGCTCAGGAATCCATAGGGAACCTCAACCTCTAAAGCTCTATGTGTGGGGCTAAGGCTGTATAGGACTATGATAGCCCAAACACATAGAACCAGCAAGAGATTGAGTACAACCTTAGATCTAGTTGTCCATTGCTTGAGTGGGACTACAATGGTCCAGTCACAAGCCTACAATCTCCATACCCATATCAGATCTAACATCTGATGGCGGGTCTATACTAATATAGGGGAGTCTGCCTTTGTACAATCTCCTACCAGGCTACAAACTCAGGCTCGGAGAAAAAGGATCCATTTTGGATAGGCGGATTGGATTCACCCTAAGGCTATAACCTGTTCACTTGAATGGTCACAGACTATCCCAGAGGCTATCCTCCTCACGGAGCCTAAAACAAAACAAGAATATTGCTGCCACCACCATGGTCACAAGGCTACCAGCTCAGGCTTCCATGGGGATTTCAGATCTAGTGGGTCCTGTGGTGGGGCTAAGACTGTATCGGACCATGATAGCATAGACACACAGGTCACTTGGATCTGAATGGGTCCTTAGAATCAGTCCTCCATTACTTTGAATCACAGCCAAAGCAATGGCGGATCACAAGGCAACAGCCTTGCACAGAGCAGCTCACAAACACACGAATCCTATTAAAGTACAACACCCAATCACAAATTCCATTAATCTAATCTCAATAAACATACATAGGCATAGCCAGCAAGTGCTGGGCCATGGAGAGAAGAAAAAGAAAAAGGAAAACTACTTACAACTACAAAAGAACAGATAAGGAAACGATCTTAGATCCCTTATCAGTGATAAGGTCTGAGCTCTTCCGGGCATTTTAAGTCTAAAAAGAAAGGTCCTCTAAACCTAAACCAAGCTTAGGTTTATATAGCAGTGGGTGTGGCAGCGCATTAGGGTTAGGAAACCCTAATTTTAGCGAAGCCACATGGCCTATTAATGATCCTTGGATGCCTCGGGGTGCATGCACAGAGATTTGAGAATGGGTGGTGCGTGCCCTAATCGCCAAAAATCCCCAGAATGTCCTCTACAGAATGATGGAAGTTGGAGTTCAGAGCTTCGCCAGGTTGCAGTCGATTCCCTGACCTGTCGCGTGGTAGCACTGACTTCGCGAGGATGAGTTAGCATTAAAACTTCAGACGTCGCGGGGTTACAGCTTCTTGATGCTTTGAGCAGTCGCGAGGTAGATAGTTAAGCTCTCGCTGGATTGGGCTTCGCGCAATTGGATTGCTACTTGTGAATAGCGCGGGAACTGCGTGAGCATTCCATTTCACAATAGATCTTCATGAGGTTTACTCTGGTCTTTACGAGGCTTACTCTGGTCTTCGCGAGGCGGCTTTCTTCTTGAACAGCGCGAGAACTGCGCGAGAAGTTCACTTCTTAATGGAACTTCGTGAGGATCCTCGCGATAGCTTTGAGGCTTTTTTGAACTGCACGACAGGTTCTCTTGTCATTTGCATTCCGTAGCTCCTTTCATCTTCTTTGAGGTTTTCAGATTTGAAGTGATCAGTTTCTCTTCTTAATTTCAATTTTTTCAATGAAATTTTCCTCTTGACTCCTCTCTTACTCTTCTTCATTATTGTTTTTGTTTCTTTTTTTTTATGTATTTTTCTTCTTTTTATTTTGTTTTTACTTTTCTGAAATGCCACCATTTTCTCAGTTACCATACTGCCAGAATTTGAGGTACTTCTTCTTTACTCACCTAATGTTGACCATAGCTAGTCCATCTTCAACTCTTGTTCCTTTACCTTCTGAATTCTCAGAGTGAGGGTAAGGTTAAATAAGATACATAGGTTCAGGTGCAAGTACTCAGGTGTATTTTTAGAGAAATTTAGGATTTATGGCTCAAAGGGGGTATGGACAAGGGCAATTGCTTAAGGTTGGTCTATTTAGGCTCAAACTGTCCAAGAGAAGGCCTTGATCCTTTCCTAAGTCTCATGAATGCTGTCAGTTGTTTCAATTTGGAGTTGCCTAACTTCTAGTGAGCACAGTGACTCAGCCATTCCTTAGTGCTAGAAGAAATTGCCTTAGTCACTCCTCAAGGAAAATTTTTTGTATAGGCCCAAATCTCACTGGTTATGGTCTTCCTTTGAATTCTTAAGTATGTCCTTACCTTTTTCTCTCTCTAATGATTCACTAAGTGCTGATACAAGTAAGTTTCCTTAGTGATCTCATGGAAATGTGAAATTTTAAAAGTTTGTAATGCCTAAAGTCTGGAAAAAATTTTGAATTTCATTATTTTTCTGATTCTCCAGTGAACATGATTCCATTTCCATATTACTCAAATGATTTTGCTGCACTTAGGTTAACTATTCCATTGGCAGGATCTGCCTGCCACACCCCCAAACCTATGAGGAGCAGTGTCCCCACTGATTCAAAGGTGGGTGTGCAGTAGATTTATTTATGGCAAAATAAAAGGAAATAACATGGAGCAAAACAGACACAAGACAAAGACAAATAGTAATGACAAAAGAAGAAGATCTATTATAAGAGAGAAATGTACAAAATGAAAAACAATAGGAGAAAAAGAAAATGTAGAAACAGAAAAATCCTAGGTACAAGCTAATCGGAGCCTGAATCAAAACCAGTCCCAACCCATCTTCTTGGCCTGCTCTCGAACGAGAGCCTCTTCCTCCTTTTTCTTTCGTTCCCTCTCTTCCTTCTTTTGGGCTGCAGTTTTGGGCATGGTTGGAGCTTTTGGTGCCCTCATCCTCATTTTGGGTGCCTTTGGTGCAGGAGGGATCACTGGGGATTTGTCTTTGGTTAGCTTAGGTGATTTGATAGGACTTTTTCCTTTGGGACTCTTCCCTTTGGGGCCCTTCCCTTTTGAGCCTTGCCCTTACTGAGTCTAAGGGGGAATAAGAGAAGATTTTGCTTTGTCTGGCACAGGAGAGACAATCGGGCTCTTGCCTTTATCTTTGTGGTTCAGTGGTGGTGCCTCCTCAGACTGGGCAGATTATTCTTTTCCAATTTTGATAGAGGCAGCTGTGTGAGTTGTCCTCTTAGCTGTAACTTTCCTTCTCTTAGGATAAGTTTGCTCAGCAAGGTCTGATGAAGGAAGAACAACAGGACTTTGAGCACTTGGATCCTCAGGTGGTGCAGAGTCAGAATTGGAATCAGAGGGAAAGAGAGTAGTGGAGTCCAATCCAAGGGCTGCAGCAGCCTGTCTGCGTTCGTCTTTGGAAAGCAACCGACCATGGGGGTCATCCTGAGCAGAAGCTCTGATGGCCTTTGGGGGTGGGGATGGCGGTGCAGGCTTTTTTTCCTTTTTAGGTAGCAGTGGCTCTTTTGGAGGGAGAAGGTTTCTTGGGAGCGGCCCTTTTTCTCTTGGGTGCAGGAGATTTAGCAAGGGGAGGCACTAGAGCAAGAGGTGGTGGAGGGACTTGAGTAGGAGGTGGAGGAGGTACTTGAGTAGGAGGTCGAGGAGGAGGGGATGTAGATGTAGGAGCAGGGGGAATGGAAGAAGATGGCCCGGGGTGTGTGGAAGGTGGGGCCTCAAGGGGTTCGGTAGCAAGAGGGGTGGCCTGAATTGGTTGGCCTAACAGAGATGCAATCCTTTTTTTCAAAATTTCAATATGCTTTTCAGCATAAAGGAGTTTGGCATCAGAAAGCCCCTTAGTGAGCCTGTGGATCTCCTGAGCATTGTTAAGTTTCTTTTCATACATCCGGGCTCTTGTTTGCTCCCACTTGGCATTGGCTTTCTCCATCTCCGCATTCAGTTTATAGTAAGTTGCGTTAGCCTTTGTGTCATTGAGGGTCTCCAAAATTGTCTCCTCCCCTTTGAAATATCTCTCAGCTTCTGCCCGTGAGCAAGCTTCAGGTCACTCAACTTCTGCAGCAAAGGGTACTCAATGGATTGTCTAAGTTGGGCCATTCCCCTAAGAACATCCCTCTTGATATAGGCATTGTCCCTCATGGCATGGAGGAGGGTGAAGTAAGGAAGGGTGTAATAGGAATGTCTTGGTAGGATAGGTAGAAAGGGAGTGGAAGAAGTAGAAGGTGATTGGTCCTGTGGGGGTAAAGTGGTAGGGAGGACATTCACATTTGGGGGCTGGGCAAAAAGTTTTGGGTCTGTTTGAGTCGAGTTGTTAGAGAATCTAGGAGGAGGTAATATGAGAGGTGCAATGGAGGGCATGGGTGGAAAAGCAAATGAAGTGGGGTCACTGAAGGTGGGTGGTTCTGGGTAAGGGTAAAATGGAATGGTGAAGGGTCTGAATGGTAATGGTGGGGCCAAAAGTGTGTGTGGGTGGATGGAAAATGTGGATGGGAAAGGAATGGGGTTTGTTTGGGTTGATTGGTTGGTAAATTATGGTGGGGGTAAAATGAGTGGGGGAAGGATAGGTAGAGTGGGGAAGGAGTGGTGGGGTATGGTGTCTTGGAGGGTGAGGGTTGTAGTTAAGTGAATGGGGGGAAGATCTGGTTGCACTGTGGAGTCAGAGGTGGAAGGGGACTGGATTTGTGGGGTAGGAGGTGTTTGTGCAGAGATGGGTGGTTTTGTCAATGTTTGAAGGGTGGATTTGATGTTGGTGATGTCAGTCTGCATTTGGTCTTGGGTATGTGTTGTGGTTGATAGTTGGGTCTGAATGTCATGTATTAGGGAAAGGATATGGGTAAGTGTGTCTGAGTTTGGTTGGGGTGGATAATGAGAAGAAGAGGGAACAGGTTGGAAAGGGGAAGTAGGGGCATGATGGAAGGTTGTAGGAGGGGGAGATGGAGGGTCTGGTGAGTGATGTGGGGAAGGAAGTGGGGAATCTGGGAGAGGAATATCATGGGTTGGCATGGTGTCAAGAAATGTAGTCATGAAGGCCTGATATCCGGAAGTAGTGGCGAGGTTAAAGTCAAGGTCTGTGAGTGGAGGTGAAGTAGGGATGGCTGGGATGGTGGTTGAATCAATGTGTATGGTTTCTGTGGGAATGATAGGGGTGGTTGGTGTAGGTAAGGATATGGCAGGGGTTGTGTGAGAGGTTTTCTTTTTAATATAGGATACCAGGGGAGGGCTGTCAAGGTTTAGTTCAGATGATGGGGGAATTGGGGGCGTGTACTGAGGTATTGTAGGTGAAGGTAAAGGGCTGTCATGGGGGTCAATGTTTTCCTCTCAGGAACAAATCACAGGGAAATCTGGAGTGGGTACGGATAAGGGAGATAAAAGAGGGAATGGGATAGATGGAATAGGCAAAGGAACTGGTGGAGGGGCAGGTGTGGTGGATGGAGGTCTTGCTGCAGAATTAGTAGTGACAGGAGCTTGCACCACCTTCTTGGGAGCAGGTGCTCTAACCATCTTTTTGGGAGCAGGGGTGGCCTTTGCAGCAGAAGCTCTTGCTCCTTGCTCTGTAGCAACCTGAGCCTCATCCTTCTTCTTCTTCTTTTGGGGATCCATTAGACTCCTGCCGATCCCCCATTACCTCTTTGCAAAAGTTATAGGGGTGAGGTCAATGGTTAACTCTCCTACTGGTATCTTGTACCCTCCCCTCAAAAGTAATTTGGTAATGAGTCTTGCATAGGGGAGAGTGTGGAGCTTCTTTTTCTGCTCTAGCTTCACCATCACATCCTTCATTGCTTCAAAAATTAACCTTGCAGCATGAAAATCGTGGCCCAGAGAAAAGGAATAAACAACATCAGCAATTGGGGTCCTCCTCTCCTACTGATGGTCGGCACAATAAATGTTCTTCCATAGAACTTGATCAATGAACAAAAGTTTAGGGTCCAGGTCTCTTCTCCGGATGGAATCCCCTGTGGCCTTCAATCCTCTAGTAAGGGCCTGTGCAATGGTATCAATGGGGGCACACACAGGGGGGCCATATCCACAGTTGGGGTCAAAGATAGCAGGGATGCCCATCACTTCAAAGAATCAACTGGAGTAACATTTGAAAATCATCAACTAACACAAGGAGGCCTGGCTGCCCACGTTGGTCTGGTCTAGCCCTAATGTGCTGGTAAAAGAGTTGCACTAGTCTAAGGTAGGCTAGTGCAGGGATCGGCGGGGTAAAACCCCTGCGCAAGCTATCTCGCCACTCATGCATGAACTCAATGGCGATGAGAGGTTCCGCTTTCAAAGAAAGATAGGTCAAAAATAACCCTTGGGCTCAAGGGAATGGGAGTCGAGCTCGGAGGGTGTAGTAATGTCGGTGTTAGTTCATTCTGAACCACTTCTTTCCCTTTTTGCGGCGCCGTTGAGGACTTGGCCTTCTTGGGAGTGGGCTCCATGGGAGCCTTATCCCTTGCTCTTTTCACAAGTGCGCTCTTAGGGGCCATTGAACTTCTCCTCTATGAATGTGTAGTTTGAAAAATGAAAAGAAAAGGTTGAGAGATGAGTCGTACCCTAAAATTTAGGGTTCTGTTCAATCTGATGCACGAAAGGCTGCGAGAGCTCCTATCAGAGGGCAACTGGTGATGGAGGCTGTAGGAGCAAATCCCTAGAATTTGAAGGTGAATGATGGACTGTAGAAAGGATGCTGGAGGAGAGAGATTAATGGGAGTCAGAGCTAGGGTTTCGCTGGCTGGAGAAGAAAGAAAACAGAAAGGAAGCGTGTGAGGTTGGATTATATATCATGGCTTGGCGCTTTGAAAATGTTAGCTCGCTAGATTGGAAGGAGTGGGTCGCGAGATTGGACTTTCATTTGGATCGCGTGAGAGAGGCCACACAATTTTATTGAATCTCGCAACAGCTTAGCAGGACAACATCTTATGAACTGCGCGAGAAGAAACCACGCCTATTTTTTAGAACCTCGCGACAGGTAAAATAGTGACAAGGATCCCACACCCATTAGTCTTTCATTTTCCTTTGTTTTGTGGGTGGATTCTCTCACATTCTCTTTTCCAGGGACACCCACAGTCATTCTAAAAAGGACTCTCCATGCTTTCCCAACAATTAATCATGCAATTACTCAAAAAACATTTAATCAAAACCTCATATTCAAACAGCATTCTCATTATCAAAATAGTACCACCATCATTTGTTCAATCACAATCAACAATTCAAAGGGAATAAGAACCAAAGCAGGCAGAAGAATTTTCAAGTCATATACATTCAAACTCTGACAAGATTATTAGAAATTCCTATAAACAAAAAAAAAAAATGAACCATACTAAAATACATAACATTCACAATACACAGAATTCACAGTCTGAGCCACGGACCCCAGGTTTTGCAGTGAGGTCAAGACCTGGTCCTCGAAAGAAGTATTTCTTGGTTGAGATGGGGGTAAGACTAATTGATTTTGTTGTTGATGGGGCTGCTACTGGTGTTGGAAATTAGACCTAGGGGCATATCCCTGATTGAACTGCTGCTGTGGCCTTTGGGGTAAGGTCAATATTTGTTGGGGTTGCATATAATTGTCTTGCCTCCACCTCAGATTTGGGTGGTCTCTCCATTGGTAACTAGCATTTTGGTGCTGGTATCCATATGGTCGTGTAGCCACCAGTTGTTCTTGGCCAAAGATTTGCGCATGTTCCAATACCAATTAAGGATATTGCCCTGCAGATGGACATTCCTCTACTATGTGCTGCGGGGACTGGCATATCAGACATGCCTCCACCACTTGAGCAGCCGTTCTGGGTTGCATCACAGTCAGTAATTGGTCAAACTTCAAAGAGAGGTTTGCCATCTACAGCTGCAGATCGTTGTTCCCAGACACCTCATAAACTTTTCCTCTTGACAATGCAGCAGGCTCCACTTTTGACACAGACTCCTGACTAGTTATTGCCAGGGATAGCTTTTGAAAGGCATTTTTATTGATTACTTCAAACAATTCCCATGCCTCATTAGCAATCTTGTGCATGTAGGTTCCACCACAAGAGGCATCAACCATATCTCTATTTTTCTCATCAATCCCATTGTAGAAGCTTTGTACAAGCTGTCAGTCTGGGATCTTGTGGTGGGGGCATTGTTTGAGCATTTCCTTAAACCTATCCCAGGCTTGATTAAAATCCTCAATTGGGGATTGGGCAAAAGCAAGAATTTCCTTCCTCAACTAGCTAGTTTTGGTCTTAGGGAAGAACTTTGTCAGAAACTTGGTCTGTAGGACTTTCCATGATGCAATGCTATTGTTGGGAAGAGTGGCCAGCCAGGTACTAGCCCTATCCTTCAGAGAGAAGGGAAAGAGCCTGAGTCTAGTGGCCTCAGGTCCCAAACCAGCGATATTGAATGTGGTGCACAAGGCCAAAAATTGCTCAATATGCTTGTAAGGGTCCTCCTTGCTAAGCCCATGGAAAGAGGGCAGCATCTGGATGATAGAAGTTTTAATTTCATAGTTCCCCTGAACATCAGGGAATTGAATGCTAAATGGAGAGTTATAGTCATCTGGAGCATTCAACTCCTTGAGAGTTCTGGGTTGTTCTTCACCCATTCCTACTGTCTGTTGACAAGTGAAAAATACCATTTTTCACCCCTAAACTTGAGTCTTGATAGGCCTTTGAGAGAACTAAATAAGTGTTTTAAGTGCTTATGTTGCAGCTAACAATAAAGACAAGCTTAACCATAAAAGCAGCTTAAAAGTGCCAATAAGATGACAATCCATGTCAATCCAAAGGAAGAAAGTGAAGAAACAACCTCATCAGCTGTTGAAAGGTCTGAATAGAAGAAGCAAAGACCTGGAAGAGAAGTATGGAACAATTCGAACAGAAAAATGCACTACAGAGTCATTTTCGCAAAGAACCTGAAACTCTGCGAAAAGGAATAAAACTCCAGGCGTAGCATTCGAAGAGCATCTGAACTGTTCGAAGAGAGGATTGAACTTTGCGAAAAGAAGAAAACACAATTAAAACAGAACCAGAACATTGCGAAAAGAGCTTCAGGAGTCACAACACTTTGCGAAAAGGCCCCTAAGCTGTGCGAAGAGGCATTCTGGAGATTCGCAGCTTTAACAAGGGCAATTCAGTAATCTGTTGCATGCGTCCCAATGCATTTTAAAACCTAGGGACATTCCAGAGGGTTCTAAGCATGAAGCAAAGGAATATTCCACCCCACGTGAGCACCTAGAGAGGGAATAACTTGGCGGGAACTTCTAAAAACTCTAACAAACTTTCAAAATGCATAACAGAATTGATGCCTTTTTCACCTGATTGGTTGAACCAGATCGAGGAATTCTGATTGGCTAGAACAGATTTGGATCCCCGTGCTCGACTACCATTGGTCAATACAGATCTGAGAACCTCTGATTGGTTGATACACATCTGAGCTGGACCTGGGGAAAGCTATAAATAGACGAAGCATTTGCCCAATTGGGGCATCCAGATTTTGAGTTTCATTTCTAATCCCCCATTTCCCCATACTTATGCGCAATCCTTGTAATAGCCTACTTTGGACTTGCATTTGAGAGTCGTGAGATATCGTCAGAACTCAAAGGAGAGTTTGCATCCAAGACTGCAAATCCGAGAGCTGTTAAGCCGTGCTCTGTAAATTGTAAGGATGAATTTTAAAAGGTTGCTGTAAACTATGCATTCTCCATTGGACTCATGTCAAGGGTTCCCTCTGATCTCCTCAGTACATTAGACTCCTTTAGATTCATTGTTTTGCATGTAATTTCCCTTGATTCATTAATCCTGTGAGAATTAGTGTTTGTAACCTAGTCTCTTACAGCATTTGTAGTGATGTTTCTTGTTCTGAATTGAGGATTTGGATTAAAAACTATTGGATGGTTTGTGGCCATTAAAGTGGACAGACCATAGCCATAAGTGTAAGCCTAATCCTTGAATTAGATTTATCTCTCTTACATCTGTGCTTGTAGCCAGATGAAGATTGGATCACCTCTGTTGAGCTGCAGTTATTCTCATTAGATTTCAAAGACCAAATCAGATTTAGATATTACTTCTCCATCTTTGTTTCAATCATTCCCCCAACTCGGATCTGGATCATTTAGTTTAAATTTGTTCTTTGTTTTTAGTTAGTTAAACGTGACAAATTCAAACCTCTCATCTTATCAGTTTTCTAGATAGGATAAGAAGCCAGATCTGGTAGCTCAGATCTGGAGGTTTATCTTACATTTTAGACAAATTCTCTGTGGACGATCTTTCACTCACTTACTTTTAAAACTTGCTACAATTGGCCCTGATCTTGCAGGCTAATTCTCTTCTAACTGTGCTGATATTTCTTTATTTTTTTTATATAGTCTAGAGCCACTGTAATTTAGCAACACATAAATCAAGCACACTAAGAAGCAACAAGTTTTTTGGCGCCGTTCTGTCGGGAATTTGTTCTAAAATACGTAGACCTCAGTTTTTACCTTTATTTTTTATATCATTACTAAACTATTCTATTTTTATACATGCATTATTCATATCCAATTTTTGAAGAAGGGAAACTACTTAAAAAGAAATTCTGAAGGTTTGCTGTGAATAATCAGATTTTTTGTTCTGAGTTGTATGTTTGGTAGGAGAACTCTCAGCACTGAGATTGTCCCACTGAATTTAGAAGTTGAAAGGCTACTACGAACCAAACAAACAACACAGAATTCTGCTACTATGGGTGAAGAACCTCGACTTTTGAGGGATTACTTTGCACCTGGTGCTTATAACTCTCCCTTTTGCATTCAATTTCCTACTGTTGAAGGAAATTATGAGATCAAATCATCAACTATCCAAATGCTTCCTTCCTTCCATGGGTTGAGTAAGGAAGACCCATACAAACATGTGGATGAATTCTTGGCTCTTTGCACCACATTCAACATAGCTGGACTTGGTCCAGAAGCAACCAAGCTTAAGCTCTTTCCTTTTTTATTAAAGGATAAAGCTAGAGCATGGTTATCCATGTTAGCACCAAACAGTATCACTTCTTGGAATGATTTGTAGTGTCAATTTTTAGCCAAATATTTCCCAATGTCTAAAACAAGCCAATTGAGACAAAGTATCATTTCATTCTCCTAAAACTCAACTGAAACTTTCCATGAAGCATGGGAACGGTTTAAGGAACTTTTAAGGCAATGTCCTCATCATCAAATTCCCATATGGCAGCTGGTTCAAAGCTTCTATCAAGGAATTGATCAAAAAGGCAAAAATATGGTGGATGCCTCCTGTGGAGGCACTTACTTGCAAAAAATAGTTGAGGAGGTTTGGGACTTGTTTGAAGTAATTGGTGAAAACTCAACTCAGCAGGAATCTCTGTCAAGAGAAATTGAAAATCCTGCTAGGTTGAACAATCACCAACCCACCAAAGGGAAGATCTATGAGGTGAATGAGTTGGAAAGAAAGATGGACAATCTAACCACAAAGTTTGATAGATTGATGGACTCACTTAAAAATCCAAATGTTTCAAGAGTGGAGGAGGCATGTCTGATATGCCAGTCCCCTACTCATTCAATTGACCAATGTCCTGCTGCATCACAGTTCCCAGATTTAATAGTGGAACAAGCTCATGCTGCTCAATCATTTGGACAGATGCAGTCAAATGAATATCCATGGAGAGCACACCCCAATTTGAGGTGGCACCAGGGGAATTACCAATCCCATCATCAGCAGCAACCAAAGAATCAAATGCCTTTCAAATCGCACCTTATCAGAATTTTTATGTCAAACAAACTTTCAAAGCACCCATTCCACAACAACAGCAATAATAGAAACCCCTCCGTGTCCCTTTCTTTTGAAGATCAAGTCCTAAATTCACTTCAAAATTTAGGATCTTTAACTCAGATCAGTGAACTTTCACACCAGAGCATATAAAGAAGATTGAAGAAACATTGGGGACTTTCAAATACCTTGGCAAAAGAGAGGAAGAAAAGTTACTACCAACCTTTGAACAATCCCAAAGGACAGTTCATGGTTGGAGAAGCTTCTAATTCACATGAAGAAGTAAAACTGTCACCACTTTGAGAAGTGGAAAATGATAGATAACAAAGTGGGTCTTGAAGAAGAAAGAAATGAGGAAAATGATAAAGATATGTGCAAAGAAGCGGCATAGTGATAGCAATGAGGTTCTTGATGTACCTCGGAAAAACCAAAAAATGAAAACAGAAAATTCAAAAATTTACGAAAATACTTCTAAAGTCAGATGAAAGATTAGTTCCTCATTTACCATTTCCTCATGTAATGAAATTTGTATCCCTTTTGATAAAGGGAACACAAAAATAGATGACATGATGGAGACTTTCAAGCAAGTCAAGATAAATTTACCTTTGCTTGAGGCAATCAAACAAATTCCGATATGCAAAATTTTTGAAAGATGTTTGCACTCACAAATGAGTCTAGGATACAATTGTCCAAGAAGGTCTTTCTTTGTGGAAAGAATTAACCAGTGTTATCCATTGCTACACCTCCTAAACTTCAAGATCATCCCCACAATCCCTTACATTATTGGGGAACACACCATTGAAAAGGCTTTATTAGATCCGTGCTAGTGTCAACTTACTTCCATATTCGTATATGAGAAACTAGGTTTGGGAGAATTAAAACCCACTCATGTGGTGTTACAACTAGCGCAAGATCCGAAAGAAAGCCGAGGGATGATTGAAGATGTATTGGTGGGAGTAGATAAATTCTTCTATCCTGCGATTTTCTAGTTTTGGATATGGAACCAACCAAAGCAAAACTTCCATCCCTGTCATTTTGGGAAGACCATTCACGGCTACGAAATGCTTGCATTCAATGCAGTGCAGTATTATGGAAGTTTCATTTGGAAACATGAAGGTAAAATTAAATGTTTATAATGCGTACCACAGAGCCTCAATTCACTCAAGAATGTTTTCATGTTGATCTATTGGATGAACTTGTGGAAGGGACTTTACAACAATTTCTGCAGGGTGATGACTCCACCACAGATGTTAAAGATGCTTGGGGATATGCTGAAAAAGAAGCAAGTTGTATCTCAAATTCTGAGGAAATAAATGTTGTGCAAGGAACTCTTAATCAATCAGGAAGTTTTCTTCTTGAAACTGCTACTCTCCCCTTCCACAAACGTCTAAGGTACCTTTGTTACCTTCTTTTCTCAGCCCACGATTTAGAACTAAAGCAAAGCAAAAAATTTGAAGTATGTGTTCTTAGGTAATCATAAATCATTGCACATTATTTCTTCCTCTCTCACAAAGGAGCAAGAGGAAGAGATTGATAGTCTTGAAAGAACATAAAAGGCAATTGGTGGACTATTCGATTTAGGAGGAATCAGTCCAGCTATTTGCATGCACAAAATCCACTTGGAAGAAGATGCAAAGCCTTCTAGGGAAATGCAAAGGAGGTTGAACCCTCATATGCAAGAAGTGGTCATGAAAGAGGTTGTTAAGTTGTTGGATGCAGGGGTCATTTACCCCATTTGATTCAAACTTGGGTGGCACCTACCGGTGGTACCTAAGAAATCTGGAATCACCTTGTAACCTCATATTCGGTGAGCTTATGTCAACCGGACAAACAAGCTGGATGGAGAGTCTGTATTGATTACGTAAAATTAAATGCAATGACCGAAAAGACCATTTCCCCTCCCATTCATTGATCGATCTTAGATAAGCTAGCAGAAAAAGCTTATTCGTTTTCTTGATGGTTACTCTGGTTACAACCAGATTCCCTGTGTACCCACAAGATCGTGAAAAGACCACATTCACTTGCCCTTTTGGTACTTTTGCCTATAGGAGAATGCCTTTTGGTCTTTGTAATGCTCCTGCTACCTTCCAAAGATGCATGTATGCCATTTTTTCTGATATGATTGACCAATTTATGGAGATTTTTATGGATGATTTTTCAATCTATGGCGACAGTTTTTCCCAGTGTTTACACCATCTCAAATTGGTACTACAAAGATGTGAAGAAACCAATCTGGTTTTGAGCTGGGAAAAGAGCCATTTCATGGTCACCCAGGGTATTGTCCTTGGCCATGTTGTTGAGGACAAAGCAAAATTGAGTTAATTGCACATTTACCACCTCCCAAAACTAAACAAATCAAGTTTCTAGGACATGCCGATTTTATAGAAGGTTCATCAAGGACTTCAAAGAAATAACCAAACCTCTTTGTCATTTGTCGTGCAAGATGTCCCTTTGTTTTCAATAATGAATGCATGAAGGCTTTTGAATTCCTAAAAACTGTTTGATTTCAGCCCAATATTGCGCTCCAGATTATTCATTACCTTTTGAATCGATGTGTGATGCATCGATTATGCTTTGGGAGCCGTCCTTGGACAGAGAAAAGATAAGTCGCCTCATGTCATAGCTTATGCCAAGAGATCAATGATTGATGCATCAATTACACAACAACCGAGAAGGAGTCACGACAATTGTTTTGCTTTAGAGAAATTCAGTCATATGTCTTGGGTTCACAAATAGTGGTGTTCATCGACCACTCGCTTTGAAATACCTTCCGCTCTAAGAAGGACACCAAACCAAGATTAATCGTGGATTCTCCTATTACAGAATTTGATCTAATTAAAGATAAAAAGGGGGTGGAAAATGTGGTGGCTGATCACCTCTTCAGAATTTTAACTGCTGAGATTGATAGGTTGCCTATCAATGAATCTTTCCCTGATGAGCAACTTTTTGCCATTAGTGTACACACTCCTTGGTTTGCAAACATAGTCAACTTTTTGGCTACTGGAAGAATTCCTCAACATTGGAATAGAATGGATAAAGATCTTTTCTTCTCAAAGGTTAACCACTTCATCTGGGAGGATCCTTATCTGTTTAAGAGTTGTGCAGATCAAATAATAAGGAAATGTGTCCCTGACCAAGAATTTCATAGAATCTTTCTATGTGTCATGAACAGGCCTGTGGAGGTCATTTTAGTGGGAACAAAATTGCTGTAAAAGTTTTGCAGTGTGGATTTTATTGGCCTACACTTTTCAAGGATGCCCTGCAACATTGTAAGTCCTGCCAGAACTGTCAGAAATTAGGAAGCATTTCCAAGAGAAACTCAATGCCTTTACAGCCTATTTTGGTAGTTGAGTTGTTTGATGTTTGGGGGATAGACTTCATGGGTCCTTTTCCTCCTTCCAATGGGAATAATTTCATTTTAGTAGCTGTGGATTATGTATCCAAATGGATTGAAGCCACAGCTACTAAAACAAATGATCACAAAGTGGTTCTGAAATTTCTTAAGGATCACATTTTTTCCAGGTTTGGTTTTCCCAGAGCCATTATCAGTGATGGGGGAAGCCATTTTTGTAATAGACATTTTGAAACTTTGTTGAAGAAATACTCTGTGACTCATAGAGTAGCCACTCCATATCATCCACAAACCAGTGGACAAGTGGAGATTTCCAATAGAGAAATCAAACATATTTTGGAAAAGATCGTGAAGAAGGGATGAAAGGATTGGTCCTTTAAGCTGAATGATGCATTGTGGGCATATAGGACAGCCTATAAAACCCCAATTGGTATGTCCCCATTTAGGTTGGTCTATGGCAAAGCATGCCATTTACCAGTAGAGTTAGAATATAAAGCTTTTTGGGCCATTAAAACATTGAACATGGATCTAACTACTACTGGTAATCACAGGAAAGCAAACTTGCTGAGTTAGAAGAACTGTGAATGGATGCATACACAAATTCAAGATTGTATAAAGAGAAAGTCAAAACTTTTCATGATAAAAATTTATTGAGAAAAGAGTTCACAGCTGGTTCTAAGGTATGGTTATTTAACTCAAAGCTCAAGTTTTTCCCAGGAAAACTGAGATCCAGATGGGAAGGGCCATACACTGTCATTCAGGCAGCCCCTTCGGGAGCTGTTGACATCCTTGATCCAAGTAATGGAAGAATCATAAAGGTAAATGGTCAGAGGCTCAAACCATGCATTGAAAATACCCAGGAGCCTGTGCTGCCCATCTATCATCACGAATCTCCAAAAATCTGATGGTAGAAAACTGTACATTATGTTTGTATATCATAGTTTTTGCTTATTTTCTCTGTTTCTGCTTTTATCTCTTTTCGCATAGTTTAAACATGCTCAAAGTTAAGTTGCAAAGTAATAATTCTCTTTTCGCAAAGTCCAATTTACTTTTCGAATAGACTCTGGATCTGTGAGGAACTGCTCGAAAGTAAGGATTTGCTTTTCGAATAGTTGGTGCTGAAGCCATTTTCTTTTCGAAAAGATAGTTCTGAAGCTAATTCCTTTGCGAAAAAAATGTTTCTGAAGCTGTTAACTTGTCGAATGGTACTGATGCCATTCACAATTGTAAAAAGGTCTCTTTTGGAACTTTTCGAAAACTTAAAGGCACTTTGCGATATTAACTTTGAGTATATTTAAACCCTTTCAACGGTGGGGTTTCATTTCAAACTCTCTCTGCAGAGCGACTCTTTCCACTGAAACCCTACTTCGTTCTTTCCTTGCACAATTTAAGAAGCTTACTACACTTTTGTCTCTGTGTTCGATCATTTGCATTTGCAGAGAAGGATTTCAGCTTTTAATCTGGGGGATTTCTGCAAGCAAACAACTCGTTCAAACATAAACCCTAGATCTCGGTATTTCTCTGCCCATTCTCTCTGGTTAGCATTTAGTAATTTGATTCTGTGTCAGCATCTATTTTGGGCATTTTTATACATCAATCTAGAATGGGAAAGGCAGAGAAATCATTGGTTGCTATGTTCCCCAAATCCTCTGCTAAGAAAGTGAGCAAATCGACCCCAAAAGCAAAAGGAAAAGCCAAAACTTTAGCTAAACGGAAACTATCTATGGATAAAGCAGATAGGGTGGAGAAAGGAAAGAAAATTAGACATGAGGAACCCATCCCTGTTGCTACTAGCCCTGAGCCTGAGCTTCCTCCTCTGCCCATTCATTTGGTCTTACCTAACCCCTTCATTGAAGCTCAGAAACTAATACCTGAGCTGATGGTGGACGAAACTTTTTTCGTCACCAAATCAGATTGCTTACCATCCTTAAGATACATTAGAGAGGCTTCACTAAGCAATATCCTTACCCCCTTGCCAGAGAAAATTTACCCAAGAATGGTGAAGTTATGGTACCAAAACCTAATCAAGGTCACTGAAAGAGATGCTGATGTCCCTACCCTAGTCATTTTCATTGATGATTGCGATCTTACAATGACATTTGAAGACATAGGGAATGCTTTAGGGATACCATTCCAATTTGATCCCTCTGGTCCTTTGGCTGCTCCAGAAACAGCCTCCTTTAGAGAGATGGCTGCACATTTAACCCAGGGTATTGTGGGCACTGGGCAGTCCATCATGAGAAGAGACCTTGCCCCCCAATTTCTATTAATGGATTCCATTTTAAGGGGAAGCTTCTATGTCACTGGGCACAGCTAAGAGAGGAGAACACCAATTTTAGAGGCCCTCTTTCATTTCTCCAAGGGGCAGTTTTTCAATGCCCCTATGCTAATTTTCGAAGGCATGGCTGACATTAGTGCCAAGTTGAAAAAGGAGATTACTGGCCTACCATTTGGTAGATTGATCACAGCCCTCCTCAGAGCCAAATTTGACATTGATAGTGAGGAGCCATTTGAAGTCATTACCCCTCACAATTTTGGGAAAAAGGCTTGGACTACAAGCCAGGCTATGCTAAGAAGGATGAGAGAGGCAGGTGAACCTGCACATGCCCTATTTGCTACACGAGCACTGCGGTGAGTGAACCTATCCTGCACTGTGAGTGAGCAGAACCCATCCACAGAATCGAAAGAGAGCACACTGAGCGCCCCTTCAATTTTGCAGATCCAATTTTATCGAATCAACTTTGCGAGATCGGTTTGCCAACTCTGTGGTGACCCGGCTCTTTAGCGCACCACTTCTTGAACTCAACTCGCTTATCCTGTGGTGACCCGGCTCCTTAGCTGCTCCCATTGTTGATAAAATTCCTTCCTTTGGTGACCAGCTCTTGGTGCACCTACTCGGAGGACGTTGGCCTTGCACCCTACTCCCTACTCCAGCCCCGACATTTCACCTATCCCATGTCCCATCTCCCACACCTCCATCATTCCAATTGTGGATTCTCTACACCAACCAATCCAACCATTCTCACACTACCAATTTCGCCTCCAATGCCTGTGTTTTAGAGGAGTTAGTGCAGATTTTATTGCCCCATCTCCTGCACTCCTCCGCTCCAAAGCCCTCACCTTCCCCGCTCATTCAGCCCACACACTTGAGGTCTCCCATACACCTGAACCTGCGCCCTTCACTACAGAGGCCTACTCTTCCTTAATGGGTTCTATTTTTGAATCCATGGAACTTGAACCTACCCCTATACCTGCTCTTCATCACTTCACTCACTTCCCTACCTCTCCCTTTACTGCCATTGCACCTCCACCTCCACATCGCTTGTCCCACTCCATGCCATGCCCACCTCTCTCACACACGCATCCATTTCCCAAATTCTTACCTACCTCCAATCCATCCAAGCCCAACTCCAAATCAACATGACAACCAACAGAACCAATGAACTGCTCTAAACCTTAGCTTCCACATCCCAAACAACCACCATTACCCTCAGACCTATTGTTGATTCCTACCACCCATACCGACCTGGAGATATTATTGGTTGATCCGACCACCCCACCACTATCGCCCATGCAACACAAACAACTCAAGTCCCTTGGTTGCATCCCTCCACCACTCCCCATTTTCTCCGAAAGAAGCCACTGCATGCACCTCATGCCGACCTTCTAGACACTTCTTCCCCTTCCCACAAATGGGACACCTTTTGGTCCCCTACCATTCCATTCCCTCCGACACGCCACCCTCATCAAAGCCATGGAAGATAATCCCTATATCCAGAGATGTTCAAAAGGGGCTAGCTGATTTACAAGCTTACATCCGCACCCTTATGAAAACCAGATTCAAGTTGGAGATCTTTATGAAATTTGAAAGAGAGAAATGAAGGACCTCATTGGTCAAACATTTCAAATTGGTGAGGATCGAGCAACACAAGGTGTCCATATTGCAAGCCCAACTTGACCAAGAAAAATTGAAGACCACTAGCCTTAGCAAATACCTTGGCCTCACCAAAAGATCAAATCTGAGGAGTATCGAGCTACAAAACACCATTCAAGAAAGCTCAATCAAGTTCGACTCCAACACCGACTCTAGCCTCGATTCGACAAAGGACTCCAGGTTTGGAGCCACTTGAACCAACCTATGATACAGATTTTGACCCCAGTTATTAGCTCTCATTGTACTTTTTGTGTTATAAAGTTGTAATAGAAAATTCTGTTTTGTGTATACTACTGTGCATTTCTGTCTGTCTTCTTGCCATCATTACTTTTGTTGTTTTTCTTTCTTGCATATATTTTCCTCCTGCTTTTGGATTAGTGTGGACCCTGCTACCCTTTGGTTTGGGGGGGTGACAGAAATAGCAATAATCAATAAAGGAGTTAACATCAGTACAGTTTTGGATCCGCAATTTTTTTTTATATATTTTTCAAACCTGTTGTTTTGAAATATATTAAGAAGTTAAGAAAAAAAAAAAAAAACTCTATAAAATTACTTTCCTGTGTAATTCTAAAAGACTTTCATGAAGTAAATGTCAGGAAATTTCCAAAAGAAAATTGATGTTTTTTTTAGTAAACCTAAAATGAAGGAAAACAGTGAAGATATACCTCAAGAAGTTGATATAAAACCACACCCAGTGAGGTTTGGGCCTGAAATGTATTCTTTGGAGGTATGCTTTGGCAATCTTTTCTGCTTTTGGGACTATGTGAATCTGCTTACTTACACTAGAAGTTACACATATCCAAATCGAAATAATTTGATAGCACTCATGATATTAAAGACATGATGTAAGGCCTCCTTTTGGACAGTTTGAACCTTACAAAGCCCTACCTTTTGAAACTGCCCTTGATACACACCATTTGAGCTAATTAAATCTATGATTCCTTTGAAATCTCCCCCAATAAACCTCATCAACCTCATTTAGCCTAACCCTACCCCGAGAAGGCAGAAGATAAAGGGAAGGAAGCTGAGGAAGGAGAATTGAGTAACAATTTAATAGCAAAAGAAGGGTAAAAGTTGAAGGCAATGATGAAACAGCAGAGGGAATGTGGCATGCAGTCAGTGCTAATTCAAAAAAGAAAAGAAAAATATTTGAGCAAAACAAAAGAAAGAAGGCATTTTCATTGGAAGTTTGAAAAAGAAAGAGAAAGAGATGGCCACTTTGGCTCTGGAAATTCAAAAGAGGAAGATGAAACTATGTTGAAGAAGAGTGGGTTTGTATATAACCTCCTGACCTTGACTGACTTCTCAAATATGAACACCATTCCAACCCTTTTGAGAAATTTCACCCATAAGCCACAATAAAACCCAAGTAAAAGTCCCATCGATCAATGATGGATTGAGCTATCACATGGAGATAAGAATTTGTGTAATCTATGGTGAAAGGAGCAAGGAATTTATAACTAAAAGCAATGCCTATGCTTCGCCATACTATTTGAGGATCAGAATCGCTCTTGAGTGTGAAATAGTACAACCCTCTCATTTGCTTATTGAGTGAAAATCTGAGAATTGGGTTTAAAATCAACTGATTAGGGCAACATCGAAGCTGGATTCCTAAATCAAAGGCTAGCTGTTCGTTAATTTTCCTTGTAAATGGCCTCTGACATAAATCGACTGAGTAGTAACAAGAATTACTGCAGAATTTTAGTTTTAAACTGATATCTTTCTTGAAAAACCTTCTTACAAAATAACTGATGCAGGTGTGAATAATCAATTGAGGAAAGTGGCTGTAACAGAACTGCAGTGATCTTAACTAACTTATTGAAGAAGTTTGTGGGTACCTTCACTGAAAACCCTCAGGAGACTTCACTCCTCCACTAGGGATCACCTAGGGGTTTAAAAGGCTTGTTGCATATGCTAAATGCAACTGTGCTCCCTACAAAAGTGGCTCTTTACTTTGTTTTTTTTATTTTGTCTTTGCTCAGGGACTAGCAAAGCTTAGGTTTGGGGGTGTGTTGACAAGTGAAAAATATCATTTTTCACCCTTGAACTTGAGTCTTGATAGACCTTTGAGAGAACTAAATAAGTGTTTTAAGTGCTTATGTTGCAGCTAACAATAAAGACAGACTTAACCATAAAAGCAGCTTAAAAAAGCCAATAAGATGACAATCCATGTCAATCCAAAGGAAGAAAGTGAAGAAACAACCTCATCAGCTGTTGAAAGGTCTGAATAGAAGAAGCAAAGACCTGGAAGAGAAGTATGGAACAATTCGAACAGAAAAATGCACTACAGAGTCCTTTTCGCAAAGAACTCAAACTGCGAAAAGGAATAAAACTCAGTAGAGCATTCGAAGAGCATCTGAACTGTTCGAAGAGAGGATTGAACTTTGTGAAAAGAAGAAAACACAATTCGAATAGAACCAGAACATTGCGAAAAGAGCTTCAGGAGTCACAACACTTTGCGAAAAGGCCCCTAAGCTGTGCGAAGAGGCATTCTGGAGATTCGCAGCTTTAACAAGGGCAATTCAGTAATCTGTTGCATGCGTCCCAATGCATTTTAAAACCTAGGGACATTCCAGAGGGTTCTAAGCATGAAGCGAAGGAATATTCCACCCCACGTGAGCACCTAGAGAGGGAATAACTTGGCGGGAACTTCTAGAAACTCTAACAAACTTTCAAAATGCATAACAGAATTGATGCCTTTTTCACCTGATTGGCTGAACCAGATCGAGGAATTCTGATTGGCCAGAACAGATCTGGATCCCCGTGCTCGACTACCATTGGTCAATACAGATCTGAGAACCTCTGATTGGTTGATACACATCTGAGCTGGACCTGGGGAAAGCTATAAATAGACGAAGCATTTGCCCAATTGGGGCATCCAGATTTCGAGTTTCATTTCTAATCCATTTTGTCCGCAATCCTTGTAATAGCCTACTTTGTACTTGCATTTGAGAGTGTGAGATCTAACAGAACTCAAAGGAGAGTTTGCATCCAAGACCCGCAAATCGAGTCAAGTTAAGTCGTGCTCTGTAAATTGTAAGGATGAATTTTAAAAGGTTGCTATAAACTATGCATTCTCCATTGGACTCATGTCAAGGGTTCCCTCTGATCTCCTCAGTACATTAGACTCCTTTAGATTCATTGTTTTGCATGCAATTTCCCTTGATTCATTAATCCTGTGAGAATTAGTGTTTGTAACCTAGTCTCTTACAGCATTTGTAGTGATGTTTCTTGTTCTGAATTGAGGATTTGGATTAAAAACTATTGGATGGTTTGTGGCCATTAAAGTGGGATGCACTATAGCCATAAGTGTAAGCCTAATCCTTGAATTAGATTTATCTCTCTTACATCTGTGCTTGTAGCAAGATGAAGATTGGATCACCTCTATTGAGCTGCAGCTATTCTCATTAGATTTCAAAGACCAAATCAGATTTAGATATTACTTCTCCATCTTTGTTTCAATCATTCCCCCAACTCAGATCTGGATCATTTAGTTTAAATTTTTTCTTTGTTTTTAGTTAGTTAAACGTGACAAATTCAAACCTCTCATCTTATCAGTTTTCTAGATAGGATAAGAAGCCAGATCTGGTAGCTCAGATCTGGAGGTTTATCTTACATTTTAGACAAATTCTCTGTGGACGATCTTTCACTCACTAACTTTTAAAACTTGCTACAATTGGCCCTGATCTTGCAGGCTAATTCTCTTCTAACTGTGCTGATATTTCTTTATTTTTTTTATATAGTCTAGAGCCATTGTAATTTAGCAGCTATAAATCTGTTTTCAAAACACACATAAATCAAGCACACTAAGAAGCAACAACACTGTCTCAGATTCAATTGGGGGCTCTACTGTGGTGTGCCTATTCCTTCTATGTCTTCAACCCCTTTCTAGCTCAGGGTCGAAAGGCTCTAAAGTAGGACTAAGAGATCTCCTACCTAGCATACAAACACACCACCAGCAGGGACAACTCCTTGCAGGCACATTGCACTTGACTCAAAGAATTTATCTAACAAATTTATTGCTATTTTAAGAAAACATAAATTTACAACTATCCTAAATACTGCTATGGAAATTGTAAGAGAAATAGACAGAGTTTTAAAGGTTAGAGAATTTGCAAACAGAGGTAGCTAATCTCTAAATGCAACCCACTGTCCTTCTCTGCTGCTGTCTAGATCTGTAAGAAAGATTCAAAATTACATGAGCAGTATCAATTATTCACAGCTACAAAGAATACTAAAAATACAAAAATCCTAGGGGCTACTATTAGATCACTTTCCCCGGCAACGGCGCCAAAAACTTGTTGTGACCCCAGATGTGCTTACTTTATTTGTTGGTGGTAAAAGCAATTTAAAATCAAAGTAAACTAGGGGATAAAATCTGTACAACTGAGAAATCCTAGACCTGCAAGATACAGGGTCTATTTGTAGCAAGTTTTGATAAGTAAGAGTTCGTCCCACAGGGAAAAGTGATCTACGGCTCCAAGGGAGCCATCTCTAGTAGTCCCTCCAGATCTGACTACAGATCTGGCAGTCCTAAAAGGAAGGGAGTTTAGGGTCACTTATTCTAAGTATCCTAAGGTTGCCTAATGAATTAACTACAGAAAGGATTGAGAAGATGGATGGAGTATGGGAAAATAAATATAAAAGGGTGAGAAGTATGCTATGGGGTTCAGATCTGCTGGAATTTATGACTCAGATCCAGGTCTGCTGGTATAGAAATCCTGTCTAATGGCTATATTACCACCAAAGAGGAGAAAGAATCCAACTCATCCCTGTGTCATGATCCAATCCCTTAAGGTTATAACCTGTCCACTTAAATGATCACAAACTATCCCATAAGGGAACCACAATCCAGAGATGGGTCAAAACAAGTTAATCATTGTAGGCACTACTTCATCCAGGCTACAAGCTCAGGAATCCATAGGGAACCTCAACCTCTAAAGCTCTATGTGTGGGGCTAAGGTTGTATAGGACCATGATAGCCGAAACACATAGAACCAGCAAGAGATTGAGTACCACCTTAGATCTAGCTGTCCATTGCTTGAGTGGGACTGCAATGGTCCAGTCACAAGCCTACAATCTCCATACCCAGATCAGATCTAACATTTGATGGCGGGTCTATACTAATATAGGGGAGTCTGCCTTTGTACAATCTCCTACCAGGCTACAAACTCAGGCTCAGAGAAAAAGGATCCATTTTGGATCGGTGGATTGGATTCACCCTAAGGCTATAACCTGTCCACTTGAATGGTCACAGACTATCCCAGAGGCTATCCTCCTCACGGAGCATAAAACAAAACAAGAATATTGCTGCCACCACCATGGTCACAAGGCTACCAGCTCAGGCTTCCATGGGGATTTCAGATCTAGTGGGTCCTGTGGTGGGGCTAAGGCTGTATCGGACCATGATAGCCCAGACACACAGGTCACTTGGATCTGAATGGGTCCTTAGAATCAGTCCTCCATTGCTTTGAATCACAGCCAAAGCAATGGCGGATCGCAAGGCAGCAGCCTTGCACAGGGCAGCTCACAAACACACGAATCCTATAAAAGTACAACACCCAATCACAAATTCCATTAATCTAATCTCAATAAACATACATAGGCATGGCCAACAAGTGTTGGGCCATGGAGAGAAGAAAAAGAAAAAGGAAAACTACTTACAACTACAAAAGAACAGAAAAGGAAACGATCTCAGATCCCTTATCAGTGATAAGGTCTGAGCTCTTCCGGGCATTCTAAGTCTAAAAAGAAAGGTCCTCTAAACCTAAACCAAGCTTAGGTTTATATAGCAGTGGGTGTGGCAGTGCATTAAGGTTAGGAAACCCTAATTTTAGCGATGCCAGGTGGCCTATTAATGATCCTTGAATGCCTCAGGGTGCATGCATAGAGATTTGAGTGTGGGAGTGCGTGCCCTAATCACTGGAAATCCCCAGAATGTCCTCTACAGAATGATGAAAGTTGGAGTTCAGAGCTTCGCTAGGTTGCAGCCGATTCTCAGACTTGTCGCGTGGTAGCACTGACTTCGCGAGGATGAGTTAGCATTAAAAGTTTAGACGTCGCGGGGTTGCAGCTTCTTGATGCTTTGAGCAGTTGCGAGGTAGATAGTTAAGCTCTCGCTGGATTGGGCTTTGCGCAGTTGGATTGCTACTTGTGAATAGCGCGGGAACTGTGCGAACATTCCATTTCACAATAGATCTTCGTGAGGTTTACTCTGGTCTTCGCGAGGCTTACTCTGGTTTTCGCGAGGCTGCTTTCTTTTTGAACAGTGCGAGAACTGTGCGAGAAGTTCACTTCTTAATGGAACTTCGTGAGGATCCTCGCGATAGCTTTGAGGCTTTTCTGAACTGCGCGACCGGTTCTCTTGTCATTTGTATCCCGCGACTACTGCACGACAGCTGCCCGAGACAGGATTCTGAAGCTAGTCTGTCACTCAACTGCGCGAGAAGTTGTTGTGAAATCTTGGGACTTCGCGAGGACTGCACGAAGCATATTTTTCTGAATCCTCTGGAGCTTTGTCAGCTACGCGAGGCTTGCCTCAGGTCTGGATTCATGGCTCATTCTTCTGAGGGACTTCTGGTGCCAATACAGGCTCCTTAACATGATTTATGGCCTTATTGCATTGCTGTTTATTATCTACCAAAAACACTTAACAAACCTTTATTTGATGGCTAAGGGTCTAATCAAAGGCTAAGTTAAGGGGTGAAAAGTGGTACTTTTCAGGTCTTAACACCTATTGGCTGGTTATCGCCCCTGATGGATGTCTGTCTGTGCATAGTTAGTGAGATGTGATTTCATTGGGGATGGAGGCTAGAATTGACCATCTCGTTTGATGGATGTTTGGTCCTAGCCCGATATTTTTTAGCTTTGTCTCGAGTTAAGGCACTCCGATTCGTGTGAATTAGGAGCACCTCACCACCGGAACGTGCACATCCCCAAGGTGTACCTGTCCCCGACAGAGCACACGTGCTCTTAAAGCATATCAACTGGCATTTGATCCACTTAAAGAGTTGTGCAAGAATAAAATTGCCGGAGGTCCTTGAGCTTTGCTTAGAGGCTTCGAATCAAAAGAAAATTCAAACGTAAAAAAAAGAGTTCACTCTGAAAATGGGCATGCATTCCCAAGAAGTGTTGCGAATATTCGCTTCACTTAGGTAAATCACGCTAAAGAAACCTCGAGGTTGATGGGTTCGCCCAAAGACTCTGAGCCTTACCTAGGTAAGGGCACCCGTGGCCAATCCAATGGAGCTGTCGATACCCCACTGGATTGGACACAATTTGTAGGCCTTCGCTTTGTGTACTTCGCGTTGATTCCGAAGCATAGATCGATCAACCAATTTCATGGAGCTGTCTGGTTCAGATGAATACTAAACATCACAAATCTATAATTTCCCTCAGGAAGTGGATGATATCCCAGCTATCGGGTTTACACTTTTTGCGATCATCACAGTTATGCCTAGTAATGTCGCAATGCGCTTGGGAACTGTTAGCTTTGAGGTACGGACGATATCCCGAAATGAGAGGGCTTACGTACACTCACCATCACCATGGATGTTTAAGAATTGAGTTGAACCAGGCGAACCCATCAAGGGTGCCTTGGACCTCTTCGGATGTCTCTTATCTTTGGCATCCGATCATTAGTGATCGAATACCAAAGAGGGGCATCTGTAGACACCAAAATTTGACCCAAGGCCCAATCAGTCTGTACTCCGAGAGAGATGTACCGTTGTGCTTCCGATGGCACTCCAAACCTTTAGGAATCACCCTGAACCTTTTAGAACCATCCCTCCAACCCTTAGAGATCACCCCTAAACCCTAGGATCCCTTCCCAGACTCAACGTAAACCCTTCTGAGCAATTGATGGGAGGAGAGCTGCAAAATTTTACACAGATCACTGTCGAGGATGAGCCACATACCATTGGAAGGAGGACTTCTCCAGCTTTCCAGTGAGCCAAAGATCACCCAATTTTGAGTTATTGTTCAAAAGATATGACCGATTGAAGTTTTACATAAAATCATGACTTTTGCTTAGGCGTATGTATTAGATACGCCCAGCAAATTTGGCGCCATTTTGGTCAAGCGTATATATTATATAGCCTGGCATTTTTGGGCCAAATTTGGCTGGGGGTACATAATACATATGCCCAGCATAGGTAGGGCCTACCACGGACACCAACCTTCTCAGGTCTCCTCTAGTTTTCATGGAAATCACTGTATATAAACTGGGCGTATGTAATATATACGCCCAGCTTAGCTACAGTAACTGTCATCAGATGCTCAAAATTCCTTTATTAGGTTTGACCTTTTGACCATCCCCTTGGTTGAGGTGGGTGTCTTAAGGTTGGTTGCACCTCCTTTGAGCTTATATGCAACCCATAAGTCACCTATGGTCTCACCCCATCATCTGCCTTTGAAATCATTTTCCCAAACCCCTAGGACCCTAAAAACCTAGAAAACCTTAGATGGAGGATTACCTAATTGTTAAACCAATCAGCTCTTAAGTAACTCTCTAACCCACCTCTTCTCTATAAATAGAGAGGCCCCCCCTCTTCCCAAAGGGTTGAAAAATTAAGGTTGAAAGTTGAGCTTAAGAGAGAGAGCCCTAGTGAGAGAAAGTTCCCTTTTATTTTTGCATTCTTCAACCAGAATTCCAGCATGCTTAGTTCACCCCTTTCAATCAATTTCAACCATTAGATCACCCCTTTTTAGTCAAGCTTAGTCCCTAGCTTCATCCTACACTTCCCATCTACTGAATCTTAGCATTAGAATCCATTCCCCTACCGTTTAAACCATTTAAAGCCATCAGAAGTATGCCGAAGCGAAGGTCTTCTACGATGCAACAAGGGCCCGTGAGCTCCGGCTCACCCCTCTCTTCCTCTACCTTCTTGGTGTTTCCTCCGTCCAAGGATTCAAGCGTTTACGCAGCCAAAATTTCGGTTTTGGCTCAAAGCTTGATAAGACCATATTGCCTTTGGGCAAGGGGAAGCTCCGCCCATTTTTTTTTATATTTTGGCCATAGATAGAGACCGCTACGTGCGGGTTGATCGGGTGCCTAAACCCTTCTCGATTGATAACCGAAGCCCCTACCCTAAAGTCTTTGGCAAAAATTAGTAAATCAGAGTCATATTTAGCACTTCGGTGCTCAAAATATTGATTTAAAGGTTTCCCGGGTCACCAAAAGCTCTGGGTGGCGACTCTACATTTATTCTATCATGAGTGCATCACCGCGACGGGTTCGAGAGAATCCATGGTCGCACAGCCATATATACCATAGTGGGTTATGGTATACCACAGTGAGTTGGGATACCTGACAACACGTTGTGTATACCTTTTAATTCCTCTCTGTTGTATCCACAGCGAGCTGCGATGGGGTTCACAACGAGCTGTGGCTGGTCTCTAAGTTTTTGTTCATCGTAGACAGCGCACTGTTGGAAGGTGACAGCGAGCTGTGCCCCTATGATTTCTTATTTTATAACTTTTTCTTTTGCTGTCAATTTTCAAACAGCGGACTATGGTATTCTCACAGCACGCTATGACATATGACAATGCACTGTGGGTCTTATCACAATGAGCTGTCATCGTCGTCTTCAGGATCCGAGTTTCTTATGTATTCAAGATCCGAAGTTCGAGATCTGTTTATTATTCTAATGCTTTGGAAAATCATAAACTTGAATATCTAATGTGATTTCAACCTTATAGATTATCATTAATAATTAGAACTACTTCTTGCAGCGTGGTCGATGATCCTACAGTGGATAGGAGATCTCGATGCTTTTCAAGTTCTCTACTTAGGGTTCCTCCTTCTAAATCGTAAGGATGCCGGTGATCAAAGCGTCTTAAGGAGAACATCTTAATGCTCTTAGAGAGTTTGAAGATGAAGGTTGAAGGAGAAAGCTTGAGAATTTTATGAATAATAGAAAAGAGGAGACTAGGGCTCTTATTTGAAGAAAAAAGGTTAGGGTTTCTCTTACGATCCTTCTAATTAGAGTTTTAGAGGGTTTAGGAAATAGTATTCTCAAGAACCCACAAATTCTAATTTGTAAGTTGCATTTTTCCAACTTTTTGGTTAACGTTTGGTGTTAGGCTGACACACCTAGCTTAGGTGTATAGGTTGTTGGTTTAAAGAACAAAAACAGAGTTTTTGAAGTCTCTAGCAAGGTTTGATCCCTAGACCTCTTGCTTAGAATTCAAGCCTCTTACCACTAGTGCTCTCACAGAGCTTGTATAACTATTTACACAATTATATACATGAGTCCTTTTTAGATCAAGGTGGATATTTTAAGTTAAAAATATTTCAGAAGTAAATGGTCTATATTGTATGCCTTATTAAGCATATACATCTATTGTGTGTATTAATGATTTTTTGAAAAAATGGGGTGTTACATCCTCCCCCCCTTAAAAGAATTTTCGTCCTCAAAAATTTATGTACCTTATTTGAACAGGTGTGGGTACTGATCGTGAATCTCTGCTTCTCGTTCCCAAGTGGCTTTTGATGCTGAGAGGTGTTGTGGATATTTTAGGTGCTGTTATTTTTATTATATGGGGAATGGAAAGACATGAAAATAACAATCTAAAAATACCACAGTCCTGCAAGAATACAGAGCCTGTTGTAGCAAGTTTTACGAAGTAAGAGTTTGTCCCACAGGGAGTATGGAACTAAAACCTCAAGGGTTGTATAGTAATCTCCATATCTGACTACAGATCTGGCAACTCTAAAGAGAGGGAGTTTAAGTGTCACAGAGCTATGCTACACTAAAATTAAAGCAAGAAATAAACTAAAACTAAAGAAAGGGGGAAGAAGAAAGATGATGGAGTGATAAAATAAAGTAAAAAGGTGGAGAAGTAGACAACTAAGGTTAAATCAGTAATGCAACTCAGATCTAGACATGAATCTGTAGCAGTCCTTTAGATGGCTACAAGCACACCTACAAGGTAGAAAAATCTAACCTAACCCAGAGATGCGAACTGATCTTAGGGTTATAATTTCTCCACTGGAATGGTCACAGACTATCTCAAGGACTTCATTCAATCAATGGATTAACTCAGAACATGAATATCATTGCAGTCACTATGTTTGCAAGGCTACAAGCTCATGCATCCATAGGATCAAATAATCTATGAAGATCTAGTGAGAATCACTAGATCTCACAGATTAATTGAGGCTTTAGACTCAGCTGGTCATTGCTACAAAAGGCCTGCAATGACCCAGCTCAGAAGTTCGTAATCTCTACAGAAATCTCAAATTTAAGTACTGAAAATGTCACGTACAACAGAGGAGAGTTTGGCTCTACAATAATCTCTCACAAGGCTACAAGCTCAAGCGTATAGAAGAAGAATCTATCTTAGAACTGTAATTTAGACCAGCCTTAGGGCTATAGTCTGTCTACTTAAATGGTCACATGCTATCCTCAGAGGTTATCCTAATCACAGATGTTGAAGACAGAATAGTAAATTTTGTTGATGCCTCCATGGTCACAAGGCTACAAGCTCAAGCAACCATGGGAGCATCAAATCTATAGAAATTAATGGAAAAGCACAGAGAAACTATAGATCTAATGAACATAAAAGCATGACATTTCATTGAATAAACATAGAACTTACAATGAGTGGCCCTCAAGGCAGCAACCCTTGCAAATCCTCAAAACAACTCTCAATGCTTTACAAAACCCATTGCAAAAACATAAAATAAACTAGCTTCTATAAGAAAACTTAGCCGAGCATTGTTGTTGTTCTAAGGCAAGAAGAAAGAGGGGAAAAGAAAGGGTAACTAAACCCTAACCCTAGAAAAGTACTAAATGATCTCAGGCTATTCCTGGATTGAAAACCCTAAATGAACACAGGTTATTCCTGGTTTGAAAACCCTAAATGAACACAGGCTATTTCTGGTTGATTTATAAGAGAGATAACAACATATATATGCAATCCATAGAACCCTAATGTGCATTGGCCAATCAGAATAAAGATGCTTTGGAGTGGCTCATTCATGGCCCTTGGATGCCTCAGGATGTGTGGGAACAAATTAGGGCCTCGAGAGGTGTGCCCTAGAATGTGTGAAATGTCGAAATAGTCCCTGAAAGTGAAAACAAGTGGCTGAGAAGTAAGGAACCCAAGCCTTGCGGGGCTGACTTGCTTCAGGTGTGTATTCTCTCTAAGATCTCGCGAGGCTGGATGGGTTGCTGAAGAAGCTCGCGAGGCTAGATTGGTTTGCATTTGTGCAACTCACTAGGCTCTTGTTGGGCTGTTGCGTGGTTGACTTTGCTGCAGAAGGCAGCTCGCATGGATGAAATGAGCAGCTTTAGGCTACTCGTGAGGCTCTATGTGCGCAACTCGCGAGGATGCCTGCCAGGGTGATTAAATGTGTAGCGTGGCTGGCTCTGACATTGAAGCGTGTGGGATCTGCACGAGAGCTTCGCGACGCAATTTCCTGAGGTTCTGTCTGTGTGAGAACTGTGTGACAGATTTTCTAAAGCTTTGTGCGGCTCGCGAGGATGAAATGGACTGCACGACTGACTATTGTGCTACTCGAAAGGATGAGAAGAACCATGTTAGAATCATATGTGCGTAGCTCGCTAGGTTCAAGACAGCAAGCTCACGAGGCTCATTTCCTCATGATGCTGCAATGCTGAGCTACGCGAGATGCTCGTGAGGGTCCTTTCTGAATTAATTGAACCTTGCGAGAGCTTCGCGAGGTCACTCTTTGTGCTACTTTGTTGTTGTGCAAAGTCTGCTGCAGCTGTCCTGCCTGCTTGGGTCCCTACTCCTTCAACTGTTGGACTTCTGGGGCCCCTTTAGGCAGATCCAATGGTCCTAATGGTATGCCAAATTGCCCACATGGTGAGAACCACCATAGTGCCTTCAATGTCTGCCCAACAGCTCCACAGCTTGACATAAAATGCATTCTTCTTAGCTTGAAATGATAGATTGCAATAGTTACACTCTTATTTTGTTGTAATCTACACAACACACTTAAAAACCATTATTAACCAGCTCAAGGGTCAGGCAAAGGTCAGGTTAAGGGGTGAAAAGTGGTACTTTTCAGAGCTTAACACACCCCCATACCTAATCTTTACTAGTCCTCGAGCAAAGACAAAATTAAAAATAATTATTCAAAACAGAAAATGCCACTTTCGTAGGGAGCACAGATACATTTAACATATGTACTAAGCCTTTTAAATCCCTAGGTGATCCCTAGTGGAGGAGTGAAGTCTCCTGAGAGTTTTCAGTAAAGATACCCACAGACTTCAAAAATAAAATAGTTAAGTATAGTGCAGTCAATGACAAAATAGAATTTAACAAATAAAGTTTCATTCCACACCTATTCTTTAACATTCAATGGAAATTACAGCAGTGATGCAGCCATTTAAAACTCAAAATCAACATGCATGTGTATCACCACCATACAATCCACATCAAAAATACAATGTGCATAAAATCAGTACAAAGCTTGCCTTTGATTCAAAAATCAGGTGTATATACAACCCCAATGAAATTAAAATCCCAATCCTTACTGGGGCTATCTCTCAACAATAAAAATTCAGGGTGTTCACATTCTCATTAGCTCAAAATCAGTCACAGACCCCAAATGGGCCTATAAGCATGAGCATAGGCTTTGCTTCTAAGTTCTGGCATCCTCAAGTATTTTCACCATAGATTAGACAACTCCTCATCTCCACATGACAACTCATTTTTACTTTGGATCACAAAGGTCTTTTTGATGGATTATAATGTGGCTAAAGGATCAAAATTGAGAAATCAGCAAGGTAAGGAGTGATTCATGACTTCACAACCTTCATTAAAGCACAACTTCATCTTCCTTGATATTTTTCAAAATCAAAGTGGCCAGCTTCTCCTCTTCTTTTCAATTTCCAGATGATGTTCTTCTCTTGACTTCTCTTTCTTTTTTTTCTCTTTTTTATTTTATATGTTTATAATTTTTATGATGAATTACCACACATATACAACTGATACACTGCTATTTTTAGACTGCTTCTCTTTTCCTTCCACCAAATGTTGAACCCCTCTCAACTATCTTCAACTTCTTCTCCTTTACCTTATGAATTCTCAGAGTGAGGGTCAGGTTGAATCAGGTCATGAGGTTAAGGTGCAAGTACTCTGGTGTTTATCACAGAAAAATTGGATTTAAAGGCTCAAAGAGTGTAAGCAAAGGGTAGTTTCTAAAAGGTTAGAATTTATGGTTCAAACTGCCCAAATGAAGGCCTTGGGTCATTTCCTTAGTGTCATGAATGCTATCAATCAGTTTTGATTTGGAGGTACCTAACTTCTAGTGAAAAAAGTCTTTGACTCAATCAGTCTTTAGAACAGAAAAATTGCCAAAAACACTCTTCAAAGATAATTTGATAAGCCTAAAATTTGATAGGCCTAAACTCATACACTAGGTATGGTCTTCAATTTAGCTCATGGGATAATTTTTCACCTTTTTCTCTCCTCTTAGGTTCACTAAGTACTAACTGAAAAAATATTTTCTAATGCTAGCTTCATGGTGGTACTAAATTTTCAAAGATTTTCAATTTTAAATTTTTGCAAAAATTTAAAATTTTCTCATTCTAACAATTTAAGTGGGAGCTGCCTCTATTCATCTCAATTTTTCTCACACTGTTGCACTAGAATTAACTATTCTATTGGCAGGACTATCCTTCCACACCCCCAAACCTAAGTTAAACAGTGTCCTCACTATTTCCAACAACATGTATAGGGTTAGCAAGGTGTAAGAAAGACACACACTAAACTACAGTAAAAAATTAAACTAAAAGGGAGAAAAAGAGAAAAGACACACATGACTACATAAGAAAATAAAGACAATGACACAAATTCCTAAAACAGCAGGTATATACAAAACAATCACTACACTAAACACCTAAAAAAAATAAAATCCTAAACACAAATATCTAAACATGATCTGAGTACGAATCAAAATGATGGAAAAGAATTTTCAGCATTAATTTTAGGCATTTTAAAGCAGGATTCATACAAAATCAGATCAAACATAATATATACAAAACAGTCCAGATGGGGGTGCATGAATGACAGAAATTTAGGTCACCCATCTGGAACTCAGCTGAATTTGAAAGAACTATACAATAAAAATGAAAGGTCATACCTTTGCATTTGCATCAAACCTGAGATTCTTCCAAGTCAGCAGGCTACAGTTGCATGATGGATGCAGAGAGTAGCTCCAGCTCTGCATCAAGTGAGTAATCAACTGACAGAGTGAGGGAGGGACAACAGGGCAGGTGTCCAAATGGACTCTGTAGTCGCCCTACTAAGCAGCCCAAAATGAGTACTTATTCAACACTTAGGTGGGGGCCTCCTCAGTCTATCTTTCAAAAATTTCAGCTCATACCTCAAATGGCAGCAACTGTCAAACTACCCACATTGCCTCCATCAAAGCTTGAGGAAATGGGGCTTCACATGGTAAAAAAATTATATATATATATATATTATATTATTTATTTTTTTATTTTTATTTTTATTTTGTTTTATTTTTTTCAGTTGGCGCTAAACAATAGCCCCATGTTTATTCAGCTTCTTGCCGAATGCACAATCTCTTCTCATCTATTACGTCTTGGGTAGCCACCTCCTTCCCATTCCTAGGGGCATTGACCGCTCTAGTTTCTTCATGACTTGAAGAGACTTCAGCAACCATGTGTGCCCGTCTTGGGTTGTTCACAGTTGGCTCGGGAGCCGACCCTCTTTCCTTCTCATTAGAGCATTTGAGATATGACCAAGCTGGTCCTCAATTTTTCTAAAGCTCTGCGAGTGGGAATCCACAATTTGTGTTATGGAGCCAAGGTTTTGTAATGAAGTCAAAACCTGCTCCTCAAAGGAGGGGGCTCTAGGGTGGGCGGGCCTACAACTAGCTGGCCTGACTGAGAAGACTGATTAGGGAAGTGTTGTCTTTGGTCATAACCATGAGGGGACTGCTGGTTGGTACTGTAGGGCAAGGCCTGTTGCTGCTGGGTATGAGGCAAATCAGCTTGTTTCCACCTCAAATTATGGTAGTTCCTCCACTGATACCTAACAGGCTGTTGTCCATATGATTGGACAACATTGGCTTGCTCATTTAAAAATTCCAACCCGTGCACCCATGTGGGGCTGCAACACACTCAATACTTTATCAAATTTTATGGACAAGCTGCCCACCTTCCTCTCTAGGTTACTATACGCATTCAACTCATACACTTTTCCCTTAGAAGTGGATTCATTTATACTCCTAGTAGCTGCCACAATGTCATTGTTTGACAAAGACTCCTGCTGCATGGAGGTTTCACTTATCAAATCAAATAACTCCCATGCTTCCACAGCAGTCTTGCTAAGGTATGAGCCACCACTAGATGCATCAATCATAGATCTACTTTTGCAATCGATCCCCTGGTAGAAGCTTTGTACAAGCTGCCACCTAGGTACTTGGTGGTGTGGGCACTGCCCCAGCAACCCTTGAAATCTCTCCCAGGTTTCATGAAATGACTCAGTTGGGAGTTGAGCAAATGTGATTATGCTCTTCCGTAACTAACTTGTCTTACAGACTGGGAAAAATTTTGAAGATCATTCCAAGAAATTATGTTGTTGGCTAGGAGCATGGAGAGTCAAGAGTTGGCTTTATCCTTTAAGGAAAAAAGAAAAAGCCTCAGCTTTGTTGCTTCCTCTCTCAGGCCAGCAATATGAAAAGTGGTGCATAGAGCAAGAAATAACTCTATATGCTGATAGGGGTCCTCTCTGCTTAGCCCATGAAAACTCGGCAACATTTGGATGGTGGAAGCTTTAATCTCATAGCTACCCATAGTATTAGGGAGCTGAATGCAAGAGGGGGATGTGTATGCCCCTGGTACATTGTACTCCCTAAGGGGTCTAGGTTGCTCACCCATCTCAGCAGTTACTAAGTTTTCAGCAGGGGTGTGTGTTACTAGCCGAAGACTCAAGACTCTCTCAATCTCAGGATTCAAAGGTTCAAGCTTGGGATTGAGAGACCTTCTCAGCATCCAACAGACACAGAGCACAACAAAGAGACACACACAACAGATAGAGTAAAAATACCAAAAATTAACTACAGCTACTGGAATTTAAGACTATAGAAATGAAAAGACAAAAAATGAAACCAAAATAGGAGAGTTAGTGATGCAAATTGATGCAGGAATGCTCTAGTTGTAGCTAAACTCCTCTATTTTCTACTGCTCCAAGCTGCAAAAATCAAAAATATCAGCAGAAATTTATTCAACAGTAAATAAGCAATAACAGAAAATTAAATTCAAAACTAAAGTATTACAGCTGTATTTTATTCACATACCTAAGACACCATAAAGTTTAAAAGCAGAAAATAAAGAAGAAAAATGAAAGAAAATCATAGGAAAATTACAGTTGTAATTTATTCAAACACTGCCTACAACAAATATAGCTCAACAAAAATAAAAATTTACTATACTAGATCAACACTCCCCGGTAGCGGCGCCAAAAACTTGTTGGGGATATTTTAGGTGCGGTTATTTTTATTATAAGGGGAATGGAAAGACATGAAAGCAACAATCTAAAAATTTAACAGTCCTGCAAGAATCCAGGACCTGTTGTAGCAAGTTTTACGAAGTAAGAATTTGTCCCACACGGAGTATGAATCTAAAACCTCAAGGGTTGTATAGTAATCTCCATATCTGACTACAGATCTGGTAACTCTAAAGAGAGGGTGTTTAAGTATCACAGAGCTATGCTACACTAAAACTAAAGCAATAAATAAACTAAAACTAAAGAAAGGGGGAAGAAGAAAGATGATTGAGTGATAAAATAAAGTAAAAAGGAGGAGAAGTAGACAGCTAAGGTTAAATCAGTAATGCAACTCAGATCTAGACATGAATCTGTAACAGTCCTTTAGATAGCTACAAGCACGCCTACAAGGTAGAAAAATCTAACCTAACCCAGAGATGTGAACTGATCTTAGGGTTATAATCTGTCCACTAGAATGGTCATAGACTATCTCAGGGACTTCATTCAATCAAAGGATTAACTCAAAACATGAATATTACTATAGACACTATGTTTGCAAGACTACAAGCTCATGCATCCATAACATCAAACAATCTAAGAAGATATGGTGAGAACCACTAGATCTCACAGATTATTTGAGGCTTTAGAGTCAGCTGGTCATTGCTACAAAAGGCCTGCAATGACCCAGCTCACAAGTCTGCAATCTCTACAGAAATCTCATATCTAAATACTGAAAATGCAATATAAAATAGAGGAGATTTTAGCTCTACAACAATCTCTCACAAGGCTACAACCTCAAGTGCAGAGAAGAAAAATCTATCTCAAATCTGTAATTTAGACCAGCCTTGGGGTTATAGTTTGTCCACTTAAATAGTCACAGGTTATCCTCAACGGTTATCCTAATCACAGATGTTTAAGACAAAACAATAAATATTGCTGCTGCCACCATGGTTACAAGGCTACAAGCTCAGGCAATCATGGGAGCATCAAATCAATAGAAATCTATGAAAAAGTACGAAATAACTATAGATTTAATGACTATTAAAGCATGACATTTTATTAAATAAACATAAAACTTACAATGAGTGGCCCTCAAGGCAGTAGCCCTTGCAAATCACCAAAACAGTTCTCAATGCTTTACAAAACCCATTGCAAAAACATAAAATAAACTAGGTTCTATAAGAAAACTTAGCCTAGCATTGCTACTGTGATAAGGCAAGAAGAAAGAGGGGAAAAGAAAGGGGAACTAAACCCAAACCCTAACTCTAGAAAAGTACTAAATGATCTCAGCCTATTCCTAGATTGAAAACACTAAATGAACACAGGCTATTCCTAGTTTGAAAACCCTAAATGAACACGGGCTATTCCTGGTTGATTTTACAAGAGAGATAACAACATATATATACAATCCATAGAACCCTAATGTGCATTGGCCAATCAGAAGAAAGATGCTTTGGAGTGGCTCATTCGTGACCCTTAGATGCCTCGGGATGTGTGGGAACAGATTAGGGCCTTGAGAGGTGTGCCCTAGAATGTGTGAAATGTCTAAACAGTCCCTGAAAGTGAAAACAGGTGGCTGAGAAGTAAGGAACTCGAGCCTTGAGGGGCTGACTTACTTTAGGTGTGTATTCTCGCTAAGATCTCGTGAGGCTGGATTGGCTTGCATTTGTGCAACTCTCTAGGCTCTCGCTGGGCTATCGTGTGGCTGACTTTGCTATAGAAGGCAGCTTGCGTGGATGAAATGCATAGCTTTAGGCTGCTCGCAAGGCTCTATGTGTGCAGCTCGCGAGGATGCCTACGAGGATGATTAAATGTGTCACGTGGCTGGCTCTGACTTTGAAGCATGCGGGATCTGCGCGAGAGCTTCACGACATAATTTCATGAGGTTCTATTTGCGTGAGAACTGCGTGATGAATTTTCTAAAGCTCTGTGCGGCTCGCGAGGATGAAATGGGTTGTGCGACTGACTGTTGCAATGCTCGCGAGGATGAGAAGAACCACGCAAGAATCAAATGTGTGTAGCTCGCTAGGCTCAAGACAGGAAGCTCGCGAGGCTCATTTCCTCATGCTGCTGTAGTGTTGAGCTATGCGAGATGCTCGTGAGGCTCCATTCTGAATTAATTGAACCTCGCGAGAGCTTGGCGTGGTCGCTCTCTGTGCTCCTTTGCTATTGTGCACAGTCTACTGCAGTTGTCTCGCCTGCTTAGGTCCCTACTCCTTCCACTATTGGACTTCTGGGGCCCCTTTAGGCAGACCCAATGGTCCTAATGGTGTGCCAAATTTCCCACATGGTGTGAACCACCATGGTGCCTTCAATGTCTGCTCAACAGCTCCACAACTTGACATAAAATGCATTCTTCTTGGCTTGAAATGATGGATTGCAGTAGTTACACTCTTATTTTGATGTTATCTACACAACACACTTAAATACCATTATTAACCAACTCAAGGGTCTAACAAAGGTCAGGTTAAGGGGTGAAAAGTGGTACTTTTCAGAGCTTAACAAGTGGTTCTTCAACCTGACTAATACGAGCGGGATTCATTTGGTACGTAAGATTTGCTCCTTGTGGTCCGGGATCTGAATTGGTTCTTCAACTATCGTCATATCCTTCTTGAGCTCGATGGGTTGGTAGTTCAAGATGTGATTCAGATCCTTAACGTATTTCCTCAATAAGGATACATGGAATACATTGTGCATACAGACAGCTGAGGTGGTAAAGCAATCCCATATGCGACTTCTCTGACATATGCGACTTCTCTAACTCGACCCAATATCTCAAAGGGTCCGACATAGCGTGGACTCAATTTTCTATGTCTTCTGAATTGCATCACACCCTTCGTAGGTGAGATTTTGACGAAGATGGTGTCCCCCACCTGCAAGGAGTGCGTTGTCTCAGTAATGCATGTGGTTTATAGGGGAACAAAGTAATAATTTCACTAAGTCTACATGAAACTCGGTACTCATTTGCTTGAGATCAGCATAGCTCTTCTGTCAGCTTTGAGCGACCCTTAATCTTTCCCGAATCAACCGAATCACTTTAGTTGTACTCTCAATAGTCTTTAGGCCTAATATGAATTTCTCCCAGGTCACTTCCCAATTGAGCAGAGACTTACATCTCCGGCCAAAGAGTGCTTCAAACGGTGCCATTTCAATGCTAGCCTGGTAAATATTATTATAGGTGAACTCTATCAAAGGCAGGTGCTTGTCCCATGACCCTTGAAAGTCTAGCATGCAAGCTCAAAGCATGTCTCCTCTAACCATTTGTTTGGGGGTGAAATGTTGAACTAAAGTCTAGTCTTTTGCCCATTCCTTCTTGAAATTATTGTCAGAACTTTGATATGTACATTGGATCTCTATCTGAGACAATGTTGGCTAGGATACCATGCAGTCTAATAATTTCCTTGAGATACAACTCTGCAAGCTAGCCGGCTATATATCTCATGTTGTATGGTAGAAAATATACAGATTTGGTTAAGCGATCATCTATCACCCAAATCGCAATGTGTCCTTTCACGAGTTTTGGTAATCTAAGGATAAAATCCATGGATATAACTTACCATTTCCATTCTGGTATCGACAAAGGTTGCAACAAACCAAAGGGGTTTCGATGCTCAACCTTCACCTGTTGGCACACTAGGCATGCCGATACATATTCCATTATATCTTTCTTCATGCATCTCCACCAGAAGCTCTTCTTTAGATCTTGATACATCTTTGTATAATCAGGATGGACGACATACATTGACTTGTGTGCTTCTTCGAGAATTAGACGTCGAAGGTCGGTATTTGATGGTACACTTAGTCGATCTCTTAATAGTAAAAAATTGTATCTCTGAATAGTAAGGAATCATCTTCCCTGATGGAGAAATCAAGCCTATTCCCACTAATCACATTATGCCTAATCACCATAAGTTTTTCATCAGTCATCTGAAGTTCTCGAATGTTATCGAATATTGTTGGCCTGATGGTGATGTTAGCAAGTAATGATCCAGATTTCTTATCCTCAAACTTCTTGTCATATAATGATATATCTTCAAACAATCGCCATCTATGAGTTTTCGTGATGAAGTTTGACAACTGAGCAGATGACTTTTAGCTCAAAGCGTTTGCTACTACATTCGCTTTATCAGGGTGGTACTGAATGGTGTAATCATAATCCCTTAAGAATTCAATCCATCTTCTTTGTATCATATTCAAGTCCTTATGAGTGAAAAGATATTTTAGGCTCTTATGATCGGTAAGGATCTCAAACGTCTCCCCATAAAGGTAATGCCTCCAAATCTTAAGGGCAAAAATAATTGTTGCCAGCTCTAAGTCATGAGTCAGGTAGTTCTTCTCATGATCCTTGAGTTGTCGAGAGCCATAAGCGATAACTATCCCATTTTGGTTGAGTACACAACCCAATCCACTGTGTGAGGCATTACAGTAAACTACAAAATGTCCACGGCCAAACGGTATGACAAGAATCGGTGCTGAATTTAACTTGTTCTTCAGCTCTTGAAAGCTATTCTCATAGGAGTCATTCCATTCAAACTTGTCATTCTTTCTCATGAGTTGAGTAAGCGGTCCTGCAATTTTGGAAAAACCTTTAGTGAATCTCTTGTAATGCCTGGCTAAACCCAAAACGCTTCGAACTTCGGTCATTGTCTTTGGTTATTCTCATTTTATGATGGCCTCAATTTTAGTTGGGTCAACTTTAATGCCTTCTTCAGGTATAATATGTCCCAAAAAACTAACTTTCTCCAGCCAAAATTTACACTTGCTTAGCTTCGCATATAGCAGGTGATCATGAAGTATCTGAAGAGCTAGACATAGATATTGTTCGTGATCTTCTCTGGTCTTCGAATAGATGAGGATGTCATCGAATCCATGAAAGATGTTGGTACATTCATTAACCCGAATGGCATCACTAGAAACTCATAGTGGTCATATCTAGTGTGAAAAGCGATTTTGGAAATGTTTTCTGCCTTAACCTTCAACTAATGGTATCTTGATCTCATATCTATCTTCGAAAAGAATCATGTGCCTTGGAGTTGATCGAATAGATCATCAATACAAGAAAGTGGATAGCGATTCTTGATCGTCAACTTATTTAGTTGGCGATAATCAATGCAAAGCCGCATAGAACCATCTTTCTTCTTGAAAAAAAGGATGGGTGCTCCCCATGGAGAGACACTTGGTCTAATAAATCCTTTGTCTAAGAGTTCTTGTAATTTCTCCTTGAGTTCTTTCAACTCGGTCAGTGTCATGCAATGCAGGGCTTTTGATACTGGTTCTGTGCCTGGAGCCAAATCCACTGCTAACTCCACTTCTCTGTCTGGTGGCAAGCCTGGTAACTCTTCAAGAAATATGTCGAGAAACTCGCATGCAATGGGAATATCGATAATGGTGACCTTCTCTTCCTGTTGATTTTATACGAATGCGAGATAATCGTGGCATCCATTATTCATCAAACGTTTAGCTCGAATGCCGGATATAAAAGGTGCAATTGTCGGCTTAGTGCCATAAAATCATTCCCCTCTTAGGGTGAAAAGTGACTATCTTTGTAAGGCAATCCACATTTACATGATGAGTAGATAGCCAGTCCATACCAAGGATTGCGTCAAATCCTTGCATATCCAAAATAATCAGATCGACCAATGTCTTGTGGTCTTCAATCGGAATGATTACCAATGGGCAGATAGTGTCTATAACTATTAAGTTCCCTGTAGGGACTGATACTGATAAGATGAAGTCCAAGGGTTCAGGAATGATACTCAATTCATATGCAAATTGAGGAGTCATGAAGAAGTGCATAGATCAAGGGTCTATCAATATGTGTGCCTTGTGTTGACAGATATCACACCTTTGGTACATGTGTATGGTACCTTGAATAACGTCGTTGGTCGCTTGGGCATCGAGTGCAGAGACAACATAAGCACAACCCTGAACTGTAAGTCAGGAGGGCCTCTGAGTAGTGCTGATGTTGTCTACTCTTTCTTCACTTCTAGACAGTCCTTTATCATATGCCCCTTCCTGATATAATTGAAGCATGAAGCCGTGCTCCATTGACAATCCTCTAACTTATATTGCCTTCCACAACATGGGCAAGACTGGATCAGTATTGAGGAGGTAGTATACTGTCCTTTGTGCTACTAATGCATCAGAGGTAGCCAGTCATGAAGGACGGAAAGGCTGTGTAGGAGCAGACAGCTGGTTTCGAATAGGCGACGCAGGTCAGGAAGGTACAAAAGTCAAGAAATTTTCTCTCTTATTTGATTGATCGTCATTGTACGATTGCGTTCGACTCACTCTGTTCTTATTCTGGTCCTGTTTTCTTTCATACATCTTTTCGATGTCTTTCTCGGTAATGAGAGCCATGTCCATCACCTCCGCAAAGGTCGTCAACTTGAATAACGAGATTCATTGTTGGATCGTTGGTTTCAATCCTCGCTCAAATTTCTTTGCCTTCATAGTTTCTGAGGCCACGTGATCGGGTGCAAATCTTTAAAGTCGCGTAAACTCTATCTCGTATTCTGCCGCAAACATTTGGCCTTGCTGCAGTGAAATAAATTCGACTCGTATTGATCTCTGACCGCTCCAAGGAAGTACTTTTCATTGAACTTCTTGGCAAACTGAGCCCAGGTCCATGGTGTATTCAGTGCTTCTTGTTCTCGGGTCCTTTCCACATATTTCAACCATGGATATGCTTCCCCTTCCAATTGGAATGATGCCCATCTGACTTTTTTATCTTCCGTGCAAGGTACTACAGGGAAGATATTTTTCATTTGATTCAGCCATGCTTCAGCTTCACCAGGGCTGCTTTTCCCAATAAGCTAGGAGGTTTCATCCTTCTGAATTCCTGGAATCCAGATGGTTGGTACCTAGTCGCAAGCATGGTAGTCTCTTGTGCCATCATATTCACCATAGTCTCCAGGGTTTGACTGAGACATGCGTTGTTATTGTCGCCTCCCAACGGAATGTCAATGGCACCTGTGGAAATTCTAACTTCGTCCGAGGTGCCATTAGTGTTAATAGTTCTTGGTCTACCACCCGATGCCATGAGGATCTGCCGCGAATGAACAAAAGTTTAAATTGAATGTGACCGCGAAAGTCTAAGCTTTGTTTTGACGGAATCTAAGGCATTCTCTGATACCAATTGTAATAACCCCAAATTTTCAACTCCAAAACACGTGGAAATTTCGGATCGCTAGATCATAGTTCACAATCTAATTACATAAATTCTTTATTATTTAAAGAAGAGTAAGCCATTAAACTAAAAATAAGTACATAAAAGTCCATAATGAAACTGTAAATTCATAAGTAAAACCACCGGTGACGGTCGTACGTCACACAAAAAGTGGTGCACAATGTAATCGATAATCAATGTCTAATAAAACCATGATGTACCAAGTCTAAGTGTCCCAAAGAAGATCTACGGATAAAACTACTCAGGCTGAACATCTGCCTCATCCTCTGGTATAAAGTCTGAAACTTCTTCCAACTCAAGATCCGGAACTTCTTCGATACCTATGATACATAGTGTCAGGGTGAGCTAACAGTCTAAGCTCAGTAGAGAAAGCACAATACCGATTATAAGTCATCCAGTCAGTAATTAGTTTCAATGATTAAATTCAATGGCATCTAAATGTCAAAACAGAATTTGAATGATCTAAAGTTTCAAAAACTTATTATCTGAATTAGAGTTTCAAATAAGGTTCAATAATGTCATTCTCTAAGGATTCACATGAGTATTCACTTTATTCTTATTAAAATTCAGATGCAATTTCTTATTCAATGTATATCTTAAATCCATAACTTAAATATACAATGCAATTATAGCATTAGCAGTCTCCAGTAATCGATGGAAATCTCCTACTAACCATCGTCGCTCAATGAATAATTTTCTATGTGCCCAAGCCCCTGCATTGTGAGGGATACTTGTGCGGTTCAATGGTTCAAAGGTGCCGAAGAACAGGATTCATTCACATAAACCTCAAATCAAAGGGAAAGTTCTAATACATAGTACAATGTTCTGATGCATAAATAATTCTCATTCTTATTCAAAGTTCAAAGGGTTCCAAGCTCAAAAGTCCAGATATTCATATGAAATAGAGTTCAAGCTCTTTCAAAGTTCGAAGAATTCAGATTTCAAAATAATCAATGATTAATGAGCAGTTCAAAGAGTTCGAAGTATCAATGCTCAATGATTCAAGAGTTCGATGTGCAAATATTCAATAATTCAAAAGCAATTCAAAGAGTTCGATGTTCAAATACTTAATAATTTCATATTAAAATCCATCATTAAGCCTACGATTCAAAGTCTTAAATTTAGTTGTGCATTGAAATTCCCATACATCGATTTCGAAGATCGTATGGTTTGGAATGAGATACCTCCCTTGCAATAGGTATGATTCTCTCTTCTATAGTCCATGTACAATTGACACATAAAGGAAACAAATTATCAAAGTTTCAAAATTAGCTGCCTGATTCGGATAGGTAAATCATCTTCTGATTTCACTGTTCACAGCTTGTTGCTATCCTATGACAATGAGCTGTGGTCTATTCACTGCGAGCTGTAGCTGCATAACCATCAGAACGTATATTCTATTTTAATATATACAACTCGCTGCTATGCTATGATAGCGAGTTGTGATCATGTTCACAGCGAGCGGTGACTATGGATTTTCCCAAAGTGCATTCTATTTTTGGTATCCACAGTGATCTGTCACATATCACATCGAGTTGTGGCTGTTTTTCAAGTCCATTGGATGTATCGTCTTGAACTATCCTAAAATGATATATTATAATGATCAATCAGACTTTTTTATTAAAAGTAATGGCCTTCGAAAGACACTCTCTTCACAGCGGCGCTGGTTTTCTTTCAACGACAGCGAGCTATAGGTGTCTCCACAGCAAGCTGTCATTTGTGGCAACGAGCATCCATATATACCACAGCGGGCTGTGGTACACCATAGCGAGCTGCGGTACCTGACAGCACATTGTGTATACCTTTTAATTCCTCTTTGTTGTATCCATAGCGAGCTGCGATGGGGTTCACAATGAGCTGTGGCTAGTCTTTAAGTTTTTCTTCGCCATCGACAGCGCGCAATTGGAAGGTGACAGTGAGCTGCGCCCCTACAATTTCTTATTTCGAAATTGTCTTTTGTTATCAGTTGTCAGACAACGGACTGTGGTATTCTCATAGCACAATGTGGCATATGACAGCACGTTGTGGATCTTATCACAATGATCTGTCATCGTCGTCAAGATCTGTTTATTATTATAATGATTTGAAAATTTTAAAACTTGAATATCTAATGTCATTTCAACCCTATAAATCATCATTAATAATTAGAACTACCTCTTGTAGTGTGGTCGATGATCCTACGGTGCTTGGGAGATCTTGATGCTTTACACGTTCTCTCCTCAGGGTTCCTCCTTCTTCTAAATCGTAAGGATGTCGGTGATCAAACCGTCTTAAGGAGAACACCTTGATGTTCTTAGAGAGTTTGAAGATGAAGGTTGAAGGAGAAAGCTAGAGAATTTTATGAATAATAGAAAAGAGGAGGTTAGGCTCTTATTTAAAGAGAAAATGTTAGGGCTTTTCTTACGGTCCTTCTAATTAGAGTTTTAGAGGGTTTAGGAAATAGTATTCTCGAGAACCCACCAATTCTAATGTATATGTGAGTTGTCTTTTTCCAACTCTTTGGTTAACATTTGGTGTTAGGCTGTCACACCTAGCTTAGGTGTATAAGTTGTTGGTTTAAAGTCCAAAAATAGAGTTGTTGAAGTTTCTAGCAAGGCTTGATCCCTAGACCTCTTGCTTATAATTCAAGCCTCTTCCTACTGGTACTTTCACAGAGCTTGTGTAACTATTTACACAATTATATACATGAGTCCTTTCTAGACCAAGGTGTATATTTTAAGTTTAAAATATTTTAGAATTAAATGGTCTATATTGTATGCCTTATTGAGCATATACATCTATTGTGTCTATTAATGATTTTTTTTTAAATTAGGGTGTTACATCATGACACTATGAACATGCATTAGGGAAAAAAATCAACTTTAAAAAATTTGTCATAGCTTTCAATAGGAATGTAACCAACCACACCCGAGATAATATCAAGCAACTTCTCAACATTAGAGAGGTATCAAACGATGAGAAATACCTCAGCCTCCCTTGTGTGTTTGGTAGGGCAAAATCGAGAACTTTTGAGAGTATTAAAGACAGGGTACAAAAGAAGACGCAAGGGTGGAAGGAGAAACTATTGTCAAAAGCCGGAAAAGAAATTCTAATCCAATCGGTGGCACAATGAACTGTTTCAAACTCCCGAATTTCTTTTGTCAATAATTGAATAGTATAGTGGCAAAATTCTAGTGGGGGCAATATAAAAAGAAAGCGGGATTAACTGGATTGCTTGGAGTAAGCTATGCGAGTCTAAGGCCAGTGAAGGATTGGACTTCCGTGAATTGGAATGTTTTAATAAGGCTATGCTTGCAAAACAGTGTTGGCGACTAGAAAACTATCCTCATTCCCTTGGGGCAAAAATGCTAAAAGTAAAATATTATCCTCATTAAAAATTCCGAGGGGCCAAAAAGGTGTCAATTCTTCTTATGCATGGCAAAGCCTTCTCTGGGGTCGAAGTGTGATGGAAGGTGGTCTTATTTGGCGTGTTGGATCAGGTACTAGTATAGACATTTGGGAGGATAGATGGGTCCCAAGACCCTCCACTTTCAAGGTTTTCATTCTAAAACTAGCCATGCTCCTACATAGGTATCTGAATTAATCAACTGACATAATTTTGTGTGGAATGAAGACCTCATCCGAACTCTATTTTTCAAGAAAGATGCAGATTCTATTCTCCAAATCCCATTACCGGCAACTCCTACTTGTGACCAAAAAGCATGGGCATTCTCAAACAACAGAAATATCAAGCAATTGTTATCTTCTTTTACTTAGTTCCAATGTATATCCGTTCGTAGATCAGTCAATTATGTTGCTGATATTTTGTCAAAGTTCAGTTTGAACTCTGAGATTGATCATGTTTGCGTGGAAGATATTCCACCACCAATTGTTGATGTTGTAATTGCTAAGTTTTAATCAATGAAATCTTCTTATTATAAAAAATAATAAAAAAGACTAGTATTCAAAATCATAATTTGCACCTATACTCTAGACATGACATGACACCACATTCATATGGCTCACAATTCAAAAGCCACCATTGTTGTGTGATTCGACGATAGCGGATCATGTACATCATCTTTTGCCACATCGATAGTCTGGATCGCATTGTCTATCGGACTAGGGTATTTCTTACACATATCAAGAACTAGGACTAGGGTTATCAATAGGTCAAGTCTGATCGGGCAAAAATTCTGGCCCAACGGATAAATGGCATCCCCAACCCGACCTGATAGTGCACTCAACTCGACCCGATCTGATGGTGCACCCTACCCGACTCAATAGAAAATCTCTATTTTCATAATTTTTAATATATAAAATATCAGGCCAGGTCGAGATCCAGCTTTTGCCTGACCTGACCTAATGGCTCAAGTTTATGTGCCTGACCCTATAAAAAATTTGGATCATGATGGTCGGGTGTCGGGTTGACCGGCCCCTTTGACAGCCCTAACTAAGAGTCAATTAGTCCAAATTTGAAATCCGTGTCTTGGAGAAGGACAAGCAAAGAGAGTTGTGTCGATAAAGCCCGTTTAACCACTCTTTTCTTTTCTATTTGCATGGCTCCATCAACTCTCTTTCTATTTTACTTAATTATCGGCAAAGTCTCCTTTTCCTTTTTAAGTTTCCACCACTTAACTATTTCTTTTGGTTAAAAATTTTCAGATGCATCTTTTAGCCATTTGACTATAGTCAAAATCAGACTTCCATGGTTTTCAAAGCCCGTGAAGGCCGTTTTATTAAGCCCTTGATGGATCTGGTGGCTACCAGCCTACTTCACATGACACTATATCTGCATCTAACTTTTCCTCCGATGCATTAGATTTATAAGAAAGTGTTAGTATTAGGTAAATGGCCTGAACAGCAGTTGCTCTTGATTCCAAGTGATCACTTCAGATCATTTCAGATCATATTGACCATATTTGCTAATATGAACTGATATGATATAAATATCAGCCAATATATGTTGATATTTATACCCGAATCAAATTGAAGTAATATCAAAGGACCAGGCCTAACCTGATACATAACCAATAATTTAAAGGGAGCTAAAACTTACACATGAGATTTGTACATTGTCACGTGCTTAAAAAGAAAGACCATTATTTTAGAATTTGTGACACGCGAACACTACGTGAAAAAGCCCAAAAAACCACTGCCTTAAACAGTGATTTTTTCAAAAAACTACTGTCTTTGACAGTGGGTTTTTTTCAAAAAACCACTGCCCTAAACAATTGTAAAAAAAGGAGTGGTTTTTTTTTACCACTATACAAGACAGTGGTTTATGAAGTTCATAAACCACTGTCTTGTATAGTGGTAAAATAAAACCACTCCTTTTTTTACAACTGTTTAGGGCAGTGGCTTTTTTATACAAAAATTTTTTTTTAAAAAAATTACGTCGACAATTTTTTATGCAAATTTTTTTTAAATAATATTTTTTTTATGCTTTTTTTTAATGCAATATTTTTTATACTTTTTGTAATACTTTTTTTAAATGTAATTTTTAATGCTTTAAAAAAAATTATATAAAGAAAAAAAAATTTAATTTTTAAATGTAATTTATAATCTCTTAGCATGAAAAGAGCCTGTTTTAGGTCCTAGATTTATATATTGCTTGAATATGTAAAATATATATGCCGATAAAAAAAATGTAAAATACATTATGTAGAATAGAACAAAGGATCCCCCTCCCATAGGTGATATCACGTGATCACTTATGGTCACTTAAGTCCCATCCCATAATCTCTATTAGGAACACAGAACCCTAGTCGAGTTCTCAATTTCCAAAAGATACATCCTAGTCCTTCCAAAAATTATTATTCCTTCTTTTATGGCCATTTATGCTTCAATAATAAGGAACAACAGCAACTACAAGATGCCAAGCAAAAATCAGGTTTCTTACTAAGAAAACAATCATTTGAAACACGAGAAATTTCACGAGTCCTAAATCAATGGAGGACGCGATTATGTTACAACAAAAGCATGTAAATAGACCTCTCCAATCCGCTTACTATTGTGCAAAAGGATCATTGGAACGATGAATCTCTTTTCAAGACGAAGGCGAATTGTGTGGTCAGTAATCCACCTTGAAATATAGAATTTCTGTTGAGGAGAAGATGTTGTGGTGTCACAGTTGCAGCAACAGATCCTAACATATGTAAAGATCAGTACATTAATGAAAAGAAACTTAGTAATTAGTACAAGAAATTCAAATTCAAATGACTAAAATACCTTCGGTGCATGACTCGATAAATCTGACGGAATCTAGGAAATGGACCAATCCTTTCTAAAAATCCTAAAATCCTAAAACCCCATAATCTAGGAATTATGCACCATAACAATGTTATTGAAAGACCCGGTAGCTCTGCTGCCTATAGAGTGTTCATTAAAAAATAACCCAATGAAACCCCAACAAAAAAAATCAGCCAAAACCCACTAAAATTCTATTAATTTTTCAAGCACTACGTGAAAAAGCCAAAAAACCTGTCTAAAACACACAATTTTGCACAAGAGGGTTATACCTCGAATGGATTTTTTTCATATTCAGCATCAAGTGTACTAAGCAGTGCAGGTTTCACATCTACAAGGAAGCCTTTAATATCTGCAACAAAGCAAAATTTTAAAGCCCCAGTCTAAAACTAAACCATTCAACAATTTGAACAAGAAATAGAAAAATCACCTGGACCAACAAGTACATGAGTAGGCACAAAGCTAACACAGCTCAATTGTCAAACCAGGGGAAGTTAAATTTCATAAATTTTGAAGAAATTAGACAATCAAGTTTCATTTTGCAGCTCTTAAACCCACCTAGAAGACAGAGTACAACACATCGTCTTGGAAATTCTTTGGTCAGATTATCAGATTATCAGATTATCACAAAAAAAAAAGGCAAACATACTTGATTATCATATTAAAAATATTATATTATAAGGTTTGAAAGACCAGTGGAAACCAGCTATTCAATCTTTATTTTCTCTGTACAAAACACAACCACTGCTGCAGTATTAGCCATAGATTAGAACCAACCGTATCTTCAAACAGCAGCCGTAACCTATGCAAAACTTAAACTGATATATTGTAGATTAAAGAAAATGTATAGAAGTAGTACTCAGAGCAATCATCAACTCTGAAAAGACAGTAGCTAAAAGTACAACAGATACTCAAAACTCTTCGGAAAACAGCCACACAAACTCCTTTATAAGCTCAAAATAATAGCAGCAACAGACATAGGCTAAAAAATATGAAACCAATACCCAAAGAATACCAAAAAAAAAAGAGTTAAGATATGAGTTGTAGAAATTATCAAGTACCTAATAGGACCCATTATCACTGAAAACATAGATCGTAGTTATCAAATCTCGATGTAGAAATTTCAGTTATAAAATTTGATGAACTTTTCAAGCATCCTTTCTTACAAATCAACTTAAGAGAAGAACAAAAAAATTTATAGATTGCACCCGTTTTGAAGCATCTAACGGCTGCATTTCTAGATTGCACCCGTTTGATGCTTGAGAAAACAGTATGACTTGAGTCATAAGATCATTTCATATATATATATATATATATATATATATATATATAGAGAGAGAGAGAGAGAGAGAGCTACAGGGATACGAGAAAAAGTGATGTAAATCCTATGCAGTTTTCAAATTACTACTCACAAGGATAATTTTTTATTCATCCAAATCCCTTTGAATTTTCAACAACTTATCTGCTTCTGCAGAATCCTGAAAATGAAAAGCTCGTATTACTTTCCCTAGAAAAATGTGTCCATAGACAAGGCAGCCTGATACATTAAATAAAACTCTACATAGTGTGAAGTTATGCTGGATGCTGGAACTGATAATGGTAGTAAGTTCAATGAAAAAAAATAAGCATAACAAGAACCTGAAATTTAGTTAGAAGTTCATTCAAATAAGGCCATGGTTCACTCGCATCAGTTTGTACATTTCTCCAAGAATCTCCAATGTTCTACTGATATTCATCTAAGATCTGTCAAAAGTTATTTGATTGTATCAGACTTCTGTGGGATCAATCTGAAATAAATTGAACCTACACATAGGAAAAAAATCTGTTTTGGAGGCCATATCCCTATAACCCTTGGCAACCGTTGAAATGGTTGACCAATGACATACAGTGTATTTAAGTTTGATTTAAATAGTTGAGTACGGCGGTGCTCCATTGGTCAAACACTTTACATGGTTACTGGTGGTGATAGATTAACGTGTACCGCAGCAGCAATGCACTTAAATATAGCACTTCTACTTTCCTTAATGACAGAAACAGCACTTCTATTATGCGTACCTAAACAGAATTTTCTTTGCTTAATTTCTATAAATTATGTAATGTAAGTAATCTCTCTTACCTAGTGTGTCTTCTCTAATTTCCTAGAAGACGATGTTTGGTACCAGTGTTGAAAGAATTGCACCTAAACAAAATATGCTCCTCTAATTTCCTAGAAGACAATGTTTGGTACCAGTATTAAAAGAATTTTACCTAAACAAAATATGCTTCAAATAATTTCTATAAATTTGATAAGTAACCATTTGACTCCTAGAAAAAAATGCTGGGTGCCAGTTTTAAAAGAATTTCAGTGGCCTAAAATTCAAAAAGATGTCCATTTATGCATAAAAGATCTCAAGCAAATTTGAGAATGAGAACGTGGAAATGGAAATTCTCAAAATGATGAGGACTCATAAGGTAGCCTAAAAAGCCAAAACTATGTCCATTTATGCACAACAAATTTTAAAATGAGAACGTGGAAAAGGAAATTCTCAAAATGATGAGAATTCAGAAGGTGGGAGCTCCTCGGAAGAATATATACAAGTAGAATGTAAATGAAATGAAATGAAATGATCAGAACCTCGATGGCACAGCCAACAGCAACTCCTACACGCCTTTTGTCATGGTCAGATGGAGAATTAATGGCTGTGGAGTCTGCCATAATTGAAACACAGAACTAGTCAATTGAAGCATGTAATGAATTTAAAAACAGAAATTGTGAACTATGATTTGAGGAACCATTTCCGAACCTTGAGAAACATATATTGCTGAAACTAATGGTCCATAAGTTCCCTGATGTGGAATGCAGCAAGTCCCTCTTCCAACCATAGTAAATGGATCTCCATAATTGTGTTGGTCACATTTGCCTCAAATGATTTTATAACAGCTTTGATTTTATAGCAGCTATGTTGTTCCCTGACAAAGAAACAGCAACAGTGACTGATTTATTTGCAACCCATGAAAAAGGAACAGCATAAGAACAAATTTTAACATAAAAAAAGTGATTGCTTTTCTAACTAGCCTACTTACAATAAAAAAAGTGATTGCTTTATAAATTCAATATTTTAGTAATTCACCCCTAATTTGATTATTTTACTTGAGATCACAAAGAACCATTGCAAATGAGTTTACATGAGAATGTCATCTAGTCAACAGAAGGAAGATATCGAAACTTTATTTCCTTGTAAACACATCATTATTTAGGAAGATTTTTGTATATGAAACATCAAAAGCCATATCCAAAGCATTTCAAATAAAATTACATCCACACAACATTCATGAAAACAGAGCCATCCTTCACAAAATTATACCATGAATAACATTATCCATCAATTTACCTTTGAGCGACCTCTTTGTGGACAGAATATCGAACTTTCTTATCAAAACATTGCTCTTTTCGCTTTTCACAGAATCTAATCAGAGAAGCAGTTCTCTGCGAATTACTTGAGTGCGGTGGAAAATCACCAAAACCCTAAAGAAGATACAGCTTAAATATTGAATGCAAAGAAAAAATGTTATCATTATAAAGGAGAAAATCACCAAAACCCAATTAATAATCAAGCCCAATTAGTAAATGAGCTAGGTCAAGTCCAATTTTTAAGCCCGGTTAGGAACCAAGTATATCAAAGCCCAGCCCAACCCAACACATTGACACCATTACTCTGCGGCATAGAGCCTGCGCCCCCTAGGAAGTAATTCAGGGCAACATCAATTTTCCCTATTAGTATTTAGTAACCTAACCACTACACACTCTTTTGTGTTTCTGCTCTTGCAAGCTGTTACAACATTAACTTTATTTACTAAATCAAGCATGCTCTTAAATCTCAGGAAGACAGTAGTAAGTTTATAATAAGCCTATATAGGCTACTATCCCCAGCACAATACTACAGGTAAAACGTAAAACCATGACTGAGAAACAGTATATTCATCAGAGTCATCATTTCGAGCCAAATTTTAACCATGCACATCAACAATTGGGAAAATGAAGTTTAACTCTTAGATCAGAAACTAAATCTTTGTCAAGTAGTAAAATTACATCGAGGAATCAAAAAAATGTATATATGAAAAAAATAATGACAAAAGAAAGAAAATAGAAAAGAGAAATAAAGAATCGGTAACAATCCAATGAGAAACTTTGAAGATCAGAAAAATGGATTGGAAAAATGATTGACTTCATTACAGAAATCAAGCTTTTAAATAGACTAATGTTGTTAACACAAGCCTGCTGGACTGCCATCTACAGATGTCCAAAGCTGCATCTACTAAATTTCTTTATTTCCCTAAAGGCATCAATATTAGTCAAGGACTTGCATAGAATACACTAGTATAACAACTGAGATGGAGGTTGTTCATAAAGCAAACACAGCTCTTTTGCAAAATTTATGAAAAACATTAAATGTCTTAATAACTACAAAGAAAGCTCCCAACATTTAAAAGGGAATAAAAATAGAGTAGTAGGAACATCTTGAGTAAGATTCTAATTGAGTTAAAACTCCCAATTGTCAAATTATATCCTTCAGGATAGAAGAGACCATTACATGAACAAAACTAAAATAATTCACATGGTAACCATACAACCTCTTGGCACCTATTTACTTAAATATGTAAATGTCAGCAGGCACAGAGTTATGAGGACCTAATATTTCCACTGTGCTGATCTTAGCTTTCCTGAAAGATTTGAAAGGAATAAAAAGGACAAAGGAAGCCGGGATTTCATACTACCTTGCTATAATAGGTGATTCAATTGTTTCTGGCATTCAAATCATATGCACCATTTCGTCCACTATCATTAATCTGTTAGCTTCTTGCAGATTCTGAAAAAAAAAAATTATTAAAGAACAAGAGAATTCAAAACAAATAAGATGAGCTAAGATGCTTGAGAATTCAAAAAAAATTATAATGTGACTCTTGGGATAAAATTTTTCCATTGCTTGGAGGACTCCCTACAAAAAAATTGACTAGATGCGAAGTTTTAAAGTTATGCCATTAACTCATGCACTTCAGATTTTCAAAAATATGGGAATTCTGATATTGAAAGTGGAACTAATTGTGATACCATGCCTTCTTTCACTATTATACTATGTGTGATTTTTCCGATAAAAAAATAAATTCATGAATCGAAAAAAAATTTAAAGCACCATATCATCTATTTTCCTTATATTCCTAGACAAAAAGTGGTTTAAGTTAAAAGTTTCAGCTTACCATACTGCAAAAATAAGAGGATGTCACACAAACAAAACCAAAGTCAAGAAACGGATAAGCATACAAATATCCAGTTATAGAGTTAAAAAAGCTATTAAAAAAAATGGTCAAACTATTGACATTGCTCATGTATGGGGGTTAACTGGACACATACCTATACTTATTTTCTAGTGTGTCAACCACTGTATATAAAATTGAAGTTGAACAAATACTTACCCGGTAGTGTACTTTGATTTTATTCCCTTTATGAGCCTGAATCTCACAAGTTTCTGGCTTATACTGTTAAGAAAGAGAAAGAGAAGCACAGCAGAGAACATCTGTTAAGAGAAGACTTAGGGATGTATTAAATTAAAAAAAGAGAACAATCTGATAACTACAAGAGAGAACAATCGGTTAAGAGAAAACTTGAGAAAATATTAAACTTTTTATGTTGCACGAATTGATAACAGTATTTATTTGTACATCTCAAAGATGGAAACACAAAAAAATTACATGGAAGAAAAAATTGGACTCCAAACAATTATACATAATACTGCTTCCACCATCTATTTTTGTTTTTTTCTTTTCTGAATTTTTTTTCCTACTGTAAAGAAATTGGAACTTACCATCTACCAACTAAATTTAAGCCCAAAAAATTTATGGGCCAAGGCCTGCATACTAAGTTTTGACTAGCCTAGCTGTGTCCTATTGATGTTTTAACACAAGCATTGAACATTCGGGTCCATTATTCTGGTAGGTCTCAAATACCATTTCTAGCCCGGCGGGCTTTTTCCTACAATCCAAACCCATAATCCTAAGGACCACGCCTCAAAGCCCATCCAACCAGCCCCACCTGTTTGGCTCTTATCAAGACGCGTCAACCAGGTGAATACCTAAACTCTACCAGGGGCATAAGAGCTCAAAATCCTACCACAAGGTGAAGGCCCTCCACTTTTTCAGCTGTTACCACGAGAAAAAAGGATTGAGAGAACCTAAAACTTTTTTAACAGCCAAAGCATACTATCTATGCCATCCTCAGAAAACCTCCAACAATTATCAACCCCAAAAAATTAAAAAGAGACTCAATCTCCTCCTAATCAAGGGTTTAAGAGAACAAAGGCTACAGCACTACCTTACCCCCTAGACGTTTACAATGACAAGAACAAGAAACAAGAACATTAAATCATAGTATAATTATGTGTGCAGTTTGTAAAAGTGACTTGAGAAAATTTAAATCAATAATAAATAAATAAAAACAAACAAAAGTCTTTGGGTTGATCAGCCATGGGGCATGTGATTTTTAAAAAAATTATTCTTTTTTGGCCCCCGTTTGATGGGTCAATTTGTCCCCCAAAAAGTCTCAATTTGTCCCCCAAAAAATACAAGCTGTCTCAACTTTTAGCCAGACCCAAAAGTGAAAGAGCTGCTCTTTACCCCCAAAGAGCTAACCCAAACGCAGTCTAAATTTGATCTTAGAGAGCTCAGACTAGGCACCTTGATGGAAGCCTTAATAAATTGTTAGAAAACTATGGGCTAAAAAATATAATTTATGAAAATAAAATTGAATAAATAATTAGACTTGTGATTACCTTATGCAATATCTGCTCTTGAAATTGAATGACTTTGACTTACTCAAATAATAGGGAGTCAATTTAATCTAATACCTTTATTCAGATTGAGATAGATATAATCAGATTTCAAGGACCCTAGCTGGGAATTTGGGAACTCGTTATTACACTTGGAAGATTGGGCTGTCATCTTAGGCATTTAAGTGATCATAGATCTTGAAGAGAATTTGACGCCTAAAGTCTAATAGTTGTAATGATTATTACAGACCACAACATCAACTTAGAATGAGTTGGTTACAATATACCAACTCTTCCAAAATAAGTCCTCTTTGAGACCCCTCGGACCTGTCTTCACCAAAATGGAGGGTTTTGCTTGGACCTGTCTCCACCAAAGGAGTGTTTAGTCCAAAACGGGGTTGTGGCATGGCTGAGATGAAAAGCAAAACAGGGGCCATTTCAGGGAGTTATAAAGATAAACAAGGTGTTATTGAAATGACAAAAGAGCCATGTTGATAGTGTGAAAAGAGGAGTTGCAGGCCACTAAGAGTGAGGGTTGCAAAGTTGCAGGGAAATAACTGGAAGAATGGCTGCTATGGAATATATTTTAAAACTGGGCAAAAAGCCAAAACAGAGCTAAATTTTATGGAAGAATGGCGTCCTTGTTCCCAAGGAACAGGACCCCACTAAAAGCAGTCAGAATCTAATAGACTCACCAAAGAGCTCATAGGTTCTAACAGACTCACCTATAGAAGCAGGGTTAAGATAAGATGACTATTGGCAAAAAGAAGGCTCTGTACGATGGGTTCAGGCTGGAATTCTTTACAATGTTTTGGGAGTTGCTTAAAGAGTATATTGTGAAATTCTTTCACGAATTCCATAACTACCGGGCAATGTATATTGGTAAGAGTCTAAAGTTCACTTTTATAATGTTGTGGAATCCTTAATGTGTTCCGAAGAAGGGCAGAAGACATTAAGGATTTAGACCCATTAGTCTCCTAAATAGTCTGTATAAAATTCAATAAAGCCTAAATTTTTGAACTTTTTTTTTATGGATAACAAAGTATATATTAATAATTAAGCCTAAATTTATGGGAAAAAGAAAGATTGTAATCTAATCTCCACCATTTCATAAAAACAGAGTGGAATCAAACTACCAAAAATCATCAATTCAATTTTAGACCGACGTACCTGATCATCTAAATAGTTCTTCAATTTCTCAGAATCCCATTTCATTGGGAGATGTACAATGCACTTATCTAGAACACCATTGGAGGAATCACCAATATCGTCACTGATCGAAAGAACATCTTCTCTCGCATCTAAGAAACCACCATCAATCCTCTCTCCATCGTCCAATATCAACAGCTTCTTCGCCCTATCCGAAGTCGGGTCCCATGAATTATCAAGCCTCGACTGCAGTATTAAGAAATTAATGAAGGTTTCAATCAGCTAATATATATATTAAGAGAGAGAGAGAGAGAGAAAATAAAACATCCAGGTTATCACCTTGTAGCTTTTACCTACTTGAGAGAGGAGATATGAGGAGTGTTGAGAGATTAGGGATAGAAGAGCTAATAGAGCGCTTTCTGACTGGTTCGGAGAGATCCTCCGCATCAGATCCATCGCAGCTTCCATTTGTTTTTTTTCTATTTACAGAAGATATATGAAAAGATAAGAGAAGAAAAAGAGGAAAAAGAGGAAAGAGAGATTTATTTTAGGAGTGCGCGTCGTTTGATCTGAGTTAGGGTTTGAGGAAGGTTTGACGAGGAGGGAGATGAACTGAATCTGGAGATTTAGAAGATGCTTCAACATCGTCTCCAACCTTCAACACAAAATCCCCTTCAATGGAGGTTAGGGTTTCGAAGAGGAAGATGGGGCGAGAGAGAGGAGATGGGGCGAGAGAGAGGAGGAGCGGTAGCTTTGTTAGCTACAGAAAAGATTGTCAGCTAAATAGAATTTTGGGGAGATTTTTGGGGTCTCGATAGTTTTACACGTGACAATAGAGAGGAGTGCACGTGATGTAAGAGTTAGGAACTAAACCACTGTTTTAACTTAATAAACAATGGATTTTGAGAGTAGATTATTACACCACTGCTTGGCAATGGTTCTTTTTTATATTGCAAAAGTAGTTTTCTTTTCATTTTGACGTAGTGGAAATACCATCTAAGCCGTCTAATTAGAAGACCATGATGTAAAGATCTTTTAGGCAAAAGATTGACAAGAAAAGAGATTTTTATAGCATCTGCTTCTATGGAGTCATGTTTTGTGTCAAAGGACGAGGCCATCATCTGATAGATTATGTTTTTTGTTAATTTTTTGCCTCAAAAATCTTTACATCATAGACTTCAAATCAATAAAATAATAAAAATTTTCATTTTAATCATATGTCACGATACAAATCTCATGCTAAATTTAAGCTCCCTATTTAAAATTATGCGTGACGCACCTATCAGACAGCTCCAAAAGTGACCCGAGTACCAACTACCAAGTGGTCACCAGAACACTAGGCACTTACCTAATATGAATACTAATTAAGTGTCAATACATAAAAGTGAGGTGTAAGTTTCAATTGTCTTTAGTTTTTAAGTACAACGATCAGCTAATCGTATCTTTTATTTTCAATATTTTATAAAATATCCTAAGACGCAATTAACTGTCAACCATCCAATTCTTAGTTTGGTGTAATAAGGACAAAAGCCTCTGCCAAATTGGTTTTCAATTGTCACACCTTTTCCTTTTCAATTTGTTATTATTTTTTTAAAATTTTGCCTTCATGTCTCAATCAATCACTACGTATGGTTCTGCATGTCAAGACAAATATTTTAAAATTCAGATTGGTTCCATTGGTTTGGGTTGGACCAAGTCAAACCTATTTGAAATGGATGGCTTTGAGGAGAAATTTAATATTTATAGATAAATTAATGATTTGTAGAAAAAAAAAAAAATCAACTTCAAAATAAATATTTTGTTTAGTCATTTTTAAATTATTTAAATAACAAAATAAATTATAATATCAATTACTCACAATTAACTAACCAAAATTTATATTACAATTACATAATCTATGTAAATAAAATTATATACATTATTATCATCAAAACCATATACCATCTATTTGATGAGTTTAAGCTCTTAAAAAAAAATATAGGCCTGACACCAATAAAGTTTTAGTTTTGTTTTTTTTTTATGAAAATAAAGACTTAATTATCTTTAAAGGAAAAGATAAATTCAAGCAACACTGATATCCATTTTATGTTCAATTCCTTTCAACTTATTAAAATTATACATCCCACAAGCACATATTTATGAATTATAGAAACATCAAAGTATCTCAAATCGTATGATCGGATTTAACCCGATTTTTAGTTAAAAATATCAACATCAAAAGCATCAATCGTAGCACGCATCACATCTAATTATATAATTCATTATTTATGCAATAAAAATATTAATTAAAATAAAACTCATATTTAAATCGATATTTTATGTTCCAAAGGAAAGCATTATTTCTCCATTCCTAGATTGATTGTATCTCTGTGATTCAATCGGATTCTTTGCTACAACGATGACACTTGATGAAGGCGAAGACCGCTTAAGAATAGGTGCAAACGTCTCGCCAATCTTTCAAAATGAAAAGTTTTAGAAAAAAAAATATCTGAAATCTCTTCTCTAAGGTCTCTAAGATTTTCTTACGAAAATAACCTCTATTTTTAAGAAGAACTCTAAATGAGATTATAATTTAAGGTTTTCTCCGTTTATTTCTTATTCAAATCTCTAACCAGTAGGCTACCACATAATTTGTGTCAATTAATGACAGAAATAAATATACGAGTTTGAAAAATCAAAACATATATTTTTAATTTAAACATTTGAATATTTAAAGCATGCAATGGATATAATATTAGGCACATACAATTTAATAAGTGTATCAATGCAATAAAATTAGGATCACTACAACTAGGCCCTACCACCACTGGTGATGGCAATGGGCTGGGTAGCCCCATCCTAGTCCGCTAGTCCCGATCCAATTAAAGGAAAGTTCGGGGTTGATATAAGCCTGTGGGCCATGCTTTGGCTAACAACTTAAGGATGAAATTGAAGCAGGTCAAGCTTGGGCTTAGGCTCAGGCTCCTAAGCCCTTCGGCTCTTATAAATAATACATATGTTGATTTTCATTTGTAATACACATTTTAAATAAAAACGGTAAAAAACTATACATATTTGATTCTAACACCCTACAATTTCCTGGAAATAGATATTTATGATATATCAATAGTTAAGATATTAACTTCTTATTAAAACTTTATGATATGTCAATATTTCTATTATTTTTATGAATATAGAGGTTATTTTTAGAAATCAATAAATAGTTTATAAATAAATGGGTCGGGCAGGACAAAGATTAGGATTTTAACTTTTTGACTGGTTGGGGGCCAGGCTTGGACCAGGTACAAATCCTCCCACCCAGGCTTGGTTTTTCCATAACCCGGCCAAAGCCCCCACCCCTAACCACCACCATTGCACTCCCACTCATCACCTCCCACATATTATTCTAAATCTCTCCACCACCGCAACAACCCCACCACCACTCACGACCATGGTTTAAATCTCAGCCACATCTGATACATATCGGCTGATATGTATCAGGTGAGGCCCCATCCGATATAAATCAGACAATAAATACCAAAAATGTCCTTTTGATAAATTAATTTATTATTTACATTTTTTAATATTTTAGAAATAATAAATGGCAATTAAATATCGGTCGATTTTGCTGATACCTATCCACTAATATCCAATATGTATCAGCCTGAGACCCAACCGATATATTATAATATATCGAAATTTAAATCCTGCTCACGACCATCGAAGAGAAGAAAAAGAAGACAACGACAGATCTATTTATGTTTCTATGGGTATCCTCACATATCTATAAACCTGTCGATGGGCTCCCACCGGTAACCTGTATAACTTGTTTGTCGCTTAGCAGTGAAAAACTTTTATGGTTGCAAAGACAAGTTTATTAAAATGTAATAAAGTTGAGAAACAAGTAAAAAATCCTCGGTTGCAAATAATGTTAGCCTTCTTAAAATTCTACTTCTTTTATTGAAATTGATAGTCTTTTTAACAACCTATTAAACTGATTAATTCAACAAAAAATTTAGAAGTTCATTGGTTGAACTTAAAATTCCATTTTCGTACGGGGTTGGACTAAAGAAGGGACTGGTTCTCGCCAAAATTTGGGTTTGCCTAATTCAACTTTTAAGGGCCTTTTGTTTCAAGACTGACAATTACAACAAAATACTTTGGAAGGCCTTTAGAAAATAGTCATTTCAAGATGTTGGAGTTTGACACAACCAAACGCTAAGGTAAAATGATAAATTACCCGTAAAAGCTTTCACCTCGTTTCAAGAAAAAAGCTTTCATCTTTGTCTCCATTTTTTTTTTTTTACTTCATTATTTTGATGTCTAGCTGAAATTGAACATGAGACCTTGGAGTTTGCATCTTTCTTCAATTTTATTTTTTTTGTTTAACTCTACACTCGTATAAAGAAAGCATGATGATATTTTTTGGTTATAATGGCTTTGACACACAGTGGTGGAGGCTCTTAACTTATCACAATTTTTTTTTTTCCTTCAGATGCATTTATCACTACAAATCTATGGAGACTCGCCCGCGGATGTTCAAACTACCGAGAAAGAAAATGACAGGGATTGAATTGCCGGCGGTTTATAACTATCGGTGACTCGAATCTACCCGGGCAGTTATAAACTGCCAGTGATTCTCAATATCCCCGGCGGTTATTACCGCCGGTAATATATTCTACCTCCAATTGTTTAATTTAACATGCCTGCAGTTTAGAATCACCCGCAAAGTATACCTTCGCCAGTGGTTTAGAACCACTAGCAAACTATCACTTCCCCGGCAGTTCAGAAACGTGTGCCAACACTAATTTTTGTTTTTTAAAAAAAGTAAAAAATACTCCTCATATAATTATATGATTCCAAACCTGTAGCTTTTTTTAAATCAATCCAAACCTGTAGCGTTTTTTAATTCTGTAGCATTTATTAAATCATTCCAAACATGTAATTTTTTAGCCTGTAGCAATTTTAAACTTGTAGCATTTTTAGCCTATAGCATTTAATTTTAAACTTGTAGCAGTTTTAGCCTCTAGCTTTTTTTAGCAAGAAGCTTTGTAATTTTAAATAGCACACCATGTATATGTCTAAAATTTTGAGAAAATTAATGATATAACTAGAGATAATATAAAATTAACGATATAAGGAACAATCACAATCACAAAAATGAACACAGATAATTTTGACGTGGAAAACCCTATCACAGGTAAAAATTATGGGATCTATCTTGGATCCAAAGCAAACACTCCACTATGAAAAATATTCTTACAGTGCTTTAAAAATGAAATGCTCTATCACTCTTCTCACCAACAAGGATCGCGTCTCACGATCATCCCTTTCATAGTGCAAAGCTATCGCTTTCAACCGTCATCTCTTACGATGGTCCACTCGATTCACACGAGCCAACTTACAAACTAAATAAATCAAGATCAACCTCAGATCACAGAGGCAAGAATTTCTTTGAGATATATATCAATTAAGAATAACACTAATTTATCTCAAAGAAGGGGAATGGGAAAATCAGAAGAAAATTTTCCCGAAAGTTTCAACTTTTCGAAACCATAATTTCTCTTTTTAACCGTCGAGACACGAATGTCCGTGAATCAATTGAAATTTTGGAGTAATCGATGATCTTCCAAGCAATACAATAATGTGAATAGTAAAAATAAACAATCACACCCACAAAATGAACACAAATGATTTTGACGTGAAAAATCCTATCACAAGTAAAAACCATGGGATCTATCTCGGATCCAAGGCAAATAATCTACTATGAACAAATTAAATTCTTACAGTGCTTTAAGAATGAAATACTCTATCACTCTTCTCACCAACAACGATCACGTCTCACGATCATCCCTTTCATAGTGTAAAGCTACTGCCTTCAACCGTTGTCTCTCACGATGGTCCTCTCGATTTGTACGAGTCAACACAAACTTGAAACAAACACACTCAACCTCAGATCACAGAGGTAAAGTTTTTTTTGGGATTTATATCAATTTAGAATCATAATAAATTATCTCAAGGAGTGGAGAAACAAAGAATTCAAAAAAGAATGTTTTGAATGAAGAAACTTTCAGAAATTCAAAAATCACGATTCCCTAACTTTCCTTTTAACTGTCGAGTCACGGATATCCGTGAATCACTTACGGATGTCCGTGGCCACTGAATGTACTTAATATTTTAACACTTGTTAAGAGCACTTCTAGGTTTGATCATAATTATGATAAAATAACTAACAATCTCTCTCTTTATCACAATCATGACAAAACCTAGATTACAAGGACTCAATAAAATAAAAATTACATCAAATTAGCTCTCATCTAACTCCTATATATCAATCTAACATTCAATGCAAAAATTACAGCTCTATTTACTGCCCCTAACTTATTTACCAAGTATGAAAACTATAAAAACTAGGTTTTTTTTTTATGATGATCATCGACCCATTTTCCACATTCACCTGTTACAGAAACAATGCAAAACAGAAGATCAAGTGTAACAGGGAATATAAAAAAAATCATTATACCAACAAGAAATTATCTCTCCCTTTTTTTCATAATGTGACAATGAAAGTAAAATGAAGAAGCATCCATGAATGAATAGGAACACATTCACAAGCAACATGTTATATAGATTTGAACAATTAGGAATCAAAATTATAAAGATATGCTTGTAAAAACAATGAAAATCTGGTGAAAATGAGTAAAAGAACACAATCGGACGTCTGGTGAAAATGATTAAAAAAATATTTTTTCTTTTTTCACGGACATCCGTTGCAGATCCATGGACATCCGTGCAAGACCAGTTCAAAAATCGCAGTTGACCAACGTTTGAGAAAGTTGAACCATTGTGATTCACGGACGTCCGTTGATTTTCCACGGATGTCCGTCCTATTACAAGTGCACTCGACCAGCGAGATCTTGAAAGTGCGGACGTTCGTGAAATGACAATGGACATCTATGATGTACAGTGTGCAAACGTGCAAATAGGTTGTGAAAATAACGAAAAAATATGATGAAAATTTGTTTAATTATAGACTATCCTCCTATAGGAATGTTATAAAATCTAGTCAATCATCAAGAGGAATACTCACACTATTTATTAAATATTCAAAAAAGCTCACATGAATATTTCATAGATTCTATGATCAACAACATGATCTCAATGCATGAAATGAATATAAGCATAGATCATCAAATTTCACTTTCTAATCTAGAGATCATCAACATTTTACATGAGACTAGTTTATCCCTGTTTATTCATTATAAAGAAATGCAATCTATTAAATAAATATGTGCGTGATATATGAGTAAGTCATTGACAACAAATGAGAAACTTGTCAAGAGGGAAAATAAAGATTAAAATCACATGCTAGCAAAGATTTGCACTTACACTGTTGAGACAATAGCAATGTGACTTGTGCAATACTCAAACCTTTTTAAGCTTTCTAAATGACCCATGTAGTGAGCTTTAGAATAATGATTCCGAACTAGATATTTTATGGCATTAGATGTTTAGACCTCCCTACAAGTTTATTTGCTCGAGTCAAATAGGTTATGTGACGATCCAACTTTTCCAATCCCTCAGATATAAGAAAGGTCGGTTCTCCAACCTATCGGTTAAACGATAAGTCAGACAAGCAGAACACATATCAGAGTAAAGCGTAATAAATAACCAAAGGTAAAAAAAAAAATTGCGGAAGCAATAAAAGTAAAGAACTACCGATGATGGCCGACCATCATCGAAATATGATTCACAACAATAATAAAATAATAAATACTAAACCAAAAATATCCAACCAAAGGTGGGCCTACAAATCTAAGTCTCACACTCTCACCAAAAGTAAATAAATGAACTAGATCCTAAGCCAGGAAATACTCCTCAGGAAGAACCTCAGGCTTTCCCTTGGGTACGAAATCAGGATCAGTCTCACAACCCTGAACAACCACGCCAGTGCCTGAACCTGTGATGCATAGTCTGAGTGATCTAACCAACAAAGCTCAATAGAAAAATATCATCAACGACATTATATTTTAACTAGCATGGGTTTCAAAACAAATATCGGAACATAATATGTCAAAATCAGAAATGCAGGTAAAACAGAATTTAAGTGTAAAATTTTTATGCAAGATCAGTTTCTAAATAGATGAAAACAGATTTAAGAACAGATGCAAGGTTTCAGTGTCTTCGTTTCTCTAACTTTTATAAGCAAAGTTCAGTAATTCATAACTTAATCCTCAACTTAAAATACCTCCCTAGTAAACTATATCTCGAGAATAGGAATATAGCCGATGGGAACCCCAACCTACCATCGTTGTTCATGAACCATTTTCAAGATGTAACAATCCCCTACACTCAGGAGGGAAACTTGTGCCAGGAAGATATTCTAGAATTTTTGAGGGGTCGTTCATGTCAATCATAAAATAGATGCATATACCAATATAAATCAGATACAAGTTTCTTATATATAGTTCAGATTCTTGATTTTAGATTTTCAGCTTTTCAGAGCTTAAGCAGATTCAGGTTTCAGGGTTCAGGTAGATTCAGATTTTTAGTTTTTAATCTCAAATTTTAGTTTATATATGTGATTTCAATGGCATATGCAAGTTTAAAGGTTCTAATTCAAAATATCCATGCGAGTTAAAATAAAATACTGTAAAGATGAGATTCTCCTACCAAAACTTGGAGTTGCGTGAAGCAAAGCAAAATCCTATTGATGGGCTCTCACCCTTAATCTACATTACAAACATACGATGATGCATCAAGGTTAACTCTAATCACTAATAATTTAGACATATTTAAGTGTTTCCTTAAAATCGAGTCGAAATGGGCAAGTTTGTGCCCACAAAGAATTTGATGTAACCGTATCCTAACATTTTGACCTTCAAAACGATTGATTCACAAGTTGATCAAAACACGAAAGTTGAAGAGTTTGTTGTTATATTTCCAACACAAAAAGAATAATATAAATCGGAGTTCGAAGTAAAAAGTTACGACTAAAATATCAAGACAATATGGGGAAGAAAACGAATCCTCGCTCGAGCGATGATAATAGCTCGCTCGAGCGAGATCCTTCAGAATTTCCTCACGCGAGCAATGAATTCTTGCTCGAGCAAGGATAGAGAATACCTTTTTAGCTATATGACTTCTAAAGTCAAACTGCTGGTGCATCCTCGCTCGAGCGATGATAATAGCTCGCTTGAGCGAGCTACAGTGACAGCGAGAATTCTGAGTTTCAGAACTCGATTCAGATCGCGATTTTTGCCTAGTTTTCACCCAAATTGATACATATACATCCCAAAACAAAAACTCATGGCTAATCCAACGATTTTAATCAATAAATTTAATCGAAACATACCTTTAATCTAAGGATTCCTTGATTAGAAACGAGTCATGCAAACGGAGTTTCGGAACAAAATCAACGAATTTCCTCGACGATTCGCGCCGCGATCGCTCCTACGAGTTCACAAGGGTGAGTCTTACACATTCTCAATAATCTCAACCTCTCCCAACGTAAACATGAATCCAAGGTTGATTCAAGTTCTTTCTAAGGTTCAAGGGTTTCAATAAAAGAGGGTTCTAGAGAAGGAGGTTTCTAAGCCGATCTCCTACGATGATTGAAGAAGAGAGGAGACAGAGTTTTACACAGTTGGTCGACTATCACACGGCTGCAGTTCTTCAAGGTGCTCACGTCTCTTTCTCTCTTAAGCAAAACCTAGTATAATATGGAAATACAATTCCTTCTTATAATAGGATTGCTCAAAAAGTTAACCACACACACCTCTTGTGTGTTATACACTTCTAATTTTAAAACTCAAGCCCGGTGTTGAGCGGCCACACCGAGGTCGATGCATGACTTTTGCACGAGGGTCCAAACGGCTCAAAATTAGAATCTATCCACACAATCACATCTAGATAAAAATCCAAACAAATGGTAACGTCGGTTGCTAAGCCGAATACGTACACAGGGTCGGTCTGATTCGAGTCCAAAAATGTGGGTCTTTACATTCTACCCTCCTTAGGAATTTTCATCCTCGAAAATGTAACGGGTAGCTTAAGTAAGTCTACGGTACACCCTTATTCCAACATAAGTTCTTATCAAGGCATAATTGAAACAGTCCGATGTTTAAAGAGAATGGGTCACGATGTGATAAGCTTCACCAAGCACGCTTTTCAAGGGTCAGGATCCATAGTAACCTGGATGTACTGCCTGTGGCATTCCATACCGTCATAGAGGATTGCATTCGTACATAGATGCATACCTTCTTGAGTGTCACATGTCTGGAAACATACTTCACCGTGACTCAAACCTAGCACACTCATCTACCTCACCCTTTTCTCACTATACCACATATATTATGTCGGTAATTACTCGAGCAGAAATTTCAGATGTCAAAATCGAATACTTGTTTAGAAGCTTAACCGTATGTCTGGTATACATGTTCTAACCGTAAATGAATAAATATAATATTTAAGATTTTATTGTGTGATCGTTATAGATATATGTAATGTTTGTTTGAAAAAGAAGGAGTTTTAAACATAAAAAATACTTATATTTTTCTTACATCTACATAGTTTAAGATTACCTTTATTCAAAAAGTTATGAAAATTACTCGTGAATTTCCGCTTTGCGCTCCCAAGTGGCTTCCTCTGAAGAATGGTTCCGCCACTTCACGAGTACTAAGGGAATGCTCTTGGTTCTTAAGATCTGCTCTTTACGATCTAAGATTTGTACTGACTCCTCAACCAACAATAAATCTTCCTAGAGCTCAATGGGCTGGTAGTCCAATACGTGAGTCGAATCCTTCGCTTACTTCCGCAATATGGATACATGAAATATATTGTGCATGCCCGATAGCTGCGGTGGCAAGGCTATACAGTAAGCAACCTCGCCGACTCGGCCTAGTACCTCAAAAGGTCCAACATAGCGCGGACTCAGCTTCTCACACTTTCCCAAATGCATCATGACTTTTGTAGGTGAGATTTTGACAAATACGTTGTCTCCCACCTGAAACGCAGGTATTAGTGACAAAACACACTTGACATCAATAATAATGTAATCAATTCTACAAGTTCACCTGAAATTCAATATGGTTCCTTTTAAGATCAGCATAGCTCTTCTGATGACTTTGAGCAATGCAAACCTCTCGCGGATTAATCGAACTGTCTCAGTCGTACTCTCGACGATCTCGAGGCCTCAAATGAGCTTCTCGCTCACTTCTTTCCAATTAAGTGAAGACCTGCACAACCGTCCATACAAGGCTTCGTAGGGTGCCATGCCAATGCTAGCCTGGTAACTGTTATTGTAGGTGAACTCAATCAGTGGTAAATGTTGGTCCCATAACCCTTGAAAATCCAGCATACAAGCACGTAGCATATCCTCTATAATCTGATTCACCCTCCCAGTCTACCCATCGGTCTAAGGATGGAATGTCGTACTGTATTCAAGCCCAAAACTTAGATGTGTACATCGAGTCTCTGTCAGATATGATACTGACCGGTATACCATGCAGCCTAACTACTTCCTTAATGTATAACTCTGCGAGCTTGTTGGCGGTATACGGCGTATTATAAGGCAGGAAGTGTGCCAACTTAGTCAATCGATCCAGAATTACCCAAATGGTATTGTGTTTCCTTAACGTCTTAGGTAACCCCAAAATAAAGTCTATAGAAATGGCCTCCAATTTCTACTCGGGTATCGGTAGTAGTTACAACAATCCTGCCGAATTTCGGTGATCAACCTTGACCTGTTGGCATACAAGACATCTCGAGACATACTCAGCGAGATATTTCTTTAAACCCCTCCACTAGAAGCTTTTCTATAAGTCTTGGTAAATCTTGGTACTGCCAAGATGAATAACATACATAGACTTATGAGCCTCTTCCAAAATGGTGTCCCGAAGGTCAGTACTAATTAGTACGCATACCTGGTCTCTAAACAACAGTGTGCCATCATCTTTGATGGAAAAATTTGTTTTACCTCCCCTAAGCACATCCCGTTTGATAGCCATAAGCTCATCATCCGTCATCTGAAGTCTACGAATGTTCTCATAGAGAGTAGAACATATCACCAACGTAGTCATTAACGCACATGAACCTTTTATGTCAAATCTCATGCTACTTAGAGCCATATCTTCCAATAGATGTCATCGTCACACCCTTGCGGTGAGATGTGATAACTGAGCAAAGAACTTTCGACTTAACGCATCTGCCACTACGTTTGCTTTCTCGGGGTGGTACTGGATGGTATAATCATAATCTTTCAAGAACTCCATCCATCGGCGTTGTCTCATATTCAACTCCTTCTGTGAGAAGAGATACTTGAGGCTCTTATGATCGGTGAATATATCAAAGGTCTCCCCATAAAGGTAATGCCTCCAGATTTTCAAGATAATGATCACTGTAGCCAACTCAAGGTCATATGTCGGATAATTCTTCTCATGGTATTTTAGCTGTCTAGACTCATAAGCAATGAGTCTCTCATTCTGGTTAAGCACACAGCCTAAACCCCCATACGATGTGTCACTGTACACTGTAAAGCCTCCCCTGCCTGACGGTAAAGCAAGTACTGGCGTAGTAGTTAATCGTTTTTTGAGTTCCTGAAAACTCTGTACACACTGCTCTGTCCAATCAAACTTAGTGTTCTTCTTCGTAAGTTATGTAAGCAGACCTGATATCTTGGAGAAGCCCTCCACAAACCTTCTGTAGTAGCCTGCCAAACCGAGGAAACTACGAACCTCTGTAACTGTCTTCGACTGCTCCCAATTCATCACCGACTCAATCTTTGCTGGGTCAACCGTAATACCGATCTCAGAGACAACGTGGCCTAAGAAACTGACCTGCTCAAGCCAAAACTCACACTTGCTAAGTTTTACATATAACTGATGATCTCTGAGGGTTTGTAAAGCCACTCATAAATGTTGCTCATATTCTTCTCGCGTCTTTAAATAGATGAGGATGCCATCTACAAAAACTACTACAGACTTGTCCAAATGTGATTTGAATATTCAGTTCATCAAGTCCATAAATGACGCGGGTGTGCTTGTCAACCCAAATGGCATGACCAAGAACTAATAGTGTCCATATCGGGTTCTGAAAGTTCTCTTCTAAATGTCTTCAGATTTAACTTTCAACTGATGGTAGCCTGACCTCAAGTCAATCTTCGAAAAGAATCTTGCTCCTTATAACTGATCAAATAGATCATCAATTCTCGAAAGTGGATAACGGTTTTTAATTGTCAACTTATTTAGCTGACGGTAATCAATGCAAAGCCACATTGAACCATCTTTTTTCTTCACAAACAAAATCGGTGCACCCCAGGGTGACACACTCGATCTGATAAAACCCTTATCTAGCAGTTCCTGAAGCTGCTCCTTCAACTCTTTCAATTCTGCAGGTGCCACTCGATACAAAGCTTTCGATATAGATTCGGTACCCGACGCTAACTCAATCGCAAACTCAGTCTCCCTGTCAGGTGGTAATCGAGGTAGATCTTCAAGAAAAACATCCGGATACTCGCAAGCAATCGTAATATCTGTAATATGTTTCTTCTCCTCATTATGATCTTACAAGTATGCCAGATAACCACAACACCAGTTCCTCATCATACGGTCTGCTTGTATAGCGAAGATAAACGGTGCCACACAGGATTTGACTTCGCAGAATCGGAATAATTTTCTCTTCGGCAGGTGGAATGTCACAACTTTTTGAAGACAATCCATGCTCGCGTGGTAAGCAGATCACCAATCTATCCCTAGTATCACGTCAAACCCTTCCATGCTCAAAATAATCAAATCAACTACAGTCTTGTGGTCTTCGATCATCACGCTCACAGATTGACACATGGTATCGGTGCTCACTGAGTTACCTGTAGGAACTGACATTGTCAAGATGAAATCAAGGGCCTTGGGAACGATGCCCAACTTCTCAGTGAACAACGAAATGACAAAAGAATGGGTAGACCCGGGATTTATCAACACTCGTGCTTTGGTTTTGCTTACGTCGCCCTCACGACGCATAAAAGGGGTACCTTAGAATTATACAAGCGTTTCAATTAAAATTTTCTAAGTATGTGGTATTCATGCATGACTTATTAAAAGAATTTATTAAATACAAAGCAATATATAACAAAATAAAAATAAAAAGACATCTCAACTTTTAGTAATACCTTGGATCACATCGTTCGACATCCAGCTCCTAAGCCGTCACAGTATAAGCTCGACCTTGAATAGTAGGTCGGGTCGATCTCTGAGTAGATGCCGAACTAGTTCTTCCCTTGTCCTCTTGAGGACAATCCTTAATCATGTGTCCAATTGTGCCACACCGAAAACACACTCCAGTGTTCCTCCTACAATCCTCAGTCTTTGTGGTTTCTCGCACCTTGCGCAAAATGCTATTGGGTTGAATGAAGAGGTGCGTGAAGTTTGTAGAACACCGGACGCTCCCGTTATAGCAGGGTTCGAAGTACGGAATGACCCTAGAGGTGTAGATATAGTCGGTTTCGGATAGACACCTTTTATAGGTTGCAAAAATACGGCTATTGCCTTCTTCGTTTCCATCATAGGGCAATCCTTCATCAGATGTCCTAGTCTGCCACATTTGAAACACTCACCTGTGGCCCACCTACATTTCTCCGTCCTGTGTCATTTCCCACAACTTGAGCATAACTCAACCTGTGTGGAGGGAGAGGTGTGAGTCGTCCCACTCAACATTGTCGTGAGTAATGCAGTCTGCTGAGCCATTGTGTTGATCATTGTCTCTAGCTACTATCTATTCTACTCATTTTCATCGAGGTGTACAGTCTTCAATCTCTTGTGTGGTGCCATTTTGATCTGTCAACATGGCACAAGGTTCCAATTAATAAAGATTGCATTCACCATGGCCCTAGGTTCCGACAAAAATCTAAAATTTCATTCACCTACTATAATCGTACATCTATCATGATCATCAATTATCTCCACTCTAAGAGATAGCGAGATCTACAATTCAGGTTCTAAATATAATCTACAACCCTAGCTATGAGTCCCTTAAAAGACCTAAAACCAAAAATTCTACTAACTTTGACAAGGTCCTAATTGAGTCTCTTAGGTCCCGATAGAACCTATTGCCATATTCTCGGGTCCCAGCAAGACCTAATAACTAGCTCTGATACCAACTGTGACGACTTGACTTTTCCAATCCCTCAGGTATAAGAAAGGTCGGTTCACCAACCTATCAATTAAATGATAAGTCGGACAAGCAGAACACATATAAGAGTAAAGCGTAATAAATAACCAAAGCTAAGAAAAAAATTGTGAAAGCAATAAAAGTAAAGAATCATCGATGATGGCCGATCATCATCGAAACATGGTTCACAACAATAATAAAATAATAAATACTGAACCAAAAATATCCAACCAAAGGTGGGCCCACAAATCTAAGTCTCACACTCTCACCAAAAGTAAATAAATGAACTAGATCCTAAGCAGGGAAATACTCCTCAGGAAGAACCTCAGGCTCTTCCTCGGGTACGAAATTAGGATCAGTCTCGCAACCCTAAACAACCACGTCACAGCCTGGACCTATGGCGTATAGTCGGAGTGAGCTAACCAACAAAGGTTAGTAGAAAAATATCATTAGTGGCATTGTATTTTAACTAGCATGGGTTTCAAAACAAATATTGGAACATAATATGTCAAAATCAGATATGCAGGTAAAACATAATTTAAGTACGAAATTTATATGCAAGATCAGTTTCTAAATAGATGAAAGCAGATTCAAGAACAGATGCAAGGTTTTAGTGTCTTAGTTTCTGTAACTTCTATATGCAAAGTTTAGTAATTTATGACTTAATCCTCAACTTAAAATACCTCCCGAGTAAACTATATCTCGAGAGTAGGATATAGCCGATGGAAACCCTTACCTACGATCGTCGTTCATGAACCCTTTTTCAGGATGCAATAAACCCCTACAATCAGTAGGGAAACTTGTGCCAGGAAGATGTTCAGAAATTTTTTAGGGATCGTTCAGATCAATCATAAAACAGATGCAGATATTAATATAAATCAGATGCAAGTTTCTTATATGTAGTTTAGATTCTTGATTTTAGATTTTCAGCTTTTCAGAGCTTAAGCAGATTCAGGTTTCAGGGTTCAGGTAGATTCAGATTTTTAATTTTTCATCTCAAATTTTAATTTACAGATGTGATTTCAATGGCATATGTAAGTTCAAAGATTCTAATTCAAAATATCCATGCGAGTTAAAATAAGATACTGTAAAGATGAGATTCTCCTACCAAAACTTGGAGTTGTGCGAAGCGAAGCAAAATTCTATTGATGGCCTCTCACCCTTAATTTACATCATAAACATATGATGATGCATCAAGGTTAACTCTAATCACTAATAATTTAGACCTATTTAAGTGTTTCCTCCAAATCGAGTCGAAACGGGCAAGTTTGTGCCCACAAAGAATTTGACGTAACCGTATTCTAAATTTTTTACCTTTAAAATGATTGATTCATGAGTTGGTTAAAACACAAAAGTTATAGAGTTTACTGTTCTATTTTCAATGCAAAAAGAATCATGTCAATTGAAGTTCAGAGTAAAACGTTACGGCTAAAATACCAAGATATTATCAGGAAGAAAATGAATCCTTGCTCGAGTGAGATCCTTCAGAATTTTCTCACGCGAGTGATGACTTAAGCTCGCTCAAGCGAGGGCAGAGAACACCTTTTCGGGTATATGACTTCTAAAGTCAAAATTCTGGTGCATCCTCGCTCGAGCGATGATAAGAGCTCGCTCGAGCAAGCTACAACGACAACGAGAATTATGAGTTTTAGAACTCGATTCAGATTGCGATTCTTGCCCAATTTTCACTCGAATCGATACATATACATCCCAAAACAAAAACTCATCGCTAATCCAACAATTTTAATCAATAAATTTAATCAAAATATACCTTTAATCTAAGGATTCCTTGATTAAAAATGAGTCACATGAACGGAGTTTCGGAACGAAACTGGCAGGTTTCCTCGACGATTCGCGCCGCGATCGCTCCTACGAGTTCACAAGGGTGACTCTTACATGTTCCCAATAATCTCAACCTCTCCTAACGTCAAAACGAATCCAAGGTTAATTCAAGTTCTTTCTAAGGTTCAAGGGTTCAACAAAAGAGGGTTCTAGAGAAGGAGGTTTCTAAACCGATCTCCTACGATGATTGAAGAAGAGAGGAGACGGAGTTTTTCATAGTTGGGCGACTATCACACGGCTGTGATTCTTCACGGTGCTCATATCTCTTTCTCTCTTAAGCAAAGCCTAGTATAATACGAGAATGCAATTCCTTCTTATAATAGGATTACCCAAAAAGTTAAGCACACACACCTCTTATGTGTTATACACTTCTAATTTTAAAACTCAAGCCTGATGTTGAGCGGCCCCACCAAGGTCGGTGCACGACTTTTGCACGAGGGTCCAAATGGCTCAAAATCAGAATCTATCTGGACAATCACATCTAGATAAAAATTCAAATAAATGGCAACATCGATTGTCGAGCCGAATACGTACACAGGGTCGGTCTGATTCGAGTCCAAAAATATGGGTCTTTACAGGTTAGAAGGTTGAGCAAGTCATAGAGTGTTTTTTTACAGCCAGAAAGACGATATTGCATTACTTTACTTGCTTTCTATTCGACTCAAGTAACGAGTGTTAGTCCCAATCTAGTTGTCTCAGGACATTAAGTATAAAAGTACTCCTACGGGCTTAATAACTCGAGTCGAATAAGTATGATATAAGCAACACTAAATAATATACAATATATCGACAATTTCCTATGACGAGTTTCAAAAGAGTTGCAATGACATGATTATGGAGAACATATTTTTTTACAAAAAAATTAGTGTAATGAATTAACAATGATTAAACAGAGACATAGTAAGAGAAAATTAACTCAAAATAGAGTAAGTTAGATCTCATGACATTAGATCATATGCATTTCTTAGGTGTATCATGTTGTATCATACTGAAATATGAATCAATGCAAATGGATCAGAAGTTTCTTTGAGTGAACAACACAACAAAATAAACGTTTAAATCATAAAAATTTAGAACCATCGAATGAAGAAGATATAGTTGTAGATGCACTATCTCTAGGAAGATCATGATATCCCGAGTTGGCTATGACACTCGATTTGTGAGAATCAATCCAAGTGTACTGGATCTGATGCCATTTGAAATTTTGGGGTAATCGATGATCTTACAAGTGATACAATAATGTAAATAATAAAAATCAACAATCACACCCAAAAAATGAACACAAACGATTTTGACGTGAAAAACCCTATCACAGGTAAAAACCACGGGATCTATCTCAGATCCAAGGCAAACAATCCACTATGAACAAAATAAATTATTACAGTATTTTAAGAATGAAATGCCCTATCACTCTTCTCATCAACAACGTTCGCGTCGCACAATCATCCCTTTCATAGTGTAAAGCTATCGCATTCAACCGTCGTCTCTCACAATAGTCCACTTGATTCGCACGAGTCAACACAAACTTGAAACAAACACACTCAACCTCAGATCACAGAGGTAAAGTTTTCCTTGAGATTTATATCAATTTAGAATCATAATAAATTATCTCAAGGAGTGGGGAAATAGGAAATTCTGAAAAGAATGTTTAGAATGAAGAAATTTTCATAAATTAAAAAATCATGATTCCCTAACTTCCCTTTTAACCGTCAGGTCACTGACTTCTGTGAATCACTCACGTATTTCCGTCACCACGGATGTCTGTGACCATTGAATGTGCTTGACATTTTAATAATTGTTGGGAGCACATCTAAGTTTGATTATGATTATGACAAAATAACTAATAATGTCAGCTTTCATTGGGTACTTCATTCCAAAAATGCCCATAGGATGGCTTTATGAGAGGCTGTGAAGTCTTCCCCCATTCCTCAGGTGGGCTTTTCACCTCCATTAACAATGCCACCACTTCCTTCATAGTCTGCTGCTCCGAAGGGGCTGAATTTACGCATAACACTGCAATCCCATGTGTCTGAAGCATCTCCTGCACCATCTGATATGGTAATTTAGAGTCCAACACGTTGATGGCAGGCTCAAAACTCCCCATCTTCTTCTTCACCCACTCAACTATGTGTAGCCCATCGTCAATCTGTGGATCAACTGCACTGTGGCTGTTGAGGATCGCAAGAAGGACCACCCTGTAGCTGTAAGCATCGCTCTTCTCTATTATGTTCATCGCGCAACCGTACTCTGTGAAAAGAAATCCAAAATAATGTTAGTGATCACTGCATTGTGCTAAAAATGAAGTATGATTTATTTAGAAATATTTGGAAGCTAAAAAAAAGGAAAAAAAATGGTCAATCCAAAAGAAAAAATGTAAATTTGGATTTTGAATTTACGAATTTAATGAACTTCAAAATCCCAATAAGGCACACTAACTTTACCCACTGCAAACATGAAACGTGAAATATGGAAAATGGCAGAAGAAAGGATATTAAGAATTCGACCCGAGTGTGCCAGCGGTGGCTATTGAGTCGATCTCCTTTTGTCCAAATGATCAAGCCTTAGGACAGGCATCAGTACATATAAGCATACGAATCAATGAAAGTTCACTTTTGACTTTTCATTGATTTGGCACTCAAAATTATCGCTCCGTTGATGAGGGTTGTCGATTTGAGATTAACCCGCGTTCAGCTGAAACAGCTCCGAACATCTAAAGAATCAATTGCTGAACCATGTGTAAAGGGGGAACCTTAGGCTAAGACCATTGTTATATGATGGTTAAGAACACAAGTAGACCAAGAATCAGAAGCTTGTTTGGTGAAACCTACGTAAGGGCAAAACTGTACATAGTTATAATCTCCTGACAAAGAGAATATATTCAATATAGAGTATTCAAAGACAACATCAATGATAAAACTATAGTAAATGATAATGGCAATTAATTTCATAGCAAAATCCATCACAAAAGTTCAAATTATAAAGAATTAACAGTACTTCGTGTTCAAATTAAATAAATGAATAAACAGATAAAAAGAAAAAGCTCGAAGAACTACTTGCCTGGTTCTATATATCCGAAAGAACTTGCAAGTTTGAACATGGTATGGTGGAAGTCTGGTCCAGTCATCAGCTTCGCTAATCCGAAATCTGGTAAATAAGCTTCAAACATGGAATCCAACAGTATGTTATTAACTTGACATCTCTATGAAGAATTGCCACACACAGTAATGGTGTAGATAAACAAGACCTTGTGCAGAACCCATAGCAATCTTATACCTTGTTTCCCAATCCAGACTCCTATTCCCCTGCAGCAGCTACTATAGATTGCCATTTGGGATGTGATTATATAGGAGGAGCTTATTACACTTGTTCGAATAGTATCCTAATAGCTTCACTATGCCCAAGAATCTGGATCTCTGAAGCGAAAGCATCCACTGATTCATCCTTCATCGATTTCCATAGTTTCTTTACAGCAATCAGTTCTTCGTTTGGCATCTCGGCTTTGTAAACAACTCTCGAGTACCCTTTACCTATATCATTCTCATCTTTCAAGAAATCTAAGATATCGTCAATGCTAAAATTGAGCTTCTGAAATGGGATGAATGCCCAAGGATACGAAAAATCTTCAGTTCCCGATGATGAAGATGAAGCCAATGATTTCTCAACCATGGACTTCCTATTTCTAGTTATAATCATCCAAGATGTAAAAATTACCATTATAACAGAGCCCAAAATCAAGATGATTAAAGCTACAGTTTTAGCAGATTTGAGCTCAGTTCTGCGGATTAGAGCAGAAGAACAAGTGTACCCATCAAAAGACTGGCACAGATTTGGGTTCTGAAGGTATGAAATTGCTGATAAAGTTTTGAAAAGGGGGTTACAGGGATTGGTCCTGAAAAACTATTGTATGAAATATTCAGGGAAGTAAGACTTGTTAGGTGCCCCAAAACTTCAATCCCTCCGTAGAGCATATTAAGCGAAAGATCTAAGGACTGTAACTGTGTCAAACCTGACATTGCCTCGGGAATCTCACCTTCAAATCCATTAGAGCTTAAATCTAACTAATTGCCAAGTTCGTCACGAAACCAATCTCAGAAGGAATTGCCCCTCAAAGGCTGTTGAAGCTAAGATCGAGTAACGTTAGCTTCTGCAAGTTCTTTATGGATTTCGAGAGTAACCCAGTTAGCAGATTGTTATTGAGGATGAGCTTGTTCAAGTAACACAAGTTACCAAAGCTCGACGAGATTTTACCGGTAAAACCATTGTGGTTGAGATAGAGCTATTCAAAATTTATCAGTTGGCCCAACTGTGACGGGATTTCACCGGTTATGTGATTGTTGTGTATATCTAACAGTTCCAAAACCATAATGTTTCCGAGCTCGATTGGTAGATCCTCGGAAAAATGATTTGAGTACAAATCCAAGAACACGAGATTTTGGAAATTGCCTAGCTCTTTAGGAATTTGACTAGAGAGTTGATTCTCTCCGAGCCTCAATCTCACCAAAGTCTGGCAATTCGAAATGCTTCTAGGCAGCCCACCGGACAAAGCGTTACCCAGAAGCAGAAGCTTTCTCAGCTTCTGTAAACTAAAAATATCTTCGGGGATTGACCCCGTTAGACTATTTTTGGAAAGATGTTGAACAGACCACCCACGAAGCTAATGGGTCTGAAATCTCTAATCTCAGTTACTCCACCCTTTTTTGGGATGAGATAAAAGTGGTGATACATTAGTACATCTCCATGAACTTCTATTGGCTTCTCATTTCTCTTTCAAAAAATAAATTAACTTTCAGGTTGATTAAACTAAGATTGTTGAGCAAAACACAAGTTGGAAAATGAAACAATGTTTTAGTCATAGAGGTGTAGTTATACACCATGGATTGTTGAGCAAAACACAATGGATGACGGCAGTGCTTAGTTAACCCCCCAGCATAGGCGCCGACAAAAAGGCTATTTTTTGTAGTGTATCCTAGTTACTTCCTTGATCAAACGTGAGGAACAGAGTCCTCAATTTCATCCAAGACAGATTTCACTGAAAGAAAGCCCTGCTAGAGTTCTTTATGGAACATGTCGGAACCAAGCAGCCCATGCCTTGCATCTAAGAACCCAAATAGGTAACCATTAGAGATCTCTAAAATCCTTGAAGTGAGTGTTAGGGCCTGGTGGTTTCCACCATAGAAAAGAGCAGGCAAAAAACAAAGCTGGGGCGACTTCCCCATTTAAAAATCTTTCCAAAAGAGAATTGCTTAATCACTACCGATTCTAAATATAGTGCTGGGAAAAGATTCTACGGAAGGGTTATAAAGTTCCCATAGCAGACCCAAATGGTTTCTGAAAAGCTCCATGCAGAAGCCTCACATTTAGCCTCAAGAAAATCAATCCAGATCTTTGACCTTCCTTTCTATTTGTTATTCAAAATCTCCATTTGCTGAGGCAGGCTATGTTCCTTTGGGGAGGTTTCTAATTCCAAGGCCATCTTTTTCTCTGCTCTTTCTCCACAACTTAAGTTCATCATTTAGAAAAGAACTAAATACTCCTTTCTTTCTATTGGCACCAAATTGTGAAACTAAAAGGGAGCATCAACAAAGTCCTAACAGATTGCTAATAGGCAGTCTCCACAATATTTAGTTAGAAACGACTTCCACGCAGCCCGCCCCCTCTAACATTTTGACAGTTGCAAATGCACACATTTATAGTTCAAAATGAATTAATGAATAATAACTACAAAAATTAAAATTTTAAAGGTGAAAGATTGTCCTTAATTTTCACTCATCAATAGAAAGCAACATTATAACACCCTCTTAGAAAGTATAATCTAAGGACTCATTTTTTACTATATTTTCAGATGCATGGATAAAAAGTGGATATTTTGAGAATTTTCTACCATACTTTGGATGCATGGATTTGAGAATTCATTCACGAAAGTAAAGGACTAAAGAGGGGCTGAAATTGGTATTGCATGGCCAACAAAGTAATGGCCTCTCTTAGACAGGACATAGAAAACCAATAACAAAATTAACTCCACTCTGCATGTGGTCAGCTCATATATAAACAGAGCTCAAACCAATAACTAAGAACTAAAACGGTAAAAATAAATAAATAAACAGAGCTCAAACTATTATACATGACTAATATCAAGTCCGATCTTGAGATTTTATATCTTGCTAGATACATCCTAAGTTCAGAAGCTTGGTTAGCTTACTTACTACTATTATGCAAGTGAAGCAAATGGAATTTTATCGATTAAATGAAAAATGGTTATGACATGAACAATAAAAAGAACACACAATTAAAGTTTGGATAAAGCAGTTGCCATCCAAGGGGATATGTTCTGAGAACTATTAACTAGTAGCAATAGAAAGAAGATAGAAGAGCAGCAAATGCCACATCAGAAAATTTACCTTCTCTTTGTGGCATTTACATTCATATTCATAAATTCCCAAAACTCATATATACTCTGCACTAAATGAAACAAATAAGCTCCAATTAGCTAAATTTCTGAGCAATATAGATTAGGAATGATAGGTAATATAGATTTAAATTTAATGATAAATACTGACCTTTTGTTTGGTATATAGTATCCATCATTCTCAAAAAATTTCCAAAACCTTATACAACAAAGTGACCAAGAACAAAGCTAAACGTTGAAAGATGAAAAAATTGTGAAACATAGTGACAAATTTGATCAATGAGCCATATTCAGAACAAAGTTGAAGTACTAGATCTAGATATATCTACCCATATTCTTCTATTACAAAATGTCACCAATCTTAAAAAACAAGATTTAACTTTCTGATGCCCTCTCAATTCTCAAACTTAAACCTCAAAAATCCTAGACAATGTTTTACCCTACATAAAAAAAATGTTTTCCCTTGCATCCAGACACCCTTCAAAAATCGCAACCTCAATCAGCATCTCTGGCTTGCAAAACCCAGGAAAACAAATAGGTCATAAATGTTATCAAAGACACAAATAGCATGCAAGAAGAATATGAATTGTTCAACATTAATAAGGAGCTATGAAGCTACGAATTTGTTATCTGCCAATCAATATGTTGTAGATCTGCCCATCTCTGTTGTGCATCATACTACTATCAATTTTAGATATCTAATATCTAATGGGGAAAATTTAACATTTAGCTTGCTGATTTTGTTAGAACAGCAGCAAGAAGATATATGACCAACATTCCTGAGACATGATTTTTATGATTTATGACCATGACTTCAGTTAGACCATGATCAATGTCTAAGGAATCAAATTGCTTAAATTATACAACTTCAAACTAGAAAAGAGGTGACAGCCACATGTTGCCAAATTAAGGTTTAAGAATCAGGAACCTCCAATCAAGTTTCTCTAGTACTCTGTTATATTTTTAGACTATATAAAAAAAAACTTATATTATCAACTCAATTAGGTAGGATTGCATGTAAAAAATAAGCAGTTATGTCAAAAGCTAACATTTAGTATGTTTCTTACCTCTAATTATTTGCTCTACTAGTAGATGCACTTGAATTATTATTGCCGAAAGCCTACAAAATAAAAGAACAAGCAATTATGTCATTTAATAAAGCCACAAAAAATTCTACCATTTGGACAAAAGTAGTTATACATGCCTGTGAAACTAGCATTTGGACAATGCTCTTAAGTTCTACAACCTCAGCATTTACCCGAGCCATTTCGGCATCGCTCCATGCCATTTCAGCTTCTTTACGCTTCATCTCCTCCTTCATTTCTCTCAATTTATCTTGCATTCCAGCAACCTGGGTAGCGGAGGTCTCGCCATGGCCAGAAGATGAGCCCCAAAGTCTAGTGGGGGTCATCCCCAAGCCATAGCCTTATACACGGCCATACTTTTCCTTTCCAAAGACTATAGAGATCGGATCATTTTGAGAACATGCATCCTGCGTACCTTCTTGTGTGTCGGTGATGTGTTGCAATTGACTACATATTTTAACATTTAATTAGGAAGGGACAAGCGAAAGTTTGAAAAGACCAGTTATTTATAACAATTACATAAAAAATATTATTAAAAAATTAAGTAATCTCACAATCTTATCTGCAGCCACTTCATTCACTATTGAGTCATCTTTTTTTGTATGTGTCTTCATAAACATCTGAAGTCGTGTAGTCAGGTAGGAGAGGCTTATGTATCGCTTTTTTCTCACTGTTCAATTAAAGAGTTGAATGATGTGTTAAATCATACTCTGTTCAATTGAAGAGTTGAATGATGTGTTAAATCGTACTTATTTAAACAAATACAATAGATCAGTCTTATAAACAAAAAAAAAAGAAAAACAAATATGCATACCTCCTCCTCACGTATCCTTGCAAAACAATTTGACCCATATCTGACTAAAGTGTGCCATTGATTGGATGCCACTCCATCGGGAGGAATAGCATAATGCGCCATATTAGTTATGGAAGAGTCGTAGTGTTTTGCCTTCATCTCACTTTTAAAGTCCCCCCACTTCTTTCTGACTTCTCCCGCACCACAAAAAAGGAAAAAACATTCATATGAATTTTAGTCTACAATGTGAAGAAAAAGTAAGAACCAATATAAATACATAATGAACTTACCTTAACGCAGTCTCATACATGTGCCTTTGCAGCTTTATCAACTTGACGCCACGTCGATAATCAAGGTGCAACTTCATTCCATCTCTTGCTAGAATTTCACACCAGTTTGCCAATTTACTAGTGTGCTTTCCAACTCGTTGACCCATTATGACTAATATATTAAACTTTTCCCCCTTTCGTAGCCAATACAAGACATGACACATGGTAACACCTCGTCCAGTCTTCTTCTTAGCTCGTGTCGAGCTTTCTTCACGCGATGGAGCCATCTATTTTGGGAAATCTAGTACCAAGGAAAACTAGAATTAAAATATAAAAAGCACATTAGAAAATGACATAATAGAGCAACTAGTAAAATTCTACCATTGCAAATCAGATAATAGGGTGTTATAAACTCAAATATATGACAATAAAAAATATGACAATGAAGTTACTAATGACATAGAACCAAGGTCCATTAGAAAATTTACAGATGTTAATTTTCAAAGCCATTGATTATGTATGAATAATCACATATGAACAACACATTATTGTATATAACTACACACCTTAATGCTTCTATAATAAAAATCATGAGGAAAAAAATTGAGTCATAAATAGAAACAACACAACAGAAAAACTAGTGACCAATGGTGAAAACAAAGAAAATGAATCATGCAGGCAATTATGAAATAAAAACATCAGAATGAGAATGCACCACCAAGTATAATTTCCCCTAATATCTTCTTACTTTTGACAATGCAAGCTACAAGCTAAGTCATCAGAATTGCAAACTGGACCAGATGAGAAAACACATGACCATACAATTTTTATTATAGAAGCTTCAAGGTTAATTTTGAAGCTTCTCTATTGTTTGATGAATGACCAGATTTTATGTTTGAGGAAATAATGATCAGGCGGGCATTATCTAAGAAGTAAGAACACAATCAAATATATGACATTGAAATATACTCCTATCCACGGTGGTAAGTTGTCTAAGCAATGATATGTTTAGCTTCTTCAAATCTTAAGGTTCTAAGAGATCATTCAAACATAAAAAATTTTAAATAGGGTACGGCTATTCTCAAATTTTTCATCATATGAACTGTGGAGATTTGTGCAATATTTGAAATTATATCAAAGTTTCAATACATATCAATTGCATGAAATTGTATAGAAATTGTCGGGCTTGGGCCTAAAATGGACTAGGGTAAGTAAGGCTCATTGGTAAATTACTGGCCTAGTTTAACAACCCTGATTTTTTCGATCATTGAATCGTTGACCTTCAACGAGGATACGATTGCCGTGACCGATTAGACGTTGGTCAAAATTGTTGACTGTGACGGGGCCTCTGGGCTATCTAGTTTGATTGGATGAATGCACCCGATACCCGAATTTTGAGGACCAAGCTATGACTTGAACATTGAATCGAGACCGAACCTCATGATGAGTGCGTCTGGCACATGACTCGAATCCCGGGATCGGACCAATTCGGAGCACATCTTTTGGGTGTTGTAGTAATAATGCATGGACCAAATTAATTATTATTAAGTTATCTTATTTATTTTCAAAGACGAAAATCTCTTAAGGAGGGGAGGGTGTAACAGGTGACAAAATTTGTACCAAAATTATGAAATTGAATAAGTGAATATGAAATTATGAAAATGAATTCTGAATCTAAATATGTATTCAAACTTGAACTGAGGATTTTGATTTTAGCTCAGATTTCGCAAAGCTCAGTTTTGAATAGAATATGTCTTTGACATAAGTTTTGTTCCAACATGTCTTTGAAGCAAGTTTTGTTCTGGTATATCTTTGAAAACAAGTTGTGCTTTCGATATGTCTTTGAAATAAGTTTTGTTCTGATATATTTTTGTAATCAGCTTTGGTTTAATATGTCTTTGAAAATAGTTTGTTTCTTATACGAAAGAATGTGTTTGTTTCGATTTGAAAATGCCTTTGAATTATGATAATTGGATCTGTGTTTTAAATATATGAGATGCGGTTAGTATGGATCTCTTCCCTATTGGGCTTGGATGAAGCTCATTCCTCGACTATACGTCACAGGTACAGGTCCTATTCAAGAAGCTTGAAGCGGATCCGGTAGACTACCTCTTTGAGCTTGGAGTGGAGATACTTGGGCTCTATTTTGGATCTTTGGATTTGGTATATTACCGGACTTTATTAGAAATTGAACCTGTACTTCTCTTTTGTACACCACTGTTTAGGTGATGGTCGGCCATCACCGGTGGTTTTAGATTGTAGATGGTGTTTTGTAATAAATGAGATATAATCATCTTTCTGCTATGTATATTTTATGCTTTGAAGTCTGCTTTTTGTGGGCATACCATGTACACTGTATTTTGGATCGTGATCTGCGACCCGACGGTCCGGGGTTTCCCATGTTGTTCATGTTGTGAAAAGAAAAGAAAAAAATAATGTGTTGGGAAAATCCGAGCTGTCACACCTAGCCCGGCCAAATTATTATTCGGACATGTATGTGCTAGTTCTAAGAAGCCAAATTATAATCGACATGTTTAAAGCCCGGACTGGACCCATCCTAGCCCAACCCATTGAGACCCCTAATAAATTAGTTTTTTTAAAAAGGTAAAATAGCATAACAAAATCAAATGCTGCAATAAACAATGAATCATCTCAACAACTGAACAATGCGCACACACACATGTATAGATGCTGCAGTAGACATGGAATTAACCTCTTCAAATATAGACATGTTGAATATTACAAAAAGCCCCCATCTGACAATATCTTCACAAAAGTGGAGCATTTATATACATGGAATCAACAACTACACTAAATCATTGCTCAACAGCTCACCAATCTAATTCGATATCATTATATAGACATGCATCTTATATAATCAGATGTGCACCAAAATGACTTTTAGAACACCAAATCATAGGATTTTGGATAAACTGGTCCTCAAGAATGACAAGACTCTTTAGAGTTCAAATTTTATGAAAATAATACCTTTTAGAGGATTTCAGACTGCAAATTTGAAAAAGAGTTGATCGTGAAGATGGTTGAGTGACTCTCCAATCATTCAGTGTAAAACAATGCAAAAATAAACCTACAAAAATTATCAAATCAGCCATCTAGGTTATTTGAAATTCAGAACATAACAATGCATCAGCAAATCAAAGCATCAAATCTTACTCGTGAAGGACGACACGATTAGAGGCAAACCTACTGGATTGGAATCAAATTTGCAGCAAATTTAAACATAAGGATCTCCTCTAGGATCAGACACTTCGACGAAAATAGGAAATATTGCAAGTGATGGAAGTTGTCTAAACGAAATACCAACATAAGATGAAAACTTACAACAAAAAAGGGGGTAAACAAAGATAAAAGAGAAAAGAAACCTTCAATTAGTGCAATAAAAAATTAATAAAAAAATTAAACAAAAATAGAGTTTCTTAAACGGATTTCAGAGAAAAAAATGAAGATATCTCACCTGAGATTACATAAATGAGCTATGAGCCATCGAAACCCTAAAAAATCAATGCGATTTGAAGTAGATGCAATCTCAGCGAGGTCAGAAATCGAATCAAAACCCCAACACACCATCAGAACTCGAGCACACCATTGAAATAAAATCAGAAATCGACCAGATCTAAAGCTTTGAGCAAGAGAGGGAATTAAACCCCCAACCTGATCGAGAGCGAGAGAGATTTAGGGTTTGAGTGAGAGCTTTGGTTGTGTGAGATACGTTTAGGGTTAGAGTGAGAGATTTGAGTGAGAGCCATTTTTGTGTTTTTGAGCGAAAGCGATTGAGAGATGGGTTGTCAGAAAATGAGATATATATAGAAAAGGCAGGATGGGTAGTGGGTTAAGCGGATCCAGGGTGGCCCAATTACATTAACTTGCTACTGGCGGTTTTTTTAACCGCCCTGAAATTTTGTAGGCTAAAACACACTTTTTTGTAGGGATATTATGTTTGAGATACTGATTGATACTTTAGATTGTATAATCAAAAGTGACTACAGGAGTCGGGTGAGCTCACTAGGCTGCAGGGGGCAAGGTGCCCCTTGCCCTAAGACTCAGTGGACGGAGCCCTGAACCTTTTTTCTTCAGAGATTAATAAATAAAACATGTAATAATACAAGTAGATAACTTGTAATACATTAATACAAAAGAAATAATATTGTCATGACCCGAAATTCTACCCCAACCCGAAGGCCTAGAATTTCGAGTTATGACCCGCATACATCCCAGATATGGTAAGTGGAGATATATATAATCAAAGTTTTCATGTAAATCTGGTTCCACGAAATCCGTGAAAACCAACAAATAAGAGTGGAATATAAAAGCAGTCATAAATACTAAATAAATGCTATAAAATCTGAGTAAACTATTAATAAAAGGGAAATAAGAGTCGAAGACAAATCTGATACATGAAACTATTGACTCACAATAATAGTATCAAACGAAACTCCATACCGAGTCTACAACTATCAATAATCGGCACTCAGATCAAAATCAGCACTAAAGTCCTCCTAGTAATTAGCAGCGTCGCTCTCTCAAGGCTCCTGGTACTCAGCGTCCACGGGGTTAACAAAATCAATACCAATGGGATCAGAATAGCCAACGTCCACTCCATCGATCTAATTACCTACAACTGTTAGAATTTCATGAAATGAGTTTACTCAGTCATGTAAATTCAGTGGATACACCACCAATCTATCCCATTCTACTCAGGTGAATTTTGGATGCATCACGTGAGTGATAATAATAGTATATCAATAGAATCAGGAAGAGAATATGATAAAATTATGTGTATAACATAAAACACATATCCTAATATAAATGCAGGACCATGATTCTAAATACACATGTCTAACATACCTCATCATATCTCATAACATATCATATCTTATTATTCTGGCATATGCGTCTGTACGTCGCATGTGCATACCTAACATACTCATAAATTCTAAACGACTTGTGTCAGAGTTGTTGCTTGAGCCTATCATGTGAGGGTCACCACAGTAGCTTACCACCACATCATAACGCCCTCCATAAGATACTCATACTCCCCACCCAACCTAATGGGGAGACATGGCCAAACATAACTTATAACATACTCATACTGTCTCCCAGAGACCCATTTTGACTGTAAGACATTCTTGCCCTTACGGTGGCTATGTAAGGAATGACACGTATAAACTTAAGTTTTTAATCTTTTGTTGGCCTATATAGCGGTTCCTTATTTATTGTACTCATAACCTATTTTATCTTAACATACTCTTACCACTTAGTTTTAGGACGAGTTATAGTGGGATAACTTAACTAAGTTATGCTTTTCGAGAAAAATATTATATAGTAACCTTAATGTACTTCGTGTGGCAGTAAGGAGACATCTCTATCATAGAGGTTCTCTACCACTATAGAGGGATTGCATCCCTACATAGAAGCCTACATTCTGAGTTTCACTTGATCGTAAAGAGATCTCACTATAATTAAGGCCCAATGGTTGAATCTCATATCATAACTCATATCTTATCCTATCATATTAAAACTCTGGGTGACAGGGTCACCGTATATTCCATCGTTTTCGAAGCTACACTGAATTTTCACTCACCATACTTGTCATGATGTTTCATAGCACAATGAGTTGTAAGACATGTGAATACAATGTATTCCTCTCTTCGATACCATCTCAACGAATCACCACGCTCAAGTATAGGCATGATCTCACACTCATATACATATGACATGTCCATAACTCATACCATGATCAAAATGGAAGCATAGAACTATCATACGTATATAAAATATTTACATCCATATTTTGTTATGTTTATATATCTATAAATATTTATATAACACTGGTACAAATATAGAATAGGATAGTTATAAGTGTGACTTTTATAACGTGAAGGTTAGAGTTCGATTTCATGAGGGTATCGATATTTTAACTCTTCGTGTTATCGAAGAGGTTGCGTTGAATTGATAAAAATGATATATATATATATATATAGATTATTATAATTAAATGCTCAAATTAAAAGATATTATAATTTAAGGTTAGGTAAATTACGACCATCGATTGAAATAATCAACTGATTAACATGCATTAAGTTTCTGTCGTGCTAGTATGAAGTTATAAGAAGGAAAGAAACATATAATAATAATAATTGATGTCTGTTCGGACGAAAATCGATCAATCAGTTTTAGAATCGATCAATTGGAATATAATATCTAAAACATTCAGTTCGGATCTAAATCGATAGATTGGAAACTTATAATCGATCGATCGAATTTAAAGCGAATAAAAGTCAACAGTGAATTTGTTCTGTCCAAAATCGATCAATCAAACATGAGGAATCGATTGATTGGAATTAATGAGTTAGACATCCTTAGATTAACTCAAAATCGATCGGTAAATCTCGAGGTCGACCGGTTGAAATAACAGTGAAAAGGTAAAGCAGTTAGGTTCATAATCGATTGTTCATGAAATATTAATCGATCGGTCGATTATAAAAGTTAACAAGGAATTTCTATTTTGGGTTAGAATCGATCAATCAAATAAAAGGGATCGATCGATTGAAAATATAAATAAAGTCAAATCGGTTCAGAATCGATCGATTGAATTAAATGAGTAGATCGGTCGAAATTAATATAATTGAAAGGGCATTCGGTTCTACCCTAAATCAATTGGTCGAAATGTAAATCGATCGATCGAAAATAATAATAAACTAAATAAGTCATTCGATCGGTCCAGAGCGATCGATCGCAACTACAAGGTCGATCGATCGGTCTCGGGATTTAGGAAATAGATAGAGTTTCAAACAAAATCCAAAATAATAAAAGAAAAGCGATTAAAATAATGTTAAAATTAAGGCTAGCCATATATTCAATCATAAAGCAATTTATAAAAATAAATCTATGGATTCATTTTATTAGTCCATTGATACGTGATCAAACGTATCCTACGTGATAGGATCGGAGAAGGACAAGATGGATTGAAGGGTACCCACCTCTTGAAGTTTGAATGGTAGATCTATGACGATTAGATTTGAGGAGATCAACAGCTCACGCTATATCTTGTCCGAAATTTCTCCTTATTCTTCCTCATTGATCTGATGATGGAAAAAGATCACGGTGATTCTTGTGAAAAAATACACAAAAAGTTTTAGGGAAGATATTAAGTAGTTTGAGAAGAGATGAGTTGAAGAAGAAATGTTGTGACGGTTAGGGCTTCTTAAGAAGAATAAAAGTAAATATTAAGAGACGGCTAGGATTTCTTAAAAAAAGAAAAGAAATGAATAAGAGACAACTAGGGTTTCTTAATAAATTAGAATAAGAAAAGAGAAACAGCTAGGGTTACGAAACTTAAATAGAATTTTTAAAAATAGGATAGGTTCCGATGTAGAGTGCCAACACCAAGTATAGTATAAAATACATCTAATACCATTAAAAATATTTAAGAAAATCCGGGTCATTACAAATATACATCAACTATTTTCGTAAAAAAATAATAAAATCGTTACACCATTATAAAGGATTGTTACAATATAGTAATTGTGCTAAGATTTGTGCTATAATATATATATATATATATATATATGTGTGTGGTAAAGCCGCCCTATGATAACAACACTATGATATATGGAAATGCTCGATATACAATGTTTTGTTATAATTTCGTAACAATATGCTATTAATAGTGTAGGATAACAATATATATTGAAGATTATATTAAAACGTTACAGCATCATAGCGAGCATTACAGAATATCATAACCCGATTGTCGTAGTGAAGCGCTGCAGTATCATATTGAGCGCTAAGGCATCACAACGTACATTATGATATACTGTAGTGCAGTTAGCACGATTACGATATCGTAGCGACAACCCATTATATGATGATATAGGAGCAATTTTATTAAAAAGAAGTAAGCGATTGTAAGGTCCTCACCCTTCCACTAATATCAAATAAAATAGTGAGGAAAATACACAAAGGATTTTACCCAATTAACCTAGAGGTTCGGCTTCAATCACCCTAGCCTCATTGGATACTAGATTTCAAATCATCATTGATTGCCCGAGTCATCATTGATTGCCCATCGGATTACATAACTAGTATCAGTGCCATTTTTTCACTAAGAAGCCCGCACAACTATTATCCTCCTTTCATGTTTAACTGAATTCAATGGCAAGAAAGCTCGGGGAATATTTTCGTATTTCTTTTATAATCGTTATATTATATGATTTCTGCATTTACCCCCCTAGGATATGCCGTATTTGCACTCCGGCCACCGTGTTTTACTTATTTATGTTGTGGCCCTTTGGTTTATGTTTCCTTTGCTTATTATCCCCTGCAGCGATGGATTCTCTGACAAAATAAACTTTGACTACTTTGAATTAGTTGATGGAGATAGATTTTTGTTCCATTCTTTGATTTAATTGATCTTGCGATCATATATCTATAATCAACCGGTCAGATTTTGATTTGACATGTCACACAGCTTGAACAGTGCTCCAAGAGCTTCTTTTGATGTCCATGCATGATCATCATGCGGAATTAAAATTTGACCGCTTGATGGTACGCTTTTGATCTCAAGACTTGTTGGGTGAAAGCGGAGCCGGCCTTGAGCCAAGGGCCAAGAGGCGGTCGCCTCGGGCCCCAAAATATTTAGGGGCCCCAAATCTTGGAAGTCTTTACTCTTTACCATCTAGTTGTTTAATATAATTTTTAATGTATAAATGTATTGAAATAATCTCGTTGTTTTGTTTGTTAAGTGACTAGTGTTATTTTACTTTTTATTCAACAGGTTGTGAGTTCAATTCTTCTCACGTCCCATATGTACATTTTTTTTTAAAAAATGGGTCATGGATCGGGTTTCGACCGGGCCGCACTACAAAAAATAAGACTATTAGCGGCAGCCAAAAACTGTCGCTAATAGTCTTAATAGCCTTTAATAGTTTTTTTGTCAATAACGACAATTTTTTTCTGCAAAAAATTGCCGCTGATAGTCTTTTTTTGGTAGTGTCGGTGCAGGTCATTGGTTGGGGGTCACTGGCCTCACCAGGCCAGGTCGACCATATATATTGACCTAATAGATTCTCTAACCCAATTTTTGATTGAAATACAGTTGTTTGACCAAATCCTTTATATATAGGGTACCTCTAAACGCGCCCACGCCTTCTCCGAAAGCACTCATGTCCTAGATCCCTTAAAAATCATTGATTCATTCGAATGAGATGATGGACATCACTTATGTGACAGCCCGGATTTTGGCACCCCGAAACCCGTGCCATCAGCACGATGATCTTGACCATGCCCCTTGGCTAAGCACGGAACACTGGTATATCAAGCAATATAAATGAACTGAAAATGATAACAATGATTGCGGAAATAATTTACTCTTTAAATACTGATCAAAAGAAGGTTCTACCTTCATGCCCCTGCATGAATGGAGAACCGATCCGAACCATCGATGATTGTCAATCATCACAGATGGTTCGCCCCAAAAGAATAATCCCATAATTTAATTACATTGTTTAACAAAAACAAGGCTTGACATACCAAGCCGTACCAAACAAGCTCACAAAAACTCTCAAAGGTGCACAACGGAGTCCTCTAGAAGAAGTCCTCAGGAGGCGGCTCCAACTCGTCACCAGGCGCAAGGTCCGACTCACCAGGGTCAGCGTCCCCTGAAGCCTCAGCAGCTGCTAATAGTGGACCTGCGACGTATAGTCTAAGGGGTGAGCTACATCCTAGCTCAATAAGGAACAAACACAGTGAACATATAGATTAAAACCTCACATATATTCCATGATATTCTAAGCATGATGTAACTATGCAGATATTGAGAAAATAGTTAAAAAGCTAGCAATTTATGATCACATTTTACTGGTAGTTTATACATGTCTTTTAATTAATTATGAATGATAGTGAATAGGCCTAAAACAAAACATAACCTTTCAACTTAAGTAATCCCCGAGCGATATAGTATCGAGCCCCGATGAGATACCCTTCATCATCATCTATATAGACAGTTTTTAAACGTATTCCCTGGGAATACAATTAGTACCGAAGCCCCTTTCCCCTGGAGATCGGTGGTGGGGTTTTAACTTATGTCAATTCAACACCCCTGGGGTGTGCTTACTATGTACGGATAAGCCTCCGCACTAACTTACGATTTCGCCGCCGTATCGGTCACGGATATCCTGCCACGTCAGTCATGGGTATCCCGCCACGTCGGTGGGGTATCCTATCAAACCTCAAATAACAAAAATATCAGGTGCTTTACATATAGTTATTCACCGTGGAAGTGTGGTATCTTATATCAGTTAGGCCCTATCAGACATTATTCAATCATAGATACATCCCTGGGATGTATCTATTCACTTGCATCACACCTGATGCTCTTATTACTTCACTTCCTCATCCCCGGGGGATGGCCCATTATTAGATGCTCTTATTGATGTCACTCACACACACTTTTCACAAAGCTTTAAGCAATAAAACAATTTTTAATTTGATTCTATATCACTACATACATGCTCTTACAAATTAAAGTACATGTTCAAGGTGTTCTCTACCTCAAGGCTCTGATAAATCACGCTTCAAGGTCCCACGTGGCTCCTTGTGCCCATGATCATACGTACCACCTATGGTACAACATAACACATGCAACACATCATTAAGGATGCATCAAGGAAGGTCCAAGACCTTTCGAGAATCTTGAAGTCAAATTAGAAAGTCAACAAAATTTAAGTCAGTCGATTAATCAAACTCCAAAGTCGATTAATCAAATGCAATTCGATTAATTGATTCCCAAAATCGATTAATCGAGATCTAAAATCGATTAATCGATTCTCAATATCGATTAATCGAGATTCCCAATCGATTAATTGAATCCCAAATCGATTAATCGAAATTCTCATCTCTTTAAGTTCGATTCTCAATTCGAGTAATCGAATTTCCAAAATCGTTTAATCGATCTCAAATCGATTAATCGAAATCCGAAATCGATTAATAGAAATCCCAATTCGATTAGTCGATTTCCCCAAACCACTTTCCTCCAGCTAGTGGAGGTTCCCAGTCGATTAATCGACACCTAAATCGATTAATCGAAATCCAAAGTCGATTAATCGAAACTCGGTTAGATTAATCAAATTTAGGTTATTTGACTTTTCAACTTCTTGGTGAAAATCGATTAAACGAAACCCAATTTCGATTAATCGATTTTGCCAGATTCAGCCCCCCTTTGGGTTGTTCTTCCAAATCTTTTCCATTCTAATTTCTTTCTTTTTCTAAGCCTTTCTCCTATGATTTAAACCATTCCTAACTACAATTAAACTCCCATAACTTATGCATTGAAGTCACAAATATTTTACCTTCAATAAATCTCAAATTGATTGGATCTAGTGGTTGGAAAGGCTAGGGTTTCAGCTTTTGCTTGAACGGATCCTTCGTGTCGAATCGGCCTTTTAAATGCTTGAATCCCCCTTCCAATCACCCACAATAACTCCTTGCATTAACTATGCTCTCCTTCTCTCTCTCTCTTCTTTACTCTCCCTCAACAATCAAACAAAAGAGAAACTAGGGCTATTAAACCCTTTTATCTCCCCTCTAACTTGTGTATTGAGCACATGCACCAGAAATAGGTGTATGTGACTCCAGATTAATCTCACCGTCCACACATTCACTTAAATTCTCACATCTCATCCGTTCATCATATCCTACGTCAACTAGTGAACTCCTACATGGTCAACCTATGACCAGTCGGGCAAGGATCCCGAGGTCACTGTTTAACACGTAATTTTCGGGATATTACATCCTCCCCACCTTGAGAATTATTGTCCTCAAAAATAACCCAAAGGTGCGTCGGTCTGGGTCCCCCCCCCAAACTCTCAGGTGAGGTGGCCCAGTTAAGTTACACGAAATAGAACTACACACAGATATAGCATAAAAGATAACAGTCGTAGAAAATTAACAAAATATTTATATTGACTAACAAGATTTTTACAAAATGTTTACAAGAAGTTACACCACAGTACAACCAAAATTTTCCATTCAACCAAAATACAATGGAAAGTATGGTAGCCCAAGGCTCATGCTGTCCCCTCGCCAGACCGTCCGGCAGGGAGCAAAGCTACTCCATCGTGAGTGCTATGGGGCTGGTGGGTCCTGGAGCCGGCTAGGTGGTCGGAGGCGGCGTGCCGTGGTGGCGGCCGCTCTGGGCGTGGATGGTCGGTCGTAGTCGGTGGTGGTGGCGTGGTCAGCGTATCGGTCAGCCGTGGGGTGTTGGTCGACGTCAATGGAGCAAAAGTGAAAGTACTAGCCACGGTGGCACGCGGGCGAAATGCGGTACCGGTGTGGAAGGTAGTATGTCCGGCGGTCCACGCCGCCTCCTCAGCTAACCGTCACTGGTAATCCTGTGGGTAGATATGCCTCCTGGTGTGGTACATGAGGAAATCCATCCGGCGGTTCATGCGCGCATTGTTGGCCTCCATACGAGCCAACACGTCCTCTATAGTAATGCCGGAAGGAGCTACGGGTTGGCGGTGGGAGAACGTCGGTGTCGCCAAAGCTGGTCGGGATGGGGGTGTAGCTGCTGTGGTAGTAGGTGGAATGATGGATTGGCTCGCAGCCGGTGGAATAATAGGTGGAGCTTCTTCCACTGGTGGTGCTCCGTCGGCGGGTAGGTCCAGCTGTGGTGGTGGGGGTGGTGGTGGTGCTACAGCTGCGCCCGCTGCTGGTAAGACCTTCTTCAGAAGGTTGTAACTACGGTTCCACGAGGAGTGTGAGAACCGTTTAATCTTGTCCGTCGCTCGCACCTCGTGGGGTGATATCGTGTACGCCAGAGCGTCAGAATAGCTCTCCAATATGCTCGAGATGAGCCGAGCATTGGGCATCTTTTCTTTGGGCCTTAGGTTGCCCTTCATTAACTTGCCCTTCATGTACCTCATCCCCCCGAGGATGATCATGGTGGCATCGAACCAACGGCCCTTGTAAGCCGCGTAAAGTGCTTGTTGAACCAAATCTACCCGCTCAGTATCGTGTCGCATTGGGTAGAGGTTGCATTTAATGATGGAGTCGAGCATCCACATATACGGAGGTAAGTCTACCCTCCGAATTGCGGTGCCTGAACCCCGCTTCCCCTTGGTCATGTCCCTTATAATTTCTTCAACATCCACCTCCTCTGGGAACTGTGGGAGTAGGGTAGTCTCAGGGACAAAATCCAAATAGTACTCAAGTGCTTCATGGACGTGGCGACGTGTAATGTTGTAGTCTCGACCCTCTATCTTGGTCAAGACCACGTTGTCAGTAGGGCCATCGGTAAGGCCCTGGTAAAACAGTCGAACCAACCGGGGGTAGTAGGAACCACGGGTCGGTTTCAAAAGATTATCGAGTTTGACATTTTCAAGGTACCTACGAGCCCAATTGGTCTCGCCTTGCACATTAGGGTTTGTGAATAGGGTTGGGTCGATAATGTAATCGATCCCAATGGTCTTAGCCGCCCACCACTCGTTGGGTTGAACCACATTGGTGGGTGGTGGTGGCATAGGAGTGGATTCACGTGAAGGCTCAAGCGAAGATGCGCCCGTCGACCCGGACGTGGTGTCCGATGTCGATGCCGATGTGGTCGTCATGGGTGATGGGGTAGGTGGTGGCGGTGCGGCATTCTTACGCCATACCAGGAGTTTAGTGGTTGCCTTCTTTAAAGACAATCGGGTTTTCGGCGGCATCGTGGTGAAAATTCAAGAAAGTTAGGGTTTCTCTAGTTCAAATTGAAGAAAAAGTCCAAATTTAGGGTTTATCGTAGGTTTTGGATGCGATGTTACTCGAATCCGATCCGAAATTGACCGGAATGTGCAAACCCTAGATGGTCACGGTCTGTTGGAGAAGGAAGAAGAAATGGCGCCCAAAACTCAAAAGCTCAAATGATTTGAATGGGGAACAAAATCCCCAAATTTATATATATAGGCTCAGATTCGATTAATCGATTTCTCAAAGTCGATTAATCGAGTTGCAAAAATAGGTAAGGCGCCCAAAATCAATTAATCGAAATCCATTTCGATTAATCGAAATCGTAGCCGTTTAAAATTCAAAATTTTGAGCTCACTGGTGTTAGCCAGTCGATTAATCGAAATCCATTTCGATTAATCGAAACTTTAAAATCGATTAATCAAATTTTACTTCGATTAGTCGAAATCGCATGGTCTTTCAAATTTTTTTTCCAATTCCTTAAATGACTCGATTAGTCGAATTTTCCAGTTCGATTAATCGAATTACAAATCGATTAATCAAAATCGTCATCGATTAATCGAAATTTCATATAACTCAAATTTTCATTTAAAATCCCTTAAGTTATTTGATTAATCGAATCTCAAGATCGATTAATCGAAATCCAAATTCGATTAATCGAATCTTAGATCGATTAGTCGAATTCACTATTACTTTAGAGTTTTCAAATATCAGGCCCACTAGCCTCTGCCAGTCGATTAATCGAATCCATTATCGATTAATCAATTTACAAAATCGATTAATCGAATTCCCTCAATTAATAAAAAATTTCAAATTTTTTCATTTGCCTAAGTTCTTCCTCACTGGCTGATGCCAGTCGATTAGTCGACCAAAACTCGATTAATCGAATCCTCAAATCGATTAATCGATTTAAAAATTGATTAATTGGTTTTACTCAACTTCTCGAATTCTGTTGTTTCTTTTTGTCCTTTATTTCCTTGGTGATATTTATCTCAAAAAATATATATATATATATATATTTTTTCGAATTCTCATTGAATATATTGACCAACTGGTCATCATTGAATTACATGGAAGATGAGAATCCGCAAACATTCTTGCGGTGTTACAATGTTGACTCTCAAGTCGTCGCAAACAAGCTCGGATACTGTTCCTTCATGTCGGCCTCTCGTTCCCACGTAGCCTCTTCGGTCGGATGATTCTTCCATCGAACAAGCACTAAGGGAATCACTTTAGTACGTAGTACTTGTTCCTTTCGATCAAAGATCTCCGTCGGTTCTTCTATCATGCTCATGTCCTCATACATCTCAAAAGGTTGACTTCCTAACATATGAGATGGATCATTTACGTACTTCCTGAGCATCGATACGTGGAAAACATTATGTACCCGATCGTATAACGGTGGTAATCCAATGCGGTAAGCAACTTCGCCTACGCGATCCAAAATTTCAAATGGTCCAAGATAACTGGGACTTAACTTCCCTCACTTGCCAAACCTCATCACGCTTTTCATAGGCGACACTTTCACAAACACGTGTTCACCCACTTTATAGTCGACACTAGTTCGCTTGATGTCGGCATAACTTTTATGTCTGCTCTGTGCTGACTTCAGCCTTTCTCTGATTATACGTACGATGGTGGATTTATCTTCAAGTAGTTCTAGCCCCAATATAAATTTCTCACCCGTTTCTTCCCAGTTGATGGGTGATTTACATCGTCGTCCATACAGAGCTTCATACGGTGCCATGCCAATGCTCGTTTGGAAACTATTGTTGTATGTGAATTCGATTAATGGTAGATACTGATCCCAATATCCTTGCATATCCAGCATGCACGCTCTGAGCATGTCTTCTATTACTTGGTTCACTCGCTCAGTCTGCCCATCAGTTTGAGGATGGAAAGCTGAACTAAAATTCAGTCGCGTTCCCATTCCTTCTTGAAATTTCTTCCAAAACTTGGATGTATAAAGTGGATCACGATCTGAAACTATGCTGCTCCAAATCCCGTGTAATCTTACGATCTCCTTCATGTATAAGTCTGCCAGTCTTCCTGCCGTATACATTGTATTGTAAGGCAAAAAGTGCGCTGATTTGGTCAATCGATCCACGACTACCTAAATGGCATTGTGTCTCTTGGCAGTACGCGGTAATCCAATAATGAAATCCATAGAGATCGACTCCCACTTCCATTCTGGTATTGGTAAAGGCTGCAATAGTCCAGCAGGATGCCTATGGTCAATCTTCACCTGCTGACAGGTCAAACACCGTGACACGTATTCGGCCACGTCTTGCTTCAAATCTCTCCACCAATAGTTCTTTTTCAAGTCTTGGTACATTTTGGTGCTACCAGGGTGGATAGCATAATTTGACTTGTGGGCTTCATCAAGAATCATTCGTCTTAGATCGGCATTGTCCGAAATGCAGAGACGGCCCTTGAACAATAAAGAACCATCTTCTTTCACTGAGAAGTCCGGCCTGATGCCTTCAATCACGTCTTGATGAATCTTTATTAACGTCGGATCTTTCATCTGTAGATCATGGATATGCTCAAATATTACTAGTCTCACCGATATGTTAGCCAAAAAGGATCCTATAGCTTTCGACTCAATGTTTGCATCATAGAGTGCCAGGTCTTCCAATAATTTCCACCGGTGTATACCCAAAATCAAACAAGCTAACTAAGCTGAACTCTTCTGACTCAAGGCATCGGCCACTACGTTAGCCTTGCCTGGATGGTACTGTATAGAACAATCATAGTCCTTGAGGAACTCCATCCATCTGCGCTGTCTCATGTTGAGCTCTTTCTGTGTAAACAGGTATCTGAGGCTCTTATGATCGGTGAAAATTTCAAACGTCTCACCATACAAGTAATGTCTCCAAATCTTCAGTGCAAAAATGACTGCTGCTAGCTCCAAGTCATGAATCGGGTAATTTTTCTCGTGTTCTTTCAGCTGTCTTGATCCGTAAGCTATTACCTTCTTGTGTTGGTTGAGCACGCAACCCAAACCATTGTATGACGATCGTCATTTGAGTATCCTCCTTTGCTGAAGGAATCGCTAGCACTGGAGCTGAAGTGAGTCTCGTCTTGAGTTCTTGAAAACTCTTCTCGCATGCCTCACTCCACTCAAACCTTGAATCCTTTTGCGTCAGCTTCGTGAGAGGTCCCGATATCTTTGAAACCCCCTCGACGAAACATCGATAATAGCCTACTAACCCAAGAAAACTTCGGACATCTGTCACTGTCTTTGGTTGCTCTCATTTAACCACTGCTTCTATCTTTGCTGGATCTACAGTGACACCGTGCTTTGAGACAACATGTCCCAAAAAGCTAACCTCTTCCAACCAGAACTCACATTTGCTGAGTTTGGCGTACAATTGGTGTTCACGTAGCGTCTGTAGAGCAATCCTCAAATGTTCGTCGTGTTCCGTCTTGGATTTGGAGTATATCAAAATATCATCAACGAACACTATGACGCAGGAGTCCAGGTGTGGTTTAAACACCCAATTCATCAGATCCATAAACGACGCCGGAGCATTCATCAACCCAAATAGCATCATAAGGAATTCATAGTGTCCATACCGTGTCCTGAAAGCTGTCTTCTGGATGTCCTCTGCCTTGACTCTCAACTGATGGTATCCAGATCTCAGGTCGATCTTGGAAAAATACGTTGCTCCTTGCAGTTGATCAAACAGATCATCAATTCTAGGCAAAGGGTAGCGGTTCTTCACAATGAGTTTGTTCAGTTGTCGATAGTCAATGCATAGCCGCATTGACCCATCTTTCTTCTTGACAAATAAGACCGGTGCTCCCCACGGAGACACGCTCGGTCTAACAAACCCCTTGTCCATGAGCTCTTGTAGTTGCTCTTTCAACTCCTTTAACTCCACAGGAGCCATCCTATATGGTGCTTTTGAAACAGGCTCCGTTCCCGGTACTAAGTCAATGGCAAATTCTATCTCTCTCTCTAGAGGTAATTCAGGCAACTCTTCTGGAAAGACGTCGGCAAAGTCTCGCACAACTGCTATCTCAGAGATGACGTTCTTTTCTTCCTTGTCCTCCTTTAAGAAAGCCAAGTATCCACTGCAACCCTTCCTGATCATTCTCTCGGCCCTTACTGCTGAGATCAGTGGCATATGTGATGACCTCACTCCTTGAAATCGAAATGATCTTCTTGTGTTGGGTCTGAAAATGACAACTTTGTTCTTGCAATCGACTGTTGCATAATACTGCGACAACCAGTCCATGCCAAGGATCACATCAAACCCTTGCATGTCCAGCAGTATCAACTTTGCCTCCAATTCATGCACATCCAGGTCTCGAATTGCTATGATGATGGATTTGCAAGCTAGCTCCGTGTCCACTAACTCTCCGATCGGAATTGACACAGATAGGATAAAATCCAACGCCTCTAGAATAATCTTCATCCTCTTGGCAAATTGTGGAGTGACGAATGAGTGGGTAGACCCTGGGTCTATCAACACTCTAGCGTCATATCCAATGAAACATCCTTTCTCATATACAGTTAGCGTACCTATAGTATACATACATACATACATACAATAATTTACATATCAATTTACACCCCTAATTCACATATAAATTCAGTGTTTGGAAAATAATCTACACTATTTCCTAATGAATGCACCTTCTCTATCTAAAATTTTCAGGGAATTGACAACACTTTATTTAAATAAAAATCTCACCTTGGATGACGTCATGCATGTTCCCTGCTTCCTGAGAAGTGACTGCATATGCTCTTCAATGAACGACCGGCTTTCGTGCTTGAATGGGTCGTGGCACTGCAACTGAAGCCATCTTCCCTTTATCAACCTCGAGGCAATCCTTGATCAAGTGGCCCACCTTGCCACATCGGAAACAACCCCTGGTTCCCATTCTACAATCCACGGTCCTATGAGGCTTGCCACACTTGGCACAAGTCTCTCGAGGCGCGAAAGAAACTGTACGAGAACCCTGTGTGACGATAGCGCCAATAGACATGGCAGGGCTCTAATAGCGTAAAGGTCTCCCCGATGCAAGTAGTGAAAATCTCTGTTGGTTGTGCTGCTGCACCGGTCTTTCGAAACCCCCTTGGAACTATGGTCTCTGATTTTGGGCCACGAACCTCGGCTTTTTATTCACAGGTTTGTAGTTCCCCATTTTTCCTTGATCTGTGTTTCCCCTTTGTTGTTCTCTCTGCCTATATCTGTTATTATTCTCCTCTTCCACAACTAGTGCCTTGCTCATGACCTCTTCATAGGTCCTCAACTGAAATGGAGCTACTCCTCCCCTAACCTCGGGCTTCAAGCCTTGCTGAAACCTCTTTGCCTTCATCACATTGGTAGCGACGTAATCCGGAGCAAAACGGGCGAGTCGTAGAAACTCCACTTTGTACTCTCTCACGCTCATCCTCCCATGCACCAATTGTAGGAATTGAATCTCCATTTGGTTTCTTACCACCTTTGGAAAATACTGTTTGTTGAACTCCTCAACAAACTCCTCCCAAGTCCAAGGCAACTCTGGGGTCTTCTGAGCCCTATTCCGTATCACGGACTTCCACCAAGGCCCAGCCTCCCCATCGAGCATGTAGGCTGCATATCTGACACTCCCATCCTTCATGCATGTTAGCACGCTGAACACCTTCTCCATTTCCATTAACCAATTCTCTGCTGCCATCGTGTCTGCCTGGCCAGAAAACGTAGGAGGTCTCATCCTCCGAAACTCAGTAAAAGACGAAGGCACAGGTAATGTAGGTCCTCCAGGTGGTGTAGGTGGCTGCTGCTCTCTTGCTGCATGAGCTGTAAAGGATGCGGCTTGTTGTGCCATGGTCTCCATGGTGTGCCTCATCCTTTGGCGCTCCTCTCTGTCCTCCTGTCTTTCTCTCACCCTCTCTTGTTCTCTCTGATCTCGATCCTCATCCTCTTGTTGTCTACTACTGCTGCCCCCTGGGGCCTCACTACCTCCTAAGGGTACTCGATTGGTAGGAGATATGTAACCATCTCCACTACGCAAACTTCTCTGCTAGCCTCCTCTCGGTCGACCTCTTCCCCTAGATGACATTGACAGCTGCATTTGAAACTAAAGTTTCATTAGCAGAAGCCCCTATGTTCTGACAAAGAGAATGATTGTCAAAATTGCTAAAAGAAATACTTTGATACCAACTGTGATAGCCCGAATTTCGACACCCTGAAACTCGTGCCATCATCACGATCATCTTGACCATGCCCCTTGGCTAAGCGTGGAACACTGGTATATCAAGCAATATAAATAAACTGAAAATGATAGCAATGATTGCGGAAATAATTTACTCTTTAAATACTGATCAAAAGACGATTCTACCTTCATGCCCCTGCATGAATGGAGAACCGTTTCGAACCATCGATGATTGTCAATCATCACAGATGGTTCGCCCCAAAAGAATAATCCCATAATTTAATTACATTGTTTAACAAAAACAAGGCTTGACATACCAAGCTGTACCAAACAAGCTCACAAAAACTCTCAAAGGTGCACAACGGAGTCCTCTAGAAGAAGTCCTCAGGAGGCGGCTCCAACTCGTCACCAGGTGCAAGGTCTGACTCACCAGGGTCAACGTCCCCTGAAGCCTCAGCAACTGCTAATAGTGGACCTGCGACGTATAGTCTAAGGGGTGAGCTACATCCTAGCTCAATAGGGAACAAACACAGTGAACATATAGATTAAAACGTCACATATATTCCATGATATTCTAAGCATGATGTAACTATGCAGATATTGAGAAAACAGTTGAAAAGCTAGCAATTTATGATCACATTTTACTGGTAGTTTACACATGTCTTTTAATTAATCATGAATGACACTGAATAGGCCTAAAGCAAAACTTAACCTTTCAACTTAAGTAATCCCCGAGCGATATAGCATCGAGCCCCGATGAGATACCCTTCATCGTCATCTATATAGACAGTTTTTAAACGTATTCCCTGGGAATACAATTAGTACCCAAGCCCCTTTCCCCTGGGGATCGGTGACGAGGTTTAAACTTATCTCAATTCAACACCCCTGGGGTGTGCTTACTGTGTACAGATAAGCCTCCGCACTGGCTTACGGTTTCGTCGCCGTATCGGTCACGGATAACCTACCGCGTCAGTCGTGGGTATCCCGCCACGTCGGTGGGGTATCCTATCAAACCTCAAATAACAAAAATATCAGGTGCTTTACATATAGTTATTCACCATGGAAGTGTGGTATCTTATATCAGTTAGGCCCTATCAGACATTATTCAATCTTAGATACATCCCTGGGATGTATCTATTCACTTGCATCACACCTGATGCTCTTATTATTTCACTTCCTCATCCCTTGGGGATGGCTCATTATTAGATGCTCTTATTGATGTCACTCACACACACTTTTCATAAAGCTTTAAGCAATAAAACAATTTTCAATTTGATTCTATATCACTACATACATGCTCTTGCAAATTAAAGTACATGTTCAAGGTGTTCCCTACCTCAAGGCTCTGATAAATCACGTATCAAGGTCCCACGTGGCTCTTTGTGCCCATGATCATACGTACCACCTATGGTACAACATAACACATGCAACACATCATTAAGGATGCATCAAGGAAGGTCCAAGACCTTCCGAGAATCTTGAAGTCAAATTAGAAAGCCAACAAAATTTAAGTCAGTCGATTAATCGAACTCCAAAGTCAATTAATCGAATGCAATTCGATTAATCGATTCCCAAAATCGATTAATCGAGATCCAAAATCAATTAATCGATTTTCAATATCGATTAATCGAGATTCCCAATTGATTAATCGAATCCCAAATCGATTAATCGAAATTCTCATCTCTTTAAGTTTGATTCTCAATTCGAGTAATCAAATTTTCAAAATTGATTAATCGATCTCAAATCGATTAATCGAAATCCGAAATCGATTAATCGAAATCCCAATTCGATTAGGCGATTTCCCCAAACCACTTTCCTCCAGCCACTGGAGGTTCCCAGTCGATTAATCGACACCTAAATCGATTAATCGAAATCCAAAGTCGATTAATCGAAACTCAGTTCGATTAATCGAATTCAGGTTATTTGACTTTTCAACTTCTTGGTGAAAATCGATTAATCAAACCCAATTTCGATTAATCGATTTGGCCAGATTCAGCCCCCCTTTGGGCTGTTCTTCCAAATCTTTTTCATTCTAATTTCTTTCTTTTTCTAAGCCTTTCTCCTATGATTTAAACCATTCCTAACTACAATTAAACTCCCATAACTTATGCATTGAAGTCACAAAGATTTTACCTTCAATAAATCTCAAATTGATTGGATCTAGTGGTTGGAAAGGCTAGGGTTCCAGCTTTGGCTTGAACGGATCCTTCGTGTCGAATCGGCCTTTTAAATGCTTGAATCCCCCTTCCAATCACCCACAATAACTTCTTGCATTAACTATGCTCTCCTTCTCTCTCTCTCTTCTTTACTCTCCCTCAACAACCAAACAAAAGAGAAACTAGGGCTATTAAACCCTTTTATCTCCCCTCTAACTTGTGTATTGAGCACATGCACCAGAAATAGGTGTATGTGACTCCAGATTAATCTCACCGTCCACACATTCACTTAATTTCTCACATCTCATCCGTTCATCATATCCTACGTCAACTAGTGAACTCCTACATGGTCAACCTATGACCAGTTGGGCACGGATCTCGAGGTCACTGTTTAACACATAATTTTCGGGATATTACAACTTATCAGACCTATCTTTCTCAAAATAGATCTTCATGTCATGGCCCACCTATCAGATGACCAATTTTTATTCCATATGTCACAAATCCCCAAAAATAGCCTTGAATCATATGACACACATCACGTTCAAATGTGATTTTATGGCCATTTTTAAGGATCTATGACACGTTGAATCACAAACCAACTGTTTGATAGGTGCACTATGATCTCAAGATCTATTGAGAGATATGGGTGAAAAACGATCTCCATCATATGATTCGAAGGATTAAATGGTTTTCAGGTTTGGGATGTGGGCACATTTAGAGGCACCCTTATATATATATATATATTTTTTTTTTTTCTTATTAAATGACCCTAGCTAACTTAAAATAGTGGGCTCATTATAGTTCTATTTTTTGTAAATGACTTGTCAATTTTGATCTATTCAAGGAGGCTTATCCAATGGACCTAGTTTTGAAATATTTTAAAATTGTTAAAGTGCTAAAAATTGACAATGAAAGATTCAATGGCAGTTAAAGTAATAAAATATGTTAATATGTTATTGGTTGGGTTACTCGATCCATCGAATACGTTCTACTATTTAGTTTTTCTCTTTTTGTGTTGCATTTTTATTTAATATAGACTTTCGTTAATTTGGTAGTTACATTTTCAAATTATAAACAATAGATGGAATATGAAGATATTTGTAATCTAAAAGCAATGAGTATTGTTTTATTTGTCAAAAAAAAAAAATTATAGTAAATTTTTTTTTTGAAAGATTAATATGAAAGAGGGGCCCCATTTTAAGAACTCGCCTTGGACCCCACTACAAAAAACAAAATTATTAGCCGCAGCCAAAAACTGCCACTATTAATAAAAAATTGCCGCTAATAGTCTTAATGGGTTTTTTATTAATAGCAGCAGTTTTTTGTTCTAAAAAACTGTCGCTAATAGTCTTATTTTTTGCAACACCCCCAAAATCTTAGGGCCAGCCCTGGGTGAAAGATTGTTGAGAAAAATGATCCCCATCATCCAATTCAGAACCGTCTAAGATTGGTTTTATAACTGATATGTCTCTGAAAGGGATAATAAGTATAGCAAACATAAATCGAAGGGCCACAATGTAAGTAAGGTAAAACACAAGGGGCAGAGTTCAAATACGGCATATCCTAGCGGGGTAAATGCAAAAATCCCTTATAGTTTATGAAAATATTTATAATATCATATTTCTTTTTTTTAATTTTTAGGTAGTTATTTACTTGTAGTATTACATATTTTATTTATTAATCTCAAAAAAAAAAAAAAAAAAAAAATTTTCCGAGCTTCTGCCACCAGTGTAAGATTTTCTTCCGTAGGGTAAAATATGGTTGACTGAGTTAGTAGTAGTAAGTGGCCAAAAGCGGCAGCCGCCAGCGGACTTGGTACGTTGGTCAATTTTTGGGAATCTATCCGTAACCAATCGATGAATCTTACCTATACTGAATAAGTGTGAATAAGTGAGAAATGCTCACTTATGAGTGAATTTCTCCTCAAAAGCACCTCATTAAATATTTACTCAGGTGAAAGGGAAGATGCAGAATATAATTAATAGGAACAATAGCTTGAAAAGTTGTATTTAGAGCATATAAACATCTTGCAACCAAACATTTCTAAGTTAATGGTGACTTTAAAGTTTAAGTAGTAATTTTCAAAAGTTATGTTATATATATATATATATATATATATATATATATATATATATGAGGTCCGGGGATGTGTGCTCGGGCGTAGAGAAGTCTCTGCACCAATTGATAGGAGCCCAACACGTAGTGCATTTTTTATTGATGCGACATTTGAATATATTCCTCATTTAACCCCGCTTTAACCATAGTTACCACTGTACTACAAAAAATAAGACTATTAGTGGTAATTTTTTGGAGCAAAAAACTGCTGCTATTAATAAAAAAACTATTAAGAGACTATTAGCAGCAAGGGTATTAGCGGTAGTTTTTTGTTAATAGCGAGAGTTTTTGGCTGCCTCTAATAGTCTTGTTTTTTGTAGTGCTGAAAGAATCATAAAGGTAAAATAGTGTGAAGCGCACGGGATATGTTCCTGATATCAGGGTTGATATGGCCATCATTACATTCAAAAAGACCATTATTACCCTAATTTAAATCATTCTATATTTCGCTTCGACATCGAAGTGCTTATGCATCTATAAAGGAAGCACAATTGCATCCTATATGGGGCGCTAGAGCCTCTTTTATGAAGTAGTTGCGCTCCCTCAAGGAATGGATAACACCTATAAAATGATATTAACACTTTTTTGGTGTGCAACCGTGGAATTTTTGACGATCCCGTCGCGACGAAGTGCTCTTGCGAAAAATATAGAGTCGCCACCCGGAGCTTTTGGTGTCCCGAAAAACCTAGATAAATTTTATAAGCACCGAAGTGTCACAAATATGACTTTGAATTCGGTTTACGCCAAAGGCTCTTGGGTAGGGGCTTCGGTTATCGATTGGAAAGTTCTTAGGCACCCAATCAGCCCGCTTAAAGCGGTCTCTACTTATGGCCAAAACAAAAATAATAGAAAAGAAATAAAAATATTTTTCTCTTGTCCAAAGGGTCTTAAAATCCTATTTGTGCCCCTTCCTTCCTACCGAAAATTCGGCGGCGTAACGACACAAATGAGAGGATAGAGGAAGAACCGAGAAGGTAGAAGAATAGAGGGGAGAGCCGGAGCTCTCGGGCCCTTGTTGCACCGCTGTTGAGCCTTATGTTGACTTGCCTCGGCGAGCTTTGGACAACTTGTATGGTGAGAAATGGAGTTCGAACTCTTAGGGGTTAATAGCTAAGAGGTAGAGAGAGAAGGCTAGGGGGTAGCATACACCTAACCTAGAGCTTTTTGGTAAAATGCTAAGGTCTAAAGAAGGTTTGAAAGTTTTGGAATTTGTATGAGAATGGTGCACTAGAGGAGAAAGAGAAGGGATTCTTTAATCTTTTAATTGCAAATTTTTTCAAGCCTTTGTAAAGGGAGGGGCGCTTCTCTATTTATAGGAAAAAGAGAGGTTAGGAGGGTGCTTAAAGGCTAATTTAGATTAGCAATTAGGTAATCTAGCCATCTAAGGTTTCCTGAGGTTTTTGAGGTAGAAGAATAGAGGGGAGAGCCGGAGCTCTCTGGCCCTTGTTGCACCGCTGTTGAGCCTTATGTTGGCTTGCTTCGGTGAGCTTTGGACAGCTTGTATGGTGAGAAATGGGGTTCTAACTCCTAGGGGTTCATAGCTAAGAGGTAGAGAGAGATGGCTAGGGGGTAGCATACACCTAACCTAGAGCTTTTTGGTGAAATGCTAAGGTCTAAAGAAGGTTTGAAAGTTTTGGAATTTGTATGATAATGATGCACTAGAGGAGAAAGAGAAGGGATTCCTTAATCTTTTAATTGCAAATTTTTTCAAGCCTTTGTAAAGGGAGGGGCGCTTCTCTATTTATAGGAAAAAGAGAGGTTAGGAGGGTGCTTAAAGGCTAATTTAGATTAGCAATTAGGTAATCTAGCCATCTAAGGTTTTCTGGAGTTTTTGAAACCTTGAAAAGTGTGAAGAGTTGCTCAAATGGTGGATGATAGGGTGGGGCCTTAAACCACTTAACGGATTGCACATAGATAGTAAATGGGTGCAACAGAACTAGCAAAACACACCCCAAAGGTCAAGATGGTCAACAAGTCAAATCTCAATCTCAAATTTCGAGGCAAAAACTCACAATTACTATTCATATGCTTGACACAACTAATAGTTGCGCCAAGCATATGTACAGTAAAATAGTGATGCATAGTGGTTTTGAGAAGTTGACTGCCTACGAGGGGACCCACTCATATGTGGTGCAACTATTAGTTGTGGCGCAAGTAATACTTGCACCTAATCTCAAAGGGGGTCACAGCATATTTATTATTTTGCCCTTATGCTTGGGACCACGATATCTTCTCATACACAGTTTCGATTGGGGTGATTCTTAGCTCATTGGAAAGCTGAGGATTTCTACTTTTCAATGGTATGAGATTCGATCATAGTAGAAGGTCATAGCCAGTCCTGATGCACCACTCTTTATCCATTACTCGAGAAAGCTAGGTTTAGGGTCATAATGGGTTCTAAGGGTTGGGATGGGTTTCTAAGGGTCCGGGAAGGTTCCTAAGAGATCTAGGGTGATTCCTAAGGGCAATGACTCCTAGGTTTCGAAAAGATTCATAAGGGTTCCATACATGCCATTAAAAGCTCGAAGATATGCCTCTCTCGAAAAGTGTCTCGATTGGGCCTTGAGCCAAATTTGGGTGTCTACAGATGCCCTCTTTGGTATCCAATCACTAATAATCGAATGTTAAAGAAAAGAGACATCCGAAGAGGCCCAAGACATTACTGACAGGTCTGCTATACTAAGAATAAACTTCAAACATCAGATGAGTAACATGGTGAGAAAATGAAAGCCCTGTATGTCGAAAAAAATAGTCGTTTCTCAAGGTAATCGATCCCCAAGCATTTAGCGACATTACTGGGCATAATCGAGGTAGAATGAGTTGTGAAAGCCCAATAGCTGGGAAAAACAGTCGTTTCTTGAGATGATTTGAAGGAGTTTGATGTTCAAGATTCATTCTGAATATAACAGCTTTGTAAGTAAGGAGGGTGATCGACCCACTTTCAAAGATAGGTGCAAACAAGTATGCAAGGCTCCATAGTTTGTGTCCAATCATATGAGGCACTGACCACCTCATCTGACTGATCACGGGTGCCCCTACTTGAAGCAGGGTTCGAGGTCTTTGGGCGAACCCATTGATCCCGAAGTTTATTTAGCACAACTACCCGAGCGGAACAAATGGATGTCGCAATACATTTTGAGAGTACGTGTTGCTTTTTAACAATTTGCCCCGAATCATCATGATCCAGAGCATCCAACCTCAAATGACACTGAACAGATTTGGCCGAAATTGGGTGCCCACCGAAGGGGACACCTAATCTTGGTCTATGCTGATAATGATCTTACGAATCATTTAACTATGTATAAACATACACCCATTAGGGGTGATAAGTAACAAAGGTGATGAAAGTCTCGACAAAACTCTCGTTCAAGTATAATTTATGAAAACAAACGACCATCCTACGGATACCCAGATGCATGGTGTATACTTTACAGAGATACCATGCCAATACAGGTTTTAAGCCTACAGAAAATAAGGGAAATGAACCCTCATGCATGCATGTTTACACATAGTTGATTGATATTGTGCGACCGTGGATCCTCTCGAACCCGTCACGGCGATGCGCTCGCCTTAAAAATGAAAATGGTGGAGTCGCCACCCGGAGCTTTAGGTAATAGATGGCCTGCTCTCTTCTTCCCATCTCATCATGCTGTCCTAACACAGCCCATGGAAAACTTAGTCGTGGACAAGTACATTATCAGGGGTCTATCAGGTACGGGAGGTACCAATACCAAAGGTTTCAGGAGATAACCTTTAATCTTGTCGAATGCAGCCTGGCAGTCGTCATTCCATTCAACTGGTGGGTCCTTTCTCAACAGCTTGTAGATTGGTGTGCATATCGGAGTTAACTGTGCGATGAATTGGCTGATGTACTGGATCCTGCCTAAAAAGCCTCGGACTTCCTTCTCTGTAGATGGTGGCGGCATTTCAGTGATGGCCTTGATCTTGGTCGGATCGACCTCGATCCCTCTCCTACTGATAATAAAGCCCAGTAGCTTTCCGGACATAGTGCCAAATGTGCATTTCTGGAGATTCAATCACAATCTGTATTTTCTCAGCCTCTCGAATAGTTTCTGTAGGTTTATCAAGTGGTCCTCCCTTTCTGGCGATTTGGCAATCATGTCGTCGACGTATACTTCGATCTCTCGGTGCATCATGTCGTGGAACAGGGCCGTCATTGCTCTTTGATAGGTCGCCTCAGCATTCTTCAGCCTGAATGGCATTACTTTATAGCAGAAGGTTCCCCAGGGGGTAATGAACCCCGTCTTCTCGCGATCAACCTCTGCCATCTTTATCTAATTGTATCCTGAGAATCCATCCATAAACAAGAGCATCCCGTGCTTTGCAGTGTTATCGACCAAGATGTCAATGTGTGGCAGTGGGAAATCATCCTTAGGGCTCGCCTTGTTGAGATTTCGGAAGTCGATACACATTCGAACCTTTCCATCCTTCTTTGGTACGGGGACGATATTGGCTAGCCACTGCTGATACTTGGATACCATGAGGAAACCTGCGCCATACTGTTTAATGACCTCATCCTTCACCTTCAACATCCATTCGGGTCGGAGTCGTCTCAGCTTCTATTTCACCAGCTTAACATCGGGGTAGAGTGGCAACTCATGCTCAACCAGATCAGTATCCAAACTAAGCATGTCTTCATACGACCATGCGAAGACGTCTTGGTATGACCGAATGAAGTCTCTCATACCTTTCCTCTCCTCAGGGGATAGCGACGTTCTGATTTTGGTGATTCTGGGGGCCTCTGTGGTCCCAAATTGACGTCCTCCGTCTCTTCGACGATCGGGGTAGGGCCATGCTCAAAATCGGCAAATTGTTTGAGGAGCTCATTGGGGAGCTCGTCGGTTTGGCCTTCCTCGTCCAGACTTGTGACTCCTACCTCTTCTTGTATTTCTACAGGGAAGGGGTTGGCTTCACATGGGACGGGTATCACGACATTGATTTTAATTTTATTGGGAATTTTAAAGGACAATATTTTTAGAATTGGTATTTTTTCTATTTTTATGATCTTTTGTATTTTTTCGGAGGTCAGCCCCTGGTGAGGTGGATCTCTATATATACAAGGTAGAGTGCTCCAGAGGCTAACCTCACTTTTTACAGGTTATTTTTTTTGGAGAGTCGGTGCCGTTTTCATGGCATTTGGTAGCTCTCAAGAGTTGGGGCAAGGATGCCCAGTTACTCACCTGCGAGGCTTGGCCTTTACCTCTTGGATCAGGAGCGACATCGGTAGGCTCTTGCATTTCTTCCCTCAACATATTTACAGAGGGATCCTCCGGGACCTTGTCCTCTACGGTTAGGAGGGGCCCAGAGTGGTTGGTGCTGGAGTGAGGGGTGGAACGGGGAACTTCTTCCTTAAACAAGGAAAGGGCGGCTAAGTCCATTTCGAAGTCTGGGGGGTGATGTAGGGATTGGTGGGGTGGATTGAGGTAGGCTTATGTGGGGTTACCCTCGTCTCCCCATTCAGATCAATTTTTACTACCCCAGCGCTCACAAAGGTTTCACGGATGTGGGGGCGAGCGCGAGGTTCCTCTTCCAAGATGATTCCTCTGGCCTTGGCGGCTGCTGTGGCTCTCATCTTCTCCTTGGCTTCTCTGACTTCCTCTTCTCTGGGCCTGTAGCCTAAGCCGAATTTAGTTTGTTGCCCCTTGGCCTTGACGGGGTCTCTTCTTCCTTGAAGGTGTGGGCCCAGTCCTTTCCCTTTTTGATGGCCCCATCTGTGGAGCATGAACACAGCTGCATCCATTTCTCCTCCAGTTTTATTCGAGGTCTTTTCAGTTGGTTCGAGGGTAACATTCGAGAAGTCATACTCAAATTGATGGAGATCGGCGTCCTCAACTGTGTGCGGTATGTTCAGCACTTTCGGATTCTCAATGTGCAGAGCGCTCTGCCCCATGTCTTCTCTGCTCTCACCTATGATGGTGACAATTTTTCCTTCTGAAATGAATCGGAGCTTTTGGTGTAGAGTAGATGGTATTGCTCCGAGCTTATGTATCCATGGCCGGCCCAATAGCAGATTGAAGGTAGACTTGATGTCCATCACTTAAAGGGGGGTGGTGAAGGTTTGCGGTCCGAGGATCATGTCAAGGTCTACTTCTCCTATGATTTCCCTTCTAGTGTTGTCGAATCCCCGTGCACTTGATATGGATGGCCGGAAGGTGTCGGGGTTCGCCCCAATTTTGATTGTCGTCCTTAGAGGGCATACATTTAGCGCCGACCCGTTGTCGATCAAGACCAACGGTACCACCAAGTTCCCTACTTCCACTGTTATATCCAGGGGTTTAGAATGGTTATTCCCCTCGATCGGTAGGTCTGCATCGGTGAAAGAGATGGCGTTTGGGGCCAACACTTGCCCTATTATTTCCCCTACTTCATCTGGAGTTACATGGGTGGAGACATGTGCGTCCTTGAGAGCTCCCATTAGGGCTTGAAAATGGAGTGGAGACGTGATCAATAAATCCCACACAGTAATATGTGCGGGCATTCTCTTGAGCTGTGTCTCCAGTATATGTTCCCTGGCCATTTTTTCAAAGGGATTTCCTGTGGCCTGTTCTTTCTTCTTTTCTTCTCCTCTGACTGCCCCTGATGCTTCTGGCTGGGCAGAAATCCGGCCCGATCGAGTAACAAATTCAACAGCCTCTTCTTGGTTGCACCCGACATTCATGTCCGTCTGTTCATAGCTCAATGGTACCTGATGCGGGTCATAAGCAGGTTTTGGGATGAGAAATGGGGTGCGTGAGGATTTCGGGGAGGATTGGGCCGGATATACTGGTTTCTCGGGTCCGACCAGGTTAACTCCAATGGGGGGTGGAATGGTAGTGGGGAGTTGATGTGGAGTTATGGGCACGGAGGGGGCTTGTACTGGTGTTACCTGGGCATGTTAGGACCAGTGGTGATTCGGTGATGAGGGGATTGGGTGAGGGGTTGCTTGTCCGGGTGGTGGCGGAGTTGGATTAGGGCCAAAATAGCGAAGGGATGGCGGGAGTGTGACTGGGCTGGAGGGATGGGGAGACGTTTGAGGTGTGGTGGGCGTGGGATGATGGGGGTATGAAGGATTTGTATATGAGGAGGTATGATGGGATGGTGACGGGTTTGTGGATGAAGTGGGGTAAATTGGGGGCGATGGAGTTGTGCATTGAGCGGGATGACCGGGACATGGCGGGGTAGTGGGTGGAATGGGGGGATATAAAGGGTTTGTGGCATGCTGGGATGATGATGGGTTGGTAGATGAAATGGGATAGATTGAGGATAATAGAGTTGTGCATGGAGCGGGGTAATTCGGGGGTGATGGAGGGGTGTATGGGCTAAATTGGGTGGCGGGACTTGAAGGCGTGTATGGCATGGGGTAACTTGAGGATGGTGGAGTAATGTATTCGATGGAGGGACTTGAGGGTGTGTATGGGGTAGGATAATATGGGGATGGCGAAATTGCGTAAGGAACAGGATGATTTATGTGTGACGGAGGGATGTATGGGGTAAATTGGGCGTGGGGTGGATATGCGTATGATTGCGGCGAGGTTGTGCCCGTTTGGATTTGATAGGCGGGAGCGGGGGTGGAAAAATACTGCCCTATATCTAAGGGCTCCTCTTGGCAAGCTGGTGTGGGAAAATAATCGACAAGATACAGTGGCTCGATCACCCCAACAAATAGTTCTTCTCCATTTGACCTGGGGAGTGAAAATTTCTCCTGATTGCTAATATAATCTGAAGGGTCAAACTCTTCTTCTTCTTCCTCTATCCAATGTATGTTAGGCCTGGGGCCTCCTGGGTGCAGTGGTTGATGTCGCTCCAAGTGTGCCATAATTGTGTGCATTATGAATCAAAAATTAAAGAATTAAAGAATGCTAGGTTATATGGATGTTAACTTATGAAAGGGATATCAGCACATTGGGGCTAACACTGGCCTGCAAGATCAGGGCCAATTGTAGCAAGTTTTAAATGTAAGTGAGTAAAAGATCGTCCACAGGGAATTGATTTAAAATTTAAGATAAACCTCCAGATCTGAGCTACCAGATCTGGCCTCTGATCCTATCTACAAAGCACATAAGATGGGAGGTTGAATTTGTCACGTTTAACTATAAGCAAATAAAGAAAAGAACTAACTACATGATCCAGATCCGAGTTGGGGAGATGTTTAAAATAAGACAAATGCAGAAATAATAGCTTCATGTACTTTAGCCTCTGAATTTTAATGGAGAATCAGAGTTCAACAGGCAGATTCAATCTTCATCCTACCGAGATGTAAGAGAAATAAATCCAATTAAGGAATAGGTTTAGACTTATGGCCAATAGTTGTGGCCTATTCTTTAGTTCGTAACATGAACATCATCGTAAATCTTTGCTAGAATTAGGTTACCAACGCTAATTTCGCAGGTGATGAATTAAGGAAGTTGCATGCGGATGAGTGAATCTAAAGAAGTCTAATGCACTAAGGTGAACATTCGTAACCCTCGACATGACTCCAATGGAGAAGACACAAATTACAACCTTTTAAAATCCAAAATTACAATTCTGAGCACGGCTTCTTAGAGAGCCCTCGGACTTCTGATCGAGCTTCTTAGAAAAGCCCTCGGACTTACCTTGAATCCGAACTTGGAAGTACAAATCACTCACAATGGCTCTCAAAGGTAAACTACAAGAAGGATTACAGGGGTTCGGATAAGCTATCGACCGGAATGAGGAAACAGAGATGAAAACTCTAAAATCTGGATACCCAAATTGGGCAAATGGTTCGCCTATTTATAGTTTTCCCTAAGCCGGCTCGGATGTGTATCAACCAATCGTAATTGGATAGATCTGTATCAACCAATAGGAGTCGAGCACCGGGATCCGGATTACATTCGCCAATCGTAAATGCTTGATCCGGTTGACCAATCAGAAACAGAGGCATCAATTACATTATGTAATTCAAAATCTGTTTGAGCTTCTAGAAGTTCCCGCCAAGTAATTTCATCTTTGGGTGTTCACATGGGTGGAATATGCCTTTGGTTCGTGCTCGTAATCTTCCTAATGTCCTTGGGTTTTAAAACGCATTGCGCGTGTAAAGTTTAAAATACCCTTGACGAGCCGCAAATCCCGTAATGCCATTTCGCATAGTTTAAGGGCTTTTTCGCAAAGTAGTTTGGCTCCGAATCTCTTCACGAAAGCATTTTGGCTCAATCTCTTTTCGCAGCATTTTGGCTTCAGGAGATCTTTTCGCAAGGACTTTGGCTTCGTGGAGATCTTTTCGCAAAGGACTTCTCTTCTTTTCGCAAAGCATTTTGGCTTCAGAGGTCTTTTGAAGGACTTCTTCTTCTTTCGCAAAGTTCAAAGTTCTTTGCGAATAGTATATGTTCTTTTGAATTGAACTTTTACCTTCCATTCTTCTTTGAATGGATCCTTCTTCTTCAGTCTTTTCTTGCTCTTTTAGGACCTTTTTAGCCATTCTTTGAGGCTATTTCTTCACTCCTCTTTGAGTTTGACATGCGTTGTACTTTTTGATCATTTTAGGATGGTTTTGATTTGGACCTGTCTTTTTGGTTAGTGCAATATGAACACTAAAGCAGTTATTTAGTCCTCTCAAGGGTCTTTCAAGGCTCATGTTTAGGGGCAAAAAATGGTATGTTTCACTACTTACCACACCCCCAAACCTAAGCCTAGGTAGTCCCCGAGCAAAGAAACATAAAAACAAAGTAAAGAGCCACTTTTGTAGGAAGCACAGTGCATTTAGCATATGCAACAAGCCTTTTAAACCCCTAGGTGATCCCTAGAGGAGGAGTGAAGTCTCCGAGGGTTTTCAATGAAGGTACCCACAAACTTCTCCATGAAACAGCTTAACATCAAGTGCAATATTATCAAATGAGCCATCTAGCAGCAGGGGTCGTTACACTTGAACCAATGAGGAGGCAGCAAATTTGATGATTGCGTGCACAGGAATTTGAACATTTATAGCCCTCATCAATGTTTCAGTATTTCCAATCTCTGCCCAGTCATAGAAAATCATACAAATCCGCTAGCAGTCAGCTCATCCTATGGATAAAAATTAGGTTATAAGTCATACTTTAGGTGCTCAAATTCCCACCCAAACACTCACCGGGTATACTCTCATGTTTTTGTTGAGGGTTCATTTTCACTCAAGCTCAAGAGCGATTACATCTCCCAACCTGGATCTGTAAGCATGTGCATAGGCATGATTCTTAGGCAATGGCATCATTGACATCTCCTCACCATAGATTGGGTCACTTCTCATCTCCACATGTCAGCTCACTCAACTTTGGATCACAAGGGCTTTTAATCTAGGTTTGTTTGTAAGGCTTTTGGGGTGAGGGTTCAAGGAAAGGCAATTTGAATGAGGTTTGAATTTGAGAACTCGGGAAGTGCAGGAGATGGTTCATGACTCCACCTTTTGAGTTTAGCTTCTTTCTTCTTCTTTTCGAGATTCCCACATTCACGGTGATCAGTTTTTTCTTTGAGCTTGCATTTTTCAACATAAGGTCTGTGTTTTGCCTTTTAGCTTGCAACTTTTTCACATTGTTTGTCTCTTCTTTCTCGGTCACCATATTGCCTGTTTTGAGGTATTTTCTCTTCATTTTCTTGATGTTGCCCGAAATGGTCCATCTTCGTTCTTTCTCCTTTACCTCCTAATTCTCGAGTGAGGAAGGCTGAATTGGTTCCATAGGTTCGTGCAAGTACTTTTGAGTATTTTGATGAAGAATTGTAGGATTCTGACTCAAATGGGGTACAAAGCAGGCAGATTTTTCTTGGTTGGTTCTCATAGGTTCAAGCCGTCTAAAGAAGGCCTTGATCTTTTCCTCGATTTCATGAGTCTTTGTTACTTGTTTTAATTTGGAGTTTCCTAACTTCTAGTGGATCTAATGCCTCGGTAATCCTTTGAATCGGAAAAAATTGCCTCGATCACTCTTCAACGAGATGGAAAATATATGGGCTCAATTCTCACCGGTTATGGTTTTTCCTTGAGCTTTTAAGTATATCTTTACCTTTTTCTCTTCCTTTTGACTTACTACGTCTTGATACCAGATGTTTTTTATGGTGTAATCATCATGGAAATGTAGAATATCGCAAGGTTTAGAATGTCTAAATTTGGCAAAGGAATTTTAAATTTTCTAGTTGTCATGATTCTTAAGTAAATTAATACATTTCCTAATTACTTAGGTGATTCTGCTGCCCTTATGTTAACTATTCCTAGGCAGACTTGTCTCCGCCACACCCCCAAACCTATGGGGGAATGTCCTCACGGTTCAAAGGTGGTGGACAATTATTAGGGAAGACAATGAAACAACAATAATCCGGACATGATTGAAGCACATCGAAATTTGGATAGAAAATAAAAGGAAAAAGGGAAAGGGAGTAGGGAGGGTTGTAAGTTTTTGAAATAGGGAGAACAAAAAGCAATTTGGTTAGGCCTGACTTATAATAGAAAAAATTGCAATAGAATAAAAGCGAAAATAAGAAAATAAGAAAGAGACAATTGATGAATTGGGCTTGTAAATGGGATTCTCCTACTTCCCTCATTCTTCTTAACATGGCCGACTTGTGGTCCGCTTTCTTGCCAAAGTTGTGAGGTGAGTACCTCAAAGGGCTCTTCCTATCAATGTCAAACTTGGCTCTTAAGAGGGTCATAATGAGTCTTCCAAAGGGGAGGCCGGCAATCTTACATTCCTTTTTACCTTGGCACTCACATCGCCATTGCTTTCAGATCGGCATGGGGGCATTGAAGAATTGCCCTTAGAGAAGTGAAAGAGGGCTTCTAAGATGGGGTTCGCCTCTCTTGGGTGTGCCGAGTAACATAAAACTCTCGAGTATGGAATCCATCAAGAGATATTTGCGAGGGCATCTCTTCTCACTATTGATTGCCCAGAACCCACCATGCCCTCATGTCAAATGGGCAGCCATATCTCCAAAGAGGCAACTTCAGAGCGATCAAGGGTCCATCGATTGAATTGAAAAGGTATCCCTAGGGCATGTCCAATGTCCTCAGATCCTGATTAAGTCACGATTGTCTATAAAAATAACTAGGGTTGGCACATCGGCATGTTCCTCTGTGACTGTGGTGAGGTTACGATACCATGACTTTGTCATCCTTGGGTAAATTTTCTCGTAATGGAGTGAGGATGGTGCTTGAGGAAGCCTCCCGAGATATCTTAAAGATAGCACGAATCAGTTTGGAGGAGAAAAAGTTTCATCCACCAATAGCTCGTGTATGAGCTTACAGGCATCAATGAATGGGTTAGGCAAAACCAAAGGAATGGGTAATGGGACACTCGGACTACTGGGCTCGAGGCGGGGTGGGCTCCTCATGGCGTATTTTTTTTTTCTTTTCAACCCTATCTGCTTTGTCCATTGAAAGTTTTCTCTTTGCAGACTTCTTGGCTTTGCCTTTGGCTTTTGGGGGTGTTTTTTGTCTTCTTATCTGAAGATTTAGGAACATGGCGAAGAGATTTCTCGGTTTTCCCATATTTAAAATGGCCTCAAATGTAGCTTAAGTACCAAGAATCACAGAAAGAATAAGAGTAGAAGCGATTCATGATCTGAGGGTTTCCTCTGTGTGAGTTTCTTTTGCTGAAAAGATCGCTGTGATCTACACCTTTGATTTCGACAAGAGAAAAGGCGCAGAGGATTAGAATAGATGGTGGAGTCTTTACCTTGCGAAATGTTTGTAAAGACTCCTCCACCGACTCATCAATGATGTCAACATGGAAACATTCCTCAGAGAATTGAGGTTGAGTAACAAAGATTATACACATTCAATTTAACTTTCATATTTCCAAAAGACACCTCCATGATGCCGCACTGCATTGAATGCATGCATTAGTCAGATGTGAATGGTCTTCCCATAATGACAGGATGGCAAGGGTACTTTTGGTTGGTTCCATGTCCAACACCAAAAAGTCGAGGTAGAAAAACTTGTCTACTCCTACCAAAACATCTTCAATCAACCCCATAGGTTTCCTTTCGGATCTGTCATTAGTAACACCACTTGAGTGGGTTTCAATTCTCCCAAACCTAGCTTCTCATAAACGAGGTTGACACTAGCACCAGATCTAGCAAGGCTTTCTCAATGGTGTGCTCCCCAATGATGCAGGGATTGTGGGGATTCCAGGTCTTGCATCTTAGGTGGTGTTGCAATTGATAGCACTTGGTTGATTTTCTCCACAAAGGCCTTCTTGGATAAATGTATCCTAGATTGCCTTTTGTGGGTGCACACCTCTTTGAGAAATTTTGCATAGCGAGGACCTGTTTGATTGCATCAAGCGGTAGATTAATTTTAACTTGCTTGAATGTCTCCATCATTTCCTCAATTTTGTGTTTCCTTTGTCAAAAGGAGAAACTGACTTCATTGCATGGGGAAATGGGAGGTGAGGAACAAATTTCTCCTCCTCATCTTTTTCAACAATTTTGTTATTTTTCTCATTATTCATTTTTTGAATTTTACGATGTAAATCAACAGCCATATTGCTATCCAAATTGTTTTTTACTTGTTTTGGATCAGCCAGCTCAACAAGAGCCCTTATTTACCTCTTGAAAATAATGAGAAACAACTCGATTTTCTATTTGTGTTTTCAGCTTCTTTTATTTTGTATTTGGTTTTGTAAAAAAAAAAATCGGCATGCCTAAAAGGCAATGAAATTATAATCAAAACAAACATTAAACACATGAATCGCTGGTTCTCAAGAATTTAAAATAGAAAATGAATGCAAAGGAGAAGGATGCAAACTCAAGCGGATCTGCTCGACTTTGGTCCAGATGCTCCTTGTTGACTTGCTCGGATCTGCAAACATCCAAAAGCTGAGCGATACCTTATTCAAGTATTGACAAAAATAAAAGAAAAACTCAAAGCACGCCAAATTTGACAAAAGACAAAAGAGTGGCGGATTTATTCAAATAACTAGAAGGCAAAGAATAAAACTCGAGAAAAAAAAAAAAATTACCGCAAAAAGCAGTTTTCTATACAAAAGCTCAGAGACATTTAATCATGCACTTGGAATGCAAAGTGCAGGTTTAAAGAAAAAATTAAAATAAAAATCAAATCTACAAAATAAAAAAACTTAGGTCTACCTATTTTAGAACAAACTTCCCCGGCAACGGCGCCAAAAACTTGATGTCGCTCCAAGTGTGCCATAATTGTGTGCATTATGAATCAAAAATTAAAGAATTAAAGAATGCTAGGTTATATGGATGTTAGCTTATGAAAGGGATATCAGCACATAGGGGCTAACACTCGCCTGCAAGATCAGTCCCAATTGTAGCAAGTTTTAAAAGTAAGTGAGTAAAAGATCGTCCATAGAATTGATTTAAAATTTAAGATAAACCTCGGATCTGAGCTACGGATCGGCCTCACAATCTATCTACAAAGCACATAAGATGGGAGGTTGAATTTGTCACGTTTAACTATAAGCAAATAAAGAAAAGAACTAACTACATGATCCAGATCCGAGTTGGGGAGATGTTTAAAATAAGACAAATGCAGAAATAATAGCTTCATGTACTTTAGCCTCTGAATTTTAATGGAGAATCAGAGTTCAGCAGGCAGATTCAATCTTCATCGGCTACCACGATGTATGTAAGAGAAATAAATCCAATTAAGGAATAGGTTTAGACTTATGGCCAATAGTTGTGGCCTATTCTTTAGTTGAACATGAACATCACTTTGTAAATCTTTGCTAGAATTAGGTTACCAACGCTAATTACTTGCAGAAGTGATGAATTAAGGGAAGTTGCATGCGGATGAGTGAATCTAAAGAAGTCTAATGCACTAAGGTGAACATTCGTAACCCTCGACATGACTCCAATGGAGAAGACACAAATTACAACCTTTTAAAATCCAAAATTACAATTCAGAGCACGGCTTCTTAGAGAGCCCTCGGACTTACAGAACTTGGAAGTACAAATCACTCACAATGGCTCTCAAAGGTAAACTACAAGAAGGGATTACGGGGGTTCGGATAAGCTATCCGAGGAATGAGGGAAAGCAGATGAGATGAAAACTCTAAAATCTGGATACCCAAATTGGGCAAATGGTTCGTCTATTTATAGTTTTCCCTAAGCCTCGGATGTGTATCAACCAATCGAATTGGATAGATCTGTATCAACCAATAGGAGTCGAGCACCGGGATCCGGATCTGTTCGCCAATCGAAATGCTTGATCTGGTTCAAATCGTGAAACAGAGGCATCAATTACATTATGTAATTCAAAAATCTGTTTGAGCTTCTAGAAGTTCCCGTAATTTCATCTTTGGGTGTTCACATGGGGTGGAATATGCCTTTGGTTCGTGCTCGTAATCTTCCTAATGTCCTTGGGTTTTAAAACGCATTGGGGCGTGCAAAGTTTTGAAATACCCTTGGACGAAATGCAAATCCCGAATGCCATTTCGCATAGTTTAAGGGCTTTTTCATAAAGTAGTTTGGCTCGATCTCTCTTCATAAAGCATTTGGCTCGAATCTCTTTTCGCAAAGCATTTTGGCTTCAGGAGATCTTTTCGCAAAGGACTTTGGCTTCAGGAGATCTTTTCGCAAAGGACTTCTCTTCTTTTCGCAAAGCATTTTGGCTTCAGGAGGTCTTTTCGCAAAGGACTTCTCTTCTTTTCGCAAAGTTCAAAGTTCTTTGCGAATAGTATATGTTCTTTGCGAATTGAACTTTTACCTTCCATTCTTCTTTGCGAATGGATCCTTCTTCTTCTTCAGGTCTTTTCTTGCTCTTTTAGGACCTTTTTAGCCATTGCTGAGGCTATTTCTTCACTCCCTCTTTGAGTTTGACATGCGTTGTCAGCTTTTTGATCATTTTAGGATGGTTTTCGGATTTGGACCTGTCTTTTTGGTTAGCTGCAATATGAACACTAAAGCACTTATTTAGTCCTCTCAAGGGTCTTTCAAGGCTCATGTTTAGGGGTAAAAAATGGTATTTTTCACTACTTATCAGTGGTAGAGGGGCTTTATGGATATTCTGGTTCTGCCCTTGGGGAAGTGGCGAGGGTATGATCTTTCCCGCCTCTATCAGATCTTGGGCCGTGTGCTTCAACGGGAAGCACAAGTTCGTAGGGTGACCCGGTCCCTGATGGAAATTGCAATGCAGATTCAGATCGTAATTCCTCGGTATTGGGTGGGGTGGGGGGCGAGGTTGGAGTAAATTGACTAAGCCTTTCTGTAGTAACACCGGCAGTAAGACACTCAAGGATTGCCCCAACGGGGTGAATACTCGTTCAAAACGTGCTTTCATCTGTTATGGGGTAAACGGGGCTCTTGGTCCATTGCTTGGCCTTGGTACTTGCCCGAAACGGGTCGGGGGTGGTTGTGTAACCTGGAGTTGTATCGGGGGGCATTGGTATTGGCCTGGGGGTAAACAATGTTCTATACCTCTGTCCCTGGTCTTCTTTCAATTCTTGGTTCGGCGGCTTTTCAAACCCCGGTGGCCCGTTAACATTCCTTCCTAACTCGCCCTCTCTAATGGTGTCTTCATAACGATTGGCATTTGGACGGATCAAGAAAACTTGATCACGATATGCTAAAAATCTCTGCGATGATTGGGAGGGCTCCTTGGTTATCAATTCGATCTGCTCATAGAACTGGCGAGTTACCCGAAGCGGCTAAGGCCCTCCACCTCCCTAAGTAAGCACCTAAATGTTTCATCATGTCTTTGCTTTAATCGCCAAGTCCGACTTCCTTGGTTCTATGTCCATGTTATAGACATATTGTTCTTGAAATAAGCGTGTCGATCTTTCCAATTTTTATCATGGATGGTTCCAGGATGTGAACCATCTCGGCGGGCCCTCAAACTCTTCGAACACTTTGATGAGGAGTCGTTCATCTCTCGCCATATCGCACATATCCCCTAAAGAAGATTTCAAGTGGGCGATGGGGTTGCTGCCATTATACTTATCAAATGATGGCATCTTGAATTTGTGGTGGGGACATCGAGAAGACATAAGTCTAAAAGTCCGTTGAGTGTAGTTCCATTCTCCCATCTTCATCACCGCTTCAGATTCTGCTCATCTCGTTCTTTCACCGCTCGTTCCTTTTGAGGTCAGTGGGGACCGCTTCCCTTGATTTGGTTCGACCCTAGGTGTGATGATGGTGGGCGGAGGGTTAAAATTGGCGTTCCTCCATTGTTGAATCTCATCCTCCTCGCATCGCTGGTCGTGGTATTGGTGAGGGCGAGCTCTGCTATTTGGACTTGGGGGGTGATGGGTTGGATGACTTGGTGGGGCCACATGGATTGTAGGGGATGAGAAGGGATAAATGGGTGAGCGTTTTGTGGGTAAGTGATGTGATGAGTTGGTGGCACATTCTGGGGGTGATGGGGGTGTGATTGAGATGGTGGGATGTTGTGGTTTTGAGGAATGGGATGGATTGGATTTCCCATTGGAGGTGGGATGGGGGCGTAAGGGGTATAGGTGAATGAAGGGTATTGGTGAGGGGGTATGGGGTTAGTGAATGGGCTTTGATGAGCGTGGGCAGATGGGCCTTAGGTTTGAGGGATTTGGGTTTGATGGTTTTGGAAGGCTTGGACTGACGGGCCTTGGGCCTAGGGGTGGGGCTTAATATGACTTTGGGCCAATGGGCCTTGTTGAGTTTGGGTTATTGGGCCATGAGGGGGTTGAGTTTGTGTCCATGGGCCCTGGGCTTGGGTTTGATAGGTTTGGGTCCAAAGGCCCTGGGTCTGATAGGCTTGGGCTTGGGCCCATGGGTTTTGAGCATCTTGGGTCTGGGCCTGGGTTTGGTGGGCTTGGGCTTGGGCCCATGGGTTTGGTGGGCTTGGGATTGGGCCCATGGGTTTGAGGGTTTTGGGCCTGGGGCCATGTCTCTAGAGGTGTTTGGGCTGGGGCCCATGGATTTGTGTGGGTTTGGGTCTGGAATTGAGGAGGGGGATTTTGGGAGGTATGGACAATGGGTGGTTGGGCATGGTTAGGGGGGAATGGGGTATGGAGGTTTTGGAAATTTGGATGCGGGGTTTGAGGGGTAGGGTTGCGGGAAGTAGCCCACAGGGCATACATCGTCCTCATGTCCTCCATCGAGGGCATGGACTCAGATGTGAGATTGGGGGGTGATGGATCACTTAAGGATGGGGGTGGTTGGGAGAAATTGGGCATGACCTGGGTAAATGGGGGGTATGTTGGGATGTGGATGGGCCACGTGGTGGGAATGGTATGTGAGATGGGGTGGATGGGATGTAGGATGTTGGGGGCACGGGTGATGAGAGGGATGGAATGTGGGAAGTAGGCGGGGGATGGGACTCCCTGGGGGGTCTTTGGAAGTATGGGGATGTGGTAATGGTGTTTGGATGGGAGATGGGGATGTAAGGATCGGTTGGGAAATGAGGGGTTTCAGTAGGGGATGAAAAAGGGGTATTTTGGGGGAATGTAAGGGAAGGGGATGAGGTAGAGGTGAACACGGGCGCCCCAAATGGGCCCGTGATATCGAACCTGGCTTGGGTGAAGGTGTCGGAGACCGGATCTTCTCCTATACGGGAATGGTAAGGGGATGACGGTGGGGATGTATCGGCTCTTGACATGATCCGCTGGCGAGTGTTGTATTGATGTCGTGGATAAGGGCCGAATACCTTCCTGGTTCTTCTCCTGCGGGCCGGGTTTGAGGTTGCCGTAGTGCCGGTCACACCAAGGTATATTTTTGATTGTTTTTATTTGTTTTTTTTTTTTCATGTTTTTTTTTGGGTTTCGGAAAGTGATGATGATTTTATTATTATTTTTTTGTTTTTGAAAAGTGAATTTTGTGATTTTTGATTTTTGATTTTGATTGATCTTTTCTACTTTTTTTTTTTTAAGGTGGATTTTTTTGAAGATGAGGATTTTCTTTCTCTTTTTTTTTTCAAATTGCAATTAACTCCCCTCTACTTAGATGACTGATGACCTGGTGCCCAGGGTCAACTCCCGTTTCGGGCGATATATGTGCCTTTAGTAGGTCCCACGGCGGGATCCGACGCACTTCCGAAGAAGCAAAAGGGAACCCTTTCGTTCTATTGAAGGCGAGGGAATCCACGCAAATGACTTGATCCCCCGGAGCAAAACAATAAGAAGTCACCTTCTTTTGACTGGGCGGGGGCGTATTGGGTGTTAGAGAATGTGGGAGGCTACCGCGGACACTAATACCGCTAATCGGGGAATTGGGGTGGTGGATTGGGCCTCAGGTCGTCAGCCCAAGATATATTACGATATATATTATACGCCACCAAAAAGTCTGATTTGGTCGGTATATATCATATATGCGGTTTAAATCTGGGGATTTTAATGGCGATATATTATATACGCTCGTAAATCTGGGGCTATTTTTGGCGATATATTATATACGAGCAAAAGGTTCTGTTGAAAGGATGACAAGCCCGAATGTGGGTCTTTGAACTGGTTTCTTGGGAGAAATGCTCCCGGGGACTGCTGCGTTTGTTATCGGGTCCCTCCTTTCTGTTTCCTAGGGATACATGGCTGAATTTTGGGTTTTCTATGCTCTCACCAATGCGGGTTTTACGGCTTGATCGGAATTGGCAACCCAACCGATATACCTCGAAAGCGCCTTCTAGAATCTTGGAAGGTGGTTCTTTTCAGATCATCACCACTAGGGCTGCCTACTTGGAACCGTAAATTGTATACGTGCCTAAACCTCCGAAAACTACCCAAAAATGCAAAAATAAATTCAATTATGTCCCCATCGTTGGTTCACTTTTAATTACAAATTTTATAGGGAGTGAAATTAAGTCCAAAATCGGGTCGGGATGATAAAACTGCCGCCTCAACGGGCTGGCGTTCAAAGGTGAAATATGATGACCGAAATAAAATGCGCAAGTAGGCCCGCCAAACGGCTAAGGCTTGTAAATGACCGAAATTTAAATGACGTGAAAATAAATGCGAGTGGGCCCGCCAAATGGCTAAGGCCGCTTAAATGACTAGAATCGCAAAAGCTGAAATTTAAGGCGCAAGTATGCCCGCCAAACGGCTAAGGCACTTAAAGGATTGAATCGTAGGGGTGTGTACGTTAGTAAAAATAACAAAAAATAACGAAAAATAGCATCAAATTAGAATAAAAAACAGCCATGGTTAGTAAAATAACAAAATAAAAGGAAAGGCCAACAAGAGGGGAAGCGCTAGGGTGATATCCCCAGCGGAGTCGCCATCTGTGCGACCGTGGATCCTCTCGAACCCGTCGCAGCGATGCGCTCGCCTTAAAAATGAAAATGGTGGAGTCGCCACCCGGAGCTTTTGGTGACCCGAGAAACCTTCAAATTGATATTTTGAGCACCGAAGTGCTAAATATGACTCTGATTTACCGGTCTGTGCCAAAGGCTCTAGGGTAGGGGCTTCGGTTATCGATCGGGAAGGGTTTAGGCACCCGATCAACCCGCACGTAGCGGTCTCTATCTATGCCCAAAAATAAAAATAAAAAGGGCGGAGTTTCCCCTTGCCCGAAGGCTATTCGGTCCTATCAAGCTTTGAGCCAAACCGAAATTTCGGCGGCGTAACGGCTTGAATCCTTGGACGGAGGAGACACCAAGAAGGTAGAGGAAGAGGGGTGAGCCGGAGCTCACGGGCCCTTGTTGCACCGTGGAAGATCTTCGCTTTGGCGTGCTTCCGATGGCTTAAATGGTATGAAAATGGGTTCTAATGCTAGGATTCAATAAAGTAAGGGGTCTAGAGTGAAGCTAGAGGCTAGACTTTGGCAAAAGGGAGTGATCTAATGGTGGAAATGGGTTGAAGGGGATGAACTAAGCATGCTGGAATTCTGGAAAAATGTGTGCATTTTCTCTCACTAGGGTTCTCTCTTAAGCTCCAAATCCTTAACCTCCAATTTTTCTAATCCTTAAGGAAGAGGGAGGCCTCTCTATTTATAGAGAAGGGATGGGTTAGGGGCTTACTTAAGAGCTAATTGGTTTAGCAATTAGGTAATCCCCCATCTAAGGTTTTTGGGTTTTCAAGGTCCTAGGATTTTGGGAAACTGGTTTCAATGGCGGATGATGGGGTGAGACCATGGGTGACTTAAGGGTTGCCAATAAGCTCAAAGGGGGTGCAGCCAATCTCAAGACACCCACCTCAACCCAGGGGATGGTCAAAGGGTCAAACTAGATGGAGGAAATTCAAGCTATTGATGACAGTTACTGTAGCTAAGCTGGGCGTATATATTATATACGCCCAATTTAGGAACTGTAATTTTCACCAAAATCAGGGGAGTTTTGAGAAGATGAAGCTCGTGGTGGGTCCCACCTATGTTGGGCGTATATATTATACATGCCCAGCCAAATTTCCTCCAAAAAAGGCAGGCGTATATACTATATACGCCTGACCAATCTTGTGCCAAATTGGCTGGGCGTATGTAATATATACGCCTGCCTAAAATCTATGATTTTATGTGAAACTTAAAACGGCCATAACGTTTGAACCGTAACTCCAAATTGGGTGATCTTTGGCTCGTTAGAAAGCTGAAGAAGTCATCTTTGCAATGGTATATGGCTTATCCATGGTACTAGTCTGTGTGAAATTCTGTATCTCTCCTCCCATCAACGGCCAGAAGGGTTTAAGTTAGGTCTGGGAAGGGATTCTAGGGTGTAGGGGTGACTTCTAAGGATTGGGGGAATGGCTCTAAAGGTCTTAGGGTGATTCCTACTGGTCTAGGTAGATTCCTAAGGGTTCAGGGGGTGCCATCAGAAGCACAGGGGTACATCTCTCCCGAAGTACAGATTGATCGGGCCTTGGGCCGAATTTGGGTGTCTACAGATATGTAGTTTCATTTTCAACAGGTTGGTCTCAACCAATGATTAACCTTTTTCATAACGGAGTTACCCAAACCTCAAACCCCGTAGGGCGCACGCTTAGACAGCGCAGGCCAAGAGTCCACACCTCCGAAATTGCTCGTGATGAATTTGAAATTAAACACTCATGTTCCTATGAATCCACAAACAGAGCGCTCATCGCAAAGATTTAGCAGTGGAGTCGACCCGATCGAAATATTGACCGTTTGACTGGGATTGACATCGTTGCTCCTACTTTGAAGTAGGATCCAAAAATTCTAAGCGCACCTTCATACTTAGGACATTGATATAGAACAGCTGTATTGCCGATAAAATATTGATATTTTACAGTATCGAAACACACATGTGCGTCCAATCATATGAGGCATAAATCGCCTCATTTAACTGGTCACGGGTGTCCCTACTTGAAGCAGGGTTCGAGGTCTTTGGCCGAACCCATTGATCCCGAAGTTTGTTTAGTACGACTACCCAAGCGAAGCGAATAGATGTTGCAACGCTTTTTGGGAGTGCGTGCCTTCTTTTCAGAACACATATTTTTGTTGCTTTATGTGGAACATTTTGACCTTTTTATGTTTATCAATTTATGTGATTTTTTGGATTTATCATTTTATGTAGTTTTTATCTTTTAAGTTTATCTCTTAGGGTTCCTTTACATCGCCTCTACGGTTGCCTCATTGCCGGCATTTACTTGCGTCGATTGATCGCCCGCCTTGCGCTAGATTAAAGACTCCATTTTCTTCAAAGGTAACCATTTAAAATCCATTTTCTTTAATTTTTTCTTACTTTTTCTTGCAAATATGATCATGATCTTGAATTCTTAGATGATAAATGATTTATTTTCATTGTAAGCATGTTTATTGATAATGTGTCGATGATTTTCATGAGTAAAGCCCTATTTTTGTGATTTTATGGGTTTTATTAATGCGTAATATATATATATATATATATATATATATATTTTTTTTTTTTTTTTTTTTTCTGGTGTTATTTTTATTTGTGCATATAGAAGGGGTTTTATTTTTATTATTATATTTTTTTTGTTTTCATTTTGAATATAAAGCAAGGATTTTTGGTCTTTATTTTTTGAAAATTAATTAGGAAAAAGGGATTTTTTGTTTCTTTTTTTGAAAATTAATTAAGGAAAATGATTTTTGGTTTCTATATATTTTTTGAAAATTAACTAAGGAAAAGGAGTTTATTTTTGCTTTTTTGTTGTTTTTGCTCTCTCTCTCTCTCTCTCTCTTTTATTATTTGAAAACTAACTAAGGAATCGATTTATTATTATTATTTATTTATATATTTTTTGTTGGCTTTTGATTCTATGGACATAAAAGAAGGGATTTTTTTTGCTTTAGTTTTTTTTTTTATAAACATAAAAAAAGGATTTTTTTTTTGTTTTTGATTTTATGGACATAAAAGGAGGGATTTTTTTGTTTATTTTTTGTTTTTTATAAACATAAAAGAAGGATTTTTTTGGTTTTTGATTTTATGGACATAAAAGGAGAGATTTTTTTGTTTAGTTTTTATTTTTTCATAAACATAAAAGAAGGATTTTTTTTAGTTTTTGGTTCTAGGAGCCTAAAGGAAGGATTTTTTTTAAATTTTTAACTTGCTTTATTTTCGGAAGATAAAGAGGGGAGATCTATTTTATTTTTTTTATTTTTGAAGATAAAGAGGAAGGGATTTTTTTGTATTTTCATTCTATTAAAAAGGGATTTTTTTGTTTATGTATATGTATATTTTTTTTTCTGAAAATAATAAAAAAAAGGATGAGCGTAATTACCTTTCCTTGGCCTGTAGCAAAAAAATGGTTCTTTATCACTGATCTGGTTCGATGCGATTGCTTACTTTTGCCTCAGAATGTCTAGCGATGGAGAGTACGTGCCTGAGGAGGGGCCCGATATGGTTTATGGGCCCCCGTGGGGAGCAATTCTTCGTGGTAGAACGCAAGGCGGGTCCCTGGCTTGAGATGCAGGGTGAGGCCGCCCGAGTCGGCCTTCTTCATCAGCAAAATATTCACATCTCCAACTTTGGCATAGCGGGCAAGGTAAAAGATAAGTTCAGTTCTTCTTTTTGTGCAACTTTGCTTCATTTCCCTTGCCTGATGCATTTTTCTCTTTTGATGCAGGACCTGCCCCATATCGTGTTCCGAGGGGGCTGGCTGGACTTCCACGAATTTTACCGCTACATCCCCCCCATGGTGAAGTATTTTCTTGAGCAGGCAAGTTTTGGGAGTTCTTGTCTTGCCTCCCCCCCCATGAGGGCCGATGCCGCGTACCTGAGAGCCTTGATAGAGAGGTTTCGCCAGAAGACCATGTCCTTTCACATGGCCTATGCTGAGATGACCTTGACACCGGTGGATTGGGCTATGATTATCGGCATCTGGTTAGGGGGTGTCCCGATCGCCAGTCTCACAGTGCCTAGCAGGGATGATATTGTCAGATTGATAGGGATTACCCCCCTCGTGGAAGTTTACATGGCGCCAAGGTCAAGATGACCTGGCTATCTGAGCTCTATGGGACCGGTGAGTTGGTAGATCTGTGCTAGCCAGATTTGGAGCTTTATATTGAGCTTGAGCGGGCAATCGTCCTGGCTCGTATCATGCTTCTGCTCCTGTTGGGCAAAACCCTCTTTACAAATGCAAGCGGCGGATGAGTCAGCTTGGCACTGCTGATCATTATGGATAATTGGCTCGATATCCACAGGTATGACAGGGGTGGGCCGAATATGCGGCATTGATGTATGGCATAGCCCGAGTATCTACTGGGGAGGCCAAGTCTATTGTCAGTTTCTGGCCGGCTCTGGAGGTAATCTCTAACCCTTTCACTTTTATCAGTTTACTTGGATGGTCTTTGTATGCTACTGATTTATCTTTTGTGTACTGCTCTCCTCAGGCATGAGGGTACCTTCAATTTTAGCCTGGATGCCCGCTTCTCCACTCTGAGGTATACACCTACCCTCTCCTAAGCAATTGGGACCAATCTCGGCACCGTGACTTGGGCATGAAGCATCTAGAGATGGGCCTGATGTCCCAACTGGATCTGATGGTCCCCGAGCAGGTAAGGCCTTTTCACCTCTGTTTATTTTAGTTCGAAAATTCTCCTTTGTTAGTATAGTGCATGTTTTAACTGATTGGTAGCCTCTTGACTTGGACAGATCCTTTATGACCCATACCTCAACTCCATTTTTTGGGGCTAGGCTGCCGTAGGTCCATCGCACGTTTTTAACAATCGTTGCGTTGTCCTCGTCTACGTGGCGTGGGCTAGGGCCTACTATCTGAGGGAGCGGGTAGTTCACCAGTATCAGGGCTATCCTGCCATACCTATGGATCCTCCTGCAGATGTTTTAGGTCCCGTGAGTAGCATCAAGGAGCTCACTGCGACCTTCCTCCATAATGGGAGCCCCATTAATGTCCTTCTCGTGCTCGGGGACTATCAGTTATGGTATGAGTCCTTGTCGTATCAGTTCATTCTGCCGTGCGTTGTCCGTAGTGTCAATTTTCTTGCTTTCGGTAGCCTGCACACTCAGGTAATTCTCTTTTTTTCTTTTAGATTAGTCCCCCTTTTGGTCTCAATCCAGCTTTTGTTCCTACTGAGTGAATCTTTATTTTGTTCATAGTTTGTTCAAGGGGATGACTTGGATGATGAAGGTGGGACAGCGGCAGGTACTGCGAATGCTTCAGGAGCGGGTCCCTCAGGTGCTAGCCCTTTTGGTGCGGGTCCCTCAGGTGAGGGTTCTTCAGGTGCTGTTCTGTCGGGTACTTCTCATGTGGGTGCCCTTAGTGGTTCTCCTGCCGTGGTCTATGGGACCTTCAGACGCCTCGACGATAGCTTTCTCTCAGGTCTATGTGCTGACGTGGATAAGCAGGCTCGCATCTCAGCTGAAGCGGCCCGGGTCCCTCCTCCTGAGGTGGTTCAGGGGGTAAGCCTTCTCGCGATCATTCTTCCTTTGTCTTTGCTCCTTTGATAAATGCATGTGTTTGTTACTAGATCTTGCAATTGACATCCTTTCCCTCAGAATGTAGAACTTTGACTCGGTCATGGAACATGCTGCATATTATCACAACCTTACTGAGCTTCGGGATGTGGAGGGGGTGAGTATTCTGCTAACCTACTTTTCTCACTGGTTTACCATTCTTTGTTCCTCAATCGATCGTGATTTCTGATTTTAACTACGACTTGCAGCGCGCACGCGACAAGGACTCTCGCTCTTTGCTCAGCCGTCTTTCGCAGGCGTGATCCCAGGTAGGAGATATGCGGACCTTCCAAAGCTCCTCGCGTCGACAAAAGAAATCAAAGGGCGCCAACAAGGATTAGGCCTTAGTTTCTGCATTTAAATATTTAGCACTTTGGGGATGATAATTTGGGATTTTAAACAAATTGTGATGGATAATTGTGGCACTCTTTTTTTCGGATGATTTTTTATTTGGAAATGTTTAGTGCTGGTTCTTTGATTGCATGTTATCTTTCCCTTGCATTATATCCGGCTGCTTGCAAGATGGTTTTGACGATTGCTCATAAAAATGGCCCTCGAGGTCGCATGCCTTAGTGCGGGTTTCTCCTGCACAAAAGCTCAAATGATTTCAATGTTAGGTGCCCTTTGATTTTTATATTTGTGAATGTCTTTTAAGGCATAAAACAGGTGAACAAGCTAACTAGCTAAGGGGGCCAGCGAGGGCCCATAAAAACCTCTTAAAAAGGTTCCAAAATGGCATAGAAGGGGGGAGATTGGCCTGGCGCAACTATTACATGCACTAGGCTAATCTTGGGGGTGGTTTATACTGGCACAACTATTAGTTGCTCCAGGCTTAGCTTGGGGAAATTTGTACTGGCGCAACTATTAGTTGCACCAGTTTTAGCCTGGGGGGGGCAGTGGGCCCTTTATATGCCCGAGACAGTCCATTTTCTCTTTCTTTTCTTTTTGACTTGCCTTTTTCAGCTAATTTTTCCTCTCCTTGCTTTCCGAAGGGTGGGTCCATCAACATACATTGAATTTTATATTTTTAAAAGATTTTTGTACGTCTATGGACCCACTTTCCAACCCTCCCTTATATGGAGGGCTTGAAAACAATTTACTCATTTCTTTGGGCTTGGGGCCCAATTTTCTAAAACGTGGCTTCGAAGCTTGAATGAGAGCAAGCTCGTTGAACTGGAGCGGCTTGGATCAGTGATGCACTTGGTCCTTGCCAAACTATACCAATGCCTTGATGCATTCGCTCTGGGCAAGGTGGAGAGCCTCGGGGGATGTCCTTTGCTGCTCTAGGTCTGGTTGGGTGAGCATTGTTGTGCTGCCACCTTGTAATTATTATATGATTAAAACAGCCAATTAAAAGGTACAAATTACAAATGTATGGGATCAAGGTGAGCTACCAATCCTGCAAGAATCACGACTGTTGTAGGAGGTTTAAAGAGGTAAGTAAGGGTATATCCACAGGGAGATGTGGCTCAACTATAGTAAATCTCCAGATCTATGGTAGATCTGACACTCTATCCTAATTTAAGCTAAACTAAAATAGGAAAGAGGAGAGGTTTTAGGATTTTATCACTTTTACTACAAACTATAAAAGTTAAATGCAATTGATCCAGATCTAATCAAACACAGAGATAAGGGGAGATATAGAAAAGATGAAAATTCAAAAGGGTGAGAACAGCAGCTAGGGGTCTTGATCTCTTACTAAAAATCAAGGCAATCAAAAGCAGTGTAGAGGACTGATTTACAATAATCCTCTATTCAGGCTCCAAGCTACCCAGGTTCCCCCGGCAGAGGTGAGGTATAAGAATCTAATCTCCACCAATGGATCAAAGCAATCCTGAAGTTAAGATTTGCCCTTCTACTGGATACAGTCCTAATGTTATGATCTGCCCTTCTACTGGATATAGTTCATCCCTGAGATTGCTCCAATCTATTGATCTTGATTGGAACAAGAAAACTATTGCAGATGCTACGGGTGCCTGGCTACCAAGCTCCCCATTTCTGGCTGGCATCCACAAGAATAGTTAATCCAGGGAAATCAAATATGAAGAAGTGAAATGTAGATTAGAATTGCCTTTAAAAACCACAATTATATTGCAAGCTTACAATACTATTATACCCAGATCTGTAATTTGTGTAATATCTAATCTCCTACAAGCCTCTAAATCTCTTAATTTATAGCTCAAGACCTTACCCTAACTACTGAAAAGAGTTTAGCCACTCATGATTGACTAAAGAGAGGATGAGAGAAGAAGGAAGAAAGAGGGAGAATTTGGAGGAAAAATGGATCTCGCACTAAGCTTTGGTTCTCTCAAATTCTAGCTCGTTCTTCTGTACAAGCTCTCTTCTATTTATACCTTCTCCCTTTGTCTCAAATCCGTTTCAGCCAATCAGAGCCCAAGAGAATAATTTTGTTATTTTAGGCTGCTGATGTGGCTGATTTCTCTTCTAGAAGCTTTTCTCCCGTTGGTCCACAATTGACAAATACACGTGAAGCAGTTAGGGTTTCTAATCATGCACAGTTGAATGCCAAAAATACTCCCAGGGGTGGCTGATGTGCTTTGGGATTGTGCACAAGCTTTTGAAATTGGCAGCTGCTGAAGAAACATGCTGAGAAGTTGCCAGTTCGAGTGTCGAGAGGTTCAGGGATCCTCTCGATAGGTTTTGAATTTGCATTGTGTTCACATCGATAGGTTGTAGTGGCTGTCAACAGCTTTGTAGACTTCTCGAGAGGTTTGGAGTCTTCTCGACAGGATAAGTGGCACTCGTCGATAGGATTAGAGTAGCTCTCGATATGTTGAACTTGACTAGTTGATAGGATTGGAGAGTGTTCTCACCCTCTGTCCAGTTCCGCATTCATCCTCTCGACAGGTTATAGAAAATCCTGTCGACATCTTTGTGAAGTTCCTGTTTGAGCTTTCGACAGGTTGTCTGAACCTCGCGAGGATGAGCGTCGTTTAGCTTCAGGTGAGTTGTCGACAGGTTGTCTTGGATTGCTCGACAGGTTCAACTGAACCTCTCGAGATGTACTTGAAACCTCTCGACTTCTCCTGCACCTTCAGGTAAGGTGTCGACAGAATCTTTTTGCTGCATTTCCAACCTCTCGACGGGATCTGTCATCCTCTCGATCTCTTTACAGTTTCTCCTCAGAACCTCTCGACATGTTATAATTAGCCTTCGAAACTTCTCGACAGGTGCTGGGGAGCTCTCGACAGCTTTATGGAAACTCTCGATAGCTTATTGGCACCTCTTGGTACTTAGCTTTAGAGCATCAGAACCTCTCGATAGCTAGACTTAACCTCTCGATAGGTTTTGCCTTGTTCTTCATTTGTTCAACACTTAGCATCCTCTTAGTAGGCTTAATCTTTATTCCTTGTAGCTGGACTTAGTCTCAAGCATTTCCAGTTGGGTCCATGACCTTCTGATGAATCTCTCTAAGGCTCTTGTACACTGCTTGATTGGCTGGCCTTGGGCTGTAAGGTCACCTATTGAGCAGCAAATTGCTTCTTTGGCTCTTTTAAGTGAATATTTGTACTAAGCTTGCAATTCATTGCTTATATACAAAATACACTTAAAACACATTATTAGTCAGCTCAAGGGTCCACCAAAGGTCAGGTTAGGAGGTGAAAAATGATATTTTTCGATGCTTAACACACCCCCAAACCTAAGCTTTGTTAGTCCTTGAGCAAAGGAAAAAATAAAAATAATTATTGAAAATAAAACATGCCACTTTTGTAACAAACACAAATGCATTTAGCATATGCATCAAACCTTTTAAACCCCTAGGTGATCCCTAGTGGAGGAGTGAAATCTCCTAAGGATTTACAGTGAAGTTACCCAAAAACTTCTCTAATAAAATTAGTTAATATCAGTGCAACATATTAAGACAAAATTCAAGCAATATAAAATTCATTCCACACCTTGTCCATTCAATTTTTAGAGGATTCTCAGCAAAAACATGACAGTTTCAAACTAAAATTCTGCTGTAATCCCTGTACAATCAATCAGCTCATGTCAAGGTATTTTGTATGAAAATTAATGCAAAGCTTACCCTCAAATTGAGAATCATGCTTTGATAATGCCCCCATCAATCGTAATTTTAGACCCAAAGCTTATTAGGGCTGGTACTTGCAATAAAAATAGAAGGGTGTATCAATTCACACATCTCAAGAGCAGTTACAGCCCTCAAATAGGATTGCAAGCATGAGCACACATTGCTCTAACTTCTGAAAATTTTTAACTCTTTTCACCATAGATCAAACAAATCCTTATCTCCACATGACAGCTCAATTAATTTCAGATTAGTAAGGAATTTTTATTGGGTTGTAATGTGTCTTATGGGTGAAGTTTATACAGAATAAAAGGGTGGAATAGGATTCAAAATTGAGAAATCAGTAAGGTAAGGAGGTGATTTGCAACTTCACAACCTTCATTTCAGCATAAATCCATCTACTTCTTGAATTTTCAGATTTGAAGTGATCAGTTTCTAATCCTCATTTTCATCTTTCAATGAATTGACTTCTTTTTCTCACTCTTTTGTTTTTCTTTTCTGTTATTCTTTTCTTTTTGTATGCTTTTTCTCTTTTTATTTTTCTCTATTTTTCTTTTCTTGGGCTGGAATGCCACAACTATACATCACACTTGCCTTCAAATATGTTTTCTTCATTTTTCAACCAAATATCAAACCAGTTCCTTTAGTCTCACTTCTCTTCCTATTTCCTGACTTTTTAGATAGAGGGTGAACTGAAACAGGTCAAGAGGTTTTGGGTTCAAATTTTTTGGTTTTCATCAAAGAAAACTGAGATTTTTAAGGCTCAAAAGGTGTGTATCAAGGACAGTTTAAAGGTGGGAAGTTTTAAGCTCAAACTATCCAAGGGATGGCCTTACTTCATGTCCTCAATGTCATGAATGTTGTCAAGCTGTTTCAATTTGGATTTGCCTAACTTCTAGTGAGCAGAGGTAGATCCAATCAGTCCTTAGAGCAAAAGAAACTACAAAAACACTCTTCAAAGAAAAGTTTTCAAGCCCAAATCTCACTCGGTATGGTCTTCCATCAGATTTTTAGGGCATATCCTCACAATTTTCTCTCTTTTCAGGTTCACTAAGCACTAATTTTTGAAAATTCCTAGCATTTGCTTCATGAAAATGTTAGAACTATAACATGTTCCAGTTTTAAAAAAGTTTTTTTTTTTTAATTTCCTCTATAACAAAAAAAAATCAGGTGGGAACTTATTTTATTTTCTCAATTTCTGTTAAAATCTTGTTGTACTATCATTAACTATCCATTGGCAAACCTTGCCACACCCCCAAACCTATGAGGAGCAGTGTCCTCACTGATTCAAAGATAAGGAAATGTGCAGCATGAGAAAAACATATACAGATAAGCAAGGAAAGAAAAAGAAATAAATAAACTGCAGCTAAACAGAGAACATCAATACACAAACAAAATAAGAACCAGTAGTAAACAAAACACACAAATGAGGACAAGAAAGCAGATAATAAAATGGAAAGAAAGCAAGAAAAGCACAGTAAATAGACTGAAGAGAAATTTCATTGATAATATAAAAAGATGGATAAAAATACAAAAGCAACCTAAGCAATTGTATCAAGCCTACTAAACTAGGTAAAAAGCCTAGAAAAAACAAGCTATACCTATTCAGAGTCAGAGGTGAAGATGTCAGCAGGTCGAATCCTTGTTGAGCAACATAGGCTTTTAACTCAGCTCTCCTCTCAGCCTTGGTCTGCTCTTTGGTAGTAACTACCTCCTCAGACTGGGTAGCTGTCTCTTTCCCTTTTCTGGCTTGCTGAGAGGGTGGGCTTGCAGGAGGGGCAGGGGCTTGTGCAGGTGTTGTGCCAATCAGTTCAACCACTCTTCTTTCGAGGATTTCTACTTTTATTTCAGCGTAGAGAACTCTACTTTCATAGAGGTCCCTTGTAGCCTTTGTGGTCTCTTTGGTGATAGATAGCCTTTTCTCAAGTCCATCTGCTCACAGTTTCTCAGTGGCTGGGATGAGCTTTTTAGCTTCATAGTGGAGTAAAATGCTTTGCCAATCCTTGGATATCTGCATCATCTTATAGTTGTAATCCACAATCATTTGCTCAATCTTTGCTTCATAGGGCATCTCAATTGATCTGCGGAGCCCAGCCATTCCCCGCACAACATCCTTCTTGAGGTAGGAGTTCTGTTTCATGACATGGAGGAGGGTAGAGTATAGAGGAGGTACAGAGAAAGAAGAGGCAGGGAGTATGAACTAGAGGGTTCAAGGTCAGGATCAGGGTCTGTTTGGGTTGGGTTTGAGGAGGTAGGGATTAGGCCCTCCACATTTGTGACAATATCAGAGGCAGCTACAATAGGTGGGAGATTAGGTTGGGATTGTGTGAGGATGGTTGGCAGAGGTAGGGGAATAATGAGAGGTGGGATAAGGTCAAGCTGGGGTTCTGGTTCAGTTGCAATTTGAGTAGAAGCATCCTTATAGGTAGGAGAAGGGATGACTAGTTATTGGGAAGGTTGGGTTAAAAGTGTCAAGGTGGAGTGGATGGCTTGGAGGTTAGTTGGAAGGGAGGATTGACTTTGGAGTGTGGGGTGGATGGCTTGGAGTGTGGCTTCAATTGACGATTGGGTTTGGTTGTTGGCCATTACTTGGGATTGAAGGGAAAGTAAAAGGTTGAGGATATGGGGTAAAGGGTTAGGCGTGACAGGGGCTGTGGGTTGGAGTGGTGGAATTGGTTGGAAAGGGGAAGTGTGGGTATGGGTAAAAGGTGGGGTGGGTGATGTGTGTAAATGGGTAGGCTGTGGAGAGTCAGGTAGGGGGTATATTCATACCCAATGTCCTCCACAATAGAGTCAATTATGGATGAATACCCCTTAGTGGTTATTTGGTCCTGGGTGTGTGGAGGTGATATAGAAAGGGTGGGTCAAAGTGAAAGGACATGGAGGGTGGGGAAGTGAAGGTAAGGTAGGGATTAGGCCAATGGAAAAGGGTGGGTCAATGGTAAAAGGGGCAGATAGAGGTGTGGATGTGGTGATGGTGGAGAGGGATGCTGAAGTGATGGGCGATAGGGACACTGGGATGGAGGGAAAAGGAAATGAGATGGATGGAAGAGAGGCAGTTGGCATGGAAAAACTAGGGATATCAGGCATGGAAGGAACAGGGATGAAGGGATGGAGGGGATGACTGTAGGTGATGAGGGAATCAAAGGAGAAGCTGCAGAGCTAGCCACTTGAGGTGCCTCCCTTTTAGTACTCTCCACAGATTTTCTTTTACTCTTCCCAATGAGAGTCCTACTGGCAGACCAGGCTCTCTTCCCAAATGCTTTAGGGGTCACCTTCTCCACTTCCTCCCCCTCTTTGAAAACAAATTTTTTTCTCTTCAGCAGGGCAGCAATGAGCCTGCTGTAGGGTAGCCCTGGTAAGGCTTGAGCCTTCCTACACTCATCATTCACATCCACCATGGCCTCAAGCACCAAATGAGCAGCATTTATAAATTGGCCCTTGGAAAAAGAATAGAGTGCATCTACTATGGGGACTCTTCTTTCTTGTTGATGCCCACTGACATAAATGTTCTTTCTCAAAATGGAGTCAAAGAAGAGCATGCTGGGGTGCAAATCTATTCTCATTATTGAGTCCCCAGACCTCACAATGCCTTGATTGGGGTGCCTGGCCATTGCTTTGAAGGAGACATTCTCAGGTATAGCCAAGCCATAGACTGAATCAAAAATAGAAGGGACCCCCAATGCTAGTCCAATATCTCTGTAGTCCACCACCATCTCCACATGATCAATAAAAATTATAAGGCAGGGCTCAAGTGAATCTGGCTTGGTTTGTTTCCTGAGATTCTGATACCAGAACTTAACCAACACTGGGTTAGATTTTTCATTCAATGGGCTCAACATGGGTGTCACTCCTTCCTTCACCAAATAATTCAAAGTATCCTGACACTCCTCTACCTTAGAGAAATAGGGGGTGTCAACAATAGTCTCTGGGATCAGACCTAATGCATTGATAAATTCATTGGGTGTGGATCTGAGCAAAGGGACTTCAGATTCCAATTCAGGGATAGGCTCAGCCTCAGAAATTTCAGGCACAAAGTTAGGTTGTTTCTTAGGGGCCTCCTCGACAATGTCTTCACTGATTTGGGCCTTCTTAGATTTCTTGGCATTCTTGGATTTCACAGTTTTCTCAACTTGGTCCATGACCAACTTTCTTTTTACAGGTGGGGTCTCCTTAGGCTTTGTGGGTAGCCTAGTGGATTTCCTAGTGGATTTGGTGGTGGATTTGGAAGGTGCTTTGAAAAGGGTGGCCAAGGTGTCTTCTTGATCAGATATTACGTACTCAAACAATTGCAATTCACTTTCAATCACCACACAGACCTTTGTTATCAATCAAATTAACCACACCAATTTGCAAATGCAATGCCAAAAGCACAAAGTGGGGCAGAAGAGAGGCTTACCAGGTGCAAAGTGTAGCTTTTGATGAATTGAAGTAATGGGAAAAATAGTCAGGAACTTATTGTAATAGCTAGTGAGGTAGAGAGAGAAAAAAAATGGAAAAATTGCCAAAGAAGACTTAAAGTGCAAATAGAAGTTGTCAAATGGCAAAAATAGAGTTGTTGTTAGGTTTAAAGCAGTGGGAAATGACTTTCGACTGGATTGGGGCAAGGTGTGGATATGTTGATACAACCTGTCGAAGGGTAGAAAGTCACTGATCCTCGCAAGAGGTTCACGCAATCTTGTCAACAGGTTCAAGTAGACAGAAATAATCATTTCGAGAGGTTCACAGAACCTCTCAACTGGTTCTTTGAACTCAATATGAAATCCTCTCGACAGGTGTTAGGCTCCAGAAAAGTTACTTCGAGGGATTCACAGAACCTCTCAATAGGTACCTTGAACCTGTCGAGAATTCAACCAAAAATCTTCAGAACCTGTCGAAATGCTTCTGGATCCTATCAACAACCATTTTACACCTTCAAAACCTGTCGAGAATTAGTTCACACCTCTCGACAGCTTCTAGATATTGTTGAAAAGTAGACTGGGAACTCTCCGGAACCTGTCGAGATGTTCATAGAACCTATCGACAGGTTATATTACAGTTTAAACAGGCTTGTAATCAATTCCCAGTTCATTTCCCAACAGATTTGACACTCCAACTTAGGTCACTTCACCAATTTGACTCATTATCCTACCTGAGGTACAGACATACATGGCAAAAAAAATCATGTACAATGCCAAATAGAAATGAAATAAAAGAAACAGAAATAACCAACACCTGAGTTATTATATATTGTATACATTGTGGAAACTCAGACATGTTATGGAGGTTCATGATAGTGAATGGTCATTACAGGCTCCACCACATTTCAACAACAAGTTTGAGCCTTTGCCCATTCACTTTCGTGGTCCTTCCATCTTTTGGATCCTTAATTTCTACAGCTCCAGATGGGGATATATGCTTAACTATATAAGGTCCCTCCCATTTGGATCTTAACTTACCTGGGAAAAATTTCAATCTAGAGTTGAACAACCATACTTTGTTGCCAGTTGTGAACTCTTTCCTCAGCAAATGCTTGTCATAGAAAGCCTTAGTTTTCTCTTTGTAGATCCTAGCATTTGAATATGCCTCCAACCTCAGCTCTTCCAGCTCTGACATTTGGAGTTTCCTGTGCATGCCAGCAGATTTTAAGTCAGTATTCAATGCTTTAACAGCCCAATAAGGCTTGTACTCAAGCTCTACTGGTAAATGGCATGCCTTGCCATATACCATCCTGAAAGGAGACATGCCTATTGGGGTCTTATAGGTAGTCCTATAAGCCCACAGATCATCAGGTAACTTCAAGAACCAGTCCTTCCTATCCACTCTCACTGTTGTCTCCAAAATGTGTTTGATTTCTCTATTAGAAATTTTCACCTGCCCACTGGTTTATGGGTGGTACGGGGTGGCAACTCTATGTGTCACAAAGTTCTTTCTAAGTAGGTTCTCAAACTATCTATTACAAAAGTGGCTCCCCCATCACTAATGATAGCTCTGGGGGTGCCAAACCTGGAGAAAATGTTATCCTTCAAGAAGTTGAGAACAACCTTGTGATCATTTGTTCTTGTAGCTATGGCCTCAACCCATTTGGACATATAGTCCACAGCTACAAGAATATAATTGTAACCAAAGGAAGGAGGGAAAGGACCCATGAAGTCTATCCCCCAAATATCAAAAAGTTCAATCACAAGTATTGGCTGTAAAGACATAGAGTTTCTTTGGGAGATACTTCCCATCTTTTGGCATCTTTCACAAGTTTTATAATGAAACCATGCATCCTTGAAGAGAGTGGGCTAGTAGAATCCACTTTGGAGCACCTTGGCAGCAATTTTGTTCCCACTGAAGTGGCTTCCACAAGCCTGTTCATGAAACATAGTTAGCACATTATGGAATTCCTCATTAGGGACACATCTCCTCACCACTTGGTTTGCACAATACTTGAATAGGTATGGATCCTCCCACATATAATATCTGATTTGTGAAAAGAATAGATCCTTGTCCATTTTGTTCCAATGTGGGGGAATCTTCCCTACTGCCAAGTAATTCACAATATTTGCGAACCAAGGTGTAGAGGTGTTGATAACAAATAGTTGGTCATTCGGAAAGAAATCATTAACAGGTAGCCCATCGAATTCCTCTGCTAGGATCTTAGATAAGTGAACTGTAATCATATTTTCAACCCCTTTTTTCTCTTTGATCTCAAGATCAAACTCATGTAATAGGAGGATCCATCTGATCAATCTAGGCTTTGTATCCTTTTTTAACAAAAGGTATTTTAGGGTTGAGTGGTCTGTGAAAACCACTATCTTGGATCCCAGCACATAAGATCTAAACTTATCTAAAGTAAAAACAATTGCCAACAATTCCTTCTCAGCTATGGTGCAAATTAACTGAGCATCAATCATGATTTTGCTGGCATACGCAATCATACAAGGGGCCTTATCCTTCCTTTGTCCCAAGATTGCACCAATTGCAAAGTCTGATGCATCACACATCAGCTCAAAAGGTATTGAAAAATTAGGTGCTTGAAGGATAAGTGTAGAGGTTAGGCAATTTTTCAACAGCTCAAAGGCCTTAAAGCATTCATCATTGAAATCAAAGGGAACCTCTTGGCACAACAAGTGGCAAAGTGGTTTTGAGATTTTGCTGAAATCTTTGATAAATTACTTATAGAAGCTAGCATGCCCCAAGAATGATCTGACTTTTTTCACAGTTTTTGGTGGGGGTAAATGTGCAATCAGATCTTTTAGCCCTATCTACCTTAATGCCTCTGTGAGAAACCACATGGCCAAGGACAATGCCTTGGGTGACCCCATAAAAAGGCTCTTTTTCCAACTTAAAACCAAGTTGGTTTCCTCACATCTCTGTAGCACAAGGTTGAGATGGTGTACATATTGGCTAAAACTATCCCTAAAAATAGAGAAATCATCTATGAAAATCTCTATAAATTGCTCAGTCATGTCAGAATATATAGCATACATGTACCTTCGAAAAGTCGCAGGTGCATTACACAATTCAAATGGCATCCTTTGATAGGCAAAGGTGCCAAATGGGCATGTGAAAGTTGTCTTTTCTTGGTCTTGTGGATAAACAGGGATTTCGTTATACCCCGAATATCCATCAAGAAAACAATAAAAAGACTTTCCTACTAACTTATCCAAGATTTGGTCAATGAAGGGCAAAGGGAAATGGTCTTTTCTAATTTTCAAATTGAGCTTTCGATAGTCTATACACACCATCCAACCTGTGGTATCCCTAGTGGGAACAAGCTCACCATCATCAGTTTTAATCACAGTAATTCCAAGTTTCTTAGGTACCACCTGAGTAGGTACCACCCATTCAGAATCTTATATTGGGTAGATAACTCCAACATCTAGCAATTTGACCACTTCTTTCATCACCACTTCTTGCGTGTGGGGATTCAATTTTCTTTGCATTTCTCTAGAGGGTTTGGAACCCTCTTCCAGGTGAATTTTATGCATGCACACAGCAGGGTTGATGCCCCCAAGGTCAGTAATGGTCCAGCCAATTGCTCTCTTATGCTTCTGTAAAATACGCAACAACTCTGCCTCTTGCTCATCAGTGAGAGAGGAAGAAATAATCACTTGCAATTTTTGGTTTGCCCCCAAAAAATCATACTTTAGGGTCTTAGACAGCTGTTTCAACTCTACCTTTGGTGGACATACGAGTGAAGGCAACAAAGGTGCCTTTGATGGTGGTGGAAGAGGCATCACAGTAGATTTCCAAGGAAGATACCTTGTTGCTGGCCAAATATAATAAGTTAAGGCTTTCACCTCTTGAACCATGGGTGTGGGGGCCTTCTCTTCCACAATCTCACTCCACACTTTCTCAAAAATATCACCAAAATCATCACCAAAATTATCACAAAAATCATTACAATACAACAACTTGGGCAAAGTCTCTTCCACAAGCTCATCCAATACATCAATTAAAAAACAAGCCTCACCACTCAAGTGAGGCTGATTTACTATATTGTAAACATTTAATTTAACCTTCATGTTGCCAAAAGACACCATTCATTCCATCGTGTCATCAAATGCTTAAATTTCCTCCATCTGGTTTGACCTTTTGACCATCCCCTTGGTTGAGGTGGGTGTCTTAAGGTTGGTTGCACCCCCTTTGAGCTTATTGGCAAACCTTAAGTCACCCATGGTCTCACCCCATCATCTGCCTTTGAAATCAGTTTTCCAAACCCCTAGGACCCTAAAAACCTAAACAACCTTAGATGGAGGATTACCTAATTGCTAAACCAATTAGCTCTTAAGTAACCCTCTAACCCAGCTCTTTTCTATAAATAGAGACACCCCCCCCTTCCCAAAGGGTTGAAAAATTAAGGTTGAAAGTTAAGCTTAAGAGAGAGAGCCCTAGTGAGAGAAATTTTTATTTTATTTTGCATTCTTCAACCAGAATTCCAGCATGCTTAGTTCACCCCTTTCAACCCCTTCTAACCATTAGATCACTCTTTTTTTAGTCAAGCTTAGTCTTAGCTTCATCCTATACTTCCCATCTACCAAATCCTAGCATTAGAATCCATTCCCCTACCGATTAAGTCATTTAAAGCCATCGAAAGCACGCCAAAGTGAAGGTCTTCAATGGTGCAACAATGGCCCGTGAGCTCTGGCTCACCCCTCTCTTCCTCTACTTTCTTGGTGTCTCCTCCGTCCAAGGATTCAAGCCGTTACGCCGCCAAAATTTCGGTTTGGCTCAAAGCTTGATAGGACCGTATTGCTTTCGGGCAAGGGGAAGCTCCGCCCATTTTATTTTCATTTTGGCCATAGATGGAGACCGCTATGTGCGGATTGATCGGGTGCCTAAACCCTTCTCGATTGATAATCGAAGTTCCTACCCTAGAGCCTTTGGCAAAAACCGGTAAATCAGAGTCATATTTAGCACTTCAGTGCTCAAAATATTGATTTAAAGGTTTCCTGGGTCACCAAAAGCTCCGAGTGGCGACTCTACATTCATTCCATCATGTGCGCATCGCCGCGACGGGTTTGAGAGAATCCATGGTCGCACAGATGGCGACTCTGCTGGGGATATCACCCTAGCACTTCCCCTCTTGTTGGCTTTTTTTAATCTTTACTCACCATTGCTGTTTTTTCTAATTTCTGCTGTTTTTCCTTCATTTTTATTGTTTTTACCAACATACTTACCCCTACGTTTCAGCTTTAAATTTCAGTAATTTTTTCCTAGTCACTTGACTGGCACCCTTTTTTACTTACCCCTACGTTTCGGCTTTCAATTTCAGCAATTTTTGCCTAGTCACTTGACTGGCACCTTTTTTACTTACCCCTATGTTTTGGCTTTAAATTTCAGTAATTTTTGCCTAGTCATTTGACTGGCACCTTTTCTACTTACCCCTACGTTTCGGCTTTAAATTTCAGCAATTTTTGCCTAGTCACTTGACTGGCACCTTTCTTACTTACCTTTACGATTTGACTTTAAATTTCAGCACTTTATATTTTCCGCCTAGTCGCTTGACTAGCCCCATCATTTTTTCTTACTTCTTGTCATTTCCTAACAGTGGACGCCGGCCCGTTGAGGCGGCACGGGCTTGTCATCCCCGACCCGAACTTGGACTTAAATTCCCTCCCCTTTAAAAATCTATAATTAAAAGTGAACCAAGAGTGTGGGGACATAATCAAATCTGTTTTTGCATGTTTTAGGTAGTTTTCGGGGGGTTTAGGCACAAATATACCTTACCTGGTTCCCAGTAAGGCGGCAGCCCTAGTGGTGATGATCCTGAAAAGAACCACCCCTTCCAGTACCTGAGAAGGCCCTTGCGCCGGAGGTATATCGGTTGGGTTGCCAATTCTGATCAAGCCGTAAAAACTGCAATAGTGAGAGCATAGACAGCCTGAATTCAGCCGTGTATCCCTAGGAAGCGGAAAGGAGTGACCCGATAACATACACAGCAGTCCCCGGGAGCATCCCTCCCAGGAAACCAGTTCCAAAGACTCATTATGGGATTGATGTTCACTATCAAACAGAGCTGGAAGAACAATTTTTGCCAGGCGTATATATTAAATACGCCTGACAATAAATCCCCAGAAATACTCAAGCGTATATAATATATATGCCCAGCCAAAATCACCAGATTTAACCCAGGCGTATATAATACATACGCCCAGCCAAATCTGCTAGTTTTGGTCAGGGATATAATACATATGCCCAGTATAAACTGGGTTCAGGCAGCCCGATCTGAGGCCCAATCCACCACCCACGTTCCCCGATTAGTGGTATTAGTACCCACAGTAGCCTCCCGCATTCTATAACGCCTAATATGCCTCCGCCCAGTCAAAAGAAGGTGATTACTCATTGATTTGCTCCGGGGGATCGGGTCATTTGTGTGGATTCCCTCACCTTCAATAGAATGAAAGGGTTCCCTTTCGCTTCTTCTGAAGTGTGTCGAATCCCGCCGTGGGACCTACTAAAGGTGAATATATCACCCGAGACGTGAATTTTTCTAGGGCACCAGATCATCATTCATTTAAATAGGGGAGATAATTTTCGTTTAAAAAATCCAAAATATATATATATATATATATATATATATATATATAGAAAAATCAAAAATCCGTATATACGTATACTTTCGGTGTGACCGTCACTACGGCGACCTCAAACCCAACCCGTAGAAATAGAACTAGGAAGGTATACGACCCTTACCCAAGACATCGATACTACACTCGCCAGTAGATCATGTCAAGCGTCGATACATCCCCACCATCATTCCCATCCCATTCCCATATAGGAGAAGACCTGATCTCCAACACCTTCACCCAAACCTGGTTCGATGTCACAGGTCCATTTGGGGCACCCATGTTCGCATCCACCCCATCCCCCGCCCTTACATTTTTCCAACATACCCCCATCTCATCCCCTACTGAAACCCCTCATTTCCCAACCGACCCATACATCTCCATCTCCCATCCATACACCCTTACCGCACCCCCCTACTCCCAAATACGCCATCGGGAGCCCCATCCCCCGCCTACCTCCCACGTCCCATCCACCTCATCATCCATGCCCCCTACATCCTATATCCCATCCACCTCATCTCGCATGCCTTCCACATCACATGGCTCATCCACATCCCAACATACCCCCTATTTACCCAGGTCATGCCCAACGTTTCCCAGGGTATGACCAGTAACCCACCATCTTCCAAAACCATACATCCATACCCTCCAAGCACAATCATTCATACCCCCCACACCCGGGTCATGCCCAATTTCACCCAACCCCCTCCATCCTTGAATGAGCCATCACCCTCCAATCTCACACCTGAATCCATGCCCTCAATGGAGGACATGAGAATGATGTATGACCTGTGGGCTACCTCTCGGAGTCCTACATTCCAAACTGCACATCTAGTTCTCCAAAACCTCCATACCCCATTCCCCCATGACCATGCCCAACCACCCATCATTCATACCATCCAAGATCCCCCACCTCAATTCCAGGCCCAGGCCTAGGCCCAAGCCCAACAGACCCAAGTCCACTCATCTCAGGCCCAAACCCACATAAATCCATGGGCCCAAGCCCAAATATCTTTAGAACCATGGGCCCAAGCCCACTCCCAGACCCAAGCCCACTCATCCTAGGACCAAGCCCACCAAACCCATCAGACCCAGGCCCAGAATCCTCAAGGCCCATGGGCCCCAAGCCCAAACCCATCAGTACAATGACCAACAGTACGAGGAGGACGAGATCCGCAATAGTGGAGGAGCTGCCAGCTTCGGCCCCCCCAGGCCCACCATCGTCACACCTAGGGTTGAACAAAATCAGGGGGAGGCAGTCCCAGCTACAGCCTCAAAAGAATCAGAGCAACTGAAAGAACAGATAGACAAAATACAGAAGCAGCTGACGAAGATGGGAGGGCTAGAACTGCATTCAACAGACTTTTTAGACTTATGTCTGTTCTCGGATGTCCCCCTACCACAAAAATTTAAGATGCCATCATTCGATAAATATAATGGCACTGGCAACCCCATCGCCCACTTAAAATCTTACTGTAGGGATATGTGCCAATATGGCGGAGATGAACGACTCCTCATCAAAGTGTTCCAAAAGAGTCTAACAGGCCCAGCACTGAGATGGTTCACGTCCTTAGAACCATCCATGATAAAAACTTGGAAAGATCTGACACACTTATTCCAAAAACAGTATGTCTATAACATGGACATAGAGCCAAGGAAGTCGGATCTGGCCCGTTTGAAGCAAAGGCATGATGAAACTTTCAGTGCCTACTTAGGAAGGTGGAGGGCATTGGGTGCCCAGGTGACCCACCGGATTCCTGATGATGAGCAGATTGAATTGATAACCAAGGGAGCTCTCCCAGTCATCACAGATTTTTTGGTGTATCATCAACAGTCCAGTTTTGCTGATTTGGTCCGAAATGCCAACCATTGCGAAGACGCCGTTAGAAAGGGCAGGCTGGAAAAGAGCGTGGCCAACGGGGTTCGAAAGGCTGCTGAACCAAGAATCGAAGGAAGACCAGGGGCAAAGGTACAGAACATCATTTACCCCCAGGCCAATACCAATCCCCCTTGATACAGCTTCAGGTCACGCAACCACCCCCAGCCCGTTTCGAGCAAGCGCCAAGGCCGAACAACGGACCAAGAGCCCCATTTACCGAGGAACAGATGAGAGCACGATTCCAATGAGTGTTCATGCCATTGGGGCAATCATTAAGTATCTTATTGCCGGTATTGCTACAAAATGGTCTGGTCAATTTACTCCAGCCTCGCCCACCACCCAATCCAATCCTGAGAAACTATGACCCGAACCTGCATTGTAACTTCCACCAGGGGCCGGGTCACCCTACGGACCGATGCTTCCCACTAAAGCATGCGGTCCAAGATCTAATAGAGGCGGGAAAAATTGTTCCCCCACCGCTTCCTCAAGGACAGAATCAGAACATCCATCAAGCCCCTCTACCACCGCACCCAGGAGGCCCCAGGCCTAACATCCATTGGGTAGAAGAGGAAGAAGAAGAGTTTGATCCCTCAGATTACATCAGTAATCAAGAGGAGTTTTCATTTCCCCGGTTAAATAAGGACTAATCATGTGTAGGGGTGATCGAGCCGCTGTACCTAGCCGATTACTTTCCCACCCCGGCATACCAAGAGGAGCCCTTAGATTTAGGGCAGTATTTTTCCACTCCCGCTCCCGCCTATCAAATCCAAATGGGCACAACCCCGCCGCAATCATACACATATCTGCCCCACTCCCAATTTACCCCACAATACACCCTACCTCCTAATCACCCCATCCCCTACACTATCCCATGTCCCTCTCACACACCCAAATCCCCCACCATACATAACCCCACCATCCCCATACTACCCTACCCCATAAACATCCCCAAATCTCTCCACCCAATACACCACTCCACCATCCCTAAATTATTCCATCCCGTACACACCCCCGAATCCCACCACCCAGTATACTACCCCGCCATCCCCAAATCATCTTGCCCAATACATAAATCCACCATCCCCAAATCACCCCGTTCTATGCACAACTCCATCATCCCCAATATACCCCGTTTCATCCACGAACCCATCATCGCCCCACCATGCCACCCCATATACAAACCCTTCATATTTGTACCCCCCTGCTCCATCCGCTACCCTGTCGTATTCCTATCACCCTGCTTCACCTGCACCTCCGACATCTCCCAGTCACCCCATCCCATGCAACATACCGCTCATCCCCAGTTGCCCCGTCTCGCACCCCATCCCGCCAGCTCTTAATCACACCCCCAACATCCGATCCCATCGCCCTCCCAGTCATACTCCCACCATCTCCTCACTATTTTACTCCCAATCCAACTCCACCCTCACCTAAACAAGCAACCCCTCACCCACTCCCCTTATCACCCGCCCCAATCACCACTGGTCTTACCACGCCCAGGTAATGCCGATACAAGCCCCCTCCGCACCTGCCAGTTCAACCATGCCAATTCCCTCCACTACCATTCCGCCCCCTATTTGAGTCAACCTGGTCGGACCCGAGAATCTGACATACCCAGCCCAATCCTCCTCAGAATCACCATCCGCTCCCTTCCTCATCCCGAAACCTACCTATGACCCATCTCAAAGTTAAGGTATGAAGAGCATGACATGAATGTTGGTTGCACCAAGAAGAGATCATTGAATTTATTACCCGATCTGGCAGGATTTCTACATAGCCAGAAGCATCGAGGGCCGTCAGAGGAGAAGAGAAGAAGAAAGAGCAGGCCGCAGGGAACCCCTTTGAGAAAATGGCCAGAGAGCACGTGTTGGAGACATAGCTCAAGAGAACACCTGCACATATTACTGTGTGGGATTTGTTAATCACATCCCCGCTCCACTTTCAAGCCTGAATGGGAGCACTCAAAGACGCACATGTTTCTGCCCACGTAACCCTAGATGAGGTGAGAGAAATAATCGGGCAAGTATTGGCCCCAAATGCCATCTCATTCACTGATGCGGATTTGCCGCTCGAGGGGAACAACCACTCTAAGCCCCTGAATATAATAGTGGAAACGGGGAACCTGGGGGTGCCATTGGTCTTAATAGACAATGGGTCGGCACTTAACGTATGCCCTCTAAGGACGTCAATCAATATTGGTGTGAACCCCGACACCTTTCGGCCATCCATAACAAGTGTCAGGGGATTCAATAACACCGGGAGAGAAATCATAGGAGAAGTAGACCTCGACCTGATCATCGGGCCGCAAACCTTCACTGTCCCCTTTCAGGTGATGGACATGAAATCTACGTTTAATCTACTATTGGGCCGGCCATGGCTATATGAGATCGGGGCAATACCATCAACTCTATACCAAAAACTCTGATTCATCTCAGGCGAAAGAATCGTCACCATCGTAGGTGAGAGCAGAGAAGACAGGGAGAGGAGCGCTCTGCATATTGAGAATCCAAAGGTACTTAACATGTCGCATACAGCAGATGACACCGATCTCCATCGATTTGAGTATAACTTTTCAACCATTACCCTCGGGTCACCTGAAAAAACCCCTGCCAAAACTAGGGTAGGAATGGATGCAGCTGTGTTCATGCTCCACAAATGGGGCCACCAAAAAGGGAAAGGGTTGGGTCCGCGCCTTCAAGGAAGAAGAGACCCCGTCAGGGCTAAGGGGCAGCAAACCAAATATCGCCTAGGCTACAGGCCCTTTGAAGAAGAAGTCAGAGAGGCCCAGGAAAAGGTATGAGCCGCAGCAGCCTCCAGGGCTAGAAGAATTAACCTGTAAGAAGAAACTCCCGCCCGACCCCACATCCGTCAAACCTTTATGAGTGTCGGGGTGGTAAAGATTGATCTGAATGGGGAGATAAGGGTAACCCCACACAAGCCTATTTCCGCCCATCCTACCAACCCTTACATCACCCCCCCAGACTTCGAGGTGGACTTAGCCGCCCTATCCTTATTTGAGGAGGAAGTCCCTCGATCCACCCGTCACTCTAGCACCTGCCACTTTTGGCCCATCCTAACCATAGAGGACAGGGTCCCAGAGGATCCCTCCATAAACAAGCTAAGGGAGGAACTGCAAAAGCCTACCGATGTCGCTTCCAACCAAAAAGGTAAAGGCCAAGCCTCACAGGTAAGTAACTGGGCATCTTTGCCCCAACTCCTGGGAGCAGCCAAAAGCCAGGAATAAGACACCGGCTCTCCAAAAAAAAAAAACCTGTAAAAAGTGAGGTTAGCCTCTGGGACACTCTACCCTGTATATATAGAGATCCACCTCGCCAGGGGCTGACCGCCGAAAAAATGCAAAAAACCATAAAAATAGAAAAAATATAAATTCCAAAAATATTTTCCTTTAAAATTTCCAATAAAATTAAAAATGATGTCATGATACCCATCCCGCGTGAAGCCGACCCCTTTCCTGTAGAAATACAATAAGAGGTAGGAGTCACGAGTTTGGACGAGGAAAGTCAAATCGATGAGCTCCTCAAACAATTTGGCAATTTTGAGCATGGCCCTACCCCGATCGTCGAAGAGATGGAGGATGTCAATTTGGGCACCAAAGAGGCCCCTAGATTCACCAAAATTGGAATATCGCTATCCCCTACGGAGAGAAAGGGTATGATAGACTTCCTTCAGTCATACCAAGACGTCTTCGCATGGTCGTATGAAGATATGCCTGGTTTGGATACCAATCTGGTTGAGCATGAGCTGCCACTCTACCCTAATATTAAGCCGGTTAAATAGAAGCTGAGATGCGTTCGACCTGAATGGATGTTGAAGGTGAAGGATGAGGCCATTAAGCAGTATGACGCGGGTTTCCTCATGGTATCTAAGTACCCACAATGGCTGGCCAATATCGTCCCTGTACCAAAGAAGGATGGGAAGGTTCGAATGTGCATTAATTTATGAAATCTCAACAAGGCAAGCCCTAAGGATGACTTTCCATTACCACACATCGATATCTTGGTTGATAACACTGCTAAGCATGGAATGCTCTCATTCATGGACAGGTTATCGGGCTGCAATCAGATTAAGATGGCAGAGGCCGACCGAGAAAAGACTGCGTTCATCACTCCCTGGGGTACCTTCTATTACAGGTGATGCCATTCGGGCTCAAGAATGCTGGGGCAACCTACCATAGAGCAATGACGGGCCTATTTCACGACATGATGCACCGAGAGATCAAAGTGTATGTCTATGATATGATTGCCAAATCGCCGGAAAGGGATGACCACTTGGTAAACCTTCAGAAGCTGTTCGAGAGGTTGAGAAAGTACAGGTTGCGGTTGAATCCCCAAAAGTGTGCGTTCGGTGCTATGTCAGGAAAACTATTAGGCTTTATTATTAGTAGGAGAGGAATTGAGGTCGATCCGACCAAGATCAAGGCCATCACTGAAATGCCACCACCGTCTATAGAGTAGGAGGTCAGAGGTTTTTTAGGCAGAATTCAGTACATCAGTCGATTCATTGCACAGTTAACTCTGATATGCGCACTGATCTTCAAACTACTAAGAAAGGATTCACCAGTTAAGTGGAATGATGACTGCCAAGCTGCATTTGATAAGATAAAGGGTTACCTCCTAAATTCTCCAGTCTTGGTACCACTTGTACCCGATAGACCCCTGATAATGTACCTGTCCATGACAGAGTTTTCCATGGGCTATGTGTTAGGGAAGCATGATGAGACAGGAAGAAGAGAGCGGGCCATCTACTACCTGAGCAAGAAGTTCACTGATTACAAGACGCACTATTCTCATCTAGAGAAGGCATGCTTAGCGCTCGTTTGGGCTACTCAAAGACTTCGACACTACCTGTTATCCCAAGCCGTTCTACTTCTAGCATGGATGGATCCATTGAAGTACCTATTAAAAAAACCTGCTCTCACTGGACGAACTGCACGATGACAACTTTTATTATTTGAATTTGACATCATGTAATCACTCAGAAGTCGATCAAGGGGCAGGCGCTCACTGATCATCTTGCCGAGAACCCTTTGTCGGACTACGAGCCTCTAAGGACTGAATTCCCCGATGAGGACATCCTGTTCATGACAGAAGAGGATAAGGAGGAAACAGAAGAGTCCTGGGTAATGCACTTTGATGGGGCATCACATGTTGAAGGCCAAGGAGTTGGCGCCATCCTAATTTCACCAAAAGGATCCCATGTACTGATCTCTATCAAGCTCAACTTCCCCTGCACTAACAATATGTGTGAGTACGAAGCTTGCGCCGTTGGTCTACAAGCAGCTCTCGATCTGAATGTGACTCACCTTCGAGTTTTTGGTGATTCACAGTTAATCATATGTTAGATGGATGGTGACTGGAAGACGAAAGATGAGAAACTGATCCCCTATCATGAATACCTCGAGGATCTGATAGCTCGCTTCCGAGATGTGACTTTATCATACATTCCTCGGATAAGGAATCGCTTTGCCGATGCATTAGCAACTTTGGCGTTAATGATTGAAATCCCCGATGGTGTTGAGATGAAGTCGATCATGATCGAGTAGAGGAATGAGTCGGTCTTCTGGCTCCAGATTGAGGAACCTACAAAGCTTGATGATGAGCCACCTTGGTTCTCAGATATCAAGAATTTCCTCGAGACCCTAACTTTCCCTGAAGGTACATCCAAGACAGATCGACGAACCATTCAACGTTTAGCGGCATGATACGTCATTTGCAGGGAATGCCTCTACAAGCGATCATACAATAACATCTTACTCAGGTGCCTCACTGAAACTGAAGCGGTCAATATTATGAAAGATATCCATGAGGGAGTATGCGGAGCCCACGTCAGCGGTCACATGCTCGCTAAGAAAATCCTACGGCAGGGATACTTTTGGACCACCATGGAATCGAATTGCTGTAAACATGTCCAAAAATGCTACAAGTGTCAAGAACACTCCGGTCTGATACACGCTTCGGCCATTGACCTTCACTGCATGACCACTCCTTGGCCATTTGCTACCTGGGGCCTTGACGTTGTCGGAATGATTAATCCGAAGGCATCAAATGGACATCGGTTCATCCTCGTCGCCATTGAATACTTCACCAAGTGGGTAGAAGCGGCGTCATATGCCAACATCACGGCCAGTCACGTTGAGAAGTTCATCAAGAACAACATCATTTGCAGATTCAGCGTGCCCAAGGATATCATCACTGATAATGGCACTAATTTCGCTAATAGGCGCATCCAGGCCTTGTGCGAGCAGTTCCAGATCAACCATCATCGATCATCCCCATATAGGACTCAGACGAACGGAGCTGTAGAAGCGACCAACAAAACTCTAGTCCGCATTCTGGAGAAGATGGTAGTCACTTACAAAGATTGGAGTGAGCAGTTACCCTTCGCACTTTGGGCTTATAGAACGTCTATCCGTACTGCTACAGGGGCAACCCCGTTCTCCCTTGTGTATGGAACCGAGGCCGTCCTCCCGGTAGAGGTTGAAGTGCCCTCGCTTTGAATCCTCATAGAATTAGGCTTACCCGAAGCAGAAAGAGAGAGATCCCGCTTTGAACAATTAAACTTATTAGACGAGAAGAGACTCCTAGCCTTATGTCACACTCAAGTTTACCAGGGAGAATTGCACACGCTTATAATAAACGTGTCCGCGGTCGAGATCTAAAGGTAGGAGACATTGTGCTAAAGAAGATCTTTCCTTCCCTTCATGCCGATCTAAGAGGAAAGTTTAAGCCGAACTGGGAAGGACCTTATGCCATTCGAGAAGTGTTGTCGGGATACGCCATCCGCCTCGCCACCATGGACGGAGATCATCTTCCTGAGCCCACCAACGCTGGATACGTCCGACGGTTCTACTCTTAGTCTATCGCGATAAGGTAAGTATTGATGAAACAGATACGTGACTGCTTAAGAACCACCCAAAGGAGGCCATCATTCCAAGCACAGTAGCAAAAAAAAAAACACCCCTAAAAATGATGATATCCTTTGCTACCCCATTTAGGCCTGGGCCTTTCTTTCAATAAACCCATTCCCAAAAAAAATATGCATGTACATATACCAAAAAAAGAAGGAGAAAAGACGCATGTGTATAAAGTTACTATCAAATCCAAAAAAATTGAAAAAGCAAAACCTCAAAGAGAGATTGCCTTAAATGAAAAAAAAATGAAGAAAAAAGAATAACAAAAAAATGTATGAAGAAGAATCACGGGCCATGTACAGTAGAAACCCCCAAGGAAGAAAGTATTTTGAGAAAACTGAAGCCGTATCAAGAAAACCCTTTTTAATCCAGCATACCTTCAAATCCTAACCCTACGCATGGCCAAGCTACACCCTGAAGGAAGCCCTCTTTGTAGGTTCGCAAGCACTCATATTATTTGTAAAGTCAACATGAGCCGAGTCGTGAGACGACACCAGAACCCCATCCGGCCGGTTATGACGGAATCAATGTCCATGTTATGGCTTTCTAGTTCTAAAAAAAAAAAAAGAAGAAGAAAAAGAAAAAAGTCATTAATTAATTTGAGTTCCAAGCAAGATGGACGTGGTGAAAACCCACAAGGGCACCGCAGGTAAAAACAGCGAACTCACGTGGACCAGGTGAAAATTTGAAAAGGCACCTGGGGTAAAATAGCGAACCCATGGACGTGGTGAAAACTCGAAAGGGCGCTACGGGTAAAAACAGGGATGACAGGCATAGCGAAAACCCGTCTTTTGCTCTGTGAGCAAAAATGTCAAGAAAAGAAAGATTAGGAAAGGATCTGTTCTGGCTCGCCTATTTTAGTCTAGACCCCGTGAGCCTCTTCTCCCCTTTGCTGGGCCGCTCATGCCAAAAAATTGGATCGGATCCCGATCAAGAATGTCGTCTCTACCGCGTCGTCTGACACATGATGAAAGGTAAAGGCAGAAGACCAATCAATCTCGGGGAAGCTGACCTATCCATGTTTAAAAAGAAAAATTGGAGCCTCATAAACAGCGTTTGACCATGCTCAAAAAGGGCACCAGTTGGCCTTGTAAATACCAACATCACAAAAAGGAGAAAAATTTCAAAAAAGATAATAGATTTCCCTTTTCCATAAAAATCCTCACACTGTGTAGAATTTTTTTTTTTTTTAGATTTCCCTTTTCCATAAAAAGCCTCATACTGTGTAGGAGAAAAATTTCAAAAAAGATAATAGATTTCCCTTTCCCATAAAAACCCTTACACTGTGTAGGAGAAAAAAAATTTCAAAAAAGATAATAGATTTTCCTTTTCCATAAAAAGCCTCACACTAAGTAGGAGAAAATTTTCAAAAAAGATAATAGATTTTCCTTTTCCATAAGAAATCTTACGTTGCAAGACGTATGGAAGAAAATTCAAACACCAAAAAATATATATATGTATATATAGCAGATTTCATTTCTTTTCTTACAGCGTTACGTATGAAGTGTCACATCCCAAAAAATATAACAACATGACACACTTTCTACTTTTTGCCTTCTGTACAAGTATAAAAAAAAAAAAAACAAACAAAAAAGAAAACAACCCAAAAAAGGAAGGAGATCATATACACAGAGGGGGGGGCTGATGCCCCCCCCTCTGTGTATATGATCTATGATATGTGCAGGAACAAGTCAGGGGCAGAACCGCGCTTCAAAGCACTGATCTCTGCAAGGAGAGAGTCCTCATGGGCATTCCGATCAGACAACCACCTACCATGCATGAGACTCAGTCAAAAGCCTAGTGAGCCGAAGAACCTCACTCTCGGCCGTAGCAGCTCTCACCTCCACAATCTCAGCTCTGGCCCTTTCCTTCCCCAAAGCCTTAGTCAAAGCCAGCTTCTCTACAGAAAGAGACTCGATCCTAGTCCGGAGCATCGTTTCCTTGTATGGTCAGGGTCCCGTCTCTATCGCATCTACCAAAGCCGGGTTGGGGACAGGTAAGCCCTCAGATGCCAGCCAAACCTCGTAATCAGAAGAGAGAACGCCGAACTAACTAAGTGCACATGGCGATTCGGGTCTCCCAGAGGGCTGCTATGCAGTCTAGGTCACTGAGAGAACCCCGAAAGAATATCACATAGCACAAGGGCGACCTCACAGTGCACGAGATGTGTTGGGTATATCCGAATTGACGGAGCACCCAAGATGGGAAATAGTAGGTACTACCAGTCAACCCCAAAAGCGTGATACCCTCACAATCCTGAGAGTGGACAATCGGAAAGGTGCCGTCCATCCAGGGAAGTTGCCAGATCAGCTCCTCATTAGATAGCCACCGGCTAAGTTCCTCGACGCTCCCATGGGGCAGTCTCGAGCACCGGGTCAGAAAGCCCCGAGCCACATCCCCTCTTACCAAACAAAATCTCGGCACGGGCCCCATGACAACCAAATGCTCTCCTAGCCAAATCTGAATAAGGAGTGGACTCCCTCTAAGGATCCCGACCCGGCCTGAGGCCGAGGCATCCAAGCCCCGATACATCTCAGCCAGGACCAGGTGCACCAGTGAACGACCTCCCTCCAATTTAGTCAAGACTTTGCATAACCCGAGGGAAAATGTCTCGCCCCCAGTAAAGAAGAAAACTTCTGACAACAAATAAAGGGCAAAGACGTTTACATTGAAAGGATCTCAGATAGGCAAATTTCAGAGACTCGAGTCGCCGAAAAGTTCTCTCAGGAATTTCACCGAGCACCTGGTGGGCCCCTCGGCGAAGCCCTTCTCATACCCACCCATTTTTAAACCAAAAACTGCGTGGACCGCCTTGGCATACCCCGGTTTGGGCACTACTTTGGCAAGTCCCCGATGCATCCTCAAGCCAGTAATAGAGGCTAGCTCTTCCAAGGTTGGAGTAAGCTCCCTAGACCCAAATCTGAAGACATGGGCGCTATGGTCCCACGACGCCAAAGCCGCTTGCAAGAGATTGGGCAATAGAGGAATAGCAAGGAGGGAGGAAAGGCGGGATAACCCGAGGCGATCCTGAACAACAAGCTCACCCTCGGCCAAGCTATCACACCGTTTCTTTAAAAAACAGGGCCCCGGGTTCAAATAGGGAAGTATAGTAGCCCCAGCCTCCATATGAGAACTTGAGCCTTTCTTGGGAAGCGGGTCCATGGACATACAAAGTTGGTCTTTATGGAAATCAGCCAATGTAGGGTGACAGACCCGCTCGAAAAAAGGAGGAGAGAGAAAAGAAAGAAAAAAAGAGGGGCAAAAAGGCCAAGCCCGGGTGAAAAGGGAAGTAAAGAGGGTCACGTTCGGATTATAAAGAACCCGTCAAGCCCAGTTATATGAGGCATATATATTATATATGCCAAGGCAAAATTTTAAAATATTTTGCCAGGCGTATATATTATATACGCCAGGGCAGCATGCCAGATATCTTGCCAGGCGTATATATTATATACGCCAAGGCAAAATTTCAAATATTTTGCCAGACATATATAATATATATGCCCAGTTAAAAAAATAATAATAAAAAAATAAATAAAGAAAAAAAGAGAGGAGAGCAGGGTGGCTCCCCTCACTTTGATCCATTCTTTTTTACTTCCCCCAAGGGAGGAACGGATTTCGCTTAGCCTACTTTTTTATCCCGGGGCAGCCCACAGGCGGGCACGCTCACACACCCATGGGAAACCCTCAGATGACGTAGTATCCGTGGGTCATATGAGGAGGATCACATACGGGCTCAACCCCGTCATTGGAGGGGCTCTGGCCCGCTTCATGCCAAGAAAAAGGAAACCATAAAAGCAGAGAGATAACCAAATGAAGCTTTCATATAAACCATGAAAATCATAAAACCATCCAAAAGTTGTTATTACATATCCCCCAATAAATCAAATTCTAAACTGTTTCACTGTTTCAAATTTTCAGAAAATAAACTAGTCCTAGGCAGCCCCCTTTGACTTCTTCCAGAGTCGGGTCGCGCTTTGAAAAGTACGGGTCTCCCCCACCCGAGTCCACGCCTGAGATATGCGGCCGAGCAGAGAGCACGACTCCGTTTCGCGAGCACGCTGCATAAGCACACCAGAGGAAGTGAGGTAGGGAAACAAGCAGAAAGCAAATAAGAAAATAATTAGGTGCGGTCAGTATTCACTCACCACTTCAGCCTCCTTAAGCCCGACAATGTTGTGATAGTATTCGGCTTGGTTCACGGGCGACTCATAATTCTGCACAGCAAAATAAAAAAAAAACCAAAAAAGAGAGAAAAAGAGAGGTGTCAGTCACACAGGTCATCGACATAATCCAAGAAAACAGAAAAGTAATGCAACAAGGGAAAGGTTACCCCAGGGATCAGCTCAGGGGGTGGGATCCGAATAGCTTCAGCAGATATGCGTGCCTTCTCAGCCACATCGACACACATATGTGATAGAAAGGCATTATCCAAGCGCTTAAAAGTCCCCTAGACTTCAGTTGGCAAACTGCCAGAGGCGCCAACACCGGAAGGGTCAGAAGGTCTAGCACCGGTAGCCTCATCAGGAGCAGCTGCCTCATCCCCCTCGTTTGAATCGTCACCCTGCCCAAACTACAGAGAGAAACAATTTTCGTTCAAAAAATAGGGCAATCAAGGTAATCTCATGGAAGGCTGCTAAATAAAAGAAAAAAAGAAGGGGGAAAGAACATTACCTGAGACTGCGGATCACTAAAAGCCAAAAAGTTGGCACTGGCCACGAACCGGGGCAGCAGAGAACGATAGGGCAGAGACTCATACCACATCTGATATCCCCCCAGAAAAAGAAGGTCATCAATGGGGACCTCATGATGGAGCAAGCGGGCGGTAAGCACCTCGGTAGAACCTTCAGGAGCCAACACATCAGCTAGAGGTGCTTGTGGCATAGCGAAAAGAGGACGATATTGATGAACCACCCTCTCTCCTAGGTAATAGGCCCTAGCCCAGGACCCATAGGAGAAAATGATGCATCGATCTAACAAAAAGCGAGAAGGGCCCACTGCAGCCAGGTTCCAGAAGGGAGATCCGACGTAGGGGTCAAGGATGACCTGCTCAGAAACAAAAAGGAGGGATATATACATTTGGTAATAACCCATAGCACAAAAGAGCTATCAAATTTGCAAAGAGAGAAATTGTTATACCTACTCAGGGATCAACAGATCAAACTGAGAGCGCAACCCTAATTCCAGGTGCTTCATGCCTACGTCCCGACAGCGGTTTACGTGCCAATTGCTCATGCTCATAAGGGGCAATGAACGAGAGAAAGCGGCGACCCGAAGTTGAAATGTAGATACCCTAAACACGAGAAAGCAAGCGGATAAAAACAAATATCCATAAAGGAAAAAAGTCAGACGAAATTGAGACCAAAAGGATAAAATACCTCAAGTGCGGGCCAAAAAGCCCACAAAGGCTGGACTCCCCAATGCGGCTCGCACAGAATAGAACATGAAACCGCAGTAACGTACCTTAGCCCCAATCAAGCGATGCAGTGTCACGATTCACCATAAAAGGCGAGAAGGGACAATGAGACATCCTCATTTGGTATTTGAAGAAGAGTCTTGCCCAAAGAAGCAACGAGAAATCATCGGGCTAGCATCGGCCTGCGCTTCAGGCTCAAGATAAATGAACACGCATCGAGTTGGCGGATCCACTAACTCATGAGCTCAACAAAGCCAACCGATAAGATAACGGCTTGAACCACGAAAGCGTTCCCGGGAGGTTAGGTGAGGCCCTGTCGGTGAGTCACCTCCTCCCTGCTCCGGCGTCATTGGGGTAGGTGTCACTAACACCCTCAATGTGAACCCCGTAATCATGGACCCGGTCCATGGTGTAAGGGTCATCTCATCGCCATGGCCATATGAAACGTCATGGTCTCGGGGTGGCGCTCTATCGAGCCTTGAGATGGGCGTGTTGGCCCTCACGATGAGGGAAGGCGAAATAAAATCCCCAAAACCCGGCAAACTTAGTGGCAAGTGGGTCCTTCTGCCACTGGGGAAGATAGAGTCACAATGACTGGAGATCAGACCCGGCCACCCCGGAACATGATGTGTGGTAAAGGCTACAAACAAAAGGGATTTGTCAAATAGAAGCAAAGTGGTATAATAAAGGCATCAAAGGAAAGGAAAAAAGGGCTCATCTGTTTACCTGGCCAGCGATCCCAAAATTGGAGATGTGGGTGTGCTGACAATGGAGGAGGCCGGTACGGGCGGCTTCACCTTGCATTTCGTACCAAGGTTGAGAGGAGCACTCTAAAATGCCCCATGAGGACCATAGGCCATCTCTAGCCCCTCCTGTGGATCCTGCCCTTCATCGTCAGACATCTAAAAATATGGAACACATCGGTATAAGAAAGGGATACTAAAAAAAAAAAAAAAAAAATGCACTAATCCATCAAAAAAATGAATGAAAAATGAATGATGATGAATAATGATGAAAATGAATGAAAAAAAAAAGAGAGCATAGGCTTAAGGAATCACATAATCTAAGAAAAAAAAAGGAGGGCATTAATCTTTCACCACAAAAAGGAAGAACATCAAGCATTTCAAATAAAAAAAGAGAGAAAGAGAAAAATAACAAAAAATGCAAAAAAAGAGAAGAAAAAAAAATGCACTAATCCATCATGAAAAAAAAAGAAACAACAAATAAATAAGAACAAAAATGATGATGAATGATGAACGATGATGATATAGTAATAAAAAAAAAAAAAAAATAATAATAATAATATGATGAATGATGAATGATGATATAATAAAAAAAGAAAAATGATGATGATGGATAAAAAAAAAAAGAGAGAGGAGCATGGGCATAAGGAATCACATATACTTGAAAAAAATGCATTAATTTTTCACCACAAAAAGGAAGAAAATCAAGCATTTAAAAGAAAAATATGATCAAAATTCAAAAGAAAGATAAAAGAGGGGTTGGTGATTACCTTCAATGGGAGAAGAAATAGATCCAAAAATCGGCGGGGAACGAACGTTTTTTGATCCGCACCCACGACTCCCGGTGATAGAACTCAAGCAAAATCAAATGCCAAACCCTAAGGGGCTGTCCCAGACTTGAGAAAGAAGGAGGGAAGAAGATAGAATTTGAAAGAGAGGGCCCCTTTTGTGCTCGGGCTCGGGCAGTTTTAAAACTGCCAGTTTTTGGTCAGGCGTATATAATATATACGCCGGGCCATTTTCGTTGCAGATTTGCCAGGCGTATATATTATATACGCCCAACCAATTTTTGGTTTTAATGGCTCGACAGGCCCTCCGTATGCTCTAAATCAAGGCCCGGTCCCTCTTAGAAGCCCACGTATCACCAAGCGATAGTGCACACATCCCCAAATGGCCTTCGAACTCCCTTCGATTGGCCTAAAAGGGATCGTGCTACAATAAAACAGATCTAGATCTGTAAGCACCCGCCGAGTGCTCCCATAAAATCATAAAATCAAAGAAAAAAATAAAAAAAATTCTTTCAAAAACAAAAAAAGAGAAAAAAAAAGGGGAGAAGGTTCGAGACAACAACCTTTTGTTATGTTGTTACAATCCTGAGTAGGTTGACCCCACCTTCCAAGCTTTGGCTCTGATCATCCACCTTCAGATCTATGTTGACCAAGAGTGCACCCGACTTCAGACCATTCAAAAAGTTTATTGTCAGTTGAAACTGACCCGTCAAAAATGAAATTACAACCAACCAAACTATGTGCAAACATACAGACCAAAGGGCTCATTCCCTTTTATTTCCTTTTACACAGGCTTAAAACCTGTATAGGCAGGTTGTCCCTGTTGAATGTACGCACTTGCGTCTGGGTATCTGCAGGATGGTCATTTGTCCTCGTAAATTGTACCTTAGGGTCGAGGCTTCCGTTCGTGCCTATTTGCTGCTTATCGCCCCTGATGGGTGTCTGTTTGTGCATAGTTAGTAAGATGTGATTTCATTGAGGATGGAGGCTAGAATTGACCATCTCTTTCAATGGATGTTTGGTCCTAGCCTGATCTTTTTTAGCTTTGTCTCAAGTTAAGGCACTCCGGTTCATGTGAATCAGGAGCACCTCACCACCGGAACGTGCACATCCCCAAGGTGTACCTATCCCCGGCAGAGCGCACACACTCTTAAAGCATATCAACTGGCATTTGATCCACTTAAAGAGTTGTGCAAGAATAAAATTGGTAGAGGTCCTTGAGCTTTGCTTGGAGGCCTCGAAACAAAAGAAAATTCAGAAAATAACACACAAATATTTACTTTGAAAATAGGCATGCATTCCCAAGAAGTGTTGCGACATCAATATTCGCTTCACTCTAGTAAATTATGCTAAAGCAACATCGAGGTTGATGGGTTCACCCAAAAACTCCGAGCCTTACCTAGGTAAGGGCACCCGTGGCCAATCCAATGGAGTTGTCAATACCCCATAAGATTGGACACATTGTTTAGGCCTTCGCTTTGTGTACTTCGCGTCGATTCTGAAGCATAGATCGATCACCCCATTTCATGGAGCTATCTGGTTCAGATTAATACTCAACATCACAAATCTATAATTTCTCTCAGGAAGTGGATGATATCCCGGCTAGCGGGCTTACACTTTCTGTGATCATCGTAGTTATGCCCAGTAATGTCGCAATGCGCTTTGGGACTGTTAGCTTTGAGGTACGGACGATATCCCGAAATGAGAGGGCTTTCGTACACTCACCATCACCATGGATGTTTGAGAATTGAGTTGAATCAGGCGGACCCATCAAACATGCCTTAGACCTCTTCGGATGTCTCTTGTCTTTGGCGTCCGATCATTAGTGATCGAATACCAAAGAGGGGCATCTGTAGACACCCAAATTCGGCCCAAGGCCCGATCAGTCTATACTCCGAGAGAGATGTACCCTTGTGCTTTCGATGGCACCCTTGAACCCTTAGGAACCAACCTAGAACTTTAGAAATTACCCTGAACCCATTAGAACCATTCCCCTAGCCCTTAGAGATCACCCCCAAACCCTAGGATCCCTTCCTAGACCCAACTTAAACCCTTCTGAGTAATTGATGGGAGGAGAGCTACAAAATTTTAAACAAACCATTGCTAAGGAGGAGCCCCAAACCATTAGAAGGAGGACTTCTCTAGCTTTAATTTGGAGTTATGGTTCAAAAGTTATGGCCGATTGAAGTTTCACATAAAATCATAACTTTTACGCAAGTGTATGTATTAGATACGCCTAACAAATTTTGGCCCCATTGTGGTCAGGCGTATATATTATATACGCCTAGCATTTTTGGATCAAATTTGGCCGGGCGTATATAATACATACGCCCAGCATAGGTAGGGCCCACCACAGACACCCACCTTCTCAGATCTCCTCTGGTTTTCATAGAAATCATTATACATAAACTGGGCGTATGCAATATATTCGCCTAGCTTAGCTACAATAACTGTCATCAAATGCTCAAATTTCCTCCATTTGGTTTGACCTTTTGACCATCCCCTTGGTTGAGGTGGGTGTCTTAAGGTTGGTTGCACCCCCTTTGAGCTTATTGGCAACCCTTAAGTTACGCATGGTCTCACCCCATCATCTGCCGTTGAAACCAGTTTCCCAAACCCCTAGGACCCTAAGAACCTAGAAAACCTTAGATGGAGGACTACCTAATTGCTAAACCAATTAGCTCTTAAGTAACCCTCTAACCCTCCTATTCTCTATAAATAGAGAGCCCCCCCTTCCCAAAGGGTTGAAAAATTAAGGTTGAAAGTTAAGCTTAAGAGAGAGAGCCCTAGTGAGAGAAAATTCTATTTTATTTTGCATTCTTCACCAGAATTCTAGCATGCTTAGTTCACCCCTTTCAACCCCTTTTAACCATTAGATCACTCTTTTTTTAGTCAAGCTTAGTCTCTAGCTTCATCCTACACTTCCCATCTATCAAATCCTAGCATTAGAATCCATTCCCCTACCGATTAAGTCATTTAAAGCCATCGGAAGCACGCCAAAGTGAAGGTCTTCAATGGTGCAACAAGGGCCCGTGAGCTCCGGCTTACCCCTCTCTTCCTCTACCTTCTTGGTGTCTCCTCCGTCCAAGGATTCAAGCCGTTACGCCGCTGAAATTTCGGTTTGGCTCAAAGCTTGATAGGACCGTATTGCCTTCGGGCAAGGGGAAGCTCTGCCCATTTTATTTTCATTTTGGCCATAGATAGAGACCGCTATGTGCGGATTGATCGGGTGCCTAAACCCTTCCCGATCAATAATCGAAGCCCCTACCTAGAGCCTTTGGCAAAAATCGGTAAATCAGAGTCATATTTAGCACTTTGGTGCTCAAAATATTGATTTAAAGGTTTCCTGGGTCACAAAAAGCTTCGTGTGGTGACTCTACATTCATTCCATCATGTGTGCATCGCCGCGACGGGTTCGAGAGAATCCATGGTCGCACTGTGGGCTTCAATTCTCCCAAGCCTAACTTCTCATAAACAGAATATGAAAATAGGTTGACACTAGCTCCCAGATCTAATAAGGCCTTCTTAATAGTATGATCCCCAATGATACAGGGGATTATGGGAACTCCAAGGTCTTGAAGATTGGTTGGAGTTTCAATAGACAGCACTTGGTTCACTTTCTCAGCACAAAAGACCTTCTTGGATAAGTGTATCCTAGACTGTCTTTTATGGGTGCACAATTCTTTCAGAAATTTTACATAGGCTGGAACTTGCTTGATGGCATCAAGTAAAAACAAGTTGATATTTACTTGTTTGAAAGTTTCCATCATCTCCTCAACCTTAGCATTCCCCTTGTCAAAAGGAGAAGCTTCTTTTAATGCATTAGGAGATGGCAAATGGGGAACTGTCATCCCATTTGTAGCCTTAGCAAGTTCATCAGATTTTTCTATGTTTTTGTTTTCAATTTTCTGTTGGGGCACATCATCTCCCCCCTTATTTTTTATATGTTATTCCTGCTGCATATTTCCATGGGTTGTTTCTTCATTTTCTTCACTTGACTCATCAGGCTCAATACCAACTTGGTTATCCACCAGCCTCCCACTTCTCAAGGTGGTGACATATTTGACTTCTTCATGGGAAAGAGTCTCACCAACCATATACTGCCCCTATGGGTTGTTCATGGGCTGACTGGGCAGTCTCCCCTCCTCTCTCCTAGCCAAAGAATTGGATAGCTGACCAAGGTGGTCCTCTTGATGCTTTGACTGTGGGAGTTAACAGTTTGAGATAAAGGTCCCAAATTTTGCAGTGAAGCCAGAACTTACTCTTCAAATATGAGGGACCTAGAGGGTGTTGGGGCTGGTGCACTTTGATGCACAGGTTGAACCATTGGCTGGGCCATAGGTTGTTAGTATTAGGGCCTTAGAAAATAATTCTGCTGGTATGGTTGGACATTCCTATAAGGCATGGATTGCTGTGGCTGCTGCTGGTTTTGAATGTTATCTTGTCTCCACCTCAAGTTGGGGTGGTTTCCCCAATGATAGCCAACAGTAGGCTGTTGTCCATAGGACTGAGCAACATTCACATATTCCATAACAAAATCTGAAAATTGGGCAGCTGAGGGACATTCCTCAAGGGAGTGAGTGGGGGACTGGCATATGACACATGCTTCCTCTACTTTAGCAGCCATTGGAGACTGCATTGCTCCCATGAGCTTATCAAACTTTTGGATCAAGCTGTCCACTTTCCTCTCCAAATCATTATGTCCACTCACCTCATATATTTTCCTTCTGGTAGTATTTTCTCTCACCAATCTAGGGGTCTCAACATCTCTTGCCCAGGTCTCCCTTTGCATGGAGTTTACATTGATGATATCAAATAACTCCCAAGCCTCATCAGCTGTCTTGTGCAGGTATGTACCACCACAAGAGGTATCAACCATATCCCTGCTTTTGAGATCAATTCCTTGATAGAAACTGTGGACAAGTTGCTATTTAGGAATTTAGTGATGGGGACATTACTTCAAGAGTTCTTTAAATCTCTCCCAGGCTTGGTGAAAGTCTTCAGTTGGGGCTTGAGTAAATGAGATAATGCTCTTCCTCAGCTAACTTATTTTGTACATGGGAAAAACTTGGCCAAAAACTGACATTGAAGGTCATTCCAGGACTGAATACTATTGGTTGGGAGCATGGACAACCAAGTTCTGGCTCTATCCTTTAGTGAAAAAGGAAAGAGTCTCAACCTAGTTACTTCTTCCCCCAAACCAACAATATTAAAGATAGTGCACAGTCTTAAAAATTCATCAATATGCTTGTATGGGTCTTCTTTGCTTAGGCCATGGTATGAAGGTAACATCTGTATGATAGAAGATTGGATCTCATAGTTCCCTTGGATAGCAAGGAATTAAATGCAGAAGGGAGAATTGTAAATCCCTGGTGCATTCAATTCCTTTAAACTCCTAGGTTGCTCACCCATTGCAGCAATTTCAGAATCAACTAAAGGTGTGTGTATGGTTTGCTTAGGTCTGAGAAGTCTTTCAACTTCAAGATCTAAGGGAGAAATCTCGCGATTAAGAGATCTTCTCCCAAGCATACACACAACAGAAACCAAATTCAAAGTAAAAAATTACAGCATAAAATTCAATCAAAACAACCACAAAATACACAACTAATGCTACAGATCTATAAAGCTACAGATCTAGAAATGTAAAAAGAGTTAGGAAATGCAAACTTAAGCAAAGCTTGCTCCTCCAATTGGTACAATGCTCTTTTCAACACCACAGATCCAGATCTGAAACAAGCAATTGAACTATAAAAAACTACAACAATAATTAGTCAAATACTAAACAATCAATTAAAAATCTAATTCTAAAAATGAGAACAACTTAGATCTATCAAGTTAGAAATATAGTTCCTCGACAGTGGCGCCAAAAACTTATTGTGCTGCCACCTTGCAATTATTATATGATTAAAATAACCATTTAAAAAGTACAAATTATAAATATATGGGACCAAGGTGAGCAACCAGTCCTACAACAACCAAGGCCGTTGTAGCAAGTTTTAAGAAGTAAGTAAGGGTATATCCACAGGGAGATGTGGTTCAACTATAGTAAATCTCCATATCTATGCTAGATTTGACACTCTATCCTAATTTAAGCTAAACTAAAATATGAAAGAGGAGAAGTTTTAGGGTTTTATCACTTTTACTACAAACTATAAAAGTTAAATACAATTGATCTAGATCTAATCAAACACAGAGATAAGGGGAGATATAGAAAAGATGAAAATTCAAAAGGGTGAGAACAGTAGCTAGGGGTCTTGGTCTTTTACTAAAAATCCAAGGAATCAAAAATAGTGTAGAGGATTGATTTGCAACAATCCTCTATTCTGGCTCCAAGCTACCCAGGTTCCCCTGGCAGAGGTGAGGTATAAGAATCCAATCTCCACTAATGGATCAAAGCAATCCTGAGGTTAGGATCTGCCCTTCTACTGGATACAGTCCTAAGGTTATGATTTGCTCTTCTACTAGATATAGTTCATCCCCGAGATTGCTCAAATCTATTGATCTTGATTGGAATAAGAAAACTATTGCAGATGCTACGGGTGTCAGGCTACCAAGCTCCTCATTTCTGGCTGACATCTACAAGAATATCCAAACCAAGGAAATCAAATATGAAGAAGTGAAATATAGATTAGAATCACCTTTAAAACCATAATTATATTGCAAGCTTATAATACTATTATGCCCAGATATGCAATCTGTGCAATATACAATCTCTTATAAGCCTCTGAATCTCTCAATTTACAGCTCAAGACCTTACCCTAACTACAGAAAAGAGTTTCGCCACTCATAATTGTCTAAAGAGAGGATGGGAGAAGAAGGAAGGAAGAAAGAGGGAGAATTTGGAGGAAAAATGGATCTCGCACTAAGCTCTGGTTCTCTCAAATTCTAGATCATTCATCTATAAAAGTTCTCTTCTATTTATACCTTCTCCCTCGGTCTCAGATCCGTTTTAGCCAATCAGAGCCGAAGAGAATAATTCTGTTATTCTGAGCTACTGATGTGCCTGATTTTTCTTCTAGAAGCTCTTCTCCCATTGGTCCACAATTGGCAAATACACATGAAGCAGTTCGGGTTTCTAATCATGCATAGTTGAATGTCAAAAATACCCCCAGGGGTCACTGACGTGCTTTGGGATTTGTGCACAGGCTTATGAAATTGGCAGCTACTGAAGAAACATGTTGAGATGTTGCCAATTTGAGTGTGGAGAGGTTCAGGGATCCTCTCGACAGGTTCTGAATTTGCATTGTGTTCACATTGATAGGTTGTAGTGGCTGTGAACAGCTTTGTAGACTTCTCGAGAGGTTTAGAGTCTTCTCAACAGGATGAGTGGCACTCATCGATAGGATTAGAGTAGCACTTGATATGTTCAGCTTGACTAGTCGACAGGATTGGAGAGTATTCTCACCCTCTGTCCAGTTCTGCATTCATCTTCTCGACAGGTTATAGAAAATCCTGTCGACATCTTTGTGAAGTTCCTGTTTGAGCTTTCTACAGGTTGTCTGAACCTTGCGAGGATGAGCGCTGTTTAGCTTCAGGTGAGTTGTCGACAGGTTGTCTTGGATTACTGGACAGGTTCAGCTGAACCTCTCGAGATGTACTTGGAACCTCTCGACTTCTCCTGCACCTTCAGGTAAGGTGTCGACAAGATCATTTTGCTGCACTTCCAACCTCTCGGTAGGATCTATCATCCTCTCGATTTCTTTATTGTTTCCCCTCAGAACCTCTCGACATGTTATAAATAGCCTTCAGAACTTCTCGACAGGTGCTGGGGAGCTCTCGACAACTTATTGGCAGCTCTTGGTACTTGGCTTTTGAGCATCAAAACCTCTCGACAGCTAGACTTAATCTCTCGATAGGTTCTGCCTTGTGATTTCATAGCTGGCACACATCTTGGGTGTGCTATTCTTCATTTGTTCAACACTCAGCATCCTCATAGTATGTTCAATCTTTATTCCTTGCAGCTAGACTTGATCCCAAGCATTTCCAGTTGGGTTCATGACCTTCTCATGAATCTCTAAGGCTCTTGTGGATTGCTTGATTGGCTGGCCTTTGGGCTGTAAGGTCACCTATTGAGCAACAAATTGCTTCTTTGGCTCTTTTAAGTGAATATCTTTACTAAGCTTGCAATTCATTACTTATCTATAAAATACACTTAAAACACATTATTAGTCAGCTCAAGGGTCCACCAAAGGTCAGGTTAGGAGGTGAAAAATGGTATTTTTCACTGCTTAACAAGTATCTCGCTATCTTGGGACCCATGCCACACTTTTACATCGCTCGAGGTGAGGTAGCTCGATGCTTTCTGGGTAGGTGTCACTTACTTCTGTAGGGCGATTTGTCAACTTTGAAGCTTTGGCTGACTGATGCAGAGCTGATATGGAGGCTTCCTTGGTTGGATCGAACCTTCTCAATAGTTCGTTCCAGATACCATGAGGGCATCACCCTCTTAGGATTGATTGGCAGCACCTTCTACTTCCCATTCCCAATTTTGCGTCAGTTTGGCTGCTCTCAGTAGGTGCCTTGCGAGGCAAAACCCCCTCTATGTGACTTGATCTTTTCTAGGGGGTCCTTTGGAGATGTGGATTAGATTTCTGCTCTTTCAGACACACATCAGTTGACACTGATGTGTGATATGGAGCTGGGAGATTTAGTTCAGTCTTCCCCTGAGTACGAGGCTTGGCTATTGGCTGAGCAGCCTGCTGCTAATCATCTGGATCAGGCAGAGAGTATTGACATGGGTGGCCCCTGGCTGATGAAAGAGATGGCACTTTGAACTTGTATTGATCTTTTGGTTGATGAGAAGAGGGTCCTGCAAGAGCTTTTAGCATAAGAGAAAGTTAGACCAGAGGTATCAGAGACAAGAGTTAGCGTAGATGAGAGCAAGGTCCTTCGTATTGAAGGACCCTTGAATGCTGCTCATGGGGCTACTAATGCTTCTCAGAAGAGGTACAAGAGCTTGCATGGTTGTTAGCTTACCAAGTGAAATGTCTGGGAGGATGTTTTTTGTGCTGAGATTAGTGCCTTGAAGTGCGAGCTGGGCCATGGATTCCCTCCTGCACATATATCTTTTTGCACAGATCAGATACATAGAAAAGGGGCGTAAGAAACCCTTTTACAGATATATATTTTTTGGTATACATATTTTCTTTATGTTTTTTTTTCTGCTTTTGTAAAAAAGAAAGAAAGAAAGCTAGACATCACATCGACTATTTTGTGGGATGTGGTATAAGTGTTGTAGTTGTAAATGGAAAAGGAAAATCTATTATATTTACAAAGACTTCTCTTTTTTGTTATTCTTTTTTATTAATGGGTTCCTTTTTGGAATGTGCCCAACCTGAGCATAGAAATGGAAAAGGAAAAGGAAAATTGTTCTCTTTAATAAAAAGGGCTTTTCGCCCTGTCCTTTATTCTCTTTTTATTTGGTTTGATGCCTCAATCACAGGTGAGATCTCAGGTCTCCTTTTGAGCATTGTCGAACCCCTTTTAAGTGGTCGGATCTGGGTGAGTTTCAGCAGTTTTACCAAGACTGGAACATCAATCCCTTTGGACTAATTCAACCTTTCTCCTTACCTCGGGTCATGCGTTTGACGAAGCGATTTCACAAAGACAATTCTGGTCGGGGCCCGATTTGAACTAAAATGAGTGGCCCAGTCGGAAAAAGGGGACCAGGGAGAGCAACCAAAAGGGCTTCTCAAGCATCAATCTTATCAATCAATTCAAACCTTTCTTTTTTATCTTTTTTTCTTTTTCTTTCTTCAATCCTTTTACTCACAACGCCCAAGGTGGGTTGGTCGTGCCCGTTTTTTCCCTCTTTTTATCCGTGGAGCCCTTTTGGGTTTTCACCACATCCATGGGTTTAGCTCTCTTACTTCAAGCGCCCTTTCAGGTTTTCACCTGGTCCGCACAAGCTTGCTGTGTTTACCCATAGTGCCCCTTCGGGTTTTCACCACGTCCATCTTGCTTTGAGCTTGTATTTTTATTTTATTTTTTCTTTTATTTCTTTCATTTTTTTCAAAAGCCACGACATAGACGTCAATTCCGTCATAGCCGGCTAGATGGGGTTCTGGTGTCGTCTCACAACTCGTCTCGTATTGATTTAATAGATACTATGATTACTTTTGAACCTAAAAAGAGGGCTTTCTTTAGGGTGTAGCTTGGCCACGGGTTAGGTTAGAATTTGAAGGTATGCTGGGCTAAAAAGGTTTCCTCGATACGGTTTCAGTTTTTCACAACATACTTTCTTCCTTAGGAGATTTTACTGTACATGCCTCATGATTCTATTATTTTTTTGTTTTGTTCTTTTTATTTTATTTCAGGCAATCTCTTTTTGAGGTTTTGCTTTTTCAAATTTTTTTTGAATTTTCTGATAGTAATTCTACTTCCTCTCTTTTTTGTATATGTACACACATTTTCTTTTTCAGGAAAGAGGTTTATTGAAAGAAAGGCTTAGGCTCAGATGGGGTAGCAACGGATATTATCATTTTTAGGGATACTTTTTGGCTACTATGCTTGGAATCATGGCCTCTTTTGGGTGGTTCTTAAGCAGTCACATATCTGTTTTACTAATACTTACCTTACCGTGATAGACTAAGAGTAGAATCGTTGGATGTAGCCAGCATTGAGAGGTTCAGGAAGATGATCTCTGTCCATGGTGGTGAGGCAGATGGCGTATCCCGGTAGAGCTTCTCTAATGACGTAAGGTCCTTCCCAGTTTGGCTTGAACTTCCCTTTCGGATTGGCATGGAGGGATGGGAAGATCTTCTTCAACACAGTGTCTCCTATCTTCATATGTCAACCGCAGACACGTTTATTATAAGTGTGTGTGATTCGCCCCTAGTAAACTTGAGTATAACACAAGGCTAGGAGCCTCTTCTTGTCTAATAAGTTCAATTGTTCAAAGTGGGATCTCTCTCTCTGCTTTCGGTAAGCCTGATTCCCTGATGATTCGGAGCGAGGGTACTTCAACCTCTACCGGTAAGAAGACCTCGGTTCCATATACACGGGAGAATGGTGTTGCCCCTATAACGGTACGAATTGATGTTCTGTAGGCCCACAAAGCAAATGGTAGTATTTCGCTCCAATCTCGGTAAGTGACAGCCATTTTCTCGAGGATGTGAATGATTGTCTTATTAGCAGCTCCAACGGCTCCATTGGTCTGAGGCCGATAAGGTGACGAGTGATGGTGCTTGATCTTGTACTGCTCGCAGAAGGATCGGATGCACTTATTCACAAAGTTTGTGCCATTGTTCGTGATAATATCCTTGGGTACTCCAAATCGGCACACAATATTATTCTTGAGAAACTTCTCGATGTGACTGGCTGTGATGTTGGCATATGATGCCACTTCTACCCACATGGTAAAATACTCAATGGCGATGAGGATGAACCGATGTCTGTTTGATACTTTGAGATTAATCATTTCGATGATGTCAAGGCACTAGGTAGAAAATGGCCAAGGAGTGGTCATGCAGTGAAGATCAATGGCAGGAGTATGTATCAGACTGGAGTGTTCTTGACAGTTGTAGCATTTCTGAACATGTTTGCAGCAATCCGATTCCATAGTGGTCCAAAAGTATCCCTGTCGTAGAATTTTCTTAGCGAGCATGTGACCGCTGACGTGGGCACCGCATACTCCCTCGTGGATCTCCTTCGTGATGTTGATAGCTTCACTTTCAGTAAGGCACCTGAGCAAAATGTTATTATATGATCGCTTGTAAAGGCATTCCCCATAAATGATATAGCTTGCCGCTAAACATTGAATGGTTTATCGGTCCGTCTTGGATGTACCCTCAGGGAAAGTTAGTGCCTTGAGGAAATTTTTGATATCTGAGAACCAAGGTGGCTCATCATCGATCATTAGGGGCTCCTCGATCTGGAGGCAGAAGGCCAGCTCATTCCTTTTCTCGATCATGATCGGCTTCATCTTAGCACCAAACAAGATTTCTATCATTGATGCCAACGTTGCTAGTATATCGGTAAAGTGATTCCTTATCCGAGGGACATATGAGTATGTCACATCTTTGAAGCAAGCTATCTGATTCTTGAGGTGCTCATGGTAAGGGATCAGTTTCTCATCTTTTGTTTTCCAATCTCCATTCGTCTGGCATATGATTAACTATCAATTGCCAAATACTTGGAGGTGAGTTACATTTAGATCGAGAGCCACTTGTAGGCCAGCGACACAAGCTTCATACTCGGCCATGTTGTTAGTGCAAGGAAAGTTGAGCTTGATAGAGACTGGTACATGGGATCCTTTTGGCGATATCAGAATGGTGCCAACTCTCCAACCTTCGGCATTTGTTGCCTCGTCAAATTGCATTACCCATGATTCTTCTGCTTCTTCTGTTTCATCTTCCCCTTAATCAACTTCTGAGTGACGTATGTGATGTCAAACTCAGATAATAAAAGCTGCCACCTGCAGTTCATCCAGTACGAGCCGACTTCTCAAATAGGTATTTCAACGAGTCCATTCAGGCCAGGAGTAGAACGGCTTGGGATAGCATGTAATGGCAGAGCCTCTGAGTAGCCCATACAAGAGCCAGGCATGCTTTCTCCAGATGAGAATAGTGCGTCTCGTAGTCAGTAAACTTCTTACTTAGATAGTAGATGGCCTACTCTCTTCTTCCCATCTCGTCATTTGCTGCCCTAAGACACATCCCATCAAGACTTTTGTCATGGAGAGATACATCAGGAGTGGTCTCCCCAGCTCGGGTGGTACCAACATAGGTGGGTTAAGGAGGTAGCTTTTAATTTTATCGAACGTTGCCTAACAATCGTTGTTCCATTCAACGGGCAAGTTCTTCCTAAGTAGCTTGAAGATCGAGGTGCAGATTGGAGTTAGCCGTGCAATAAACCATCTGATATATTATATTCTGCCCGGGAGCCCTCTAACTTCTTTCTCGATAGATGGTGGCGACATTTCAGTGATAGCTTTGACTTTGACTGGGTCGACCTTGATCCCTCTCCTACTGACGATGAATCCAAACAGTTTTTTGAATATGGCACCAAATGCGAACTTCTGTAGATTTAGATGTAATTAATACTTTCTCAACCTCTTAAACAACCTCTGAAGGTTTACCAGATGATCGCTTCACTCCGGTGACTTGGCTATCATATCATCGACGTACACCTCAATCTCTTGGTGAATCATGTCATGAAACAATGCAGTCATAGCTCTCTGCTACGTTGCACCTACATTCTTCAGCCCGAATGGAATGAAGGTTCTCCACGGAATGATGAACGCCGTCTTCTCTAGATCTGTCGCTGCCATCTTAATCTGGTTATATCCAAAGAATCCATCCATAAAAGTAAGCATCCCATGCTTAGCAGTGTTATCGACCAAGATGTCAATGTGTGACAATGGAAATCGTCCTTCGGGCTCGCCCTGTTCAAATTACGGAAATCAATACACATGCGAACCTTTCCATCCTTCTTCGATACAGGCACGATATTGGCTAGCAACTATGGGTATTTAGATACCATGAGAAACCCCGCGTCATACTGCTTGATGACCTCATCTTTGACTTTCAACATCCACTCAGGTTGGAGACTTCTCAGCTTCTGCTTAATTGGCTTCATATCAGGGTAGAGAGGCAACTCATGCTCAACCAAATCAGTGTCTAGACCAGGCATGTCCTCGTATGAACAGGCAAAAATGTTTTGGTATGACCGAAGGAAGTCGATCATGCTTTTTCTTTCTTCGGGAGATAGCGATGTTCTGATTTTGGTAATTCAGGAAATCTCCTCAGTCCCTAGATTAACGTCCTCGATTTCTTTGACAATAGGGGTAGGGCTATGCTCAAACTTGGCAAATCGGCTGAGGAGCTCATTTGGGAGCTCCTCCAAAGGGATATCCTCATCCAGACTCATAACACCTACCTCTTCTTGTATTTCTACGAGAAAGGGGTCGATTTTATGTGGGACGAGTATTTCGATTAAGGCATCTTTTTATGAGATTTTATTTAGAATTTTAAATGACAATATTTTTAGACTTTGTATTTTTTCAATATTTTTGGGATTTTTATTTTCTTCGAAGATGAACCCTTGGCAGTGCGAGTCTGTGTATATACAAGGTGTTGCCTACCAAGGGCTTATCTCACTTTTTATAAGTTGTTTTTTTTTGGAAATGGGTGCCCAATGGTAGGCCACTCCCCGCTTTTAGGGTTTGGGGCAAAGATGCCCAGCTGCATACCTATGAGGCCGCTCCTTTACCTATTTGGATGGAGGGTGCGGACTGATACGACTCTTTAGAGTCAGCCTCCATCAGTTGATCCCCATTTCTTCTTAGATGATGTCCTTAAATGTTAACATAGTTTTATGGTGATTCACCACAGGGGGAGTTTGTTCAGGTATGGATCATTATTCCTTGAAGAGGGGTAATGCGACCAGGTCTATTTCCAGGCTAGGAAGGGTAATGTGGGGATTTGTAGGGTGAACCGATGTTGTTTGCTTATGTGGGGTCAGTTGGGTTACTCCATTCCTATCGATCTTCACAACCCCGACGCTCACGAATGAATTTCTGATATGAGGCCTGAGATGGGGTTTTTCCACTGTGTATCCCCCTAGTTCTCGCAACTATCGTCGCACAGGCTTTCTCCTTAGCCCCTCGCACTTCTTCCTCCATGGGCTTGTAACCTAACCCAAATATGACTTTCTGACCACCCTTAACTGTGACGGGCTCTCTTCTACCTTGTAATTTGGGCTCAAGTCCTCTTCCTTTTTGATAGTCCCACTTTTAGAGCGTGGCTACTACTGCTACCATTCCACCTCCGGTTCTTGGAATGATGCCCTCGATGGGCTCTGACAGTACTATCGATATCTCGTACTCGAAGCTATGAAGGTCGACATCCTCAATGGTGTGCGGCACATCCAGCACTTTGGAATTTTCAATGTTGTTGGTGGCTTTTTCCTTCTCACTGTGCCCTTCGCCAATGATAGAGATAATCTTATGCTCGGACGCGAACTTGAGCTTCTGGTGCAACGTGGATGGGATTGCTCAAACTTCATGCAGCCATGGGCACCCTAACAGCAGATTGAATGAGGATTTAATGTCCATCACTTGAAACAATATGGAGAGGGTGATTGGCCCAATTAATAGCTCAAGGTCAACTTCTCCCATTATCTCCCTCCACATATTGTCAAAACCTCGGGCACTGGTTCTCGTGGGTCTCATCATGCATGGATCTACCACAATTTTGGTGGCGGTTCTCAGTGGGCATATATTTAATGTAGACCCATTATCGATTAAAACTAAGAGAATTATCATATTTTCGGACTCAACGGTTATATTTAAGGATTTTGAGTGACTACCTCCGTCCTCTGATAAATCAGCATCCAAAAATGAAATGACATTTGGAGCCATCACTTGACTAATTATCTTCCCAACTTCATCTGGGCTAACGTGAAGTGATACATGTGCATTTTTTAATACTCCCATTAAAGCTTGAAAATAGAGTGGGGACGTCATTGATAAATCCCATACAGTAATATGGCCAGGCATTCTTCTCAGTTGAGTCTTCGGTATATGTTCTTGACTCATTTTCTCAAAATGATTCACGACACTATCTTTCTTTCCCTCTGATTGAGCTTGTGCTGTTGCTGGTGTTTTCAGCTGTTTAGAAATCTTTCTAGATCAAGTAACAAAGTTTACTGTCCTTTCTCTGCTGCTGTCGGCATTGACATCCGTCTGCTCGTAACTCAACGAAACCTGATGAGGATTGTAGGTTGGCCTTAAAATCTGAAATAGTATAGCTACCGGTATTGAATGTATTTGCACTAATGGCACCTAAGAGGTGGGTAACACTTGAATCACTTCAGTGATAGATGGTTGGGGGGAAAATTTGGCCAGATGGGGGTGGCGAAGCTTGTGGGTGGTTGCATCGGGAGTAAAGGGGTAGGAGTGGGCCATTGGTAGCTGACAGGTGATGGCGGAGGATTGAGGGTATGGTGGGCTATCGGGTAATTGATGGGGGTGGCAGAATATGGTTGATATGCATTTATATGCACGTAATTGATGGGTGTGGGTGATAGAAAATAAGCCCTAAGATCTAATGTCGATTCATGGCGTTGGGTTGAGAAAATATCTAATAAATTCAAGGGTTCAATCACCCCGATACTCCTTTCTTCATAATTTCTTTGAAATGGTGCCACATAACTTTCTCGGTCGCTAATGTAATCTGACGGATCAAATTCAAATTTCTCCTCACATTCTTCTATCATCCCAATGGTGGTTCTGGGACCTGCTCCTCCGGTAGGATGTGGGGGTAATGGCACCTGATGAATGTTTACGTGCTGGTTCACTTGAGAAGGTGTAGGTGGAATGATTTTCCTGACATCAATTAAATCTTGGATCGTGTGATTCAATAAGAAGCAGCGATCAGTCAGGTGACCTAGACCCTGATGAAAATTATAGTGAGTATTAGGGTCATAATTCTTTGGGATTGCGTGAGGAGAAGGTTGCGATTGACGAGTAGTAACTAATCCCTTTTCTATTAGTAAAGGCAAAAATACACTTAATGATTGCCCTAGGGGTGTAAACACTCGATCGTAGCGAGCTCTCCTCTGCTATGGAGTCATCTGCATTCCTTGTCCATTCCCTGCTTTCTGCATCTGCTCAGTTCTGACTGGTGCTGGCTGGGCTGCTTTAAATTGGAATGGGGTTATATTATTATTGGGCCTAGTGTTGCCAATGTCCTGGACATCGACCCCTGTTCTCTTCTCATTCCTCTGTTATGAAAACCTTCTAACCCCACTTGCTCCACTCGATACATTCTTGCTCAGGCGACCTTCCCTGATAGCATCTTCATAGCGATTGGCGTTCCTTACCAGATCAGCAAAGCTGGACTGCTGCTGGTACACTAAAAAGTTTGAGATCACCGGTAGGGTATTTTTGAAAATCATCTCTATTTGTTCATCATCAGGTATCCCATTTCTAACTTGAGTTGTTAGTTCTCTTCAACACCCCAAATAATCGCTAAAAGTTTCATTTGAGTTTTGCTTCAAACAGGCCAAATCTAACTTACGCGGTTCAATGTCTATATTATAGACATATTGTTCCTGAAATAAGTGCATCAAGTCCTTCCAAGTTTTCATCATAGATGGTTCCAAAGATGTAAACCATCTCAAGGCTAGACCAGTCAAACTTTTCTGAAAAACCTTTACAATAGTCTTTCGTCCCCTCCATACTGGCACATGTCTCCATAATAAGACTTGAGATGTGCTATGGGATTGCCGGTGCCGTTGTATTTTTCAAAAGGCGACATTTTAAATTTTGGAGGCAAGGGGACCTCAGCAAGCAAACATAAATCTGAGAAGTTTGTGGCGTGGAATTCAGCACCACCCATCTTCAATAACTGCTTCTGGATTTTGTCTAACTGCTCTTTCAACTATTTCGATTCCTTGGATATGGGGGCCACTTTCTCAACAGTTAGTTAGACTTTACTCTGGGCTACCAAGGGGTGGATAATTATAGGAGGGTTAAGGCTGGTCAATACCCTAGCATAGGCTCCATTGTTTCTAATCTCATCCTCTTCATATTGTTGTTCTACATAAGGTACAGTGAGGGCAGGATTCTCTTACTGGTGCTGCATGGACTGGGTGGGAATGGCATGAATGGGGGTTGGGTGAGTCCATTGGGGATGAGGGAAGGTTTGTTGGGTGCTGGGATGAGTGGAAATCAGGTTTTGGGGTGGGGCCTGATGAGGCTATTTGGCATGGGAAAAGGCTTGAAACTGACTTTGGGATGTTGGGATATGGGTGAACTTGGGTTGATGTAAGGCATGGGTTTGAACTGGGTATGAGGGTTGTGAATGGGTAAATTTTGGAGGAATTGTGAAGGGTATGGGTGTGAGGCTCCAAGGTTTTGCTGGGCTTGGGTTTGGGCTATGAAGCCTTGGGAGGGTTGGGCTATGAAGGTTTGGCCCATGGGTCTTCGGGAAGCTTGGGCCACAAAGCTTTGGTCATGATAGTTGTGGCCCAGGGGGCCTTGGTGGGTTTGGGTCATGGGCCATTGATAGGTTTGGGCCATGGGACCTTGGTGAGTCTAGGCCATGGGCCCTTGGTGGGTCTGGGTCATGGGGTTTTAGGCCATGGGGCCTTGGGGTGTGTGGGGAATGAGGGTTTGGGCCATTGGGCCTTGGGGTATGTGGTAGTGGGGGTTTGGACCATTAGGCCTTGGATTATGTGGGTAGTGGGGGTTTGTATGGTGTGGATGATGGGGGGTTGATGGGGGTCATGGGGGAGTGAGGCATGGAGGCTTGATAGAGTCTTGGATGGATTCATGGATGTGTGGAATGGATGAGGGGGGATGTGTTGGGAGGCCTTCCACCTATTGTATGTTTGGAACATCTCCTCCATCATGGCCATGGAAGGATGATCAGACGGAGATGGGTTTTTTGAGGGTTGGAGGGGTATGAATGGGGTGTGTGAAGAGGAAAAATTGGGCATGGCCCTGGTAAAATTGGGCATGACCCGAGTAAGTGGCGGGATGTGAGGTGGGTTGGAGGAATGAGGTGGGGCATTGGTGGATGGATTAGGCATGTATGTATGGGGCATAGAGGTGGAAAATGACAGAGGAAAATTGGTCATGGTTTCGGAGAAGATGGGCATGACTTGGGTAAATGGAGGGATGTGTGAGGGATTGGATGTAGGTGGATTGGGTTGGGCGGATGAAAAATAGGGTATATTGGTTAAGGTAGAGGATGGGTTTTGAATCGGTGTGGAAGGAAGGTGAGATGGGTTAGAAATGGTCATGGATGAAGGCATGGCTTGGGAAAATGATGGGAAATTTGAATTTTGGGTATTTTGAGAAGTGGTGGAAGGGAAAATAGGGGCATCGAACGGGCCGATTATGGTGAGGGTTGATTGGGTGAGGGGGGTGGAAGTAAAATCTTCTTTGATATGGGAATGGGTTAGAGAATGTGGCGGGGATGAGTCGGAATCGGCGTAAGCCGGGTCCACAGCCCACGACATAGCTTGGTATCGGATCGGGTACGGGTGCCTCGGATGGGGCCTGCAAGCTTCCTCCTTCCCCTACGAGATTGTTGGTGCGCACTTTTTCTGGGTTCCTCTCGGTCCCTGTTGAATCAGTGGCTCCATTTTTTTCCAAGTGGACTCTAGGGATGTGGCGTTTGAAATAGTGGAGGTAAGAAAAATAAAGGGTTTTCTAGAAAGGTTCCTAGTTTGTTGCGATCGCCAGCTGCAGATATTTATCGATGCTGCAACACGTCAATGATCACGCTTAAGAGCAGGTATGGGTTACTTCTATACTAAATCGTCCACCTGCGAACGCCAACAGTTATGCCTTTTTCTTAATTTAGATAGTTTAATTTTCCTTTTATTCCCTTTATAGTTATAGTTCTAGTCGGTTTAGACTTCCCTGATTCTATTATGAGTTTGGTTGGGTGGTAAACTATTGTAGTTTATTTAATTTCATATTCTAGTTCTATCAGGAGTCTAATTAATTTTTACTATTCCTATCCTTATTGAAACTCTAATTAATTAAGTGTCCTAATATTACTAAAAGTCCGATTAATCTTAGTCTCCTAATCCCATTAGAAGTCAAATTATGATTAATTCTCCTACTTGTACTAGGGGTGCAAGCATGTTGGTTCTAGTGAAACTTTAATTAATTTGAGCATGCTAATTGTACTAGAATTCTAAACAGTGCAAGTATACTAGTTGTATTGGAATTCTAATTAAATCAAGTATAACTGTCTTACTAGAAATCTAATCGAAATAGAAAACTAATTTTACTGAAACTCTAATTTAAGGCAAATGAATTAATTTTATTAAAATCTAATTAAAACGAATAAACGGATTTTATTAAAAACCTAATTGAAATAAAAAATTAAATTTTATTAAAATTCTAATTAAAGCAATGAATTAACTATACTAAAAATCTAATTAAAGCAACGTATTAATCATATTAAATTCTAATTAAAGCAAGATATTAACCACTTAAATTTTGATTTAAAGAAATTAATCAATCATACTAAAATCTAATTAACTTAATTAATTAATTATGCTGAAATAAAATAAATCTACTAATTAATTATACTAAAAAGATTAAAAAAAGTAATTAATTAATTCTAAAATTCTTAAAAGAAAGGGGTTTGGGCCCACTATGCTAAGGAGGATTGGCCTCATTCCCGAGTACCCTCCGTAAGCTCCCTTGGGCAAATCGGATGGTTGAGATTGAATACAAATTGGATTTTAGACTGTAAAATAGTATTTTAGATTTTTCGAAATTGATTTCGGAATAATAATTATGAATTAAGTTATGAACTAGAATGATAGAAACTAAAATTAATATTTAGGATTTTTGGAGATATTAAAATAAGGAATTGAAATTAAAATCAAGATTTCTAGGACTGAATTCGAGTCTGAAATAAGAAAATCAGACCGGATGATTAAGGACTGGTTCTGGAATCCAAGGATTAAAGCTAGAAATTAATGATAGGACTGAAAATTATGATTTTAGAATGGAATTAAAGCCTAAGGTTGATAAATTAGACCGTCGAATTAAGGACTGGTTCTAAATTAAGAGAATTAGAACCAGATATAAAATATTTGCGGTCTAAAAAAAGGGTGCTACGGTCTCAGACTAAAAATTAAAATCTATGATTAAATCTAAAAGAAAAAATCCTAGGTCTAAAATTAAGATCTTTACCTAGGACCGAGCTGTGGAGAGAAATCTCAAAGATTCAGCGCTTGAATTTTAAAATCATAACTAGGTTGCTCTATGGGTTTGTCCTCGGAGTTCTCTGGTTTCGAAATCTAAAAAAAAATCCGTTCTCTCTTTGAAAATTGCCCAGCCTCCTGGGTGAATTAAGAAAACAATCTTTTATAGGTTTTTCTTCAATTACGCACCATTTTCTAGGCGTTTCACTGAATTACGCGCCAATTTTTCAACGCTTAATCGCTTTGAGTCAATCACTGACTTAGTGAGCGACCGACTGACTTGCTCAGCGAGTTTCCTAGTCCTAATAGTGTTAGGGCTAATTGCGCGCTTGTTAGGACGTGCGCAATCTGATTAAGCGTTTATTCAGAAGTGCTCAATCAAGGAAACTTAGGGGTCAAGGACTGTGAGGCTAGGTCAGGCGTAGGCCAATTGCGCCTTGGTGATCGAGCGTGTATCTGTTCGCGCGTCTAATTTCAGGTGCGTGATCGAGTCTCGAGATGGTCTGGGAAAGTAAGTTTGGTCTGAAAGGGGGGCTGATTGCGCGTTTGTGGTCTAGCATGCAATCGAATTATGTGTGGGGTTTAGGCACTTAATTCAAGGTTGTCCAGGTTTGGTCTCTAGTTTGAAATGCAAGACTATTGTTTCAGTCTACATTTCGACTATATACTATTATTTCAGTATATAGTCTCCCTACGTTAGGATCTGAGCCACAGAGCTATCGTTTCAGCCTGTGTTCAACCATGTACTATTGTTTTAGTGCATGATTCTCATATCAGGGTTAAGAGGTCATAGGCTGACTAAATAAATTTGTATATTTCGAGAGGGCAAAATGGGGGTGTCTACATATGCCCCTCTTTGGCACGCTCTTGCGAAGTAAGAACGCATCGAAGAAGTAGACACCCCTTATTTGAGGTGTCTTCTCGTTTCTCTTGGAAAATGACAAATGTGAATTGGTGATGCTGACATGACATGCTTAGCTTTCTTATCTATCAGTGCAAGCTAAAATGGAGCATTTGAAGGACAAATTGTAGTTGTTGAAGGGCACATTCCGAATCTTTAGGTGCATGGCGCATCCTGCCTCATGGCGTGGGCAAACAGAGGGATTTTATGCAATCGAGGTACCGGGGCGTCAATCAAATATCCAAAGCAAGGTCCAGGGACTGATAATAATAAAATAAAGTATCATGTAATATCGAAGGCTTTTACAAGTCATGTCAGACTGGGCGCATCATTGCTCACACCAATTCATGTCAGGCATTCCTTTTCCAATAGGCATTTGTAAGTTCTTAGATTAAATATACTCAATGTTCAGTTTCCCTAGGGTAATGGCTGGTTTGGGTTGATAATTGAGGTGGGTCTTGTGAGCTGTGTTCAATTGAATTCTGCGTAGTGGCGCGTGCGCTTGATTCATCTGGAGTCGACCTCTAAGTTGGGAATTCTAATCCGAATGTGTCTGAACAAACGATTCTGCATAGTGGAGTATGCACTTGATCCAATTCTGTGTAGAGGGATATGTGCTTGATTGCGAGTTCAGGGGTTGGTCTGTAAGTTAGGTATTCTAAGTTGGATATTCTAGTCCTAATGTGTCTGAACAAACAATTCTGCACAGTGGCATATGCACTTGACCCAGTTCTGCGTAGTGGGATAGGAGCTTGATTGTGAGTTCAGGTGGTCGTAGGAGTTAAAGGTCAAGTCTAAGTGTAATTTATGGTACGCGGGTGGTGGGGCACTTAATCGGCTTTTTTTTTTTGGGTATTGAAAGACAGGTGAGTCGGGCCTATTTATCTCATTGCATTGTTCTTCTTTTCATCTACTCTTTTTTGTTTTTTTTTTTGGCTTTTGTTTTATGAAGTAAAGGGTTTTTTTTGAAATAAAGGGGTTTTGAAAATTTGAAATTTTATGGATTTTAACTTAAGATCAATTCAGTGATAAAACGACGAAAAACGTGGCTTCCGAGACGTCGCTGAGCAGATCCATCGGGACGGGATTTGTGGACCCGACCGTTATTGTGGTTATCAAGATGACACTTGGCATGCCGGATACTCTGTCTAACTTTCGCGATGAATACTGATGATTGTCTCTATGGGAGGACTACAATGATTCGCGAGTAAAGAGAGACAAGTTTTGAAAACATTTGGCTTAATCATAGCTAACTATATATATTTGCAATATCGAGTAATTGAAAAGCGGGTAGTAGTTACCTGGGGGTGATACATACATGGGTTGTGCGTAGCTTGTGGCAGGATTGGTGATGTTGTGGTGTCGCGATGGGACTTTGGGGATTTCTTCTCTTCAGGTCTGCTGGGCAGGGCTTGGCAGTTGTGATGTGATGTCTTGGGAGACATGATATCGCGATGGGACCTGGGAATTCTTCCTTTCTTTGGCTGCATGCTGGGTTAATCCTGGTGGGACGTGGGATCAATTCGAGAGAGAGCCTTTGCCTTAGCGATGGGAGGCGCTCAAGATTTCCCTCTCTTTGTCATACGGCGTGGCATGTGCTATCTGAGCTCTCTTTTTTTTTCTTTTTTTTCAGGTAATGATGTTTTCGATGGGATGTTGACTGAGCGTAGTTAGCGGTCGCGTGCTCACATTTTAGGGAGATTTGCTTTCTACTTCTCGCGATGGGTCATGAGGGTATGGTTAATTCATTATGATGGGATTGGATATCGAGGTGATATTGCATGTGTACACATTATCATGACGGGAATAGGGGCTATCAATGCTTCCTTCTCATGTAAGGGTACTCGATGGGACGGGTGATTAAGTCTTTTTTTTTTGGAACGGCCTATGAGGCCACATGATGGGACAAAAGAATCTTGACCGTAATGGGATACAAGAATCTTGACCGCGATGCGATAAAAATATATGAGGGTGTAGATTTCGTCCAAAGTCAGGTATTGCGTGCCTGTTTTAGGTCGCTCAATATGATTGCGTGCCTATTTTCGGGCATGTGATCTCGGCCTTGAAGGGTTGTTTACGCGTGTGGGAGTGTGCATGCGATTGTATTACGCGTTATAATATAAGCGCGTGATCGGAGCATCACCAGGTCAGTGTACGGGTGGCCATTCAGGTTACACGGCAACAGTGTGTTGTTTGATAGATTTACGCGGTTTGTGGAGTTCGCATGATCGGAGTGTCGCGCAGTTGGCACGGGCTATGGCTTATTTGTGTGTTTGGGTGGTAGCGCATGTTTTGGATTGTGCGTAGCATGCCTTGCACGTGATCGAATTAAACGCACGTGTCTGAGCGCGTGATTAAGGCCGTACTCTATATAAGTGAGAGAGCTTTCATTTATTTTTTATTCTCTGGTTTAGTCTCAAGTTTTGACCTTTTTCTGTATATCTTGTATTCTGAAATTCGTGTTTTAATGATATTGGATGATCTAACCATTCGATTGGGATGCCATTTCTTCATATATTCGTTATTTCACGTGATCTCCGTCCTGAGGAGATGCTCATGGACGACTTTATTCTAGGAGTGGGTGGTATTGGGAATGAGAGAACTTGTCTTCACGTCGATCCTTTTTAGGGAATAGTGAAGGCAGCGTTGAGGAGGCGGTGGTGGAGGAGGTGAAGATAGCAGAAGAGGAGTAAAAAGTGGAGGGATGTGTTTCCCAACCAATGCTCCCTGAAGTCTCCGATTAGACGCTCCAAGCGGAATCTGCTCCTCGCTTCGTCTCCGTTTTTAACCCAATCTTCATTTTGGGTTGTAGGCTAATGTTTTAGGTTTTCATTTTAGGTTGTAAATTCAAGAGGTATGCCTCCGGTGATACTTATTAAACTTCTTAGTTATGAATAAAGAAGCATTTTTTTTGTTTTGTTCTTATTTGTTTGTTAGCGAATTAGTTGGATTTATATGATTTGTTTGACTTAGTTTTAGTTTAGTTTAGCTTGGAATTCAGTTTGTTTTATGGGGTTTGTTTTAGCTGGTTTACTTGGTTCTGTTTGGTTTGTTGGGGGCATTTTCTTGGTCCTAAACAAGCTAGGGTCTCACTTTAGAGAGTTTTTTTTTTCTTTAAAGTTTTGTCTAGTTTAAGGTTTGATTTAACTTGATTTTTGGTTATTTGTTTGATTCAACATGAGACTTAAAAGGTGTGAGTTTTCAAAGGTTCTAGATGGGTATTGGGTGTTTTAATTCTATTGGTTTATCTAGGCTTGGGGAGATTGGTGTTTCTTAGGGGGGTTAAGTGTCGTGTGATTATTGGTCCATCTAGGTTTGTCATGGATTGTAGTCTTTCAACTGGGGTTTTGTGTTTGGTTTAGATTAGATTAGATTAGAAAGGTTTAAAGGTGTGTCACTTGTCATTTGATAATTCAAGAATGTTGGTATATAAATGTGTGAGCTAAAAGTTTTGGGTTCTTGTTGCTTTCAATTTTATTTCAGGTTTGGGGTTAAGAGTTTTGGGGCATTTTCTTTTGTTTTGCCCTATTCATTAATGTCTTTTCTTCCTTTCTTTTTGGTATCCCGGGTGTTGGACCCAAAGAGTTGTGTTTATTGCATGAATTCTTGAGAATGGACGAGATTGGGAATTGTGCAACCTGGGATTTTTGACAATCCCGTCTCGGCGATGCGCTCGCTTGCACAAAAAATATAGTCACCACTTGGAGCTTTCGGTGTCCTGAAAAACCAAGTTCATTTTTATGACCACCGAAGTGCTAAAAATATGACTCTGAATCCAGTCTACACCAAAGGCTCTTGGGTAGGGGCTTCGATTATCGATCGGGAAGGTGATAGGCACTCGATCAACCCGCTTAACGCGGTCTCTACTTATGGCCAAAACTAAAATGAAGCAAAAGAAAGGAAAATAGCTTCCTCTTATCCAAAAGGGGTTAGAATCCTTTTTGTGCCCCTCCATTCCTACCGAAAAGTCAGAGGCGTAACGTCACAAATGGGAGGATTGAGGGAGCTAGAAAGAGATAGGAGAAGAAAGGGGAGAGTCGGAGCCCTCTAGCCCTTGTAGGACTGTAGGAGAGCCTTGCGTGGCTTGCTTTGATGATCTTTTGAAGGCCTTGCATGGTGGAAAATGGGGCAACTCCTAAGGGTTGAAGCTAAGAGGTAGGGAAGGGAGGCTAGGGGATCACACACACCTAGGCTAAGGGTTTCGAATGTAAGAACAAGCTTGAAATGAGGTTGGGAGATTTTGGAATTTGGGTGAAAATGGTGCATAAAAGGGAGGAAGAACTTCTCACTTTGAGCTCTTTCTCTCTTAAGCAAATTTCTTAACCCTTAAACATAGGGGTGGGGGTCTCTATTTATAGGAAATGGGTGGATTAGGAGACCACTTAAGTGCTAATTGGGGTTAGCCACTAGGTAATCTCAAATCTAAGGTTTCCTAGGGTTTTTGGATCTTTGAAATGTGTGGAAGGATCCTCCAATGGTGGATGATGGGGTGAGACCTTAAGCCACTTAAAGGGTTGCAAATAGGTAGTGAATGGGTGCAACAGAACTATTAAAACACACCCCAAAGGTCGAGGTGGTCAACAAGTCAAACCCCAATCACAAATTTTGGGGTAAAAACCATGAATTACTGTTCATTTGATTGGCACAGCTATTAGTTGTACTAGGCATATGTACAGTAATAAACAGTAGCTTGGAAGTTGGCTTCGCGAGAGGTGGGGAGACCCATTTATACCTGGTGCAACTATTACTTGTGCCAAGCCATTTCTGGGGGAAAAAGGCCTGGCACAACTATTAGTTGCGCCAGGCAAATTCTGGGGGAAAATGGCTTGGCACAACTATTAGTTGTTGCAGGCAAAAATTCTTCCAAATAGACCTGATTTTCAAATGGTCATAACTTTTGATATATAACTCCGATTGAGGTGATTGTTTAATCGTTGGAAAGCTAGAAAAGTTCATTTTCTAATGGTATATGATTGGATATTAGTAGAAGACCAAAAATAGTCCTGATGCACCACTCTTCTAAGGGCCGGGATTGGTTTCTAAAGGTTTGAGATAGGTTTCTAAGGGATTTAGGGTGATTCTTAAGGGTTTGGGGTGATTCCTAAGGGTTCCATACATGTCATCAAATGCTCAAAAACATGCCTCTCTCAAAATTTGCTTCGATCAGGCCTTGGGCTAAATTTGAGTGTCTATAGATGCCCCTCTTTGGTATCCGATCACTAATGATCGAATGCCAAAGAAAAGAGACATCTGAAGAGGCCCAAGGCATTACTAACAGGTTTTCTATATTCAGAATGAACTTTAAACATTAGATGAGTAATATGGTGAGAAAATAAAAGCCCTGGATGTCAGGCTAAACATTCGTTTTTCAAGGTAATCGGTCCCCAAGCGCTTAGCGACATTCTTGGGCATAATTGAGTTGGAACGAGTTGCGAAAGTGATGTATGCCAGGCCAAACATTCACTTCTCGAGATGATTTAAAGGTATTTGATGTTAAAGATTCATTGTGAATGCAACAACTTCATAAGTAAAAGGGGTGATCGACCGACATTCAAAGATAGGCGCTAAGCAAAACTACCCAAGGCTCCATAGTTTGCGTCCAATCCTATAAGGCATTTGATTGCCTCATTTGACCGGCTGTGGGTGCCCCTGCCTGAAGCAGGGTTTAAAATCTCTGGGTAAACCCAACGATCTCGAAGTTTATTTAGCATGACTACCTGAGCGAAGCGAATAGAAGTCACAATGCTTTTTGGGAGGATGTGCCATTTTCAAAAATGTGCCCTGAATCAACATGACCTAGAGCATCCACCTTCAAGTACCACTAAACAGATTAAACCAATCATTGGGTGTCTCCCAAAAAGGAGTATCCAATCCTGGCTTCCGCCGACAATGATCATAAACATCAATTAACTATGCATAAACATGCACCCATCAGGGGCGCCCTTTCGGGTTTTCACCATGTCTATGGGTTTAGCTCTCTTACCCCAAGCGCCATTTCAAGTTTTCACCTGGTCCGCACAAGCTTGCTATTTTTACTCGTAATGCCCTTTCGAGTTTTCACCATGTCCATCTTGCTTTGAGCTTGTATTTTTATTTTTATTTTATTTTATATATTTTTTCTTTTATTTTTTCAAAAGGCACGACATAGACGTCGATTCTGTCATAGCGAACTAGATGGGGTTCTGGTGTCGTCTCACAACTTGGCTTATGTTGACTTAATAGATATTATGACTGCTTGTGAACCTAAAAAGAGGGCTTCCTTCAGGGTGTAGCTTGGCCATGGGTTAGGTTAGGATTTTGAAGGTATGCTGGGATAAAAGGTTCCTTGATACGACATCAGTTTTCTTGACATACTTCCTTCCTTGGGGGTTTTACTATACATGCCCTGTGATTCTTCTATTTTTTTGTTTTTTTCTTTTGTTTCATTTAAGGCAATCTCTTTTTGGGGTTTTGCTTTTCTGATTTTTTTGGATTTTGATAGTAACTTTACTTCCCCTTCTTTTATATATGTACACGCATTTTTTTGGGGAAGGGGGTTATTGAAAGAAAGGGGGGTTATTGAAAGAAAGGCCCAGGCTCAAATGGGGTAGAAAGGGATATTATCATTTTTAGGGATGCTTTCTGGCTACTATGTTTGGAATGATGGCCTCTTTTGCGTGGTTCTTAAGCAGTCATGTATCTGTTTCATCAATACTTACCTTATCGTGATAGACTAAGCGTAGAACCATCAGACATATCCAGCATTGATGGGCTTAGGAAGGTAATCTCTGTCCATGGTGGCGAGGCGAATCGTGTATCCCGATAGCACTTCTTGGATGACATAAGGTCCTTCCCATTTTGGCTTGAACTTTCCTCTTGGATCGGCATGGAGGGATGCAAAGATCTTCTTTAGTACAGTGTCTCCTACCTTCAGATCTCACCTGCGGACACGTTTATTATAAGCACGTGTGATTTGCTCCTGGTATACTTGAGTGTGACACAAGGCTAGGAGTCTCTTCTTGTCCAATAAGTTTAATTGTTCGAAGCGAGATCTCTCTCTCTTTGCTTCAGGTAAGCTTGATTCTATGAGAATTAGGAGCGAGGGTACTTCAACCTCAACTAGGAGGATGACCTCAGTTCCATATACAAGGGAGAATGGTGTTGCCCCTGTAGCGGTACGGATTGATGTTCTGTAGGCCCATAAAGTAAACGGCAGCATTTCGCTCCAATCTCGGTAAGTGACAACCATCTTCTCTAGGATGGGGACGACCGTCTTGTTACCAGCTTCCACGGCTCCATTAGTTTGAGGTCGATAAGGGGATGAGCGATGGTTCTTGATCTTGTATTGCTCACAGAAAGCTCGGATGCGCTTATTTGCAAAATTTGTACCGTTGTCTGTGATGATATTTTGGGTACTCTAAATCGGCACACAATATTGTTCTTGAGAAATTTCTTGACGGACTGGCCGTGATGTTGGCGTATGATGCTGCTTCTACCCATTTGGTGAAGTATTTAATGGCGACGAGAATGAATCGATGCTTGTTTGATGCTTTTGGATTAATCATTCCGACGAAGTCTAGGCCCCAGGTAGCAAACGGCCAAGGAGTGGTCATGCAGTGTAGATCGATGGCCGGAGCATATATCAAACTAGAGTGTTCCTGACACTTGTAGCATTTCTGAACATGTTTACAACAATTCGATTCCACAGTAGTCCAAAAGTATCCCTGCCGCAGAATTTTCTTAGCAAGCATGTGACCGCTGACATGGGATCCGCATACTCCTTTGTGGATCTCCTTCATGATGTTGGTCGCTTCACTTTCAGTAAGTCACCTGAGTAGAATGTTGTTGTAGGATCGCTTGTAAAGGCATTCCCCGCAAAAGACGTAGCCTGTCGCTAAATGTTGAATGGTTCGTCGGTCCGTCTTGGACGTACCCTTAGGGAAAGTCAGTGTCTCGAGCAAATTCTTGATATCTGAGAACCAAGGTGGCTCATCATCAGGCTTTGTAGGTTCCTCAATCTATAGGCAGCAGGCTGACTCACTTTTATGCTTGATCATGATTGGCTTCATCTCAACGCCATATGGGATTTCTATCATCGATGCCAACGTCGCTAGTGCATCAGCAAAGCGATTCCTTATCCGGGAGACATATGAGAATGTCACATCTTGAAAGCAAGCTATCAGATCCTCGAGGTGCTCATGGTAAGGGATCAGTTTCTCATCTTTCGTCTTCTAGTCACCATTCGTCTGGCATATGATTAACTGTGAATCACCAAACACTTGAAGGTGAGTTATATTTAGATCAAGAGCCGCCTGTAGGCTAACAACACAAGCTTCATTTTTAGCCACGTTATTAGTGCAAGGGAAGTTGAGCTTGATAGAGACAGGTACGTGAGATCCTTTCGGTGAAACTAGAATGGCACCAACTCCCTGACCCTCGACGTTGCCACTCCGTCAAAGTTCATCACCCAAGATTCTTCTGCTTCCTCAGTATCGTTTTCCATCATGAACAAGATATCTTCATCTGGGAACTCAGTTCTCAAAGGCTCATAATTTGGCAAAGGATTGTCGACAAGATGATCGGCAAGTGCTTGACCCTTAATCGACTTTTGAGTGACGTACGTGATGTCGAACTCAGATAATAAGAGCTGCCAGCATGCAGTCCGCCTAGTGAGAGCGGGCTTCTCAAACAGGTATTTCAATGGGTCCATTCGGGCCAAAAGTAGAATGTCTTGGGATAACAAGTAATGGCAGAGCATTTGAGTAGCCCATACAAGAGCCAAGCATGCTTTCTCCAGATGAGAATAGTGCGTTTCATAATCAGTAAACTTCTTGCATAGATAGTAAATGGTCTGTTCTCTTATTCCTGTCTCGTCATGCTACCCTGAGACACATCCCATCGAGACTTTCATCATGGAGAGATACATCAAGGTGGTCTCCCTGGCTCGGGTGGTACCAACACAGGTGGGTTAAGGAGGTAACTTTTGATTTTATCGAATGCTGCCTAATAATCATCGTTCCATTCAATGGGCGAGTTCTTCCTTAGTAGCTTGAAGATCGAGGTGTAGATCGGAGTTAGTTGCACAATGAACTGACTGATATATTATATTCTGCCTAAGAACCCTCTGACCTCTTTCTCAGTTGATGGCGGTGGCATTTCTGTGATAGCTTTGACCTTGACTGGGTCAACCTCAATCCCTCTCCTGCTGACGATAAATCCTAACAATTTTTAGACATAGCACCAAAAGCGCACTTCTGTGAATTCAGACATAACCTGTACTTTCTCAGCCTCTCAAATAGCTTTTGAAGGTTTACCAAGTGATCGCTTCACTCCGGTGACTTCCCTATCATGTCATCAACATATACTTCAATCTCTCGGTGCATCATGTCATGAAACAGTGCAATCATAGCTCTCTGGTATGTTGCACCGACATTCTTTAACCTAAATGGCATGACATTGTAGCAGAAGGTTCCCCAAGGATTGATAAACATTGTCTTCTCTTGATCTGCCTCTGCCATCTTTATCTGATTGTATCCTGAGAATCCATCCATAAAATAAAGCATCCCGTGCTTAGCAATGTTATCGACCAAGATGTCGATGTGCGGCAATGGGAAATCGTCCTTCGGGCTCGCTTTGTTCAAATTTCAAAAATTGATACACATGCGTACCTTTTCGTCCTTCATCGGCATAGGCACAATATTGCTCAGCCACTACGGGTATTTGGATACCATGAGAAAACCCAAATCATACTACTTGATGACCTCATCTTTGACTTTCAACATCCATTCAGGTCGGAGATGTCTCAGCTTCTGCTTAACTGGCTTCATAGCAGGGTAGAGAGGCAGCTCATGCTTGACAAAATCGGTGTTCAGACTAGGCATGTCCTGGTACGACTAGGCAAAAATGTCTTGGTATGACCAAAGGCAGTCGATCATGCTTTTTCTCTCCTCGGGAGACAACGACATTCCGATTTTGGCTATTCGGGGAACCTCCTCAGTCCCTAGATTAACATCCTCAGTTTCCTCGACAATGGGGGTAGGGCAATGCTCAAAGTCGACAAATCGATCAAGGAGCTCATTGGGGAGCTCCTCAAAGGGGACATCCTCATCCAGACTTTAACACCTACCTCTTCTTGTATTTCTATAGGAAAGGGGTCGATTTTACATGGGACGGGTATTTTGATTAAGGCATCCTTTTGTGGGACTTTTTCTGAGATTTTAAATGACGATATTTTTAGATTTTGGATTTTTCCAATGTTTTTGGGATTTTGTATTTTTTCAATGTTTTTGAGGTTTTGTATTTCTTCGGAGACGGACCCTTGGTAGCACGAGTCTGTGTATATACAAGGTATTGCTTGCCAAGAGCTTATCTCACTTTTTATAGGTTGTTTCTTTTAGGAAATAGGTGCCAAACTTTAGGCCACTCCCTGCTTCCAAAGTTTGGGGCAAAGATTCCTAGTTGCGTACCTGAGGGGCTGCTCTTTTACCTGTTTAGATGGAGGGTGTTGACTGATATGGCTCATTGGAGTCAACCTCCATCGTGTTAACCCCCATTTCGTCTGAGATGATATCCTCAAACATCAATACCATTTTGTGGTGATTTACCATAGGGGGTGTATTGGGGTTGTGGGTTTGTGTGGGGTCAAATGAGTTATCCCATTTCGATCGATCTTTACGACCCTAGCGCTGACAAAGGATTTCCTGATGTGCGGCCTAGGGTGAGGTTTCTCTTCTATGTTGATTCCTTGAGCTCTTGCAGCTGCAGCGACCCTGGCTTTCTCTTTAGCATCTCAGACCTCTTCCTTTGTAGGCTTGTAACCTAACCCGAATCAGACTTTCTGCCCCTTGGAAACAACTGGATCTCTTCTACCTTGCAATCTAGGCCCGAGCCCTCTGCCTTTCTGATAGCCCCATTTCTGGAGCATGGCCACCACTACTTCCATTCCGCCGTCGGTTGTAGAAGTGATGTTTCTCGGGGGTTCTGGGCCTACTGCCGATACCTCATACTTGAAATTATGGAGGTAGGGGTCTTCCTCAGTATGTGGCACATCCATTACTTTAGGATTTTCAATGCTGTGAATGGCCTTGTCTTTCTCATCGTGCCCTTCACCAATGATGGTGATCACCTTATGCTCGGATATAAATTTTAGCTTTTGATGGAGGGTAGAAGGTATCGCCCCGACCTCATGTAACCACAGGCGTCCTATCAATAAATTAAAAGAAGATTTGATATCCATCACTTGAAAAGGTATAGAGAAGGTCATGGGCCCAATTACTAATTCCAGATCGACCTCTCCCATTATTTCTCTTCTTGTATTATCAAATCCCCGAGCGCTAGTCCTTGTCGGCCTTAGCATATAGGGGTCCATGCCGATCTTGTGGCAGTCCTCAATGGGCACACATTCAGAGCCGACCCATTATCAATTAGAACCAAGGGAATTATCATGTTCCATGATTCGACAGTAATATTGAGGGATTTAGCATGATTGTTTCCCTCTTCAGGTAGATCTGCGTCTGAAACTGAAATGACATTGGGTGCCATCACCTGTCCGATTATTTACCCAACCTCGTCTGGGCTCACCTGTTGGGACACATGGGCATTCTTTAACACCCCCATTAGAGCTTGCAAATGGAGTGGGGACATCATCAAAAGATCCTAGATAGTGATATGGGCTGGCATCCATATTAATTGAGTCTCGAGAATGTGCTCCCGACTCATTTTCTCAAACGGGTGGACTGCACTGACTTCTTCCCCTCTGGCCGTGTTGGTGCTGGTGCTATTGCTGTTGTTGCTGTAGTTGCTACTATTATTGCCTCAGGCTATTTCAAGATTCTTCCCGACCTAGTGAGGAAGTCCACAGCCCCCTCCCTACTGCTGCCGCCGGTATTGACATCTGTTTGCTCGTAGCTTAGCGGGACCTGATGAGGGTCATAGGTTGGTCCTAAGAGCTGGAATGGTATGGCCGTTGGAACCTGAAGTGCATGTACTGATGGCTTTGGGAGGGTAGGTAAGACCTGGCTTATCTCAGTGATGGATGGGTGGGTGGTAAAATTGGGCCGAATGGGGGTGGCAAAGCTTGAGGATGGTGGTACTAGGGGGAAGGAGGCAAAAGTAGGCCACTGATAGCTGGTAGGTGCTGGCAGGGGATCAGGGGTTTGATGGGTCATTAGGTAATTGACTGGGGTGGTGGCGTTTGTAGCTGGCTGAACTGAGGGCAATGAGGTGGGCGCAGGCCATGGATAACTGACGAGTGTGGGTGTAGGATTGGGGGGCCTGATGGCTTATTGGATAATTGACGGGGGTGGTGGTGTATGGCTGATATGCATTTATGTGCACATAATTGACGAGGGTGGGTGATGGAAAGTATACCCTGAGATCCAAAGGTTCAATATGCAGAGTCGGGTTGGGGAAATAATCTAACAAATTCAGGGGTTCAATTACCCCGATGTTCCTTTCTTCAATATTTCATTACAATGGCGCCACATAACTCTCTCGATCACTGATGTAATTGGATGGGTCAAACTCAAACTCCTCTTAATTTTCTACCATTCTGACGGTGGGTCTGGGACCTGCTCCTCCGATAGGATGTGGAGGTAGTGGCACCTAGTGAATATTCGCATGCTGAGAAGGTGCAGGTGGAATAATTTTTTGGTGTTAATCAAATCTTGGATTGTGTGCTTCAATGGGAAGCAGCGATCGGTCGGGAGACCCGAACCCTGATGGAAATTGCAATGAGTATTGGGGTCAAAATTATATAGAATCGGATTGGGAGGTCGTGGTTGGAGAACACTTATTAAACCCTTTTCAATTAATAATGGCAAAAGTACACTCAGGGATTGCCCCAAGGGTGTAAAAACTCGATCATAACGGGCTCTCCTCTCTGGGGTCATTTGCATTCCCTGCCCATTCCCTGCTCTTTGTATTGTCCCTGTCCTGACGAGAGCTGGTTGCGCTGCTTGAAATTGGAATGGGGCTACATTGTTATTGCTGGGTTGGGTGTTTGCAACATTTTGCACCTCTGCCCCTGTCCTCCTATCATTCTTCTGCTCAGTAAACCTCCTAACCTCGCTAGGTCCCCCTGAAGCATTCTTACTCAACCACCTTTCCCTGATGGCATCCTCACAGAAGTTGGCATTCCTTACCAAATCAGCAAAACTAGATTGTTGTTGGTATACAAGAAAATCAAAAATCACTGGCAAAGTGTTCTTTGAAATCATCTCTATCTGCTCATCGTCTGGTATTCTATTTTTGACTTGAGCGGCCAGTGCTCTCCAACGCCCCAAATAGTTGCTGAAGGTCTAATTGGGATTCTGTTTTAAATGGGCCAAGTCAGACTTGCGCGATTCAATATCAGTATTATAGACATACTATTCCTGGAACAAATGTGTCAAATCCTTCCATGTCTTCATCATGGATGGTTCAAGAGATGTGAACCACCTAAGGGTCGGTCCGGTCAAACTTTTCTAAAAGACTTTTATTAGCAGTCTCTCGTCCCTCCCATACTGGCACATGTCCCCACAATAGGAATTGAGGTGTGCAATCGGGTTGCTCGTGACATTGTACTTATTGAATACTGGCATTTTAAATTTGGGTGGCAGGGGGACCTCGGCAAACAAACACAAATCCATAAAATCTGTGGTATAGATTTCAGCACCACCCATCTTTAACAATTGTTTCTGGATTTTGTCTAGTTGCTCCCTTAACTGTTCTGATTCTTTGGACATGGGGGCCATTTTTTCAACAGCCGACTGAGACTCGCTCTATGCTAATGGGGGTGGAATTGCTACCGATAGAGGATTAATAGTGGTCACTGCCCTGACATAGGCACCACTGTTTCTGATCTCGTCTTCCTCATACTGTTGATCTATGTAGGGTGCAGTGAGGACAGTGTTCTCATACTGTTGTTGCACAGACTGGATAGGATTGGATTGGATGTGGGTTGGGTGAGCTCCTTGAATTTAAGGGAGGTGTTGTGGGGTGATGGGATGAGTAGTGGTTTTGTTTGGGGGTGGGGCCTGATGGGGCCATTGGATATGGGAGAAGGTTTTGATATGGTCTTGGGTATGGGGCCATGGGAAAATTGGCTCTGAGGTACGGCATGGGTTTGACCCGGTTGTGAAGGTTGGAGGTGAGTGAAGTTTTGGGGGTATTATGGTGGGTAAGAGGTTTGGGTTGGGGCCATGGGCCCGGGGTAGGTTTGGGCCACAAGGCCTTGATCAGGTTGGGTTTGGGCAAAGGGCATGGAATTTGGGGGATCTTGGCCTATTAGTCCTTGATGGGTATGGCCCATTGGGCTTTGGAGGGCTTGGGCCATGGGCCATTGGTGGGTATGGGCCTGGGCCAAATGGGTTTGGGTTGTGGGCCCTAAGGGTATGTGGGCCTAGCCTACTAGGTTTTGAGGGGTATGGGCCATGGGCCATTGGTGGGTATGGTCCATGGGCCCTTGGAGGGTTTGGGCTTGGGCCAAATGGGTTTGGGCCATGCCCTAGATGGGTTTGGGCCAGGGGCCCTTGGGTAAGGATTTGGGCAATGGGCCCTTGGGGTATGTGGACCTGGCCCACTAGGTTTTAAGGGGTATGGGCCATGGGCCATTGCTGGGTTTGGGCCATGGGCCCTTGGGTATGGGTTTGGGCAATGGGTCCTTGGGGTATGTGGATCTGGCCCACTGGGTTTTGAGGGGTATGGGCCATGGGCCATTGGTGGTTTTGGGCCATGGGCCCTTGGGTATGGGTGATGGGGTGTTGGGCCATTGGGCCTTGGAGATCATGGGTGGTGGGGTTTTGGGCCAATGGGCCTTGGTGAATGGGAGGGTTTTGGGCCAATGGGCCTTGGGGCATGTGGGAGATGGGGTTTTGGATGGTGTGAATTATAGGGGGTTGATGGGGGTCATGGGAGAGTGAAGCATGGAGGTTGTCTAAAGTATGGGATGGGTTCATGGATGTGTGGTGTGGATGAGGGGAGGTGTTTTGGGAAGCCTTCCATAAGGAGTAGGCTTGGAACATCTCCTCCATCATGGTGATGGAAGAAGGATCGGATGTGGGTGGTAGATTTAAGGGATGATTGGGTATAGATGGGGTGGATGTGGAGGGAAAATTGGGCATGGTAAGTGATGGGACATGGGATGGATTGAAGTAATGGGGTGAGGCATTGGCAAAGGGGGATGGGTTGGGGATGTTTAAGGGTGATGGAGGGTAAATTATGGGTGTTTAGGAAAAATCAGGCATGGCCCCAGTAAAAATAGGCATGACTCGGGTAGATGGGGGGACTTGTGGGGGGTCGGATAGGGTGGAGGCGACATAGTTAAATGAGGGTGGATTGGGCCTATATGGGGAGGGTGGAAAATGGGGCATGGATGTGGATTGGGAAAATTGTTTGGGTTTATCATGAATGTGGATGGGAAAGGTGTTGGATTGGGCATGGATATGGGAGGGAGAATGGGCATGGTTTGTGCAAAAGATGGGGAATGGGGGGGGGGGTGATTTTCGATATTTTGGGGGGTAGTGGTGGGGAAAATGGGGGCGTCAAATGGGTCGGTAACGGTAAAGGAGGGTTGGGGGAGGGGGATGGTGGAAAAAACTTCTCCCGAATGGGAGTGGGTTGGAGAATGTGGTGGGGATGGGTCGAGATCGGCGTAAGCCGAGTTCACTACCCACGACATTCTATGAGAACGGGTTGGGTAAGGGTGCCTTGGATAAGACCCAAAAATTCTCCTCCTTCTTCCCCTACAAGATGGCGGAGGGCAAGATGATGCCATTGTGCTGGCACCACAGACTATATATATTTTTTGGTTTTTGATTTGCTTATTATATATTTTTTATGATTTTTGGAATAAGTTTAAAAAAAAAACAAAGGTTCCGAGGCCTTGGAATTTCCTTTTCGGGTGGCTCTCGTACCTTAATTCAAGACCCGCGGCGACGACTCTGACGCACATTGGAAGAATCGAAGGAGAACCTTCGATCTATTGAAGGCACAAAAATTGAGGCAAATAACCATATCCCCAGGAATGAGCTAAAAAGAAGTTGCCCACTTTTGATGGGCGGAGGCGTATTGGGTGTCAGAGTTGGTGGGGCCTAAACAAGGCACTAAGCACACTAATCGGGGGAATCGGGAGGTGAAAAAAAGGCCATGGATTTGGCCTGGAGCTATGCGAAACAGACCTGACATAACTAATACATGTGCCCAGGTTGCAGGACTCCCCTTTTACACTGGCGCAACTATTAGTTGCGCCAAGGTAAATTTTGGAATTTTAAAGCTGGCGCAAGTATTAGTTGCGTCAATTATAAATTCCCAATTTTTGCTCTGGCGCAACTAATACTTGCACCAAGCAAAAATGGGATTCCAAAATGTTATGACAGCAGAGGCAGCAGTCCAAAATCAGTCTCTTTTTGGTTTTTTGTGGAAGCTAGGCTTCCGGGAACTGAGCTATTTTTTGGAGATCGATTCTCTCCTCATCACACCTAAAGGGTTTGAGTCCGGTATAACTCGCTAGCACGCTCCCCAAAGGTTTTAAGCTTTGGAATGGGAACCTACCCGATATACCTCCGGTGCAAGCACCATCTCAAATACTAGGTGGGCTGGGACTTTTCTGGATCATCACCACTAGGGGTTGCAGCCATTCTAAGACCCGGGTGGTTGTATGTGTGCCTAAACCCAACCCTTTTAAAATCTACCACGTAAAAACAAGTTAATTAAGCTCCCTATTCTTGGTTCAATTTTAATTTTTTTTTAAAGCCATTTTTTTTTATGGCAGTTTTCTTTAGTTCAAAGACCGGGGGTGATGATCCCATGCCGCCACTACGGGCCGGCGTCCACTGTTGGGATATGAGTGCGCAAGTAGGCCCGCCAATCGGCTAAGGCACTTTAAATAACGAAAAATTTAAGAAATTGAAATACAATGATCAAGTAGGCCCGTCGATCAGCTAAGGCACTAAAAATGACAGAAAAGTAAAGAAATTTAAAGACTATGCTCAAGTAGGCTCGCCAATCGGCTAAGGCTCGTAAATGGTGTAATATATAGGGGTAAGTAAAATGACTTAATTAGAGGGGTGAGTACAAAAAATAGCAAAAATAAAATAAAATAAATAGCAATAAAATGTTAGGAAAATAAAAATATAGAGGCCTAGTTCAAGGGGAAGCTCTACTAGCTACTCCCTAGCAGAGTCGCCATCTATGCAACCGTGGGATTTTTGAAGATCCTGTTGCGGCGATGCGCTCTCTTGAAAAAAATATAGAGTCGCCACCCGGAGCTTTCAGTGTCTCGGGAAACCTAGTTCATTTTTATAAGCATTGAAGTGCTAAAAATATGACTCTGAATCTGGTCTACACCGAAGGCTCTTGGGTAGGGGCTTCAGTTATCGATCGGGAAGGTGTTAGGCACCCGATCAACCCACTTAACGGGGTCTCTACTTATGGCCAAAAATAAAATGAAGCAAAAGAAATGAAAATAGCTTCCTCTTGCCAAAAAGGGGTTAGAATCCTTTTTGTGCCCCTCCGTTCCTACAGAAAAGTCAGTGGCGTAACGACACAAGTGGGAGGAAGGAAGGAGCTAGAAAGAGATAGGAGAAGAAAGGGGAGAGTTGGAGCCCTCGAGCCCTTGTAGCACCGTAGGAGAGCCTTGCGTGACTTGCTTTGATGAGCTTTTGAAGGCCTTGTATGGTGGAAAATGGGGTTCTAACTCATAGGGCTTGAAGCTAAGAGGTAGGGAAGGGAGGCTAGGGGATCACACACACCTAGGCTAAGGGTTTTGGATGCAAGAACAAGCTTGAAATGAGGTTGGGAGATTTTGGAATTTGGGTGAAAATGGTGCACAAAAGGGAGGAAGAACTTCTCACTTTGAGCTCTTTATCTCTTAAGCAAATTTCTCAACCCTTAAACATAGGGGTGGGGGTCTCTATTTATAAGAAATGGGTAGATTAGGAGACCACTTAAGTGCTAATTGGGGTTAGCCATTAGGTAATCTCAAATCTAAGGTTTCCTAGGGTTTTTAGAGCCTTGAAATGTGCGGAAGGATCCTCCATTGGTGGATGATGGGGTGAGGCCTTAAGCCACTTAAGTGGTTGCAAATAGGTAGTGAATGGGTGCAACAGAACTATCAAAACACACCCCAAAGGTCGAGGTGGTCAACAAGTCAAACCCTAATCATGAATTTCAGGGCAAAAACTATGAGTTACTATTTAGTAAAACAATAATAAACAGTAGCTTAGAAGTTGGCTTCGCGAGGGGTGGGGGGACCCATTTATACTTGGTGCAACTTTTAGTTGCGCCAGGCCATTTCTGGGGGAAAAAGGCCTGATGCAACTATTAGTTGGGCCAGACAAATTATGGGGGAAAATGGCTTTGCGCAACTATTAGTTGTGCCAGGCAAAAATTCCTCCAAAATGACCCGATTTTCAAATGGTCATAACTTTTGACATGTAACTCCGATTGAGGTAATGTTTAGCTCATTGGAAAGCTGGAGAAGTCCTCTTTCCAATAGTATATGATTTGATATTAGTAGAAGACCTCAAATAGTCTTGATGCACCACTCTTTATCCATTACTCGAGATGGTTAGGTTTAGGGTTTGAAATGGGTTCTAAGGGTCGAGATTGGTTTCTAAAGGTTTGGGATAGGTTTCTAAGTGATCTAGGGTGATTCCTAAGGTTTGGGGTGATTCCTAAGGGTTCCATACATGCCATCAAAAGCTTGAAAATGTGTCGCTCTCGAAATGTGTTTCGATCAGGCTTTGGGCCAAATTTGGGTGTCTACAGGAATGCAGGGTAGCAGTCGAATTGCTGCCATGCTAAGGAAAAAGGGAAGATAGGATTTTTCGTTTCCCGAATAAATCCAGATTCGTGCATTGCCTGAACGTGTGAATTTTAAGTTTCCTGTTTTAAGTTGCATATTCAGAGGGTATGCTCTCGGTGTATTTTGTAATTATTTATTTATTTATGAAGTGATTATTTTTCTTTTCATTTGTGGAAATTTAGTAAATTTTAGTTTATTTGGTAGCTTGCTTCGATTTGTTTTGAGTGTGATGCTTATTTATTTAAATTTGGTCTGATCTTATTTATCCATTCTGATCTGGGGTATTCTTGGAGCAATTTTTTTTTAGTTCAATTTCAAGTGAATGGATGATGAGGGGCATTTTTTTTCTTTAGTCTTGGTACTAGTTGGAGTGTTTAGGTGATGTTGGGGATATTTTTCTTATTTAGTTTCGCCTTAGTTGGGCAAATTTGTTTTTTGTTTAGTTTTGGTTGGAGTGTGTAAATGGTGTTGGGGCATTTTTTGTGATTTTGATCTTAGTTTAGAACATTTTTTTAGTTACCGGGGTGCATATTTCTTTAAGTCTGAAATATTTTAGGATCGGGCTTAACAAGGGTGTGGTTTAAGCTAATAATTAGCGTCGGAGATCACCCAATTTAGGACTGTGAACGTGCTGCCTTGGGTATTTTTTTATGTTTCTAGGGAATTATGTGCTTCACTCCGAGTGCATAAATTAATTGCGCGCCATAGGGTGGACGCACATTCAGACCATCAGAACATATTTAAGCACCAATTTTTGGTCGTTTGACAGAATTAAATGTAGGGTACTGGGCGTGTGATTAGGGCGGTGGCTGGTCACTGAACGGGTGACCATTGGCATTCACGCGCCACTGTGTGGATGCTTGAAGTGATTACGCACTGAGTAGGCTGCGCACAACCAGATGGTCGGGTTAGTTTGGGCAGGCGACGATTGGTTTGCGCGCTTAAGACTGGTCGTGTGATCCAAATTAAGCGCGGTGAGAGTGGTGCTTGATTAATTTGCACGCCTGGATTTATGCTCGCGATTCTAATGTTCCCTATAAATAGTTCAAAACTTTTCATTTTCGTCGCGCGATCCATGTTAGTCTTCGATTCTCTATTTCCTCACTTCTTTGTGCTCTAGTTTTCGTGACATTTTGTGATCCGGTAGTCCGTTTCAGGTGCTGTTTCTTCCATTTTCTTTAGTTTTTCAAGCTCTTTGTTCTAGTATAGAGTCTGAGGGTGGTGGATGTGCTATCACTATTTTTGAGTTGGAGAGGATGTTAGGGGCGGAGATGGGTGAGACTTCTGAGGCTCAGACCGACGTTGTCGGGGAGGTGGATGTTGGGGAGGTAGTTAGAGAGGAGGTATTGGAGGTTGACCAGTCGGGGGTCAGGGAGGACGTGCTCGAGATTGAGCAGGGGGGCACTAAGGGTGAGGGTGAGAGGGTGGAGGGTGAGAGAGCTAAGGGTGCGGCTGCGAAGCACCAGGGTGAGGAGCATCGAGATCGCAAACATTTTCCATTGGAGGATTTCTTCGCTCGAGGCCGGGTAAGCATTCATGAGCAAGAGTTCTTCCATTTTCTTAGCCACTTAGGTTATGACATAGGCTTATTAGGATCTGGAAACCCTTCTAATTTATGTCAAACCTGCATTGATCCTTGATTGTGTGCTCACTCATGCATCATGACGGTATCTAGAGATAGGTCATGTTTCTATTCAGTCATTCTTATCACATTTTGAGTGTTTGCTGTAAATTATTATTGTGTTTGGGGCATATTTGACTTGCTTTTAGTTTTAGATTTGTTCGTCTTTCATCATAGGTATGTGCTAGTCTTACTATTATTGTTTGTGTTTCGTTCAATAGGAGCCCCCGCAGCTGGCTATCAGCTCGGCATGGGCCGAGTTTCATAATTGGTACCGTGCCTTGCTAAAATTTCAGCGTGCGCGATTGGTGTCTTTTGGTTTCAGGCCGATCCTAGTGCTAGAGCCCTTTCAGGTCGATCATGGCCTGATCGCGGCGATCTTGGAGATGTGGAGGGAGGAGCATCAGGCGCTTCTCTTTCCAATAGGCATGATGTTACCGACTCTAGAGGACTGGGTCCGTATCATCGGTCTTTGTTTCGAGGGTGAGCCGATTACGGGGCGGATGGCAGGACATTATTTGGAGGTGTGTGAGGATATTTTGGGTGTCGTATAGGTCAAGTGGCTTGAGGCCAGATGTAGTTCGAGCCACTTGGTTTTTCGATATGTTTGAGAGTGGCTTTGTCCCCCCGAGGCGCCATTCGGAGGCAAAGGCGATTTATGAGGTGCGTTGTACGATAGTAGCAGGTCGGGAGCCCGTGGTGGAGTCGGGGTTGGCCACGGATAGGGTGCTCCAAGCATTCTTGATGCACTTCCTTGGTGTGGTACTCTTCGACTCGGGGATGCGTCACCGGGTTATTTTTTATGGTTCTCGAGGATTTGGATTGAGTCCCCACCTACGCGTGGGGTGCAGCTGTATTGGCATACCTCTATGAGCAGCTTTACTGAATAGGACAGGGTGTCGCATTGATCGGAGGTTTCCTTCCATTCATCCAGGTGAGTTTTAGTTAATTGGCATCATGATGTCCTTAGTTTGGTAAATTTTTGCTCGTTTAATGGTAACACCTATTTAGCATTTCTTCTTGGGTGTCATTATTGTTGTTGTTATTTTTCTTTTCAATTTTGGGCGTATGATCATTTCACTTTTCTTCATCCAAGAGTTCCGTTGGAGGTGACATTCACGTTCCCACGGATGCACGTGTGGAGGAAGGCATTGAGGGTTCATCGCTGGTCTTCGGATCTTCAGACCGCGAGGCCTCTTTGAGGATATACATGCGGGGTAGGTATCGATCCTCATGCATATTTTTTTCATTTTATTTTGGTGTTTTTAGGATCTGAGTCTTCGTTGAGGGGTCGGCTCGTTTGCTTGGTTGTATGCGAATGAGGAGGATGCCGGAGTGCTAGTGATTCAGTCTAGCCGGCCCTTCTTTAATGTGGACATATGGGACCATTGTTTTAAGAGGGTAGAGAAGATTCACACATCTCGAGTGGTAGGCAACTGGGGCTCGCTCAGGGAGTCCCTCCAGAGATTCGCCACAGAGTGGCGAAGAGGATGACCGGCCCTCCTGACCAGAATTTCGCAGAGCGTATGGCGCTTCAGGTAGCCTATTTTAGAGCTGGGGGGACCAGGGTTACAGGGGCGCGTGACGAGGCAGACACTTGGGAGTATGTGCAGTGGTTTAGTGCCTTGGGTGGCAAGCGCCTCTTCACATGTCCCTTCCATGGGAGTGGCTCTTTCGTGATCGGTGAGTCGGAGTCGCCGTCGTCTTTGAGGGAGAGGTTGGCTGTGTTGGAGCAAGGCCATCTCACTGTGAGCATGCGGGGGGTATTAGACTCTCTCCATAAGACAATGGAGTGGATGGGGTCTGCTCCTATTCTGGATGAGGAGATGCTGCACTCCTTAGCCTCCTCGATTGCTCAGGCTAGGCCAGCAAAGGATGAGTTGGGGGCTCGGCTAACCGAGACTCGACGGCTCCTGGTGAGTTAATTTCTGGTTTTTTTCTTTTATGTGGATTTGGTCGTTCTGACATGGTTTTGGTGTCCCATTTTATTTTATTTTAGACAGTCTGCGAGGTAGGATGAGGTTGCTTGTCAGACAGCGATGATCGAGTTATTATGCGGTCAGCAGCAGGCCGACCGAGAGGTGGATGCCAGCTTACGATCTGAGATTGATCAATTGCTAAGTGTCTTTATAGTTATAATTTTATTAATTATTAGCATTGTGGGCTTACCAACGGATGAGTTTATGATTATTCATAGAGAGCGGAGCTCACCGCTGGAGGTCCCGCTCCAACATTTGATCCATCTTCAGTTGCTTCCTCTAGTGATGATCCAGTGATGGCTCAGTTTCGGGCCAAGCTAGATCATTGGATAAGTTCCATTCAAGCTTTTATCTTATTTGTGTCATTGCATTAGTTTGTTGGGTGTCATTGTTTCACTTTCTTAGTAGCTTACTAATATCATGCAGTATTTCAGCATCGGGTTGCCAAAGATCTTCAGGTGAGGGAGGCAACTGCTGCCTCTCTGCGCCTGAAGAGTTAGATATAGTTGTTTTTTTGGTGTGGCATAATTCTGTTTTGATTATTTCATCTTTTTTTTTATTCTGACATGTCTGGTGTTGGTTGGTTTGGTTCTTTGTGCAGGCTATTCCAGACTCTACTCCAGAGGCTCCCCTCAGGAGTCTGTTCCTATGCCTACTCAAGTATGCTTTAGTTATTGTGTTTGTGGTTCATTTGTCATCATAGTGTTTATCTGATGTATTTGTTTGTTCTTGTTGCAATCACCAATGTTCGCTGTTCCTTCCGTGCTTCCTGCTGATCCAGTGAGTGCTGAAACGGTTGGGCTGCTCCTGGAGGAGAGGCTGGATTTGGTATGACTGTTTCCTTTTCAAAGTTTCTTATTTGGTTCATATATATATTAGTTTTCTTTTGACTTGGTGTGGTTATGCAGGTTTGTCGGCCTGAGGAGGTGCGTCTAGAGGTGGCGCGAGCGCGTGCCACTGCCGAGGAGAGACGGATCCTTGGGGAGACACAGAGTTACAGCGACTTGTTTGTCGAGATGATGGTCACACAGAGGACTCAGACTGAAGCATTAGAGGCAACACGTCGGACGATGCGGGCGGAGATGCAGGCGATCTTAGATCGGTTGTAATATCGTCTGACGAGGAGTGTGTGAGGGGTGCGTAGGTTGGTTAGTCAGCTTGATGGCTTAGAGTCGAGGGCTTCGGGTTCCTTGGCTGGGCAGTCTCAGAACACGTCACATGATCGTGTCATGGATGATGCTCGTAGGGATTCGATCGTTCGTGATATTCTTGCGGGGTATCCTCCTCATTCACGATCGAGGCAATCTGCTAGTCAGGCGAGTGAGGGGGGTTCTGTGGCGGGGCCTCATCGTCTAGAGGTTCTAAGGACTCCGGGTGCTGTTGGGAATTTCTAGTGTGCTTATTTATTGTGTAATGATAAAGACAAAATAAAATCAAAATAAACCAGGGGATGGATTCAACACATCTAAAATATCCTAGACTTGTAAGATAAAGGGTCTATTGTAGCAAGTTTTAAAAAGATGGTGAGTAAGGGAATGTCCACAGGGAGTTTAGGTTAAAAATGTGGTAAATCTCCAGATTTGTAAGAGATCTGGCACCCTAACTAATGTTAAGTTAGCTAAAAGACAGGGGAGAGGTTTAAAAGGGGTTGTCACTGAACCTATATCAAAATTAAACAAAAACTAACTTGGATCAAGTTTAAGAATCTAGATCTTGCAGGGCAAGGGAGTTAAAAACAGAAAATGGAGAAGATTAGCTTGGATCGATTAAATCCTGGATCGCGTGCTTCAATGGGAAGCAGTAATCAGTTGGATGACCCGGACCCTAGTGGAACTTGCAATGAGTATTGGGGTCAAAATTATATGGGATCGAATTGGGAGGAGGTCGCAGTTGAAGAGTAGTTATTAATCCCTTTTCAATTAACAGAGGTAAAAGCACACTCAGAGATTACCCCAAGGGCGTAAAGACTCAATCATAATGGGCTCTCCTCTCTGGGGTCATTTGCGTCCCTTGCCCATTCCCTGCTCTTTGTACTGGCCCTATCATGATGGGAGCTGGTTGCACTACTTTAAATTCGAAGGGGGCTATTGTTATTGTTGGGCCGAGTGTTTGCAACATTCTGTACTCTGCCCCTGTTCTTCTATCATTTCTCTGCTCGGAGAACCTCCTAATCCTGCTGGGCCCCTCGGATGCGTTCTTTTTCAACCGCCCTTCTCTGATGGCATCCTCACAACGGTTGGCATTCCTTACCAAGTCAACAAAATTTGATTGTTGCTGGTATACAAGAAAATCTGAGATCACTGGCAGGATATTCATTGAGAATACAAGAAAATCTGAGATCACTGACAGGGTTTCATTGAGATCATTTCTATCTGCTCATCGTCAGGTATCCTATTTCTGACTTGAGCTGCCAGTGCTCTCCAACACCCTAAGTAATCGCTGAAGGTTTCATTGGAGTTCTGCTTCAATCGGGCTAGATCTGACTTGCGAGGCTCAATGTCTATGTTGTAGACATATTACTCTTGGAATAGGTGGGTCAAAGCTTTTCATGTTTTAATCATTGATGGTTCAAGAGATGTGAACCATCTTAAAGCTGGGCCGGTTAAACTTTTCTTGAACATTTTGATGAGTAATTCGTCTCCACCGTATTGGCACATGTCCCCACAGTAGGACTTAAGGTGTGCAATACGGTTGCCTGTACCATTATATTTATCGAAGATCGATATTTTGACTTTAGGGGGTAGGGGGATCTCAGCAAATAGGCACAAGTCTGTGAAGTCTATGGCATGGATTTTAGTACCATTCATTTTTAACAACTGCTTCTATATTTTGTCTAACTGCTCTTTCAGCTGCTCTGACTCCTTGTATTTGGGAGCCACTTTCTCGGTAGTCGATTGGACTTCACTTTGGGCTACCAGGGGGTGGGCAATTATAGGAGGGGGGTTAAGGTTGGTCAATACCCCAGCATAGGCTCCACTATTTCTAATCTCGTCTCTTCATACTTCTGGTCTATATAAGGTGCTGTGAGGGCGGGATTTTCTTACTGGTGTTGCATGAACTGGATGGGAATGGCATGGGTTGGGTGAGTCCATTGGGGATGAGGGAAGGTTTGTTGGATGACGGGATGAGTTAGATTTTGGAGTGGGGTATGGTGAGGCCATTAGGCTTGTGAAAAGGTTTGAAACTGACTTTAGGATGTTGGGATATGGGTGAATTGGGGCTGATGTAAGGCATGGGTTTGAGCTGAGTATGAGGGTTGTGAATGGGTAGAATTTAGGAGGAATAGTGAAGGGTATGGGTGTGAGGTTCCAAGGTTTTGTTGGGCTTGGGTTTGGGCTATGAAGCCTTGGGAGGTTTGGGCTACAAAGCCTTGGTCATGGTAGGTTTGGGCCATGGGCCATTGATGTGTTTAGGCCATGGGCCCTTGAAGGGTTTGGGCCATGGGCCACTAGTGGGTCTGGCCCATTAGGCCTTGGTGGGTCTAGGTCATGGGCCTTGGTGGGTCTGGCCCATGGGCCCATGTTGGGTATGGCCCATTCGACCTTGATGGGTCTGGGCCATGGGCTCTTGTTGGGTATGGATCATTGGGCCTTGATGGGTCTAGGCCATGGGCCCTTGCTGGGTCTGGCCCATTGGACCTTGGGCTATGGGGCCTTGAGACATGTAGGGAATGGAGGTTTGGGCCATTGGGTCTTGAGGCATGTGGGTAATGGGAGATTGAATGGTTTGGATGATGGGGGGTTGATGGGAGTGATGGGGGAGTGAGGAATGGAGGCTTGATAGGGTATGAGATGGATCCATGGGTGTATGGTATGGATGAGAGGGGATGTGTTGGGAGGCCTTTCATCTATTGTAGGCTTGGACCATTTCTTCCATCATGGCCACGGAAGGGAGATCGGATGGAGACGCATTATTTAAGGTTTGGAGGGGCATAGATGGGGTGGATGTGGAGGGTAAATTGGGTATGATTCCGATAAAATTGGGCATGACCTGGGTAGGAGATGGGATATGGGGTGGATTGGAGGAATGAGATGAGGCATTGGAAAAGGGGGATGGGTTGGGAATGTATGAGGATGATGACGAGTAAGGTGTGAATGTTTGGGAAAAATCGAGCATGGCCCCTGTAAAAATGGGGGGTTGGATAGACTGGAGGTGACATATGTGAATGAGGGCGGATCGGGCCTATATGGGGAAGATGGAAAATGGGGCATGGATGTGGATGTGGATGCGGGAAGTTGGGTTGGGTTTGTCATGGATGAGGATGGGAAATGTGTCGGATTTGGCATGGATATGGGAGGGGGCATAGGCATGGTTTGTGAGAAAGATGGGGAATGGGGGATTTGATTTTGGATATTTTGGGAAGTGGTGGTTGGAAAAATGGGGGCACCAAAGGACCCTGTAATTGTAAATGGGGATAGGGTGATGGGGATAGTGGTGAAAATTTCTCCCGAATGAGAATGGGTTGGTGAATCTGGTGGGGATGAATCGGGATCAGCATAAGCCGGGTCTACTACTCAGGACATCATTCGTTGGCGGGTTGGGTACGAGTGCCTTGGATAAGGCCCAAAAAATTTCTTCCTCCTTCCCCTACGGGATGATAGAGGGCAAGATGATGTCGTTATGCCGACATCACAAAGACTTTATTTTTAATTTTTGATTTTAGTTTTTTTTTTTGGATTTTTATGAGTGAAAATAATAGTTCTGAAGCCTTTAATGTTTCCTTCTCGAGTAGCTTTCGTGCCCTAAATAGGTCCCACAACAACAATTCCGAAGGACTTCGAAAGAATCAAAGGAAGATCTTTGGTCTATTGAAGGCATGGAAATTGATGCAAATAACCCGATCCCCCGAAACGAGTAAAAAAGAAGTCACCTTCTTTTGACCGACGAGGGCGTATTGGGTGTCGGAGATGGCGGGGCCTAAACAGAGGCACTAAGACACTAATCGGGGAACTTGGGATGTGGAAAAGACCACAGATTCAGACTGGGGTTGCTTGAAACCAACCTGGCACAACTAATACATGCGCTAGAGCAAAACCAGGTTTCCAAAATTCATGACAGCAGCCACTTCAGCCCGAAATGAGTCTCTAAACTGGCTTTTTTTGGGAAGCTAGGCTTCCTGGGACTGACTATTTTTAGTGGATCGATTCTCTCCTCACCGAACCTAAGGGATGTGAGTCCGGTATAACTCGCTAGCGCGCTCCCCAAAGGGTTTTGAGCTTGTAGGAATAGGTGACCCACCCGATATACGTCTGGCGTAAGCGCCTTCTCAGATACTAGGTGGGTTGGGACTTTTCTAGATCATCACCACTAGGGGCTGCCGCCATACTAATACCCGGGTGGTTGTATGTGTGCCTAATAACCCAACCCTTTAAAAATCTATCCTGTAAAAAAAATAAATTAATTAAGTCCCCTTTTTTGGTTCAATTTTAACTTTTTTTCAAAATTTTTTTTGGAAGTTTTATTAAGTCAAAAAATCGGGGGTGATGATCCCGTGCCACCACTACTGGCCGGCGTCCACTGTTAGGATATGATGGCACAAGTAGGCTCGCCAATTGACTAAGATACTTTAAATGGCGTAAAAGTAAATGAATTTAAATGCAAAGCGCAAGTAGGCCCGCCAATCGGCTAAAGCATTTAAAATAACGGAAAACTAAAGAAAACTAAAGACTATGTGCAAGTAGGCCAGCCGATCGGCTAAGGCTCGTAAATGACATAAAAGTAGGGGTAAGTAAAATAACGTAATCGAAGGGGTGAGTAAAAATAACATAAAAAATAATAATAAAATATTAATAAAATCAAAAATAAAGAGGCCAAGTTCAAGGGGAAGCTCTACTAGCAAATCCCCAGCAGAGTCACCATCTGTGCAACCATGAGATTTTTTGACGATCCCGTCGCAACAATGCGCTTGCTAAATAAAATACTTAGAGTCGCCACCTGGAGCTTTTGGTGTCCCGGAAATCCTAGATCATTTTTATAAGCACTAAAGTGCTACAAATATGACTCTGAATCTGGTCTACGCCAAAGGCTCTTGGGTAGGGGCTTCGGTTATCGATCAGGAAGGTGTTAGGCACCCGATCAACCTGCTCGTAAGCGGTCTCTACTATGCCCAGGTCGATGTGGGGCTGGTTTATATAATATATATATATATATATAATTATTTATATAATTATATATAGAAAAAAAGAAGTATAATGGGCGGCACTTCCCTTTGCCCGAAGGCACACCGATCCTATTGATCCCTTCCCGCTTATCAAAATTTGGGCAGCGTAATGGCTCAATTCTAGGATAGAGGAAAAGCAAAGAAGGTAGAGGAATAGAGGGGAGAGCCGGAGCTCTCGGGCCCTTGTAGCACCGATGTCGACCTTCACGTTGATGTGTCTTGGATGAGCTTCCGATAGCATATGGGTTGAAGGATGGGTTTGAATCTCTAAGGCTTGGTAGCTAAGAGGTAAGAGAAGAAGGCTAGGGGCTAGTTCTAGCTAGATCTCAAGGATTGATGGTAGAAAATGAGGTCTAAAGGATGAATTAGGGTGCTAAAATTTTAATGGACAAATGCTAAAATGGGAGGAGAGGAATAACAAAAGCCTTTTCTCTCTTTAAAATTTTTTTTAAGCCCTTTACAAGGGAGGGTGCCTCTCTATTTATAGAAAAAGAGAGGGTTAGGGGGTACTTAAAAGCTAATTAGGTAATGGGTAATCTATGGTTTTTGGGGTTTTCTAGAGCTTGGAGAAGAGGGATTTGGGTTTAATGGTAGATGATAGGGTGGTGACGTGAATGGCAAAAGGGAGATAACCTAAGCTAATAGGGTCACTAGGGTCCTAAAGAAACATACCCGAGATTTTGGGATGGTTCACAAGTCAAACCCCCAATGTCAATTTTGGCCATTTTTTGCAGGAAAACCAGGCCCAAACTATTGGAAGTTGAAGACCCAAAGGCCCAGCCCGATTTTCAATTTCCTACATAAATCCGCAATCGTCATTTCGCCGTAACTTTTAATGTATAACTCTGATTGAGGCGATTTTTGGGTTGTTGGAAATCTGGGGAAGTCTTCTTTCCAATACTATATAACTTAGCTTCAGAAGAGGTTTGTGTAAATTTTGACATTGCTCTCTTTAACCACTGCTTAGGTAGGTTCAAAACTAGCTCTATGGGTCCAGTTTTATAATTTCCTATACAAATCTGCGATCTTCATTTCACTATAACGATTGATGTACAACTCTAAATTAGGTAATTCTTAGTTCGTTGGAAAGATGGGGAGCTCTAATTTCCAATGGTATATGCCTTAGATTGGACACCTATGTACAAAAACTTTGTCACTCCTCTTTCTAATCGCTATTCAAGGGGGTTCGAATCGTTCCCGGGAAGGGTTCTAATAGGTCTGGGAAGGCTATGATTGATTCGTAAGGATTCGGGATGATTCTGAAGGATTTTGGGATAATTCCTAAGGGTTTGAGAAATGCTTTCGGAAGCTCAAGGGTATGCCTTTCTTGAAGTATGTGTCGATTGGGCCTTGGGCCAAATTTGGGTGTCTACATATACTTTTATGGAAAAGACATGGCTCACATTGGTGTAGGTCTCAACCAAATTACGATACTACTTTGGAGCACATAAGATACTAGTACTAGCCCGAATGAACCCTCTAAAGTACGTATTCGAAAAGCTCGCAATATCAGGAAAGATCTCTCGCTGGCATATGCTATTGTAAGAATTCGACATCATTTATGTCACCCAGAAGTCGATCAAAGGACAAGCAATCGCCGATTACCTCGCAGATCTCCCACTCCCGAGCAATGAGCCCATACACACGGATTTTCTCGATGAAGACCTACTCATAATTCATAACGAAGAGCCTGATAAGACGTCATGGACCCTTTATTTCGATGGTACTCTAAATCACAAAGGAAAAGGCATCAGGATAGTCCTGCTAACCCTAGAAGGAGTTATCATACCTAAGACTTTTCAACTAGACTTCCTTGTCACTAATAATATTATAGAATATGAAGCTTTCATAGCTGGACTACGAGCAAGACTACGATTAGGCGTTAAACAGTTGAATACCATCAGTGATTCTAAGCTCACAATCTCACAAGTTATAGGAGAATGGAAGACCAAAGAAAGGAGACTGATGGCATATCTAGAAACCGCTCAATATTTGGTAAAGAAATTTGAAAAAATCTCTTTCACGTGCATCCCTAGATTAGAGAACGAGCTCGTAGACTCCCTTACCATGTTAACCCCGGTCATCCAAATACCCATCGGACAAAGTACCAGGACCTTCTTCATCGAAAAGCTGATAGTACCCGCCCACGAGGTAGCATAGACCGTTAAGATAGAATTATCAGTCCTCCCCACGAGCACGAGACCAAATGAAGCAATCGCTCTAGAAAATCACGTCAAGGCAAAAACCACAATTGCTATGTTCAGGTTTAAAAAATCACTAACCGATGACGAATAGTCATGGTATTTCGACATCTGGAACTTCCTAAAGCATCAACACGTTCCTCCATACGCCATGAAGATCGAACGGAAGACTATCAAGAATCGATGTGCTCGATTCTTCATACTCGGTGAAATATTATACAAAGAAGCCTGCATCAAAGGAGTATTGCTACGATGTGTCACAATCATTGGAGGATAATACATCATCCGAGATGCACACGCCTGTGCCTGCGGCGCCCACACCGATAGACAGAGACTCGTAGGTCAAATCATAAGACAAAGCTACTTCTGGCTGACGATGATAAGAGACTGCCACCTCTACATCTAAAGCTGCAAACAATGCTAAGAACACAACACTTATCAAAGCTCCATCAGTTGCATTGAACACTATGACCTCGCTGTGGCAATTTTTGATGTGGGCCTTCGATGTCATCGAACCTTTCACATCATAGTTGGGAACACTCACAAGCACGCATTCATACTTACAACAATCGAATACTATACTAAATGGGCAGAAGCTGAATCTTACATTAGAATCACCGCTTTAACACTCATGAGGTTTATCATTCAGAATATCATCACCAGGTTTGGAGTACCCAGGATGTTTGTCACCGACAATGGACCACTCTTCATTGCAGAGAAGACGGAGAAGTTATATAAGAAGTTTGACATCGATTTACGCCACTCATCACCATTCTACCCTCAAGGAAATGGTCAAGCAGAAGCTACAAATAAAACACTGATTTGAATTTTAAAATGCATAATAGAGACGAGCAATAGAGACGACTAGCCCGAACGACTACCAAAAACACTCTGGGCCTATAGGACCTCTATTAGTATGGCCACTGGCCAAACTCCCTACCTCCTTACCTACGAGATGGAGGCAATCCTACCATATGAGATACAAGTAACATCCTCACGGATTCAACTCGATGATGAGCTATCCTTAGATGAGAAGGGAATTACCCTACTCACGCAGCTAGAGTAGCTCGATGAAACATATCTAAGGGCAGCTTATCACGCTCAGGTATATCAAAGGAGAGTGGTCAGGGCTTATGATAAGAAAGTCCTCGAATGAATCTTTAATATTAGAGAATTAGTCTTGAAGAAAATCATGCCTTTCAAGCACACCCATCCAAAAGGAAAACTAAAATTGAGCTGGGAAGGCCCTTATGTTATAGCAGCCGCTTACCCGTGAATGCATACAAATTGGCAAACCAAGACAGGGAAGAACTCCCTAGCCCTTGGAACGCCATGTACCTTAGAAAATATTACCCTTAGCCCTGTGATCATCACATCCCGCGATTAGATACTTATACTTACTGCCCCCGTAGTCACCACGACCCATTCATTGGTCGTACGCCTTCAATTCTCATAATATCCTTAAGCCCTCAAATTTATCACCCACTTTCTCATTCGGGCAAATTGATCAAATGACTAGTGAAATACCTAACCTCTTTCAAATATCCAAATAACACCCGACTCTCTTCCCCCTTCCCCCACCATTGGAGGAGACGTTAGAGCACAAAAAATGAATTTGTTAAGTTTAATCAAAACTCACCATTCTTGTGTTAACAGGTTGCTTTCAAAAAAAAAAATATATATATATATATATAAATTGAGTGAGAGCAATATGGCGAATGAACTAGTCAATGAGCTCAGGGAAGCATAAGCAGGCCATGAGGACATCTCTAGTAACTTTACTAAGAATGTATAAGTAAGCTGCGAGAGCATCCCTGATGTCCCCATACTACTAGATGTCATTGTAAGGTGGTGGGAGGAGGACAAACTCCTGCTTACGATAGAATGTGAGATTTTGATGGTACCGAAACATGACAGAGAGCTCAGTCATGATACCCTGTATCCCCTCTGAGATAAAGATTGTTACTCATCCCTTTTGGAAAGCGTTAGGTACAAACTACTCCCCACATCACTGAGCCTTACTTCTCTTCCACTTTTTTATTTTTTTGGACGATAAATCAGAAGCCTTTCAGGATACTCCTCGGAGTAAAACCGAAAACCAGTGAATGACGACTGATGCAATCACTTACTATATCTATCACACCCTCCCTGATAATAACCACAGGATAGGATGACCACCACTCAAAGGTAGACCCTAGTATACAACTGATATAATCAAAATGACCTCTCCTGGTTCGATGACAGTACTAATGAACTTTTCTTCAAAACCAACTCATCAAATACCCATGGCTTCTTATAGAACCAAAGTACTCATCTAAAAACCCAAAAACAAAGCACCATTACATCTAGACACTGGGGCTTTTTTTATTTTAGAAGGAGAATCACCTTAGAAGCACCGACTTGCCCACAAAGATGATGCGGAGTAATGAAGTCCCCATCCGAAGAATGCTACTGGAGATACTACACTACCAATCCTACCACGCTCCTACACTGGGGCATTTTTTATTATTTTAGTTATTTGCTTTCCCTGTTATATTATTTTCATTTCCTAAAAATAAAATAGAGAAAAAAAAACAAAGAAGAAAAAAAAAAAAAAAGAGGGAGCATATATCCATCTTTTACTACTAGACCCCGGTCTGAGACACTCGCCCCCCTTGGCAACTACCAAGGGGGAGAATAAATTTTTTTGATAGCCTTGCCTTTACATGTGCAGATACAAAGCAACCTTCAACTACCACCAGGCTAGCTCAGGACATATCCAAGTCCCGATGACAACTGACGGCACCAAAAGTGAAAGGCAAATGCAAGAGGTAACTAAAAGAAAAGGAGCCGACAGAGGTACATCTGAACTAAAAAACTGTTTTAAAATATATATATATCAAAATTTTCTTTTACATCCGTCACTGGGGGACATACCCCCTGCATGTACAATGAGCACGACATAAAAATGATAATGATACAAAAGAAAGGAAAACTATACACCCCTACTCCCTACGCTGCCACTGGGATGGTCGCTCACTATCCCCAGTATCATCAATCCTGAGGTCCGTAGACTGATCCTGCGAAACACAATCCCAACACCCGGAAGTCGGCGGAACATGTAGACGTGGAGGCCTCGCAACTGAAACCCCCTCACTCGCCTGACTAGAGGACCGCCTCGATTGAGATCTAGGAGGATACCTAGCAAGAAACTCCTGACTAACAAAATCCTCACGAACATAATCCCTGACACGATCATGTGTCGTACGACGAGGCTGCTCGGTCGAGGAATCTGTAGCCCTCGACTCTGATCCAACAAGCTGACCAACCATCCGTGCACTCCTCATCAGACGATACTGCAGCCAATCTATGGTCGCCTACATCTCTGCCCACGTCGTCCGACGCGCTGCCTCCAATGCCTCAACCTGAGTCTCCCGCGCAACCATCTAGACAAGTAGGTCCTCATGGCTCTGCGTGTCCCCAAGGATCCGTCTCGCCTCAAGAGTGGCACGTGCTCGTGCCGCCTCTGGGCGCGCCTCCTCAAACTGACAAACCTGTGTAACCACACCAAGTGAAAGAAAACCAATATATATATATATGAACATTTGTAAGGAAAATCTTTGAAAACAAGAGAATCATACCATATCAACCCTCTCTCCAAGAAGGCGCTCAACCATCGCAGCGGTCACTGGAACGACATGCAGCACAGAAGGAGCAACAAATGTGGGCAGCTGCAATGCAAACAAGCAGATACATCAAAAAACATTATGACTAATATAATAACTACGACCATAATAACTAAAACATACCTGAGTAGGACCAGGAGTAGACGCCTGAGGAGGAGCCCTAGGAGCAGAATTAGGAACGACCTGCATAAAGATAGCATGGACATATACAAAGCTTGTCAGACATAGATACAAACGAATGAAATACAACACCAATAAACTACAAATCATACCTGACTCTCCGGACTTAGAGAAGCAGCGGTCGCCTCTCTCATCTGGAGATCCTCGGCAAGACGACGCTAAGAAGACATGAGACATGATATCAGCAAAGCATAAACTACGTAAGAATCTATAACTTAAGAGTTTAGAACACGTACCAAATGCTCTAGCTCGGCTTGGAGCTAACCCATCGTCGGATCCTCCTGACTCGAAGAAGCAACTGAAGACGGATAGAATGTCGAAGCAAAACCTCCAATAGCGACCAATTCTACTCTCTGCAAGTACCAAGCAACACATCAGATCTAACAAACAAAAAAAAATCTGCCACTAAAATGAACACATTACCAACACTCACTAATCAATCAATCTCAGAATGTAGGCTAGCCACCACCTCTCAGTCAGCCAGCTGCTGACTACGGTAGGTATCTAGCAATGTCGCCTGATGGGTGACCTCGCTCTCTCTCTTAATCTGATAAACAAGAACCAAACAAGACCATTAAACTAAGATGACTAGAGATAGAAATAAACCAAACACGTAAACAACTACTCTCACCAGATACCACCCAGTCTCCGCCAACTGAACTCGTAGCTCATCCTCTGCTGCCCTAGCCTGAGCAACCAAGTTAGCTAGGGAACGCAACATCTCATCAGGATGAGGAGCGCACCTCGTCTGCTCCATCACCCTATGAAGGGCATCCAACATTCTGTGGACGCCCGCAGTGAGATGGCCCTGCTCTAATGCGGCCAATCTCTCCCTCAATGCCGACGCTGACTCAGGACCGCCGACCTTGAAAGAACCACTCCCATGAATGGGTCGCGTAAATAAGCACCCACCGCCCAACGTCCTAAACCACCTCGCGAACTCTACGGCATTCACCTCATCACGTGCCTTGATCACCCTAGTCCCCCCAAACCTTAAATTCTCCATCTGAACACCATCTTCTTCGCAAAGTTTCGGCCAGGGGGACCGGTCATCCTCTTTGCCACTCTGTGGCGAATCTCTAGAGGGACTCCCTGAGCAAGTCCTAGCTACCATACCGCTCGAGATAGGTGGATCCTCTCCACCTTCTTAAAACAATGGACCCATATGTCCACATCAAAGAAAGCCTGGTGAGACTGAATCACTGACACATTGACATCCTCCCTAGCTGCATAGGGCCTCTAAATCACCGGTAAACCAATAGGCAAACTTGTCAATAAATGCTAAAACCTGAGAAATAAAAGCACCAAACTAGGAAATGTAATGATAGTATAGACAACACCTACTTGCCCCGTGTGCATATCCTTAAAAAGACCTCACACAGTCTAAAGATTCGAAGACCAACAACGATGACCCAACGCCATCCTCCACACATGCATTCGCGAAAATGTGAACGTAATCTCTGTCGGGACCCATGGACAGAGAAAGGCAAAGTGATCATACGCCCAAAATTGGAGAGAAAAAAAAAGAAATGCTGAATAGCTGCTACGACCAAAAGAGTAAAAAAAAAAGTAAAAAGAAAAACCCAAGATGCTATGACACCAATTAACTAAAACTCATCTGGAGGAAGGAAAGGAAACCTCCGATCATCGCGACACCTCACCCCCGACGATAAAGCTGCTCATAGAGATGCTCCAATGCGGGCACACCCCAAGCATAGGTAGGGACTCATTCCAAGTCCCCGAGAAGCATAAAAAATAACCTAGTGACGCAATCCCGAGTCGAAGAAGAGAAAAGTATCGCACCAAAGAAATGCATCAAGAATGCTAGAAGCACCCTATCTGCAGCCAACCCCGGCTCAACCACGGGCTCCCGACCTGCCATCGCCATGCAATGCGCCTCGAAAGACGCTCTCAGCTCTGAATGATGCCACGAAGGGATGAAGCCACTAGCAAATGTGTCAATGAACCAAGTGACTCGAACTACCCCTGGCCTTGATCCACTAGATCTATAAGGGACACCCAAAATCTCCTCACACACCCCCACATAATTTCCTGCCATCTACCCCGTTATTGGCTCACTCTCAAAACGAAAACCAGTGATGCAAGTCAAGTCCTCTGAAGTCTGTAGCAACATACCAACAATAAAGAGAAGTGCCTGATGCTCCTCCCTCCACCTCTCCAGAATCTCCACCATCAGACCATAGTCGACCTGAAAAGGCTCCAACTCCAGGATCGGCCCAAAGCTGAAAGACACCAACTAGGCCCGCTGAAACTCCGGTAAGGCACGATACCAAGTGTGAGACACAGTCCATGCCAAGCTGATAGCCAGCTACGGGGGCTCCTACCGAATGAAAAATAAGCACAAAATATAATAAGACTAGCACACATACCTACAACGAGAGACAAGTAGACCAAGAGCTAAAGGCAAATAAGGTATATTAAAATACATAATAACAATTCATAACAAGCATACAAAACATGATAAGAACAATAAAAAAGAATGTGACCTATCATTAAATGCAGTCATGATGCATGAATGGGCACACAATCAATAATCGATGCAGGTTCGACATAAATTAAAAGGGTTTTCAGATCCTAATAAGTCTATGTCATGACATAAATGCCTAGAAAAATGAAGGAACTCTTGCTCACTAGTACCTACTTGACCTCGAGCGAAGAAATTCTCCAGCGGGAAGTGTGTGTGAGCCTGACGCTCCTCACCCTCAGCTCTCTCAGCCTCATCCTCACCTAATCAATCTCGGGTACCTCCTCCCTGACGACCACCTAGTCACCCTCTGGTACCTCCTCTCTAACCATCGCCCTGACATCCTCCTCCAAGGCGCAGGCACCTGTTCGAGTCTCGAAAGACTCATCGATCTCTACCGCTACCATCTGCTTGACCTCTGAAATAGTCTCGTAGAACTGATCACTACCCTCAGACTCCATCCTAGAAGAAAGAGTTTGAAAAACTAGAAATAATGAAAAAAATGGCGCCTAAAATGAACGGTCGGATCGCAAGATATTGTAAAAACTTGAGAATAGAGCACAAGAAAACATGGAAACAAAGAATCGAAGACGAAAACGGATAGCGGGGGAAGAATGAAGAATTTCAAAGTATATATAGAGAGTGGTCAAATCATGTGCTTGGACTGACGTGCTCAATAAAATTACGCACCACAAGATTCGAGCATAATCCCAATTACACGCCCAACCTTGAGCATGTAAGCAAATCGTCACCAGCTCAAAATAACTCGACGCCCTGGTTGCGCGCCGCAGGGCAGATGCGTAATTATATCAAGCACCTGCACCACGGCGCATAAATGCCAAAGGTCACCCACACTGTGACTAGCCGTTGCCCTAATCCCGCGTCCCATACAACGCATTTAATTCGGTTAAATGGCAGAACAGTGATGCGCAATAACCTCCAAATCCATCAAATACGCGCGCTCATACTGATTCTTAAATTAGTTATGCGCTTGAGGTAAAGCACTTAATTCCCAGGTTAAACACAAAATAATATTCCCAAAACAACAGACCCAAAGCCTAAAATTAGGAGATTTCAAAGACTAATTACCAACCCAAACCATGCCCTTGCTAAGGCAAATCCGAAAACATTCCAAACCTAGAAAATACACACTTCGAAAATCATAAAGTGCCTCCCAACATCCCCAAAGCAAATAACTTACACACCCAAATAGAGCCAAACTGAACCAAACAAAAAAAAAACACATCACACTCAAAATAAGTAAAGTAAGTTATAAAGTAAACCAAACCAAAAATTCACCAAATATAAGTAACCACAAATGAAATTAAAAACATGATTGCTTCATAAATAGATAAAATCATTACAAAATACGTCGAGGACATACCCTCTGAATATATAACTTAAAATAAGAAATTTAAAATCAACACGTTCAGGCAATGCCCGAACCCGGATTTATTCGGGAAACAAGAGATCTCAGAGAAGCCCGGAGAAGGAGTACACCCTGAACAAATTCTGACAATAACAACCTCTCCTCGCCTCAAGCTGGCAGAAAAGAAAGAGTGGCTCATAGAAAGCCACCCAGGACCTGCAGGATCCACCTATGGAAGCTCACCTTGGAAAGCATAACAAGGAGGAGCAACTAACACTGAATCCGTAGAGCCTACCAACGAAAAATAGGGGTTGGTCATGAGAACTCTGACCCTGCCTTATCCTTGGGTTTCCTTTCTACCCCCTTTTTCTCCTCCATCTCCTCTCCCAATAGGATGACACTTCGAGTTGGATTGATAGCACCAACCCTAGCACCACCCCGAATTCTCAATCCCGTCCATTCCCAATAATTCACTTAATAATCATAATTCTTCGGGTTCAATATCCAGGATACAAAATAGAAAGAAATAAAAGACATTAATGGGAAAAAATGCCCTAGATCTCAAATAAAACAAAAAATATCCCAACCTTTTAATCCTAAGCTTGAAATCAAATTCAAAATATAATCCAAAGCCTTTGGCTTGTATTTATAAAACTATACCTCCTAAACCACAAAGTGACAAGTGTCACAATTTTAAACCATTTCAATCTAATTAAATCTAAACCAAACACATACCCTCTAGAAAGGAACCATAATGCAAAACAAGCCTAGATCAACCAACCAAAGCACAACACTTACCCCCCCAAAATATAAATCCTCCAAAAATAGATGAACCAATAGATTAAAATACCTAACCCCATCTAGAATGTCCAAAAATTAAACTCAAACTCACATGTTTCTAATATGATGTCATCAAGCATTAGACTAAGATAATCAAATCTTAAAATCCTAAACTTGGAACTCATGCTTTTACCATGACAAAATCAAAATTCCTCAAAGTTACATAACAAAACTTAAATAAGTACCCAGTCAAACCAAATTCTAGAACAAATACTAAACACCTTTTATTCATTTTATAAATATTTTTATACAATATCATCGAAGGCATACCTCCTGAATATACAACTCAAAATGAAAACCTAGAACCTAACTTACAACCCAAACGAAAACTAGAGACCCGAAACAGACACAAAGCGAGGAGCAGAGCGTCCAATCGGAGGCTTCAGAAGGAGAGGTGGAGCATTGGTTGGGAAATACATCCCTCCACTCGTAACACCTTCTCTTCCACCATCTTCACCTCCTCCGCCGCTGCCTCCTCAACGCTGCTTTCACTGCTCCCTAAAAGGGACCGATGTAAAGGCTAGTCTCCTCTTTTCCAATACCGCCCATTCTCAGAATAATGCCATCCTCGAGCATCACCTCAGGGCAAAGATCACACGAAATCACAAATATCGAAAGAAATGACGTCGTAATCAGACGATCGGATCACCCAATATCAAGAAAACATGGATACCCGAGCATAAAGGATTCAAAAAAGGTAAAACTCGAGACTAAACTGAGAGATGCAAAAGAAATGAAGACTCAGCTACTTATATAGAGTACAGACTCAATCACGCTCCAGGAAATGGGTACGCAACTCAGTCACGCGTAGAGAAAATCATGCGTAAATTAAATCACACGCCCTAAACAAAGCGCGTAATAAAACCATTGCCCACGCAGACGGCGCGACACTTCGGTCACGCGCCCAATAAAACCGCTTAACCCTATTACATGACCCACTTACATCGCGTAATACGAAAGGTCGCCCGCACAGTGACCTGGTGATATTTGAATTACATGTTTATGACAAAGCCTGTAATTCAATCACATGCACACATCCAAACTTGTAAATAACCCCTTCAAACTTTCAATCGCAAGCTCGAAAATAGGCACGCAATGATATTGAGCGACCATTACCAGGCGCGCAATACCAAGCTTTAGATAGAATCTGCATCCTCACACCTTTTATCCCATCTCGGTCAAGTTTCTTCTCCCATGTCCCATAGCGTAACCTTACAGGAAACATTGACCGCGCCCCTAGTCCCATTACGACAAGACATACATACCTTATTATGACACCGTCACCTTCCCTAATCTCATCACAATTCGACCAAGAGGGAGAATCCCATCGCATAACTGCATCACATATTTTTCATCGCGACACAGTAACTTCATCTTGTCTTACAGCCCTGACATCAATCACACCTCCCCAAAATTCTCATCATGCACCATTGCATAGAGTCAAACCTTCTAAAAATCTCATCGCTAACTATACTCAACCAATGTCCCATCACGAAAGCAGAGAGCCTACCTCCCAGATCCCTAGCTATGCAGCAGTCACTAGACTCCAACAGAAGAAGAGGGACTCCTCCCATGTCCCATCGCATCTCAAACATAAAAATCCCACCAGGATCCAAATGCCTCTATCAGACCTAATGCAGACCCCCTATGTCCGTCCCATCACGCCTATGATCTGTTATGATAGGAAGGAAGAGAAAAGACTTTCTCGCATCTCATCTTAGTCTACAATCACTGGGACTCATCCCAGCATGAAATCATAATGGGAAAGACCACCATGTCCAATCGCAACACTCACTTCCCCAAAACATTACATCACGACAATGGCCACCAAGTCCTTGCTGCAACAAAAATGAAGAAACGAAGGAAAACCCTCCGAACGTCCCATCATGACATCATGACAATCGATCAGTCCCATCGCAGGCTACATAGGTAAGCATCACCACTTCAGGTAAGCATCATCCCCTCTCTTTTACTCGATATTACTTCTATAAGATATAGTTAGCTATGATTAAGTCAAATATTTTTAAAACCCGTCTCCCTCAACTCGCGAATCACTATAGTCCTCCCATAAGAGACAATCATTAATACTTGTCGAGAAGGTCAGACGAAGTATCCGACATGCCAAGTGTCATCTTGGCAACCACATAAATGGTCAGGTCCACAAATCCCGTACCGATGGATCTGCTCAGCGAGGTCTCGAAAGTCACATTTTCTGTCGATTTACCATCAAATTGATCTTAAGTTAAAATTCTCGAATTTTTAAAACCCCTTACTTCCAAAACCAAAACCAAAAAAAAAAAAAAATAACAAACAAAAGAAAACCAAAATAATAATAAACCAAGAGACCTCGTACCTACCAAAACTCATCTCATTCACCACTTACCCAAACCGGCCATTCCCCTTGAGAAACTGACCAATAAATATATTTAATCTAAGAACTTACAAATGCCTATTGTAAAAGGAACGCCTGACGCTCATTGGTGTGAGCAATGATGTGCCCAGTCTGACATGACTTGCGAAAGCCTTCGATATTACATGATATCATATTTTATTATCGGTCTCTAGACCTTATTTATGGATATTTGTATCACGCCCCTCGATACCTCGACTGTGTCATATCCCTCTGCTTGATTGCCCCTTGCAGTAGGTCGCGACATGCGGGGGATGCCCCTTACACCCACAGATTAGGATATAGTGATTCTCCTTTCTGTTTGACTGTCACTCGTAGCAGGTCGCACCACGTGATGGGATGCCCCTTCCACTAATAGATTAGGATACGCTGACTTTCCCTGTCGACTGTCTATGACAGCAGATCGCAATATGTGACTGGATCACTTACATCTACGACATAGAATACGCCTTTCGACAGCTACCACTGGGCCCCCGAATGCTCCATTTTAGCTTGTCATGTCACCATCCCCAGTTCACATTTATGATTTTCCAAGAGAAACGAGAAGACACCTCGAAAGAGGGGTGTCTACTTCTTCGACACGTTCTTACTTTGCAAGAACGGGCCAAAGAGGAGCATCTGTAGACACCCCCATTTTGCCTCTCAAAATATATGAATTCGTTCGGGAAACCGTTGACCTTGCCCGTGATTTTTTGAAAAAGACTTACCTTCTCTAGAAGTTTCACAACCCTAATGTGGGGACCATACACTGAAATAATAGTACATGGCTGCACATAGGCTAAAATAATAGCTCTGTGGCTCAGATCCTAACGTACAGAGACTATATACTAAAACAATAGTATATAGTCAAAATATAGACTGAAATAATAGTCTTGCATTTCAGACCCGATCCGAACAACCCCGAATTATGCACCTCAAACCACATGCGTAATTCAATTGCACGCCAACTCACAAACATGCAATCAGTCCCTCTTCAGACCAAACCTACTCTCTCTAGACCGCCTCGAGACTTGATTATACACTCGATGTGGCACACGTGATCGGATTGATCGCCATATCATAGGTGTGCAATTGGTCTATGTCTGGCCTAGTCTCACAGTCCTTGACCGCCAAAATTCTATGATTAAGCACTTTGAATGAAGCGCTTAATCAGATTGTGCACTCTAGAGTAAGCGCGCAATTAGTCCTAGCGTGATTAGAACTAGGAAGCCTAGCTGAGCCAGTCAGCTGGCCGCTCACTGAGTCGGTGACCGACTCAAAGAGAATAAGCACTATGAAATGCGGCGTATAATTTAAAATTAAGCACACCCCACAAGGCGCATAATTAGAAAAAAACCTATAAATAGAACTCCTTACCTCGACCCAAAGGGACACAACAACGATTCTGAGATTTGAGTTTCGGGTCCTTTGCATCAAGCTTTGGATTTCGAGATTCCTCTCTACAGCCCCGACCTTATGTAAAATTTTCCTTTTAGCTTTTAGTTTTCGATCATAGTTTTTAATTCTTAGATTTAGGTTTTTTCCGTTTTAACTATTAGCATTAAATTTTCAGTCATAGACCGTAACACCCTTTTTTAGACCATAATTTTTAATATCTGGTTCCAGTTCTCAGAATATGGGACAAGTCCTTAATTAGACTGCCTAATCCCTGACCCTAAACCTTAATTTTGTTATGAAATCTTAATCTCCAGTCCTATTATTAATCTCTGGTTCTAGTTCTTAGTTTCCAAAACCAGTCTTTAATCATACGATCTGATTTTCTGATTTCTGTCTTGAATTCAGTCCTTAGATTTTAAATTTTAGTCTTAATTTCTCAGTTTGAGATTTTTAAAATCCCGATTTATAGTTCAGTTCTTAATTTCTAGTTTCTTTTTTTTTTTATAACATAATTTCTAGTTTCAAAATTTAATTCATAACTATAATCTAAAATTATTGACTTTAAAAAATCTAAAAAAATACTATCTTATAATTCAAAATTCAATTTGCTTTAATCTCAACCATCTGATTCGCCCAAGGGAGCTTACGGAGGGTACTCGGGAACGAGGTCAATCCTCCTTAGCATAACAGGCCACACCCCCCTTTTTTCCTTATTTATTTCATTTAATTTTATTTTAATAAAACTAGCATGCTTATTTTAAAATTAAAGTCTCTATAGATTGACATATTTAATTTAGTTAGAGATTTATTCAAAATTAGTGCAGTTCTAACCAGTCTTAGTAGAATTAGAATAGTTGCATTCCTAGTACGATTAGGAGACTAATATTAATTAGACTTCCAGTACGATTATGAAACTTAATTAATTAGATTTCTAATAAGATTAACACATTTGAATTAATTAGACTCCTAGTAGGATTAGGAGACTTAATTAATTAGATTTCTAATAAGATTAGGATATTTAGATCAATTAGACTCCTAGTAGAATTAGGAGACTTTTCTAATTAGACTTCTAATAGGATTAGGATACTAAATCAATTAGACTTCTAGTAGCATTAGAAGACTTTTTAAAATCATAGTAGAATTAAGACACCTAATCACAGTAAAATTTTAATAAAGGTAGGACGCTCAAAAGTAATTAGATTCCTAACTAGCTGAATTTCTAATAGTATTAGGATATTTAAACCAAGTAGACTTACACTAGGATTAGGATACTAGAATAGTAGATTAATTCACCACAGCAGGTTCATATAGTTAGACTCATAGTAGAACTAGGAAACTTAAGCCAATTAGAATTACAACAATAATAAGAAAACTAAACTATCTAAACTTCAAGAAGATCCAGTGCTGCTGACATTGGCAGGCTGACTATTCAGTAAAGAAGCAACCCACACTGGCTCCAAAGCGTGATCACTGAAGTGTTGCAGCGTCGTTAAATATCTGCAGCTGGCGATCGTAATAAACTAGGGACTTTCCTAGAAATCCTCCTTTATTTTCAACATTCAAAGCACCGCATTGTAAGAGTCGGCATAGGAAAAAATTGGGCCATTGATTCCCGGGGACCAAAAGGAACCCAGAAAAAGCGCGCACCAAAAACATGGGATGGAATTGTAGCATCACAATGGGACATTAAACTATGGTTGATCTAGGTCAATGAGCTTAGGTGTTGGGATAGCGTTGGTTATGTGTGTTCTATTGTGATGATGATGTGGGTTATTGTGGTGGAGTGAAGAGGTCACATGATGGGACCCTCCCTCTGGTCAAATTGTGAGGTTACGTGATGGGACAAGGGAGAGTGACTCTAATCATGAGGGGAGAAGTAGCGTAATTGGCTAATTCGTCATTGTTAATTTTTGCTTTGTGTTGCGATGGGACTGTGAGTGATGATTTTATCTTATATTTATCGGCTTATTTAGTGCGACTGATGTCAAGGAGTGGTCATGTGTACTTGGGAGTACGCGATGAGACTCTGGGGAAAAACCTTGATCGTGGTGGGACATTTATTTGAGGTAGCTCATCAGGGGGGCGATTCGATTGCAGTGGGACTACAAGGGTAGCAGTATATTTGTGAGCATGCGATGGGACTTCAGGGAGATGTCCTCACCTTGATTGGTCCGGGATGGACCAAGGTGATTACGTGTGTGTTGTAATAGGACATGAGTTTTTGTGTGTTTGTTCTATGCATATGTTCAATGTGTACATTCTGATTGAGGTGTCTGTCACAGCTAATAATTGAGCGTGTGAATACGGGCGCCTAACCCAATTGCGCGCCTGGTTGGGTGCGCGCGATTGAGAGGTTCAAAGAGTAATTGGGCATTAAGGTACAAGCATGTAAGCCAATTACGCGCTGGATTATGTGCGCGTGATTGGGGCATCACCCGACAACAAGGGCAGAGTGCGCGACTGACTTTTCGAATTCCGCGTGTCTCTATGGGGCATGATTGGAGCGTCCCCTAGCCACAAGGGTAGGGTGCGCAAATGGCTTTTTGAATTCTGTGGTCCTTACAGGTGCATGATTTGATTACGCGTTAGGTTTCCAAGCGCGGGATCATTTTGTCGGGTCTTTAGGGTGTACGGCCGTTAAATTGCGTGCCTTCTTTGGTGCACGCAATTTGGTTTCCACGCAATTATACTTGCGTTGAATTAGATTGAGCACCAATCTTCTAGCGCTTAACTAGGGAAGTGCCTATATAAACCTGAGTTTGCTTTATTTTTTTTCATTCTCTATTTATCTTAGCGAACGAGTGTGGGGTATCTTTACTGTGACCCAACTATCTGATTCTGATGTCATTTCTTTAGGTCTTCACTGTTTCGCGGGTTCTTCGTCCTAAAGTCACCTTGGAATGGGGATGCAACTATGGCTTGGGAGGTATCGGAAATCGAGGGATGGTATATATCCTTCATTATTGTTAGGAGGTTAAGATGGCGGAAGAGAAGTACTCCAAATGGATGGAGAGGTTGTTCCGCAACCAATCCTCTCCTTGTCTTTCTGTTGCTTTTGACTGGATGCTTCGTGCATACAATTTTAGTTTTGTGTTCATTTTGGGTTCCGAGTTAGGCACTAGGTTCTAAGCTTTTATTTTAGCTTGTATGTTCAAGAGGTATGCCTTCGGTGACAGATGTAAAATTTTATTATATTAATAAAGAGATGTTTTATTTATTGTGTTTGTTTTATTTAGTTTATTCATAATGTACGTTTCTTATTCATCTTGTTTTGAGCATTAATTAGATTTAGTTAGACCTACTTGGGCATCTATCTAATTTCCTTCTGGGATTTATTGAGACTTATTCAACTTCATTTGGCTTACTTGGTTTATTTTATTTGATTTTTATTTATTTAGAATTTTTTATTTGATGTAGAATTTATTTGACTTATTTAGAATTTATCTGGGATTTATTTTGGTTTATTTTAGGATTTGATTTTACTTAGGATTTATTTAGGTTTTTATTCAAGATTTGATTTTACTTTGGATTTATTTAGGATCTTATTTAGGATTTTCTTTTACTTAGGATTTATTTAGGATTCTATTTGAAAACCTTTAAGGTTAAAATTTCATTTTAAGGATCTTTAAGGAATTTTTGGCATTTGTTTATTTTAAGGTATAAGTTTTGTTTGTTTAAGGTTTAATTTGGAGTGACGCTTTGTGAGTTTAATTTATAAAGTTTGGATGGGTGTTAGATGTTTCAATCCTATTGGTTTATCTGCTTTGGAGGATTTGTGTTTCCTTGAAGGGTAAGTGTTGTGTGTTAATTGGTTAATCTAAATTCGTTATAGATTATGGCCTTTTAGGAGGGTATGTGTTTGGTTTGGATTTAATTAGATGAAGGGTGTTTTAAAATGAAACACTTGGCATCTTGTGGTGCAAGAGGTATAGTTTATAAATAGGGGGCTAAGGGCTTGGTTTTTTTATTTTGAAAAATTTTGTAAAATTTTTGCATTGTAATTTTAGGCATTTTATTATTATTATTTTTTTAAAGTCTTTTCTTCCCTTCTATTTTGTATCCTGAGTGTTACACCCAAAGAAGTTTGTAATTATCTATTTCTCTTATTTTCTCTTTTCTTCTTTTGAGAATGGCTGGTATTGGGAATGCAAGGTAGCAATCGAATTGTTACCATACTAGGGGAAGAGATGGAAGAGTTAAAGGTTTGCGGAAGGAAAGAAAATGAAAGAGTCGTGCCAGAGTTCACGTGATCGACACCAGTTGCTTCTTGGTAGTATCTATGAATTAACTTCTCATTAGCTTTCTGACTTATAAATTTTGATGTATTATATTTATGTTAATTTCAAGTCTTAACCTATTGCAAGCGCACAATAGAAATCATAGTACTAGCATAGGATCGTTCCCATGAGGAAGTTTGTTTGTCTAGTTATTTCTTTATTTCTATCTTCTATTTAAATCCTTATTTTAAAAACTTCTATTTATCTTTAAGATCTAATCTACTGGAGAAATATAAATAGAAGAATGGTTTTTAATCTAAAGTACATAAAATAAATCATAATCCTCCTTCAGATTAAGGTCGTCAATCTTGATCTTCAGCTATCAAATATTTATAAAAATAAACAGTACCGTTACACTATATTTCTAGTTTCCTAGCATTGGTTGTCAATCAAGCCTAAGATTCTATCAATACAGATTTAATCTAATCAACAATTTTCTAAAATCTGGGCGTCAATCAAACCTTAGAAAACTAAAGATGAAAAAGTAAAAACCGTTACACTAATATGCAAATTCTAACCTGAGTTGTCAATTCAAATCAAAACTTCGAGATATTTACAAAGCAAATAAAATCTAAAGTAAAAAGTAAAGTAAAATATATCCTTTACCCCTCAGTCACAGTTGTCAATTGCTCCTGAGAAACTACAGATATCTACACTAATCTTCAGCACTCAATTACAGTCGTCAATTACTCTTGAAAAACCTCTGATATCTAATCTACTCTAATTGTTTTACACTACTGATCGGAAGAAAATCTAACCTCAGGCGTCAATTGATGCTAAAATTCTTTAATCGTTTATTCCTACACCAAGCTCTCTTATTTATAGATCATAAGGAGTCGGTTTACGAAGATCTAATTCTAATAAAAGAAACTACTAAAAATAAAAGTATCATAATATAATTTTATTCTTCCTTGCTTTCTTTAGTTGATGTGTTTCTAGAGTGTTCTTTAATTAGCAGCAGCAGAGTCCTTCAAAGTATGTCTTCATTAATCTTCTTAGATATGTAGTTCACCAAACTTCTAATCTCAGAGATCTTCTAATTCAGTACATGCCAGTGATAACTCTCACTCACGTGATCATCAGTAGATAGTAGTGGGAAAGCTTTTATAATCTCAATCGTAGATAAAGATTTCTTCTATTATAGATTATTTATGGAAAATCATAAATCACGATTTTCTACATTTTCCTAGATTTCATACTCGGATGATTCTTTATAACGAACGTTTTTTCTTTTGTATCGCCTCAGCCTCTTGAACATGTATTCCTTTGAAGAATCGTTCATTACGATTTCTCATTTTATCTTTTAGTATTGCTCTCAATGGTCTTTTGCGATTTTCTATTTTTGAACATTTAGGGAGTGGTCTTTAACTCTCAATCGTCCTTTTACTGCTTTTTGAGTTTATTTTGACAAAGATTAACACTTAGGCTCTCTTTTACTATTTATCTTTAATATCTGCATATCGGTAACTCATTAGTAGCATACTAAAGCCTAGCATCACTAAGTTAAGGGTGATAAAATGGTAAATTTTGTGACTGATCACACCCCTAAACTTAAGTTTTGCTAGTCCCTAGCAAACAAGGAAACATAAAATATTTAAAACTATGAATTTAAATGCCACTTTCGTAGGGAGCACGATTGCATTTAGCGGATGCAAGCAGCCTTTAAACCCCTAGGTGATCCCTAGTGGAGGAGTTGTAGTCTCCTGAAGGTTTTCAGTGAAGTTACCTACAAACCTCAAATATTTTTAGGTTTTTCAAAACTAAAAATTTTAAAAATAAATATTTTTATACTAAATACTCAGTCAATCATTTATGTTCATTAGTTTTCAAAAAATTTCAAATCTTTTTATCCTTAGCTTCCCATCATCACAATTATCCTCTATCAGAACTCAATAAGTTCAATTCGGAATAGCGTGGAGTGCGTGCATATCAGTGAAAAGTTTATTCATCATATATTTTTCTAAACTACAATTTTTTGAAAATATTTTAATCCAAACTCTCACTTATTGGTATACTATAAACAATAATCAAACTTTTGGGTTCTCACAATATTATAGATATATATGAATTTTTTATAGGACAATTAACTAAGCAGATAAATCTCATAGAAAGGATAATCAATTCTGTTTATATAACTTCTCTATTTATTCATAGTATCTACTTCATATATCTCTACTAGATTCATATTCTTGTAAATCGTAAATCTCAAATGTCTTTCCTTCGGCTTGTAATAGGGCTTTGAGTTTTCAGAAGGTTTCAAGGAAAAGGTAAAGAAGATTCAAAATTATTTATGAGAATTTAGCTCTTCCTTCTCTTCTTCTTTAATATTTTTCAGCTACAGTAAGTATCCTTATTTTGGATATCTTCTTCCCATTTCTTTTCTTTTTTAAATTTCAATTTCTTTTCCGTTTGGAAGCTTTTTGCTTCTCTTTTTCTTTCATGAAATCATCTTTTTACGATTTCTTCTAGTTCTTTTCTTTTCCCATATTATTATACAATTATATTTCTTTTTCAGTTGTACCCTTTTTAGCAGATCCTTTATCTGTTAAGCATATACTCTTTCACTCCCTCTTCTCCCCTTCTTTTACATTCTAAACTCTCAAAAATTCTAAGGGTCAAGGATGGAAAGTTTTGGGTAGTACATATGGTTAATGGTTTATAAAATTTTGATACAAAGAAATTTGGTTTTAAGCTTCTAATATGGGTTCAAAGGGTAAAATGTTATGTGATTTTTGGCTTTTTAGCTCTGGTTTAACAAAAGATGGCCTTTGGTCATTTTCACGATTTACTAATATGGATGTCCTATTGCTTTGGTATATTTAATAGACAATTCTAAACAAATAAATTATCATATTTATAGAATATCTTGATTTTAAGTTCAACATTATGAGATTTTAAATAGTAGAGAAGTTTAGCATGAATAAAAATAGTCTCTCTTTCTCAGAACAAAAGATAAAATAGGCTCTATAGCTCACTGGTTATATAATTTTGAAACTATAATATAAAATATTTGTAGTTCAGATCAATCGTATAGTTTCAAACATTCATTTGATATAGTGTTCTAGAGATGCTTTACTTTAAATTGTAACTACTTTTATTTTGATTTTTGAACTACTATTATGATGGATTGCTAAGAATTTCATATTTTTATATTTTTTTTATTATAATTGCATATAAGGATTAACTTTCTTACTAAATTTTTCTTTTTTTGAACATTTATGAAAAACTAAAAAAAAAGTTTATCCGATGTATCCCTCCCAAACTTAAATAGGACAATATCCTCATTATGTAAAACAGGGGATATACATAAAAAAAATATTACTTTATTTTGCTGCTAAGTTAGTAACCGGGTTTATAATCTGTAAAAAAAAATAAAAAATCTTCCCCAAAACTTGGGAGAGAAAATACTTTCGGTTGTATAAGACCTAAAAAGTTAGATGTTAGTAACAAAAATAAATAAGAAGATAGGAATTTTTCATATATATATGAACTAATTACAGAGACATGGAAAGAAAACTATTTACATACAAAAAAATTATTCCTAGGAAAAATTTAGGCACACACTAAACTAAGACATTGGCAGCAACGTCCGAGATAAGGATTTATCTTTAATAAAGATCGGTCCTCAGCTTCTAACTACCTTCAATCAAAGTCTCGCATCCCTTCCCACCAAAAGCATATCCATGCCTTTGCAGGAACGCCTCCCCAAAAGATGTAGAACACTTCTCTGTGTCCTTGTTTAACTTGCATCCCCAAAAAGGGAGTATCTCGCATCCCTTTTATTTTATCTTTTGCCTATACCGCTCTGTTGCTGATCTCAAGTGTGTTTCGCTTATTGGTTGGTGTTGAAAGTTATTTAAAAATCAAAAATAGAATAAAACAGGGGATGAATCAGCACAACTCAAAAATCCTAGACCTGCAAGTACAGGGTCCTTTGTAGCCAGTTTTGATAAGTAAGAGTTTCTCCCACAGGGAAAGGTGATCTAAGGCTCCAAGGGAGCCGTCTCTAGTAGTCCCTCCAGATCTGTCTACATATCTGGCAGTCCTAAAAGGAGGGGAGTTTAAGGTCACTTATTCTAAGTATTCTAATAACTAAATTACAGAAAGGATTGAGAGGATGGATGGAGTGTGGAAAATAATTATAAAAAGGTGAGAAATATGTTATTGAGCCAAGGTCAAAGGAGTTTTTGTAACTCAGATTTAGATATGATGTTATAGAAATCCTGTCCAGAGGCTACATTATCACCTCTAAGGAGAAAGGATCCAACCCATCTCTACTGCCATGACTCCACCCTTAGGGCTATAACTTGTCCACTTGAATGGTCACAGACTATCCCATAGGGGAGCCACTATCCAGGGATGGGTCAGAACATAACAAATAATTCATTGCAGGCACTATTTCATCCAGGCTACCAGCTCAGGAATCCATAGGGAACCTCAACCTCTAAAGTTCCATATGTGGGGCTAAGGCTGGAAAACCATGATAGCCCAGACACATAGAACCAGCAAGTGATTGAGTACAACCTTCGATCCAGCTGTCCATTGCTTGAGAGAGGCTACAATGGTCCAGTCACCAACCTACAATCTCTATAACCAGATCAAATCTGACATCTGATGGCAGATCTATACAAATATAGGGGAGTCTGCCTCTGTACAATCCCTCACCAGGCTTCTACAAGCTCAGGTGAAAAGAAGAAGGATCCATCTTGGATCGGTGGATCAGAATCACCCTAAGGCTATAATCTGTCCACTTAAATGGTCACAGACTATCCCAGAGGTTATCCTCCTCACGGAGCCCAAGACAAAACAAGATTATCACTGCTACCACCATGTTCACCAGGCTACCAGCTCAAGCTCCCATGGGGATTTTAGATCTAGTAGGTCCTGTGGTGGGGCTAAGGCTGGAAGACCATGATAGCCCATACACACAGGTTACTTGGATCTGAGTGGCCCTTAAAATCAATCCTCCATTGCTTTGAAACACAGCCAAGGCAATGGGGGATCACAAGGCAGCAGCCTTGCACAGAGCATCTCACATATAAACAACAATCCCACAAAGTATAAATCCTATTACAAAACTTCCATTAATCTAACTCAAAAACATATACAAAGTCATAACCAGCAATTGCTGAACTATGGAGAGAAGAAAAGAAAAAGAACAAGAAAAACTACTTACTACTAAAATGAAAGAGAAAAGAAAAGCGATCTGAGATAGGTTCCCAGATACCTAAACCTAAGCTAGGCCTGGGTATATATAGCAGTGGGGTGGCGGCGCATTAGGGTTAGGAAACCCTAATTTTAACGATGCCACGTGGCCTTCTACTGATCCTTGGATGCCTCGGGGCATGTACACGGAGATTTGAGCATGGGAGTGCGTGCCCTAATCACTGGAAATTTCTAGAATGCCCTCTACTGAAGCGATAGAAGTTTAGGTTCAAGGCCTCGCTAGGTAGCTATAGTTTCCCAGACTTCTCGCGTGGTAGCTCATTGTTCTTCGCTAGGATGATTTGACATTGAAGCTTCAGCCGTCGCGAGGTTGCCTTGGTTTGCTCTTCAGGTAGTCGCGCGGTAGAGAGTTGAGCTCTCGCTGGGTTGGAGTTCGTGAGGTTGAATAGAAAAAACAGTCTCAAGCATCACGAGGTTGTAATTCAAGCAGTCGCGCAGTAGATTATTCTTCGTTGGGCAGCAGCGCAAGCTCTTCTCTTTACTTGGACTTCGCGAGTTGCCTCGCAAGATTTTTTTGAGTTCTGAACTGCATGAGGTTCTTTGTCTCACTCAATCTTCGCGAGATTGGCTTTGCCTTCGCCAGGATGCTTTCTTTCTTGAATGGCGCACGAATTGTGCAAGGCGTTCTTCTTCTAAGAATTGTACCCCGCGGTGACTGCGCGACAGCTGCGTGAGACATCTTCTGAAGCTCTCTCTCCTCAGCTGTCTTAAGCGACCTTTGTGAGATTGAGAGAGGTTTGCTTTGAACTGCCCGACACTGAGCACTGCGTTCTACTCTTGAGCTTCGCGAGAGCTGCACGGAGTTGAGTTTCTGAAGCTCCTCAGTCATTCATCTGCGCGAGAGGTTGCTTGTAAAGCCTTGGGAAGCTCAATTGATATGTGTGAGGCTTCAAGGTTCATTCTTACTGAGGGGCATCTGGTGCCAAAGCAAGCTCCATAACAAGATTCTTGGCCTTATTTCACTACTGATTATTTCCTGAACAAAACACTTAAGACGAGTTTATTAGGTGGCTAAGGGTCTAATCAAAGGTTAAGTTAAGGGGTGAAAAGTGGTACTTTTCAGGTCTTAACACGCTTCCTTGCGAAGACTATATGAAGGGAATGCATCACAAGTAAAGGGAGAAGATAAGCAATGGAGAAGGGTGGTGAGGGGCGGCTCAACCCACCATCATTATATAGGAGTTTGTATTTGGGGTGAGTTGTGATGGTGTAAAGTTTAGAAAGTGGGGAAAGATGATTTCTTGGTATATGGTTTCAGATTTGGGTTAGGTTTAGGGTCAAGTGTAGTTTCGGTGGACGATTCAGCATCTCGAATAGATTTCTGCCGCTTCAAATCTTTTACTTTCTGTTGTGCAGCTAGGAGCTCAGCTCTATGTATTAGAGAATTCTATAAAGCTGTTTACTGAAATCACTCTAGTTATCCTCTTCCATCATGGGATTTTAGGTATGAAAGATGGAAGAGGAAAGAGATGTGATGGTTTATGGATGGGTACAGATTTATAGGGAAGAGGCTTGGTTTTGAATCATCACTTTGATTTAAATGCTGATGTGTAAGTTCCTATGCTAGGGTGGTTGGGAAGTGGCAAAATTGAATGCACAATTTTTTGTTTCCCTTCCAGATTTTAAATGAGTTCTACTCCCAGAGTAACCAATGGGATCGATCACTGGGGCTGCCTATTCCCTAGAATTGTCGTTTGTAATTCTTTTAGGACAAAAGTGAGACTCATTGACGCTTCAAATCGTACTCACTACGATATGACTCTTCGAATCACCCTAAGATTGTAAATCCATATGCCTTTTAGTGATTGTGACCTATCAGAGATTTTTACGATTGTCTAGACGCTTACATACCATAGATCGTAGAATACTCTTTTTCTAATATTATCTACATATATTACAAATGATTGCTACGAGTGTGTCGGTAGCGCAATGATTTTCAGCAGGAATTAATTAAAACCCGAGGGAGTCTATGTGCCTCCCATAAATATGCATTCTCTAGGTGTACCAACTGCATGTAATGGTAGTGTGTTACTTTCTCTATCGAAAGACAATAGTTGCTCAAACTGAGTTTCTAATCTTTCGACAGATTGCCCAAGATGATTAAGCAACTGTGTCTAGATATGACTCTATTGCATCCAGCTGTAAGCTATTTTTGCCAGAGTATCCTCTATAGCAATGTGGTAATGGGCCTTTGTGTGGTAAGAAGGGATAGAGGAAGTCGGGGATTGATTGAGTTGGGCCATGGTTAGGACCATAGGCTTCTCCTTGTTGAGATGTTGGGTACGATTTTAGACCCACCAGAGATTGAATTTTTGTCTTCCAAAGCCCTAGTCTTGAAAAACATCTCATTATTGACTTTAATTTGTAAAGTCTTCCTTGCTTAGGAAGCGTACTTGTTGAAGCCTTCGAGTCAATCTCATCCGGTGCATAGTGTTGCACCGGTTCTTTGCTAAGAGTCTCAAAGAGTTCCTAAACTTCTTCTGATGTTAAATTACAAAACATACCACCACAGGCCACATCAATCATATGCCAGGTTGCATCTCCAAGGCCTTCATAAAAAATGAACACTAGTTGCCAATGCACAAATCCATGGTGAGGGCACTTGTGCAGAAGATCATTAAAATGATTCCAACATTCCTGAAGGGATTCCTCAGGGAACTATAGAAACGCCTCGATAAGATGCCAAATTTTATTCATTTTGCTAATTGAAAAGAATTTCATAAGGAACATGTGTTCCAATTCTTCCCAATTGGCTATCGAGTTACAGGGCAAGGAGTTTATCCATTTCTTTACTCCATCTCTGAGGGAATATGCCAACAGTCTTAACCGAGTGGACTCTTCCGTTAAGTTCTTGATTCGAGTGATGGTACATGCCTTCACGAACTTATTTAGATGAAAATAGGGGTCCTCATCCACTATCCCATGAAAAGTTGGAAGTATTTGAAGTGTGTTGGGTTTAATTTCAAAGGTCTTATAACCGGTAGTAGGCGGTTGAATGCATGGGGGTAGTGTAAGTGGTGTCAATGTGTAACGTCCCTAAAAATCTCATCCTTGAACAGTGTATCTCAGGATGTGTGCCCGATTGTGAACAATATACCTCGGGATGTGTGTTCGTTTGGTCACTTATTTGACCAAGTGAGAGTCAATTTGATGACTATTGTTAGATTAGGTTTGGGGTGAAAGTGCACATGTGTGTGGTGTTGGATCTTTTAATAAGGCCATACACACCTGTTATGGGTGTGTGTGCTTTGCACCAAAGGAATGAATTGGATTAAATAGGTTAAAAGCTTAAGAGAAATTATTTCTCTTTGATTTTGATTGGTGGTTAGAGATTTATGAAGAGAGAGGGAGAGAGAGTGAGGAAGGAAGGAGTAAATGCTAAGGATTTGTGTGGGGGATTGCAGATTGAAGCCACACGTGGGCATTTAATTCCGAAGGCAATGTGTGTTAGTTCGTGAAATCGAAGCTAGGAACCGTAACTCTGATCCAAGCCATTGAATCACCCATACATTGGATTTAAGGTAAGGCTTTATTAAATTGTGATGTGTGTGATGTTTGAGCTTTGATTTAATGAATAAAGGATGAGTTAAAGGAAGAGAAACAAGAAAAATTTAAGAGAAATGAAAGCTAGATGAACTGCTTGAAGAGGGCTATTTTTCTGTCAAAATTGATTAATAGAATTGAAAATCGATTAATCAAATTTTGACAGGAAACAATTTTAAAAGCTATACCACGAAACCGATTAATCGAATTAAATTCAATTAATCAATTTTTGGTTTTCGATTAATCGACTGAGTACTTCCAGTGGCTGGAAAAGGTTGGGTTTTGGAAATTCGATTAATCTATTTGGGATCGATTAATCGATTTTGAAGTTTCGATTAATCGATATTGGGGGTGATTAATAGATTTTGATAGTTTTCTTGTGTGTTTTATTTTGGACTTTTGAGTTCTAGGAAGGATGTATACCTTTCCTTTTTGCATCATTCTTGATGCTTTGTGTATTACCTTGTGTACCTTAGGTTTGAACACTTGGATTTGAGCATGGGGAGCTACTTTGGACCTTGAAACTTGGGGTCGATGCACGTGAGGTAGGGAATACTTTGAACATATACATTTGATTACGAAAGCATGTATGTAGTGATATGAATATGTATGGGCGTGCGTTGAGAGCATAGTGATGTGCTTGTATTTTCGAAAAATAGTTTAAGCATGTGGAATTAAGGTGTGTGTGTGTGTGTGTGTGTGTGTGTGTGTGAACACTAAGTAAGGAAACCAATATGCTTATGAGTATGTGACATCCAAGGGGTGTAAGGGTGATGCGGGCATCTAGGTGATGCATATGAGTAGGTGACATCCCAGGGATGTATGGGAAATGTGAACATCTGGGTTATGTGAATCTATGTGAATGAGACTTGAACAAACTTTGAATATTACATTTAGCAAAATTACACAATGAAAATTATATGTATTTTGCACAATTGATTTAAGGTTCGAAGAATATCCCACCGATGCGACGGTATAACAGCGACTGACTCGGCAGGATATCCGTGACCGGTACGGAGGGATATCCATACACCAGTATGACATCCCAGGGATGTAAGTGAGTTTTGTATCCCGTCGCCTATGTGAGAGGGACTTGGATTGTATTACATGAAAAATAGTGTGATTTGACGACGATGGTGGGTATTCCATCGGGGCTCGATGCAATATTGCTCAAGGATTATTTAAGTTATTTGATTTAAGTTTTGAGATTGATCTTTTTGTCTTATGTGAACAAGTTGAAAACAAGATAACACGTATACTATAACAGATGCATTCAGTTCATGCTTTCAGTAACTTAAACTATTTTCCCAGCCGTCTTCTATTGATAAATCATATTTCGTTATATCATGGAATATATGTGAGTAAGATAGATTTAGATGTTCATTCAGTTATTTCCCTATTGAGCTAGGATGTAGCTCACTCTTTAGACTATATGTCACAAGTCCAGTTTTAGCTGTTGCTACTACTTCGAGAGATGTAGACCCTGAGTACATGCCTGGGGAAGAGTCGGAGCCCCCTCCTGAGGAGTTCTTTTGGAAGACCCCTTGCGTACTTTGATTATTTTGTGAGAGTGATTATACGGCTTGGTATCTCCAGCCTTGTTTTTGAGATAATGTAATTTTTGTGAGAAATTCTTTTGGCGAACCATCTGGGGTGACTACTGCTTCATTATCGATGGTTCGGGTTGATTATTTTGCTCATGCAGTGGCATAAAATTAGAACTATCTTTTGAGCTATATGTTTTTGACTTTATCTTTTAGAACTGGAGATTTAGTTCAGTATTAGTTCTTTAGTACATATTTTCTTTCTAGTTGTGTGGATATACCAAATATTTTGTGCAGATATATGGGGCACAACCTCAAGGGTCGTGCCGATGGCACGAGTTTTGAAGTGTTGAAATTTGGGCTATCATAGTTGATATCAAAGCTCAATCTTTTAGAGTCTCTGACAAATTTTTGTTTTTGTCAGAGTGTAGGACCTTCTGCTAATGAAACTGTAGTTTTATGTTGCAGAGCATTATGTCTTCTAGAGGGAGGGGTCGGCCGAGAGGCGGCCATGGTAGAAACTTACGAAGCGGAGACAGTTTCGTCTTGGCTTCAAATAGAGTGCCGTTGGGGAATAGTGATGCCCTAGGAGGTAGTAGTCAGGGGAACAAAAATGAAGAAGGGAATCAAGAGAGAGATCAAAGAGAACAAGAAAGGGTTAGAGAGAGGACTGAAGAAAGAGAAGAGCGGCAGAGGATGATGCACACCATGAAAACCATGGAAAACTCCATGGCTCAGCAAGCGGCATCCTTGGCAGCACATAATGCCAATGACCAGCATCAGCCACCACCTACACCTCCAGTGGGTACTACTTAGCTGTTACCCTTTACGTTCACAGAGTTTCGGAGGATGTGTCCTCCAAATTTTTTAGGACAAGCAGAGCCAATGGACGCAGAGAATTGGCTAAGAGAAATGGAGAAGGTTTTCAGTGTGCTTACATGCACTGAGGATGAAAGTGCCTGCTGGGTAGCGTATATGTTAGATGGAGAGGCAGGCCCATGGTGGAAGTCCGTGTCGAGGACTAGAGCCCAAGAAACACTAGGATTGCCATGGACTTGGGATGAATTTGTGACCGAATTCAATAAACAATATTTCCCAGAAGTCGTATATAACCAGATAGAAGTAAAGTTTCTTCAACTTGAAAAGGGAAAGATGTTAGTAAGGGAATATGGAGTAGAGTTCATGAGGCTCTCTCGCTTTGCTCCTAAGTACGTGGTTACCGACTTGATGAAAGCCAAGAGGCTTCAATGCGGCTTGAGGCCAGATATCAGGGGAAGAGTGGCGGCCTTTTAGTTGAAAACCTATGGAGAGGTTATGAGTAAAGCTCTTGTGATTGAGGAAGCTAATGAAGATCGGTATCGGAGGAGAGATCAACAGGGAAGGGGAAGGATGGAGCTGAGTAAAGTGGGAAACTATGAGCAGGTGAATAAAAAACTGCGATTCATAGCACCCATTCAGAGGCAACAATTTAAGACTGATTTTGTTAGACCGATGCAGAAAAATTATCCTAGATTACCTCTGCTTGAGTCTGGGAGGCCGATTAGATATGAGAACCCTGTTACCACCACCGGAGTATTAGTTACCTAGGGTTTCTCACGGGCAGCATCTTCTACATCAGTTGAGATTTGTACTGAGTGTGGCAAGTCTCACAAAATAGTAGATTGTAGATAGGGTATCGGAGGTGTTACAAGTGTGGGAAGATAGGCCACATGATCCAAGATTGCCCTAAGATGAACAAGGAGAGAACGGCTTTTGCTTCCATACCGAGACCATACAAGCGAAGAAGTCGGTCGTGTAAGGAAGAGCCTATGCGGTTACTGCCCGTGAAGCACAAAATGTCAATGACATTATCCAAGGTGAGATTTTCTTTTAAATTAAGAATTTCATTTACTCAAAGTTTTAGATAGAGGAGGTGCATCTATGTAGGAAATAGTGTAGACTCATTATTGTATGTTAATCTTGATATATAAGTATGTGGTATATGTATATGTATGTTATAGGTACCTTACAATTGTATGGAAAGGGAAGTGACGTAGCATTTAAACTAGAGTGTTGATAGACCCAGGGTTAACCCATTCATTTATCACTCTGCGGTTTACAAAGAAATTAAAGATTGTTTCAGAGACATTGGATTTTGTCTTGGCTGTATCTATTCTGACTGGGGAATCAGTCGATACGGGCTTGGTTTGTAAGTCGGTGGTAGTGGCCATCAGAGATGGGGACGTCTATGAACTGGCAGCGAATTTAGTTCTATTGAATATGCAAGGATTCGATTTGATCCTTGGCATGGATTGGTTGTCAGCTCATTGTGCAACAATCGATTGTAAGAATAAAGTTGTTATCTTTAGATCGAATATGAGGAGATAGTTCCGATTTTAGGGAATGAGATCGAAGTTTATGCCACTTGTGTCCACAGTTAGAGCTGAGCGCTTGATCAAGAAGGGATGCAATGGTTACTTGGCATTTTTGAAGGACGACAAGGAAGGGAAGAACGTTATTTCTGAAATTGTAGTTGCACATTATTGACACCCAAATTTGGTCCAAGGCCTGATCGAAATACATTTTGAGAGAGGCGCGTTTTCGAGCTGACGACATGTATGAAACCCTTAGGAATCACCCAAACCCTTAAGAATCACCCTAGATCCCTTAGGAACCTATCCTGAACCTTTAGAAACCAATTCCAACCCTTAGAGTAGTGCACCAATACTAGATGAGGTCTTCTACTAATATTAAATCATATACCATTGGAAAGAAGACTTCTCTAGCTTTCAAACGGTCTAGGAATCGCCCCAATCGAAGTTATACATCAAAAGATATGGCGGTTTGAACTCGGAGGGCGAAAGAGTAATTTCAATTACCCCCCTAGGGATTTGGCACAACTAATTCAGGCCATTTCTCCCCAGAAATGACTTGGTGTAACTAATAGTTACACCAGTTATATTTTTGCCTGGCGCAACTATTAGTTGCGCCAAGCCACTTTCCCAGGATTTAAGCCTGGCGCAACTAATAATTACGCCAGCATTGAAGTGGACCCCACCCTCGCGAAGCTAACTTCCAGGCTACTGTTTAGCACTGTTTTACTGTATATTTGCTTGGAGCAACTAATAGTTGCGCCAGACATATAAACAGTAACCTCTGGTTTTACCCTGAATTTTGTATCTGGGGTTTGACTTGTTGACCACCTAGGTCTTTGGGATGTGTTTTGATAGATTTGTTATACCCTTTTTGTACCCTATTTGCAACCCCTTAGGTGACTTTAGACCCCTCCCTATCATCCACCATTGGAGGACCATTTCACACCTTTCAAGGCTCCAAAAACCCTAGGAATCCTTAGATGCAAGATTACCTAATTACTAATCCTAATTAGCATATAAATGGTCTCTTAATCTACCAATTTCCTATAAATAGATCCCCCCTCCCTTGGTTTTAAGGGTTGAGAAATTTGCTTAAGAGAGAAAGAGCTCAAAGTGGGAAGTTCTTCCTCCCTTTTATTCCCCATTTTCATATAAATTTCAGAATCTCTCAACCTCATTTCAAGCTTATTCTTGCATCCAAAACCCTTAGCCTAGGTGTGTGCTACCCCCTAGACCCCTCACTCTACCTCGTAGCTTTAAGCCTTAGGAATTAGAATCCCATTCCATACTATACAAGGCCTTCAAAAGCTCATCAAAGCAAGCCACGCAAGGCTCTCCTACGGTGCTACAAGGGCCTGAGGGCTCCGGCTCTGCCCTTCTTTCTCTTATCTCTTTTTAGCATTTCCCATCCTCCCATTTGTGTCGTTATGCCGTCGAATTTTCGGTAGGAACGGAGGGGCACAAATAGGATTTAAGGCCCATTTGGGCAAGAGGAAACTATTTTCTTTTCTTTTACTTTATTTTTATTTTGGCCATTAGTAGAGACCGTGATAAGGGGGTTGATCGGGTGCCTAACACCTTTCCGATCGATAACCGAAGCCCCTACCCAAGAGCCTTTGGTGTGGACCGAATTCAGAGTCATATTTGTGGCACTTCGGTGCTTATAAAAATGATATAGGTATCTTGGGACACCAAAAGCTCCGGGTGGTGAGTCTATATTTTTTGGTTAGCGAGTGCATCGCCGCGACAGGATCGTCATAAATCTCCACGGTTGCACAGATGACTACTCTGTTGGGGATAGCTTGTAGAGCTTCTCCTTGAAATTTGGCCTTTTATTCTTATTTTACTAACCATTTTGCTATTTTATTATTATTATTTTTATTTTTTTTACTCACCCCTACTTTTTCGTCATTTACGTGCCTTAGCTGATCGGCGGGCCTACTTGCACATTGTCTTTATTTTCCTTTATATTTCCGTCATTTTAGGTGCCTTAGCCGATTGATGGGCTTTACTTGAGTATTGTCTTTCAATTTCTTTACTTTTTCGTCATTTAAAGTGCCTTAGCTGAATGGCGGGCCTACTTGTGCAAACATATTTCGACGGTGGACGCCGGCCCGTAGTGGCGGCACGGGATCATCACCCTCGGTCACCCCCGATCTTTGAACTAAAGAAAACTTCCATAAAAAAAAGAGGCTTTGAAAAATTAAAATTGAACCAAGCTAGGGAGCTTAATCAATTTGTCTTTGCGGGTTAGATTTTTAAAATGGTTGGGTTTAGGCACACATACAACCACACGGGTCTTAGTATGGCGGCAGCCCCTAGTGGTGATGATCCAGAAAAGTCCCAGCCCACCTAGTACCTGAGAAGGCGCTTGTGTCGGAGGTATATCGGGTGGGTGCCCATTCCAAAGCTTAAAACCCTTGGGGAGCGCACTAGCGAGTTATACCGGACTCATCTTTTAGGTGTGGTAAGGAGAGAACCGATCATAAAAAAATAGCTCAGTTCCCGAAAGCCTAGCTTCCATAAAACCCAAAAAAAGGGCCCATTTTCATGCAGCTGTTCCCTGCTATTATAAGTATGAAGCCTCAATTTTGCCTGGTGCAAGTATTAGTTGCGCCAGTGCAAAAATCATAGATTTATAACTGGCGCAACTATTAGTTGCGCCAGTGTAAAAAAGAGGCCCTGCTACCTTGGCGCATGTATTAGTTGCACCAAGTCTACCTGGACAACAGCAGCCCGAAATCTGAGGCTTTCTCACCTCCCGAGTCCCCAGATTAGTGTGGTTAGTACCTCTGTTTCGGCCCCGCTATCTCCGACACCCAATAAGCCCCCGTTGGTCAAAAGAAGGTAACTTCTTTTTAACTCATTTCGAGGGATCGGGTTGTTTGCCTCAAGTTTCGTGCGTTCAATTCTTTCAAAGTGCATTGAAATCGTCGCCGCAGGTCTTGAATTAGGGTACGAGAGCCACCCGAGAAGGGAATTCCAAGGCCTCGAAACCTTTATTTTACAAAATTTTCTCCAAAAATTAAAAAAATAAAAATTAAATCAAAACCTAAAAATAGAATCTTTGTGGTGCCGGCACAACGACATCTTCTTGCCCTCCGTAGTCCCATAGGGGAAGAAGGAGGAGGATTTTTTAGCCTTATCCAAGGCACTCTTACCCAACCCGTTCCCGTAGAATGCTGTGGGTAGTAAACCTGGCTTACGCCGATCTCGACTAATCCCCGCCAACTCTCCAACTCACTCCCATTCAGGAGACATTTCCACATCTATCCCCCTCACCCAAACACCCTTTACCGTTTCCGGCCAATTTGGCGCCCCCATTTTTCCAACCGCTACCTCCCAAAACATCCAAAGTCCAACCCCCAACTCCCCATATTTTACCCAAACCATGCCCATTCCAAATCCAACACCTTTCCCATCCACATTCACGACAAACCCAAACTCATTCTCCCAATCCATATCCATGCCCCATTTCCCATCTTCCCCCTATAGGCCCGATCCACCCACATTCACACCACTTCCGCCTTATCCAACCCCCTACAAATCCCCCCATCTATCCGGGTCATGCCTATTTTTATCAGGGCCATGCCCAATTTTTCTCACCCCTTCACACCATACCTCCCATCATCCCAAAACATACCCAATACACCCCCTCATCCCTTCAATCCATCCCATATTCCATCACTTACCCGGGTCATGCCCGATTTTACCGGGGCCATGCCCAATTTATCCTCCACATCCATCCCATCTATACCCCATCACCCCTTAAATCCACCATCCACATCTGACCCTCCTTCCATGACCATGATGGAGGAGATGTTCCAAGCCTACTCCATGTGGAAGGCTTTCCAAAATGCCTCCTCTCCTCCACACCCCATGTCCATAAACCCATCTCACACCATAGCTAATCTCCATGCCTCACTCCCCCATGACCCCCATCAACCCCCCTTAATTCATACCATCCAATCCCCCATCTCCCGTATACCCCAAGGCCCATTGGCTCAAAACCCCGCCACCCATGATCTCCAAGGCCCAATGGCCCAACGCCCCATCACCCATACTCAATGGCCCATGGCCCAAAATCATCAAGGGTTCATTGCCCAAACCCATATCCAAGGGCCCATGGCCCATGGCCCAAACTCATTTGGCCCATGCCCACACCCTCAAAGGGCCCATAGCCCATTCCCACCAATGGCCCATGGCCTAGACCCATCAAGGCCCACTAGGCCAAACCTACCCATGGCCCAGACCCATCAAGGGCCAATGGGTTAGACCCATCAAGGGCCACTGGGCCAAACCTACTCAGGGCCCATGGCCTAAACCTAACCAGGGCCCATGGCCCAAACCTACCCAGGGCCCATGGGCAAAACCCACCAATGGCCCATGGCCCAAACTTATCGTGATCAAGGTTTCATGGCCCAAGCCCAAATCCCACACTCATAGCTCCCCCAATACCCCCAACATTTCCCCCAACCTTCACACTTGGGTCAAACCCATGCCATACCCCAAACCTAATTTTCCCATGGCCCCATACCCCAAGACCATCTCCAAACCACTCCCCATGCCCAATGGCCCCATCAGGCCCCACCCCAAAACCAAACTTCCACTCATCCCATCGTCCAACCAACTTTCCCTCACCCCCAATGGGCTCACCCAACTCCCGCTCATGCCATTTCCATCTAACCCATGCAATACCAACAAGAGAATCCCGCCCTCACTACACACTATGCCGACAAATAGTATGAGGAGGATGAGATTAGGAATAGTGGAGCCTATGCTGGGGCATTGACCAGCCTTAACCCTCCTCTCATAACTGCCCACCCCTTGGTGGCCCAAAGTGAAGTCCAACCAACGGCCGAGAAACTAGCCCCTGTATTAAAAGAGTTAGAATAGCTGAAAGAATAGTTGGACAAAATACAAAAACAGTTGATGAAAATGGGTGGTACTGAAATCCACGCCACTGATTTCACAGATTTATATTTGTCAAGTCCCTTACCCTAAATTTAAAATGCCAATGTTCGAAGCAACAAAGATGGGCAAGCAATCATCACACCTCAAGTCCTATTGTAGGGACATGTGCCAATACGGGGGTGATGAGAGACTGCTAGTAAAAGTCTTCCAGAAGAATCTGGCAGGTCCGGCCCTGAGATGGTTCACATCCTTGGAACCCTCCATGATGAAGACGTGGAAAGATCTGACCCACTTATTCCAAGAGCAATATGTTTAAAACATAAACATTGAGCCCCACAAGTCAGATTTGGCCCATTTGAAACAGAATCCCAATGAAACCTTCAGCGACTATTTGGGGCGTTGGAGAGCACTGGCAGCTCAAGTCAGAAATAGAATACTAGACGATGAGCAAGTAGAGATGATTAATAAGAGCATGCGAGTAGATTTAATGGGGTTAGGGTTTTTTAGCAAAGGAACGATAAGAAGAGCGGGACCCAATGTGTAGAAATAGCCATTACCAGCCCCACCAATAATAACAATGTAGGCTCATTAATCGAGTAGACAGAGGATGGAGAATGGGCAGGGAATGCAGATGATTCCTAAACACAGGAGGGCTCGATATGACCGAGTGTTTACACCCCTAGGGCAATCACTAAGTATAGTTTTGCATTTATTAATAGAAAATGGATTAGTTACTATCCGTCAACCAGAATTGCCTCCTCACCCGATCTCAAAGAACTATGACCCGAATACCCACTGCAATTTTCATTAGGGTCCGGGTCACTCGACTGATTGCTGCTTTCCATTGAAGCATGCGATCCAAGATTTAATCGATGCTGGGAAGATCATTCCCCCAGCACCTTCTCAAGCAAACCAGCACGCAAACATCCATCAAGTGTCGTTGCCCTCATATCCTACCGGAGGAGCAGGTCCTAGACCCACCATCAAGATGGTAGAGGAAAATGGGGAGGAATTTGAGTTTGACCCATTCGATTACATCAATGATCGGGAGAGCTATGTAGCATCATTGCCGAGAAATGTTGAAGAAAGGAATATCGGGGTGATTGAACCCCTGAATTTATCAGATTATTTTCCTGACCCGACTCCACAAATTGAACCCTTGGATCTCAGGGCATATTTTCAAACACCCACACCCATCAATTATGTGCACATAAATACATATCAACCATACACCACCACCCCCATCAATTACCCAAGGAACCAATAAGCCCCCATTCCTCCACCGCCAATAAGCTACCAATGGCCTACGCTCACCCCATTACCCTCAGTTCAACCACCTGCAAACTCCACCACCCCCGTCAATCACCTAATGGCCCATCAAACCCCCAATCCTCCATCGCCCATAAGCTATCAATGGCCTACTTTTACCTCTTTTCCCCCAGTACCACCACCCTCAAGCTTCACCACCCCCATTTGGCCCAATCTAGCCACCCAATCTGCTACCATCAAGGTAAACCAAGTGTTGCCCACACCTCCTGAGCTATCTATACATGCACCTCAAGTACTGACAGCCATTCCATTTCAGCTCTTAGGACCAACCTATGATCCACATCAGGTCCCACTGAGCTACGAGCAAACCGATGCTAATGCCGGCGGTAGCAGCAAAGAGGGAGCCATGGACTTTGTTACCAGGTTGGGGAAGATCTCTAAGTAGCCATAAGCACTGGCGGCAGTACAAGCCCAGCCAGAGGGGAAGAAAGATAGCACAGTGAACCTATTCGAGAAAATGAGTCGAGAGCATATACTAGAGACTCAGCTAAAAAGAATGCCCGCCTATATAACTGTATGAGATTTGTTGATGACGTCCCCACTCCATTTCCAAGCATTAATGGGGGTGCTAAAAAATGCACATGTGTCACTCCAAGTTAGCCCAAATGAGGTCGGGCAGATAATTTGTCAAATGATGGCTCTGAATGCCATTTCATTTTTGAAGTCTTTGAATATAACAGTCGAGTCTGGAAACATGGTAATCCCCTTGGTTCTAATTGATAACGGGTCCACATTGAATATATGCCCATTAAGAACAGCCACCAAGATCGGGGTCGATCCATGCATGTTGAGGCCCACGAGAACCAGCGCTAGAGGTTTTGACAATACCAGGAGAGAAATAATGGGAGAAGTTGATCTTGAGCTACTAATCGGGCCAATGACCTTTTCCATTTTGTTTCAAGTAGTGGACATTAAATCCTCATTTAATGTATTGTTGGGGCGCCCGTGGCTGCACGAAGTCGGAGCCATACCTTGCACGTTACATAAAAAATTCAAATTTGCATCTGGGCATAAGATTATTACAATCATCGGATAGGGGCACAGGGAGAAAGAAAAGGCCACCAATAGCATTGAGAAACCCAATATACTTGATTTATCGCACCCCACTGAGGATATCGGCCTCCACAGTTTCAAATATGAGGTGTCGGCAATACTCCCGAAGTCCATTGAGGGCATCATTCCTAAAATTGGAGGTAGAATGGTAGCAACGGTGGCTATGCTCCAAAAGTGGGGCTATCAGAAAGGAAGGGGTTTGGGACCCAGATTACAAGGAAGGAAAGAGCCAGTCATTGCGAAGGGGCAGAAGGTCCGATTTGGGTTAGGTTACAAGCCCGAAGAGGTCTGAGAGGCTAAAGAGAAAGCTAGGGTCGCCGCAGCTGCGAGAGCTCGAGGAATCAACAATGAAGAGAAACCTCGCCCTAGGCTGCACATCAGGGATTCCTTTGTCAGTGCTGAGGTCGTAAAGATCGATCGATATGGGGTACCCATTTGACCCCACACAAACCCATAGCCCCTGTCCATCTCACCAATCCCCACATTACCTTTCCTAGCTTGGAGATAGATTTGGCCGCATTGTCCCTTTTCGAAGAATGATGGCTAGTACCTGAACAAACTCCCCCTATGGTAAATCACCACAAAACAGTATTAACGTTTGAGGACATCATCTCAGACGAAATGGGGATCAATATGATGGAGGCTGACTCCAAATAGCCATATCAGTCAGCACCCTCCATCAAAAAAGGTAAAGGGGCAGCAAGTCAGGTATGTAATTGGGCGTCTTTACCCCAAACTCTAGAAGTAGGGAGTGGCCTACAATTTGGCACTTGTTTAAAAAAAAAAACAACCTATAAAAAGTGAGATAAGCCTTTGATAGGCAATACCTTGTATATATAGCAACCCGCTTTGCCAAGGGACCGTCTCCGAAGAAACCAAAAATCTCAAAAACATTGAAATAATGCAAAATCCCAAAACAATTGAAAAAATACAAAACCTAGAAATATTGCCTTTTAAAATTCCAAATAAAGTCTCACAAAAAGATGCCTTAATCGAAATGCTCGTCCCACGTAAAATCGACCCCTTTCCTGTAGAAATACAAGAAGAGGTAGGAGTTACGAGTCTGGACTAGCATAGTCCTTTGGAGGAGCTCCCCAATGAGCTCCTTGACTGGTTTGCCAAATTTGAGCATGGCCCTACCCCATTGTCGAAGAGACCAAAGACGTTAATCTAGGGACTGAGGAGATTCCCCGAATTACCAAGATTGGAACATCGCTATTTCTCGAAGAAAGGAAAAGCATGATCGACTTCCTTTAGTCATACCAAGACATTTTTGCCTGGTCATACGAGGACATGCCTGGTCTGGACACCAATTTGGTCAAGCATGAGTTGCCTCTCTACCCAGATATAAAGCCGATTAAGCAGAAGCTAAGACGTCTCCGACCCGAGTGGATGTTGAAAGTCAAGGATGAGGTCATCAAGCAGTATGACGTGGGGTTTCTCATGGTATCAAAATACCCATAATGGCTAGCCAATATTGTGCCTGTACCAAAGAAAGACGGAAAGGTCCGCATGTGCATCGATTTCTGCAATTTGAACAAGGCGAGCCCGAAAGATGATTTCCCCTTGCCGCACATTGACATCTTGGTCGATAATACTGCCAAGCACGAGATGCTTTCTTTTATGGATGGATTCTCTGAATATAATTAGATAAAGATGGCAGAGACAGATCAAGAGAAGACTACGTTTATCATGCCTTAGGGCACCTTTTGCTATTGAGTCATGCCATTTGGGCTGAAGAACGCCGATGTAACGTACCAGAGAGTTGTGACCGCACTGTTTCACGACATGATGCACCGAGAAATTGAAGTATATGTCGATGATATGATAGCCAAGTCACCGGAGTGAGGCGACTACTTGGTAAACCTCCAGAAGTTGTTTAAGAGGTTGAGAAAGTACAGGTTACGTCTAAATCCACAGAAGTGCGCTTTTGGCGCTATGTCTAGGAAACTGTTGGGATTCATCGTCAGTAGGAGAGGGATCAAGGTCGACCCAGTCAAAGTTAAAGCTATGATTGAAATGCCACCGCCGTTTACTGAGAAAGTGGTTAGAGGGTTCTTGGGCAGAATATAATATATCAGTCGGTTCATTGCACAGCTAACTCCCATCTGCACACTGATCTTCAAGCTACTAAGGAAGAACTCGCCCATTGAATGGAATGACAACTGCCAAGTAGCATTTGATAAAATCAAAAGACACCTCCTTAACCCACCTGTGTTAGTGCCATCCTTGCCAGGGAAACCACTCTTGATGTATCTCTCCACGACGGAAGTTTCGATGGGATGTGTCTTAGGGCAGCATGACGAGACGGGAAGAAGGGAGCAGGCCATTTACTATCTGAGCAAGAGGTTTTCTGATTACGAGACACGCTATTCTCATATGGAGAAAGCATGCCTAGCTCTTCTTTGGGCTACTCAGAGGCTCCGCCATTACTTGCTATCTCAAGTCATGCTACTCCTAGCCCGCATGGATTCATTGAAGTACCTGTTCGAGAAGCCAGCTCTCACTGGGCGAACCGCACAATGGCAACTTTTATTATCCGAGTTCGACATCATGTACATCACTAAGAAGTCAATTAAGGGGCAAGCACTTGCTGATCATCTTACCGAAAATCCTTTACCTGACTATGAGCCGTTAACTACCGAATTCTCAGATGAAGATCTCTTGTTCATGACGGAAGACGATACTAAAGAAGCAAAGGAGTCTTGGGTAATGGACTTTGACGGGGAAAATAATGCAAAAGGTCAGGGAGTTGGCGCCATTCTAATCTCACCAAAAGGATCCCACGTACCCGTCTTTATCAAGCTCAACTTCCCTTGCACTAACAACATGGCTGAGTATGAAGCTTGTGTCGCTGGTCTGCAGGCAGCCCTCGATCTGAGTGTAACTCACCTCCGAGTTTTTGGCGATTCACAGTTAATCATATGTCAGATGAATGGTGACTGGAAGACGAAAGATGAGAAACTGATCTCTTACCATGAGCACCTTGAGGATCTAATAGCTTGCTTCCAAGATGTGACATTCTCATATGTCCCCCGGATAAGGAATTGCTTTGCCGATGCACTAGCAATGTTGGCATCAATGATAGAAATCTCTTGGTGTTGAGATGAAGCCAATCATGATCGAGCAGAGGAATGAGACGGCCTTCTACCTCCAGATTGAGAAACCTACAAAGCCTGATGATGAGCCCCCTTGGTTCTCAGATATCAAAAATTTCCTCGAGACACTAACTTTCCCTGAGGGCACAACAAAGACGGATCAACGAACCATTCAATGTCTAACGGCAGGCTATGTCATTTGCGGGGAGTGCCTTTACAAATGATCCTACAATAACATCTTACTCAGGTGCCTTATAGAAGGTGAAGCAACCAATATCATGAAGGAGATCCACGAAGGAGTATGCGGAGCCCAAGTCAGCTGTCACATGCTTGCTAAGAAAATTTTACGACAGGGATACTTTTACACCACTATGGAATCGGATTGTTACAAACATGTTCAGAAATCCTACAAGTGTCAGGAACACTCCAGTTTGATACATGCTCCTGTCATCGATCTACATTGCATGACCACTCCTTGGCCATTTGCTACCTGGGGCCTTGACGTCGTCGAAATGATTAATCCAAAAGCATCAAACGGACACCGATTCATCCTTGTCACCATTGAATATTTTACCAAGTGGGTAGAAGCGGCATCATATGACAACATCACGGCCAGTCATGTCAAGAAGTTTCTCAAAAGTAATATTGTGTGCTGATTTGGAGTACCCAAAGATATCATCACAGACAACGGCGCCAATTTTATGAATAAGCTCATCCAAGCCTTCTGTGAGTAATATACAATTAAGCACCATCGCTCATCACCTTATCAGCCTCAAACTAATAGAGCCGTGGAAGCTGTGAATAAGACGATCATTCTCATCCTAGAGAAAATGGTCGTCACCTACTGCGATTGGAGCAAAATGTTGTCGTTTGCTTTGTGGGCCTATAGAACATCGATCCGTACCGGTACAGGGGCAACACCATTCTCCCTTGTGTATGGAACCGAGGCCGTCCTACCGTAGAAATTGAAGTACTGTCGCTCCGAATCTTCCTGGAATTGGGCTTACCCAAAGAAGAAAGAGAGAGATCTCGCTTTAACTAGCTGAACTTACTAGATGAGAAAAGACTCCTCGCTATATGTCATACTTAGGTTTACCAGGGGCGAATCGCACGCGCTTACAATAAACGTGTCCGTGGTTGAGATCTAAAGATAGGAGACACTGTGTTGATGAAAATCTTCCCATCCCTCCACGCCGATCCAAGAGGGAAGTTCAAGCTGAACTAGGAAGGACCTTACGTCATCCGAGAAGTGGTACTAGGACACGCCATCTGCGTTGCCACCATGGATGGAGATCATCTTCCTGAGCCCATCAATGCTGGATACGTCCGACGGTTCTACTCTTAGTCTATCACGATAAGGTAAGTATTGGTCAAATAGATACGTGATTGCTTAAGAACCACCCAAAAGAGGCCATTATTCTAAACATAGTAGCCAAAAAGCATCCCTAAAAATGATGATATCCTTTGCTACCCCATTTGAGGCTGGGTCTTTCTTTCAATAAACCCCTTTCCCCAAAAAAAAATGTATGTACATATATAAAAAAAAGTAAAGTTACCATCAAAATCCAAAAAAAATCGGAGAAGCAAAACCTCAAAAAGAGTTTGTTTGAAAGAATATAAAGGAAAAAAAAAATAGAAGAATCATGGGGCATGTATAGTAAAAAAAAAACCCCCAAGGAAGAAAGTATGTTGAGAAAATTGAAGCTGTATCAACGAAATCCTTTTAGCCCAGCATACCTTCAAATCCTAACCTAACCTATGGCCAAGCCACGCCCTGAAGGAAGCCCTCTTTTGAGGTTCACAAGAAGTCATAGTATCTATTAAAGTCAACACAAGTCGAGTTGTGAGACGACACCAGAACCCCGTCCAGCCGGCTATGATGGAATCGACGTCTATTTCGTGGCTGTTGAGAAAAGAAATGGAAAAAAAAAAGAAAAAAGAAAATAAAAATACAAGCTCAAAGAAAGATGGACATGGTGAAAACCCGAAAGGGCGCTACGGGTAAAAACAGTGAGTTTGTGCGGACTAGGTGAAAACTCGAAAGGGCGCTTGGGGTAAGAGAGCTAAACCCATGGACGTGGTGAAAATCCGAAAGGGCGCCATGAGTAAAAAAGGAGATAAATAAAAACGAAGAAAAAAAAAGAAAGAAAAGAAAGGTTTGCGCTGAGGAGCCCTCTTGTTTACTCTCCCTCTCCCCTATTTCTGATTGGGCTACTCATGTTTGTTCAAATCAGACCCCGACCAGAATTGCCTTTGTAAAATTATTTTATCAAACGTATGACTCAAGGTAAGGAGAAAGGTTTAACTTAATCTGAAGGGATTGACGTTCCAGTCTTGTAAAGTTGTTGAAACTCACCAAAGATCTGACTACTTAAAGGGTGTACAATCATGCTCAAAAAGGGGACCCGAGTTCTCATCCTGTGATTAAGACATCAAACCAAACAAAAAGAGAATAAAGTGCAGGGTGGAAAGCCCTCTTTTTTAAAGGGACCCATTAATAAAAAAAAAAAGAAAAAAAACAAAAAAAAAAAAAAAAAAAAAGAAGAGGAATCTTTGTAAATATAATAGATTTTCCTTTTCCATTTACAGAATGCACCACTTACACCACGTCCCAAAAAATAGTCGGTGTGATGTCCAGCTTTCTTTCTTTCTTTCTTTCTTTCTTTTTATAAAAAAATAAAAACAACAAACATAAATAAAATATGTATACCAAAAAGTGTGTATCTCTAAAAGAGATTTCTTACACCCCTTTTCTGTGTATCTGATCTGTGTAAAAAGTTGTGTGCACAGGAAGGAATCAGCGACCCAGCTCACGCTTCAAGGCACTAATCTCAGCACGAAAATCATCTTCTCAGGCATTCCGCTCAGTCAACCAACGACCATGCAAGCTCTTATACCTATTTCGAGAAGTATCAGTGGCTCCAAGGGCAACGCTTAAGGATCCTTCCAAACGAAGGACCTCTCCCTCTGCATTCTCTGCTCTGACCTTTTCCTGCATTTAAAGCTCGTTCAAGGCCTCTTCTCATCCACTAGCAGCTCAATGTGGGCTCAGAGTGCCATCTCTTTCTTCGGTCAGGGGCCTCCAATGTCAATACTCTCCGCTGAATCCAGATGATCAGCAATAGGATGCTCAGTCAATAGCTAGGCCTCATACTAAGGAGAAGACTGAACCAAGTTTCCCTGCTCCATATCGCCCATCATCGTTGACTGACATGTCTCCCAAAGAGCGGCGATCTGACCTATGTCCCCAGAGGACCCTCTAGAAAAGATTAAGTCACACAGAGGGGGTTTTGCCTCGCAAGGCACCTGCTAAGGATAGCTGAACAGACGCAACACCCGAAATGGGAAGTAGAAGGTGCTACCAGTCAACCCCAAAAGGGTGATGCCCTCGTGGTCTCTGGAACGAATCACAGGGAAGGTCTGCTCTAGCCAAGGAAGTCTCCATATAAGATCCGCACCAATCAGCCAAAGCTTAAATTCTGACAAATCTCCCTGGGGAATCATGTGGCACCTGCCCAAAAAGCATCGGACCACCTCTCCTCGAGCGAGATAAAAGCAAGGCACCGGCCCCAAAATGGCAAGATGCTCTCCCAGCCAAACCTGAAGCAAAAGTGGGCAACCTCCAAGATTCTTGGTCTTCCCAAGGGAAAACGCATAAAGGCATTGAAAAAGTTCAGCAAGCACAAGATGCATCATAGATCGGCCCGCCTCCAACTCGGTCAAAATATCGTAAATTGCCAAAGAGAAGCTCTCTCCCCCTGTAAAGAAAAGGATTTCTGAGATAAGGCCAAGAGAGAATGCTTTCACGTTGAAGATGTTCTGAGTCGGTAATTTTCAAAGACTTTTGTCACCAAAAAGTTCTTTCAAGAATTTCATCGAACACTTAGTGGGCCCCCCAATGAGACTTTTCGCATATTCATTCTTCTTCAAGCCCAGGGTAAGGTGAACAGTTTTGGCATAGCCCGGCTTCGGTACAATTCTGGCAAGGCCCCTGTGAAGCTTCAAACTTGACAAGTTGGACAATTCCTTAAGAGTAGGAGTTATCTCCCGATCCCCAAATCGGAACACACGACCACTCGGGTTCCAAAAAGATGTGGTGGCATGAAGAAGGTCCCATCGTGGGGGAACCTTAAGAAAGGAAGGAAGGCGAGATAGCCCAAGGCGCTCCAAGTCAGCGAGCTCACTCTCGTTCAAGCTCCCAATTTGTTAGAAATTTCGGTCCCAAGCTCAAGGAAAGGGGTAAATCGGTTTCGGATCCTCCATGTAAGGGAGGGTTGGAAAGCGGGTCCATAAACGTACAAGGATCTTTGAAGAAAATAAAATTCGATGTATGTTGATGGACCCGTCCCTAGGGAAATGACAACAAAATGAAGCAGCCAAAAGACCAAGTCAAAAAGAAAAAAGAAGAGTTTTTGGACTAACTCGGGTATATAAGGGCCCACTGCTCCCTAGGCTAAGGCTGGTGCAACTATTAGTTGCACCAGTGCATTTAGTCCCAACCTTTGCCTAGCGCAACTAATAGTTGCGCCAATGCAATTTTTCCATAGGTTTAGCCAGGTGCAACTAATAGTTGCGCCAGACTAAAGCTCCCTCCTCCTAAGCCATTTTGGGGCCTGATTGGGGGGAATTTTGTTTGTTTTCAGCCCTTTAAAAAAAAAATCGGTGAAAACTGTTGGTAGTCATAAGCAACTTTCACAAATCTTTAAAATACCACTAACAATTTAGAAACCACTTTATTTCTTTATGTGCAGGATAGATCCTACATCAAAGCATGCAACCCAAAAGGTCGCTTTTTGGGAGCACTTGGCAGAAGCATCCTGCAGAAAAACAAATACGGTGCAAGGAAACCATGGCATGCAATCAAGACAAAAGCACTAAAATATTTCCAAAATAAAAAAATCATCCACAAAGTGTTACATCATCCATCCCAAGCTGTCTAAAAATTCAAATCATCAATCCCAAAGTATTAATGTTTAAAAAGGAGAAACTAAGGCCTATTCCTTATCTGCGCCCTTTGATTTCTTCTGACGATGAGCGGAGTCCTGGTAAGTCCGCATATCTCCCACCAGAGATTAGGCTTGAGAAATCTGACTAAGCAAAGATCACGACTCCTTGGCGCGTGCACGTTGCAAGTCATAGCCAAAATCAGAAATCGGGACCAATCAAAAAAGGATGACGGAACCCACAGAAAAAGCAGAGCAGCAGAATACTCACCTTCACATCCTGAAGCTCCGCGAGGTTACGATGATACGCCACATATTCTATGGCCAAGTCAAAGTTCTACATTCAGAAATATGCAATGTCAGCTACCAGGACAATCATAAAAACGTGTTCAAAAGGAGGCCGAAACAGGAAAGAGATGGGTCGTCAGAGGACTTACCCAAGGGATCGCCTCGGGAGGAGGGACACGGGCCACTTCAGCGGAGAGACATGCCTGCCTATCCACGATGGCACACAGACCCAAGAGGAAACTGTCATCAAGGCATCGAAAGGTCCCGTAGACCACGGTCGGTTCACCCCCAGGGGCACCAGCCTGAGAAATACCCGACCGACCAACGCTGGAAGAACCCTCATCGGAAGGACCCACACAAGAATGGTCAACGCCAGAAGGAACTGCCCCTAAAGTATTAGTTGTACCCTCCGCTGTCTCACCTTCATCATCAGAACCGTCCCCTGGAGCAAACTATAAACAAAATAAAAATCAGTTCAGAAAGAACAAAGGCCGAGATAAAACAAAAAGAGACTAATCTAAAGAGGAAAAGGTAATTACCTGCCCATGTGGGCCACCAAATGCAAGGAAATTGACACTGGGTACAAATCATGGCAGGATAAACCAATATGGCAGGCACTCATACCAAGTGTGGTCGTCTCCGGGAAGAGATCTTATGCCCTTCCCAACCACCCTAGCCTAGGAACCTATATATCAATATTTACTCGAAGTGATGGTTCAAAACCAAGACTTTTCCTATAAAATCCATACACACCCATTAACCAAAACCATCCACTAACCCTTCTTCTTCGTTAGTCTGTAACCTTAAAACCCCATGACAGAAGAAAATCACCAGAGTGATTCTTGGAAAATTCTCGATAAAGTCCTTGAAATACATAAAGTCGAGCTCCTAGATGCACAATAAAATGTAGAAAAAATTAAAGCGCCAACGATCTGTCTCTAATGCTGAATCATCCATCGAGACTACCCTTTACCCTAAACCTAACACAAATCCGAAACCATATCCCAGGAATCCATTTTCCCCTACTTCCTAACCCTTATACCATTACAACCCACCCAGAATGCGACTTCCTATACGATAAGGATGGGCTATAATTTCCAGTATCATTTCCCATCCCATCCTTGATCTCCTCACCAACCCTCTCCAACCCTCTCCATTTCCCCTAGTTCCCCCTTCCCAACTCTATTGTCTCCCAGAAAGATCTTTGCACGAGAGCAGTATAGGGTGAATGGGGGGTTGAGAGGTGTCACCTTCCAACTCCTCAACTTCTTCTCGTAACTACATCACAGGTGCAGTTGATGAATCATGTGATAGCCTGGATTTTGGCACCCCGAAACCCGTGCCATCAGCAAGACCCTCAAGGCCGTGCCCTGTGATTCTATATGAAGCATTGGTATATACAAGCCAAAAACTGCAATTAAGGCACATGTATCTACTCTAAATAAGTACTCATGTATTTAAAATAAATAGGGTCTCTAAAGGCAGTTCTTGTCCCACGCCAATTCATGGGCATAAGAAGTTACCCAAACCGTTGGTGATAACAGTTTGGGTAAGTTAGTTTGTTAAAAGAATAATTGTATTTAATTACATTCAAATAAAGAGGCTTGACATACCAAGCCGTACCTAATACTCTCAACTCACTCTCAAATTGCGCAATGGGTCTCCTAGAAGAATTCCTCAGGAGGAGGCTCTGACTCTTCTGTGGGCACATAATCTGAATCCCCTGGATCAACATCTCCAGAAGTCTCCGTTGCCGCTAGTCTTGGACCTGCGACGTATAGTCTAAGGGGGGTGAGCTACATCCTAGCTCAATAGGGAAACACAGTAAACATATAGATTAAGCTCTCACATGTATGTTAAAAATAGTTTAAAAGCATGATTTTATCTAATAGAACTGCTGAAAGATAATTTGAAACACACAGAGGTAAAATGATGGATACACTGTTACTTTGCATGACTTTATTATTCTCATCTTACTATTATGGTAATGAATTTAGCCTAATCACTTAAATCATAACTTAAGTAATCCCCGAGCAATATAGCATCGAGCCCCGATGGAATACCCACCATCGTCGTCTAAATAGACACTTGTTATGTGTTACATTTCAATACTACCCAGGCCCCTTTCTCTTAGGCGGCGGGGTCTATTCTCAATTTAACATCCCTGGGATGTGCTAGGGTGTACGGTTTGGCCGCCGTACCGGTCACGGATATCCTGCCGAGTCAGTCGTGGGTATCCCGCCACGTCGGTGGGGTATTCTAAATAAACCTTAAATAACAAAAATATAAAGTGTGCTCTACATATAGTTATTCACCGTGATTGTGCTAATTATATTACATTAGGCCTTCTCATTCTTCTTTTGTTTTTATCATTTGCCTTCATATGCATCCCTGGGATGCTACTGGTTTAATGCATCATTCCGATGCCCAATGTTACAATTCTATGTCCCCTGGGGATTTCATGACCGCCACTTTAGATTCACACACACACACATGTTGGAAACACATTTAATATGACTATTCTCTCAAGCTACTCTATATGATTGAAATACTCTACATACATGATTTTTGACGAATTAAAATATTTGTTTGAAGATATTCCCTACCTCAAAGCAAATCCAAAGCAGTCCTCTCTCGTAGCGGTGATTCGCAACGATCCCACTCCAATCTACATTGCATGCATTAAGAACATGCTTAAAATGGTCACTAGGGCCCTTGGAGCACACAGCTCCCATGAACAATGCTAAAATTTAATAAAACCTACGTAGTTCCTCGCGTGAGCGAGCACTATTCCTTACTCGAGCGGTCACTTAGGCTCGCTCAAGTGATCACTTAATCTCGCGTGAGCGGTCACTTAGCCTCGCTCGAGCAAGCACTTAATCTCGTGCGAGCGGTTAAAACGAGGGACTAACCCTCGCGCGAGCGAGTACCTTTTCATTGCTCGAGCGGTTGAAACAAACTACATATAGCCTCGCTCGAGCGAGCCCAGAACAAAACTATACTCAGTTTTATATTCTATCCTCGCTCGAGCGAGCCAAATAGGTTACTCGAGCGAGCCACAATAGATACAAGTGCTCGATCCATTCAAGAAAATAATTCCTTCTTTATCCAATGTCTTATTAGTATTAAATAACACAAAAAGACCTTTTAACAATTCCTTCCTACATTATCTAATCACCATAAACGCATTTAAATCATACCTCGATTGATGTATTTGATGTAAACTCGATCTAAGTTTCAACTAGATGAAAATCTCTTCATGGTTCCTCATCTAGCCTTCCTCAAAATCTTCTACGGGCTTAAACCAACGAACCTAACCTTCTTTTACAATTTCTTCTCCTCTTTCTCTCTCTTTTCATTTTTCTCTAGGCTAAAATTAGGTTACGTATAGGGCTCCTCTCTTCTTCCTTTTTACTTATATACATATTAGTGAAAGTTAGTGTGTTTCTCACACACACACATAGCGTATACATATTATTTTTTCATTTCCTTGTGAACCACACATACGCGTGCATGGTATAAGATGTGCATGGTTCTCAAAAATCTGGGGTCATGACATTCACCCTACCTTATAAGATTTTCGTCCTTGAAAATCGATGATATCGTAGAAAGTGGAGTACACTAGAACAACCCACAATCATATAATCCAATGACTCATAGTTTAACCTGCATTAGGCAATTATTCACACCTTATAGTATTACCTAACCATACACTTATCGTAGTCAATCTAAACGGTAAAGAAATATCGACAAGAAATATCGATGATAAGATACTTACTATCAAGAGTTTCCACAGTCATAATAGTAATTGACCACATGGTAAAGCATATGCGATGCTATTATAAAGTTAACCATCAACGTTTTGTGACAACTATGTCACGATAGTTTATAGAACAATAAAACTACACCATCAAAATGATACCAACTAAAACATTACAAACAAAATATCACAACCAAAATTTCATTACCATTTCCAAAAAGAAATATGACTACCTAATCATCATCCTCCTCATACTCGTCGTCGTCGTTGTCGGAGTCATCATCATCGTCGTAGTCCTCGTCATCCTCATCCTCGACAACCTCCCTGGCGGTAGTGGTACCCACTGTAGTGCTCCTCGTAGCAGGGCCCGAGCTAGATGCTCTAAAAATAGCGCCTCTCATAGGACCGACGCGCTCCATGTATGACTGCGGGTACGCGTGGCCCATGAGGTCTATTAGTAGCGCCTCCTGAAACCTCTGATGTAACCTGATCTCCCGCCCTTGCTGGAGGATCTCTCGCATCATGTCGGTGTCGGTGCTAGGTAGGGTCTGTGAAGATGAAATAGAGGGAGCAGTCAGTCCCACCGGTGCTTGTTGCGTGAGTTGTCAGGAAATTTGGCGGTCTCTCTTCTTATTGACACTAGTTTGAAGGCTCTTTTAATTTCGGCTTAAGTCTTGGGCTATATAGGGGACGACGTTATCGGTAAAAATTAACTCATTGGTTCAAATCTTGAATCCTTCTTTCCCATTACGTGCATCGAGGAGTCAGGATATCAAGCGTGCATATGGTAGGCGGTTGATAGGTGGAGGAATAGCGCCCCTGACATTTCTTCTATAGGCATGCACCATGCCTTTGATGACTACCATGGGTGCACTAAACCACCTGTTGTGAAAGGCGGAGTGCAAGGCTCGCAAGAATGCGTCGCGCCGCTCTTGATCATGGCCGATAGGGTGCAAATTCTTCTTAAAAATAATATCTAAAAGCCACATGTGTGGCGATAGCTGGGATTGGGTGATGGATTGACCCGATGCTGACGTGCCACCAGTAATATTAGAAATTATAGTTGGTAATTCTACGTTCCCGGTAAAAGGTGGTTGAGTGTGTGGGCTTGGGGTGTAGGTATTAGGGCAGTTCATGGTGGTGGAAACATCGCCACTTCCAAAAGTTAACTCTTTTCCGTTGATTGTGACGAGGATGGTGTCCTCATTCACATTCATATTGAGAGTTTGATAAAACAGTTTTATGAGCCTCGGGTAGTACTGAGCTCCGAACGGTGTTAGCAATGGTCGTAGGTGGTTGTTTGTTAGAAAATTCGAAGTCCATTTGGTGGACGTCGGATCAACAAAACAAGAGGGATGAATTTCCCATTCGGCTTCCATAATCTTGGCTCCCCACCAATCATCTAATTGGATAGGGGTGGTTGATGGGCATGGTGGTGGGGGTTGTTGTTGTTGTGGCACCTTGTTGCGCGATGATGGTGATCGAATCGCCATTCGTTTCCTTGGTTGGGGGTTAGGGCCTGAAGAAGCCATTTGATATCTATAGAACATTTTGAACGCAATAAAAATTGGAAAAGGGTAGATTTTACCTTACAAAGTGTTTTTGACGGATCGGATCGTTCGAATCCGACTCGAATTGATCGGAAAAGTGTGAAGATCGAAAACCCTATACCCTCGCTCGGCTCGGATCTCTCTCTTGAAGACGAAATGAACATTTAACCTTCTGTCTGTAATATATAGTTTGTCCTCGCTCGAGCGGTCATTAGTTATCGCTCGAGCGAGCCCAGAACGCTGACTGATATAAATTCATGGCCTCGCTCTAACAATCAATAATCCTCACTCGAGCGATCCTAGAATACTCCCTGTTTATTATTTTATGTGGCTCGCGCGAGCGAGCATAAAATCTCGCTCGAGCGAGCCCAGAAACGTCTTTCTGGCTTCCTTAAGCTCATATTTTCGCTTGATCTATTTTAGAGTTGAGGACATCATTCATACATGATTTCCTTTGTGGACATTTGAGATTTTTATTCACATGAACCGATCTTTCTGGCAAAAATTTAAACTAAATGATCGAATTTTTTTTCAATCTCATTTGTTTACTAGTTTCAAATAGAAATCGATATACTGTCAAAATATCACATATTGTCATATTTAAGAAAACAACTAGTTAACGTTCTCAAACAAGTTGGGGTATTGTTCTCTAACATCTGCCTCTCTCTCCTACATTGCTTCCTCAGTCGGATGGTTATTCCAGCGCACAAGCACTAAAGGAATAACTTTGGTGCGTAGCACTTATTCCTTTTTATCCAAAATCTCCGTCGGCTCTTCTATCATACTCATGTCCTCATTCATCTCCAAAGGTTGTCCTCCCAAGATGTGGGAAGGATCGTTCACGTACATCCTGAGCATAGATACGTGGAAGATGTTATGTACCCAATCAAATCATGGCGGTAAACCAACACGATACGCAACCTCTCCTACTCAACCCAAAACCTCGAAAGGTCCAAGATAACGGGGACTCAACTTGCCTCTCTTTCCAAATCTCATCACGCCTTTCATCGGCGAAACTTTTACAAACACGTGTTCGCCCACTTTATAGTTCACGCTCATCCGCTTGATATCAGCGTAGCTTTTCTGTCTGCTTTGAGCTGCCTTTAGTCTTTCTTTGATCATGCGGACAATAGCGGCGTTATCTTTAAGTAACTCGAGTCCAAAAACAAATTTCTCACCAGTTTCCTCCCAATTGATTGGCGATTTACATCGCCTTCCGTACAAGGCTTCATACGGTGCCATCCCAATGCTCATTTGAAAACTGTTGTTATATGCAAACTCAATCAATGGTAGGTGTTGATCCCATGATCCTTGTAATTCCAACATACATGCCCTAAGCATGTCTTCAATGATTTGATTGACCCTCTCAGTCTGTCCGTCAGTTTGTGGGTGGAACACCGTACTAAAATCTATTCTCATTCCCATTCCTTCCTGAAACTTCTTCCAAAACTTTGATGTATACAATGGGTCCGGGTCTGAAATGATGCTACTCAGAATCCCATGCAAACAGATGATCTCTTTCATATACAGCTCTGCCAGTCTTCCTGCCGTGTACATCGTGTGGTAAGGGAAGAAGTGTGCTGACTTGGTCAATCGATCGACCACTACCCAAATGACATTGTACTTCTTTGCAGTTCATGGTAGCCCGACTTTGAAGTCCATGGAGATCGATTCCCACTTCCATTCCGGTATAGGTAGGGGTTGCAATAGACCTGCGGGGTGTCTATGATCAATCTTCACTTGTTGGCACATCAAACACCGCGACACGTACTCTGCCACGTCTTGCTTCAATCATCTCCACCAGTAATTCTTTTTCAGATCTTGATACATCTTCGTGCTCCCCGAGTGGATAGCATAGCTTGACTTGTGGGATTCATCAAGAATCGTTCGTCTTAAATCGACATTATCCAGAATACATTTATGGCCCTTGAATAATAAGGAGCCATCCTCCTTGATTGAAAAGTCGGATCTGATGCCCTCAGTTACATCTTGACGTATCTTGGCTAGTACTGGGTCTTCTACCTGAAGTTCTCATATATGTTTGAATATCACCAGTTTCACTGATATGTGGACCAAAAAGGCTCCTGTAGCTTGTGACTTGATGTTCGCACCATATAGTGCTAGATCTTCCAACAGCTTCCATCGGTGTATACCCAAAATTAGACTAGCCAACTGAGCTGAACTCTTTCGACTCAAGGCATCGGCCACTATGTTAGCCTTGCCTGGATGGTACTGTGTAGAACAGTCATAGTCCTTGAGGAACTCCATCCATCTATGCTGCCTCATATTTAGTTCCTTCTGTGTTATCAGATATCAGAGGCTCTTATGGTCGGTAAAGGTTTCAAACATTTCTCCGTATAAATAATGTCGCCATATCTTCAATGCAAATATGACCGCTGCTAGTTCCAGATCATGCATCGGATAGTTCTTCTCATGCTCTTTCAACTGTCATGACTCGTAAGCTATTACCTTTTTATGTTGATTGAGCACGTAACCCAAACCATTATACGAAGCATCACTGTAAACCGCGAATCCCCCACTGCCTGATGGAATGGCTAATACTGGAGCTGAGGTGAGTCTCTTCTTGAGTTCTTGAAAACTCTTCTCGCACGCTTCACTCCACTCAAATCTTGAATCCTTTTTTGTAAGCCTCGTAAGAGGTCTCGATATCTTTGAAAACCCCTCAACGAAACGTCGATAATAACCTGCTAGTCCAAGGAAACTTTAGACGTCTGTCACGGTCTTTGGTTGCTCTCAGTTCACTACTGCCTCGATCTTAGCGGGATCTACTATGATACCATACTTTGAGACGACATGTCCCAAAAAGCTAACCTCTTCTAACCAGAATTCACATTTGCTGAGCTTGACGTACAATTGGTGTTCACACAAAGTTTGTAGAGCCCCGTAAGTGTTCTTCATGCTCCGTCCTCGATTTTGAGTAAATCAGGATGTTGTCAACAAACATGACAATGCAGGAGTCTAGGTGTGGTTTAAACACCCGATTCATTAAGTCCATAAACGACGCTGGTGCTTTTGTCAATCCAAACGGCATCACAAAAAATTCATAGTGTCCATACCGTGTTTTGAATGCTATTTTATGAATGTCCTCGACCTTGACTCTAAATAGATGGTATCTAGATCTCAGATCGATCTTGGAAAAGTACCTCACTCCTTGCAACTGATCGAGCAAGTCATCTATTCTTGGCAAAGGGTATCGATTCTTCACAGTGAGTTTATTCAATTGTCGATAGTCAATGTACAGCCGCATCGACCCATCTTTCTTTTTCATGAACAAAACTGGTGCTCCCCATGGAGACATGCTTGGTCTTATGAACCCTTTATCCATGAGCTCTTGCAACTGTTCTTTCAATTCTTTCAACTCAGCAGGAGCCATCCTGTATGGTGCTTTTGAAACAGGCTCCGTTCCTGGTGCTAAGTCGATAGCGAATTCTACTTCTCTCTTTGGAGGTAATCCTGGCAATTCTTCTGAAAATACGTCTTCGAATTCTCGCACTACTGCTATCTCGGAGATAACATTCTTTTCTTCTTTATCTCCCTTTAGAAATGCCAAATAACCACTACACCCCTTTTTTATTAAACGTGCTGCTCTGACTACAGAGATGAGTGGCACCTGTGTCGATCTCTCTCCTCGAAATCAGAACGATCTCCTCGTGTTAGGTCAAAAAATAACAACCTTGTTCTTGCAATCCACTGTTGTACAATGATGGGACAGCCAATCCATGCCAAGGATCACGTCGAATCCTTGCATGTCCAACAATATTAATTGTGTGTCTAATTCATAGACAATGTCATCCCGGACGCTCACTACTACCGATTTGTAGACTAACTCTGTGTCCACAAATTTTCCCTTTGGGATAGACACTGATAACACAAAGTCCAGTGTCTCCGAAACAATCTTCATTTTCTTTGCAAATCTAGGGGTGATGAAGGAGTGGGTAGACCCTGGGTCTATCAACACTCGTGCGTCACGTGCTACATAGCACCCTTTTTCATAGACTTGTAACATACCTACAACACATACATATACATACATAGCGCATACTTTATTTAGAATTGTCTAACATTCAAACACGAGTCTACACACTATTCTAATGAATGCACCTTCTCTATCTAAAATTGTATTAAATTGAAATTCTTTATTTAAAAGGAATCTCACCTTGAGTGACGTCATGTACACTCCCTGCTTCTTGGGCGGTAACTGCATAGGCTCTCCCTTGAACAACTGGCTTCCGTGATTGAATAGGTCGTGGCATGGAAGCTGGGGCTATCTTCTCCTTAATTTCCTCAGGGAAATCTCTAATTACGTGGCCTATCTTGCCACATTTAAAACAGCCTCGCATTCCTTGCCTGCAATCCGCCATTTTGTAGGACTTGCCACACTTGGCACAAGTCTCTCTTGGTGTTGAAGAAGCAGCTCTCGAAAAACCTTGTGTAACTGTAGCTCCAGTGGAAGTAGTAGGACCCTCATACCTCATCGGTCTCCCTGATGCCAGCAATGGGAATCTTTGATGAGTAGTTTATTGTGCGGCTCTCCCATACCCTGTTTGGAACGGTTGCCTCTGATTTGGTGCTACGAACCTCAGCTTCTTATTCATTGATTCATAACTCCCAGTCCTGCTTTGATCTATGCTTCCTCTTCCCTACTGTTCCCTCTGACGGTATCAGTTATTGTTTTCTTCTTTGACCACTAATGCCTTACTCATGACCTCTCCATAGGTCTTCAGTTGAAATGGCGCAACCCCTCCTCGAATGTCTGACCTTAAACCCTGTTGGAACCTCTTCACTTTCATCATATTAGAAATTACATAGTCTGGAGCGAAACGAGCCAGTCTCATAAATTCTACTCCATACTCTCTCACGGTCATCCTTCCTTGCATTAGTTGTAAAAATTGAGTCTCCATCTGATTTCTCACAACCTCCGAAAAATATTGCTTATTGAACTCTTCAACGAATTCATCCCAAGTCCAGGGCATATCTGGAGTTTCTTGAGCTCTAGTCCGCGAAATAGATTTCCACCAAGGTCCAGCTTCTCCATGTAGCATATACGCTGCCCAACGGACACTCTCGTCCTCTGTGCATGTCAGTACACTAAATATCTTCTCCATTTCATCCAGCCAATTTTTAGCTGCCATGGTGTCTGCCTGCCCTGAAAAGCTAGGAGGTCTCATCCTCCTGAATTCAGTAAATGCTGAAGGCACTGGTAGTGTAGGTCCTACTGGGGGCGTAGGTGTTTGATGTGGTTGTGGGGCGGCATGTGCTGCCAAGGATGCTGCCTGTTGTGCCATGGCAGTTGCCATGGTTTTCATAGTATGCATCATCCTCTGACGCTCCTCTTTCTTCATTTCTTTCCCTCACTCTATCTTGTTCCCTCTGATCTCGATCCTGACGGTCTCGATCCTAATTTTCTGCTTGATTTTGGTTCTCTCCTTCGCCACTGCCCTCGAGAACCTCCCTATTTCCCAATGGCATCCTGTTCGTAGGCGAGATGAACCTATCTCTACTGCACAAATTCCTATCATTACCACCCCTGGGTCGGCCTCTTCCTCTAGGAAATATAACGGGTTGCATGAGAAATCACAGTTTCGTTAGCAGTAGTCCCTATGTTCTGACCAACTGATTGTCAGAGACTAAAAGAAATGCTTTGATACCAACTGTGATAGCCCGAATTTTGATGCCCTGAAACCCGTGCCATCAGCACGACCCTCAAGGCCGTGCCCTGTGATTCTGTATGAAGCATTAGTATATACAAGCCAAAAACTGCAATTAAGGCACATGTATCTACTCTAAACAAGTACTCATGTAATTAAAATAAATAGGGTCTCTAAAGGCAGTTCTTGTCCCATGCCAATTCATGGGCATAAGAACTTACCCAAACCGTTGGTGATAACAGTTCCTCCTAGATGGTTTGCCAAAAGAATAACGGTATTTAATTACATTCAAATAAAGAGGCTTGGCATACCAAGCCGTACCTAATACTCTCAACTCACTCTCAAAGTGCGCAATGGGTCTCCTAGAAGAATTCCTTAGGAGGAGGCTCTGACTCTTCTGTGGGCACATAATCTGAATCCCCTGGATCAACCTCTTCAGAAGTATCCTTTGCCACTAGTCCTGGACCTGCGACGTATACTCTAAGGGGGGTGAGCTACATCCTAGCTCAATAGGGAAACACAGTAAACATATAGATTAAGCTCTCACATGTATATTAAAAATAGTTTAAAAGCATGATTTTATCTGATAGAACTGCTGAGAGACAAATTGAAACACACGGAGGTAAAATGATGGATACACTGTTACTTTGCATGACTTTATTATTCTCATCTTACTATTATGATAACGGATTCGGCCTAATCACTTAAATCTTAACTTAAGTAATCCCCGAGTAATATAGCATCGAGCCCCGATGGAATACCCACCATCGTCGTCTAAATAGACACTTGTTATGTGTTATATTTCAATACTATCCAGGCCCCTTTCTCTTAGGCGGCAAGGTCTATTCTCATTTTAACATCCCTGGGATGTGCTAGGGTGTACGGTTTGGCCGCCGTACCAATCACGGATATCTTGCCGAGTCAGTCGTGGGTATCCCGCCACGTCGGTGGGGTATTCTAAATAAACCTTAAATAACAAAAATATAAAGTGTGCTCTACATGTAGTTATTCACCATGATTGTGCTAATTATATTACATTAGGCCTTCTCATTCTTCTTTTGTTTTTATCATTTGCCTTCATATGCATCCCTGGGATGCTACTGGTTTAATGTATCATTACGATGCCCAATGTTACAATTCTATGTCCCCTGGGGACTTCATGACCTCCTCTTTAGATTCACACACACACATGTTAGAAACACATTTAATATGACTATTCTCTCGAGCTACTCTATATGATTGAAATACTCTACATACATGATTTTTGACGAATTAAAGTATATGTTTGAAGATATTCCCTACCTCAAAGCAAATCCAAAGCAGTCCTCTCTCATAGCTGTGATACGCAACGATCCTACTTCAATCTACATTGCATGCGTTAAGAACATGCTTAGAATGGTCACTAGGGCCCTTGGAGCACACAATACCCATGAACTGTGCTAAAATTTAATAAAACCTGCGTAGTTCCTCGCGCGAGCGAGCACTATTCCTCGCTCAAGCGGTCACTTATCATCGCTCGAGCGATCACTTAATCTCACGCGAGCGGTCACTTAGCCTCGCTCGAGCGAGCACTTAATCTCGCGCGAGCGGTTAAAATGAGGTACTAACCCTCGCACGAGTGAGTACCTTTCATCACTCGAGCGGTTGAAACAAACTACATATAGCCTCGCTCGAGCGAGCCCAGAATGAAAATATACCCAGTTTTATATTCTATCCTCGCTCGAGTGAGCCAAATCGGTTGCTCGAGCGAGCCACGATAGATACAAGTGCTTGATCCATTCGAGAAAATAATTCCTTCTTTATCCAATGTCTTATTAGCATTAAATAACACAAAAAGTCTTTTTAACAATTCCTTCCTACATTATCTAATCACCATAAACGCATTTAAATCATACCTCGATCGATGTATTTGATGTAAACTAGATCCAAGTTTCAACTAGATGAAAAGCTCTTCATGGTTCCTCATCTAGCCTTCCTCAAAATCTTCTACGGGCTTAAACCAACAAACCTAACCTTCTTTTACAATTTCCTCTCTTCTTTCTCTCTCTTTTCCTTTTTCTCTAGGCTAAAATTAGGTTACGTATAGGGCTCCTCTTTTCTTCCTTTTTACTTATATACATATTAGTGAAAGTTAGTGTGTTTCTCACATACACACATAGCGTATACATGTTATTTTTTCGTTTCCTTGTGAACCACACATACGCGTGCATGGTATAAGATGTGCATGGTTCCCAAAAATCTGGGGTCATGACAAAGCATGGAGTAGATAACCTTTCAAAAGGATGGGACGTGAGGGATTTGGAAGGGCAGTGAGGAGTGTTCCGATAGCTCTTGGAGTAGCAACCCTCCAAACGTTGGAGCCCCTGTTACTACAAGGGATGAGAGACTCTGATTGATGGTAGTTACAAGCCAAGGACCGATCTTTTTCGAAGGACCTTTATCTCGGACGTTGCTGCCAGTGTCTTAGTATAGTGTGCGTCTACATTTTATTAGGGATTTCTTTTTATTTTCTGTAATATTTCTGTAATTAGTTCCCATATATATATATATTTTTTTTATTTGTTGTTTTGTTTACTAACATTGTTACTAACATCAAACTTAGTAGTTTTATCAATCGGAAGTATTTTTCTCCTAAGTTTGGGAGAAAGATTGTTGATTCCTTTTGCAGATTATAAACCTCGTTACTAACATAGCATAAATTAAGGTAAATTTTTTTTTCTATATGTCCCTGTTTTACACATTAAGGACATTGTCCCATTTAAGTTTGGGGGGGATACATTACATAGGATAGTAGTTTTTGATTATTTTATTAATAATAATAATTTTACTTTTTATTTTTTCATAAACTTTTAATAAAATTTTAGTAAGATAGTTAATCATTATATGCAAATTATGATAGAAATATGAAAATCCGAAATACTTAGCGCTCCATCATAGTAGTAGTTCAAAAAATCAAATAAAAATAGTTACAATTCAAATAAAGCATCTCTAGAACACTATATCAGATGAATGTTTGAAACTATACAATTGATCTGAACTACAAAAAAAAAATTAGATCATAGTTTTAAAATATTATAACCAATGAGAAATAGAGCTTATTTTTCTCTTCTATTCTGAAAAAGAAAGACTATTTTTATTCATGCTAAAATTTCCTTGAACTTCTCTACTACCTGTAATCTCATATTGCTGAACTTAAAATCAATATGATGATTTGTTTATTTAGAACTATCTATTAAGTATATCAAAGCAATAAGACATCCATGTTAGTAAATTATGAAAATGACCAAAGGCCATCTCTTATAAACCAGAGCCAAAAAGCCAAAAATCCCAAAACAATATACCCTTTGAACCCATATTAGAAGCCTAAAACCAAATTTCTTTATAGCAAAATTTTATAAACTTTTAACTATATTTACTGCCAAAAGCTTTCTGCCTTTAACCCTTATAATTCCTAAGAGTTTAGAATATAAAAGAAGGAGAGAAGAGGGAGTGAAAGGAGTATATGCTTAACAGATAAAGGATCTGCTGAAAAGGGGTACGATTGAAAAAGAAATACAAAAGTATGAGAAAAAAAAAATGGGAAAAAGGAGAGAAAAAGAAGAAATCATAAAATATGATTCTGTGAAATTGGGATTTATCGAAAAAGAAAAAAAAATGGGAAGAAGATATCCAAAATAAGGATACTTGCTGAAGCTAAAAAATAGAAGAAGAAGAAAAAGAAAAAAAAGAACTAAATTCTCAGAAAACTTTTGAATCCTCTTTACCTTTTCTTGCAACCTTCTGAAAACCCAAAACCCCATTACAAGCCGAAGGAAAGACCTTTGAGATTTACGATTTATAAAAATATGAGTCTAGTAGAGATGTATAAAATAGACACTATGAATGAATAAAGAAGTTATATGAACAAAATTGATTATCCTTTCTATGAGATTTCTTTGCTTAGTAATTATCAAACTTTTTTGCATATATATCTACATTATTGTGAGAACTCGAAATTTCGATTATTTTTTAGAGTACGCCAATAAGTGAGAGTTTGGATGAAAATATTTTTAAAAACTGTAGTTTAGAAAAATCTATGATGAATAAACTCTTCATTGATATGCACACACTCCACACTACACCGAATTGAAATTATTGATTTCTGATAAAGGATAAGTATGATGATGGGAAGCTAAGGATAAAAGATTTGCACATTTTTAGAAATAATAAACATATAATGATTGACTGAATATTTAGTATATATAAAACTTTATTTTTTGTTTTAAAAAATATTTTGAAAAACCCAAAAATATTTGAAGTTTGTGGGTAACTTCACTAAAAACCTTCAGGAGACAATAACTCCTCCACTAGGGATCACCTAGGGGTTTAAAGGCTTATTGCATCTGCTAAATGCAATCGTGCTCCCTAGGAAAGTGACATTTAAATTCATAATTTTAAATATTTTAAGTCTCCTTGTTGGCTTGGGACTAGCAAAACATAAGTTTTGGAGTGTGATCAGTCACATAATTTATAATTTTATCACCCTTAACTTAATGATGCTAGACCATAGTTTGCTACTAATAAGTTTTTGATATGCAGATATTAAAGAAAAATACTAAAATACAACCAAAGTGATAATATTTGTCAAAAGTAACTTGAAAAGCAGTAATAATGACAATAGATTGAAAGACGAAAGCTCCACCTACTTAAAAGAATGAAAAATTGCTATTTACTATTTTCTCATAGGGAGAGACTATGAAAGCCAAAGAATTGTGATTTACGATTCTATAGAAAAAGTCACTCAAGGAAGAGAAGTATTTACAATTTTTCAAAGTCAGAAGAAAATTATAATTTATGATTTTCCACTAAAGAAGAAAGAATAGAGAATCGTTATTAGCAATTCTACAGAAAGCTTAGTTCACTGCTGCTGGTTATGTGATAACTATCACTACCATAAACTAGAAATAGAAGATCTCTTGAATTAAAAGTCTGGTGAATCACGGATCTGATGAAATTTATGAAGATTTTAAAGGACTCTATAGCTGAAGTATAAAGAAAGTTCTAATATTATATCAACTGCTGAATCAAAGGAAAGATAAAATTAGGAATTAGAGTTATATTAGGAAACTTATATTTTTAGTAGTTTATTAGAACTAGATCTTTGTAAACTGACTCCTTATGATCTATAAATAAGAGAGCTCCGCATAGGAACAAGCATCGATGAATTTCAGCATCAATTGACGCTTGAGGTTGGATTTTCTTCCGATCAAAATAGTATAAAATAGTTATAGTAGATTAGATATCAGAGGTTTCTCAAGAGCAATTGACACTGCGATTGAGTGCTGAAGATTAGTGTAGATATCTATAATTTCTCAGGAGCTATTGACGACTGCGACTGAGGGGTGAAGGATATATTTTACTTTGTTTCTAGTTTAGATTTATTTGCTTTGTAAACATCTTCAAGTTTTGATTTGAATTGACGACTTAGGTTAGAATTTACAGATTAGTGAAACGGTTTTACTTTTCTATCTTTAATTTTCTATGGTTTGATTGATGCCTAGATTTTAGGAAGTTGTTGATTAGATTAAATCTATATTGTTAGGATCTTAGACTTGATTAACGCCCAATGCTAGGAGACTAGAAATATAGTGTAACGGTACATTTTAAATTTATAAATATTCGATAGCTGAGATTAAGATTGACGACCTTAACTGAAGAAGGAGGATTAGGATTTATTTTTATGCACTTTAGATTAAACAACCATTCTTTTATTCATATTTCTCTAGTAGATTAGATCTTAAAGATAAATAGAAGTTTTTAAATATAAGGATTTGAATGAAAGATAAAACTAAAGAATTATTTAGATAACAAACTTCCTCGTGGGAACGATCCTATGCTAGTACTATGATTTCATTGTGCGCTTGCAATAGGTTAAGACTTGAATTTAACATAAAATATATATGCAATAATAGACAAGTCAGATGTGCATCCCTCTAGAGGATTTCTTTGAGTGGGATTAGGTAGGTGCCAATAAGCAAGAGTCTTCTTTTATTTCTTAGGCATTTAGGTTATAAAATAGATATTTAGGATATGAAATCCCTTTTAATTTATGTTGAACTTGAATCTAGTGTAGTGTGCGTGCGCATTCATGGATCATATTTTATATCTAGCTCTAGGTCACATTTATTTTATTGTTTAGTCTTAATCATGTTTTGCGAGCTTCTCGTAGATTATCATTTATGTATGTGGTTATATGTTTTATTGCTTTATTTTACTAGGATTAGGTTTGCTTGTTATTTGTAGTCTTTGTTAGTTTTTAGTGTGGTCATAGGTGTTAGCCTTATTCGTTTATTTTGTTGTTTTCTTTGTTGTTTATTATTTGTTAGGAGCCCCCGGTGCTGGCTAGCAGCACTGCATGGTCCGAGTCCTATGCCTGGTACCATGCCTTTCCTGAGTTCCAATGGGCACGGTTGGTGGCTTTCGGCTTCAAGCCAATTCTCGAGTTGGAGCCCTTCCAGGTCGATCGGGGTGATCTTGGAGAGGTGGAGGGATGAGTAGTAGGCATCGCTCTTCCTAGTTGGGCTGATGCTTTCGACCCTAGAGGAGTGAGTCCGCATTACTGAACTTAGGTTTGAGGGGGAGCCGGTGACTGACCGAATGGAGGGGGATTATTAGGCGATATGCGAGGAGATTCTTGGAGTCAAATATCGTTTCAGTGGGTCCGGACCAAGGCAAGTTCGTGTCACCTGGTTCTTTGACACATTTTCCAGCAGCTTTGTCCCTCTAAGACGTCACTTGGAGATGAGAGCATTATTTAAGGCACGTCACGCAGCGATGGCTCGCCGAAAGGCTATGGTGGAGCCGGGGGTATGGCAAGAGAGGCGAATCAAATTTATATTTTTTTTCTTTTATTTTGAAAATGGGCCATGGGGTCCTTAGAGTTGAAAATGTTTGGTTGATTTGAAATGTTGAATCATAGGTTGAGATGCAATCTTTTATTTGAATAAAAGAATTGGACATTTAATTTTTTTATTAATGGCATTGCATAATTTGCATTTGAGTTGAATGGATGTGTTTAAATATTAGATTAATAATTTTTTTTCTTTATATAATTTTTTTAAAAGCATTAAAAAAAATTAATAAAAAAATTGTATTAAAAAAAGCATTAAAAAATATATTAAAAAATTGCATTGAAAAAAAGCATAAAAAAATTGCATTAAAAAAAGCTTAAAAAATCGTCGACATAATATTTTATTTTTTTTTAAACGTATATTTTTCAAAAAAAAATTGCATAAAAAAACCACTGCTCAAAGCAGTGGTGTTTTTTCTATGACTGTTAAGAGCAGTCGTTGTTGAAGTTCATAAACCACTATTTTGTGTAGTGGTAAAAAAAAATCACTCTTTTTTTTACAACTATTTAGGGTAGTGGTTTTTTGAAAAAACCACTATTTAAGGCAGTGGTTTTTTTGGCTTTTTCATGTAGTGATTTATTTTACTTTCTAGATTAGATTTTATTTTCTTTTATTTACGTGCTTTGTAAACATCTTCGCATTTTGATTTGAATTGACAACTCATGTTGAAGTTTGCAGATTAGTGTAACAGTTTTTACTTTTTCATCTTCAATTTTCTTGAATTTGATTGACGCTCAAATTTTAGGAGATTGTTGATTAGATTAAATCTATCTTAAAGAGTTTTAGCTTTTGAATGACGACCAAATTTTGGAAGGCTACACTACGGTGTAACAGTATTTTAAATTTGTAAACATTCGATAGCTGAAGTTTGAGATTGACGGCCTCAATCTGAAAGAGGATTAAGATTTATTTTTATGCAATTAGATTAAAGAAACATTCTTTTATTCGTATTTCTCTAGTAGTTTAGGACTTAAAAGATAAAGATAGTTTTTAAAGTAGGAATATAAAAATCTGTAATAAGATAATCACTTCTTCGTGGGATCGATCCTATCGCTACGCTATAATTTCTATTGTGTGCTTGCAATAGGTTAAGGCTTAATTTTAATTTAAATATATACATACTATAGGCCGGTTAGCCTTCACCAAAGAAGTACTGCTGCGGTGCATCACGACAGCCGAAGGATAATACATCATCTGAGAGGCACACACCAGTGCTTGCGGTGCCCATGCCGGCAGACAGAGACTCGCGAATCAGATCATACGACAAGGCTACTATTGGTCGACGATGACAAGGGACTGTCACCTCTATGTCCAATGCTACGAACAATGTCAAGAACATGCCGTCCTCATCAAAGCTACATTAGTTGCATTGAATCCCATAACTTCACCATGGCCATTCTCGATGTGGGCCTTCAATATCATCGAACCCTTCATGGACATGGTCGGGTATACTCACAAGCGCGCATTCATACTCACTGCGACCGAATACTATACTAAATGGGCAGAACTGGAGTCATATGTCGGAATCACCACTTCTTTGCTCGTGAAGTTTATCATTTGGAACATCATCACCTACCTTGGAGTACCCAGGATGTTCATCACCGATAATGGATCGCAGTTCATTGCAGAGAAGACGAAGAGATTATGTAAGAAATTTTTCATCGACCTGCATCACTCGTCACCATTCTATCCTTAAGGAAATTGATAAGCAAAGGCCATGAACAAACCTCTGATCCAAAATTTGAAATGAACAGTCGAGACGAGTAATGGAGCTGACTAGCCTGAACGATTACCAAAAGCACTCTAGGCTTATAGAACTTCTATTCACTCGGTCACTGGCCAAACTCCCTATCTCCTCACGTATGGGACGGAAGCAGTTCTACCATACAAAATATAAGTACCATCCCTACATATCCAACTTGATGATGAGATATCTCTAGATGAAAGGAGGATTGCTCTGCTTGCTGAGCTAGAATAACTCGACGAGATGCGTCTAAGGGTAGCTGATCACGCATAAGTATACCAGAGGAGGATGGCCAGAGCCTACATAAGAAAGTCCTCGAGCAAACTTTCGAAATTGGAGAATTAGTCTTGAAGAAAATAATGCCTTCCAAACACGCTCATCCAAAGAGAAAATTGAAACCAAACTGGGAGGGCCCATATGTCATAGCAGCCGCATACCCAGGGAACGCATACAAGCTGGTGAACCAGGACGAGGAAGAGCTCCCTAACCCCTACAACACCATGTACCTCAAGAAATACTACCCTTAGCCTCGTGATCATTGTATCCTGTAGTCAGATACCTATAGCTACCACCCCCGCAGTCATCGACACTTATTCATTGGTCATACGCCTTCATTCCTAAGGATATCTTTGAAGGATTTTGACTCACTGCCCACCTTCTCATTCGAGCAATTTGATCAAACAAACTAATGGAATACCTAACCTCTTCCAAAAGCATAAGTAACACTCGATTGTCACCCCTTTCCCCCTGCCATTAGAGGCGATGTTAGAGCACAAAAAATGAAGATGTTAGGCTCAATATCAAAATTCACTATTCTTGCGTCAGTAGTTTGCTTTCAATATATATATATATATATATATATATATACACATGCATCATTGCGAGAGCAATACAACATGTGAACAAGTCAATGAGCCCAGGGAAGCATAAGCAAATCGTGAGGACATTCCTCGTAACGTCACTAGGGAAGTATAAGCGAGCCGCAAGGGCATCCCTGGTGTCTAATACTACTAGACATCGTCGTAAGGTGCTAGGAGGCGGACAAACTCCTGCTAACCATAGAATGTGAGACTTTGATGGTACTAAAACATGACGGAAAGCTCAATTATGCCCTACTCCCCTGAGAAAAAGACTGATACTTATCGCTTTTAGAAATTATCAGATAGAAACTATTTCCTCACATCATTGAGCCTTATCCCCTCTTTCACCCTTAATCTCATTTTCGGACAATGAGTCAGAATCCTCCTAAGATATCCCTAGATATGAAACCGAAAACTCATAAATGGCGACTGATGCAACTACTTACTATCTACCACTCACCTTCTGGTACTGACTATGGGATGGGATGATTACAACCGAAGGTAGAACCCTAGTATATGACTAATATGGCTAAATGATCTCCCCTGGTTCAGTAAACAGTATTAAGGACTTTGCTCGACACTAATTCTTCAAACACACATGGCTCCTCATAGGCCCAAATGCTCACAAAAATCGAAAAGCTCCATTGCACCATGACACTGGGGCATTTTTATTTGGAAAAGGAGTCACCTTAAGATCCCTTCTTATTCACGGACAGGTGCAGAATAATGAAGTCATCACCTTAAGAAGACCGCTGAAGATACCGCATTGCCTATTCTATCACGCTCCTACACTGGGGCATTTTTTTTAGTTTTAGGATTTCTCTTTCAGTTATTTTCTTTCCCTATTACATTATTTTCCTTTTTAGTAATACAAAAAAAATGATATAATGATCGATCATTTATCACCAGACTTCGGTCTGAGACACCTCCCCCCTTGACAATTAGCAAGGGAGAAAATAAAATTACTAATAACTTTATTTTTATTTGCAGATACGAAGTAGCCTTTAACTATTACTGGGCCAACTCAAGGAGCATCTGAGTCCCAATAATAGGCGACGGTACCAAGAGTAAGTAGTCAAAGTATAGAAGGTAACAAGAGAAGAAAAATAAAAGTCAAGTACATCTAATCCCAAAAGATCCCCATATATATTATATATATCAAAATTTCTTTTTACAGCTTGTCACTGGGGGCATACCCCCTGTATATACAATGAACAAAAGAAAAAGAGAACAAATGCCGTACTCCCTCCACTGCCTCTGCGAGGGATGCTCATCACCCTCTCCAGCATCATCAACTCGAGGACCAGGAACCTAGTTCACTGAGGCCTCAGCTGAAGCCTGAGGCCCGGATGAAGGCCTCCTCAAAGAGGAAGGTTTGGCAACAAAACCCCCCTCGTTCGCTTGGCTGGAGGCTCGTTGAGACTGCGAACACAGGGAGCCAAAGGCAATCATAGGCCCAAGAGCTGAGTCTGCCTGAGCATACACCCTCATATGCTCACGAGTCTCTCGATAGAACTTTGCCAGTGAGCCGCTAGCCCTCAATCCTAACCCCGAGAGGCGATCAACCATCCCTCGCACTCTCCCTCCTACCCACGCCAGCTTGTGCTGCAAAAACTCGATCGTTAGCTGCATCTCAGCATGGACAATAGCTCGAGTGCTCTCCAGCTCCATTGCCTGGGTCCATCGCTCAATTGCGAGGTCCATGGTCAACTCCTGGAGATGATGCTCAGTAGTGTTAAAAGGAACCTCACGAGCCTCCTCGTGAACCTGAGCATGCTGCACCTCCAGACGTGACTGCTCCAGTTCATGCACATGCACAAGGCCAAGACTAAGAAGATGGATCTACATAGCAAGAGACAGAGTGAGAATGATGAAGATATACCAGATCAACACGCTCATGTAGAAGGCGCTCTACCATAGCGACAGTAACTGGATCAGTTGGAGGTGTCGGCAGAACAGGAACCAGAGCCTCGGGCGTAGATGGCTACAAAACAAAAACATAAGGAAATACTACGACTACAGAATCAAAAATGAAATACAACTACATCAACTACAATATACCTGAGTAGGGATAGGAGTAGACTCCTGAGAAGGAGCCTCGTGAGCAGAGTCAAGAATAGCATGCACAAGAAAAGAACAAGCAAACCCATAACTTGTCAGATAAAGCCAATCAATGAGATGAAACAAATCAAAGATACACACAAACTAATACATTATACCTGACTCTCAGTGTGTAAAGTGGCAGCTGCCACCTGCCTCATTTGCAGATCCTCAGCAAGCTGATGCTGAAAGTAGGTAATGCAACATTAGTAAACCGCTAGACAACACAGAAATAGATAACTCAAAAGAGTGAAGGAACTCACCCAGTGCTCCAGCTCGGCCTGAAGCTGAGCTATCACGGGAACCTCTCGACTGGATGACGCATCCGAAGAAGGATCAAATGCTGGACTGAACACCGCAGCACCTGATAACTCTGACCTCTGCAAACATGACACATAATAAATGAATTAGAGGTGATAAAATGAATTATGCTAATGATTAGTAAAATCAAGTTAACACTCAGTAGTCGGTCAATCTCTGAATGTAGGCTAGCCTCTACCTCAGGACTGACCTGCTGCTAACCTTATAGCAGCTTGATCATTGCCACCTGGCTGGCGATCTCACCCTCCCTCTCTGTCTGGCAAGCACAAGGGAAATCAAATACAGTAATGACGTTAAACTAACTAGAAACTAGACGAATATGTGCTAACAACCAAAACAAATAAACCAACTCACTAGAGAGCGTCAGGTCTCTGCCAACTGAGCCCTCAGCTCGTCCTCTGCCAGTACCTAGATGGCCCTCCTCCAGTGCAGCTATCCTCTCCCTCAGCGTTAAGGTAAACTCAAGACCGCCAACAATAAAAGAATTACTCCTGTGGAAGGGACGCGTGAAGAGTCGACCACCACCGAGCTCCCAAAACAACCTTGTGAACTCTCGGGTGTCCGCCTCATCACCTGCCCCTGCCACCCTGGTCCCCCTGCTCTGAAATCAGTAATCTAAGCCTCCATCTTTGATGCAAACTTTTGGCCAAGGGGGCCGGTCATCCTCTTTGCCACTCGATGGAGAATCTCTGAGGGGACTCCCTGAGGAAGCCCCAGCTACCGAGTAACACGAGAAAGGTGGATGTGCTCCACCTTCTTAAAGCAATGGGCCCATATGTCCATGTCGAAGAAGGGCTTGCCAGACTATACCACTGGCTACTCAGCATCCTCCCCGACTGCATAGGGCCTCCAGATCACCTATAGCCATAAATAAAGAAATAATCATCAAAAAATCCAAAACTCGAGAAACTAAGACATTAACAATGTAGATAACACATACATGCCCTGCATACATGTCCTCGAAGAGACCTCACGCGTTCTGTAAATTTGAAGACTAGCGATGATGCCCGAACGCCCTCTGCCACACGTGCATCCGTGGAAATGTAACGGTGATCTCCACTCGGACCCACGGGCATAAGAAGGTGAAGTGATCGTATGCCCAAAACTAAAGACACAAACATTGAAACTATTATTAAGATCAAAGACTAAACAACTAAGACAATGTCAAAGCCAACAACTAACCAAAACTCACCTAGAGGAAAGGAAGAAAGCCTCCGATGGTGGCTATGCCCCTCCCTCTACGATAGAGCTGCTCATAGAGGTGCACCAACACCGCCGCACCCGACGCGTTAGTGGTAACTCGGTTCAGGTCCCCAAGTAATGTCAGAAATAACCCGATGATGCATCCCCGGGTGGAAGAAGAAAAGAGTACTGCCCCAAGGAAGTGCATCAAAAATGTCCAAAGCACTCAGTCCACCGCCACTCCTGGCTCCACCATAGGTTCTCTGTGCGCCATCGCCTCACAACGGGCTTGGAATGACACTCTCAGCTCTGAGTGGCATCTCGGAGGGACGAAGCCGCTAGCGAATGTATTAAAGAACAAGGTGAAATAGACCACTCCTGATCCCAATCCCCTGAAGCGATATGCGACTAAGAATCTCCTTGCATACCGCCAGATAGTCCCCCTCCATCTAACCGATCACCGGCTCCCCCTCGAATCTGAGTTCGGTGATGTGGACCCAGATTCAAGGTGGAGCCAGTGATTGGGGTCTAATCAGGGCAATCTTGGGAAGAGAAGTGTCTATTTCTCCTCCCTCCACCTCTCCAAGATCGCCCTGATTAGACCCCGGTCGACCTGAAAGGGCTCTAACTCCAAGATCGGTCCGAAGCTGAAAGACACCAACCGTGCCCGCTGAAACTCTAACAAGGCACGGTACCAGGCATGGGACTCTGACCACCCAGTGCTGATAGCCAGCACCGAGGGCTCCTAATAAATAATAGATAAAAAAAACAACAAGAAGGAAACAAAATAAGACTAACACCTATGACTACTCTAAGACTAGCAGGAACTACCAGCAACAAGTAAGCCTAATCCTAAGAGATAAAGCAACAAACATAATGATAATCTATGATAAACAATCAAAACATGATAGAATTAAAGAAAAACAATAAAATAAACATGACCTAAGAGTAGATACAGGCATGATGCATGAATGCACACACATACTAGCATTAGATGCAAGTTTGACATAAATGAAAAGGGTTTCCAGATCCTAAACATCTACGTTATGACCAAAATACCTAGAAAGTAATAAAAGACTCTTGCTCACGGTTACCTACCTAGTCTCACGTGAAGAACTCCTCCAAAGGGATTTGTATCGCACTCGCACCCTGATGCGAAGCAGCATCGTCATCATCATCCTCATCCTCATCGCCGCCCTTCAGTGCATACTCCTTCACCACCACCTCAGTGTCACCCTCCACCACGGCATCAGCACCGGTGCAAACCTCAAAAGTCTCATCGACCTCCCCAGCCATCATCTGCTCTGTCTCTGAGGCAATCATGTAAATTCGATCACTACCCTCAGACTCCATCTCAGGATAGAGAGCTCAAGAAACTGAGAAGAATGAAAGAAATGGCGCTCGAAATGGACGAGCGGATCGTAAAATATCACAGAAACACAAAAACTAGAACACTAGGAGGCAGGGAAGCAGAGGATCGAGAAGAAATAGGAAAGCATGGGAGGAAATGAGAACTTTTCAGCTTATATAGGACGCAAGTCAATCGCGCACCATGAAATCGGTGCATAATTGAATTCGGCGCCCGCACACTGACACGTAATTCGAATCACACGCGGCCTCTAGAGCTTGCAATCAAACTATCGCCTGCCTAAAAGTCAAGCACCCTGCTTCCAGCTCGCAATCCCGACAGTCACCCACATAATGACTGGGTGACGCTCTAATTGCGTGTGCTACCTAGGGCGAGTAATTAGTTATGCACATGCATGAGGGCATGTAATATCCTTCCAGGACCCCCCTGAACCTCTCGATCACGCGCACTCAACTAGGCGCATAAATTAATTAACTAGCCCTACCCACTACATGTAATTTCCCAGGCACATCAAAAAAATATATCCGTGGCTGTAGCAGCCAGGGGTTAGTCCATACACTTGAGTACTCACACTAGATAGTACCCGCAACACGAAATGTACACGCACACTATAACTTAGGCACATACACTCAAACAAACAAAAAATGAAAATTCACCCATACACGCACGCACTTGAACACCTAAACGCATCAGAGCCTGTCAAAACCTAAACCGATTCGACACTAAACCAAACTAAAACACACCCAAATTCCCCAGACTTAATCATTAGGAACCAAGCCAAAAAAATTCACCCAACTAAACAAGACCAAACTAAATTAATTAAGCCAAATCAAAATTAACTTGGATTCGAATAATAATAAATAAAATTCCCATAAATTTAATAAAATTATTACAAATCATACCAAGGGCATACCCTTTGAATATATAATATACAACCCTGAAATAAAATTAAAGACGAACTTGAAATTAGGGGAGTGTAGACACCCAAATTTGGCCCAAGGCTCGATCGAAACACATTTCGAGAGAGGCGTGTCTCTGAGCTTTTGATGGCATGTATGGAACCCTTAGAAACTCTTTCGAGACCTTAGGAGTCATCCCTAACTCTTAGGAATCACCCTAAATCCCTTAGGAACCTTCCTGAACCCTTAGAAACCCATCTCAACCCTTAGAACCCATTACGGACATAAACCTAGCTTTTTCGTGCAATGGATAAAGAGTGGTATACTGGGACTAGATATGACCTTCTACTAGTAGGAGCAATGGTGTCAATCCTGGTCAAACGGTCAATGTTTCGACTAAGTCGACTTTGTTGCTAAATCTTTGCAACGAGCACTCAGTTAGCGGATTCAAATGAACGTGAGTGTCTAACTCGAGATTCATCACAAGCTATTTCGGAGGTGTGGACTCTTGGTCTGTACTATTTGGGCGTGCGCCATACGGGGTTTGAGGTCCGGGTAACTCCATTATAAAAAAGGTCAACCTGTTAAAAATGAAACTACATGCCAATCAAACTGTGTAAACATGCATGCAGAAGGGTTCATTTCCCTTATTTTTGCATGCTTAAAACCTATATTGGAACGGTATCCCTGTAAATTGTACGCCTTGCATCTGGGTATCCGTAGGATGGTTGTTTATTCTTGTAAATTATACCCGAACGACCTCAGAGTCGAGAATTCCATCGCCTTTGTCGCTTATCGCCTCTAATGGGTGCATGCTTATGTATAGTTAAATGATTTGTAAGATCATTATCAATAGAGACCGGGATTGGATGCCTCCTTTGGTGGACACCCGATTTTGGCCGGATCTTTTGTGTTATTTGAGGTTAGATACTCTGGGTCATGATGATCCGGGGCACGATGGAAAAAAATAGCATACACTCCCAAAAAGCAATGCGACCTCTGTTCACTCCGCTCGGTAGTCATGCTAAATAAACTTCAAGGTCTTTGGGTTCGCCCAAAGACCTTGAACCCTGCTTCAAGCGGGGGTGCCCGTGATTAGTCAAATGAGGCGGTCAATGCCTCCTTACTTACGATCACCCTCCTTACTTACGAAGTTGTTGTATTCAGAATGAACCTTAAACATCAAACACCTTCAAAATATCTCGAGAAGCGACAATTTTTTCAATCTATTGGGCTTTTGCAACTCATTTTCCACCTCGATTATGAACCGATTACCTTGAGAAACGATCATTTTTTCTGACATAAAGGGTTTTCATTTTCTCACCATGTTACTCATCTGATGTTTGAAGTTCGTTCTGAATATAGTGATGGCATATATGGAACCCTTAGGAACCCTTTCGAGACCGTAGGAGCCATCCCAAACCCTTAGGAATAACCCTAGATCCCTTAGAAACTCATCCCAACCCTTAGAACCCATTCTGAACCTAAACTTAGCTTTCCTGTGAAATGGATGAAGAGTGGTGTATCGAGACTAGCTGTAACCTTCTACTATGATCAAATTTCATACCATTGAAAAGTAGAAGTCCTCAGCTTTCCAACGGGCTAAGAATCACCCCAATCAGAGTTGTACACAAGAAAATATTACGTTTCGAAGTGTAGGAGAAAATGGTAAATACACTGTGGAACCCCCTAGGGATGTGGCGCAACTATTAGTTGCGCCAACTATAGGTGGGTCCCCCCGCAGGCAGTCGACTTCCCAAAGCCACTGTTCCAACACTGTATTACTGTACATATGTTTGGCGCAACTAATAGTTGTGCCAGGCATATGAACAGTAACTATGGGTTTTTACCTCGAATTTTGTGACTGGGGTTTGACTTGTTGACCACCTTAACCTTTGGGTTGTGTTTTGATAGTTTTGTTGCACCCATTTACTACCTATGTGCAACTCCTTAAGTGGTTAAAAGCCTCACCTTATTATCCACCATTGGAGCACCTTCTCACATTTTTTAAGGCTCCAAAAACCCTATGAAACCTTAGATGACCCATTACCAAATTGCTAATCCCAATTAGCCTCAAAGCACCCTCCTAACCTCTCTTTTTCCTATAAATAGAGAGGCACCCCCCTTGCAAATGGCTTGAAAAAATTTTAAGAGATTAAGGAATCCCTTCTCTCTCAATCCTCTAGTGCACCACTCCCATACAAATTTCGTAACTTTAAAAAAACCCTTTAGACCTTAGCATTTTATCCATAAGCTCTACGCTAGAGGTGTGTTATCCCCTAACCTTCCCTCTCTACCTCTTAGCCATCAAGCCTTAGGAGTTAGAACCTCATTCCATACCATATAAACCTTCAAAAGCTCACCGAAGCAAGCCAATGCAAGGCTCCATAGTGGTGCAACAAGGGTCCGAGAGCTCCAGCTCTCCCCTCTATTCCTCTACCTTCTCAATTATTCCTCCATTCTCCCATTTGTGCCGTAACGCCACTGAATTTTTGGTAGGAACGGAGGGGCACAAATAGGAATTTAAGACCCATTTGGGTAAGAGGAAGTCATTTTATTTTCTTCTATATCATTTTGGTTTTGACCATTAGTAGAGACCATTAAGCGGGTTGATTAGGTGCCTAACACCTTTCCAGTCGATAACCGAAGCCCCTACCCAAGAGCCTTTGGCATAGACCAGATTTAGAGTCATATTTATGACACCTTGGTGCTTATAAAAATGATCTAGTTTTTTCGGGACACCAAAAGCTTCAGGTGGCGACTCTATATTTTTCATTAGTGAGCGCATCGTCGCGACGAGATCGTCTCGATTCCCACAATTGTACAGATGACGATTCTGCTAGGGAGTAGCTAGTAGAGCTTCCCCTTGAACTTGGCCTCTTTATTTTTTATTTTACTAACCTTTTATTGCTATTTTTTATTTTAGTTTTTCTATATTTTTTTACTCACCCCTCCGATTATGTCATTTTACTTACACCTACTTTACGTCATTTATGAGCCTTAGCCGATTGGCTGGCCTACTTGCGCATTGCATTTAATTTCTTTACGATTTTGTCATTTTAAGCACCTTAGCCGATCAATGGGTCTACTTGTGTATTTTCATTTAATTTTTTTACATTTTCGTCATTTAAAGTGCCTTAGCCATTTGGCGGGCCTACTTGCGCTTTTAATTTCGCAATCATATTCCGCCAGTGAATGCCGACCCGTAGAGGCGGCACGGGATCATCACCCTCGGTCTTTGAACTTAAGAAAATTTCTATAAAAGTGAAACATAAAATTGAACCAACAAAGGGGATTTAACTTTTTTTTTTTTGCGGGATAGATTTTAAAGGGTTAGGTTATTTAGGAACACATACAACCACCCGAGTCTTAGTATGGCGGCAGACCGTAGTGGTGATGATCCAGAAAAGTCCCAGCCCACCTAGTACCTAAGAAAAGTACTTACACTTGAGGTATATCGGGTGGGTAACCTTTTCGTTACCAAGCTTAAAACTTGAGAAAAAGTGAGCGATAGTGAACACAATTTGTCCTCAAACCCTTAGGTTCGGTAAGAAAGAGAGCGGATCATATAAATAGTCAGTCCCCGGAAGTCCAGCTTCCACCAAAAGCCAGTTTGGAGACCCATTTCAAACTCAGGTTGCTGCTGGCATAGAAACTGGAGAACCATTTTGCTCTAGCGCAAGTATTAGTTGCGCCAATGCAAAATGTCCCAGAAATGAACTGGCACAACTATTGGTTGCGCTAGGTTTAAATTTGGACTTTTTGCTCTGGCGCCATTAATAGTTGTGCCAGGCTGGTTCTGAGCAGCTTTAGTTCAAATCTGTGGCCTATTTTACCCCTTGAACTCCCCGATTAGTGTGTTTAGTCCCTCTGTTGAGGCCCCGCAATTTTTGACATCCAATACGCCCTCATCGATCAAAAGAAGGTTACTTCTTTTTTATTCATTTCAAGGGATCGAGTTATTTACATTGGTTTCTGTGCCTTCAATAGATCAAAGAGTTTCCCTTTGATTCTTTCGAGGCGCATCAGAAGCTTTATCGCAGGACCTATTTAGGGTACGAGAGCCACCCGAGAAGGGAATTCAAAAGAGCCCCAAAACCCTCGTTTCTTTTTCATTGTAACAATTCAAAAAAAATTATTAAAAATAAAAAACTAAAAAATAGAGTCTTGATTGGTGCCGGCACAATGGCATCAACTTACCCTCCGTCATCTCGTAGGGGAAGAAGGAGAAAGGTTTACAGGTCCCATCTGAGGCACCCGTACCAGACCTGATACCGAGACATGTCATGGGCCGTGGACTCGGCTTACGCCGATCCTGACTCATCTCCGCCACATTATCCAACCCATTCCCATACCAAAGATGCCTTCAATTTCACCCCCCTCACCCATTCAACCCTCACCATAACCGGCCCGTTTGGTGCCCCCATTTTCCCTTCCACCATTTCCCAAAATGCCCAAAGTCCAAATTTCCCATTATTTTTCCAAACCATGCCTTCATCCATGAGCATCTCCAACCCATCCCACCTTCCTTTCACACCCATTCAAAACCCATCCTCTACCTTGACCCGCATGCTCCATTTCTCATCCTACCAACCCGATCCACCCACATCCATCCATACCACATCCAATCCCCCACACATCCCTCCATGTACCAAAGCCATCCCCATCTTTCTCGAAGCCATGGCCAATTTTCCCCTCTCATTTTCCACTTCCATGCCCCATACATCTCCCCCATACATACCTAATCCATCCACCAATGCCCCACCTCACTTCTCTAATCCACCCTATATCCCACCCCTCACCCTGGAAATGCCCGATTTTACTAGGGCCATGCCCAATTTTTCCTCTTCCCACACCCTATCCACACCCATCCACACCCATCCAACCATTAAATAGCCCATCTCCATTCGATCCTCCTTTTATTGCCATGATGGAGGAGATGTTCCACACCTACAATAGTTGGAAGGCCTCCCAACACATCCCCTCTCATCCACACCACACATTTATGGATCCATCCCATACCCTAGCAAGCCTCCATGCCTCATTCTCCCATGACCCCCATCAATCTCCCATCATCCACACTATCCAAACCCCCACTACCCATATATCCCAAGGCCCAATAGCCCAAATCCCCATTCCCCACATGGCCCAAAACCCCATAACCCATACCTATCAAGGGCCCATGGCCCAGACCCACCCAGGGCCCATGCCCCAGACCCATCAAGGGCCAATGGGTCAGACCCATCAAGGCCCAATGGGCCAAACCCATCAAGGGCCCATGGCCCAGATCCATCAAGGCCCAATGGGCCAAACCCATCAAGGTCCAATGGCCCAGACCCATTAAGGCCCAATGTCCCATCAAGGTCCAGTGGGCCAGACCCACCAAGGGCCCATGGCCCAAAACTATCAAGCGCCCATGGCCCAACCCTCCCAAGGCTTCATGGCCCAAACCCAAGCCCAAAACCTTGAAACCTCACACTAATAATACCCTTCACAATTTCTCCAAAATTTTACCCACTCACAACCCTCATACCCAGCTCAAACCCATGCCTTACATTAACCCCAATTTACCCATACCCCTACATACCAAAGTCAGCTTCAAACCTTCCCCCATGCTCAATGGCCTCATCAGGCCCCACCCCAAAATCTAACTTCCACTCATCCCATCATCCAACAAACTTTCCCCCATCCCCAATGGGCTCACCCAACCCCATTCATGCCATTCCCATCCAGTCCATGCAACACCAGCAAGAGAATTCTGCCCTCACTGCGCACTGTGCCATCCAACAGTATGAAGAGGAAGAGATTAGGAACAGTAGAGCCTATGTTGGGGCATTGACCAGCCTGAACCCTCCTCCTATCATTTCCCACCCCCTAGTAGCCCAAAGTGAAGTCTAACCAATAGCCGAGAAAGTGGCCCCCATATCCAAAGAGTCAGAGCAACTGAAAGAATAGTTGGACAAAATACAGAAGCAGTTGATGAAAATGGGTGGTGCTGAAATCCACGCAACGGACTTCACTGACTTGTGTCAGTTCGCCGAGGTCCCCTTGCCTCCCAAATTTAAAATGCCGGCATTTGACAAGTACAACGACACCAATAATCCTATTGCACACCTCAAGTCCTACTGTGGGGACATGTGCCAATATGGAGGGGATGAAAGACTGTTGATAAAAGTCTTTCAAAAGAGTTTGACTGGTCCAGCCCTGAGGTGGTTTACATCTTTAGAACCATTTATGATGAAAATGTGGAAGGACTTAACACCCCTATTCCAGGAGCAATATATCTATAATATAGACATTGAACCGCGTAAGTCAGACTTAGCCCGTTTGAAACAGAACCCGAATGAGACCTTCAGTGACTATTTAGGGTGGTGGAGAGCACTAGCAACTCAGGTAAGAAGTAGGAAAGCTGACGATGAGCATATCAAAATTATTTCTAAGAATACTCTATCGGTAATCTCATAATTTTTGGTATACCAGCAGCAATCTAGCTTTACTGATCTGGTGAGGAACGCCAATCGCTGTAAAGATGCCATCAGGGAGGGGTGCCTAAACAAAAATGTATCGAGTAGAGCCAGTGGAGTTAGAAGGTTTTCAGAACAAAGAAATGAGAAGAGAACAGGGGATGATGTCCAGAACATTATCAACATCAGTCCCAATAATAATATAACTCCATTCTAATGCCAAGCAGCCCAGCCAGCACCAGTCAGAACTAAGCAAATGCAGAGAGCATGAAATGGTCAAGGAATGCAAATGACTTCGGAGTCGAGGAGAGCCCGCTATGACCGAGTGTTTACACCTGGGACAATCTTTAAGTATACTTTTACCTTTATTAGTAGAAGAGGGATTAGTCATTATTTGTCAACCGTAACCTCTTCCTCACTCGATTCCAAAGAATTATGACCTTAATACCCACTGTAATTTTCATCAGGGTCCAGGTCATCCAACTGTTTGCTGCTTCCCATTATAGCACGTGATCCAAGATTTGATCGATGCCAAAAAAATCATTCCACTGGCACCTTCTCAAGTAAACAAGCACGTAAATATTCATCAAGTGCCATTGCCCCCATATCGTACCGGAGGAGTAGGTCTCAAACTCACCATCAGGATGGTAGAGGGATATGAGGAGGAATTTGAATTTAATCCGTCCGATTACATCAGTGATCGAGAGAACTATGCGGCACCATTGCCAAGGAATTGTGAAGAAAGAAATATAGGGTAATTGAACCCCTGAATTTGTCGGACTATTTTCCAAGCCCAACACCACGAGCTGAAACCTTAGATCTTAGGATTTATTTTCCATCACCCACTCCTGTCAATTATGTGAATATAAATGCATACCAACCATACACCACCACCCATGTCAATTACCCGATAGCCCATCATACCCCTAATCCCCTGCCGACACCTATCAGCTACCAATGGCCTAATCTTACCCCTTTTCCCCAAGTGCCACCACCCTTAAACTTCACCACCACCATTTGGCCCAATTTTGCCACCCAACCAGCTATCACTGAGGTAAATCAAGTGTTACCCACATCTCGAGACCAACCTATGATCCTCATCAGGTCCCGCTGGATTAGGAACAAATAGATATCAATGTTGGCAACCATAGAGAAGGGGCAGTGGACTTCATTACCCGATCTGGGAAGATCTCCAAGCAATTAGTGGCACCGACAACAATACAAGCCCAATCGGAGGGGAAGAAAGAGAGCGTAGTGAATCCTTTCGAGGAAATAAGTCGAGAACATATCCTGGAGACTCAGCTAAGAAGAATGCCTGCCCATATTATTGCATAGGATCTATTGATGATGTCCCCACTCCATTTCCAAGTATTAATGGGGGCGTTAAAGAATGAGCATGTGTCACTTCAAGTTAGCTCAGATGAAGTCGGGCAAATAATTGGTCAAGTGATGGCTCCAAATGCCATTTCATTTTTTGATGTCGATTTACCTGAGTAAGGAGGTAGTCACTCAAAATCTTTGAATATAACTGTTGAGTTCAGAAATATGATTATCCCTTAGTGTTGATCGATAATGGGTCTGCGTTAAATATATGCCCGCTGAGAATCGCTACCAAGATTGGGGTAGATCCTTACATGCTAAGACCCACGAGAACTAGCGCCAAAGGTTTCGATAACACACGAAGAGAAATAATGGGAGAAGTTGATCTTGAGCTATTAATTGGGCCAATAACCTTCTCCATCTTGTTTCAAGTGATGGACATCAAATCCTCATTTAATCTGCTGCTAGGGCGCCCGTGGCAACATGAAGTCGGAGCCATACCCTCCACATTGCACCAGCAACTCAAATTTACATCCTGGTATAAGATCATCACAATCATCGGTGAGGGGCACAGTGAGAAAGAGAAGGCCACCAATAGTGTTGAAAAACCCAAAGTGCTGGATATACCGCACACCATTGAAGTCGACCTCCACAGTTTCAAATATGAGGTGTCGACGATACTCCCGGAGCCCATCAAATGCATCATTCCAAGAACCGGAGGTTGTATGGTAGTGGCAGTGGCTATGCTCCAAAAGTGGGGTTATAAAAAAGGAAGGGGTCTTGGGCCCAGATTACAAGGAAGGAAGGAGCCCGTCACAGGTAAGGGCGGACAGAAAGTTAGGTTTGGGCTAGGTTACAAGCCCACGGAAGAAGAGGTGTGGGAGGCTAAGGAGAAAGCCCGCGCGACGGCAACTGTAAAAGCTAGGGGGATCCACATAGAGGAAAAACCTTGCCCTAGGCCTCATATCAGAAGTTCATTCGTAAGTGCCAGAGTTGTGAAGATTGACCGGAATGGGGAAACCCAATTAACCCCACACAATACTACAACACCAGTTCACCCCACCAATCCCTACATCACCCTTCCCAGCATGAAAATATACTTGGCTGCGTTTTCCCTCTTTGAGGAACGAAGCCCCATACTTGAACAAACTACCCCTGTGGTGAATCACCACAAAGTTGTATTAACGTTTGAGGAAATCATCTCAGACAAAATGGGGATCAACATGATGGAGGCTGACTCCAAAGAGTCGTATCAGTCAGCACCCTCCATCCAAACAGGTGAAGGAGCAACCCCTCAGGTACGCAACTGGCCATCTTTGTCCCAAACCCTGAAAGCGAGAAGTGGCCTAACATTTGGCACCCATTTCCTAAAAAAAAAAAAACAATCCTATAAAAAGTGAGATAAGCCCTTGGCAGGCAATACCTTGTATATACATAGACCCGTGCTGCCAAGGGTCCGTCTCCAAAGAAAATAAAAATTCTAAAAACATTGAAAAAATATAAAGTCCAAAAATATTGTCATTTAAAATTCTAGATAAAATCCCACAAAAAGATGCCTTAATCAAAATGCCTGTCCCACATAAAATCAACCCCTTTCTTGTAGAAATACAAAAAGAGGTAGGAGTTATGAGTTTGGATGAGGATATCCCTTTGGGGGAGCTCCCCAATGAGCTCCTTAATCGGTTTGTCAAGTTTGAGTATGGCCCTACCCCCATTGTCGAAGAAACCGAGGGCGTTAATCTAGTGACTGAGGAGATTCCCCGAATTACCAAAATCAGAACGTCGCTATCTCCCGAGGAAAGAAAAAGTATGATCGACTTCCTTCGGTCATACCAAGACAATTTTGCCTGGTCGTACGAGGACATGCCTGGTCAGGACACTGATTTGGTTGAGCATGAGTTGCCTCTCTACCCTGATATGAAGCTAGTTAAGAAGAAGCTGAGACGTCTCTGACCCGAGTGGATGCTAAAAGTCAAAGATGAGGTCATCAAGCAGTGTGAGGCGGGTTTCTCATGGTATCCAAATACCCATAGTGGCTAGCCAATATTATGCCTGTACCGAAGAAGGATGGAAAGGTTTGCATGTGTATCGATTTCCGCAATTTGAACAAGGCGAGCCCGAATGACGATTTCCCATTGCCGCACATCGACATCCTGGTCGATAATACCGCTAGGCACGAGATGCATTCTTTTATGGATGGATTCTCAACATACAATCAGATTAAAATGGCAGAGGTAGATCGAGAGAAGACTGCGTTCATCACTCCTTGGGGAACCTTTTTTACAGAGTCATGCCGTTCAGACTGAAGAATGCTGATGTAACGTACCAGATAGCTATGATCGCACTGTTTGATGACATGATGTACCGAGAAATTAAAGTATATGTCGATGATATGATAGCCAAGTCACCGGAGCGAAGTGATCATCTGGTAAACCTTCAGAAGCTGTTTGAGAGGTTGAGAAAGTATCGAATATGTTTAAATCCATAGAAGTGCGCATTTGGCGCCATATCAGGGAAACTATTAGCATTCATTGTCAGCAGGAGAGGGATAGAGGTCAATCTAGTCAAAGTGAAAGCGATCACAAAAATACTGCCATCATCTACTGAGAAAGAAGTTAGAGGATTCTTGGGCAGAATATAATATATCAGTCAATTCATTGCACAGCTAACGCCCATCTACACGTCGATCTTCAAGCTACTAAGGAAGAACTTGCTTGTTGAATGGAACGATGACTACCAGGTAGCGTTTGACAAAATCAAAAGCTACCTCCTTAACCCACCTATTTTGGTACCACCCAAGCTGGGGAGACCACTCTTAATGTCTCTCTCCATGACAAAAGTCTCGAAGAGATGTGTCTTAGGGCAGTATGACGAGACGGAAAGAAAGAGTAGGCCATCTACTATCTGAGCAAGAAATTTATTGATTATGAGTTGCGCTATTCTCATCTGGAGAAAGCATGCCTAGCTCTTGTATGGGCTACTCAAAGGCTCCGCCATTACTTGCTATCTCAAGCCGTTCTACTCCTGGCCCGAATGGACCAGTTGAAATACCTATTTGAGAAGTCGGCTCTTACTGGATGAACCACGCGATGGCAGCTTTTATTGTCTGAGTTTGACATCATGTACGTCACTCAGAAGTTGATCAAGGGGCAAGCACTCGCCGATCATCTTGTCGACAATCCTTTGCTAGATTATGAACCTTTAAGAACTAAGTTCCCCGATGAAGTCATCCTGTTCATGACAGAAGACGATACTGAAGAAGCAGAAGAATCTTGGGTAATGCACTTTGACGGGGCAACAAATGCTGAGGGTTAGGGAGTTGGTGCCATTCTGATTTCACCGAAAGGATCTCATATACCAGTCACTGTCAGGCTCAACTTTCCTTGCACTAACAACATGACTGAGTACGAAGCTTGTACAGCAGACCTACAAGCTGCTCTCGATCTGAATGTAACTCACCTCCGAGTTTTCGGTGATTCGCAGTTGATCATATGCCAGACGAATGGAGATTGGAAAATAAAAGATGAGAAATTGATCCTTACCATGAGCTCCTCGACGATCTGATAGTTTGTTTCGAAGATGTGACATTCTCATATGTCCCGCAGATAAGGAATCGCTTCACCGACGCAGTAGCAACTTTGGAGTCAATGATAAAAATCCTGTATGGTGCTGAGATGAAGCCAATCATGATCGAGTAAAGAAATGAGCTGGCCTTCTGCCTCCAGATTGAGGAACCTAGAAAGCCTGATGATGAGCCACCTTAGTTCTCAGATATCAAAAATTTCCTCGAGACTCTAACTTTCCCTGAGGGTACGTCGAAGACGGACCGACGAACCATTCAACGTTTAGTGGCAAGCTACGTCATTTGTGGGGAATGCCTTTACAAGCGGCAATATAATAATATTTTGCTCAAATGCCTTATAGAAGGTGAAGGGATTAACATCATGAAAGAGATTCACGAGAGAGTATGCGGTGCCCATGTTAGCGGTCACATGCTTGCTAAGAAAATTCTACGACAGGGATACTTTTGGACCACTATGGAGTTGGATTGCTGTAAACATGTTAAAAAATGCTACAAGTGTCAGGAACACTCCAGTTTGATACATGCTCCAGCCATCGATCTTCACTGCATGACCACTCCTTGGCCATTTGCTACCTGGGGCCTTGACATCGTCTGAATGATTAATCCAAAAGCATCAAATGGACATCAATTCATCCTCGTCGCCATTGAATACTTCACCAAGTGGGTAGAAGCAGCATCATATGCCAACATCATGACCAGTCACGTTGAGAAGTTTTTCAAGAGTAATATTGTGTGCCGATTTAGAGTACCCAAGGACATCATCACGGATAATAGCACCAACTTTGCAAATAAGCGCATCCGAGCCTTCTGTAAGCAATAAAAAATCAAGCATCATCGCTCGTCACCTTATCACCCTCAAACTAATGGAGCCGTGGAAGCCGCGAATAAGACGGTCATCCTCATCCTCGAGAAAATGGTCATCACTTATCAAGATTAGAGCTAAATTCTACCATTTGCATTGTGGGCCTACAGAACGTCGATCCGTACTGCTACAAGGGCAACACCATTCTCCCTTGTCTATGGAACCGAGGCCATCCTACCAGTAGAGGTTGAAGTACCCTTGCTTCGAATCCTCATGGAATCAGGCTTACCTGAAGCAGAGAGAGAGATATCCCGCTTTGAACAATTGAACTTATTAGACTAGAAGAGACTCCTAGCCTTGTGTCATACTCAAGTTTATCATGGGCGAATCGCACACGCTTACAATAAATGTGTCCACGATCGAGATCTAAAGGTAGGGGACACTGTACTAGAGAAGATCTTCCCATCCCTCCACACCGATCCGAGAGGGAAGTTTAACCCGAACTGGGAAAGACCTTATGTTATCCGAGAAGTGCTACCGGGATACGCCATCTGCCTCGCCACCATGGACGGAGATCATCTTCTTGAGCCCATCAATGCTGGATACGTCCGACGTTTCTATACTTAGTCTATCACGATAAGGTAAGTATTGGTGAAATAGATATGTGACTGCTTAAGAATCACTCAAAAGAGGCCATCATTCCAAGAATAGTAGCCAAAAAGCATCCCTAAAAATGATGATATCCTTTGCTATCTCATTTTGAGCCTAGGCCTTTCTTTCAAATAAACCCCTTCCCCAAAAAACAAATGTGTACATATATAAGAAAAGGGAAGTAAAGTTACCATTAAAATCTAAAAAAATCTGAAAAAGCAAAACCTTAAAAAGAGATTGCCTAAAATAAGATAAAGGAAAAAGAAAAAATGGAAGAATCATGGGGCGTGTGCAGTAAAATACCCTAAGTAAGAAGAATGTTGGGAAAAATTGAAGCCATATCAAGAAAACCCTATTTAGCCCAGCATACCTTCAAATTCTAACCTGACCCATGGCCAAGCTACACCCTAAAGGAAGCCCTCTTTTCAGGTTCACAAGCAGTCATAGTATCTATTAAGTCAACACAAGCCGAGTTGTGAGACGACACTGGAACCCCATCTAGCCGGCTATGATGGAATCGACGTCTATGACGTGGCTTTTGAAAAAAGTAAAAAATAATAATAAAAAGAAAAAAATAAAATAGGAATACAAACTCAAAGTAAGATTGACATGGTGAAAACCCAAAAAGGCACTACGAGTAAAAACAGCGAGTTTGTGTGGACCAGGTGAAAACCCGAAAGGGCGCTTGGGGTAAGAGAGCTAAACCCATAGACGTGGTGAAAACCCAAAAGGGCACCACGGGTAAAAAGAGGGCAAAAATGGGCACGACGAACCCACCTTGGGCGTTGTGAGTAAGAGAGTTTTAAAAGAAAAAAATTGAGAGAAAGGTTTAAACTGGTTGATAGATTGATGTTTGAAGAGCCCTCCTGGTTACCCTCCCTGATACCCTTTTTCTGAGCCACTCATGTTAGCTCAAATCAGGTTCTGACCAGGAATATCTTCCGGCTACATCGTCAAACGTATGACTCAAGGTAAGGAGAAATGTTTGACTCAACCCAAAGGGATTAACGTTCCCGTCTTAGTAAAGCTGTTGAAACCCTCTCAGACCTGACCATTTAAAAGGGAGTTTGACCATGCTCAAAAGAGGAACCAAGATCTCACCCAGTGGTTAAGGCACCACACCCAAAAAAAACACACAAAATAAAAAGAACAAAAAAGTCTATGTAAATATAATAGATTTTCCTTTTTCATTTACAAATGCACCGCTTACACCACATCCCAAAAAATAGCCGGTGTGATGTCTAGCTATCTTTCTTTCTTTCTTTCTTTCTTTCTTTTTTACAAAAGCAGAAAAAAATAAAAACATAAAGAAAATATGTATACCAAAAAAGATGTGTGTATCTTTAAAGGGGTTTCTTACGCCCTTTTCTATGTGTCTGATATGTGTAAAAAGTTATGTGCAGGAAGGAATCAACGGCCCAGCTCGTGCTTCAAGGCACTAATCTCAGCGCGAAAACCATCCTCCCGGACATTCCGCTCAGTCAACCAATGACCATTCAAACTCTTGTGCCTCTTTCGAGAAGGCATCAGCGGCTCCAAGGGCAACACTCAAAGACCCTTTCAGACGAAGGACCTCGCTCTCTACTATCCCTGCTCTAACTTTCTCTTGCGCTAAAAGCTCGTGCAGGACCCTCTTCTCATCAGTCAACAACTCAATACGGGCTGAGAGCGCAGTCTCTTTCTTAGGCCAGGGGCCTCCCACATCAACACTCTCCGGCTGATCCAGATGATCAGTAGTAGGCTGCTCAGCCAATAGTCAAGCTTCATACTCAGGGGAAGACTGAACCGAATCTCCCTGCTCCATATCACACATCATCGTCGACTGATGCGTCTCCCAAAGAGTAGCAATTTGATCTATGTCCCCCGAGGACCCCCTAAAAACGATCAAGTCGCATAGAGGAGGCTTTATCTCACAAGGCACTTACTGAGAGCAGCCAAACTGACGCAACACCCGAAATGGGAAATAAAAGGTGTTGCCAGTCAATCCTAGGAGGGTGATGCCCTTATGGTCTCTGGAACGAACTATTGGAAAGGTTCAATCCAACCAAGGAAGCCTCCATATAAGCTCAGAGTCGGTCAACCAAAGCTTCAAAGCTGAAGAGTCGCCTTGCGGAAATAAGTGACACCTACCTAAAAAGCATCGAGCGGCCTCACCTCGGGCAATGTAAAAGCATGGCATGGGTCCCAAGATAGCGAGATGCTTGCCCAACCAGACCTGAAGCAGAAGAGGTCAGCTCCGGAGGCTCTCCACCTTACCCAAGGTAAACACATCAAGGCATTTGTATAATTGAGCAAGGACCAGGTGCATCGCCGATCGGCCCTCCACCAACTCGATCAAAACGTCACAAAGTGCCAGAGAGAAGCTCTCTCCCCCAATAAAGAAAAGGACTTCCGAAATGAGACTGAGGGAAAAGGCTTTCACGTTAAAGGTACTCCTAACTGGCAATTTTCGAAGACTTTCGTCACCGAAAAGTTCTTTGAGGAATTTGATCGAACACCTTGTGGGCCCCCCAACGAAACATTTTTTGTACTCGAATTTCTTCAAACTGACAATAAGGTGAATGGATTTGGAGTAGCCCGACTTCGGCATGACTCTTGTGTGGCCTCTGTAAAGCTTCAAGCCGGATAAATTGGATAGCTCCTCAAGAGTGGGAGTTATCTCCCGCTTCCTAAAATGGAACACATGAGCACTTGTATCCCTAAGAGAGGCTGCCGCGTGAAGTAGGTCCCACCGAGGAGGAACCTCAAGAAAGAGGGGAAGACGTGATAGTCCGAGCCACTCATGTTCGACGAGCTCACTCTCATTCAATCTCCCATGCCAACTTTTGAGAAAATTGTGCCCCAAGCCCAAAGAAAAGGGTAAATTGGTCCCAAGCCCTCCATGTAAGGGAGGATTGGAAAGCGGGTCCATAGACGTACAAAGATCTTTCAAGAATATAAAATTCAATGTATGTTGATGGACCCACCCTTAGGAAAGCAAGGAGAGAAAAAAAAATCAGTAAAAAAGAAAAGAGAGAATATGGGCTGTCTTAGGCATATAAGGCCCCATAGCTCCCCAGGCTAAAGCTAGCACAACTATTATTTGCACCAGTGTAAATTATCCCCAATTTAAGCCTGACGCAACTAATAGTTGCGCCAGCACAAAACTGCCCCACTTTATGCCTTTTTGAGCTATTTTGGGGATTTTTGTGGGCCTTTGCTGGCCCCCTTTGCCAGTTAGCCTGATAGACCCGCTTTATGTTATACGAACATTCAAAAATGAAAATTAATAGGGCACCTAACATTGGAATAGGTTGACTATTTATGCAAGAAGAACCCACACCAAGGCATGCGACCTCGAGGGCCACTTTTATGGGCTATCATCAAAACCATCCTGCAAGCAGTCAAATATATGCAGGGGAATGGTAACATACAAATCAAAGAAAATCACTAAGCATATCCAAAGAGAAAGTCATCCAAAAAGTGCCACAAATATCTGTTACAAACTTTGCAAATTTTCAATAAAAATGTCCCAAAAATGTGCTAAATGTTTTTGTGCATAAACTAGAGGCTAATCCTTGCTGGCGCCCTTTGACCTCTTCCGCTGACAAGAGGAGCTCTAGAAGGTCTGAATATCCCCGAGACCACGCCTGCGAAATCCTGCTAAGCAAAGATCGCGACTCCTTGGCGTGTGCGCACTGCAAGTCATAGTAAAAAATCAGAGGTCAGAATCAATTGAGGAACCAAGGATAGTGAAATAGAGAAAGAGCTGAGCAACAAAATATTCACCGCCTCCATGTCCCGGAGCTCTATGATGTTACTGTGATACGCCGCATACTCCATAGCCGAGTCAAAGTTCTGCATTCAGAGGGATAGGTGTCAGTTATCAGGGCGATTACAAGACACATGCATTTACAAAATAAGCCAAGACAAAGGAAGAATGATTGTAAAAGGGCTTATCCCTGGAATCACCTCAGGAGGAGGGACCCGGGCCGCTTCAGTGGAAATGCGCGCCTACTTGTCCACATCGGCACACAGGTCTGAGATAAAGCTATCATCAAGGCGTCGGAAGATCCCATAAACCACGGGCGGATCACCACCAAGGGCACCAGCATGAGAGGTACCCGACAGACCAGCTCCCAAAGAACCCTCACCCGAGGGACCCGCGTCGGAAGGGCCATCACCTGAAGGACCTGCCCCTGAATTATCAGCGGTACCCGCCGCCGCTACACCTCCATCATCCGAGTCATCCCCTTGAGTAAACTGAGAACAAAATATAAATCCACACAGAAGGGACAAAGGCTGAATTAAAATAAAAGGGGGACTTATCTAAAAAAGAAAAGGAGAATTACTTAACCACGCGGGCTGCCGAATGCAAGGAAGTTGGCGCTAGGGATGAAGTGCGGCAAGATGAACTGATATGACAAGCACTCGTACCATATATGATAATCTCCGAGCACGAGAAGGGCATTGGTAGGGAACCCATTATGAAGGAAGGCCACAGTGAGATCCTTAATGCTACCAACAGGATCCAAAACATCTACAGGAGGGTCCATGGGTATGGCACGATAGCCCTGGTACTGGTGCACCACCCGCTCTCCTAGGTAGTAAGCCCTGGCCCACGCCCTATAAAAGAAAACAACACGGCGATTATTGAATAATCATGATGGGCCTCCGGCTTCCCGATCCCAAAAGATCGAGGTGAGGTACGGGTCGTGGAGGATCTGTCCAAGTTAAGAGGTGGCCAATCAATTAGACAGGCTGCATAATAAATCAAGGAGAATTTTTGAGCTAAAATAAACTAAGTTGAAAAGGGCTTTACCTGCTCAGGGACCATCAGGTCGAGTTAGGACCTCAAGCCCATCTCTAGGTGCTTCATACCCACATCGCGGTGCCAGGCTTAGTTCCAGTTGCTGAGAAGAGGGTAGGTATACGCATCCAAGTGGAGAAGCGGGCGCCCAGGATGAAAGTGATGGTACCTGCATACCTAAGAAGAGCAGTGCATAAAAGAATAAGTCAGTAGCATAAAAGACCATTCAAGTAAAACTGACAAAAGTAAAAGAGTTAGGGATTACCTCCAATGCCGCCCAAAAGCCAACAACAGATTTGGCATCCCCAATGGTCACTCAGGCCATGCTGTACATCAATCATGAGTACCCGGCCCCGCCCTAGTAGTACCTATGGACGTCGAGCCAGTTGTCCAAAATACTCAGCAACACCAAGCTTACTCGACTGCCGCTCGCATTGGTAGAGTGGGTCTTGCCCAAAATAAGCAGGAGAGTGATGCGGGCCAGGATGATCGCCCACTCGGGTAATATATAAAGCACCCTATCTGGCTGGCCTAGATCCACCAACTCATTAGCTGTATAGAGCTTAGATAGCCACCCCATCTTAACCTCGGTGTCATGCATCTGCCCATGAGGGGGATAAGCCCCTTATCAATTGGATGATGTCCTCTTTGCTCGGCACCATGAGACTGGCTATCGGTATGCCTCCCACCCTGATGCTAGTAATCATCGCCCAATCTATGGGCATCAGTGCCATCTCGGCATAAGGCATGTGGAAGGTCATAGTCTCAGGGCGGAACCGCTCTATCAATGCCTTCAGGTACGCGGCATCGGCCCTCATAGGGGGGCAAGACAGGAACTCCCCAAAGCCCACCTGCCCCAGTAGAAACTTTACCACAAGGGGAACATAGTGATGGAAGTCATGAAAATCCAACCAACCCCGCAGAATACAATAGGGGACAGGTCCTGCGTCAAAAAAGAAAAATGCATTTGATCTTGGAAATAAAGAAAAGCTGCACAAAGAGAGGAAGAACTGAACCTATCTTTTACCTTGCCCGCTATGCCGAAATTAGAGATGTGAATATACTGTTGGTGGAGGAGGTCAACCCAGGCAGCCTCACCCTGCATCTCGAGCCAGGGACCTGCCTTGCGATCTACCATAAAGAATTGCTCCCCCCGCGGGCCATAAACTACCCCAGGCACATATTCTTCATCGCCGGACATTCTGGGGCAACAGAAAACAATCACATAAGAGCATATCCGTGATAAAGAATCATTTTATGCTACATGCCAAGGGAAGAAAAGTATGCTCACCCTCTTTCTGTTCATTTTGAAAAAATAAGGATACACACATACACAAATAAAAAAAAAAATCCCTTTTAGATTGAAAATGCAAAAAAATCCCGCCTTTTTTATCTTCAAAAGTAAATAAAATAAGACAGATGTCCCTTTTACTATGTTTAAAAAAAAATAAAGCAAGATAAAACAAAAAAAACCATCATCATTTCTTTATGCTTCAAAAAATCAAAACCAAAGAAAAAGTCCTTTATGTTCTATGTTCCTAAAAAGAAAAAAAAAAACCCAAAAAGAGAAACCTCATCTTTTTAGGTCCATCTTTTATGTTTAGAAAAACAAAAACAAAAAAAATCACTTCCTTATGCACCTAAAACCAAAACCCAAAAATATCTTTCTTTTTGCTCCTAAAAATCAAAAACCAAAAAAGAAGAGCTTTTCTTTTATATATAAAAAAAAAAAAAACAACCGAGACTTCAAAAAAAATCCTTAGTTTATGCCGATAAAATTAAAAAAAAAAAAAAAAAACAAAAAACCAACACAAATAATAAAAATGCCTTAGGTAGTTTACAAAACAACCCAAAAAAATATAGATATAAAGTCCCTTGTTTTCTTAATTTTAAGGGAAGTCAAAAATCATTTTCCTTAATTAAATTTCCAAAAAAAAGAGACCGAAAATCCCTTTCTTTCCCTAATTTAGTGTTCAAAAAATAATAATATAAGACCAAAATGTAAAATTAAAATAAAATAATAATAAAATAAAATAAAAAATAAAAACAACCAAAATCTACAAAAATAAAATCCATCCTATATACACAAATAAAAACCACAAAAAAAAATATATATTAGGCACCAATAAATCCAAAAAATAACAAAAATAGGGCATTGTTCATAAGAAATCATCCACACACCATCAATAAACATGCATACAATAAAAATAAACCATATTCACCAAAAAATGCAAGATCATGATCATATTTGCAAGAAAAAAGCAAGAAAAATCAAGAAAGATAGGTTTTTAATGGTTACCTTGTAGAGAAGAAAGGATCTTTGATCTAGCGTGAGGCGGCGATCAATTGGCGAAAGCGAATGCCAGCAATGAGGCACGCGTTGAAACGATGCAAAGACACCCTAGGGGAGGCCGATTTTCAGTTTGAAGAGAGGGGCGAGAAAAAATTTCGAAAAAAAAGCCCTTGTTGCCCGAACTCGAGCGTTTCAAATATAAAGCCCAGCCTGGCCTGGCGCAACTATTAGTTACACTAGGCTATTTTAAGCCCATTTTTGGCTTGGCGCAACTAATAGTTACGCCAACCACTCGCGGGTCGGGTCTTGGGTCTGTTACGGGTCACCTACTTGACCCGGTGCCCCCTCTCTTTGTTTTGTTTCCCCAGGCAGATGCACACGCCCCCAAATTGTGTGTCGATCCTCATTTGACTTGTCTAGGAAGCCGTGTTAAGAATAAAATAGACCGAGAGCAATAGGCGTCCCGATCCTATATAGAAAAATGTGAAATTTAAAAAAAAAATGATGAAAAAATCCCCACAGAAAAAGCCAAAAATAATAGAATAACATAAAATCACATAAATAAAAACTTGAAAATCTAAAAATCAGCAAAAAGGTAATGAAAATCCAAAAAATAATTCGCATAAAATAATAGAAGTAAGAAAGTAATAAAATCACATGAAATGATAACTTAAAAATCAAAAAATCATCATAAAATGATAACTCAAAAATCTAAAAATCACATAAAATAATAAAATTGAAAAATGTAAAAAATTCTCCACATAAAATAACAAAGATATATGTTTTGAAAAGGTAGCACGCACCCCCAAAAAGTGTTGTGACATCCATTCACTCCGCTCGGGTAGTCATGCTAAATAAACTTCGGGATCAATGGGTTTGCCCAAAGACCTCGAACCCTACTTCAAGCAGGGACACCTGCGGCCAGTTAAATGAGGCGATCTGTGCCTCATGTGATTGGATGCACATGCGTGTTCCAATGCGGTAAAATGTCAATATTTTATCGGCAATGTAGTTGTGCTATATCAAAGTCCTAAGTCTAAAGGTGCGCCTTGGATTTTTGGATCCTGCCTCGAAGTAGGAGCAATGGTGTCAATCCTGGTCAAACGGTCAATGTTTCGACTAAGTCGACTTTGTTGCTAAATCTTTGCAACGAGCACTCAGTTAGCGGATTCATATGAACGTGAGTGTCTAACTCGAGATTCATCACAAGCTATTTCGGAGGTGTGGACTCTTGGTCTGTACTATTTGGGCGTGCGCCATACGGGGTTTGAGGTCCGGGTAACTCCATTATAAAAAAGGTCAACCTGTTAAAAATGAAACTACATGCCAATCAAACTATGTGTAAACATGCATGCAGAAGGGTTCATTTCCCTTATTTTTGCATGCTTAAAACCTATATTGGCACGGTATCCCTGTAAATTGTACGCCTTGCGTCTGGGTATCCGTAGGATTGTTGTTTATTCTTGTAAATTATACCCGAACGACCTCAGAGTCGAGAATTCCATCGCCTTTGTTGCTTATCGCCTCTAATGGGTGCATGCTTATGTATAGTTAAATGATTTGTAAGATCATTATCAATAGAGACCGGGATTGGATGCCTCCTTTGGTGGACACCCGATTTTGGCCGGATCTATTGTGTTATTTGAGGTTAGATACTCTGGGTCATGATGATCCGGGGCACGATGGAAAAAAATAGCATACACTCCCAAAAAGCAATGCGACCTCTGTTCACTCCGCTCGGTAGTCATGCTAAATAAACTTCAAGGTCTTTGGGTTCGCCCAAAGACCTTGAACCCTGCTTCAAGCGGGGGTGCCCGTGATTAGTCAGATGAGGCGGTCAATGCCTCCTTACTTACGATCACCCTCCTTACTTACGAAGTTGTTGTATTCAGAATGAACCTTAAACATCAAACACCTTCAAAATATCTCGAGAAGCAACAATTTTTTCAATCTATTGGGCTTTTGCAACTCATTTTCCACCTCGATTATGCCCAGTAATGTCGCTAAGCGATTGGGAACCGATTACCTTGAGAAACGATCATTTTTTCTGACATAAAGGGTTTTCATTTTCTCACCATGTTACTCATCTGATGTTTGAAGTTCGTTCTGAATATAGTGATGGCATATATGGAACCCTTAAGAACCCTTTCAAGACCGTAGGAGCCATCCCAAACCCTTAGGAATAACCCTAGATCCCTTAGAAACTCATCCCAACCCTTAGAACCCATTCTGAACCTAAACTTAGCTTTCCTGTGAAATGGATGAAGAGTGGTGTATCGAGACTAGCTGTAACCTTCTACTATCATCAAATCTCATACCATTGAAAAGTAGAAGTCCTCAGCTTTCCAACAGGCCAAGAATCACCCCAATCGGAGCTGTACACAAGAAGATATTGCATTTCAAAATGCAAGGGGAAAATGGTAAATACACTGTGGAACCCCCTATGGATGTGGTGCAACTAATAGTTACGCCAGCTATAGGTGGGTTCCCCCGTGAGCAGTCGACTTCCCAATGCCACTGTTCTAGCACTGTATTACTGTACATATGCTTGGCACAACTAATAGTTGCGCCAGGCATATGAACAGTAACTGTGGGTTTTTTCCTCGAATTTCGTAACTAGGGTTTGACTTGTTGATCACCTTGACCTTTGGGGTGTATTTTGCTAGTTCTATTGCTCCCATTTATTACCTATGTGCAACCCCTTAAGTGGTTTAAAGCCTCACCCTATCATCCACCATTGGAGCACCTTCTCACATTTTTCAAAGCTCCAAAAACCCTAGGAAACCTTAGATGACCCACTACCAAATTGCTAATCTCAATTAGCCTCTAAGCACCCTCCTAACCTCTCTTTTTCCTATAAATAAAGAGGCACCCCCTTGCAAATGGCTTGAAAAAATTTGAAATTAAGAGATTAAGGAATCCCTTCTCTCTCTCTCCTCTAGTGCAGCACTCTCATATAAATTTCAGAACTTTAAAAAACCCTTTAGACCTTAGCATTTCATCCATAAGCTCTAGGTTAGAGGTGTGTTACCTTCTAGCCTTCCCTCTCTACCACTTAGCCATCAAGCCTTAGGAGTTAGAACCTCATTCCATACCATATAAACCTTCAAAAGCTCACCGAAGCAAGCCAACGCAAGGCTCCACAGCAGTGCAACAAGTGTTCGAGAGCTACGGCTCTCCCCTCTATTCCTCTACCTTCTCAGTTATTCCTCCATCCTCTCATTTGTGCCGTTACGCTATTGAATTTTCTGTAGGAACGGAGGGGTACAAATAAGATTTTAAGACCCATTTGGGCAAGAGGAAGCCATTTTATTTTCTTTTATATCATTTTTATTTTGGCCATTAGTAGAGACCACATTAAGCAGGTTGATTAGGTGTCTAACACCTTCCCAATCGATAACCGAAGCCTCTACCCAAGAGCCTTTGGCATAGACCAGATTCAGAGTCATATTTGTGGCACCTTGGTGCTTATAAAAATGATCTAGGTTTCCCGGGACACCAAAAGCTCCTGGTGGCGACTCTATATATTTCATTAGTGGGCGCATCATCGCGATGGGATCGTCTCAATTCCCACGATTGCATAGGGAGGCACCCCTAAATAAGAAAGAAATGTTCAAACTAATAATACAAAAAAGGAAAGATAATGGAAAAGCCCGAGGATGAAGCACGCTTTGAACAAATTCTAACAAAAAACTCATCTTCACTTCCTTATTCCCGTGAGATGTTGCTTTTGATGCAATCCTTCAATTACACGATCAAGCATCGACATCGTAGAGCCCCGAGTTAGCGGAAAAGAAAGAGTGACTCATAGAAAGACACCTAGGAGTAGATGCAAACACCCACGAAGAGTCATCACAAAACCCCCCCAAGGGAAGGCTCGCAAAAGACTAATCCTCAGAGCCTACCAAGGGCAACTGGCTTCGGTCACGTGAACTCTGGCGTAGCTCTTTCCTTTTCTTTCCTTCTACCACCCTTTAGCTCTTCCATCTCTTCCACCAATAGTGTGGCACTTCGGGTCAGATTAATATCATCAATCCTAGCACCACCCTAAAATCCCAATACCGCTCATTCTCAAAACAAAAAAAATATAATAAATAATTACAAATCTCTTTGGGCATAATACCTGGGATACAAAATAAAAAGGAAGAAAAGACATAAAAAATATGTTAAAATTCTACAAATCTAAAAAAATTTATTACAAAGTCAAAATTATAAATAAAATTCAAAATAAAATAAAAGCCCCTAAATACTTATTTATAGGCAAAGCCCCCTCCACCACATGTGACAAGTGCCACATTTTTAAGCACCACCTATCTAATTAAATCCAAGCCATACACACGCCTCTTGAAAGGACCATAATCCCTAGCAAACAAAGATAAACCAATAATCACACAACACTTTCCCCTCAAGAAACACAAATCCAAAGAAAGTTAAATAAGCTAATAGGATTAAAACATCTAACATCCCTCTAGAATTCTAGAAACTAAACTCACACACCTTTGACAAAATGCCACCTCAAACTAAACTTCAAATTAAAAACAAAACAAAACTCATACCTTAAACAAAACAAATGCCAAAAATTCCTTAAAACTCCTCAACCACCTTAAGATTCCCAAATAAAACCTCAAACTCTCCAAATAAAGTCAAATAATCCTAAATAACTCAAATAAAATCCAAAATAAATCCATAAATCCCAAAATCCCAAATAAATCAAATAAAAACAAGTAAAATCCCAAATAAATCCCAAAACCCAGTAGAATCCCAAATAAATCTGATTAAATCAAATAAAACCCTAAATAAATTTTATTAAATCCTCAAATAAATCTAATAAAATCAAAGAAGATCAAAAAGAACCAAATCAAGTAAAATCATCACAACCAAGCCACCCCTTGACGACCTACTGCAAATCAGTGCCTTTACCACAATCAGAATTATTCCCTTGAGCTATGTTAGCAAGGTTACTTGACATGAGATTGGTCAAGCCCCAGAGCTGAGTTAGCAGGGCCACTTGGCTCAACATGTAGCAAACGAGTATAAAGAATCAAGACGTGACAATGTATGAGATCAAGCACGCGAAAATATTATGAACATATTATTTTTCATGTATGCGACATCATGCATATATATCTTAAAAAGCATATTAAAAACTGATCTTCACAGGCTTGTTTATCATGAACACTAGCATACCGACATAGCATGTTCACATAAATTTAAATCTAGGCTAATAGTTTTAACAAAGCTGACTTATCAAAGCTGGAATAGCAAAGACGAGCTCTTCAAGGTTGAATTTTCTAGGCTGAACTCAAAACAGAAATAATATGGTCATACTACAGCTTACTTAAATACTAAGCTTATCACCCTTAAGTCATGCTAAATCATACTTAAACACCAAGCTTATCATCCTTATTTCTTCATCTTTTTATTTCATTTAATCTAGCATGTCTCTATATAAAATTTAGATATCACATCAGAATTGGTAAACTCAAAACTATATTAAGTAGCGTCATGCACAACATTCATCAAAACCCACTATCTATCATCCTCATAAACAGAATTGGCATATTCATGATTAATATGGTACTAGCATATTCATCCTGAATAACTTCTTAAATGCACTGAACTTCTTTATCATCAACCCTAAAACTGAACTGATATGCATATCAATTTCCTAATTATCCACATGATCCTAATAATAGCTTCCTTATCTAAACAAGAATTAGAAAACTCAATATAAATGAGGATGGTAATTTCCCTACCGTAAGATCAAGCCTGTGCGTTACGTCTTATACTTGCATTTGCATTCATGTGTTCGCACGCATCCAAGCTAAGTCATCGGCACGAGCGCGTCATGTGAACCAAGTATCTAAGTCATTGATGTGTATATTGGTTTTAGTATATTTTAATGGTTTTCAGGGTCATTATAGACCTTATATAAGTCTCCTAGATGGTTCTTACTCATAGGAGTTAAGGCCTTAGACACATAGACATCATGCAATCAGCACAAAGTAAAAACAAGGCCCAGAAATAGGGTCGTTGCGGCAAGCAATAGGGGTTGCCACGACAAGCTCTTCAACTGAGGACCTTGCTACAAATTGTCACTAATTTTTTACCTTGTAAATGTTAGATTCAAGATTTTGTTACTTCATAAAAGTTATAGGGCTCGTTGTTCCCTTTCCAACGCATCAAGAATTATGCCAATCGGAGTTTGGGATCAAATGTTATGACCAAAATACCAAATAGTGGTCTGAGCATTACGTTGTCGTGGCAAGGACATGCTTGCCGAGGCAAGCCCTTCAGCTTGCACCTTGCCACGGCAAGCATGTGGGGTTGCCGCGGCAAGCCTGAGACACAAGCTTGTCGTGGTATTTCTTGGTCTTCTCTGGTTCTTTTGACTCATGTGGTTGACTGGGTCTTTTATATGTATAAAAATATAATATATTTCTTGTATATTTTGCACAGGGAATCGAGTTTTCTTATTAAATTTAGTGCGTAAGTTTCGGTGTATTGCTATTAGAAATATGGACTCCGAAACCCTTTGCAAACTATTCTTCTTTGTGCTGCCAATTCGTTCTCTGGGAATCGACGCCACGGAGTTATATTAAACGAAAAGAACCAATGAAATGAACCTAGTCTAGGAATCAGTTCGTTTACGACATACCTTTCGGAGGACTTGAGTGACGGTGAGATGATGTCGAACTTGTGTCGGTGTCGGACCTCGTAAAAACTCGGTTTGCAAGAACTTCCTGACAGCGATGGCCTTCACCTTCGCAATTGTTTTACTCGAATCGCACGTCACCGTGTGACCTACGGTTCTTAATTCATGGTGTTGAAACTAAGGGTTTGAGAAGAACTAAGTGAGGATTGGTTTAAGCAAGAAGAAAACTGGTTTATGCTGAATGGAAATGGGTTTCTTCAATACTTGCAGCGGGAAGAAGGACAAAGATGGGTCAAGGTTTGTAGCAGTTTAGCTACTCTTGTGTGCATGGGAGTCAAGAATGACTCATGCATGCGTGGATGCTATTGGCAATTTCAAGTAGCTTAGAAGTTATACAAAGAAACATTCCCTACAGCTCCCACATAACTTGTTATTGTACACACGCATAAGCCAAAATAGGCTTTAGTTTTTGTACCAAACTCGTATACTAGTTTAGTGTATAAGCCATATTTGGTTTGGCTTTGGTGTAAACCAATTACACCAATAGTAGTTATATGGTAGGTCTTAATATTTATTTTTTTGTTGAAGTGTATGTTCGAATATATATAAATATTAAGTGTGTTATTAAATGAATTAGTTGCCTCAAGTTGCCGAGGCAACCTTTTCGCTTGCCTTAAGTGGCCGAGGCGAGGTGCTTGCCTCACGTTGCTGAGGCAACCACATGTGCTTGCCTCAGGTGCCTAGGCAACCTCTTAGGCTTGCCTCAGGTGCCGAGGCAAGACCATCTAACCTTGGTTGGCATTTTTCTCCATGCACTATTGGGTCTCGGGTCAAAGGGTTGACACCCCTCAGTGTTAAGCAGTCCCATTCATTATTTAAAATTATGTTACGAAATTTTTCATCTTGAAGGAGGGCTCCATATATTTTAATTCGTACTAAATCAATGATCAACCATTGTTTCAGTTAATAATTATTACTAGGCCACTAAGGTTCCACTATTTAACAGTCATCATTAAAATACTAAATCAGTTCTTTGTGCACGTTTTTGGCACAAGCCTGACCCTACTCAAGTTCATTCCCGGTATTGTCAGGATAAAAATGTGGCAGAAGTTACAGGACCGATGATTCGGAGTCATATTTGGCACTTTGGAGCATATAATATTGATTTTGGATATCTCGAAACACCAAAAGCTTTGGGTGGCGACTCCATTTTTCTTACAAGCGCATCATCGCGACGGACTCGCAAAGTCCATGGTTTTACAAGACCACACTTCGATAAGAAGCGATTGTTCCTGATAATAGATGAGCCCTAGCATCTTCTAAGAAGCAGTTGCACTTCCAACGAGAAGTTCCATCGCCTCTATTTGAAGCGACCGCACCTATATTTGTAAGCGATATCGCCTCACAAATAATTTATGTTGTACTCGAAGTCCTTGATGTTGAACTTCCTCGTACTCTCGTATGCATCCCATTTCAACAGTTTTGGGAAGCAGACGAGGCTTGAAGTTTTCGTGGGGGTGCTCTTCGGATTGACCTCATATGCCCAGATATGAGGAACAACATATTGATAAGTTTTTTAATGGTCGGCCTTCGTTGGAAATAAAATACAAAATTATTGGAGACGACATTAACTGTAGGACAATAGTGCAACCGTAAATATTGTAATCCTGCCCAGCCTTTGCCCTCTCAGCTATTCCCCGGTTCCTCTTTACTTTGTCCACGCACTGTAGAAGGTGTTTGAATGCGGCATCCCCCCATGGATAGTGGTTGAAATTGGAGATATTATCAATGAGCTCAATGTGGGGCTCATAGAGGGTATATTTTGTGTTTGGGAAGAGGACGATGGTGAGGACGAACAACATACAAAGTTTTAGAAACTCCCCATCAGCATCTTGCTCGACGCTGTTAATGGCAACAAGGATGTGTCCCCTCTTTACAAGGTTAAATCCCCTGAAAAACCTATCTCTAATGGTTTGTTCTTTGGGAAGAGGCTTGTATAAACACCCTAATTTTGCCATCTCAAAGTATACGAACCTGTTCGGTGAACCTTTAACCCTGCCCATATTTTTCAAAAAGGACTTACCTTCTCTGAAAGCTTTTAAACCCTAACACGGGAACCGTATACTTAAACAATAGTACATGGTTGAACACAGACTGAAATAATAGCCTTGTGGTTTGGACCCCACTTAACCCCAAAAAAATCTCGAATTGCACGCCCACACAAGCGCACTCAATCCGATTGCACGCCCTCTAGCTAGAGTGCACACTCCAAAAAAACATATTATTAGAGCAAAAAATTGCCGCTATTAACAAAAAACTATTAAAGACTATTAGCGATAGTTTTTTGTTAATAGCGGCAGCTTTTGGATGCCGCTAATAGTCTTATTTTTTATAGTGGTAATTGGTCCATTTTGACTAGGATTGCCCTTCTCGTGAGCCGCCTTAGGATCGGATTGCGTGTGCTGCCGCTCACATAATCCAATTGCACGTCAGAACACTAGTGCGCAATTAGTCCAATATGGACCGACCTCTAACCATCTAGAAGCTGCCTTAGGGCCCTATTGCATGTCCAAACTAGGACGCGCAATCGGTTAAGCGCGTTGCACAGGGCGCGCAATTAGCCCCAATCCGATTAGAACTCGGACACCTGGCTGAGCCAGTCAGCCGGCCACTCACTGAGTTGGTCACCGACTCACAGAGATTAAGCGCCGGAAGCAGGGCACGTAATCCAATTGAGCGCCCCAGACAGGGCGTGCAATCGGATTTGATCGGCTAATTAAGCATACCCCACAGGGCGCACAATTTTCGGAATACCTATAAATAGATCCTGACCGCACACACATTCACACATCAAGCAATCTAGTTTTCAAGTTCCTTTATTTTGAGTTTAGGGATTTCGAGATTTTTCCTTTTCAGCCTTAGCTTCAGGTAATTTCTTAGTTCTAGTCTTTAATTACTTTTCAAGTTCTAGGTTCTAGTTTTAGTTTTAGTTCTTAATTTCGTAGATCTTAGATCTTAGATTTTAATGTTTTAATTATTAGTTATAGATTTTAGTTTCTAATTCTAGTCTCTAGTTCTTAGCCTCTAGAATCAACCCTTAGTTTTTTAGTCCTTAGATTTTCAATCATAATTACTAATTTTGATTCTTAATCGTTAGATCTTCAATTTTTGCTTTTAATTCTCTTAGTTCATGGTTTTAGGTTTTAGTTCCTAAAACCAATTCTTAATCTTAGTTTTAAGTTTCTATTTCTGATCATTAACCTCTAGAGTCAGATTTCAGTCCTAAATTAATAATTTTCTCGTTTTAATCAGAGTTCATAGCAACCCGATTTGCCCAAGGGAGCTTACGGAGGGTACCCGGGAATGGGGCCAATCCTCCTTAGCATAGCGGGCCAAAACCCCCTTTTAATTAGATTGCTAGTGTGATTAGAAGATTAGGTTAAATAGATTCCTAATAGGATTAGCTTAATTAAAATAATTAGATTCCTAATCAAATTAGGAAACCTAAAATAATTAGATTTCTAGTAGAGACAAGACATCTAAAATAGTTAGACTTTTAATAAGTTTAAATTAATTAGACTTTTAATAGAATCAGGATACCTTAGTTAATTATACTTTTGATATTGGATTTTAACAAAACTAGGATACCTAAATTAGTTAAGAGTTCTAATAGAGTCAGGATATTTAGATTCCTAAACTTAAAATAATTGGATTTCTAGTATAAGTAGGATATTTAGGCTTCTAATAGACTTAGGATAGCTAAGATAATTAGACTGCTAATATAATTAAGATATTTAGACCAATTAGAATCCTAGTATAATTTGAAGATTAATATTAATTAGACTTCTAGTAAGATTAGGATTCTTAGGTTAGTTAAACTTCTAATCTGATTAGGACTCTTAGGTTAGTTAAACACCTAGTAGGATCAAGAGATTGGCTCAATTAGATCTTTAGTTTAGAAGATTAGATTAATTGGACTTTTGAAAGAATTAGGATTAGAGCGAGAATAGGAAAACCGAGTTAACTAAATTTGCAGGTGACCCAATGCTGCTGATGTCAGTAGGCCAACGATTCAGTAAAGAAGTCGAACCCACACCCCGAAAGGCGTGATCAATGACGTGTTGCACGGTTGATAAACATTTACAGCTGGCGATTTCAATGAACTAGGTAATTCCCTTTTAGGATTTACCCCTCTTTATTTTTACCATCGCTTTTCGTCAGAGTCCACATAGACCAATTTGGGCCACTTATTCCGGAGACTGAGAGGAACACAGAAAAAGTGTGTACGAACAAGCTAGCGATCGCGATGGGACCTCTTATCACCAAAGTCACCTCCGTTTAGTTAAGTTTTTCTTTTATACGTATATAGTTTTCTTTCTCTATCCCTTTCCTACATTCACCCGACTACCGAGGTTTCCTGAAAGTGCATGAGCATCCTTCAGAGGCTCGAGATGGTGGGAATACAAAGAATAAATCTTACTGACATTGATAATCCTTCGTTGAGGAACTACCACGACAATCCCATATATGGCAAAGATCTAACCGGTGAGTTCGCTCAGTACAACCTAGAGATCAACATGACCAGTGATTAGGCTAATCTCTTCACCCCTCCGAGCACTAGCAACAATCACAATGGAAAAGATGATAGTACTAGACAAAATTTCACTACCCGACAACTCGGGGAACTCAGTGTTCAGAAGTTACAGAAGGGAGTTAATGACACTGACGAATTACTACGAGGCCTAGCAGCCGCGTACGAGACTATCAAGGAGCTGTAAGAGAGACAAGAGCAAGAACGACTAAGGAAAGAAGGGTCGCCATCCACACCCAATACAGTCTCAGCCCACGTGTCACCGCTAAGAAGGACTGCCCACACTTTTGTCAACAACGATCGCTATGACCGAACTCACTCCCGGCCTACCCAAAAGGATGCCATTATGAGAGTAGAAGATTTTCCCAAGATGCTCGATGAATACATGGCCAAGAGAGAGCGCTCTAGTTACTCATTTGTGTTCGATAAATTCTGTCAAGACCTGGAGTTCACTTTGCCTGTAGGGTTCAAGCCAACCAAGTTTAACAAGTACAATGATACAGGAAACACGAACCATCATTTGGCAATTTATGTAATGACTGTCGACCCATTCGTTATAATCAAGGGCTCTTGATACACTATTTTCAAAGATCGTTAGAAGGGGAGGCTCTCAGCTGGTTCGTCGGACTCCTGCTTCATAAAATCAATACATTCGATGAATTGGCCGGCCAATTCTTGAACCAGTACAAGCATCTGATACAAGAAACAGTGAGCCTCAGTGATCTAATGACGACCAAGCAAGAATTCGAGGAAGACTTCAATGATTTCATAGCATGATGGAGGAAATTGGCAGCCCACGCCGGAACTCAGATGAAGGAGAAGGACGAGATCAACATTATCATAAATAATGTCAAAGAGCCTCTTCGAAGTGCCCTCGTCATAAGCGATTGCCCAGACTTCGCTACTCTTCACTCACGCACTAGCCACATCCAGCGACACATAAAGGGAGGAGATCTCGCCCTTTTGATAGTAACGTCAAAAGTTGCTACTTCCAATGATTCGAACTAGAAAAATAGCAAGAAAGCTTCTAGTTCGAAGCATGTCAACACCGTCACTAATCAGGGGCAAAACACCAGGAATGACAACTTTCAGCCAAGGAACTCCGGGTAGAACCAAGGCTAGCAATGATACCCGAATCAAAATCAGGGTTAGAATCAGTAAAGGTATCCACATCAAAACCGCAACTAGGGCCAATGTCAAAACAGGAACTAGTACCCTAATACCTACCAGCACTAGAATCAAAATATAGCACAGAACAGACCAATCAATGCATAAAATTACAATAACATGCCCCTGCTTCAAAACTTCAACCAACAAACTAGAGGACCCTACCAGCCAGAAAGAGACCATTACCCTCCATTACCAAACACCATCTCGAACATCTTCTGCCTCCTGAGTAACCAGAGCCTTCTTATATTCCCACTAGAATGACCATAACCCTGGCCGATGAACCTAGACCATAGTAAGTTCTGTGTATTTCACCGATATGTCGGACACAATTTGGAAGATTGTTGGGTTCTTCGGGACGTAATCTACGACATGAGTGACAGAAACTAGATCAACTGTGAGTCCCTTAGGAATTCCAATCCCAACCACAACTAGCCTCCGCAAAACCTTGGGATCATTAACAACCCCTGCCAAATCATAACCATGGGCCAGTATCCCACATCACCACAGCCTATCTTCCTGGTCGACCTTCTTTCCATCCTTCCACCTCAATTACGCGCCTTTGCCCTCTTACTGCCTTAATCAATCCAGTAGAGCCTCCGAGGCCCCCAGCTATTCAGCCACACCCTTCGACCTCGATCACTCAAATCAAACCCCCAAATCCACCTCCCTATCCAAAGTTCACCCAAGTTCGAGTTCAATCATTCAGAACACGGAACTAAACCTCCATCAACCTCCACCCGAACCTCTCACTCTTCCAAACCCGTAACCAACTCCATCACCATCCACCTCCGAACTCGAATATGAAGACCATGTCCTCCAAAGTGCAAAGCATATCGCGGTGTGGGTAGACAGCGTCACCCGAGATACTATAAGTCAACAACATGAAACTACGATGGAACATTCCTTAGATGCCAGGACAGGTCAAAAGAGCAAATAATCTGTCAAGAAGGAAGCCCTGATCTCTGCTTTCCTTAAAGAAGAAGACTACACATTATACCTCCCACCGTGGAGCGGCCTAGCCCTAGTACGCATCCCTTCTTCAACCTTCGACCCCTTCATAGCGAATGCTCTAGCAAGCTCATCAACACAAGTTACAGCATGGTTAAAAGATCAACAATCGAACTATCCAATCCTTAAATCCGAAACAAGCAATCAGCCATCACCATTTCCCTGAGAAAAGGAACCTACACAATCGCTAAAAGGGAATGCGAGGGAGAAAGAGACCAACTTACCTCCCCACCACACATCATTCCTCTGCCTCCAGTTTCGGCACCCCAGTCACTTCATCTAATCGTGAGCAAGGCACACCGATTAGGGAAAGAGCCCGTGCTCGAGACAGGCCAGGAATATGATCTCCTGAGACATCTTCAAAAGATCCCAACAAAGATATAGATACTCGAGCTTATCAACAAATCGCTCGACCACCATCGACTATTAATGAAGGCGCTAGAAGAAACGCAGATAGATTAGGATACTACCTTTGACAAGCTACATCAGATCACTTCATTTATGGCACAACCACCGGCCCTCACCTTTACAAATGTGGATATGCGAAAGGAATCCTTATGAGGAAGTTCGGTCGCTATATATTGAATGGTCATAACTAGGGGATTCTCGGTCCCTCATGCGCTAGTTGACACAAGGGCAGGACTCAACATTTGTCCCATCACCACACTTAAGACACTGGAGTACACAGAGCAGGATATAAGGCCCTCGTCTTTGTCCCTCATCGCATATGATGGCTCCCGACGCTTTGTTAAGGGGACTATCAAGCTACAAGCTCATCTCAGACCAGCCACTAAAGATGTCACAGTCCATGTCTCCGACTCATCTAGTACCGATAACCTGATCCTAGGTAGGAAGTGGTTGGAGTCTAAGAAAGCTGTAGCGTCCACATACCATCAGTGCATCAAGTTCTTGCATGAGGACTCCATTGTTAGGATTTACGTCAATGCGCCTCTCAAGGAAGCAGATATTGATTACGCGGCAAGCATCCTAACAGCTCATGATTCTGTCCTATCCACTGGCCAAATTCGAAAGGTGCAACTGCCATACGATATCCCAATAGCAAAAGTCAACCATCCTAGCTCACCTCCATACCAGTCAAGATTGACAAGGAGAGCAGCAGGGCTCTATCTCACTCGACTGTATGATATAAATCCAACCACAACGAAAGGATGAGACCTCATGTACCAGCTCGGATACATCCCACATACTAGACTCAACAAGAATAGGCAAGGATGGATAAGGCCTATTGTTCCAAAGAAAGTTTGCAAGAACACATGATTAGGATTCCAGTTAGATGACAAACAAGCCGACCTCCTCCCGGTCTTGCCTACGACCATTTTGTGTATGGAACTATCGAGAAGGCTGATGTCTCGAAGAGATAGGGAGCATCTCTTGCCAAGCCGCAAATGACAGAAATTTAACAGATCATCAAAGCCTTTGGGAATCCACCAATGAGGAGGACTTCCACATCGCCTCTTTAGGAAATGAGGAAGAACCGGAGTTATGTCAGCCTCATGAATCAGAAGAAGAGGACTGGTTCTCAATGTCAAGTGAAGAAGAAGACAATTGGGATAATCTTACTGACATAGAACTTGAAGACCTTCTGAGAGTTGATCACCTAGAGTGGTTCGGAGAGGACAATCATTTTCGAGAAAAGACTTTGGATCGTGACGATGACTTTGACTATCAGTACGTGATCGATAATCGGCGATGCCCCTACTCGAAGTTGCCTCACTGTGTCCGGTGCCGCACAATGCCGCTACGGTGTCAAAAGGGTGTCATGGATGAAATTTGGCAGACTCTTATTACACAAGATTCTCACATCAGCTTCATAGAAGTCCATGAAGAACTAGAGCTCGACGCTCCTCAATCTCTAAATGCACCACAACATCTGATATTCTGGAACTCACTGGAAGAGGAATGGCAACCACCACCGATTGATGATGAAGACTACTGGATAAACCTTTCAGCACTCAAATTAGTAGAGTAATTAGCCCAAGTCTTTCAAGAGTAGTCAGACGAAGGAGACGACTTCAACAACAGCAACCCTGAAAAATGAAGGTTGGGAATGCCCGTGGGGAAATCCCTGCATCTATCACCCATATCAGCCACATTGTAAGGCCTGCATATACATCATAGCATACTACGAGGTACAAAGCCTAGAACTTATCGGTCTAGAAGAATGTTGCGAACAACCTCAGTCGCAAGAACATCTTTAGTCTAACTCTGAGGATGTGAGCTTAGATGACTACTGCCTCTTCACCCTCTTCAAAGATGAAACAGTTTGCATGATCGAAGAAGAAAGCACATCACTCGGACTGTCACCATCATCACTCATCAGGAGGATCACCTCAGATGAGGACTCTAATAAAAATGCCAATTTCTGAATGAGTCCATGTCATTCTAAGAATCACATAAATGACTTCAGCAGCAGTCCAACTTCCTCAACTAGAAGAAGCAATCCCATCGATTCCTCTCCAGGTAACCAACCATGTACCACATCTCTTATAAAAAATCAAAAAAATAGAAAATCCTAAAACCCATAAAAATTTAAAAATAGGAAATCCCAAAAAATTAGAAGACCATAGAAAAGGGAGGGAGCCCTTCATTCCAGACCTATTCAGCGACCGACAAGGAGACTTTTCTCCTAAGGCTATGAGTAGTGGTCACATCGACAGAGCTAAGGAAGAAACAACCGACATGATCACGCCCGATCATCGTCCCACCCTCGACATTGAAGAACCCTGCCTCAGCTAGGTTTGAAGTGACCCTACCACCTCTTCCTCACGAAGTCGTCGAGCATCCCGACAAGGTAACAAGCCGGTAATCATACCGGACGAGATACTCCACGACTTTGAGAGAAGGATTAATAGCCTCGCCCTACACCTGACCAAGGATGTCACAGTCATAAATTACATCAATGAAGGGTTACCTCCCTCAAAACTAACCCCCTGATCGATTTTAAATGTAACCCTTGCAAGTGCACAAGATCTATTGCAGTATGGCAAGAAGAAGGGTGTCGAACCCATAGGGAAACGTGAATTTTAATTAATTCTTTCAAAGATTTAAAAACGTCCCTAAGGAAGTACCAAAGGGTAGATCCAATTTATCAAAAACTTAACACTTTTTCTAAATGCAAGAAAAATAAATTAATCTAAACAACTAATTACTGATGAATCTAAGAACAATATTTAAAGATGATCAAGGAATATGCTACCCCAGATTTGTACCCCTTTTCTATCATTAAAACCTACAGTTTCATTAAAGCATCATTCACACCATCATTCCTATAGAAAAATGATTCGTAATAAAATATGATCATCAATCCGGCGTACCCTATCTAAAAATAATGACTCAGCCTATCATTGCGGTATGAGTCATGTAAGAAGCATAGCGTATCTCATGATGTTTAGATCACGACAGTAAATACATAAACGCTCTGCAGCCTAGATTAGTCTGCAGGTCCAGATCTAGCGATTATAGCCGTTGATACGTGCCATCAACGGTCATAACAAGCATTCAATATATTTTCAATAACACAAACTTTTAGCAAAACGATTCCATGATGACAATAATAGACTGCAGTATTAATCATAAAAAATTGCTACTTATCTGGGGATCACATCTTCCCCGATCAACTGATTTAGCCGCTCTTCTTTGGTGTATGATCTCCTTGTTCATTCAAAGTCATTCCTCTTTTCATTTCTTCCAAAAGATCTTTGTTTACAATGCCTTTTCCTAAATACAATCTATGAATGTAAAAGAGAGACAGTGCAAATCCTAAGTACAATCTACCCAGATCAAACCCTAGAAGAAGGAGAAGAGAAGAACTCTTAAAAAGATGCCCAGAGGAGTCTAAAACCAAAAATAATAATAATGAATAATAATCCTCCAAAATTCTTCCCTTCTATGTCTAACTATGAAAAAGAAAAGCCAAAACTAACTCTCTAATTATTTATCTCTAATTAATTCCTTCACTCAAAGAGTTTGATCGGCTTTAAACAGCACCCACGTCGCAGAGGTCTCCCAGCCGCAAAGTCAGGGTCGATTAATATACCCTGCAAAAAATCCTCAAAATATGCTTTAAAGTGTCAGTTCCGTGTCTGACAGCTTTTTGTCCTCGATTAATCGACCGAAGGGGTCGATGCATCGACCTCCCAGAAATTCGTGAATTTAGGCCCACTTTTGCATCAGACACTGCTTTGGTATTTTGGCCATAACATTCTGTCCCGAATTCGAATTGAGGCAATGCTTGAGCCGTTGGAAAGCTGACAGAAAGATCTACAACTTTTGTGTTTGGACAATGTCATAATTCGGCCGTCTTGATGGTCCAAAGTGAGCTGCAAGTCACACCAAGTTCTCGATGATCCAAAGTTGCAGTGTTTTGACATTATTTTCAGAAATCTTAGGCTATTTTCTGCACTTGGCTTGTATTTACTGGAAACGCTTCAAATCTAGTAATTCTCATCAGATAGCCTTCATCGGATAGCCAAATGTAGGTATCTAGGGGTAAAATATCATCATATTTCATTACTCATCACACCCCCAAACCTACACTTTGCTAGTCCTCGAGCAAAGGAAACTAAAGAAAATAGATGCCACTTTCGTAGGGAACACGATTGCACTTAGCTTGTGCAACAAGCCTTAAAACCCCTAGGTGATCCCTAGTGGAGGAGTTGTGTCTCCTGAGGGTTTATAGTGAAGTTACCCACCAACTTCAATACATTTTTGAAACCATCGATAAAATTGAGTTTTCAAAATATGATTTTGATAACATATATACCATTCAAAACTCAAAATCATTAATCAATTTAACATGCGAATTCTCAATTTTAAATATTAATGTCATATCAATCATGCTAGTATCCATTCAAATTAATCTAATGCTCAAACTGCTAGATAATTCATCCATTCATGCTTAAACGTGAAGTGTGTGCATACCAAAGCTAAGATTCATCCATCTCGGAACTACTCCAAACGGAAAACCGTCGGGTCTGTTGTCTCCACTCAATCCTCACTTTAGGTATACTCTCAAAATAAAATTACTCCGATGATGGGTAAGCTTTCGCACACATGTGAGAGATCAATACAAAACAAGCAAAAAGGTCTCACATGATAAATGAAACACGATGTAATCAATGAACAAAACTAAATCTCATAAGAATAGATACTTGTATATCCTAAGCATGTTATATCAAGTGTCATAAGTATCACATATTTACTCTCCACAAGGCAATTACCAATGCAAGATTAGATCATGAAGGTCTTTTGTAGGGTTGTAATGGGGCTCAGGAAAGGGTAAGAAAGAAAGGGAATTGAGATTCAAAATTTCTGAGAAATCGGAAAAGAAACAAACTTCTGATTTTTCTATTTCTCTTCTTTTTCTTTTCTAATCTCTCACTATTTTTCTCAATATTTTTCTATTTTTCTCAACTTTCTTTTTCTTTTGAATTTTCTTTTCTTGAAGCACCTCATATTTTTCATTATTTTTCACAATTTTCTTTTTCTTTTTCTCCCCCCTTTTTCTTTTATATTTTTACCATACACTCTCAGTAAACACCACAACTCAGTATCTCTCCACTTACTCTCTTTTCGTTCATTTTCATCCCTCGTTCCTAATTTCTCAGAAATAAGAAGGGTAAAGCTGAATTTTCAGAAATGGTGAAGGGTTAAAGGTTAATGTGGCTTATCAAAGAATGTATAAAGGTAAATTTTCTAATAGGCTCAAAGGGGTACTAGAAGGATAAATTTATATTAGGTAGGGTATTTAAGCACAAACGAGCCAAAGATGGCCTTCAATCATGTCTTCACAAGATGGTGACTTTGCCTATTTATCTTGAGTAGATATACAGTACGTTCTAACACAATAATATGAATTTGATATCATGCAAAGTCACAAGTCAAAATAAAATATATGAGATTGCGCAAAATAATTCGTATTCAAAGAAAACTCCGAGTTTATGTATTCACTCATCAATGACGGGAAATTAGCTCTAAAGCTCACCGGGTTTAGTCTCCACTAAGAACCCAAGATTCAACGTTCAAAACAGTTCATCAATTTCTAAGTCTTAGCTTGGTATAAATGTAAAAATTCTACGCATGAATATCAAAATTACCCACAAAATATCACATTAAGCTTCATTATTTTCGATACAAGCATTCAAAATCTGACATTGATATTATCAAAATTAAATTCACATGCATCATCAACTAAAGTTTGAAAACAATCGTAAAGTAATTCATGTATGATGGTTCAAATTTTTTTTTTATTTTTTATTATATATATATATATATTTTTTTTTTTCATATAAAAAAATAAGAAAGTGACGCAAGATAACGCAAGATAGAGAATCATACCCACAAACCTAAAAATGACAATGTCCTCATTGATTGAAATAAGTATCGCACCCCCAAACCTGTTGAAAAGTACCTCAACACAAAGATCAGGTGCAGAGAATATGTGCATCAAATTAGAACATGACCAAAAGTAGATTGAAGGTAATGTGGCTACACTAATTTGGAAATTAAAAACAACCTAAACTAAACTAAAAACTAATATTCTAGAACTAAACATACGAAAAGAGAAATCCTAAATCCTAAATCCTAAACTAAACCTGAATCCAACTCCTTTAATCTGGATCACTGAGGTGCATTGCCTCAATTCCGAACTGGGCCATCTGCTTAAACATTGGTTTAAGACGTTGCCCATTGACTTTGAAGACTTGATTTTCCTTGAGATTTCGGATCTCAATCGCACCATGCGCACTAATAGAAACAACCTGAAACGGGCCTTCCCATCTAGATTTCAGTTTCCCCGGGTGGAACTTAAGTCTGAAGTTGAACAACCAAACTTTTTGTCCAATGTGGAAGTCTTTCTGAGAAATTGACTCATCATGCAGCTTTTTTTACCTTTCTTTGTACATCTTTGAGTTTTCATACGCATCATAGCGTAGCTCTTCCAATTCACTTATCTGTAGCCTTCGATTTGATCCTGCTTCTTGCATATCAAAATTTAATCTTTTGATGGCCCAAAATGCTTTATGCTCTAATTCAACAGGAAGATGGCATGCTTTCCCGTAGATAATTTTGAACGGAGACATTCCAATTGGTGTCTTGAAGGTGGTACGATAGGCCCAAAGAGCATCAGATAGCCGGTTAGACCAATCTCTATTATCTGGTCGCACCGTCTTTTCTAAAATTCGTTTAATCTCTCGATTCGACACTTCCACCTGACCGCTAGTCTGCGGATGGTACGGCGTTGCAACCTTGTCAGTGAAGCCGTATTTCTTCATTAAAGTAGTAAAATGGCGGTTGCAGAAGTGCGAACCGCCATCACTAATGATCGCCCGTGGAAACCCGAATCTGTTAAAAACATTTTCTTTCATAAATTTGACCACAACTTTGTGGTCATTCGAATGGGTTGCCACAGCTTCAATCCATTTGGAAACGTAGTCAACGACTACAAGAATATATGAATACCCAAAAGATGGGGGAAAAGGACCCATGAAGTCAATCCCCCAAACATAAAAAATTTCAACAATTAAAATCGGATTAAGGGGCATCATATTTCTACGTGAAATGTTTCCCAACTGTTGACATCGTTGGCATTCTTTGCAATATCGAGCAGCGTCACGAAAGATGGAGGGCCAGTAGAATCCACTTTGAAGGATTTTCTGTGCGGTCTTCTGTCCTCCGAAATGGCCTCCACAGGCTCTAGCATGGCAGAAATTTATGACGCTTAGTTGCTCTTCTTCCGGTAGACATCTCCTGATGATCTGATCTGAGCAGAATTTGAACAAATATGGTTCATCACAAAAATAGTATTTTACCTGAGAGAAAAAGAGATGCTTATCATTCCTACCCCATTCAGTAGGGATTCTGCCAGTGACCAGATAATTCACGATATTGTCAAACCAAGGAGCTTTCGTAGCGGTCGCATCAATTGCCATCAATTTCTCATCCGAAAAAGTGTCCCGGATAGGTTCAGGTGCAGAAGATTCTTCAGGCAACATGCGAGACAAGTGATCAGCCACTACATTCTCTACTCCCTTTTTATCTTTGATTTCGAAATTGAACTCTTGAAGTAGCAGGATCCAACGGATCAATCTTGGTTTGGCGTCCTTCTTTGCCAACAAATATTTCAATACAGAGTGGTCTGAAAAGACCACTATTTTTTATCCAAGCAAATAGGAACGGAATTTGTCCAGAGCATACACCACAGCTAACAACTCTTTCTCAGTGGTGGTGTAGTTAAGCTGTGTATCGATCAATGTCTTACTGACATAATAAATTACATGAGATAATTTGTTCACCCTTTGCCCTAAGACAGCTCCGATAGCGTAATCAGATGCATCACACATGAGTTTGAATGGTAAAGAATAATCCGGTGGTTGGCAACCTTGCTAAAATCTTTGATGAATCTTCTATAAAATCCTACATGACCCAAAAATGATCGAATTTGTAGAACATTCTTTGGTGGTGGCAAATTGGCAATTAAGTCAACTTTGGCCTTTTCAACTTCAATTCCTTTCTTTGAAACGGTATGCCCTAACACAATTCCTTGTTGCACCATGAAATGACTTTTCTCCCAGCTATGAACAAGTTTTAATTCGACACAACGTTGCAGCACTTGTGAAAGATGATTCAAACAAGAATCAAATGTTTTCCCAAAAATTGAGAAGTCGTCCATGAAGACTTCGATGAACTTGTCAATCATATCTGAAAATATGGCCAACATACATCGTTGGAAAGTAGCAGGCGCATTACATAAGCCGAACGACATCCTTCGATATGCAAAAGTATCGTAAAGACACGTGAATGTCATTTTCTCTTGATCAGGTGGAAAAACGGGCACTTGATTGTATCCTGAATAACCATCAAGGAAATAATAAAACTCTTATCCTGCTAACTTTTCAAGAATTTGGTCAATGAATGGCAAGGGAAAATGATCCTTTCTGGTAGTTGTGTTCAATTTTCTATAATCAATGCAGACACGCCACCCAGTAGTTTCGCGAGTAGGCACCAATTCTCCTTCAGCAGTTTCTTTCACAGTGATTTCGAACTTTTTCAGAACGATTTGGACTAGACATACCCATTCACTATCAGAGATCGGATAGATGATTCCAGCATCGAGTAATTTAATGATTTCCTTTAAAATGACTTCTTGCATGTTCGGATTAAGTTGCCTCTGTGGTTCTCTCGATGGTGTGCTATCATCTTCCAAATGTATTTTGTGCATACATACTGATGGGTTAATCCCTTTTAAATCAGCTAGAGTCCATCCGATGGCCTCCTTGTGCTCTTTAATTACTTTCAGCAAATCATTCTCTTGTTCTTCCGACAATGTAGATGAAATTATCACTGGAAGCGTCTCACGAGGTCCCAGAAAAGTGTACTTGAGCGACTGAGGCAACTGTTTCAATTCCACAGCTGGTGGCTGCTCAATTGATGGAGTCAGCTCGTCCTTTACCTCAACAGGTAATGGTTCGACCTTAGTCACAACTTCACATAAGTTATCATCTTGACATAATGAACTCGACTTCGTCTCTTCGGACTGCTTCCTTTCAAATCCTTTTTCTTCATAGATGGCCAACAAAGTAGTTTCAAATTCTTCTTTGGTGAGCATTGATGGTAATGCTTCATCCACCACTTCGTCCATCTGATCGATGTAAAAACATTTGACCTCATCCTCGTTAGGGAAATGGTTCATCGCATGAAATATGTTCAATCTGACCTTCATGTTTCCAAAAGAAACGTCCATGACTCCCGTGCGACAATTAATGCAAGCATTGGCAGTGGCGAGAAATGGACGTCCAAGGATGATGGGGACTTGATTAATGGATTTAACAGGTGGTTCCATGTCTAAAACAACAAAGTCCACTGGAAAGACAAACTTGTCTATTCCAACCAAAACATCCTCGATAATACCCCGAGGTCTTCTTTCTGACCTATCAGCCAGTTGAAGTGTGACCGTCGTGGGTTTCAATTCACCAAATCCGAGTTTCTCATACATTGAGTATAGGATCAGATTAACACTTGCTCCCAAATCCAATAGCGCCTTTCCAATTGGTTGCCCACCAATGACACATGGAATAGTTGGGACTCCAAGGTCTTTCAGTTTCTATGGGGTTCACAATTGCAATATTGAACTGACTTGATTAGTCAGGAACACTTTCTTTGAAACATGAGTACGTGCCTTTCTCAGGAACTTGTTTGATTGTTTGAAGTAATGGAAGATTTATCTTTACTTGCTTGAATGTTTCAAAGATTTCTTCCATTTTTGCCGGTCCCTTCCCCATTTTAGATGGAGGAGTTAGGCACTCAGGGAATGGTTGGAGGAGTTAGGCACTCAGGGAATGGTGCCTTTGGGACATAGGGTGCAGCTTCAAGTTCCGGTCCTCTCTCACATCCTTGTTGGACAGTTGGAGGAGACTCTTCCTCTATTACTTTTTCTTTTCCCTTCTCTCTTCCTTGCTCTGATTCTTTCTCTTTTGCTGCTTTTCTTTCTTCATCAGCTTCCACAGGCATTTCCACTTGATTATCAACCTCTCGTCCACTTCTCAGCACTATAACAACTTTCAACTGTTGACTATTTGATGGTCCTTCATCAGATGATGCTTGGCCTCGAGGATTGTTGATGGGTTCGCTAGGGAGCCTACCTCCCTCTCGTTGACTCAGTTGATTGGCCAATTGACTGACTTGATCCATTATCATCTGCTGAAAAGATTGCATGCTTTGCATCACCTTTTCCTCCAAATCAGAATCTTTTGAAACGGTGGCCTGAGATTGATTAAAATTCTGATTTTTTCAGTAATCAGAATTTGGATGATAATACGGAGCATTCTGCTGGAAATTGGAATTCTGATGGAAATTAGAATTCTGCTGGAAATTCTGTTGTGGACGAAGGTTTTGCTGAAAACTTTGTTGAAAATTTTGTTGTCCACTCACTGGATTGGATCTGAACTGTTGATTCACCTGTCCAGTTTGGTTTGAGCCTCCCCATCCTAAGTTGGGGTGATTTTTCCATTCCGGATTGTATGTGTTTAAGTAAATGTTCCTACCTTGTCACTGATAGGATTGAGTCAGATTCACCTGCTCTTGAGGAGTAGGTTCATCAGGAAGAAATGACAAGGTGGTAGGGCACTCGTTAGCCATGTGACCTGGGTGGTCACAAATTGAACAAGCAGCGGGATTGATGGGACTCTTAGCTTGCTTAGTTGCAGCTAAAAGCATGTTCATTTTCTTGGACAACATATCAACCTTTGTTGATAGATTTGAAGTATTGTTATTGACATCAAATAATCCATTTTTGGTCAACACATGTGATTTTGTTGCCACATCCAAATTAGTTCGCTCCATTATCGCATTTTGGATTGAAGTTTGATATAACTTCTCAAACAATGCCCACAGCTCATCAGCCTCTTTCGTGGCACACGATCCTGCGCAAGATGCATCAACCATACGTCTCTCTTCTGGAATCAGTCCATTGTAAAAACTTTGGACTTGTTGCCACCTTTGAACTTGATGATTTGGACAACTCTTAATCAATTCCTTAAAGCGTTCCCAACATTCATGAAAAGTTTCTATAGGTTGTTGGGAAAAGAACTGGATCTTCTGACGTAACTCAATGGTTTTGGTCATGGGAAAATATTTTTTAAGAAACTGACGGTGTAGCTCTGCCCAACTCTGAATAGATTATGGTTCTAAGGAATAGAACCACGTTTTTGCCTTATCCCTTAAATAGAAAGGAAAGAGTCGGAGCTTAGCTATCTCATCAGTGACATTGTGGACTCTGAACATTTTGCATACCCCAGTGAATTCATTTAGATGAACGTGCGGATTTTCATTTGCTAATCCATGGAAAATTGGTAGCATTTGGATCATTGCTGATTTGAATTCATAGTGGTTTCCCTGAATGGGAGCATGCATGATACATTCCTGATCCTCGTAAAAACCAGGATCATTATAATACTCCAATGTTCTAGGGCCCTCATCAAAATTATTGTTCCTATTATTTCCATTATTTCCATTATTGACATTCCCATTGTTGTTATTCTCATTTCTCTCTTGCCTTTGATCTACCATGGCTTCAGTATGATGATACTGATTCCTCTGGATTCTACGATTCTCTCTACAAGATCTTTCGATCTCAAGATTAAACGGTTGCAGATGTGGGTGATGAGATCGAGTAAAGCTCATACACCACGCTCACAAGCAGGGTTGATGATTCTACAACAAACCCACAATTATCAGCTTTAATCAATTGAAGCAAAGGTTTCAATAGATTGACACAAAGTACACACAAATTTTCAAACAAATGACTTTATCAGTCAATCGATTGAAGAATTGTTCTCAATCAATTGAGGTTCAAAGAGTCAAAGCAAGTCAGCACAGAAATTTCAGCTGAAATGGCCAGAAGCAGAGGCCTAGTCAATCGATTGACGGATAAATGTCAATCGATTGAACTCTATAATGAACAGTAGCCAATATCAAAACAAAAGAATTTTTTTATTTTTATTTTTTTTATTAATTTTTTTTTTTTATTAAAATTTGAATTTAAATTAAAGAAGAATTTTTTTTTTTTTTAAATTTAAATTCAAAATTTAAAATTTAAAATTTAAAATTTTAATTTCAAAACCTAAAGTCAATCCTACAAAATCTTATAAAATCTTACCTAGAAGAGAAAAATAAGGGAGAGAATAGAAAGATTCCTACAAAGCCTAAAGCAAGTAGTCCTACAAAAATTAATAACTAGAATTTAAAAAAAAAATCCTACAAGATATTTTCTAAAAGAGGAAGATAAGGAAAAAAGAAACTCCTACAAAGTCTAAAATAAGAAGTCCTAAAAATCTAAACTTCCTAAAAGAACTCGACAAAAACTTACCTAAGAGAGAAAAATAAGGGAAAGAAGATTTTGTAAATAAAAAATCCAAATATTAATTTTAAAATTCAAAAATCAAAATTCACACAAGAAAATCAAAATTTAATTTTGAAATTAAATTTCAAAAATTCTAATTGCAAAAATTTAAGTTCGAAAATCAAAAATCAACCTTTGAGTACCAAATTTCAGATTTCACAATCTACAAACTTCCAAGTTTTCATAATTAAAGATTTTTTTATTTTTTTTTAATTTTTTTAATTTTTTTAAATATATATTTTTTTCACAACAAAACACACAAATCCCTATCCGAATTAATCAAAATTTCGCCGATCTCTTCGGCAGCAGCGCAAAAAACATGATCGATTTTAAATGTAACCCTTGCAAGTGCACAAGATCTATTGCAGTATGGCAAGAACAAGAGTGTCGAACCCACAGGGAAAAGTGAATTTTAATTAATTCTTTCAGAGATTTAAAAACGTTCCTAAGGAAGTACCAAAGGGCAGATTCAATTTATCAAAAACTTAACACTTTTTCTAAATGCAAGAAAAATAAATTAATCTAAACAACTAATTACTGATGAATCTAAGAACAATATTTAAAGATGATCAAGGAATATGCTACCCCAGATTTGTACCCCTTTTCTATCATTAAAACCTACAGTTTCATTAAAGCATCATTCACACCATCATTCCTATAGAAAAATGATTCGTAATAAAATATGATCATCAATCCGGCATACCCTATCTAAAAATAATGACTCAGTCTATCATTACGGTATGAGTCATGTAAGAAGCATAGCGTATCTCATGATGTTTAGATCACGATAGTAAATACATAATCACTCTGTAGCCTAGATCAGTCTGCAGGTCCAGATCTAGCGATTATAGCCGTTGATACGCGCCATCAACAGTCATAACAAGCATTCAATATATTTTCAATAACACAAACTTTTAGCAAAACGATTCCATGATGACAATAATAGACTGCAGTATTAATCATAAAAAATTGCTACTTATCTGGGGATTGCATCTTGCCTGATCAACTGATTTAGCCGCTCATCTTTGGTGTATGATCTCCTTGTTCATTCAAAGTCATTCCTCTTTTCATTTCTTCCAAAAGATCTTTGTTTACAATGCCTTTTCCTAAATACAATCTATGAATGTAAAAGAGAGACAGTGCAAATCCTAAGTACAATCTACCCAGATCAAACCCTAGAAGAAGGAGAAGAAAAGAACTCTTAAAAAGATGCCCAGAGGAGTCTAAAACCAAAAATAATAATAATGAATAATAATCCTCCAAAATTCTTCCCTTCTATGTCTAACTATGAAAAAGAAAAGCCAAAACTAACTCTCTAATTATTTATCTCTAATTAATTCCTTCACTCGAAGTGTTTGATCGGCTTTAAATAGCACCCACGTCGCAGAGGTCTCCCAGCGGCAAAGTCAGGGTCGATTAATCGACCCTATAGGGTCGATGCATCGACGCTGTAAAAAATCCTCAAAATCTGCTTTAAAGTGTCAGGTCCGTGTCTGACAGCTTTTTGTCCTTAATTAATCGACCAAAAGGGTCGATGCATCGACCTCCCAGAAATTCGTGAATTTTGGATCATTTTTGTATCAGACACAGCTTTGGTATTTTGGCTATAACTTTCTGTCTTGAACTCAGATTGAGACGATTTTTACTTCGTTGGAAAGCGGACAGAAAGATCTACAACTTTTGTGTTTTGACAATTTCATAATTCTGTCGTCTTGATGGTCTAACTTGAGCTGTAAGTCACACCAAGTTCTCGATGACCCAAAGTTGCAGTGTTTTGACATTATTTTCAGAATTCTTAGGCTGTTTTCTGCACTTGGCTTGTATTTACCTGAAACACTTCAAATCTAGTAATTCTCATCAGATATCCTTCATCGGATAGCCAAATGTAGGTATCTAGGGGTGAAATATCATCATATTTCACTACTCATCACTCCCCAGTGTAGTAATTTTATAGTATATGAACTCATAGACAATGAAGAAGGAGCAGAAGCTGCTGAGGAGACACAAGATTTCTAACGAGTCATCAAACGCTTTGACGAGCAAACTCAAGCTGTCGCGAAACCTATCAATGAAATCAACTTCAGCACCAAGGAGAAGCCTTAGAAGCTGCTAATCATCAAAACACTCAGCCCCAAGGAGTGACAACAGATCATCCATGTCCTCCAAGATCACCTCAGCTCCTTTGCATGGTCCTACGAAGATATGCCCGATCTGAACTCGAGCCTAGTAGAACATCGCTTGGTCTTAGAGCCCAATGCAAAACCTATCAACCAGAAACTTTGAAGAATTCACCCTCAAACAACGCTACAAGTCAAGGAGGAAGTTGACAAGCTACATGTAGACACCCAAATTTGGCCCAAGGCTCGATCGAAACATACTTCGAGAAAGGTGCACCCCCCTGAGCTTACGATAGCATATCCCACACCCTTAGGAATCATCCTGAAACCTTTAGAACCCTACCCTAACTCTTAGAACCTTTTCTGGACCAGTTTCGAACCCTCCCGGGTTGTGGTTATATAAAGGTGTGCCGAGGCTTATTAGGACCCCCTACTGAAACTAAATCATATACCATTGGAAAGAGGACTTCCCCAACTTTCCAACAAGCCAAGAATCACTGAAAGTTATGGTGATTCAAAGTTCCAGGCCATAATCGACTCTACTTCACCAAATGAGGTGGACCCTTCGATAGGCTCTGAGCCTCTCGAGAGCCTCTTGAGCACTGTGGCTATGCCTAGCGTGTATAATACACACACTAAGCCATTTTTGAGGAAATGTTACCTAGCGTGTATATTATACACGCTAGGCCATTTTTTACAGAATTGGCCTAGCGTGTATAATATACACGCTAAGCCAAATGGGCCCCACAGCGGGCTTTGAACTTCTCAAGCACTGTAGCTATGCCTATCGTGTGTAATAAACATTCCAGGCTTAGCTACAGTAACTTTTGGATTATGCTTGAAAATGACTTTTGGGGTTTGACTTGTTGACCATCCCAATGTTTAGGATGGGTTTCACTAAGACTGTTGCACCCCCATTTTACCTATTTGCAACACCCTAGTCATTTGAAACCCCACCCTATCATCTACCATTGTAACCCACTGCCCACATTTCTAAGCTCTTAAAATCCTAGGAAACCTTAGATTAGAGGATTACCTAATTGCTACCCCTATTAGCACTTAAGTGCCCTCCTAAACCTCCCTTTTTCCTATAAATAGAGAGGCACCCCCCTTTGCAAATGGCATGAAAAATTTCCAAGAGAGAGAAAGAGATTAAGATACCCCCTTCTCCCCTTTGGTGCCCAAAACCCATATAAATTCCAAAATTCAAAACCATCCTTCAAATCATGTCTTCCATAAAAAATCCTTAGGCTTAGGTGAGAGTTACCCCCTAGCCTTCTTCTCTTACCCCTTAGCTATCAAGCCTTAGAGGTTAGAACCTATCTTCCAACCCCTTAAGTTTTCGAAAGCTCATCAAGTGCACCCACGCGAAGGTCCACATCGGTGGTACAAGGGCCCTAGAGCTTCGGCTCTCCCCTCTATTTCTCTACCTTCTTTGCTTTTTCCCTATCCTTGAATTTGTGTCGTTACGCCGTCAAAATCTCGGTGATTGCGGGGGGCGTAAACAAGATCGGAGTGCCTTCGGGCAAGAGGAAGTGCTATTTTATTTTTTCTTTTGGCCATAAGTAGAGACCGCTTACGAGCGGGTTGATCGGGTGCCTAACACCTTTCCGATCAATAACCGAAGCCCCTACCCAAGAGCCTTTGGCATAGACCGAATCAGAGTCATATTTTTAGTACTTCGGTGCTCATCATATCGATTTGGGTATCCTAAGACATCAAAAGCTCCGAGTGGCAACTCTAAATTTGTAGTGAAGAGTGCACCATCGCGACGGGCTTGCGAGAGCCCACGGTTGCATAGATGGCGACTCCGCTGGGGAGTAGCTAGTAGAGATTCCCCTTGAAATTTTGCCTTCTTTTGCTTTGTATTTAATTTTGTTTACTATCTTCTTTTGAGTATTTTCATACTTACCCCTACGATTCTGTCAATTTTTACTTACCCCTACTTTTCGTCATTTGCGAGCCTTAGCTGACTGGCGGGCCTACTTGCGCATTGTCCTTAGTTTCCTTTCATTTTTTGGTCATTTAATGCCTTAGTCGATTGGCGGGCTTACTTGCGCATTTTACACACCTTAGCCATTTGGCGGGCCTATGTGAGCTTTTATTTTCTTGCACTCATATACCATTAGTAGACGTTGGCCCATAGAGGTGACACGGGATAGTCACAACCCATTTTTGAACATAAGCGAACTCCCCTTTTAAAAATTGAAATTAAAATTGAACCTTAAAAATGAATTAAGGGACTTAAATGATTTTTGAGGGGATTGATTTTAAAGGGTTGGGAATTTAGGCAGCTATATAAACGTCCCGGTGCTAAGTACGGTCGCAACCCCTACTGGTGATGATCAAGAAAAGTGACACCCCATTTAGTATCTGAGAAGGCGCTTACGCCAGAGGTATATAGAGTGGGTGACCAATCCTATTACAAAGCTTGGGGAGTGCGTTAGTTCCCCGAATCAACCTTGTACCCTAGGTTCGGAAAGGAGGGACCCATTACAACACCAAAATAGTCCCTGAAAGCATTGCTTCCAAAAAACCAAAAAATCAGACCAATTTTAGGCTTGCTGTTCTTTTGTCACAAAATATTATATATTCTGTTTTGCCTGGCATGTATAATATACATGCTAAGACAAACAATCCCAGAATTGGTTTAGCATGTATATAATACACGCTAAGCCAAAATTCATCAGGTTTGGCCTAGTGTGTATGATTTACACGCTAATCCAAAACCTCCATATTTTGGCCTAGCATATATACTACACACGCTATGCCCATTCTGGGCTTGGCAGCCCGAATCTAAGGCGTTTTAGCACTCCCCCGAATCCCCCTCTTAGCGGTTTAATGTCTCCAATAAGTCTCACACCTGTTGGCACCCAATACGCCCTCACCGGTCAAAAGAGGTCACCCTCTTAACAACTTTTTTCGAGGGATCGGGCTGTCGTGTGGATTCCCATGCCTTCACATATATCAAGGGTTTTCCCTTTGATTCTTTTGAAGTGTGTTGTGGTCCCGCTGTGGGAAATATTTGGGGCATGAACGCCGTCGGAAACGGGAATTCCAAAGTCTTGGAACCCATCGAAAAAAGGTTCATTTGCTTTTTTTTTTTAAATCAATAAAAAAATCCAAAAATAATATAGCTTGTGCTGCCGGCACAACGACATCGCCTTACCCTTCGTCATCTCGAAGGGGGAGGAAAGAAAATTTTATGGACCCCATCCGAGGCATCCGTATCCAACCCGCCGCCAAGCCATGTCGTGGGCGATTGATCCGGCTTATGCTGATCTCGATTCATCACTGCCATGCTCCCCAACCCATTCTCATTCGGAGGAAATGTTCACCTCCATTCCGCTCACCCAACCACCATTTACCGTCACTGGACCCTTCGGTGCATCCATATTTCCTTCTGCACCCACCCAAAATTTGCCCATTTTTGCATCCATCCAAAATCCGCCCACACCCACCTCACATACACCCCATTTCCCCTCAAACCCCAACAATTCTAATTTTTCCCACTCCACCATCACTCAAAATCCACCCCATTTTTCTGCCACCACCACCCAAAATTTATCCCATCCCCCTTCTACTTCTAATTTCCCCATATTTCCCCCCAATTGTACACTCCATTCCCCCTCATTTACCCAAGCAATGCCTAATTTGTCTCAACTCCCTCCAAATACACCCAATTACCCCTCATTTACGCAAAATCCACCCCATGTCCCCCCATCTACCTAGGTCATGCCTGATTTTACCCAGGTTATGACCAGTTTTCCTCACCTACCCACCATGCCCAACTTTCCTCTCCCATCTACCCTGGTCATGCCCAATTTTCCTCATACCCTCTCCCCATCGGATGCGCCCTTTGCACCCACCCCCTCACCCAATCTAATGGCCATGATGGATGAGATGGTCAGGGCCTATACCAACTGGAAAGCTTCTCAAAACAGCTTCCCCCATCCAACCCACACACCTCCAAACTCATCCCATACCTTCCCAAATCTCCATGCCCCATTCCTCCAAAGCTCCCATCAACCCCCCATTATCCATACAACCCAAGGCCCAATGGCCCAAGCCCACCAAAGCCTAATGGCCCAAACCCATCAAGGCCCAATGGCCCAAGTCCACCAAGGCCCAATGGCCCAAGCCCACCAAGGCCCAATGGCCCAATCCCACCAAGGCTCGATGGCCCAAACCCACCAAGGTTCGATGGCCCAAACCCACCAAGGCCCAATGGCCCAAGCCAACCAAGGCCCAATGGCTCAAACCTACCAAAGCCCAATGGCCCAAGCCCAGCAAGGTCCACACCTGGGAGCCCCGTTCTCCCATCCTATTTCATTCCCCCAATATCCCACATACACTCAACAGGCCCCCATTCCACCCCAAATGATGCACCCGCATCTGCCAGTCTCCCAACATAGCATGGGCCTCACTCATCCACAACCCTCATACCCTGTTCAATACTGGAATCAATCCCATGACATCAGCCACCCTCACCAGCATACCTCTCAAATTCATCCCCAAGGATTCCCCCATATTCAGTGGTCTCACCAAGTACCCATCCCACCGACACAAGATAATCTCACCCTTTCTCCACCATACATAGACCCACAGTATGAGGAAGATGAGATCAAGAACAGCGGGGTTTATGCAGGGGTATTCACCAGCTTCAATCCCCCACCACCCATAGTCACTAGCCCACCAGCAGCCCAGAGTAAATGGAAGTCTCCTGCTGAGAAGACGACCCCACTATCCAAAGAATCAGAGTTGTTGAAAGAACAAATGGACAAGATCCAAAAGAAGCTAATGAAGATGGGTGGAGCTGAAATCTATGCCACAGACTTTTTCGACCTATGCTTGTTTTTAGAGGTCCCCTTACCCCTAAAATTCAAAATGCCAAGCTTCGACAAATATAACGGCATGGGTAATCCCATTGCACACCTCAAATCTTACTGTGGGGACATGCGTCAATACGGGAGAGATGTGAGTTTCTCATAAAGTTATTTTAGAAAAGTCTCACAGGCCCAACTTTAAGGTGGTTCACTTCCTTGGAACCTTCTATGATCAAAACATGGAAAGATCTTACCCATTTATTTCAAGAATAATATGGCTACAACATAGACATTGAATCTCGCAAGTCATATCTAGCTCGGCTAAAGCAGAAGCCTAATAAAGCATTCACTGACTACTTAGGACGGTGGAGGGCATTGGCCACTCAAGTAAGAAATAGGATTCCCGATTATGAGCAAATCGAGATGATCTCAAAAAATACCCTGCCAGTCATCTCGAATTTCCTAGTATACCAATAGAAGTCCAGCTTTGTTGATTTAGTAAGAAATGCCAACCGTTACGAGGACGCGATCAAAGAAGGGCGTTTAAGAAAGAATGTGTCTAGTGGGGTTCGAAGGTTCACTGAATAGAGGAATGATAGAAGAACTGGGGAAATGTACAGACGGTCGTAAATATGTGACCTAATACCAACATAACCCCATTCCAATTTAAGGCAGCATAGTCAGCTCTAGTCAGAAGCGAGCTGATGCAAAGAATCAAAAATGGGCAAGGGGCCCAAATGACCCCAAAACAGAGAAGGGCCCGTTTCGATTGAGTATTCACACCTTTGGGGCAATTGCTAATTGAGAAGGGTTTAGTTACTTCACTCCAACCACAACCTCCACCGAATCTTATTCCAAGGAATTACGATCCAAATACCCATTGTAATTTCCATCAGGGATCAGATCACCCAACCGATCACTGCTTCCCTTTAAAGCATGCAATACAAGACTTAATAGAGGCCAGCAAGACCATCCCTCTAGCACTCCCCCAGACCAAGTACCATTACCTCCACATCCATCTGGTGGAGCTGGCCCAAGGCTGACCTTTAGCATGATAGAGGAAGATGATGAGGAGTTTGACCCGTCAGATTACATGCACACCTGGGAAGAGTTCATAACACTAAGCAAAGAGATTGAGAGGATAGAAGCATCGGAGTGGTTGAACCCCTGAATCTGGCTAATTACTTCCCTAATCCTACCCCACCAACAGAACCCTTAGATCTAAGGGTATATTTTCCATCACCAACTCTCGCCAGTTACGATGGCTAATTTTACCCCATACCCCTCTCCGGCACAGGTTAACCATCAATGGCCTACCCCCATCGCACCACCCCTAGTACCAATATTCACAATCCCCACTAATCCCACGTGGCCCACTTTTGCCACTCCCCTGACTTATCCCATAGAGGTTAACCAAGTGCTATCCACCCATCCCAATCCGTCGACTCAAGCACCTTTGGGGCCTATGTCCACTCCATTTCAAATTTTGGGGATAACCTGCAATCCCTATCAAGTTCCGCCCCTTAGTTACGAACAGACAGGTGTCAACGTGGATAGCAGTAGAGAGGGGTTCTCTTCAGTTAAGTGTCTAGTATGCGTTCTCGGCCCATCTTCTCAAAGGAGTTTACAGCTGTAGTTTCCTTCTTCTCTTATGGCCGGGCCGAACCGGATACCTTTGATTGCTTGGAGATTTTTCCTTATTGGCCCACATCACAGTATGGGATCTGTTAAAGACATCCCCTCTTCATTTTCAAGCTTTGATGGGGGCATTAAAAAATGCACACGTATCTATCCAAGTAAGCCCAGATGAAGTGGGACAGATAATTGGGCGGGTGTTGGGTCCCAATGCCATCTCTTTTTCAGATGTCGATCTGTCTGAAGAAGGAAATAATCATTCCAAACCCCTCAACATCACAATAGAAGTCGAGAATCTGGTGATCCCATTGGTATAGATAAACAATGGGTCAGCCTTGAACGTATGCTCCCTGAGAACTGATACCAAGATAGGGGTGGATCCTTCCATGTTCAGACCAGCGAGAATAAGCGCCTGAGGATTTGATAACACTAGAAGAGAGATAATTGGAGAAGTTGACCTTGAGCTCGTTATCGGGACAATGACCTTCTCCATACCCTTCTAGGTCATGGACAACAAGTCCACTTTTAATCTACTATTGGGGTGACCGTAGTTACATGAGGATAGGGCAATACCTTCCACTCTGCACCAAGAACTTAGATTTGTATCGGAGCAAAAAATTGTCACCAGGGTGAGGGGCAGGATGAAAGAGAAAAGGCTACACACAGTATAGAGAAACCTAAGGTATTAGATGTGCCACACACTACCGAAGACAGATCTTCATAGCTTTGAGTATGATGTATCGACAGTGACCTCAGAGCCTCTCGAGAGGATTACTATGAAAACTGGTGGATGAATGGTCGCAGCCGTGGCCATGCTCTAGAAATGGGGCTATCAGAAAGGTAAGGGGTTGGGACCATAGTTGTAAAGAGGGAAGGACCCAGTCAGAGCCAAAGGCGGATAGCAGGTCAGATTTGGCCTAGGCTACAGGCCTATTGAGGAAGAGGTCCAGGATGCCAAGGAAAAGACCTGAACCATTATCGCTGTAAAAGCTCAGGATACCTTTGTAAGTGCAGGGGTTATAAAGATTGATTAGAATGGGGCAAAATAGTTAACCCTGCACAAACCAACAACCCCGACCCACCCAACCAATCCCCAAATCTTCCCTCCCAATTTTGTAATAGACTTGGCCTCCTTATCCCTTTTTGAAGAGGAGTGTCCCATACCTATACAGTCGCCCCTGCGATAAATCACCACCGAACAATGCTCTTATTTGAGGACAGGCAGGAACCCAGAATAAACATGATGGAGGCTGGCTCCCAAAAGCCATCTCAATCAGCCTCCTCCATCCAAACAGGTAAAGAGGCGCCTCACAGGTAAGGAATTGGGCATCAATACCCCTAACTCTGAAAGCATCGCGTGGCTTGAAATTCGACACCCGCTTCCCAAAAAATAATAACATATAAAAAGTGAGGTGAGCCTTTTGCAGGCAATATCATGTGTATATAGGGACCCGCCTTGCCAAGGGCCCATTTTCGAAGAAAAAGAAAAATCTGAAAAATAAAAGAAATACAAAAAAATCCACAAAAACTATCTTTTAAAATTCCTGATAAAATTGAGAAAAAGGATGCCTTAATTGAAAAACCTGTCCCACGTGAAATCGACCTCTCCCCTATAGAAATACAAGAAGAGGTAGAAATCACAAGTCTGGATGAGGAAATCCCTGCAGAGGAGCTTCCCAATGAGCTCCTTGAACGGTACGCCGACTTTAAGCATGACCCTACCCCAATCGTCAAAGAGACTGAGGATGTCAATCTAGGTACCGATGAGGTTCCTAGAGTCACTAAGATAAGAACGTCGTTGTCTCCCGAAGAAAGAAAAAGCATGATTGATTTCCTTCAGTCATGCCAAGACGTCTTCGCATGGTCATATGAGGATATGCCTGGTTTGGATACCGATTTGGTCGAGCATGTGTTGCTGTTGTACTCGGATGTTAGGCCAGTCAAGCAGAAGTTGAGATGCCTCCGGCCAGAGTGGATGTTGAAAGTAAAGGATGAAGTCATCAAGCAGTACAATGCAGGGTTTCTCATGGTCTCTAAGTACCCTCAGTGGCTAGCCAACATCATCTCGGTACCAAAGAAAGATGGAAAGGTTCGCATGTGCATCTACTTCAGAAATCTGAACAAGGCGAGCCCAAAGGATGATTTCCCATTACCGCACATCGACATCTTGGTCGATACACTACAAGGCATGGGATGCTCTCATACATGGGCAGATTCTCAAGATACAATCAAATCAAGATGGCCAAAGCATACCGCGAGAAAACAACATTCATTACTCCATGGGGAACTTTATGTTACTGAGTCATGCCGTTCGGACTGAAGAATGTCGGAGCAGCATATCAGATAGCGATGACTACCCTCTTCCATGACATGATGCACCGAGAGATCAAGGTGTATGTGGACGACATGATCACAAAACCACCCAAGAGAAGTGGCCATTTGATTAACCTCCAAAATCTATTTGAGAGGTTGAGAAAATACAAGCTGCATTTAAACCCTCAGAAGTGCGCATTCGGCGCCATCTCAGGAAAACTACTGGGTGTCATCATCAGCAGGAGAGGCATCGAGGTTGACTCGATCAAGGTGAAAGCTATCGTCGAAATCCTGCCGCCATCTATAGAGAAAGAGGTTAGAGGTTTCTTAGGTAGGATATAGTACATCTGTCGATTAATTGTACAGCTAACTCCTATCTGCGCGCCGATCTTAAAGATACTAAGGAAAGACTCGCCTATTGAATGGAACGATGACTGTCAAGCAGCATTTGATAAGATCAAGAACTACCTTCTCAATCCGCCAGTATTAGTACCACCCAAACCAGGAAGACCACTCTTAATATACCTCTCTACAATGGAAGTTTTGATGGGATGCATCCTAGGGTAGTATGATGAGACGGGAAGAAGAGAGCAGGACATCTACTACTTGAGCAAGAAATTTATTGATTACGAGACACGTTATTCTCATCTAAAGAAGGCATGCCTGGCTCTTGTATGGGCTACACAGAGGCCCCGTCACTACTTGCTATCTCAAGCCATTCTCCTCCTAGCAAGAATGGATCCATTGAAGTATTTATTTGAAAAGCTTGCTCTCACTGGGCGAACTGCACACTGGCAGTTCCTTCTATCAGAATTTGACATCATGTATATCACTTTGAAGTCAATCAAGAGACAAACACTCACTGATCATCTTGCTGATAATCCTTTACCTGACTATAAACCTCTGAGAACTGAATTCCCAGATGAGGACATCTTTCATGACAGAGGATGACACAACAAAAATGGAGGAACCTTGGGTAATGCACTTTGATGGGGCAGCAAATGCCAAAGGTCAAGGAATTGGCACTATTTTGATTTTTCCAAAAGGGTCACACATACCAATCTCCATCAAGCTCAATTCCCCTGCACGAACAACATGGCCGAATACGAGGCCTGCGTAGCCGGCTTACAGGCAGCTATTTTGATTTCGCCAAAAGGGTCACACGTACCAGTGTCCATCAAGCTCAATTTCCCTTGCACAAACAACATGGCCAAATACGAGGCCTACGCAGTCGACTTACAGGCAACATTCGACCTAAATGTAACTCATCTCAGGGTATTTGGCGATTCATAGTTGATCATATGCTAGACCAATGGAGACTGAAAGACGAAAGATGAGAAGTTGATCCCATACCATGAGCACCATGAAGATCAAATAGCATGCTTTGATGATTTCACCTTTTCCTATGTCTCGCGAGCAAGAAATTGCTTTGCCGATGCACTGGCAACGTTGGCCTCAATGGTAGAAATCACCTATGGCGTCGAGATGAAACCAACTATGATCGAGCAAAGAAATGAACCTACCTTCTACCTCCAGATTGAGGAGCCCCCAAGGATAGTTGATGAGCCACCATGATTTTCAGATACCAAGAACTTCCTAGAAGCACGAGCTCTCCCTGAAGGCACATCAAAAGAAGACAAACGAACCATCCAATGTTTAGCTGCCAACTATGTCATCTGCGGTGAGAGCCTCTACAAACGATTATATAACAACATCCTGCTCTGATGTCTAACTCAGGACAAGGCTGCCAACATCATGAAGGAGATCCACGAGAGAGTATGCGGGGCCCACGCCAATGGGCACATGCTCGCCAAGAAGATCCTATGGCAAGGATATTTCTGGACTACCATGGAAACCGACTATTATAAACACGTGCAGAAGTGCTATAAATGTCAAGAACACTCTAGTCTAATACATGCTCCTATCATTGATCTACACTGCATGACCACTCATTGGCCATTCGCCACATGGGGCCTCAACATCATTGGAAAGATCAATCTAAAACCATCTAATGGGCATCAGTTCAACCTCATCGCCATTGAGTACTTCACCAAATGGGTAGAGGCAACATCCTACACAAACATCATGGCCAATCATCTCAAGAAATTCATTAAGAATAATATTGTTTGTCGATTCGGGGTACCCAAGGACGTCATCACGGACAATGACACCAACTTTACAAACAAGTACATCAGAGCTTTCTGCGAGCAACAAAAAATCAAGCATCATCGCTCATCATCATATCGGCCACAAACCAATGGTGTCGTAGAAGCTACAAACAAGGCAGTTGTCCACATCGTTGAGAAGATGGTCATCACCTACTGAGATTGGAGTGAAATGTTGTCATTTGCACTATGGGCTTACCGAACATCGATCCATACCGATATATGGGTAACTCCATTTTCCCTTGTGTATAGAACCGAGGTAGTGCTACCAGTTGAAGTTGAAGTACCCTCACTCCGCATTCTCATGGAATCTAGTCTACCAGAAGCCAAAAGAGAGAAGTTCCACTTTGAGCAGCTGAACTTGGTAGATGAGAAAAGGCTCCTGGCCTTGTGCCACACCCAGGCCTATCAGAGAAGGATTGCACATGCTTATAACAAACGTGTTCGCACCCGAGATCTAAAGGTAGGTCACACAATACTTAAGAAATTCTTCCCATCTCTCCACGCCGATCCAAGAGGAAAATTCAAGCCCAAATGGGAAGGACCTTATGTCATTCGAGAAGTGCTCCTGGGATACACACTTCTCCTCACCACCATGGACGGAGATCACTTTCCTGAGCCCATCAACGCTAGATACGTCTACCGATTCTACTCCTAGTCTCTACAGTAAGGTAAGTATTGATAAGATGGATATGTGACTGCTTAAGGACCCCTAAAAGAGGGGATCATTTCAAAGCCAAGTAGCCAAAAAGTGTCCCTGAACACTTATACCATGCTACACCCATTCAGCCTTTGTCTTTTCTTTCAATAAACCCCTCCCAAGAAAAGAGAAAGTGTATATACTACATATAAAAAATAGAGAAAAAGAGTTACCATCAAATCCAAAAAAAATCAGAAAAGTAAAATCCCGAAAAGAGGATATCTGAAAAAAGCAAAAAGAACAAAAATAGAAAAGAAAAAGTGGGCATGTATAGTCAAAATTTCTCAAAGAAAAAGTATATCACGGCAACTAGAACCCTATCGAGGAAACCTTCTCAACCCAAGAATACCTTCAAAATTCCTAACCTATCCTATGGCCAAAATACATCTCGAGAAAAAGCCCTCTTTAAGGTCTACGAGTAGTCATAGTATCCATTGAGTAAGCACTAGCCAAACTGAGAGACGACAAAAGAACTCCATCTAGTTGGCTATGACGGAGTCGACGTCTATGTCGTGGCCTTTGAGAAAATAAAGAAGAAAAGAAAAAGAAAATATACAAGCTCAAAGTAAAAAAGGACGTGGTGAAAGCCCGAAAGGGCGGCACGGGTAAAAACAACGAGTTTGTGCAGACCAGGTGAAAACATGAAAAGGTACCTAGGGTAAAAATGCATACCCATGGACGTAGTGAAACCCTGAAAGGGCGCTACAGGTAAAAAAGAGGGAAACAATGGGCACGGTGGAAACCCGTCTTGGGCACTGTGAGTAAAAAGGTTGTGAAAGAAAAAGAGACAATCATCGGTTACTCCCTTGGTTACAACCCGATCTATCTAATCCTCCTGGGTCTCTCATGTTCTCTCAAATCGGAGCTTGATCAGGCATATCGTCACGGCTGCACCATCAAACGCATGGCCCAAGGTAAGGAAAAAGGGTTAATTCGATCCAAAGGGGATGGACGTTCTGACCTTGATAAAGATGCTGAACCTCACCCAGGTCCGACCATGGGAGGTTTTGACTATGCTCAAATTGGGACCCGTTACTTCCCCTCACATTTAAGGCATCAAAGAAAAATCTTAAAAAAAGATATTAGATTTTCCTTTCTCATTATCAGGCCAACACTGTGCACACCCCGCTCCGGGATGATTGGTTTGATGACCGGAAAGACCACATTTGCAAAAGATAATAGATTTTTCTTTCCCATTTTCAGGCCAGCACTATGCACACCCCACTCCAGGATGATTGATTTGATGACCGGAAAGACCACATTTGCAAAAGATAATAGATTCCCCTTTCCCAGTTTTGGGTTGGCACTATGTGCACCACATCCCCAAAAGGATGACTAGTATAATACCCAGCTTCTTCCTTTTACAAAATACATAGAAGGATAGAATATAGGCAAGATAATAGATTTTCCTTTTCCATTTACATGTCTATACTATGTTCACATCACATCCCAAAATATATCTGTGTGATGCCTTGCATGTCCCTTTTTACAAAAAAAAAGAGAGAAGCAAAAATAATAAAAACATGAAGAAAATATATATACCCCAAAAATATCTAATAGGGGTTCTTATGCCCCTTCGTGTGGTAATTTGATCTATGCAAAACGTATGTGCGGGCCTAGGACAACGACGCAGCTCGTGCTTCAAAGCATCAATCTCAGTGTGTAAGGTGTCCTCCCGAACATCCCGATCTGTCTTCCAGTGGCCATGCAGGCTCTTATATTGCTTTTGAGAAGCATCAGTAGCACCAAGAACTTCACTCAAGGCTCCTTCCAGATGAAGAACCTCACAGTCAGCTACATCGGCTCTTACTTCTACCACCTCTGCTCTAACTGTTGTTTCTCTAATTGCTCATGCATGACTCGCTACTCATCTATCAATAGCTCAATTCAGGTTCGAAACATTGACTCCTTCTTTGGCCAACGTCCCCCTACGTCACTACTCTTTGCTTGGTCCAAGCGACAAGCAAAAGGCCTCTCAGATAGCAGCTAAGCCTCATACTCTAAAGAGGTCAAAATTAGATTCCCCTATTCTAGATCACACATATGCGTTGACTGACGCATTTCCCAGAGATCAGCTACACTATCCAAGTCCCCAGAGGACCTTCAAGAGTAAATCAAGTCACATAAGGGCGGTTTCGTCGCACAAGGCACCTACTGAGAGCAACCAAACTGACGCAACACCCGAAACGGAAAGTAGTAGGTGTTGTCAGTCAAACCAAGAAGAGTGATGCCCTCGTAATCCCTAGATCGAACTATGGGAAAAGCCTTGTCTAACCAAGGAAGCCTCCACACCAGTTCAGCCTTAGCCAGTAAAAGCTTTGACTCTTATATATTCCCCTACGGTACCCTGTGGCATCGAGCTAAAAGGCAGTGAGTTGCGTCACCACAAACAATATAAAAGTGAGGCACGGATCCTAAAATAGCAAGATGCTCCCCAAGCTACACCTGGAGCAGGATAGGACATCCCCGAAGGCACTCCACCTTGCCCAGAGTAAAGGTGTCAAGATAGCGGTAAAGCTCCACCAGCACCATATGCATCATAGAGTGGCCTCCCTCAAGTTCCGCCAGAACATTGCAAAGCGCAAGAGAGAAGCTCTCTCCCCTAGTATGGAAAAAAACCTTGGAGATAAGGCAAAGAGCAAAAGCCTTCACATTATGAGATGCTTTTACTAGCAATCTTTACAAGCTTTCATCCCCAAAAAGTTCTCTCAGGAATTTCACGAACACCTGGTGGGCCCACCAACGAGGCTTTTCTCATAATCGGCTTTCTTCAAGCCCAAAGTCGTGTGGACGGCTTTAGCATAACCTGGTTTCGGCACTACCCTGGCAAGGCTTCTGTGCAACTTCAAACCTGATAGGCTGGATAGCTCATCAAGAGTGGGAGTTAACTCACGGTTCTCAAAATGGCCCAAAATGAGGCCGCCGCATAAATAAGATCCCAAAGCAGAGGAACTCCGAGAAAAGATGAGAGACAAGCCAATCCGAGCTGGTCCAAACCTACAAGCTCACTCTCGTTCAAGCTGTCAAGCCATTTTGTCAAAAAACTGGGCTTATGCCCAAAGAGGGAAGTATAAAGGTCCCGGACCCCCCATGAGAGGCGGGGTCGAAAAGCAGGTCCATGGTCATACAAATTTTTTGAAAAATCACAATTCGAAATGACTTCGCCTAGCGGACCCACTCTCAGGAAGAGAAAAGATAAAATGACAGCAGAAAACCCAAAGCCCAACTGAAAATAAAGAAAAAGGGGCATCCATGGGTCTTAAAGACCTCACACTACCCAAAAGGATGCCTAGCGGGTGTAATACACACGCTAGTGCAAAATCCCCTAGATTTTGCCTAGCGTGTATATTATACACGCTAAGCTATTTTTTTCCTGAGAAAGCCTAGCGTGTAGAATATTCACGCTAGGCCATTTTTGAGGAAACTTTGCCTAGCGTGTATATTACACACGCTAGGCCAACCCCCTAATGAAAAAAGAGAAAGAGGGGATATGGGAGTTTTATTTTGGCCAGTTCCTTAACCAGCCCAAATACACTTGGTTTTTTTCTCACAAAAGGCACCCTCGGTTGCGTACCAAAAATCCGCCATCTAACCTATCCGCATGGTTTTCTTTCAGATACCACCCACATAAGCACACAGAGTTTAGCAACGGTTACATAAACAACCTAAGGACCAATTTCCCAATTTGGGGCCCATCCCTGCAAATTATCAAGCGCATCACATCCAGATGGAAGAGACAGAACAAGCAAAAGAGGAAAGCAACAACATCCACTTCAAACATAAATTAAATCATCCAACATGCGTTCAAATTATCCATTGCATTCAAATTCCCAAAGTGAAGATAATATTTGATAGTCTTAAATGTCAATCAGAGCATAAATAAAAAAAATTGGTCCTAATCGGTGCCTTTGGCCTTCTTCTTCCCCGGGCGCAAAGCACTCTGGTAGGCGCACACGTCCCCCACTCGGGACTACGCCTGGGAAAGTCGGCTAAGTAGCAAGCGCAACTTATTTTCACGAGCATGCTGCAAGTCATACCAAAAATCATCAGTCAAGGTTAGTCGAAAGATAAGAATGGCAAGGCAATGATCAGGGCTGGTCAGTGTAACACTTACCGCCTCCACATCTCGAAGGCCAATGATATGACGATAGTACTCCGCCTGATTGACCGCCGACTCATAATCGTGCAAGAAAGAAAGAGAAAGAGAGGTTAGCTGCATGAGCCGTAATACAAGAGCAAGCATATCTCTAAGAAAACATACAGAAGAGAAAATTTACCCCGAGAACCAATTCAGGAGGAGGGACCCAGATCTCTTAAGTAGATAGACAGGCCCACTCAGCGACATCCACACACAAACTCGAGAGGAAGGCATCGTCAAGGCGTCTAAAGGTCCCCTGAGTCTCTACAGTCAAGCTGTCAGAAGCCCCCGCACCAGAAGGGTCGGAAGGTCTGACATCTGGAGCCTCGTCAGGACCTATTGCTATATCATCCTCATCAAAATCATCCCCCCGTCAAATTATAGAAAGAGGCAGAGGTCCAGTTAGCCAAATCAAAATTAGACCCAAACCATCAGGAACTCGTATAGAGGAAGAAGAGGGGACTACCTGAGATAGTGGGCCGCCAAAGACCAAAAAGTTGGCACTAGGCATGAAGGCAAGAGGATGCACCGGTAAGGAAGAGACTCGTACAACATCTGATACCCTCCAAGCACAAAGAGATCATCAATAGGAACCCCATGATGCAGGAGTCCATCCGTGAGTTCCTCAATCATACCTCCCGGAGTCATGATATCCTCAGGAGGGCCATGCGGCACAGTAAAATAGTCACGGTATTGATGGACCACTCCCTCCTCCAAATAGTATGCTTTGACCCAAGTGCCATAAAAGAAGATAATCCGACGATCAACAAGCAGGTGGGACTGGCCCACGGAGGCTCGATCCTAAAAGGGAGAACCAACGTAATGATCAAAGGTGACTTACCCAAATAAAGAATCCTATTAGTCAAACAAATACCATCAAAATTCCATAATAGGAGAAAAGGGAAGTCTCAGTACCTACTCTGGGATCATCAAATCAAATTGAGACCTTCAGCCCAACTCCAGATGCTTCATTCTCTCATCCTTTCGACGACTCTTATGCTAATTACTCAGAAGAGGATATATATGCTCGTCTGAGAAGAGGAGGGGGCAGCCTGGCTGAAAGTGTAAATAATACCAAACCTGAAGGAAGAAGCAAACATGAAAGATGTGTCAGTGGCAAAATAAATGATAAACGAAGAGGAGTAGAAGAGCCAAGGGTTACCTCTATCATGGGCCATAAACCAAGAACAAAACCTAAATCCCCAATCGAGGCTTGAGCCAAGCTGGCCATTAGTTCGACATACCCTACACCGCCCCAATCATACCGATGCACATTCTCCCAATTCCCCATAAGACTAAGCAGGGACAACGAGACTCGACCACCACTGGTATTGGAAAGAAGAGTCTTACCCAGAAGAAAGAGGAGAGAGATACGAGCCAACATCAATGCCCGCGCAGGCTCAATGACAACATCCATGTCCTGATGATTGGGATCCACCTGTTCATTTTCACCAAACAAGTCAGCCAGCCAGGAGAGCTTGATATCAGAGCTGGCCATATCCCAAGAGGAGTGGTAATCCTCGATCAACTGAACCACCTCGACCAGATCCGGTACGCGAAGGCCAACCACCAGTGTTCCCCCTATCCTGATCCCTGTGATCATTGACTAGTCCACTGGGGTGGTAGTCATCTTGGCCATTGACATATGAAATGCCATGGTCTCGGGCCGAAATTGTTCCACCAGGGCCTTCATGTAAGCCACATCGCACCTCATAGTAGGGCATGAAAGAAATTTCCCAAAGCCGGCCTGAGCCAAGAGGAACTTCATGACCTGAGGGAGGAAGACATAGAGGCACTGAAGGTCGAACCAGCCTCCATGAAACATGATCGAAGGCAAAGACTGAGGCAAAATGAAAAAGGTTTTAAACCCCGAACAAATAAAGCTTGCACAAAGGGAAGCCATAAAATATTACTTCTTACCTTACCGACAATCTCGAAGTTAGAAATGCGGCTATACTGTTGATTAAGTAATCCACTGCGGGCCGCTTCACCTTGCATCTCACACCAGATCTGGGAGGAACACTGCACCGAAATAAGCTGCACACCCCGAGCACCATAAATCACCTCAGGAGCACCCTCCTGGTCCTGCTCCTCTTCGCTCGACATCCTGAGAAGGGATTAAGCAGCAAATGTTAGGAGAATATCAACAAATGGAAATCAAGTACTGCAGGCTCAGGGAAGGTAGGTATGCCTCATTCAAAGCAAAAAAAAAAAATGTTTTGAAAACCAAAATAAAAAATAAAATCCTCACCAGTTTACATCAAGATCGGAAAGGCCACCAGGGGACAACCTTAAAACAGCCCAAGCATTTCAAGCAATCTCGAAAAAATTTTCTTTTGTCCTTTCAAAATTTCAGTAAAAAAAAAAGACCCCCCCCCCCCGCACACACACACAAATGCACATATATTCTAGGTGGGGGTGCATTCCAAAAAATTTCTTTTCCAAAAAAGAGAAGGAAGAAGGAAGAAGAAATAATAAAATATGTATATATATATCACAAATAAAAACAAACAAAAATAGAAAATAATAATAAAACAACAAAAAAAGAGGGGCACTCTATTTTTCAACAAAAACAAATTTAAAAAAAAAAATACACTTTGTTTCAATAAAAATAAATCAAGAAACGCCCTTTATCTCAAACCAAATTCATGCAAACAGAGGCAATCTTCACAAAATGAATCATGCATATTAAGAAAATCATCAAGATCCAAGAACCCTAACCACATTGGAGGTAAAAGAGATAAACCAAAGGGAGGGAAATAATAGGGCACCATTCAAATCACATCAATACCGATAAAATTAATCGAATAGTGCATAAATGATCACATTAACAAGAAAAATCATTCATTTATCATCTAAATATGAGAAGTCCTAGCCACATTGAATTAAAAACTAGAAAATTTAAGGAAAAATGGGGGTTAAAATGATTACCTTGGTTAATAAAAAGTAAACCCTTGATCCGGCGTAGGATGCACATTTGAATCGACAATGTTGAGCACTGGCTTGAAGTCGTGGTTCGAATCAAATCAATGGTGCACAAGAGGGGTCTCCTGGTTTGGTTTTGGAGAGAGGGGGTAAGAGAATTTTGAAAAATGCCCTTTTTCTCTCAGGCCCAGCTGTTTTAAACCACAGTGTGGCTTAGCGTGTATATTATACACACTAAGCTTAGTTTTGCCAAATTTGGCCTAACGTGTATAATATAGATGCTAGGCTTAATCGTGCCAGATTTGGCGTAGCGTGTATAATATACACACTAGGCATAATCCTGCTAAGCCTGGAACCTCCCTTGCACATAGAGATTTTCTCCTTTTTTGGTACGCGTCCCGAGAAGAACGTCGACTTCCATTCGGCACGCTCAAGGATTGTGTAAAAATAAAAAGTTTAAGGGCTTTGAGCATCCTCAAAACCTCGAACAAACATCAAAACAAAAATATATATATATATGGAATTTTTCCCTATTATGTCAAACAGCTCCCGGGCTTCTTCAGCTGTCTTGTGGAGGTAGCTACCACCACAGGAAGCATCCACCATATCCCTGGTCTTGGAATTAATTCCTTGGTAGAATACTTACATGAGTTGCCAAATTAGAATTTGGTGGTGGGGGCATTATTTTAACATCTCCTAGAATCTTTCCCAAGCTTCATAAAAATCCTCAATTGAGGACTGAGTAAATGATAGAATACTTGTCCACATCTGGCTGGTTTTGTTCATGGGAAAGAATTTGGCCAGGAATTTGATTTGAAGGTCACTCCATGACTGTATGCTGTTGGCTGAGAGCTTTGATAGCCATGTGCTAACTTTTTCCTTTAGTGAAAAAGGAAAAAGCCTCAGTTTAGCAGCCTCAGGTCCCAAGTCAGTAATATTGAAAGTAGTGCAAAGTACTAAAAATTGGTCGATATGCTTGTAAGGATCTTCTTTACTAAGCCCATGAAACGAAGGCAGCATATTAATGGTGGAGGATTTAATTTCTTAATTCCCCTCAACAAAGGGGAATTGAATACATAAGGGAGAGGTGTACTCCCCAGGTGTATTGTACTCATTTAATGTTTTATGCCTCTCAGCCATGATAGCTAGTTCAATTTCAACACAGGGCCTTGTGTGATGTGTCAAGGTCTAAGGATCCTTTCAACCTCTAGATTTGGAGGTTCTAACTCAGGGTTTAAGGACCTTCTACCATGCATATACTCACACCCATAATAATTACAGAGAATGCTCACAAGCACACACATAAAATTTCAAACCAAAATGAACAACTACATAGATATACACTAAACAAATAACAGGGAATTAAACATAAATGGACTGATATTTAGGGAAAAGGAAGTGTAAATAGAGCTAGCTACACTCCGGCTACAGCTTTAGCTTTTCCCTTCTTCTGCTGTCCATTTATGCAAAAATCCAAAAAAATATTAGTAGTACTTTATTCTAGATTAGTCACAGCTACAAAGAATTTGGAAGTCTAAATTATAGTATAACTGAGGTCTACTAAAAAGATCAATATCCACGGCAACGACGCCAAAAACTTGTTGTATGCCGGATGTGCTGATTTATTATGTGGTGTTGGAAGAGAATTAAAATCACAGTAAAATAGAGGATAAAGATATGGTGAAAACAACAATCCTAAAATATTCTAGACCTGTAAGATACAAGGCCTATTGTAGCAAGTTTTGATAAGTAAGAGTTTGTCCCACAGAGAAATTGATCTAGAACCCAAAATGGGTTGTAATAGTAGGTCTCCAAATCTGACAATCCTAAAGAAAGGGAGTTGGGTGTCACGACTACACTAAATTAATCCTAAGAAAAGAGAAATAAAGTGCAACCCTATCCTAAAGAAAGGGTTAAGAAGAAGATGGTGATGGTGTGTGCCAAAATAAAATATAAAAAAGATGGAAAGTAAGTAGGTTAAGCTAGAGTTAATGCAGTAATGTAACTCAGATTTAGACTGTCTCTGCAGTGGTCCTTGCAGAGATGCTATTAATAACCTCAACAAGGTAGAATAATCCAATTTAACCCATGCCCTTTGGGGTGCTCTTAGGGTTATAATCTATCCACTCAAATGGTCACAGAGTATTCGATAGAGTCTGTCAAATCTCATTGATTAAATCAAAATGCTAACCTAATCCAAAGGAGTGGATTGATCATTTCCCCAACCAATGGACAAGATCTTGCCATGAATACTATTACAGACACTATGTAATGCCAGTGCTACAAGCTCCCCAGATCTGCACACAGATATGGCTGACATCCATAGGTATTCCAACCCATAAAGTCCTAAGTGCTTTGCCAAGGCGAATGGCTCACTATGCCCACACAAAGGAACAACAACATGTTGAATAAGGATTTACATTCAGCTGGTCATTACTACAAAAGGCCTGCAATGACTCAGCCTCAGGCTACAATTACTATAGAGAAATCATATCTAACATCTGATATCGGTCAAGTAAAATAGAGGAGAGCCAGTTCCTGCACAAACCTCCTCACAAGGCTCTAGAAGCTCATGTGCAGAGGAGAAGAATCCTTCTCAGACATGTGGCTGGACACCACCTTAGGGTTATACTTTGTCCACTCAAATGGTCACAGGGTATCCGGTTGGTCTATCCATGGCACAAAGATCTCAGAAAGAACATGTAAACTACTGCTGCCACCATTGAGTCCCAGGGCTACGAGCTCTCCAGATCTGGCAACAGATCTAGCTTGCTATCCATGGATCTATCAAACCAAGGGAAATCAGATGGTAAATAATAGATCTACTAGAAACTGAATGGGCTAGTCCCAAAGCATGGATCCTATAGACATCTAAGGAAATCGCAAGATCTATAGATTCAATTAGTCATTAAAACAACAATCCATTGATAAAAGCAAAACTTATAATGAACTGTCTCAAGGCTGCAGCCTGTACACAACTGCTCATCCAAAAGATCCCAATGTATACAAAACCTATTACATAACTAAAATAAAACTAAACCTAAGTACTTACAAAAGGATTAGCTAGCCAATATTGGGCTAAGAGAGAAGAAAAATAAGAATAATAGATGATCAAACCCTAACCCTAGCCTGCTGGAGTTTTCAGTCGACAGATGATGAAGGAAAGATAAAAATACTAAGCTCTAAGTACAGCTTATATACTCTGTCCATAAGGCCTTGCTCAAAAGAGAGTAACCCTAATTTCTCTAGCAGATGTGGCACAATTACAACCCTTGTATGCCTTGAGATGTGTGCCTCGAAATTTATGCCTCAAGAAGTGTGCCCTAGCCTTGGGAAATTCCCAAAAGGTCCTTGAGTTAGGTTTGAGAAGTGGAGAGCCCAAGCTTCACGGGGCTGACATCTGCATTAATTCACTTGTGCAGTTGGTTTGCCTTCGCGGAGGAGCATTTGACTTAGGAGGCTTATTCATCCACGTAGTAGGGCTTCAGTTGATCGTACAGTTGCTGTGCGCTGTAATGCTGTCACGGAGGAGATTTGGGAATGCCTGGATTTCTCATGTAGTAGAGCTTTAGAAGTTCTCTCTCGCTGGATACTCGCGTAGGTAGGCTCCTACACTCGCATAGTAGCTGGTTAGGCTTCAGAATGTGCGAGAGCTGTGTGAGGAAAATTTTGGGCGTCTCTCTCTTCGAGGGCTTCGTGAGAACTCCGTAAGGTGACAAATTATTCTTTATGCATGTGGACTCGCTATGTTCTACGCGTAACTTCTTTAAGGCTCGATCTCCGGGGAATGGAAGACCAAAGAGAGAAAACGGATGGCATACTTAGAAACAACTTTGTTCTTGATAAAGAAGTTTGAAAGGATCTCTTTCACTCACATCCCTAGACAGGAGAACAAGCTCGTGGATTCCCTCGCTACACTAGCCTCAGTCATTCAGATATTAGTTGGACAAAACATAAAATCCTTCTTCATCAAGAGATTAAGAACACCAGCACACGAAGTCACCTGGCAAGTGAAACTGGAATTGCCGGCTAGACCAGAAGCGGTCATGAACGGAGGACAACTTACCTCAGGCAACTCCATGAAGAAAGAAGTCGACGTCGCGACCTTCAGACTCAAAAGTCACCAACTGACGACGGATAGCATGCTACTTTGATATATGGAACTTCCTGAAGCATCGCCATATCCCACCTTACGCAACAAAGATCGAACGAAAGACGATTAGGAACTGATGCACGAGGTTCTGCATCCTCGGCGAGATGTTATACAAAAAATCCTTCACCAAAGGAGTACTACTGCGGTGCATCACGACAGTCGAAGGATAATACATCATCCGAGAGGCACACGCCAGTACCTCAGCACCCATACTGGCAGATAGAAACTCGCGGATCAGATCATACGACAGGGCTACTTCTGACCGATAATGTCAAGGGATTGCCACCTCTATGTCCAATGCTACAAACAATGCCAAGTACATGCCGCACTCATTGAAGCTCCATCAGTTGCACTAAACCCTATAACTTCACCATGCCCATTCTCGATGTGGGCCTTTGGCATCATCGGACACTTCACGGACACAGTTAGGAATACTCACAAGCACGCATTCATACTTACTACGATCGAATACCACACCAAGTGAGCGAAAGTCAAGTCATATGTCAGAATCACTACTTCTATGCTCGTAAAGTTTATCATTCGGAATATCATCACTAGCTTCAAAGTACCCAGGATGTTCATCACCGATAATGGACCGTAGTTCATTACAGAGAAGACAAAAAAATTATACAAAAGATTTGGCATCGACCTGCATCACTCGCCACCATTCTACCCCCAGGGAAATGGACAAGCAGAGGCCCTGAATAAGACTCTGATTCGAATTTTGAAACAAACAGTGGAGACGAGCAATGGAGCCGACTAGCCTGAATGATTACCAGAAGCACTTTAGGCCTATAGAACTTCTATTCGCATGGCCACTGGTCAAACTCCCTCTCTCCTCATGGATGGGATGGAGGCAGTCCTACCCTACGAAATACAAGTACCATCCCTACATATTCAACTTGATGGTGAGCTATCTTTAGACGAAAGGAGAATTGCTTTGCTCGCTAAGCTAGAACAACTTGATGAGACGCGTCTACGGGCAGCTAATCACGCTTAAGTATACCAGAGGAGGATGGCCTCGAGCTTATAATAAGAAAGTCCTCGAGCAAAATTTTGAAATTAGAGAATTAGTCTTGAAGAAAATCATGCCTTCAAAACACGCCCATCCGAAGGGAAAACTGAAACCGAACTGGAAAGGCCCATATGTCATAGCAGCTGCATACCAAGGAAACGCATACAAGCTGGTGAATCAGGATGGGGAAGAACTCCCTAATCCCTGGAACGCCATGTACCTCAGGAAATACTACCCTTAGCCTCGTGATCATTCTATCATGTAGTCAGATACCTATATTTACCACCCCTGCAGTCATCGAGACTCATTTGTTGGTTGTATGCCTTCATTTCCTAGGGTATCCCTGAAGGCTTTCGACTCACTGCCCACCTTCTTATTCATGCAATTTGATCAAAAGGACTAGTGGAATATCTAATCTCTTCTAAAAGTATAAGTAACACCCGATTCTCACCCCTTTCCCCCCAATATTGGAGGAGATGGTAGAGCATAAAAAATGAAGATGCAAGGCTCAATCAAAATTCATCATTCTTGCATTAGTAGGTTGCTTTCAGAGAAAATATATATATATATACATACATAACTGAGAGAGAGCAATACGACGGGTGAACAAGTCAATGAGCCCAGGGAAGCATAAGAAAATTGTGAGGACATCTATGGTAACCTTACTAGAAAAGTATAAGCAAGCCGCAAGGGCATCCCTGGTATCCCATACTACTAGATATCATCATAAGGTGGTGGGAGGAGGACAAACTCCTGCTAACCATAGAATGTGAGACTTTGATGGTACTAAAATATGACGGAGAGCTCAATCATGGCACCCCATATCCACCCGAGAAAAAGATTCTTACTTATCCCTTTTAGAAATTGTCAGATAAAAACTATTCCCCCATGTCACTGAACCTTACCCCCCCCCCCCCCTCTTTCACCCTTAATTTATATTTTCGGACAGTGAGTCGGGACCCTCCGAAGATATCCCCAGATATGAAATTGAAAACCTGTGAATGACGACTGATGCAACCACTATCTACCACTTATCCTCTAACACTGACTATGGGATAGGGTAACCACTACCAACGGTAGAACCCCGATATACGACTGATATGACTATACGACTTCCTCGGTTTCGGTAAATAGTATCAAGCAATTTCCTCGACAGTAATCCCTCAACACGTACACGGTTTCTCATAAGCCCAAAGTGCTCAAAAACATCAAGAGAAGCTCCATTGCACCTTGACGCTAGGGCATTTTTATTCTCAAAAGAAGAGTCAGCCTTAAACCCCTGCTTGTTCACGAACGGATCCAAAATAATGAAGCCATCACCTCAGGAAGACCGCTGAAGCTAGCGCACTTCCTATTCCACCACGCTCCTACACTGGGGCATTTTTTTAGTCTTGTTTTTTTTCTTTCTATTATTTGCTTTCCCTGTTGCATTATTTCCCCTTCGTTGTAATGAAAAAAAAAAGAGAAAAGAAAGAAAAAAAAAGAGATAATAACAAATGCCCCCCTTTTTATTACCAGACCCCGGTCTGAGACACCTCCCCCCTTGACAATCAGCAAGGGGGAAACGAAAGTACTAATAACTTTATCCTCATGTGCAGATACAAGATAACCTTCGACTTTTATCGGGCAAACTCAAGGAGCATTCGAGTCCCAATAATAAGCAACAATGCCAACGACAACCAGCTAAAGTATAGAAGGTAACAAGAAAAGAAAAGCAAAAGACAGGTGTGCCTAAACCTAAAAGATCTCTCTATATATATATTTTTTTTATTTACAACTTATTACTGGGGGCATACCCCCTGTATATACAATGAACAAAAAAAGAGGAAAAAAAAAATGCCCTATTCCCTCTGCTGCCTCTGCGAGGGATTCTCATCACTCTCTCCAACATCATCAACCTGAGGACTAGGAGCCTGGTCCACCGACGCCTCAGCTGAAGCTTGAGGCCTCCTAGGAAGGTCTAGCAACAGAACCCCCCTCGCTTACTTAGGTAGAGACCCGCCGAGACTGCGAACGCAGAGAGCCAAAGGCAAGCATAGGCCCAAGGTTCGAGTCTGCATGAGCATACACCCTCATACGCTCATGGGTCTCTCGACGGATCTCCGCTAGTGAGCCACTAGCCCTCGATCCCGACCCCGGGAGGTGATCGACCATCCCTCGCACTCTCCCTCCTACCCTCGAAAGCTCGTGCTATAAAAGCTTGATCGTCAAATGCATCTCGGCATGCACGATAACCCAAGCACTCTCAAGCTCTGCTGCCCAGGTCCTTCGCTCAACCACGAGGTCCATGGTCAACTCCTGGAGATGACGCTCAGTTGTATCAGAAGGAACCTCACGAGTCTCCTCGCGAACCTAAGCACGCTGCACCTCCAGACGTAAGTGCTCCAGCTCGTGCACCTGCATAAGACCAAGGCTAAGAAGATGGATCTGCATAGTGAGAAATAGAGCAAGAATGATGAAGACATACCAGATCAGCGCGCTCCTGCATAAGGCGCTCTATCGTAGCGACAGTAACTGGATCAGCTGGAGGTGTCGTAGGAGGAGCCTCAGGCATAGATAGCTACAACACAAAACCCAAAAAGAAAACATATCAGATAATATTACGACTATAAAATCTGAAATAAAATATAACTACAATACTCCTGAGGAGGAGCCTTGGGGGCAGAGTCAGGAAAAACCTGCACAGAAACTAAACCAACCAACAGAACATTTCAGATAAAACCAAATTGGTAAGATCAAAACAAACTTATACACAGACAATATACCTGACTCTCAGTATGTAAAGCGGTAGCTATCACCTCTCACGTCTGGAAGTCCTCGGCGATCTAACGCTGAGAAGCACATAATGCGATGTTAGTGAATCATTGCACGACACATAGCCAGATAACTCATAAGACTAAAGAAACTCACCCAGTGCTCTAGCTCAGCCCGAAGCTGAGCTATCACAGGGTCCTCCTGACTAGAAGACGTCGCTGAAGAAGGATCGAATGCTAGAGCGGACACCCTAGCACCTGCTAACTCTGACCTCTATAAACGTAATGCATGATAAATGCATCAAAAATGACAAAATAAACAATGATAATAAAAAAAATATATAAGTTAAGATAAATACTCACCAGTCAGTCAATCTATGAATGGAGGCTGATCTCCACCTCATGACCAACCTGCTGGTAACTGTTGAGGTATTTTAGAGTGCTTGCTACTGACTTTATTGGAGACAGTGATAAGAATGGGGTTAGTGAAAATAAATCAAAGGTGGATTGAAAACTTCATAACAGCAAGCCTAAAAATACACAGTCCTGCAAGATACAGGGCCTGTTGTAGCAAGTTTTAATAAGTAAGAGTTTGCCCCAAAGGGAAAGTTGATCTAAAGCTCCAAGGGAGCTATCTTTAGTAGGCCCTCCAGATCTGGCTACAGATTTGGCAATCCTAAATGGAAGGGGATTTAAGGTCACTATTATCTAAATCCTAAGGTAACCTAATGCCTAAACTACAGAAAGGGTTGAGAAGAATGATGGAGTGTGAGAAAATAAATATAAAAGGGTGAGAAGTAAGCTATTTGGTACAGATCTGATGGGTCCTTATAACTCAGACTTAGATCTGCTGCTATAGAAATCTTGTCCAATCGCTACATTATCACCAAAGAGGAGAAAGGATCCAACTCACCCCTGTGCCATGATCCAATCCCTTATGGCTATAACCTATCCACTTAAATGGTCACAGGCTATCCAATAGGGGAACCACAGTCCAGAGATGGGTCAGAACAAGTTTATCATTGTAGGCACTACTTCATCCAGGCTACCAGCTAAAGAATCCATAGGAACCTCAACCTCTAAAGTTCTGTGTGTGGGGCTAGGCCTGCAATGTGCACTAGCCTGGACACATAGAACCAGCAAGAGTTTGAGTGCTAGCTTTTAAGGTTAGTTGTTCACTGCTTTAGAAAGACAGCAGTGATCCAGTCACAAGCCTACAATCTCTACAGCCAGATGAGATCTGCCATCTGATGGTGGGTCTATACAAATACAGGGGAGTCTGTCTCTGCACAATCTCTCACAAGGCTACAAGCACAAGTGCAGAGAAGAAGAATCTGTCTTAGATCTGTGGATTCGCCTCACCCTAGGGTTATAATCTGTCCACTTGAATGGTCACAGACTATCCACAGAGGCTACCCTCCTCATAAAGGTCTAAGACAGAACAAGAACATTGCTGCCGCCACCATGTTCACAAGGCTACCAGCACAAGCTCCCATGGAGGATTGTTGTTAAGGTTTATTTAGATCCAAGTGACCTATGAGTCCAAGTTAGGCACATTACAGGCCTAGCCCCACCACAGGATCCACTAAATCTGAATCCCCATGGGAGCTTGTGCTGGTAGCCTTGTGAACATGGTGGCGGCAGCAATGTTCTTGTTCTTGGACGGTGGAAAAAGAATCGGCATATTAAAGTTTTATCCATTTCCAAGCATGGCAATAAATTGGGAGTATTCAGGGAATGAGAAATCGCACAATCGGATTATGGGAAAAGAGAGCTCACAGTAAATGATGGTCTAAATTTAGCCTTGGTAATTAAGGTGATCCCGTGTATCACGCAGCTGCACACTGAAAGGTGTGGAATTCTACTTTGCGCGCGCTCAGGACTCCGCAAGGAAGCTCTGACATGGTCCACGATTATGAAAATGAGGCCATTTGAACCCCTTGATCGAGATCAACACTTGACCTCCGTGCACCATTTGTGCTGAGGCTTGTACTTGCACAATGTCATGCATCCACTCAATTACCATCTACATCTACCCTTCACATGGATTCCTATTTCAAATGAGCATAGCCTCCCTAAATTCATCTCCCATGTTACTGACAAAAATGAACAATATAAAGACTGATGTAAAAATAAATAAATAAATAAATAAACAACCACAGAGAACATATATGGCATATAAATCAATATATAAAAAAGAAGAAAAATTCTATTAACTTGAAAAAACATGTACAATTGTAATTACAATAACTAGAAAAGAAGTGCAAAGGCACGAAAAGCCTAATGTACAATCTAGGTTCTAAGAGGAGGAGGAATCTGAATCTGAATCTGTGAACTAGTCCCAACCCATCTGTTTCGCATGTTTCCTCATTTCAGCTTTGCTCTCAGAATTGGGCTTGGACTTGGTTCTATCTGAGGGAGTTTTGGTCTTCTTCTTCCTGAGTTTCTTCTCAGTTGGGCTCTTTTTCTTCTGTTGCCTTGGTTGCTTTGGCTGTAGGGGTTTCTTCATGGTTGGAGCCTTTGGTGCTCTCACCCTCATCTTTCTGGTTTTGGGTTCAGGAGGGATCATAGGTGATTTTTCTTTGTCTGGCTCAGTGGTGGCTGCTGCAGACTACCCTTTATCTTTGGGCTCAGTGGTGGCTGCTGCAGACTACCCTTTATCTTTGGGCTCAGGCTGGCCAGGGTGTTTTGCCTCCTCAGACTGGGCAGCTGGCTCTTTGCCAATTTTTATAGAGGCTGCTGTGTAACCAGTCCTCTTAGCAGTGACTTTCCTCTGTTTAGGATAAGTTTGCTCAGTTGGAGGTGCAGCAAGGGCCTCGGTAATGAAGGAGGGGCAGCAGGGTCCTTCCCTTTCTCTGGCTGGGCAATTGCTTGTGCCTCCTCAGACTGGGCAGCAGGTGTTGGGGTAGCTTTAGGCTCAGCTTCTGGCATGTGGATAGAGAGTGGGGTGGGTTGCTGAGCTGCATTTTCGGCAGCAGCCAATGCAGTTTCCAATGAGGCTATCTGGATTTTGGCCTTGAGGAGGTCAGTTTCATGGATTTCCTTTTGAAGTCTGAAGATCTCCTGGGCATTGTTGAGCTTCTTTTCAAACATCCTGGCCTTCATCTTCTTAGCAGCAGTGTTGGCTTTCTCCAGCTCCAAATTCAGCTAATGATAAGCAGCCATAGATTGGACCTTCTGATAGGCCTCCAAGATATTAGTCCACCCCAGAGAGATATCCAGTAGTTGCTTTCTGTGGGCTTCCTTCATTTCATTAATCTACTACAGCAAGGGGGTCTTAACGGACTATCAAAATTGGGCCATGCCCCTTAGGACATCCCTCCTAAGGTAGGGATTGTCCCTCATGGCATGGAGGATGGTGAGGTAGGGAGGGATGTAAAAGGAGTGTTTGGGTGCAATAGGAAGAGAGGAAGTGGAAGGAGCAAACTGTGATTGGTCCTCGGGGGGGAGTGGAGATAACAGTGGGTAATTCTAGTTGTGGAGGGAAGGGGACAGGTTCTGGGTCTGTTTGGGTCTGTTTGCCAGTGAATGTTGGAGGGGGTAGGATAAGAGGTGGGATGGAGGGCATAGGGGGGGAAGAAAATGAAGTAGGCTCCCTAGGGTTAGGTGGTGGTGGGGAGGAAAAAGGGGAATGGTGAAAGGGATGAAAGGGAATGGGTGTGTTAGGGGGATAAAAGGGATTGTTGGTGGTGGGGGGGGGGGTTGTGAGGAAAGGCTGGGGTTTTGGATGTGAGAGTCAGGGGAAAGGATCAGTGGGGATGGAGTGGATTATGGAGGGATGGGTGGGTTGGTTAATGTCTGTAGGGTGGATTTGATGGATGTGAGTTCATTCTGCATCTGATCCTGGGTGTGTGTAGTGGTGGATAATTTGGATTGGATGTCTTGGATAAGGGAGAGGATAAGTGTCAGTGTGTCTGGGCTGGGAGGTTCAGTTTGTGTAGAAGATGGCACAGGTTGAAAAGGTGAGGAAGGGGCATGATGGAAAGTGGAGGGAGGAGGAGATTGGGGTTCAGGTGAGTTATGTGGTGGTGTAATTGGGGAGTCTAGGAGGGGGGTGTAGTGACTGGGCATGGTGTCAAGGAAACTAGCCATAAAGGCTTGGAATTCTGTGGTTGTGTTAAGGTCTAAGTCAATGTCTGGGAATGGGGATGTAGTAGGTATGGTTGGAGTGGTGTCTGGGTCAATGTTAGGTGTGACAGTGGTAATGAGAGGGATTGTGGGTGGTGTCAGGGAGATGGTGGGGGTTGTCTCAGTGGTTTTCTTTCTTTTATAGAAGATGAGTGGAGGGCTGTCGGGGTGTTGTGAAGATGAAGGGGGTATTGGGGCTATGTATTGAGGTAAGGTAGGGGATGGGGAGGGGATGACATGGGGGGTGGTATCCTCCCAGGTACCAATCACAGGTGAAGGGGGAGTGGGCATGGATAATGAGGACGGAGGAGGGTGAGAGAGAGAGATAGAGTAGGAGATGTGGTCAGGATAGGGGATCCTGGAGTAAAAGGTGGGGGGATTGAGGTGGCTGCTATAGCAGTGGTGGTCATGACAGGCTCTGGAAGCACCTCTTTGGTAGCAGGGGTAGACCTTGGGACAGCTTCCTCAGCAGCTTGCTTGGGAGGGGCCTAAGCCTCAGCTTTCTCCTTCTTCTGGGCCTCCATCAGGCTCCCGTTGATTCCCCATTGCCTCTTGGCAAAAGTAGTAGGGCCAAGGGTGGTAGTCCCCTCTGTTTTTGCTATCTTGTACCCCCCTTTCAAAAGTAGCTTGGTAATAACTCTGGCATAGGGGAGTGTGTGAGGCTTCTTGTGTTGTCCTAACTTCTCCACTAGGTCTTTCATTGCCTCAAAGATGAGCCAGGCTGCATGGAAGCGATGGCCCGGAGAGAAAGAATAGACAGCATCCGCAATGGGAGCTCTGCTCTCCTGCTAATGTCCTGAGTAGTAAATATTTTTTCTCAGGACTTGGTCGATGAACAGGAGTTCAGGCTTCAACTCTCTTCTTCTGATTGAATCCCCTGAGGCCTTTAATCCTCTAGTTAAAGCCTTTGCAATTGTATCAATTGAGGCACTCAGGGGGGGGGCATATCCACAGCTAGGGTCGAATGCGGCTGGGATGGTCAATACTTCTGCAATCACTTTGTGGCCAACTAACATTTCAAAGTCATCAATCAATACCAGCAAGCCTACTTGTCCATCCTTGTTTTTTTTTACCTTGATGTGCTGGTAAAAGAGTTGCACTAGCCTAGAGTAGGCTAGTGCTGGAATTCCTCTCATCAAGGGTGTCAGGCCCGCCTTGCTCATAAATTGAACGGCAGGGGTAGAGAGAGGCTCCTTCTTGAAGAATGGCAGGTCAAAATCAGTTTCAGGCTCCAAGGGGATTGAAGCCATGAGCTCTGAAGGAGTAGAAAACTCAGGGGTTGGCTCCTCCACCTCCTCAACCACTTCCTTCCCTTTTTTAGGTGCCTTTGAAGTCTTGGCCTTCTTAGGAGTGGTCTCAACAGGGGCCTTATCCATGCCCCTTTTCTTTGGTGCACTCTTAGGGGCCATTACAACTTCTACCTTGAAAGATGAGAAAGGGAGATTGAGATTTGAGTGCCTACCCTAAAATCCTAGGGTTTGGTTCGATCTGTCGCACAGGGCACCGCTAGATCTCTAAGCAGAGGGTAATAGATGCAAGTGATGCTAGGAACAAATCTGTAGATTCCTGGTGTGAATGATAGGTTGTAGAGTAGATGCTGGAGGAGAGAGGTAGAAGAGCGCCGGAAGCTAGGGTTTCGCAAGGTGAAGAAGGAAGAGAGTATTGGAAATGGAGACAAGCGCGGGGTTAAAATACTTATCGCAAAGCTTGGCGCGCTTTGGAAAAATCTGGTCGCGGGATTGGAAATGAACCTAGCGAAGGTGCTATTCAACTTGGATTGCGCGACAATCTCTCAGGTTAACCTTGGAGCGTGCTACAGCATGTGAAGAATTCCATGTGAATTATGCAAGAGTCTCCCAGATCTCCATTTGGATTGTGTGAAAAGCTCTGAGGTTCACTTTGAATCTCGTGATAGCCTTTAAATCTTGCAACAGCTAATGAAGTATTCTTTTTTAATTGCACGAGAGTCTCCCAGGCTTCCTGTTGAACCTCGCGACAGCTAGTGAAATGCTCTATTTGGATCGCGCGAGAGGTTCTCTGGTGTACTTGAATCTCGCGATAGCTATTGATGGTTCTATGTGAACTGCGCGAGAGTCTCTCAGGCCTCCTTTTAAACCTAGCGATAGCAAAGTACTAAACATAGAGCATGTGCTTTTAGTTCGGCCATTTCCATTTGTGTTGTGGCTGTATCCTAGGCATAACTCTCACCACCAGGGGTACCCCCAGACACATTAAGATTAAAAATTAAAGCATAGACAGCAAAAATCACCATCCCATCATTGTGCATTCAAGTAAAAATAATCAATCCAAGAGCAGTAATCATCACACCAAGCATAAAAAATTCAAACCAGATAGGTCCAGATTCAAGTGGGGCCACTAAAATTTCCTAGGGAATTTGAACAAAAGAAAGCAAGATAAATCTAACAAAACCAAAGTACATATGATACAATATTGACACACCTGTGGATCAGTTTAATGAAGGATCAGTTCAAAACAAGGCTTAAGCCTCTGAACATTCACCTTCAAGGTTTTCCCAGACTTGGGATCCTTGATTTCCACAGCACCAGATGGGGAAACACTCATGACAATGTAGGGACCTTCCCATCTGGATTTTATTTGCCAGGAAAAAATTTTAGTTTGGAGTTAAACAACCAAACCTTGTCACCAGCTATGAAGCGCTTTCTCAACAAACCCTTGTCAAAGAAAGCTTTGGACCTTTCCTTGTAGATCCGGCATTGGCATATGCATCCATCCTTAGCTCATCCAATTCTGACAGCTGTAGCAACCTGTGAGGACTAGCAGAAGTTAGGTTTAGATTTAAATGTTTAATGGCCCAATAGGCCTTGTGTTCTAACTCTACTGGGAGATGACAAGCCTTGCCATAAACCAGTCTGAAAGGGGACATACCAATGGGAGTCTTATAGGCAGTCCTATAAGCCCACAGTGCATCATTAAGCTTTTCAGCCCAGTCCTTCCTGTCAGTCCTCACAGTCTTCTCAAGGATGTGCTTGATCTCCCTATTAGAAATTTCAACTTGCCCACAGGTTTGTGGGTGGTAGGGAGTAGCAATCCTATGGTTGACAGAATATTTTTTGAGCAAGCTCTTGAAATTTTTATTGCAGAAATGGCTACCCCCATCACTGATAATGGCTTTAGGGGTGCCAAATCTTGAGAAGATATTCTGCTTTATAAACTTGAGGTCAACCTGATTATCGTTAGTTCTAGTGGCAATGGCTTCTACCCATTTTGAAACATAATCCACTGCCACTAAGATGAAATGATAACCATTTGAAGGAGGAAAGGGGCCCATGAAGTCAATACCCCAGACATCAAACAGTTCCACAACAAGGATGGGCTGCAAAGGCATTGAGTTTCTTTTAGACAACCCTCATAATTTTTGACATCTTTCACAGGTTCTGCAGTGTGTATTGACATCTCTGAATAAAGAAGGCCAAAACTGCAAGATTTTTTCAGCTATTTTTTTCAACTAAAGTGACCCCCACAGGCATTTTCATGGCACATGGCCAGAATACTGGGGACATCACTTTCTAGAACACATTTCTGGATGATTTGGTCTGCACAATACTTGTATAAGCAAGGTTCCTCCCAGAAAAAGAACTTGACCTGTGAGAAAAATAGGTCTTTATCCATTTTGGTCCAATGGGCAGGAATCTTGCCTATAACTAGATAATTAACAATGTGTGCATAAGAAGGAACCAAGGATTGGATGGCAAACAATTGCTCATCCGAGAAAACATCAGTAGCAAGGTCATCAACACCTTTTTCCAACACAATTCTTGACAAGTGGTCAACCACCACATTTTTTACACCCTTTTTGTCCTTGATTTCAATGTCAAACTCCTGCAATAGGAGTATCCATCTAATCAGCCTGGGCTTAGCATCCTTCTTAGATAGTAGGTACTTCAATATTGAGTGGTCTGTGAAAATTACAGTTTTAGACCCAAGCAGGTAAGGTCTAAATTTGTCCACAGCAAAAACAATTGCCAGAAGCTCTTTCTCAGTTGTTGTGTAATTCAGCTGAGCTTCAGCAAGTGATTTGCTGAGATAGGTAATGATCACTGGCAACTTATCTTTCCTTTGGCCCAAAACAGCACCTATTGCCAAGTCGGATGCATCACACATCAGCTCAAAGGGCAGTGTATAGTCAGGTGTTTGGAGTACAGGGGCAGAGGTGAGGCAAATTTTCAAAGTTTCAAAAGCCTCAAGATATTTAGCAAAAAATTCAAAGGGCACATCCTGGCAGAGCAGGTGGCACAATGGTTTAGCAATTTTGCTGAAGTCTTTGATGAACCTCCTGTAGAATCCAACATGTCTAAGGAAAGATCTGATTTGTTTGACTGTTCTTGGAGGGGTCAAATTTGCAATGAGGTCAACTTTGGCCTTATCTACCTCAATCCCATCTTTAGAGACTACATGGCCCAACACAATACCTTATGTTACCATGAAGTGGCTCTTTTCCCAACTTAAGACCAAATTGGTCTCCTCACATCTTTGCAAGACTAGGTGGAGGTGTTGCAGACATTGGCCAAAATTGTCCCCATAAATAGAAAAATCATCCATAAAAATTTCTAAGAATTTGTCAATCATATCAGAAAATATGGTATACATATACCTCTAAAAAGTGGCTGGGGCATTTCACAGCCCAAAAGGCATTTTTTGGTAAGCAAAGCTGCCAAAAGGACAAGTAAATATAGTTTTCTCTTGATCAAGAGGGTGCACAGGGATCTGGTTGTACCCTGAGTACCCATCAAGAAAACAGTAAAAAGCTTTCCCAGCCAACTTATCCAAAATTTGATCAATAAAGGGGAGAGGGAAGTGGTCTTTTCTTGTCTTAGAGTTGAGCTTTCGATAATCGATGCAAACTCTCCAGCCAGTGGTCTCCCTGGCTGGTCTCAGCTCTCCAGACTCAGTTGTGATAACTGTTATGCCAAATTTTTTGGGCACCACTTGGATAGGTGCCACCCATTCAGAATCAGAAATGGGGTAAATTATCCCAGCATCCAGCAATTTAATAATTTCTTTTAGGACCACTTCCTGCATGTGAGGATTCAATTTCCTCTGCATTTCCCTGGAGGGTGTTGAGCCCTCCTCTAGATGAATCCTGTGCATATAGATTGATACATCAATCCCTCCTAGATTAGCAATGGCCTAGCTAATTGCCTTCTTGTGCTTCCTCAAAACTGTTAGTAATTCTTCCTCTTGCTCATTGGTAAGAGAAGAGGAGATAATTACAGGAAGTTTTTCATCTTTCTCAAGGAAAGCATATTTCAATGTTTCTGGAAGCTTCTTGAGTTCCAGATCAGGGGCTTGTTGGATGGATGACAGGATTGGTGGTTTGTTGGTTTGAGGAAGAGACAGCAATGTAGGTTCCAAATGGAATGTTGCACTAAGCCCACAGAAGACTTCAATGTGGACATCTCTTCTAGCATTACAGCTAGGCTTCCTTCCTCTACCATATCCCAAACTTCAGTTAAACTCGTGACAATGTTGCCCCACTCCAGCAGAGTGGGTAGTTCTTCTTCAATTACTTCTTCTAGTACATCCACTGCAAAGCATTCCTCATTGTCCAACTGAGGGTACTTGCACTGTTATACACATTAAGTTCAGCCTTCATATGTTCGAAAGTTACCTCCATGATCTCAGACCTGCATTGAATGCATGCATTGGTTGTGGCCAAGAATGGCCTGCCCAAAATAACAGGTATAAGGGATGTACTCTTATTGCAGTTCATGCCCAAAACAAGGAAGTCTGCAAGGTAGAAGAACTTGTCTACCCCCACTAAGACATCCTCAACGACTCCCATGGGTCTCCTTTCAGACCTATCAGCCATCAACAGCACAATGGGGGTGGGTTTTGGCTCCCCCAAACCTTGTCACGATACACACCGTATGTGGCAAAGAGTTAACACCGCTCCAAGGTCTAAAAGGGCCCTTCCAATTGTGTGGTCTCCAATTATGCAGGGAATAGTGGGTATCCCTGGGTCTTGCAACTTCTCTGGCATTGTCATGCCTAATACAGAATTAACTGTATCAGTTGCAAAGACCTTTTTGGATAAATGGCCTCTAGCTTTCATTTTCTGAGTACAAAGGTCTTTCAGAAATTTTGCATAGGCTGGGACCTATCGAATTGCATCAAGCAAGGGCAAATTGATTTTTACCTGCTTAAAGGTCTCCATCATTTCCTTTATCTGTGCATTCTCCTTATCAAAAGGTGTAGGGCCACTCAAAGCTTGAGGAAATGGCAGCTGAGGTACTGCTGGTTCCTCAGCTGCAAGAGTATGACTGAACTTTTGTTTTTTTCTTTTTTCATCTTTTTTTTTCTGCTAAGGCTCAACTACAGCTTCTTTATTTTTCCCTTATTGCAGGGTAGTAGGCAATTCTTAGTTCTGTGCTCTAACACATTCTTCTTCACTTTCATTCGAAAGTTCCTTGGAAATGACCTCTCCTTGTTCCTTTCCCACCTGGTTGTCTACCTGCCTGCCAGACCTTAGGGTTGTGATGGCATTAGCACCCTCAAAACTTGAGGAGCCTTCTCCAATCGAATATTGGCCCTTAGGGTTGGCCACTGGCTGGCTTGGCAAGCTGCCCTCTTCTCTTTTGGCCAAGGCATTGGCTATTTGGCCTAGCTGCTCTTCTATTTTCTTTATGCTTTGACTGTGAGAAGTCACAGTCTGAGTCAAGGGTCAAAGGCTTTGCAATTGGCTCAAAACCTGATCCTCAAAAGAAATATTTCGTGGTCGAGGTGGGGGAACTACCAACTGATTTTGCTGCTAGGGCTGCTGCTGATGGTAGAAATTTGACCTTGGGGCATAACCCTAGTTAACTTGCTACTGAGGCCTTTGAGGTAAGGCCAACATCTGTAGTGGCTGCATATAATTTTCTTGCCTCCACCTCAAATTTGGATGGTCTCTCCATTGGTAACCAGCATTTTGGTGCTGGTATCCAAATGGTTGTTTGTTGTAGCCACCAGATTGTTGCTGTCCAAATGATTGGGCAGCAGCAGCCTGTTCCATCACATACTCAGGGTATTGCCCTGTAGATGGGCACTCTTCCACTGTGTGTTGTGGAGATTGGCATATCAGACATGCCTCCATCACTTGTGCAGCCAATCTGAGTTGTACCATAGTTAAAAGTTTATCAAACTTATCAGAGAGATTGGCCATCTGAATTCTCAGGTCATCATTTCCCCTAACTTCATACATCTTTCCTTTGGAAGTTTCAGCAAGCCCTAGCTTAGGAGAAGGCTCTTGAACAGTTCTTGATGAGGACATCTTCTGGAAAGCATTTCACTGATGACCTCGAACAAGTCCCATGCCTCATCAGCTATTTTATGCATGTAAGTTCCACCATAAGAGGCATCTACCATGTCTCTACTTTTCTCATCAATCCCATTATAGAAGCTTTGGACAAGCTGCCAGTCAGGGATCTTGTGGTGGGGGCATTGTTTGAGCATCTCCTTTAATCTGTCCCATGATTGATTAAAATCCTCAGTTGGGGATTGGGCAAAATCAAGTATTGCTTTTCTCAACTGGCTGGTTTTGGTCTCTGGGAATAATTTGGTCAGAAATCTTGTCTGGAGATCTTTCCAAGAAGTGATGCTGTTGTTTGGGAGAGTAGCTAACCAGGTGCTGGCCCTGTCCTTTAGGGAGAAAGGAAAGAGTCTTAACCTAGTGGGTTCTGGTCCCAAACCAGCAATGGAGAATCTTGTGCACAGGGCCAATAATTGGTCAATGTGCTTGTAAGGGTCTTCCTTGCTAAGCCCATGGAAAGAGGGAAGCATTTGGATGATGGAGGTTTTAATCTCATAGTTTCCCTAAACATCTGAGAATTGAATGCTGAATGGAGAATTATAATCATAAGGAGCATTCAATTCCTTCAATGTTCTGGGTTGCTCTTCACCCATAACTGTTGTCTCAATTTTAGTAGGGGGCTCAATTGTGGTGTGTCTGTGCCTTCTTGGTCTTCTACCCCTTTTCTATCTCAGGGTTAGGAGGCTCTAATGTGGGACTAAGGGATCTCCTTCCTAACATGCACACACACCAACAGCAGGGAAGACAACTTGCAGACACATTGCAATTAACAAAATTACAACTATCCTAATCAACTGCTATGGAATTTTCAAAGGAGAAATAGACTGAGTTTTTGAGGGTTAGAGAAGTGCAAACAGAGGTAGCTAGACTCCCAGTGCAATTCTACTCTCCTTCTCTGCTACTATCCAAATCTGCAAGAAAAATTCCAAATGTAAATGAGCAGTATCAATTATTCACAAGTATAACTACCAAAGATTAAAGAATACAAAAATCTAGGGTCTACTAATAGATCAAAATTCCCCGCCAATGGTGCCAAAAACTTGTTGAGGTATTTTAGAGTGCTTACTACTGACTTTATTGGAGACAGTGATAAGAATGGGATTAGTGAAAATAAATCAAAGGTGGATTCAAAACTTCAAAGCAGCAAGCCTAAAAATACACAGTCCTGCAAGATACAGGGCCTATTGTAGCAAGCTTTAATAAGTAAGAGTTTGTCCCATAGGGAAAGTTGATCTAAAGCTCCAAGAGAGCTATCTTTAGTAGGCCCTCCAGATCTGGCTTCAGATCTGGCAATCCTAAATGGAAGGGGATTTAAGGTCACTATTATCTAAATCCTAAGGTAACTTAATCCCTAAACTACAGAAAGGGTTGAGAAGAATGATGGAGTGTGAGAAAATAAATATAAAAGGGTGAGAAGTAAGCTATTCGGTACAGATCTGATTGGTCTTATAACTCAGACTCAGATCTGCTGCTATAGAAATCCTGTCCAATGGCTACATTATCACCAAAGAGGAGAAATGATCCAACTCACTCCTGTGCCATGATCCAATCTGTTATGGCTATAACCTGTCCACTTAAATGGTCACAGGCTATCCAATAGGGGAACCACAGTCCAGAGATGGGTCAGAACAAGTTTATCATTGTAGGCACTACTTCATCCAGGCTACCAGCTCAAGAATCCATAGGAACCTCAACCTCTAAAGTTCTGTGTGTGGGGCTAGGCCTGCAATGTGCACTAGTTTGGATACACAGAACCAGCAAGAGTTTGAGTGCTAGCTTTTAAGCTTAGCTGTTCACTGCTTCAGAAAGACAGCAGTGATCCAGTCACAAGTCTACAATCTCTATAGCCAGATTAGATCTGCCATCTGATGATGGTTCTATACAAATACAGGGGAGTCTGTCTCTGTACAATCTCTCACAAGGCTACAAGCACAAGTGTGGAGAAGAAGAATTTGTCTTAGATATGTGGATTGGCCTCACCCTAGGGCTATAATATGTCTACTTGAATGGTCACGGACTATCCACAGAGGCTACCCTCCTCACAGAGGTCTAAGACAAAACAAGAACATTGATGCCGCCACCATGTTCACAAGGCTACCTGCACAAGCTCCCATGGGGATTCAGATTTAGTGGATCCTGTGGTGGGGCTAGGCCTGTAATGTGCCTAACCTGGACTCATAGGTCACTTGGATCTAAATAAACCTTAACAACAATCCTCCATTGCTTACAATGAAACATAGCAATGGAGGATCTCAAGGCAACAACCTTCTACAGAATAACTCACAAAACACCAATCCCATACATGCTTAAGATCCTACTATAAAACTCCATTAAATCTATTCCAAGTAGACACACAAAGGCATAGCCAGCAAGTGATGGACTATAGAGAAGAAAAAGGGATAGAAACTGCCTAAACCCTAACCTTCGCCTACTGCAATTCTACACCTCAACTAATTGTATGCGTCTAACAAGTAATCTAGCTATAAATGCTACTATAATTTCAGATAACATGAGCAGACACAATGACGGTTTCTAATAAGAAACCTCGTCCACTCACCCCACAAGCGCACGTTAGATAAAACTCTAGCAGTTTTTGATGATTGTACTGTAAACTGTAAGGTGAAGCATGTGGCTCATACCAGAAACTAGAACTAACAAAACACCGCGGACCACATGACTCCTTGTACCTAGCGGCGTATGTTAGATAGCTCTCACATAGCAATTAATGTTGAAGCAAGAGTTGGGCCAGACGGCATAATCAATGGCAACCACATTCTCTTGAAGGTTGGATATTTTTTAACGTGAAATTCAAGTTAAAAAATTATCTGGGCATTCTTAAATAAAAATAAATAAATAAATAATAGAACCAAAAAAGAGCTTAAAAAGAAAAAAAATATTATAAAACACCAATACAGCTCAAAATTTTTATTTTTTTGATGAGCACTAATACAGCTCAAAATTAGTTACATAATCAATCAATACAGTTCATTAGATTCTCAATCACTAAAATGGCATGAAGTTCAAGCCAAAAAAATATCTGTGTGTTCTTAAATTTACACTCCACAACCAAAACAATAACACTAACATAAATAAACTAATATAAAAAATTTAAAAAAAATCAAATAAAGAACACAAATTCAGCTCAAATTACCTGTACAATCAATCAATCTAGTTTAAAAACAACGGTATTGAGCATATCTCACCTGCGATGATTCGGCGACCCGCTGTAGAAACGAAAGTAGGTGGATCACCACTAACAAATATGGGCTTAAGGCCACCATTGGATGACGATTGCGCGAGTTTTCGTGGTTGAGGTGGAGGGAGGGGCAGAGAATTGAGAGACAGGGAAGACATTTCCAGAACTTTTTGGTCTCGTTGGCTTTTTTAACTAGTGCATGCGGAGTATACACCAGCCAAGTGTTGCAGATTTCAGTTTGTGTGTACTAGAGATGGTGCACAGGCACATGAATTACAGGGGATTACAGGAAACATGAATTAATCGCGTAATTAAAAACCAACCAGCTGAATTCACATTCTCAATTTTCGTGAGCAGACTTAAGTTTTTATAATGAACACATAAAAGGAAAATCATATTCGCATGTGACAAGAAATATGCACTATAAAAATATAAAGTTAACTGCTTTTATAACCTTTGTGAGCACACCCACTGTGAATCTAAGGAATACAGTGAAAAAATGATACTTGGGTTACAAACTACCGAATAATCTCAGCAAATTCATATGTTGAAAAGAACAATTATTTCAATAATTTTAATCTAGAAATTTTTTGTTTTATCAGTAAAACTTGCATAAAGAATATGCAACATTTCTTTCAGATCTAATACTTGCATTAACATACTATCAAAATGTAAAGCTAACAAGATAAACGTTTAGATAGATCGGATGGATATCAATGACAGAAAAACCTAAAAGAACAGAAATCATAGATACGATACTCATCATCTCTTGAATCATTATGAAGATTTTCAACTATTTATTAAACTAAAGAACACTTCTTAGTAGGTGAACAGGAATTTAGAGAGCATACCCAATCATGGCAAGCAACTAGAAAATGATCCGATCCACGTGTACGGTTCCAGAAAGGATACTTAGCAGCAATCATGTTCATATAGTCCCTCAAAAAGATCGACAATGGCCGCATATTGTGCGAATTGGGTACATAAAGAGCATCTTCCAGTTGGCGAGCACTATACGGTAGATAGAATAAGTGAGCCTTTTCCGGCTCCCTTACAACAAACTGTTTGTTTTCCTCCATTAATTTCATAAACCATCCTTCAGAAGCATAAATTCCTGAGTTGTGGAGTGTGAAATATCAGCTTTGCTCCATCCCGATAGATGTATACCTTGAGTATTCTTTCCATCAATAAACCTTGAGTATTCTTCCATCAATTCATAGCTCCTGGAAATTTAACAGCATCTCAATATAGGAGTTTTTGTCGGGAATATAAAAGACAATTGTGGGCAGTACTTAAATATTGGTCTCTTGCATTATCATAATATGTGTGTAGCCTTCATAGTTATATAATCCAAAAACTAGCACAAAACCACCATAGTAATATAATCCAAAGACTAACAAAAAGATGAATTATTAAGCTCGTAATGTCAAGAGAACCTTAAAAAGTTACTGATCGTGCTTATTAAATCTATAGAAAAGGCTAAGTCCATCAAATATTCTGTTGTACAGTTGGCTATTAAATTCTAGAATATTCTCTCTACTCTTCCTCAATCCTCTAAAAACTGTTTGTGCACTCTTGCTTACGGATTTTAAATTGCTCTGTTAAAGAGACCCAAATTCAGCTCTTTCACCCACCGAAAGAGCTAAGAGCACTTACAACCAAACAGAGTTCCATACTAAAGTGCTCTGGGCCAAAGCAGAGAGTTGCACTTTGCCTCCAAAGAGCAATCCCAAACACAACCTATTTTCTTTTGACTTGACATCAGAATCTATTCAACAGTTCTATCCGTATTCTTTCAAGTTACAATGAATACATTTCCTTTTATTTAGTATACACTGGTTAGATAACATCACTTTCCCGGTTTTATTTTTTTTCACTCTGTAGCGGATGTTCAAGCACCTTTTGGATTTGCTGTTATTTTTTATTTGGTACCATGAGTCGAGCCTAGTTACTAGAACAGACTCAACAAGCTCGGCCAGTCGCAAGGTAATGTAAACTTTTGAAAATTTTATTTTATACTTCTTAATTATTTACAAATATAGCAGTTTGTCTCTCTCTCTCTTACCATTGATTTATATATCAATCATATATGATACATATTAGATACATATCGGCCAATATGTTTTGGGTTAGGCTCCCTTCTGATGCTGACCCTATTTTATAGGAAGCCAAATATCGGGTCAAGCAGGTCAAATATAGGACCATATCTACCCGTATCGGGTCATATCGGTCGATGTGTACTATTTTACTATCTTAAAAGATACAAAAGGTGCTTGAATATCTGCTGATTTGGCCGGTACATAACTGATGTATTTGATATGTATCCAGCTGATATGCCGCTATAAGTTGGACTTTAAATACCTGCTCTTACCTGTTATGATCTTCATGGGTATTAAAACAAGTTGTTCTAATTCTCAGTTTGATTGATGGCATCATGATCAAATCAACATGTAGCAAAGATGTTTTTATCTGCCTGATTCTTGAGTATCTTATCTATGATCAAATCGATATAGCAAAGATATTTTATAATTTTTCATACCTGACCAATAGAACCAAACCGGTACATTACATTCTCGCTTGTGCCATCTGAAGTTGGTGATGACCAATATGAATCAAATGCAACTCCACTAACCTACCAGTTAGCTTAACGCATATGAGATGCTCACTAGATAGCAAGTTTAATAGATACAAAAACAAAATACTTACCCATGAGTTGTGCCCTTCACCCCATGCGACTACCTTATGGTCCTCCGTACTCCAAACTTGTACTACATCATCTTCACCTCCGGTCAAAATGTATTTACTATCCAAGCTAGAAAAAGGATGTATAAAGATCAATAATTAAGTATCACTTACAAAAGGTATGCAAGAAACAAAAGAACTTGGAGATTCTTCTATTTTAAGATATATTGAAAGACCATATCAAAAGAGTCCACTGAATTCTAGAAGAAGAAATCAGAAGCTCATTACCTCCAGGCATAGCATAATAAAGCACCATAATAGCTTTTCACACCACATATTACTTGTTCTTTTGAGTAGTCAAATGCTCTTACATAACCTGCACGGGACACATGATCTCAGGGCGTCAATATAGTAAACATCTCCCTGCATTTAACAAGAATATAGTTAACACAATTTTTCATATCAAAGCAGTACCATCTCTTCCAACAGTAGCCAAATAAGTTCCATCTACTGAAAAACAAATACTGTTGATTGAACCTTGGCAAATTTGCCACCTAGCAATGAGGTTGCTTTGCAAGTATATCCATAACTGTCAACAAACTTAGGCATGTTGGAAGCTCACCAAACTAGAAGAAATAATTCTCTCAAATGAGAATGAACCATCTACCATTAGATTAATGGAATATCTCACATCAGACAAGTAACTCCACAGGATTATAGCAACCAAAAAATAAAGAGTTCATCCACATCTAAAGTTGTGAATAGAGATCTTTGTGTTTTGAAGCATTATTGTCACCCAATATGTTATACGAGACAACCAAAAATCTGTCTGGCAAATAAATTATTATATGAAAATCTAAATCAGTATTTCTCGAATTGCAACTGTTCCTGAAAAATAAATTACCTATCATATGATTCATAGCATAAATATTAGACCAAGGGGAATTTAAACAACTCTATTAAATGAAATGATGGAAAAAGTATGGCTGAAAGCTAGGAAGTATGCAAGAACTTGAAGTTTCGAGTACAAAGTCCTTTTTGTTACATAAGTACTCTTGAAATCTACACTACATAGGAACCTTCTCAAACTGATATAATTCAATGAATAAACACTTCATTTTAATCATGGTGAGAATACCAAATCAAGTTCAAAATATGTGTCGTCATCATTATGACATCACCCACAAATGCAAAATCTATTCTCTCACCGGTTCTCTAGATTTGAGTGGTAACCCCCTTGCATGAATTGTTCTTGAATGTTTAACTTGTTCACTGATGTTGACCATGGCTGACCATCTCTAAAGCTATCTTCCTGCCAAGGTTTCAAAAGTTGGAATCAGACAGTTACCCTACGAAAAGGAATACCACCAAAATCAACACATCAAACCAAGTCAGTGATTGAGCAATAAAGAAGACAACCCAATGAAGTAAAAGAAACAAACTATTATGACAAGTAAAAGAAACAAACATGTTATATATTAGATTTAATTGTTTATGCATTATATAGCCGGTGTAAAATAGAGAAAAAATAATGTTTAATATATTTTAAAACTACAACAAAATTATCAGAGAAAGAGAATTCATAAAAGTTAAAAACAAACAGAGAGAGAGAGAGAGAATTCAAACACAAATACCTCAGAGCGATAAACCAAGATCCCTCCTAATACCAAACTGTGTTGGTGCTGAATAACCAACCTGCAAACCCGAAACGTTACGATCAAGAGCACATGATAGGCCACCCAAAAACAAAATATGAGAAAATAAAAGGTCCCCCAACTGGAATTTTTACTTGGACGAGTTAGCACAGCCCATTAACCCCTCAGACCAATCTTATGTTACTCAAAATCGAATTTTGGCTTTTGGATCAAATGAAACATCAAACTCGTATAGTTACTGAGTCAACTCACTAAGTCCACCGACTTATAATCAATCCCTAAACACAAAAAAGACCTGGTTTCTTCGCCTGGTGATCCGATCACCAACGAGTCACCGATCAGGTTCATTAATAGTTAGCTCAAATTCAAAATGTCATACAAAAACACATGATCAGAGAAACAATTAAATCACTAGCAAATGCAAAAAAATAGAGATCACAAAAAACCTTTGAAAACTTACACACGATCCGAATTTGAAGGACCCACAAACAGCAACAAAATTGCTGAGCAAAACAACCCAAATCAATTCATTACTCTTCGCCTTCTTCAAACGATCAACAAAATTGTTGAGCAAAACACGACATTCTTAAAGAATATATACAAAGAAAGCGGATCAAGTACTCCAAATATAAAAATAACAAGATGTAAAGAACACCGACAACTTACCACTGGAAGAGCATCGATGAAATTGTTGTAAATGGTGTCAAGAGGACGGATGTTATAATCTGTTGGAGTACAGATCACAGCCAAATTGATCGTCTGCCAAAAAAGTAAAAAAATCTTAATAAACGAAGAAAAAAAACCTAGAAATCGCAGATATGAACCTAAATCTTACTTGATTTTGATCTCAAAGGTGTGCATTACAAATACTAAAAAGTTACCCGTGCCCATTAATTGAAGGTAGAATACAAGTTTCTCGTTTATAAAAAACAATTACGAAGAAGTAGCAATAACAGCAACAACAATTGAATGGACCATAAACAAACAACAACACATTTACTCACAAAAATGTAAGTAAAAAACTAAGAAATTAACGAAAATACCATGAAATTTGCTCGAAAGAAACGAAGAGAAGTAAAAAACTGAGAAATTAACGAAAATGCCATGAAATTTGCTCGAAAGAAACGAAGAGAAGTAAAAAACTGAGAAATTAATGAACATACCATGAACTTTGGTCAGAGGAAACAAAGAGACATCGCCCTCACTGATAATGCATCTCGCTTTGCATAATTCTTCTTCCATCTTAACATAAAAAAACAAAAAATATAAAAATAAATTGTCTATCAAATGCAAATTAAAATGCAGTAAATCAACATTATTCACCCTAAGCTACAGTATTAAAAAAAAAATACCTAAAATCTGCAATTCTAAAGCAATATCAACTGCACAAAGACCAAATTAATTAAAAAAAAAAAAACCACATAAAATTCTCAAAAACTAGACATAATCTATCTAACCCTGCCAGCATCGCTTGCATTCACATCTCCTTTCTTCGCCGCTGACTCGGTCGAGGATCGGAGATTCCTAATGTTGGAATCGAGAGCCCCGACGCATTGCCGAAGAGCCTGCTCTTCAATCCATGCCTTCGAAAGCAGAGACACGACCGAGTCTTGCAACTCCTTAGCGAGTTCGACAACTTGTGAGCACTATTTGACTAAATTCCTCAGGGGATTCATGGATTTTTCCCCGACAGAATCCTTGCCTCTGCAAATTCAACAAAAAAATAAATTAAAAACAATAACAACAAAAAAGAAAAGAAACACTAATAATAAACGATATGTTTGATGCCGAGTTCAATAAAATCCTCAAACCTTAAGAATTTGAATTGGCTTTAAGAAAAACAAGGTCTAAATCTAAGAATTCATTCGATTATAAAAGATAAAGAGATAGAGATAGAGACAGAAAATACCATTTTTGCTGGAAAGGTTTGCTACTCCAATTAGGGTTAAGGCTTGAACTTCGAGAGGGATTTGAATGAGCGAGAGGGATTTGAGCGAGAGAGATTTGAATTTTGAGCGAGAGGGATTTGAGGGAGAGCCAAAGGAATTTAGGGTTTGATCCAGTGAGAAAATGGGTTGTAGGGGGGAAAGAAATATATATAGTGGGTAGCTGTCGCGGGTTAAGTTGAAAAATGACTACTTCACATACTCGAGGGTGGTTCTTTTAAAAAGTCGTAGAGTCGTTTATTGCCCATTTTCACGTAGTGAATATATCCTTCACCCCTCAGCCGCAGTCATTAATTGTTTCTAAGAAACTACCAATATCTACACTGATCTTCAGCAACCAATAGCAGTCATCAATTTCTCTTGAGAAACCTCTATTATCTAATCTACAAAGCAATAAAAATATACTCTAAGGATCAAAAGAAAACCCAACCTCGGTCATCAATTGATGCTGAGAATTTCTTCGATGATTTATTCTTATGTCGAGCCCTCTTATTTATAGATCATACAGAGATTTAATTCTAATAAACGAAACTAATAAAATAAAAGATTCCTAATATAACTCTAATTCTAATTTTATTCTTCCTTACTTTTGGATGTTTGATGTGTTCCAGATTTCTTTCCTTAATAGCAGCAGCAGAGTTCTTTTAATATTATTATTCATCAATCTCCCAGACCCGTGATTAGTTAAACTTCTAATTCAAGAGTTCTTCTAATTCTATTCATGGCAGTAGAAATTCTCACATGATCAATAGCAATAGGAAAGCTTCTATAATCGTAATCGTAGATAACGATTATCTCTTTTCTTCTCTTTCTTTGAAAATCATAAATCACAATTTCTGTCTTTCATAGCTTTCTCATTAGACAATTCTCTAAATTATAAGTCTCCACTTTTCTTCTGTACTCTTTCTCTGAGGAATCGCACATTACAATTTTCTATGGATCTTCATTAGTAATGCTCTATCTCTGTAAAATCGTAAAACACAATTTTTCTATCCTTCCGTAACGGTGAATTGTCTTTCATACTTAATCATCTTTTTATTGCTCTTTTGAGTTTATTTTGACAAAGATTAATATTTTGGCTATCTTTTACTGGCTATCTTTAATATTTTCACATCATCAACTTCTTAGTAGCAAACTAAGTCCTAGCATCACGAAGTTAAGGGTGATAAAATGGTAAATTATGTGACTGATCACACCCCCAAACTTAAGCTTTGATAGTCCCTAGTAAACAAGGAAATATAAACTAAGAGATTTAATGCCCTTTTCGTAGGGAGCACAATTGCATTTAGCGAATGCAACAAGCCATTAAACCCTAGGCAATCCCTAGTGGAGGAGTTGCAGTCTCCTGAAGGTTTTTAGTGAAGTTACCTACAAATTTAAAATTTTTTTTTTTTTTCAAAATATTTCTTCGAAAATGAAAAGAAAGCAAACTTTGAAAATCTAAACTAACTTTATACATTAAATTATCAATTTGGTCAATTTGGTCAATACATAGTTTATCACGATTTTCTTAAAATTACCAATCCTTTATTCTTACTTTCCATTACAACAGTTATCTTTGATTAGAACTCCAACAGTTTCAATTCACAATAAACACAGAGTGTATATGCACTAGTGAACAATTTATTCTTCATAACTTTTTCTAAATTGCAGATTTAGAAAATATTTTCATTCAAAAACTCATTATTGACATACTCTCAAAAGGATATCGACACTTTTGGGTTCTCTCAATATATTTTTCAGAAGAATTCAGTCAAAGATAATTGTAAAAATGAATCTCATAGAAAATATAATCCTGTTCTATTCTTATGATTCCCTATACAATCCATAATATCTATTATCCTTATCTCTACTAGGCTTATGCTTTTGCAAGTCGTAAATCAGAAAGGTCTTTTCTGAGAATTTATTTCTTCTTTTTTCTATTTTCTTCTACTATTCTATTTCAGTAAGTATCCATGATTGGATAACTTCTTCCCAATACTTCTTTTTATATATACATCCCAGTTCTTCAGCTATAAAAGTGTCTTTTACAACTTTTTCTCTTCTTCATAGCTTTTTGGTAAATCATAATTTTCTTTTTCGTGATTTTTCACTCCTTTTTCCATTTTTTCTTTTATTGAGAGGTTCAGGGCTGAGGTGAGAGCTATAAATTGAGAGGTTCAGGGCTTTGTATGGGGATTGGATGTTGCATAGATTGCATATCTGAGCACATTGTATTATAAGTTTATATTGAATCAGTAAATTGTGGATTATAGAGTAGATTTTGATCTATAGATCTCTTAATTGTCATTTGATTTCCCTAGATTAAATCTCCCTGTGGATGCCTGAGCTTGTAGCCTTGCGTCCACAGCATCTGCAATAATCTAATTGTTTTAATTAAAACCTTAGGATTGGAAGTAATCCCTAGGATGATCTGTGGCCATTAATGTGGACAAATCATAGCCTTAAGATCAATTCAATCCTCTGGTCTAAATTAGATTCTTATACTTGGAATCTGAGCTTGTAGCCAGATGAAGGATTGTTACAAATAAATCTCTTGCATTACCTCTGAACCAACCAATTTTAAGTGAAGACCAAAATCCCCAACTGTTATTCTCCCTCTTTTGATTTTAATCTTTTTCTCTATTTCCTTAAAGCTGTGTTTTAATCAGTTCTGAATCATTTGCTTTTACCTTTAATTTTCTGTAGTTTTAGTAAAGTGACAACATCTTAAAACCTCTCCTCCTTCCTTTCTGGCTTTATTTTAAATTAAGATAGGATAGAGTGCCAGATCTGTTATAGATCTGGAGATTTACCATATTTTGAACCACATATCCCTATGGACATACCCTTACTTACCCTTTAAAGCTTACTGTAACAACCCTAGTTCTTGCAGGACTAGTTGCCTTATCTTGATCCCATTTTGCTGTGATTTGTCCTTTTTTTTGTTGTTTTTAACCCTCTAATAATTGTAAGGTTGGCAGCACAATAACTTTTTGGCGCCGCTGTCAAGGATCTGTATTTTTAGAATTGGTAGGTCTAAGTTTTTCTTATTTTAGATTTAAATTTATAATTGCTTGTTTTGTGTTTGACTAATTGCTGTTGTAGTTTTTGTAGTTTAATTATGTGTGTAGATCTGAATCTGTAGTTTTGAGAGGAGCATTGTGCTGATTGGAGGAGCAAACTTTGCTTGAGTTTGTATTTCCTAACTCTTTTACATTTTTGGATCTGTAAATTTTTAGATTTGCAGTAATAGTTGTCTATTTTTGTAATTGTTTTACTGAAATCTGTACTGTAATTTGTGTGTTGTACTTTGTTTCTGCTGTGTGTATGGTTGGTAGAGGATCTCTTAATCCTGAGATTGTTCCTTTAGATCTTGAAGTTGAGAGACTTCTTAGACCTAGGAAGTCCCTACACACACCTGTGATTAACTGTGATATTACTGCAATGGGTGAGCAACCAAGGACATTGAAAGAATTCAATGCACCAGGGGTATACAACTCCCCCTTTTGCATTCAATTCCCTATTGTCCAAGGGAACTATGAGATTAAATCTTCCATCATATAGATGTTGCCCTCATATCATAGATTGTGTAAGGAAGACCCATACAAGCATATTGATGAATTCCTAAGCTTGTGTACTACCTTCAACATTGCTGGTTTGGGGGCGGAAGTAACCAAGTTGAGACTCTTTCCTTTTTCACTAAAGGACAGAGCCAGAACTTGGCTTTCTATGCTCCCAACCAACAGTATACAGTCTTGGAATGACCTTCAATGTCAGTTTCTAGCCAAATTTTTTCCCATGTCCAAAACAAGTCGGCTGAGGAAGAGCATAATTTCATTTGCTCAGTCCCTAACTGAAGACTTTCACCAAGCATGAGAAAGATTTAAGGAGCTCTTGAAGCAATGTTCCCATTACCAAATTCCTGAATGGCAACTTGTTCAAAGTTTCTATCAAGGAATTGATCCCAAGAGTAGGGACATGATGGATGCCTCATGTGGGGGTACTTACCTCTACAAGATAGCTGATGAGGCTTGAGAATTGTTTGATATAATTAGTAAAAACTCCATGCAAAGGGAGACTTTGTCTAGGGATATTGAGACTCTTGTTAGATTGGTGAGAGAGAACACTACAAGAGGGAAAATGTATGAGGTCAGTGGATACAATGATTTGGAGAGGAAGGTAGATAGCTTAACTCAGAAATTTGATAAGCTCATGGGAGCAATGAAGTCCCCAATGGCTGCCAAAGTGGAAGAGGCATGTGTGATATGTCAGTCTCCCACTCACTCCCTTGAAGAATGTCCCTCTGCTATCCAATTTCTAGATCTACTTATGAAACATGTAAATGCTGCTCAGTCCTTTGGACAATAGCCAGCTGCTGGTTATTATTGGAGAAACCACCAACTTGAAGTGGGGGTAAGATAATTTTCCAAACCAGCAATAGCAGCCCATGCCATATAGAAATGCTCAGCCCTACCAGCAGAATTATTTTCTAAGGCCCCAATACCAAGAGCCTATGGTCCAGCCAATAGCACAACCTATGCATCAAAGTGCACCATCCCCAGCACCCTCTAGATCCCTCACATTTGAAGAGCAAGTTCTAGCTTCATTGTAGAATTTGGGCTCTTTATCTCAAACAATTAACTCTCATAGCCAAAGTATTAAGAAAATAGAGGACCACCTTGGTCAACTATCTAATACTTTGATTAGAAGAGAAGAGGGAAGAGGGAAGACTGTCTAGTCAGCCTATGAAGAATCCAAAAGGATAGTATACGGTGGGTGAGACTTCTTCAAATGACGAAGCTAAATCTATCACCACTTTTAGAAGTGGAAGGCTGGTTGGTAACAAGATTTGTGTTGAGCCTGAGAAGAGTGCAGAAAAAGAAAGAACAACCCATGATGATATGCAGTAGGAGCAGCATATGAGAAATAAGGGGCCTGTTGATGAACTCCAACAAAAAAATGAAAACAAAAATAAAGAAAAAATTGATCAGATTGCTAAGACAGCAAATGGGAGATCAGTCCCCCATTTGCCATTTCCCAATGCACTTCAAGCACCTTCTCCCTTTGACAAGGGGAATGCCAAAGTTGAGGAAATGATGGAAATATTTAAACAAGTGAAGATTAATTTGCCTTTACTTGATGCAATCAAGCAAGTGCCTACCTATATAAAGTTTTTGAAAGATTTGTGCACACACAAAAGACAATCCAGGATACACCTATCCAAGGTCTTTTGTACTGAGAAAGTGAACCAAGTGTTGCCCACTGCAACCCCAACAAAGCTCCAAAACCCTAGAGTTCTCACAATCCCTTGCATCATTGGGGATCACACTATTGGAAAAGCATTGTTAGATCTGGGAGTAGTGTGAACCTACTTCCATATTCAGTTTATGAGAAGTTAGGTTTGAGAGAATTGAAGCCCACACATGTGGTACTACAACTGGCTGACAGATCTAAAAGGAGACCAATAGGAATGATAAAAGATATGTTAGTTTGGATTGACAAGTTTTTCTATCCAACATATTTTTTGGTTCTTGACATGGAACCAAGCAAGTACACTACTTCTTGTAGACACAAAAATTTGGCCCAAGGCCCGATCAGAACACATTTTGAGAGAGGTGCACTTTTGAGATTTTAATGGCATGTATGAAACCCTTAAGAACCTTTTCAAACTCTTAGAAACCTTCCTGAACCCTTAGGAATCAACCCTAACCTTCCCAAACCCATTAGAATCCTTTCCTGGACCAATGTCAAACCCTCCTAAGCAATGGTTGGAAAGAGGAGTGCCAAAATTTAGACAGACCTTTTTAGGCATTGAATCATATACCATTGGAAAGAGAACTCCTTCAGCTTTCCAACAAGCTAACAATCACCTCAATCAGAGTTATATATTAAAAGTTATGATCATTTGAAAATTTGGTCATTTTGAAAGAATTTTTGCCTGATGCAACTAATAGGTGCGCCAAGCCATTTTCCCCCAGAAATGGCCTGGTGCAACTAATAGTTGCATCAGGTATAAATGAGTCCCCCCACCCCTCGCGAAACCAACTTCCAGGCTATAGTACAGAACTGTTTTATTGTACATTTGCATGGCACAACTAAAAGTTGCGCCAGGCATATGAACAATGACCTCTGGTTTTTGCCTCGAATTTCAAAGCTAGGGTTTGACTTGTTGACCACCTCAGTCCTTGGGGTATATTTTGATAACTTTGTTGCACCCTTTTAACACATATTTGCAACCCATAAGTGATCTAAACCAATAAACCATCATCCACCATTAAAGCCCATCTTCACACTTCTCTAAACCCTTGAAACCCTAGGAAACCTTAGATGCTAGATTACTTAATTTCTAACCTTGATTAGCATCTAAACACTCTCCTAATCCACACTTTTCCTATAAATAGAGCCCCCCCTCCCTTTGGTTTAAGGGTTGAGAATTTTTTCCTAAGAGAGAAAGAGCTTAAAGTGAGAAGATATTTCTCCCTTTGGTGCACCATTGCTCATACAAATTCTAAAATTCCAAAACCTCATTCCATGCCTTACCTTTCCTAAAAAGCCTCTAGGTTAGGTATGTGCTATCCATTTGCCTCCCTTCTCTACCTCTTAGCTAATAAATCTTAGTGGTTAGAACCCCTCTTTCCATCATTCAAGCCTTCAAAAGCTCATCAAAAGCAAGCCACGCAAGGTTCTCCTACGGTGCTACAAGGGCCCGAGGGGTCCGGCTCTCCCCTTTCTTCTCCTATCTCTTTTTGGCTCTTCTCATCCTCCCATTTGTGTTGTTACGCTGCAGAATTTTCGGTAGGAATGGAGGGGCACAAATAGGATTCGAAGCCATTTTGGGCAAGAGGAAGCCATTTTATTTTCTTTTACTTGATTTTTATTTTAGCCATTAGTAGAGACCGCACTAAGCGGGTTGATCGGGTGCCTAACACCCTCCCGATCGATAATCGAAGCCCCTACCCAAGCTCCTTTGGTATGGACCAGATTCAGAGTCATATTTTTAGCACTTTGGTACCCATAAAAATGATATAGGTATCCCGAAACACCAAAAGCTCCGGGTGGCAACTCTATATTTTTTTGGAAGCTAGTACATCGCCACGATGGGATCATCACAAATCCCACGGTTTTACAGATGGCGACTCTGCTGAGGAGTAGCTAGTAGAGCTTCCCCTTGAACTAGGCATCTTTATTTTTTATTTTTCTACTATTTTATTGCTGTTATTTTATTTTATTTTTACTATTTTTTACTCACCCCTTCGATTAAGTCATTTTACTTACCCCTACTTTTATGCCATTTACGAGCCTTAGCTGATTGGCGGGCCTACTTACGCATAGTCTTTAAATTTTTTTACTTTTCTATCATTTTTAGTGCCTTAGCCGATCGGCAGGCCTACTTGAATATTGTCTTTCAATTTCTTTAATTTTTCATCATTTAAAGTGCCTTAGCTGATTGACGGGCCTACTTGTGCAAACATATTCCGACAGTGGACACCGGCCCGTAGTGGCGGTACGGGGTCATCACCCCCGTCTTTTGGACTAAAGAAAACTTCCATAAAAGAAATGTTTTGAAAAAAAGAAGTTAAAATTGAATCAAGAATAGGGAGCTTAATTAATTTATTTTTACGGGGTAGATTTTCAAAGGGTTGGGTTTAGGCACACATACAACCACCCGAGTCTTAGTATGGCGGCAGCCCCTAGTGGTGATAATCTAGAAAAGTCCTAGCCCACCTAGTATCTGAGAAGGCGCTTACGCCAGAGGTATATCGGGTGGGTTCCCATTCAAAATCTTAAAACCCTTGGGGAGTGCGCTAGCGAGTTATACTGGACTCAAACCTTTAGAATTCAGTGAGGAGAGAATCGATCATATAAAATCAAGCAGTTCTTGAAAGCCCAACTTCCACAGAAACCCAAAACAGACCCATCTTCAAGCTGCTGTTCCCTGCTATTTTAGAATCTGGAGCATCATTTTTGCCTGGCGCAAGTATTAGTTGCGCCAGTGTAAAAATTGGGAATTTATAACTGGCGCAACTAATAGTTGCGCCAGCTTTAAATCCTCCTGTTTTACCTTGGCGCAACTTTTTAAAAAAGAGGCCCTACTACCTTGGCGCATGTATTAGTTGCGCCAAGTCTACCTGGACAGCAGCAGCCTAAAATTTGAGGCTTTCTCACCTCCTGAGTCCCCCGATTAGTGTGCTTAGTACCTCTGTTTGAGCCCCGCCATCTCTGACACCCAATATGCCCCACCAGTCAAAAGAAGGCAACTTCTTTTTGACTCATTTCGAGGGATCGGGTCATTTGCCTCGATTTCTATGCCTTCAATAGATCGAAGGTCCTCCTTTGATTCTTTCGAAGTGCATCGGAATCGCCGCCGTGGGTCTCAAATCAGGGTACGAAGGCCACTCGAGAAGGGAATTCTAAGGCCTTGAAAACTTTGTTTTTCAAAATTTTCTCAAAAAATTAAACAAAAAGAAATTAAAAACAAAAAATCAAATTAAAATAAAAAAATATTTAGTTTGTGGTCCCGGCACAACGGCATCATCTTGCTCTCCACCGTCCCGTAGGGGAAGGAGGAGGATTTTTGGGCCTCATCCAAGGCACACTTACCCAAGCCGTTGCCGTAGAATGTCGTGGGTAGTGGACCCGGCTTATGCCGATCTCGACACATCCCCGCCGCATTCTCCAACCCATTCCCATTCGGGAGAAGTCTTTTCCACCATCCCCCTCACCCAATCACCCTTTACCGTTACCAGCCCATTTGGCGCCCCCATTTTTCCAACCGCTACCTCCCAAAACATCCAAAGCCCAACCCCAACTCCCCATCTTTTGCCCAAACCATGGTTATGCCAAATCCAACACCTTTTCCATCCACATTCATGACAAACCCAAACCCATTCTCCCAATCCACATCCATGCCCCATTTCCCATCTTCCCCCTATAGGCCCGATCCACCCACATTCACATACACCACTTTCGCCCTATCCAACCCCCACAAATCTCCCCATCTACCCGGGTCATGCCCATTTTTTTCGGGGCCATGCCCGGTTTTTCCCAAACATCCACACCCCACCAATCATCATCCCTAAACGTCCCTAATCCTTCCCCATCCTTTGCCCCACCTCAACTCTCCAATCCACCCCATATCCCATCACATACCATGGTCATGCCCAATTATACCAGGGTCATGCCTAATTTTCTTTTCACATCCATCCCATCCATACCCAATTATCCCTTAAATCCACCATCCACATCCGATCCTCCTTCCATGACCATGATGGAGGAAATGTTCCAAGCCTACTCCTTATGGAAGGATTCCTAAAATGTCTCCTCTCCTCCACACCCCATATCCATGAACCCATCCCATACCCTTGCCAATCTTCATGCCCCACTGCCCCATGACCCCCATCATCCCCCCATAATCCACACCACCCAAACCCCCATTCCCCACATGCCTCATGACCCCATGGCCCAAACCTCTACTCCCCACTTGTCTCAACGCCCCATGGCCCAAGCTCCCACCTCCCACACGCTCCCAGGCCCATTGGTCCAAACCCCCTTTTTCCACATGTCCCAAGGCCCCGTGGCCCAGTACCCCACCACTCAAACGTACAAAGGCCCGTTGGCCCAGACTCACCTAGGATCCATGGCCCAAACCCATCACGGCCCATTAGGCCAGACCCATTAAGGGCCCATGGCCCATACCCATCAAGGTCCGTTGGCCCGGACCCATCAAGGCCCGTTGGCCCAGACCCACCCAGGGCCCAGGGGCCAAACCCATCAAGGCCCACTAGGCCGGACCCACCAAGGGCCCATGGCCCAAACCTACCAAAGGCCTATGGCCCAAACCTATCAAGGGCCCATGGCCCAAACCTATCAGGGGCCCATGGCCCAAACCTATCAATGGCCCATGGCCCAAAATGACCAAGGCTTCATGGCCCAAGCCCAAACCCCACACTCATACCTCCCCCAACATATCACCCAGCCTTCATACCCTGGTCCAACCCATACCATACCCCAAACCCAATTTTCTCATGGCCTCATACCCCAAGACCTTCTCCAAACCTTTCCCCACGCCCAATGGCCCCATCATGCCCCACCCCAAAACCAAACTTCCACTCATCCTGTCATCCAACAAACTTTCCCTCATCCCCAATGGGTTCACCCAACCCCCACTCATGTCATTCCCATCCAACCCCTGCAACACCAACAAGAGAATCCCGCCCTCACTGCACATTATGCCAACCAGCAGTACTAGGAGGACGAGATTAGGAATAGTGGAGCCTATGCTGGGGCATTGACCAGCCTTAACCCTCCTCTCATAACTCCCCACCTGCTGGTAGCACAAAGTGAGATCCAACCAGTTGTCAAAAAAATGGCCCATGTATCCAAAGAGTTAGAGCAGCTGAAAGAACAGTTGGATAAGATATATAAGCAACTGATAAAAATGGGTCGTGCCAAAATCCACGCCACAGACTTCACAGATTTATGTTTGTTCGCCGACCATACCCCCTATATTTAAAATTCCGGCCTTCGACAAATACAACGGCACTGACAATCCTATTGCACACCTGAAGTCCTACTGTGGGGACATGTGTTAATACGGAGGGAATGAAAGACTATTGATAAAAGTCTTTCAGAAGAGTTTGACTGGTTCGACTTTGAGATGGTTCACATCCTTGGAACCACCCATAATGAAAACATTGAAGGACTTGACGCACATCTTTTAAGAATAATATGCGTAACCCGAATGAGACCTTCAAAGACTATTTGGACTATTGAAAACCTTTGGTAGCTCAAGTCAAAAATAGGATACCTGATGATGAGCAGATCAAAATGATTTCAAAGACTACTTTGCCAGTGATCTCAGACTTTTTGGTGTACCAGCAGCCGTCCAGCTTTGCTGATCTGGTGAGAAATGCTTACCAATGTGAGGATGCCATCAGGGAGGGCCGTCTGAATAAGAATGTATCAAGTGGATCCAGTGGGGTTAGGAGATTTTTAGAACAAAGAACTAAGAGGACAGGGGCCGATGTTCAAAACATTGCCAACACCAGGCCTAATAATAACATAACCCCGTTTCAATTTCAGGCAGCCTCGCTGGCACTAGTCAAGACTGAGCAAATGCAGAGAGCAGGGAATGGGCAAGGAATGCCAATGACTCTAGAGCAGAGGAGAGCCCGCTATGATCGAGTTTTTATGCCTCTGAGGCAATCTTTGAGTTCACTTTTACCCTTGTTAGTGGAAAAGGGATTAGTTGCTATCTGCCAACCATAACCTCCTCCGCACCCGATCCCAAGGAACTATGACCCAAATACCCACTGCAATTTTCATTAGGATTCGAGTCACCCAACTGATTGCTACTTCCCATTGAAGCACGCAATCCAAGATTTGATCAATGCCAGGAAAATAATTCTCCCAGCATGTTCTCAAGCAAACTAGTATGTGAATATCCACCAGGTGCCTTTGCCACCACATCCTACCGGAGGAGCAGGTCCCAAACCCACCATCGAAATGGTAGAGGAATTTGAGTTTGACCCGTTCGATTACATTAGTGAGCGGGAGAGCTATGTAGCGCCATTGCCAAGAAATGTTAAAGAAAAGGAATATCGGGGTGATTGAACCCTTGAATTTGTCAGATTATTTCCCCAACCCGACTCCACAAATTGAACCTTTGAATTTCAGGGTTTATTTTCCATCACCTACTCCAGTCAATTATGTACATATCAATGCATACCAACATATACCACCACCCCCATCAATTACCCAATAAGCCATCAGGCCCCCAATCCTACACCCACACCCATCAGTTATCCATGGCCTGCGCCGACCCCATTGCCCCCAGTTCAATCACTTGCAAACTCCACCACCCATATCAATTACCTGATGGCCCATCAAACTCCCAATCCTCCATCACCTATCAGCTACCAATGGCCTACTTTTGCTCCTTTTCCCCCTGTGCCACCACCTTCAAGCTTCACCTCCCCCATCTGGCCCAATTTTGCCACCCAACCCGCTACCACCAAAATAAAACAAGTATTGCCCACACCTCCTGAGTCCGCAATACAAGTGCCTCCGGTATGGGCAGCTATACCGTTTCAGGTATCGGGACCAACTTATGATCCTCATGAGGTCTCGCTGAGTTATGAACAGACCAATGCTAACACCGACAGCAACAGCAGAGAGGGAGCCGTGGACTTTGTTACCAGGTCAGGGAAGATCTCGAAATAGGCAGATGCATCGGCAACAGTACAAGCCCAGCCAGAAGGGAAGAAAGATAGTGCTGTGAACCCCTTCGAAAAATGAGTCGAGAACATATACTAGAGACTCAGCTAAGAAGAATGCCCGACCCATATCACCGTGTGGGATCTGTTAATGATGTCCCCACTCTATTTTCAAGCATTAATAGGGGCATTAAAAAATGTGCATGTGTCGCTCCAAGTTAGCCCAGATGAGGTCGGGCAGATAATTAGTCAAGTGATGGCTCCGAATGCCATTTCATTTTCTGACACTGACTTACCAGAGGAAAGAGGTAGTCACTCTAAGTCTTTAATATAACAATCGAGTCTAGAAACATGGTAATCCCCTTGGTTCTAATTGATAACGAGTCTGCATTGAATATATTCTCATTAAGAATTGCCACCAAGATCAAAGTTGATCCATGCATGTTGAGGCCCATGAGAACTAGCACTAGAGGTTTTGATAATACCAGGAGAAAAATAATGGGAGAAATTGATCTTGAGCTGTTAATCGGGCTAATGACCTTTTCCATTTTGTTTCAAGTAATGGATATCAAATCCTCATTTAATCTGTTGTTGGGGCGCCTGTGGCTGCACGAAGTCGGAGCCATACCTTCCACATTGCACCAGAAACTCAAGTTTTCATCTGGGCACAAGATTATCACCATCATTGGTGAAGGGCATAGTGAGAAAGAGAAGGCCGCTAATAGTGTCGAAAAACCCAATATGCTAGATGTGCCACACACCATTGAGGATGTTGACCTCCACAGTTTTGAATATGAGGTGTCGGCAATACTCCTAGAGCCCATTGAGGGCATCATTCCTAAAATTGGAGGCAGAATGGTGGCAGCGGTGGCCATGCTCTAAAAATGGGGCTATCAAAAAGGAAGGAGTCTAGGGCCCAGATTACAAGGAAAGAGCCAGTCATTGCCAAGGGGCAGAAGGTCCGATTCGAGTTAGGTTACAAGCCCACGGAAGAAGAGGTCCGAGAGGCCAAAGTGAAAGCCAGGGTCGCTGCAGCTATAAGAGCTTAAGGAATCAACATAGAAGAGAAACCTCGCCCTAGGCCGCACATCAGGAAATCCTTTGTCAATGATGGGATTGTAAAGACCGATCGAAATGGGGTAACCCATTTGACCCCACACAAACCCACAGCCCCTATCCATCCCACAAATCCCCACATTACCCTTCCTAGTTTGGAGATAGATTTGGCTGCGTTATCCCTTTTCGAAGAATGACGGCCAGTACCTGAACAAACTCTCCCTATGGTAAATCACCACAAAGCTGTGTTAACCTTTGAAGACATGATCTCAGATGAAATAGGGATCAATATGATGAAGGCTGACTCCAAAAAGCCATATCAGTCAACCCCCTCCATCTAAACAGGTAAAGGAGCGGCCCCTTAGGTATGCAATTGGGTATCTTTACCCCAAACCCTGAAAGCGGAGAGTGGCCTAACATTTGGCACCCGTTTCCCAAAAAAAAATAACCTATAAAAAGTAAGACAAGCCCTTGGCATGCCATACCTTGTATATGTAATAACCCGCTTTGCCAAGGGTTCGTCTTTGAAGAAAACAAAAATCTCAAAGACATTGGAAAAACACAAAATCTTAAAAACATTGGAAAAATACAAATCTCAAGAACATTGAAAAAATACAAAATCCCAAAACAATTGAAAAAATACAAAACCCAAAAAAAATTTCTTTTATAATTCTAGATAAAATCCCACAAAAAGATGCCTTAATCGAAATGCCAGTCCCACGTAAGATCGACCCCTTTCCTATAGAAATACAAGAAGAGGTAGGAGTTACAAGTCTGGATGAGGATATCCCCTTTGAGGAGCCCCTTGACCGATTTACCGAATTTGAGCATGGCCCTACCCCCATTGTCGAAGAGACCGCAGATGTTAATCTAGGAACTAGGGAGATTCCCCGCATTACCAAAATTAAAACATCGTTGTCTCTCGAAGAAAGAAAAAGCATGATCGACTTCCTTCGGTCATATCAAGATGTTTTTGCCTGGTCATTCGAGGACATGCCTGGTTTGGACACTGATTTGGTCGAGCATGAGTTGCCTCTCTACCCTGATGTGAAGTCGATTAAGCAGAAGCTGAGATATTTTCAACCCGAGTGGATGTTGAAAGTCAAAGATGAGGTCATCAAACAGTATGATGTGGGGTTTCTCATGGTATCCAAATACCCACAATGGATAGCCAATATTGTGCCTGTGCCAAAGAAAGATGGAAAGGTCCACATGTGCATCGATTTCCAAAATTTGAATAGAGCGAGCCTGAAGGACGATTTCCCATTGTCGCACATCGACACCTTGGTCGATAATACTGCCAAGCATGGGATGCTTTCTTTTACGGATGGATTCTCAGGATACAATCAGATAAAGATTGCAAAGATAGATCGAGAGAAGACTACGTTCATCACTCCATGGGGAACTTTTTGCTATAGAGTCATGCCATTTGGGCTAAAGAATACCGGTGCAACGTACCAAAGAGCTATGACTGTGCTGTTTCATGACATGATGCACCGAGAGATTGAAGTGTACATCAATTTCATGATCGCCAAGTCACCGGAGAGAGGCGACCATTTGGTAAACCTCCAAAAATTGTTTGAGAGGCTAAGAAAATACAGGTTACATCTGAATCCACAAAAGTGCACATTTGGCGCTATGTTCGGGAAACTGTTGGGGTTCATCGTCAGCAGGAGAGGAATCGAGGTCGACCCAGTCAAAGTCAAAGCTATCACAGAAATTCCACCACCATCTACTGAGAAAGAAGTTAGAGGGTTCTTGGGCAGAATACAGTATATCAATCGGTTCATTATGCAACTAACTCTAATCTGCATGCTGATCTTCAAGATACTAAGGAAGAACTCGCCCTTTGAATGGAATGATGATTGTCAGGCAGCATTCGATAAAATCAAAAGCTACCTCCTTAACCCACCTGTGTTGGTACCACCTGAGCCAGGGAGACCACTCTTGATGTACCTCTCCATGATGGAAGTCTCGATGGGATGTGTCTTAGGGCAGCATGATGAGATTGAAAGAAGAGAACAAGCCATCTACTATCTGAGCAAGAAGTTTACTGATTACGAGACGCGCTATTCTCATCTAGAGAAAGCATGTTTGGCTCTTGGCTGGGCCACTCAGAGGCTCTGCCATTACTGGCTATCTCAGGGCGTTCTACTTTTGGCCCAAATGGACTCGTTGAAATACTTGTTCGAGAAGCCAGCTCTCACTGGATGAACCGCACGATGGTAGCTTTTATTATCCAAGTTCGACGTCACGTACATCACTCAAAAGTCAATTAAGGGGCAGGCACTCGCCGATCATCTTGCCGACAATTCTTTGCCAGATTACGAACCTTTGAGAACTGAGTTCCCTGATGAGGACATCCTTTTCATGATGGAAGACAATACTGAAGAAGCAGAAGAATTATGGGTAATGAACTTTGACGGGGCAATTAATGCAGAAGGTCAGGGAGTTGGCGCCATTCTAATTTTTTCGAAAGGATCCCATGTACCAGTCTCTGTCAAGCTCAACTTCCCTTGCACTAACAACATGGCTGAGTACGAAGCTTGTGCCACTGGTCTGCAGGTAGCTCTCGATCTGAATGTAACTCACCTTCGAGTATTTGGCAATTCACAGTTGATCATATGTCAGATAAATGGAGATTGAAAGATGAAAGATGAGAAACTGATCCCTTACCATGAGCACCTTGAGGATCTGATAGCTTGCTTTCAAGACGTGACATTTTCATATGTCCCCTGAATAAGGAATCACTTCGCCAACGCACTAGCGACATTGGCATCAATGATAGAAATCCCGTATGGTGCTGAGATGAAGCCTATCATGATCGAGTAGAGGAATGAGCTGGCCTTCTACCTCCAGATTGAGGAACCTATAAAGCTTGATGATGAGCCACCTTGGTTCTCAAATACCAAGAATTTCCTCGAGACACTAACTTTCCCTGAGGGTGCGTCCAAGATGGACTGACGAACCATTCAACATCTAGCCACAGGCTGCGTCATTTGTGGGGAATGCCTTTACAAGCGATCCTATAATAACATCTTACTTAGGTGCCTTACTGAAGGTGAAGCGACCAATATCATGAAGGAGATCCATGAGAGAGTATGCAGAGCCCACGTCAGCAGCACATGGTTGCTAAGAAAATTCTGCGGCAGGGATACTTTTGGACCACTATGGAATCAGATTATTACAAACATGTCCAAAAATGCTACAACTGTCAAGAGCACTCCAATCTGATACACCCTCCTGCCATTGATCTACACTGCATGACCACACCTTGGCCATTTGCTACCTAGGGCTTTGACGTTGTCGGAATGATTAATCCAAAAGCATCCAAAGGACATCGGTTCATCCTCGTCACCATTGAATACTTTACCAAGTGGGTAGAAGCGACATCATATGCCAACATCATGGCCAGTCATGTCGAGAAGTTTCTCAAGAGTAATATTGTGTGCCGATTTGAAGTTTCCAAGGATATTATCACAGATAATGGCACCAATTTTACAAATAAGCCCATTCGAGCCTTCTGTGAGCAATACAAGATCAAGCACCATCCCTCGTCACCTTATCGGCCTCAAACTAATGGAGCCTTGGAAGCTGCAAATAAGACAGTTGTCCGCATCCTTGAGAAGATGGTCGTTAGTTACAGAGATTGGGGTAAAATGCTACCATTTGCTTTGTGCGCCTACAGAACCTCAATCCATACCGCTATAGGGGCAACACCGTTCTCCCTTGTGTATGGAATTGAAGCCATCCTACCAATTGAGGTTGAAGTACCCTCGCTCCGAATCCTTATGGAATCAGGCTTACCCGAAGTAGAGAGAGATAGAGATCCCGCTTCGAACAATTGAACTTATTAGACAAGAAGAGACTCCTAGCCTTATGTCACACTCAAGTTTACCACGGGCGAATCGCACACTCTTACAATAAATGTATTCGCAGTCGAGATCTAAAGGTTGGAAACACTGTGCAGAAGAAGAGCTTCCCATCCCTCCACACTGATCCGAGAGGAAAGTTCAAGCCGAACTAGGAAGGGCCATATGTCGTTCAAGAGGTGCTACCAGGATACACCATCCGCCTTGCCACCATGGACGGAGATCATCTTCCTAAGCCCATCAATGCTGGATATGTCCAACGGTTCTACTCTTAGTCTATCGCGATAAGGTAAGTATTGGTGAAATAGATACGTGACTGCTTAAGAACCACCCAAAGGAGGCCATCATTCCAAACACAGTAGCCAAAAAGCATCCCTAAAAGTGATGATATCCTTTGCTACCCTATTTGAGCCTGGGCCTTTCTTTCAATAACCCCCTTCCCCAAAAAAATGTGTACATATACAATAAAAGGGAAGTAAAGTTACTATCAAAATCCAAAAAAATTAAAAAAGCAAAACCTCAAAAAGAGATTGTCTGAAATGGAGAAAAAAGAAAAAAAATATATAGAAGAATCATGGGGCATGTACAGTAAAAACCCCCAAGGAAGAAAGTATGTTGAAAAAACTGAAGCTGTATCAAGGAAACCCTTTTAGCTTAGCATACCTTCAAATCCTAACCAAACCCATGGCCAAGCTACACCTTGAAGAAAACCCTCTTTTAGGTTTACAAGTAGTCATAATATATGTTAAGTCAATACAGGCCGAGTTGTGAGACGACACCAGAACCCCATCCAGTGGGCTATGATGGAATCGACGTCTATGTCGTGGCTGTTGAAAAAAGAAACAAGAAGAAAAAAAAAAAAAAAAAAAAAAAAAAAATACAAGCTCAAAGCAAGATGGACATGGTGAAAACCCGAAAGGGCGCTACGGGTAAAAACAGTGAGTTTGTGCGAACTAGGTGAAAACCCAAAAGGGCGCTTGGGGTAAGATTGCTAAACCCATGGACGTGGTGAAAACCCGAAAGGTGCCACGGGTAAAAAAGGAGATAAATAAAAAAGAAGAAAAAAAAAGAAAAGAAAGATTTGCACTGATTGAGAAGATTAATGCTTGAGGAGCCTTCTTGGTTACTCTCTTTGATCCCCTTTTTTCGGTTGGGCCGCTCATTTTAGTTCAAGACGGGTCTCGACCAGAATTGTCTTTGTGAAATTGCTTTGTCAAATGTATGACTCAAGGTAAGGAGAAAGGTTTGACTCAATCTAAAGGGATTAACGTTTCGGCCTTCGTAAAATCTGAAAACTCACTCAGGTTCGACTGCATAAAAGAGTTTGACTATGCTCAAAATGGGACCCGTTACCCTGTCTCACTGTCAAGGCATCAAAAAAAAAAAGCCAAAAATATAAAAATCAAGAAAAATCTAAATACCAAAAAATGTGCATATATTTCTACTCATTTTCATGTACATATTTCCAGCATCATATTTCAATCTCAAAAATAAAGAAAAATAACAAAAAATCTCCGAAAATAAAAATCCAAAAAATATCTTGAAATTGAAAATGTGTAGGTAAAAATTTACTTCTCCTTCTGTTATTTAGGATGTATTTTCTTTATATATGTATAAACAAAACAAAAGAGACTGACATTTTCTTAAGAATGTGCACGAACATCAAAATGGTCCGAAGCCTCGAAGCCGGCAACCTCTCGGTGATGGACAAATCAGATGACGCACCTCACCACCGACGTCAGGTCTATTAAAAAAAAAGAGATAGAAAAAAGAAAATCATTGTGAAAATAATAATAATAATAAATAAATAAAATTATAAATCTATGAACTTTTTACGCACAGCTACGCACTCGCATATTTTTGATGCGGTAAAATGTCAATATTTTACCGGCAACATAGGTGTGCAAAATTAATGTCCTAGGTCTAAGGTTCGCCTTGGATCCATGGATCCTATTTCAAAGTAGGAGCGACGGTGTCAATTTCGATCAAACAGTCAATGCTTGAAGCGGATTGATTCCACTGCTATATCTTCACCCTGATCGCTCCATATTTTTGTTTCAGGTGAACTTTAGTGCCTTGTACTTCAAGTTCGTCACGTGATATTTTCAGAGGTGTAGACTCTTGGTCTACACTATCCAGGCGAGAGCCCTATAGGGTTTGAGGTCTGGATAACTCCGTCCTCTACAAGATCCATTGTTGGATTGATTCCAACCTGTCAGATACGAAACTATGTCAGACAACTATGTGCAAATATGCATGCAAAAGGGCTCATTTCCTTTATTTTTCTGTAGACTTAAAACCTATATTGGCAACGGTACCCCTATAAAGTATACGTCATGGATCTGAATATCCGTATGATGGTTGTTTGTTCTCGTAAATTGTACCCAGGCAGGTCCGGGTCGGGGCTTCCATCACCTTTGTTGCTTATCGCCCCTAATGGGTACATGTTTATGCATAGTTGTTCATTTGTAACTTCATTGATAACAGAGGCCAAGATTGAGTATCCTTCGATGGACACCCAATTCTGACGTGGTTTTTTCGATATCACATGAACTTGAGTACGTTGGCTTCAGTTTCATCACAAACTATTACGAAGGCATGGGCTCTTGGTATGCGTTGTCTGGGTGTGTGCCTCCCAGGGTTCGAGGTCTAGATAATGCTTGTTTTTAAATATAAAAAAATTTCTTTAAAAAAAGAAAAAAGAGAAGAAGAATAAATTTGTGTTTCCCCATAGAGCTACGCACAAGCATAAGGCGGTAAAATGTTATTATTTTATCAGTAATGCAGCTGTGCCATATTAAAGTCCTGAGTCTAAGGTTCACCTCGAATCTTTGGATCCTGCTTTAAGGTAGGAGCAATGGTGTTAGTCCCGGTCAAACAGTCAATGTTTCGATCGAGTCGACTCCATTGCTAAACCTTTGCAATGAGCGCTCTCTTTTGGATTCATATAAACTTAAGTGTTTTAAGCTTCAGATTCTTCATTGGAAAAGGTCAATTGTTGGTTGAAACCAACCTGTTGAGAATGAGATTACGTATCAATCAAACTATATGCAACCATGCATTCAGAAGGGTTCATTTTCCTTTTATTTTTCTGTAGGCTTAAAACCTGTATGGGCAGCGGTATCCCTATAAAGTGTACGCCATACATCTGGGTATTCGTATGATGGTCATTTATTTCCATAAATTGTACTCTGACAGGTCTGGGTCAGGGCTTCCATCGCCTTTGTTGTTTCTTATCACCCCTGATGGGTGCATATTTATGCATAGTTAATTGATGTTTATGATCATTGTCGGTGGAAGCCAGGATTGGATGTCCCTTTTTGAGAGACACCCAATGGTTGGTTTGATTTGTTTAGCAGTACTTGAAGATGAATGCTCTAGGTCATGTTGATCCAGGGCACGTTTTTGAAAATGGCACGTCCTCCCAAAAAGTGTTGCAACTTCTATTTGCTCTGCTCGGGTAGTCATGCTAAATAAACTTCAGGATCATTGGATTCACCCAGAGATTTCAAACCCTGCTTCAGGCGGGGGACCCGCGACCAATCAAATGGGGCAATCAAATGCCTTATAGGATTGGACGCAAACTGTGGAGCCTTGCGTAGTTTTGCTTAGCGCATATCTTTAAATGTGGGTCGATCACCCCTTTTACTTACGAAGTTGTTGCATTTAGAATGAATCTTAAATATCAAATACCTTCAAATCATCTCAAAAAGTGAATTTTTAGCCTGGCATACAGGGCTTTCACAACTCGTTCCACCTCGGTTATGCCCAATAATGTCGCTAAGCGCTTGGGAACCGATTACCTTGAGAAACGAATGTTTAGCTTGACATCCAGGGCTTTCATTTTCTCACCATGTTACTCATCTAATGTTTAAAGTTTATTCTAAATACAGTGAACTCGTTAGTAATGGCTTGGGCCTCTTCGGATGTCTCTTTTCTTTAGCATTCGATCATTAGTGATCGGATACCCAAGAGGGGCATCTGTAGACACCCAAATTTGGCCCAAGGCCCAATCAGAACACATTTCGAGAGAGGTGCACTTTAGAGATTTTCATGGCATGTATAAAACCCTTAAGAACCTTTCCAAACCCTTAGAAAACTTCACAAACCCTTAGGAATCAACCCTAACCTTCCCAAACCCATTAGAACCCTTTCCTGGACCAATGTCAAACCCTCCCGAGCAGTATTTGGAAATAGGAGTGCCAAAATTTACACAGACCTCTATAAGAGCTAAATCATATATCATTGGATAGAGGACTTCTCCAGCTTTCCAACGATCTAAGAATTACCTCAATCGGAGTTATATATCAAATGTTATGACCATCTAAAAATCGAGTCATTTTAGAGGAATTTTTGCCTAGCGCAACTAATAGTTGCGCAAAGCCATTTTCCCCCAGAATTTGCTTGGCGCAACTAATAGTTGTGCTAGGCCTTTTTCTCCCAAAAATGGCCTGGCACAACTAATAGTTGTGCCAGGTATAAATGGGTCTCCCACCCCTCGCGAAGCCAACTTCCAGGCTACTGTACAGAACTATTTTACTGTACATTTGCCTAGCGCAACTAATAGTTGCACCACGCATATGAATAGTGACCTCTGATTTTTGCCTCGAATTTTGAAGCTAGGGTTTGACTTATTGACCACCTCAGTCCTTGGGGTGTGTCTTGATAACTTTGTTGCACCCTTTTAACACCTATTTGCAACCCACAAGTAATCTAAACCATTAACCCATCATCCACCATTAAAGCCCATCTTCACACTTCTCTAAACCCTTGAAACCCTAGGAAACCTTAGATACTAGATTACCTAATTTCTAACCTTGATTAGCATCTAAACACTCTCCTAATCCACACTTTTCCTATAAATAGAGCCCCCTCCCTTTGGTTTAAGGGTTGAGAATTTTTGCCTAAGAGAAAGAGCTTAAAGTGAGAAGATCTTTCTCCCTTTGGTGCACCATTGCTTATACAAATTTCAGAATTCCAAAACTTCATTCCAAGCCTTTCCTTTCCTAAAAAGCCTCTAGGTTAGGTGTGTGCTATCCATTTACCTCCCTTCTCTATCTCTTAGCTAGTAAGCCTTAGTGGTTAGAACCCCTCTTTCCATCATTCAAGCCTTCAAAAGCTCATCAAAAGCAAGCCACGCAAGGTTCTCCTACGGTACTATAAGGGCCCGAGGGCTCCGGCTCTCCCCTTTCTTCTCCTATCTCTTTTTGGCTCTTCTCGTCCTCACATTTGTGTCGTTATGCTGCAGAATTTTCGGTAGGAATGGAGGGGCACAAATAGGATTCTAAGCCATTTTGGGCAAGAGGAAACCATTTCCTTTTCTTTTACTTTATTTTTATTTTGGCCATTAGTAGAGACCGTGTTAAGCAGGTTGATCGAGTGCCTAACACCTTCCCGATCGATAACCGAAGCCTCTACCCAAGAGCCTTTGGTGTGGACCTGATTCAGAGTAATATTTTTAGCATTTTGATGCTCATAAAAATGATATAGGTGTCCCAAGACACCAAAAGCTCCAGGTGACAACTCTATATTTTTTTGCAAGTGAGCGCATCACCGCGACGGGATCGTCACAAATCCCACGGTTGCACACTTCCATTCCTATAATTATAGGCAGGCATTTCTTAGCCACTGCCAATGCTTGTATACAATGTAGATAAGGTGTAATAGAGGTATCTTTTGGCAATATGAAAGTAAAATTAAATATTTACAATGCAGCAAGCCAGCCTCACTTAGATAGTGAGGATTGCTTTTTGATTGATGTGTTGGATGAGCTTGTGAAAGAAACTTTACCCAAGCTACTCCATTGTGATGATTTGTGTGATATTTTTGAAAATGTATGGAGTGAAATTGTAGAAGAAAAGACCTCCACACCTGTGATTCAAGAGGTGAAAGACTTAAATTCTGAAGTGGGGGCAACAAAAAGGTATCCTCCTTGGAAACCAGCTGTGTTGCTTCTTCCACCACCTTCTAAGGCACCTTTATTGCCTTCACTCATAAGTCCACTTGATGTGGAATTGAAACAGCTACCTAAGTCTTTGAAATATGTATTTTTGGGAGCAAATCAGAAGTTGTCTGTGATAATTTTTTCTTCCCTCACTGATGAGCAAGAAGAAGAGCTGTTGTGTGTTGAAAAAGTATAAGAGAGCAATAGGTTAGACTATTGTTGATCTTGGAGGCATCAGCCTTGCTGTTTGTATGCATAAGATCCACTTGAAAGAGGGTTCCAAACCCTCTAGAGAGATGTAGAGAATGTTAAACCCCCACATGCAAGAAGTGGTGATGAAGGAGGTGGTTAAATTGTTAGATGTGGTAGTCATCTATCCCATTTCAGATTCTAAATGGGTGGCACCTACATAGGTGGTACCTAAGAAATCTAGAATCACTGTGGTTAAATCAGATTCTGGCTAATTCCAACCAGGGAGACCACTGGTTGGAGGGTGTGCATTGATTATCGAAAGCTTAATTTAAAAATCAGAAAAGACCACTTTCCCTTACCCTTCATAGGCCAGATTTTGGACATGTTGGCAGGCAAAACTTTTTATTGCTTTCTTGATGGATACTCGTGGTATAACTAAATCCCTGTGTATCCACAAGACTAAGAGAAAACCACTTTTATATGTCTATTTGGCACCATTGCCTATAGAAGGATGGCATTTGGATTGTGCAATGCCCCTGCAACTTTCCAAAGGTGTATGTATGTCATCTTCTCGGATATGATTGATCAGTTTTTAGAGATATTCATGAATGATTTTTCTATCTTTGGGGACAGTTTTAGCCAGTGTCTACATCATCTCAGCCTAGTGCTACAGAGATGTGAAGAAACCAACTTAGTTTTGAGTTGGAAAAAAAGTCATTTTATGATCAATCAAGGCATTGTCCTTGGCCATTTTATTTCCCAGAGAGGCATAGAGGTAGACTAGGCTAAAATTGATTTGATTGCATATTTACCCCCACCTAAAACTGTCAAACAAGTCAGATCTTTTTTGGGGCATGCTGATTTTTATGGGAGTTTCATCAAAGATTTTAGTAAAATCTCAAAACTTTTTGTCATCTGCTATGCCAAGAGGTTCCTTTTGTATTCAATGATGAATGTCTCACTGCTTTTGAAATTTTGAAAGGTTGTTTAACCTTTGCACCTATCCTACAAGCACCTGATTATTCTTTGCCATTTGAGCTGATGTGTGATGCATCATATTTTACTATTGGTGCAGTTTTGGGACAAAGGAAGGACATGTTACCTTGTGTGATTGCTTATGCAAGCAAGACAATGCTTGATGCTCAATTAAACTACACCACAACTGAGAAGGAATTGTTAGCCATTATCTATGCTTTAGAAAAATTCAGGTCTTATGTGTTAAGATCTAGGATAGTGGTGTTCACAGACCACTCAGCCCTTAAGTACCTTTTGTCTAAAAAGGATGCCAAGCCAAGATTAATCAGATGGATCCTCCTATTATAGGAGTTTGATCTTAAGATTAAAGATAAAAGAGGGGTTGAGAATATGGTTACAGACCACCTATCCAGGATCCTAGCTGCTGAGTTTGATAGGCTATCTGTCAATGACTCAGTTCCTGATGAACAACTGATTACTGTCAACATGACTGCACCTTGGTTTGCAGACATAGTAAATTACTTGGCAGTGGGTAGGATTCCCCCAAATTGGGACAAAATGGATAAGGAGTTGTTCTTTTCTTAGATCAAACATTACATGTGGGAGGATCCATACCTTTTTAAGCATTGTGCAGACCAGGTTTTGAGGTGTGTTCCTGAGAATGAATTTCATAACATACTAATCATGTGTCATGAACAGGCTTGTGGAGGCCATTTCAGTGGAAACAAGACTGCTACAAAGATACTTCAAAGTAGATTTTATTGGCCCACTATCTTCAAAGATGCATGGCAGCATTACAAAGCTTGTGAAAGATGCCAAAAAATGGGAAGTATTTCCAAAAGAAATTCTATGCATTTACAGCTTATACTTGTTGTTGAATTATTTGACATTTGGGGGATTGACTTCATGGGTCCTTTCCCCCCTTATGGATATAATTTTATTCTTGTGGCTGTAGACTATATGTCCAAATGGGTTGAATCCATAGCCACAAGAACCAATGATCATAGAATTATCCTCAATTTCTTAAAAGACAACATTTTCTCTAGGTTTGGTACCCCCAGAGCTATCATTAGTGATGGGGGAAGCCATTTCTGCATAGACAGTTTGAGAACTTGCTTAGAAATTACTTTGTGACACACAGAGTTACCACCCACAGACCAATGGGCAGGTAGAAATTTCTAATAGAGAGATCAAACACATTTTAGAGAAAACTGTAAGAGGAGATAGGAAGGATTGGTACCTAAACTTGACTGATGCTCTTTGGGCTTATAAAACTACTTATAAGACCCTAATAGGAATGTCTCCCTTTAGATTGGTGTATGGCAAGACATACCATTTACCAGCGGAGTTAGAACATAAAGCCTATTGGGCTATTAAATCATTGAATATTGATCTAACTGCTATTGGTATGCATAGGAGGTTGCAGCTGACAAAAGTGGAAGAGCTGAGATTGGAAGCCTACTTCAATGCAAGGATCTACAAAGAAAAAGCCAAAGTCTTTTATGATAAGCACTTGCAAAGAAAAGAGTTTGTTCCAAGCAACAAGGTATGGTTGTTCAATTCCAAATTAAAAATTTTCCCAGGCAAGTTGAGATCTAGATGGGAGGGACCTTACATTGTAATGCATGCATCCCCATCTGGAGCTATTGAAATCATGGATCCAAAGGATGGTAGGATCATGAAAGTCAATGGTCAAAGGCTCAAAATATTTATTTAAAATGTAGTAGAGCCTGTCTGACCATTCACCTTCAAGAACCTCCAAAGTGTGACTGATTTCAACATTGTATACTATGTATCATAACTGTTGGTTTTGTCTTTGTTGCTGTTTTAAAATTTGTTTGGCATTGTATATATGTTGCCAATTTTGATTAATTTTTCATTTAGAATAATGAGTCAGCCATGATAATGGTAGGAAAGTCCTCAATGCATGAGAAATAAATGGGAACAGAGGAGGATTGATGAGTTTGGGGTGAATAGAGACAAGGGAACTAATGAGAAATAATGTGGATTGCTAAACAGACCTGTTGAGAGGTGTGAAATGATTATCGACAGGTTCTGAAGGTTCCCATTGAGAATTTCGATAGGTACTTGTAGACAACCCCATTTTGCTCACTCAAAATATACAAATTTGTTTGATCAACCTTTGACCTCTTAACCCTGATATGTGAACCATGCACTGAAACAATAGTACATTGTTGGCCACAGGTTGAAAGATAGCTCTGTGGCTCAGATCCCAATGTAGGGAGACTATATACTGAAACAATATGTGCGACCATGGATTCTCTCGAACCCGTCACGGTGATGCACTCGTGATAGAATAAATGTAGAGTCGCCACCCTGAGCTTTTGGTGACCCGAGAAACCTTTAAATCAATATTTTGAGCACCGAAGTGCTAAATATGACTATGATTTACCGATTTTTGCCAAAGACTCTAGGGTAGGGGCTTCGGTTATCGATCGGGAAGGGTTTAGGCACCCGATCAACCCACACGTAGCAGTCTCTATCTATGGCCAAAATAAAAAAACAAATGGGCGGAGCTTCCCCTTGCCCGAAGGCAATATGGTCTTATCAAGCTTTGAGCCAAACCGAAATGTCGAAGGCGTAACGACTTGAATCCTTGGATGAAGGAAACACCAAGAAGGTAGAGGAAGAGAGGGGTGAGCCGGAGCTCCCGGGCCCCTGCTGCACCGTGGAAGACCTTCGCTTCGGCGTACTTCCGATGGCTTTAAATGGCTTAAACGGTAGGCGAATGGATTCTAATGGTAGGATTTGGTAGATGTGAAGTGTAGGATGAAGCTACGGACTAAACTTGAGTAAAAAAGGGGTGATCTAATGGTTGAAATGGATTGAAAGGGTTGAACCAAATATGCTGAAATTCTGGTTGAAGAATACAAAATAAAATCGAACTTTCTCTCACTAGGGCTCTCTCTCTTAAGCTCAAACTTTCAACCTTAATTTTTCAACCCTTTGGGAAGAGGGGGGGCCTCTCTATTTATAGAGAAAAGGTGGGTCAGAGGGTTACTTAAGAGCTAATTGGTTGAGCAATTAGGTAATCCCCCATCTAAGGTTTTCTAGGTTTTTAGAGTCCTAGGAGTTTGGGGAACCGGTTTCAATGGCAGATGATGGGGTGTGACCATAGGTGACTTAAGGGTAGCATATAAGCTCAAAGGGGGTGCAACCAACCTTAAGACACCCACCTCAACCAAGGGGATGGTCAAAAGGTCAAACCTGATGAAGAAATTTCGAGCATCTGATGACAGTTACTATAGCTAAACTGGGTGTATATATTACATACGCTCAGTTTATGTACAGTGATTTTCATAAAAACCAGAGGAGACCTGAGAAGGTGGGTGTCCGCGGTGGGTCCTACCTATACTGGGGGTATGTATTATGTTCGCCTGGCTAAATTTGGCCCAAATATGCCAGGTGTATATAATATATACGCCTGACCAAACTGGGGTCAAATTTGCTCGGCGTATGTAATACATATGCCTGAGTAAAAGTCATGATTTTATGTAAAACTTCAATTGGCCATAACTTTTAAACCATAACTCTAAATTGGGTGATATTTGGCTCGCTAGAAAGCTAGAGAAGTCATCCTTCCAATGGAATATGGCTCATTCTTGGCAGTGGTCTATGTAAAATTTTGTAGCTCTCCTGCCATCAATTTCTCAGAAGGGTTCAAGTTGGGTCTGGGAAGGGATCCTAGGGTTTAAGGGTGATCTTTAAGGGTTGGGGGAATGGTTCTAAAGGGTTCATGGTGATTCCTACAGGTCTGGGTAGGTTCCTAAGGGTTCAGGGCCATTCCTAAGGGTTCAAGGGTGCCATCGGAAGCACAGGGGTATATCTCTCTTGGAGTACAAACTGATCGGGCCTTGGGCCGAATTTGGGTGGCTACAGATGCCCCTCTTTGGTATTCGATCACTAATGATCGGATGCCAAAGAGAAGAGACATCCGAAGAGGTCCAAGGCACATTTAATGGGTCCGCCTGGTTCAACTCAATTCTCAAACATTCATGGTGATGGTGAGTGTACGTAAGCCCTCTCATTTCGGGATATCGTCCGTACCTCAAAGCTAACAGTCCCCAAGCGCATTGCGACATTACTGGGCATAACTGCGATGATCACAAAAAGTGTGAGCCCGCTAGCCAGGATATCGTCCACTTCTTGAGGGAAATTATGGATTTGTGATGTTGAGTATTAACCTGAACCAAACAACACCATGAAACGGGGTGATCGATATATGCATCTGAATCGATGCAAAGTACACAAAGCGAAGGCCTACAAATTGTGTCCAATCCTATGGGGCATCAACAGCTCCATTGGATTGGCCACGGGTGCCCTTACCTAGGTAAGGTTCGGAGTCTTTGGGTGAACCCATCAACCTCAAGGTTGCTCTAGCATGATTTACCTGAGTGAAGCGAATATTGATGTCGCAACACTTCTTGGGAATGCATGCCAATTTTCGGAGTGAAATTTTTTGTTGTTTTGTGTTTTGAATTTTCTTTTGATTTGAGGCCTCTAAGCAAAGCTCAAGGACCTCTGGCGATTTTATTCTTGCACAACTCTTTAAGTGGATCAAATGCCAGTTGATATGCTTTAAGAGGGCGTGCGCTTTGCCGGGGATAGGTACACCTTGGGGATGTGCACATTCCGGTGGTGAGGTGCTCCTGATTCACACGAATCGGAGTGCCTTAACTCGAGACAAAGCTAAAAAAGATCAGGATAGGACCAAACCTCCATCGAAAGAGATGGCCAATTCTAGCCTCCATCCCCAATGAAATCACATCTTACTAACTATGCACAGATAAACACCCATTAGGGGTGATAAGCAACAAATAGGCGCGAACGGAAGCCTCGACCCTTTGGTATAATTTACGAGCATAAACGACCATCCTACGGATACCCAGACGCAAGTGCGTACATTCAATAGGGACACCGTGCCTATACAGGTTTTAAGCCTGTGCAAAAGGAAATAAAACGAAATGAGCCCTTTGGTTTATATGTTTGCACATAGTTTGGTTGGTTGTAATTTCATTTTTGACGGGTCAGTTTCAACTGACAATAAACTTTTTGAATGGTCTGAAGTTGGGTGCACTCTTGGTCAACATAGATCCGAAGGTGGATGATCAGAGCCAATGCTTGGAAGGTGGGGTCAACCTACTGTTGTCGGATTCTGGTGGGCTTACATTATTGGTTGGTGGTGAAAGTCATTTAAAAATCAAAGAAAGAGTAAAACAGGGGGTGAATTCAGCACAACTCAGAAGTCCTAGACCTGCAAGATACAGGGTCCATTGTAGCAAGTTTTGATAAGTAAGAGTTTGTCCCACAGGGAAAGGTGATCTATAGCTCCAAAGGAGCCATCTCTAGTAGTCCCTCCAGATCTAACTACAGATCTGGCAGTCCTAACAGGAGGGGAGTTTAAGGTCACTTATTCTAAATATTCTAATGTCTAAACTACATAAAGGGTTGAGAGGATGGATGGAGTGTGGAAAATAAATATAAAAGGGTGAGAAGTATGTTATTGAGCCAAGATCAGAGGAGTTTTGTAACTTAGATTCAGATCCGATGTTATAGAAATCCTGTCCAATGGCTACATTATCACCAATGAGGAGAAAGGATTCAACCCATCACTCTGCCATGATTCCACCATTAAGGCTATAACCTGTCCACTCAAATGGTCACAGATTATCCCATAGGGGAGCCACTATCCAGGGATGGGTCAAAACACAACAAGTAAATCATTACAGGCACTATTTCATCCAGGCTACCAGCTCAAGAATCTATAGGGAACCTCAAACTCTAAAGCTCTATATGTGGGGCTAAGGCTGTATAGGACCATGATAGCCCAGACACATAGAACCAGCAAGAGATTGAGTACAACCTTCGATCTAACTGTCCATTGCTTGAGTGAGGCTGCAATGGTCCAGTCACCAACCTACAATCTCTATAACTAGATCAGATCCAACATCTGATGGCGGATATATACAAATATAGGGGAGTCTGCCTTTGTACAATCCCTCACCAGGCTTCTATAAGCTCTGGTGTAAAGAAGAAGGATCCATCTTGGATCGGTGGAATAGAATCACCCTAAGGCCATAATTTGTCTACTTAAATGGTCACAGACTATCCCAGAGGTTATCCTCATGGAGCTAAAAAAAAAACAAGAATATCGTTGCTACCACCATGGTCACAAGGCTACCAGCTCAAGCTCCCATGGGGATTTCAGATCTAGTGGGTCCTATGGTGGGGCTAAGGCTGTAGGACCATGATAGCCCAGACACACAGGTCACTTGGATCTGAATGGCCCTTAGAATCAGTCCTCCATTGCTTTGAAATACAGCCAGAGCAATGGCGGAACACAAGGCAGCAGCCTTGCACAGAGCATCTCACACATAAACACCAATCCCACAAAATACAGATCCTATTACAGAACTTCCATTAATCTATTTCAAAAACACATGCAAAGACATAGCCAGCAAGTGCTGGACTATGGAGAGAAGGAAAAAGAAAAAGAAAACTACTTACAGCTGAAAAGAAAGAGAAAAGAAAAATGATCTGAGATGTGTTCCCAGATACCTAAACCTAAGCTAGGTATGGGTTTATATAGCAGTGGGGTGGCGGCGCATTAGGGTTAGGAAACCCTAATTTTAACGATGCCACGTGGCCTAACAGTGATCCTTGGATGCCTTAGGGCGCGTGCACAAAGATTTGAGCGTGGGAGTGTTTGCCCTAATCACTAGAAATTCCTAAAAGGTCCTCTGCTGAAGAGATGGGAGTTTAGGTTCAGAGCTTCGTTACATTGCTGTAGTTTCCCAGACTTGTCGCGTGGTAGCTCTTTGCTCTTCGTTAGGATGATTTGACATTGAAGCTTCAACCATCGCGAGGTTGCCTTGGTTTGATCTTCAGGCAGTCGCGCGATAGAGAATTGCACTCTCGCTGGATTGGGCTTTACGAGGTTGAGTAGAAAACACAGTCTCAGATGTTGCGGGGTTGAAGTTCAAGCAGTCGCGCGGTTGCTCGGTCTTCGCTGGGCTGATCTTCGCGAGAGTGAATTTGAACAGCGCGAGAACTTCGCGAGCACTTCTCTTTACTAGACTTCGCGAGTTACCTTGTGAGGCTTTAATGAGTTCTAAACTTCACGAGGTTCCATGTCTTAATTAACCTTCACGAGGATGGCTTTGCCTTCACTAGGATGTTTTCTTCTTGAATGGCGCGAGAACTATGCGAGGAGTTCTTCTGATAATTGCATCCCGTGGCGACTGTACGACAGCTGCGCGAGGAATCTTCTGAAGCTCTCTCTCCTCAGCTCTTCTAAGCGAACTGCGTGAGATTGAGAGAGGTTTGCTTTAAACTGTGTGACACTGCGTGATGTGTTCTACTCTTGAGCTTCACGAGAGCTGCGCGAGTTTGAGTTTCTGAAGCTCTTTAGTCACTCATCTACGTGAGAGGTTGCTGTAAAGTCTTGGGAAGCTCAGTTGAACTGCGCGAGGCATATTTCTCTTGAATCCTCTAAAGCTTGGGTCAGCTGTGCGAGGCTCATTTCAGGTCTGGATTCAGAGTTCATTCTTCTGAGGGATTTCTGGTGCCAAAGCAGGCTCCTTAGCAGGATTCCTAGCCTTATTTCACTGCTGATTATTAACTACACAAAACACTTAACAAGAACTTATTAGGTGACTAAGGGTCTAATCAAAGGTTAAGTTAAGGGGTGAAAAGTGGTACTTTTCAGGTCTTAACACACCCCCAAACCTAATCTTTGCTAGTCCCTTAGCAAAGCTACATTAAATCTACTCTAAAAATTAAATGCCACTTTTGTAGGGAGCACGGATACATTTAGCATATGTACCAAGTCTTTTAAACCCCTAGGTGATCCCTAGTGGAGGAGTGAAGTCTCCTGAGGGTTTTCAGTGAAGACACCCACAAACTTCTCAGTGAAACAGCTAACAAGAGTGCTGTAACATTAAATGAGCAGTCAAGGAATCAGATTTAGTTTACTCTTGAATCAGTACACATAAAAGAATTTTAATCTATTGATTGCACAGAGATTTAGATAGCATAAACTTCTCATGAATGCACAACATTTCCAAATAGTTTACAATCACAGAAAACTGCACTAGTGTGTGCTAGCACTGAGCTTATCATTAGGTCAAATATTAGGTTAAGGTCATACATAATGCATTCAAGTTCACACCCAAAAACTTTGCAGAGCATACTCTCATAAGGGTTTTGTTGAGGGGTTCATTCTCTCACAGGCTCAAGAGTAGTTACATCCCCCAAATAGATCTGTAAGCATGAGCATAGGCAGTGTGATGACCCGACTTTTCCAATCCCTCAGGTATAGGAAAGGCCGGTTCGCCAACCTATCGAATAAACGATAAGCCGGACAAATAGGGCACATATCAGAGTAAAGCGTAATAAATATCCGTAGCTAAAATAAATGTGGAAGCAATTAAAAGTAAAGAACCACCGATGATGGCCGACCATCATCGAAACATGGCTCATAACAGAAATCAACGTCAAGTATAAAACTATGATATCCAACTAAAATGGGCCCACAAATTCAAGTCTAACTCTCACCACAAATAAGAAAATCAGTAAGTTCTATACTGGGAAAAACTCCTCAAGAGGAACCTCAAGCTCTTCCTCAGGCATGTAGTCAGGATCAGTCTCACAGCCCTGAATAGCCACGTCAGTACCTGAATCTGTGACGTATAGTCGGAGTGAGCTAACCAACAAAGCTCAGTAGAAGAAAGACATCTACGGCATTTTACTTTAACTAACATGGTTTCAAAACCAATACCGAAATATAGCTTGTCAAACATATAAGCAGATAATAAATTGAATTTAGGTGCAGTGTTTCAGTGTCTTAGTTTCTCTAACTTCTATATGTAAAGTTCAGTAATTCATGACTTAATCCTCAACTTAAAATACCTCCCGAGTAAACTATATCTCGAAAGCAGGAATATAGCCGATGGGAACCCCTACCTACCATCGTCGTTCATAAACCCTTTTTCAGGATGCAACAAGCCCCTACGTAATGAGGGAAACTTGTGCCAGGAAGTTGTTCAGAAATTTTTGAGGGGTCATTCAGGTCAATCATAAAACAAATGCAGATACTAATATAAATCAGATGCAAGTCTCTTATACATAGTTCAGGTTCTTGATTTCAGATTTTCAGAGCTTAAGCAGATTCAGGTTTCAGGATTCTGGTAGATTTAGATTTTTAGTCATTCATATCAATTTCAGTTTACAGATTTGATTTCAATGGCATATGCAAGTTCAAAGATTTTAATTCAAAATATCCATGCGAATTAAAAAAAAATACTGTAAAGATGAGATTCTCCTACCAAAACTCGGAGCTATACGAAGTCAAGCAAGGTCCTATTGATGGTCTCTCGCCCTCAATCTACATCACAATATACATTCATGCATTAAGATTAACTCTAATTACTAATAATATAGACCTATTTAAGTGTTTCCTCAAAAACAAGTCAAAACAGGCAAGTTGCGCCAATCCTAGAATTTGACATAACATTCTCATATATTTTTTACCATCAAGACAATTGATCCACGAGTTGGTCAAAACATGAAAGTTGTAGATTGTTCCATTAGCTTTCCAACGCAAAACAAATCGTCTCAATCAGAGTTCGAGATATAACGTTATGACTAAAACACTAAGATAATGTCGGAGTTCGGTGATACCTCGCTCGAGCGATGATAATAGCTCGCTCGAGCGAGATCCTTCAGAACTTTCTCGCTCGAGCGATGCAAAAGCTCGCTCGCACAAGGTCAGGGAACGCCTTTTGAGTATTTTAGTGTATCCTCGCTCGAGCAATGATAATAGCTCGCTCGAGTGAGCTACAGCGACGCGATTTTGCTCGTTTTCACCCGAATCGAAACCCATACATCCCAAAGCAAAACCCATGGCTAATCTAATGATTTTAATCAAAAAGTTTAATTAAAACGTACCTTTAATCTAAGCATTCCTAGATTAGAAATGAGTCACGCGAATGGAGCTTCGGAACAAAACCGACGGTTTCCTCGACGATTCGCGCCGCGATCGATCCCACGAGTTCACAGAGACAACTCCAACACGTCCCCAATGATCTCAACCTCTCCCAATAGCCAACTATGAATCCAAGGTAGATTCAACTTCTTCTAAGGTTCAAGGGTTTTCAACAAAGAGGGTTTTAGAGAAGGAGGTTTTCTAAACCGATCTCCTACGATGATTGAAGAAGAGAGAAGACGGAGTTTCACATGGTTAGATAACTATCAAACGACTACGGTTCTTCACGGCACTCACGTTTCTTCCTCTCTTAACAAAACCTAGTATAATACGGGAATGTAATTCCTTCTTATAATATGATTGCTCACAAAGTTAAGCACACACATACATCTTATGTATTATACACTTCTAATTTTAAAACTCAAGCCCGGTGTTGAGCGGCCACACCGAGGTCGGTGCACAACTTTCACACGAGGGTCCAAATAGGCTCTAAATCAAAATCTGTCCGTACAATCACATCTAGATAAAAATCTAAAACAAATGGTGACGTCGGTTGCCGAGCCGAATACACACACGGGGTCAGTCTAACTCGGGTTCAAAATACGGGTCTTTACATTCTACCCTCCTTAGGAATTTTCGTCCTCGAAAATGTACAGATAGCTAAACCGAACTGCGGTAACTCCTTATCCTAACACCAGTATAAAGAAAAATCGAAACAGTTTAAAGTCTAAAAGAACTTTGGTCGCGATGCGGTAGGCTTCACTAAGCACGCTTTTAAGGGTCGGGATCCGTAGTAACCTGGATGTACTGCGTGTGGCATCCCATACTGCCATAGAGGATTACATCCGTACATGGATGCATACCTTCCTAAGTGTCACGTGCCTGGAAACATACTTCACCATGACACAAACCTAGCACACACACCTACCTCACCCTTTTGGTAATTATTTGAGCAGAAATTTTAGATGTCAGAATCGAATACTTATTCAGAAGCATGATCACATGCCTGGTAACATGTTCTAACTGATGACACGGGTTCCAACAGACACACGGTTCTAACCGAGAATGAATAAATATGACATTTAAGATTTTATTGTGTGATCGTTATAGATATATATGTAAAGCATCGATGTTATGAACCAATTTAACATTGAAGATTTTGAAGAAATTCTCTTTCTTTTTTTTTTTTAAAGAAGCAAATTCAAGAATTTAAAGGTACGCATGGTTTTCTTACATAACTATAGTTTACAATATACCTTCACTCAAAAAGTTGTGGAAATTGCTCGCGAATCTCTGCTTCACGCTCCCATGTGGCTTCCTCTGAAGAATGGTTCTGCCACTTCACGAGTACTAAGGGAATGCTCTTTGTCGGTAAGATTTGTTCTTTACGATCCAAGATTCGTATAGATTCCTCAACCAAGGATCAGTCTTCTTGGAGCTCAATGGGCTGGTAGTCCAATACGTGAGTCGGGTCCTTAACATATCTTCATAACATGGACACATGAAACACATTGTGCATTTCCGATAGCTGCGGTGGCAAGGCTACTCGATAGGCAACCTCACCGACTTGGCCCAATACCTCGAAAGGTCCAACATAGCGCAGACTCAGCTTCCCACGCTTCCCAAAACGCATCACGCCTTTTGTAGGAGAGATTTTGACAAATACGTTATCTCCCACCTTAAACTCAACATGGTTCCTTTTCAGATCAGCATAGCTCTTCTGACGACTTTGAGCAATGCGTAGTTTCTCACGGATTAATCGAACTGTCTCGGTTGTATTCTCCATGATATCGGCACCTAAAATGAGTTTCTCACCCACTTTTAGAGACTGCACCATCGTCCATACAAAGCTTCGTAGGGTGCCATGCTGATGCTAGCCTGGTAACTGTTATTGTAGGCGAACTTGATCAGTGGTAAATGTTGGTCCCATGACCCTTGAAAATCCAGCATGCAAGCACGTAACATATCTTCTATAATCTGATTCACCCTCTCAGTCTGCCCATCGGTCTGAGGATGGAATGCTGTACTGTAATCGAGCCTAGAGCCCATTCCTTCTTGAAATCGTTGCCAAAACTGAGATGTGTACATCGGGTCTCTATCGGATAATGATCATGCAGCCTAACTATCTCCTTGATATATAATTCTGCGAGCTTGTTGGCGGTATACGACGTATTATAAGGAAGGAAGTGTGCGGACTTAGTCAATCGATCCACAATGACCCAGATGGCATTGTGTTTTCTTAATGTTCTTGGCAATCCCAAAATAAAGTCCATAGAAATGGCCTCCCATTTCCACTCAGGTATCGATAGTGGTTGCAACAGTCCTGCCGGATTTCGGTGATCCACCTTTACTTGCTGACACACAAGACATCTCGAGACATACACAGCGACATCTTTCTTTAAACCTCTCCATCAGAATCTTTTCTTTAATTCCTGGTACATCTTGGTACTGCCAGGGTGAATAGCGTACATAGACTTATGAGCCTCTTCCAAAATAGTGTCCCGAAGCTCAGTACTAGTTGGTACACATACCCGGTTTCTAAAGACCAAAGTGCCATCATCTGTGATAGAAAAATCTAGTTTACTTCCCCCAATCACATCCCGTCTGATAACCATAAGTTCATCATCCATCATCTGAAGTCTGCAAATGTTCTCACAGAGAGTAGAACGAATCACCAGCGTAGCCATTAACGCACCTGAACCTTTTACGTCAAATCTCATGCTACTTAGAGCCATATCTTCTAATAGATGCCATCGTCGCACCCTTGCGGTGAGATGTGATAACTGAGCAGAGAACTTCCGACTTAACGCATCTGCCACTACGTTTGCTTTCTCGGGGTGGTACTGGATGGTACAATCATAATCTTTCAAGAAATCAATCCATCGACGCTGTATCATATTCAACTCCTTCTGTGAGAAGAGATACTTGAGGCTCTTATGATTGGTGAATATATCGAAGGTCTCCCCATAAAGGTAATGCCTCCAGATCTTCAGAGCAAAAATCACTGCTGCCAACTCAAGATCATGCATCAGGTAATTCTTCTCATGGTCTTTTAGCTGTCTAGACCCATAAGCAATGATTCTCTCATTCTGGTTAAGCACACAGCCCAAACCCCCATAGGATGCACCACTGTATACTACAAAGCCTCCCCTACCTGATGGTATAGCAAGTACTGGCGCAGTAGTCAATCGTTTCTTAAGTTCCTAAAAACTTTGCGCACACTACTCTGTCCAATCAAATTTAGTATTCTTCTTCATAAGTTGTGTAAGAGGACCTGATATCTTGGAGAAGCCCTCCACAAACCTTCTATAGTATCCTGCCAAATCGAGGAAACTACGAACCTCCGTAACGGTCTTGGGTTGTTCCCAATTCATCACTGACTCAATCTTTGCTGGGTCAACTGTAATACCGGTCTCAGACATAACATGGCCTAGGAAACTGACCTGCTCAAGCCAAAACTCACACTTACTAAGTTTTGCATATAACTGATGGTCTCTAAGGGTTTGTAGAGCCACTCGCAGATGTTGCTTATGTTCTTCTCGCGTCTTTGAATAGATGAGGATGTCATCTACAAAAACCACTACAGACTTGTCCAAATGTGATTTGAATATCCGGTTCATCAAGTCCATAAATGATGCGGGTACGTTTGTCAACCTAAATGGCATGACCAAGAACTCGTAGTGCCCATATCGGGTTCTGAACGCTGTCTTTTGAATGTCTTCAGACTTAACTTTCGACTGATGGTAGCCTGACCTCAAGTCGATCTTCGAGAAGAAGCTTGCTCCTTGTAACTGATCGAACAGATCATCAATTCTTGGAAGTGGATAACGGTTCTTAATTGTCAACTTATTTAGCTGGCGGTAATCGATGCAAAGCGCATTGAACCGTCTTTCTTCTTTACAAATAGAACCGGTGCTCCCCAGGGTGACACACTCGGTCTGATAAAGCCCTTATCTAGCAGTTCCTGAAGCTGCTCCTTCAACTCTTTCAATTCTGTAGGCACCATTTGATACGGAGCTTTCGATACTGGTTCAGTACTCGGCGCTAACTCAATCGCAAACTCAATCTCCCTGTCAGGTGGTAATCTAGGTAGATCTTCAGGAAAAACATCTGAATACTCACAAGTAATCGTAATATCTGCAATATTTTTCTTCTCCTTATGATCTTGCAAGTAGGCCAGATAACCACAACACCTATTCCTCATCATACGGTCTGCTCGAATGGCAGAGATAAACGACATCACACAAGATTTGACTCTGCAAAATCGAAAAGATTTTCTCTTCGGCGGGTGGAATGTTATAATCTTCTGAAGACAATCCACGCTCGCATGGTAAGTAGATAACCAATCCATCCCTAGTATCACGTCGAACCCTTCCATGCTCAAAATGATCAAATCAGCCACTGTCTCCTGGTCTTCGATCATCACAATCACTGATTGACACATGGTATCGGTGCTCACTGAGTTACCAGTAGGAACTGACACTGCCAAGATGAAATCAAGGGCCTTGGGAATGATTCCCAACTTCTTAGGAACAATGGAGTAACAAAAGAATGTGTAGACCCGAGGTCTATCAACACTCGCGCTTCAGTTTTGCTTACGTCGCTCCCCCGACGCATAAAAAGGGTACCTTAGTTTAGACAAGCGTTTCAATTAAAAGTTTCTATGCATGTGTATTCATCCATAACTTATTAACAAATTTTATTACATACCAAGCAATTATATATAAATAATAGAATAAGAAGACATCTCAACATTTAATAATACCTTGAATCACGTCGTTCGATGTTTTGGCTTCCTGAGCCGTCACTGCATAAGCTCGACCTTGAACAATAGGTCGGGTCGATTTCTGAGTAGAAGCCAAACTAGTCTTCCCTTGTCCTCCTGAGGACAATCTTTAACCATGTGTCCGATTGCGCCACACCAAAAACACGCTCTAGTGTTCCTCCTGCAATCCTCGATCTTGTGTGGTTTCCCGCACCTTAGGCACATAGTGACCGAAACAAAAGATGGTGCACGAGAGGATCCCTGTGCCACTGAAGCTCCACTAGCCGTAGAACCCGCTGGTCGTACGGATTGCACAGGTGATGATGCTGCCAATCTCTGATAAGGGGTCGGTCCAGAAGAAAATGTTGGCCTAGAAAATACAGGTTGAATAAGGTTCACTGGCGGCTTTGTAAACTTGGCCCTCTTATTCTCATAAGTACCTGACTGCCCTTTTACAACCCTATCCTTGTTCGGCTGACTGCTTCTCAAGAACCGCTTTTGAATTTCTTCCTCTGCTATGAGGGCCTTTGACAGTACTCCTCCATATGTTTCCATTTCTCACATAGCCACGATCTCCTGTATACTCGGCCTAAGACCCAGCTGAAATTTTCTGGCCTTCATCATATCGGTGGCCACATGTTGAGCTGCAAACCTCGAAAGTCGTGTGAACTCATCTCCATACTCACGCACTGACATTGTCCCCTGCTTCAGCTCGATGAACTGAACTTCCATCTGATGCCTAACGATCTTGGGAAAGTACTGATCATTGAACGCCTCGATAAACTCAGCCCATGTCCAAGGAATATTGGGAAACTCCTACTCCCTGTGTCTAGCCACGGACTTCCACCAAGGTCCAGCCTGTCCGTCCAGTTTGAGGGTTGCCCATCTAACCTTCTCGACATCAGTGCACTAAAGCACCTTGAAGATCTTTTCCATCTCATCCAACCAACCTTCGGCTTCCATCGGGTCGGTCTGTCCAGAAAAATTTGGAGGTCTCATCCTCCTGAATTCGGCAAATCCTGATGATTGTTGTTGTTGTCCAGCAGAAATTAGCTCTGCTTGCTGGGCGATTGCAGCAGCCTGCTGAGCCATAGATGCGGTCTGCTGAGCAATGTTGGAGGCCAGACTTTCCAACACTTGTTCCATTCTTTCACCCTGACCTCTATCAACTCCGGCTCCTATAGGGACTGCATTAGAACCGGTTGCGAAGGCAACTCCCCTCGATGTACCGACACCTTCAGGAATGTCCTCTAAAGGCACCGTCCTACCTCTGCCTCTGCCTCTAAATCTTGGGGCCATACTGATCTGTCATTGTGAACACCACAACATCAGTCAACATTGATTGTAAAGATAATCACACACAGTACTAGTGATTCTGGACCTAACGACATGACTCTGATGCGAACTATACCGGGTCACGGTTGGGTTCTCATGGGTCCTTAGAGAATCTAAAAACCATAGCTTTGATACCAACTGTGACGACCCGACTTTTCCAATCCCTCAGGTATAGGAAAGGCCGGTTCGCCAACCTATCGAATAAACGATAAGTCGGACAAACAGGGCACATATCAGAGTAAAGCGTAATAAATATCCATAGCTAAAATAAATGCGGAAGCAATTAAAAGTAAAGAACCACCGATGATGGCCGACCATCATCGAAACATGGCTCATAACAGAAATCAACGTCAAGTATAAAACTATGATATCCAACTAAAATGGGCCCACAAATTCAAGTCTAACTCTCACCACAAATAAGAAAATCAGTAAGTTCTATACTGGGAAAAACTCCTCAGGAGGAACCTCAAGCTCTTCCTCAGGCACGTAGTCAGGATCAGTCTCACAGCCCTGAATAGCCACGTCAGTACCTGAACCTGTGACGTATAGTCGGAGTGAGCTAACCAACAAAGCTCAGTAGAAGAAAGACATCTATGGAATTTTACTTTAACTAACATGGTTTCAAAACCAATACTGGAATATAGCTTGTCAAACATATAAGCAGATAATAAACTGAATTTAGGTGCGGAAATCATATGTAAGATTTATTTCTAAATGTGTGAAAACAGTTTCAAGAACAGATGCAGTGTTTCAGTGTCTTAGTTTCTCCAACTTTTATATACAAAGTTCAGTAATTCATGACTTAATCCTCAACTTAAAATACCTCCCGAGTAAACTATATCTCGAGAGCATAAATATAGTCGATGGGAACCCCTACCTACCATCGTCGTTCATGAACCCTTTTTCAGGATGCAACAAGCTCCTACGTAATGAGGGAAACTTGTGCCAGAAAGTTGTTCAGGAATTTTTGAGGGGACATTCAGGTCAATCATAAAACAAATGCAGATACTAATATAAATCATATGCAAGTCTCTTATACATAGTTCAGGTTCTTGATTTCAGATTTTCAGAGCCTAAGCAGATTCAGGTTTCAGGATTCAGGTAGATTTAGATTTTCAGTCATTCATATCAATTTCAGTTTACAGATGTGATTTCAATGGCATATGCAAGTTCAAAGATTTTAATTCAAAATATCCATGCGAATTAAAATAAAATACTGTAAAGATGAGATTCTCCTACCGAAACTCGGAGCTATACGAAGTCAAGCAAGGTCCTATTGATGGTCTCTCGCCCTCAATCTATATCACAATATACGTTCATGCATTAAGATTAACTCTAATTACTAATAATATAGACCTATTTAAGTGTTTCCTCAAAAACAAGTCAAAACAGGCAAGTTGCGCCAATCTTAGAATTTGACGTAACATTCTCATATATTTTTAACCATCAAGATAATTGATCCACGAGTTGGTCAAAACATGAAAGTTGTAGATTGTTCCATTAGCTTTCCAACACAAAATAAATCGTCTCAATTGGAGTTCGGGATATAACGTTATGACTAAAATACTAAGATAATGTCGGAGTTTGGCGATACCTCGCTCGAGCGATGATAATAGCTCGCTCGAGCGAGATCCTTCAGAACTTTCTCGCTCGAGCGATGCAAAAGCTTGCTCGCGCGAGGGCAGGGAATGCCTTTTGAGTATTTTAGTGTATCCTCGCTCAGGCGATGATAATAGCTCGCTCGAGCGAGCTACAGCAACGCGATTTCGCTCGTTTTCACCCGAATCGAAACCCATACATCCCAAAGCAAAACCCATGGCTAATCTAATGATTTTAATTAAAAAGTTTAATTAAAATGTACCATTAATCTAAGCATTCCTAGATTAGAAATGAGTCACGCGAATGGAGCTTCGGAACGAAACCGACGGTTTCCTCGCCGATTTGCGCCGCGATCGATCCCACGAGTTCACAGAGACAACTCCAACACGTCCCCAATGATCTCAACCTCTCCCAATAGCAAACTACGAATCAAAGGTTGATTCAACTTCTTTCTAAGGTTAAAGGGTTTTCAACAAAGAGGGTTCTAGAGAAGGAGGTTTTCTAAACCGATCTCCTACGATGATTGAAGAAGAGAGAAGACGGAGTTTCATACGGTTGGATAACTATCAAACGACTACGGTTCTTCACGGCACTCACGTCTCTTCCTCTCTTAACAAAACCTAGTATAATACGGGAATGCAATTCTTTCTTATAATAGGATTGCTCACAAAGTTAAGCACACACACATCTTATGTATTATACACTTCTAATTTTAAAACTCAAGCCCGGTGTTGAGCGGCCACACCGAGGTCGGTGCACAACTTTCACACGAGGGTCTAAATGGGCTCTAAATCAAAATCTGTCTGCACAACGTCTCTTCCTCTCTTAACAAAACCTAGTATAATACGGGAATGCAATTCTTTCTTATAATAGGATTGCTCACAAAGTTAAGCACACACACACATCTTATGTATTATACACTTCTAATTTTAAAACTCAAGCCCGGTGTTGAGCGGCCACACCGAGGTCGGTGCACAACTTTCACACGAGGGTCTAAATGGGCTCTAAATCAAAATCTGTCTGCACAATCACTTCTAGATAAAAATCTAAAACAAATGGTGACGTCGGTTGCCGAGCCGAATACACACACGGGGTCAGTCTAACTCGGGTTCAAAATACGGGTCTTTACATTCTACCCTCCTTAGGAATTTTCGTCCTCGAAAATGTACGGATAGCTAAACCGAACTGCGGTAAGTCCTTATCCTAACACCAGTATAAAGCAAAATCGAAACAGTTTAAAGTCTAAAAGAACTTTGGTCGCGATGCGGTAGGCTTCACTAAGCACGCTTTTAAGGGTCGAGATCTGTAGTAACCTAGATGTACTGCGTGTGGCATCCCATACTGCCATAGAGGATTGCATCCGTACATGGATGCATACCTTCCCAAGTGTCACGTGCCTGAAAACATACTTCACCATGACACAAACCTAGCACACACACCTACCTCACCCTTTTGGTAATTATTTGAGCAGAAATTTCAGATGTCAGAATCGAATACTTATTCAGAAGCATGATCACATGCCTGGTAACATGTTCTAACTGATGACACGGGTTCCAACAGACACACGGTTCTAACTGAGAATGAATAAATATGACATTTAAGATTTTATTGTGTGATCGTTATAGATATATATGTAAAACATCGATGTTATGAACCAATTTAACATTGAAGATTTTGAAGAAATTCTCTTTCTTTCTTTTTTTTAAAGAAGCAAATTCAAGAATTTAAAGGTACGCATGGTTTTCTTACATAACTATAGTTTACAATATGCCTTCACTCAAAAAGTTGTGGAAATTGCTCGCGAATCTCTGCTTCACGCTCCCATGTGGCTTCCTCTAAAAAATGGTTCTGCCACTTCACGAGTACTAAGGGAATGCTCTTTGTCCGTAAGATTTGTTGTTTACGATCCAAGATTCGTATCGGTTCCCCAACCAAGGATCAGTCTTCTTGGAGCTCAATGGGCTGGTAGTCCAATACGTGAGTCGGGTCCTTAGCATATCTTCATAACATGGACACATGAAACACGTTGTGCATTTTCGATAGCTGCGGTGGCAAGGCTACTCGATAGGCAACCTCGCCGACTCGGCCCAATTCCTCGAAAGGTCCAACATAGCGCAGACTCAGCTTCCCACGCTTCCCAAAATGCATCACGCCTTTTGTAGGAGAGATTTTGACAAATACGTTGTCTCCCACCTTAAACTCAACATGGTTCCTTTTCAGATCAGCGTAGCTCTTCTGACGACTTTCAGCAATACGTAGTTTCTCACGGATTAACCGAACTGTCTCGGTTGTATTCTCCATGATCTTGGGACCTAAAATGAGTTTCTCACCCACTTCTTCACAATTAAGCGGAGACCTGCACCGTCGTCCATACAAAGCTTCGTAGGGTTCCATGCTGATGCTAGCCTGGTAACTGTTATTGTAGGCGAACTCGATCAGCGGTAAATGTTGGTCCCATGACCCTTGAAAATCCAGCATGCAAGCACGTAACATATCTTCTATAATCTGATTCACCCTCTCAGTCTTCCCATCGGTCTGAGGATGGAATGATGTATTGTAATCGAGCCTAGAGCCCATTCCTTCTTGAAATCGTTGACAAAACTAAGATGTGTACATCGGGTCTTTATCGGATACGATACTAACCGGTATACCATGCAGCCTAACTATCTCCTTGATATATAATTCTGCGAGCTTGTTGGCGGTATACGACGTATTATAAGGAAGGAAGTGTGCAGACTTAGTCAATCGATCCACAATGACCCAGATGGCATTGTGTTTTCTTAATGTTCTTGGCAATCCCAAAATAATGTCCATAGAAATGGCCTCCCATTTCTACTCAGGTATCGATAGTGGTTGCAACAGTCCTGCCGGATTTCGATGATCCACCTTTACTTGCTGACATATAAGACATCTCGAGACATACATAGCGACATCTTTCTTTAAACCTCTCCACCAGAAGCTTTTCTTTAAGTCCTGGTACATCTTGGTACTGCCAGGGTGAATATCGTACATAGACTTATGAGCCTCTTCCAAAATAGTGTCCCGAAGCTCAGTACTAGTTGGTACGCATACCCGGTTTCTAAAGACCAAAGTGCCATCATCTTTGATAGAAATATCTAGTTTAATTCCCCCAATCACATCCCGTCTGATAGCCATAAGTTCATCATCAATCATTTGAAGTCTGCGAATGTTCTCATAGAGAGTAGAACGAATCACCAGCGTAGCCATTAACGCACCAGAACCTTTTACGTCAAATCTCATGCTACTTAGAGCCATATCTTCCAATAGATGCCATCGTCGCACCCTTGCGGTGAGATGTGATAATTGAGCAGAGAACTTCCGACTTAACGCATCTGCCACTACGCTTGCTTTCCCGGGGTGGTACTGGATGGTACAATCATAATCTTTCAAGAACTCAATCCATCGACGCTGTCTCATATTCAACTCCTTTTGTGAGAAGAGATACTTGAGGCTCTTATGATTGGTGAATATATCGAAGGTCTCCCCATAAAGGTAATGCCTTCAGATCTTCAGAGCAAAAATCAATGCTGCCAACTCAAGATCATGCATCTGGTAATTCTTCTCATGGTCTTTTAGCTGTCTAGACCCACAAGCAATGATTCTCTCATTATGGTTAAGCACACAGCCCAAACCCCCATAGGATGCATCACTGTATACTGCAAAGCCTCCCCTGCCTGATGGTATAGCAAGTACTGGCGCAGTAGTCAATCGTTTCTTAAGTTCCTGAAAACTTTGCGCACACTGCTCTGTCTAATCAAATTTAGTATTCTTCTTCGTAAGTTGTGTAAGAGGACTTGATATCTTGGAGAAGCCCTCCATAAACCTTCTGTAGAATCCTGCCAAACCGAGGAAACTACGAACCTCCGTAACGGTCTTTGGCTGTTCCCAATTCATCACTAACTCAATCTTTGCTGGGTCAACTGTAATACCGGTCTCAGAGATAACATGGCCTAGGAAACTGACCTGCTCAAGCGAAAACTCACACTTACTAAGTTTTGCATATAACTGATGGTCTCTAAGGGTTTGTAGAGCCACTCGTAGATGTTGCTCATGTTCTTCTCGCGTCTTTGAATAGATGAGGATGTCATCTACAAAAACCACTACAGACTTGTCCAAATGTGATTTAAATATCCGGTTCATCAAGTCCATAAATGATGCGGGTGCGTTTGTCAACCTAAATGGCATGACCAAGAAGGGGGGTTCCAATTTGAGAAATCAGTAGGTCACAGAGGTGGTTCATGACTTCACCTTCCATAATTCAGCTCCCTTCATCTTCTTTGAGATTTTCTTATTTGAAGCGATTAGTTTCTCTTCTTGATTTTGATTTTCCAATGAAAGTTCCTCTTGACTTCTCTCTTATTCCTCTTCATTATTATTTTTGTTTCTTTTTACTGGAGTTTCCTTCTTTTTATTTTGTTTTTGCTTTTCAGAAGCGCCACCATGTTCTTAGTTACCATACTGCCAGATTTTTGAGATTCTTCTTCTCCATTCACCTCATGTTGACCATAGCTAGTCCATCTTCAACTCTTTCTCCTTGACCTTCTGAATTCTCAGAGTGAGGGTAGGTTGAATCAGGTTCATAGGTTCAGGTTCAAGTACTCAGGTGTATTTTGAAGAAATTTAGGATTTAAAGCTCAAAGGGGGGTATGGACAAGGGCAGTTGCTTTAGGATTGGTCTTTTTAGGCTCAAACTGTCCAAGAGAGGGCCTTGATCCTTTCCCAGGTCTCATGAGTACTGTAAGTTGTTTCAACTTGGTGTTGCCTAACTTCTAGTGAGCACAGTGACTCAGCCAGTCCTTAGAACTAAAAGAAATGCCTTAGTTACTCCTCAAAGAATAGAAAAATTTTGTACGCCCAATTCTCACTGGTTATGGTCATCCTTTGAACTTTCAAGTATGTCCTCACCTTTTTCTCTCTCTAATGATTCACTAAGTGCGGATACAAGTCAATTTCGTTGGTGATACTATCATGGAAATATGGAATACTAGAAGTTTATACTGTCTAAAGTTTACAGAAATGTTAACTTTCTTATTTGCATGATTCTTAAGTGAACATAGATCCATTTCCATATTACTCAGATGAGTCTGCTGCACTTATGTTAACTGTTCCATTGGCAGGGTCTGCCTGCCATACCCCCAAACCTATGAGGAGCAGTGTTCTCATTGGTTCAAAGTGAATGTGCAGCAGAACTATTGAGGCTAAAAGACAAGAACAAAAAATAAAGTAACCAAGAACAGAAAACTGTACAGCATATCAGAAAAGGAAAATATCATTAAGATTAAAAGAAAATTACAAAAATAGAGGAGGGAAAAAGAGAGATCAGGGGGGAGGGGGTTGAGAAGGTGGGGGAGGGGGTGAAGGAGGCGGGGGAGGGGGTGGAGTGGAGGGGGGGATGGTTACATCTTTGCTTCTTCTTTGCAATTTGAATCTTTTCCTCCTCCTTGGCAAGGATTTGCAGAACCTCCTCATATTCATCCCAGATGGGTTGGAGGGGATCCAGCTCTTTAGGGGGCCGCGGGTCCAACCACATCGGGTAAAACTTGTTAGGCAGCGCGTCCGGCTTGTCATCTGCCATGATTAGGATTAGGGAAGGACCGCTAGGGTGAGAGGAGATAGGATGCGATGAAGATGAACAGGGCCTCCCTGTGTATTTAAAGGCGAGGATGGTGGAAGATGAAACGGTTGAATAACATCCAAGTCGCCGCAATTAATTGAGAGTGAGTTGGGAAACGTCAAGTCTCAGCAGTCAACGTGGGAAATGACAAATGCATTAGACTCGCGCAGCTGGGAAGGGAATCACGAGAAATCAGAATTGCGCGATTATGGGAATTAGAGCTGGAAGTGCTCGAGAGATTCTGTAGCATTGAAACTCGCGACAACGAAAGAAATGGTCTATGCGAATTGCGCGAGTCTTCCCAAATCACAATTTGGAATGCGCGAGGGCTAAATCAGCAATTCACAGAAGAAGAAGAATAAATCATACCAATCCCACATAAACTCTATCAAGCCCAACAATATCAAACTCCACATAACCCCTGAAATTTTCTAAAACTTAAGGTAGAAACAAAAGTAGTATAGTTCAACATGGACACAATCATGGTCGTAGATGTAGGGGTCCCATGAAAATGAATAGTGCTCATAGGATCAGCAGGTTGTTCAATGCAAGGCTTAAGCCTCTGACCATTCACTTTGAAGGTCCTCCCAGATTTGGGATCCTTGACTTCCGCAGCACCAGATGGGGAAACATTCACGACAACATAGGGACCATCCCATCTGGATTTTAATTTGCCAGGAAAGAATTTTAGTTTGGAGTTGAATAACCAAACCTTACCACCCGGTTCGAGGCTTTTTCTCAGCAAGCCCTTGTCGAAGAAAGCTTTAGCCTGTTCCTTGTAGATCCTGGCATTGGTGTAAGCATCCATCCTCAGCTCATCCAATTCTGATTGTTGTAATGACCTGTATTGACCGGCAGAAGTTAGGTCCATGTTCAAATTCTTAATGGCCCAATAGGCCCTGTGTTCTAACTCTACTGGGAGATGGCAGGTCTTGCCATAGACCAGTCTGAATGGGGACATTCCAATGGGAGTCTTATAGGCAAATTCTATAGGCCCACAAAGGCATCATCCAGCCACCCCAATCTTTCCTCTCAGTCCTAACTGTTTTCTCAAGGATGTGCTTGATCTCCCTATTGGAAATTTCAACCTACCCACTTGTTTGTGAGTGGTAGGGAGTAGCAATCCTATGGGTCACAAAATATTTCTTGAGCAAGCTCTCGAAATTCCTGTTGCAGAAATGGCTACCCCCATCACTGATAATAGCTCTAGGGGTTCCAAATCTTGAGAAAATGTTGTGCTTTACGAATTTGAGGACCACCTGGTTATCATTAGTTCTTGTGGCAATGGCTTCTACCCATTTGGAAACATAGTCCACTGCCACTAGGATGAAGTGATAACCATTAGACGGAGGAAAGGGGCCCATGAAGTCAATTCTCCATACATCAAATAGTTCTACAACAAGGATGGGCTGCAAAGGCATTGAATTTCTTTTAGACAGCCCTCCTAGTTTCTGACATCTCTCACATGCCTTGCAGTGTGTGTATGCATCCTTGAATAAGGATGGCCAGTAAAAACCACACTGCAGGACCTTGTCAGCTATTTTTTTCCCACTAAAGTGGCCTCCACAGGCATTTTCATGGCACATGGCCAGAATACTGGGGATATCACTTTCGGGAATACATCTTCGAAAGATCTGGTCGGCACAGTACTTGTATTGGCAAGGTTCCTCCCAGAAAAAATACTTGACCCTTGAGAAGAACAGGTCTTTATCCATTTTGGTCCAGTGGGGAGGAATCTTTCCTATAACTAGATAATTGACAATGTGTGCAAACCAAGGGACTAAGGATTGGATGGCAAATAATTGCTCTTCAGGGAAGGCCTCATTTGTAGGGCCATCCAGGCATTTCTCCAAGATAATTCTGGACAAGTGGTCAGCCACCACATTCTCCACACCCTTTTTGTCCAACAGGAGTATCCATCTAATCAGCCTAGGCTTAGCATCTCTCTTGGACAGTAGGTACTTCAATGCCGAATGGTCAGTGAAGATCACAGTTTTAGATCCTAGTAGGTAGGCTCTAAATTTGTCAACAACAGAAACCATCGCTAGAAGCTCTTTCTCGCTGGTATAGTTCAAATTGAGCTTCAGAAGTGATTTGTCGATATAAGCAATGACCAGTGCGCTTTTATCTTTTCTTTGGCCCAAAATAGCACCTAATGCCAAGTCTGATGCATCACACATCAGCTCAAAAGGTAGGGTATAGTCTGGTGTTTGGAGTACAGGAGCAGAGGTGAGGCAGATTTTCAATGTTTCAAAAGTCAAAGGGCACATCCTGGCAGAGCAGGTGGCACAATGGCTTACCAATTTTACTGAAGTCCTTAATGAACCTCCTATAAAATCCCACATGCCCCAGGAAAGATCTGATTTGCTTGACTATTTTTGGAGGGGGCAAATTGGCAATGAGGTCCACTTTGGCCTTGTCTAACTCAAGCCCTTCATTAGAGACTACATGGCCCAACACAATGCCTTGTGTTACCATGAAGTGGCTCTTTTCCCAGCTTAAAACCAAATTGGTTTCCTCACATCTTTGCAAAACTAGGCTGAGGTGCTGTAGACACTGGCCAAAGCTGTCCCCATAGACAGAAAAGTCATCCATAAAAATCTCCAAAAACTTGTCAATCATATCAGAGAATATGGCATACATACACCTCTGAAAAGTGGTTGGCGCATTACAGAGTCCAAAAGGCATCCTTCTGTAAGCAAAGGTGCCAAAAGGATAGGTAAAGGTGGTTTTCTCTTGGTCTTGAGGATGCACAGGGATTTGGTTGTACCCTGAGTACCCATCAAGAAAACAGTAAAAAGCTTTTCCAGCCAATTTGTCCAGAATTTGATCAATGAAGGGGAGAGGGAAATGGTCCTTTCTGGTTTTAGAGTTGAGCTTCCTATAATCAATGCACACTCTCCAATGGTTGCCCTGGCTGGCCTCAACTCTTCGGGCTTAATCAATCATCTATGATTTCTTGGGCACCACTTGGATAGGTGCCACCCAATGAGAATCAGAGATGGGGTAAATCACCCCTGCATCTAGCAATTTAATGATTCCCTTAAGCACCACTTCCTGCATGTGAGGATTTAACTTCCTATGCATTTCCCTGGAGGGTAGTGCTCCCTCCTCAAGATGAACCCTGTGCATGCAGATTGATGCATCAATTCCTCCCAGATCGGCAATGGTCCAACCAATTGCCTTCTTATGCTTCCTCAAAATTGTTAGTAATTCCTCTTCCTGCTCATTGGTAAGGGAGGAAGAGATAATCACAGGAAGCTTATCACCTTTCTCAAGGAAGGCATATTTTAATGTTTCTAGAAGCTTCTTGAGTTGGGCGGATGGTAAAATTAGTGCATTGGAGGTTGGAGGAAGAGGTAGCAATGGTTTGCTGAATGTCAGACTGAGCCCACAGAAGACTTCGATATGGTCATGTCTTTTGATCTCCCATCTGGGCTCTCTTCCTCCACCATGTCCCAAATTTTAACTAAATTCCTGACAATTTTGCCCCACTCCAGCAGAGTGGGCAATTCCTCTTCCACAATTTCCTCTAGTACATCCACTGCAAAGCTCTCCTCATTGTCCATCTGAGGGTACTTTGCATTGTTGTACACATTCAGCTCAACTTTCATATGTCTAAAAGTTACCTCCATTACTTCAGACCTGCATTGGATGCAGGCATTGGCAGTGGCCAAGAAAGGCCTGCCCAATATAACAGGTATGGGATTTGGGCTATTGCTGCACCCCATGTCCAAAACTAAGAAGTCGGCAGGATAGAAAAATTTATCCACTCCCACCAGGACATCCTCAACCATTCCCAGAGGTTTTCTCTCAGATCTATCAGCCATCATCAGTACAATGGGGGTAGCTTTTAGCTCCCCCAAACCTAGTTGCAGATATACACTGTATGGAAACAGGTTAACACTGGCTCCAAGGTCTAAAAGGCCTTTTCCAATTGTATGGTCTCCAATTACGTAGGGAATAGTGGGTATCCCTGGATCTTGCAACTTCTCAGGCATTGATATGTTAAATACAGAATTCACTGTATCAGTTGCAAAGACCTCTTGGACACATGGCCTCTAGCCTTTCTCTTTTGGGTGCAGAGGTCTTTCAGGAACTTTGCATAGGCTGGGACTTGTTTAATTGCCTCAAGCAGGGGTAAATTGATTTTCACCTGCCTGAAGGTCTCCATTATTTCCACCATCTGGGCATTCCCTTTACCAAAAGGGATAGGACCATCCAAAGCCTGAGGAAATGGCAGCTGAGGTTCTACTGGTTCCTCAGCTGCTAGCCCATGACTAAACTTCTGTTTCTTTCTTTTTTCATGTTTTTCTCCCTGCTGCGGCTCAACTACAGCCTCATTATTTTTCTCCTGCCGCAAGGTGGCAGGCACTTCTTGGCTTTGTGGTCCCACAACTTCTCTATCATGATCAATTGCATCATCTGTGGAAATTGCCTCTACTGGTCTGTTACCCACCTGGTTGTTTATCAACCTGTCAGACCTTAGGGTAGTGGCAGCATTAATGTCCTCAAACTTTGAGGAAGCTTCCTCAATTAAAAACTGACCCTTGGGGTTAGCAATTGGCTAGCAAGGCAGTCTGCCTTCATCTCTCATAGCCAAGGCTTTTGACATTTGGCTCATCTGTTCTTCCATTTTCTGGAGGCTCTGACCATGAGAGTCCACAGTCAGGGCCAAGGAACCCAGGTTTTATAATGTGGTCAAGACCTGGTCCTCGAATGAAGTATTTCTAGGTTGAGAAGGGGGTAAGACCAACTGATTTTGCTACTGATGGGGCTGCTGATGGTGCTGGAAGGTAGACCTAGGGGCATTCCCTTGATTGAACTACTGCTGTGGCCTTTGTGGTAAGGCCAACATCTGCTGGGGCTGCATGTAGTTGTCTTACTTCCACCTCAGATTTGGGTGGTCTCTCCATTGGTAACCAGCATTTTGGTGCTGGTATCCATATGGCTACCTATTGTAGCCCCTAGATTGTTGTTGGCCATAAGATTGAGCAGCAGCAGCATGTTCCAAAATCAATTCAGGAAATTGCCCTGCAGATAGACATTCCTCCACTGTGTGTTGTGGGGACTGGCATATCAAACCTCTCAAACTTCATAGAGAGGTTTGCCATCTACAGCTGCAGGTCATTGTTCCTAGACACCTCATAAATTTTTCCTCTTGATCCAGCAGCAGGCCCCACCTTTGACTCAGATTCCTGACTAGTTCTTGCCAGGGATGGCTTTTGAAAAGCATTCTCACTAATCACCTCAAACAATTCCCATGCCTCCTCGGCAGTCTTCTGCATGTAGGATCCACCACAAGCGGCATCGACCATATCTCTATTTTTCTCATCAATCCCATTGTAGAAGCTTTGTACAAGCTGCCACTCAGGGATCTTGTGGTGGGGGCATTGTTTGAGCATATCTTTAAACCTATCTCAGGACTGATTAAAATCCTCAGTTGGGGATTGAGCAAATGCAAGAATCTCTTTTCTCAACTGGCTATTTTGGTCTCAGGGAAGAACTTGGTTAGGAATTTGGTTTGCAGGTCTTTTCATGAAGCAATGCTATTGTTGGGAAGAGTGGTCAGCCAGGTAGTGGCCCTATCCTTCAGTGAGAAGGGAAAGAATCTGAGCCTAGTAGCCTCAGGTCCCAACCCAGTGATATTAAAAGTGGTGCACAAGGCCAAGAACTGGTCAATATGCTTGTAAGGGTCCTCCTTGCTAAGCCCATGGAAAGCTGGCAGCATCTGGATGATTGAAGTTTTTATCTCATAGTTTCCCTGAACATCAAGGAATTGAATGCTAAAAGGGGAGTTATAGTCATCTGGAGCATTCAACTCCTTGAGGGTTCTGGGTTGTTCTTCACCCATAATTGCTGTCACAGATTCACTTGGGGGCTCTCCTGTGGTGTGCCTGTCTCTCCTAAGTCTCCTTCCCCTTTCTAACTCAGGATTAAGAGGCTCTAAAGCAGGGCTGAGGGATCTCCTCCCTAGCATACAAGCACACCAACAGCAAGGAAAGCTTCTTGCAGGCACATTGCAAAAGAATAATTGTACACTAACCAATTTATCTAACTAGTTTACAGCTATTCAAGGAATACATTTAAACTATCCTAGATATTGCTAAAAAAAAATAAAATTTTTTTAAGACAAATAGACAGAGTTTTAAAAGTCAGAGAGTTTGCAAACAGAGGTAGCTAAGCTCCACATGCAGTCCACTGTCCTTCACTGCTGCTGTCTAGATCTGTAAAAATAAAAAAGATTCAAAATTATGTCAGCAGTATCAATTATTCACATGTGCAAAGAATACTAATAATGCAAAAACTAAGGGTCTACTAATAGATCATCTTTCCCCGGCAGCGGCGCCAAAAACTTATTGTCGGATTCTGGTGTGCTTACATTATTGGTTGGTGGTGAAAGTCATTTAAAAATCAAAGAAAGAGTAAAACAGGGGGTGAATTCAGCACAACTCAGAAGTCCTAGACCTGCAAGATACAGGGTATTATAGCAAGTTTTGATAAGTAAGAGTTTGTCCCACAGGGAAAGGTGATCTACAGCTCTAAAGGAGCCATCTCTAGTAGTCCCTCCAGATCTGACTACAGATCTGGCAGTCCTAAAAGGAAGGGAGTTTAAGGTCACTTATTCTAAGTATTCTAATGTCTAAACTACAGAAAGGGTTGAGAGGATGGATGGAGTGTGGAAAATAAATATAAAAGGGTGAGAAGTATGTTATTGAGCCAAGATCATAGGAGTTTTGTAACTTAGATTCAGATCCGATGTTATAGAAATCCTGTCCAATGGCTACATTATCACCACTGAGGAGAAAGGATTCAACCCATCACTCTACCATGATTCCACCCTTAAGGCTATAACCTGTCCACTTAAATGGTCACAGATTATCCCATAGGGGAGCCACTATCCAGGGATGGGTCAAAACAAAACAAGTAAATCATTGTAGGCACTATTTCATCCAGGCTACCAGGTCAAGAATCCATAGGGAACCTCAACCTCTAAAGCTCTATATGTGGGGCTAGGGCTGTAAAGGACCATGATAGCCCAAACACATAGAACCAGTAAGAGATTGAGTACAACCTTCGATCTAGCTGTCCATTGCTTGAGTGAGGCTGCAATGGTCCAGTCACCAGCCTACAATCTCTATAACCAGATCAGATCCAACATCTGATGGCGGATCTATACAAATATAGGGGAGTCTGCCTCTGTACAATCCCTCACCAGGCTTCTACAAGCTCATGTGTAAAGAAGAAGGATCCATCTTGGATCGGTGGATTAGAATCACCCTAAGGCTATAATCTGTCCACTTAAATGGTCATAGACTATCCCAGAGGTTATCCTCCTCACGGAGCCCAAAATAAAACAAGAATATCACTGCTACCACCATGGTCACAAGGCTACCAGCTCAAGCTCCCATGGGGATTTCAGATCTAGTGGGTCCTGTGGTGGGACTAAGGCTATAGGACCATGATAGCCCAGACACACAGGTCACTTGGATCTGAATGGCCCTTAGAATCAGTCCTTCATTGCTTTGAAACACAGCCAGAGCAATGGCGGATCACAAGGCAACAGCCTTGCACAGAGCATCTCACACATAAACACCAATCCCATAAAATACCGATCCTATTATAGAACTTCCATTAATCTATTTCAAAAACACATGCAAAGACATAGCCAGCAAGTGCTGGACTGTGGAGAGAAGGAAAAAGAAAAAGAAAACTACTTACAGCTAAAAAGAAAGAGAAAAGAAAAACGATCTGAGATGTGTTCCCAGATACCTAAACCTAAGCTAGGTATGGGTGTATATAGCAGTGGAGTGACAACGCATTAGGGTTAAGGAAACCCTAATTTTAACAATGCCATGTGGCCTAACAATGATCCTTGAATGCCTCAGGGCGCATGCACAGAGATTTGAGTGTGGGAGTGGGTGCCCTAATTGCTGGATATTCCCAGAAGGTCCTCTGCTAAAGAGATGGTAGTTTAGGTTTAGAGCTTCGCTAGGCAGCTGTAGTTTCCCAGACTTGTCGCGTGGTAGCTCTTTGCTCTTCGCTAGGATGATTTGACATTAAAGCTTCAGCCGTCGTGAGGTTGCCTTAGTTTGCTCTTCAAGCAATCGCGCAGTAGAGAATTGCACTCTCGCTGGATTGGGCTTCGCGAGGTTGAGTAGAAAACACAGTCTCAGATGTCACGGGGTTGAAGTTCAAGCAGTCGCGAGGTTGCTCGGTCTTCACTGGGCTGTTCTTCGCGAGAGTGAATTTGAACAGCGCGAGAACTTCGTGAGCACTTCTCTTTACTGGACTTCGTGAGTTACCTTGCGAGGCTTTAATGAGTTCTAAACTGCGCGAGGTTCCATGTCTTAATTGATCTTTGCGAGGATGGCTTTGCCTTCGCCAGGATGTTTTCTTCTTGAATGGTGTGAGAATTGCGCGAGGAGTTCTTCTTCTGATAATTGCATCTCGCGGCGACTGCGCGATAGCTGCGTGAGGAATCTTCTGAAGCTCTCTCTCCTCAGCTGTTCTGAGCAAACTGTGAGAGATTGAGAGAGGTCTGCTTTGAACTGCGTGACACTACGTGATGTGTTCTACTCTTGACCTTCGCGAGAGCTGCACGAGTTTGAGTTTCTGAAGCTCTTTAGTTACTCATCTGTCCGAGAGGTTGCTGTAAAGTCTTGGGAAGCTCAGTTGAACTGCGCGAGGCATATTTCTCCTGAATCCTCTAAAGCTTGGGTCAGCTGCGCGAGGCTCATTTCAGGTATGGATTCAGACTTCATTCTTCTGAGGGGTTTCTGATGCCAAAGTAGGCTCCTTAGCAGGATTCCTGGCCTTATTTCACTGCTGATTATTACCTACACAAAACACTTAACAAGAACTTATTAGGTGGCTAAGGGTCTAATCAAAGGTTAAGTTAAGGGGTGAAAAGTGGTACTTTTTAGGTCTTAACACCTACACAGGATTTAACTACATAAAAAAAGGTTGTTATCCCGAACTTTCCCCTTCTTTTTTTCTTCTTCTTTTTTTTTTCTTCTTTTTTCTTCTTTTTTCTTTTTTTTCTTCTTTTTTTTCTTCTTTTTTCTTCTTTTTTTTTTTGCACATGTCAGTTCGAGACTTTGAGCATGCTCAAACTATTTTTATTTTTGCATGTATCCTTAGGCAGATCAACTTGTCATGTTGATACACCTTAAGGACATGCGCATTCCGGTGATAGGTCCTTGGTTTGCCTGTCAGATTAGGTCTCGCCTCCTGTCGGGGAAGATTTTGGGCTAGGTGTATGTTCCCAGGAGCGACCAGTGATGGATGAGTTTGTTTACCTGTCGGATCAGGCCCTGACTCCTGGGGAATGTTTAGGGAACAGTGATCAGGGATGGATAAAATTATCTGCCTGCCGGATCAGGTCCTGACTCCTGGGGATGTGTGGTCTTAGTCTTCAAACAAATTAGACCCAGCTATCTTGTTTAGGAAAGTGGGTTCGACAGCAGGTTCCTAATGATCGGGGATAAACATGACCAGTATTTTGCCTGCCGGATCAGGCATGAGGTGTCCCTGTGTAAAAGCGTTCACTCTCCATCGATCTTTAGATCTATTTCCTCTCCTATTGAAGGTAATCACGACCCCTCTTTCATCTTTCCTTTAGATTTTGATAATGATTTTTGTTTGAAATGCTTGATGCTCTTCCTCTTTGTGGTGAAAGATTAATGCTTTTGATTTTCTTTCAAGTATATGTGATTCCTTATGCCTATGTTCCCCCTTTTTTATTCATCATTTTTCAATTTTTTTTTTATTATATCATCATCATTCATCATTCATATTTTTTTTTTATGTTTCTTTCATGATGGATTAATGCATTTCTCCCCCCCTTTTTTCTCTTATTTTTCTTCTTTTTTTTGTTTGTTTTTTTTCTTTAAAAACCTTTCCTTATACCGATGTGTTCCACATTTTTAGGATGTCTGGCGATGAAGGGCAAGATCAACAGGAGGGGCCAGAGATGGCCTATGGTCCTCATGGGGAGCAGTTTATCATTTCTCAGCGCTCTTCTCAACCCTGGTATGAAATGCAAGGTGAAGCCGCCCGTACCGGCCTCCTCCATTGTCAGCACACTCATATCTCCAACTACGGGATTGCTAGCCAGGTAAACCGATGAGCCATTTTCTTTTCCTTTGATGCTTTTGCTATACCATTTTGTTCCTATTTGATAGATTCTTTTTGTTTACAGCCTTTACCTCATATCATGTTCCGAGGTGGCTGGTTCGATCTCCAGCACCTCGTGCTCTATCTTCCCCCAGTGGTGAAGGACCTGCTTGCTCAAGCCGGTTTTGGGGATTTTATTTCATGCCCCACTGTGAGGGTCGACACGGCCTATGTGAAGGCCCTGATAGAGCACTTTCACCCTGAGACCATGACGTGGCTGAGATGACCCTTACACCCGTGGACTGGTCCATGATCACTGGGGTTCGCATTGGAGGGGTGCCAGTGACACCTACCCGCACACCTGATAGGGAGGAGGTTACTCGGCTGATAGGGGCTTGCCCACCCTCACGGAATGTTCGCGGTTCTGAAGTCAAGTTATCCGGCTGGTTAGTTTGTTTGAGCCTAATGAGTTAATGGATCTGGGACACCCCGATGCAGCCATTTATCTCGAGCCAGAGTGTGCACTGATTCTGGCCCGTATTTCTCTATTGTTCCTTTTGGGTAAGACTCTTCTTTCAAATACCAGCGGGGGGTGGCTCTCATTGTCCCTTCTCAGTCTTATGGTGAACTGGGACAACATGCATCGGTTTGATTCGGGCGGTGCTGGCTATGCGGTGCTCATGTCTAGCCTGGCGCGAGCCGTACTTGGGGAGTCCAGCTCCGTTGTGGGCTTCTGGCCCGCACTTGAGGTATTTTATCCTCTGGTCTCCGTTTGTCTAACTTTTCCCTTTTATGGCATATCTATTTTTATCTGGTTGCTTTCTCAGGTTTGGGGGTATCTGCATTTCCAACCTGGTCACCCTCTGCTTCTATCTGAAGTTCCTATGTTCCCCCTTATGAGCAATTGGAGGGAGGTCGTTCACTGGTACACCTGGTCCTGGCTGAGATGTATTGGGGCTTGGATGCCTCAGCCTCGGGCCAGGTCGAGATTCTTAGCGGGAGTCCACTCCTCATTCAGATTTGGCTAGGAGACCATTTGGCTATCATGGGGCCCGTGGCGAGATTTTGCTTGGTAAGAGGGGATGTGGCTCGGGGCTTTCTGACCCGGTGCTCGAGACTGCCTCATGGGAGTATCGAGGAACTGAGCCTGTGGCTATCTGATGGGGAGTTGATCTGACAACTTCCCTGGATGGACGACACCTTTCCGATTGTCTGCTCTCTGATTTTGAGGGTATCACGCTTTTGGGGTTGACTGGTAGTACCTACTATTTCCCATCCCGGGTGCTCCGTCAATTCGGATATACCCAACACGTGTCGTGCACTGTGAGGTCGCCCCTATGCTCTCTACTATTCCCTCGGGGTTTTCTCAGTGACCTAGACCACATAGCAGCCCTCTGGGAGACCTGCCAATCGGCACACATGTGAAGCTTAGTTCAGGGGGGCATTCTCTCCTCTTATTACAAGGTTTGGCTGGCATCCGAGATCTTACCTGTCCCTAGCCCGATTTCGATAGATGTGATAGAGACGGGGCCCTGCCCATACAAGGAAACGATACTCCGGACTAGGATTGAGTCTCTTTCAGTGAGAGAGAGGCTTTGTGAGAGGCTTTGGAGAAGGAAAGGGCGAGTGAGATTCGGAGGTGAGAGCACTCTTGACTAGAGTGAGGTTCTTGGTGGGCTTTTGGTGAGTCTCATGATCTGATTGGCCTTCACAGATGTGGCAGAAGAGTCTTCATGGTAGGTGGTTGCCTAATCGGAATGCCCGTGAGGACTATCTCCTTGCAGAGATCAGTGCTTTGAAGCATGGTCCCTGCCCCTGACCTGTTCCTGCACATACCATAGATCATATATACAGAGGGGGGCTGATGCCCCTTAACAGAGATCTCTTTTTTTGGGTTGTTTTTTTTTTTTTTTTTTTTTATACTTGTAAATAAGGCAGAAAGTTGAAAGTGTGTCATGTTGTTATCTTTTTGGGACGTGACACTTAACACATAACGCTATAAGAAAAGAAATGAAATCTGCTATATAGATATATATATATATATATTTCTTTTGGTGTTCGAATTTTCTTCCATACGTCTCGTAACATAAGGTCTTTTATGGAAAAGGAAAATCTATTATCCTTTTTTAAAATTTTCTCCTACACAGTGTGGGGCTCTTTATGGAAAAGGAAAATCTATTATCTTTTTTGGAAATTTTCTCCTACACAGTGTGGGGCTCTTTATGGAAAAGGAAAATATATTATCTTTTTTAAAATTTTCTCCTACACAGTGTGGGGCTCTTTATGAAAAAGGAAAATCTATTATCTTTTTTTTTTTGAAATTTTCTCCTTTTCTCCTTCTTTTTGTGAGGTCGGTATTTATGAGGCCAACTTGTGCGTCCTTTTTTGAGCATGGTCGAACCCTGTTCATGAGGCTCAGGTTTTTTTTCTTTTAAACATGGAAAGGTCAACTTCCCCGAGATTAATTAGTCTTTTGTCTTTATCTTTGGTCATGTGTCAGACGACGCGGTCAAGACGACATACTTGATCGGGATCCGATCCAATTTTTAACATGAGCGGCCCAGCAAAAGGGGAGAAGAGGCTCAAGGGGTCCAGACTAAAATATGCGGGCCGGAACAGATCCTCTCCTAACCTCTCTTTTCTTGACATTTTTGCTCACAGCGCCCAAGACAGGTTTTCGCTATGCCTGTCATCCCTGTTCTTACCCGTAGCGCCGTTTCGGGTTTTCACTACGTCCATGGGTTCGCTCTCTTACCCCAGGTGCCTTTTCAGGTTTTCACCTGGTCCGCGTGAGTTCGTTGTTTTTACCCGCGGTGCCCTTACGGGTTTTTCACCACGTCCATCTTGCTTTGAACTCAAATTAATTAATTAATTTTTTTTCTTTTACTTCAAGAACCAGAAAGCCACGACATGGACATCGATTCCATCATAGCCGGCTGGATGAAGTTTTGTGTGGTCCGTTAACTTAGCTTGTGCTGATGTAACAGATGCTATGACTGCTTGTGGACCTTAAAGAGGGCTTTCTTTCAGGTTGTAATGTGGTCGGGGCTCAAACAGGTTGGGTTTTTCTGGGATTTTAGATTTAAGCTCCGAGTGAATTCCAGATTTGGTGATTCCTCGTCCTTTCCAAGGGATTTTTACGGTACGTGCCCTAGTCGTTTCATTTTCATTCTTGATCCCTGCTTTTGGGGTTTTGCATTTTTTTTATATGTATATATATATATATATTTTTTTGGTTGGGATTTTTCTTCTTTTCTTTTTTTGATGTTTTTGGGAGGGGCATATGAAAGAAATGGTTATTGGCCCGACGTGTGTAGCAAAAAGGGTAAAGGTATTCAGGGAAAATTTTTTGTGTTTTTTTTGGGCTACTTGTCTTTGAAATGTGGCCTCTTCTATGAGGTCCTTAAGTGGTCACGCATCTACCTTTATCAACACTTACCTTGTCGTAAGACCTATGAGTAGAACCTATGGAGGTATCCAGCGTTGCTGGGCTCAGGAAAGTGGTCTCCGTCCATGGTGGCGAGGCGAATGGCGTATCCCGATAACACTTCTCGGATGACGTAGGGTCCTTCCCAATTTAGCTTAAACTTCCCTCTTAGATCGGCATGGAGGGAAGGGAAGATCTTCTTCAGCATAGTGTCTCCTACCCTTAGATCTCGACCACGAACACATTTATTGTAAGCACGTGCAATTCTCCTCTGACAGACCTGGGTTTGACACAAAGCTAGGAGTCTCTTCTCGTCAATCAAATCTAACTGCTCAAAACGGGATCTTTCTTTCTCAGCTTTGGGCAGATGGGATTCCAAAAGGATACAGAGTTACGGTACTTTGACCTCAACGGGTAGCACAGCCTCGGTTTCATACACAAGCGAGAATGGTGTTGCCCCTGTAGCGGTACGGATAGACGTTCTATAGGCCCAAAGTGCCAAGGGTAACTGCTCACTCCAATCTTTGTAAGTGACTACCATCTTCTCCAGAATGCAGATCAGAGTTTTGTTGGCCGCTTCTACAGCTCCATTCGTCTGAGGCCTCTATGGGGATGATCGATGATGCTTGATCTGGAATCGCGCACACAAGGCTTGAATGCGCCTATTAGTGAAATTAGTACCATTATCAGTGATGATATCCTTGGGCACACCGAATCTGCAAATGATGTTATTCTTGATGAACTTTTCGACATGACTGGCCTTAATGCTCGTATAGGAGGCTGCCTCTACCCACTTCGTGAAGTACTCCACTGCGACGAGGATGAACTGATGTCCGTTGGAAGCCTTAGGATTGATCTTGCCGATGACGATGAGACCCAGGTGGTGAGCAGCCAAGGAGTGATCATGCTGTGTAAATTAATGACCGGAGCATGTATTAGACTGGAGTGTTCTTGGCACTTGTAGCACTTCTGAACGTGTTTGTAGCAATCAGTCTCTAAAGTGGTCCAAAAGTATCCTTGCCTTAGGATTTTCTTAGCGGGCATGTGTCCACTGACGTGTGCCCCGCAGACTCCTTCATGATCTCAACCGCTTCTCTCTCGGTTAGGCATCAGAGCAGAACATTGTCGTGAGACCGTTTGTACAGGAGATCGTCACAGATGACATAGTTCGTTACCAATCGTTGGATGGTGCGTCTGTCTACCTTCAATGTTCCTTCCGAGATAGTTCGGGTCTCAAGGAAATTCTTGATGTCTGACAACCAGGGTGGCTCACCATCTAACTCGGTAGATCCCTCGATCAGGTGACAGAATGCTGATTCATCCCTCTGCTCTATCATGATCAGCTTCATCTCAACTTCGAACGAAATCTCAACCATAGAGACCAGGGTAGCCAGGGCATCGGCAAACTGATTTCTTGCTCGCGGCACATAGGAGAAGGTGACTTCCTCAAAGCGGGTTATCAGATCCTCAAGATGTTCATGGTACGAGATCAGCTTCTCATCCTTGGTCTTCCAATCTCCGTTGGTCTGGCATATGATTAACTGTGAATCCCCAAAGACCTTGAGGTGAGTTATATTCAGATCAAGAGCCACCTGTAAACCAACTATACAGGCTTCATACTCGGCCATATTATTGGTCCATGGGAAGTTCAACTTGATTGAGATGGGTACATGCAATCCTCTTGGCGAGATAAGAATGGCGCCAACTCCTTGGCCTTCAACATGCGATGCCCCATCAAAGTGCATTACTCAGGACTCTTCTGTTTCCTTCGTATCCTCTGCAGTCATGAACAGGATGTCCTCATCAGGGAATTCAGTCTGTAGAGGCTCGTAGTCCGGCAGAAGGTTCTCTGCAAGATGATCAGCGAGTGCTTGCCCCTTGATCGACTTCTGGGTGACATAAGTAATGTCAAATTTAGAGAGAAGTTGCTACCATCGTGCAGTTCGACCAATGAGAGCAGGTTTCTCGAACAGCTACTTCAACGGATCCATCCATGATAGAAGTAAAACGGCTTTGGGATAACAGGTAGTGTCGAAGTCTTTGACTAGCCCATACGAGCGCTAAGCATGGTTTCTTTAGATGAGAATAACGCGTCTCATAATCAGTGAACTTCTTGCTCAAGTAGTAGATTGCCTGCTCTCTTCTTCCTGTCTCATCATGCTGCCCTAACACACAGCCCATGGAAAACTCTGTCGTGGACTGGTACATTATCAGGGGTCTATCAGGTACAGGTGGTACCAATACCGGAGGATTTAGGAGGTAACCCTTGATCTTGTCAAATGCAGCTTGGCAGTCATCATTCCACTCAACTGGGGAATCCTTTCTTAGTAGCTTGAAGATCGGTGCGCATATCGGAGTTAATGTTGAGAACTAAAAAATACCATTTTTCGCCCCTTAATTTGAGTCTTGATAGACCTTTGAGAGAACTAAATAAGTGTTTTAAGTGCTTGTGTTGCAGCTAACAATAAAGACAGGCTTAACCATAAAAGAAGCGTAAAAGTGCCAAAAAGATGACAACCCATGTCAATCCAAAGAAAGAAAGAGAAGAAACAACCTCACTAGCTGCTGGAAGGTCTGAATTGAAGAGGCAAAGACCTGGTCTCAACCCAGAGAAGAAGTATGGAGCAATTTGAACAGAAAAATGCACTACAGAGTACTTTTCGCAAAGAACCTGAACTTTTCGCAAAGAACCTGAAACTCTGCGAAAAGAACAAAAACTCTAGGCTTAAGCTTTCGAAGAGCATCTGAACTCTTCGAAGAGATGATTTACCTTTTCGAAAAGGAGAAAACTCAATTCGAATAGAACCAGAACCTTGCGAAAAGAGCTTCAGGAGTTACAACACCTTGCGAAAAGCCCCCTAAACTTTGCGAAAAGGTATTCTGGAGGTTCTCAGCTTTTGCAAGGGCAATTCAGTAATCTGTTTCACGCATCCCAATGCATTTAAAAACCTAGGGACGTTCCAGAGGATTCTAAGCATGAAGCGAAGGCATATTCCACCCCACGTGAGCACCTAGAGATGAAATAACTTGGCGGGAACTTCTAGAAACTCTAACAGATTTGCAAAATGCATAACAGAATTGATGCCTTTTTCACCTGATTGGCTGAACGGATCGAGGAATTCTGATTGGCCAGAACAGATCTGGATCCTCGTGCTCGACCACCATTGGTCAATACAGATCTGAGCACCTCTGATTGATTGATACACATCTGAGCTGGACTTAGGGAAAACTATAAATAGACGAACCATTTGCCCAATTTGGGCATCCAGATTTTGAGTTTCATTCCTATTCCCCCATTTCCAAACTAGATAATTTGTCTGAAATCCATGTAATAGCTTCACTTTGACTTGCAATTGGGAGCTGTGAGACATTTCTGTAATTCAAAGGAGAGTTGTATTCAAGACTACAAATCTGAGAGCTGTTTAAGCTGTGCTCTGTAATTGTAATGGTGGATTTGAAAAGGTTGCTGTAAACCATATATTCTCAATTGGACTCATGTTAAGGGTTCCCTCTGATCTCCTTATTGCATTAGACTCCTTTAGATTTACTATTTTTCATACAATTTCCCTTGATTCATTAATCCTGTGAGAATTAGTGTTGGTAACCTAATCTCTCACGGCATTTGTAGTGATGTTTCTTGTTCTAAACTAAGGCTTTGGATTAAAGATTATTGGATGGTTTGTGGCCATTAAAGTGGACAGACCATAGCCATAAGCTTATACCTAATCCTTAAATTAGATTCATTTCTCTTGCATCTGCGCTTGTAGCCAGATGAAGATTGGATCATCTCTCAGTTGAGCTGTAGTCGTTCTCATTAGTTTTCAAGGACCAAATCAAAGTTAGATATTACTTCTCTATTTTTTTATATAAGTTTACCTCAAACGTTTCCCCAACTCGGATCTGGATCACTTAGTTTAATTTTTACTTTTATCATTTAGTTAATGTGACAAATTCAACCTCCCATCTTATGTGCTTTCTAGATAGGATAAGAGGCCAAATCTGGTAGCTCAGATCTGGAGGTTTATCTTGCATTTTAGACAAATTCTCTGTGGACGATCTTTCACTCACTTACATTTAAAACTTGCTACAATTGGCCCTGATCTTGCAGGCTAATTCACTTCAACCTGTGCTGATATTTCTTTATTTTTTTTAGTATAATTTAGCAGTTGCAAACCTGTTTTCAAAACACACATAAATCAAGCACACTAAGAAGCAGAAACAGTTAACTGTGCAATGAACCGACTGATGTACTAGATTCTGCCTAAAAAGCCTCTGACCTTCTTCTCTATAGACGGTGGAGGCATTTCAGTGATGGCCTTGATCTTGGTCGGATCGACCTCAATCTCTCTCCTACTGATAATAAAGCCTAATAGTTTTCCTGACATAGCGCCGAATGCACACTTTTGGGGATTCAACCGCAACCTGTACTTTCTCAACCTCTCGAATAGCTTCTAAAGGTTTACCAAGTGGTCATCCCTTTCTGGCAATTTGGTGATCATGTCGTCGACATACACTTCGATCTCTCGGTGCATCATGTCATGGAACAGGGTCGTCATTGCTCTCTGGTAGGTTGCCCCAGCATTCTTGAGCCTGAATGGCATCACCTTGTAACAAAAGGTACCCCAGGGAGTGATGAACGCAATCTTTTCGTGGTCGGCCTCTACCATCTTAATCTGATTGTAGCCCTAGAATCCATCCCTGAATGAGAGCATTTCGTGCTTAGCAGTGTTATCGACCAAGATATCGATGTGTGGTAATGGAAAGTCATCCTTAGGGCTTGCTTTGTTGAGATTTTGGAAATCAATGCACATTCAAACCTTCCCATCCTTCTTTGGTACGGGGACGATATTGGCCAGCCACTGTAGGTACTTTGATACCATGAGGAACCCCGCATCGTACTGCTTGATAACCTCGTCCTTCACCTTCAACATCCATTCAGGTCGGAGGCGTCTCAGCTTCTGTTTAACCGGCTTAATATTAGGGTAGAGTGGCAACTCATGCTCAACCAGATCGGTATCCAAACCATGCATGTCTTCATACGACCATGCGAAGACGTCTTGGTATGACCGAAGGAAGTCTATCATACCTTTTCTCTCCATAGGGGACAGTGATGTTCTGATTTTGGTGATTCTAGGGGCCTCTTTGGTGCCCAAATTGACATCCTCCATCTCTTCGACGATCGAGGTAGGGCCATGCTCAAAATCGGCAAATTGTTTGAGGAGCTCATTGGGGAGCTCATCGATTTAACCTTCCTCGTCCAGACTCGTGACTCCTACCTCTTCTTGTATTTCTACAAGAAAGGGATCGGTTTTACGCAGGACCGGTATCACGACATCATTATTAATTTTATTGAAAATTTTAAAAGACAATATTTTTGGAATTTATATTTTTTCTATTTTTATAGTTTTTTGCATTCTTTCGAAGGTCAACCCCTGGCGAGGTGGATCTCTATATATACAGGGTAGAGTGTCCCAGAGGCTAACCTCACTTTTTACAGGTTATTTTTTTTTTGAGAGCCGGTGCCGTATTCACGGCATTTGGCGGCTCCTAGGAGTTGGGGCAAAGATGCCCAGTTACTTACCTGCGAGGCTTGGCCTTTACCTCTTTGGTTGGAAATGGTATCGGTAGGCTCTTGCAACTCCTCCCTCAGCATGTTTACGGAGGGATCCTCTGGGACCCTATCCTCTATGGTTAGGATGGACCCGAAGTGGCTGGTGCTAGAGTGATGGGTGGACCGGGGGACTTCTTCCTCAAGTAAGGAGAGGGCGGCTAAGTCCACCTCGAGGTCTGGGGGGACGATGTAAGGGTTGGTGGGGTGGGCAAAAGCAAGCTTGTGTGGGGTTACCCTCGTCTCCCCATTCAAATCAATCTTTACCACCCCGACGCTCACAAAGGTTTGACGGATGTGGGGTCAAGCGTGAGATTCTTCTTCCAGGTTGATTCCTCTGGCCCTAGCGACTGCTGCGGCTCTTATGTTTTCCTTGGCCTCTCTGACTTCTTCTTCAATGGGCCTGTAGCCTAGGCCGAATTTGGTTTACTACCTCTTAGCCCAGACGGGATCTCTTCTTCCTTGAAGGCCCGGGCCCAGCCCTTTTCCTTTTTGGTGGCCCCATTTGTGGAGCATGAACACAGCTGTATCCATTCCTCCTCTAGTTTTGGCCGAGGTTTTTTCAGTTGACCCGAGGGTAACGATTGAGAAGTCATGCTCAAATTGATGGAGATCAGTGTCATCTGCTGTGTACGACAAGTTAAGCACTTTCAAATTCTCAATATGAAGAGTGCTCCTCTCCCTGTCTTCTCTGCTTTCACCTAAGATGGTGACGATTCTTCCCTCTGAGATGAATCGGAGTTTTTGGTATAGAGTTGATGGTATTGCCCTAATCTCATGTAGCCAAGGTCGGCCCAACAGTAGATTAAATGTAGACTAGATGTCCATCACCTGAAAGGGGATGGTGAAGGTTTTTGGCCCAACGATCAGGTCGAGGTCTACTTCTCCTATGATTTCTCTCCTAGTGTTGTTGAATCCCCTGGCACTTATTATGGATGGCCGGAAGGTGTTGGGATTCACACAAATTTTGATTGTTGTCCTTAGAGGGCACACATTCAGTGCTGACCCGTTCTTTATTAAGACCAACAGCACCACCAGGTTTCCTGTTTCCACTGTTATATTCAGGGGCTTAGAGTGGTTGTTCCCCTTGAGCGGCAGATCCGCATCAGTGAATGAGATGGTATTTGGGGCCACTACTTGCGCAATTATTTCTCCCACTTCATCTGGGGTTACGTGGGCGGAAACATGTGCATCTTTGAGTGCTCCCATTAAGGCTTGAAAGTGGAGCGAGGACGTGATTAACAAATCCCACAGTAATAAGTGTGGGTGTTCTCTTGAGCTGTATCTCCAACACGTGCTCTCTTGCCATTTTCTTAAAGGGGTTCCCTACGGCCTGCTCTTTCTTCTTCTCTTCTCCTCTAACGGCCCCTGATGTTTTTGACTGTATAGAAATCCTGCCAGACCGGGTAATAAATTCAACAGTCTCTTCTCGATTGCAACCAACATTCATGTTCGTTTGTTGATAGCTTAACGGTACTTGATGTGGGTCTCGGGTCCAACCAGGTTGACTCCAATAGGGGCGGAACGGTAGTGGCGGGAATTGGCGAGATTGGATTTGTGGGTGTGGAGGGGGCTTGTACAGGCATTACCTGGGCGTGGTAAGACCAGTGGTGATTGGGAGTGGGTGATAAGGGGAGTGGGTGAGGGGTTGTTTGTTTGGGTGGGGGTGGAGTTGGATTGGGGGCAAAATAGCGAAGGGATGGTGGGAGTGTGACTGGGATGGAGTGATTGGGAGACGTTGAAGGTGCGGGTGGAGCAGGGTGATAGGGATATGACGGGGTAGTGGATGGAGCAGGGTGGTACGGATATGAAGGGTTTGTATATGGGGTGGCATGGTGGGGCGATGATGGGTTAGTGGATGAAACGAGGTAAATTGGGGATGATGGAGTTGTGCATGGAGCGGGGTGATTTGGGGATGGTGGAGTTGTGTATTGGGTAAGATGATTTGGGGATGGTGGGGTGGTATACTGGGTGGTGGGATTTAGGGGTGTGTATGGGATGGGATAATTTTGGGATGACGGAGGGGTGTATTGGGTGGAGAGATTTGGGGGTGTGCATGGGGTAGGGTAGTATGGGGTGGTGGAGTTATGTATGGCGTGGGGTGATTTGGGTGTGACGGAGAGGTATATGGGGTGGCTGATAGCGGGATAGTGTATGGGATGGGGTGATTGGGAGGTAGTGTGTACTGTGGGATAAATTGGGAGTGGGGCGGATACGTGTATGATTACGACGGGGCTGTGCCCGTTTGGATTTTATAGGCGAGAGCGGGAGTGGAAAAATACTGCCCTAAATCTAAGGGCTCCTCTTGGTATGCCGGGGTGGGTAAGTAATCAGCTAAATACAATGGCTCGATCACCCCCACAAATGGTTCATCCTTATTCAACCTAGGAAATGAGAACTCCTCTTCATTACTGATGTAATTCGAGAGGTCAAACTCTTCTTCTTCCTCTTCTACCCAATGGATGTTAGGCCTGGGGCCTCCTGGGTGCGGTGGTAGAGGGGCTTGATGGATGTTCTGGTTCTGCCCTTAAAGAAGCGGCAAGGTAATAATTTTTCCCACCTCTATTAAATCTTGGACCGCGTGCTTTAGTGGGAAGCACCGATTCGTAGGGTGACCCGGTCCCTGGTGGAAGTTACAATGCAGGTTCGGGTTATAGTTTCTCAAAATTGGATTGGGTGGTGGGCGAGGCTGGAGTAAATTGACCAGACCCTTGTATAGCAACACTGGCAATAAGACACTTAAAGATTACCCTAATGGCGTGAACACTCATTCGAATTGTGCTCTCATCTGTTCCTGGGTAAATGGGGCTCTCAGTCCATTGTTTGGCCTTGGCGCTTGCTCGAAACTGGCTGGGGGTGGTTGTGGGGCCTGGAGCTATATTTGGGGGGCATCGGTATTGGCCTGGGGGTAAACAATGTTCTGTACCTCTGTCCCTAGTCTTCTTTCAATTCTTGATTCGGTAGCTTTTTGAACCCCGATGGCCCCGTTGGCCACGCTCTTTTCCAACCTGCCCTCTCTAACGGCGTCTTCGCAACGGTTGGCATTTCGAACCAAATCAGTAAAACTAGACTGTTGCTGATACACCTGTAGACACCCAAATTCGGCCCAAGGCCTGATCAATCTGTACTCCGGGAGAGATGTACCCCTGTGCTTCCAATGGCACCCTTGAACCCTTGGAAATCTATCCAGACCTCTAGGAATCACCTAAAACCTATTATAACCATTCCACCAACCCTTAGAGATCACCCCTAAACCCTAGGATCCTTTCCCAGACTCAACTTAAACCCTTTTGAGTAATTGATGGGAGGATAGCTGCAAAACTTTACACAATCCACTACTAAGGATGAGCCATATACCATTGAAAAGAGGACTTCTCCAGCTTTCCAACAAGTCAATGATCACCCAATTTGGAGCTACAGTTCAAAAGTTATGGCCGATTGGAGTTTCACATAAAATCATAAAAATTTTGCTAAGGCGTGTATATTACATACGCCCGACCAATTTATTTCAGATTAGTCAGTGTATATTATATACCGCTTTTTTTAGAAATTTGGCTGGGAGTATATAATATATACGCCCAGCCTAGGTGGGACCCACCACGGGCTTCATCTTCCCAAGGCTCCCCTATTTTTGGTGAAATTCATTGTTCCTAAACTGGGCGTATATTGGCTTCATCTTCCCAAGGCTCCCCTATTTTTGGTGAAATTCACTGTTCCTAAACTGGGCGTATATAATATATACGCCCAGCTTAGCTACAGTAACTATCATCAGTTGCTCGAATTTCCTTCATCTAGTTTGACCCTTTGACCATCCCCTTTGTTGGGGTGGGTGTCTTGAGGTTGGTTGCACCCCCTTTGAGCTTATTGGCAACCCTTAAGTCACCCATGGTCTCACCCCATCATCCTCCATTAAAATCAATTTCTCAAAATCGTAGGACCTTGAAAACCTAGAAAACCTTAGATGGGGGATTACCTAATTGCTAAACCCATTAGCTCTTAAGTAAGCCCCTAACCCATCCCTTCTCTATAAATAGAGAGGGCCCCCTCTTCCCAAAGGGTTGAAAATTTGGTTGAAAGGTTAGAGAGTGCTTAAGAGAGAACCTAGTGAGAAAAAAATGCCAATATTTTTCCAAAATTTCAGCATGCATATCTGACCTATTTCAATCCATTTCCACCATTAGATCACTCCCTTTAGCTAAAGCCTAGCCTTTAGCCTCACCCTACACTTCCTACTTTACCGAATCCTAGTGCTAGAATCCATTTCCATACCGTTTAAGCCATCGGAAGCACGCCAAAGCGAAGATCTTCCACGATGCAACAAGGGCCTGTGAGCTCTGGCTCATCCCTCTCTTCCTCTACCTTCTTGGTGTCTCCTCCGTCCAAGGATTCAAGCCGTTACGCCGCCGAAATTTCGGTTTGGCTCAAAGCTGTATAGGATCGTATTGCCTTCGGGCAAAGGGAAACTCAGCCCTTTTTATTTTCATTTTGGCCATAAATAGAGACTGCTACATGCGGGTTGATCGGGTGCCTAAACCCTTCTCGATCGATAACCGAAGCCCCTACCCTAGAGTCTTTGGCAAAGACCGGTAAATCAGAGTCATATTTAGCACTTCGGTGCTCAAAATATCGATTTGAAGGTTTCCCGGGTCACCAAAAGCTCCGGGTGGTGACTCTACATTTTCATCAAAGGCGAGTGGATCGCCGAGACGGGTTCGAGAGGATCCATGGTCGCATAGATGGCGACTCTGCTGGGGATATCACCCTAGCGCTTCCCCTCTTGTTGGCCTTGCTTTTCTTTGTTACTAACCATTGCTGTTTTCTTCTTATTTTCTGCTATTTTTTTGTATATTTTTGTTGTTTTTACTAACGTACTCACCCCTACGATTCAGTCCTTTAAGTGCCTTAGCCGATTGGCGGGCCTACTTGCGCCTTTAAATTTCAACTTTTACAATTCTTGTCATGTAAGCCGCCTTAGCCGTTTGGTGGGCCCGCTCGCCTTAGCCGATTAGCGGTATTAGTGCCCGCAGTAGCCTCCCACATTCTCTGACACCCAATATGCCCCCGCCTAGTCAAAAGAAGGCGACTTCTTATTGATTTGCTCCGGGGGATCGGATCGTTTGCGTGGATTCCTTCGCCTTCAATAGAACGAAAATGTTCCCTTTCACTTCTTCCGAAGTACATCGGATCCCGCCGTGGGACCCACTAAAGGTACATATATCACCTGAAACGGGAGTTGACCCTGGGCACCAGGTCATCATTCTAGTTAGAGGGGAGTTAATTTCCATTAGAAAAAAAAAGGTAAAGAGAAGGGAAAAAGATAAAAAGAAAAATCCTCATCTTAAAAAAAAAATCCACTTTAAAAAAAAAAAAAAAAAAAAAAAAAAAAAAAAACCACAAAAAAAGATCATCTCCAAAAAAAATAATTTATTATCATCATTTTCCAAAAACCAAAAAAACCACAAAGAAAAACAATCAAAGTATATCTTGGTGTGACCGTCACTGCGGCAACCTCAAACTCGTCCCGTAGAAGGAGAACCAGGAAGGTATTCGGCCCTTATCCACGACAGCGATACAACACTCGTCAGCGAGTCATGTCAAGAGCCGATACGTCCCCACCGTCATCCCCATCCCATTCCCACGTAGGAGAAGACCCGATCTCCGACACTTTCGCCCAAACCCGGTTCGATATCACGGATCCTTTTGGGGCACCCGTGTTCACCTCCACCCCATCCCCCTCCCTCACATTCTCCCAACATACCCCCTTTTCATCCCCTACTGAAACCCCTCATTTCTCAACCAGTCCATACATCCCCATCTCCCATCCAGACACCCTTACCGCATCCCCATATTTCCAAAGACCCCATAGGGAGCCCCATCCCTCGCCTACTTCCCACGTTCCATCCCTCTCATCATCCATGCCCCCTACATCCCACATCCCATCCACCTCATCCCACATACCATTCCCACCACCTGGCCCATCCACATCCCAACATACCCTCCCATTTACCCGAGTTATGCCCAATTTCTCCCAACCCCCTCCATCCTTAAGTGAGCCATCACCCCCCAGTCTCACACCTGAATCCATGCCCTAAATGGAGGACATGAGAATAATGTACGCCCTGTGGGCTGCTTCTCGGAACCCTACATCTCAAACCCCGCATCTAAATTTCAAAAACCTCCATACCCCATTCCCTCCTAACCATGCCCAACCACCCATCGTCCATACCTCCCAAAATCCCCCACCTCAATGCCAAACCCAAACCCATACAAATCCATGGGCCCAAGCCCAAACACCTTTAGAGCCATGGGCCCAAGCCCAAGCCCATCAGGCCCAGGCCCAAAACCCTCAAAATCCATGGGCCCAAGCCCATCAGGCTTAGGCCCAAGACCCTCAAGCCCAGGCCCAAGCCAAGGCCCATCAGGCCCAGGCTCAAAACCCTCAAAACTCATGGGCCTAAGCCCATTAGGCCCAGGCCCAAGACCCTCAAAACCCATGGGCCCAAGCCCAACTCCATCAGACCCAGGCCCAGGCCCAGAATCCTCAAGGCCCATGGACCCAAGCCCATCAGGCTCAGATCCAGACTTGAAACCCTCAAAACCATGGGCCCAAACCCATCAGACCCAGGCCCAAGTCCAAGCCCCCCAGGGCCTTTGGACCCAAACCTATCAAGCCCAAGCCCAAGGCCCATGGACCCAAGCCCATCAGGCTCAGATCCAAACCCAACCCCCTCATGGCCCATTAGCCCAAACCCAACAAGGCCCATTGACCCAGAGTCATACTAACCCCCACACCCAAGCCCAAGGCCCATCAATCCAAGCCTTCCAAAACCATCAAACCCAAATCCCTCAAACCCAAGGCCCATCCACCCACGCTCATCAAGGCCCATTCATTAACCCCATACCCCCCTACCAGTACCCTTCATTCACCTATACCCCATACGCCCCCATCCCGCCTCCAACGGGAAATCCAATCCACCCCATTCCTCAAACCCACAACATCCCGCCACCTCAACCACACCTCCCTCACCCCCAGAATGTGCACCCAACTCAGCACATCCCTTACCCACAAACTGCTCATCCATTTATCCCTTCTCATCCCCTACAAACCATATGGCCCCACTAGGTCATCCAACCCCTCACCCCCCAAGTCCAAATAGAAGAACTCGCCCCTCACCAATACCATGGCCAACAGTATGAGGAGGATGAGATCTGCAATAGTGGAGGAGTTGCCAGCTTCAACCCTCCCGGGCCCACCATCATCACACCTAGGGTCGAACAAAATCAGGGGGAAGCGGTCCCCATTATAGCCTCAAAAGAACCAGAACAGTTGAAAGAACAAATAGACAGAATACAGAAGCAACTGATGAAGATGGGAGGAGTAGAACTACATTCAACAGACTTTTCAGACCTATGTCTATTCTCTGATGTCCCCCTGCCATAGAAATTCAAGATGCTAGTATTCGATAAGTATAATGGCACTGGCAACCCCATCACCCACTTAAAATCTTACTGTGGGGATATGTGCCAGTATGGCGAAGATGAACGACTCCTCATCAACGTGTTTCAAAAACGTCTAACGGGCCCAGCCTGAGATGGTTCACATCCCTAGAACCGTCCATGATAAAAAATTAGAAAGATCTTACACAATTATTTCAAGAGCAGTGTGTCTATAACATGGACATAGAGCTAAGGAAGTCAGATTTGGCCCGCCTAAAGCAAAGACATGATGAAACATTTAGTGCTTACTTGGGAAGGTGGAGGGCATTAGCCGCTCAGGTAACTCATCGGATTCTCGATGATGAGCAGATTGAATTGATAACCAAGGGAGCCCTCCTAGTCATCGCAAATTTTTTAGTATATCAGCAGCAGTCTAGTTTTGCTGATCTAATTCGAAATGCCAATCATTGCGAAGACGCCATTAGAGAGGGTAGGTTAGGAAGGAATGTGGCCAACGGGGTCACCGGGGTTCGAAAAGCTGCCGAACCAAGAATTGAAAGAAGACCAGGGACATTGGTACAGAACATTGTTTACCCCCAGGCCAATACCAATGCCCCCCCGATACAGCTCGAGGTTACACAACCACCCCCAGCCCGTTTCGAGCAAGTACCAAGGCCAAGCAACGGACCAAGAGCCCCGTTTACCCAGGAGCAGATGAAAGCACATTTTGAACGAGTGTTCACACCGTTGGGGCAATCCTTGAGTGTCTTATTGCCGGTATTGCTATAGAAAGGCTTGGTCAATTTACTCCAACCTCGCCCGCCACCCCATCCTATATCGAGGAACTATGATCCGAATCTGCATTGCAATTTCTACCAGGGACCGGGTCAGCCTACGGACCGGTGCTTCCCGTTAAACCACGCGGTCCAAGATCTGATAGAGGCAGAAAAAATTATTCTGCCGCCACTTCCTCAAGGGCAGAACCAGAATATCCATCAAGCCCCTCTGCCACCGCACCCAGGAGGCCCCAGGCCTAACTTTCATTGGATAGAAGAGGAAGAAGAAGAGTTTGACCCTTCGAATTATATCAGTAATCAGGAGGAATTTTCACTCCCCAGGTCAAACGAAGATGAACTATTTGTTGGGGTGATCGAGCCGTTCTATCTGGCTGATTATTTCCCCACACCGGCATACCAAGATGAGCCCTTAGATTTAGGGTAGTATTTTTCCACCCCTGCTCCCGCCTATCAAATCCAAACGGGCACAGCCCCGCCGCAATCATACGCATATCCACCCCACGCCCAATTTACCCCATACACCCCTCCGTCACACCCAAATCACCCCACACCATACACAACTCCGCCATCCTCGTATTATCCTACCCTATACAAATCTCTCCACCCAATACACTACTCCGCCATCCCCAAGTTATCCCATTCCATACACACATTCAAATCCCACCACCCAATTTACCCCATACACCCCTCCGTCACCCCCAAATCACCCCGCTCCATGCACAACTCTATCATCCCCAATCTATCCCATTTCATCCACAAACCCATCATCATCCCACCATGCCACAAACCCTTCATATCCCCCTATTCCACCCACTAACCTGCCATGTCCCTATCATCCCGCTCCATGCACCACTCCATCACCCCTAATTTACCATACGTCATCCACGAATTCGTCCTCATCCCACCATGCCACCCCATATACAAACCCTTCATATCCCTATCACCCCGCTCCTCAGATGTCTCCCCATCCCTCCATCCCAGTCACACTCCCGCCATCCCTTTGTTATTTTGGCCCCAAACCAACTCCACTGCCACCCAAGCAAGCAACCCCTCACCCAATCCCCTTATCACCTGCTCCCAATCACCACTGGTCTTACCAAGCCCAGACAATACCTGTACAAGCCCCCCCTGCACCCACAAATTCAACCCTGCCAATTCCCACCACTACCATTCTGCCCCCCACTGGAGTCAACCTGGTGGGACCCGAGAAACTGGCATGTCCAACCCAATCCTCCCCAGAATTATCATGCACTCCTTTCCTTATCTCGAAACCTGCCTATGACCTGCATCAAGTGCCATTAAGCTATGAACAGACAGACATGAATGTCGGGTGCAACCAAGAGGAGGCTATTGAATTTGTTACCCTGGCCAAAGCCGATGATAGCCGCAAGCATCCGTTACATAGAGAAGAGAAGAAGAAAGAACAGGCCGCAGGGAATCCCTTTGAAAAAATGGCCAGAGAGCACATACTAGAGACGCAGCTCAAGAGAACGCCCGCACATATTACTGTGTGGGACTTGTTAATCACGTCCCCCCTCCACTTCCAAGCCCTGATGGGAGCACTCAAGGATGTACATGTCTCCACTCATGTAACTCCAGATGAAGTAGGAGAAATAATAGGGCAAGTGTTGGCCCCAAATGCCATCTCATTCACTGATGCGGACCTACCAATCGAGGGGAATGACCACTCTAAGCCCTTGAATATAATAGTGGAAGTAGGAAACTTGGTGGTGTCGTTGGTCCTAATTGACAACGGGTCGGCATTGAATGTATGCCCTCTAAGGACGGCAATTAAAATCGGGGCGAACCCCGACACCTTCCGGCCATCCATATCAAGTGCCCAGGGATTCGACAACACTAGAAGAGAAATCATAGGAGAAGTAGACCTCGACCTGATCCTCGGGCCGCAAACCTTCACCACCCCCTTTTAGGTGATGGACATCAAGTCTACTTTCAATCTGCTGTTGGGACGGCCATGGATACATAAGCTCGAAGCAATACCATCTACCCTACACCAAAAGCTCTGATTCATCTCGAAAGGAAAATTGTCACCACCTTGGGCGAGAGCAGAGAAGACAGGGAGAGAAGCACTCTGCACATTGAGAATCTGAAAGTCCTGAACATACCGCACACAACAGAGTACATCGATCTTCACCGATTCGAGTATGACTTCTCAGCCGTCACCCTCAGACCAACTGAAAAGACCCCGGATAAAATTGGGGGAGGAATGGACGCAGCTGTGTTCATGCTCCACAGATGGAGCCATTAAAAGGAAAAGGGCTAGGCCCATGCCTCCAAGGAAGAAGAGACCCCGTCAAGGCTAAGGGGCAACAAACTAAATTCAGCTTAGGCTACAGGCCCAGAGAAGAAGTCAGAGAGGCCAAGGAAAAGATGAGAGCCGCAGCAGTCGCCAAGGCCAGAGGAATCATCTTGGAAGAGGAACCTCACGCTCACCCCCACATCCGTGAAACCTTTGTGAGCGCCGAGGTAGTAAAAATTGATCTAAATGGGGAGACGAGGGTCACACATAAGCCTACTTCAATCCACCCCACCAATCCCTACATCATACCCTCAGACTTCAAAATGGACTTAGCCGCCCTTTCCTTATTCGAGGAAGAAGTTCCCCGGTCCACCCATCGCTCCAGCGCCAGCCACTTTGGGCCCATCCTAACCATAGAGGACAAGGTCCCAGAGGATCCCTCTGTAAATATGTTAAGGGAGGAACTGCAAGAGCCTACCGATGCCGCTCCAAATCAAAGAGGTAAAGGCCAAGCCTCGCAGGTGAGTAACTGGGCATCCATGCCCCAACTCCTGGGAACCGCCAAATACCGTGAAAACGGCACCGACTCTCCCAAAGAAAATAACCTGTAAATAGTGAGGTTAGCCTCTGGACCACTCTACCTTGTATATATAGAGATCCACCTCGCCAGGGGTTGACCTCTGAAAAAATGTAAAAGACCATAAAAATAGAAAAAATACCAATTCTAAAAATATTGTCCTTTAAAATTCCCAATGAAATTAAAATTGATGTCATGATACCCGTCCCACGTGAAGCCGACCCCTTTCCTGTAGAAATACAAGAAGAGGTAGGAGTCATGAGTCTGGACGAGGAAGGTCAAATCGATGAGCTCCCCAATGAGCTCCTCAAACAAATTGCCGATTTTGAGCATGGCCCTACCCCGATCGTCGAAGAGACAGAGGATGTCAATTTGGGCACCAAAGAGGCCCCCAGAATCACCAAAATTGGAACATCGCTGTCACCTGCGGAGAGGAAAAGCATGATAGACTTCCTTCGGTCATACCAAGACGTCTTCGCATGGTCGTATGAAGACATGCCTGGTTTGGATATCGATCTGGTAGAGCATGAGTTGCCACTCTATCCCGATGTTAAGCCAGTTAAAAAGAAGCTGAGACGCCTCCGACCCGAATGGATGTTGAAGGAGAAGGACGAGGTCATTAAACAGTATGACACAGGTTTCCTCATGGTATCCAAGTACCCACAGTGGCTGGCCAATATCATCCCCGTATCAAAGAAGGATAGAAAGGTTCGAATGTGTATCAATTTCCACAATCTCAACAAGGCAAGCCCTAAGGAAAACTTCTCGCTACCCCACATCGATATCCTGGTCGATAACACTGTAAAGCATAGAATGCTCTCATTTATGGATGGATTCTCAGGATACAATCAGATAAAGATGGCAGAGGTTGATCGCGAGAAGACAGCGTTCATTACCCCCTGGGGAACCTTCTGCTACAAAGTAATGCCATTCGGGCTGAAGAATGCTGGGGCAACCTATCAAAGAGCAATGACGGCCCTGTTCCACGACATGATGCACCAGGAGATCGAAGTATATGTCGACGACATGATTGCCAAATCACCAGAAAGGGAGGACCACTTGATAAACCTTCAGAAGCTATTTGAGAGGTTGAGAAAGTACACGTTGTGGTTGAACCCCCAGAAGTGCACCTTCGGTGCTATGTCAGGAAAGTTATGCTTTATTGTCAGCAGGAGAGGGATCGAGGTCGATCCGACCAAGATCAAGGCCATCACTGAAATGCCGCCACCGTCTATAGAGAAGGAAGTCAGAGGCTTTTTAGGCAGAATCCAGTACATCAGCTGATTCATCGCACCGTTAACTTTGATATGCGCACCAATCTTCAAACTACTGAGAAAGGACTCACCGGTTGAATGGAATGATGACTGCCAAGCTGCATTCGACAAGATTAAGGGTTACCTCCTAAAACCTCAGGTATTGGTACTGCCCGTACCCGATAGACCTTTGATAATGTACCTACCAACAACAGAGTTTTCCATGGGCTGTGTGTTAGGACAGCATGATGAGACAGGAAGAAGAGAGTAGGCCATCTATTACCTGAGCAAGAAGTTCACTGATTACAAGACGCGTTATTCCCATCTGGAGAAAGCATGCTTGGCACTCGTATGGGCTACTCAAAGACTTCGACACTACCTGTTATCCCAAGTCGTCCTACTTCTAGTACGGATGGATCCGCTAAAGTACCTATTAGAAACACACTCATTGGCGAGAACTACTCCTATCCGAATTTGACATTACTTATGTCACCCAGAAGTCAATCAAGGGGCAGGCACTCGCTGATCATCTTGCTGAGAACCCTCTGCTGGACTATGAGCCTCTAAGGATCGAATTCCCTGATGAGGACATTCTGTTCATGACTAACGAGGATACAGAGGAAATAGAGGAGTCCTGGGTAATGCACTTTGATGGAGCATCGCATGTTGAGGGCCAAGGAGTTGGCACCATTCTTATCTCGCCCAGAGGATCACATGTACCCATCTCAATCAAATTGAACTTCCCATGCACCAATAATATGGCTGAGTATGAGGCCTGTACAGCTGGTTTACAGGCGGCTCTTAATCTAAATATAACTCACCTTAGGGTCTTTGGAGATTCACAATTAATTATATGCCAGACCAACGGAGATTGGAAGACCAAGGATGAGAAACTGATCCCATACCATTAACATCTTGAGGATCTAATAACCTGCTTTGAGGAGGTCACCTTCTCCTATTTGCCACGAGCAAGAAATTGATTTGCTGATGCCTTGGCCACCCTGGCCTCTATGGTTGAGATTCCATACGGAGTCGTGATGAAGCCGATCATGATAGAGCAGAGGAACGAACCAGCTTTCTATCACCTAATCAAGGAACCTACAGAGGTAGATGATGAACCACCCTGGCTCTTGGACATCAAGAATTTCCTCGAGACCCGAACTATCCCAAAAGGAACATCGAAGGTAGACAGACGCACCATCTAGCGATTGGCGATGAACTACGTCATCTGCGACGATCTCCTGTATAGACGGTCTCACGACAATATTCTGCTCCGATGCCTAAACCGAAAAGAGGCGGTTGAGATCATGAAGGAGATCCATGAAGGAGTCTGCGAGGCACACATCAGTGGATACATGCTTGTGAAGAAAATTCTAAGGCAAGGATACTTTTGGACCACTTTGGAGACCGATTGCTGCAAACATGTTAAAAAATACTACAAGTGTCAAGACCACTCCAGTCTGATACACGCTCCTGCCATTGATCTTCACTGCATGACCACTCCTTGGCCATTTGCGACCTGGGACCTTGACATTGTCAGAATGATTAATCCAAAAGCATCAAACGGACATCGGTTCATCCTCGTCGCCATTGAGTACTTCAGCAAGTGGGTAGAAGCGGTGTCCTATGCCAACATCACGGCTAGTCATGTTGAGAAGTTTCTTAAGAACCATATTGTGTGTCGATTCGGAGTACCCAAAGATATCATCACGGACAACGACACAAACTTTACAAATAAGCGCATCCGAGACTTCTGTGAGCAATACAAGATCAAGCACCATCGCTCATCCCCTTATCGGCCTCAAACTAATGGAGCCGTGGAAGCCGCGAACAAGACAGTCGTCCGCATCCTTGAGAAAATGGTCATCACTTATCGAGATTGGAGCGAAATGATGCCATTTGCTTTGTGGGCCTACCGAACGTCGATCCGTACCGCAACAGGGGCAACACCATTCTCCCTTGTGTATGGGACCAAGGCCGTGCTACCCGTTGAGGTCGAAGTACCGTCGCTCCGTATCCTTTTGGAATCCCATCTACCTAAAGCTGAGAGGGAAAGAGCCTGTTTTGAGCAGTTGGATTTAATTGACAAGAAAAGACTCCTAGCCTTGTGCCACACCTAGATCTATCAGAGGAGAATTGCACGTGCATACAAGAAGCGTGTCCGCAGTTGAGATCTGAAGGTAGGAGACACTGTACTGAAGAAAATTTTCCCGTCTCTCCACACCGATCCAAGAGGGAAGTTTAGGCCAAATTGGGAAGGACCCTATGTCGTCCGAGAGGTTTTGCCAGGATACGCCGTTCGCCTCGCCACCATGGACGGAGACCACTTTCCTGAGCCCATCAATGCTGGATACCTCCGTAAGTTCTACTCATAGATCTTGAGACAAGGTAAGTTTGGATAAAAGTAGATGCGTGATCGCTTAAGGACCCCGTAAAAGAGGCCATCATTTCAAAGTCAAGTAGCCCAAAAGAAAGATTCCCTGAAAACCTTCACCATTTTTGCTACACACGTTGGGCCAATAACCATTTCTTTGATATACCCCACCCAAAATTCCAAGAAAAAAGAGAAAAGAGAAAAGAGGAAAAATCTAAACCAAAAAAAAAAAAAGAAGAAAAAAGCAAAACCCCCCAAAAAAGAGAGGGACCAAGGAAAAAGAAATGATTGGGGCATAAAAAGCCTTTGGAAAGAAAGAGGAGTCCCCGAATCTAGAATTCACTCAAAACTTAGATTCGAATCCCCAGAAAAACCCAACCCGTTTGAACCCCGGCCACATTACAGCCTGGAAGAAAAGCCCTCTTTAAGGTCCCCAAGCGGTCATAGCATCTACTGCATCAGAACAAGCTGAGTTAACAAACCACGTAGAACTTCATTCAGCCGGCTATGATGGAATCGACGTCCATGTCGTGGCCTTCTAGTTCTAAAAAAAAAAAAAAACAAAAAGGAGAAGAAAAAAAAGAAAAAAGAAAAAAAGAGAAAATAATTTGAGTTCAAAGCAAGATGGACGTGGTGAAAACCCGAAAGGGCGCCACAGGTAAAAACAGTGAACCCACGCGGACCAGGTGAAAACCTGAAAGGGCACCTGGGGTAAGAAAGCGAACCCATGTATGTAATGAAAACCCGAAAGGGCGCTACGGGTAAAAATAGGGATGACGGGCATGGCAAAAACCCGTCTTGGGCGCTATGAGCAAAAATATCAAGGAAGGAGAGATTAGGAGAAGACCTGTTTTGGCCCGCCCATTTCAGTTTGACCCCCTTTGAGCCCCTTTCCCCCCTTTTCGATGGGCCACTCATGTGAAAATTAGATCAGATCCTGATCAAGTATGTCATCTCTACCGCGGCATCTGACACATGACCAAAAGGAAAGACAGAAGACTAGACCAACCCCTGGGAAGCTGACCTTCCCACGTTTAAAGGAAAAAACCTGTATCTCATGAACAGGGTTCGACCATGTTAAAAAAAAAAGACCCACTGGTTTGGCCTTGTAATTTCCGACATCACAAAAAGATCCGAAGGGAGAAAATTTCAAAAAAAGATAATAGATTTCCCTTTCCCATAAAAATCCCCACACTGTGGAGGAGAAAATTTCAAAAAAGATAATAGATTTCCCCTTCCCATAAAAAGCCCCACACTGTGGAGGAGAAAATTTCAAAAAAGATAATAGATTTCCCTTTCCCATAATAAGCCCCACACTGTGGAGGAAAAAATTTCAAAAGAGACAATAGATTTCCTTTTCCCATAAAAAGCCCCACACTGTGGAGGAGAAAATTTCAAAAAAGATAATAGATTTCCCTTTCCCATAAAAAGCCCCACACTGTGGAGGAGAAAATTTCAAAAAAGATAATAGATTTTCCTTTCCCATAAAAAACCCCACATTGTGGAGGAGAAAATCTCCATAAAAAGCCTTACATTGCGAAGCGTACAAAGAAAAAAGTCAAAAAATGAAAAATATATGTATGTATAGATTTCATTCCATTTCTTACAGTATTACGTGTGGAGTGTCACGTCCCAAAAAGATAACAACATGACACACTTTCTATTTTGCTGCTTTCTTTACAGATAAAAAACCAAAAAAATATATATATATATATATATATATATCTGTATATATATAACAACAAAAAAAAGAAGAAAAATAACCTAAAAAGATATCTCTGTTATGGGGCATTCCTCCCCTCCATGTATATGATCTATGATATGTGCAGGAACAGGTTAAGGGCAGGGAGCACGCTTCAAAGCGCTAGTCTCTGCAAGCAGAGAGTCCTTGCGGGCATTTCGATCAGATATCCACCTACCATGAAGACTCTTCTGCCGTCTCCGTGAAGCTTCAGCTGCACTGCGAGACTCAGTCAAAAGCCCAGTCAACCAAAGAACCTCACTCTTGGCTGCGGCAACTCTCACTTCTGCAATCTCCGCTTTGACCCTTTCTTTCTCCAAAGCCTCGATCAAAGCCAGCCTCTCTACAGAAAGAGACTCGATCCTGGTCCGAAGCTACGCTTCCTTACATGGCCAAGGCCCCGTCTATATCACATCTACCAAAACTGGGCTAGGGGTAGGTAATTCCTCAGATACCAGCTAAACCTCGTAATCAGGAGAGATGACGCCCCCCTGAACTAAGCTGCACATGTGCGCTGATTGGCGGATCTCTGTTGAGAACTGGAAAATACTATTTTTCACCCCTTAATCTGGGCCTTGATAAACCCTTGAGAGAACTAAATAAGTGTTTTAAGTATTTGTTTTACAGCTAACAATAAAGGCAGGCTTAACCTTGAAAGTAGCTTAAAAGTGCCAAAAAGATGATGACCCATCTTGATCTGGAGGAAGAAGGAGAAAGGACAATCTCACGGGCTGTCAAAATGCCTAAAATAAAGAGGAAAAAGGCTTGGTTTCAACCTGGAAAGAGGTTTAGAGCTATTCGAAAAGAAGAATGCACTACAGAATGCTATTCGTAAATGTCCCCAATCTTTGTGAAAAGGTTCCCAAGCTCTGCGAAAAGGTCTCCAATCTTTGCGAATAGATCTCCAGAAGTTACAGTTCTTTTCGAAAAGGTCTCCAATCTTTGCGAATAGATCTCCAGAAGTTACAGTTCTTTTCGAAAAGGTCTCCAATCTGTGCGAAAAGAGCTTCAGAAGTCACAGTACCTTGCGAAAAGTTCTCCAAACTGTGCGAAATGATATCCTGAAGATTCTCAGCATCTGTAAGGGCAATTCAGTAATCTCTGCATGCGCCCTAATGCATTTAAAAGCCCAGGGACATTCCGAAAGATTCTGAGCACGAACCAAAGGCATATTCTACCCCACGTGAGCACCCAGAGAGGAAATAACTTGGCGGGAACTTCTAAAAACTCTAACAGACTTTCAAAATACATAACAGAATTGATGCCTTTTTCACCTGATTGGCTGAACCAGATCGAGGAATTCTGATTGGTTCGAATAGATCTGGATCCTCGTGCTCGACCACCATTGGTCAATACAGATCTGAGCACCTCTGATTGGTTGATACACATCTGAGCTGGACTTAGGGAAAACTATAAATAGACGAACCATTTGCCCAATTTGGGCATCCAGATTTCGAGTTTCATTTCTGTTGCCCCATTTCCAATTCAGATAGCTTATGCGAAATTCTGTAATAGCCTAACTTTTATTTGTACTTGAGAGGCTGTGAGATACTTTTGTAATTCAAAGAGAAGTGTATTCAAGACTACAAATCCGAGGAGTTGTTTAATGTGCTCTCTGTAATTATGGTGAATTTGAAAAGGTTGCTATGAAGCGTTCTCAATTGGATTCGTGTTGAGGGTTCCCTGTGATCTCCTTATTGCACTAGACTCCTTTAGATTTACTGTTTTTAAGCAATTTCCCTTAATTCATTATCCCTGTGAGAATTTGTGTTTGTAACCTAATCTCTCACAGCATTTGTAGTGGCGTTTCTCATTCTGGATTAAGGGTTCAAATTAAAGACTATTGGATGGTCTGTGGCCATTGAAGTGGACAGACCATAGCCATACGTTTAACTCTAATCCTTGAGTTAGATTACTTTCTCTTGCATCATCTTTGGTGTAGCGGATGAATATTGGATAATATCTCATTTGTTCTACATTTATTCTCATTTTGCAATCAAGTACTAAGTCGAAGTTAGATATTATTTCTCCATTCTTATTAATTTACATCAAATCTCCCCAACTCGGATATGGATCATTTAGTTTAATCTTTACTTTTATCATTTAGTTAACGTGACAAATTCAACCTCCCATCTTATGTGTTTTGTAGATAGGATCAGAGGTCAGATCTGGTAGCTCAGATCTGAAGGTTTATCTTAAATTTTAAATCAATTCCCTGTGGACGATCTTTTACTCACTTACATTTAAAACTTGCTACAATTGGCCCTGATCTTGCAGGCTAATTCACTTCTATCTGTGCTGATATTTCTTTACTCTTTTTAATATTCTAGATTCATTATAACTTAGCAGTTGCAAACCTGTTTTCAAAACACAAATAAATCAAGCACACTTAGAATGAACAACAAGTTTTTGGCGCCGTTGCCGGGGAATAGATTTTAAAATTGGTAGACCTAAGTTTTTCAATTTTGTAGATTTGATTTTCATTTTAATTTTTGCTTTAAAACTGCACGTTGCATTCCAAGTGCTTGATTAAATGTCTACTGCAGTTTTGTATAGAAAACCTGTTTTACTGTAGCAGAATTTTTTTTATTTTTCCGGGTTTTTATTCTTTGCCTTCTAGTTATTTGAATAAATGCTGCTACCACTCTTTTGTCTTTTTGTCAAATTTGGGCTGTAGCCTGAGTTTTTCTTTTTATTTTTGTCAATACTTGAATAAGGTACTGCTGCAGTTTTTGGATTTTTGCAGATCTGGAGCAGCCGTCCAACAAGGAGCATCTGGACTAAAGCTGGAGCAGATCTGCTTGAGTTTGCATCCCCTTCTCCTTTGCATTCATTTTCTATTTTTAAATTCTTGAGAACCAGCAGGATTCTTTGTGTTTAATGTTTGTTTTGATTATAATTTCTCTCATTTAGGCATCTTGATTTTTTTACAAAACCAAATACGAAATAAAAGAAAATGAAAACACAAATAGAAAATCTCTGAGTTGTTTCTCATTATTTTCAGCAGTAGTAAATACGAGCTCTTGTTGAGCCCGGGCTGATTAAAAACAAGTAAAAAAAAATAAAAAAATAAAAAAATTATAAAAACAAAAAAAAAATATATATATATAGATATCTTCCGGATGGGCTGTTTTTCTCCATTTGCATCCACTTTTCCCATACGGACCTCTTTGAGATCATTTTTTCTTTTTTAGGAATCATGTAGGATAATGAGTAGTGAATCATAGGCTGTTTTGAATATTCAATGGACCCACTGATTTTATTTTCCTTCGAGATTTCTTCATCATAAATGGGTCTCAGCTATGTGTGAACCCTGTTTTTAATATGTGCTCCCATGCTTCATTATTTTTTTTATTCATACACATCATCAACAAAGGGGTCAGTCTTATGAATCTTGCTTTTCACTGTATTCCTGCTAATCATTTTTATAATCACTTAGATTCATAAGTATCTCAGGCTTTTGGGTTTTTTTTCTTTGGGCTTAGGATGTATCATTTGGCATTAGATTTTCTGTTTTAGGAATTTTAGTTTCAAATTCTGTTTTTAGATCACTGATTTTTTTTCTTTCTTAGGTTAATGTGTCCTCGTTTTACTGATTTCCGTCATTTTTCTGTGAGTATAGTTAGTTTCTAACTTTGTTTCCCTATTTTGCATTCACAAATTCTGTTTTTGTATCAACACTTTTCTTTTTCTTTTTTAACTTTGTATTCAGTCCCTTACCTTGCTTTTACTGTTTCTCTGTTATTAGCATTAGTTTCCTTCCATTTGCTTTGCAGTTCTTTTATTTTTCTGATCATATATTCAGTTTTTAGATTTTATTTTGTAGCAGTTCTAGCTTAGTTTTGTTATTTTTCTGTTTTATCAGTAATTTCCTATATTTATATAACATTTTTTTTCCCTTTTCCTGCTCATATATTCAGTGTTATTTTCTTTATTTTCACGCACATCAAATTTTTTTCTTAGTTTTCCTTTCTTCTTTTATCCTGCTGCCCCTCGTTTCTCAGTGTCTAGAACATTGAGGACAATGTTCATCTTAGGTTTGGGGGTATGGCAGGTATGCCAATAAAATAAGTTAATGCTTGATGCAGCTTATGATCAGCAGAATTTTTGAAAATGAAGTAATCTCACACCTGTTTTTTTGAAAAATGAGGAAGTTAAAACATTTTAACATTAATTTCTAGTGTAATTCTAATACTTTCATGAAGTGAATGCCAGAAAATTTCCAAAAGAAAATTAATATTTTAGTAAACCTAAAAAGAGAGAAACCAGTGATGATATACCTCAGGAATTTAATAGAAAACCACACCCAGTGAGATTTGGACCTGAAATGTATTCTTTGGAGGTATAAATTGGAAATTTTTTCTGCTCTAGGGACTGTTTGAACCTGCTTGTTATCAGTAGAAGTTACACATATCCAAGTTAAAATATCTTGACAGCAATCATGATATTAAAGACATGATGTAAGGCCCCCTTTTGGATAGTTTGAACTTCAAAATGCCCAACCTTTTGAAACTGCCCTTGATACACACCAATTGAGCTTTATAAATCCAAGATTTCTTTGAAACCTCATCAACCTCATTTAGCCTAACCCTCACTCTGAGAATTCAGAAGGTAAAGGAAAGAAAGCTGAAGAAAGGTGAGTTGGGTAACAGTTTGGTAAAAAAAAAATAATTGAAGGCAATGCTGTATCAGCAGAAGAAATGTGGCATTCCAGTCAATGTTGCTTTGAAAAAAAAAAAAAAAAAAAAAAAAAAAAGAAAAGGAGAAGGCATTTCATTGGAAGTTTGAAAAAGAAAGAGAAAAAGATGGCCACTTTGGCTCTGAAAATTCAAAGAAGAAGATGAAATTGTGCTGAATTGAAGAAGGTGTGTCTATCACCTCCTTACCTTGACTGACTTCTCAATTTTGAACTCCATTCCACCCCTTTATTCTTGATAAATTTCACCCATAAGCCACATTACAACCCAAGTTAAAGTCCTTACTGATCAATGATGGATTGAGCTGTCACATGGAGATAAGGATTTGTGTAATCTATGGTGAAAAAAGTAGTAAATTCAGAACTGAAAAGCAATGCCTATGCTCCTGCTTACAATCCTATTTGAGGACTGTAATTGCTCTTGGAAATGTGAAATAGTGCAACCCTCATATTTGCATGGTGAGTGAAAACCACAGTGAGAGTTGAGTTTGAAATCAAATTATTTGGGGTAACATCAAACTGAATTCTCAAATAGAAGGCAAGCTTTTCATTAATTTTCTTGTAAAAACTTTTTGACACCAATCGAGTGAATGGTAAAGGAATTACTGAGAATTTTAGTTTTGAATCGATGTTTTCTTGAAAATCTTCTTACAACAACTGTGATAGTGTGAATAATTTGATTGGATGAAAGTTTGCTTTAACAGAACTGCATTGATCTTAACTGATTTATTGGAGAAGTTTGTGGGTACCTTCACTGAAAACCCTCAGGAGACTTCACTCCACTAGGGATCACCTAGGGGTTTAAAAGGCTTGTTGCATATGCTAAATGCAACTGTGCTCCCTACAAAAATGGCTTTTCATTCTATTTTTAAACTTTGTCTTTGCTCAGGGACTAGCAAAGCTTAGGTTTGGGGGTGTGTTGAGAACTGGAAAATACCATATTTCACCCCTTAATCTGGGCCTTGATAGACCCTTGAGAGAACTAAATAAGTGTTTTAAGTGTTTGTTTTATAGCTAACAATAAAGGCAGTCTTAACCTTGAAAGTAGCTTAAAAGTGCCAAAAAGATGATGACCCATCTTGATCTGGAGGAAGAAGGAGAAAGGACAACCTCACGGGCTGTCAAAATGCCTAAAATAAAGAGGACAAAGGCCTGGTTTCAACCTGGAAAGAGGTTTAGAGCTATTCGAAAAGAAGAATGCACTACAGAATGCTATTCGTAAAGGTCCCCAATCTTTGCGAAAAGGTTCCCAAGCTCTGCGAAAAGGTCTCCAATCTTTGCGAATAGATCTCCAGAAGTTACAGTTCTTTTCGAAAAGGTCTCCAATCTTTGCGAATAGATCTCCAGAAGTTACAGTTCTTTTCGAAAAGAGCTTCAGAAGTCACAGTACCTTGCGAAAAGTTCTCCAAACTGTGCGAAATGATATCTTGAAGATTCTCAGCATCTGCAAGGGCAATTCAGTAATCTCTGCACGCACCCCAATACATTTAAAAGCCCAAGGACATTCTGGAAGATTCTGAGCACGAACCAAAGGCATATTCTACCCCACGTGAGCACCCAGAGATGAAATAACTTGGCGGGAACTTCTAGAAACTCTAACAGACTTTCAAAATACATAACAGAATTGATGCCTTTTTCACCTGATTGGCTGAACCAGATCAAGGAATTCTGATTGGTCAGAACAGATCTGGATCCTCGTGCTCGACCACCATTGGTCAATACAGATCTAAGCACTTCTGATTGGTTGATACACATCTGAGCTGGACTTAGGGAAAACTATAAATAGACGAACCATTTGCCCAATTTGGGCATCCAGATTTCGAGTTTCATTTCTATTGCCCCATTTCCAATTCAGATAGCTTGTCTGAAATTCCTGTAATAGCCTAACTTTTATTTGTACTTGAGAGCTGTGAGATACTTTTGTAATTCAAAAGAGAAGTGTATTCAAGACTACAAATCCGAGAGTCGTTTGTCGTGTGCTCAGTAATTGTAATGGTGAATTTGAAAAGGTTCTTTGTTGAAGACGTTCTCAATTGGATTCGTGTTGAGGGTTCCCTGTGATCTCCTTATTGCACTAGACTCCTTTAGATTTACTATTTTTAAGCAATTTCCCTTAATTCATTATCCCTGTGAGAATTTGTGTTTGTAACCTAATCTCTCACAGCATTTGTAGTGGTGTTTCTCGTTCTGAATTAAGGGTTCAGATTAAAGACTATTGGATGGTCTGTGGCCATTGAAGTGATGACCATAGCCATAAGTTTAACTATAATCCTTGAGTTAGATTACTTTCTCTTGCATACATCTTTGGTAGCCAGATGAAGATTGGATAATATCTCATTTGTTCTACATTTATTCTCATTTTGCAATCAAGTACTAAATCGAAGTTAGATATTATTTCTCCATTCTTATTAATTTACATCAAATCTCCCCAACTCGGATCTGGATCATTTAGTTTAATCTTTACTTTTATCATTTAGTTAACGTGACAAATTCAACCTCCCATCTTATGTGCTTTGTAGATAGGATCAGAGGTTAGATCTGGTAGCTCAGATCTGAAGGTTTATCTTAAATTTTAAATCAATTCCCTGTGGACGATCTTTTACTCACTTACATTTAAAACTTGCTACAATTGGCCCTGATCTTGCAGGCTAATTCACTTCTATCTGTGCTGATATTTCTTTACTCTTTTTAATATTCTAGATTCATTATAACTTAGCAGTTGCAAACCTGTTTTCAAAACACAAATAAATCAAGCACACTTAGAATGAACAACAGTTTCCCAGAGGGTGGCTATGCGGTCGAGATCACTGAGAGAACCCTGAGAAAATATTAGAGAGCATAAAGGTGGCCTCACAGAGCATGGCACATGTTGAGTATACCCAAACTGACGAAGCACCCGAGATGGGAAATAATATGTGCTACCGGTCAACCCCAATAGGGTGATACCCTCACAATCTCGAGAGCGGACAATCGGAAAGGTACCGTCCAACCAGGGAAGCTGCCAAATCAGCTACGCATCTTATAGCCACGTACTCAGCTCCTCCGCGCTCCCACGAGGCAATCTCGAGCACCGGATCAGAAAGCCCCGAGCCACATCCCCTCTTATCAAGCACAATCTCAGCACAGGCCCCATGATAGCCAAATGCTCTCCTAGCCAAATCTGAACGAGGAGCGGGCTCCCGCTGAGAATCCCAACCCAGCCCGAGGCCGAGGGATCCAAGCCTCGATACATCTCAGCCAAGACTAGGTGCACCAATGAGCGGCCTCCCTCCAACTCAGTCAAGTCATCGCACAGCCCAAGGGAAAAGGTCTCGCCCCCAGTAAAGAAGAGAACTTCTGACAGCAAATAAAGGGTAAAGGCCTTTACATTGAAGGGATCTCGAATGGGCAACTTTCGGAGACTCGAGTCACCGAAAAGTTCTCTCTGGAATTTCACCAAACACCTAGTGGGCCCTCTGGCGAAACATTTCTCATACCCACCCTTTTTTAAACCGATAACCGCGTAGACTGCCTTTGCATACCCCGGTTTGGGCACCACTTTAGCAAGGCCTCGATGCATCTTCAAGCCAGTAATAGAGGCCAGCTCTTCCAAGGTTGGGGTCAACTCCCTAGACCCAAATCTAAAGACATGGGCCCTATGGTCCCACGACGCCAAAGCCGCCTACAGTAGGTTGGGCAACAGAGGGATAGCAAGGAGAGAGGAAAGGCGGGACAACCCGAGGCAATTCAGAATAGCAAGCTCATTCTCAGCCAAGCTATCAAGCCATTTTTGCAAAAGACTGGGCCCCGGGTCCAAACAGGGAAGTATACCAGCCCCCGTATAAGAGCTTGGGCCCCTTTTCGAAGGCAGGCCCATCGACGTACAAAGATGTTCTTTATAAAATCAGTCAATGTATGACGATGGACCCACTAGAAAAAAAGAAAGGGAAGGAAAAGATGAAAGGAAGGGTAAAAAGGCCAAACCAAGATGGAGGAGGAGGCAAGGGGGGACCAGGCTCGGGTTATAAAGAGCCCGCTAAGCCCAAATTATAGCGGGCGTATATATTATATACGCCAAGGCAAAATTTTGAAACATTTTGCCAGGCGTATATAATATATACGCCCGGCCATTTTAACTATGGATTTGCCAAGCATATATATTATATACGCCCAACCATTATTGTTGAACATTTGCCGGGCGTATATAATATATACGCCCAGTTTAAAGCCGGGGCTGGCAAGGCCCCCTCTCACAGTGGTCCATTTTTGTTCCCCAAGGAGGAACTTATTTTTTGGTTGGCTCACTCTTTCATCTCGGGCCAGTCCACAGGCGGGCATACTCGTACACCCGTGGGAAGCCCTCGGAGGACGCACTACCCATAGGTTATATACGGAGAATCACCTGCAAGATCGACTCCATCATTGGAGGGGTGCCAGCCCGTGTCCGGCCCAACAAAAAACAAAAAAGGGAAACCATCAAAGGAAGGGGATAACCAAATGAAACATTCATATAAAGCATAAAAACTATAAACCATCCAAAAAAAAATTGTTGTTTAAAAGTTATTACATATCCCCAATAAAGCCAAGTCTAAACTATTTCATTGTTTTAAATTTTCAGAGAATGAACTAGTCCTGGGCAGCCCCCTTCGACTTCTTCCGGCGCCGGCTCGCGCTTTGAAAGGTACGAGTCTCCCCCACCCGAGTCCACGCCTGAGAAATACGGCTGAGAAGGGAACGCGACTCCTGTTCACGAGCACGCTGTAGGAACACACCAAAAGCCATCAGGTAGAGAAACAACCGGAAAGTAAATAAAGAAAATAACTAGGTTGGGTCAGCATTCACTCATCACCTCGGTCTCCCTAAGCCCAACCAGGTTACGATAATATTCGACTTGACTCACTGCCGACTCATAATCCTGGCCAGTAAGAAAAAGGAGGTGTTAGTCACACAGGCCATCAGCATAATTCAAAGGGAAGGAGAACAAAGCAACAAGATAGAGATTACCCCAGGAATCAGCTTAGGCGGTGGGACCTGGATAGCTTCAGCAGAGATTCGTGCCTTCTCGACCACGTCGGCACACACGCGCGACAAAAAGGCATCATCCAAGCGCTTGAAGGTCCCCTGGACCACGGTAGGCGAATTGCCAGAAGCACCAGCACTAGAAGGGTCAGAGGGTCCAGCACCTGAAGCCACGCCAGAAGCACCAGCCCTAGAAGGATCGGAGGGTCCAGCACCTGTAGCATCATAAGGAGCAGCCGCCTCATCCCCCTCATCTGAGTCGCCGCCCTGCTCAAATTGTAGAGAGAAACATTTTATCATTAAAGGTGGTAGGTCAATCAAAGTAATCACAAGGAAGCTGCTAAATAAAAAGAGAAAAGGGGCATTACCTGAGATCGGGGCCCGCCAAAAGCTAAAAAGTTAGCACCAGGCACGAAGCGGGGCAGCAAGAAATGATAGGGCAGGGAATCGTACCACGACTAATACCCCCCGGGCAAGAGAAGGTCATTGATAGGAAACCCATGGTGAAGAAAGTGAGCAGCAAGCTCATCAATGGAGCCTTTTGGAGCCAACACATCGGCGGTAGGCCCTAGTCCAGGACCCATAAAGGAAGATGATGCGACGGTCCAGCAAAAAGCGAGAAGGACCCACTGAAGCCAAGTTCCAGAAGGGAGATCCTATGTAGGGGTCGAGGATGACCTGCAAAAGAAGAGAAAATAGAGGAAGGATACACACATTTGGTCAGAACCCATAGCACACAAGAGCTGTCAAATTTATAAAAAGGGAATTATTTTACCTGCTCTGGGATCAACAGGTGAAACTGAGAGCACAACCCTAACTCCAAATGCTTCATACCTACGTCCCGACGGCGACTCACGTGCCAATTACTCATGAGGAGGAACGTAGCAACTTCGGACTGAAGCAGAGGGCGACCCGGTTGGAAGTGAAGATACCCCTAGATATGAGAAAGCATGCAGATAAAGACAGGTATGCTATAAAAGAAAAATAGACAAGCTAAAACCAAAGGATAAAATACCTCAATTGCAGGCCAGAAACCCACAATGGAGCTAGACTCCCCAAGAACTGCTCGCTTTAGGCTGGACATGAGTACAACATAGCCGGCGCTGCCCCAATCGAATCAATGCACGGTTTCCCAGTTCACCATCAGGCTAAGCAAGGACAACGAGACTTGCCCTCCGCTGGTGTTGGAGAGGAGAGCCTTGCCCAAGAGGAACAACAGAGCAATGTGGGCCAGCATATGTGCGTGTGCGGGCTCGAGAAATATGGCCATGTCCGGATGGCCCTGGTCCAGTAACTCGTGCGGCTCAAACTGATCAACCAGCTAGGACAGCTTGACCTCAGAACCCCAAATATTCTCAGAGGTCGGGTAGGCCCCTATCAGTCGAATCACCTCCTCCTTACCCGGCGTACGGGTAGGTACCACGGGCACCCCTCCAATACGGACCCCAGTGATCATAGACCAGTCCGCAGGTGTTAAGGCCATCTCTGCCACGGCCATGTGAAACGTCATGGTCTCGGGGTAAAAACGCTCTATCAGAGCCTTCAAATAGGCCGTATCAGCCCTCACGGTGGGACACGAAATGAAATCCCCAAAATCGGCATCGGTGAACAGGTCCTTCACCACTGGGGGAAGGTAAAGCACGAGACGCTGGAGGTCGAACCAACCGCCTCGGAACATAATGTGCGGCAGGGGCTGCAAACAGAAGACATCAATCAGATAGGGGCAAGGTGATATAATGAATACATCAAAGGAAACCAAAAGCGAAAAAGGGGGGGGGCTCATCTGTTCACCTGACCGATGATCCCAAAGTTGGACATGTGGATGTGCTGGCAGTAGAGGAGGCCGGTATGGGCAGCCTCGCCTTGCATTTCATACCAAGGCTGGGAGGAGCACTGAGACACGATGAACTGTTCCTCACGGGGACCGTAGGCCATCTCCGGCCCTTCTTGCTGATCATGCCCTTCTTCACTAGGCATCCTGAAAATATGAGACGCATCAGCATATGAGAAGGGTGCCAACAAAAAAAAAATAAATATATATATATATATATATATATGCACTAATCCAAAGACAAAAAAATCTCATAAAAAAAAAAAAAAAAAAACCATGTGTGTATGTACTAATTCATAAAAAAAAAAACAAAAAAACAAAACAAAAAACAAAAAAAACAAAAAACAAAAAACAAAAAAAAAAAATATAAACAAAAACAACAAAACAAAAAAAACAAAAAAAAAACAACAAAAAAAATATATATAAACCCGTCAAAAAAAAAATGTGTGTGTGTGTGTACTAATCCAAAAAAAATGTGTGTACTAATCCCAAAAAAAAAAATATGTGTGTGTACCAACCCATTAACAAAAAAAATGTGTGCGTATTAATCCAAAAAAATGTGTGCGTATTAATCCAAAAAAAAAAATGTGTGTATAAATGCACTAACCCATCAACAAGCAAAAAAAAAAGTGTGTGTGTGTATACTAATCCACCAAACAAAAAAAATAATAAAGTAAAATAATACATATATACGTATACTAATACATGTATGCACTAATCCCAAAAAAAAAGGAGAGACACCAATCCATCAAATAAAATGCACTAATCCATCAAAAACAAAAAAGAGAAAGAAAAACAAAATAAATGAATGATGGATGGAAAATAGGCCTAAGGAATCAAATATTTCAAAAAAAATGGGGGAAAACAACAAAAACAAAAAGAGAGAAAAAGGAAAATAGGCATCACAGAGCATTTCACCATATAAAAAAAAAATAAAGAGAGGCAATATCATCAAAAATTCAAAAGAAAAATAAAGGAAGGGTAATGATTACCTTCAATGAGAGAAAAACAAATATCGGCGGAGGATAAGCGTCTTTCGATCCACACCCGCAACCTCCGGTAATAGAACTCAAGCCAAATCAAATGCAAAAACCCTAGGGGGCTGTCCCAAACTCAAGAAGGAGGGAGAAAGATAGAATTTGAAAAGGGGGGCCCCTTTTGTGCTTGGGCTCGGCATGAATCGCCAGACAAAGGATATAATATATACGCCCGACCAGAAATGGTAGTTTTTTTAACTACCCGACCATTTTCGATTTTGAGGCCCGACGGACCCCCTTGTATGCTATAGACCCCGGTCCAGCCCCCCCTTAAAGGCCCACGTATCATCGGGCAAAGGTGCATGCATCCCCAAATGACCCTTCGAGTTCCCTTCGATTGGCCCAAAAGGGACCGTGCAACAATAAACGGATCTAGGTCCGTAGGCGCCCACCTATTGCGCCCATAAAATCAAACAAATCAAAAAGAAGAAAGAAAATGCCGAAAGTGACACTAGTTCTCAACAGAGCGCTGCAACGACCATTTACACCACTCCAAGAACCGTGTTAAATCAATTCGGAATGATTAGGGTCCACCCGAAAGTTCTCAAACCTCATCTTACACAGGGACACCCCATACCTGATCCGACAGGCAAATGAATTTCATTCATCACCGGTCACTCCTTGGAGCATACGCTTAGCCCCAGATCTCCCACAGCAGAGGTCGAGGCCTAATCCGGCAGGCAAACCAAGAACCCATCACCGGAATGCACACGTCCCTAAGGTATATCAACATGGCAAGTTGATTCGCCTAAGGATACGTGCAGAAATAAGGGCAGTTTGAGCATGCCCAGAGTCTCAACCTGACATGAAAAAAAGAAAAAAGAAAAAAAAAGGGGGAGAAGAAATAACAACCTGTTGCTGCTTAGTAAAAATCCTGAGTGGGTTGACCCCACCTTCCAAGCATTCACTCTAGTCACCCCCCTTCAGATCTATGTTGACCAAGAGTGCCCCCGACTTCAGACCATTCAAAAAGTCTATTGTCAGTTGAAACTGACCCGTCAAAAATGAAATTACCACCAACCAAACTATGTGCAAACATACAGACCGAAGGGCTCATTCCCTTTTATTTCCTTTTACACAGGCTTAAAACCTGTATAGGCACGGTGTCCCTATTGAATGTATGCACTTGCGTCTGGGTATCCGCAGGATGGTCGTTTGTCCTCGTAAATTGTACCTTAGGGTCGAGGCTTCCATTCGCCTTATTTTGTCGCTATCGCCTTCTTGATATAAGATGTGATTTCATTAGGGATGGAGGCTAGAATTGGCCATCTCTTTCAAGGGATAATCGGTCCTAGCCCGATCTTTAGCTTTGTCTTAAGTTAAGGCACTCTGGTTCATGTGAATCAGGAGCACCTCGCCACCAGAACGAGCACATCCCCAAGGTGTACCTGTCCCCGGCATGGCGCACGCACTCTTAAAAGCGTATCAACAAGCATTTGATCCACTTAAAGAGTTGTGTAAGAATAAAGTTGTTAGAGGTCCTTGAGCTTTGCTTAGAGGCCTCGAAACAAAAGAAAATCAGAAAATGACACAAAAAATTACTCGAAAAATGGGCATGCATTCCCAAGAAGTGTTGCGACATCAATATTCGCTCCACTCGGGTAAATCATGCTAAAGCAACCTCGAGGTTGATGGGTTTGCCCAAAGACTCCGAGCCTTACCTAGGTAAGGGCACCCGTGGCCAATCCAATGGAGCTGTCAATATCCCATAGGATTGGACATAGTTTGAAGGCCTTCGCTTTGTGTGCTTCGCATCAATTCCGAAGCATAGATCGATCATCCCGTTTCATGGAGCTGTCTGGTTCAGATTAATACTCAACATCACAAATCTATAATTTCTCTCAGGAAGTGGATGATATCCCGGCTAGCAGGCTTACACTTTTTGTGATCATCGCAGTTATGCCCAGTAATGTCGCAATGCGCTTGGGGACTACTAGCTTTGAGGTACGGACGATATCCCAAAATGAGAGGGCTTACGTACACTCACCATCACCATGAATGTTTGAGAATTGAGTTGAACCAGGCGGACCCATCAAACATGCCTTGGACCTCTTCGGATGTCTCTTGTCTTTGGCATCTGATCATTAGTGATCGAATGCCAAAGAGGGGCATCTGTAGACACCCAAATTCGGCCCAAGGCCCGATCAATCTGTACTCCGGGAGAGATGTACCACTGTGCTTCTGATGGCACACTTGAACCCTTAGAAATCTATCCAGACCTCTAGGAATCACCTAAAACCCATTAGAACCATTCCCCCAACCCCTAGAGATCACCCCTAAACCCTAGGATCCCTTCCCAGACTCAACTTAAACCCTTCTGAGCAATTGATGGGAGGACAGCTGCAAAACTTTACACAATCCACTACTGAGGATGAGCCATATACCATTGGAAAGAAGACTTCTCCAGCTTTCGAACAAGCCAAAGATCACCCAATTTGGAGCTACGGTTCAAAAGTTATGGCCAATTGGAGTTCCACATAAAATCATAAAAATTTTGCTCAGGCGTGTATATTACATACGCCCAGCCAATTTGGCCCCAAATTAGTCAGGCGTGTATATTATATACGCCTACCTGTTTTGGGGGAAATTTGGTCGGGCGTATATAATATATACGCCCAGCATATGTGGGCCCCACCACGGGCTTCATCTTCCCAAGGCTCCCCTGTTTTTGGTGAAATTCACTGTTCCTAAACTGGGCATATATAATATATACACCCAGCTTAGCTACAAGAATCGCCATCGCTGTTCAATTTACTTCATCTAGTTTGACCCTTTGACCATCCCCTTTGTTGGGGTGGGTGTCTTGAGGTTGGTTGCACCCCCTTTGAGCTTATTGGCAACCCTTAAGTCACCCATGGTCTGACCCCATCATCCGCCACTAAAATCAATTTCCCAAAATCCTAGGACCTTGAAAACCTAGAAAACCTTAGATGGGGGATTACCTAATTGCTAAACCCATTAGCTCTTAAGTAAGGCCCTAACCCATCCCTTCTCTATAAATAGAGAGGCCCCCCTCTTCCCAAAGGGTTGAAAATTTGGTTGGAAGGTTAGAGAGTGCTTAAGAGAGAACCTAGTGAGAAAAAAATGCCAATATTTTTCCAGAATTCCAGCATGCATATCCCACCTTAGATCACTCCCTTTAGCTAAGGCCTAGCCTTAAGCCTCACCGTACACTTCCTACTTTACCGAATCCTAGTGCTAGAATCTATTTCCATACCGTTTAAGCCATCGAAAGCACGCCAAAGTGAAGATCTTCCACGGTGCAACAAGGGCCTGTGAGCTCCGGGTCACCCCTCTCTTCCTCTACCTTCTTGGTGTCTCCTCCGTCCAAGGATTCAAGCCGTTACGCCGCCAAAATTTTGGTTTGGCTCAAAGCTTGATAGGATCGTATTGCCTTCGGGCAAAGAGAAACTCTGCCCTTTTTATTTTCATTTTGGCCATAGATAGAGACCGCTACATGCGGGTTGATCGGGTGCCTAAGCCCTTCCCGATCGATAACCGAAGCCCTTACCCTAGAGTCTTTGGCAAAGACCGGTAAATCAGAGTCATATTTAGCACTTCGGTGCTCAAAATATCGATTTGAAGGTTTCTCGAGTCACCAAAAGCTCCGGGTGGCGACTCTACATTTTCATCAAAGGCTAGCGCATCGCCGCGACAGGTTCGAGAGGATCCATGGTCACACAACACCAAAAAATCCGTGATGACTGGGAGAGCTCCTTTGGTTATCAATTCAATCTACTCATCATCAGGAATCCGGTGGGTCACCTGGGCGGTCAATGCCCTCCACCTTCCTCAGTAGGTACTGAAAGTTTCATCATGCCTTTACTTCAAACGGGCCAGATCCGACTTCCTTGGCTCTATGTCCATGTTATAGACATATTGTTCTTGGAATAAGTGTGTCAGATCTTTCCAAGTTTTTGTCATAGATGGTTCTAGAGATGTGAACCATCTCAGTGCTGGGCCCGTTAGACTCTTTTGAAACACTTTGATGAGGAGTCATTCATCTCCGTCATACTGGCACATATCCCCACAGTAAGATTTTAAGTGGGCGATGGGGTTGCCAGTGCCATTATATTTATCAAATGATGGCATCTTAAATTTCTATGGCAAGGGGACATCCGAGAACAGACATAAGTTTGAAAAGTCTGTCGAATGTAGTTCTACTCATCCCATCTTCGTCAGCTGCTTCTGTATTCTGTCTATCTACTCTTTTAGCTGCTCTGATTCTTTTGAGGTTGTAGCTGGGACTGTCTCCCCCTGATTTTGTTAGGCCCTGGGTGTGACGATGGTGGGCCTGGGAGGGTCAAAGCTGAAAACTCCTCCACTGTTGCGGATCTCGTCCTCCTTGTACTGTTGGTCATTGTATTGGTGAGGGGCGAGGTCCGCTATTTGGAGTTAGGGGATGATGGGTTGGGTGACCTGGTGGGGCCACAAGGTTTGCAGGGGATGGGACGGAATGAATGGATGAGTGGTTTGTGGATGAATGATGTGCTGACCTAGGTGCACATTCTGGGGGTGATGGGGGTGTGGTTGATGTGGCGAGATGCTGTAGGTGTGGGTTTGAGGAATGGAGTGGATCGGATTTTCCGTTGGAGGGGGGATGGGGGCGTAAGGTAAATAGGTGAAGGAAGGGTACTGGAGGGGGGGGTAAGGGGTTCATGAACGGGCCTTGATGAGTATGGGTGGATGGCCTTGGGTTTGATGGATTTGGGCTTGATGGTTTTGGAAGGCTTGGTTTGATGGGCCTTGGGCCTGGGTGTGGGGGTTGGTATGATTTTGGGCCAATGGGCCCTGTTGGGTTTGGGCTAATGGGCCATGTGGGTATGAGATGTGGGGTGATGGACCTTGGTCCTGGGTTCGATAGGTTTGGGTGATGTGGATGGCATGTGAGATGAGGTGGGTGGGATATAGGATGTAGGGGGCATGGATGATGAGATGGATGGGATGTGGGAGGTAGGCGGGGGATGGGGCTCCCTATGGGGTCTTTGGGAGTAGGGAGGTGCAGTAAGGGTGATGGATGGGAGATGGGGATGTATGGGTCGGTTGGGAAATGAGGGGTTTCAATAGGGGATGAGATGGGGGTATGTTGGGAGAATGTAAGGGAGGGGGATGGGGTGGATGCGAACACGGGCACCCCAAATGGACCCGTGACATCGAACCGGGTTTGGGTGAAGGCATTGGAGATCGGGTCTTCTCCTACATGGGAATGGGATGGGGATGATGGTGGGGATGTATCGGCTCTCGACATGATCCATTGACGAATGTTGTATCGATGTCTTGGGTAAGGGCCGAATACCTTCCTGGTTTTCTTTCTACGAGTTGGGTTCGAGGTCGCCGTAATGACGGTTACACCAAAAGTATATATATATATTATTTATTTTTTTATATATATATTTTTTAGATTTTTCGAATGGAAATTAACTCCCCTATTTAAATGAATGATGATCTGGTGCCCTAGAAAAATTCCCGTCTCGGGTGATATATGCACCTTTAGTAGGTCCCACGGCGGGATCCGACACACTTTGGAAGAAGCGAAAGGGAACCCTTTCATTCTATTGAAGGTGAAGGAATCCACGCAAATGACTCGATCCCTCGGAGCAAATCAATGAGAAGTCGCCTTCTTTTGACTGGGCGGGGGCATATTGGGTGTTATAGAATGTGGGAGGCTACTGCGGGCAATAATACCGCTAATCGGGGAACTTGGGTGGTGGATTAGACCTCAGATCAGGCTGCTTGAACCCAATTTATACTGGGTGTATGTATTATATATGCCTGACCAAAACTAAGATTTGGGCATGATATATCATATACCGCTTAAACTGATTTTGGTGGCTATATATTATATACCGAGTACTTTAGGATTTGTTGTCAGGGCGTATTTAATATATACTGGCAAAAATTGTTCTTCCAAATTTTGGTTTGACAAAGGAAGAAGCCCACAATGAGTCTTTTTGAACTGGTTTCCTGAGAGGGATGCTCCCAGGGACTGCTGTGTATGTTATCGAGCACTCCTTTCTGCTTCCTAGGGATACACGGCTGAATTCGGGCTGTCTACGCTCTCACCATTGCGGGTTTTACGGTTTGATCGGAATTGGCAACCCAACCGATATACCTCCGACGCAAGCGCCTTCTTAGGTACTGGAAGGGGTGGTTCTTTTCAGGATCATCACCACTAGGGCTACCGCCTTACTGGAAACCAGGCAAGTTATATCTGTGCCTAAACCCCCCGAAAACTACCCAAAACACACAAAAACAAATTTGATTATGTCCCCACACTGTTGGTTCACTTTTAATTGCAGATTTTGAAAGGTGAGTGAATTTAAGTCCAAGTTCGAGTCGGGGATGACAAGCCCGTGCCGCCTCAACGGGCCGGCGTTCAATGGTGAGATATGATGACTGAAATAAGGAGCGCACGTTGGCCCGCCAAATGGCTAAGGCTCGTAAATGACTGAAATTTAAATGACGTGGAAGGTAGATGCGAGCAGACCAGCCAAATGGCTAAGGCGGCTTAAATGACAAAACCGTAAAAACTGAAATTTAAAGGCGCAAGTAGGCCCGCCAATCGGCTAAGGCACTTAAAGGACCGAATCATAGGGGTAAGTATGTTAGTAAAAACAACAAAAAGGAAGAAAAAACAGCAAAAAATTAGAAAAATAGCAATGGTTAGTAAAGATTTAAAAAAAAAGGCCAACAAGAGGGGAAGCGCTAGGGTGATATCCCCAGTGGAGTCGCCATCTGTGCGACCATGGATTCTCTCTAACCCGTTGCGGCGATGCACTCGCGATAGAATAAATGTAGAGTCGCCACCCGGAGCTTTTTGTGACCCGAGAAACTTTTAAATCAATATTTTGAGCACCGAAGTGCTAAATATGACTCTGATTTACCGGTTTTTGCCAAAGACTCTAGGGTAGGGGCTTCGGTTATCGATCGAAAGGGATTTAGGCACCCGATCAATCCGCACGTACTGGTCTCTATCTATGGCCAAAATAAAAAAACAAATGGGCAGAGCTTCCCCTTGCCCGAAGGCAAGATGGTCCTATCAAGCTTTGAGCCAAACAGAAATTTCAGCGGTGTAACGGCTTGAATCCTTGGACAGAGAAAACACCAAGAAGGTAGAGGAAGAGAGGGGTGAGCCAGAGCTCACAGGCCCTTGTTGCACCGTGGAAGACCTTCGCTTCGGCGTACTTCCGATGGCTTTAAATGGCTTAAACGGTAGGGGAATGGATTCTAATGCTAGGATTCGGTAGATGGGAATTGTAGGATGAAGCTAGGGACTAAACTTGAGTAAAAAAGGGGTGATCTAATGGTTGAAATGGATTGAAAGAGGTGAACTAAGCATGCTGGAATTCTAGTTGAAGAATGCAAAATAAAATTGAACTTTCTCTCACTAGGGCTCTCTCTTAAGCTCAAACATTCAACCTTAATTTTTCAACCATTTGGGAAGAGGGGGGGCCTCTCTATTTATAGAGAAAAGGTGGGTTAGAGGGTTACTTAAGAGCTAATTGGTTTAGCAATTAGGTAATCCCCCATCTAAGATTTTCTAGGTTTTTAGAGTCTTAGGGGTTTGGGGAACCGATTTCCATGGCAGATGATTGGGTGAGACCATAGGTGACTTAAGGGTTGCATATAAGCTCAAAGGGGGTGCAACCAACCTTAAGACATCCACATCAACCAAGGGGATGGTCAAAATGTCAAACCTGATGAAGGAATTTTGAGCATCTGATGATAGTTACTGTAGCTAAGCTGGGCGTATATATTACATACGCCCAGTTTATGTACAGTGATTTTCATGAAAACTAGAGGAGACCTGAGAAGGTGGGTGTCCGTGGTGGGCCCTACCTATGCTAGGCGTATGTATTATGTATGCCTGGTCAAATTTGGCCCAAATATGCCAGGTGTATATAATTTATACGCCTGACCAAACTGTGATCAAATTTGCTAGGCGTATGTAATACATACGCCTGAGCAAAAGTCATGATTTTATGTAAAACTTCAATTAGTCATAACTTTTGAATCATAACTCCAAATAGGGTGATCTTTGGCTCGCTGGAAAGCTGGAGAAGTCCTCCTTCCAATGGTAGATGGCTCATCCTCGGTAGTGGTCTGTGTAAAATTTTGTAGCTCTCCTCCCATTAATTGCTCAGAAGGGTTCAAGTTGGGTATGGGAAGGGATCCTAGGGTTTAAGGGTGATCTCTAAGGGTTGGGGGAATGATTCTAAAGGGTTCAGGGTGATTCCTACAAGTTTGGGTAGGTTCCTAAGGGTTCAGGGGGATTCCTAAGGGTTCAGGGGTGCCATTGGAAGCACAGGGGTACATCTCTCTCGGAGTACAGACTGATCGAACCTTGGGCCGAATTTGGGTGTCTACACAATAATATATAGTTAGAATGTAGACTGAAACAATAGTCTTGCATTTCAGACTAGAGACCAGACCCGGACAACCCTGAATTACGCGCCTGAAACCCCGCGTATAATTCAATTGCACGCTAGACTATAAATGTGCAATCAGTCCCCCTTTCAAACCAAACTTCCTTTCCCAGACCATCTCCAGACTCGATCACGCACCTGAAATTAGATGCGTGATCAGATTGGACGCCCGATCACCAGCGTGCAATTGGCCTACGCCCAACCTAGCCTCACAGTCCTTGACCCCTAAGTTTTCTTGATTGAGCACTTATGAAGAAATGCTTAATTGGATTGCGCACGTCCTAACAAGCGCGCAATTAGCCCTAATGCTATTAGGACTAGGAAACTCACTAAGTAAGTCAGCAGGTCGCTCACTGAATCGGTGACCGACTCAAAGCGATTAAGCGCTGGAAAATTGGTGCGTAATTTAGTTAAACGACTGAAAAATGGCACGTAATTGAAGAAAAACTTATAAAAGATTGTTTTCTTAATTCGCCCAAGAGGCTAGGCAATTTTCGAAGAGAACGGATTTTTTTTGGGATTCCGAAACCAGAGAACTCCGAGGACAAACCCATAGAGCAACCTAGTGATGATTTCAAAATTCAAGCGTAGAATCTTTGAGATTTCTCTCCGTAGCCTCGGCCCTAAGTAAAAATCTTAGTTTTAGACCCAGGATTTTTCTTTTAGTTTTAATCATAGATTTTAATTTTTAGTCCGAGACCGTAGTACCCTTTTTTAGACCATAAATATTTTATATCTGGTTCTAATTTTCCAAATTCAGAACCAGTCCTTAATTCGACGGTCTAATTTATCGACCCTAGGCTTTAATTCCGTTCTAAAATCTTAATTTCTGGTCCTATCATTAATTTCTGGTTTTAACCCTTGGATTCTAGAACCAATCCTTAACCATACGATCTAATATTCTGATTTCAGACCCGAATTCAGTCTTAGAAATTTAAATTTAAATTTTAATTCCTTATTTTAATATCTCCAAAAATCTTAAATATTAATTTTAGTTTCTATCATTCTAGTTCATAACTTTATTCATAATTATTATTCTGAAATCAATTCCGAAAAATCCAAAATACTATTTTATAGTCTAAAATCCAATTTATCTTCAATCTCAGCCATCCGATTTACCCAATGGAGCTTACGGAGGGTACTTAGGAACGAGGCCAATCCTCCTTAGCATAGCGGGCCCAAACCCCCTTTTTTTTAAGAATTTTAGAATTAATTAATTAACTTTTTTTATCTTTTTAATATAATTAATTAGTAGATTTATTTTATTTCAGCATAATTAATTAATTAAGTTAATTAGATTTTAGTATGATTGATTAATTTCTTTAAATCAGAATTTAAGTGGTTAATATCTTGCTTTAATTAAAATTTAATATGATTAATTTGTTGCTTTAATTAGAATTTTAATAAAATTAGTTTATTTATTTCAATTAAATTCTTAATAAAATTAGTTTATTCATTTTAATTAGATTTTAATCAAATTAATTCATTTTCCTTAACTTAGAGTTTCAGTAAAATTAGTTTTCTATTTCGATTAGAATTCTAGTAAGATTGTTATACTTGATTTAATCAGAATTCCAATACAACTAGTATAATTTCTCTGCTTAGAATTCTAGTACAATTAGCATGCTCAAATTAATTAAAGTTTCACTAGAACCAACATGCTTGCACTCCTAGTACAATTAGGAGACCTGATCATAATTAGACTTCTAATGGGATTAGGAGACTAAGATTAACTGGACTTTTAGTAGTCTTAGGACACTTAATTAATTAGACTTTCAATAAAGATAGGAACAGTAAAAATTAATTAGACTCTTGATAAAACTAGAATATTAAATTAAATAAACTACAATAGATTACCACCCAACCAAACTCATAATAGAATCAGGGAAGTCTAAACCGACTAGAACTATAAAGGAAAATAAAAGGGAAATTAAACTATCTAAATTAAGAAAAAGACATAGTTGCTGACGTTTGCAGGCAGACAATTTAGTATAGAAGTAACCCATACCCGCTCTTAAGCGTGATCATTGACGTGTTATAGCGTCGATAAATATCTGCTACTGGTGATCGCAACAAACTAGGAACCTTCCTAGAAAATCCTTTATTTTTTTTACCTCCACTATTCCAAATGCCGCATCGCTAGTGTCCACATGGACGGAATTGGAGTCATTGATTCAACGAGGACCGAGAGGAACCCAGAAAAAGCACGCACCAACAAATTGGCGATCGCGATGGGACACTTTTGCAAACTCCCTTTTTCTAGATAGTTTTCATCTTATCTCCCTATTTTATTTTTTCTTTCCATCGTGTCATTTAGATTCCCCTTTATATATATATGAGTCTTCGCCAAAGACTCGAGATGTCTAGTATACGAAGAATGAGTTTAGGAGACCCACCGTTGTGGGGATATCATGACAACCCCATGTACGAAGAAGAAGAACCATTTCACAATTTCAGCCCACGACAACCTGAGATTAACATGGCTGGCGAGCAAGAAAATCCCTTCTCTACCCCACACACCGGTAATAATCATAATTGGAGAGATTGTAACATCGGACAAAACTTTACCACTCAATAGATCGTAGAACTCAGTATTCAAAGAATACAAAACCATTAGGTCCCAAAAATTTTCAGAAGAACACGAGCGACAAGAAAGGCCACTTCCTACCTCGAGCACGGTGTTGGCCCATGCCACGCCATTGAGACAACCTGCCTACACATTCTTCAATGATGACTCTTTAGATAAGGTTTGCTCATGGGTCGCTCCAAAAGACAGCACCATTAAAAGCGAAGATCTCCCTAAAATGCTCGATGAGTACATGGCCAAAAGAGAGTGCCTTGGTCACTCATTCGGATTCGACAAATTTTGTTGGGGCGTCGAGTTTAATTTACCAATAGGATTTAAGACACCGAAATTTACTAAATATAATGGCATGGGGAATCCGAATCATTACTTAGCCCTCTTTTGTAATGATTATCGACCCATATGTGATAATCAAGGACTTCTCATTCACTATTTCCAACGCTCATTAGAAGGAGAAGCTTTAGATTGGTTTGCGGGACTCCCGCTTTATAAGATAGAGATCTTCGATGAATTAGTCGATCAGTTCCTAGACCAATACAAACACTTGAGCCAAGAGACAATCAGTCTTAGTGATCTAATCGAAGCCAAGTAAGGACCTGATGAAGAATTTATTAACTTCATCGCCAAATGGAGAAAATTGGCTGTAAGGACCGGCACCTCAATGAAAGAGAAGGATTCGATAGACATTATCATCGACAATACTAGAGAACCATTAAAGAGCGCACTTGTCATAAGTGATTGCCCCGACTTCACTGCACTCCACTCCCAGGCGTCCCGACTAGCGCGACACATTAAAGGCGGAGACTTTTCTCTATCCATAGTCACATTAAAAGTAGGCTCTTCTAGTGAATCAAAATAAAAAAATAATAAGAAAGCCTTAGGAACCAAATAGGTCAATACCGTTGTTAATCAAGGATAAAACTCTGGGAAGAGAAATTTCCACCCATGAAACTTCGGGCTAAATCAAAATCAACAACGATACGCGAACCAAAACCAAAGCACTAATCAGTAAAGATATGCAAATCAAAACTAAGGCCATAAGCAGAATTAGGGCCAGTATCAGAATAGAATTCAATATCCATTGCCTACCAGAATCAGAACACGATGCAGAATCAACCGGCCCACGGGCCAAATTACAATAGTGTGCCCCTATCGCAAAACTTTAACCCAGTCAGAGGCCCCTACCAGTCGAGGCGGGAACTTTATCCCCCTTTATCGAATATGATCCCCAACTTTTTTCATCTCCTTAATGCTCAGAATCTCCTCCGATTCCTATAGGAAAAACCCACTACCCATGGCCGACGAGTCTAGACTATAGTAAATGTTGTGCCCTCCATCGATATGCGGGACACAACCTAGAAGACTATTAGGTCCTCAGGGACGTGATCTATGACATGAATGATCGAAGTCAGATCGATTGGAAAGTGCTTAGAAATCCTAACCCTAATAATAACCAACTACAAAAAAATTTAGAAATCATTAACAACCCCATGCCTAACCACAACCAAGCAACACCGGCTCAGGTCACTACCGTAGATCTCTCCGATCGATTCCCCTTCCAACCTTCCACCTTAATCACTCGCATCCAACCCTCTGCTGCTTCTGCCACACCAGCAAGAGCTCCTTCACCCCCATCCCTCGGCCCTGATCACTCGCATCGCCTTGCCGAGTCCACCTCCTTATCCAAAATTCACTCAGATACGAGTCCATTCCTCCGTAGTCACCCACCAGAGCCTTCAATCCCTCCAAATCCCGAACCAACGCCATTATCGCCCTCTTTGTCTGATTCTGAACCCTAGTATGAAGATCACATTCTCCAAATTGCAGCCCAGATTGCTGCATGAGTAGAAAGTGTCACCTAAAAGATTCCAAGTCAAGACAACGAAATAACCATAGAGCATTCACTAAATCTAGAAGAAAGTGGGCCAAAAGAACATCCTGACCCATAGGAGACACTGGTCTCTGCTTTCATAGAAGAGGAAGATTACATACAGTACCTATCACCTTGGAGCGGCACCATTCAGGTGCGTATTCCATCCTCGAATTTCGCCCATTTCACCAATACATCTGTATCAAGCCACGCCGGGTTTGGTTAACAACCGACTTGCTCGATTCTCAAATCAAGAACCAATTACTCGCCTCTCTCCTTGCCCTCGAAATAAGGATTTCATGAACACGCAACCACTAGAGGGGAATGTGAGAGAAAGAGAAGTTAACTTGCCTCCCCCACCTCACATCATCCCTCCACTAATTCCTGCACCTCAACCATTCTAACTGCCAGCACCTAAGGCCCATAGGCCAAGCAAAGAAACTGTGCTCGAGCCAGGGCAAGAATACGACCTTCTGCGGCATCTCTAATAGATCCCATCTCAAATATCCATACTAGAACTCATCAAGAAATTGCCTGATCATCACCGATTGTTGATAAGGACACTTGAAGACACGCAAGTGGAGGAGGATACGACCCTAGCTGAGCTTCATCAAATCAATTCGGTCATGGCGCAACCTCCGGCGCTCACTTTTACAGACACAGACATGCCTAAAGAGTCACTCCGCGGGAGTGCGACCCCCATATATCTTACGGTCATAATTAGAGGATTCTTCGTACCACATGCACTCATTGACATGGGAGCATGATTTAACATCTGCCCTCTCACCATGTTAAAAATGCTCGAATACGTGGAGCAGGATGTTAGGCCCTCCGCACTGTCACTCATAACTTATGATGGGTCGCGTAGCTTTGTCAAAGGAACTATCAAGCTACAGGTTCATCTCGGACCTGTAATGAAAGACGTTACCTTCCATGTTTCCAATTCTCCTAGTTCATACAATCTCATTTTAGGAAGGAAATGGTTGGAGTCGATGAAGGCCGTCACATCCACATACCATCAATGCATCAAATTCCCAAATGAGGACTCCATCGTCCGTATATACACCGATGCACCCCTCCAGGAGATGGAAACTGATTACGCGATGAGCATACCAGCCGCTCACGACTATGTATTGAATATGGTTATATTCAAAAGACTCGAATCCCTGATGAGACAACCGTTACGGAAGTCTGTCCCCCTATCCCTCCTAGTTCTCCCCTAATGCATCAACAAAAATTAATGAGAAGAGTGGTTGGCTCAGACCTCACCAAACTTTATGCCATTAATCCTACCGTGACAAAAGGGTGGGACCTTATGTACCAACTTCGATACGTTCCCCACACTAGGCTCAGTAGAAATAAGCAAGGTCGTGTACCTATTGTACCAACGCAAATACGTAAGCACATAGGGTTAGGTTACCAATCAGACGATCCACAAGCTGACTTGTCCCCTACCTCACCAAAATGGTCTCTATATGACCACTTCGCTTATGGGACCACTGACAAAGCATATGTGCGAAGGCATAAGGAAGTGTCTTTCACTAGATCCCAAGAAGTGAAAATTGAGCAAATGACTAAAGCGTTCAATGATTTAACAAATTTAAACGACGATATTGATAAACCGCTCGAAGGAGTCAAGCCCATGTTTGACACTAAGGAATTTATAGAAGGGAGGAGAGAAGAACCTGCAGGACTCGACCCACAAGTAGAAGACTGAGAATCCATTGGCAACGAAGATTTTCACATAGCAACCTTGCAAGATAGTGAAGAACACCTATGCTTAACATGAGAAAGAGATGATACTCCACACGGAAATACTAACTCGTATAGCATACGCCTCGGCCTTGGCCTTGAGGGATGGGAATGCCATTGAGACTCCCCTTGTATCGCTTACCCATCCAGCCCCACTGTATGGCATGCACCAGCATGTTAGAACGCTTCGCTAGTTGGATCCGACACTCTACAATAGGAGAATCGAATCATTCCAACCTCGTGACAATGGAAATAAGTAATGACCTACCAGCTCGGCCGCCGGTGCAAGAAGCAAAAAATTCCAACGGTCATCTGGTTGACCTAGGGGGAAACACTCGCGTCACTCTCATAGACATTAAAGAGGAACTTGAACTAGACACTTCTACACCCCCAGATTCACCACAACTCCAAATATTTTGGAAATCTCTCGAGGAAGAATGGCAACCTCCCTCGAGTGATGACGAGGACTCCGGATAGACCTCCCGACACTCGAGTTAATGGAGCGAGCCAATTTAGGATTTTAAGCACTATCAGATCAAGAAGATGAATTCGATGTCATCTTCAACTCTAACCTAGAAGGATGGGAATGTCCTTGGGAATCCCCCTACTTTCTTCACCATTATTAACCTCGCTGCCAAGCATGTGAGCTCATCCTAACATATTATGAAGATCAAGGAAAAGAACTCGCTACTTCTGAGGATCCTTTGGGAGATCCCCATCAGTGGGAAGAACAATATTATTACGACCCAGAGGATGATAGTTTAATTGACTACGATCTTCAGAGCTTCTTCGAAGAAAAGGTGATCAATGTGGCAGAAGAAATCCAAGCGATAGTGTCATTCTCACCAGCGTCACTCATTCAAAAGATCTCATCAGATGAGGACTCCAAAAAAAATATTACCAAATTCACAAGTTCGCATTTCTCAAAGAATCGCCCGAACGACTCCGATAGCTATCTCGCTCCCTCAACTAGAGGAAGCAATTCTCCCGACGCCCCATGAGGCAACCGATCCTTTACCATATTTATTATCAAAAATCAAAAAATAGAAAAAATAGAAAACCCTAAAAATTTAGAAATACAAAATCTAAAAAAATTAGAAAACCCCAGAAAAGAAAGGGAACTCTTCGTCCTAAATCAAATTTGTGGCCAACAAGGACACCTTTCTCCTAAGGTTTCTATCCCATTCCCCGTGCAAGGACATAAAGCATCCCGGCTAGACAATATGCCAGTGATCATACCGGATGAGATACTTCATGACTTTGAGACAAGAATCAGTAGTCTTGACCTTCACCTTACCAAAGATCTCTCAGTCATAGATTATGCCGATGAAGGGTTATCTTTCGTAAACTCAGATCCCCAGTGTAGCAATTTCACAGTATACGAACTTATCGAGGATTAAGAAAGACCACTAGTTGTCGAGGAGGCACTGGACTTCCAACGGGTTATCAAGCATTTCGATGAGTAAACCCAAGTTGTCGCAGAACCCATGGAAGAACTTAACTTTGGCACTTAAGAGAAACCCAAGAAGCTACTGATTAGAGCAACACTTAACTCTAAGGAACGCCAAAAAATTATACAAGTCCTGTAAGAACACCTCGATTCCTTTGCATGGTCCTATGAGGACATGCTCAGTTTAGACCCAAGTTTGGTAGAACATCGCCTCATCTTAGAACCCGATGCACAGCCTTTTAAGCAGAAACTCTACAGAATGCACCCACAAACTGCCCTCCAAGTTAAAGAGGAAGCCGACAAGTTACACAAAGCCAAATTTATCTGGGTCATTCTTTACCCTAAGTGGGTCGCCAACATAGTGCATGTCTCCAAGAAAGATGGCAGAGTACAGGTTTGCATGAACTTCTGAAATCTCAACCAGGCATGCCCAAAAGATGACTTCCCACTTCCACACATTGACACTATAGTCGACAACATCGCTGGACATGAGATGTTATCCTTTATGGATGATTTCTCTGGATATAATTAGATCAAATTAGCTGAGTTCGATCAAGAGAAGACTTCCTTCACCAAATCATGAGGAACATACTATTACGTTATGAAGCCTTTTGGGCTCAAGAACGCAGGAGCCACGTATCAACGTGCCATGATGGCTATCTTTCACGACATGATGCATAAGTGTGTAGAAGTCTACGTTGATGACATATTAGTGAAGTCCCAAATGCGAGTAGGATATGTTGAAGCGCTCCGACTAGTGTTACAAAGAGCTAAGAAATATCAACTAAAAATGAACCCAAAAAAATGTGTCTTTGGGGTCACTTCCAAAAAATTATTTGGTTTTGTAGTTAGCAAGCAAGGGATTGAAGTTGACCCTACAAAAGTTAGAGCCATCCTCGAGATGTTGCCTCCTAGTAATATCAAAGAGTTACGAGGCCTGATAGAAAGATTGCAATTCATCAGAAGATTTATCTCCTAGCATTTGGACATATGCGATTCTTTCTACAGACTATTTAAAGGAGGAACTGAGTACAAATGGGATGATCAGTGTCAGCAAGCCTTTGACAACATCAAGAAGTACCTCCTTACTATCGCCACCTGTCCCTGAAAGACCCCTAATTCTATACCTCTTAGCGAATGATAAAGCAATGGGAGTAATTCTAAGATAATATGAAGAAGACGGCAAGAGAGAAGGCTATCTACTACCTTAGTAGGGCGATGGTTGAATACGAATGAAAATACACTTCAATAAAGAAGACTTGCCTCACATTTGTGTGGGCTTCTACCAAATTATGACACTACTTCGGAGCACATAAAATACTAGTACTAGCTCGAATAGACCCTCTGAAGTACGTATTTGAAAAGTCTACAACATCAGGAAAGATCGCTTGCTGGCATATGCTCTTGTAAGAATTCGATATCACTTACGTCACACAGAAATCAATCAAAGGGTAAGCAATCGCTGATTACCTTGCAAATCTCTCACTCCCTAGTGATGAGCCCGTGCATGTGGATTTCTTAGATGAGGACCTATTCACGATTCATAACGAAGAGCCCGATAAGACCTCATGGACCCTTTATTTCGATAGCACTCTAAATTACAAAGGAAAAGACATCAAGATAGTCCTCCTATGCCAGCCCAGAAGGAGTTGTCATACCTAAAGCTTTTCAACAAGATTTCTCTGTCACTAATAATGTTACAGAATATAAAGCCTTTTTAGCTAGAGTACGAGCAACACTATAATTAATTTCACAAGTCATAGGAGAATAAAAAACTAAGGAAAGGAGACTAATGGCTTACTTAGAAACAACTCAATATTTGGTAAAGAAATTTGAAAGAATCTCTTTCACGCACATCCCTATATTAGAAAACGAGCTCGCAGATTCCTTAACCACGCTAGCCTCGGTCATCCAAATACCCATCAGGCAAAATACCAAAACCTTCTTCATTGAAAAGCTGACAGTGCCCACCCATGAGATAGCATGGACCGTCAAGAGAGAATTACTCATCCTCCCCACAAGTACAGGACCGAAAGAAATAATCACCCTGGAAAAGCATGTCAAGACCGAAACTGAAGTCGCTATGTTTAGATTTGAAAAATCACCAACCGACGATGGACAATCGTGGTATTTTGACATCTGAAACTTCTTAAAACATCAACATGTTCCTCCATATGCCACGAAGATCGAACGGAAGACTATAAGGAACCGATGTGCCCGATTCTGCATACTCGGTGAAACATTATACAAAGAGGCCTTCACTAAAAGAGTACTACTATGATGCATCATGACTGCCGAAGGATAATACATTATTCAAGAAGCACACGTCCTACGCACAGTAGACAGAGACTCGTCGACACAACAAGGCTACTTCTGGCTGATAATGATCAAAGATTGTCACCTCTACGTCCAATCCTGCAAGCAATGCCAAGAACACGCCGCACTCATCAAAGCTCCATTAGTTGCATTAAACACTATGACCTCGTCATGGCCATTTTTTATGTGGGCCTTCGATTGCATTGGACCATTCACAGATACAATTGGGAACACTCACAAGCACGCGTTCATACTTACAATGATCGAATACTACACCAAATGGGCAGAAGCTGACTCCTATGTCAGGATCACCGCTTTAACACTCGTAAGGTTTATCATTCAGAATATCATTACCAGGTTTAGAGTACCCAGGATGTTTGTCACTGACAACGGACCACAGTTTATCGCAAAGAAGACGAAGAAGTTATGCAAGAAGTACGACATTAATCTACGCCACTCATCACCGTTCTACCCTCAAGGTAATGGACAGGCAGAAGCTATAAACAAAATGTTGATTCGAATTGTAAAACACATAGTAGAAACAAGTAATGGGGCTAACTATCCTAAATGACTACCAGAAACACTCTGGGCCTATAGGACCTCTATTCGTACGGCCACTGGCGAAACACCCTACCTCCTTACCTACGAGATGGAGGCAGTCCTACTATATGAGATATAAATACCATCTTTATGCATTCAACTCGATGATGAGCTATCCTTAGACGAGAGGATAATTACCTTACTCACGCAGCTAGAGTAGCTCGATTAAACACATCTAGGGCAGCTGATCATGCTCAGGTATATCAGAGGAGAGTAGCCAGAGCTTTCGATAAGAAAGTCCTTGAATGAACCTTTAATATTGGGGAATTAGTCTTGAAGAAAATCATGTCTTCCAAGCACGCCCATCCAAAGGGAAAACTGAAACCGAATTGGGAAGGCCCATATGTCATAATAGCCACATACCGTAGAAATGCCTACAAACTGGCGAACCAAGATAGGGAAGAACTCCCTAGCCCTTAGAACGCCATGTACCTTAGAAAATATTACCCTTAGCCCTATGATCGTCACATCTCATGGTTAAATACTTATACTTATCACCCCCGTAGTCGTCACGACCTATTCATTAGTTGCCTTCAATTCTCAGAATATCCTTAATACCTCTAATTTATCGCCCGCCTTTTCTCACTCGGGCAATTTGATTAAAGGACTACTGACCTATCTAACCTCTTTCAAAAGCTTACGTAACACCTGATCCTCATTTCCCTTCCCCCGCCATTGGAGGAGACGTTAGAGCAAAAAAAATTGAAGATGTTAGGTTCAATCAAAACTCATTATTCTTGCGCTAGCAGGATGCTTTTAAAAAAATATGCATTTACATGTCAAAAGTTGAGTGAGAGCATTACGATGAATGAACAAGTCAATGAGCTCAGGGAAGCATAAGCAGGCCGTGAGGACATCCCTGGTAACATTACTAGAAGTGTATAAGCAAGCAGCAAGGGCGTCCCTGATGTCCCCATACTACTAGATGTCATCGTAAGGTGGCGGAAGGAGGATAAACTCCTGCTAATCATAGAATGTGAGATTTTGATGGTGTCGAAACATGACAAAGAGTTTGATCATGGCATCCCGTATCCCTCTAAGAAAAAGATTGTTACCCATCTCTTTTGGAAAGCATTCGATACAAACTATTCTCCACGTCACTGAGCCTTAACCCCCTCTTCTATTTTTATTTCGGATGATAAATCAGAAGCCTTATAGGATACTCCTAGCAATGAAATCAAAAACTGATAAATGATGAATGATGCAGTCACCTACTATACCTACCATACTTCTTCCTAATAGCCATGGGATAGGATGACCACCACCCCAAGGTACACCCCTGTGTACAACTGACCTAGTCAAAGAGACCTCCCCGGTTCGATGATAGTACCAATCAACTTTTCTTCAAAACTAACTCACCAAATACCCAGGACTGCTTATAGACCCAAAGTGCCTGTCTCGAAACCCAGAAAAGCTCCACTACACCTTGATGCTAGGGCTTTTTTTTTTTATTAGAAGAAGAATCATATCAGAAGCGCCGGCTTGTCCACAAAGAAGATAAGAAACAACAAAGTTACCATTAGAAAAGTGCTACCAAAGATACCATACTGCCAATCCTACCACGCTCCTATACTAGGGCATTTTTATTATTTTATTGTTATTTCTATCTTAGCTATTTGCTTCCCCTATTGCCTTGTTGTCATTTAAAAAAAAAAAGATAAAAAAGAAAGAAAATAAAAAGAGAAAAAAAGAAAAAAGAAAAAAAAAAGAAGGAAAAAAAGAACACTTATCCATCTTTTGCTACCAAACTCCGGTCTGAGACACTTACCCCCCTTGATAACTAGTAAGGGGGAGAACAAAACTACTGACAGCATTACTCTCACATGTGCAGATATGAGGCAACCTTCCACCGTCATCGTGCCAGCTCAGGAAGTATCCAAGTCCCAATGATGGTCGATGGCGCTAAAGCAACTAAAAAAAAAGAAGCAAAAGTAGACGCAAGAGGTAACTAACAGAAAAAGGAGCTAATCAGGTACATCTAAACCAAAAATCCCTCTATATAGATATGTCAAAATCTTTTTATTTCTTTTTTACTTATCAGTGGGGGCATCCGCCTATATATACAACACACACATGCTATAGATACAAAAACACACACACACACACACCTACTCCCTACACTGCCGCTGGGATGGCTGAGCGCTGTGTTAAGTGGTGAAAAATGCCACTTTGCACCCTTTAACCTGACCATTCATGGACCCGTGAGCACACTAATAAGCCTCTGTTAAGTGCCCTTTGTACATAGCAGTGAAGACTGGTAATAATGCAGAAAGCCACTTAAGAATGCCCACAAAGAAGCCATCTCTCAGTACCATGTAGACCCAGCAACAGAACAAGGGGAAGGAAGTGAAGATAGGTTCAAAACATCCTATCCAGAGGATGTCTGAAGATTTCGATAGGAGCTGAGGGTTGAAAGGAAGGAATTCGTGCAATTGAGAAGGGTTCGACAGGATCAGAAGGCAGAAAGAAGAATTCGTGTAGAAGTGAACAATTCGATAGGATCCAAGAACCTATCGAGCAGTTGAAAAAGAAAGAGAATTCAACCTATTGAAAGCTAGCTTGAGGAAAAAGGAGACCTATCGGAAGGTTCCCTGAACCTATCTAATGGTCCACTGAACCTATTGAAATAGAAGTGCTGAGACAGTACCTATCGCAGAATGATTTGAACCTTTCGATAGGAACAAGGGTCATCTGATCGAAGCAATAGAATGTGAATCCTCAACCTATCGAATTACTCTTCCAACCTGTCGAAGGCCCCAGATCAAGTGCAGTGAAGTTGAAGAATCTAAGCCCAACCTATCGAAACCTATCGAAGAGACCACGAAACCTATCGAAAGGGGCCATAAGCTTACATTTAACCTATCGAAATCTTCTCCAACCTGTCGAAATCGTGTGCTGAACTTCCCAGAAACTATGTTCTGCACACGTTGTGACTTGGTGACCTGCTGCATGCAAACCGAGGCACTTTGGTGACCGGCAAGACATTCTAGAAGATGCCCTAGAAATCCCTAACCGACCCACGTGCTTTAACAGAACTCTAACAAACTCTGACAACCTTCTAGAAGGGATTTTTGGCAGGAAAAATAGAGGAGAAAGCTATATATTGAGATCCCCAATTGCCATTGGAGAGGATCGAATTTTTGGACAATTTCCTGGAGATCCGAGCTTGTAGCGAGATTCTATTATCCTTCCTTTAGCTCAACCATGGTTGGTTAATTCCCTAGGAGCAGCAAGGAGTGAGTTAGATCTGCAATTGGGTAAGGTTAAGAATGTTGTCGAGGTAAATTGTTACACAGACTACAGATTTGAGAGCATTCCATTGTAAGAGTGACCTTGTTTGCAATGTAAATGTTGTTTTCAATGTTTTAATTAGATCTAAAGCCCTTTTGATTCCTTTTGGTGCTCGATCAGATTTGTGTAGAGGAGTTGCTTGATCAGCTCACCCACTTAATCGGTAGAACCAATATAATCTGAATTCCACGGATCGATATCACCTGTAATTTCACGCATCTGACACGGAAATTCTGACATCTCGATGGTTTTAATTGTTCTAATTGAGGCTCTAGCTTTGTAGGAGATCTCTAGGATGGTATGTGACCATTAAAGTAAACAGATCATAACCTTAAGGTAAATCTGAGCTCAGGCCTCAATTGGATTCATCTACTACAATCCATGGATTCGATAAAGCCTATAGGATGGTCTGTGACCATTAAAGTGGACAGATCATAGCCTTAAGGCCAGGTAGATCCTGTGATTTGAAGTGGAATTTATACCCTGCAGCTGTGCTTGTGGCCAGCCGAGGGACTTGTGTGCTTTTGAACCCCTGTAATATGCTTAGCTCAACCTGATCACAGTGAAAACAACCTCCAAGCTGTTCTTCTCCATCTTTTGAGTTTTTCAACCTTCCATCTGCAAGATCTGAGGCTCCAGATTCGATATAAGACAATCAACATTTTTAATTGTAATTAGTTTAAGTGACAACCTATCCAAACTTCTCCCCTGTCTTTTAGCTAAATTAGTGATAGCTAGGGTGCCAGATCTCTTACAGATCTGGAGATTTTTTCAATTCTAAACCACCTCTCTATGGACTTTCCCTTACTTTTAAAACATGCTACAAAGACCCTGTACCTTACAGGTCTAGGATATTTTAGATGTGCTGAATCCATCTCTGTTGTTTCTTTTCATATCACACTAAATCAGCACACCGAAAATCCCCAACACGCTACTGTCCCCGATATCATAAGCATGGAGGTCCGTAGACTGGTCCTCTGAAAATACAATCTCGACACCCAAAGTCCCTGGAATCTCTAAACGACGAGGCCCAGCCACAGAACCCCCCTCACTCGCCTAACTAGCAGATTGCCTCGATCGCGAATGAGGAGGATACCTCGCAAGAACTTCACGAACAATAGAATCCTCATGAGCATCACCCTTGACACGATCATGGGAGGTGTGACAAGAATGCCCGACCGAGGAACCCGCAGCCCTTGACTCTGACCCACCAAGTTGACGAGCCAGCCTATGTATCCCCTGCTCACTCCTCGTTAAACGATACTATAGTTGATCTAGGGTCGCCAGCGACTCTGCCCGCATCATCCGACGCGCTGCCTCCAATGCCTCAGTCTAAGTCCTCTGCACAACCATCATCTTGACAAACAAGTTGTCGCGACTCTGTGTCTCCCCAAGGATCCGTCTTGCCTCGGGAGTGGCACGCGCTCGTGCCACCTCTAGATGCACCTCCGCAAGCTGATGGACCTACATAACCACACCAAGTCAAAGGAAAACTAATATATATACGTGAACTAAACAAGAAACTTTGAAAAGGAAACAGTCATATCAGATCTAACCTCTCCTCTAAAAGTATGGAATGGTCTAATGAGCTAGCTGAAGTATGGAAGGAACCAGAGGTAGAAACAATTTTCACCTCTGAAACTGAGCATGTGCAACTTATCTCTTCCAGGGCAGAACTAGCAAAGCTCCATCCATGGAAGACTGCTTTGCTGCCTCTTCCACCCCCCTCCAAGACACCCCTATTGCCCTCCCTCATCAGCCCCCTAGAGGTGGAGTTAAAGCAACTCCCGAAAACTTTGAAATATGCCTTTTTTAAGAGACAACAACAAATTACTTGTGATAATCTCATCTTCCCTCACCATTGAGCAGGAAAGAGAACTACTTGGTGTGCTAAAAAGGCATAGGAAGGCAATAGGATGGACCAGTGTAGACTTAGGGGGGATTAATCTTGCTGTGTGCATGCATAAGATTCATCTTGAGGAAGGTGTCAAACCTTCTCAAGAGATGCAGAGGAAACTCAACCCTCACATGCAGAAAGTTGTGATGAAAGAGGTAGTCAAACTCCTCGATGCTGGCATTATATACCGTATCTCCGATTCCCAATGGGTGGCACCTACCCAGGTAGTGCCCAAGAAATCTGGCATCACAGCTGTTGAAGCTAATTCAGGAGAGCTGATCCTAACCAGACAGACCACTAGTTGGAGAGTATGCATCGATTATAGAAAGCTTAATGAAAAAACTGGCAAGGACCACTTCCCATTGCCCTTCATAGACCAAATTTTGGACATGCTGGCAGGCAAGGCATATTATTGTTTCCTTGATGGATATTCAGGATACAATCAGATCCCTGTCTACCCCCAAGACCAGGAAAAAACCACATTCACTTGCCCATTTGTGACCTTTGCATACAGGAGGATGCCATTTGGGTTGTACAATGCACCTGCCACTTTCCAAAGATGCATGTATGTCATTTTCTCTTACATGATTGACAAGTTTTTGGAGATCTTCATGGATGATTTCTCCATTTATGGAGATGATTTTGGCCAATGCCTGCACCATCTCAGTTCTGTGCTGCAGAGGTGTGAGGAGACCAACCTGGTCCTAAGTTGGGAAAAGAGTCATTTTATGGTGACTTAAGGCACAGTCCTTGGACATGTGGTCTCCCACAAGGGAATAGAGGTTGATCAGGCTAAGATTGACTTAATCTCCCATCTGCCCCCTCCCAAAACTGTCAAACAAGTCAGGTCTTTTCTGGATCATGCTGGGTTTTATAGGCGATTCATTAAGGGCTTCAGCAAAATCACCAAACCTCTGTGCCACCTGTTGTGCCAAGAGGTACCCTTTGAGTTCAATGATGACTGCCTGGCTGCTTTTAAGCAGCTGAAAACTTGCTTGACTACAGCCCTTATTCTACAAGCCCCTGATTTCTCTTTACCATTTGAGCTGATGTGTGATGCATCAAACTTTGCTATGGGGGCTGTTTTGGGACAAAGAAGAGACAAGGCACCATGGGTGGTGGTGTATGCTAGTAAATCAATGGTTGATGCTCAATTGAATTACACAACGACTGAAAAGGAGCTGTTAGCCATTGTCTTTGCTTTAGAAAAATTCAGATCTTATGTGTTGGGCTCCAAAATCACTGTGTTCACTGACCACTCAGCCTTGAAATACCTCTTGTCTAAGAAGGAGGCCAAAGCAAGATTGATCCGATGGATTCTTCTTTTGCAGGAATTCCATGTGGGGATTAAAGACAAGAAGGGAGTGGAAAATGTAGTTGCTGATCATCTGTCCAGGATCCAAGTTGCAGAAACAGAGAGCCTGCCCATCAATGACTCTTTTCCAGATGAGCAACTGTTTGCTGTGGAGAGCAGTATGCCCTGGTTTGCTAATATAGTGAACTACCTTGCTGTGAAAAGAATCCCTCCACATTGGAACAAGAATGATAGAAACTTGTTTTTCTCCCAAATCAAACACTATATATGGGAGGATCCTTATCTTTTTAAGCATTGTTCAGACCAAGTAATTCAAAGATGTGTACCGGAAATAGAGTTCCACCATATTGTAACCATGAGTCATGAACAGGCTTGTGGGGGCCACTTCAGTGGCAACAAGACTGCTGCGAAGGTACTTCAGAGTGGTTTCTATTAGTCTACTCTGTCAAAAGATGCCCGACAATATTGCAAAGCTTGTCCTCGATGCCAGCAGATGGGAAGTATTACTAAGAGAAATTCCATGCCTTTGCAACTCATACTTGTGATCGAATTGTTTGATGTCTGGGGTATTGACTTTATGGGACCATTTCTCCCCTCCTGTGGGTATAATTTCATCCTTGTAGCTGTGGACTACGTGTCCAAATGGGTAGAAGCCATAGCTACAAGGACAAACGACCACAAAGTTGTCATTAAATTCCTCAAAGACAACATCTTCTCCAGGTTTGGCATCTCCAAAGCCACCATTAGCGATGGGGGAAGCCACTTCTGTAATAAACCTTTTGATAAGCTGCTGGAAAAGTACTCTGTGACCCACATGGTAGCCACTCCCTACCACCCACAAATCAGTGGGCAAGTAGAGATTTCCAACAGGGAAATCAAACACATTTTAGAGAAGATTGTGAGAAGTGATAGGAGGGACTGGTCCATGAAATTGACAAATGCCTTATGGGCTTATAGGACTGCCTATAAGACCCCCATAGGTATGTCCCCATTCAGACTAGTTTACGGCAAGGCATGCCATTTACCTGTTGAATTGGAACACAAAGCATACTGGGCTATTAAAGCAATAAATTCTAATTTCAACTCTGCTGGTATACACAGAAAGCCCGATTGATGGTGACTTATGCATAAAATTTGAATGCCCGGCCGAGGAACCTACAGCCCTTGACTCCGACCCACCAAGCTGACGAGCTAGCCTATGTATCCCTTGCTCACTCCTCGCCAAATGATACTGTAGTTGATCTAGGGTCGCCTGCAACTCTTCCCGCATCATCCGATGCCCTGCCTCCAATGCCTCAGTCTAAGTCCTCTGCACAACCATCATCTCAACAAATAAGTCATCGCGACTCTGTGTCTCCCCAAGGATCCATCTTGCCTCGGGAGTGGCACACGCTCGTGCCACTTCTAGACGCACCTCCTCAAGCTGACGGACCTACAGAACCACACCAAGTCAAAAGAAAACTAATATATATATATGAACCAAACAAGAAACTTTGAAAAGGAAACAGTCATACCAGATCTAACCTCTCCTCCAAAAGTTGCCCAACCGTCCCAGCAGTCACTGGATCAGCAGGAGGCAGAGAAGGAACAACGAACGTAGGCGGCTACAACAAGAATAAATAAATACATCAGATAAACATTACAATGACAAATGAACCACAAACACTATAACTAAAGCATACTTGAGTAGGGATAGGAACAGACTCCTAAGGGGGAGCCTCGGGAGTGGAGTCCGGAACAGCCTGCACAAAGAATCAAACAAACCAACACAATACATGTCAGAACAAAATAAAGATGAAATAACTGAAATAGATTTACACCACACCAAAAAAAAGAATATACCTGACTCTCCAAGCGTAGAGAGGCAGCAGTCGCCTCTCTCACCTGAAGATCCTTGGCAATCCGACACTGAAATACCGCATGCTATTAGTTAGCTACTAAGAAAGTGAAACAATAACACCCAAAAAACTATTGCAATGACACAAACAAGATAAAATATTTAATAGAACTTACCCAATGATCTAGCTCGGCCCGAAGCTGAGCCATCACTGGATCCCCCTGACTAGAGGAAGCAACTGAAGATGGATCAAACGCCAAAGCGGGACCTCCAGCGGCAAGCTCCGCTCTCTACAATAACCATAAACTCATCAATTGGCAAGCCCGCAATGCTAATAATTAACAAAATTATATCTATAAAGACACTTACCAATCGATTAGTCTCAGATCGTAAGTTGGCCTCCACCTCTCGGCTGGCCTGCTACTAATCGCGTAACAACTGGATCATCGCTGTCTGACGAGCAACCTCATCCTCCCTCGCAGACAGTCCAAAATAAAATAAAATGAGACGCCACAACCATGTCAAAATGACTAGAAGACCAAATCCACATAAATGGAAAAAGCCATAAATTAACTCACCAGGAGCCATTGAGTCTCCGCTAGCCGAGCCCCCAACTCATCCTCCGCTGCCCTAGCCTGAGCAACTGAGGAGGCTAAGGAGTGCAGCATCTCCTTAGCCATCCGAACGAGTAGCACACCCCATCCGCTCCATCGCCCTATGGAGATCGTCTAATGCCCCCCACACGCTCGCGGTGAGATGGCCCTACTCCAACGCAGCAAACCTCTCCCTCAAAGTCGACACCGACTCCGGCCCACCGATCGCGAAAGAGCCACTCCCATGGAAGGACGTGTGAAAAGGCGCCTGCCACCCAATGCACTAATCCACCGCACATACTCCCGGGCGTCCGACTCATCAAGCGCCCTATAACCCTAGTCCCTCAGCCCTAAATTCTACTACCTGAAGTGCCATCTGCTCCGTGAAATTCCAGCCAGGAGGGCCGGTCATCCTCTTCGCCACTCTGTGGTGAATTGCTAGAGGGACTCCCTGAGCGAGCCCCAGCTACCGTACCACTCGAGATGTGTGGATCCTCTCCACCCTCTTAAAACAATGGACCCATATGTCCACATCAAAGAAGGGTCGGCCAGACTGAATCACTGGCACGCCGGCATCCTCCTCATCCGCATACAACCTCCAAATCACCCACAACCAGGAAAACGAGCCGACCCCTCAACGAAAACTCAGATCCTAAAAATACCAAAACAAAATGAAAAAATATGCCTGACGATCTATACCTACCCCGCGTGCATATCCTCAAAGAGGCCTCGCGCGGTCTGAAGATCTGAAGACCAACGGCGACCCCTCAATGCCTCCCTCCACACGTGCATCTGCGGGAACGTGAATGTCACCTCCAACGGAACTCCCAGACGAAGAAAAGCGAAATGATCATATGCCCAAAACTGAAAAGAAAAATAACACAATAATAATGACACACAAGAAGAAACGCTAAATAGATGTTACCATTAAACGACCAAAAATTAACAAAACTAAGGACATCATAATGCTAATTAACTAAAACTCACCAAGATGAACTGAAGGAAACCTCCGATCGATGCGACACCCTATCCTCGATGGTAAAGCTACTCTTAAAGGTGGGCCAATGCGGCCGCACCCCACCCGTAGGTGGGGATTCGATCCAAATCCCCGAGGACCATAAAAAATAATCTGGTGACACATCCCCGAGTCGATGAAGAGAAGAGTACCACACCAAGGAAGTGCATCAAGAATGCTTAGAGCACCCTATCCACAGCCAACCCTGGCTCCACCACAGGCTCCCGACCCACTACTATCGCACAACGTGCCACATAAATTGCCTTCACCTCTGAATGGTGCCTCGGGGGGACGAAGCCAATTGCAAACGTATCAAAAAATCAAGTGACTCGAACTACACCTGGCCCCGAGCCGCTCGACCTATACGGCACACCCAAAATATCCTCACACACCTCCAAATAATATCCTTCCATCCGCCTCGTAATTGGCTCGCCCTCGAAATAAAGATCGGTGATACGGACCTAGTTCTCCAGAGTCGGTAACATCATGCCTACTGGAAAGAGAAGCGCCTGATGCTCCTCCCTCCACCTCTCTAAGATCACCGCGATCAGGCCACGATCGAGTTAAAAGGGCTTTAATGCTAGGATCGGCCAAAAACTGAAAGACACCAGCCGTGCCCACTAAAATTCCGGCAAGGCACGATACCAAGTATGAGACTCGACCCATGTCGAGCTGATAGCCAGCTGCGAGGGCTCCTATTAAATGAAACACAAACAATAATAGTAAGACTAGTGCTACGATTGGCTCGAAATCGAAAGACACCAGCCGTGCCCATTGAAATTTCGGCAAGGCACGATACCAAGTATGAGACTCAGCCCATGTCGAGCTGATAGCCAGCTGCGGGGGCTCCTATTAAACGAAACACAAATAATAACAGTAAGACTAGCACATACCTATGACAAATGACGAATGAATTTAGTACTAAGAGCAAGTCAAATATGCCCCAAACATAATAACAATTTATAACAAACACACAAAATATGATAAGAATGACTGAATAGAAACATGACCTATCTCTAGATGTCGTCATGATGCATGAGTGAGCACACAATCAAGGATCAATGCAGGTTTGACATAAATTAGAAGGGTTTCCAAATCCTAATAAGCCTATGTCATAACTTAAGTAGCTAAGAAAATGGAAGAACTCTTGCTCATGAATGCTTACCCAGCCTCGAGCGAAGAAATCCTCCAGTAGGAAGTGTCTGCGATCTTAATGCTCCTCACCCTGATGCTCCGCAATCGCACCCTTAGCTCTCTCACCCTCAGGTATCTCACCCTCGACTCTCTCACCCTCAGGTATCTCACCCTCGACCCTCTCACCCTCATCCTCAGTGCCCCCTGCTCATTCTCGAGCACCTCCTCCCTGACCCCCGACTAGTCAACCTCCAATACCTCCTCTCCAACTACCTCCCTAACATCCACCTCCTCGACAACGTCGGTCAGAGCCTCAGAAGCATCACCCATCTCTGCCCCTAAAATCCTCTCCAACTTAAAAATATTAATATCGTGCCTACCACAACCCTCAGACTCCATCCTAGAACAAAGAGCTCAAAAAACTAAAGAAAATGAAAGAAACAACGTCTGAAACGAACGACCGGATCACTAAATATCACGAAAAGACGAAAACTAGAGCACAAAGAAGCGAGGAAACAGATAATCGAAGACTAACATGGATCGCGCGATGAAAATGAAAAGTTTTGAACTATTTATAGGGAATAGTTGAATCATGCACATAAATCTAGGCATGTAAACTAATCATGCACCACTCTCACCACGCTTAATTTGGATCACATGATCGGTCTTAAGCGCGCAAACCAATCGTCGCCCGCCCAAACTAACCCGACCATCTGGTTGCGCGCAGCCTACTCAGCGTGTAATCACTTCAAGTGTCCAGACAATGGCGGGTGAATGCCAATAGTCACCCGTACAGTGACCAGCCACCGCCCTAATCATGCGCCCAGTACCTTGCGTTTAATTCGATCAAACGATCGGAAATCTGCTTAAATACGTTCTGACACTCTGAATGCGCGTCCACCCTATGGCACGCAATTCCCCAGAAACACAAAAAAAAAAGCCTAGGGCAGCACTTTCACAGCCCTGAATTGGGTCATCTCCAACGCTAATTATTAGCCTAACCCACGCCCTTGTTAAGTCTGATCCCAAAACATTCCAGACTTATAGAAATATGCACCCCGCTAACTAAAAGAAAATGTTCCAAACTAAGACCAAAATCACAAAAAATGCCCCGACATCGTTTACACACTCCAACCAAAACTAAACCAAAAAAAACTTGCCCCAACTAAGGCGAAACTAAACAAGAAAAATATCCCCAACATCACCTAAACACTCCAACTAGTACCAAGACTAAAGAAAAAAAATGCCCCCCATCATCCATTCACTTAAAACTAAACTAAAAAAAAAAATTCTCTAAGAATACCCCAGATCGGAATGGATAAATAAGATTAGACCAAATTTAAATAAATAAGCATCACACTCAAAACAAATCAAAGCAAGCTACCAAATAAACTAAAATTTACTAAATTACCACAAATGAAAAGAAAAATATAATCACTTCATAAATAAATAAATAATTACAAAATACACCGAGGGCATACCCTCTCAATATACAACTTGAAATAGGAAGCTTAAAATCCGCATGTTCAGGCAATGCACTAATCCGGATTTATTCAAAAAACTAAAAATCCCATCTTCCATCTCTTCCCTTAGCATGACAGCAATTCGACTGCTACCCTGCATTCCCAATCCCGTTCATTCTCAAGAATTCACGCAATAAACACAACTCTTTGGGTCCAACAACTGGGATACAAAAAAGAAAGGAAGAAAAGACATTAATAATCAAAATACACAAACAAAAAAAAATGCCCCAAAGCTTTTAACCCTAAACCTGAAATAAAATTCAAAATAACAAGAACCCAAAACTTTTAGCTCACATATTTATAAACTATACTTCATGAATTACCAAATGACAAGTGTCACACCTTTAAACCTTTCAAATCTAATCTAATTTAAACCAAATACAATACCCCCTTTGAAAGACCACAATCCATGACAAACCTAGATGGACCAATAATCACACAACACATAACCCCCTAAGAAACACCAATCTCCCCAAGCCTAGATAAACCAATAGAATTACCCAATACCCATCTAGAACCTCTGAAAGCTCACACCTTTTTAAGTCTCATGTTGAACCAAACAAAAGACTAAAACTCAAGTTAAATCAAACCTTAAACCAGACAAAACTTAAAAAAAAAAAAAAAACAACTCTTTAAAATGAGACCCTGACTGGTTTAGGACCAAGAAAATACCCCCAACAAATAAAACAGAACTAAATAAACCCTCTAAACCAAGCTCAATAAAATGAATTAACCTCAGGATAAGCCCTAAATAAATTCGGAATGAATCCTAAGCTAAACCAAAACTAAGTCAAACAAATAAGATAAATCCAACTAATCCGCTAATAAACAAATAAAACAAAACAAAAGAAATACTCCTTTATTCATAACTCAGAAGTTTTACAAGTATCACCGGAGGCATACCTCCTGAATTCACAACCCAAAATGAAAACCTAAAACTTTAACCTACAATCCAAAATGAAGACTGGGTTCGAAATGGAGATGAAGCGAGGAGCAGATTCCACTTGGAGCGTCTAATGAGAGACTTCAGGGAGCATTGGTTGGGAAACACATCCCTCCACTTTTTACTCCTCTTCTGCTATCTTCACCTCCTCCACCGCCGCCTCCTCAACGCTGCCTTCACTACTCCCTAAAAGGGATCAATGTAAAGACAAGCACTCTCATTCTCAATACCGCCCACTCCTAGAATAATGTCGTCCACGAGCATCTCCTCAGGACGAAGATCACACAAAATACAGAATATAGAAAGAAACGACATCCCAATCGGATGGTTAGATCGCCCAATATCATTAAAACATAAATTTCAGAACACAAGATATACAGAAAAATGTCAAAACTCGAGATTAAACCAGAGAATAAAAAACAAATGAAATCTCTCTCACTTATATAGAGTACGGCCTTAATCACGCGCTCAGACACGTGCGTTTCATTCGATCACGCGCTAGGCATGCTGCGGACAATCCAAAACCCGCTCTACCACCCAAACGCGCAAATAAGCCATCTCCCGTGCCAACTATGCGACACCCCGATCACGCGAACTCCACGAACCACGTAAATCTATCAAACGACACACTGCCGCCGCGCAACCTGAATGGTCACCCGTACACTGACCTGGTGATACTCCGATCACGTGCTTATATTATAACGCGTAATACAATCTCACGCACACTCCCACACGCGTAAACAGCCCTTCAAGCACGAGATCACACGCCCCAAAATAGGGGTGCAATCGTATTGAGCGACTTAAAGCAGGCGCACAATACCTGACTTTGGACGAAATCTACACCCTCATACCTTTTTATCGCATCACAATCAAGATTCTTGTATCACATCATGGTCAAGATTCTTTTGTCCCAGTGTGTAGCCTCGCAGGCTATTTCAAAAAAATAGAACACTTACTCACTCGTCCCATCACGTACCCTTGCATGAGAAGGAAGCATTGACAGCCCCCATTCCCGTCGTGATAACATGTACACATGCAATATCACCTTGATATCTAGTCCCATTATAATAAATTAACCATACCCTCATGACCCATCGCGAGAAGTCGAGAGAAAATCTTTCGAGAACGCGAGCACGCCACCACTAACTACGCTCAGTCGACATCCCATCGCGAACATCATTACCTGAAAAAAAAAAAAAAAAAAAAAGGAGCTCAGATAGCACATGCCACGTTGTATAATAAAGAGAGGGAAAGCTTGAGCGCCTCCCACTGCTAAGGCAAAGGGCTCTCTCTCCCGAATTGTTCCCCACGTCCCACCAGGGCTGACCCAGCACACAACAAAAGAAAGGAAGAATCCTCAGGTCCCATTGCAACATCATGTCTCTCAAGACATCATATCACAACCTCCAAGCCCTGCCACAGCAGACCTGAAGAGAAGAAATCCCCAAAGTCCCATCGCGACACTACAACATCACCAATCCTGCCACAAGCTACGCACAACCTAGGTAAGTATCACCCCCAGGTAAGTACTATCCATTTTTCAATTACTCGATATTGCAAATATATATAATTAGCTATGATAAAGATTAATATTTTCAAAACTCGTCTCTCTTAACTCGCGAATCACTATAATCCTCCCATAAGAGACAATCATTAGTATTCGTTGAGAAGGTTAGATGGAGTATTCGGCATATCAAGTGTTGTCTTGACAACCACAATAACGGTTGGGTCCACAAATCACGTACCGGTGGATCTGCTCAGCAATGTCTCGGAAGTCACATTTTCTGTCGTTTTACCACCAAATGGATCTTAAGTTAAAATCCCTAAAATTTCAAATTTTCAAAACTCATTTATTTCAGAAAAACCCTTTACTTCACAAAACAAAAGCAAAAAAACAAAAAAAGGGAGAAGAAAAGAAGAACAAAGCAACGAGATAAATAGGCCCGACTCACCTATCTTCAAAAAAAAAAAAAAAAACTGATTAAGTGCCCCACCACCCGTGTATAATAATTTACACTTAGACTTGACCTTTAACTCCTAAGACTGCCTGAACTTGCAATCAAGTGCATATCCCACTGCGCAAAATTAGATCAAGCGCATACTCCACTACGCAGAATCATTTGTTCAGACACATTAGGATTAGAATTCCCAACTTAGAGGCCGACTTCAAATGAATCAAGCGCACGCGCCACTACGCAGAATTCACTTGAGCACACCTTACAAGACCCACCTCAATTACCACCCCAAACCAGTCATTCCCCTAGGAAGCCAAACATTGAGTATATTTAATCTAAGAACTTGCAAACGCCTATTGGAAAAGGAATGCCTGACGTGCATTGGTGTGAGCAATGACGCGCTCGGTCTGACATGACTTGCAAAAGCCTTCGATATTACATGATACTTCATTTTATTAATATCGGTCCCTGTACCTTATTTTGGACATTTGATTGATGCCCCGGTACCTCGATTGCATAAAATCCCTCTGTTTGCCTGAGTCATGTGATGGGATGCGTCATGCACCCACAGATCCAGAATGTGTCCTTCGACAGCTACCATTTGCCCTTCAAATGCTCTATTTTAGCTTGCACTGATATATAAGAAAGCCAAGCATGTCATGTCGGCCTCACAATTCACATTTGTGACTTTCCAAGAGAAACGAGAAGACACCTCGATTGAGGGGTGTCTACTTCTTCAACGCGTTCTTATTTCGCAAGAGCGCACCTAAGAGGAGCATTTGTAGACACCCTCATTTTGCCCTCTCAAAATATATAAATTTGTTCGGTCAACCTTTGACCTCTTAACCCTAATATGGGAAACATGCACTGAAATAATAGTACATGGCTGAACAAAGGCTAAAATGATAGCTCTGTAGCTTAGATCCCAACGTAGGAAGACTATATCTGCAACAATAGTATATAGTCGGAATGCAGACTGAAACAATAGTCTTGCAATTCAGACTAGAGACCAGCCCGGACAACCCCATATTTAGCGCCTGAAACACCGCGCATAATTCGATTGCACGTTAGACCACAAACGCGCAATCAGTCCCCCTTTCAGACCAAACATCCTTTCCTAGACCATCTTGAGACTCGATCACGTGCTTGAAATTAGACGCACTATCAGATTGCACGCTTGATCACCAGCGCGCAATTGGCCTACAAGTTGAGAACTAGAAAATACCATTTTCCACCCCTTAATCTGGGCCTTGATAGACCCTTGAGAGAACTAAATAAGTGTTTTAAGTGTTTATTTTATAGCTAACAATAAAGACAGGCTTAACCTTGAAAGTAGCTTAAAAGTGCCAAAAAGATGATGACCCATCTGGATCTGGAGGAAGAAGGAGAAAGGACAACCTCACGACCTGTCAAAATACCTGAACTGAAGAGGCAAAGACTTGGTCTCAACCTAGAAAAGAAGTGTGGAGCAATTCGAACAGAAGAAAGCAGTACAGAGAACTTTTCGTAAAGAATTTGAACTATTCGAAAAGTTTCTGAACTTGTCGAAAAGAAGCTTAACTTTGCGAAAAGAACCAAAAGCTCCAGGTTTAGCTTTCGAAAAGCACTTGAACTCTTCGAAAGGATTTCAGACCTATTCGAAAAGAAGAGAACTCCTAGCGAACAGCATCAGAGCTTTGCGAAATGAACTTCAGAAGGCACAGAACTCTGCGAAAAGTCCCCCAGACTTTGTGAAATGATTTTCTGAAGATTCTTAGCATCTGCAAGGGTAATTCAGTAATCTTTTACATGCACCCCAATGCAGATACAAACCAGGAACATTCTAGAAGATTCTGAGCACGAACCAAAGGCATATTCCACCGCATGTGAACACCCAAAGAAGAAATCACTTGGCGGGAACTTCTGGAAGCTCTAATAGATTTTCAAATTGCATAATAGAATTGATGCTTCTGTTGCCTGATTGGCTGAACCAGATCGAGCAATTCTGATTGGCCAGAACAAATTCGGATCCTTGTGCTCGACTCCTATTGGCTGATATGGATCTAACCAATTCTGATTGGTTGATGCACATCTGAAATGGACTTAGGGAAAACTATAAATTGAAGAACGATTTGCCCAATTTCGGTATCCATATTTTGAGTTTCATTTCTATTCCCTCATTTCCAAATCAGCTAGCTTGTCTGAAACCCTTGTAATAGCCTAACTTTTACTTGCAATTGAGAGTTGTGAGATGCCTCTGTAATTCAAAAGAGAATTGTATTCAAGACAACAAATCTGAGAGCTGTTTAAGCTGTGCTCTATAATTGTAATGGTGAATTTGAAAAGGTTGTTGTAAACCGTATGTTCTCAATTGGATTCGTGTTATGGGTTCCCTCTGATCTCCTTATTGCACTAAACTCCTTTAGATTTACTGTTTTTCATGCAATTTCCCTTGATTCATTAACCCTGTGGGAATTAGTGTTTGTAACCTAATCTCTCACAGCATTTGTAGTGATATTTCTTGTTCTAAATTAAGGGTTTAGATTAAAGACTATTGGATGGTCTGTGGCCATTGAAGTGGATAGACCATAGCCATAAGCCTAAATCTAATCCTTGAGTTAGATTTATTTCTCTTACATCTGTGCTTGTAGCCAGATGAAGATTGGATCATCTCTCATTTGATCTGCAGTCATTCTCATTGTGTTTCAAGGACAAAATCAAAGTTAGATATTATTTCTCCATTTTTATAAGTTTACATCAAAATCCCCCCAACTCAGATCTGGATCATTTAGTTTAACTTTTACTTTGATCATTTAGTTTAACTTTTACTTTTATCATTTAGTTTAACTTTTACTTTTATCATTTAGTTAATGTGACAAATTCAACCTCCCATCTTATGTGCTTTGTAGATAGGATAAGAGGCCAGATCAGGTAGCTCAGATCTGGAGGTTTATCTTGCATTTTAAAATCAATTCCCTGTGGACGATCTTTTACTCACTTATATTTTAAAACTTGCTACAATTGGCCCTGATCTTGCAGGCTAATTGAGGTCTCTCTGTGCTGATATTTTCGTATTCTTTTAGTAAATTTATCCTCTGTAAGTCTGTTTTCAAAACACAAATAAATCATGCACACTAGACTCAACAACAAGTTTTTGGCTCCGTTGCCGGGGAATTTGTTTTAAAATAGGTAGACCTAAGTTTTTACTTTTGTTTCTATTTTATCTCAGTGCTAAACTATTCCATTGTTTAAATCTGTGCAGCTATTCATATACATTGTGACGCGTGGAATCTATTTTGAAAGGAATTCTGAAGGTTTGTTGTGCATAATTTGATTCTCTGTTCTGTGTTGTATGTTTGGTAGGAGGACTCTCAGCCCTGAGATAGTCCCGCTAAATTTGGAAGTAGAAAGGCTACTACGAACCAAACAAACAGCACAGAATTCTGCTGAAACAGTTACTATGGGTGAAGAACCTTGACTTTTAAGGGATTACTTTTCACCTGGTGCTTATAATTCTCTATTTTGCATTCAATTTTCTACTATTGAAGGAAATTATAAGATCAAATCATCAACTATCCAAATGCTTCCTTCCTTCCATGGTTTGAGTAAGGAAGATCCATATAAGCATGTGGATGAATTTTTGTCTCTTTGTACCACATTCAATATAGTTGGACTGGGTCCAGAGGCAACTAAGCTTAGGCTCTTTCCTTTTTCATTAAAGGACAAAGCTAGAGCATGGTTGTCTATGTTGGCACCAAATAGTATCACTTCTTGGAATGATTTACAGTGTCAATTTTTAGCCAAATACTTCCCTATGTCTAAAACAAGCCAATTGAGATAAAGTATTATTTCCTTCTCACAAAACTCAACTGAAACTTTCCATGAAGCATGGGAAAGGTTTAAGGAACTTTTAAGGCAATGTCCTCATCATCAAATTCCCCGATGGTAGCTTGTTCAAAGCTTCTATCAAGGAATTGATCAAAAGGGCAAGAATATGGTAGATGCTTCTTGTGGAGGTACCTATTTGCAAAAAACAGTTGAGGATGTTTGGGACTTATTTGAAGTAATTGGTGAAAATTCAACTCAATAGGAATCTTTGTCAAGAGACATTGAGAATCCTGTTCGGGTGAACAATCAGCAAACCACCAAAGGAAAGATTTATGAGGTGAATGAGTTGGAAAGAAAGATGGATAATTTAATCACAAAGTTTGATAGATTGATGGACTCACTTAAAAATCCAATGGTTGCAAGAGTAGAGGAGGAATGTCTGATATGCCAGTCCCCTACTCATTCACTTGACCAATGTCCAGCTGCACCACAGTTCCCAGATTTAGTGGTGGAGCAAGCTCATGCTGCCCAATCATTTGGACAGATGCAGTCAAATGAATATCCATGGAGAGGGCACCCCAATTTGAGGTGGAGCCAGGGGAATTATCAATCACAACAGCAGCAGCAACCAAAGAACCAAATGCCTTTCAAAATTGCTCAGCCTTATCAGTAGAATTTTTATGCCAAGCCAAATTTTCAGCAGCCCATTCCACAACAACCTGTACAGCAATCTGCTCCAGTCCAAGCCCCTTCCAGATCCCCTTCTTTTGAAGATCAAGTCCTAAATTCACTCCAGAATTTAGGATCTTTATCTCAGACTGTGAACTTTCACAGTCAGAGCATAAAGAAGATTGAAGAAACATTGGGTCAACTCTCAAATACTTTGGCCAAAAGAGAGGAAGGAAGGCTACCCAGCCAACCTTTGAACAATCCCAAAGGACAGTTCATGGTTGGAGAGGCTTCTATTTTACATGAAGAAGTAAAAACTGTCACTACTTTGAGAAGTGGAAGAATTGTAAATAACAATGTGGGTACTGATAAGGAAGAAGAAAAAATTGAGGAAACTGCTAGAGATATGCAGCAGGAGCAGCATGATGTTAGCATTGGGGGTGCTGATATACCTCAGAAAAATCAAAAAAATAAAAAACAAAAAAATAAAAAATATGCTAATAATGATTCTAGAGCGGTAAATGAAGGACTAGTTCCTCATTTACCATTCCCTCATGCCATGAAATCTGCTTCTCCTTTTGATAAAAGAAACACAAAAATAGAGGAAATGATGGAGACTTTCAAGCAAGTCAAGATAAATCTACCTTTGCTTGATGCAATCAAACTAATCCCAGCATATGCAAAATTTTTGAAAGATATTTTGCACTCACAAAAGACAATCTAGGATACAATTATCCAAGAAAGTCTTTGTTGTGGAAAAAGTTAATCAGGTTTTGTCCATTACCACACCTCCTAAACTTCAAGATCCTGGAACCCCCACAATCCCTTGCATTATTGGGGAACATACCATTGAAAAGGCTTTATTAGATTTGGGTGCTAGTGTCAACCTACTTCCATATTCTGTATATGAGAAACTAGGTTTGGGAGAATTAAAACCCACTCATGTGGTGTTACAACTAGCAGACAGATCTAAAAGAAAGCCAGTTGGGATGATTGAGGATGTGTTGGTAGGGGTAGATAAGTTTGTCTACCCTGCTGATTTTCTGGTATTGGACATGGAACCTACAAAAAGTAAAACTTCCATCCCTGTTATTTTGGGAAGACCATTTAGCTGCTCTGACCAATGCTTGCATTCAATGTAGTGCAGTATTATGGAAGTCTCTTTTGGAAATATGAAGGTGAAATTAAATATTTATAATGCGTCCACACCTCAATTCGATTAGGAATGTTTTTTGTTGATTTGTTGGATGAACTGATGGAAGAGACTCTACCACAGTTTTTACAGTGTGAAGATTTTACCACAGACTTGAAAAATGCTTGGAAAAATGCTATGGAAGAAATGATCTGTACCTCAAAGTCTAAGGAAGCAAAAGTTGTACAAGGAACTCATAATCAATCAGCAAGTTTCTCTTCATGGAAACCTGTTATTCTTCCTCTTCCACAAACAGCTAAGGTACCTTTGCTGCCTTCTTTTCTCAACCCACCTGATGTAGAACTGAAGCAGTTGCCAGAAAATTTGAAATATGTGTTTTTAGGAGACCATAAATCATTGCCTGCGATTATTTCTTCCTCCCTCATAAAGGAGTAGGAGGAAGAGCTGTTGATTGTATTGAAACAGCATAAGAGGGAAATTAGTTGGACTATTGCTGATTTGGGAGGAATCAGTCTAGCTGTTTGTATGCATAAAATCCATTTAGAAGAAGATGCAAAGCCTTCTAGGGAAATGCAAAGGAGGTTGAACCCTCATATGCAAGAAGTGGTCATGAAAGAGGTTGTTAAGTTGTTGGATGTAGGGGTCATTTACCCCATTTCAGATTCAGCTTGAGTGGCACCTACACAGGTGGTACCTAAGAAATCTGGGATCACTGTTGTAACCTCAGATTCTGGTGAGCTTATGTCAACCAGACAAACAACTGGTTCGCGGGTCTATATTGATTACAGAAAATTAAACTCAATGACCAGAAAAGACCATTTCCCTCTCCCATTCATTGATCAAATTTTAGATAAGCTAGCAGGAAAAGCCTATTAATGTTTTCTTGATGGTTACTCTGGTTACAACCAGATTCCTGTGTACCCACAAGATCAGGAAAAAACCACATTCACTTGCCCTTTTGGCACTTTTTCCTATAGGAGAATGCCTTTTGGTCTTTGTAATGCTCCTGCTACCTTTCAAAGATGCATGTACTCCATTTTCTCTGACATGATTGACCAATTTATGGAGATTTTTATGGATGATTTTTCAATATATGGAGACAGTTTTGCCTAGTGTTTACATCATCTCAACTTGGTGTTATAGAGATGTGAAGAAACCAATCTAGTTTTGAGCTGGGAGAAGAGCCATTTCATGGTCACCCAAGGCATTGTCCTTGGCCATGTTGTCTCCCACAAGGGCATTGAGGTGGACAGAGCTAAAATTGATTTAATTGCACATTTGCCACCTCCTAAAACTGTTAAACAAATCAAGTTTTTGGGACATCTTTGGATTTTACAGAAGGTTCATTAAGGACTTCAGTAAAATTTTCAAGCCTCTGGTCATTTATTATGTCAAGATGTCCCTTTTATTTTCAACAATGAATGTTTGAAGGCATTTGAATTCTTAAAAAATTGTTTGAGTTCAGCTCCAATATTACAATCTCCAGATTATTCACTGCCTTTTGAGCTAATGTGTGATGCATCAGATTATGCTTTGGGAGCTGTTCTTGGGTAGAGAAAGGATAAGCTGCCTCATGTCATAGCTTATGCCGAGATCAATGATTGATGCACTCAATTACACAACAACCGAGAAGGAGCTATTGGCAATAGTTTTGCTTTGGAGAAATTCAGTCATATGTTTTGGGTTCACAAATTGTGGTGTTCATGACCACTTTCTTGAAATACCTTCCCTAAGAAGGATACCAAACCAAGATTAATCAGGTGGATCCTCCTATTACAGGAGTTTGATTTACAGATTAAAGATAAAAAGGGTGTGGAAAATGTGGTGGCTGACCACCTGTCTCGAATTATAACTGCTGAGATTGATAGGCTACCTATCAATGAATCTTTCCCTGATGAGCAACTTTTTGCTATCGGATATACACCCTTGGTTTGCAAACATAGTCAACTTTTTGGCTACTGGAAGAATTCCTCAACATTGGAATAAAATGGATAAAGATCTTTTCTTCTCAAAGGTTAAACATTTTATTTGGGAGGATCCTTATCTGTTCAAGATATGTGCAGACCAAATAATAAGAAGATGTGTCTCTGAAGAAGACTTTCGTCACATACTTTCTATGTGTCATGAGCAGGCTTGTGGAGGTCATTTTAGTGGAAATAAAATTGCTACAAAGGTTTTGCAGTGCGGATTTTATTGGCCTACACTTTTCAAAGATGCTCTGAAGACCGAAGACTTGCCGAATCGAAATTGGCGGCATTTCTAAGAGAAACTCAATGCCATTACAGCCTATTTTGGTAGTTGAATTGTTTGATATTTGGGGGATAGATTTCATGGGCCCCTTTCCTCCTTCAAATGGTTGTAATTTCATCTTAGTAGCTGTAGATTATGTATCCAAATGGGTTGAAGCCACAGCTACTCGAACCAATGATCATAGAGTGGTTCTGAAATTTTTAAAGGATAACATCTTTTCCAGGTTTGGTTCCCCCAGAGCTATTATCAGTGATGGGGGAAGCCATTTTTGTAATAAGCATTTTGAAGCTTTATTGAAAAAATACTCTGTGACTCATAGAGTAGCTACTCCATATCATCCACAGACCAGTGGATAAGTGGAGATTTCCAATAGAGATATCAAACATATACTGGAAAAGACTGTGAGAAAAGACAGAAAGGATTGGTCTTTTAAACTGAATGATGCATTATGGGCATACAGGACAGCTTACAAAACCCCAATTGGTATGTCCCCATTCAAATTGGTCTATGGCAAAGCATGCCATTTACCAGTGGAGTTAGAATATAAAGCCTTTTGGGCTATTAAAACATTAAACATGGATCTGACTATTGCTGGTAATCATAGGAAACTGCAACTTGCTGAGTTGGAGGAGCTGAGAATGGATGCATACACCAATTCAAGATCTTACAAAGAGAAAGTTAAAGCGTTCTATGATAAAAATCTGCTAAGAAAAAAATTCATAACTGGCTCCAAGGTATGGTTATTCAACTCAAAACTTATGTTTTTTCCTGGGAAGCTGAGATCCAGATGGGAAGGGTCATATATTGTCATTCATGCAGCTCCTTCTGGGGCTGTTGAAATTTTGGACCCAAGTGATGGGAGAACCTTGAAAGTAAATGGTCAGAGGCTCAAACCATGCATTGAAAATACCCTGGAGCCTGTGCTGACCATCTATCATCAAGAACCTCCCCAAATCTGATGGTATACAACTGTACAATATGTTTTTGTTCTGTAGTTTTTGCATAGTTTTCTTTTTCTCTGTTTTTTAGTCATGTTTTTTCTCTTTTCGAGAAGTTTAAATATGTGAAAAATTAATTCGCAAAGTAAAAATTATCTTTTCATAAAGTTTAATCTTCTTTTCGAAAAGGATCTAGATCTGTAACGAACTGCTCGAAAACAATGATGTGCTTTTCGAATAGTTGTTCCTGAAGCTATTTGCTTTTCGAAAAGTTGTTTCTGAAGCTATTTGTTTTTCGAAAAGTTGTTTCTGAAGCTATTTGCTTTTCGAATGGTACTGATGCCATTCTCTTTTGTAAAAAGTACTGTTTTGAACTTTTCAAAAACTTAAAAATTACTTTACGAAAATAATTTCGAATATATTTATACCCTTTCGAAGACTAGGTTTCAGTTTCAAAGCCCTCCAGAGCATTTTTTTTTTTCACAGAAAACTCATTTCGTTTCCATCCTTGCGCGCTTTCCAAGTTCAGCCTCAATTTGCTGCATATTTGATCAACGGATTAAGCTTAAAGAGGGGGACTTTTTGCTTCTGATTCTAGCGGATTTCATCAAGCGGTCATCAAGTTCAATTAAAACCCTAGATTCATATTATTTCTCGGCATTTCCTCTTTGTTAGAAATTGATATCATCTTTCATTTTGAGAGATTCAAACAAAGATTTTAAATGGGGAAAGCTGAAAAATCACTGGCAGCCATGATCCCCAAATCTTCTGCTAAGAAAATTAGCAAACCCACCCTAAAAGGAAAAACCAAAACCGCAGCCAAAAGGAAACTATCAATGGATAAAGGTGATAGAATTGAGAAAGGGAAGAAGGTTAGACATGAGGAACCCACCCCAACAGCTGCTGCTAGTCCTGAGCTTGAGCTTCCTCCTCTGCCTATGCATTTGGTACTGCCAAATCCATTCATTGAAGCTCAGAAGATGATTCTTGAGCTTATTGTTGATGAGAACTTTTTCTCCAACAAACCGGAATGTCAGCTATCTTTGAAATACATTAGGGATGCCTCACTGAGCAATATCCTTACCCCTCTGCCAGAGAAAATTTATCCGCGAATGGTGAGATTATGGTACCAAAACTTGGTAAAAGTGACAGAAAATGATGTTGATGTCCCTACTCTTGTTATTTTTATTGATGATTGTGATCTAACTGTCACATATGAAGACATTGGGAATGCTTTGGGGATACCTTTTCAATATGATCCTGCTGGTCCATTGGTTACTGTATGACCTCTTTCAGAGAAATGGCTGCACATTTAACCCAAGGGATAGTTGGAACTGGACAATCCATAATGAGGAGAGACCTAGCACCTCAATTTTTACTGATGGATTCAATTTTGAGGGGAAGTTTTTATGTCACGGGGCACAACCAGGAAAGAAGGACACCAATTTTAGAGGCTCTCTTTCATTTTTCTAAGGGGCAATTTTTCAATGCCCCTATGTTGATTTTTGAAGCCATGGCTGATATTAGTGCCAAGTTGAAAAAGGAGCAGAAATTAGCTGGAATACCATTTGGTAGGCTGATCACAGCCCTACTAAGAGCTAAGTTTGACATTGATGAGCAGGAGCCATTTGAAGTTATATCTCCTCGTACTTTTGGGAAAAATGCTTGGACTACAAGCCAAGCAATGCTGAACAGAATGAGAGAGGAAGGTGAACCTGCCATGCCTGTAGCTGCTACTAAACCTGCAGTTGCTAATGAACCTCCCATATCTGAGCCTGCACCTGCCGTTGCTAAAGAATCTGAACCTGTCCCGACAGCTGACATTGAACAAGCTGTCCTTCCTGTGGTGACCAGCTCTTCAGCTGCACCCATTCTTGAAGAAGTTGTCATCTTACCCTCCTCACCTAGCCCAGCTCCTGCCACTTCACCCATTCCAACAGTCCCATCGCCCATAACCACCATTATCCCAATTGCAGACTCCCCCTCTACACCAACCTCTCCAGCCATACTGACACCACCAATTTCTCCCAACAATGCCCAAGACATGGCCACAGATTTTAATGAACAATCTCCTAGCACTCCTCTTCTCCAAAGCCTCTCAAGTTCACCTGCTCATTCAGCTCATACACCTGAAGTAACTCATACCCCTGAACCTGAGATGTTCACTACAGAGGCTTATTCATCATTGATGGGGTCTATTTTTGAAAACATTGGGCTTGAATCTATACCTATACATGCCCCTCCTCCTTTCACTCATTTGGCTACTTCACCTTTTACAACCATTTCACCCATTGCACCTCAACCATCTACTTCAGTTATACCAGCCCCTACTTTGCATACCACACCCACACCTGAGTCAATTAGCCAAATACTTACCTTTCTCCAATCCATTCAAGCACAACTACAGATTAACACAGATAATCAGTCTGTGACAAATGCCCTTCTCCAAACCTTAGCCTCCTCATCCCACACAACTACCTCAGCCACTGTACTTGCTGTTGATAGCCATGCTACCCAAACCGACCCTGAGATAGTATTTGTTGATCCACCCACCATCACCACTACTAGCCATGCTACCCAAACAGAACCTGAGGTAGCTCTTGTTGAGTCCCCTTCACCTCTCCTCACTTTCTCTGATCAAGCCAATCAGACAGACCCTGAGATTATTCTGTTGGATTCCTCTTCTCCCACTCCCACTGCTGGGATACCTTTGGTCCCCTACCACTCCATTCCCATTCCCAGACTTGCCTCAAAAGGCTATGGAAGAGAACCCATATATTCGTCGTGATGTCCTAAAAGGGTTAGCTGATTTGCAAGCTTACATTAGAACCCCTTATGAGAACCAAATTCGGAAATTAGAGTTGTTCATGAAATTTGAGAGAGAGAAAATGCAGGACCTGCTGGGTCAAACTTTTCAGATGGTTAGGAGTGAGCAGCACAAGGTGACCATGTTGCAAGCACAGCTTGAACAGGAAAAACTGAGGACTACTAGACTTGGAAAGTACATTGGCCTCACCAAAAGATCAAATCGAGGAATACACCGAGGAATACAGAAAACACAATCCAGAGAAGGCTAACTCTAGTTCGACTCGATGGATTCCGTTGATCCCATTGAACCAACTTATGATACAGATTTTGACCCCAGTTATTAGATCACATTGTACTTATCTGTGTTATGAGTTTGTAATATAAAATTCTGGTTTTTCTTGTGTTAATCAGTAATTACTGTGCATTTCTGTTCTTTCTTCTTGTCATTATGATTTCTGCTTGATTGTTTCTTTTCTTTGCTTCGGACCAGTGCGGACCCTGCTCACCATAGGTTTGGGGTTGTGGCAGAAATGTCAATAATTGAGTTAACATCAATGCAGCTTATGATCAGCAAAATTTTATTTTTGAAAATGAAGTAATTTCACACCTGTTGTTTTGAAAATGAGGAGGTTAAAATCTTGCTTTTAAAATTGATTTCTAGTGTAATTCTAATACTTTCATGAAGTGAATGTTAGAAAATTTCCAAAAGAAAATTGATGTTGTAGTAAACCTAAAAAGAGAGAAAACAGTGATGATATACTTCAGGAATTTGATAGAAAACCACACCCAGTGAGATTTTGGCCTGCAGAAATGTATTCTTTGGAGGTATGAATTGGCAATTTTTTCTGCTCTTGGGACTGTTTGAACCTACTTATTTTCACTAGAAATTACACATATTCAAATTGAAATAACTTGACAGCAATCGTGATATTAAAGACATGATGTAAGGCCTCCTTTTGCACAGTTTGAACCTTACAAAGCCCCACCTTTTGAAACTACCCTTGATACACATCATTTGAGCTTTATAAATCTAAAATTTCTTTGAAACCTCATCAAATAACCTCATCAAACTCATTTAGCCTAACCCTCACTCTGAGAAGTCAGAAGATAAAGGGAAGGAAGCTGAAGAAAGGAGAATTGAGTAACAGTTTGATAAAAGAAGAAGAATCATAATTAAAGGCAATGATGTATTAGCAGAAGAAATGTGGCATTCCAGTCAATGTTACTTTGAAAAAAAAAAAAAAGGGAAGGCATTTCATTGGAAGTTTGAAAAAGAAAGAGAAAAAGATGGCCACTTTGGCTCTGAAAATTCAAAGAAGAAGATGAAATTGTGCTGAATTGAAGAAGGTGTGTCTATCACCTCCTTACCTTGACTGACTTCTCAATTTTGAACTCCATTCCACCCCTTTATTCTTGATAAATTTCACCCATAAGCCACATTACAACCCAAGTAAAGTCCTTGCTGATCAATGATGGATTGAGCTGTCACATGGAGATAAGGATTTATGTAATCTATGGTGAAAAGAGCAGTGAATTCAGAGCTAAAAAGCAATGCCTATGCTTATGCTTACAGTCCTATTTGAGGGCTGTAACTGCTCTTGAGCCGTGTGAAATAGTACAACCCTCTTACTTGCATGTTGAGTGAAAATCCTAGAGAGAGTTGGTTTGAAATCAACTCATTGGGGTAACATCAAAACTGAATTCTCAAATAGAAGGCAAGCTTTTCATTAATTTCTCTTTTAAAAACTTTTTGACACAAATCGAGTGAATGGTAAAAGAATTACAGCAGAATTTCAGTCTTGAACTGATGTTTTAGAATCCTCTTATAACTTGACTGATGCAGGTGTGAATAATCTAATTGGATGAAAGTCTATTTTAACAGAACTGCATTGATCTTAACTGATTTATTGAAGAAGTTTGTGGGTACCTTCACTGAAAACCCTCAGGAGACTTCACTCCTCCACTAGGGATCACCTAGGGGTTTAAAAGGCTTGTTGCATATGCTAAATGCAACTGTGCTCCCTACAAAAGTGGCTTTTTACTTTGTTTTTAATTTTGTCTTTGTTCAGGGACTAGCAAAGTTTAGGTTTGGGGGTGTGTTGAGAACTGGAAAATACCATTTTCCACCCCTTAATCTGGGCCTTGATAGACCCTTGAGAGAACTAAATAAGTATTTTAAGTGTTTGTTTTACAGCTAACAATAAAGACAGGCTTAACCTTGAAAGTAGCTTGAAAGTGCCAAAAAGATGATAACCCATCTGGATCTGGAGGAAGAAGGAGAATGGACAACCTCACGACCTGTCAAAATACCTGAACTGAAGAGGCAAAGACTTGGTCTCAACCTAAAAAAGAAGTGTGGAGCAATTCGAACAAAAAAAGCGATCTGAGAGAACTTTTCGTAAAGAATTTGAACTATTCGAAAAGTTTCTGAACTTGTCGAAAAGAAGCTTAACTTTGCGAAAAGAACCAAAAGCTCCAGGTTTAGCTTTCGAAAAGCACTTGAACTCTTCGAAAGGATTTCAGACCTATTCGAAAAGAAGAGAACTCCTAGCGAACAACATCAGAGCTTTGCAAAATGAACTTCAAAAGGCACAGAACTCTACGAAAAGTCCCCCAGACTTTGTGAAATGATTTTCTGAAGATTCTTGGCATCTGCAAGGGTAATTCAGTAATCTTTGCATGCATCTAATGCGAGATACAAACCAGAACATTCTAGAAGATTCTGAGCACGAACCAAAGGCATATTCCACCCCATGTGAACACCCAAAGAAGAAATCACTTGGCGGGAACTTCTAGAAGCTCTAATAGATTTTCAAATTGCATAGAATTGATGTACCGCTTTGATTGGTGAACGGATCGAGCAATTCTGATTGGCCAGAACAGATCTGGATCCTTCTGCTCGACTCCTATTGGCTGATATGGATCTAACCAATTCTGATTGGTTGAGGCACATCTGAAATGGACATAGGGAAAACTATAAATAGAAGAATGATTTGCCCAATTTGGGTATCCAGATTTTGAGTTTCATTTCTATTCCCCCATTTCCAAATCAGCTAGCTTGTCTGAAACCCTTGTAATAGCCTAACTTTTACTTGCAATTGAGAGCTGTGAGATACCTCTATAATTCAAAAGAGAATTGTATTCAAGACTACAAATCTGAGAGTTGTTTAAGCTGTGCTCTGTAATTGTAATGGTGAATTTGAAAAGGTTGTTGTAAACCGTACGTTCTCAATGGGATTCGTGTTAAGGGTTCCCTCTGATCTCCTTATTGCACTAGACTCCTTTAGATTTACTATTTTTCATACAATTTCCTCTGATTCATTAACCCTGTGGGAATTAGTGTTTGTAACCTAATCTCTCACAGTATTTGTAGTGATATTTCTTGTTCTGAATTAAGGGTTTAGATTAAAGACTATTGGATGGTCTGTGGCCATTAAAGTGGACAGATCATAGCCATAAGCCTAAATCTAATCCTTGAGTTAGATATATTTCTCTTACATCTATGCTTGTAGCCAGATGAAGATTGGATCATCTCTCATTTGATCTGCAGTCATTCTCATTGTGTTTCAAGGACCAAATCAAAGTTAGATATTATTTCTCCATTTTTATAAGTTTACATCAAAATCCCCCCAACTCAGATCTGGATCATTTAGTTTAACTTTTACTTTTATCATTTAGTTAATATGACAAATTCAACCTCCCATCTTATGTGCTTTGTAGATAGGATAAGAGGCCAGATCAGGTAGCCCAGATCTGGAGGTTTATCTTGCATTTTAAAATCAATTCCCTGTGGACGATCTTTTACTCACTTATATTTTAAAACTTGCTACAATTGGCCCTGATCTTGCAGGCTAATTGAGGTCTCTCTGTGCTGATATTTTCATATTCTTTTAGTAAATTCATCCTCTGTAAGTCTGTTTTCAAAACACAAATAAATCATGCACACTAGACTCAGCAACACTACACCCGACCTAGCCTCACAGTCCTTGACCCGTAAGTTTCCTTGATTGAGGGCTTCGGAAGAAACATTTAATCAGAATGCGCACATCCTAACAAGCGCGCAATTAGCCCTAATGCTATTAGGACTAGGAAACTCACTGAGCAAGTCAGCCGGTCGCTCACTGAGTCGATGACCAAATCAAAGCGATTAAGCGTCAAAAAACTGGCACGTAATTCAGTTAAATGCCTAGAAAATAGCACGTAATTGAAGAAAAACCTATAAAAGATTGTTTTCTTAATTCGCCCAAGAGGCTGGGCAATTTTCAAAGAGAGAACGGATTTTTTTTTGAATTCCGAAACCAGAGAACTCCGAGGACAAACCCATAGAGCAACCTAGTCAGGATTTCAAAATTCAAGTGCAGAATCTTCGAGATTTCTCTCTGCAGCCCCAGTCCTAGGTAAAAATCATAGTTTTAGACCTAGGATTTTTCTTTTAGTTTTAATCATAGATTTTAACTTTCAATCCGAGACCATAGCACCCTTTTTTAGATTGTAAATATTTTATATTTGGTTCTAATTCTCTAAATTCAGAACCAGTCCTTAATCCGATGGTCTAATTTATCGACCCTAGGCTTTAATTTCGTTCTAAAATCTTAATTTCCAGTCCTATCATTAATTTATGATTCTAATCCTTGGATTCCAGAACCAGTCCTTAATCATACGGTCTGATTTTCTGATTTTGGATCTGAATTCAATCATAAAAATTTTAATTCTTTATTTTAATATCTCCAAAAATCCTAAATATTAATTTTAGTTTCTATCATTCTAGTTCATAACTTAATTCATAATTATTATTCCGAAATTAATTCCGAAAAATCCAAAATACTATTTTATAGTCTAAAATCTAATTTATCTTCAATCTTAGCCATCTGATTTGCCCAAGGGAGCTTACGGAGGGTACTCGGGAACGAGGCCAATCCTCCTTAGCATAGCGGGTCAAAACCCCCTTTTTTAAAGAATTTTAGAATTAATTAATTACTTTTATTTATCTTTTTAATATAATTAATTAGTAGATTTATTTTATTTTAGCATAATTAATTAATTAAGTTAATTAGATTTTAGTATGATTGATTAATTTCTTTAAATTAGAATTTAAGTGGTTAATATCTTGCTTTAATTAGAATTTAATATGATTAATTCATTGCTTTCATTAGATTTTTAGTATAGTTAATTCATTGCTTTAATTAGAAGTTTAATAAAATTAGTTTATTTATTTCAATTAGATTTTTAATAAAATCAGTTTATTCATTTTAATTAGATTTTAACAAAATTAATTTATTTGCCTGAAATTAGAGTTTCTGTAAAATTAGTTTTCTATTTCGATTAGAATTCTAGTAAGACTGTTATACTTGATTTAATTAGAATTCCAATACAAGTAGTATACTTGCTCTACTTAGAATTCGAGTACAATTAGCATCCTCAAATTAATTAAAGTTTCACTAGAAGCAACATGCTTGCACTCCTAGTACAATTAGGAGACCTGATCATTAGACTTCTAATGGGATTAGGAGACTAAGATTAATCAGACTTTTAGTAGTATTAGGACACTTAATTAATTAGACTTTCAATATAGATAGGAATAGTAAAAATTAATTAGACTCCTGATAGAACTAGAATATTAAATTAAATAAACTACAATAGATTACCACCCAACCAAACTCACAATAGAATCAGGGAAGTCTAAACCAACTAGAACTATAACTATAAAGGGAAATAAAAGGGAAATTAAACTATCTAAATTAAGAAAAAGGCATAGCTGCTGATGTTCACAGGCGGATGATTCAGTATAGAAGTAACCCATATCGACTCTTATGCGTGATCATTAACGTGTTGCAACGTCGATAAATATCTGCAACTGGTGATCGCAATAAACTAGGAACCTTCCTAGAAAACCCTTTATTTTTTTACCTCTACTATTCCAAACGCCGCATTGCTAGAGTCCACTTGGACAGAATTGGAGCCACTGATTCAACGGGGACCGAGAGGAACCCAGAAAAAGCGCGCACCAACAATACTGAGACCTGTCAAGATGTTTGAATTGATTTTCGATAGGTACTAAAGGGTAAATGTGAATTTCGACAGGATCTCAGTACCTGTCGAGAAGTTGAGAAGGGAAGTCGACATGTACTGAAGGTATTGGCTACATTTTTAACAGGTTCTGGTACCTTTCGAGAGGTTGACTACTGTGAAATTTTAAACCTGTCGAGAGGTTGGATGAACCTCTCGACTTGATCTTCCTGAAGCTTTGTACCTTTCGAGAGGTTTGATAAACCTCTCAAAATCTTCAGCCTGACAGACCTGACAATTCAATTGCTTTTAACTGTTCGACAGGTTGCGCCAACCTATCGAAGTCTTCTTTTCAACCTATTGAAATCATGTTTTCATTGCTTTAAACCCATCGACAGGATTATTCCATCCATTCGACACCTTCACTGAGAGTTTTGTTCCTCTTCTACCGATTTCCCATTTCTTTCTTCTTCCTCCACCTCACTGGGTCTAACTCCAATCACCCTACCATTGTTTCAATTGCATTAATTTTACAAGGGTGACATTTTGCACCTGGTCTGTGTCTGTTTGGTGCCGTGTACAACAAGTTCTGAGAAACCCAAAGTTCTGTGGGTAAGTTCTTCTTCAGCCTCCACTCTGTGATTTTCCAACTTTGTACTTCCATATTTCGGTGTGTGTGGTTAACTTGATTGAGAAAAAAAGGTTACCGTGGTGTTTGATAGTTGATTGTGTTGATTGTGTGTCCAATGGCTGACCATGAGGATACCTTAGCAGACTTATTCAAACCCGCTTCCAAACCTGTCCAAAAATCTACCAGAAAATCCAGTAGCCACAAGCCTAAAGAGGACCCACCTGCTAAGAGGAAGCTCATTATGGAAAAACCTAAGAAAACTAAGAAAGGCAAGAAAGCCAAAATAATTGAAGAGGTTGTTGAGGATATCCCTATGCCTAAACCTAACCCTGAGGCTGAAACTGAGATACTTGATAACCTGACAACCCCCAATGAGTTTGTGGATGCCTTAGATTTGATTCCTGAGACAATTTTTGACCTACCCTATTTTTCTAAGGTAGAGGAGTGCAAGGACACCTTGGACTACTTGGTGAAGGCATCCCTGACACATTTGTTGACCCCATTACAAGAGAAAGTTTACCCTAGACTAGTAAAATTGTGGTATCAGAACATCAGAAAAAAGATGAAGCCAGGGTCAACTGATCCTACCCTTGTGGTTTTTATTGATAATTGAGAGCTGGTTGTTGACTATAGTGATATTGGGTTGGCATTAGGGTCCCATCCATTTTTGACTCAGCCTATGATCTAGGAGCACCTGATAATGTGTCCTTCCGAGCAATGGCTAGACATTTGACCCAAGCCATTGTGGGCTCTGGGGAGTCACTGATGACGAGAGATCTAGACCCTATCCTATTTTTCATAGATTCAATCTTAAGGAAGAATATCTATGTCAGTGGACATTAGCAAGAGAGAAGAACTCCTATAGTGGATGCCCTTTACTTTTTCTCCAAGGGCCAATTCTTGAATGTCTCTCAGCTGATATTTGAGACCATGGTGGCTGTGAATGACAAGATAAAAAAGGGGCAGATGCTGTCAGGGTTACCCTACTGCAGACTCATCACTGCTCTGTTAAGGAAAGGGAAATATGTGATATAAAAGGATGAGCCAGTGGAAAAATTGAATCCAAAAGTGCTTGGGAGAAGAGCTTGGTCCACAAGCATGGCCCTGATTGGGAAAAGCAAGAAGAAAATAGTGGAGAGCCCTGAAAAAGAAGCACCTCAGGTGACCAACTCAGCAACTACACCTGTGATACCCACAACCCCATCAGCCAGCTCAGTGGCTACATCTGGGATCGCTACAGCATCTAGCTTAGAGCCTCTACCTACATTTGCTGCTACTAGCTCAATACCTCCACCTGTGACCTCTACATCCATTCTCCTCCCTTCCACTGTTGTGACCTTTCTTATCATCAGGTCTGATGTTGCCAGCATTATCATTCCATCACCCTCTATACCATCTATCTCAGCCCCCATACATTCCAGCAGCTCAGCCACCCCTTCTATCATCACCACAATCACCCCTGTGTCAACTCCTCCTACCATAGACCTAATTGCTACGTTACTTCCACTTCCTATCACAACCACCTACCAGAGAAAATCCAAATCACCCACAACCCCTCTAGCTAGCCCATCAATCCCATCTGTTGAACCCTTAAGCCTTGGACTAGCAGCTCCTTCTACATCATATGGCCCAGTCTCCTCTCCATTTTCCATACATTTTGAGACTGACCCGACTACCTCCATGTCACCTCCACATACCCAAGATTTGGAACACTTGACCACTGAGGGGCATTCATCCCTAATTGACTCCATTGTGGAGAACATTGGGCATGAGTACTCCCCTTTACCTGATTCTCCACAGCCTAGCCATTTCCAGCATGTGTCTACATCCCCTTTCCAGCCCATTATGACCAATCCACCTATTACCCAAACCCACATTTTACTAGAAACCTCTACTAAGATCTTTTCCCTTCTCACCTACATCCTAGCCCAGCTTCAAACCAACACAGCCAACCAATCTGCTATGGCCACCTACCTTCAGGCCATTCAATCCACTCTAATCCCATCTACCTCAGCCATTCAACCTCTTCCAATTCCAACTCCTACACCTACTCCTGTACCCACTCCTCCTCCATCTCCTCAGTTGTCCCCTTTAGTAGTGGCTTCCATTGTTGAGGTGGAAGAACCAATCCCTGCCCCTTCTACCAGAGACTCCTCTACTCAAACTAACTTTGAGGACCCCATAAGATCTGACCTACCCTCTTTACCTTTCACCTACCCCTCCACCCCACCTGAGTCTATTGCCGTGGAAGAGGAGCTGCCATTGACATTCATTTTACCATCACCATCACTTCCTGAGCTGCTCATTACCCCCTCCTCCATGGATGACCCTCACCATTGGGCCATTGCCCCATATGGCACAAACACTTTTTCACCTCTGCCATCTGCCACCAAAGCCATTAAGACCAACCCTTATGTCAAGGAGGATGTCAGATTTCTAGTGGATGTAGTCATGATTTTATTGTAGCAAGCCCATCAGGAGGAAGTTGACCCTATTTTAGAGGCTCATAAGGCTGAGGAATGGAAATTATGGAAAATGGTCCTCAATTCCCTTGACTTTTACAAGATGTATACGCAGAAATTTGAGATGCTAGCTAGGTTAGTTAAGACCCTCTCCCTATATTCAGCCTTGGGTCCTTCAGAATCCAAAGGCATTTTCATCAAGGAGCCTGGCACAAAGCCCAAAAAGAAGAAGAAGCCAGCAACAATCAAATTCACACCCAATGCTTCTAGTGCTGAGCCAGTGAAGAAGGATAAAAATCCTTATGAAGAAAAATATGCCTGGGACCCCTGCTTTTGTTTTAAGTTTAGACACTGACTTTGATTAGGTGTAGGGTATTTTTGGTGTGTTTAGATTTTGTAGACTGTATTTAGGATTTGGTTATAGTTAGCTGTATATACTCTTTGTCTAATATAAAACGTACTGTTTCTCTCATGCTTTGTAATTATTTGTTGTCCAATAAAATTTCTGCTTTGTCAATTGTGTTGTTACTTTCCTGTGTGCTTAAATTTGTTATAGGATGTTCTTTTTGCTGAAATTTATTACTTTCCTTGTGCCTATCCTGCTATTTCCTTTTGTGATACTTCCAACATGGTGAGGACATTGTTCCTCATAGGTTTGGAGGTACAGCAGGGTAATTTTGAAAAAAATTCTTATGAGATAATTAAGCCAAATGCAATGGTAGGAATGAAATCAAAACAAATTTAGCAGAATTTCAAACTGAACAATTTTGAAAAAGGAAGATTTACAAGTGTATGGTATACTATTTTAATTTTTGGATCTTTTTGAAAATTCATCATTTCCATGAAAGACATCATCAAGAAATTTTTGTCCTAATCAGTATGTAGTGAACCATTAAGGAGAGAAAAAGTAAGAACATGTCTTGAGGGTCCTAAGAAAGACCATACCCAGTGAGAGCTGGGTCTGTGAAATTTTTTTTTGAAGAGTGTTTTGGCAATATCTTTCTGCTCTAAGGACTGTTTGAACCTGCTTTCTTTCACTAGAAGTTATGCACTCCAAGTTGAAATAAATTGACAGAGCTCATGACATCAAAGACATGATGTAAGGCCATCTTTTGGACAGTTTGAGCTAAAAATCACTACCCTTTGAATTGCCTTTGTATACACCATTTTGAGCCTAAAAGAAAAATATAATAATTCCATTTTTTCTTTGACAAAAATCAAAATATTTTTTTTCCTAAACCTCTTGACCTATTTCAGCTCACCCTCAATTTGAGAGTTCAGGAAGTAAAGGGAGACTGAGGTTAGAGGAGCAAGGTTTGATATTTGGTGGAAGGCAAAGAGAGAAAATCTAAGAAAAATAGTGTTCAGTTGTGGAGTTGTGACATTCCAGCCCATATAAAAAAAAAACAGAAAAAAAAAAAAAAAAAAAAAAAAATGAGGAAGAGAAGTCACTTCATTTGAAAATTTGAAAAAGATGAGAAGATGGCCACTTCAAATATGAAAATTCAAAGAAGATGAAGATGTGTTGATCAGATGAAGAAGGTGTGTATACCACCTCTTGACCTTGTTGATTTCTCAATTTTGAATCACTCTTTACCCCTTTTTTCCTTATAAACCTCACCCATAAGCCACATTAGAACCCAATAAAAAGATCTTACTGATCTGAAATGGATTGAGCTGTCATGTGGAGATAAGGAGCTGTGTAATCTATAGTGAAGAGAGTTAGAGGATTTCAAGAATTAGAGCACAGCCTATGCTCATGCTTGCAGTCCTATTTGAGGGATGTAACTGCTCTTGAGCTATGTGAAATAAAACACCTTTGAAATCACTTGTGAGAGTATGCCTGTGAGATAATTGAGTCTAAGATTGGACTTGTTTAGGCATTGTTTAAACTTGATTCTTAAATTAATGGTGAAGTATATATTGTTTTGCACATAGCATTCTCTTAATGATTTCAGATTGGTTATGATGAATTTGAAAAAAAGATCTAGGTATTAAATTTATTTACATTTACTGTTTTGAAACTTTTGAATTCAAAAGGGTAAGGTATGGAATAAAGTTGAATTTGTTGAGACCTAACTTGTAACTGTTTGCACTTGGTTTAATCATGTTCATATGGAAGTTTGTGGGTAACTTCACTGAAAACCCTCAGGAAACTTCACTCCTCCACTAGGGATCACCTAGGGGTTTAAAAGGCTCGATGCATATGCTAAATACATCTGTGCTCCCTACAAAAGTGGCATTTTTTATTTTCAGTAATTATTTTTAATTTCTCCTTTGCTTAAGGACTAGCAAAGCTTAGGTTTGGGGGTGTGTTAATCAGTGAAAAATACCATTTTTCACCTCCTAATTTGACCTTTGATGGACCTTTGAGTTGACTAATAATATGTCTTGAATGCGTTTTATAATTAAGCAATAAATTATAGCCATAGTGTAGACATTCAGCTAAAAATGCAAAAGAAGAGACATGCTGCTCAACTGTGCTCATGCAGCCCAAAAGGCCAGCCATCAAGCAGTCACAGAGCCTTAGAACCCTATGGCAGTGGCATGTGTCTAACTGTGTACACATGGGAGCCAGAGTAGCTGCAGAGGATGAAGATTGAACCCCTCAAAGGGCACTGAGTACTGGACAAATGAAGGACAACACCCCAAGCTGTGTGCCAGCTATGGAAGCAAAGAACAGAACATGTCGAGAGGTTAATTCAACCTGTCGAGAGGTTCTAGAGAGAGAAGTCAAGCTATCGAGAGGTTGGAGTGTTTAAATATGAAGCTGTCGAGAGGTTCCCACATCCTGTCGAGGAGTTGATACTGTAAAAAGCTACCTGTCGAGAGGATCTGAAGTTATACTTGATCCTATCAAGAGGTGCTGAGATGAGGAAGTGGACTTAGTGAGAGGTTCACAGCACCTATCGAAGGGTTGGAGCAGAGAAAGAGCAACTTGTCAACTAGTACAAATGGACTTGTCGAGAGGAATACTGATGCAGTGTTTCTCGCGAGGTGCAGAAAGCTGAAGTTAAACCTGTCGAGAGGTTTCCTTGAACCTATTGAGCAGTTAGAGGCAACCTATTGTGGACTTACCTAAAGCTGCATCCATTCTCGCGAGGATACTTTAAACCTGTCGAGCAGACGACCAACCTGTCAAATAGCAGAATAGAACCTGTCTAAAGGATGCCTGGGGCTGTATAAGATACCGAGAGGTTGAATTATAACCTGTCGAGAGGATGGCTAGAGAAAAGACAGCAGCTAGGTATTGATGTATCCTGTCGAGAAGTGCATCCAACCTGTTTAAAGCTTAATCCAACTTGCCGAATGGAACACAATTGTGACTCAGAACCTGTCGAGAGGTTCCCTAAACCTATCGAAGCATGATCTAGGAACCTCTCAGTTCAAGCCACATCATCAGCTCACTCCAGTACTCTATGCACATGTGTCTTAAGGCTGTTTAGCCAGTTTGAGGGTATTTTTGGAATGCATATGGGCATGAATTATTCCCTTGAGCTCTGATTGGCTGAAACAGATCTAAGGACAGAGGGGATGACTATAAATGGAAGAGAAGTTTCATTGAAGAGACATCCAGAAATTGAGAGAGCTCGGACCAAATTCAAAATTCTCCTTTTCCTCCAAAATCTCTACCTTCTTTCTTCTTCCCCCATTCTCTCTTTAGCCAACCATGGTTGGCTAAATACTTTCAGTAGCTAGGGTGAGGGGAGAGCTGTAAATTGAGAGGTTCAAGGCTTTATATGAGGATTGGATGTTGCACAGATTGCAGATCTGAGCACATTGTACTGTAAGTTTGTATTGAATCAGTAAATTATGGATTATAGAGTTGATTTTGATCTATAGATCTCTTGATTGTCATTTGATTTCCCTAGATTAAATCTCCTTGTGGATGCCTGAGCTTGTAGCCTTGCATCCATAGCATCTACAATAATCTAATTGTTCTAATTAAAACCTTAGGATTGGAAGAAATCCCTAGGATGATCTGTGGCCATTAAAGTGGACAGATCATAGCCTTATGATCAATCCAATTATCTGGTCTAGATTAGATTCTTATACCTTGCATCTGAGCTTATAGCCAGATGAAGGATTGTTGCAAATCAATCTCTTGCATTGCCTCTGAACCAACCAATTTTCAGTGAAAACCCAAATCCCCAGCTGCTATTCTCCCTCTTTTGATTTTAATCTTTTTCTCCATTTTCTTAAATCTGTGTTCTAATCAGTTCTGGATCATTTGTTTTTATCTTTAATTTTTTGTAGTTTTAGTAAAGTGACAACATCTTAAAACCTCTCCTCCTTTCTTGCTTTATTTTATATTAGGATAGGATAGAGTGCAAGATCTGTTATAGATCTAGAGATTTACCATATTTTGAACCACATTTCCTTGTCAACATACCCTTACTTACCCCTTAAAGCTTGCTACAATAGCCCTGGTTCTTGCAGGACTGGTTGCCTTACCTTGATCCCATTTTGTTGTGATTTGTCCTTTAGTTTATTTTTTTTAATCCTCTAATAATTACAAGGTAGGCACCACAACACTCAATGACACAAAAATAGGGGACACAAAATAAAATAAAAAAAATTATTGATATACTAATTATTTATTGGGGAAAAAATTTATTACCAGATATATACTCTCCCCCAAACTTGAGAGAAAATATTCGTGCCTTATTCTCGGAGTATCAATAAAAAAAATGTTAATAAGAAAAAAATGTTAGTAATGGTAGTAAGACACTGTTAGTAAAAAGATTACTGAGTTAGAAAAGAAATTTTTTTATATATAACTGAATATTTACAATAAACAGAAAGAAAAAATAAAAACTAAGATCTATCATAAGAACTAATTACATAAAAGAGTATAAACCTAAGAAAAAAATCTAGACACACACTAAGTTAGACATGACACTGAAAGCAACGTCCGAAAGAAGTCTTCAATGAAGATCGATCCTTGGCTTCTAACCACCTTCAATCATAGTCTCTCATTCCTTCCTACCAAAGGAGTATCCACTCCTTGGCATGGCCGCTCCTTCAAGAGCTGTCGAAACACTTCTCAGTGCCTTTCTTAATCTCGTTGATTCATCAACTGCACCTCAATGTAGTTGAGCGAAGAAATTGAGGAGAAGGAAGATGAGATATCTTCATCCCCCCACAAAGGGAAAGGGGTACCTCACATTCCTTCTATGGAAGAAATGCAATCCCACTGTGGAGGTCCTTTGAAGAGTGAGAAGTAAATAGATCTCCAGATCACCTGCTACCTATAATGCTCCCTTACGAAGGCTATGTGAAGGGAATGTAGTAGAAGCGAAGGGAGAAGATAAGCAATGGAGAGGGGTGGTGAAGGGAGATGATAAGCAATGGATTTGGATTAGGTTTAGGGTGAATGGTAGTTTCAGTGGACGATTCAGCATCTCGAATATGTCGTTGGTGCTTTAGATCTTCTATTTTCTTTTCTGCAGCCAGGAGCTCAACTCGATGTATTTCGAGAATTCTATTAAGTTGCTTACTGAAATTGCTCTGGTTATGCTCTTTTATCATGGGGTTTAGGGTTTGAAAGGAAGACGAAAGTGATGAGTTGTTGGGAAGGTAAGGGTCTGGTTTGATAGGGACTGGAAAAGGTTCACGTGTCAAGGTATAGGCTTGGGTAGTTGGCAAGTGGAGATATTGAATGCAATGCATGTCCGCTTCCTCTATGAATTAAATGGGTTTGAATTCCAACGTAACCGATAAGATTGATCACTCACTACATGAAAATCGAGAAAAAACAACGGCCAAAAACTGTTGTAAATTTCTTAAACAACGGTTTTGAGCCGCGGTAACGACCGTTGTTTATAGCGCAGTGATTTTGCTAAACAACAACCTAGAACTGTTGTTTATTTACCTCATAAACAACGGCTCATGTCCATTGCAAAATTACAACGATTGTGAGCCGTTGTTCCCTACAGAAAAGGGTTGTTATTTTTCTGCCTAAACCACGGTCTAAGTCAATGGTATAGGTCCGTTGCAAATGTACAATGGTTGTGAGTCGTTGTTCCTTGCAGAAAAGAGTTGTTATTTTTCTATCGAAACTATGACCTACGTCAGTGGTATATGCCCGTTGCAACGGTACAACGGTTTGTAGCCGTTGTTCTTTACAGAAAAGGGTTGTTATTTTTCTACTGAAATCACGGTCTAAGTCAGTGGTATATATCCATTGCAAAAGTACAACGGTTTTGAGCCGTTGTTAATTTACTCTAAAAGCAATGGTTATGGATCGTTGTTTTTTTTTTTTTTAAATTTGTCTTTTAAAAATGCATAGCTTCCATTTTTGTTTCTGTAATTGGAATCTGTTATAACTATTGTATCAATCACATATCACCCTACAAGGGAAAAAAAGCATAATTCATTCAACTAAATAAAAAAATAATAAGTCAAAAACAAAATTAATTTAAAATCAGAAAACTGTGGCGCATATATTGCTTGTAGTTGGTGCAATGGGAAATATAAATGCACAAAAACATATAGTGATTTACAGTTCCTTGGAAATTCAGACAGTTAAAGCATCAACACTTTCCTAAATTATTTTATAGAATAAATGTAAACTAATTCTTTTTTATAGCTATTAAACTTGGTAAACAGCTTCGAAAACATGCAACCGATTTGATTAGCAAACACTTCCATCTTCAACAGCAATATCGGCACCATGCATCGAGGAGTCAATAAACATGGTCCAGCCAGATTCACTGCTACTTCTTGCATTATATTAAGAGTACACTAATTGTTGGAGAAATATATGAGCCTTCTCCCTAACAGTATCTAATCCTCCCATGATCTGTAATATTAAACATATGAAATGCATCACAAAAGATGAATATTATAAACAAAGGCTAATCAAACTTTTGTCTCAACTTATTAGTTCCTAGCAAAACAACTAGTCCTTATTACTTCAACAATGAAGAGAAAAAAAATTTACCTGGATTTTGTAATCCTTAAGCAAAGGATGATCCAAAGCAAGTTGGTTGTTGATATCCACGCAATCAATGATATCTCTATTGTGACAGCCCGAATTTTGATGCCCCGAAACCCGTGCCGTCGGTGGGCTGGCGCTAAGGCCGAGCCCGAAAACGGATCACACCGTGTCACAACATGCACAGCGAAATCTAAGCGGAACCAATTCCAACTCATAGCATAAGCAAAATAAGTATTTAGAGCATTCGATCTCAAAACAATAAAACAGATGGTTCTAATTCCATAAAAAGCCTTATGGGAAAAGAACCATTGAGAACCACCGGTAAGGACTCTTCCTTACCGAACATGGTTCAACAAAATTAATCATTTACATCGTATAGAAGTCATCTCTCTCTCCTTATCCAAAACAAAGCAAAATTTAATACATAACTCAGGGTCAAACCTACCCAGGTCTAGCACAAATGAAACAATCCTCGGGATGGGGCACCTCACTGTCTTCGTCGGGGGAGTAGTCTCGATCTTCCTTCTCCGGAATCTCCGCCTCAGAACCTTCACCTGAACCTGTGACATTAGTAAAGGAATGATCTTCATCCAAGCTCAGTAGGGAAATATCTCATAGCATGCTTATCAAAATATCAAACACATATCTTATGGCGTGACGAAAATGAAACAATTCTGAACACACGCGAAATGGTAATTCTCATAACCTTGACACACACGTGCAATGCTGATGGTTTCATGAACATGCTCATATTTCCAATCCGACATAAGAAAGAAGAAACTTAAAGATGATTTACTTAAAGTAATAGAATGAGGAACTATAGCCTCAAGCCTCCAATGGAATACCCACCATAGTCACTCACGTGAGTCATATGCACATATATCCAAGGTCCCATAGAGTTGGACACTTGGCCGAACGAATTTACCGTTGTACGGTAGGAGTCACATAGCACATACACATATCACACAAAGGGTGTACGGATTGGCCGTGATCGTCACGGATATCCGCGCCACAATCACACGGTTATACTTGGTCGATCAGTATTCACATAACCTTAAATCGTAAGTGCATACATATAGCTTGTCACCGTGTAAAGTGATAATCATAGTTTATGTCAAAACCGTAATGAAATGTGAAGATCTTACATACACATGTCACAAAGGATCTCAAAAATTTCATAAACTCCACATGTTTTCAAAATCACACGTGTCACATGGCTCATTAGTTTGAATTCATATACGGAAATCACGTGGTCAAAGCAGAACTTATCACATGCCTCATTAATTTGAATTCATATGCGAAAATTATATAGTCAAAGCGGAAAATACTTCACATCCTAACACACGTGTTAACGAAATCAATACACATGATATCAAGTTTTCCCTACCTTACAGATCAGACCCGTGCTTGCTCAAGCCTTCACAAAGGTCGGGTCCTCCTTAATCATGAAGCTTACCTAAACATGATCATTTTTATTTATTAGAACGAGGCAAAACACACTGCCAAAAGTCCCCTTGAAATCTCACGATCAAAACTCACCAAATGCTGAAACCTGGGAATTTCGATCGATCGAAATGAGTAGATTTAGCTTAATTTTGGGTTTTTCACTCCCAATCACTTTTCACTTTGAATCCATCTCAATTCTTATGATCCTCACATGGATACACACTAATTCAACTCCTCACTACAGATCTAAAACAAATTTTCACACTCCTTACCTTGATTTCAGACGAATCCTCCTCCGTGCTTTTAAGAACAGTTTGAGTTTTCTCTGAGTCCCAGTAGATCAATCCGATCCTCGATCGAGCAGCTGCCTCCCTCCATGCCAACTGATCGATCTCATCAATCACGGGCACTCAATGCCTTAAGGTTATCCTCTCTCTTCTTAACTCTCGTTCACAGGCATTTAATATGCAATTAAATGCCCTTGGTTTCCTTTTATACCTTAACTCTCATACTTTAGTGTAGGACAGCTACACTGAAGGAACGTGTGCGAGGGTTTCAAACTCCCACATCCAGTCTTTATAAGATCAATCCGGTCCGTTGGATTTGATCTATAGACATTACATCACGGTTAAAGGGGGGTCCTCGGTGCATGATCCGTCGGTACACACCCCGAGTCCTACGGATCAAAGGCCAAAAGGGTTGGGACGTTACATCCTCCCCTCCTTAGAAATTTTCGTCCCCGAAAATTGTCCTAATGGGTGGCAAAAATGCCCGAAGGGTTGTCTTGCAAGGTACCACACATGGCTAAACAATCCATGTCGTTATAGGACGTCAGCCCACACACACACAGTCCGCACATAATAAAATTTTGAGTAATGTAAATTCGGTCACAATTATTATCAAAAGTTAATAAAACCATACAAAAACACTGTGGCAGCCATGCCCCTATAATTCAAAAATCAAAAGATAACAAAAGTGGCAACCATGCCACAACAGTTAAACTTTATACATTTAATTCCCAAAATAGATTTGAAAGAAAAAGACACATCCCTCCGCTCCCTAGCTCTGTGGAGGAACTCCCGAATCAGCTCCGCTCTCTGGCTGAACAGGTAATCCCTCGCTCTCCGCTATATCGTGAGCCTGCTCCTTCTCAACGTCGGCCTGCTCCTCACTAAACTGTACGTCCTCCGCGTCCAATCCGGACGATGCCATGTCATACACCTGAGCTCGCATAGCCGCTATCCTCTGCCTATAGTCGGTGGAATATACAGCCTGCAACACATCTCCGACGAGCAGCTCAAAGAAATCCAGACGTTGATTGACTTGACGGTTGTTCTCCTGGATGAGAGCTGCCAAGTCTTCAAGGCATAAAGGAGCCGCTTGCCGGGCGGGTGACGCCAGTATCTCGGTAGGAATGTCAGGGGTAGGCACATCCTGGGCCGGAAGAGTAATCTCACGGTGCTCGGGATAGGAGCCTCAGGCATAGGCTGGGCGAGAGGTAGGGTGTCGGGAATAGGAGCATCACAGGCAGGCACATCTTGAGGCTGTGGGGCAACAAGAGGTACTTGTCGAGCTGGTAGAAGATGTGGTTTGAGGTTGTTATATGTTTTCTTCCACTGTTTAAACGTGTAGAGGACCACGTTATCAGACAATTTAGGCTCCTTTGGGGAAACCTTGTGGACAGAAGTGGCTGAAAACTCGTCGAATAGGGCGGAGATGAAACTGGCGTAAGGGATGTATTCTTCGGGTTTCTCTGCTCCCCTACCATGCTTAATACCCTCGAAGATGATGGCTATAGCGTCAAACCATTTGCCCTCAAAGGCGGCAAATAGTGCCTTCATCAAAACGCCTAATCGTTGGGTCTTATGGCAGATTGGATATAGATTACACTTAAAAATAGTGTCAAGGATCCACATGTAGCTCGGTAGGTGAGCTCGGTTCTCGCCCTTTCGCCACACTCCCTTGCGTCATCCGTTGGGCTATAAAGGTATGGGTTAGGTTAGGGGGGTTTGGTGGCAACAATTCAATCCCCTCGCCAAAGGCGTCATAACACTCTAAGGCCGAACAGGCCATCGCGTGGGTAAAAGTATAGGTCTTGCCATCGACCTTGGTGCAAATTGTGGTATCGGGGTTTGGCCCGTCAAACATGTTTTGATAAAATAGGCGCACAAGGCGCGGATAGTAATAGGGATGGATGGGCTTCAAAAGGTTATCAAGCCCTACCTTACCCAAGTAGTCGAGTGCCCAAGCATCGATGCCGGGCACATTGGGTGTTTCGAAAAGGGATGGGTCTATGGTATATTCATAAGCAAAACCCTTGTCCGCCCACCATTGGCTGGGTAAAATCCATTGAGGTGCTTGCGGAGCATCCGATTGCTCAGCAGGCAATGTAGGTGGCGGAATGGGTGGTTGTGGTGGCGGAATAGGCGGTTGCGAAGGACCCATAGCAGATTTGGGTCGCTTTGAAGTAGGGGTTTTAGTTTTGGCATCCTTCCGTTTAGGTGCCATAAAAAGAATTTGGGTTTTAGAACAAAATTCAGGGTTTTAGAAGCAAAACTAGGGTTTTAGGGGAATTTCAAAAATATTTAGGTCAGAACCAAGAATCTATAACCCAAAAATAATTGCTTACCGTTTGTATAAGGTTAGTTTTTTATTCCTGGAGAGAAAAGACGCAATTTGATGTCCATTAGGCTCCGAAGGATGAAAACCCAAACGGCTCGCTCGATACTTCAGAAATTTCGATCGGACAAAAGAAAAAAAAACACAGTTTATATATATAAAGAAGAAATTCGATCGATCAAAATTCGCTTCGATCAGTTGAAAATCGAGTTTAATAGGAACTGAAACGATTTTGATCGATCGAACACAATTTTGATCGGTCGAAACTCGTTCAGTAACCACTGGGTTCCACCCCTTTCGATCGATCAAATTTAAATTCGATCGGTCGAAATCCAAACATTCGATCGGTCAAAAACTTTTCGATTGGTCGAATTTCCATCATTCGATCGATCGAATTAAATTTTGATCGGTCGAATTTTCTCAGGTAACAGAATTTGTGATCGAACGAAATGAGTTTTCGTCCTGTCAAAATCCTAATTCGATCGGTCGAAATAAATTTCGATCGAACGAATTCGCATAGCCTGAAGAAAATTTGTTATCTATCCCTACCAAAATAATTCGATCAGTCAAATTCATAATTCGATCGATCGAAATTTAATTTAATCTATCGAAATTGAATTTCGATCGGTCAAATTTCTAGAAAATACTTGATCTTTGTATTTTCGCATGCTCATTAACATTTTGACATAATAACACTGAAAATCAAGTTGTATAATCCAAATTTCATTAGTTTTCATACGTCAATTGTAGATTTGATATCTACGACAAACACTCATTTCTCAATCCGTAAACAAAGAGGGATACTGGGCGCGAATTTCGGCTTCGCGTTCCCACGTCGCTTCCTCTTTGAAGTGATTCTTCCATTGGACTAACACCAGAGGAATCTGTCTTGAGTGCAAAACTTGCTTAGTTCGGTCTAAGATTTGCATGGGTTCTTCGATGATCGTCAAATCTCGGTAGACTTCAACTGGCGGTGCATCGAGGATATGAGTTGAATCGTGCACGTATTTCCGCAACATAGAGACATGGAATACGTCGTGCACTTGATCAAGTTGCGGGGGTAATGCGACCCTGTATGCAACTTCACCAACTCTCCCCAATACCTCGAATGGTTCAATGTAGCAAGGAGCTAACTTTCTGCGCTTCCCAAAGCGCATCACACCCTTCATTGGGGATATCTTGATAAACACATGATCTCCCACTTGGAAATCCATGCTCATATGCTTAATGTTTGCGTAACTCTTCTGACGACTTTGTGCCATTTTGATCCTTTCTCTGATAATCCGCACAGTTTCGACGTTCTTCCTACGGTCCCAACACAAATTTATCACCGGTTTCCTCCCAGTTAATCGGAGACCTACATCTCCGTCCATATAAAGCCTCATATGGAACCATTCCAATGCTCTGCTGAAAGCTATTATTGTAAGCGAATTCTATCATCGGCAGATGTTGATCCCATGATCCCTGAAAATCTATCATACATGCTCGCAACATGTCTTCAATGACTTGATTAACTCTCTCTGTCTGTCCATCAGTCTGCGGATGGAAAGCAGAACTAAAGTTCAACCTCGTGCCCATGCCTTCTTGAAACCTTTGCCAGAATACAGATGTGTACAATGGGTCACGATCGGGCACGATGCTCGTAGGAATGCCATGCAGTCGGACAATTTCTTTCATATACAACTCCGCCAACTTGCTTGCAGTGTATGTTGTGTTATAGGGCAAAAAGTGTGCCGACTTGGTCAGTCGATCCACTATTACCCATATGGCATTGTGGCGTCTCAATGTCCTCGACAATCCGACAATGAAATCCATAGAAATGGACTCCCACTTCCATTCCGGTATCGGTAGAGGCTATAATAGCCCTGCTGGGTGCCTATGGTCCACCTTTACTTGTTGACATACCAAGCACTTGGACACATATTCGGCGATGTCTTTCTTTAGTCCTCTCCACCAATAACATTTTCGCAAATCTTGGTACATTTTTGTACCACCCGGATGAATGGCATATTTAGACTTATGAGCCTCGTCCAAGATAGTTTGTCTCAGCTCGGCATCCGTAGGTATACACAAATGTCCTCGAAATAGTAATGACCCATCTTCCTTGATAGTAAAGTCCCCATTTTCAGTAGTTTTTCGTCGAAGTTTCACGAGTTCATCATCTTTCATCTGAAGCTCATAGATGCGGTCAAAAATAATTGGCCTGATCGTAAGGCTTGCCAACAGTACTTCGGATTCCTTAACTGTGATGTTATTATCATACAACGAAAGGTCTTCAAATAGCTTCCATCTGTGAAGTCCTGCGATGAGGCTAGCCACTTGGGATGTCTGCTTCCGGCTCAGTGTGTCAGCCACGACGTTGGCTTTACCTGGGTGATATTGAAATGCGCAGTCATAGTCTTTGAGAAACTCAATCCACCGTCGTTGCCTCATATTCAACTCTTTCTGCGTAAACAAATACTTGAGGCTTTTGTGGTCCATAAAGATCTCAAAGGTTTCACCATACAGGTAATGCCTCCAAATTTTGAGCGCAAACACCACCGCGGCTAACTCTAAATCATGAGTCGGATAATTCTTTTCGTGCTCTTTCAGCTGTCTTGAGCCGTAGGCGACAACTTTACTGTGCTGATTCAATACACATCCTAGACCACCATATGACGCATCACTGTAAACAACAAAACCTCCACTACCCGATGGAATGGTCAACACCGGAGCGAAAGTAAGTCGTTTCTTGAGTTCTTGGAAGCTTTCTTCACATTCTTTAGTCCATTCAAATTTTGTGTTCTTCCTTGTAAGTCGGGTACGTGGTCCCGAAATCTTGGAGAAACCTTCCACAAAGCGTCGGTAATATCCCGCTAGATCGAGAAAACTGCGAATCTCTATCACGGTCTTGGGTTGCTCCTAATCTAGCACTGCCTCAATCTTTGATGGGTCAACGGTCATGCCTACTTCGGATACTATGTGACCAAGAAAGCCCACTTGCTCTAACCAGAACTCACACTTACTGAGTTTGGCATATAGCTGATGCTCTCGAAGGATCTGCAAAGCAATGCATAAGTGTTGTTCGTGTTCCTCGCTGGTCTTCGAATAAATGAGAAAGTCGTCCACAAACACCACTACACACGTATCAAGGTATGGACTAAAGATTCGAATCATGAGGTCCATGAATGAAGCTGGAGCATTCGTCAAGCCGAAAGGCATCACTAAAAATTCGTAATGCCCATACCTAGTTCTGAATGCGGTCTTCTGCACGTCTTCGGCCTTCACCCTTAATTGATGGTACCCGAATCTCAAGTCAATCTTTGAAAGTATTTTGCTCCTTGTAACTGGTTGAATAGATCATCGATCCTAGGCAACGGATACTTGTTCTTGATTGTGAGCTTATTTAACTGACGATAGTCGATGCAAAGTCTCAACGACCCATCCTTCTTAACAAACAGGACCGGTGCTCCTCAGGGAGACACACTAGGTCTTATAAAACCTTTATCCAGCAATTCTTGCAGTTACTCCTTCAATTCTTTCAATTCGGTTGGAGCCATTCGATATGGAGGTTTAGATACTGGTTCGGTTCCTGGAGCCACATCGATTGCAAAGTCAATCTCCCGGTCAGGTAGTAATCCTGGTAATTAGTCGGGAAATACGTCCTTAAACTCACAGGCAATTGGAATATCGTTGATAACATTCTTCATCTCTTTCTTCTCTTGCAGGAATGCAAGATATCCTTCGCATCCATTCCTCATCATCCGTTCAGCTCACACTGCGGAGATGATCGGCACTACCTTCCCTTTTTCACCGACAAATCAGAACGACTTTTGTCTCGGAGGACGGAAAGTGACTATTTTTTGTAGGCAATCCACGCTTGCATGATATGAAGATAGCCAGTTCATGCCAAGAAGAATGTCTAGTTCTCTCATACTCAACAAAATGAGGTCTATGACTGTCTTCTAATCCTCCACTTGCATAATGACTGATCGGCAACAAGTGTCTGCAGTCACGGCACTACCTGTTGGAACTGTTACGTCCAGTGTGAACTCTAACTCCACAGGTGTAATCTTTAACTTTTCTGTGAATTCCAGAGTTATATACGAGTGGGTAGACCCAGGGTCTATCAGAACTCGTGCTACACAACGATCACCGTTGTTTTCACGATAGAGTTGGAGTGTACCTATATGATTTAAGACACAGACTAACATTCAGACATGCATTGCATGCACACACTCATCAATATGCACCTAGATCTTTCCTATCAATGCAATTTCTTCATACAAACCATTAAACTCTTAAACTCAAAATAAAATTATACCTTGGATCACGTCATTGCTTGTGCGGGCGTTTTCGGCGGTTATAGCAAATGCACGACCCTTCACAATTGGTTTCATGAACTGTGTAGGTCTCGATGCTGTAGTGGTCAAAACGGAGCCCTCTTTCCTCATCTCCGGGCACTCCCGAATCATGTGGCCAATCTTCCCGTATTTAAAACATTCGCCCGTGTCCCTTCTACAGTTGGACGTCTTGTGAGGTTTACCGCAACGAGCGCACTTCAATTGTGGACTGGTAGATGTAGCTCGAGAAGATCCTTGCGTGACTGATACCCCAGACGTCTGAGTCTGGGTAGGGCCCTCTCGTCGGAACGGTCTCGTCGAAGCAGATGTATTTGACCTTTGAAAATTCGAATTGGCTGGTCTTGGAACTGGAGCAGGTGCAGACGTCCTCGACTTTTTATTCCCCGAGTAGTCATATTCACTTGCCCCTCCCAAACTTGGTTTACTCTTCCAATCTTTCCTCTTGTTTATATTCTTCTCCGCTACAATCGCCTATCCCATGACTTCGGCGTATGTCTCTAACTCAAAAATGGACACTCTCTCCTGGATGTTCGGTCTCAGGCCTTCCTCGAATCTACCGGCCTTCATTTCTTTCGTAGCGACTAATTCAGGGGCAAATCTTGACAATCTCACAAACTCATTGCCGTACTCCCGTACAGTCATGTTCCCTTGGATTAAATTCGTGAAGTCTTTCTTCAACTAGTTACCGACTTGTTTTGGAAAATACTCCTTGTTGAAAGTTATTACAAATTCTATCCAAGTCCATTGCGTATATGGACCTTTCACTTCTCTTTTTCGCAACACAGACTTCCACCATGCATCTGCATCACCCTCCAACTGAAAAGATGCCCATCCTACTTTCTCATGCTCTAGGCTCTGCAGTCTCTCTAATAGCTTCTCCATTTGTTTTAACCATTTCTCCGCTTCAAGCGGATCAGTCTGCCCATGGAAGACAGGAGGTCTCAATCTCCTGAAGTCCACAAATGATGATGGCAGTAAGGCAGGAGGTGGTGGTGGTGGTGGCTGATGCTGCTGGTTGTTGTTGGCAGCAAGCAACGCCGTCTGCTGGGCCATTGCATTAGCAATCATTTCCATGGCCCTTGTCAACTTGTCCGAAGGTTCATCTTTGCTTCCTTCTTCCACAATTGGAGGCGGTCTCAAATCTCTTCTGGATCCTGAAGGAATATCTTCAGTATGCCTCTCATCTCTTTGGCGACTACCTCTCGGTCGACCCCTTCCACAATGCTCCATGAGGATCTGTTACAATGAAACGAAAGTCTCATTAACAGAAGGTCCCTCGTACAACAAAATCTTAATCTTGAAGGGTTAAGACTTGTCGAGAGTCTCTAAAGCCAAGCTTTGATACCAACTGTGATAGCCCGGATTTTGGCGCCTCGAAACTCGTGCCGTCAGTGGGCTGGCGCTAAGGCCGAGCCCGAAAACGGATCACACCGCGTCACAACATGCACAGCGGAATATAAGCGGAACCAATTCCAACTCATAGCATAAGAAAAATAAGTATTTAGAGCATTCGATCTCAAAACAACAAAACAGATGGTTCTAATTCCATAAAAAGCCTTATGGGAAATGAACCATTGAGAACCACCGGTAAGGACTCTTCCTTACCGAACATGGTTCAACAAAATTAATCATTTACATCGTATAGAAGTCATCTCTCTCTCCTTATCCAAAACAAAGCAAAGCTTAATACATAACTCAGGGCCGGACCTACCCAGGTCTAGCACAAATGAAACAATCCTCGGGATGGGGCACCTCACTGTCTTCGTCAGGGGAGTAGTCAGGATCTTCCTTCTCTGGAATCTCCGCCTCAGCACCTTCACTTGAACCTGTGACATTAGTAAAGGAATGAGCTTCATCCAAGCACAGTAGGGAAATATCTCATAGCATGCTTATCAAAATATCAAACACATATCTTATGGCATGACGAAAATGAAACAATTCTGAACACATGCGAAATGGTGATTCTCATAACCTTGACACACGTGCAATGCTGATGGTTTCATGAACATGCTCACATTTCCAATTCGACATAAGAAAGAAGAAACTTAAAGATGATTTACTTAAAGTAATAGAATGAGGAACTATAACCTCAAGCCCCCGATGGAATACGCACCATCGTCACTCACATGAGTCATATGCACATATATCCAAGGGCCCATAGAGTTGGACACTTGGCCGAACGAATTTACCGTTGTACGGTAGGAGTCACATAGCACATACACATATCACACAAAGGGTGTACGGATTGGCCGCCGTACCGGTCACGGATATCCTGCCACGTCAGTCACGGTTATACCGCTACGTCTGTTGGGTATTCACATAACCTTAAATCGTAAGTGCATACATATAGCTTGTCACCGTGTAAAGTGATAATCATAGTTTATGTCAAAACCGTAATGAAATGTGAAGATCTCACATATACATGTCACAAAGGATCTCGAAAATTTCATAAACTCCACATGTTTTCAAAATCACATGTGTCACATGCCTCATTAGTTTAAATTCATATACGGAAATCACGTGGTCAAAGCAGAACGTATCACATGCCTCATTAATTCGAATTCATATGCGAAAATTATATAGTCAAAGCGGAAAATACTTCACATCATAACACACGTGTTAACGAAATCAATACACATGATATCAAGTTTTCCCTACCTTACAGATCAGACCCGTGCTTGCTCAAGCCTTCACAAAGGTCGGGTCCTCCTTAATCACGAAGCTTACCTAAACATGATCATTTTTATTTATTAGAACGAGGCAAAACACACTGCCAAAAGTTCCCGTGAAATCTCACGGTCAAAACTCACCAAACGCTGAAATCTGGGAATTTCGATCAATCGAAATGAGCAGATTTAGCTTCATTTTGGGTTTTTCACTCCCAATCACTTTTCACTTTGAATCCATCTCAATTCTTATGATCCTCACATGGATACACACTAATTCAACTCCACACTACAGATCTAAAACAAATTTTCACACTCCTTACCTTGATTTCAGACGAATCCCCCTCCGTGCTTTTAAGAACAGTTTGGGTTTTCTCTGAGTCCCAGTAGATCAATCCGATCCTCGATCGAGTAGCTGCCTCCCTCCATGCCAACTGATCGATCTCATCAATCACGGGCACTCAATGCCTTAAGGTTATCCTCTCTCATCTTAACTCTCGTTCACAGGCATTTAATATGCAATTAAATGCCCTTGGTTTCCTTTTATACCTTAACTCTCATACTTTAGTGTAGGACAGCTACACTGAAGGAACGTGTGCGAGGGTTTCAAACTCCCACATCCAGTCTTTATAAGATCAATCTGATCCGTTGGATTTGATCTATAGACATTACATCACGGTTAAAGGGGGGTCCTCGGAGCATGATCCGTCGGTACACACACCGAGTCCTACGGATCAAAGGCCAAAAGGTTTGGGACGTTACATCCATTCTCTGTCTATAATAAATCGCATACAAAACTTATTAAAGCATGTATTACGGAAGCATTAAGACCAATAACTGTTGGAGAAACATATGTATTATGGAAGCCTGAACCCCCAGACTACCCTTCTCATCCATCAAAAAATTACAAAATCCCAAAATCCAAAATCTTAAGAAAGATAACAAGTTAGCAAGAGTGGAATTTGCATGAAAAGAATCACACTTTCTTTCCTAAAGAAAGATAAAATATGGAATAGAGTTTCTATATTTGTGATAGCTTTGATTATTTTAAGCACAATCCACCATAATTGAACTCTACCTCATTTGGTGTCCAATGCCCCTTTGTTGAACGGCGTGTAGGGCCACATGTCATCCTACAAAAATATGGGGATTAATGTACTACTTCAACTGATACATACACCTCTTATATGGTTATACTAGAGTGGCTCCTTTTCTATTCTCCAATCCCAAGACAGAAAAATGAGGAAGAAAAGAAAAAGAATAAAATAAAAATTGGCATCCATCTTGTTACCTCCTTAGAGAATCCATCATCAATACATGTCCTTGGGATTCCATAAGAGGAGCGAAAAAGATCTGAAATTAGCTTTGCAAATTCATCAATTACGAGTCTACCATCTCGTCGTGTAACTCACTAGGGGCAATAAGCCCTGGTATAGTAAGCATCTGCCGGCGCTCCTCTTCCCTCTGAGCTGTTGCCTCCTCTGCATAGAGGTCTTTGTTGTCCTGTAGGTGGACATTTCAGTATATAATGCTCATACGCCATAGTAAACAATGTTTACGAAAAAATGAAAACTATGAAAAATTAAAATAAAAAATACTTGGTACCTACACAAATCCACAGAAGTGAATCTTGATTTGATTATTTTTTTATCATTTCATGAACCACACTAATGTCTAAGGGTTTCTAACACCAATCACTTGGGTAGAAATGATTACCCAACAACATAATAAAAAATGAATTATGGGTACACCCAGAATATCTTGATGATCCAGTCTTTGAACCTCTGAAGTACTTTTCAGTGTCAATTCAATGGCTTTCAAGAACTGGATTCAAGGCATAAATAATTCCAACATTGAGGAAAGAAATTGATTTCATATTCTGTTCATGCATAGGCGACCTTTCCATTGGTTCATTTTTTTTTAACTTTGCCATGAATGAAACAAAAACAATCAAAGCAAACATGCAATTTGTTCATCTGATCATGGTACCTGAGCTGAAAATTCTTTAGATTGAACAAGAAAGTCACGGATGTGGTTCTTGAACGAGGAGAGGTCATTTTTTTATTCAAACAGCCCATTGACAAATAGGGTCACCTGCAGAAGTCACAACATTCAAACTGATTTACAAAAGGGAAAAGAGCATGTAATGGCAGGACGGTTGAATAAGAATCTCTTACCTTGGCTCTTGTCATGTTTAGAAATGATGTCCCTAAAAGTTTTATGGTGTACTCACGACAAACATTGGGTATCCCACAAAGGCTCTGTTAATGCACTGGAGTCGACCTGAAAATGTAAAAGAAGCAAAGATATCGAGCTCCAGAATTACAAGATATATGCGATGTGACATGGGTGCTTCAAAATGGTTGAAGTACCAGTGTGAACACATGTCAGATTCCCGCTGATTTAAATTATACTTCCAATTTACTAATACTAATTTTCTTGGTGAAAAGGGCATAACATCTATTTGCTCAGATCTATGAACTATAATATCTCCCATATTGTATCCATTAGACCCCTTTGATTTTATATATTAGATTTTAATTAATTTACATCTACTACTGAATTCATGAATAATTTCTTCCTCAAGTTAGCTGAGTGTGTAGCGTGTGCTCTCATCCATATTAGATTCTTTGTACTCGTCCCAGCACGTGCACATCATTAAGAAAAAACAAACAAAAGTTTAGCATGGTTGGTTACCAAGCAAAACAAGTGTTGCAGCACTAAAACAAGCAGCTTGAACCGAGGCTTGTGAAATGTGTCCGTCAAGATAGCAAAAATCTCTTGCTCAATTGTCAGAAAGTATGACTAGTGGAATTGATTACAAAACTCAGAAACTTGTCTAAAGATCAGATCTAATATAAGAGAACCATCGAGGCACAATTATGTACAGGATTATAAATCAAACCGTACCTGAAAATTCTTCAACATCTCCAACAAAAGGTTGAGACCAGTTTTGGCAATATTCCTCTCCGTGTGCCAAAATGCCCAGATAATAGAATTCATAACATGCTTCAATTGCTTGTTTGAAACAAAAACACCAAATAAAAAAAGTTTAAAATACGAAAGCAATCAAGATGAAAACATTCTCCAAGGTATATACATACACACAGGATTATGCTACAGATAAAGTATTGCTTTAAAGTACTAAACTGACCTGGCTCAACAAGTGAAACAGAGCATGGAAACAATGTATAGAAATTGCACGTGGTAGAGAAAAAATTTTGAGGCGATGTTCGGGGTAATCTTCAAAAATTTTTGTTATCATTTGCAGAAAAGGATGATTTCGTATGTCTACTAGAAAACCAGTGCACAAGGATATATAGTCATGGTTCAATCAATCAAAAGCCTAAAATCCTCACCTCAAGTGTGCATTCAAAAACGGCTTCGAATATGCAAGGCACATCCTCTGTCATAACACTCTTATACCTATATACACAAAATTCAGAAAATCAAATCAAATAAATCATCCACCATAAAAGCTACGAGTTAGCATAACACGCTCTACATGAAAAGTTATAAGCAAAAGTGTACTGTGTCAAATGCGGTTTATACAACAAAAAAAATTATAAGAAAGGAGAATAAACTGAATCAATCTAAAGATGGTGCTTTTAGGGCCATACTTCTCTAAAAGACCTTTTGAAATCTACACAAGAAGCCAGTTGTACAGGTACAGTCAGCTGTGTAGAAAAAAAATATTCACATATCAGTTTCATACTTTAATTTTTGGAGTTCAAAGTTAAAAAACTAATGTAAATTACCCTGTTAAACTTAGCTAGTGTCTTCATCAACAACTCCATCAGCAACCACACATACGACAACTACAATGGTTATCTAATGGATCAGAAACATCAACACAGTCGAGTGCACAATAAGATGCTACAAAATAAACCAACATAAATCTCTAACACCCACATCAATCTACATAGTAGCACCACGCAGCAAGATCAGCTATTATGAAGGTAAGCAATACTCAAAGGATTGACAGCTTTAAGAACCAAAGACATTTATGGGGCCTCACCTTCATCCGACCACAAAATATATGACACCCGATTCAAATAAGACCCTTTAAAAGCTAAAAATTCCTCAAGCATACTCTTCCACAAATGTCAATATATGTGCATGCTTAGCCATAACTTTCACAATCAGGTTAACTAATGCTACTATCAATATTATAAACTCTTCTATTGAAAAGGACAAATATACAAATAGTCCATAATTCTACAGAAAAACCAGAACCACCAAAATGTGGAACCATATACCTCTAAGAATCATACAAATAGTCTATAATTTTATAGATGCATTTGAATAAAAGACCACATATAAAAAAAGAACCATATACTTCTAAGAACAATCAACTAAAATGAACAAGACTTTTGGGCCACGCAATTATATCACCAGGTGTAATATCTCCCAAGGTTCCATCACGAGCATACAACTCTGCAGTGATATCATATACATCATCTACTATGATTTAGGCGCATTTCTATCGACACGTCCCATGACAACATTCTTATTCTTGAAGTTCTTTAATATGCACTGAGAGGATAGTTGTTCTATGGGACTGTCAAGATGAACCGATGATTGTCTCCTTTCATACAGAAATATAGGAAAAATAAATGAAATGTTTGATATTCAATAATGATATGAGGTAAATTATAAATTTTGATTGGACAAATAAATTTTTACCTGATAAGAAGAACTCAATTGATCACTTGAACGAGTCATATGTGTTCCATGAGAACTATCATATCTTGGTAATGCATTGAATTTCTCCTCAAGCACCTTACGTGCCTTAGACTCTTCATCAAGTCGTCGCATAATTGCTTCATAGTTCAACTCTACACTTTCACATGCTCTCTTCTCTCGTGAAGCTATTTTCTTAGAAGGAGCTGATGAGGAAAAAGTTGTCTTTGATATACCTCTACCCATACCTCATACATAGCCTCTTCTGTCATGACCAAAAACCTAGGATACAATTTTATTTATAATTACAATATTAATTTTAAGAGCAATAATTTCATCATCAAATTTGAGAGGAAGGCATTTACATGTGCAACAGGGTCATCATCTAAAATTGCTTCTCTTTCAATCGGATTATCTTCAACCATTTTCTTAATTTTATCCTGCAAAAAATAAATAATGATAAAATATTATAATGATAAAGTCTCACACTCCTTTGTAATTATTGAAGTTTATGAAATGAACTATAACATATAGAAGCATACTAATTTTTCAATCATAAATTATGAAGGGCATGCCCTGTCTTTCTTGGTATGTGTGGCTATAAACAGTTCTATCCTGGTAACTATACCAGTAGGATTTTGCATTTTCTGTATAATTCAATGATCATAAGTAAATATTATTTCTTTAGAAAATTATACTAAAGTAATATTTTAGTGATATTACCAACTCCTCTGCCATCTTAGCTGCTCCCCATCGACCAGTAGTGTGTAGGCTTATCATCTTTTCTCTAGAACTCTTCCCCTTTTCTTGACGTGTGGCATATTCTTTAGTCGAACATATGTGAATATGTTCGACTAGTCTTTCAACTTCACATATTTTGGTGGATGTTTTTCCTGCTTTGCATCCGTCTCATATTCATCATATTTTTTTTGAAGCTCATGCTTCCATTGCTTCCAACATCTGTTAGCTTTTGATAATACTATAACTTTGTGTTGAATTTCAATATCATATTCATCTTGTAATAATATAAAGATAAGTTAAAATCATGGAGGAAATCGACCAGAAAATAGTATAAGTAAATAATATATGTACTCACCAAGATAGTGCTCCATATCTTATCCTTCACATTTTTTTGCACATCAATCCATGTCATGTGTGTAGGTGGACAATGTGTCCTTGCCACCTAACCTATTAACGTCGACAAACTTGATGAATATGTTCCAATTGGCTGCCCATGTTCATTAAATTTAACTTGCTTCTGTAGGCCTAGACAAAATATATGTTATTAGTAATACATCTAAACATCGATGATTAAAAAAAGAATAGATTAAAAAAAAAGATTGAACAAACCTTTCTTAGCAATCTCGCTTTGTTCTAAACCACTTGATTGAGGTTCATATGTTTCCATGCTCAATTCTTTACTGAAAATAAGTAAATAGTATTTGCCAAAATCATGTAATTTATTCAAATATGTCAAAACCATGTTTATTAGTAAAAATAGAGTACATCTTCTAATGGTAATTACAAAAGCATGTAGAGAGAACATAGAGTGGACCACATGAGTTTTTCAAAAGTATGTAGAGGGAACAACATTGTAAAAAAAAGAGAATTATATTTTAGTATTCATTATCTTCCAATGGTAATTATAAAAAAATGAGAAATGTATTTTAGTATTCATCATCTTCCACAACATCAGCGATAAATGGTAATGCTAAAGTATCTGCATTAGTTCTTCCCTTAAATACTATGTATCTTCATAAGCATCTACATCCCGAGTCAATCTCTTTGGAGCATCTAAGACCACATACCAATCAGCTCTGATTTGATCTTTGCAATAGAGGACTTGGGTGGCTTGGGAGGTAAGAATAAATTGGTTGTCATCTTCATGTGAACTCCTCATAAGCATCCCAAGATTAACAAAAATTAAGCCTGTATCTGGATTAACAGCACATCCATTCGTTTTATCTTCTATACGTACCCAATCACAATAAAAGACTATTTCTGTAAAATTACCATAATTCAGTTCAAGTATTTATTTAAGGATACCATAATAAGTGACTTCTTCTTCCATAAGGCTCTTATCTTTGACACTAGCCCTGAAATTAGTTAAAGCCTTCATGGAGACTCCACTATTCTGCGTGCTTGTACTCATTTCTGACTCCGCCATACAAAAAAGATATCCATTAACTATGTAAGAATTATACGATATGGCTATGAAGTCTGGACCATCAGCAAGACTCTTCAAGGTAGAAGTCTCTTCTTTTTCTAATTGTTGTCTTAATCAAGGAATGTAGTTGCCCCTCAGATGTTTATTACATGACTTGTGGCCTTGGAGGTTAGATTGATACTTCCTATAAATGTTAAGTATTAATTAGATCAAGTATTTCAATATTAATTGAGGAAAAATAATAATGATATTTAGAAATATTACTTACATCTCCCATTCAACATTTTCTGCAGAATGTTTGAGAACCCATTTACGCGCTTGTTGGTATTGCAAGTTTTGAAGTCTTTTCCTTTTTTATTAAGAGGGTAGCCACGTATAACATTATAATCCATAAATATTGTATCTCCTCACTTATGCCCTCCTTCATTATCATTTGGCATATACTCCATACAATACCTCACACATTCTTCATTAGATATTTGCTCTTTAATAGACCCCTCTGGATAAGTCTGATTTTTTACATAATGCTTGTAAGTCTTTATCATCCTACACAATTTTTTTTAATTAGATATCAATAATACTAGTAAAAAGAAATACTTTAAAAGTCCTATTATGAAGCTTTACCTTTCGAATGGATACATCCATCGATATCGAACAAGACCACATGTTAGCACCTCATCCGCCAAGTGAACAACAAGGTGTATCATAAAAATAAAAAATGAAAGTGGAAGTACATTTCAAACACACATAGTGTTTCGACCATGCGTCTCCTCATGTTTATAAGCTCAATTCGATCTATAACTTTAGAACATAGGACATTAAAAAATATTAACATTTGTCGGATAGCTGCTCTCAATGGCTTTTCTTTCTTGAATGCATGCATCAACAAAATGGGTAGTAGTTATTGCATGAGGATATGATAGTTATGTGACTTAAGGCCTTTCAGTTGAAAATCCTCCAAACTTACGTTATACTTCCAATTTGCACTATATCCAATGGGAACTTTCAAATTATATAAGGTTTCACAAATTAATTTTTTTGCATCTCGAGATAAGGCAAATGGACCTTTAGGGCAATACATCTTATCATTTTTCTACACAATCCATAAATTTTTTTTTATCTTTATATCTTTAATATCATATCGGGCCTCAATTCCATCCTTACTTTTGCCCTTTGTATTCATAATTGTTGCAATTAAATTTTCCGTAACATTCTTTTCCACATATATTACATCCAAATTATGACGAACGGGAAGATCCTATATTTATAAAGTAAAAAATTAGTATTCAAATAAAATTTATTGGAGATCACATAATAAAATTAAAGAAAAATTTTATCACCTTCAATATGGTAAGTCAAATAGGATTGATTGCTTTGACCATGCACAACTCTCTTCATTCGTGGGCTTTTTTCTCTTCTTACCTGTTCCCTTTCCGAACTTGGTCTGAATTGTTTCCATTTTGCTTAAAACTTTTGAACCGCTCATACGACGTGAATGTTTTCTATGTTCTTCCTTACCATTAAATTGGGATTTTTGAGTTCTGAAAGGATGATTTAAATTTGTAAGGAACTTTGGGTGGCCCATGTAACCAAATTTCTTTCCATGATATAATCATACGGAGTCAACCTCTTCACTATAAATAGGACAATCATATCTTCCTGCTATCTTACAACCCAAAAGATGACCATATGCTGGAAAATTATATATAGCCCATAATAAAATTTCTTTCATGTTAAACCTAATTTTTGTATAGGAATCATATGTTATTGCTCCAGTGGACCACAATTTATTTAATTCTACAAGCAATGGCTGCAAGTAAATATTAATGTCATGTCCAGGACTATTAGGCCCGGAAATCAATATCGTCAACATTGTAAACTCCTTGCGCATGCACAATGATGGAGGGTGATTGTAAGGAACAATCATAACATGACAACAACTATAAGAATTATTCTTATTGCCAAAAGGATTGAATCTATCTGTGGCAAGTCCTAGACGAATATTCCGTTTCTCTAAAGCAAACTTTTTCCACTGAACATTAACTAATTTCCAACAAGAAGAATCTACGGGATGGCGCATGTGACTATCATTTGCAACTGAGCTTGCATGCCATGTCATTTTCTTTGCAATCCACGGTATACTGTATATTCTTTGTAGCCTCAGAGTTAATAAAAAGTATCTTAACTTCTTCCATGGTAATGGCTTAGCCCTTGGCTTTGAAGCATTTATTGGCTTCCATCTGCTCGTACCACACATAGGACAAGTATCCTTATTTTCTTGATCTCTCCAATATAATATGCAATAATTGGGGCATGCATGAATAATCTCATATTTCATACGTAAAGACTTGATCAACTTTTTTACATTGTATGTGATATCTGGTAAAGTATTTTCTTCAAGAAGTATATTTTTTATCATTTTTAATAGCTCTATGAAGCTTTTATCAGACTACTGATGTCTAGCTTTCATGCTCAACAAATTCAATAGTGACTAATAATTTTCTGTGGTCATTTTTATATGACGAATATAAAGGCTCTAATGCATATTCCATCAAGTTACTATACCCCGCATCATCATGTAAATCATGTGGACGTTGCTCGTCATCTTCATCATAAGCATCATTTACGCAAGCATCCAAATCTTCAGTACAAACACCTCCGAATGTGTTATTCAATATATCTTCCATTCTTGGAAACCTATCTTCGTTTGGGTTAGAAATCGATGTAGTACTATTCCCCAACTTGGCATGACTATTAGAAAATGATTCTCCATGGTGCTTTCATATCGTGTAAGACTTATCTATACCATCCCAAAATAAATGTTCCATAATAATCATGAGGTTATGCTTTTTAAGGTTTCGGCAGTTGACATAAGGACAACAACACCAATCAGGATCTTCTATATTTTCTTTTGCGAATTTAATAAATGAATGAAGACCTTAGATATATTCGACAGTTGCATGATTTGTTGTCATCCACTCTTTTACTTGGGATTGTTGAAGACATATTCTACAAAACTAAATGAATCAAAAAAATAACAATAATAATAATAATATAACTAAAGAACAACGAAAAGAAATTTAGTAGTTCAGTTTAATATCCAAGCAAACTCAATTATATAGCTAATGATATAATGGATGAAATAGCATACATGCTATTTGAGGAGCTCAGTGAATAAAGAGAAGCACAATCGACTATTTTCTTCACCCAAATTGATGGGCAACTGCTTGTTTTAATGTTGAGTGGGTTAACTGAGGTGATTCAACCATCCGCAGGTTTTGAGGCTTGGAGGTCAAAACTTAAACCTAAAGTGGGCTGCCTTTATTACAAAGGTTTCCAGATTTGACCTATCAGTATTCAAAAATTCATAGGTTTAAGTTTTAGTGTGTTAATGAACTTAAACCTAAAGTGTGTTAATGAACTCTTTAAAATGATCATATAACAAAGGTTTAAGTTTTAGTTTAATATTGAAATATCGAGTTAATTTCTTCATATTAAACCTTGTTTCTTTTTATATAACCTCAGTGCCTGAAGCCTCTTAGAGCATCCGACTAATCCCAGGGGAACGTGTCCCCCCCCCCCCCCCTCCCAAAGTTAGCACGTGTCGGGTAAGGATGGGATATAAACCCTAGGGTGGCCTCAAGGGGGATTCGAACTCAGGTCTCCCGCTTCTTGAGGCGCGTACGTGGCCATCCTGCCAAAACCCTTGAGATTTAAATCCTGAATTTTCAGTTTGGTACTTAATCGTTTGGGTAAATTCTGAATTTTCACCTTCGCAGATGTAGCTATTCTAAAGCTTATAAACTATGAATGGACATAATTTCCAGTTTGTCAAAAAAAAGTTACTAAAGACTAAAAATTAATCTTATTAATTTTTACTGCAAAAGAATGACCAAAACACCCTCTTATTTGAGTAAAAGTAAGCTGCTAACATTACTAAAAAATAAAGTTGCAAAACAATCCTCCACCTTTTCTATTGAAACATCATTTCCCTTAGAACAAGGTTCGATGACATCAGTCTCAGAAGCTAGTTAGCCTGCAATTTTAGTTGAAGATGACTTGAAAAAATAAATTAGAATATGTTTGTTGCCTTAATTCAAACCCTACCCAAGAACACCAGGTCCAACCCATTTAAGCATAAATGTTTCAGGCATGAGTCAAATTTACAGAGACGAAATAATTAATAAAATAACTATGCAAATATTTAGTTCAATGTGCATAACAACTAATATAAAAAATCATATAGATACCAATAATGAAAGGAACATTGAATGATTAGTTGGACAAGAGGGCCACACAAGGGAGGCATGAGTTATATTGAAGAGGAGTGTAAACAATTGGAAAGCAGACTCGTCTTCAAAGTTATAAGTTATAACAATATGCCAGCTGCAAAACTCTAGCTTCCTCCCCATTGATAAGATACCAAGGGGTGCGCATTGAGCACTGTTGGCTCATGGGTCTAGTCCCCATTATTTGAGGGCACTAACACCACCCTCTGCAAAACCTAATGGAAGGTTCCACACTTATAATAATTGAAGGTCTAAATATAAGTTAGAGAGAGAGAAATAAAAATAGTTACCTATTAGTTACCACACTTATATCTAAACCTAATAGTTACGTATTATCCATATTCATATCCTCCAAGGCCGTAATATTATGGAGCATAATATGTGCAGCTCGTGGGAAATGTCACTTTATAGATGAATGGAAACTCTTAGGCCGTTTTTCTTAATTTCTTCTAGCCACATTGCTTTTATTAAAAGAATGATGTCTAATCAGGCTTTAAACTTTACCTGGCAGGGATGAAAGTTAAGGCTGGTCAAACTGCACCAAAAGTAGAGGCAGAGAGACTAGGAAAGTACAAGGAATTGGCTGAAAAGAACTATATCTTGCAGCAAGGCTCCAATAAGGAAAAATTAAAAATTGACACTTTTATCTATGGTCTTTTTATGATTTCGACTTGCCATGGTTTCCATTCGGATAAGGTATATTGTTCATGTTAGTTTTATTGCTGAAATTTGTAGTTCGCTTCTACTAGAAATTGATCCTCTAAAACGTCTAATGGTTCGCAAATAAAAAAGATTTGTCTAATTTCGAACAATGAAAAGAAGTATGCTCCGATAATTGTGTAGAGGAGTTTGGAGAATGAGAGAGCAGCAACACCCAAAGGAAATGCATGCCCTATAAGAGTAAGAAATGGAAAAATATTGAAGAGGATATTAATTTGATGTAAACAAATCGAATACCCTTGGTGGGGATTTCAAAACCAGATGTATTTCGGGAAGTATACTTATTGGTACGGTTTGTTATTGTTGATGATGTAGGGACCTGGCATGTTTATCTGCTATTGTTGTTATTGTTATTTATTGTTGTTATTGTTATTATTGTTATTTATTTATTATATATTTATTATATATTGTTATTTATTATATATTTATTATATATATGTTTACCTGGCATGTTTATCTGCTATTGTTGTTATTGTTATTTATTTATTATATGTTTTTTTAGTGTGCAATATTTTGCACATAGGATGTGGGGATGTATGTGTAAAATTTACAAGAGAGTACATGTTGTCTCATTGGGCTTTCACAAAGCATGCTCGAAGGTTTAGTTTCCAAGAGTGCAGAAGTCTTCAATATTATCATTCAAAAGTATTAGCAAGGAACCAGGGGGGGTCGCTGCCAACTGCACTCACCTACTTCCATTTGCTGACTCTCCCTCAGTGATGGCCAAATTGGGGCCAGATATTGAAGGACTTTCAAAGCCTGAAGAAGTCCTTTGCTTTCACAAAAAATTTAATCTGCCCATCCAATTGTGCTAACATACTCAACCTAGTTACTACCATCATGCTTTTTAATTAGTCTTCCAATTCCAGTCGGATGAAGATTTCCAAGTGAGGATCAAGGTTTCCAAGTGAGCAGTCATCAAAGTTTTAGAGAGTGGGCAAAGCACACCCCACCCCCCTCCCCCCCCCCCCCCCGGAAAATTTGTCAAAAGCATAAAAGTTTATCAAAACAACTATATAAAAAAACTTAAATAACCTACGTTTCCTGGTGTAATAACACCTACTTTTCCCATGTATACCACCTTGTGGGCTGACCTCTTCCCTGACGTGGCCGTAGACGGATTGCCCAGGCCCCAATCCGATCATATTCCGATTATGATCAAATGCACTGGAGATAGGAAGGGCCAGGGGTGTAGCCACATATAACATAGTGGGTGCTGAACCCTCGTTTAATGATTGAAGATGTTATAGAAAAGGCTTCTCATACAGCCTTCTTCTATGTATAAGCCCCCAAATCTTCGGCAAAACAATTACTGACATTTGTCGACCATCATTAGCCCCCATTAAAAGAAAATCCAGGCTAGGCCATTGGGAAGGGCCTTCCCCTTTCAGATTTCTTAATATGTGGTTTGGAAACGAGAATTTCAGGCAGATGGTTTGGCAATGGTGGATTTCTAAGCACGTTCAAGGAACTGCTGAATTCAGGCTATATACTAAAGTTGAAAGAATTAAAAGAAGTGGTTGTCAAATGGAATGGGGACACCTTTGGGTGGCAAGTTTAGGCAGACCTACTAGTTAAATCCAAAGGTTGGATCTGCTTGAAGAAAGCCAACCACTAACGCTGCCGAGATGGAGGAACACAATGTTAAAGGACTGGCACAACAAAAAATGTGGGGAGGAAGAGCTGGTATGGAAGCAGAAGTCTAAAGTTCCCTCGCTGGAAGCAGGGGATAAAAACACTGAATTCTTTCATAATTTCACAAACTAGAGAAGAAAATGCAACATGTTTTAACATATAGAAGTGAGAGGCAGAAGGGTGGACAACCAGATTGAGATTGAAGATCAAATTGTCTCCATTTCAAGGAACTGTATGTGGATGGTGGTTGGGAGAGACCAACGATATTGAGTTTAAGATTATGGAAGAGGTGGGAGATAGAAGGGTTGGAGAAGGTTTTTGAGGAGGGAGAGATCAAACAAGCAGTTTTTGAAGGGTGCAAGGATAAAGCTCCTGGGCCGGACAAGTACACTATGAATTCTTCTGGTGCTTTTGGGATATGTTGAAAAGGGGAGCTCATGGATTTTTTCAGGGAATTCTACAATGGCTGCAGGGTTGGGAGAAGTACAAAGCCCCCTTTTGTCTCCTTAATTCCCAAAAATTAAGGGTCTCAACTTTTAGAGGATTATAGGCCAATTAGCTTGGTTGGGAGTGTCTACAAAATATTGGTTAAGGTCTTGGCTAATAAAATGAAGCTAATTATGGGGGCTGTCATATCTGAGGCCAAAGGGGCTTTTGTTAGGGACATACATCTTATGAAAGTGGCGGTGGTGGCCTTGAGGTCCTGGATTCTTGGCACAAGATGAAGGAAATAAGAGTCATCTGGACTGCAAGAATAATGGACAAGGTGTGGACAAAAGGGTTTGGATGCCTGGGAAGCATGGGGTGTTCTTGGCCAAGTCCTTCTACAGTCATTTATGCTGAATGCCGTTGGTGGGATGTGTGGGTGAAGTTGTGGAAGGTTAAAGCTCCTCCAAGAATCCTGTTTTCCTGTTGGACAGCTGCGAGGGAGAAGATCCTAGCGATTGGTCACCTCATTATGAGGGGGATGAACATCCGTAACATGCGGAGGAAGCAATCATCTGTTGGTTCACTGTGAATTCATGTATCAGGCCTAGGGGATGACTCTGAAGCACTTCAAGATGAGCTGGTGGTTTTCTTAATTGGTCGGGTGGATGGTTAAGGCCTAGGACTCTTACCTCTATGGGATTACTAAATCCTGCAGGGAAGTGGTTCTCATGGCAATTTTGTGGGGAATTTGGCTTGAAAGAAATGATAGAATTTTCAGGGTTGGAAACAGAGATGCCTATCGAGTGATCTCATTTGTCCAAGATACCACTATTAGCTGGGTTAACACTTATTTGGGCCGGCGTCAGAGTATGGATGAGGAGGTTCGGCACGGCTGATTTATGTTGTGCTTTACTTTGTTTAATGCTTTAACTTCTGAGCATATTTTACTCCTTTTCCAAAATACAGTATGGTATTGTTGGTATATATGTGAAGCCCATTCACAGAGTTTCTGCTCCATTTGCAGAGCCTGTATGTGTGAGTGTGCGTGCACACACATAGACACATGCACGCATAGATACATGCACACACACACACACACACATGCACATGCACAGTGTGTCAGAGAGACTCACTGTCACTTTCTTACAACGAAATTTAACAATTTAATATATTTTGAAATTTATCCACGATTCTTTGCTGAAAGTTTTTCCTTTATTATGTGATATTTTTATTCATTTTCTTTTGGTCACAAGGTTACTTTTATGGCAGGTTTTTAATAACTATGAACGGCAGATTGCTAGGCCTATAAGATAGATTAGTGGGATCCAAGAGAATGCTAGGTGAGATGATGCATTTTGAGAAGCCAAAAACTATCTCAGTTGATTATGACATATGATATGTCCTTTCTCCGTAATTTATGTTGGCAAATTTTTATTTTTGCGAAAATTAACATTAAGATTACTGATCTAATAAAAAATGAGACGAATAGGCCATAAGTGTAAAGGTAGCTTTTTGGTTATAAATCTACATTTTGAATCTATAGTTCTTGGGTTCAAGTTCCTCCAAAGTAATATTTTTTGCACCAGCAGTGGACATATGCGGTAAACACTTGCAGTTAACCTGTGGTGAACGTGCCCTGTACCCTATGAATTATAGGAATATATAATGTGCGGTGAATGTTCCCCCATATTCTTGAATTATAGAAATAACTATCATTTTCAAAATATTCAGGGAAGTTTCGATAATTGCCCAAACTAACTGAAAACTGCTCCATAATTTTTATTAATTGAACTCAATTGATCATATTTAAGGGAGGAATCACCCCCCCCCCCCCCCTCCAGCACACACATATCATTAACTACGCAAAATATTCAGGGAAGTTTCAATAATTACCTGTCATCGACATGTCAAAGCTAGTTGATGGCAGCCAAGAGGAATCACAGATAGAAATAGTGAAGAATCATTAAAGAATCAAGTACAAAGACTTGCATGATTTCTGTTGCACAATCCATGATCGTACAGTCAACATTGATGATCCACCAATTATCACAAACAGGTGGATGAGCCTAACAGGTCAGGTTTAATCGAAACCGCAAAAAATTGTCATTTATAATTCGATGGTGAATGATCTGAGAGATAGAAGATAAATGTTGAATACCTGAGATCCACCAATTCGATGATCCGCGATGTGGATCAAATGATATGCGAGACACTCCTCTGATGTCTAAGTATTTGGGCGAACAGAGAATAGGGCGACAACGAAGAAGGGCTTCTACTACTAGGGTTTCCACTGGAAAAAGAAGACAAAGAAGAAGAAGGGCTTCTACTGCTAGGGTTTCCGCTGGGAAAAGAAGATGAAGAAGTCGGCTGCTAGGTTTCCGCTGGGAAAAGAAGACGAAGAAGAAGGGCCTCTGCTGGATATTTGCGCTCTAATCTTCTATCGTGTATTGCATATCTCCGGTTCATGATTGGCAAATTGTGGATGATATCCATCGAGAAGCTGCCACTAGGGTTTACGCAGGAAAGTGATTGATATGGGCAAAGAAGAGGAAGGGTCTTTGGGCAAAGTAGAGGAAGGGTCTTCGCAGGAATTATTTTAAGTGGGCCGTTGTGATTGATTTGGGTAAAGAAGAGGAAGGGTCTCCGCGGGAATTATTTTAAGTGGGCCGTTGTATTGGTTTAACTTGGGCGCGAAAATTATTTTAGAGATCAAGGTCACGGGTTCGAACTCAGCTAACTTACAAATAGTACATTTAAGTGGGCCGTTGTATTGGTTTAACCATGGATATGGGCAGTTGTATACGTGAATTGCTTCTACAACGGCCGATGTATGTGGTATTTTAAAAGTAAGTGGTGTTATTTTTTCTTTGTTTTCACGTAGTGACTGGAATCGCCTGTTCCCTAGAATTGTTGTTTATAATTCTATAGAACAAAAGTGAGACTCTACGAATCACCCATAATCGTATGGAATTGTTGTTTCAAATCGTACTCACAACGATTTAACTCTACGAATCACCAATAATCGTAAATCCATACACTTTGAGTGATTGTGACATAACAACAGAGACTTCTACGATTCTCTGTGTTGTTCATACCGTAAATCGTAGAGTACTTTGTTAAACTTATATACATATGTTATAGGTATTTGCTACGGGTGAGTCTGTAGACACCGAAATTTGGCCCAAGGACCGATCGAAACACCTTTCGAGAGGTATAATTCTGAGCTTTTGATGGCATGTATGGAACCCTTAGGAATCACCCTAAAACCTTAGGAATCACCCTAGATCTCTTAGGAACCTACCCCAAACCTTTAGAAACCAATCTCGAACCCTTAGGAATTAATCATACCCTTCCCAGACCTATTAGAACCCTTCTTGGGCACGATTCGAACCCCCCTGAACAATGGTTAGAAAGAGGAGTGGTAAATTTTTGTGGATAGTTGCCCAACCTAAGGTATATACCATTGGAAAGTAGAGCTTCCCATCTTTTCAACGAACTAAGAATCGCCTAATTTAGAGTAGTACATCAAAAGATATGGCAGAATGAAGATCGTAAATTTGTACGAGATATTGCAAAACCGGACCCATAGAGCCAATTTCGAACTAACCAAAATAGCTGATGAAAAGAGGAGTGCCAAGGTTAGCATATATAGTTTTCCAATCTAAGGCCTATACCATTGGAAAGTAGACTTTCCCAGCTTTCCAACGAACCAAGAATCGCCTAATTTGGAGTTGTACATAAAAATTTATGGCAATTTGAAAAATACGGATTTGTGCAGGAAATTGCAAACCGGGCCGGGCCCCTACGGGACTTCAACTTCCAACAGTTTGGACCTGGTTTTCCTTTAAAAAATGGCCAAAATTGACATTGGGGGTTTGACTTGTGGACCATCCCAAAGTCTAGGGTGTGTTTCTTTAGGACCCTAGTGACCCTATTAGCTTAAGTTATCACCATTTTGCCATCCAAGTCACCACCCTATCATCTACCATTAAACCCAAATCCCTCTTCTCCAAGCTCTAGAAAACCATAAAAACCTTAGATTTTCCATTACCTAATTGCTAATATAATTAGGACTTTAACCCCTCACTAATCCTCCCTTTCTCTATAAATAAAGAGCCACCCCTCTTGCTTAAGGGTTGAGAGTTTTTACCTAAGAGATAAAGAGCTTAAGTAAGAAGATCTATCCCTTTGGTGCACCATCCCCATACAAATTCTAGAATTGAAAAAGCCCCTTTAGACTTTAGTATTTCACTAAAAACCTCAAGGTTAGGTGTGTGTTATCCCCTAGCTTTCCTTTTCTATCTCTTAGTTTCAAGCCTTAGGAGTTAGAACCCCATTCCATACCATACAAGCCTTCAGAAAGCTCACCGAAGCAAGCCAACGCAAGTCTCCCCAACGGTGCTACAAGGGCCCGAGAGCTCCGGCTCTCCCCTCTATTCCTCTACCTTCTTTGCTTTTCCTCTATCCTAGAATTGAGCTGTTACACTGCCCAAATTTCAGCAAGCGGGAAGGGCTCAATAGGATCGGTGTGCCTTCGAGCAAGGGGAAGTGCTGCTCATTTTACTTTCTTTTATATATATATATATATATATATATATATATATATATATATATACTATATAAACCAGCCCCACATAGACCTGGCCTTAAGTAGAGACCGCATTTAGCGGATTAATCGAGTGCCTAACACCTTCCCGATCGATAACCGAAGCCCCTACCTAAGGGCCTTTGGTGTGGACCGCTTACGATTCCGCTTTAAAATTCAGCATTTTTCGTCTAGTCACTTGACTGGCACCTTCGTTACTCACCCCTAAGTTTCCGCTTTAAACTTCAGCAATTTTAGCCTAGTCACTTGACTGGCACCTTTCTTACTTCCCTTTACAATTCGGCTTTAATTTTCAGCACTTTATTTTTCCCGCCTAGTCGTTTGACTGGCTCCGTCATTTTCTTTTTACTTCCATATCCTAACAGAGGACATCGGCCCGTAGTGGCGGCACGGGATAATCACCCCCGGTCTTTGAACTAAAGAAAACTTCCAAAAAAAAAAGAAAAGCTTTGAAAAAAATTAAAATTGAACCAAGTTAGGGAGCTTAATTAATTTGTTTTGCGGGTTAGATTTTTCAAAGGGGTTGGTTTAGGCACACATACAAACACCCGGGTCTTAGTATGGCGGTAGCCCCTAGTGGTGATGATCCAGAAAAGTCCCAGCCCACCTAGTATCTGAGAAGGCGCTTGCGCCGGAGGTATATCGGGTGGGTTCCCATTCCGAAGCTTAAAACCCTTGGGGAGAGCGCTAGTGAGTTATACCGGACTCAATCCTTTAGGTACGGTGAGGAGAGAATCAATCACCAAAAAATAGCTCAGTTCCCGGAAGCCTAGCTTTCATAAAAAACTAAAAAAAGACTCATTTCGGGCATCAGTGGCTACTGTTCTCTGTTTTGGAGAGGCAGTTTTTGCCTGGCGCATGTATTAGTTGCGCCAGTGTAAAAACACTGGAATTTATAACTGGCGCAACTAATAGTTGCGCCAGGTTTAATCTCCGTGATTTTACCTTGGGGCAACTAATAGTTGCGTCAGTGTAAAAGTCCTCCCTTGCAACCTAGGCGCAAGTATTAGTTGCGCTAGGTTTGTTTGGCAGCATCCAACCCGAATCCTTAGCCCTTTCCACCTCCCGAGTTGCCCGATCAGTGTGCATAGTGCCTTGTTTAGACCCCGCCATCTCCGACACCCAATATGCCCCCGCCGGTCAAGAGAAGGAAACTTCTTTTTGGCTCATTTCAAGGGATCGGGTCGTCTGCCTCAATTTCCGTGCCTTCAATAGATCGAAGGTTCTCCTTCGATTCTTCCGAAGTGCATCAGAACCATCGCCGTGGGTCTTAAATTAGGGTACGAGAGCCACCTGAAAAGGGAATTCCAAGGCCTCGAAACCTTTATTTTAAAAAAAAAAAGAGTTTTCATAAAATTCAAAAAATATATATATTCAAAACCTAAAAAATATATAGTTTGTGGTGCCGGCACAACGGCATCACCTTGCCCTTCGCCGTCTCGTAGAGGAAGGAGGAGGATTTTTGGGCCTTATCCAAGGCACTTTACCCAACCCGCTCCCGAAGAATGTCGTGGGTAGTGGACCCGGTTTACGCCGATCCCGATTCATCCCCGCCACATTCTCCAACCGACTCTCATTCGGGAGAAGTCTTTTCCACCATCCCCCTCACCCAACCCCCTTTTACCGTTATCGGCCCATTCGACGCCCCCATATTCCCAACTACTACCCCCCAAAATATCCAAAGTCCAACCCCCCATTCCCCATCTTTTGCCCAAACCATGCCCATGTAAAACCCTAACCCATTTTTCCAATCTACATCCATGCCCTAATTCCCATCATCCCCCTATAGACCCGACCCACCCACATTCACATACACCACTTCCACCCTATCCAACCCCTCACAAAATCCTCCATCCATTCTGGTCATGCCCATTTTTACCAGGGCCATGCCCAATTTTCCTCATCCATCCTCATCATGCCCCCCATCATCCGAAAACATACCCAATACATCCCCTCATCCACCCCATACACCTCCATCTACCGTGGCCATGCCCAATTACACCGGGGCCATGCCTAATTTTTCCACCACCTCCACCCTATCCATACCCAATCATCCATTAAATCCACCATCCACATTCGACCCCCCTTCCATGGCCATGATGGAGGTGATGTTCCAAGCATACTTCTCATGGAGGGCTTCCCAAAATATCTCTCCTCCACACCCCACATCCATGAATCCATCTCATACCTTAGCAAACCTCCATGCTTTACTCCCCCATGACCCCCATCAACCTCCCATAATCCACACCATCCAAACCCCCATCACCCACAGACCCCAAGGCCCTATGGCCCAACCTCCCATAATCCACACCATCCAAACCCCCATCACCCACATACCCCAAGGCCCCATGGCCCAACCTCCCACCATCCAAACACCCCAAGGCCAAATGGCCCAACCTCCAAACTTCCACATACCCCAAGGCCCATTGGCCCAAACCCCCTTTTCCAACACATTTTAGGGCCCCATGGCCTAGTACCCCACCATCCATGATCTCCAGGGCCCCATGGCCCAATAACCCACTACCCATCATCCCCAAGGCCCATTGGCCCAAACCCCCATTATCCATATCCCCTAGGGCCCATTAGGCCAAACCCATCAAATCCAAACCCATCAGGGGCCCATGGCCCAGACCCATCAAGGGCCCATGGCCCAGATCTAACAAGGCCCATCGGGCCAGACCCACCAAGGGCCCATGGCCCAAACCCAACAAGGCCTATTGGGCCAGACCTAACAAGGCCCATTGGGCCAAACCCACCAAGGCCCATTGGGCTAAAACCACCAAGGCCCATTGGGCCATACCCACCAAGGGCCCATGGCCCAAACCCATCAAGGCCCATTGGGACAGACTCACCAAGGGCCCATGGCCCAAACCTACCCAGGCCCATTGCCCCAAACCTATCTAGGGCCCATGGCCCAAACCTACCAGGGGCCCATGGCCCAAACCCATCAATGGCCTATGGCCTAAAATGATCAAGGGTTCATGGCCCAAACCCAAACCCCACACTCATGCTTCCACAATACCTCCAACATTTAACCCAACCTTCACATCTGGGTCAAACCCATGCCATACCTCAAACCCAATTTTCCCATGGCCCCACACCCCAAGGCCATCTCCAAACCTTCCCTCAGCCCCAATGGCCCTATCCAGCCCCCACTCATGTTATTCCCGTCCAACCCATGCAACAACAATAGGAGAATCCCTCCTTCACTGCACATTATGCCGACTAGAAATATAAAGAGGACGAGATTAGGAACAGCGGGGCCTATGTCAGCATTGACCATCCTCACTGCCCACCAGAGTGAAGTCCGATTGCTGACCGAGAAAGCGGCCCCTATATCAAAAGAGTCAGAACAGCTAAAAGAACAGTTAGACAAAATACAAAAGCAGCTGATGAAAATGGGTGGCACTGAAATCCACGCCACAGACTTCATAGACCTATGCCTGTTCGCTGAGGTCCCCTTGCCCCCCAAATTTAAAATGTCAGTATTCGACAAGTACAATGACACAGGCAACCCGATCGCACACCTCAAGTCCTATTGTGGGGACATGTGCCTGTACGGGGGGGACGAAAGACTGCTAATAAAAGTCTTTCAGAAAAGTTTGACCGGACCGGCCCTGAGGTGGTTCACATCTCTTGAGCCATCCATGATGAAGACATGGAAAGATTTAACGCATTTATTCCAGGAACAGTATGTCTATAATACTGATATTGAAGCGCGCAAGTCTGATTTGGCCCGTTTAAAGCAAAATCCAAATGAGACCTTCAGTGACTACTTAGGGCAATGGAGAGCACTGGAAGCTCAAGTCAAAAATAGAATATCGGATGATGAGCAGATAGAGATGATTTCAAAGAACACTCTACCAGTGATCTCTGATTTTCTTGTATACCAACAGCAGTCTAGTTTTGCTGATTTGGTGAGGAATGCCAACCACTGCTAGGATGCCATCAGGGAAGGGCGGTTGAGTAATAATACTTCAGGGGGCCTTAGCGGGGTCAGAAGATTTTCTGAGCAGAGGAACGAGAAGAGAACAGGGGGCGATGTCTAGAACATAGCCAACACCAGGCCTAATAATAATATTGCTCTATTTCAATTTCAGGTGGCCCCATCAGCACCTGTTAGGCCTGAGCAGATGCAAAGAATGGGGAATGGGCAAGGAATGCAAATGACCCCGGAATAGAGGAGAACCCGCTACGACCGAGTCTTTACACCTCTGGGGCAATCTTTGAGTGTACTTTTGCCCCTATTAGTAGAAAAGGGATTAGTGGCTATCCGCCAACCGCAACCTCCTCCTCACCCAATCCCAAAGAACTATGACCCAAATACCCACTGTAATTTTCATTAGGGTCCGGGTCACCCTACTAATCGCTGCTTCCCATTGAAGCACGCCATCCAGGATTTGATCGATGCTGGGAAAATCATTCCCCCTGTACCTTCTCAGCATGCTAATATTCATCAAGTATCACTACCCCCACATCCTACCAGAGGAGCAGGTCCCAGACCCACCATCGGAATGATAGAAGATGAGGAGTTTAAATTTCACCCATCCAATTACATCAGTGATCGGGAGAGTTATGTAGCACCGCTGTTAAGAAATGTTGAAGAGAGGAATATAGGGATAGTTGAACCCCTAAATTTGTCAGATTATTTTCCCAACCCGACTCCACAAATGAAACCCTTGGATCTCAGGGCATACTTTCCATCGCCCACACCCATCAATTATGTGAATATCAATGCATACCAACCATACACCACAACCCCCATCAATTACCTGATGAGCCAACAAGCCCCAATCCTACACCCGCACCTACCAATTATCGATGGCCTGTGCCCGCCCCGTTTCAACTACCACCATACACCACAACCCCCATCGATTACCCTTTAAGCCGCAAGGCCCCCGATCCTACACCCACACCCATCAGTTATCAATGGCCTGTGCCAACTCTATCACCCCCAGTTCAACCACCAGCGAATTCCACCACCCCGATCAATTACCTAACGGCCCATCAGACCCCCCATCTGCCACCAGCACCCACTAGTTATCAAGGGCCTACTTTTACCTCCTTCCCTCCAATGCCACCACCCTCAAGCTTCACCACCCCCATTTGGCCCAATCTTTTCACCCAACCCACTACCATCGAGGTGGATCAAGTATTGCCCACACCTCCTAAGCCGATAGTACAAGTACCTCAAGAAGCGGCAGCCATACCTTTCCAGCTCTCGGGACCCACATATGATCCTCATCAGGTCCCGCTAAGCTATGAACAAACAGATATCAATGCTGGAAGTAGCAGTAGAGAAGGGGCAGTAGATTTTGTTACCATATAAGGGAGGATATCAAAGCAGCCAGAAATACCAGCCGCAGCACAGGCCCAACCTGAAGGAAGGAAAGACAGCGTGGTGAACTCCTTCGAGAAGATGAGTCAAAAACATATACTGGAGACTCAGCTGAGAAGAATGTCTGCCCATATCACTGTATGGGATCTGTTAATGACGTCCCCACTCCATTTTCAAGCATTAATGGGGGTGTTAAAAAATACGCATGTATCACTCTAAGTTAGCCCAGATGAAGTCAGGTAGATAATTTGTTAAGTGATGGCTCCAAATGCCATTTCATTTTTTGATGCCGATTTACCTGAGGAAGGAGGTAGCCACTCAAAATCTTTAAATATAACTGTTGAGTCTGAAAATATGATTATCCCCTTGGTACTAATCGATAATAGGTCTGCATTGAATATATGCCCGTTGAGAACCACCACCAAGATTGGGGTTGATTAGTGCATGTTAAGGCCCACCAGAACCAGCGCTAGAGGGTTTGACAATACCAGGAGAGAAATAATGGGAGAAGTTGATCTTGAGCTGTTAATATGGCCAATGACCTTTTCCATCTTGTTTCAAGTCATGGATATCAAATCCTCATTTAATCTGTTATTGGGGCACTCGTGGCTACATGAAGTCGGAGCCATACCTTCCACATTGCACCAGAAACTCAAATTTGCATCTGGGCATAAGATTATCACGATCATTGGAGAGGGGCACAGTGAGAAAGAAAAGGCCACCAATAGCATTGAAAAACCCAATATGTTAGATGTACCACACACCGCTGAGGACGTCGACCTCCACAGTTTTGAGTATGAGGTGTCAGCTATACTCCCAGAACCCATTGAGGGCATCATGTCTAAAACGGGAGGCGGTATGGTAGCGACAGTGGCAATGCTCCAAAAGTGGGGCTATTAGAAAGGAAGGGGTCTGGGACTCAAATTACAAGGCAAAAGAGAGTCAGTTGTGGCTAAGGGACAGAAAGTAAGATTCGGGCTAGGATATAAGCCCACGGAGCAAGAGATCTGAGAGGCCAAAGAGAAAGCCAGGGACGCCGCGGCTGCAAGAGCTCGAGGAATCAACATAGAGGAGAAACCTCGCCCTAGGCCGCACATCAGGGATTCCTTTGTCAGCGCAGGGGTCATAAAGATCGATCGAAATGGGGCAACCCATTTGACCCCACACAAACCCATAGCCCCAGTCCATCCCGCCAATCCCCAGATCTCCCTTCCCAGCTTGGAGATAGACTTGGCCACGTTATCCCTTTTCGAGGAATGACGGTCGGTATCTGAACAAACCCCCCCTGTGGTGAATCACCATAAAACCTAGTTATCGTTTGAGGACATGATCTTAGACGAAATGGGGATCAATATGATGGAGGCTGAGTCCAATGAGCCATATCAGTCAGCACCCTCCATCCCAACAAGTAAAGAAGCAGCCCCTCAGGTACGCAACTGGGCATCTTTGCCCCAAACCCTGGAAGGGGGGAGTGGCCTAACCTTCGGCACCCGTTTCTAAAAAAAAATAACCTACAAAAAGTGAGATAAGCCCTTGGCAGGCAATACCTTGTATATACACAAACCCGCCTGGCCAAGGGTCCGTCTCCGAAGAAAACAAAAATCTCTAAAACATGGAAAAAATACAAAATCTTAAAAACACGGAAAAAACATAAAATCCCAAAAACATTGAAAAAATCTAAAGTCCAGAAAAATTGTCATTTACAATTTCAGAAAATGTCTCACAAAAGGATGTCTTAATCAAAATGCCCATCCCACATGAAATCGACCCCTTCCCTGTAGAAATACAAGAAGAGGTAGGGATCACGAGTCTAGACAAGGATGTCCCCTTCGAGGAGCTCCCCAATGAGCTCCTTGACCGATTTGCCGACTTTGAGTATGGCCCTACCCCCATTGTCGAAGAGACCGAAGACGTCAATTTAGGAACTAAGGAAGTTACTAGGATAACCAAAATCGGAATGTCACTGTCTCCTGAGGAAAGAAAAAGCATGATCGACTTCCTTCTGTCATATTAAGACGTTTTTGCCTGGTCGTACGAGGACATGCCTGGTCTGGATACTGATTTGGTCGAGCATGAGTTGCCCCTCTACCCTGATATAAAGCCAGTCAAGCAGAAGCTAAGACGTCTCCGACCCGAGTGGATGTTGAAAGTCAAAGATGAGTTCATCAAGCAATATGACGCGGGGTTTCTCATGGTATCTAAGTACCCGCAGTGGCTGGCCAATATTGTGCCTATGCCAATGAAGGACAGAAAGGTCTGCATGTGCATCGATTTCCACAATTTGAACAGAGCAAGCCTGAAGGATGATTTCCCATTGCCACACATCGACATCTTGGTCGATAACACAACTAAGCACGGGATGCTTTCTTTTATGGATGGATTCTTAGGATACAATTAGATCAAAATGGCAAAGGTTGAGCGCGAGAAGACAATGTTCATTACCCCTAGGGAACCTTTTGCTATCGAGTCATGCCATTCGGGCTGAAGAATGCCGGTGCAACGTATCAGAGAGCTATGACTGCACTATTTCATGACATGATGCACCGAGAGATTGAAGTGTATGTCGATGACATGATAGCCAAGTCACCGGAGCGAAGCCACCATCTGGTAAACCTTCAGAAGCTGTTTGAAAGGTTGAGAAACTACCAACTACGTTTAAATCCACAGAAGTGTGCTTTTGGTGCTATGTCAAGGAAACTGCTAGCGTTCATCGTCAGCAGGAGGGGGATCGAGGTCGACCCAATCAAAATCAAAGCCATCACTGAAATGCCACCACCATCTATCGAGAAAGAGGTTAGAGGGTTTCTGGGTAGAATAAAGTATATAAGTCGGTTCATTGCACAACTAACTCCAATCTGCACACAGATCTTTAAGTTACTAAGGAAGAATTCGCCCGTTGAATGGAACGACGATTGTCAAGCGGCGTTCGAAAAAATCAAAAGCTACCTCCTTAATCCACCTGTTTTGGTACCACCTGAGCCAGGGAGACCACTCTTGATATATCTCTCCACGACAGAAGTTTCAATGGGATGTCTTTTGGGGTAGCACGATGAAACCGGAAGAAGAGACCAGGCCATTTACTATCTGAGCAAGAAATTCACTAATTACGAGACGCACTACTCTCATCTGGAAAAAGCATGCCTGGCTCTCGTATGGGCTACTCAAAGGCTCCACCATTACTTACTGTCCCAAGTCGTTCTGCTCTTGGCCCTAATGGACCCTTTGAAGTACCTATTTGAAAAGCCAGCTCTCACTGGACGAACAGCACGCTGGTAGCTTTTATTACCTGAATTCGACATCACATACGTCACTCAGAAATCAATCAAGGGGCAGGCGCTTGCTGATCATCTTGCTGATAATCCTTTACCTGATTGTGAGCCTTTGAGAACTGAATTCCCAGATGAGGATATCTTGTTCATGACGGAAGACGATACAGAAGAAGCAGCAGAATCATGAGTAATGAACTTTGACGGGGCAGCAAATGTTGAGGGCCAAGGAGTTGGCGCCATCCTAATTTCACCAAAAGGATCCCATGTACCGGTCTCTATCAAGCTCAACTTCCCTTGGACTAATAATATGGCTGAGTATGAAGCTTGTGCCGCTGGTCTGCAGGCAGCTCTCGATCTGAATGTAACTCACCTTCGAGTATTTGGCGATTCATAGTTAATCATATGTCAGACGAATGGTGACTGGAAGACGAAAAATGAGAAACTGGTCCCCTATCATGAACACCTCGAGGATCTGATAACTTGCTTCAAAGATGTGACTTTCTCATACGTCTCTCGGATAAGGAATTGCTTTGCCGACGCATTAGCAACTTTGGCATCAATGATTGAAATCCCCTATAGTGTTGAGATGAAACCGATCGTGATCGAGCAGAAGAATGAGCCAGCCTTTTGCCTCCAGATTGAGGAACCTATGAAGCCTAATGTTGAGCCACCTTGGCTCTCAGATATCAAGAATTTCCTCGAGACCCTAACTTTTCCAGAGGGTACATCCAAGACAGACCGACGAACCATTCCACGTTTAGCAGCAGGATACGTCATTTGTGAGGAATGCCTCTACAAGCGATCATACAATAACATCTTACTCAGGTGCCTCACTGAAAGTGAAGCGGTCAATATTATGAAAGAAATCCTTGTGGGAGTATGCGGAGCCCACGTCAGCGGTCACATGCTCGCTAAGAAAATCCTACGGCAAGGATACTTTTGGACTACCATGGAATCGGATTGTTGCAAGCATGTTCAAAAATGCTACAAGTGTCAAGAGCACTCCAGTCTGATACATGCTCCTGCCATTGATCTTCACTGCATGACCACTCCTTGGCCATTTGCTACCTAGGGCCTTGACGTTGTCGGAATGATTAATCCAAAAGCATTAAAAGGACATCGGTTCATCCTTGTCGTCATTGAATACTTCACCAAGTTGGTAGAAGCGGCGTCATATGCCAATATCACTGCCAGTCACGTCGAGAAGTTTCTCAAGAATAATATTGTGTGCCAATTTGGAGTACCCAAGGATATCATCATGGACAACGGCACAAACTTTGTGAATAAGCGCATCTGAGACTTCTGTGAGTAATACAAGATCAAGCACCATCGCTCGTCCCCTTATCGGCCTCAAACTAATGGAGCCGTGGAAGCTGTAAACAAGAAAGTCGTCTGCATCCTTGAAAAAATGGTCGTCACTTATTAAGATTGGAGCGAAATGTTGCCATTTGCTTTGTGGGCCTACCGAACGTCAATCCGTACCGCTACAGGGGCAACACCATTCTCCCTTATGTATGGAACCGAGGTCGTCCTCCCGATAGAAGTTGAAGTACCCTCGCTCCGAATCCTCATAGAATCAGGCTTACCCCAAGCAGAAAGAGAAAGATCACACTTTGATCAGCTGAACTTACTGGACGAAAAGAGACTCCTAGCCTTATGCCACACTCAAGTTTACCTAGGGAGAATTGCACGCGCTTACAATAAACGTGTCCACGGTCGAGATCTAAAGGTAGGAGACACTGTGCTGAAGAAGATCTTCCCATCCCTCCATGCCGATCTAAGAGGAAAGTTTAAGCCGAACTGGGAAGGACCATACGTCATTCGAGAAGTGCTGCCAGAATACGCCATCCGCCTCGCCACCATGGACGGAGATCATCTTCCTGAGCCCATCAACGCTGGATACGTCCGACGGTTCTACTCTTAGTCTATCGCGATACTGTAAGTATTGATGAAATAGATATGTGACTGCTTAAGAACCACCCAAAAGAGGCCATCATTCCAAGCACAGTAGCCCAAAAACATCCCTAAAAAAAATTTATGATATCCTTTGCTACCCCATTTGAGCCTAGGCCTTTCTTTCAATAAACCCATCCCCCCCCCCCAAAAAAAATAAATAAATATATATATATATATATATATATATATATATATATATATATATACGTGTGCGTATACCAAAAAAAAGAAGAGAGAAAAGATGCATGTGTATAAAGTTACTATCAAATCCAAAAAAAATAAAAAAAAAGTAAAACCTCAAAAAGAGATTACCTGAAATAGAGGAAAAAGAATAACAAAAGATGTGTATAGAAGAATCACGGGGCATGTACCGTAAAAACCCCCAAGGAAGAAAGTATGTTGAGAAAACTAAAGCCGTATCAAGGAAACCCTTTTAGCCCAGCATACCTTCAAATCCTAATCTAACCCATGGCCAAGCTACACCTTGAAGGAAGCCCTCTTTGTAGGTTAGCAAGCAGTCATAATATCTGTTAAGTCAACATGAGTTGAGTTGTGAGACGACACCAGAACCCCATCCAGCCGGCTATGACAGAATCGATGTCTATGTTGTGGCTAAAAAATAAATAAATAAATAAAAAGAATAAAAAATAAAAATAAAAATACAAGCTCAAAGCAAGATGGACGTAGTGAAAACCTGAAAGGGCATTACGGGTAAAAATAGTGGGCTTGTGGGGACCAGGTGAAAACCCGAAAGGGCGCTTGGGGTAAGAGAGCTAAACCCATGGACGTTGTGAAAACCTAAAAGGGCGCCATGGGTAAAAAAGGAGATAAATGAAAAGAAAAAAAAAAGAGAGAGAAGGAGAAAGAAAAGAAAAAGGAAAGAAAAGAAGGTTTGGACTGATTGGGAAGATTAATGTTTGAGGAACCCTTTTGTTACTCTTCCTGTACCCTCTTGTCCGACTGGGCCGCTCATGCTAGTTTGAATCGGGTCCCGACCAGATTTATTTTTTTGAAACCCGCACTGTCAAACGTATGACCCTGAGGTAAGGAGAAAGGTTTAACTCAATCCAAAGGGATCAACATTCCGGTCTTGATAAAATCTGGAAACTCACTCAGGTCCGACTGCATGAAAGAGTTCGACAATGCTCAAAATGGGACCCGTTACTCCGTCTCACTATCAAGGCATCAAAAACAAAAAAAAAGAAGAAAAGCCAAAATAAAAAAAATCACCAAGAAAAATCCAAACACCAAAAAATGTGTATCTATATTTCTACTCATTTTCATGTACATATTTTCAACATCATATTTCAATCTCAAAAATGAAGAAAAATAACAAAAAATCTCCAAAAACAAAAATCCAAAAAAATATTTTGAAAATGAAAAAGTGTAGGTAGAAATCTACTTTTTCTTCTATTGTTTAGGATGAATTTTCTTTATATGTATAAACGAAAAAGAGACTGACGTTTTCTCAAGAATGTGCAGGAACATCACACGGTCCAAAGCCTCAAAGCGGGCAACTTCTCAGCGATGGACAAATCAGATAAAACATCTCACCACCGACGTCAGGTCTAAAAAAAATAAAAAAATGATGATGAAAATCATTTTGAAAAGAAAAAGAAATCTATGTTTTCATGCTACTCACAACTACGCACTCACATATTTTCGATGCGGTAAAATGTCAATATTTTATCAGCAATGCAGCTGTGCAAAATTAATGTCCTAGGTCTAAGGTTTGCCTTGGATCCATGGATCCTATTTCAGAATAGGAGCGACGGTGTCAATTTTGGTCAAACAGTCAATGCTTGGATCGGATTGATTCCACCGCTAAATCTTTGCCCTGATCGCTCCATATTTTGGTTTCAGGTGAACTTGAGTGCCTTGTACTTCAAGTTCGTCACATGATATTTTTGGAGGTGTAGACTCTTGGTCCTCGCAGTCTGGGCGTGCACCCTACGGGGTTCGAGGTCCAGATAATGCTTTTTTTTTTTTAAATGATGATAAAAAAAAAGCAATCTTTGAAAAAAGAAAAAAGAGAAAAAGAATAAATCTATGTTTCCCCACAGAGCGACGCACATGCGTGTTCTAATGCGATAAAATATCAATATTTTATCAGCAACACCACTGTGCTATAATAACGTCCTCAGTCTAAGGCATGCCTTGGATTCTGGATCATTCTTCAAGGAAGGAGCAACGGTGTCAGTCCCGGTCAAACAGTCAATGTTTCGATCTAGTCAACTCCACTGCTAAATTTTTTGAGCCAAGCGCTGTCTTTGGGTTCATGTAAACTTAAGTGTCTTAAGCTTCAGATTCTCCGTTGGAAAAGGTCAATCGTTGGTTGGAACCAATCTGCTGAGAATGAGATTATGTGTCAATCGAACTATGTGCAACCATGCATTCAGAAGGGTTCATTTCCCTTTTATTTTCTACAGGCTTAAAACCTGTATGGGCAGTGGTATCCCTATAAAGTGTACGCCATGCGTCTGGATATCCGTATGATGGTTGTCTGTCCCAAAATTGTACCCGAGCGGGTCCGGGTCGGGGCTTCCATCGCCTTTGTTGTTGCTTATTGCCCCCGATGGGTGCATGATTATGCATAGTTAATAGATGATTATGATCATTTCCAACAGAGGCCAGGATTGGATGCCCCCTTTTGAGAGGTGCCTGATGTTTGGCTGGATCTGTTTAAGGAAGTCGAAACTGGATACTCTAGGTCATGCTAAGCTGAGGCATGCTTTCAAAAAAATGGCAAGTACTCCCAAAAAGCTTTGTGACATCTATTCACTTCGCTCAGGTGGTCATGCTAAATAAACTTTGGGATCGATGGGTTTGCCCAAAGATCTCAAACCCGCGTTCAGCAGGGGCACCCGCGAATGGTTCGATGGGGCCATCAAATGCCTTGTAGGATTTGACGCAAACTGTGGAACCTTGCGTGTGTTTACTTCACGCCTATCTTTGAATGTGGGTCAATCACCCTCTTACTCACGAAGTTGTTGCATTCAGAATGAATTTTAAACATCAATCACCTTCAAATCATCTAGAGAAGCGGTCATTTTTCTCGACTAACAGGCTTTTGCAACTCGAGAGGCGAACATTTTTCTCAGCTATTGGCTTTTGCAACTCATTCCACCTCGGTTATGCCCAGTAATGTTACTAAGCGCTTGGGAATCGATTACCTCGAGAAACGAATGATAAGCCTGGCACCCCAGGGCTTTCGTTTTCTCACCATGTTACTCACCTGATGTTTAAAGTTCGTTCTAAATGCAGCGGACCCGTCAGTAATGCCTTGGGCCTCTTTGGATGTCTATTTTCTTTGGCATACGATCATTAGTGATCAGATATCAAAGAGGGGCATCTGTAGAGACGCAAATTTGGCCTAAGGCCCGATCGAAATACCTTTCGAGAGAGGTGTAATTCTGAGCTTTTGATGGCATGTATGGAACCCTTAGGAATCACCCTAGATCTCTTAGAAACCTACCCCAAACCTTTAAAAACTGATCCTGAACCCTTAGGAATTAACCATACCCTTCCCATACCTATTAGAACCCTTCCCGGGCATGATTCGAATCCCCCTGAACAACGGTTAAAAAGAGGAGTGCTAAAGTTTTTATGGATAGTTGTCCAACCTAAGGTATATACCATTGGAAAGTAGAGCTTCCCATCTTTTCAACAAACTAAGAATCGCCTAATTTGGAGTTGTACATCAAAAGATATGGAAGAATGAAGATCATAAATTTGTACGAGATATTGCAAAACCGGACCTATAGAGCCAATTGCGAACTAACCAAAATAGCTGATGAAAAGAGGAGTGCCAAGGGTATCGTATATAGTTTCCCAACCTAAGGCCTATACCATTGGAAAGTAGTCCTTCCCAGCTTTCCCAGCCAAGAATCGCCTAATTTGGAGTTGTACATAAAAAGTTATAGCAATTTGAAAAGTGCGGATTTGTGCAGGAAATTGCAAACCGGGCCGGGCCCCTGCGGGTCTTCAACTTCCAACCGTTTGGACCTGGTTTTCCTTCAAAAAATGGCCAAAATTAACATTGGGGGTTTGACTTGTGGACCATCCCAAAGTCTAGGGTGTGTTTCTTTAGGACCTTAGTGACCCTATTAGCTTAAGTTATCACCCTTTTGCCATTCAAGTCACCACCCTATCATCTACCATTAAACCCAAATCCCTCTTCTCCAAGCTCTAGAAAACCACAAAAACCTTAGATTATCCATTACCTAATTGCTAATCTAATTAGGACTTTAACCCTTCACTAATCCTCCCTTTCTCTATAAATAGAGAGCCACCCCTCTTGCTTAAGGGTTGAGAGTTTTTACGTAAGAGAGAAAGAGCTTAAGTGAGAAGATCTTTCTCCCTTTGGTGCACCATCCCTATACAAATTTCAGAATTAAAAAATCCCCTTTAGACCTTAGTATTTCACTAAAACCTCTAGGTTAGGTGTGTGTTACCCCTTAGCTTTCCTTCTCTACCTCTTACTTTCAAGCCTTAGGAGTTGGAACCCCATTCCATACTATACAAGCCTTCAAAAACCTCACAAGCAATAGCATAAGGCTCCCCTAGCAGGTGCTACAAGGGCCGAGGCTCGGCTCTCTCCTCTATTCTTCTACCTTCTTTGCTTTTCCTCTATCCTAGAATTGAGCCATTACGCTACCCAAATTTCGGCAAGCGGGAAGGGCTCAATAGGATCGGTGTGCCTTCGGGCAAGGGGCAGTGCCACTCATTTTACTTTCTTTTATATATATATATATATATATATATATATATATATATATATATATATATACTATATAAACCAGCCCCACATAGACCTGGCCTTAAGTAGAGACCGCATTTAGCGGGTTGATCGGGTGCCTAACACCTTCCCGATTGATAACCGAAGCCCCTACCTAAGAGCCTTTGGTGTGGACCGGATTCAGAGTCATATTTTTAGCACTTCGGTGCTCATAAAAATGAACTAGGTATCCCGGGACACCGAAAGCTCCGGGTGGCAACTCTATATTTTTTATCGTTAGAGAGTGCATCGTCGCGACAGGGATCGCATCGATTCCCATGGTTGCACAGAGTCGGTAGCTCGACAGGTTCTAGAGGGAATTAATTAAAAATAGAGGGAGTTGATTTGCCTCCCATAAATATACGTCCTCTAGACGTACCAACTACATGTAAAGGTAGTGTGTTACTTTCTCTATCGGAAGGTAATAGCTGCTCAAACTGAGTTTCCAATCTTTTGACAGATTGCCCAAGGTGGTTAAGTAACTGTTTCTCGATATTAATCTGTTGCATCCAGCTATAAACTATTTGCAATAAAGTATCCTCTGTAGCAGTGTGGTATTGGGCCTCTAAGTGGTAAGAAAGAATAGAATGAAGTCGGGAGATTGGTTGAGTTGGGCCATGGTTAGGACCACATGCTTCTCCTTGTTGAGATATTGGGTGCGATTTTATACCCACCAAAGGTTGAACTTTTGTTTTCGAAAACTTCAATCTCGAAAAACCTTTCATGATTGACTTTAATTTACAACATCTTCCTTGCTTAGGAAGCAGACTTGTTAAAGTCTCCGAGTCAATCTCACCCGGTGTGTGGTGTTGCGCCGGTTCCTTGCTAAGGGTCTCAAAGAGTTCCCAAGCTTCTTATGTTGTTAATTTACGAAACATACCACCATAGGCCACATCAATCACATGTCAGGTTGCATCTCCAAGGCCTTCATAGAAAGTGAGCACTAGTTGCCAATGCGCAATCCTATGGTGAGGGCACTTGTACAGAAGATCCATAAGACGATTCCAACATTCCTGCAGGGATTCATTCGAAAATTGATGGAATATTATGATAAGGTGCCGAATTTTATTCGTTCTGCTGATTGAAAAGAATTTCATAAGAAACATGCGTTCCAATCCTTCCCAATTAGCGATCGAATTATGAGGCAAAGAGCTTATCTACTGCCTTGCTTCATCCCTGTGGGAATATGTGAATAGTCTCAACCGAGTAGAATCTTCTATTAAGTTCTTGATTTGAATGATAGTTGTGCGACCATGGATTCTCTCGAACCCATCGCGGCGATGCACTCGCGATAGAATAAATGTAGAGTCGCCACCCGGAGCTTTTGGTGACCCGAGAAACCTTTAAATCAATAATTTGAGCACCGAAGTGCTAAATATGACTCTGATTTACCAGTTTTTGCCAAAGACTCTAGGGTAGGGGCTTCGATTATCGATTGGAAAGGGTTTAGGCACCTGATCAACCCGCACATAGCGGTCTCTATCTATGGCCAAAATAAAAAAACAAATGGGCGGAGCATCCCCTTGCCCGAAGGCAATATGGTCTTATCAAGCTTTGACCCAAACCAAAATTTCGGCGGCGTAACGGCTTGAATCTTTGGACGGAGGAAACACCAAGAAGGTAGAGGAAGAGAGGGGTGAGCCGGAGCTCATGGGCCCTTGTTACACCGTGGAAGACCTTCGCTTCGGCGTACTTCCTATGGCTTTAAATGGCTTAAACGGTAGGGGAATAGATTCTAATGCTAGGATTCGGTAGATGGGAAGTGTAGGATGAAGCTAGGGACTAAACTTGAGTAAAAAAGGGGTGATCTAATGGTTGAAATGGATTGAAAGGGATGAACTAAGCATGCTGGAATTCTGGTTGAGGAATGTAAAATAAAATCGAACTTTCTCTCACTAGGGCTCTCTCTCTTAAGCTCAAACTTTCAACCTTAATTTTTCAACCCTTTGGGAAGAGAGGGGGGGGCCCTCTCTATTTATAGAGAAAAGGTGGGTTAGAGGGTTACTTAAGAGCTAATTGGTTTAGTAATTAGGTAATCCCCCATCTAAGGTTTTCTAGGTTTTTAGAGTCCTAGGGGTTTGGAGAACCGGTTTCAATGGCAGATGATGGGGTGAGACCATAGGTGACTTAAGGGTTGTATATAAGCTCAAGGGGGGTGCAACCAACCTTAAGACACCCACCTCAACCAAGGGGATAGTTAAAAGGTCAAACCTGATGAAGGAATTTCGAGCATCTGAAGACAGTTACTGTAGCTAAGCTGGGCGTATATATTACATACGCCCAGTTTATGTATAGTGATTTTCATGAAAACCAGAGGAGACCTGAGAAGGTGGGTGTCCGCGGTGGGCCCTACCTATGCTGGGCGTATGTATTATGTACGCCCGGCCAAATTTGGCCCAAATATGCCAGGGATATATAATATATATGCCTGACCAAACTGGAGTCAAATTTGCTGGGCGTATGTAATACATACGCCTAAGTAAAAGTCATGACTTTATGTAAAACTTCAATTGGCCATAACGTTTTAATCATAACTCCAAATTGGGTGATCTTTGGCTTGCTGAAAAGCTGGAGAAGTCCTCCTTCCAATGGTATGCGGCTCATCTTCGATAGTGGTATGTGTAAAATTTTGTAGCTCTCCTCACATCAATTGCTTAGAAGGGTTCAAGTTGGGTCTGGGAAGGGATCCTAGGGTTTAGGGGAGATGTCTAAGGGTTTGGGGTATGGTTCTAAAGGGTTCAGGGTGATTCCTAAAGGTTTGGGTAGGTTCCTAAGGGTTCAGGGCGATTCTTAAGGGTTCAGGGGTGCCATCGGAAGCACAGGGGTACATCTCTCTCGGAGTACAGACTGATCGGGCCTTGGGCCGAATTTGGGTGTCTACAATAGTACATGTTTTCATGAACTTATTTAGATGCAAATAGGGGTCTTCATCGATTAACTCATGAAAAGTTAGAAGTATTTGAAGTATGTTGGCATAATTTCAAAGGTCCTATTACCGACTACAGGGTATATTTGAATGCATGGGGGAGGTGTAAGGGGTGTTAATGCATAGTATTCCCCCATTGTTTTAGCCATATATTGGTCTCTTCCTACCATCTTGAGATCACAACAGGGTGGCTCAAAATAGTTATGATAAATATTTATTAAAATTTTAATTTTATCTAATTTTAATTTTAGAAAGAAAGGAGAGAGAACAAATCTGAGCCTCTAGCTTTTGTGGCCAGCATGGTTGAGACCTAATTCGTCGCTCCGAATAATCCTGTAAAAGCTTAAGAAGTGATCAAAGAAAGTTAAAAATCTAAATAAATATAAAAAAAGAAAGATAAATATTTATTTTTAAAACAAAAATATAAAATAAAAGATAAATTGCTTCCTCAGAAACGGCGCCAAAAGCTTGACCGGCTTACAGTATGTATATATTTAAATTAAATTAGGCCTTAACCTATTGTAAGTGCACAATAGAAATTATAGCGTAGTGATAGGATCAATCCCACAAAGTAGTGATTATCTTATTATAGATTTTTATATTCCTGCTTTAAAAACTATCTTTATCTTTTAAGTCCTAAACTATTAGAGAAATACGAATAAAAGAATGTTTCTTTAATCTAATTGCATAAAAATAAATCCTAATCCTCCTTCAGATTGAGGTCGTCAATCTCAAACTTCAGCTATCGGATGTTTATAAATTTAAAATACCGTTACACCGTATTGTAGCCTTCCAAAATTTGGTCGTCAATCAAAAACTAAAACTCTTCAACATAGATTTAATCTAATCAACAATCTCTTAAAATCTGTGCATCAATTATATTCAAGAAAATTGATGAGAGAAAAGTAAAAACCGTTACACTAATCTGCAAACTTCAACCTGAGTTGTCAATTCAAATCAAAATTTGAAGATGTTTACAAAACATATAAATAAAAGAAAATAAAATCTAATCTAAAAAGCAAAATAAATATATCTTCCACCCCTCAGTCGCAGTCGTCAATTGCTTATGAGAAACTACAGATATCTACACTAATCTTCAACACCCAATAGCAGCCGTCAATTGCTCTTGAGAAATCTCTTATATCTAATCTACAAAACAATAAAAATCTACTCTAATGATCAAAAGAAAACCCAACCTCAGTCGTCAATTGACGCTGAGAATTTCTTTGATGATTTATTCGTATGCCGAGCCCTCTTATTTATAGATCATAAGGAGTCGGTTTACAAAGATCTAATTCTAATAAATGAAACTAATAAAATAAAAGATTCCTAATATAACTCTCATTCTAATTTTATTCTTCCTTACTTTTGGATGTTTGATGTGTTCCAGATTTCTTTCCTTAATAGTAGTAGTAGAGTCCTTTTAATATTCTTATTCATCAATCTCCCAGATCCGTGATTAGTCAAACTTCTAATTTAAGAGTTCTAATTCTGTTCATAGCAGTAGAAATTCTCCCATGATCAGCAGCAACAGGAAAGATTCTATAATCGTAATTGTAGATAACGATTATCTCTTTTCTTCTCTTTCTTAGAAAATCGTAAATCACGATTTCTATCTTTCATAGCTTCCTTAGTAGACAATTCTCTAAATTACAATTCTCCACCTTTCTTCTATACTCTTTCTCTAAAGAATCACACATTACGATATTCTATGGATCTTCATTAGTAATGCTTTATCGTCTGTAAAATCGTAAAGCATAATTTTTCTATCCTTCTGTAACGGTGAATTGTCTTTTATGCTTAATCGTCTTTTTATTACTCTTCTAGGTTCATTTTGATAAAGATTAACATTTTGGCTCTCTTTTATTGATTATCTTTAATATCTGTACATCATCAACTTGTTAGTAGCAAACTAGGTCCTAACATCACTAAGTTAAGGGTGATAAAATGGTAAATTATGTGACTGATCAAAGGCTTCTTTATATAGTGTGTCGCCCAGGATACAGAATCTTGTGCATCAATTCCTGATTATCTTTCGTTCGACCTTCGTAGCGTAAGGAGAGATATGGTGATACTTCAGGAAGTTCCATATAGTGAAGTACCATGGTTATCCGTCGTCGGTTGGTGATTTCTCAAATCTGAAGGTTGCGACGTCTGCTTCTTTCTTTGTGTAGTTGCTTGAGGTAGGTTGTCCTTCATTCATGATGGATTTTTGTCCAGTTAGCAGTTCTGATTACACTTGCCAGGCGACTTTGTGTGCTGACATTGTCAATCCTTCGATGAAGAAGGATTTGGTGTTCTGTCCGACTGATATTTATATGGCTGAAGCTAGCATAGCGAGAGAATCTGCGAGCTCGTTCTCTAATCTCGGGATGTGCGTGAAAGATATTCTTTCAAACTTTTTTATTAGGAACTGATATGTCTCTAAGTATGTCTTCAGTCTTCTCTTTTTGGTTTTCCATTCCTTGACGACTAGTGATATCACAAGCTTGGAGTTGTCGATTGTTTTCCACTGTTTCATACCCAACGGTAGTGCTACTCATAGTCCGGCAATAAAGGTTTCATATTCAGTAATGTTGTTAGTGATTGGAAAGTCGAGTTGAAAGGCTTTCGATATGACAAATCCTTTTGGGCTCAGTAGGACTATCCCGATGCCTTTTCCTTTATGATTGAGAGTGCTGTCGAAGTAGAGGGTCCATTAAGTCTTACCGAGCTCTTAATTATGGATTGAGAGGAGATCTTCATCGGGAAAGTCTTCTTGTACAGGTTCATTGCTTGGGAGTGGAAGGTTTGTGAGGTTATCCTTTGACAGACTTTTGTGTGACATAAGTGATGTCGAACTCTTGTAGGAGCATATGTCAATGGGAGATCTTTTTTGGATGTAGCGGGCTTTTTAAAGATGTACTTCAGAGGGTCTATATGTTCTAGCACTAGTATCTTGTGTTCTTCAAAATAGTGCCATAATTTTGTTGAGGTCCATACTAGTGTGAGGCATGTCTTCTCCATCGGCATGTATTTTCGTTCATACTCGACTATCATTCTGTTGAGGTAGTAAATGGCTTTCTCTCTCGCCGTCTTCTTCATATTGTCCAAGAATTACCCCCATAGCCTTGTCCTTTGTTGACACGTAGAGGATCAGGGATCTTTCGATAACCGGTGGTGATCATATCGGCGGGTTGAAGAGGTACTTCTTGATGTTGTTGAAGGCTTGCTGACACTGGTCATCCCATGTGTACTCGGCCCCTCCTTTAAGTAGTCTGTAGAGAGGGTCGCATCTGTCTGTGTGCTGGGAGATGAATCTCCTGATAAATTGCAGTCTTCTTATCAGACCTCGTAGTTCTTTGATATTGCTGGGAGGCGACAACTTGAGAATGGCTCTGACCTTTACCGGATCGACTTTGATTCCTCGCATGCTAACTATGAATCCCAGTAGTTTTCTAGAGGTTGCTCCAAACACGCATTTATTTGGATTCATTTTTAACTAAAACTTTTCTTATCTCTGTAATACCAGTCGCAATACTTCAACATGTCTGGCTCGTATTTGAGACTTCACCAATATGTTGTCAATGTAGAATTCCACGCACTTGTGCATCATATCATGAAAAATGGCCATGGCACGTTGATATGTGGCTCCTGTGTTCTTGAGTTCAAAAGGCATGGTGACATAGCAATACGTTCCCCATGGTATAGTGAAGGAAGTCTTTTCTTAGTCAGATTTTGCTAGTTTGATCTGATTGTATCTGGAGAAGCCATCCATAAAGGATAACATCTCATGTTCGGTGGTATTGTCTACCAGAGTGTCAATGCGAGGGAGCAAGAAGTCATCTTTTAGGCATGCCTGATTGAAGTTCTAGAAGTCAATACATACCCTTACTCTGCCATCTTTCTTGGTGACAGGTACTATGTTTGCGACCCATTTAGGGTAGAGGATGACTCAGATGAATTTTTCCTTATGTAGTTTGTCGACTTTCTCCTTGACTTGTAGTGTTGTCTGAGGGTGCATTCTTTGAAGTTTCTGCTTGACGGGTTTTGCATTAAGTTCTAGGACTAAACAGTGTTCTACTAGACTTAGGTCCAAGCCAGGCATATCTTCATAGGACCATGCGAAGGAGCTGAGGTGATCTTCGAGGACTTAGATGATCTGTTGTTGCTCCTTGGGGCTAAGCGTTGCGCTGATTAACTTCTTTGGCTTCTCCTTTGTGTCGAAATTAATTTCTTTAGTAGGTTCTGTGGTAGGTTAGGTCTACTCATTGAAGCGTTAGATGACCCGTTGGAAGTCCTGTGTCTCCTCAGCAACTGGTGCTCCTTCATCGTCTATGAGCTCATACACTGTAAAATGGCTATATTGGGGAGTTAGTTTTGTAGGAGGTAACCCTTCATCGATGAAATTTATGACCGCGACATACTTAGTCAGGAGTAGGTCGAGGCTATTCATCTTTCTCTCGAAGTCATGGAGTTTCTCGTCGAGTATGATTATGGGCTTATCACTTCGCAGGGATGCTTGGCGCCTTCGTGAGGAAGAGACGGTAGGGTCACTTTGGACTGAATCAAGGTAGGTTTCTTTGATGTTGAGGGTGGGACGATGACCGTGTGCGATCATATCGATTATTTCTTCCTTGACTCCATTGGTGTGACCACTACTCGTAGCCTTAGGAGAAAAGTCTCCTTATCGGTCGCTGAATGGGTCTAGGATGAAGGGCTCCCTCCCTTTTTTGTGGTCTTCTAATTTTTTGGGATTTTTTATTTTTAAATTTTTATGGGTTTTAGGATTTTCTATTTTTTTTTATTTTTAATAAGAGGTATGGTACAGGGCGGTTGCCTGGAGAGGAACCGGCGGGATTGCTTCGTCTAGTTGAGGAAGTTGGACAACTGCTGAAGTCATTATCATGAGTCTTCGAATGACATGGACCTGTTCAAAATCTGGCATTTTTTTTTTGAGTCCTCGTCCGGGGTGATCCTCCTGATAAGTGAGGATGACGACGGTCCGGCTGATGTGCTTTCTTCTTTTATCATGTAAACTGCTTCATTCTCAAAAAGGGTGGAGAAGCAGTAGTCGTCTAAGCTCTCATCTTTGAAATTGGACTGAAGATGTTCTTACTATTGAGGTTATTTGAGAGATTCTTTTGAGCCTGTGAATTCTCGGCTTTGTACCTCGTAGTGTGTTACGCTTAGTATGCATGTCCGAGAGCGTGGCTGATATGGGTGAGAGAAACAGAGATCTCTCCAAGGGCATTCCCATCCTACGTTCTTGGGAATGAGGTTACCGTCATTGAAGTCGAGGTTGTCTTCTTCATCTGACTGCCCCTGGAAGCCTTGGGCTAACTATTCTGCTAATTCGAGCACCAGAAGGTCTATCCAGTAGTCTTCATCATCACTCGACGGTGATTACCATTCTTCTTCCAGTGAATTCTAGAATATCTAAAGTTGTGGCACGTTTATAGATTGAGGAGCGTCGAGCTCTAGTTCTTCTTGGAATTCTATAAAGCCGATGTGAGACTCTTCTGTGCTAAAGGTTGGCCAGATTTCATTCATGATAGCCTTTTGACATTATAGCATCATACCACGACACCGACCATAGTAAGGTAGTTTTGGGTAAGGGCACTGATGTGGGCACTGCCAATTATCGATCATGTACTGATAATCAAAGTCCTCGTCAGGATTCGAAGTCTTTTCTCTAGAATGATTGCCCTCTCCAAACCATTCTAGGCGATCAGCTCTCAAGAGGTCTTCAAATCTATGTCAGTAAGACTGTTCCATTAAGCTTCTTCTTCACTTGACATTGAAAGCAAGTCTTTCGGTTCATGAGGCTGGGATGACTCTAGTTCTTCCTCATTTCCTAAAGAGGAGATGTAGAAATCTTCCTTGTCTGTCGACCCCTAGTCTTCTATGTGTGACTCGGGTTCTGGTGGTTCTCCTCTTCCAGTAGCGCAGGGTTCCTCAGTCTCAAATAGTGGTCCTACATCCTCAAGCAACTTGTCGATGTCATCGTCACCTTGGTTCAAGCTTGTCAGGTCCTCAAAGGCTTTGGCGATCTGCTCAATTTTCGTTGCTTGTGGTTTGGTGAGGGATGCTTCCTTTCTTATCGGCACATCGGCCTTCTCAGTGGTTTCATAGACAAAATAGTCATAGAGTGACCATTTAGGCGAGATCGACAAGAGGTCGGCTTGCTTGCCGTCTGACCGGTAACCCAATCTTGTGTGCTTGTGAACCTTCTTCGAAATGACCAGCCCTATTCGTCCTTGTCTATTCTTGCCGAGTCTAGTATGTGGGATGTATTCGAGCTGGTACATGAGGTCCCACCCTTTCATTGTGATTGAATTTATATCATACAACCAGGTGAGGTCGGACCCTACTGTTCTCTTTATTAATCTTGACTAGTATGGGGGCGAGCTAGGATGAGTGAGTTTTGTTATTATCATATCGTCAAGCGGTCGTACCTTTCTGATGTGGCCGGTGGATAGGACGGAGTCGTGAGTTGTTGGAATACTTGCTGCGTAATTAGTATATGCTTCTTTGAGAGGCACATCGACTTATATCCTAATAGTAGAGTCTTCATGCGAGAACTCGATACATTGATGATATGTAGATGCTACAGCTTTCATGGACTCCATCCATTTCCTAACTAGAATTAGATTGTAGGTACTAGACGAGTCGGAGACATGGAACGTGACGTCTTTAGTGACTGGTCTGAGGCGAACTTGTAATTTAATGGTTCCCTTAACAAAGCGTTGGGAGCCATCATATGTGCTGAGGGACAAAGACGACGGCCTTATGTCTTGCTCAGTATATTCAAGTGTGTTTAGCGTGGTGATGGGATAGATATTAAGCCCCACCCTTGTGTCAACTAGTGCATGAGGGACCAAAAATCCCCTAATTATGACAGTTAGATATATAGCGATTGAGCTTCCTCGCAAAGATTCCTTCGGCATATCCACATATGTAAAAGTGAGGGTGGGTGGTTGCGCCATGAGTGAGGTGATTTGATGTAGCTCATCCAAGGTAGCATCTTCATCTATCTACGTCTCTTCCAACACTTTCATTAATAGCCGATGGTGGTCGGGTGACTTCTTGAGAAGCTTGAGTATCGATATCTGCGTTGGGATCTCCTGAAGATGCCGTAGGAGATCATATTCTTGGCTTGTCTCGAGGGCGGGCTCTTTTCCTGATCGATGCACCTTGTTTGAGTTGGATGAAGTGGTTGGAGTGCCAAAATTGGTGGCGGAGGAATGATGTGAGGTAGGGGAGGTAAGTTAGTCTCCTTCTCTCTCGTGTTCCTTTCTAGCAGTCGTGCAACCGTAGGTTCCTTTTCCCAAGGAAACGGTAGCGGTGGATAGTTAGTTCCAGATTTAAGGACCTGGCTGGTCGATTGCTGATTTTTCAACCACGCTACAACTTGTGTTGATGTGCTTGCTAAAGCATTTATGATGAATGGGGTGAAGCTTGAAGAAGGAATGCGTGCTGGGGCTAGGCCGCTCCATGGTGGGAGGTATTGTGTATAGTCCTCTTCTTCAAGGAAGGTGGAAATCAAGGTTTCTCCCTTGATGGATTCTTCACACTGCTGACTTATCTTAGTATTTGAGTAGTGTTCCACCGTAGTTTCATGTTGTTGACTCAAAGTATTTTGGGTGACCACCCACGCCACAATTTGCTCTGCATTTTGAAGGACATGGTCCTCATATTTGGGTTCAGAGTCAGACGACCATGGAATCGACTGCGAGTTTAGAGGAGTAAGAGGTTCAGGCAGAGGTTGATGGATGCTCGATCTCTGTGCCTTGAATGATTGGACTCCGAGTTGGGTAAAATTTTGGTAGGGAGGTGATGTTGGAGGTGTGATCCGAGTGATCAAGGTCGAAGGGTGTGGTCGAATAGTCGGGAGCCTTGGAGGCTCTACTGGATTGACAAAGGTAGTAGGAGGGCGAAGGTGAGTGATTAAGGCGGAAGGACAGACCGAGAAGGTCCTCTGTGGTGATGTGAGACACTGGCCCTTGGTTGTGATTCGACATTTGGTTGTTAATAATCCCCAAGTTTTGCGGTGGCTGGTTATGATTGGGATTAGAATTCTTGAGAGACTCCCAGTCAATCTGGTTTCTATCACTCATGTAGAATATCACGTCCTGGAGAACCCAACAGTCTTCCAAATTGTGTCATACATATTGATGAAATGCACAAAACTTACTATGGTCTAGGTTTGTTGGCCAGGGTCGCGGTCGTTCTAAATCTAAGAAGGTTCTGGTTACTCAAGAGGTGAAAGTGCTAAGAATGGTGTCGGGTAGTGGAGGGTAGTGCTCTATTTTTGGCCGATAGGGTCCTCTTGTTTGTTGATTAAAATTTTATGGCGGAGGCACGTTATTATAATTCTAGGCATTGATTGGCCTGTTCTGTTTCGTGTTTTGATTCTGGTGCTGGTAGGCATTAGGGTACTGATTCCTATTTTAATACTAGCCATGGTTCTGGTTTTGGTTTGGATACCTTTGCTGATTCTGACCCTGACTTTGATTCGAGTATCATTTCTGACCTTGGTTTTGGCCGGGGTTCCTTGGCTGAAGGTTGCCGTTCATGAATTCTACCTTTGGTATGCGATGGTGTTGACCTGCTCCGAACCGAAGGCTTTTTTATTATTCTTCTACTTTGACTCACTAGAAGTAAAGACCTTTGATATTGCTATTGAAAAAGCGAGGTCTCCTCCCTGTATATGTCGCTGGATGCAACTAGCGCGTGAGTGAAGTGTAGTGAAGTCCGGACAATCTCTTATGGCGAGAGCGCTTTAGAGAGGCTCTTTGATCTTGTTTATAATGATATCGATCGCATCTTTTTCCTTCATCTGGCTCACGGTGGGGGCTGCCAACTTCTTCCAACTTGCTACAAAATCTGTGAAGTTTTTCTCGGATTCTTGCTTGGTCGTCATCAGATCACTGAGACTAACTATTTCTTATATTAGATTCTTATACTGTCCAGGAATTGGCTGGCTAGATCATCGAATGTGTCGATTTGGTGAAGCGAGAGTTTGAAGAACTAGTTGAGAGCCTCTCCTTCTAGTGATCTCTGGAAATAATATATTAGGAGCCCTTGATTGTCACGGATGGGCGACAGTCATTGCAGAAAAGCGCCAGATGATGGTTCGGGTTTCCCATACTGTTGTATTTGTCAAACTTGGGCGGCTTCAACCCTGCAGGTATGGTGAACTCCAGGTCTTGATAGAACTTATTGAACCCAAATGAGCAACCAGAGGGCTCTCTCTTGGCCATGTATTCATCAAGCATCTTGGGAAAATCCTCTACTCTTACAGTGGCATCTTTTTGGGTGACTCGGGGGTGAGTTCAGTCTTAGGGATCATTGTTGAAGAGGGCATGGGTGGCCCGGCCTAATCTCGACAAGTGGGCTGAGACTGTGCTTGGTGTGGGTGGTGACCCTTCTTGCCTTAGTCGTTCTTGCTCTTGTCTATCTTGCCACTCCTTGATGGTCTCGTACGCGGCTGTCATGCCTCGGAACAGTTCTTCAGCGTCATCGCCTCCCTTATGTAACTTCTAAACACTAAGTTCCATGAGTTGTCGAGTGGCAAAATTCTATTCGATACTGCCATCTTTTCCACTATGGTTATTGCTAGTGCTCGGAGTGGTGAAGGGGGTGATCACCGGTCATGTTAATCTCGGGGTTGTACTGAGCGAACTCGCCAATCAGATCCTCGTCGTATATGGGGTTGTCGTTGTAGTTCCATAACAGATGATTACCATTGCTAGTGAGATTTATTCTTCGTATTTCCGCCATCTCGAGCCTCTGATGGATGCTCATGCACTTTCAAAAAATGCTCGGTAGTAGAGTGGATGTAGGAAAGGAATAGGGCGAGAAAGAAAATCGATTTGTAAAGAAAATTTAACTAAACGAAGGCGACTTTGGCGACAAGAAGTCCCACCATGATCGCCAGTCTGCTGGTACATGGTTTTTCTGGGTTCCTCTCGGTCCCCGAAAAGAGTGGCCCAATTTGGTCTATGTGGACTCTGACGGAAGGTGATGAATGGTAAATTAAAAATATAGAAATAAAAGGGGTAAATTTTAAGAGAGAAATATCTGGTTCGATGCAATCGCTAGCTGTAGATTTTTATCGAAGCTGCAACACATCACTGATCATGCCTTTCGGGGTGTGGGTTCGACTTCTTTACTGAATTGTCGGCATGCTGACTTCAGTAGCACTGGGTCACCTAGGAGTTTAGTTTATATGGCTTTCCTAATCTTGCTCTAAGTCTGATTGTTTTAGTTTTCCTAACCCTACCGGGAATCCAGTTGATCTAATCTTATAACTATTCAAGGGTTTAAGTAAACTAGTCTCCTGGTCCTACCAGGAGCCTAATTGATCTAGCCACTTACTCCAATGAAAAGTCCAATCAATCCAAGTATCCTAATTTTATTAGAACTCTAATTAATTCAAGTATTTTGATTCTATTATTTCATTATATGGACCCGTGTTGGGGTCATAAAGCTTTCAGAGAAGGTAAGTCCTTTCTGAAAGTCATGGGTAAGATCAAAGGTTGACCGAACAGGTTTATATACTTCGAGAGGGCAATATTGGGGTGTCTACATTGTCGTAATATACTTCCTCCTTGGGAGATTTTTACTGTACATATCCCATGATTTTTCTATCTCTTTTCTTTTCTAGTTTTTAATCTTTTTGCTTTTTTTGAGACATCCACTTTTTGGGATTTTACTTTTCTAATTTTTTTTTGGATTTTGATAGTAACTCTCTGTCGCTTTTTTTTCGTTGGGTATATACATTTTCTCTTTTTCTGGGAGGGGTTTATGAAGGAAAGGCTATTAGCCCAAATTGGGTAGCAAAGGGTATGAGCATTCAGGGACGCTTTTTGGCTACTTGGCTTTGAAATTATGGCCTCTTTTATGGGGTCCTTAAGTAGTAGCGTATCCATCTTATCAATACTTATCTTGTCGTAAAAGACTAGGAATAGAATCGTCGTATATATCCAGTGTTGATGGGCTCGAAAAAATATTCTCCATCCATGGTGGTGAGGGGGACCGCGTATCAAGGCAGCACTTCTTTGATGACGTAGGCCCCTTCTCAGTTCGGCTTGAATTTCCCTCTCGGATTAGCGTGGAGAGAAGGAAAGAATTTCTTGACTATAGTGTCAGCCACTTTCAAATCTCGAGTGCAAACACGTTTGTTTAAAGGGCATGCGATCCGCCCTTGATAGACTTGGGTATGACACAAGGCTTGAAACCTTTTCTCATTGATCAGGTTTAATTGTTCGAAATGGGATCTCTCTCTTTCGACCTCTGGTAGATCGGACTCTATGAGGATACGGAGTGAAGGTCAACCTCAACTGGTAGCACAACCTCGGTTCCATACACAAGGGAAAACAATGTTGCCCATGTAGTGGTACGAATCGACCTTTGATAGGATTATAGTGCGAAGGGTAGCATTTCACTCCAATCACGGTATGTGATGACCATCTTCTCAAGGATGCAAACAAGTGTCTTGTTTGCAGCTTTGATGCCTCCGTTGGTTTGCCGCCAATATGGTGACTAGCGTTGATGTTTTATTTTATACTGCTCACATAGGGCTTTGATGCGCTTATTCCTAAAGTTGGTGCTGTTGTCTGTGATGATGTCCTTGGGCATGTCGAATTGACAAACAATATTGTTATTGATAAACTTTTCGACATGGTTAGCTATGATGTTTGGATAGGGTGTTGCCTCACTCATTTAGTGAAGTACTCGATGGCGACAAGGATGAACTGATGCCCATTGGATGCTTTTGGATTGACCTTTCCGACGATGTCAAGGCCCCATGTGGCGAATGGCCATGGAGTGGTCATGCTATGTAGATTAATGGTAGGAGCATGTATCAGATTGGAGTGTTCTTGGAATTTGTAACACTTTTGAACATGCTTGCAACGGTCAGTTTCCATTATAGTTCAAAAATATCCTTTCCATAGGATCTTTGTGGCGAGCATGTGCCCATTGATATGGGCTCCGCATACTCCTTGGATCTCTTTTATGATGTTGGTTGCCTCACCTTTAGTTAGACATCAGAGCAGGATATTATTATATGATTGCTTGTAGAGGCACTCGCCACAGATGACCTAATTTGAAGCTAAACATTGGATGGTCGGCATGTTTGCGTTGGACGTGCTCTCAAGGAATGTACGTGTTTCGAGGAAATTCTTGATATTTGAGAACCATGGAGGCTTATCCTCTAACTTTATGGATCCTTCGATCTGAGAGCAGAAGGCAGGCTCATTTCTTCATGATGGGCTTCATCTCGATGCCATAAGAAATTTTGACCATTGATGATAAGGTTGCAAGTGCATCAGCAAATCGATTTCTTGCTCCCAGGATATAGGAGAAGGTAATATCATTGAAGCATGCTATCAGATCTTCGAGGTGTTTATGGTATGGGATTAATTTCTCATCCTTTGTCCTCCAATCTCCATTAGTTTGGCATATGCTTAGTTGTGAGTCGCCAAACACCCTGAGATGAGTTATGTTTAGATCGAGAGATGCCGTAAGCCAGTTATGCAGGCTTCATACTGAACGATGTTGTTGGTGCAGGGGAAGTTGAGTTTGATGGAGACTGGTATGTGGGACCCTTTTAGCGAGATTAGAAGAGTGCCGACTCCTTGGCCTTTGGCATTTGATGCCCCGTCGAAGTGCATTACCCAGGATTCCTCTGCCTCTTTTGCATCATCCTCTGTCATGAACAAAAAGTCTTTATCAAGAAATTTGGTTCTCAGAGGCTCATAGTAAGGTAAGAGATTCTCAGCAAGATGATCAGCGGGTGCTTGCCCCTTGACTGACTTTTGAGTGACATATGTGATGTCAAACTCAAATAAGAGAAGTTGCCAGCGTGCAGTTCGGCCATTGAGAGCCGGCTTTTCAAACAAATATTATAAGGGATCCATTCGAGCTAGAAGGAGAACTGCCTGAGATAACAAGTAGTGACGAAGCCTCTGTGTAGCCCATACGAGAGCTAGGCATGTTTCTTTAGATGAGAATAGCATGTCTCGTAGTCAGTGAATTTCTTACTTAGATAGTAAATGGTCTGCTTTCTTCTTCTAGTTTCGTCGTACTACCCTAAGACACATCCCATCGAGAATTTTGTCGTGCAGGGGTACATTAAGAGTAGTCTCCCAGGTACTGGTAGTACCAAAACTGAGGGGTTGAGAAGATAAACTTTGATTTTATCAAACGCGGCTTGACAATCCTTGTTCCATATGACGGGCGAGTCTTTCCTTAGTAGCTTGAAGATCAGCATGGAGATAGGAGTTAACTGTGCAATGAACTCACTAATGTACTGTATTCTGCCCAAGAAGCCTCTGACTTGTTTCTCGATAGATGGCGCTATGATGGCTTTCACCTTGACTGGGTCAACTTCAATGCCACTGTTGCTTACGATGAAGCCCAGTAGTTTTCCGAACATGGTATCAAACGCACATTTCTGAGGGTTCAGTCGTAGCCTATATTTTCTCAGTCTTTCAAATAGCTTTTGGAGGTTGACCAGATGATCACTCCTTTCTGGTGACTTGGCGATCATGTCATCGACATACACCTCGATTTCTCGATGCATCATGTCGTAGAACAATACGATCATCTCTCTCTGATATGTTGCCCCGACATTTTTCAAACCGAACGGTATGACTCGGTAATGGAAAGTGTCCCATGGGGTGATGATCGTTGTCTTTTCTCGGTCCGCCTCTTCCATTTTGATCTGATTATAACCCAAAAACCCATCGATGAAGGAGTGCATCCCATGACTAGCAGTGTTATCGACCAAGATGTCGATGTGTGGTAAAAGGAAGTCGTCTTTTGGGCTTGTTTTATTAAGATTTCTGAAATTGATGCACATGTGAACCTTCCCATCTTTCTTCGGCACTGGGACGATGTTGGCCAACCACTGCGGGTATTTGGAGACCATGAGAAACCCCACATCGTACTGCTTTATGACTTCATCCTTCACTTTTAGCATCCATTCCGGCCTGAGTCACCTCAATTTCTAATTGACCGGCTTAACATCTGGATATAGCAGTAGCTCATGCTCAACAAAATCGGTATCCAAACAAGGCATATCCTCCTATGACCATGCAAAGACGTCTTGGTATGACCGAAGGAAATCAATCATACTTTTTCTTTCCTCGGGAGAGAGTGACATTTTGATTTTAGTGAATTTAGGAACCACCTCGGTACCCAGATTGACATCTTCAATCTCTTCAACGATCGGGGTAGGGCCATGCTTAAAATCGACATATCATTTAAGGAACTCATTGGGAAGCTCCTCAATTAAGTCCTCGCCATCCATATCAATGACTCCTACCACTTCTTGTATTTCTACAGGAAAGAGGTCGACTTCACGTCGGGCGAGTTTTTCTTTTAAGGTATCATTTTTTTTCTTTTTTCGAGAAATTTAAAAGACAATCTTTTTTATTTTGTATTTTTTTAGGAATTTTCTTTTCTTCGAAGATGGGCCCTTGGCAAGGTGGGTTTCTATATACACATAGTATTGCTTGCCAAGGGCTAATCTCACTTTTTATAAGTTTTTTTTTTTTTTTGGAAGCTGGTGCCATCTTTACGGCCATTTGACGCTTCTAGAGTTAGAGGCATTGAAGCCCAGCTCCTCACCTGAGGTGTCACACCTTTACCCGGTCTTCTAGAGGAAGCTGATTGAGATGGCTTTTGAGGGTCAGCCTCCATCATGTTTATCATTGACATATCTGGGACCTGGTCATCGAACCTTAACACGGGCTTAGGGTGGGTTATAACAGGTGGCTGTATTGGCAGGTGTACCTCATCCTTGAAGAGTGATAACAAGGCGAGGTCTATTTTGATCTCAGGGGGAATGATTTTTAGGTTGGTCTCGTGGATGCCCACCGGTTTATGCAGGGTCAATTGTGTTACCCCATTTTGGTCAATTTTGGTGATCCCTATGCTCACGAGTGTGGAGTTGTGATCTGGGTTCATCCTCCGGGTCTATCCCCTTGGATTTTACCATGGCAATGGTTCGAGCCTTTTCTTTAGCTTCCTAGACTTCTTTTTCGGTAGGCTTGTAGCCTAAGCCAAATTTGACTCGTTGTTCGCCCTTAGCTCTGACTAGGTCTCTTTTGCCTTATAGGCAAGGTCCTAACCCTTTTCTTTTTTAGGAGCAGGTTAAAGGAGGACATAATGTCCATGACTTGGAACAGGATTGAGAAGGTCATTGGCCCAATGGTGAGCTCAAAATTGACTTCTCCTATCACTTCCCTCCTTGTATTATTGAACCCTCGGGCTCCTGTTCTAGCTTGTCGGAACATAGACGGATTGACTCCTATTCTTGGTCACAGTCCGCAGCGGGCATACATTCAATGTCGAACCATTGTCTACTAACACAATCGGTATTACCAAGTTCCCAATTTTGACTGTGATATTGAGGGATCTAGAATGGTTCCCTCCTTCTGCTAGAAGATCGGCATCCGAAAATTAGATAACATTGGGAGCCAACACTTGCCCGATCATTTGTCCCACTTCATTTGGGGAGACCTTTTCTGATACATGGGCATCCTTTAGTGCCACCATTAAAGCTTTGAAGTGTGGTGGAGACGTCATTAATAGGTCCCAGATGGTGATGTGGGTCGGAGTTCACCTTAAATGAGTTTCTAGCGCATACTCTTGGCTCATCTTTTCCAACGGGTGCACTGCTGCAAGTTCCCTTCTCTCTTCTAGCTAGGCTGGTACCGGTATCTCAGGCTGTTTGGAGATTCTGCCCGATTGGATTATGAACTCAACTACCCCTTCCCTATTGTCACCCACATTGGCATCCATTTGGTTGAAGCTGAGTGGGACCTGATGGGGATCGTATGATGATCAGAGGATTTGGAATGGAATGGATGGAGGCGTCGAATATGATTGAACTGGCGGGACTGGTGTGGCGAAGGTGGGCTAGATTTTATTGACTGGTGCTGGGAGTGGAGGCATTGTGATGGGATGGAACTGGGGCAACTATAGGGGTCGGTGCTGGAGATGGAGGTGGATGGACTGATGATCGTGTGGCAAAATTGGGCCCAGTGTGGTTGAAGGGAATTGATTCCAAAGGTGGGGTAAAATTGGGCACTATGTAATTAACGGAGGTTGGTGCCAGAAATGGATGACACGGTGGGGGTGAGGACGTAATTAATGGTAGCAGGTGTGGGAAAATAAAACCTCAGATCTAGCGGTGCTACTTAGGGTGTTGGGCTTGGGAAATGATTGGCTAAGTTCAAAGGCTCCACTACCCCGATGGTTTCACTTTCTTGGTTCCACTGCCCTGGCGTTTCATAGTTTTTCCCTATGCTGATATATTCTTAGGGGTCGAGCTTTTCCATTTCTTCCTCCAGCATGTTGATGGTGGCCCTTGGGCCCATTCCTCCCTACGGGTGTGGCTACAACGACACTTGGTGAATGTTGGTGTGCAGATTAGCCTGGGGAGGTGCTGAAGGAATGAGCTTCCCCATCTCAATCAGGATATAGTTCCTCACTTGAGCTGCTAGGGCCCTCCACCTTCTAAGGTATTCATTAAACATCTCGTCAGACTTTTATTTCAATCGAGCCAAGTCAGATTTGCGTGACTCGAAGTCCATGTTTTAGACATTTTGCTCTTGGAATAGGTGGGTGAGGTCTTTCCTAGTTTTTTTTATCATGGATGGCTCAAGAGAAGTGAACCATCTTAGTGCGGGTCCCATGAGACTCTTTTGGAACACTTTGATGAGGAGTCATTCATTTCCGCCATACTAGCACATGTCCCCACAATATGACTTGAGGTGGGCGATAGAGTTGCCCGTTCCATTATATTTGTTAAAGGCGGGCACTTTAAATTTGTGGGGTAATGGCACCTCGAAAAATAGGCATATATCAGAAAATTCTGTAGCATGGATTTTGACTCCACCCAACTTCTTTAACTGCTTTTGAATTTTATCCATTTTTTCTCTTACTCTCTTGACGCCAAATTTGGGGCGGGTCCTCCACTAGGCTGCCTCCATTCATTTTGGACGACCTGTTGGTTAGTGACTGTGGGGGTGGGGGATTGAACTCGACAAAAGCCCCTACGTAGGCTTCACTATTTCGAGCTTCATCCTCCTCATACTAATGACTTGCATTGGTAAATGGTGGAGGAAGGGTGAGGTTATCCTGCTAGTTCTGAGTGGGCTGTATGGTGGCTTGATGAGACCATTGTATGTGGGGAAAGTCTTGATGAGCGGCTTATGGGGAAAGGGATGAGTGAATTACAGATTTTGGGTGGGTGTCGGGTGAGGCCCTTGTATATTTTAGGGATTTAGTTAGGAAATGAATAGATGGGTAAGTGGGGGATGGTTGATGGTTTGGGATGAATTCCTATATTGGGCTGGGTGTGAGGAATGTGGATGAATGGAGTTCATGCCGGTTTGAGGGATTGGATGAGATGGGTTTATTGTTTGAGGGGGAATGGGGGTTTGTTGGGTGTGGATGTAAGTAGGAAATTGAGGGAATGATGGAGGGTTGGAGAATGTCACCCTCGGTCTTGGGCCTAAATAGGCTTGGGATTGGGTATTGGGCCTTTGAGGCCCACTCGGATGGCCCCATGGTTGATGGGAGGGGCCTTTGGGGGTATGGACTATGGGTGGTTGATTGAGATTTGGGGGGAATGGGGTGTGGAGATTTGGGAGGATTTGTGATGGTTTCGGAGGTATTTGGGATGAATGAGGAAAGCTTTGGGAGGCCTTCCAGGCGGTGTAAGCTCTAACCATGTCCTCCATCATGGTCATGGGATTGGCTATAGGGATGGATGTGGATGGCCCTTCCAATGAGGGGGGGGGGTGCATGGGGAAAAATGGGTATGACTTGGGTGGATGGGGGAAAAATAGGAATGACTTGGGTGGATGTGGGAAAATGAGGTGTATTTAGATTGAATGTGGGAAAGAAATGGGGTGTATTTTGAGTGGAGGTATATGGAAAGTTGGGTGTATTTGAAGTGGAGGTATGTGGGAAATTGGTCATGACTTGAGTGGATGGGGGAAAATGTGGTGCATTTGGAGTGAATGTGGGAGGATAATGTGCATTTGGAGTGGATGTGGAGGAAAAATGGGGTATATGTGGAATGGATGGGGGGAAATTGGGCATGGCTTGCGTGAATGGAGGAAAATTGGGCATGGTTTTGGTGGATAAGGGAAAATTAGGCATGGTTTGGGTGGATGAGGGAAAATGATATTTATTTGGGTTGGATGTGGAGGGATTTTGGGGTTAATTTTGGTTTGAGGTGGACGGGAAAATGGGTGCACCGAATGGTTCGGTAATATTGAATCGGGACTGGGTGGGGGGATCGAAGATGGGTATCTCTTTCATATGGGAATGTGGTGGTGATGAATCCTGGTCAAAGACGGTTGGATCGATCACCCAAGACATGGTTTGTTGGCGGATAGGGTATGGATTTCTTGGGTAGGGCCCAAAGACTTCCCTTCTCCTTCCCCTACGGGATGATGGCAGGTGAGGCGATATTGTTGTTACGGCACTACAAGCTCTCTTTTTGGATTTTTGTATATATATATATATTTTTTTTATGATTTGAATTTTTTGAAATGAATTTTTTTTAACTTCTTTTCCTTTGATTCCGGTGGTGCTTTTTGGGGCCTTAGAACTCCCTTTTCGGGTGGCGTTCACACCCCTAATGCCTCCAACGGCAGGATCCCAATGCACTTTTGAAAAGTCAAAGAGAATCCTTTGATCTATGTAAAGGCATAGAAATCCACGTGACAACCCGATCCCTCGGAAGAGTCAATAAGAGGGCGACCTCTTTTGACCGGCGAGGGCATTTTGGATGTCAAGAGTGTGGGATTTATCGGGAGTATTAAAACCACTAAGCAAGGGATTCAGGAAACTATGAAAGAAGGCCCCAAATTCAGGCTACTCAGCTAGAATAAGCTAAGCGTTCATATTATGTACGCAAGGGTTAAAATTCTAAATTTTGGCTTTGAGTACATATTATGTACGCAAGGTAAAATTTTGGAATTTTTAGCCTAGCGTATATAATATGTATGCAAGGCTATTTTCTGTGGATTTTGGCTTAGCATGTGTTTTATTTATGCAAGGCTAAAATTATATATTTTTTCCAGCAGCAGCAGACCCAAGTTGGGCTTTTGATTTGGCTTTTCTGGAAGCAATGCTTCCGGGGACTAGTTTTCTTTGTTCTACCAGGTCCCTTCTTAACATAACTAGGGATACAAGGCCGGTGTGATTCCAGTAACACGCTCCCCAAGATGTTAAGGCTAAGTAACAAGTTTGGCCACCCACCCGATAAACATCCGGGGTGAACGCCTTCTCAAATACAAGATGGGGTGGTCCTTTTCGAGATCCTCACCACTAAGGCTGCTGCTCTACTTGAAACCGTGACGGGTATATCACTGCCTAATAATTATCCCCCTTTTATAAAAGCTACCCACGAGAACAATTTAATTAAGTCCCTTGGTTCACTTTTAAAATAAAATGTTAAGAGAGTTTGCTAAGTCCAAAAACGGGTGGTGAGAGTCTCGTGCTGCCTCTACAAGTCGGCGTCCATTGATGAAATATGAAGCTGGTGAGCACTGAAATATACCACTTTCCACCCCTTAACCTGGCCTTTAATAGACATTTGAGGTAGTTAATAAAGACTTTTAGATGTGTTTTTTATAGATAGCAGGAAACTATAGCTTAGTGTTGCAATCCATCCTTTTGGAGCCAAGAAGAAAGAATTTTGAGTTAAGACTTTGGAGCTGATGGATCCACAATGAATGCGTCATGGTGGTTCACACCATTGGGGCTACTTAGCATGCTTCGGAGTCCTAGAAGGCCTATTGAGGGTGAGAAGTGGAGCCAAAGTTAAGGAGTGTTGCTACAGTGGATTAAATAGAATAGCACTTGGGCACATGACAGCTACAAAACGTTTATTACAAACAGCGCAAGTACTTCAATACTGCAGCAAGAGCACTCGAGCACTTATCTAAAACCAGCAGTTGAAGCAATGCAGCAGTGTGTGTGAGATACAACAGTTGAAAGCAACTGCACTTAGCAACTCAAGAAAGCATTAAAGCAGCTGCATAACTGCTGCTCTGATGCATTCAAATCCAATCTGCATGGCTACTGCACAAACTTGCTATGCAGCTTTAAAGCCATATACTAGAGCAATTGTTACTGCTGCATTAAGGAACTCAAACAGATCAGCCAACCTATTCAAAATTTGCTCTTGCTGAAAATTGAGACACATGAGCAACACCGTTGCAGCCTACATAATGAACTCGAGCAGTTCAGGAACCTCTCAAGCAGCTGCAAGGTTGGAGAGCTGAAGCCTTTATGGCTGTCGAGCAGTTGGGTGGTGCTATAAGGCTCCACTCGAGCAATACATGGAGCTATAGTTTAATGAACTCAAGCAGATCATTAAGCACTCAAGCTGATCAAAGATTACAAGTTAAAGTTGTCGAGTAGCTGAAGTCCATGCACTCGAGCAACACTGAACTTGTCGAGATGATGCTACTGCTGAATACTTAGCTCTCGAGCACTTCATGAAGCAGCAAATTAAAACTGTCACGCCCCATATGCTAAAGCAGCAAGGCAGTCGAGCAGTTCATTAGCTGTAGACTTGAACCTGTCGAGCTGCATTTATGAGCTCGAGTAGTTCATGCACCTGAGAGTTAATGAACTCGAGCAGTTCATCAAACTACTCGAGCTGGAATGCTGTAGGAATTAAACCACTCAAGCAGGTGCATGCTGAAGCCATTAAGCCTGTCGAGTGGTCTGAAGCTCCATTTTAACAAGTCGAGCACTTAAAAGGGTGCATTTTCATCTTCTCTAGAACTACTCGAGACCAGAATTCTGAAGCTGTCTAAAGCCAGTAACCTCTCGAGCTGCATTACCTGAAGTTGTCATCCTCTCGAGAACCACTTGAGATGCACAATCTGAAGCTTCAACTATTCAAGATCCACTCAAGATGAAAATTTTGAAGCTCCATCAGCTTGAGGCATGGATTCCAGCAGCCATACCAAACACTCCAATGGCACTTTTGGGATTTCACAGCTTGTAGGGCACACATCCCAATGTGCTTAGCTGTCCCACACTCCCCAAAGCATCACTTGGCTGCAATAAGCCACGACACCAGCTCTAAAAGTGGTTATTTCTGATTGGCAAATGCACACTAATGTTGTATGGACTATTTATAAATAGTAAAAATATGTTTTGTAAAAATATCCAGATTAGCTGGATCAGATCCAGAATAGCAGGCTCAAAGTATATTTTAGGGTTAGGGTTTAGTTTACTTTTTATCATTTTCTTTTTCTTTCTTCCTCCTCACCTCAGCTGCAAAGTTGGTATAACTGTTTGTATAGCAGCTAAGTTTACATCAAGCTGTAATCTGGTTTTGCAATAAAATAGAGAGTTGTTTTGGGAGTTTGCACAGACTGTTGCCTTGAGGGCAGGTCATTGTAAGTCATTTCTAGGCAATGAAATGTCATTTTTAAAGCTTCATTTCATCTTTGTTTTTCTGTGTTTTCTCACATAGAGCAGTAAGTGTTTGATGCACCTATGCTTGCTTAAGCTTATAGCCCCGCAACTATAGTGGCAGCAATAGTATTCCTGTTCTATCTCCAACCTCTGTAATTAGGATAACCCCTGGGATAGCCTGTGACCATTCTAGTGGGCAAGGTATTTCCCTAAGGTATGTCTAGATCACAAGGTTGAGATAGATTCTTTTTCTCTACACTTGAGATTATATGCAAGTGAGAGACAGCTGCAAAACCAGCTTATCCTTTGTTTTGCAATCCCATCATCAGCGAATAGACCTAAGATTTGTAGAGATTGCATACTTGTGAGTTGGGTCATTGCAGGCCTTTTTGTAGCAATGATCAATTGAATCTAAGTCCCCATTTAGCCTGTGATTTCGTTTCATTGATTGTTTGATCCTATGGATGCATGAGCTTATAGCCTTGCACACATAGTGTCTGCAATAATTTTTTTATTCTGATTTAATCCATTGACTGGATCAAATATCTCGGATATTTTGTGACCATTTAAGTGGACAAAATATAGCCCTAAAATCAGTTCATGCCTTTGGATTAGGTTAGATTCTTCTAGCTTGCAGATATGCTTGTAGTCATCTGAAGGACTACTATAGATTCATTTCTTGATTTGAGTTAAATTGCTGATTTACCCATTGCTGCCTACTTCTCATTATTTTTACTTTATTTTATCACTCCATCATCATCCTTCTTTCTGCCCCTTTCTTTAGCTGTAATTTATTCTTGTTTTTAGGTTAGTTTATTTTTGTGACACCTAAACACCCTCTCTTTACCTTGATTTCTAGTGTAGGTTTCAAGTTGTCAGGTTTGTAGCAAGATCTGGAGTTTACTATACGCCCTTAGGTTTTTAGATCATCACTCTCTGTTGCACAAACTCTTACTTATAAAAACTTGCTACTACAGCCCTGTATCATGTAGGACTGAGTTTGGTTTTGTGTTGTGTTCAATCCATTTTATTTTGTTTTGTTTTTGCTTTTGTTTATTTTTCTCATAGTATTGCCCTCATATTTTTATAATAAAAAGAACACACCAAAACTAACGAATAAGTTTTTGGCGCCGTTGCCGAGGAGTATTGATCTAAGTATAGTAATCTGAGTTTAGTTTTTATTCTTTGTAGTTGTAGTGTTTGAATAAATTACAGTTGTAATTTGTGTTTAGTTTTTTAACTTTTTCTTTATTTTCTGTTTTAGGTTTGTTTGTCTTTTTAGTGTTTGTAGAAATTACAGCTGTAGTCTTAGGATTTTTGCTATTTTTTTTCCTTTATTTTCTGCTTTAAATTTATTACCTATTTAGTGTTTGAATAAATTCTTGCTGAAGTTTTTGATTTTTGCAAGCTTGAAGTAGTAGCAAATAGAGGAGTTTAGCTACAGCTGGGGCATTCCTGCATCAGTTTGCATCTCTATCTCCCCTATTTTTGTTTTATTTTTGCAGTCTCAAATTCCAACAGTAGTGTTAGTTTGTATTTTTTCTTTTTCTATTTGCTGTAAGATACCCTTGTTTCGTTGTGTGTGTGTTATATGCTGGAAAGAAAGTCTTTAAATCCCGAGCTAGAACCTTTGAATCCTGAGATTGAGAGTCTTAAGCTCTAGGCTAGCAACACACACCCCTACTAAAAATTTAGTAACAACTGAGATGGGTGAGCAACCTAGACCCCTTAGGGAATATAATGCACCAGGGGCATACTCATCCCCCTCTTGCATTCATCTCCCTACTGCTGTGGGTAACTATTAGATCAAAGCTCAAACCATCCAGATGCTACCAAGCTTTCATGGGTTAAGCAAGAAAGACCCCTACTAGCACATAGATCAATTTCTTTCTTTATGTACTACATTTAACATTGCTGGTCTGGGAGAGGAAGCCACCAAATTGAGGCTTTTTCCTTTTTTCACTAAAGGATAAGGCTAGAACTTGGCTCACCATGCTCTCGACAAATAGCATACAGTCTTGGTATGACCTACAATACCAATTCTTAGCTAAAATTTTCCCAATTGGTAAAACCAGTCAGTTGAGGAGGAGCATTATCTCTTTTGCTCAACTCCCAACTAAACAATTTCATGAAGCTTGGAATAGATTTAAAGAGTTGTTGAGGCAGTGCCCACACCACCAGATCCCGAAATGACAGCTTGTGCAAAGCTTCTACCAGGGGATAGATGCTAAAAGTAGATCCATGATTGATGCATCAAGTGATGGCCATACCTCATCAAAACTGATGTAGAGGTTTGGGATTTATTCGATGTGATAAGTGAAAATTCCATGCAGCAGGAGTCTTTGTCAAGCAATGACATTGAACCAGCTGCTAGAGGTTTAAAAGAACCCACTTCTACTGGGAAATTGTGTGAATTAACTATATACAATAACCTAGAGAGGAAAGTGGACAATTTGGCTAAAAAGTTTGATAAAGTGTTGAGTGTGTTGCAGCCCTAGATGGCTGCACAGGTTGAAGAGGCATGCTTGATATGCCACTCACCCACACACTCCCATCTTGATTGTCCATCTGCTGGTCCATTTCAAGAGATAGCAAATGAGCAAGCCAACGTTGTCCAATCATTTGGACATCAGCCTACTGGGTACACTTGAAGGAACCACCCAAATTTGAGGTGGAGACAAGTTAATTTGCCTCAAACCTAGCAGCAGTAGGCATTGCCCTAAAATTCCAACCAGCAGTCCCCTCATGATTATGCACCAAGACAACATTTCCCACATTAGTCCCCCCAGCCAGGTCAATTAGCCTTGCCCCCACCACAACCTAGAGTCCCCTCCTTTAAGGAGCAGATTTATTTTTCATTACAAAACCTCGGCTCCGTTTCACAAATTGTAGAGTCTTATTCGCAGAGCATCAGGAAAATTGAGGAATAGTTGGGTCATATCTCAAATGCTCTGATGAGAACTGATGAGGGCAGGCTCCCAAGCCAAACTGTGAACAATCCCAAAGGGCATTACATGATTGGAGAACCTTCTTCAACCAATGAGGATGCTATGGCCAATCATGCCCTGAGGACTAGTAAGGTGGTGGAACACCAAGAACTTTTTAATGGAAAAAGGTGTGCAAGAGAGAGAGAGAGGACTGAGTTCCTGTTGTAGTGTAGTAGGAACTGAATAATGGGCTGCTCTTGAGCCCCATTTGAAAAAAATAAAATTTAATAAAAATTAAAAATTAAAATTAAAAAAAATAAAAAATTACCATGTTGAGCCCCATTTCCTCATGCTTTTAAGGAGCCTTTTCCTTCTTACCAACGAGAAGGCTATGATGGAGGAAATGAAATTTGTAACCAGTTGCAGCCATTGGTGGAGCAAACCTTGCCCACACTGTTGGATTGGACTGAGATATGTGCCAAAATTTTTAAAGTATGGACTGAGGAAGCCCCCTTCCTCAGCCATCTAAGGCACCTTTGTTGCCTTTTTAATTGATTGCCCACCTGATGCAGAGCTGGAGTTGCCCCCTGCATCTATCATGCAACTGCAACTGTTGAGCTGGAAGTTCTTAGGTTTGTAGCTAATGCAAAGGTATGGTCTTTAATTTTTATATTGCAATTCTTCCTCGTTTAGCTCCGATCCAGATGAGGTAGCCAAAAAATTTTGTCATTCATGCACCCCCATCCTGATTGTTTTGCAAATATTGTGTTTGTGTGATCTGATTTTGCATGAATCTTGCTTTCAAATGTGTGCTATTAATGTTGAAAATTCTTTGCCATCAATTTAGATTCATACTCAGGTCATTTTTTAGGAAGTTGTGTTTAGGGTTTTCCTGCTTTAGGAGTTAGTATAGTTAATGCTTTTTAGTATACCTGCTGTTTTTAGTGTAATTTCTGAGATATATAGTTGTTTTTAGGAATTTGCGTAGTTGCTTTGTTTTCTTAGTTGTCCTTTTGTATAAAGCCTCTTTTTCCCTTTTTAGTATGATTTTCTGCATTATTTTAGTTTAATTTTCTCCTAGTTTTCTGTTGTACTTTACTATGTTTTTTTGTTATACACCCTGCTGTCCCTATATATGTATGTTGAAACAGTGAGGACAGTATTTATCTTAGGTTTGGGGGTATGGCAGGGTAGGTAGGCCAGGAAAATAGTTAATTTTAGTATAACAGTGGTGGTTTAATCGAGATAAATAAAGTCACTTCCCACCTAACCATGATAGAGAGAGAAAATTTAAAAATTTTGCATACTTTAAAACTAAATTTTTTGAAATTTTAGCACCCCCATGAAGCTAACATAAAGAAATTTTATTTTTTTAGTATTTAGTGAATTAGAGAGGAGAGAAAAAGGTGAAAATACACCCCATGGGTTAAATTGAAGACCATACATAGTGAGATTTGGGCCTATCAATTTTCTTATGAAGAGTGTATTTGGCATTTTTTCAGCTTTAAGGATTGACAAAATCAACATCTTTTCACTAGAAGTTAGGTATCCCCAAGTAGAAACTGATGGACAGTACTCATGACACTAAGGAGATGATCTAAGGCTTTCATTTGGACAGTTTGAGCTTAAATGGCCTACCTATTCAACTACCCTTTTGCACACTCTTTAAGCCTTAAATCCATTTTTCTTTGATAAACAATAGAGTACTTGAACCTAAACCTCATAACCTGATTCAACCTTACCCTCACTCTGAGAATTCAAAAGGTAAAGGAGAAGAAGTTGAAGATAGGAGGGCTGAGTTCAACATTTGGTGGAAGGAGAAGAAAAGAAAGCCATAAATAGTAGTGTATCAATGGTATATGTGTGGTAATTCATCATAAAAATTATAAAAAAAAAAAAAAAAAAAAAAAGAGAGAAGTCAAGAGAATTACTTCATCTAAAAATTGAAAAGAAGAGAAGAAGTTGGTCCCTTCGGATCTGAAAAACACAAATGAAGATGAAGTTTTGCTGAAATGAAGTAGGTGAAGTCATGAATCACCTCCTCCCCTTGCTGATTTCTCAATTTTGAATCAATTCTAATCCTTTTATTCTTTATAATCCTCACCCATAAGCCACATTACAACCCATCAAAAAGACCTTGTTCATCCAAAAAGAAGTGAGCTATCATGTTGAGATGATGAGATGTCTAATCTATGGTGAAAGTACATAAGGATGTTAGAACTTAGATGAAATGCCTATGCTCATGTTTGCAAGCTTATTTGATGTCTATGACTGATCTTGAGCTGATGAGAATGTGAATACCCTTGGATTTTCATTATAAGAGATAGCCCTGGTGAGGATTGGGTCTAAATTTTAATTTCATTGTTGTGCCCACACCTGACTTTTGAATTAAAGGCAAGCTTAGTGCTGAATTTTAAACATTGTATTCCTAATGTGAACTGAATGGTGGTGATGAAAACACATGCATATTTGACTTTTAAATTGTTTGCATTACTGCTGTAATTTCCTCTGATTTTTAAAGAATGGGTGTGGAATGATGCTTTATTTACTAAATCTGTTTTGTCATTGGCTGCAATATACTTAATTATTTTAATGGTGAGGTTTGTGGGTATCTTCACTGAAAACCCTCAGGAGACTTCACTCCTCCACTAGGGATCACCTAGGGATTTAAAAGGCTTGATGCATAAGCTAAATGCATCCGTACTCCCTACGAAAGTCGCATTTACTGTTTTGAATAATTGTTTTAATTTTTCCTTTGCTCAAGGACTAGTAAAGATTAGGTTTGGAGGTGCGTTGAGCACTGAAATATACCACTTTTCACCCCTTAAACCTGGCCTTTAATAGACCTTTGAGCTAGTTAATAATGACTTTTAAGTGTGTCTTTTATAGATTGTAGGAAACTATAGCTTAGTGCGGCAATCCATCCTTTTCGAGCTAAGAAGAATGAATTTTGAGTTAAGACTTTGGAGCCGATGGACTCACAATGAATGCACCATGGTGGTTCACACCATCGGGGCTACTTAGCATGCTTCGGGGTCTTAGAAGGCATGTTGAGGGTGAGAAGTGGAGTAAAAGTTAAGGAGTGCCGCTCCAGTGGATTAAATAGAACAACACTTGGGCACACGACAACTACAGAACTTTTCTTACAAACAGCCCAAGTACTTCAATATTATAGCAAGAGCACTCAAGCACTTATCTGAAACCAGCAGCTGAAGCAATGCAGCAGTGTGTGTGAGATACAACAGTTGAAAGTAGTTGCACTTAGCAACTCATGCAAGCACTAAAGCAGCTGCATAACTGCTGCTCTGATGCATTCAAATCCAATCTGCATGGCTGCTGCACCAACCTGCTATGCAGCTTTAAAGCCATATACTAGAGCAGCTGTTGCTACTGCATTAAAGAAATCGAGCAGATGAGCCAACCTGTCAAAATGTGTACAGCTAAATGCTGAAGCAGCAATGCTGCTATCGAGCAGTTGCTCTTGCTGAAAATTGAAACACATGAGAAGCACAACTGCAGCCTACATAATGAACTCAAGCGGTTCAGGAACCTCTTGAGCAGCTGCATGGTTGGAGAGCTGAAGCCTTTATGGTTGTCGAGCAGTTGGTTGGTGCTATAAGGCTGCACTCGAGCAGTTCATAGAGCATAGTTTAATGAACTTGAGCAGATCATTAAGCAATCGAGCAGATCAAAGATTACAAGTTAAAGTTGTTGAGCAGCTGAAGTCCATGCACTCGAGCAGCATTGAACCTGTCGAGGTGATGCTACTGCTGAACACTTAGCTCTCAAGCACTTCATGAAGTAGCACATTAAAACTATCGAGTAGTTCATGCACCTGAGATTTAATGAACTCGAGCAGTTCATCAAACAACTCGAGCTGGAGTGTTGTAAGAATTAAACCACTCGAGCAGATGCATGTTGAAGCCATTAAGCTTGTCAAGTGGTCTGAAGCTCCATTTTAACCTGTCGAGCACTTTAAAGGGTGCATTTTCATCTTCTCGAGATCTACTCGAGAACTACTCAAGACCAGAATTCTGAAGCTATCTGAAGCTAGTAATATCTCGAGCTGCATTACCTGAAGTTGTCATCCTCTCAAGAACCATTCAAGATGCACAATCTGAAGCTTCAATTGCTCAAGATCCACTCGAGATGAAAATTTTGAAGCACCATATGCTTGAGGCACGAATTCCAGCAGCCATACCCAACACTCCAAGGGAATTTTTGGGATTCCACAGCTTCTAGGGTATACATCCCAATGTGCTTAGCTATCCCACACTCCCTAAAGCATCACTTGGCTGCACATAAGCCACAACACCATCTCCAGAAGTGGTTATTTCTGATTGACTAATGCATACTAATGCTGTATGGACTGTCTATAAATAGTAAAAATCTGTTTTATAAAAATATCCAGATTAGCTAGATCAAATCCAGAATATCTGGATCAAAGTATATTTTAGGTTAGGGTTTGGGTTTAGTTTACTTTACTTTTTTCATTTTCTTTTTCTTTCTTCCTCCTTGGATCAGCTGCAAAGTTGGGTTAACTCTTCGTATAGCAGTTGATTTTACATCAAGTTGTGTTTTTCAATAAAATAGAGAGCTGTTTTGGGAGTTTGCATAGACTATTGCATTGAGGGCAGATCATTGTAAGTTATTTTTAGGCAATGAAATGCCATTTTTAGAGTTTCATTTCATCTTTATTTTTCTATATTTTCTCACATAGAGCAGTAAGGGTTTGATGCACCTATGGTTGCTTGAGCTTGTACCCCTGCAACCATGGTGGCAGTATTAGTATTCATATTCTATCTCCAACCTCTGCGATTAGGATAACCCATGGGAGAGCCTGTGACCATTCTAGTGGGCAGGGTATTGCCCTAAGGCTGGTCTAGATCATAAGGTTGAGATAGATTCTTTTTTTCTACACTTGATCTTGTAGCCAAGTGAGAGACAGCTGCAAAACCAACATCTCCTCAGTTTTACAATCTCATCATTAGTGAAGAGACCTGAGATTTTGTAGAGATTCTAGACTTGTGAGCTAGGTCATTGCATGCCTTTTTGTAGTAATGACCAGTTGAATCTAAGTCCCCATTCAGCCTGTGATTCCATGTGGTTCCTATTTGATATTTACAGACTGTTTGATTTTATGGATGCATGAGCTTGTAGCCTTGCACACATAGTGTTTGCAATGGTTTTCTTGTTCTGATTTAATCCATTGACTAGATGAAATCTCTAAGATATTTTATGATTATTTGAGTGGACAAAATATAGCCCGAAGACCAGTTCATGCCTTTGGGTTAGGTTAGATTCTTCTACTATACAGATGTGCTTGTAGCCATCTAAAGAATTGCTACAATTTTATTTCTTGATCTAAGTTAGAGTGCTGATTTACCCACAACTGCCTACTTATTATTTTTATTTTATTTTCTCACTCCATCGTCATCCTTTTTTCTATCCCTTTCTTTAGCTGTAGTTTATTCTTATTTGTTGGTTAGTTTATTTTTTGTGACACCTAAAAACCCTCTCTTTACCTTGCTTTCTAGTGTAGGTTTAGAGTTGATAGGTCTGTAGTCAGACCTGGAGTTTACTATATGCCCTTTGGTTTTTAGACCTTCACTCTCTGTGGGACAAACTCTTATCAAAACTTTCTACAGCAGCCCTTTATCTTGCAAGCTGAGTTTAGATTGTTGTTTTGTGTTGATTCACCACACTTCACTCCCCTTCTTTTGAATTAATTTTGCTGTCCTATTTTTCTCATATTATTTTTCCACACATTTTTAATAAATAAAAATAGCAGCACAACTAATCTAAATATCCAATAGAAGCTAAATTAACAAGTAACTCACCAAATGGCTAAGGTGGTAAAATGACAGAAAATGAAGCCAAGTTATCAAGTAACCCACCAAATGGCTAAGGTGGTAAAATGACGAAAAATAAAGCTAAATTATCATGTAACTTGCCAAACGGCTAAGGTGGTAAATGACAGAATCGTAAGCTAAGCTATCAATAATCTGCCAAATGCTAAGGTGGTAAATGACGGATTCGTAGGGGTAAGTAAAAATGCGGAATCATAGGGGTAAGTACAAAAAAAAAGGTAAAAAGAGACAAAAAAGGTTCCTAAAACGACAAAAAACAAGCTAAAAAGTAAGCTATGGAGCCAACTTCAAGTAGAAGCTATCTTTAGTAGAGTCACCATTTGTGTAACTGTGGACTTTGCAAGTCCGTCGCAACGATGCGCTCATAAGAAAAATGGAGTGCCACCCGGAGCTTTTGGTGTTCCGGGATACCCAAAATCAATATTATATGCATCAAAGTGCCAAATATTACTTTGAATCACCAGTCAACGCCAATGCCTCTTGGGTAAGGAGTTATGTTAGGCACTCGATCGACCAGCTCATAAGCGGTCTCTACTATGGCCAAGTCTATGTTTAGATATATATAAAATATACATATATATAAAAAGAGAGAAAACATGAGCAACACTTCCTCTTGCCTGAAGGCACACCGATCCTATTGAGCCCTTCGCACCTGCAGAAATTTTGGCGGTGTAACGGCTCGATTCTAGGATAGAAGAAAAACAAAGAAGGTAGAGGAATAGAGGGGAGAGCCTGAGCTCTCGAGCCCTTTTAACGTCGTTGGCTGGATCTTCGCACGAGAGTAATGTTATTCACTAAAAAATACCACTTTTCACTTCTTAACATAGCCTTTACTATACCTTGAAGCTGACTAATAACTCTTTGTTTAGCTTTTTTTATAGTTAGTAGTAATTTGGGTAGCTTAATACAAAGTCCATGCCTTTGGTGCCAAAAAGAGAGAATTTAACCCAAGGATGATTGCTGAGCCAAAGACTGATGGAACACCATGGTGGTACACACAATGGTGACTAGCTTGCATGTTAAGGTGGACCAAAGAAGTCTAGCAGATGAGAGAAGTATGGATGTGAGTGGAGAAAGCCCCAATAGCAGCAGAATGCATTACAGCAGAGGAAAAAGGTGTTATCTCGCATAGTAGAAATGCAACCTCACGCTATTCAAATCAATACCAAAACCACCTCGCACAGCTGATACCTACAGCACAAGTAAACTCGTGAAGAACTCGCGCACTCAATGGAGGAATTAACCTCCGAGAACTGCTTTGCACAGTAGTCATGCGTTTGATCTGCTTTCAGCACTCCAAGACTTCACACAGCAGTCGCGCATTAAACCTTCAGCAATCCAACTCGCGAAGTTCTCGCGGGGATCAAGTCTTATTTTAGCAGCGCGCGCAGTCTCGTGAGACTAATGTGCACAAAAGAGTCAACAGAGCTCACGCAGCTCAAGAGGAGAGAGAGCTCCATAAATTAATTCGCGCAGCTCTCGCGCACGTAAAAGCTTAACCCTCTACCTAGCGAGTTATGCTATACAGTACACAAGGAGTCGAGCGAAATGCGAAATCATCTACGCGAGAACCTCGCGACAGGAGACACCTGAAGCTCCACTGCGTGAGCAATTCTAGGGTGTGCAAATTCTACCTCGCGACGGTATTGCAGGGCAAAGCAGCTGCGTGACAATTCAAATCCCACTGCGTGAGCGATAAACCTTCCAAGCCAAATCTACCCTTGCGAGCACTCTATAGCTTTGTTAAGGAATTAAAAAGCTAAGGTCAGCCCCGCAAAGCTCAGGCTCTCCACTTCTCAGTCTTTACTCAAGGACATTATGGAGATTTCCCTAGGTCCAGGGCACACATCCTAAGGCCCTGATCTCATTGCACACATCTCAAGGCATCCTAGGGTTGTAACGAAGCCACGCCTGTTAGAAAATTAGGGTTTAATCTTCTCTTTGCCAAGGCATTAGGGACTAAGTATATAAGCTATAAATTTAACTTAGAAAGGATCTCTCCTTCAACCTCAGTCAGCTGTGAGCTCGAGCAGATTAGGTTTAGGGTTTGATCACCTCTTTTTCTATTTTTTCTTCTCCTTTAGTCCAGCACTTGCTGACTATATCCTCTGTGACCAATTAGATTTAGGTTTATTCAGTTTTTGTAATGGGTCTTGTAACCTTTGGGATTTTGTGAGAGCTGTTATGCACAAGGCTGCTGCCTTGAGAAATTTCATTATAAGTATTATTTGATCAATGAAATTTATATTTTAAAAGCTTATTCAATCTGTTATTTTCCTATTTGTCCATAGTTTTGTTCAATCTATGCCATGTATTTAGGATTTGAACTGATTTGAAATACCCATGGGAGCTTGAGCTTATGGCCCTGGGACCATAGTGGCAGCAGTAATTTACATGTTCCATCTCATCCCTTTGTGGTGTGGACAACCTCTGTAGATAGCCTCTGACCATTTAAGTGGACAGACTATAGCCCTAGGGTGATTTTAAGCCAAAGATCTGAAAAGGATTCTTCTCCTCTTCACTTGAGCTTGTAGCCTTGTGAGAGGTTGTTGCAGGAATAAGCTCCCCTCCGTTGTACTTGACCAACATCAGATGTTAGATCTGATTTCTCTATAGAGATTGCTGACTTGTGAGCTGAGTCATTGCAAGACTTTCAAAGCAATGATCAGCTGCATTTAAAGTCCCCAAATAGCCTTTGAACAACTGTGGTTTCCACTGGTTATTCAAGAGCTATTTTCCCCCATGGATGTCTGTGCTTGTAGCCTGGCATACGTGGTGTCTGCAATATTTTTTATGTTCTAATTTGATCCATAGGGTGGAGGACATCTATTGGATAATCTGTGACCATTTATGTGGATAGGTTATAACCTTAAGATCAATTTATTGCATTGGATCAGATTGGTTTTTTGATTTAATTCATGTGGTTTGATCATCTCTATTGGATAGCCTATAACCATTTAAGTGGACAGGTTATAACCTTAAGAGACCATGTCAAACCATAAGGGTTGAATTAGATACATCTTTCTTGCTGATGTGCATGTAGCCATCTGAAGGACTGCTGCAGAGACATCCCTAAATTTGAGTTACATAACTATATTAACTTTAGCTTAATTGCTTACTTCCCACCATTTTTATCTTTATTTTAACTCACACCATCACCACCTTCTTCATAATCCTTTCTTTAGGATAGGTCTGCACTTTATTTCTCTTCTCTTAGTGTTAATTTAGTGTAGTTGTGACACCCAACTCCCTTTCTCTTGGATTGTCAGATCTGAAGCCAGATCCGGAGGCCTACTAATATAACCCATTTTGGGCTTTAGATCAATTTCTCTGTGGGACAAACTCTTACTCAAAACTTACAATAATAGCCCTGTATCTTACAGGTTGTGTATTTCAAACTTGCTGTTTTAACCAATTTCCATCTCTTCACTTTTGATTTATTTTTATTCACCACTGTTTTCTCACCAATAACATAACAGCACCCTGAGGTAACCGACAAGTTTTTGGCGCCACTACCGGGGATATTGATCTTTTTAGTAGACCTGAGTTATTTTATAGTTTAGAATAGAAAATTCCTTGTAGCTATGCCTTTAATAAAATAAAAAGTACTACCGATTTTTTTTGAAATTTTTATAGACTTGGACAACAGCAGCAGGGAAAAGCTAGAGCTGCAGCTGGAGTTTAGCTAGCTTTATTTGCACTTCTTTTGCCCTAAAACTCAGTCTATTTGTGTTGAATTCCCTGTATTTAGTTTAGCTGAAAATCTGTTTAGTTGTAATTTTGTTTGAAAATTTTTTAAGTGTATTGTGAGCATTTTCTATACCTATTGATTACGTGTGTGTATGTTTGGTAGAAGGTCCCTTAATCCTGACTTAGAAGCTCCAAATCCTAAGGTTGAAAGGGTCCTTAGACTGAGAAACACCACACAAGCCCATATTGTTGATACTAAACCAGCTGTAATGGCTGAGAGGCAAAGAACATTGAAGGAATACAATGCACCTGGGGATTACACCTCCCTTTTGCATAAAATTTCCTTCAATTGAGGAAAATTATGAAATCAAGTCCTCCATAACATGCTGCCATCTTTTCATGGGCTCAGTAAAGAAGATCCTTATAAGCACATTAATCAATTCTTGGCACCTTGCCCCAAATTTAACATTGCTGGCTTGGGAGCTGAAGCTACCAAACTTAGGCTTTTTCTTTTTTCCCTAAAGGATAAAGCCAGCACATGACTCTCTAAGCTCCTAGCCAATAGCATCCAGATATAGAGTGACCTCTAAAGCCAATTTCTGGCTAAATTCTTTTCCATGAATAAAACTAGTCAGATGAGAACAAACATATTGTCATTTACTCGGTCCTCAATTGAAGATTTTTATGAGGCATGGGAGAGGTTTCAAAAAATATTAAAATATTACCCTCACCACCAAATTTCACAATGGCAACTTGTGTAAGTCCTTTACCAAGGAATTAATCCCAAAGGTAGAGACATGGTGGATGCCTCATGTGGGGGTAGTTACCTCAACAAGATAGTTGATGAGGCATGAGAGTTGTTTGACATCATAGGGGAGAAATCCATACAGTAGGAGTCACTGTCTCGCAATGACTGTCAGACCCCAGCTAAATTGGTGAAAGAATCCACCCTTACAGGTGGAATGTATAAGGTCAAAGTGCAAAGTAAATTAAAAAGGAAGGTGGACAATCTGAATTTAAAGTTTGATAAATTGATGAATGTGATGCAGCCTAGGATAGCTGTACTAGTGGAAGAGGCATGTTTGATATGCCAATCTCCCACACATTTACTTCAAGAATGTCCATCAGCCAACCAATTCCCTGATTTAGTTATAGAGCATGCCAATGCTGCCCAAGCATATGGGCAGCAACCTTCTAGGTGCACATGGAGAAACCACCCAAATCTGAGGTGGAGATAAGACACATACCAACAGCCCCAGCAACAGCAGTTGGCAGCTTCATACAGACCTCAGCATCAGTTCAACCAAGGACATGCACCTAGGCAGAATTTTCAATTGCCTGCCCCACAGCCGAATTAGTTGGTCTTGCCCCCCATCACAACCCAGATCCTCTTCCTTTGAAGAGCAAATGCTGGCATCAATACAAAATCTAGGAAACCTGGTCCAAACTGTGAACTCTTATGGGCAAAGCATTAAAAAAATAGAGGAGCAACTGAGTCAAATCTGTAATGCTTTAAACAAGAGAGAGGAGAAAAAATTACCTAGTCAATCCTTGGCCAACCCTAAAGGACAGTACATGATTGGAGAAGGTTCCTCTACCCATGAGGAGGCTAATGCAATCACTATCCTAAGGAGTGGCAGGGTGGTTGATAATTTAGTGGGCAGGGCAGCTGAGGAGGCCATGGACAGTGAAAATGAAAGAAATGTGAGTGTTGAAGAACCAAAGAATTCATCCCCTGTTGTAGAGCAGTAAGGGAAAAATAAGGAGGTTGAAGTTGAGCCCCAACAACAAATAATAAATGAAGAAAAAGCAAAAAAATAAAAATTTGACCATGATATTGTTAGACATGCAGCTGTGGCATTAGCAGTCCCACAGCTACCATTTCCTCATGCACTTACTGGCCCATCTCTTTGATAGGGGGAATGCTCAGATGGAGGAAATGATGGACACCTTCAAGCAGGTTAAGATTAATTTGCCCTTGCTTGATGCTATAAAATAGGTCCCTGCCTATGCTAAATGCTTGAAGGACCTCTACACACAGAAAAGAAAAGCGATGGTGCAGCTGCCCAAAAAGGTTTTTGCTGTTGAACATATTGAGTCAGTTATGTCCATAGCCACGCCTGAGAAATTACAGGACCCAGTAGTACCTACTATCCCCTGCATCATTGGAAATCACATCATAGGTAGAGCCCTCTTGGACTTAGGGGTCAGTATGAACCTGCTCTCATATTCTGTGTATGAGGAGCTAGGTTTGGGGGAGCTAAAATCAATATCAGTTGTGCTCTAGCTGGCTGATAGGTCTGAGAGAAGTCCTGTGGGTGTGGTAGAGGATGTTTTAGTAGGGGTGGACAAGTTCTACTATCCTGCTGATTTCCTAGTTTTGGACATAGACTCTTACAAAAGTAAAACCCCAATTCCTGTCATCCTTGACAGGCCATTCTTGGCCACTGCCAATGCTTGCATTCAATGTAGGTCAGGGGTGATGGAGGTGACCTTTGAAAAAATAAAGGCTCAATTAAATATGTACAATGCTGCTAGGCAACCTTAGATAGAAATTGAGGACTACTGTACAATAGATGTACTAGATGGCCTTTGTGAAAGAAGAATTATCTAATATGCTGGATTGGGATAATGTTGCTAAAAACCTGGAAAATATTTAGAGTATGGTTGAGAATGAGGCCCAAGTTCTTATGACAGAAGACAATTCTAAACTAGAGTCTTTTGTGGGCCTAGTACAACATTCCAGCTGAAAATCTACATTGTTGCCCCTTCCTCAAACCACCAAGGCACTTCTGTTGCCTTCCATTGAAAGTCCCCCTGATCTAGAGCTTAAGAAACTCCCAGATACATTAAAGTATGTCTTCTTAGTGTAAAACAAAAAGCTTCCAGTGATTATCTCTTCCTCTCTCACTAGTGAGCAGGAGGGAATTATTGAGTATTATCAAGAAGCACACAAAGCCAATGGGGTGGACAATTGCTGATCTATGAGGCATTGATGCCTCAGTTTACATGCACAAAATTTACTTGGAAGAGAGTGCAAAACGCTCTAGAGAGATGCAGAGGAAGCTTAATCCTCACATATAAGAGGTGGTCTTGAAAGAAATAGTAAACTTGTTGGATGCAGGGGTGATTTACCCCATTTCAGATTCAGAGTGGGTGTCACCTATTCAGGTGGTACCCAAAAAGTCAGGCATAACAATTATTACTTCTGATTATGGGGAGTTGATGCCAGCCAGGGTGACCACTGGCTGGAGAGTTTGCATTGATTACAGAAAACTCAACTCCAAGATCAGGAAAGATCACTTTCCTCTCCCCTTCATTGGCCAAATTCTAGATAAGTTGGCTGGGAAGGCATTTTGTTGCTTTCTTGATGGATACTCAGGGTATAATCAAATCCATGTGTATCCTTAAGATCAAGAAAAAGCTACTTTCACATGTCCCTTTGGCACTCTTGCTTACAGGAGGATGTCTTTTGGACTGTGCAATGCCCCAACCATATTTCAGAGGTGCATGTATGTCATTTTTTTTTATATGATTAACAAGTTCCTAGAAATCTTCATAAGCAATTTTTCAATTTTATGGGGACAGCTTTAGCCAGTGCTTGAGTCACCTTGACCTGACTTTACAAAGATGTGAAGAGACCAATTTGGTTTTAAGCTGGAAAAATAGCCACTTTATGGTAACATAAGGGATTGTGTTAGGCCATGTAGTCCCCCATAAAGGTATTAAGGTTGACAAGGCTAAAGTGGACCTGATTTCACACTTGCCCCCACCCAGGACTGTCAAGCAAATCAGATCCTTTTTAGGACATGCTGGATTTTACAGGAGGTTCATTAAGGACTTCAACAGAATTGCAAAGCCATTGTGCCGCCTGCTATGTCCGGATGTGCCATTTGAATTTTCTGCTGAGTGCCTTGAGGCCTTTAAGGTCTTTAAAAGGAGCCTTACCACTGCTCCTATAATCCAGGCCCTAGATTACTCACTCCCCTTTGAACTGATGTGTGATGCATCAAACTTCGCCATAGGTTCTGTCTTAGGACAGAGAAAAGATAAGTTGTCTGTAGTAATTTATTATCCAAGCAGAATACTAACAGAGGCTCAGCTCAGTTATACCACCACTGAGAAGGAGCTACTTGTTGGAGTGTTTATTGTAGATAAGTTTAGACCCTACTTGCTGGGGTCTAAAATTGTTGTTTTTACTAATCACTCAGCCCTGAAATACTTGTTGGCTAAGAAGGATGCCAAACCAAAGCCAATCAGATGGATCCTCCTGTTGCAACAGTTTGATCTTGAGATTAAAGATAAGAAAGGAGTTGAGAATGTTGTGACTGACCACCTCTCTAGAATTGTGTTAGAAGAATATGCAGCAGCACCTGTCAATGAATTGTTCCCTGATGAGCAATTATTTGTTATGCAGTCTAGTGTGCCCTGGTTTACACACATTGTAAATTTTTTTACTGTTGGTAGGATCCCCCCTTATTGGTCCAAGATGGACAAAGACCTGTTCTTCTCTCAGGTCAAACATTTTCTGTGGGAGGACCCATACCTCTACAAGCATTGTGCATATCAGATTGTTAGGAGATGTGTGCCTGAAAGTGACTTCCACAGTATTCTTTCTATGTCCCATGAGCAGGCCTGTGGAGGTAACTTTAGTAGTAAAAAGACAACTGCAAAAGCTTTACAATGTGGGTTTTATTGGCCCTCTTTATTTAGAGATGCACACATTCATTACAAAGCCTGTCAAAGATGTCAAAGGTTGGGAGGCATTTCCAAAAAAGATTCAATGCCATCGTAACCCATCCTTGTGGTAGAACTGTTTGATATCTGAGGGATAGATTTTATGGGTCCCTTTCCTCCTATGGGTTTCAATTTTATCCTGGTGGTAGTAGACTATGTGTCCAAATGGGTGGAAGCCATTGCCACAAGGACAAATCAACACACAGTGGTCCTCAAAATTTTAAAGGACAATATCTTCTCTAAATTTGGCACCCCCAGAGCTATCATTAGTGATGGGAGGAGTCATTTCTATAACAGGCCTTTTGAGAATCTGCTCAAAAATTATTCTGTTACACACAGGATTGCAACTCCCTACCACCCACAGACCAGTGGGCAAGTTGAAATTTTTAATAGGGAGATCAAACACATCTTGGAGAAGATTAGATAGAAAGGATTGGGACTATGAGGACAGATAGAAAGGATTGGCAAAAGCTGAATGACGCATTGTGGGCTTACAGGACTGCCTATAAGACCCCTATTGTCATGTCCCCTTTTAGGTTGGTTTATGACAAGGCCTGTCACCTACCAGTAGAGTTAGAACATAGAGCCTATTGGACTATAAAAACTCTAAATTTTGATCTAACTACTACTGATTAACATAGGAAATTGCAACTGCTAGAACTTAATGAGTTAAGGCTAAAAGCTTATACAAAAGCAAGAATTTACAAGAAGAGATCTAAGGCATTCTTTGACAAGAAACTCATGAGGAAGGACTTCAATGCTGATACCAAGGTTTGGCTTTTCAACTCAAAATTAAAATTCATTTTAGAAAAGTTAAAATCCAGATGGGATGGACCTTACACTGTCATCCATGCCTCCCCATCTGGTGTTGTGAAGATCTTGGATCCCATGTCTGGGAAAATCATGAAAGTGAATGATCTTAACCCTAAACCCTAAACCCTAAACTCAGGAGGAAGGACTTCAATGTTGATACCAAGGTTTGGCTTTTCAACTCAAAATTAAAATTCATTTTAGAAAAGTTAAAATCCAGATGGGATGGACCTTACACTGTCATCCATGCCTCCCCATCTGGTGTTGTGAAGATCTTGGATCCCATGTCTGGGAAAATCATGAAAGTGAATGATCAAAGGATAAAAATTTGAATAGAAAATTCTGTGGAGCCTCCTCAGACCATCCACCTGCATGAACCTCCCACTGATTAGTGATCCACAACTTTGTCAAATGTGTACCATATTTGTTGAAATTTTGTGTGTAGTTTTGTTTAAAACTCGGTCATGTGTTGTTTGTGTTGTGGATTGATTTGCATGTTTTATTTTGTGTTATTTTGAGTTGTGTTGTTGCTGTTGTTGATGTGAATGTTTGTCATTTGAATTTCAGGAACTTGCTTCCTGCTGAAATTGAAATGTGCATGGACCTGCGGTCATGTAAATGTTCATGAATCTGCTATACATGAAAATCATTTGCATTCTGAATTTTTACTTTGTGAATATGTTGGTAATGGGTATTGTGATTATCATGGTGAATTAGATGCATAATGAAGAAATGTGGTGTTAATACATAAGGGCATAGTGCATGCCAATGTACATGCACAGGCCAGCGTGCAAGCACTGAGAAGGAATGAACTTGGCTTCTCGTGAGGCTTAATGAACTTAATTTCACACTCACGAGCCATTTTTGGGCTTTCTCATGGGGCTCTGATAGGAATTTTGCTCTTCGTGAGAGCCTCGCGAGCAAAAAACCTTAAGAAAGCCTGATAATGAGCCTCGCGAGGCTTTATCTTCTCAGGGACACTGAGCTACATGAAAATGGAATATCATGCATTTTGTACCTCACGAGAAAATTTCTGAAGCCTACACTTCTAACTACCTCTCGAAGCCCTTGATGTTCTGAATTTATGAGTCTCGCGAAGTGTAAAAGCTCAGTTGTGCAAAATATACAACTGTCCTCTGACCCCAAATCAGCCTCGCGAATACCTCGTGAGGCTCTGTTCTTCTCAGCAACTGCATTTCTCGCGAGATCCTTTTCAGCTGCACGAGAAGAATGTGCCCCGCGAGTACTTGGCAAGAACCACGCGAGGCATGGGTTCATCCACTTATACCTGGCAAAATTTTTCATTCTCTTCATTCACTCCTATTTGCCCTAGTTCCATTTGCACATCACCGAGCTCCCTCCTCCTTTCTTCTCTATAGCCTAAACCACTCCAACTCAGCAATTTTCCTCCTACAATTGTGTTCCACAACACCTCCAGGTTACTTTGAACTCGGTTTAGGGTGATTTGATCCACTGTACAATCTTTGAAGTGGAACCCTAACTCTCGGTTGGTAAGTTGTCTCACTCTCCCTTGTGGTTTTGAATTAGTAGGCTATTTCAGTGTTCTAGAGTGGAATTTGTGGGCATTACCTCCATTGAAGTGTGAGCTACCCAAACTTTGAATTTAAAACCCTAATTTTAAAAATTGGAGTAGCCATGGCCACGGGTTCTAAATTTATTGATACCTTGGTTGCAATGCTAAACCCTTCACCTACTGGCAGCCCAGTGGCCACTAGGAAATCTCTAAGGATTGCAGAGACCTCCATTGTAGAGATATCTGAGGTACCTACACCATCTGTGGAGCCCCAAGTCGAATTAACTAAGAAAAGGGCTGCCCCTGTGAAGAAGGCCAAATCTATGGCCTCTAATGCCCCTGCTCCAAAGAAGAAATCTACCCCTAAGAAGAGGGCTATAGACCACCCTCCTGCTAAGAGCCCTGAGAAACCAAAGAAAAAGCAAAAGAAAAGCAAGGAAGTGGCCCCTGAGGTTGCCCAAGAGGATGAATCTGATGATGAGTCACTCAGAATCCCCTCTGAGTTTGTGGCTGCAATTAAGCTTGAGGAAGAGACTATCTTTGACAAGGCTTTCTTTGAGGATGAGCCAAAGATAGTTGCTTCAATAGAGTACCTAACTAAGGCCACATTGCTACCCCTTCTCAGGCCCCCACTGCAACTAGTCTTCCCTAGACTAGTGCAGTTATTTTACCAAAACATCAGGGTGAAGACTGGGGATGATGGAATTCTTGGGATACCAGCCAAATACAGCCCTGAGTGTGGCCTGAGTCCTCCTTTGACAGCCACCATCCTTGAAATTGCCAAAGAGCTCACTGGAGGGATCACAGCCTCCGGGGTATCCATTAGGAAGAGAGACCTATACCCAGGCCTAAGGTTTATGGGTGGGGTGTTGAGAAAGAATGTTCATTACTCTGGGCACCAACAAGAGAGGAGGTTCCCCATTGCTGATGCCCTCTACTCCTACCACTGCAATCACTACATTAATGCTGTAAAGCTAATCTTTGAAGGAATGAAAGATATACATGAGAAGGTAAAGAGGGAGCATAAACCCCATTCCTTGACCTACTGCAGGCTCATTATAGCCTTGTTGCAGCTAGGAGGCTACCACTTTCTGATGAATGAGGAGACCCTCACCCTGGCCCCTAACAAGTGTGGAAAGAAGAAGTGGGGGATCAATGGTACCTTAATTGAAAGGAAGAAGGAGGAGCTGCTAGCTCAAGCAACCCCTACAATTCAAGAGGTAGCTGTTGCTGCCTCTGCTGCCTTTTCTCAAGCAGCCACCTCAAGTGTGCCAGCCATCCCTACCATACCCATTCCACCATCATCATCTACACAATCACCTTCCACACTCACCTCCATCTCCATGCAAGCCATTACCACTATGCCAACTCCACAACCCTCCATAATTATCTCATCTTTACCTCAGCCAATTTTACCCATTACCATAGCCATCACAATCTCATCAACACACACCATACCTGATGTGACCATACCAGTACCTCCACCTACTCAGCCTGCACCTATATACATAGCCCATCCCAGCCTCCCTGTCAAGGTCACATATATAAAGAGGAAACCATCCAAAACCCCCACTGAACCCCAACCCACCTATATCTCCCAACCTATCCCAATCCCTACAACAACATCCATACCAGAACAAACCACAGATGTCCATCCACCCTCACCAGCCCAAGCCTCTCAAATCGCCCATGTTGAACTTGAGCCTCAAATCCCTTACATCCAACATAACTCTCCTATATCCTCACCTTAGCCCATTGAACCCTCTACACACACTGCAACTGAACCCTTGGGCCAATCCATTCCATTGTTCCCTACCCATGACTAAGACCCCTTCTCATCAGAGGAGTACTCAACAATGATGGACTCTATCATAGGGGACATCAATTATGAGTTCACCCCTCTTCCAGATTCCCTACAAGCCCACCACTTTATCCCTACCCCTACTTCACCACAGCCAACTAACTTCCATCATGCACCCACCTTACTATTTCAACTAATTACAACCACCCAACCCACAGCCCCTATCACACTTGATCCCCTACCCCAAACCTTCAACCTCCTCTCCCTTCAAACCCAAGTGATGGCCAACACCCAAACCCAAACATCCATAGAGGCCAACCTTCAAGTCATGAACTCCACCCTCCAAAACTAGGCTTTCATTCAAACCAGTTTACAAGCCATCCAGTCCACATTGTCAACTTTAACCCAACCTTCCCAACAGACATTTATCCCTTCACCTACCCATTTACCTACACCACCCCCATCTCCCCAACCCTTAACCTTAGCAGCAACACCTATTGCTGCTCCACACATTGAACCTATTCCAGAAGCCCCTACAATAACATTTACTAATGCCTCAACCTGAACCTCAACCTGACCCTATCCAGCCACCCATTATTACCCTACCTTTGGAACTCACTTTCCCATAATCCCAACCTGCCACCCCACTTGCAATAGCAACATCTGATGCTGCCACATATGTGGAAAACCTAATCCCCACCTCCTCAATTCTAATCTAAACTGACCCTGAGGTAATAGACGTTATAGAACCTGAACTTGAAGTCCACCATCCAATATCCTCTACCTCCACCCTACCCATGCCATCATCCATCCCTTCATCATTGCTAGTTGGCCCTTCTTCAATTGCTGAGCAGCCCATACTACCTGCCTCTTTCAACCTTATGCCTCCATACTCCACCCTCCTTAGAGCCATGAAGGGGAATGCCTACATCAAGAGGGATGTGATTAGAGGCATGGCTAACCTTAGAACTTCAGTTAAGCAGCCCCTCCTAGATCAAATCAAGTTTTTAAAACTAAGTCACAAAATAGAGAAAAAGAGAATCACGCATGGTTGGAGAGAGACACTACTCAAATACAATGAAGAGAAGAATAGAGCTGATGGGATGGAGGATGTGACAAAAAATCTACAGGAGGCCCTGAGATTGGTGGAGGATAGGGTAAATGAGTATGCCAGGATTACTGCAACATTGTAGCAGACCTTATCTGATATTGGTGACAGAGATTTGGCAGCAGCTACTGCCTCTCTCTTCACTACTATTGCCCCTCCAAGGGCAACTGCTCCTAAACCACAAGAGCCCAAAAAAATAAAACTTGGGATCAACATAAAGGAGCATCCATCAATGCCAGAGCCAACTCCCCAGAAGAGGAGCAACACCAAGCAAAGAAAGATAACTTCCAAAAGTTACAAGTCCTCTGCTACAGCTCTAAAGAAGGAGAAAGGGAAAGGAGTCCAAGACACAGTTGATGCAGCAGAAAATTCTGATGATTAGACATTGTACAGTAGTTAGTTAGGCTATTTTTGTATAAACTTTTTATAATTATTTTCAGTAACATTGTACATATTACTGCTTATTAATGAAAGTTCTCTTTGGTAGCTTTCGTTTGAATTTTGTTTGGTTATTTCATTTCTGTTGTTGACTTGTTAGCTTTTTGTTAAGACCTGAAAAGTACCACTTTTCACCCCTTAACTTAACCTTTGATTAGACCCTTAGCCATCTAATAAAGGTTTGTTAAGTGTTTTATGTAGATAATAAATAGCAGTGCAATAAGGCCATAAATCATGTTAAGGAGTCTGTATTAGCACCAGAAGTCCCTCAGAAGAATGAGCCATGAATTCAGACCTGAGGCAAGCCTCGCGCAGCTGACAAAGCTCCAGAGGATTCAGAAAATATGCTTCGCGTAGTCCTCGCGAAGTCCCAAGACTTCACAACAACTTCTCGTGCAGTTGAGTGACAGACTAGCTTCTGAATCCTGCCTCGCGCAGCTGTCGCATAGTAGCCGTGAGATGCAAATGTCAAGAGAACCTGTCGCATAGTTCAGAAAAGCCTCAAAGCTATCGCGAGGATCCTCGCGAAGTTCCATTAAGAAGTGAACTTCTCACACAGTTCTCGCTTTGTTCAGGAAGAAAGCAGCCTCGCGAAGACCAGAGTAAGCCTCGCGAAGATCTATTGTGAAATGGAATGCTCGTGCAGCTCCCGCGCTATTCACAAGTAGCAATCCAACTGCGCGAAGCGCAATCTAGCGAAAGCTTAACTATCTACCTCGCGACTGCTCAAAGCATCAAGAAGCTGCAACCCCGCGACGTCTGAAGTTTTAATGCAAACTCATCCTCGCGAAGTCAGTGCTACCACGCGATAAGTCTGGGAATCGACTACAACCTGGCGAAGCTCTGAACTCCACCTTCCATCACTTCAGTAGAGGACTTTCTAGGAATTTCCAAGGATTAGGGCACGCACTCCCACGCTCAAATCTTTGTGCACGCGCCCTGAGGCATCCAAGGATCATTAATAGGCCACGTGGCATCGCTAAAATTAGGGTTTCCTAACCCTAATGTGCTGCCACCCACTGCTATATAAACCTAAGCCTGGTTTAGGTTTAGGAGACCCCCGGAGGAAGAGCTCAGACTTTATCACTGATACGAGATCTGAGATCTTTTTCTTTTCTTTTCTTTTGTAGTTGTAAGTAGTTTTCCTTTTTCTTTTTTCCTTCTCTCCATGGCCCAGCACTTGCTGGCCATGCCTATGTATGTTTATTGAGATTAGATTAATGGAATGTGTGATTGGGTGTTGTACTTTTATGGGATTCATGTATTTGAGAGTTGTTCTGTGCAAGGCTGCTGCCTTGTGATCCGCCATTGCTTTGGCTATGATTCAAAGCAATGGAGGACTGATTCTAAGGATCCATTTAGATCCAAGTGACCTGTGTGTCTGGGCTATCATGGTGCGATACAACCTTAGCCCCACCACAAGATCCACTAGATCTGAAATCCCCATGGAAGCCTGAGCTGGTAGCCTTGTGACCATGGTGGTGGCAACAACATTCTTGTTTTGTTTTGGGCTCCGTGAGGAGGATAGCCTCTGGGATAGTCTGTGACCATTCAAGTGGACAGGCTATAGCCTTAGGGTGAATCCAATCCACCGATCTAAAATGGATCCTTCTTCTCCGAGCCTGAGCTTGTAGCCTGGTAGGAGATTGTACAGAGGCAGACTCCCCTATATTAGCATAGACCCGCCATCAGATGGCAGATCTGATCTGGGTATGGAGATTGTAGGCTTGTGACTGAACCATTATAGTCCCACTCAAGCAATGGACAGCTAGATCTAAGGTGGTACTCAATCTCTTGCTGGTTCTATGTGTCTGGGCTATCATGTCCTATACAGCCTTAGCCCCATACATAGAGCTTTAGAGGTTGAGGTTCCCTATGGATTCCTGAGCTTGTAACCTAGATGAAGTAGTGCCTACAATGATAAACTTATTTTGACCCATCTCTGGATTGTGGTTCCCCTATGGGATAGTCTGTGACCATTTAAGTAGACGGGTTATAACCTTAAGGGATTGGACCATGGCACAGAGATGAGTTGGATTCTTTCTCCTCTTTGGTGATAATGTAGCCATTGGACATGATTTCTATACCAGTAGACCTGGATCTGAGTCATAAATTCCAGCTGATCTGAACCCAATAGCATACTTCTCACCCTTTTATATTTATTTTCCCACACTCCATCCATCTTCTCAACCCTTTCTGTAGTTAATTCATTAGGCTACCTTAGGATACTTAGAATAAGTGACCCTAAACTCCCCTCCTTTTAGGACTGCCAGATCTGTAGTCAGATCTGGAGGGACTACTAGAGATAGCTCCCTTGGAGCTGTAGATCACTTTCCCTGTGGGACAAACTCTTACTTATCAAAACTTACTACACATGGACCCTGTATCTTGCAGGTCTAGGATTTCTCAGTTGTGCTGATTCCATCCCTTATTTTACTTTGATTTTAAATTGCTTTTACCACCAACAAATAAAGCAAGCACATCTGGGAAGTGCAACACTTTTACTTATTTTTGTGAGTTTTATTTGTTACTTTTATTTACATTATTTTGTGTCTTATTTGTACCATAATTCCCGCTACACATGTCCTTTATCTTTGAATCAGTGAGGACACTGCTCCTCATAGGTTTAGGGGTGTGGCAAGATTTGCCAATGAGGTAGTTAATCTAAGTGCAGGAGAACCAAGTGAGTAAGATAGAAATAGAGATAAGTTCACCTAAGAAACTTTGAAAATAAGGAAATTTAAAATTTTACAGACTTTAAGGCATGAAAAGCTTTTAAAATTTAACGTTTCCATGAGGTGAACATCAAGAAAACTCATTTGTGTCAGCACTTAGTGAACCATCAAAGGGAGAAAAAGGTAAGGGCATGCCTATGAGTTCAATGGAAGACCATACCTAGTGAGATTTGGGCCTACAAAATTTTTTTCTATTTGAGGAGTGTTTTAGGCAATTATTTTTGCTCTAAGGACTGGCTAAGTCTATTTCCTTACTAGAAGTTAGGCACCTCCAAGTTGAAACAGCTGACTGTACCCATGATATTTAGGAAAGGATCAAGGCCTTCTCTTGGACAGTTTGAGCTTAAGGATACCATATCCAGTAAATTGTCCTTGTGCATATACCTTTTGAGCCTTAATTTTCAGTTTTCTTCAAAATACACTTGAGTAGTTGCACCTAAACCTGTGGACCTGATTTAAACCTACCCCCACTCTGAGAATTCAGAAGGTAAAGGAGAAGGAGTTGAAGATGGACAAGTTAGGGTCAACATTTGGTGAATGGAGAAGAAACATAAAAGGATGATAGCAGTGTAGCAGCTGGGAAGAGGGTGGCATTTCAGAAAAATAAAAATAAAAATAAAAGAAAAATGTATCTACAAGAAGAAAAATATATAATGAAAAGGAATAGAGAGGAGTCAAGAGAGAATTTCATTGGAAAGAATATAAATAAGAGGAGAAGTTGGCCACTTCAAGTCTGAAAAATATCAAAGAAAATGAAATATGTTGAAATTAAAAGAAGGTGAAGTCATGAATCACCTCCTTCACCTGCTGATTTCTCAATTTTGCATCTTTTTCATCCTTCCATTCTTTGTAACCTAATCCATAAGCCACATTACAACCCAGTCATAAGACCTTGTGATCCTCATTAGAATGAGTTGTTATGTGGAGATAAAGAGTTGTCTAATCTACGGTGAGAAATAGTCAATGATGTCAGAATTTAGAAGCCTTACCTATGCTCATGCTTGTAAACCCATTTGGGGGCTGTAACTGCTCTTGAGCTTGTGTGAAAATGAAGACCCTCAAATTTATTTGTGAGAGACTACCCTGGTAAGCATTAGGTCTGACATTGAATGTATTGGGCATTGCCTAAACCTAATTTTTACATTAATGGTGAGCTCAGTACTAACATATACTTGCAATTTTTCTTATGGTAAGCTGATTGGAAATGATGTGCATGCATGTAAGAGTCTTTAATGATTAAATGATCTGTGCATTTCATATGTTTAAATTCCTCACATTATGAAAAGAATCAAGGGTGGACTGATGCTCTATCTATTGAAAGCTGATTTGATGAATGTTGCACTTTTGTAAACTATTTTATTGAGAGGTTTGTGGGTATCTTCACTGAAAACCCTCAGGAGACTTCACTCCTCCACCAAGGATCACATAGGGGTTTAAAAGGCTTGATGCATGAGCTAAATGCATTTGTGCTCTCTACGAAAGTGGCATTTATATTCTTAGAGTAGTCGTTTAAATTTTGCTTTGCTCGAGGACTAGAAAAGATTAGGTTTAGGAGTGTATTATTCACTGAAAAGTACCACTTTTCACCACTTAACCAAGCCTTTACTACACCTTGAAGCTGACTAATAACTCTTTGTTTAGCTAGTTTTGTAGTTAGTAGTAATTTGTGCAGCTTAATACAAAGTCCATGCCTTTGGTGCCAAAAAGAGAGAGAATTTAAGCCAAGGATGACTGCTGAGCCAAAGACTAAAGGAACACTATGGTGGTACACACCATGGTGACTAGCTTGCATGTCAAGGTATACCAAAGAAGTCCAGCAGATGAGAAAAGTATGGATGTGAGTGGAGAAAGCCCCAATAGTAGCATAATGCATTGCAGCAGAGTAAAAAGGTCTTATCTCGCACAGTATAAATGCAACCTCGCGTTGCTCAAATCAATAGTAAAACCACCTAGCACATCTGATACCTGCAGCACAAGTAAACTCGAGAAGAACTCGCATGCTCAGTGGAGGAATTAACCTCAGAGAACTGCTTCGCGCAGTAGTCACGCATTTGATCTACTTTCAGCAGTCCAAGACTTTGCGTAGCAGTCGCGCATTAAACCATCAGAAATCCAACTCGTGAAGTTCTCCTGGGGATCAAGTCTTATATCAACCACGCGAGCAGTCTCGTGAGACTAATATGCATTAAAGAGTTAAGAAAGCTTGTGCAGCTCAAGAGGAGAGAGAGATCCAAAAATTCATTCGTGCAGGTTTCGCACGCGTAAAAGCTTAACCCTCTACCTAGCTAGCTGTGATATGTAGTGCACAAGGAGCCGAGTGAAATGCAAAATCATCTATGCGAGAACCTCGCAAGAGGAGACACCTGAAGCTCTACTGCGCGAGCAATGCCAGGGCGTGTAAATTCTACCTCGCGACAGCATTGCAAGGCAAAGCAGCTGCGCGACAATTCAAATCCCACTGCACGAGCGATAAACTTCCAAGCCAAATCTTCCCTCGCGAGCACTCTACAACTTCGTGAAGGAATTAAGAAGCTAAGATCAACCCCGTGAAGCTTGGGCTCTCCACGTCTCAGTCTTTACTCAGGGACCTTTTGAATATTTCTTAGGGTTTAGGGCACACATCTCGAGGCCCTAATCGCAATGCACACATCCCAAGGCATCTTATGGTTGTAACCAAGCCACATCTATTAGAAAATTAGGGTTTAATCTTCTCTTAGCCAAGGCATTAGGGATTGAGTATATAAGCTGTAAATTTAACTTAGAAAGGATCTCTCCTTCAACCTCAGTCAGCTGTGAGATCGAGCAGATTAGGGTTAGGGTTTGATCACCTCTTTTTCTATTTTTTTTTCTTCTTTAGTCTAGCACTTGTTGGCTATATCCTCAGTGAGCAATTAGATTTAGTTTTATTCAGTTTTTGTAATAGGTCTTGTAACCTTTGGGATTTTTTGAGAGCTATTATGCACAAGGCTGCTGCCTTGAGAAATTTCATTGTAAGTATTATTTGATTAATGAAAATTATATTTTAAAAGCTTATTCAATCTGTTATTTTCCTATTTGTCTATAGTTTTGTTCAATCTATGTCATGCATTTAGGATTTGAGCTAATTTGAAATACCCGTGGGAGCTTAAGCTTGTAGCCTTGGGAGCATGGTGGCAACAACAATTTACATGTTCCATCTCAGCCGTTTGTGGTGTGGACAACCTCTGTGGATAGCCTGTGACTATTTAAGTTGATTGATTATAGCCCTAGGGTGATTCCAATCCACTGATCTGAGAAGGATTCTTCTCCTCTGCACTTGAGCTTATAGCCTTGTGAGAGGTTGTTACAGGAATAAGCTCCCCTCTGTTGTACTTTACCAACATCAGATGTTAGATCTGATTTCTTTGTAGAGATTGCTGAATTTTGAGTTGAGTCATTGCAAACCTTTTGTAGTAATGATCAACTACATTTAAAGTCCCCAAATGGCCTTTGAATAACTATGGTTTCCACTGGTTATTCAAGAGCTATTTGGCCCCATGGATGTTTGTGCTTATAGCTGGGCATACATGGTGTCTGCAATAGTTTTTATGTTCTAATTTGATCCATGGGGTGGAAGACATCTATTGGATAATCTGTGACAATTTAAGTTGACAGGTTATAGCCTTAAGATCAATTTATTGCATTGGATCAAATTGATTTTCTGATTTAATTCATGTGGTTTGATCCTCTCTATTGGATAGCCTGTGACCATTTAAGTGGACAGGTTATAGCCTTAAGAGACCAGGTCAAATCATAAGGGTTGAGTTAGATACATCTTTCTTACAAATGTGCTTGTAGCCATCTGAAGGACTGCTGCAAAAACAACCCTAAATCTGAGTTACATAACTATATTAACTTTAGCTTAATTGCCTACTTTCCACCATTTTTATCTTTATTTTAACTCACACCATCACCACCTTCTTCATAACCCTTTCTTTAGGATAAGACTATACTTTATTTCTCTTCTTTTAGTATTAATTTAGTGTAGTTGTGATACCCAACTCCCTTTCTCTAGGATTGTCAGATCTGTAGCCAGATCTGGCGGCCTACTAATATAACTCATTTTGGGTTCTAAATCAATTTGTCTGTGAGACAAACTCTTACTTACTCAAAACTTGCTACAATAGCCCTGTATCTTGCAAGCTGTGTATTTCAGACTTGTTGTTTTAACCAATTTCCATCTCTTCATTTTTTATTTATTTTTATTCACCACTGTTTTCTCACCAATAACATAACAGCACCCTGAGATAACCAACAAGCAATACCGATGAGCTTTCGATAGTACGTTGGGTTAGTAAGGGGTTCTAACTTGCTATGGTTTGGAAGGATTGAGGGTTGTTGATGAGGGAAGTATGAGGGTTATGACGTATGAGCTAGGGTTTCAATGTTTGGAAGGCTTGATGCTTGAAAATGGGGAACTAATTTTGTAGAGTTTCTTATTTTTTATTTGAAAAAAAGTGTCCTAAACAAGGGGGGGGTGGCTCTCTATTTATAGAGGGAAAGGTGATTAGGGGGTTTTTAAGTTCTAATTGGCTTTAAGAATTACGTAATAGGAAATCTAAGGTTTTTGGAAATTTGAGAGCTTGGATAGGTGGAAATTGGGTTTTAATGGTAGATGATGGGGTGATGACTTGAATGGCAAAAGGGTGATAAAGAGAGCTAGTGGGGGCACTAGGGTCCTAAAGAAACAAACCTCGAAGTTCGAGATGGTCTATAAGTCAAACCCCCAAAAGTGAAAGACTCATTTTTAGGCTAAAAAAGTTCATTCCTGTGCTGGAAGAAGACCAATTTGGCCTTGCGTACATAATATGTATGCAAGGCTAAATTCTAGAGAAAATTGCCTTTGTGTACATTTTATATATGCAAGCATAATTCCTGCAAAAATATTTACGCAAGGCTAAATTCTAGAGAAAATTGCCTTTGTGTACATATTATATACGCAAGCATAATTCCTGCACTTTTCTGTATTTTTTAAATCACCATAACTTTTGATATACAACTCAGATTGAGGTGATTCTTAGCTCGTTGGAAAGTTGGAAATCTCTACTTTCTAATGGTATAGGTATTAGTTCCTTTAAAGCTCTATGTAAACTTTGGCACTCCTCTTTCCAACTACTGCTCTAATTGGGTTTTCTAACGATCGGGGAAGGGTTTTAAGGGTTCGGGTTGATTCCTAAGGGTTTTGGGATGATTCTTAAGAGTTTTGAAATGATTCCTAAGGGTTTGGGAAACGCTTTTGGAAGCTCAGGGGTATGCCTTTCTCGAAGTGTGGGTCGATCAGGCCTTGGGCCAATTTTGGGTGTTTAAAGGTCATTTTGATTAATTCTTTATCTCTCAAAAATAATATGAAAAATATGTCTTCTTGTGGGCCTTCCAGGAACTAGAATGCACTCTCTTTGAGTAAAGCCTGCCTCTGATGGAAAAATTACTGCAACTAGGGCAAATATCTGTAGAAGGGGTTGAAGGATCAGTGGTCCCTCCCATTCTTTGCAGAGTAAGAGGTTAGACATTGATGTTATTGACCTGGACGAAGAGGAAGAGGATGAAGAAGATGAAGAAGAATAAGAAGAAGAAAAAGAAGAAGAAGATGAAGAAGATGAAGATGAAGAAGATGAAGACAGGGAAGAAGAAGTGGCTCTCAAAGATAGTAAGTTCGAGACAATGCGACCTCTTAGGAAATGAAGGTAGTCTGCCAATTCATGAATTATAAACTATGAGAGGTCAATAGGAGAGCGAAAAAAAGGTTTCAACAACCTCAGTATAAAGGTTCTCCAGCTGGAATAGGAGAACCAAAAATTGAAGGATCAAAATGCCAAAATCTTGAAGGATCAGGGTTATATTATGAGGCAGTTGGCCATCTTCCAGAAGGATCAGGCATCTCTGAAGGAGAACTTGTGAAAATTAACCGAGATATGCTTCAAAGCTAAGCCGAGGAAGAGCCTCCACTTTTCAAATGAAGCATCAACGCCTCGACTATGAAGCGTCGACAGTGCGGATGATTCACCTATGAAGCGTCGACGCTTCGACTACGAAGCGCTGACGCGTTGACTATGAAGCACGAACGCTGACATGAGAATTCTTGACTAAACAATAATTCGTCTTCTTCTCATATTGCAGGCCCTCAGTGTGGTAGGAAGTCTATCGGCGCTCGCTGGGAAACAACAGACAGCTGTCCCCCAATGAAAAAGGTCTACCTCGGCCCCAACGCTAACCCCAACCCCAGCCCCAACCCCAGCCTCAGCCCCAACCCTAGCCCCAGCCCCAGCCCCAACCCCAACCCCAACCCCAACCCCAAACCCAGCCCCAACCCCATTCCCAGCCCCAACCCCAGCCCCAGCCAAACCCCATCTTCCTACTCCCTCTAAACCCGAAGCCCAACCCAAACCTCCTAACCAATCGAAAGTCCAACCTCCAGCTAAGTCCAAACCCCAACCTCCTACATAGTCTAAACCCCAACTCATATCTAGACCTTTGCTTCCACGACCATTTTCAACTGTGTCTCATGACTCTGGTCCTAAGATGCCCCGTACGCAACCATGCATCGAGGAGAAGTCTTCAGTGCAAGCTGAAGAAGAAGAGGACGACGAAGATAGCCCAATCATCTTCTCGAGAAGTGAGATGTACCAGGGTAAGCCCTTGATACAATTATTCCCTCACAAACTATTCCTAAAAAAAATGAAGAGCTGGTCTTCAACCTTGCAAAAAGAAGGCCAAAACGGGGGGGCCCCAACGGGATCAGCTGAGGGCTATATGAATGCTATTTGGGAAAAGCCCATCAGTGAGAATGAGTTAGTATATCCCCTCCTTATAATTTATCATTTAAAATATATGCTTAAAAGATTTAAAAAACCCTATTTGGAGGTGTCAGCACTGACGCTTCAACCACAAAGCGTCAGCGTTACTTATTGGACGTGCTAGCGCGTCTATAAGGACGCACCAATGCTCCTTATTAAACTCGCTGGTGCATCTACGATGACATGCCAGCGCTACTGATTTGACTATCATTCCCTTATGTTTTAACTTATGTCTGAATTTGAATATAGGAATGCCATCTCGACTATTGGGTCTCAACATATTGTAGTTGAGTTGCTGCGCAACCTACGAGAACCAGCAAAAATAGAAGACTCAGTAAGTTTTAATACCTATTGAAACTCATCACTTCCCTGATTCCATACTAATCTTTTTATCGTTGTATGCAAATAATGTCTTTGTACTCTAAGGCCATGGACAAACAGGAGGACATGCAACCTAGAGTAGTAACAAGAATTTTCGGATGTCCCTGTTGCACTCAAATGCATGACCTTGTATTTTAAAGCATTTAAGAAGAATAATAAGGAGAATACACCTTTCCTCCCAGCTGACATAGCAAGATAGTGCAGGGAGTATGCCAATTTTTTGAGGTGCAAAATGGCACAGAGCCGATGCATCATTTTATCATCAATAAGAATCGCCCCTTGTTTGTGATGGACTGTGAAACGATATTTATTCTGATTCACATCAACCAGCCACCCCACTGGACACTAGCCATGATCTGCCCCTCAGACCGTAATATCATTGTCCTAGACTTGCTCCCGGATAAGCCTCTGGAATTCAAATTTGGCGAGGAGATCAGGACCATAGAAGATCGAAGAACGTGAACATAATGCGGAAATAGAAGTGCTAGTGCATCTTAGTCGAAGCGCTCATGCTTCTAGTAAGAAGCGCCGACGCTTTGACCTCAGGGCATTAGCGGTCCCAGTGCTTCTATATCATTAGGTCAGCACCCCATTCTATTTTTCAAATGTATGTGTAACTTCTCTTTCTTTTTTCACAGACATAGTATTTGCCAGCCCTATTTTATATGCATGGTAAAACCGATGTAATATCTCAGACCTTTCCTTGGGGTTGTCATGCTACAAGAAACACACCACACCAAGGAAACGGTTATGACTGTGAGGTTTTCGTCATGAGATGAGATCCTCACTATTTTCTTTATTGCGACGAGATTGGACAGCAAGATCGTATTGCTTGACAAATTCCGTCAAACTCACCTGGAGATTGACATAGGTATCGAAGAGATAATTTATACTTTCACCGCATTGTGTAGTGGTCATGCCAGCCTAAAAGGTATCACTCAAGTAGCCTGGAATCCATTTCCTTCTAAGACCGTATATTTGTTTGAACCACATGTCTTGCAATTGAAACTCCTCGATGAGTTCTGCCCATCTTCTTTCGAAATCATCAAATGTACGACTAAACTTGCACTGATTATACTTCCTACCAAAATTCTCAAACCTTAGCTTCAGCTGATAGTGATGATTCAATTCATTCCTCCCTATGTGCCATATGCAAGGGTGATGCGTGGTTTCTGAAAGGACTTCGGATATGACCTTACTCATCTCATTGCAATGATCGTTGATGATTGCATTAGGTTTCTTGTCACTCATGCAATTCAGTCACGTGTTAAATAACCAAATGAATGTCTCCTCTCTCTCAACCGCGAGCAACACACATTCAAAAAAGCATCGTCTACCAATGATGGTAGCTGCAATTTATTTGGTTTGTAAGTGGTATCGAATACCACCACATCACCAAAATATTGATATGCAATCCGTGACCTATGATCAACCCAAAATATACTATGCATATCATATTCTTCATCTAGTTCGACTTCAAAGAAGAAACCATCTTTTTTATTCTGCCTATCAATGAAGGTCTTGATCACGATCATACACATCAGATAGATATTACTCTCCTTTCTTATCTTCTTTAGGTAATCCCGAGTTTGTTGAGGGCTTACTGTCATGCCAACCTCTCCATCCAAACTCAACAAAATAGTTAAAATCTTCGAAGGAGTAATTATGTCATCAAATGCTCTTATCAATGATTTACTTATCCCGCTCATCTTATTAAGTGATCGTAGTTCTTTCACCTTCGTAGGTGTATACAATTAATGATTATGCGACTCTCTAAATTCCATTACCTCCAATAACTTTTGCTCGTCGATGATTTCCCCCTTCACAGATTTGTAAGTGTTACTTTTCCTAATGTTGAAACCAACTTTCTTCGCATATAAATTATAAAAATTATATGCATCGTATTCAGACTGGAATTTTAACTCAATATGTGGCTTTCATTCTTCGCGGGTATTCTCAGGCCCTCTATAACAATCCAATATTTTGATATCCCTTTCACAATCAAGTAAATCTTCTTCTACAAAAATAATGTCAGGGGTGAGATTTAAATCAACACCACCTAAATTGAATTCTCCAATAGAGTCCATTACAACCCCTGTATTAGACGAAAAATCAATCAACAACGGGCAAATAAGGAAACCGATTAACAAGGTGATGGCGTGGTCATATGAAGCGCCAACGCTTCTTTAAAGAAGCAATGGCGCTTCTAACCTATTACTTCATCGCTTCGTATTGCTTCACATAAGAATTCATGGTGTAGGTATGCTGACCCACAACTCCTCACAGAAGAAGCATTTGCGTCTACATCGATTTTAATTTGATTATTTTCGAATGCTTATAATTTTATGATCTCTACCCTGTAATAACTGAAGAGATCCATCAACTATGAGCTGATAAAGAAATCGCTTCACATATGAAGCAATGGCGTAGACCATCTGAGGCGTCGTCGCTACATAGTAGAAGCGATGATGCTTCTATTATGAAGCGCCATCACTTCTATCACTTTGCATAGGAAGCGATTGCTGGCTATATTGAGCCCCAATTCTTCACAGAAGAGGCGTTTGCGTCGATTATAATATATATTTTTTGAATGCCTATAACTTTATAATCTATAACCTTTAAATAATACACCGAAAAGAGCTGCAAAGTGCCAAACATACCTTAGATGTCACTGTTTTGCGCTTCTATCGAATCAGAGCTCTAAAGAGAGAGACCATCTAAGAGATCCAACTTTTCCACAAAGAGTCTCGCAGTGAAGCGCACGCGTGAGAGAGAGAGAGAGAGAGAGAGAGAGAAAGAAAGAGAGAACCAGAGAGAGAACCTGAAGAGAGAGAGATAGAGAAGGAACCTGTAGCCTCTTACCTTTTGTGAATTCTTTTACTGTCATATCATGACGAGACTAGCCTCGGTGCCTGTGCTACCTACCCCCATCTGGAGTAGCCGTCTATGCTACCAACTCTACCTATCAATGTCAGTAGCAAACCCCGCTGTGGCTAGCTAACCCAGGTTAGTGCAATTGCAATATCATTATAGAAAATAAGACTATTAGCGACAGCCATAAACTGCCGCTATTAACAAAAAAACTGTCGCTAATACCCTTTCCGCTAATAGTCTTAATAGTTTTTTTGTTAATAGCGAAAGTTTTTGGCTGCAAAAAACTGCCGCTAATAATCTTATTTTTTGTAGTGTTTCCACGTGTTCGCTTGGCATTGGGGAGCCGTAGAGGCATCTCTACGCTCGAGTGCATTTTCCCCTTTGCCTATATATATATATAAGGGGGTAGCTGTTGAGAACTGGAAAATACCATTTTTCACCCCTCAACCTGAGTCTTGATAGACCTTTGAGAGAACTAAATAAGTGTTCTAAGTGCTTGTGTTTCAGCTAACAATAAAGACAGGCTTAACCATGAAAGCAGCTTAAAAGTGCCAAAAAGATGATAATCCATGTCGATCCAAAGGAAGAAAGAGAAGGGACAACCTCACTAGCTGTTAAAAGGTCTAAACTGAAGAGGCAAAGACCTGGTCTCAACCCAGAAAAGAAGTGTGGAGCAATTTGAACAGAAAAATGCACTACAGAGTGCTTTTCGAAAAGAACTCGAATCGCTCGAAAGAACCCGAACTCTGAAAAGAACTAAAAACTCCAGTTTAGTTTTCAAGAGAACTATTTTCAAGAGATGATTGACCTTTTTCGAAAAGAAGAGAACTCCTTCAATGTAACACGAATGTTGCGAAAAGAGCTTCAGAAGTTACAGCACCTTGCGAAAAGTCCCCTAAACTATGCGAAATGGTATTCTGAAGATTCCCAGCTTTTGCAAGGGTAATTCAGTAATCTTTTTCATACATCCCAATGCATTTAAAAACCTAGGGACATTCCAAAAGATTCCAAGCATGAAGCGAAGGCATATTCCACCCCATGTGAGCACCCAGAGATGAAATAACTTGGCGGGAACTTCTAGAAACTCTAACAGACTTTCAAAATGCATAACAGAATTGATGCTTATGTCGCCTGATTAGCTGAACCAGATCGAGCAATTCTGATTGGCTAGAACAGATCTGGATCCTTGTGCTCGACTACCATTGGCTAATACAGATCTGAGCACTTCTGATTGGTTGATACACATCTGAGCTAGACTTAGGGAAAACTATAAATAGACGAACCATTTGCCCAATTTGGGCATCCAGATTTTGAGTTTCATTCTTATTCCCCCATTTCCAAACTAGATAGTTTGTCTGAAATCCCTGTAATAGCCTCACTTTTACTTGCAATTGAGAGCTGTGAGATACTTCTGTAATTCAAAAGGGAGTTGTATTCAAGACTATAAATCTGAGAGTCGCTTAAGTCAGTATTCAGAATTGTAATGGTGAATTTGAAAAGGTTGCTGTAAACCGTACATTCTCAATTGGACTCATGTTAAGGGTTCCCTCTGATCTCCTTATTGCATTAGACTCCTTTAGATCTACTATTTTTCATGCAATTTCCCTTGATTCATTAATCCTGTGAGAATTAGTGTTTGTAACCTAATCTCTCACGGCATTTGTAGTGATGCTTCTTGTTCTAAATTAAGGATTTGGATTAAAGACTATTGGATGGTCTGTGGCCATTAAAGTGGACAGACCATAGCCATAAGCCTAAATCTAATCCTTGAGTTAGATTTATTTCTCTTACATCTGTGCTTGTAGCCAGATGAAGATTAGATCATCTCTCAATTGATCTGCAGTCATTCTCATTGTATTTCAAGGACCAAATCAAAGTTAGATATTATTTCTCCATTTTTTATAAGTTTACATCAAAATTCCCCAACTCAGATCTGGATCATTTAGTTTAACTTTTACTTTTATCATTTAGTTAATGTGACAAATTCAACCTCCCATCTTATGTGCTTTCTAGATAGGATAAGAGGCCAGATCTGGTAGCTCAGATCTGGAGGTTTATCTTGCATTTTAAACAAATTCTTTGTGGACGATCTTTTACTCGCTTACATTTAAAACTTGCTACAATTGGCCCTGATCTTGCAGGCTAATTCACTTCTCTCTATGCTGATATTTCTTTACTCTTTTTAATGTTCTAGATTCATTATAACTTAGCAGTTGCAAATCTGTTTTCAAAACACAAATAAATCAAACACACTTAAAATTAAACAACAGTAGCTGCCTTAGAAGTGTAGTTTTTGAATACTACACTAGTGTTGATATTACGTGTCACACGGCAAGTGATTGTAAAATAAACATTTGTTTTGGCATCATTAGCCATGTGGCCTATAATGTGGCCTATGATCTTTAGAAAAAAAAATTATTTTGATGACTTTTTCCCCTAAAATTATGGTCAAAGTTTGACCTCTGCCCCCTTAACCTAAAGCATTGAATTTTTCCAACTTTAACCATGCTTTGGATGCAGAATAAGATGTATTTATTACTTTTTCTTCATGGATAGGGACCTAGTTGACAATGCGCACATTGCCTTGGCACCTGATCTTCGGATTAGGTGTTACTTGGCACCAAAATAGCATTAGGGCAGCATTGATTGCTACATGACTAATATAGCATTCCGTTGTCATATATATATATATAGAGAGAGAGAGAGAGACGTAGAAGGCCAGGGATATGCGCTCAGACGTAGAGATATCTCTGTGCATATTGATAGGAGCTCCACACGTAGTGCCTCTGTCGCTGATGCGAAAGTCCCTTTTTACCTAATTTCATCGCGCTTTAGCCATGGTTACTATTAACACTGACTGAATCAAAAACGCAAAGCGTGCAAAGGCGCTGGGAGTCCATGCCTGATAGCATGATTTGTCATGATTATATTCGAAATGACATATGAGAAGACCACCTAATTCGAAGTGTTTACGCTTCTATGAAGGAGGCGATTGTGCTTCCTATACGACGCGCTATCGCGATGTCTGATGTAATATCATTAATTAAAAGTGACACATGACTTCGCGGTTCTCAATTGTAATCATTACCATTTGAATTAACTGTTTGAGTGATCCCTTCGGACACCCCTTTGGGGAGTCCATTAATTGGCAGAATGTTTAGCATTTATTGCTCGAATGTTGAACATTAATGGCACTTCTGTCAGAGGGAGCTTCGCTCCCCTTGAGAAGTGCTAGCGCTAAGGTAAGAAGCACTGACGCTATCTTTTATTAGCGCTTTCGTGACAAGAAGGAAGCATTAACGCTCCATAAATGATACGAAGCGCTCCAAATTTTGACACATAGCACCATTTTGTGCGAAGGAATGCCCAAACATATTTCATTTATTAACATTGTCAGAACATTAAATGAGGAGCGGGGTGAGGCGGAAGGGATTACGGCGCCTGACATCGTGTTGTCCAATGGCTATCATTCCTGTTCCAAAAATATATTTAAGGCAGAAATTTTGTGAATTACAAATTCACAAATTACTTTTCACCTTCGCCCTCCCAATCTTCATCTTCTCAGAGCGTAGTAAGAAACATTAAAGTGGTGAAATCCTATTTTTACATCTAGCAACAAGGTGAGTGTCATTTGATTTTTGTCCTGTTTTAAATATGACAATTAGAAGTGCCACCCCTTCCATAGATAAAGCATTTACACCTCATATTGGGCGGGGGCGCCTCACCGCTTGGAGGATCGCATTGGCTCTCCAACATTTGAAGCACTTGCGCCTATACATGAAAGCGATGCATCTCCTATTATTTGTACCTTCTTCGCTAAACTTCTCCTTTTTCTATCACATATTTTAAAGATGGTTCTCAAGATCCCAACGACTAAGTACACCATTGTAAAGTGTTGGGTCATTTATGACTCGACATCTGAGGGGAGGAAAAATCTGCTTAAGGATTCAGTCTCTGATGTATTCTTTGTGGGGCCAAGGGGCATGATAAGCATCAACACCCACCTGGATGCAATCATCAAGTTCTGGGACCATGGCAATGTTTGAAATTTTGGGACTGGCAAGTCTAACATTATCAGATTTTGGGCCCTTGATTTTGCCTTGATAATTGGTCTTCGAATGATCGACCCCGCCTATTACCCTTCGAAGGTGGAGATTCCTGAAGAACAAACCATTAGATATAGGTTTTTCGAGGTCTCAAAATTGTAAATAGGGCACACATCAAAAAAGTGATTGACAGTCTCGGGCAGGATGCAGATGACGATTTTCTGAAACTCTCTCTATTGTTCGTCCTTGTTACCGTCCTCTTTGCAAACACAAAATACACCCTTGACAACTCCCACCTCAACCTCGTTGATGATCTCCCCGATTTCAACATATATCCATGGGGCCATCACACATACAATCATCTTCTACCGTACTGGACAAAGCGAAGAGGATGAGGGATATAACCGAGAAAGCAAAGAAAGCGCGTATTTATAATATATACGGTTGCACTATTGCCCAACAAGTAATGCTGTCTCCCAGAATGTCTTGTTTTCTTTCCTACGAAGTGTTGACGATTACGAAAGTCATTAAATATTTATTTTATTTTTCTTAGATTTGGGTGTATGAGATTAACAGTAGATGTGACCCATAAAAGGTTGCTGGCACCGTCCGCTTCCCATGGCTGCTGAAATGGGAAGAAAACGAGAAAATGAGAAAATCGTACATCACGAACTTCGAGCACAAGGTAAATTTGAAATGAGGCGATATCGCATCCAAATATAGGCATTATCACTATAATGTAGAAGCGTAATCACTTTCAAACAAAACGATGGCGCCTCTTAAAGATAAAATTCACTTCTAAATGAGGCGATGGCGACTCTAACACGAGCGCAATGACTTCGAAATGAAGCAATGCCGCTTCTAATACGAGCGCAATCACTATGAAATCAAGCGATGTCACTTCTATAACGAGCACAATCGGTTCTTAAGGAAGCAATCGTGCATTCCCAAATTCTTAATCAGTAAAAAATAATGTGGAATATTTATCATCTTGTAGGCCGTCCACATCAAGTAACTAGAGGCCACACCCGATGAAAGTACCCTACCTGTGGTAGAAGTCATATTGAGAACAGGACAGAGACCTACAAATCGGGGGAAGGACAACCGGTCCCTCTCATTACTTTGCGAAGGAAGAAAATGGACATTGACGTTATTAACGTATCAGATGAGGAAGGGGCAGAGAAGGAAGAAGAAGAAGCGGAAGCAAAGGAAGAAGAAGCCATCACCACCGCAGTCTCTGCCTCCACCACCACCACCACCACAGACCAAAACGCAGCCTCCTACAAAGGAGTAAACCCATCCCCAACCGCAATCTCTGCCTACCTACTGCGACTCATGATGAAGAAGTGGAGGACGAAGTCTCATTCTCTTTCAGGAGAAGTGAGAGGACCCGGGCTAAAGGCCTCACGATTCCTCCCTTCCAAACTCACTCCAAAAGAAATGGAGAGTTGGTCTCCCAAACTCGCAAAAAGAAGGCCAAAGCGGTGGGTTTACCGGCCGCTGATGCACCACATCAGGCCTTTATGAATGCTATTTGGGAAATACCCAATAGAGAGAACGATTAAGTATATTCCATCGATACAATTTTTAACATGCCTTTCGATGCGTCAGCGCGTCGTTGTCGAAGTGTCGTCACCTTTAGGTTAGAGCATCATCGCTTTGTAAAGTGTTAACGCGTCTACTTCAAAGTGGTAGAGACTGATCCACTTATGTTTTAATTTGAACATAGGACTGTCTCTCGACCGTTGGGTCCGGCTGTATTACCGTCGAGTTAATGCGTTGGCTGCAATCCAGATAGGAAATAGAAGACCCAGTAAGTATTAGTCCCTAGTCAAAATTTTCATTTCCTTGATTCCATATTGATATTTACACTTTGGTATGCAGATAATGACCACATACTTTAGGGTCATGGACAAGCAAGAAAACATTGGAAGAAGAGGAAGACTTTCTGGATGGCCACCGTTGGACTTAACTGCATGACCACGGATTTTAGAAAATTTTAGAATTAAATTAGAGAGAGTGGTGAACACACACCCCCCGACATGGCGGGATGGAGCAGAGAGTATGCCAATTCTTTTTTCGTGTAGTAGAACATACTGTTGTTCCAATGTTTCATCATAAATAAAAATGGCGCCTTAAATGCGATTGAGTGTGAAATTTTTTTTATTCTGATTCACGTCCCGATGCCATGACATTGGGGGCTTGCTGTAGCGCCCCCCTCAACTCATAAAATTAATTTCCTTGACCCCCTCCCAGATCTTCTTGCAGAAACCAAATTTGGTGAGGCGATAAGGACATTGGTAGCTATGCTAGAATACTTTCAAAACTAATGCCAAAATCGCTTATCGCTCTTAATGGAAGCATTGTCGCATTTAATATGGGGCGTAATCACTTTGATAATTGAGCATCACCGCTTTGATAAAGGGGATCAATGCTTTTAGAATGGGGCGTCAGTGCTTTGACATTTTGCTGTCAGTGCTTTGGCAATTGGGCATCTGCGCTTTGACAATGGGGCGTCAACACTTTGAAAATGGAGCGTCAACGCTCCATTGTATGTCAACAAATGTGTAACTGATATTTTACTCTTATTTTTCATTGACAGATGCATTACCTCCCAATCCTGTTTCATGTGCACGACGCCCCAGCTTCCATTTTGACAAATGGCCTTGGGACAGTAAGGCTATCGACGATGCGCCGATCCAAACAAACGATACTAACTGTGGGGTTTTCGTGATGAAATATGTAGATTATTTAAGCAGGGAACTCCAGCCAGATTTCAAGTAGGAAGAGATCAAAACTTTCAGGGTGGAGATTGGGCATGCCATCGGTACGCACAAGAAAGAGAATTGGGATGCCAGTGATGATGTGGAATCGCTACTATAATTTTTTGATATACATAAATTTACATTCACATTTGTTGGCATAGATAACATTGTACTGTAGATTATATGTACATAGGGCTACTTACGTAGGATAGATATATAATGTACACTGATCATATTACACGAAATTTTTTTAATACATGGGATTTATTCGTAGGATATATTGTTAATCTTCCATTTCGAACTGCTCACGCATTTTATCTAACGCGTCGGTGCCTCCACGACGAGAACAACTGAGATTGTATTCAATAAATAATGTTGGAAATGACTGCGCGAGAAGACAACACAGTCCATAATTTCAAACTCCTCGAAACGCCGTAATTAGAAGTGATGACACTTTAAATTAGAATTGATGACGCTTCGACCATCGTCTGAGTGAAGCACTGATGCTTCTATGAACAAGCGCCATGGGTAACATCAAATAGCTGCTTGACATTAAGGCGTCAGCACTTTGACAATGGGGCATCAGTACTCTTACAATGGGGCGTAAGCGCCTCCATTTTCTAAATGTATTTGTAACTTATATTTTACTTCTTTTTCAATAGTCGTACTATCCTCTTGGTGAAATTAAATGAATGACTTTCTATTCATATATACTGTAACTAATTATAAAAATAAATTGTACAAGAGCGGTAACATCATACAATGGGTAACATCATACAGCGGGGCACTTCTTATTATAATTCGAGAGAACTTCATGGAAAACACTACCTACCACTGACCCTCCAAATTTATTTGGAAGTAATGTTTCTAACCCTAGCCCTTTTCCCTATAAAGCCATGACCATCACAAACCCTTCTCATTCCAAACCCATCTCCTTTCTCTGTCTCCTAGCCTTAACCCCATGGTGGAAGAAACAGACCATGACGACCTAAGTAGAAGGCTTGATCTAATCCTTGAAAAGAAAAGGGTCGAACCCATTCCAGACGTTGAATCATCTACTGAGACCCCTCATTGCCATAAACCTCATCCCAAACCGACCCTTTTTTCCAACTTCTCACCGTCCCCCACTTCTTTACAGTTTCACCAAGAGGGAGCCATCTCTCTTGACGGAGCCCAAAATGTGAAGACCCCGGGACAGATCTCCATCACAAACTCCCTTTTGTCGCTCCTCCACCCTTCATTCTTTTTCCTTCATTCACCTCGAAACCAGCCTCCTCATCTACACTATCTCGACATATCTTTTATGATATTTTGTCGATAGTATAATCCTTGCTCTTATGAATCCTTGCGATGACCTCATTAAGGGCTCAATCAGGGTCCCACCTCTCTCGACGGAGCCAAAAATTTACAGCAAACTACAAAGATGGTGGGTTGAAAATTTTCGGCAAGGGGGAGCCAAAAATTTGAAGACCCCGAGACAGATCTCCATTGAAAACTTTACTGTGTCAGTCCTCATCTAGAATTTTCCTATGTTAATCTTTTATCTAATTTGCTTATTTGTTAATCTCTGTAAATATTAATTTCTATATTAATAGAAAATTTCTTTTTGTGTATATTATCCGAAAAGTTACAAATTTATAAATAAACTGGAACCATTAGCGCGCTATTAATTGAAGCGATGACGCTTCAATTAAAATTCGATGGTGCTTCGAGTTTGTATTGGCTACTCATCTAGTTATAATTGACGACGCGTCCATTTCGAAGCTATGATGCTTTGGTTTGGAAGCGATAACACTCCGAGTTACAAGCGATAATGCTTTGAGTTAAAAGTGATGACGTGTCCAAATGAAGCGAGCTAGCTATTAATGCCTGCTTTTTTATTAGGGATACTAGTAGCCGCTGTAATAAATAATGTATATCCTTAGGACATCCACGCTTCAATTAAGAGGCGATGATACTTCATTAACTGATTTAAGGTTTAGAGGAAGGGGGGTTTAGCAGACGACTACGGTTAACAGAGATGACTCCCTCTTTCAGACTTCTCGGGATTCATAATAAACAAAACCCTGCTTATGTCAAGAAGAGACCTCACCATCAACCAAAGAGTTGATGCTTCAATTACAAGCCACGACGCTTCAAAATAGAAGCGAGGATGCTTAAAATTAGAAGCGAAGATGCTTCCTATTGGAAGCTATGATGCTTCTAATTAGAGCTAGTGTTTCGACCTAGAGGCATTATTATTACTGGCATGATTATTAGGGCTACCAGTACATCAAAAAGCAAAGATTGTATTAATTTAAATGACAAAAGTAGAGTTTGTATTAATATATTCATATATTAAAAAAAGTACAACAAACTGTACAAGATAAAGAAAAGAAAACGTAGGAAAGAGGGATGAGAGACATCTATAAAGCCGCTTGAGAAGCCATCACTTAGGGGTTGATGACTCCCCCTCAGGCTGCATCGTACATCGCACAGCCACCCTAAAACTTGGCAGAAATGTCTTCAATCACGGCTATATCCCCTTCAATCTTGGCCTCACCCTTTGAAAATGTGTCTTCGTCTCTTCCAGAAGCGCGAGCTGTTGTTCCTGAACATCCGCCTTCAAACATTTAATAATATGATCGAGGAATCTGAAGGCTTGGATAATCTTGGAGTTGGTTTTTTCCAGCATGGTGGAGGTAATTTAGTTAGGGGACGAAAGACAAAAGAAAGGATATTATAAGAAGATTAAATAGAAGGACGGCTAAAAGGTTTTATATTTTCTAAGAAAAAAAGGCATTTATTGGGATACAAACAGCCGCTGGACTAATTAATGTTGGATACGACCAGGTGAAAATACAACACAATCCATAATTTTAAACTCCTCGACAATCATTTTCACTGGGATATGAACAGCCACTTTAATAAATAATATTATAAAAGACTGCATGAAAAGATAACACAGTCCACAATATCAAAGTCATGTCAAATCATAATAAAGGAAACGATGCTTATGTCAAGAAGCGTCCCCGCTAGCAATTGAAGTGATGACACTTCAAATTAGAGGTGATGACACTTCAAATTAGAAGTGATGATGCTACAAATTAGAAGCGATGAAGCTTCGACAATCATCTTACTAAAGCGCTGACACTTCGAAGAACAAGCACCATAGGTTGGACTCAAACAGCGGCGCGCTTCTTATCATAATTCGAGAGAAATTCCTGGAATACGCTACTTGCTACCGACCCTTAAAATTTATTTCGCAGTGATGTTTCAAAATGTAGCCTTTTTCCCTATAAAGCCGCATCCCGTCACAAACCCTTACCATTCCAAACTCATCATCTTTCTCTGTCTCCTAACCCTAATCCTAATCCTAACCCCAACCCCATGGTGGAAGAACTAGACCATGACGAGCTAAGAAGAAGGCTTGATCGAATCCTTGAAAAATAAAGGACTAAAATTCTAGCTGTAATAAAGAGATTAGAAAGGCTGAAGTGTCAGCGACCTATTCCAGATGCTGAATCATCTACCGAGACCTCCCGTTGCCATAAACCTCATCAAAAAATGACCCTTCTTCCAACTTCTCACCTTCTCCCATTGCTTCACAATCTCACCGTCAAATTCCCACCTCAGTGTGAGTTCCTCTACGAGGACGGTTAGTTGGGAATCAGACCACCCCACCCCCCTCCATTGCTAAATTTCTTCCTAACTAGATTGCATTCTCTTCACGGGCCAGTTAGGGATATTTTGAAGACAGGGGGTGCGATCCCAGCAAGAGGGATACAGTAATACATGAAGAAGCTCTTGGGGATGCCATTAAATTTCTAACGAACGTTTGCTTCTATGAATCACTTCGCCCGAGTTCAGAAGTTAAGATAACCATTCTTTCTTAAATATTTGCTCTCTGTAGTAAAAACTTCCAATGCTTGAGCTCGTTTTCAGAGCCTCCAAAGTCTCTAATCTCAACTTTCTTTTGGTGGTCTAACGGATTTATCATTAATGTAATAAGTTGATCGGTCTCAATAGTAGTATACTTTATCCCTAAATCTTGGCCTTGTTAGACTTCATTTGACTACTAATGTGTGCTTTTAGTGCATGTTGTGTTGCAATAGGTATAAATGTGGGATAAATGATAAATGAGTTAAAAGAGAAAAGTTAAAGGAGTTTTGAGGCTATGTGTAGACACCCAAATTTGGCCCAAGGCCTGATTGAAACACATTTTGAGAGAGGCACATTTCCGAGCTTTTGATGGCGTGTATGGAATCCTTAGGAATCACCCTAAACCCTTAGGAATCACCCTAGATCCCCCAGGAACCTACCCCGAACCTTTAGAAACCGACCCCGACCCTTAGAACCTTTTCTTAACCCTAACCTAACCTTCCCAGGCAATAAGGAAGAAGGGTACACCGGAACTGGCTACGACCCTCTACAATGACCAACTCTTATACGATTGAAGAGTAGAGGTCGTCAGCTTTCCAACGGTCCAAGAATCCCCCAATCGGAGGTATATATCAGAAGATGTGGCAATCCAAACCCGGAGGGCAGGAAGGTAATTTCGAGGTGGCCCCCTAGGGATTTGGCGGGACTATTAGTCGCGCCAGGCTATTTCTACCCAGAAATGGCCTGGTGCAACTAATGGTTGTGCCAGGTATAAATTTTTCCTGGCACAACTATTAGTTGCGCCAGGCCAATCCTCCCTAATTTTAAGCCTGGCGCAATTAATAGTTGCGCCTAGTTTAAAAGGTGCCCCCCACCCCGCGAGCTAACTTCCAGCACTGTTCCTCACTATTTTACTGTGCATTTGCCTGACGCAACTATTAGTTGTGCCAGGCATATGAACAATAACAATGGGTTTTTGTCCCGAAATTCATGTTTGGGGTTTGACTTGTTGACCACCTCAACCTTTGGGGTATGTTCTAATAGTTCTGTTGCACCCATTCCTTACCTATTTGCAACCCTCCAAGTGGCTTAAAGCCTCACCCCATCATCCACCATTAGAACCACCTTCACACCTTTCCAAGCTCTCAAAATCCTAGGAAACCTTAGATTTGAGATTACCTAATTGCTAATCCCAATTAGCATCTAAGTAGCCTCCTAATCAACTCCTTTCCTATAAATAGAGCCCCCCACCCCTTTGGTTTAGGGGTTGAGAAATTTGCTTAAGAGAGAAAGAGCTCAAAGTGAGAAGTTCTTCCTCCCTTTTGTGCACTATTTTCACCCAAATTCTAGAATCTCCCAACCTCATTTCAAGCTTGTTCTTGCATCCAAAACCCTTAGCCTAGGTGTGTGTGATCCCCTAGCCTCCCTTCCCTAACTCTTAGCTTCAAGCCTTAGGAGTTAGAACCCCATTTTCCACCAAACAAGGCCTTCAAAAGCTCATCAAAGCAAGCCACGCAAGGCTCTCCTACGGTGCTACAAGGGCCCGAGGGATCCGGCTCTCCCCTTACTTCTCCTATCTCTTTCTAGCTCCCTCCATCCTCCCATTTGTGCCGTTACGCCGCTGATTTTTCGGTAGGAACAGAGGGGCACAAATAGGATTCTAAGCCCTTTTGGGCAAGAGAAAGCTATTTTCTTTTCTTTCATTTCATTTTATTTTTGGCCATTAGTAGAGACCACGTTAAGCGGGTTGATAGGGTGCCTAACACCTTCCCGATTGATAACCGAAGCCCCTACCCAAGAGCCTTTGGTGTGGACCAGATTCAAAGTCATATTTTTAGCACTTAGGTGCTCATAAAAATGAACTAGGTATCCCGAGACACCGAAAGCTCCGCGTGGTGACTCTATATTTTTTATCGTTAGAGAGCGCATCGTCGCGACGAGGATCGTCCCGATTCCCACGATTGCACAGATGGCGACTCTGTTGGGGAATAGCTAGTAGAGCTTTCCCTTGAACTAGGCCTTTTTTATCTTTTTTTATTTTTCTAACATTTTATTGCTGTTTTTTTATTATTTTTGCTATTTTTTTTGTCGCTCACCCCTCTGATTACGTCATTTTACTCACCCCTACGATTCTGCTTTAAATTTCAGCAATCTTTGCCTAGTCACTTGACTGGCACCTTTTTTTACTCACCCCTACGATTCCGCTTTAAATTTCAGCAATCTTTGCCTAGTCATTTGACTGGCACCTTTTTTACTCACCCCTACGATTCTGCTTTAAATTTCAGCAATTTTTTCCTAGTAGCTTGACTGACACCTTTCTTTTACTCACCCCTACGTTTCTGCTTTAAATTTCAGCCTAGTCACTTGACTGGCACCTTTTAAATTTCAGCACTTTATATTTCCTGCCTAGTCGCTTGACTGGCCCTGTCTTTTTTATCATTCATATCTAACGGTGGGAGCCGCCCGTGGTGGCGCACGGATAATCAACCCCGGTCTTTGAACTAAAGAAAACTTCCAAAAAAAGAGAAAAGCTTTGAAAAAAATTAAAATTGAACCAAGTTAGGGAGCTTAATTAATTTGTTTTGTGGGGTAGATTTTTCAAAAGGGTTGGTTTAAGCACACATACAAACACCCGGGTCTTAGTATGGCGGCAGCCCCTAGTGGTGATGATCCAGAAAAGTCCCAGTCCACCTAGTATCTGAGAAGGCGCTTGCACCGGAGGTATATTGGGTGGGTTCCCATTCCGAAGCTTAAAACCCTTGGGTAGCACGCTAGCGAGTTATACCGGACTCAATCCTTTAGGTGCGGTAAGGAGAGAATCGATCACCATAAAACAGCTCAGTTCTCGGAAGCCTAGCTTCCACAAAAAACCAAAAAGAGACTCATTTCGGGCATCAGTGGCTGCTGCTTTCTGTTCTGGAGAGGCAGTTTTTGCCTGGCGCATGTATTAGTTGCGCCAGTGTAAAAACACTAGATTTTATAACTGGAGCAACTAATAGTTGCGCCAGCTTTAAACTCCCAACTTTTACCTTGGCGCAACTAATAGTTGCGCCAGTGTAAAAGTCATAGTAAAAGTCCTCCCCTGCAACCTAGCCGCAAGTATTAGTTGCGCCAGGTCTGTTTGGCAGCACCCAACCCGAATCCTTGGCCCTTTCCACCTCCCGAGTTGCCCAATCAGTGTGCATAGTGCCTTGTTTAGGCCCCGCCATCTTCGACACCCAATATGCCCCCGCCGATCAAGAGAAGGCAACTTCTTTTTGGCTCATTTCGAGGGATTGGGTCATTTGCCTCAATTTTTGTGCCTTCAATAGATCGAAGGTTCTCCTTTGATTCTTCCGAAGTGCATCAGAACCGTCGCCGTGGGTCTTGAATTAAGGAACGAGAGCCACCCGAATAGAGAATTCCAAGGCCTCGGAACCTTTGTTTTTCAAAAAGTTTTTATAAAATTCAAAAAAATTATATATATAATCAAAACACAAAAAAATATTCAGTTTGTGGTGCCGGCACAACGGCATCATCTTGCCCTCCGTCGTCCCGTAGGGGAAGGAGGAGGATTTTTGGGCCTTATCCAAGGAACCCTTACCCTACTCGCTCCCGTAGAATGTCGTGGGTAGTGGACCCGGCTTACGTCGATCCCGACTCATCCCCACCACATTCTCCAACCCACTCCCATTCGGGAGAAGTTTTTTCCACCATCCCCCTCACCCAATCCCCTTTTATCGTTACCGGCCCATTCGGTGCCCCCATATTTCCAACCACTATCCCCCAAAATATCCAAAGTCCAACCCCCCATTCCCCATCTTTTGCCCAAACCATGCCCATGCCAAACCCATTTTCCCAATCCACCTCCATGCCCCAATTCCCATTATCCCCCTATAGACCCAATCCACCCACATTCACATACACCACTTCCACCCTATCCAACACCCCGCAAGATCCTCCATCCATCCGGGTCATGCCCATTTTTATCGGGGCAATGCCTAATTTTCCTCATCCTTCCTCATCATCCCAAAACATACCCAATACATCCCTTCTTCCACCCCATACACCCCCACCTACTGTGGCCATGCCCAATTATACCGAGGCCATGCCCAATTTTTCCACCACCTCCATCCCATCTATACCCCATCACCCCTTAAATCCACCATCCATATCCCACCCCACTTCCATGGCCATGATGGAGGAGATGTTCCACGCATACTCATAGAGGGCTTCCCAAAATATCTCTCCTCCACACCCCACATCCATGAATCCATCCCACACCTTAGCAAACCTCCATGCTTCACTCCCCCATGACCCCAACCAACTTCCCATAATCCACACCATCCAAACCCCCATCACGCACATACCCCAAGGCCCCATGGCCCAACCTCCCACCATCCATACACCCCAAGGCCAAATGGCCCAACCTCCAAACTTCCATACACCCCCAGGCCCAAACCCCCTTTTCCCATACATCTCAGGGCCCCATGGCCCAATACCCCACCATCCATGACCTCCAAGGCCCCATGGCCCAATACCCCACTACCCATCATCCCCAAGGCCCATTGGCCCAAAACCCCGTTACCCATATCCCCCAAGGCCCATTGGGCCAAACCCATCAAATCCAAACCCATCAGGGGCTCATGGCCCAAATCCACCAATGGCCCATGGCCTAGACCCAACAAGGCCCATTGGGCCAGACCCACCAATGGCCCATGGCCCAGACCCAACAAGGTCCCATGGCCCAGACCCAATAAGGCCCATTAGGCCATACCCACCAAGGGCCTTTGGCCCAAACCACCCATCAAGGCCCATTAGGCTAGACTCACCAAGGGCCCATGGCCCAAACCTACCTAGGCCCATTGGCCTAAACCTATCCAGGGTCCATGGCCCAAACCTATCAGTGGCCCATGACCCAAAATGATCAAGGGTTCATGGCCCAAACCCAAACCCCACACTCATACCTTCCACAACACCCCCAACACCTAACCCAACCTTCACAGCTAGGTCAAACCCATGTCATCCCCCAAACCCAATTCCCCCATGGCCCCACACCCCAAGGCCATCTCCAAACCTTCCCCCATACCCAATGGCCCTACCAGGCCCCGCCTCAAAACCAAATTCCCATCACCCAACAAACCTTTCCTCACCCCCAATGGGCTCACCCAACCCCTACTCACGTCATTCCCATCCAACCCATGCTGCAACAGATTGAGAATCTCGTCTTCACTGCACATTACGCCGACTAGCAGTATGAGGAGGACGAGATTAGGAACAGCGGGGGCCTATGCTGGGGCATTGACCAGCCTCAACCCTCCACCAGTAACTGCCCACCCCCTGATAGCCCAGAGTGAAGCCTGATTGACGGCCGAGAAAGCGGCCCCTATATCGAAAGAGTCAAAGCAGCTGAAGGAACAGCTAGACAAAACACAAAAATAGCTGATGAAAATGGGTGGTGCTGAAATCCACGCCATGGACTTCACAGACCTATGCTTATTCGCTAAGGTCCCCTTGCCCCCCAAGTTCAAAATGCTAGTATTCGACAAGTACAATGGCACAGGCAACCCGATCGCACACCTCAAGTCCTATTGTGGGGACATGTGCCAGTTCGGGGGGGACAAAAGACTGCTAATAAAAGTCTTTCAGAAAAGTTTAACCCGACCGATCCTGAGGTGGTTCACATCTCTTGAACCCTCGATGATGAAGATGTGGAAAGATTTAGCGCACTTGTTCCAAGAGCAGTATGTCTATAATACTAATATTGAACCACGCAAATCTGATTTGGCCCGTTTAAAGCAGAGTCAAAACAAGACCTTCAGCAATTACTTGGGGCGATGGAGAGCATTGGCAGCTCAAGTCAAAAATAGAATACCGGATGATGAGCAGATAGAGATGATTTCTAAGAACACTCTGCCAGTGATCTCTGATTTTCTTGTATACCAATAGCAGTCTAGCTTTGCCGATTTGGTGAGAAATGCCAACCGCTGTGAGGATGCCATCAAAGAAGGGCATTTGAGTAAGAATACTTCAGGGGGCCCTAGCGGGGTCAGAAGATTTTCTAAGCAGAGGAATGAGAAGAGAACAGGGGGCGATGTCCAGAACATAGCCAACACCAGGCATAATAATAATACTGCTTCGTTTCAATTTTAGGCAGCCCCACCAGCACCAGTTAGGCCTAACCAGATGCAAAGAATGAGGAATGGGCAAGGAATGCAAATGACCCCAGAACAGAGGAGAGTCCACTACGATCGAGTCTTTACACCTCTGGGGCAATCTTTGAGTGTAATTTTGCCCCTGTTAGTAGAAAAGGGATTAGTGGCTATCCGCCAACCGCAACCTCCTCCTCACCCGATCCTAAAGAACTATGACCCAAATATCCACTGCAATTTTCATCAGGGTCCGAGTCACCCTACTGATCACTGCTTCCCATTGAAGCACGCCATCCAAGATTTGATTGATGCCGGAAAAATCATTCCCCCTGCACCTTCTCAGCATGCTAATATTCATCAAGTTCCACTACCCCCACATCCTACTGGAGTAGGTCCCAGACCCACCATCAGAATGATAGAAGATGAGGAGGAGTTTGAATTCGACCCATCCGATTACATCAGTGATTGGAAGAGTTATGTAGCACCGCTGTTAAGAAACGTTGAAGAAAGGAATATAGGGGTAGTTGAACCCCTATATTTGTCAGATTATTTCTCCAATCCAACTCCACAAATTGAACCCTTGGATCTCAGCGCATACTTTCCATCACCCACACCAGTCAATTATGTGAATATCAATGCATACCAACCATACACCACAACCCCCATCAATTACCCAATGAGCCAACAGGCCCCCAATCCTACACCCGCACCCGCCAGTCATCAATGGCCCACGCCCGCCCCATTCCAACTACCACCGTACACCACAACCCCCATCAATTACCCAATGAGCGAATAGGCCCCCAATCCGACACCCGCACCGATCAGTTATCAATGGCCTGCGCCCACTCTATCACCTCAGCTCAACCACCGGCAAGTTCCACCACCCCGATCAATTACCTGATGGCCCATCAACCGTCCGCACCCACTAGCTATCAATGACCTACTTTTACCTCCTTCCCTCCAATGCCACCATCCTCAAGCTCCACCACCCCCATTTGGCCCAATCTTTCCACCCAACCCACTGCCACTGGGGTGAATCAAGTATTGCCCACACCTCATGAGACGACAATACAAGTACCTCAAGAACCGGCAGCCATACCCTTCTAGCTCTCGGGACCCACATATGATCCTCATCAGGTCCCGCTAAGCTACGAACAGACAGATATCAATGCCGAAAGCAGCAGTAGAGAAGGGGCAGTAGATTTTGTTACCAGGTCAGGGAGAATATCGAAGTAACCCGAAGCACCAGCAGCAGCACAGGCCCAACCCAAAGGAAAGAAAGAGAGCACTGTGAATCCGTTTGAGAAGATGAGTCGAGAACATATACTGGAGACTCAGCTGAGAAGAATGTCTGCCCATATCACTGTATGGGATCTGCTAATAATGTCCCCACTCCATTTTCAATCATTAATGGGGGCATTAAAAAATGCGCATGTATCACTCCAAGTTAGCCTAGACGAAGTTGGCCAGATAATTGGTCAAGTGATGGCTCCAAATACCATTTCATTTTCAGATGTCGATTTACCTGAGGAAGGAGGTAGCCACTCAAAATCTTTGAATATAACCGTTGAGTCTGGAAATATGATTATCCCCTTGGTACTAATCGATAATGGGTCTGCATTGAATAAATGCCCGTTGAAAACTGCCACCAAGATCGGGGTTGATCCGTGCATGTTAAGGCCCACCAGAACCAGCGCTAGAGGGTTTGACAATACCAGGAGAGAAATAATGGGAGAAGTTGATCTTGAGCTATTGATAGGGCCAATGACCTTTTCCATCTTATTTCAAGTTATGGATATCAAATCCTCATTTAATCTGTTATTGGGGCGCCCGTGGCTACATGAAGTCGGAGCCATACCTTCCACATTGCACCAGAAGCTCAAATTTACATCTGGGCATAAGATTATCACAATCATCGGAGTGGACGATATTATTCTGAGAGTGTGTGGTATTGGGAATGAGAGCATTTTTCTTCATGTCGATCCTTTTTAGGGAGCAATCAAGGTAGCATTGAGGAGGCGGCGATGGAGGAGGTGAAGACAGCAGAAGAGAAGGGGTAAAGAGTGGAGGGATGTGTTTCCCAACTAATGCTTCCTGAAGCCTCTGATTGGACGCTCGGAGCAGAATCTGCTCCTCGCTTTGTCTCCATTTTGAACCCAGTCTTCGTTTTGGGTTGTAAGTTAAAGTTTTAGGTTTTCGTTTTGGGTTGTAAATTCAGGAGGTATGCCTCCGGTGACACTTGTAAAACTTCTGAGTTATGAATAAAGGGGCTTTTTTTTTTTTTGTTCTTGGTTGTTTGTTAGCAGATTCGTTGGATTTATCAAATTTGTTTGACTTAGTTTTTGTTTAGCTTAGGATTCATTCCAAATTTATTCAGGGCTTATCCTGAGGTTAATTCGTTTTATTGAGCTTGGTTTAGAGGATTTATTTAGTACTGTTTGGTTTGTTGGGGGCATTTTCTTGGTCCTAAACCAATCAGGGCCTCATTTTAGAGAGTTTTTTTTATTTAAAGTTTTGTCTGGTTTAAGGTTTGATTTAACTTGAGTTTCAGTCTTTTGTTTGATTCAATATGAGACTTAAAAAGGTGTGAGCTTTCAAAGATCCTAGATGGGTATTGTAGATTGGAAAGGTTTAAAGGGGTGCTTGTCATTTCGTAATTCAGGAGGTATAGTTTATAAATGCGTGACTTAAAAGTTTTGGGTTCTTGTTTGTTTTGAATTTTATTTCAAGTTTGAGATTAAAAGTTTTGGGGCATTTTTGTGTTTTATTTTGGCTAAGTTTGTCCATTAATGTCTTTTCTCCCTTTTTTTTGTATCTCGGGTATTGCACCCGAAGAGTTGTGTTTATTGTGTGAATTCTTGAAAAGGGACGGGATTGAGAATGTAGGGTAGCTGTTGAATTACTGCCATGCTAAGGGAAGAGATGGAGGAGAAAAAGGTGGTAAAAAGGAAACCCAAGGATAAGGCTGGGTCAGAATTCTTGTGACCGATGCGTATTTTTCCTCGGTAGGCTCTACAGATCCCGTATTACTTGCTCTTCCTTGTTATGGTTTCCAAGGCGAGCTTCTAAGGGCAGATCCCGCAGGTCCTGGGTGGCTTTCCGTGAACTACTCTTTCTTTTCTGCCGGTTTGGGGAAAGGGGAAGAGGTTATTACGATTAAAATTTGTTCAGGGCACTTCCCCCCTCCGGGCTCCTCCAAGATTTCTAGTTTCCCGAATAAATCTGGATTCGGGCATTACCTGAACGTGCTGGTTTTAAGTTTCCTGTTTCAAGTTGTATGTTCAAAGGGTATCCCCTCGGTGTATTTTATAATTATGTATTTATTTATGGAGTGATTAAAATTTTCTTTTCATTTGTGGCAATTAAGTAAATTTTGATTTATTTTAGTTTAGTTAGTAGCTTGCTTCGATTTGTTTTGAGTGTGACGCTTATTTATTTAAATTTGATAATGATCTTATTTATTTATTTTGATCTGGGGTGTTCTGGGAGCAGTTTTTGGTTTAGTTTAGGTTCAAGTGAATGAATGATGGGGGGCATTTTTTTTAGTCTTGGTACTAGTTAAAGTGTTTAGGTGATGTTAGAGATATTTTTCTTGTTTAGTTTCGCCTTAGTTGAGGCAAGTTTTTTTGGTTTAGTTTTGGTTGGAGTGTGTAAACGGTGTCAGGGCATTTTTTGTGATTTTGGTCTTAGTTTGGAACATTTTCTTTTAGTTACCGGGGTGCATATTTCTTTAAGTCTGGAATGTTTTAGGATTGGGCTTAACAAGGGCGTGGTTTAGGCTAATAATTGGTGTCGGAGATCACCCAATTCAGGACTGTGAACATGCTGCCCTGGGCATTTTTTTTGTATTTCTAGGGAATTGCGCGCTTCACTCCGAGCACATAAATTAATTGCGCGCCATAGGGTGGACACGCATTCAGAGCGTCAGAACATATTTAAGCGCCAGTTTCTGGTCGTTTGATCGAATTAAATGCAAGGTACTAGGCGTGTTATTAGGGCGGTGGTTGGTCACTGTACGGGTGACCATTGGAATTCGCACACCACTGTGTGAACTCCTGAAGTGATTACGCGCTAAGTACGCTGTGCGTAAACAGATGGTCGGGTTAGTTTGAGCGGGCGATGATTGATTTGCGCACTTAAGAACGGTCGTGTGATCTGTATTAAGCGCAGTGGGATTGGTGCGTGATTAGTTTGCGTGCCTGGATTTATGTGCGCAATTCAGCTGTTCCCTATAAATAGTTCAAAACTTTTCATTTTCGTCGCGCGATCCGTATTAGTCGTTGATTCTCTATTTCCTTGTTTCTTTGTGCTCTAGTTTTCGTGTTTTCGTGATATTTCGTGATCCAGTCGTCCCTTTCAGGCGTTGTTTCTTTCATTTTCTTTAGTTTTTTGAGCTCTTTGTTCTAGGATAGAATCTGAGGGTGGTGGCAGGCACGATATTACTATTTCTGAGTTAGAGAGGATGTTAGGGGTGGAGATGGGTGAGACTTTTGAGGCTCAGACCGACGTTGTCGGGGAGGTGGATGTTGGGGAGGTAGTTAGAGAGGAGGTATTGGAAGTTGACTAGTTGGGGGTCAAGGAGGAGGTGCTCGAGATTGAGCAGGGGGCAATGAGGATGAGGGTGAGAGGGTTGAGGGTGAGATACCTGAGGGTGGGAGAGCTGAGGGTGCAGCTGAGGAGCACTAGGGTGAGGAGCATCGAGATCACAGACACCTCCCACTGGAGGATTTTTTTGCTCGAGGCTGGGTAAGCATTCATGAGCAAGAGTTCTTTCATTTTCTTAGCCATTTGGGTTATGTCACAAGCTTATTAGGATCTGGAAACCCTTCTAATTTATGTTAAACTTGCATTGATCCTTGGTTGTGTGCTCACTCATGCATTATGACGGCATTTAGAGATAGGTCATGTTTCTATTCAGTCATTCTTATCACGTTTTGTATGTTTGTTGTAAATTCTTATTATATTTGGGGCATATTTGACTTACTTTTTAGTTTTAAATTCGTTTATCTTTCGTCATAGGCGTGTGTTAGTCTTACTGTTATTGTTTGTGTTTCATTCAATAGGAGCCCCCGCACCAGGCTATCAGCTCGGCATGGATCGAGTCTCATATTTGGTACCATGCCTTGTTGTAGTTTCAGCGGTTGCGGTTGGTGTCTTTCAGTTTCAGACTGATCCTAGAGTTGGAGCTATTTCAGGTCGATCGTGGCCTGATCATGGTGATCTTGGAGAGGTGGAGGGAGGAGCATCAGACGCTTCTCTTTCCAGTAGGCATGATGTTACCGACTCTGGAGGACTGGGTCCATTCACCAGTCTTCATTTCGAGGGCGAGCTGATCACAGGGTGGATGGCGGGACATTATTTGAAGGTGTGTGAGGAGATCTTGGGTGTGCCGTATAGGTCGAGCGGCTAGGGGCCAGGTGTAGTTAGAGTCACTTAGTTCTTCGATACATTTACGGGTGGCTTCGTCCCCCCAAGGTGCCATTCGGAGGTGAAGGTGATTTATGAGGCACGTTGTGTGATGTAGCGGGTTGGGAGCCTGTGGAGGAGCCAAGGTTGGCTGCAGATAGGGTGCTTCGAGCATTCTTGATGCACTTCCTTGCTGCGGTACTCTTCTCTTCATCGACTCGGTGATGCGTCACCGGGTTATTTTTTATGGTCCTCGGGGATTTGGATCGAGTCCCCACCGATGCGTGGGGTGTGGACCAATTAGCGCACCTCTATGAGTAGCTTTACCATCGAGGACAGGGTGTCACGTCGATCGAAGGTTTCCTTCTGTTCATCCAGGTGAGTTTTAGTTAATTGGCATCATGATGTCCTTAGTTTGGTTAATTTTTTATCGTTTAATGGTAACATCTATTTAGCGTTTCTTCTTGTATGTCATTATTGTTGTTATTTTTCTTTTCAGTTTTGAGCGTATGATCATTTCACTTTTCTTCCTTCGAGAGTTCCGTTGGAGGTGACATTTACGTTCTCACGGATGCACATGTGGAGGGAGGCGTTGAGGGGTCGCCGTTGGTCTTCAGATCTTCAAACCGCGCAAGGCCTCTTTGAGGATATGCACACGGGGCAGGTATAGATCATTAGGCGTATTTCTTCATTTCATTTTGGTGTTTTTAGGATTGGAGTCTTCGTTGAGGGGTCGGCTCGTTTGCTTGGTTGTAGGTGATTTGAAGGTCGTATGTGAATGAGGAGGATGCTGATGTGCCAATGATTCAGTCTAGTCAGCCCTTCTTTGATGTGGGCATATGGGTCCATTATTTTAAGAGGGTGGAGAGGATTCACACATCTTGAGTGGTACGATAGCTGGGGCTCGCTCACAGAGTCCCTCCAGAGATTCGCCACAAAGTGGCGAAGAGGATGACCGGCCCTCCTGGCTGGAATTTCATGTAGCGAATGGTGCTTCAGGTAGCGGATTTTAGAGCTGGGGGGACCAGGGTTATAGGGGCGTGTGAGGAGGCGGACACCGGAGAGTATGTGCGGTGGTTTAGTGCATTGGGTGGCAGGCGCTTCTTCACACTTCCTTCCATGGGAGTGGCTCTTTCGTGATCGGTGGGTCGGAGTCAGCATCGGCTTTGAGGGAGAGGTTAGCTGCGTTAGAGCAGGGCCATCTCACCGCGAGCATGCGAGGGGCATTAGACGCTCTCCATAAGGCGATGGAGCGGATGGGGTGTGCTCCTCGTCCGGATGAGGAGATGCTGCACTACTTAGCCTCCTCGGTTACTGGTTACTCAGGCTAGGGCAATGGAGGATGAGTTGGGGGCTCGGCTAGCGAAGACTCGACGGCTCTTGGTGAGTTAATTTATAGTTTTTTTCTTTTATGTGGATTCGGTCTTCTATTTAGTCTGATATGGTTATGGTGTCTCATTTTATTTTATTTTGGATAGTTTGCGAGGGAGGATGAGGTTGCTTGTCAGACGGCGATGATCGAGTTGTTACGCGGTCAGCAGTAAGTCGGCCAAGAGGTGGAGGCCAGCTTACGATCTGAGATTGATCGATTGGTAAGTGTCTTTATAGATATAATTTAGCATTGTTAGCATGTCAACTAATGTGTTTATTGTTATTCGTAGAGAGCCGAGCTCGCCGCTGGAGGTCCCGCTCCGACGTTTGATCCATCTTTAGTTGCTTCCTCTAGTCGGGAGGATCCAGCGATGGCTCAATTTTGGGCTGAGCTAGATCATTGGGTAAGTTCCATTCAATTTTTTATCTTGTTTGTGCCATTGCATTAGTTTGTTGGATATCATTGTTTCTCTTTCTTAGTAGCTTACAAATATCATGCGATGTTTCAGCGTCTGGTTGCCAAGGATCTTCAGGTGAGGGAGGCAACTACTGCCTCTCTATGCTCGGAGAGTCAAGTATAGCATTTTTTTCTTTGGTGTGGTGTAATTCTATTTCGGTTATTTCAGCTTTATTTTGTTTTGACATGTCTGTGTTAGTTTGTTTAGTTCTTTGTGCAGGCTGTTTCGGACTCTGCTCCCTAGGCTCCCCCTCAGGAGTCTGTTCCTATCCCTACTCAGGTATGTTTTAGTTATTGTGTTCGTAGTTTATTTGTCACTATAATATTTTTCCAATGTATTTGTTTGTTCTTGTTGCAGCCGTCTACGTCCGATCTGGTATGACTGTTTCCTTTTCAAAGTTTCCTGTTTGGTTCATATATATATATATATATATATATTAGTTTTCTTTTGACTTGACTTGGTTATGTTGGTCCGTCAGCTTGAGGAGGCGCTTCTAGAGGCGGCGCTAGCACGCGCCACTCCCGAGGCAAGACTAGTCCTTGGGGAGACGCAGAGTCGGGAGGACTTATTTGTCGAGATGATGGTCACACAGAGGACTCAGACCAAGGCGTTAGAGGCTACACATTGGACGACGTGGGCGGAGATGCAGGTGATCCTATAGATCGGTTGCAGTATCGTTTGACGAGGAGTGAGCAAGGGGTGCGTAGGTTGGTTAGTAAGCTTGACGGCTCGGAGTTGAGGGCTACGGGTTCCTCGGCTGGGCAGTCTCGACACATGTCACATGATCATGTTAGGGATGATGCTTGTAGGGATTCAGCCATTCGTGATATTCTTGCGGGGTATCCTCCTCGTTCTCAATCGAGGCGGTCTGTTAGCCAGACGAGTGAGGGGGGCTCTGTAGTAGGGCCTCATCATTTAGAGGTTTCGAGGACTCCGAGTGCCGGGATTATATTTTCAGAGGACCAGTCTACGGACCTCCGAGCTGATGATACTGGGGACAGCAACGCTCGGCCATCCCAGCGGCAGCGTAGGGAGTAGGTGTGTGTGTGTGTGTGTGTGTGCGTGTTTGTATCCATAGTGTGTATGTATTGTATATATAGGGGGATGGCCCAAGTGAAAAGTGCAAAGAAATGAAAAGATTTTGACATAAATATATATAGAGATTTTTGGTTTAGATGTACCTAATTGGCTCCTTTTTCTTTTAGTTACCTCTTGCGTCTATTTTTGCTTCTTTTTTATTTTTGCTTTAGCGCCATCGACCGTCATTGGGACTTGGATGCTTCCTGAGCTGGCCCGATGACGGTTGAAAGTTGCCTCATATCTGCATATGTGAGAGTAATGTTATCAGTAGTTTTGTTCTCCCCCTTGCTAGTTGTCAAGGGGGGTTAGTGTCTCAGACCGGAGTCTGGTAGTAAAATATGGATATGTGCTCTTCTTTTTTTCTTCTTTTTTCTCTCTCTTTTCTTTCCCTCTTTTTTTTTCTTTTTATGTTTTTTTTTCCTTTTTGAAATGACAACAATGCAACAGGGAAAGCAAATAGCTAAGATGAAATAATAACAAAACAATAAAAATAAAAATGCCCCAGTGTAGGAGCGTGGTAGGATTGACAGTATGGTATCTTTGGAAGCACTTTTCGGATGGTAACTTCGTCATTTCTTATCTTCTTTGTGGACAAGCCGGCGCTTCTGATATGATTCTTCTTCTAATCCAAAAAAATGCTCCAGCGTCAAGATGTTGTGGAGCTTTTCTGGATTTTAAGAGGAGCACTTTGGGTTTATAAGCAGTCATGGGTATTTGGTGAGTTAGTTTTGAAGAATAGTTGATTGGTACTGTCATCGAACCGTGGAGGTCTCTTTGACTAGGTCAGTTCTACACAGGGGTCTACTTTGGGGTGGTGGTCATCCTATCCCATGGCTATTAGGGAGAAGTATGCTAGGTATAGTAGGTGATTGCATCAATCATCATTCATCGGTTTTCAATTTCATTTCTAGGAATATCCTATAAGGCTTCTGATTTATCGTCTAAAATAAAAATAGAAGAGGGGGGGTAAGGCGCAGTGATGCGGGGAATAGTTTGTATCTAAGGCTTTCCAAAAGGGGTGAGTAACAATCTTTTTCTCAGGAGAATAGGGGATGCCATGATCGAGCTCTTTATCATGTTTCAGTACCATCAAATCTTTCATTCTATGATTAGCAGAAGTTTGTCCTCCTCCCACCACCTTACGATGACTTCTAGTTGTATGAGGACATCAGGGACACCCTCGCAGCTTGCTTGTACACTTCTAGTAACGTTACCAGGGATGTCCTCACAGTAATGTTATGCTTTCCTGAGCTCATGCACTTGTTCATTCGTCGTAATGCTCTCACTCAAATTTTGACATGTAAATGCAAATTTTTTTAAAAGCATCCTGCTAGCGCAAGAATAATGAGTTTTGATTGAACCTAACATCTTTATTTTTTTTACTCTAACGTCTCCTCTAATGGCGGGGGAAGGGAAATAAGGATCGGGTGTTACTTATGCTTTTGAAAAAGGTTAGATAGTTCACTAATCCTTTAATCAAAATGCCCAAGTGAGAAGAGGTGGGCGATAAATTGAAGGTCTTAAGGATATTCTAAGAATTGAAGGTGTACGACCAATGAATGGGTCGTGACGACAACAGGAGTGATAAGTATAGGTATTTAATCACGGGATGTGACGATCACAGGGCTAAGGGTAATATTTTCTAAGGTACATGGCATTCCAAGGGCTAAGGAGTTCTTCCTCGTCTTGGTTCACTAGTTTGTAGGCACTTTTAGGGTATGCGGCTGTTATAACATATGGGCCTTCCCAGTTCGGTTTCAGCTTTCCTTTTGGATGGGCATGCTTGGAAGGCATGATTTTCTTCAGGACTAATTCTCTAATATTAAAGGTTCATTTAAGAACTTTCTTATCGTAAGCCCTGACCACTCTCCTCTGATATACCTGAGCGTGATTAGCTGCCCTTAGACGTGTTTCATCGAGCTGCTCTAGCTACGTGAGTAGGGCAATTATTCTCTCGTCTAAGGATAGCTCATCATCGAGTTGAATCTACAGGGATGGTACTTTTATCTCATAGGACTGCCTCCATCCCGTAGGTAAGGAGGTAGGAGTTTAGCCAGTGGCCGTATGGATAGAGGTCCTATAGGCCCAGAGTGCTTCTAATAGTTGTTCAGGCCAGTCGGCTCCATTGCCTATTTCTACTGTGCATTTTAGGATTCAAATTAGCATTTTATTCATAGCTTCTGCCTGTCTATTGCCTTAAGAGTGGAACGACAATGAGTGGCATAGATCGAGGTCGTACTTCTTGCATAACCTCTTCGTCTTCTCTGCGATAAACTGTGCTTCGTTGTCAGTGACAAACATCCTAGGCACTCCAAACCTAGTGATGATATTTTGAACGATAAACTTTATGAGTGTTAAAGCGGTGATTTTGACATAGGATTCAGCTTTTGCCCATTTTGTGTAGTACTCGGTCGCTGTAAGTATGAACGCGTGCTTGTGAGTGTTCCCAACTGTATCTATGATAGGTTCAATGACATCAAAGGCCCACATTGAAAACGGGTATGGCAAGGTCATAGTATTCAATACAACTAATGGAGCTTTGATGAGTGCAGCGTGTTCTTGACATTGCTTGCAGAATTGGACGTAGAGGTGGCAATCTCTTATCATTGTCGGCCAGAAGTAGCCTTGTCGTGTAACTTGATCGGCGAGTCTCTGTCTACCAAAGTACGCACCGCAGGCACTAGCGTGTGCTTTTCGGATGATGTATTGTCTTTCAACAATCATGATGCATCATAGCAGTACTCCTTTAGTGAAGGCCTCTTTATATAATGTTTCACCGAATATGCAGAATCAGGCGCATCGGTTCCTTATATTCTTCCGTTCGATCTTCGTGGCATATGAAGGAACATGTTGACATTTCAAGAAGTTCCAGATGTCAAAATACCACTGTTGTCCATCGTCAGTCGATGATTTTTCAAATCTGAACATAGCGACTTTGGTTCCTGTCTTGACGTGCTTTTCCGGGGTGATTGCTTCTTTCGGTCCTGTACTTGTGGGGAGGATGGGTAATTCGCTCTTGACGGTCCATACTACCTCGTGGGTGGGCTCTGTCAACTTTCGATAAAGAAGGTCTTGGTATTTTGCCCGATGGGTATTTTGATGACCGAGGCTAGCGTAGCTAAGAAATCCGTGAGCTCATTTTCTAGTCTAGGGATGTGCGTGAAAGAGATTCTTTCAAATTTCTTTACTAAATATTGAGCGATTTTTAGGTATGCAATTAGTCTCCTTTAGTTAGTTTTCTATTCTCCTATAACTTATGAAATTATTAGTTTTAAATCATCGATAGTTTTTAACTGTTTGACACCTAACTGTGTCCAGCTATAAAGGCTTCGTATTCTGTGACATTATTAGTGACAGGGAAATCTAGTTGAAAAGCTTTAGGTATGACAACTCTTTCTGGGCTTAGGAGGACTATTCTGATGCCTTTTCCTTTGTGATTTAGAGCACCGTCGAAATAAAGGGTCCATGAGGTCTTATCGGGCTCTTCGTTATGAATCGTAAATAAGTCCTCATTAGGGAAATCCACGTGTATGAGCTCATCACTAGGGAGTGGGAGATCTATAAGGTAATCAGTAATTGCTTGCCCTTTGATTGATTTCTGCGTGACGTAAGTGATATCAAATTCTTATAGAAGCATATTCCAGCGAGCGATCTTTCCTGATATTGCGGGCTTTTCGAATACGTACTTCAGAGGGTCCATTCGGGCTAGTACTAGTATTTTATATGCTCCGAAGTAGTGTCATAATTTGGTGGAGGCCCACACCAATGTGAGGCAAGTCTTCTCCATTGAAGTGTATTTTCGTTCGTATTTGACCATTGTCCTACTGAGGTAGTAGATAGCCTTCTCTCTCTTGTTGTCTTCTTCATATTGTCCGAGGATTACTCCCATTGCTTTGTCATTCGTTGAGAGGTAGAGAATTAGGGATCTTTCAGGGACAGGTAGTGATAGTATTGGCGAGTTAAGGAGGTACTTCTTGATGTTGTTGAAGGCTTGCTGACACTAATTATCCCATTTGTACTCAGTTCCTCCTTTTAGTAGTCTGTAGAAAGGATCGCATATGTTTGAATGCTGGGAGATAAACCTTCTGATGAATTTCAATCTTCCTATCAAGTCTCATAACTCTTTGATATTATGGGAGGCAGCATCTCAAGGATGGCTCTGACTTTTGCAGGGTCAACTTCGATCCCTCGCTTGCTAACTATAAAACCAACTAATTTTTAAGATGTGACCCCGAAGACACATTTCTTTGGGTTCAGATTTAGTTGATATTTCTTAGCTCTTTGTAACACCAGTCGGAGCACTTCAACATGTCCTAATCGCGTTTGGGACTTTACTAATATGTCATCAATGTAGACTTCTACACAATTATGTATCATATCGTGAAAGATAGCCATCATGGCACGTTGATACGTTGCTTCTGCATTCTTGAGCCCAAAAGACATAACGACATAATAGTAAGTTCCCTATGGTGTGGTGAAGGAAGTCTTCTCTTGGTCGGGCTCTGCTAATTTGATCTAATTATATCTAGAGAAGACGTCTATAAAGAATAGCATCTCATGTCCAGCGGTGTTATTGACTAGTGTGTCAATGTGTGGAAGTGGGAAGTCATCTTTTGGGCATGCCTAGTTGAGGTTTCGAAAGTCAATGCAAACCTGTACTCTACCTTCTTTCTTAGCAACAGGTACTATGTTGGTGACCCACTTAGGGAAAAGAACGACTCGGATAAATTTGGCTTTATGTAACTTGTCGACTTCCTCTTTAACTTGAAGGGAAATTTGTGGGTGCATCCTGCAGAGTTTCTGCTTAACAGGCTTTGCATCAGGTTCTAAGATGAGGTGATGTTCTACTAAACTTGGGTCTAACCGGGCATGTCCTCGTAGGACCATGCGAAGGAATCGAGGTATTCTTACAAGACTTGTGCAATTTATTGGCGCTCCTTAGAGTCGAGCGTTGCGCTAATCAGTAGATTCTTGGGTTTCTCTTCAGTGACAAAGTTAAGTTCTTCCATGGGTTCTGCGGTAGCTTGGGTTTGCTCATTGAAATGTTTGATAACTCGTTGGAAGTCCAGTGCCTCCTTGGCAACTGGTGCTCTTTCTTCGTCCTCGGTAAGTTCGTATACCGCAAAATTACTACACTAGGGATCTGAGTTTGCGAAAGGCAACCCTTCATCGGTACAATCCATGACTGAGAGATCTTCGGTAAGGTGAAGGTCCAGACTACTGATTCTTCAATCAAAGTCATGACGTATCTTGTCGGTATGATCATTGGCTTATTGTCTAGCCGGGATGCTTTACGTCCTCGTGTGGGGAATGGGATAGAAACCTTAAGAGAAAAGTCTCCTTGTTGGCCAGAAATTTGGTTTGGGATGAAGAGTTCACTTTCTTTTCTAGGGTTTTCTGATTTTTTTGGATTTTATATTTCTGAATTTTTAAGGTTTTTTGTTTCCTCTATTTTTTTTATTTTTGATAATAAATATGGTATAGGGTTGGTCGCCTCAAGGGGCGCCGGGAGAATTGCTCCCTCTAATTGAGGGAGCGAGATGGCTGCTGGAGCCGTTCGAGCGATTCTTCAGGAAATGCGAACTTGTGAATTTGGATTTTTTTTTTTTAAGTCCTTGTCTGATGAGATCTTTTGAATGAGCGATGCTGGTGACAGCGACACTAGTGCTTGGATTTCTTCTGCCACACTGATTGCCTCTTCTCCGAAGAAACTCTAAAGATCGTAGTCAATTGAACTATCATCCTCTGGGTCGTAATAATGTTGTTCGTCCCACCGAGGGGGATCTCCCAAAGGATCCTCAAGGGTAGTGAGTTCTTTTCCTTGATCTTCATAATACGTTAGGATGAGCATGCATGCTCGGCAGCGAGGTTGATAATGGTGAAGAATGCAGGGGGATTCCCAAGGACATTCCCATCCTTCTAGGTTAGAGTCAAAGATGATATCAAATTCATCTTTTTGATCTGATAGTGCTTGAAGTCCTAAATTGGCTTGCTCTGCTACTCAAGTGTCGAGAGGTCTATCCAATAGTCATCGTCATCACTCGAGGGAGGTTGCCATTCTTCCTCGAGGGATTTTCAAAATATTTGGAGTTGTGGCAAATTTGGGGGTGTAGAAGTGTCTAGTTCAAGTTCCTCTTCAAAGTTTATGAGGGTGACGCGAGTGTTTCCCCCTAGGTCAACCAGATGACTGTTGGGATTTTCTGCTTCTTGTGTTGATAGCTGAGCTGGTAGGTCATTACTTGTGTCAGTTGTCACGAGATTGGAATGATTAGATTCTCCTATCGTAGAGTGTCGAATCTAACTAGCGAAACATTCTAATATGCTGGTGCATGCCATACAATGGGGCTGGTATGGGTAAGCGATACAAGGGGAGTCCCAAGGGCATTCCCATCCCTCAAGGCCAAGGCCGAGGCAAAGGCTATACGAGTTAGTATTTTTTTGCGGAGTATCATCTCTTTCCCATGTTAAGCATAGGTGTTCTTCACTATCTTGTAAGGCTGCTATGTGAAAATCTTTCTCGTCAGTGGACTCCCAGTCTTCTACTTGTGGGTCGAGTTCTGCAGGTTCTTCTCTCCTTTATTCTGTAAATTCCTTAGTGTTAAACATGGGCTTGACTCCTTCAAGCAGTTTATCGATATTGACATTTAAATTGGTTAAATCATTGAATGCTTTAGTCATTCTCTTAATTTCCACTTCTTGGGATCTAGTGAAGGGCACTTCCTAATGCTTTGGCACATCTGCTTTCTCAGTGGTCCCATAGGCGAAGTGGTCATATAGAGACCATTTTGGTGAGTTAGGAGACAAGTCAGCTTGCGGGCCGTATGATTGGTAACCTAATCCTATTGCGTATTTGCATTAAGACAACGGGTCCTACATGACCTTGCTTATTTTTACTGAGTCCGGTGTCGACAAGGTATCCAAGTTGGTACATAAGGTCTCACCCTTTTGTCGTGGCAGGGTTAATGGCATAGAGTTTGGCGAGGTCTGGGCCAACATCTCTTCTCATTAATTTTTGTCGACGCGTTGGGGAAAATTAAGAGGGGAAGGGGGACGGACTTCCAGAATGGTTGTCTCATCAGGGGTTCAAGTCTTTTGAATATGACCCGTGTTCAACACATAGTCATGAGCAATTGGTATGCTCACCACATAATTAGTATCCATCTCCTGAAGGGGTGCATCGGCGTATATACGAACGATGGAATCCTCATATGGGAATTTGACGCATTGATGGTATATGGATGCGATGACCTTCATCGACTCCAGCCATTTCCTTCTTAAAATGAGATTGTACATACTAGCTATTGTGTGCCTCCACCTTGCAATTATTATATGATTAAAATAGTCAATTAAAAAGGCACAAATTACAGATGTATGGAATCAAGGTGAGCAACCAGTGCTACAAGAACTAGGGCTGTTGTAGCAATTTTTAAAAGGTATGTAAGGGTATGTCCACAGGGAAATGTGGTTTAACTATAGTAAATCTCCAGATCTATGGTAGATCTGGCACTCTATCCTATTTTAAGCTAAACTAAAATAGGAAAGAGGAGAGATTTTAGGTTTTTATCACTTTTACTACAAACTATAAAAATCAAATGCAAGTGATCCAGATCTGATCAAACACAGAGATGAAGGAGAATAGAATAAAGATGAAAATTCAAAAGATGGAGAACAGTAGCTAGGGGTCTTGGTCTCTTATTGAAAATCAAAGGAATCGAAGGCAATGTAGAGGACAGATTTTACAGCAATCCTCTATTTGGCTACCAGCTCCCCGGGTTCCTGTTAAGACCTGAAAAGTACCACTTTTTACCCCTTAACTTAATCTTTGTTAGACCCTTAGTCATTTAATAAATGTGTGCTAAACCCATTTTGTAGGTAATAAGCAGCAGCCGCAGATAAGGCCCTAACCATGCCAAGAAGCTTACTTTTGCCCCAAAAGTTCCTTAGGAGAAAGGAAGTTGAACCCAGACAGAGAATTGGCCGCAGCATAGGCACAGCAAAGCAGAAAAATGTCAAGAAGTGAGCCTCGCGCAGATGTCGCAGGGTTCAATTGTTTCAGAGAAAAAGGTTTCGCGTAGCTGTCGCGAGTTTCTGAAGGCAGCACACCAACTACTCGTGCGCAGATGAATGACAGAAGAGCTAAGAAAGTAGACTTCGCGCAGTTCTCGTGAGGCTCAGTCATAAGCTCTCGCACAATCTCACGCAGCTTAAGAAAGGCGCCTTTAATCTTCGCGCGATTCACTGAGGAGAGAGAGCTCCAAGCATTCCTGTGCGTAGCTATCGCGCAGTGGCCGTGGGATAAAGACCTTCAGGGAACTGCTCGTGCGATCCAAAAGCCCATGCACATTGCTTCTTCACGAGGATCTCTGCGAGATTCACCAAGGAACGAACCGCGCGCACCATTCCGCGCCATTCAAATAGAAAGCTCAATCCTGCGATGACCAGAGCATTCCCGAGATGACCAAAGTATCAATCCCACGACTGCAAGAGCTTCAAGTCAATTCAATCTTGTGACGCCAATTCTATCACGCGACAAGACATGAAAATCGTTGCTACCTAGCGAGGCTCGGGATCTTAACTTCTCTCCACTTCTGTAGGGGTAATCTGGGAACTTCCAGCAACTAGGACACACACTCCAATACTCTAATCTCTGTGCACATGCCCCGAGGCATCCAAGGAACAAAAATGGGCCATGATTGCATTGATAAAATTAGGGTTTTCCTAACCCTAATGCTCCCAGAGCTGACTGCTATATAAGCCTAAGCCTAGTTTAGGTTTAAACGACTTCTGTACTCCTTCTTGAATCAACTGTAGAATTGCAGTAGGCTAAGGTTAGGGTTTAGGCAGCTTCTTTTTCCCTTTTTCTTCTCTCCATAGTCCAACACTTGCTGGCTATGCCTTTGTATGTTTATTTGGAACAATTTTGATGGTGTTTTATAATAGGATGTTATATTTATATGGGATTGGTGTTTTGAGAGTTGTTCTATACAAGGCTGCTGCCTTGAGATCCTCCATTGTTATGTTGCATTGTAAGCAATGGAGGATTGTTTTTAAGGATTTATTTAGATCCAAGTGACTTATGTGTCCAGGCTAGGCACATTACAGGCTTATGCCCCACCACAGGATCCACTAAATCAGAATCCCCATGGGAGCCTATGCTGGTAGCCTTGTGAACATGGTGGTGGCAGTAATCTTCTTGTTCTGCCTCAGACCTCTGTGAGGAGGATAGCCTCTATGGATAGTCTGTGACCATTCAAGTGGACAAGTTATAGCCCTAGGGTGAGGCCAATCCACAAATCTAAGGCAGATTCTTCTTCTCTGCACTTGTGCTTGTAGCCTTATGAGAGATTGTGCAGAGATAGACTCCCCTGTATTTGTATAGACCCACCATCAGATGGCAGATCTGATCTGGTTGTAGAGATTATAGGCTTGTGACTGGATCACTGCTGTCTTTCTAAAGCAGTGAAAAGCTATGCCTAAAAGCTAGTACTCAAACTCTTGCTGGTCCTGTGTGTCCAGGCTAGTGCATATTGCAGGCCTAACCCCACACACAGAACTTTAGAGGTTGAGGTTCCTATGGATTCTTGAGCTGGTAGCCTGGATGAAGTAGTGCCTATAATGATAAACTTGTTCTACCCATCTCTGGACTGTGGTTCCCCTATTGGATAGTCTGTGACCATTTAAGTGTGTAGGTTATAGCCATAAGGGATTGGATCATGGCACAGGGGTGAGTTGGATCCTTTCTCCTCTTTGGTGATAATGTAGTCATTGGACAGAATTTCTATAGCAGCAGATCTGAGTCTGAGTTATAAGACTCATCAGATCTGTACCTAATAGCTTACTTCTCACCCTTTTATATTTATTTTCTCACACTCCATCATTCTTCTCAATAATTTCTATAATTTAGGCATTAGGTTACCTTAGGATTTAAACATTAGTGACCTTAAATCTCCTTCAATTTAGGATTGTCAGATCTGTAGTCAGATCTGGAGGGCCTACTAAAGATAGCTCCCTTGGAGATTTAGATCAGCTTTCCCTGTGGGACAAACTCTTACTTATTAAAACTTGCTACAACAGGCCCTATATCTTGTAGGTCTATGTATTTTTAGGGTTGTTGCTCTGTAGTTTTCAATCCACCTTTGATTTAGTTTCACTAACACATTCTTATCATTGTTTCCAATAAAGTTAGCAGCAAGCACTTAAAATATCCCAACATGTTTTTGGCGCCGTTGCCGGGGAATCTTGATCTATTAGTAGACCCTAGATTTTTGCATTCTTTATTCTTTGGTAGTTGTGCTTGTGAATAATTGATATTGCTGATTTACATTTGAAAATTTTCTTGCAGATCTGGACAGTAGCAGAGAAGGAAAGTAGAACTGCACTGAGAGTCTAGCTACCTCTGTTTGCATTTCTCTAACCCTCAAAACCTCAGTCTATTTCTCCTTTCAAAATTCCATAGCAGTTGATTAGGATAGTTATAATTTTGTTAATTGCAATGTGTCTGCAAGTAGTCTTCCCTGCTATTGGTGTGTGTGCATGTTAGGAAGGAGATCCCTCAGTCCCACATTAGAGCCTCCTAACCCTGAGATAGAAAGGGGCAAAAGACCAAGAAGGAGTAGACACACCACAGTTGAGCCCCCTACTGAAACTGAGACAGCAGTCATGGGTGAAGAGCAATCCAGAACATTGAAGGAATTGAATGCTCCTGATGATTATAATTCTCCATTCAACATTCAATTCCCGGATGTTCAGGGAAACTATGAGATTAAAACCTCAATCATCCAAATGCTTCCCTCTTTCCATGGGCTTAACAAGGAAGACCCCAACATGCACATTGACCAATTCTTGGCCCTGTGCACAACATTCTCCATTGTTGGTTTGGGACCAGAAGCCACTAGATTAAGGCTCTTTCCTTTCTCCCAAAAGGATAGGGCCAGCACCTGGTTAGCTACTCTCCCAAACAACAGCATCACTTATTGGAAAGACCTCCAGACAAGATTTTTGACCAAATTCTTCCCAGAGACAAAAACTAGCCAGTTGAGGAAAGTAATACTTGCTTTTGCCTAATCCCCAACTGAGGATTTTAATCAAGCATGGGACAGATTTAAGGAGATGCTCAAACAATGTCCCCACCACAAGATCCCTGACTGTCAGCTTGTCCAGAGCTTCTATAATGGGATTGATGAGAAAAGAAGATACATGGTAGATGCCTCTTGTGGTGGAACTTACATGCACAAAATAGCTGATGAGGCATGGGACTTGTTCGAGGTCATCAGTGAAAATGCTTTCCAAAAGATGTCCTTGTCAAGAGCTGTTCAAGAGCCTTCTCCTAAAATGGAACTTGTTGAAACTTTCAAAGGAAAGATGTATGAAATAGCTGGGAATAATGACCTAAGAATGCAGATGGCCAATCTTTCTGATAAGTTTGATAAACTATTAACTGTGGTGCAACCCAGATTGGCTGCACAGGTGATGGAGGCATGTCTGATATGCCAATCTCCACCACACACAGTGGAAGAGTGCCCATTTGCAGGGCAATATCTTGAGTATGTGATGGAACAAGCTGCTGCTGCCCAATCATTTGGCCAGCAACAATCTGTTGACTACAACAAACAACCATTTGGATACCAGCACCAAAATGCTGGTTACCAATGGAGAGACCACCCAAATTTGAGGTGGAGACAAGACAATTACATGCAGCCACAATAGATGTTGGCCTTACCTCAAAGGCCACAACAGCAATTTAACCAGGGATATGCTCCAACGTTAAATTTCCAACATCAGCAGCTACCCCAGCAGTAAAATCAATTAGTAGTTCCCCCACCTCAGCCCCGAAATGCTTCTTTCGAGGACCAGGTTTTGACCTCATTGCAAAGCCTTGGAGTCTTGATTCAGACTGTGACTTCTCATAGTCAAAGCATAAAGAAAATGGAAGAGCAGCTTGGCCAAATATCCAATGCCTTGGCCAAAAGAGAAGATGGCAGGTTGCCAAGCCAGCCAGTGGCCAACCCGAAGGGCCAATATTCGATTAGAGAAGGTTCCTCAAGTTTTAGGGAGCTAATGCCATCACAACCCTGAGGTCTGGCAGGCTGGTAGACAACTAGGTGGGAAAGGAATAAGGAGAGGTCATTTCCAAAGAACTCTCGAATGAAAGTGAAAAAGAATTTGTTAGAGCACAGAGCCAAGAGTTGCTTGCTACCCTGCAACAAGGGAAAAATAAAGAGGTTGTAGTTGAGCCTCAGCAGGAAATAAAAGATGAAAAAAGAAAAAAACAAAAGTTTAGTCATAGGCTTGCAGCTGAGGAACCAGCAGTACCTCAATTGCCATTTCCTCAAGCTTTGAGTGGCCCTGCCCCTTTTGAAATGGGGAATGCACAGATAGAGGAAATAATGGAGACCTTTAAGCAAGTAAAAATCAATTTGCCCCTACTTGATGCAATTAGACAGGTCCCAGCTTATGCCAAATTTCTGAAAGACCTTTGTACCCAGAAAAGAAAAGCTAGAGGCCATTTGTCCAAAAAGGTCTTTGCAATTGATACAGTTAATTCTGTATTAAACATGACAATGTCAAAGAAGTTGTAAGACCCAGGGATACCCACTATTCCCTGCATAATTGGAGACCACACAATTGGAAGGGCCCTTCTAGACCTTGGAGCCAGTGTAAACCTACTGCCATACAGTGTGTATCAGTAGCTAGGTTTGGGGGAGCTAAAACCCATCCCCATTGTACTGTTAATGGCTGATAGGTCTGAAAGGAGACCTATGGGAGTGGTTGAAGATGTCTTAGTAGGGGTGAACAAGTTCTTCTATCCTGCAGACTTCCTTGTTTTAGACATGGGCTGCAACAAGAGTACAACCCCTATACCTGTTATTTTGGGCAGGCCATTCTTGGCCACAACCAATACTTGTATTTAATGCAGGTCAGGGATCATGGAGGTAACTTTTGGACATATGAAGGTTGAACTTAATGTGTACAACAGTGCAAAGTACCCTCAGCTGGACAATGAGGAAAGCTTTGCAGTGGATGTACCAGAGGAAGTTGTTGAAGAAAAATTGCCCACTCTGCTGGAGTGGGGCAACATTGTCACAAGTTTAATTGAAGTTTGGGACATGCTAGAGAAAGGAAGCCCAGCTGTTGTGCCAGAAGACATGACCACATTGAAGTCTTCTGTGGGCTTAGTGCAGCATTCCATTTGGAAACCTACATTGCTGCCTCTTCCTCAAACCAATAAAGCACCAATCCTGCCATCCACCCAATAAGCCCCTGATCTGGATCTCAAGAAGCTTCCAGAAACATTGAAATATGCCTTCCTTGAGAAAGGCAAAAAACTTCCTGTAATTATCTCCTCCTCTCTTACCAATGAGGAAGAGAAAGAATTACTAACAGTCTTGAGGAAGCCCAAAAAGGTAGTTGGCTGGACCATTACAGATCTAGGAGGGATAGATGCATCAATCTGTATGCACAGGATCCATTTAGAGGAGGGCTCAACACCCTTCAGGGAAATGCAGAGGAAATTGAATCCTCACATGCAGGAAGTAGTCCTCAAAGAAATCATTAAATTGCTAGATGCTGGAGTAATTTACCCCATTTCTGATTCTGAATGGGTGGCACCTATCCAAGTGGTGCCCAAGAAATCTGGCATAACAGTTGTTACAACTGAGTCTGGAGAGTTGAGACCAGCCAGGGAGACCACTGGCTGATAGATTATTGGAAGCTCAACTCTAAAACCAGAAAAGACCACTTCTCTCTCCCATTCATTGATCAAATTCTGGATAAGTTGGCTGGAAAAGCTTTTTACTGTTTTCTTGATGGGTACTCAGGGTACAACCAGATCCCTGTGCACCCTCATGACTAAGAGAAAACTATATTTACTTGTCCTTTTAGCACCTTTGCTTACCGAAGGATGCCTTTTGGGCTGTGTAATGCCCCAGCCACCTTTCAAAGGTGTATGTATGCCATATTCTCTGATATGATTGACAAATTCTTGGAAATTTTTATGAATGATTTTTCTGTATATGGGGACAGTTTTGGCCAATGTCTGCAACACCTCTACCTGGTCTTACAAAGATGTGAGGAGACCAATCCGATCTTAAGTTGGGAAAAGACCCACTTCATGGTAACACAAGGTATTGTGTTGGGCCATGTAATCTCTAAAGAAGGGATTGAGGTAGATAAGGCCAAAGTTGACCTCATTACAAATTTGCCCCCTCCAAGAACAGTCAAACAAATCAGATCTTTTCTTGGACATGCAAGATTCTACAGGAGGTTCATTGAAGACTTCAGCAAAATTGCTAAACCATTGTGCCACCTGCTCTGCCAGGATGTGCCCTTTGATTTCTCTGCTGAATGTCTTGAGGCTTTTGAAACTTTGAAGATATGCCTCACCACTGCCCCTGTACTTCAAACACCTGACTATGCACTGCCCTTTGAGCTGATGTGTGATGCATCTGACTTAGCAATAGGTGTTGTTTTAGGCCAAAGGAAAGATAAGCTGTCAGTGGTCATTTCCTATCTCAGCAAATCACTTGCTGAAGCTCTGCTGAATTATACCACAACTGAGAAAGAGCTTCTGGCAGTGGTTTTTACTGTGGACAAATTTAGACCTTACCTACTTGGGTCTAAAACTGTAATCTTCATAGACCACTCAGCATTGAAGTACCTATTATCCAAGAAAGATGCTAAGCCCAAGCTGATTAGATGGATACTCCTGTTGTAGAAGTTTGACATTGAAATCAAGGATAAAAAGGGTGTAGAAAATGTGGTGGCAGACCACTTGTCCAGAATTGTGTTGGAGAAATATGTTGATGACCTTGTAAATGATGTTTTCCCAGATGAGAAATTGTTTGTCATCCAATCCTTGGTTCCTTGGTATGCACACATTGTAAATTATCTAGTTATAGGCAAGATTCCTGCCCATTGGACCAAAATGGACAAAGACCTATTTTTCCCACAGGTCAAGTTCTTTTTCTGGGAGGAACCTTGCTTATATAAGTACTGTGCAAACCAAATCATCCGAAAATGTGTTCCAGAAAGTGATGTCCCTAGTATTCTAGCCATGTGCCATGAAAATGCTTGTGGAGGCCACCTTAGTGGAAGAAAAATAGCTGATAAAATCTTGCAGTGTGGCTTCTATTGGCCTTCTTTATTCAGAGATGCCAATACACACTTCAGGACCTGTGAGAGATGTCAGAAATTAGGAGGGCTGTCCAAAAGAAACTCAATGCCTTTGCAGCACATCCTTGTTGTAAAATTATTTGATGTATGGGGTATTGACTTTATGGGCCCCTTTCCTCCTTCTAATGGTTATCATTTCATCTTAGTGGCAGTGGATTATGTTTCAAAATGGGTAGAAGCTATTGCCACAAGAACCAATGATAATTAGGTTATCCTCAAGTTTGTAAAGCAGAATATCTTCTCAAGATTTGGCACCCCTAGAGCCATTATCAGTGATGGGGGTAGCCATTTCTGCAACAAAAATTTTGAGAGCTTGCTCAAGAAATATTTTGTCACCCATAGGATTGCTACTCCCTACCACCCACAAACTAGTGGGCAAGTTGAAATTTCAAATAGGGAGATCAAGCACATCCTTGAGAAGACAGTGAGGACTGACAAAATGGACTGGGCTGACAAGCTAAATGATGCATTATGGGCTTATAGGACTGCCTATAAGACTCCCATTGGGATGTCCCCATTCAGACTGGTTTATGGCAAGGCCTGACATCTCCCAGTAGAGTTAGAACACAGGCTCTATTGGGCCATAAAAAATTTAAATCTAGACCTAACTTCTGCTGGTCCTCATAGGTTGCTACAGCTGTCAGAACTGGAAGAGCTGAGGATAGATGCATATGCCAATGCCCGGATCTACAAGGAAAGGTACAAGGCTTTCTTTGATAAAGGTTTGTTGAGAAAGAGCTTCATGGCTGGTGACAAGGTTTGGTTGTTTAACTCCAAACTTAAATTTTTCCTGGCAAACTAAAATCTAGATTGGAAGGTCCCTATATTGTCATGAGTGTTTCCCCATCTGGTGCTGTGGAAATCAAAGATCCTAAGTCTGGGAAAACCTTGAAGGTAAATGGTCAGAGGCTTAAGCCTTGTTTCGAAAAACCTGCTGAACCTATGGACACCATTCACTTTTAAGGGGATCCTTCATTAAACTGATCCACAGGTGTGTCAATATTGTATCATATGTACTTTAGTTTTGTTAGATTTGTCTTGCTTTCTTTTGTTAAAATTCTCTAGGAAATTTTAGTGGCCCCACTTGAATCTGAACCTGTCTGGTCTAATTTCTTTATGCTTTGTTTGATAATTATTGCTCTTGAATTGATGGTTTTTGCTTGAATGCCCAATGTTGGATGGTGATTTTTGTTGTCTATGCTTGAATGTTTAATCTTAATGTGTCTAGGGTACCTTTGGTGGTGAGTCATGCCTAGGAAACAACACAAATGGAAATGACAGAATGAAGAGCGCATGCTCTCTGTTTAATACTTTGCTGTCGCGGGGTCCAAAAGGAGGCCTGGGAGACTCTCACGCAATTCCCATAGAACCCTTTCAATAGCTGTCGCGAGATTCAAAAGGCTATCGCGAGATTCAAAGTGAACCTGGGAACCTCTCGCGCAGTCCAAAAGGAAGCCTGGGAGACTCACTACAAAAAATGTGTTTATTGGAGATGGCTTTTGGCCGTCTCCAAAGGTGTCTAAGTCGTCTCCAATAGTATTGGAGACGGATTCCATGTAGTCTCAAATAGTCCCGTCTCCATTGTCTTTGGAGACCAAATGGAAGTCGTCCCTAATATTCAAGGTTATTGGAGACGGCATATGGCTGTCTCCAAAGATATGTTAGAGACGTCTCTAATAAGTCATCTAGCAATTTTCAATACTTATTGGAGACGGCTTTAAGCCGTCTCCAATAAGTGACCTCCTATTATTGGAGACGGCTTTTAGCCGTCTCCAACATTTTTTTTTTCTTTAAATATATATTTTTTTTAAATATATTTGGCAGTGATTTTTTTATGAAAATTTTTTGGCAGTGATTTTTTTATGAAAATTTATAAATAAATATATATATATATATATATATATTTTTTTTAAATTTACGTTGACACTTTTTATGCAAATTTTTTTTTTAAGTACTATTTTTTTTTAATGCTTTTTTTTTAATGCATTTTTTAAATGCTTTTTTTAAGGCAATTTTTTATATTCCGAGAACAGGATAATGGTGTAGACATCATATAATGATACCTCCAGCTACTAAAACAGAAAGAATGCACAATGGAGAGATCCTTCTCTGGATTGAACTCCTTTAATTGATTGGAACCATTTTTATTTTCAGATTACATAAAAACCATTCATTCTGCCAAATTATTTATATACAAGTAAGGGAGCGGTATTATTCACAGCAGGCGGTGGTCAGCAAATAAAACTCCTTTTGGATACAAAAAGTTGAATATGTGACAATGGCAAGCTGGTGAATCACATCATGTCTGCAAGAAGATGCAGCCTCGGCGTTGACCTCATAATAGTTTTATCAAGGTGTCTAATCCACTCCAAAAGCCTCCACTGTTTCCACTTCCACTTGAACTGTAGCAGGCACTGATGATTACTCATTTTCTCTCTCTAGAGATTTCCTGCTTCTCCTGCAATTGCTAGTTTCTTCAGAACAAGTTATTTCCTGCATGGTAGGGACCATTGAAAACAAAAGAGGATGACAGATAGATTTGAAAATACCTTTCTAAATTTACTAATAACCACAAAAAATACTTCATGAATATATATTGCAAGGAAAAACTAATGAGTAGTGACGATTTCACGCATTTAACTCAACATGACTAATGAGGTATGGGAGAGTTCTCTGTGCAAATAAATGCTTGTTGGAATTTATTGAAGTATCTGCAACAAATAATTTGAAGGAACTATCAGTTTAGACTAGTAATATCATTGAATACCTGACCCACTGAAGTTGCACCATGTCGTTTTGACAGTTTGCTCCTAACAGGAGCAAGAATTAGTGAAACATGTGAAAAGTTAGGCATTGAAAATCCTAGAGCCTGTGGAAGAATAATGTACTGATAGAAAGAGAAAAGGCAACGAAACTATGAAAAGTGACAACAATATGCAGTATTACTTTGTATATAAGTGCCTGCCTCAGAGTATTTGGTAAGTCATGCCTTATGCAAGTTATTTCAAAATCAGCTTTGTCGTAAATGCGATTATCGAGGACTTATGTTGGTGGTATGCCTCCGGATCTCGGAATGAGGGGTTAACTGCTATCGATTTCCGCTTGGACTGAAAACAAATCAGACCTCCTAAGGGTCCTCGCTCCCATTTTCTTGAGGCCCGTTGTGGCCTCTCACCAATTTTTTTTTTCCGTTCTCTTTTTGCTTTTGCCTGTTTTTGTTTTGCTATTTTCCTTTCTGGTAGAGCATCTAACTTTTGCCTTCTTGATCGAAAAAAAATTTCGTTTCATTTAATGGGAAAAAAAATGCATGATACAGAGAAGAGGCACCCTTTCTCATTCTGCATATATTGGCTTCAAAAAATATTCTATATGTGCATCCAAGAAATTGAAAAAATTTCTTAGCTTTGTCATAATTCCTGATAGTAAGAAAAAGTATAGGAGCCCAAGCCAATTGAACAATTGCCTGAGGCCATGATACCTAGAAATAGATACAATATGGACATGGATCAAAAGTGGGGATACTAGATACCAATTGGAATTTTCATTGATGGAGAACAATTCTAATATTTACATGGTGATTCTTTATAGCGAGCCATTCACATATTTCCTACGACAAAAAAGAATATGCAAATGATTAGAAAATTTGGGAAATAATGTAATTGATATAATAGGATATTCAAATAAATAAACTAAAGTATCCGATCGATATTGGTGTTGTATAATTTCAATATTGAATAGGCATATTGATGTACCTTGGTACCAGAAATCAGATATCTATCTCCAACCATTCATATGATAAAAGTAGTAAGGTAAAGGGAATTGAAGGAAGCTAGAACAGGCATCATTTTCTAGATTTTGCAAAACTAACTTACCTGTTCCTAGCATAATCAAAACGGAAGGCACTGATTCCTTCTCTTGTTAAAGCAGAAGCAAGGTTCACAAGGGTGTATTCGTCCTGGTGACCAAAAATAACAATTAGATATATAATATAATTTAAAATGTACGAGTAAGGGAGAACAGAAAAAGGTACCTGGAAGCTCAAAAAATAGAGTTCAAATTTTAGAAATAACTATTTCAATTCGGTGACTCTAATTCAGACAATAGCCAAATTGAGTTGAATATTTGTACATATGGTTTTACCGAAGGCCATATTCTGAATGCAGATAATCAAAATTTCGAAAATGCCAAGAACTTATATATGTTTTAGCTAAGGCCAACTCGTCCCTATTTTTGCTTTTTGTATATTTTTTTACTTATTTTAATCTTTTTTGCTCTCACGATTTTAGCTGATATTTTGCAAATTTTTCCCTTCCTGACTTATTCCCAAATTCAGAATTTGTGGTTACCCATCCACCCATCACAAGGGTTTCTATTGCAAGCATATAAAATATGAAGTAGAGATATGGAAGTGCAAGTTATTTATCTATCTCTCTTATCTGAGCACTAACTTCCATATTGCATTCATCCAAATTCTCTAACGACATCATACTAATTGACCATTAGTGGGCGTCCCAAGAACAAGGCTGCACTAGGAACACTAGAATTATTACCAATAATGAGGTCACATGGGCTTCCAAATATGCCCAAGGATAGAAGTATAAATAATATTCAAGATGAACTTGGTACACGGTCTCTAAATATTGTCATCATAACCCACTGATATGTTGTCATGATTTTTTAGGGCATAAGTCAAGACCTTGGAGCAGAATATTCCCTTGATTTTAGGCAAGGGGAAACCCCATTTTTCATACCCAAATTAATCAATAACGCTAATGAAACACCCAAATAATTTAACATGCAACTCCACATCAAGACTTGATGATTGCAAGGGACTCGTAGCTGATGACAGGAGAAATGGAATCAAACGGTGGTCAAGTTGAGTTCATTTTATAGGAAAGAGTTTTATTCGATTGCTAAATAGAAGTACCAAAGCACATGTACACTAAAATAATGATCGAGACGGTTTGGAGTCGTCTATATTGGTGTTAACCGAACTTTTAGAGAGCGGTTTTTCGGTTAGTGTCTAAAGTTTTCACCTATCTCAGCAATCATTATATGCTCAATATTGATTGCTTATAATTCCACATGCCCATACTAGTGCTGTAGGCTCATCGAGAGCCTAGCACATAACCCATGAAACAAACCTAGTATGCATCTGCAGCTGAAACTCAGAGTCTGAACTCTAAGTATTAGTCTCAAAGAATGGCAGTACGGTACTAGAATGGGGATATGATTTAAGCCGTGATTAATAGCAGTAGAGGGTTTAACAAGTCTGGGACATATCCAGAACTTGCATAAGTATTTATAAGTGTGGCTCTATATCGAGAAATCACACTGCTTGTATCAAATTGACAAATTGAAAGCTGTGAGATGAACACAGTGTTAGGTTTATAGTTTTACCTGGCAGGTCTGGAACAACAGGCTTGATCTGAATGGGAATCTGATGGTCGATCTAAATGTACCTAAGTAGACTTAAACAAACAATCGAAAAGTTAAGAAATGAGTACAAATTAGGGGAATAGAAGCGATAAATAGGTTCTATAAAGCATGGCTCACTAAAGTTAAAATTTACCCGTTTATTAGAAATGGTTACTTGCTCAATGAGTTCTCCGCTATCAGACAAAGTTAACTCGATGGCTTCCGATAATATTCTGTTCTCCCGCTCCATGGCAATTTTGCAATCGGTAGTTGACAAATATTTTCATCAAAATCTAAACTTCCTATATGATTCAAATTCCTAACCACTTTAATTATATGATAAATTCAGCTATAAAGTGTAAACTGATTTCAAAATTATATGTTATTTGTATCCTAAATTCCTAATAATAAATATTTTATTTTTTTTTAAGAAGAAAAAAAGTTATTGCAGATGCAAATTTTGCTGTTAAACCTCTACTATATTGCTAGAGTTATTAAAAAACACTAACATATAGCCTTGCAACAGAAGAATCAATATTAAAGCTTAGGTTTGACATGAGCCAACTAAATATGTTGGCCCAGAATTTCTCAACAATTACAAAATGTGCCACAAAATTGATGCAAATCCTCATCCCCTGTTATTAACTCCACATCAAGGTACCAGTATCGGTCCATCTTGGACCGATATGTGTTGGCCGATATAGATACGGTTTCACCAATACCGAATCGTTCTTTTTATTTTTGTATTTTGAAATATTAAAAATAAAAAACAATTGTGTCTCACTATCAGCCGATACTGACCCGTATCGGCCTGATACCAATACCACCATGATACCTGTATCAGAGTGGTATCCATATGGGTTCTCAACGAAACTAATATGTGTCGGTATCAGCTGAGTTTTGTTACCACGCTCCACATACTCTATAATTTATAACAATTTCAACAAAGGAAAAAAAAAGGCCTCAGTTTTATGAATTTAGAGACCAAGTTTTTTTAGATCTATTTTTATGAAGATAAAAAGGGCTCTGTTCTATGATTTCTCTAGCTTTTAGTTGAAGAAAAAGTTACCCAATTCAAAATCTTACTTAATCAATACTTGAAAAAAAAAAAGTGTACCCAATTCAAAATCACTCTAAAAAAGTACCAAAAATTAGGTACAAGGTTTGAACAGAGCACCTCCAATTCCTGCTTCACTGTTGTTACTAAGAGCTGATTGAATTCCCGGGGCAGATAGAGAGATTGGACCCCCGATACGTTACGGAGGTAGTAGTGTATATAGTCATTGCTTCCAGCATCTTTTTTCAAAATGGAGATCCTTTCCTTGGTGGCTGACCATGCTGCTGAGACAAATGGGATCCACAGGGCTGCACTTCAAGTCCAAGACACTGTAGTGAGAAGAACAAACGTAAGAGCATAACCAAAAGAGAAATCAGATTTAAACTATAACAGTAAAACAGAAGAATGATCTTCAATGTGAACCTCGGATATGCTTCAGTTGTCTTGAGATCACATACAATTCTCTTTGCATCAACATTCCAGGCTTTAATACTGCCATCGGCTGTACCTATGAGGAATTATTGTAAAAAAGAATAAGGAAATTTGGACGATAGAAATCCCTTGTGTAATTTTTTTCCAAGCATCAAGATTCCTTACCGATATCAAACATCAACAGAGAGGACTTATCCTTTACTAATCTATGAAGCATACCAAGCGATCGGATTTGCATTCCCAATCAAGTGACAATCTCAGCTCCACAATAAATCGCTATGCTTCTGGATGTCGAGGTCGATGAGTCATAGGTCCAGATCCTTCATAATAACAAATGCAAGAAAAGTACTGACTTATAGGAAGTAACTTAATCCAAGAAAAAATGGTTACTAGCTTTATGTTTAACTACCTGACAGTGCCATCTATGGAAGCAGTAGCAATATTAGTTCCAGCTGCAAAAAAGCGACACCTACTAATGGGACTAGTATGGCCTAAAAATGTTTCACATCATGAAGACTTTTTAAAAAGGATGGAAAATTATGAAACAAGCACACGAGTTGCCAAATAACAATTTTGAAGTACACCTCTACATTGTTAATGAAGTAAAGATGAGGTATAGGATGAAGAACTAGCATTCTAAAAACATGAAATAAATTAATTTAATAAAGCAATTCACCTGTAATTCTACTTTCACTTCAGGAAATTCTTCTTCTCTCTGCACTTCCCTAATTCCTGCCATATCAGAAAATAAATATCGGGCGTATCTATTAGCCTTTCATGTGACAAAAGCTGAATTATTTCATAAAACATTTTGTTATGTACTGATTATTATGGCTACATAGCTCATAGTATCAGTTATTAAAAAAGCAAAATAAGATATATATATATATATATATATATATATATGTGTGTGTGTGTGTGTGTGTGTGTGTGTGTGTGTGTTTGTGTAAGATCCGTTCTTCTATTCAAGAAAAAGATTACTACTGGTGGCTGCCTTCCCGAGGTTCTGGGCACATCATCATCAGTAGCATCTTCGGTTTTGGTCATTCTTTCACAAAAAAAATCAGTTCAGCTCTAAGCTTATGCAACTACAATAGGTCATTCTTTGTACCAAATAGCTACTCAACATCTAGACTTCAATTTTGAACACCAAGATCTTTGTACCAAATAGATAAGGTTAAAACCAATTTTTCCATATCCTCTTGCAATATAAAACTGTTCTATTTGGCAGCTACACATATCTACTATCCAGCTAATTGAAATGAGATGACCAATTCTGTCTTGATAACAAAATTTAACTTTAAAAAAAAAAAACAATCCTACTTGTTAAAAAGAAATAAATGACCAAAAAGTATATGATCTATTACCTGTGCAAGATTGATGCTCGTATTTGCAACGGGAAATAGTCTCCTGCAAATAGAATACCATCAAAAGTTTGTTATAACTGATAGGTTTAATAGAAAACTTGGGAGTAACATAGAAGGTGTTATATGCAAGCATATAGGAATTCTCTACGGTGTTATATGCAAGCATATAATAGGAATTCTCTATGGTATTGGATTACAGCACAGAAAACAACAGCCTTGAGGTTGCAATATTGTCATATTATTGCAGCAATCATAGTAGCATAACAAAATTTCCTAGGTTTCAGTAAGATAATTTCGGTGTATCTATTTTGGAGATGGGTGGTATGCATAAACAATTTGTGCAAAATGTGTACAAGGATAGTAATAATGAACTATCAACCTTAAATACATAAATGGGAAGATGCATTCAAATACACGGTCTGGCCTTGCGTTTGAATGCTAGATCACATGCCATGTGCATGTGATCGTGAGTTGGCCAACATCCTCTAATTGTTCACCAATCGCTCTAGGGTTTTAGAATCTTCTTTTGGGACATGTATGCGCTTCATTTCACAGGTCAAAGAAATTGGTTCTCCACCCAAAAATTATGGCAAAAGCTTTTGGCAGCAAACATAAAACCAAAGAATCAGGATGGGTAATTGAATTCCCATAATGAATTAAATCTAAGAAGCGAGAGGTTCTCCGAATCATTGTGATCCACCTACAAAAAGAAACCATTTGATCTATAGAGAAAAGAAGAAGAGTGAACACACGTTGACTGATGATAGAAAAATTACAAATCCTACCATTGTATGGTCCAAATCTGAAATGATCATGAGATGTGCAGAATATTCCAGTCTGTCCATGACTGCTGCAAACAAAATAAATACTGTAAATTTGCAGGTGTTTAAAATATTAATAAAGGTACCTGCTTTTTAAAGTGTAGCTAAAGGCGCAAGGTGCACCTAAGGCAGCAAGGTGCACCTAAGTGTAGCTAGGAAACATAAATGTTAATTTGACTTTGATTGGGGAAGTAGAGAATTTACTAGAGGCATTTCCACATAATAACTTGTGAGGCTGAAGACAAGGGTATGAGGCTGAAATGGTAACCCCATCCCACTCACGGAAGCTGCCCCTGCAGCAATCATAGTAGCAATATCATATTATCAGCACATAAAACAACAGCAATACAAGTCCTAAAAGACCTAATCGATCACCACAAAATCACTAACAGACCATTGACGAAGAATTAGAGGATCAGAACCCTCGAAATAACCCAGGACAGAGACTCAAAATTGACAACTGCATGCTCAAAAGCCATGAGTACAGAAGCTTTATGGGTGCAGCGTATAAGCGAACATATGTGAGATCTAAGACAGAATGCGAGAACCCAAGCAATCAACAATTTCTCTCAAGGTGAAAACTATTCACCAAAGCCTCCACAATAGCTGTTTTTACGACTACCAATGATCAGTTGAATTTACAGCAGGTCGAAATGTATAATTTCACCTCATACAGGCTAGTCAGGATTCACATACTTCAGCCCATACAAAGTCGGGAAAAGGGGATTTGAACCTAGTACTTTATGGTTTGTAAGTTTTATAATTAAATAGGTGATCATTTGCATATCTTTACTAAAGAGTGCAAATTTATATTATAAAACTAATACATACTTCTAGAACTCATGCTACCCCTAGCAAATTGGGTTAGTTTGATAGTAGTGAATTGCGAATTGTGAACCCGAATTCAAACTGAGTGAATCAGCGAACTAAGTAACTGTGGCCCTAATAAATCTGTAGTTTAGGGGCTGAATCAGTTGTTGGTCTCAATCACAGGTGGTATGTATTTGTCCTGGCATGGACTGCACAATGGCTGGATGGGTTTATTGCACAAAAACGCTTGGACGCACTCTCTTGCTTGCAAAAAAGCCATGCGAGCTGCACCGATTTAGCGAGCTTTAAAATCGATTTAGCGAGCTGCACCGATTTAGCGACTTTTCCGAGCTACGCGGACCAAAATACTCTTCCAACAAGTCTATATACATGTAGCAAGCAATTGCTCTACACAGTGGTAGTGACAAAACTATATACTGTGTTCTCTCATAACAATACAACACTTGGCACTGTTTAATTATGCCAGTATTGAAGCATGGCAGTTTCAGGGCTAGTTTAAGCATGAAATTAGAGATGAAAGGGAGCTGAAAATTGCCTAGTTTTTATAGATTTAAAAAGGCTACAAAAAGAGAGAAGAAAGAGTCTCAGTAAGACACTCAATGGGCCTTGATTAAGAAGGTCAGATGGGCCTTAAGGATTGCTCACATAAGAGGTCATGTGACTCACTTAGGGTGCGTGTGGATGTTACATCTGCATAAATTTAAGTTATCCAATTAAAGTTTAATCAAATTTTAAATTCATCTAAATTGAGATTTATATTGCTATTCACATGTGTCCCATTTGGTGGTACTACATTAATGACAAGTTGTTTGTTTTAAATTTGCATGACTTGTTTGGAGGCTCCAATTAAACGCAAACTAATTTGGTTGGGGAATCTCAACACATTCCATGGGAATCATCTTTATGCTAAAATTTTGCTCCTAAATTAGATATATTGCTAAGGAAAGTAATTTTGTGAAAGAATGACCTATTGTAGTTGTTCTTGAAATCAAGAAGCCCTAATCAGTAAATCATCTGTAAAACATAACTGAAATTCTCTATTGATTATAGATCATATTTTCTAGCCCAGCGCATATAAAAAACCATTGTAGCATAAATAATAAATAAAATATAGTTACCAAAGAATTAATACATCAACTAAAGACAAAAGCTGAAGGTCGAGCACCTCTCTTTAAATATATAAAATGAAGGAAGCAAATTTACTCTATTTTTTACTATCAGATTTAGTCTTCATGTAATTATAAAATTAATTAAATTTGATGTTGAATGATTCATTGATAACTGATGTTGATGAAAGAAAAATAATATTGATTATAGATGGTTGGGCTGATGCTCCTATTATCAGTTTAATGGATCATTGTTGTGTTATTTAAGGACAATGCAAATAGGAACACCATATTTAAGGAGCATCATCTGAAAGTATCTGCTCTGCTACAGATCAACACACAAGAACCAAAGCTTTAGTTACAAAGAATAAGCTTGGAGCCGAAGGCCTAAAAGAGGTTTGGGATTCGGATTACAGATGTGGGAGCATATGGGAGAATAGAGAAGCTTTGAGAGTCGGTTCCTTTCTCTTTTCCCAACTTATTCCACACGCCTTGAGTTTTTTAAGCGAAAGAAATGAAAGTGGGATAAATTTGGGTTAGACTAGAATTTATCCCAGTTTAATGTTGGTTACTTTTAAATTTTAATCTAATTCAATATAGTTACCTTAATTGCTGCCAAACATTCTCTTAATTCAAAATAATATATAAATGCAATCATAATTGTAGGGATTAAAACTCCATTTTGCCCAAAACCCATAAGCTAGACATGACACCTAACATAATATCTCGTTTAAAATAACAAAGCATTTAAAGGATCCTGCTAGGAACAAATCCGAACCATATCCTGGTTTTCAAATTTGACCACGTGCATTTGCACGAAAATACATCACAATATTACTTTGTTCCAAGTATGAGGATATCCTGGTATAGTATATCATATTTTTGCAAATAGCCCGGACAAGGCTGTGATGATGAAGATGACAATTCAACCATACCAAACAAATAGCCACACTAAATGCAACTCCAGAACTAGGAAAAAAATTGTCAAAAATAATGGAATCACTATCCATCATGCTACCATTGTAGGTCCATATAGCAACATAAACAACCTCAAATCAGCCTAAAAAATATTCAAAGAGCAATTTCTCTCCCTCTTGAACCATCCAAAAAACACTAACAAAATTTCATTGTCATATACAAAATTCAACTATATAATTGAATATGAATAAAATCTCTGTCGCGAATCACCTACAAAAAAAGCCTAAAAACTAGGTTTTCTCCATTTTTCATCATCAATTTCATACACGACTAAATCCCATCCAAATCTTTCTAATGAATCATCTACTAAAACTGAAATAGACAACATTTTCAAACTTTTACATCTCAAATCAACAGAAATGAACAAAAACTTGCATGCTTCTTTAACAAAAAAAATGAGATCAGAATCTATGAGAAACGAAATTGAACCACACCTTAGATCTAAACTTTGCCTGACTCAGATTTAAGCGATTAGAGTTCGCTTTTTTGGATCTGATTCAAATTGCTAGGGCACCAAAATCAAGATCATTTGAGCATCATATTCCCATAGATTTACTTACATCCGATTCAAGCAATCAGAACACGCCAACTTTTTCGATTTCTTCCAACAGATTTGAAATGAAGTTGAGCCGAGATGGTGAATCTGATTGCAGATTTAAGAGAGCGGGAGATTGGAGAAAGAGATTAGGCAGAAAAATTAGGAGATCGATTAGAGATTCACGATTTCAAAGATCAGCGAGAAAGGGTTTCGCTTGGGTTTTCCTCTCAGGAGATCGGAGCGAACGAGACTACCTCGCGAGCAGTTGTAGAAGTGAAATAAATTTGTCAATGTTGCCTATTTATAAGGCTTGGCTGAGTTAGGTTATTTGCAGCCGTAAAAATATAACCACTTATATTTCCTATACACTAAAGAGCGAGCGAGATCTTTTAGAGACGGCTCTATCTCTTGAAGCGGTCTCTATTAGTGTTATTGAGACTTTAGGAGACCGTTTTTCAAGTAGTCTCTAAAGGTTCCACCTACCTATATATGAAGTGAACCTCATAAAGACGACTCTATATATTATTTTATCTAGGGAGACGGCTATAGCCATCTTTAATAAAAGGATTCGAGACGGCCTTCGAAATGGTCGTCTCTAATAAATGGTTATTAGAGACGGCTTCGAAAAGCTGTCTCCAATACCGGTCTCCAAAAGTCATTTTTTTTGTAGTGACTCTCGCGTAATTCACATAGAATTCTTCACAAGCTGTCGCACACTCCAAGGTAAACCTGGGAGACTTTCACGCAATCCAAGTGCAATTAAACCTTCGCTAGGTTTCATTTCCAATCCCGCGACTAGATATTTCCAAAGCGCGCCAAGCTTAGTGACAAGTATTTTAACCCCGCGCTTGTCTCCCTTTCCAGTACTCTCTTCCTTCTTCATCCAGCGAAACCCTAGCTGCCGGCGCTCTTCCTGTCTCCTCCAGGCTCCATTCTACAACCCATCATTCATACCAGGATCCTATAGATTTCTTCCTAACGTCATCCCCATCAGTTGCCTCTGCTCAGAGATCTCGTGGTGCACTGTGCGTCAGATCGAACCAAACCCTACAATTTTAGGGTAAGCACTCAGATCTTAGTCCCCCATTTTTATCTTTGAAAGTAGAGTTTGGAATGGCCCCTAAGAGTGCACCAAAGAAAAGGGGCAAGGATAAGGCCCCTGCTGAGTCCACTGCTAAGAAGGTCAAGACTTCTAAGGCACCAAAAAAAGGGAAGGAAGTGATTGAGGAGGTGGAGGAGCCAACCCCTGAGTTTTCTACACCCTCTGAGCTCATCGCTTCAATCCCATTAGAGCCTGAAACAACTTTCGACCTACCCTTCTTTGAGAAGGAGCCTCTCTCTACCCCTGCCATTCAATTTATGAGCAAGGCTGGCCTGACACCCTTGATGAGAGGAATTCCAGCACTAGCCTACCCTAGGCTAGTGCAACTCTTTTATCAGCACATCAGGGTCACTGAGGACAAAGATGGACAAGCAGGTCTCCTTGTGTTGATTGATGATATCGAAATGTTAGTTAGCCCCAAGGTGATTGCAGAGGTATTGGGCATCCCAGCCACATTTGACCCTAGCTGTGAATATGGCCCCCCACTGAGTGCCTCAATTGATACAATTGCAAGCGCTCTGACTAGAGGATTAAAGGCCTCAGGGGATTCTATCAGAAGAAGAGAGTTGGAGCCTGGACTCCTATTCATTGACCAGGTCCTGAGAAAGAACATCTACTGCTCAGGCCATCAGTAAGAGAGGAGAGCTCCTATTACTGATGGTATTTACTCTTTCTCTCTCGGCCATGGCTTCCATGCCGCCTGGTTAATCTTTGAAGCAATGAAGGATCTGGTGGAGAAATTGGGGCAGAATAAGAAGCCACACACACTCCCCTATGCCAAAGTCATCAACAAACTACTTCTCAAGGGGGGGTACAATATAGCAAAAACAGAAGAGACTACCACCCTTGCCCCTACAACTTTTGCCAAGAGGCAATGGGGAATCAGCAGGAGGCTAATGGAAGCATTGAAGAAGAAGAAAGTTGAGACTCAGGCCCCTCCCAAGCAAGCTGATGAGGAAGCTGTTACAAGGCCTACCCCTGCTACCAAAGAGGTGGTTCCAGAGCCTGTCACCACCACTGCTGCAGTAGCCCCCACATTCCCCCCACCTTTTACTCCAACATCCCCTACCCCTATTCCATCTCTCTCTCACCCTCCTCTATCTTCATTATCCATGCCCACACCACTTTCTCCTATGACTGGTACCTTGGAGGACACCACCCCCCATGTCAGCCCCTCACCATCCCCTACCCTACCTCAATACACAGCCCCAATATCCCCATCATCTTCACATAAACTTGACAGCCCTCCACTCATTTCCTACAAGAAAAGGAAAACCACTGAGACAACCCCCACCATCTCCCAGACACCACCCACAATCCCTTTTATCCCCACTGACACACCTCACATTAAAGAAGACACCACTCCTGCCATGCCTACTACATCCCCATTCACAGACATAGACCTCAACCTTAACACAACCACAGGATTCCAAGCCTTTATGGCTAGTCTCCTTGACACCATGCCCACCCACTATACCCCCCTCCCGGACTCCCCAAATACATTACAACATCACTCACTTGAACCCCAATCTCCTCCTCCCTCCACTTTCCATCATGTCCCTTCCTCACCTTTTCAACCTGTGCCTTCTTCTACACAAACTCAACCTCCCAGCCCAAACACACTGACACTCATCCCCTCCCTCATCCAAGACATCCAATCCCAACTATCCACCACAACACACACATATGACCAGATGCAAACTGAACTCACATCCATCAAATCTACACTTTAAACATTGACCAACCCACCCATCCCTCAACAATCCACTCAAACCCCCCTGGTCCTTTCCCCTCCCAGCCCTCACCCCACAACCCAACCATTCTCTTTCATACCTTTCACCATTCCCTTTTTCCCTCCCCCATCACCCCCTACTCCTAGTGAACCTACCTCATTTTCTTTCCCCCCCATGCCTTCAATCTCACCTCTTATCCTACCCCCTCTAATATTCACTGACAAATAGATCCAAACAGACCCAGAACCTGTTACCATCCCCCAACAACTAGACTTACCCACTGATAACTCTACTTCCCCCACCCAGGACCAATCACATTTTGCTCCTTCCACTTCCTCTCTTCCCATCGCACCCAAACACTCCTTTTACATTCCTCGCTACCTCACCATCCTCCATGCCATGAGAGACAATCCCTACCTTAGGAGGGATGTCCTGAGGGGGATGGCCCAACTTAGGCAGTCCATTGAGACTCCCCTGCTGCAGCAGATTGCTGAACTTGAGGAGGCCCACAAAAAGCAATTACTGGGTATTTCCCTTGGGTGGACCAACATCTTGGAGGCCTATGAGAAGGCAAAAACCATGGCTGCTTATCATCAAATGAATTTGGAGCTGGAGAAGGCAAATACCAATGTGGAGAGGATGAAGGCCAGAATGTTTGAAAAGACACTCAGCAATGCCCAGGAGATCTTCCGACTCTAAAAGGAAATCCATGACACTGACCTCCTCAAACCCAAAATTCAGATAGCCTCTTTGGAAGGCGCATTGGCTGCTGCCAGAACTGCAGCTCAGCAGCCCACCCCACTCTCTGTACTCATGCCTGAACTTGAGCCTAAACCTTCTCAAACTCTAGCTGCCCAGTCTGAGGAGGCACAACCAGTTGGCCAGCTAGATAAAGCGAAGTCCCTTGCTGCCCCTCCTGCTGCGCCCCCTACTGAGAAGCCTCAACCTACCCCAACTCCTGCTGCACCCCTATTAAGACCTGAAAAGTACCACTTTTCACCCCTTAACTTAACCTGTGATTAGACCCTTAGCCCTTTAATAAATGTTTGTTAAGATATTTTTGTAGGTAATAAACAACAGTGCAATAAGGTCATAAATCCTGCTAAGGAACCCATGATTGGCACCAGTAGTCCCTCAGAAGAATGAACCATGAATCCAAACCTGAGGTAAGCCTCACGCAGCTGACAAAGCTCCAAAGGATTCAAGAATTTAGGCTTCACGCAGTCCTCGCTACGTTCCCTAAGACTTCACTAGAAGTTCTCGCGCAGTGGAGTGACAGAAGAGCTTCAGAAGCCTTGAGTCACGCAGCTCTCGCGAAGTTCAGAAGTTAAAGGTTGCGCAGTCTCACATAGTTCAAGAGAGCTTCAGGAAAGTTATCGCGCAGCTGCTGTTGTCGCTCCAAGTGTGCCATAATTATGTGCATTATTAATCAAAAATTAAAGAATTAAAGAATGCTAGGTTATATGGATGTTAACTTATGAAAGGGATATCAGCACATTGGGGCTAACACTGGCCTGCAAGATCAGGGCCAATTGTAGCAAGTTTTAAAAGTAAGTATTTCAAGATCGTCCACAGAGAAGTTTGTCTAAACTGAGAGATAAACCTCCAGATCTGTGCTACCAAATCTGGCTCTATAATTATCTAAATAAAGAATAGATAAAAGAGAGTGTTGGATTGTGTCACATTTAACTATAAGCAAATAAAGAAAAGAACTATCTACATGATCCAGATCCGAGTTGGGGAGATGTTTAAAATAAGACAAATGCGGAAATAATAGCTTCATGTACTTTAGCCTCGAATTTTAATGGAGAATCAGAAGTTCAACAGAGCAGATTCAATCTTCATCCGCTACCGGCATGTAAGAGAAATAAATCCGAATTAAGGAATAGGTTTAGACTTATGGTCGTGATCATCCACTTAAATGGTCACAGATCTCACACTAGTCAGCCTATTCTTTAGTTCGTAACATGAACATCATCAGAATGCTTTGCTTGAATTAGGTTACCAACGCTAATTCATTGATGATGAATTAAGGGAAGTTGGATGCGGATGAGTGAATCTAAAGAAGTCTAATGCACTAAGGTGAACATTGAACCCTCGACATGACTCCAATGGAGAAGACACAAATTACAACCTTTAAAATCCAACGTTACAATTACAGAAGCGGCTTAGAGAGCCCTCGGACTTCTGATCAGCTTCTCAGAGCCCTCAGTTCTGATCTTGAATCCGAACTTGGAAGTACAAATCACTCACAATGGCTCTCAAAGGTAAACTACAAGAAGGGATTACTGGGGTTCGGATAAGCTATCTGACCAAATGAGGGAAACAGAGATGAAAACTCTAAAGTCTGGATAGCCAACTTGTGCAAATGGTTCGTCTATTTATAGTTTTCCCTAAGCCATTTCGTATGTGTATCAACCAATCGAATTGGATAGATCTGTATCAACCAATAGGAGTCGAGCACCGTGATCCGGATCTTCGCCAATCAAATGCTTGATCCGGTTCACCAATCGGGAAACAGCGGCATCGATTCTGTTGTGTAATTCAAAAATCTGTTTGCGCTTCTAGAAGTTCCCGCCAAGTAATATCATCTCTGGGTGTTCACATGGGGTGGGATATGGCATTGGTGCGTGCTCAGAATCTTCTGAATGTCCTTGGGTTTTAAAACGCATTGGGGCGCGTGCAAAGTTTCTGAAATACCTTCTTGGACGTGCAAATCCCCGTAATGCCATTTTGCATAGTTTAAGGCTTTTTTAAAGTAGTTTGGCTCCAGAACTTCTTTTCGCAAAGCATTTTGGCTTCAGAACTTCTTTTCGCAAAGCAGTTTGGCTTCAGAAGTTCTTTTCGCAAAGCATTTTGGCTACAGGTGATCTTTTCGCAAAGGTCATTCTTCTTTTCGCAGAGGTCATTCTTCTATGCGAGGAGTGTGTTCTTCTTGTCGCAAAGTTCAAGGTTCTTTTGAATAGTAGTTCTTTGTGAATTGACTTTTAGCTTCCATTCTTCTTTGAATGGATCCTTCTTCTTCTTGGTCTTTTCTTGCTCTTTTAGGACCTTTTTAGCCATTGCTGAGGCTATTTCTTCACTCCCTCTTTGAGTTTGACATGCGTTGTCAGCTTTTTGATCATTTTAGGATGGTTTTCGGATTTGGACCTGTCTTTTTGGTTAGTACAGAAATGCACACTAAAGCACTTATTTAGTCTTCTCAAGGGTCTTTCAAGGCTCATGTTTAGGGGTGAAAATGGTATTTTCACTACTTAACACACCCCCAAACCTAAGCTTTGCTAGTCCACGAGCAAAGAAACATAAAAACAAAGTAAAGAGCCACTTTTGTAGGAAGCACAGTGCATTTAGCATATGCAACAAGCCTTTTCAACCCCTAGGTGATCCCTAGAGGAGAGTGAAGTCTCCGAGGGTTTTCGGTGAAGGTACCCACAAACTTCTCCATGAAATAGTTAACATCAATTGCAATATTATCAAATGAGCAATCAAGGAGCAGTTAGTTACTCTTGAATCAATGATGAACAGAAAATTTGATTATTGTTTGCACAGAACTTAAACATTTATAAACCTCATGAATGTTTCAATATTTCCAATCTGTGAACAGTCATAGAAAATCATACAAATGTGCCAAATAAGCTCATCCTATGGATAAAATTAGGTTATAAGTCATACTTAAGGTGCTCAAGTTCCAACCCAAACACTCACCTATACTCTCATCATTGTTTTTGTTGAGGGGTTCATTTCACTCAAGCTCAAGAGCGCTTACATCTCCCAAATGGATCTAAGCATGAGCATAGGCATGATTCTTAGGCAATGGCATCATTGACATCTCCTCACCATAGATTGGGTCACTTCTTATCTCCACATGACACTCACTCAACTTTGGATCACCAGGGCTTTTAATTTAGGTTTGTTTGTATGGCTTATGGAGTGAAGTTACAAGGAAAGGCAATTTGGACAGAGGTTTGAATTTGGGAACTCAGGAAGTGCAGGAGATGGTTCATGACACCACCTTTTTGAGTTTAGCTTCTTTCTTCTTCTTTTGAGATTCTCACATTCAGTGATCAGTTCTTTCTTTGATCTTGCATTTTTCAACATAAGGTCCCTTTTTGCCTTTTTGCTTGCAACTTTTCACATTGTTTGTCTCTTCTTTTCTCGGTCACCATATTGCCTGCTTTTTGAGGTATTTTCTCTTCATTTTCTTGATGTTGCCCAAATGGTCCATCTTGATTCTTTCTCCTTTACCTCCGAATTCTCGAGTGAGGGAAGGCTGAATTAGTTCCATAGGTTCGGTGCAAGTACTTTTGAGTATTTTGATGAAGAATTGTAGGATTTATAGCTCAAATGGGGTACAAACAGGTGATTTTTCTTGGTTGGTTCTGTTAGGTTCAAGTCATGTCCAAAGAAGGCCTTGATCTTTTCCTCGTTTCATGAGTGTTGTTACTTGTTTTAATTTGGAGTTTCCTAACTTCTAGTGGATCTAATGCCTCACCAATCCTTTGAATCGTAAAAATTGCCTCACTCCTCTTCAACAGAGATGGAAAATATATGGGCTCAATTCTCACCGTTATGGTTTTCCTTGAGCTTTTAAGTATATCTTTACCTTTTCTCTTCCTTTGACTTGCTAAATGCTGATACCAGTAGGTTTTCATGGTGCTAGCATCATGGAAATGTAGAATATTGAAAGGTTTATGATGTCTAAATTTTGCAAAGAAATTTTAAATTTCCTAATTGTCATGATTCTTAAGTAAAATAATTCATTTCTGATTACTTAGGTGATTACATTGTCCTTAGGTTAACTATTCCTTGGCGACATCGCACACACCCCAAACCTATGGGGAACAGTGTCCTCAACGGTTCAAAGGTGGCATAGTCACGCTTATTAGGGAAAACAATAAAAAATAATAGCATGGAGAATTGCGAAGCAAATTGTATGAACCGAAATTTTACGGAAAATAAAAGGAAAAGAGGGGAAAGGGAGTAAGGGTGAGGGTTTATTTTTGTCTTTTTTCAAGTAGGGAGAATAAAAAGCAATTTGGTTAGGCACGACTTATAATGTAAAAAATTGCAATAGAATAAAAAGCGAAAATAAGAAAATAAGAAAGAGACAATTGATGAATTGGGCTTGTAAACTGCTACCTCGGGACTGTGTGGACTAAGTGCAAGCAAGTGGTGCGGCTAAAGAGCTGGTCACCACGTGGAGTTGGGCTTGTAAACCGGTAGGGGCTGAGGCTCGAGGGGGTGGTTGAGGCTCCACAATTTCCACTTCTGCAAAGATGCCCACCCACACTTTCGTGGCTTGGTTCTCTGTCGTGCTCGGCAGAAGAACTAGCTCGCTCAGTGCTATGGGTTCAGGAGGGCAATAGGTGCAGTGCGCGGGCATGGGCTGGTTCTCCTACTTCCCTCATTCTTCTTAACATGGCACGACTTGTGGTCCGTGCTTTCTTGCCAAAGTTGTGAGGAGGAGTACCTCAAAGGGCTCTTCCCTATCAATGTCAAACTTGGCTCTTAAGAGGGTCAGAATGAGTCTTCCAAAGGGGAGGCCAGCAATCTTCTGTCCTTTTTACCTTGGCACTCACATCACCATTGCTTTCAGATTAGCATGGGGCATTGAAGAATTGCCCTTAGAGAAGTGAAAGAGGGCTTCTAAGATGGGGTTCGCCTCTCTTGGGTGTGCCCAAGAACATAAAAACTCCCTCGAGTATGGAATCCATCAAGAGATATTGCGATCTCTTCTCATTATTGATTGCCCAGAACCCACCATGCCCTCAGGTCAAATGGGCAGCCATATCTCCTGAAGAGGCAACTTCAGAGCGATCAAGGGTCCATCGAGATTGAATTGAAAAGGTATCCCTAGGGCATGTCCAATGTCCTCGTGATCACATGCTTAAGTCACAGTTGTCTATAAAATAACTAGGGTTGGCACATCGGCATGTTCCTCTGTGACTGTGGTGAGGTTACGATACCACGCTTTGTCATCCTTGGGTAAATTTTCTCGGTAATGGAGTGAGGATGGTCTTTGAGGAAGAGGGCAAGAAGGTACCTTGGTAACTTGTGGAAGAGGGAGAGGAGCAGTCTCCAAGAGAGAGAACTTGATGATCACATGAGTGCCTTGCACAAAGCAAACTCCTTTGAATTTGATCTCCTTTTCCTTCTTTCTCGAGAAGCGTGTTCACACGCTTGAGACCCATTTATAATGAAAAAATCCCGAAGGAAAATAAAATTAGTGGGCCCATTGAATATCCAAAACAGCCTATGATTCACTACCCATTATCCTACATGATTCCAAAAAAAAAAAAAAAATGATCTCTCAAGAGTCCGGATGGGAAAAGTGGATGCAAATGGAGAAAACATTATCCTAAGATATCTATATTGTTTTTATAATTCTCTAATTTTTATTATAATTTTTTTTTTTTTTACTTGTTTTGATCAGGCCGGGCTCAACAAGAGCCCTTATTTACTCTTTGAAAATAATGAGAAACAACTCGAGATTTTCTATTTGTGTTTTCACTTCTTTTATTTTGTATTTGGTTTTGTAAAAAAAATCAAGATGCCTAAAAGACAAAGTAGAAATTATAATCAAACAAACATTAAACACAAAGAGTTCTCAAGAATTTAAAAATAGAAAATGAATGCCAAGGAGAAGGATGCAAACTCAAGCAGATCTGCTCCGACTTTGGTCCAGATGCTCCTTGTTGACGGGCTCAGATCGCAAACATCCAAAACTACAAAGTACCTTATTCAAGTATTGACAAAAATAAAAGAAAAACTCAAAGCACGCCAAATTTGACAAAAGACAAAAGAGTGGCAGCAGATTTATTCAAATAACTAGAAGGCAAAGAATAAAAACTCGGAAAAATAAAAAAATAAAATTCTGCTGATAAACAGTTTTCTATACAAAAGCTATTTGTAGACATTTAATCAAGCACTTGGAATGCAAAGTGCGGGTTTAAAGCAAAATTAAAATAAATGAAAATAAACATAGGTTTATCTATTTTAGAACAAACTTCCCAAGAATCGGCGCCAAAAACTTGTTGTCGCTCCAAGTGTGCCATAATTATGTGCATTATTAATCAAAATTAAAGAATTAAAGAATGCTAGGTTATATGGATGTTAACTTATGAAAGGGATATCAAGACATTGGGGCTAACACCGGCTGCAAGATCGGGCCAATTGTAGCAAGTTTTAAAAGTAAGTATTTCAAGATCGTCCACGAGAGAAGTTTGTCTAAGCGAGAGATAAACCTCCGGATCTGTGCTACCAAATCGGCTCTATAATTATCTAAATAAAGAATAGATAAAAGAGAGTGTTGGATTGTGTCACATTTAACTATAAGCAAATAAAGAAAAGAACTATCTACATGATCCGGATCCGAGTTGGGGAGATGTTTAAAATAAGACAAATGCGAAATAATAGCTTCATGTACTTTAGCCTACAATTTTAATGGAGAATCAGAGTTCAACAGAAAGCAGATTCAATCTTCATCTGCTACCAAGCAGATGTAAGAGAAATAAATCCGAATTAAGGAATAGGTTTAGACTTATGGTCGTGATCTCGCCCACTTAAATGGTCACAGATCTCGACCTAGTCAGGCCTATTCTTTAGTTCGTAACATGAACATCATCAGAATGTCGCTTGAATTAGGTTACCAACGCTAATTCGCATGGGATGATGAATTAAGGGAAGTTGGATGCGGATGAGTGAATCTAAAGAAGTCTAATGCACTAAGGTGAACATTCGTAACCCTCGACATGACTCCAATGGAGAAGACACAAATTACAACCTTTTAAAATCCAACGTTACAATTACAGAGCACGGCTTCTTAGAGAGCCCTCGGACTTCTCGAGCTTCTCGAGAGCCCTCAGATTCTGATCTTGAATCCGAACTTGGAAGTACAAATCACTCACAATGGCTCTCAAAGGTAAACTACAAGAAGGGATTACAGGGGTTCAGATAAGGTATCTCACCGCAATGAGGGAAACAGAGATGAAAACTCTAAAATCTGGATACGCAAATTGGGCAAATGGTTCGCCTATTTATAGTTTTCCCTAAGCCATTTCGGATGTGTATCAACCAATCAATTGGATAGATCTCAGATCAACCAATAGGAGTCGAGCACCGGGATCCAGATCTGTTTCGCCAATCGAAATGCTTGATCCGTTCACCAATCAGAAAGCAGAGGCATCAATTACATTATGTAATTCAAAAATCTGTTTGAGCTTCTAGAAGTTCGCCAAGTAATTTCATCTTTGGGTGTTCACATGGGGTGGAATATGCCTTTGGTTTGTGCTCGTAATCTTCCTAATGTCCTTGGGTTTTAAAACGCATTGGGGCGTGCAAAGTTTCTGAAATACCCGGACGAAATGCAAATCCCCGAATGCCATTTTGCATAGTTTAAGGCTTTTCAAGTAGTTTGGCTCCGTAGTTCTTTTCGCAAAGCATTTTGGCTTCAGAAGTTCTTTTCGCAAAGCATTTTGGCTTCAGAAGTTCTTTTCGCAAAGCATTTTGGCTTCAGGAGATCTTTTCGCAAAGGTCATTCTTCTTTTCGCAGAGGTCATTATTCTATTCGAGGAGTGTTTTCTTCTTTTCGCAAAGTTCAAGGTTCTTTGCGAATAGTAGAAGTTCTTTGCGAATTGACTTTTAGCTTCCATTCTTCTTTGCGAATGGATCCTTCTTCTTCTTCAGGTCTTTTCTTGCTCTTTTAGGACCTTTTTAGCCATTGCTGAGGCTATTTCTTCACTCCCTCTTTGAGTTTGACATGCGTTGTCAGCTTTTTGATCATTTTAGGATGGTTTTCGGATTTGGACCTGTCTTTTTGGTTAGCTGTAAAATGCACACTAAAGCACTTATTTAGTCTTCTCAAGGGTCTTTCAAGGCTCATGTTTAGGGGTGAAAAATGGTATTTTTCACTACTTAACAGCTGCCGCACAGTAGCCGCGGGATGTAAATGTCAAAGGAGCTATCGCGCAATTCAGAAAAGCCTCAAAGCCTCGCGAGGATCCTCGTGAAGTTCCATTAAAAAGTGAACATCTCGCGCAGTTCTCGCACTGTTCAGGAAGAAAGCAGCCTCGCGAAGCCAGAGTTAGCCCTGCGAAGATCTATTGTGAAATGGAATGCTCGTGCAGTTCTCGCGCTATTCACAAGTAGCAATCCAACTGCGCGAAGCTCAATCCAGCGAGAGCTTAACTACCTACCTCGCGACTGCTCAAAGCATCAAGAAGCTGCAACCCCATGACGTCTGAAGTTTTAATGCAAACTTAACCACGCGAAGAACATACCTACCATCGGACGACTCTGGGAAACGATGGCTACCTAGCGAAGCTTTGAACTCTAACCTTCCATCGCTTCAGCAGAGGACTTTCTGGGAATTTCTAAGGATTAGGGCACGCACTCCCATGCTTGAATCTCCGTGCACGCACCCCGAGGCATCCAAGGATCATTAATAGGCCACGTGGCATTGCTAAAATTAGGGTTTCCTAACCCTAATGCGCCGCCACACCACTGCTATATAAACCCAAACTTGGTTTAGGTTTAAGAGTTCAGACTTTATCACTGATAGGAGATCTGAGACCATTTTCTTTTCTGTTCTTCTGTAGTTGTAAGTAGTTTTCTTTTTTTTCTTTTTCTTTCTCTCCATGGCCCAGCACTTGCTGGCCATGCCTATGTATGTTTATTGAGATTAGATTAATGGAATTTGTGATTGGGTGTTGTACTTGTATGGGATTCGTGTGTTTATGAGTTGCTCTGTGCAAGGCTGCTGCCTTGTGATCCTCCATTGCTTTGGCTATGATTCAAAGCAATGGATGACTGATTCTAAGGATCCATTCAGATCCAAGTGACCTGTGTGTCTAGGCTATCATGGTCCGATATAGCCTTAGCCCCACCACAGGACCCACTAGATCTGAAATCTCCATGGGAGCCTGAGCTAATAGCCTTGTGACCATGGTGGTGGCAGCAATATTACTGTTCTGTTTTGGACTCTATGAGGAGGATAGCCCCTGAGATAATCTGTGACCATTCAAGTGGACAGGCTATAGCCTTAGGGTGAAGCCAATCCGTAGGATCCAAGATGGATTCTTCTTCTCTGCACATGTGCTTGTAGCCTTGTGGGAGATTGTACAGAGGCAAACTCTCCTATATTTGTATAGACCAGCCATCAGATGTTAGATCTGATCTGGTTATGGAGATTGTAGGCTTGTGACTGGACCATTGTAGTACCACTCAAGCAATGGATAGCTAGATCGAAGGTTGTACTCAATTCCTTGCTGGTTCTATGTGTCTGGGCTAACATGGTCCTATACAGCCCTAGCCCCACACATAGAGCTTTAGAGGTTGAGGTTCCCTATGGATTCTTGAGCTTGTAGCCTGGATGAAGTAGTGCCTACAATGATTAACTTGTTTTGACCCATCTCTGGATTGTGGTTCCCCTATGGGATAGTCTGTGACCATTTAAGTGGACAGGTTATAACCTTAAGGGATTGGATCATGGCACAGAGATGAGTTGGATTCTTTCTCCTCTTTGGTGATAATGTAACCATTGGATAGGATTTCTATAATAGCAGACCTAGATCTGAGTCATAAATTCTCGCAGATCTGAACCCAATAGCATACTTCTCACCATTTTATATTTATTTTCCCACACTCCATCCATCTTCTCAACCCTTTCTGTAGTTAATTCATTAGGCTACCTTAGGATATTTAGAATAAGTGACCCCAAACTCCCATCCTTTTAGGACTGCCAGATCTGTAGTCAGATCTGGAGGGACTACTAGAGATGGCTCCCTTAGAGCCGTAGATCACTTTTCCCTGTGGGACAAACTCTTACTATCAAAACTTTCTATAAATGAACCCTGTATCTTGCAGGTCTAGGATTTCTCAGTTGTGCTGATTCCATCTCCTATTTTACCTTGATTTTAAATTGCTTTTACCACCAACATATAAAGTAAGCTCACTGGGGTTGCAACAACCCCCTACTGAGAAGCCTCAACCTACCCCAACTCCTACTGAGCAAACTTATCCTAAATAGAGGAAAGTCACTACTAAGAGGACTGCTTCCACAACAGCCTCTATTAAAATTGGCAAAGAGCCAGCTGCCCAGTCTGAGGAGGCACCACCACATGGCCAACCTACCAAAGGAAAGTCCCCAGTATCCCCCACTGAGCAAGACAAAGAAAAATCCCCTATGATCCCTCCTGAACCCAAAACCAAAAAAATGAGGGTGAGGGCACCAAAAGCTCCTACCATGAAGAAACCATCACAACCAAAGAAACCAAGGCAGCAAAAGCTCCAACCATTTCTGTAATTTAGGCATTAGGTTACCTTAGGATTTAAACATTAGTGACCTTAAATCCCCTTCCATTTAGGATTGTCAGATTTGTAGTCAGATCTGGAGGGCCTACTAAAGATAGCTCCCTTGGAGCTTTAGATCAACTTTCCCTGTGGGACAAACTCTTACTTATTAAAACTTGCTACAGCAAGCCCTGTATCTTTCAGGTCTGTGTATTTTTAGGCTTGCTGCTCTGTAGTTTTTAATCCACCTTTGATTCAGTTTCACTAACACATTCTTATCACTGTTTCCAATAAAGTTAGCAGCAAGCACTTAAAATATCCCAACAGTTTCCCCCAACATATATAAGGTATAACAATTCAATCTCCACTAATGAATCAAAGCAATCCTAAGGTTAAGATCTGCCCTTCTACTAGTTACAATCTTAAGGTTATGATCTGCCCTTCTACTGGATATAGTTCATCCCAGAGATTGCTCTAATCTATTGGTCTTGATTGGAACAGGTAAACTATTGTAGATGTTGTAGATGCTAGGCTACCAGCTCCCCATTGCTGGCTGGCACCCACAGAAATATCCAATCCAGGAAAATCAAATATGAAGAAGTGAAATGTAGATTAGAATCACCTTCAAAAACCACAATTACATTGCAAACATACAATCCTATTGTGCCTAGATCTGTAATAAACAATCCCTTGCAAGCCAATGAAAGTTTCGATTTACAGCTCAAGACCTCACCCTAACTACTGAAAAGAGTTTAGCCACTCATGATTGGCTAAAGAGAGAATGGGAGAAGAAGGAAGAGAGGGGGAGTTCTTGGAGGAAAATGGATCTCGAGCTATGCTCTGGTTCTCTCAAATTCTGGATGGTTCCTCTGTAAAAGTTCTCTTCTATTTATACCTTCTCCCTCTGTCTCAGATCCGTTCCAGCCAATTAGAGCTCAAGAGAATAATTATGTTATTTTGCGCTGCTAATGTGGCTGATTTCTCTTCTAGAAGCTCTTCTCTGATTGGTCCATAATCGGTAAATACACGTGAGGCAGTTAGGGTTTCTAATCATGCATAGTTGAATGCTAAAAATACCCCCATGGGTCGCTGACATGCTTTGGGATGTGTGCACAGACTTCTGAAATTGTTAGCTACTGAAGAAACATGCTGAGAAGTCCCTAATTTGAGTGTCGAGAGGTTCAGGGAACCTCTTAACAGGTTCTTTTTCTCCTTACTCTTCATTTTGATAGGTTTAGGAACCTCTCGATGAGTTGAATTGCACTAGTCGATAGGATTTAATGACTCGTCAACAGGATCTATGTGGATTTCGACAAGATTGAAACAACTCGACAGGATTGGAAGCTTGTTTCACCGTTCTCTGCATTCCTCCATTCATCCTCTTGACAGGTTATAATCGTCCATTCGACTTGTTATAGAAACTACCATAGAGCTATACATAGGTTCTATCTATCCTCGCGAGAATGCGCTTGGCTTCAGGCAAGCTGTTGATGATTTGGCTTGGACTGCTCGACAAGTTCAGCTGAACCTCTTGAGATGTACTTGGAACCTCTCGACTTCTCCTGCACCTTCAGGTAAGGTGTTGATAGAATCTTTTTACTGTACTTCCAACCTCTCGACAGGATCTATCATCCTCTCATTCTCTTCACTACTTCACTTTTAGAGCCTCTCGACATCTTAGCTCTTGTGTATCATAACCACTTGACAGCTATGGAACCTCTCGATCTCTTTATAGTTTCTCCTCAGAACCTCTCGACATGTGCTAGGGAGCTCTCGAAAGCTTCATGAAACCTCTCGACAGCTTATCTTTAGTGCTTCCATAGCTGGCACACCTCTTAAGTGGGTTATTCTTCCTTTGTTCAACACTCACCAACCTCGAGTGCGTGTGGTATGAAGAATCCTCTAATTATGACTGTAAGATATATGGGGGCCGCACTCACGCTGAGTGACTCTTTAGTTATGTCTGTCTGTAAAAGTGAGCGCCGGAGATTGTGCCATGACCGAAGTGATTTGATGAAGCTCATCTAGGGATGTATCCTCATCCACTTGTGTGTCTTTAAGTGTCCTTATCAACAACTGGAGATGGTCAGGCGATTTCTTGATGAGTTCTAGTATGGATATCTGAGTCGAGATCTTTTGGAGATGCCATAGAAGGTCATATTCTTTCCCTGGCTCAAGCGCAGTCTCTTTGCCTGGCCGATGGGCCTTAGGTGTTGGTGGTTGGAATGGTTGAGGTGCAGGAATTGGTGGAGGGATGATGTGAGGTGGGGGAGGCAAGTTAACTTCTCTTTCTCTCACATTCCCCTCTAGTGGTTACACATTCATGAAATCCTTATTTCGAGGGAAAGGCGAAGGTGGGTAATTGGTTCCCGATTTGATAATCAGGCAAGTCGGTTGTTGACCAAACTCGGCACGGCTTTACTCGGATGTATTTGTGCAATGGGTGAAATACGAGGTTGGAACGCATACCTGAATGGTGCCGCTCCAAGGTGGTAGGTACTGTGTGTAATCTTTCTCTTCTATGAAAGCAGAGACCAACGTCTCATACGGGTCAGGATGTTCTTCTGGCCCACTTTCTTCTAGATTCAGTAAATTCTCGGTGGTTGTTTCGTTGTCTCGGCTTGGAGTCTCTCGGGTGACACTTTCTACCCATGCAGCAATTTGGGCTGCAGTTTGGAGAACATGATCTCCATACTCGGGTTTCAAAATCGGACAAAGGAAGCGGTAATGGCATTGGTTCAGGATTTGAAGGGGTTGAAGGCTCTGATGGGTGATTACGGAAGAATGGTCTCCTAGCCCTAAAGGAATGGACTCGTATCTAAGTGAATTTTAGATAAGGACGTGGACTCAGCGGGCAATGCGAGTGATCAGGGCCGAGGGATGTGGGGTGAAGGAGCTCTTGCTGGTGTGGCAGAAGTGGCAGGGGGTTGGATGCGAGTGATTAAAGTGGAAGGTTGGAAGGAGAATCGACTGGAGAGATCTACGATAGTGACCTGAGCCGATGTTGCTTAGTTGTGGTTAGGCATGGGGTTGTTAATGATTCTTAAATTTTATTGGGGTTGGTTATTATTAGAGTTAGAATTCCTAAGCGCTTCCCAATTGATCTAACTTTGGTCATTCATGTCATAGATCACATCCCTGAGGACCCAACAGTCTTCTAGGTTGTATCAATGGAAGGCACAGTATTTACTATAGTCTAGATTTGTAGGCCATGGGTGAGGTTTTTCTTTTGAGAATCAGAGGAGATTCTGAGTATTAAAGAGATAGAAAATGTTAGGGATCGTATTCGATAAAGGGGGATAGTGTTCCCACCTCGGTTGGTAGGGGCCTCTGGTTGGGTTAATGTTTTAGGGTGGGGGTACACTATTGTAATTTGGTCCGTGTGCCGGTCGATTATGCATCGTGTTCTAATTCTGGTAGGTATTGGGATATTAAGTTCTATTCTGATACTTGCCCTCATTCTGATTATGGCCTTAATTTTGGTTTGCATATCTTTGCTGATTAGTGCTTTGGTTTTGGTTCGTGTATCGTTGCTGATTTTGATTTTACTCGAAGTTTCATGGGTGGAAATTTTCATTCCGAGAGTTTTGTCCTTAATTAACAATGGTATTGACCTATTCGGTCCCTAAGGCTTTCTTATTGTTTTTCGAATTTGATTCACTGGAAGAGCCTACTTTTGATGTGACTATGGATAGAGCAAGTTCTCCGCCTTTAATGTGTCGTGCTAGTCAGGATGCCCGAGAGTGGAGTATAGTGCAGTCGAGGCAATCTCTTATGACAAGTACACTCTTTAACGGTTCTCTAGTGTTATCTATGATAATGTCCTCCAAATCCTTCTCTTTCATTGAAGTGCTGGTCCTAGCAGTGAGTTTTCTCCATCTGGCGACGAAGTCGATAAATTCTTCATCAGGTCCTTGCTTGGCTGTCATTAGATCGCTGAGACTGACCGTCTCTTGGATCAAGTGTTTGTATTGGTCTATGAATTGATTGACTAATTCATCAAAGGTCTCCATCTTATAAAGCGGGAGTCCCACAAATCAATCTAAAGCTTCTCCTTTTAATGAGCATTGGAAATAGTGAATGAGAAGTCCTTGATTATCAAGTATGGGTCGGCAATCATTACAAAAAAGGGCTAAGTGATGATTCAAATTTCCTGTGCCATTATATTTAGTAAATTTTGGTGCCTTAAATCCTATTGGTGAATTAAACTCGACGTCCCGACAAAATTTGTTGAATCCGAATGAGTGACCGGGGCGCTCTCTCTTGGCCATGTATTCATCGAGCATTTTAAGGAGATCTTCGATTTTAATAGTGCTGTCTTTTGGAGTGACCCGTGAGTAAACCTTGTCTAAAGGGTCATCATTAAAGAATGTGTGGACAAGTTGTCTCAATGGTGTGGTGCGGGTTGACACCGTGCTCGGGGAAGGCAGTGACCTCTCTTGTCGCTCTTGTTCTTCTAAAAATTGTCGGGACCTAATGGTTTTGTATGCGACGGCCAACCCTCAAAGCAATTTCTTGGAGTCGTCGTCTCCTCTTTGTATTCTTTGAATACTGAGTTCTATGGTCTATTAAGCAGTAAGGTTTGGTCCGATGTTACCATCTCTCCCATTATGATTATTACCAGTGTGTGGGGTAGAGATGGGATTTTCTTGCTCGCCAGCCATGCTAATCTCAGGTTGTCGTGGGCTGGAATTGTGAAAGGTTCTTCTTCGTACGCGGGATTGTTATGATATCCCCACAATGGTGGGTGTCCTAAACTCACTCTTCGTACACTAGACATCTCGAGTTTTTGACGAAGACTCATATATATAAAAGGGGATCTAAACGACTCGATGGAAAGAAAAATAGGGAGATAAGGTGAAAACTAACTTATCTAGAAAAAGAGTCTGCAAAAGTGTCCCATCGCGATTGCCAGTCTATTGGTGCGCGCTTTTTCTAGGTTCCTCTCGGTCCCCGTTGAATCAGTGGCTCCAATTCTGTCCAAGTGGACTCTAGCGATATGGCATTTGGAATAGTGGAGGTAAAAATAATAAAGGGTTTTCTAGGAAGGTTCCTACTTTGTTGTGATCGCCAGCTGCAGATATTTATCGATGCTGCAACACATCAATGATCACGCTTAAGAGTGGGTATGGGTTACTTCTATACTGAATCGTCCGCCTGCGAACGTCAGTAGCTATGTCGTTTTCTTAATTTAGATAGTTTAATTTTCCTTTTATTTTCCTTTATTGTTGCAGTTCTAGTCAGCTTAGACTTCCTTGATTCTATTGTGAGTTTGGCTGTGTGGTGATCTATTATAGTTAATTTAATTTAACTTTCTAGTTCTATCAGGAGTCTAATTAATTTTTACTATTCCTATCCTTATTGAAAGTCTAATTAATTAAGTGTCCTAATCCCATTAGAAGTCTAATTAATTTTAGTCTCCTAATCCCATTAGAAGTCTAATTATGATCAGGTCTCCCAATTATACTAGGAGTGCACATGTAGTAGTCTTGATGAAACTCTAATTAAGTCAAGCATGCTAGTTATACTGAAATTCTAAGCAGAGCAAGTAAACTAGTTGTATTGGAATTCTAATCAAATCAAGTATAGCAGTCTTACTAGAATTCTAATCGAAGTAGAAAACTAATTTTACTAAAACTCTAATTTAAGGCAAATGAATTAATTTTCTTCAAATCTAATTAAGACAAATAAATAGATTTTATTAAAAATCTAATTGAAATAAATAAAGTAATTTATTAAAATTCTAATTAAAGCAATCAATTAACTATACTAAAAATCTAATTAAAGCGATGAATTAATCATACTAAATTCTAATTAAAGCATGATACTAACCAATTAAAATCTAATTTATAGAAATTAATCAATCATACTAAAATCTAATTAACTTAATTAATTCATTATGCTGAAATAAAATGAATCTACTATTAATTATACTAAAAAGATAAAAAAAAAGTAATTAATTAATCCTAAAATTCTTTAAAAAAAGGGTTTGGGCCTGCTATGCTAAGGGGGATTGGCCTCGTTCTTGAGTACCCTCCGTAAGCTCCCTAGGGCAAATCGGATGGCTGAGATTATAGATAAATTGGATTTTGGACCGTAAAATAGTATTTTAGATTTTTCAAAATTAATTTCGAAATAATAATTATGAATTGAATCATGAACTAGAATTGTAGAAACTAATATTAATATTTAAGATTTTTGGAGATATTAAAATAAGGAATTTAAATTTCTAGGATTGAATTCGGGTCCGAAATCAGAAAATCAGACCGTATGATTAAGGTACTGGTTCTGGAATCCAAGGATTAGAACCAGAAATTAATGATAGGACTGAAAATTAAGATTTTAGAATGGAATTAAAGCCTAGGGTCGATAAATTAGACCGTCGGATTAAAGACTGGTTCTGAATTCAGAGAATTGGAACCCGAAATAAAATATTTGCAGTCTAAAAAAAGGTGCTACGGTCTCGGACTGAAAATTAAAATCTATGATTAAAACTAAAAGAAAAATCCTAGGTCTAAAACTAGGATATTTACTTAGGACCGGGGCTGCGAAGAGAAATCTCGAAGATTCTGCGCTTGAATTTTGTAATCATGACTAGGTTGCTCTATGGGGTCGGAGTTCTCTAGTTTCGGAATCCCCAAAAAATCTGTTCTCTCTTCGAAAATTGCCCAGCCTCCTGGGCGAATTAAGAAAACAATCTTTTATAGGTTTTTCTTTAATTACACGCACTTTTCCAGGCATTTAACTGAATTGCATGCCAGTTTCCTGGCGCTTAATCGCTTTGAGTCGGTCACTGACTCAGTGAGCGACCAACGGACTTGCTCAGCGAGTTTCCTACTCCTAATAGCATTAGGCCTAATTGGGCACTTGTTAAGACGTGCGCAATCCGATTAATCGTTTCTTCAGAAGCACTCAATCGAGGAAACTTAGGGGTCAAGGACAGTGAGGCTAGGCCAAATGTAGGCCAATTGCGTGCTGGTGATCGGGCATGCAATCCGATCCCGCATCTGATTTCAAGCGTGTGATCGAGTCTCGAGATGGTCTGGGAAAGGGAGTTTGGTCTAAAAGGGGGACTGATTGCGCATTTGTGGTCTGGCGTGCAATTGAATTACGCACGGGGTTTCAGGCACTTAATTCGGGGTTGTCCGGGTTTGGTCTCTAGTCTGAAATGCAAGATTATTGTTTCAATCTGCATTCCGACTATATACTATTGTTTCAGTATATAGTCTCCCTACATTGAGATCTGAGCCACAAAGCTATTGTTTCAGCCTGTGTGCAGCCATGTACTATTGTTTCAGTGCATGGTTCCCATATCAGGGTTATGAGGTCAAAGGTTGACCGAATCAATTCGTATATTTCTCAAAAAAGGGGTGTCTACACTCGGCTTCCTCTTCAACCAACTATGGGGACTTAAAAGAGGCAAACTTTCGGAACTCAGAATGGAATCTATCGAATATGGTTCTTGTATAAATGTTGGTGAGTCTAGTGTGCATGATTTATTTGTGTTTTGAAAACAGACTTACAGAGGATGAATTTACTAAAAGAATACGAAAATATCAGTACTTCAACAGGTCCATTCGGGCTAGGAGTAGAACGACTTGGGACAACAAGTAATGGCGGAGCCTCTGAGTAGCCCGTACAAGAGCTAGGCATGCTTTCTCCAGATGAGAATAGCGCGTCTCATAGTCAGTAAACTTCTTGCTTAGATAGTAGATGGCCTCCTCTCTTCTTCCCGTCTCGTCATGCTACCCTAAGACACATCCCATCGAGACATTCTTCATGGAGAGATACATCAAGAGTGGTCTCCCCGGTTCGGGTGGTACCAACACAGGTGGGTTAAGGAGGTAGCTTTTGATTTTTTTTAACACTGCCTGACAATCGTCATTCCACTCAATGGGCGAGTTCTTTCGAAGGAGCTAGAAGATTGGCGTGCAGATAGGCGTTAACTGTGCAATGAATTGACTAATATATTGTATCCTACCCAAGAACCCTCTAACTTCTTTCTCCGTAGATGGCGGCAGCATTTCCATGATAGCTTTAACTTTGATCGAGTCAACTTTGATACCTCTCCTGCTAACGATGAATCCTAATAATTTTCATAGTGCCGAATGCGCACTTCTGTGGATTCAGTCGTAAATTGTACTTTCTCAGCCTCTCAAACAGCTTCTAGAGATTTATCAGATGATCGCTTCACTCCGGTGACTTGGCTATCATATCATCAACATACACCTTAATTTCTCAGTGCATCATGTCGTGAAATAGCGCCATCATTGCTCTTTGGTATGTTGCACCGACATTCTTCAATCCAAACGGCATGACACGATAGCAAAAGGTTCCCCATGGAGTGATGAATGTCATCTTTTCTCAATCTGCCTCTGCCATCTTAATCTGGTTATATCCGGAGAATCCATCCATAAAAGAAAGCATCCCGTGCTTAACAGTGTTATCGACCAAGATGTCGATGTGCAGCAATGGGAAATCGTCTTTTGGACTTGCCTTGTTTAGATTTTGGAAATCAATGCACATGCAGACTTTTCCATCCTTCTTCGGCACATGCACAATATTGGCTAGCCATTGCGGGTACTTGGATACCATGAGAAACCTCATTTCATACTGCTTAATGACCTCGTCCTTGACTTTCAACATCCACTCGGGTTAGAGACGTCTTAGCTTCTACTTGACCGACTTCATATCAGGGTAGAGTGGCAACTCATGCTTAACCAAATTGGTATCTAGACTAGGCATGTCCCCGTACGACCAGGCAAAAAAGTCTTGGTATGATTGAAAGAAATCAATCATACTTTTTCTTTCTTCAGGAGATAGCGATGTTCCGATCTTGGTAATCCGGGGAATCTCCTCAGTCCCTAGATTGACGTCTTCGATTTCATCAACAATAGGGGTAGGGCCATGCTCAAAGTTGGCAAACCAGTCAAGGAGCTCATTGGAGAGCTCCTCAAAAGGGATATCCTTGTCCAAACTCGTAACTCCTACCTCTTCTTATATTTCCACAGGAAAGGGGTCGATTTCACGTGGGACGGGCATTTCAATTAAGGCATCTTTTTGTATGATTTTATTCAAAATTTTGAAAGATGATATTTTTGGGTTTTGTATATTCTCTATATTTTTGGGATTTTTGTTTTCTTCATAAATGGGCCCTTGGCATGGCGGGTCCCTATATATACACATTATTGCCTGCCAAGGGCTTTTCTCACTTTTTATAGGTTATTTTTTGTTGGAAAATGGGTGCCAAAAGTTAGGCCACTCCCCGCTTCCAAGGTTTGGGGCAAAGATGCCCAATTGCGTACCTAAGATGCCGCTCCTTACCTTTACGGATGAAGGGTGCCGACTGATATGGCTCTTCAGAGTCAACTTCCATCATGTTGATCACGGTTCGTCTGAGATTATGCCCTCAAATGTTAGCACAATTTTATGGTGATTTACCATAAGGGGGATTGTTCAGGTGCGAAACATCGTTCCTCAAAGAGGGACAATGTCGCCAGGTCTATTTCTAGGCTGGGAAGCGTAATGTGGGGATTGGTGGGGTTAATTGGGTTACCCCATTCCGATCAATCTTCACAACCCCGACACTCACGAATGAATCTTTGATGTGAGGCCTGGGACGGGGTTAATCCTCTATGTGTATCCCCCTAGCTCTTGCAGCTACCGTGGTAAGGGCTTTCTCCTTTGCCTCCCGAACCTCTTCTTCTGTGGGCTTGTAACCTAACCCGAATCGAACTTTCTGACCTTTGGCTATGACCGACTCTCTCTAGCCTTGCAATCTGGGCCCAAGTCCTCTTCCTTTTTTATAACCCTATTTCTAGAGCATGGCCACTGCGGCTTCCATTCCCCCACCGATTTTTAGAATGATGCCATTCATAGGCTCAGGGAGTACTGTTGATACCTCACACTCGAAACTATTAAGGTCGATATCTTAAGCTGTGTGTGACACTTCTAGCACTTTTGGCTTCTCAATGTTGTTGGTGGCCTTTTCCTTTTCACCGTGTCCCTCACCTATGATGGTGATAGTCTTATGCCCAGGCGCAAATTTGAGCTTTTGATGCAACGTGGATGGGATTGCTCCAACTTCATGCAGCCATGGGCACCCTAACAATAGATTGAACAAGGATTTAATGTCCATTACTTGAAATAATATGGAGAAGGTCATTGGCCTAATCAATAGCTCAAGGTCAACTTCTCCCATTATTTCTCTCTGTGTATTGTCGAAGCCTCGAGCACTAGTTCTCGTAGGTCTCAACATGCAAGGATCTACCCCAATCTTGGTGGCGGTTCTCATCAGGCATATATTCAAAGCAAACCCATTATCAATTAACACCAAGGGGATTATCACGTTCCCATACTCCACAGTAATATTGAGAGATTTTGAGTTACTACTTCCCTCTTTCGATAAATCAGCATCTAAAAATGAAATGGCATTTGGAGCCATCACTTGACCAATTATCTGCCCGACCTCATCTGGGCTCACCTGAAGTGATACGTGCACATTCTTTAACGCCCCCATTAAGGCTTGAAAATAGAGTGGGGATGTCATCAATAAATCCCAAACAATAATATGAGCAAGCATTCTTCTCAACTGAGTCTCTAGTATATGTTTACGGCTCATTTTTTCAAAAGGGTTAACGACACTATCCTTCTTTCCCTCTGGCTGGGTTTGTGTTGCTACTGGTGCTTCTGGCTGCTTTAAGATATTACCTGATCTAGTAACAAAGTCTATTGCCCCTTCTCTGTTGCTACCGGTGTTGACATCTGTCTGCTCATAACTCAGTGGGACCTGATGAGGATTATAGGTTGGTCCTGAAATCTAAAACGGAGTAGTTGCCGGTATCTGATGCACTTGTACTGATGGCTCAAGATGGGGGGGTAAGACTTGTTTAACTTGGTGATAGATGGGTGGGTGGAAAAATTGGGCCAGGTGGGGGTGGTGAAGTTTACGGGTGCTAGAGGTAATGGGGTAGGAGTGGGCCACTAATAGTTGATAAGTGATGGTGGGGGATGGGGGACCTGATGGGCTATTGGGTAATTGATGGGGGGGTGATAGTGTATGGTTGATATGCATTTATTTGCTCATAGTTGACGGGTGTGGGTGATGGGAAATAAGCCCTAATATCTAAGGGTTCAATTTGTGATGCTAGGTTAGGGAAATAATCTGACAAATTCAGGGGTTTAATAACCCCAATACTCCTTTCTTCATAATTTCTTTGCAATGGTGCCACAGCTTCCCTAGTCACTGAGATAGTCCGACGGGTCAAATTCAAACTCTTCCTCACATTCCTCTATCATCCTGATGGTGGGACTAAGACCTGCTCCTTTGGTAGGGTGTGGGGGTAATGGAACCTGATGTATATTTGCATGTTGGTTCACTTGAGAAGGTGCAGGTAGAATGATTTTCCTGACATCCATTAAATCTTGTATCGCCTACTTCAATGGGAAGCAGCGATCAGTCGGGTGACCCAGACCTTGATGAAAATTATAGTGAGTGTTGGGGTCATAGTTCTTCGAGACTGGATTAGGAGGAGGTCGTGGTTGGAGGGCTGTAACTAGTCCCTTTTCTATTAACAAAGGTACAAGTACATTCAAAGATTGCCCCAAGGGAGTAAAAACTCGATCGTAGCGGGCTCTCCTCTGCTCTGGAGTCATCTGCATCCCCTGTCCATTCCCTATTGGCAATGTTTTGGACATCGGCCCCTGCTCTCTTCTTGTTTCTCTGCTCTGAGAACCTCCTAACTCCACTGGCTCCACCAGGAACTCTCTTGCTCAGGTGACCCTCCCTGATAGCATCTTCACAGTGATTGGCATTTTGTACTAAGTCAACAAAGCTGGACTGTTGCTGGTAAATAAGAAAGTCTGAGATCACTAGCAAGGTATTTTTGAAAATCATCTCTATTTGTTCATCATCAGATATCCTGTTTCTCACCTGAGCTGCCAATGCTCTCCAACGCCCTAAGTAGTCGTTAAAGGTTTCATTTAGGTTCTGCTTCAATCAGGCTAAATCTAACTTGCGCGGTTCAATGTCTATATTATAGACATATTGTTCTTGAAATAAATGCGTCAAGTCTTTCCAAGTCTTTATTATAGATGGTTCTAAGGACGTGAACCACCTCAAGGCCGGACTAATCAAACTTTTTTGAAAGACTTTTATTAATAGTCTTTCATCCCCTCCATACTGGCACGTCCCCACAATAAAACTTGAGGTGTGCTATGGGATTGCCGGTGCCGTTATACCTGTCAAAGGGCGGCATTTTAAATTTTGGAGGCAAGGGGACCTCAGCGAACAAACATAAATTCAAGAAGTTTGTGGCATGGATTTCACCACCACCCATTTTCAACAACTACTTCTAAATTTTGTCTAGCTGTTCATTCAACTGCTCTGATTCTTTGGACATGGGGACCATTCTTTCAGCAGTCGGTTCGGCTTCACTCTAGGCTACCAGGGGGTGGGCAATTATAGAAGGAGGGTTAATGCTGGTCAATGCCCCAGCATAAGCACCATTGTTCCTAATCTCGTCCTCTTCATATTGCTGGTCAATGCCCCAGCATAAGCACCATTGTTCCTAATCTCGTCCTCTTCATATTGCTGGTCAATGCCCCAGCATAAGCACCATTGTTCCTAATCTCGTCCTCTTCATATTGCTGGTCTACATAAGGTGTAGTGAGGGCAGGATTCTCTTATTGGTGCTGCATGGACTTGATGGGAATGGTCTGAATGGGGGTTGGGTGAGTCCATTGAATGTGAGAGAGGTTTGTTGGGTGATGGTATGAGTGGAAGTCAGATTTTAGGAGGGGTCTGATGAGGCTATTGGGCATGGGGAAAGGTTTGGAGCTGACTTTGGGATGTAGGGATATGGGTGAATTGGGGTTGATGTAAGGTATGGGTTTGAGCTGGGGATGAGGGTTGTGGGTGAGTGAAATCTTGAAGGAATTATGAAGGGTATGGGTGTGAGGCTCAAAGCTTAGGGCCTCACTGGGCTTGGGTTTGGGCCATGAAGCCTTCGGAGGTTTGGGCTATAAAGGTCTGGCCCATGGGTCTTTGGGAAGGTTGGGCTAAAAAGCCTTGGTTATGATAGGTCTGGCCCAGTGGGCCTTGGTGGGTCTGGGTCATAGGCCATTGATGGATTTGGGTCATGGGCCCTTAATGGATCTGATGGGTCTAGGCCATGGGCCCTTAGTGGGTCTGGGCCATGGGCCCTTGGTGGGTCTGGACCATGGGCCCTTTGGTCATTGGGCCTTGGGGTATGTGGGTAATGAGGGTTTGGATGGTATGGATGATGGGGGGTTGATGGGGGTCATGGGGGAATGAGGCATGAAGGCTTGATAGGGTATGGAATGGATCCATGGATGTGTGGTGTGGATGAGAGGGGATGTGTTGGGAAGCTTTCCACCTAGTGTAATCTTGGACCATCTCCTCCATCATGGCCATGGAAGGGGGATCGGATGGAGATGGGGTATTTAAGGATTAGAGGGGTATGGATGGGGTGGATGAGGAGGAAAATTTGAGCATGGCCCTGATAAAAATGGGCATTACCTAGGTAGATGGAGGGATGTGTGGGGGTCGGATGCGGCATAGATAGATGCGGGTGGATTAGGTGCGGATCAGGAAAATGGGAAATGGGGTATGGTATTGAAGGTGGGGAATTGGGTTGGGTTTTGAATGGTAGATGGAATATGGGATGAATCGAGTATGGCCATGGATGGGGGAATGGCTTGGGAGAATGATGGAGAATGGGGAGTTGGGTTTTGGATATTTTGGGAGGTGGTGGATGGGAAAATAGGAGCACCGAAATGGTCGGTGATGGTGAAGGGTAATTGGGAGAGGGGAATGCAAGTGAACATCTCTTCCATATGGGAATGAGCCAGGGAATGTGGCAGGGATGTATCAGGACAAGCATAAGTCGGGTCCACTGGCCATGCCATGGCTCGGTATCGGGTCGAGTACGAGTGCCTCGGGTGGGGCCCGTAAAGCTTCCTCCTTCTCAACCTTTGCGGGAAGACGAAAGGTACGATGATGCCATTGTGCCAGCACCACAATACTCTATTTTTAGGATTATTTAATTTTTTACAATTTTATAAGAAAAAAAAGATTAAGGATTTCGAGGCCTTTTGAACTCCCTTTTCAGGTGGCTCTCGTATCCTAAATAGGTCCCACGACAAAGGCTCCGAAGTGCTTCAAAAAAATCAAAGGGAAACTTATTGATCTATTGAAGGCACGAAAACCAATGCAAATAACCCAATCCCCCGAAACGAGTCAAAAGGAAGTCACCTTCTCTTAACCGGCGAGGGCGTATTGGGAGTTGAAAATTGCGGGGCCCAAATAGAGGAACTAAAAACACTAATCAGGGACTTCGGGAGGGTGGAACAGGCCATAGATTCGGGTTGCACTGTCTAACACAAGGCTGGAGTAACTATTAGGTGCGCCAGACCAAAAATGCCCAATTTTATACTGGCGCAACTAATACATGCGCCAGTGTATTTCTGGGGCTTTTTGACTTGGCGCAAGTATTAGTGGTGTCAGGAAAAAATGGGCTTCCAGACAGTTTGACAGCAGAGGTTTTAGCCCGAAATGAGTCTTCTAACTTGGTTTTTCTGGAAGCTGTGCTTCCGGGGACTAACTGCTTTAATGAATCAGATCACTCCTCACCGAACCTAAGGGTTACAAGGCCAGTGTGGGTCTGCTAATGCTCACTTTTCCCTGAGTTCTAAGTATGGTAACGAGAAGGTTACCCACCCGATATACCTCATGCACAAGCGCTTTCTCAGGTACTAGGTGGGCTGGAAGTTTTCCGAATAATCACCACTAGGGGCTGCCGCCATACTAAGACTCAAGAATTTGTATGTGTGCCTAGAAAACCCAACCCTTTTGAAAATCTACCCTCCAAAAATTGATTAAGTCCCACTTATTGGTTCAATTTTAAAATTTCAATTTAAAAGGGAATTTGCTTAAGTTCAAAGAAGGGGGTGATGATCTTGTGCCGCCTCTACAGGCTGGCGTCCACTGTTTGTAATATGATTGCGGAAACGTTAGTGCGCACGTAGGCCCGCCAAATGACTAAGGCACTTTAAATGATGTAAAAATAAAGAAAGTTAAAGGACAATGCATAAGTAGACCCGCCAATCGGCTAAGGCATTTAAAAATCACATAAATGTAAAGGAAATTGAATGCGGTGCACAAGTAGGCCCGCCAATCGACTAAGGCTTGTAAAGGACGTAAAAATAGGGGTGAGAAAATGATGTAATCATAGGGGTGAGTAAAAAAACAACAATAAAATAAAAAATTGGTTAGTAAATCCAAAGAATATGGCCAAAATTCAAGGGGAAGCTCTACTTGTTAATCCTCAACAGAGTCGCCATCTGTGCAACCGTGGGATTCAAGACGGTCCCATCGCGATGATGTGCACTGTAAAGAAAATATAGAGTCACCACCCAGAGCTTTTGGTGTCCCGAAAAACCCAAATCAAATTTAAAGAGCACTAAAGTGCTAAAAATTGTCTCTGAATTCGGACTACGCCAAAGGCTCTTGGGTAGGGGCTTCAGTTATCTATCGAGAAGGTGTTAGGCACCCGATCAACCCGCTTAATGCGGTCTCTACTTATGGACAAAACACAAAATAAATAAAAGAAGCAAAAAGATCTTCCTCTTTCCCAAGGGGCATTAAAATCCTATTTGTACCCCTCCATTCCTATCGAAAATTCGGCGGCGTAACGGCACAAATGAGAGGATGGAGGAAGAACCAAGAAGGTAGAGGAATAGATGGCAGAGCCAGAGCTCTTGGGCCCTTGTTGCACCGCTGTGAAACCTTGCGTAGGCTTGCTTTGGTGAGCTTTTGATGGCTTGAATGGTTTGAAATAGGGTTCTAACTCCAAGGGCTTGCAAGCTAAGAGGTAGAGAGGGAAGGCTAGGGGATAGCACACACCTAACATAAAGGATTTAGATGAAAGGCATGGTCTAAAATAAGGTTTGAGAGTTCTAGAATTTGTATGGAAAAGGGCACTAGAGGAGAGAGAGAGAGAGAGAGAGGTTTCTTAATCTCTATTTTGAGAAAATTTTCAAGCCTCCATAAAGGGGGGGGGGGTGCCTCTCTATTTATAGGAAAAGGAGAGGTTAGGAGGGTGTTTAGAGGCTAAACTAGGTTAGGAATTAGGTAATATAGCCATCTAAGGATTCCTACGGTTTTTGGAGCTTGGAAAAGTGTGAAGGTTTGCTTTAATGGTAGACGATAGGATAGAGTTTAAACTGGCTTAAGGGTTGCCAATAGGGTAAGGAGGGGTGCAACTGTCCTAATGAAACCCACCACACACTTTGAGATGGTCAATAAGTCAAACCCTAAAAGTGATTTTCAAGCCAAAAACCCATGATTTTCAATCCAAGTCAATAGATGCGCCAGGCAAAAATCAGCTCTTGAAAGTTCAAGCCTCGTGGGGGCAGAAATGGCTTGGCACAAGTATTACTTGTGCCACATATTGTGTGGTTCTCGCCCAGTTCTATGCACTTCGTGAGGTTCTCGCATGGTTCAATAGAGTCCTCGCGAGGTTCAGTACAGTTCTCGCGAGGTTCTGAAATGCCTTATTTTCATGCTTAATTTTTGAATCGCCGTAACATTTGATGTATAGCTCCAATTGGGGCGATTCTTGGCTCATTAGAAAGCTGGAGACTTCTAATTTTCAATGGTATATGATTCGATCATAGTAGAAGCTCCCAGCTAGTCTTGGTTCACTACTCTTTATCTATTTCTTGGGAAAGCTAGGTTTATGTTTGGAATAATTTCTAAGGGTTGGGATGGGTTTCTAAGGTTTCGGGAAGGTTCCTAAGGGATCTAGGGTGATTCCTAAGGGTTTGGGATGGCTCCTAAGGTTTTGGAAAGGTTTCTAAGGGTTCCATATGTGTCATCAAAAGCTCAAAACTGTGCCTCTCTCGAAATGTGTTTTGATCGGGCCTGAGGCCAAATTTGGGTGTCTATACTACTTTGTCATTATTCAGGTGTTGTCATTATTTTTCACTTTTGTGTTGTAGACACCCAAATTTGGCCTAAGGCCCGATCACAACACATTTCGAGAGAGACGTGCCTCCGATTTTTTGATGGCATGTGTGGAACCCTTCCAAACCCTTAGGAATGATTTCAAAACCGTTAGGAATCATCCCGTTAGGAATCAATCATAGCCTTCCCAGACCTATTAGAACCCTTCTCGGGCATAATTCAAACCCCAGTGAACAACGATTAGAAAGAGGAGTACCAAATTTTTTATAGATAGTTGCCTAATCTAAGACATATACCATTGGAAAGTAGATCTTCCCATCTTTCCAACGAACTAAGAATCGCCTAATTTGGAATTGTACATCAAAAGTTATGGTGAAATGAAGATCGTGAATTTGTATAGGAAATTACAAAATAGGACCCATAGAGCTAGTTTCGAACCCTCCTGAGCAGTGGTTAAAGAGAGCAATGCCAAATTTTACACAAATCTCTTATGAAGCTAAGTTATATATCATTAGAAAGATGACTTCCTCAGCTTTCCATCAAACCAAACATTGCCTCAATCAGAGTTATACATCAAATGTTATGGCAAAATGAAGATCGTGGATTTATGCTGGAAATTGCAAAACCGTGCTGGGCCCTGCGGGTCTTCAACTTCCAACAATTTGGGCCTGGTTTTCCTTCAAAAAATGGCAAAAATTGACATTGCAGGTTTGACTTGTGGACCATCCCAAAGTCTAGAGTGTGTTTCTTTAGGACCCTAGTGACCCTATTAGCTTAAGTTATTTCCCTTTTGCCATTCAAGTCACCACCCTATCATCTTCCATTAAACAAAAATCCCTCTTCCCCAAGCTCTAGAAAACTCCAAAAACCATAGATTGCCCATTACCTAATTGCTAACCCTAATTAGCTTCTAAGTAGCCTCCTAACCCACCCTTTTTCTATAAATAGAGCCTCCCTCTCCTTGAATTAAAGGTTGAAAATTTTTACCTAAGAGAGAAAGAGCTTAAAGTGAGATCTTTTTCCCTTTGATGCACCATTGTTCATACAAATTATAGAATTCAAAACCACCTTTGAGTGATGTTTTCTACCTTAGATCCCTTAGTTTAGGTACATGCTACCCATTTACCTTCCCTCTCTACCTCTTAGCTAGCAAGACTTAGAGGTTAGAACTCCTATTTCCACCATATAAGCCTTCAAGAGCTCATCAAAAGACAGCCACGCAAGGCTCTCGTACAGTGATACAAGGGCCCGAGGGCTCCGGCTCTCCTCTTTCTTTTCCTATCTCTTCCTTAGCTCTTCCTATCCTCTCATTTTTGCCGTTACGTCGCCGAATTTTTGGTAGGAATGGAGGGGCACAAATAGGATTTAAGGCCCATTTGGGCAAGAGGAAGCCATTTTCTTTTCGTTTACTTTATTTTTGTATTAGCCATTAGTAGAGATCGCGTTAAGCGGGTTTATCGGGTACCTAACACCTTTCCGATCGATAACCGAAGCCCCTACTCAAAAGCCTTTGGTGTGGACCGAATTCAGAGTCATATTTTTAGCACTTTAGTGCTCATAAAAATGAACTAGGTTTCCTTGGACACCGAAAGCTCCGGGTGGCAACTCTATATTTTTGTTAGAGAGCGCATCGTCATGACGGGATTGTCACAAATCCCACGGTTGCACAGATGGCGACTCTATTGGGGATAACTTGTAGAGTTTCTCCTTGAAATTTGGCCTTTTTATTTTTATTTTACTAACCATTTTGTCATTTTTTTATTGTTTATTTTATTTTATTTTTATTTTACTCACCCCTACTTTTCCGTCATTTACGTGGCTTGGTCGATCGGCGGGCCTACTTGCGCATCGTCCTTATTTTCTTTATATTTCTGTCATTTTAGGTGCCTTAGCAGATTGGCGGGCCTACTTGAACATTGTCTTTTAATTTCTTTACTTTCCCGATATTTAAAGTGCCTTAGCCATTTGGCGGGCCTACTTGTGCAAACATATCCTAACAGTGGATGCCGGCCCATAGTGGCAGCACGGGGTCATCACCCTCAGTCTTTGAACTAAAGAAAACTTCCATAAAAAAAAAGGCTTTGAAAAAATTTAAAATTGAACCAAGAATAGGGAGCTTAATTAACTCATTTTTACGGGGTAGATTTTAAAAGGGTTGGGTTTAGGCACACATACAACCACCCGAGTCTTAGTATGGCGGCTACCCCTAGTGGTGATGATCCAGAAAAGTCCCAGCCCACCTAGTATCTAAGAAGGCGCTTGCGCTGGAGGTATACCGGGTGGGTTCCCATTCCAAATCTACCCTTGGGGAGCGGGCTAGCGAGTTATACCCAACTCAAACCTTTAGGATTTGGTAAGGAGAGGATCGATCATATAAAATCAGTCAGTTCTCGGAAGCCCAGCTTCCACAAAAAACCAGTTTTGAGACCAACCCCGGATTGAAGTGGCTGCTGTCAAACAAGTTGGAGAGCCAAATTGGTTTGGTTCAACTATTAGTTGCGCCAATGCAAATTATCCCAACAGTACACTGGCACAACTATTAGTTGTGCCAGCTTTAAATCTGGCACTTTTGGCCTGCCGCATGTATTAGTTGTGCCAGTGCAATTCTGAGCAGCCCAGTTCAGATCTGTGGCCTTTTTCCACATCCCGAGTCCCCCGATTAGTGTGTTTAGTGCCTCTATTTGAGCCCCGCAATCTCCGACACCCAATATGCCCCCGCCGGCCAAAAGAAGGTAACTTCTTTTTTACTCATTTCGAGGGATCGGATTATTTGCCTCAATTTTTGTGCCTTCAATAGATCAAAGGCCTTCCTTTGATTCTTTCGAAGTGCTTCGAAATCGTCGCTGCGGGACTTAAATTAGGGTACAAAAGCCACCCGAGAAGGGAATTCCAAAGCCTCAGAACCTTTGTTTTCAAAAAAAAAAAATTTCTAAACAAATAAAAAAATAAAAAAACCTAAAGATAGAGTCTTTGTGGTGCTGGCACAACGGCATCATCTTGCCCTCCATCGTCCCGTAGGGGAAGAAGGAGGAAATTTTTTAGGCCTTAACCATGGCACCCATACCCAACCCGCCAACGAACAATGTCGTGGGTAGTGGACCCGGCTTACGCCGATCCTGACTCATCCCCACCACGTTCTCCAACCCACTCCCATTCGGGAGAAGTTTTTTCCACCATCCCCCTCACCCAATCACCATTTACCGTTATTGGCCCGTTTGGCACCCCCATCTTCCCCACTACTACCTCCCAAAACATCCAAAGCTCAACCCCCCATTCCCTATCTTTTGCCCAAACCATGCCCATGCTAAATCCAACACATTTCCCATCAACATCCATACAAAACCCAACCCATATTCCCCATCCACATCCATGCCCCATTTTTCATCTTCCCCATATAGGCCCGATCCACCCTCATTCACCTATGTCACCTCCACCCTATACAACCCCCCACCAATCCCCCATCTCCCTGAGTCATGCCCATTTTTACTGGGTCATACCCGATTTTTCCCAAACACTTACACCTTACCCTTCATCATCCCCATACATACACAATACATCCCCATTTCCCCATGCCCCGTCTCATCCACCCCATATCCCACCACCTACCATGGTCATGCCCAATCATACCGGGGCCATGCCTAATTTTTCCTCCACATCCCCCCAATCTACATCTCACCCCCCTTAAATCCACCATCTACATCCGATCCTCCTTCCATGGCCATGATGGAGGAGATGTTCCAAGCCTACTCCTTATGGAAAGCTTCCCAAAATACCTCCCCTCATCCACACCCCACATCCATGAACCCATCCCATACCCTAGCCAATCTCCATGCCTCTCTCCCCCATGACCCCCATCAACCTCCCATAATTCACACCATCCAAACTCCCATCCCCCATAAGCACCAAGGCCCATTGGCCCAAACCCCTCCCCCTCATGATCCCCAAGGGCCCATGGCCCAAACCCATCAAGGCCAATGGGCCAGACTCACCAAGGACCCATGGGCCAGACCCACCAAAGCCTAATGAACCAGACCCACTAAGGGCTAATAGACCAGACCCACCAGGCCCATGGGCCAGACCCACTAAGGCCCAATGAGGCAGACCCACCAAGGGCTCATGGGATAGATCCACCAAGGGCCCATGGACTAGACCCACCAAGGCCCAATGGGCTAGACCCACCAAGGGCCCACGGCCCAAACCCATCAATGGCCCATAGCCCAATCCTATCATGACCAAGGCTTCACAACCCAACCCTCCCAAGGCTTCATAGCCCAAGCCCAAAACCTTGGAACCTCATACCAATACCCTTCACCATTCCTCCAAAATTTCACCCATTCACAACCCTCATACCCAGCTCAAACCCTGCCCATTTTACGCATACCCCTACATCTCAAAGTCAGCTTCAAACCTTCCCTCATGCCCAATGGCCTCACCAGGCCCCACCCCAAAATCTAACTTCCACTCATCCCATCATCCAACAAACTTCCCCTCATCCCCAATGGGCTCACCCAATCCCCACACATGCCATTCCCATCCAACCCATGCAACACCAACAAGAGAATCCTGCCCTTATTGCATATTATGCCGACCAGCAATATGAAAAGGACGAGATTAGGAACAATGGAGCCTATGGTGGGGCATTAACCAGCCTCAACCTTCCTCTTATCATTTCCTACCCCCTGGTAGCACAAAGCGAGATCCAACTAATTGTCGAGAAAGTGGTCCCTGTATCTAAAGAGTCAGAGCAGATGAAAGAACAGTTGGACAAAATACAAAACTAGTTGATGAAAATGAGTGGTGATGAAATCCACGCCAAAGACTTCATAGATTTGTGTTTGTTCGCCGAGGTCCCCTTACCCCCCAAATTTAAAATATGGCCTTCGACAAATACAACGGCACTGGCAATCCAATAGCACACCTAAAGTCTTACTGTGGGGGCATGTGCCAATGTGGAGGGGATGAAAGACTACTGATAAAAGTATTTCAAAAGAGTTTGATCGGTCCTGCTTTGAGATGGTTCACATCTTTGGAACCATCTATGATGAAGACATGGAAGGACTTAATGCACCTGTTCCAAGAACAATATGTCTACAATATAGACATTGAACCGCGTAAGTCAGACTTGGCCCGCTTAAGGCAGAACCCAAATGAGACCTTCAGCGACTATTTGGGACACTGGAGAGCACTGGCAGCTTAAGTCAGAAACAGGATACCTGACGATGAGCAGATTGAAATGATTTCAAAGAATACTCTTCCAGTGATCTCGAACTTTTTGGTGTACCAACAGCAGTCTAGCTTTGTTGATCTGGTAAGAAATGCTAACCGATGTGAGGATGCCATCAGGGAGGACCGTCTGAATAAGAACATGTTGAGCATACCCAATGGGGTTAGAAAATTTTCAAAATAAAGGAATGAGAAGAGAACAAGAGCTGATGTTCAGAATATTGCCAATACCAGGCCCAATAACAATACTACCCCATTTCAATTTCAAGCAGCCCTGCTAGCACCAGTTAGAACTAAGCAGATTTAAAGAGTAGGGACTGGGCAAGGAATACAAATGACTCTGGAATAGAGAAGAGTCTGCTACGATCGAGTGTTCACACCTCTGGGGCAATCTTTGATTGTACTTTTGACTTTATTAGTAGAGAAAGGGTTAGTCACTATACATCAACCGCAACCTCCTCATCCAATCCCAAGGAACTATGACCCAAATACCCACTGTAATTTTCATCAGGGTCCAGGTCACCCGACTGATCACTGCTTCCCCTTAAAGCACGTAATCCAAGATTTGATTAATGCCGGGAAAATAATTCAACCAGCACCTTCTCAAGCAAACAGCATGCAAACATCCATCAAGTGCCATTACCCCTACATCCTACCGGAGGAGTAAGTCCCAGACCCACCGTCGAAATGATAGAAAATGAAGAGGAGTTTGAGTTTGACCCATCCGATTACATCAGTGATCGGGAGAGTTATGTGGTGCCGTTGTTAAGGAATATTGAAGAAAGGAACATCGGGGTAATTGAACCCCTGAATTTATCAAATTATTTCCCCAACCCGACTCTGCGAATTGAACCCCTAGATCTCAGGGCATACTTTCCATCACCCACCCCTGTCAATTATGTGCACATAAATGCATATCAGCCATACACCACTACCCCCGTCAATTACCCAATAAGCCATCAGGCCCCCAATCCTATACCCGCACTCGTCAGTTATCCATGGTCTGCGCCCACCCCATTGCCCCCAGTTCAGCCACCTATAAACTCTACCACCCCTATCAATTACCTAACGGCCCATCAAACCCCCGATCCCCCGCCAATACCTACCAGCTATTAATGGCCTACTTTTGCCTCCTTCCGCCCAATACCACCACCCTCAAGCTTCACCACCCCCATCTGGCCCAATTTTGCCACCCAACCCGCCACCATCAAAATAAATCAAGTGTTGCCCACACCTCTTGAGCCCACAGTACAAGTGCCTCCGGCACCTGTAGCCATTTCTTTTCAGCTCTCGGGACCAACCTATGATCCTCACCAGGTCTCGCTGAGTTATGAACAGACTAACGCTAACGCTTGCAGCAGTAGCAAAGAGGGGGTCGTGGACTTTGTTACCAAGTCAGGGAAGATATCAAAGTAGCCAAAAGCATCAACAGCAGTACAAGCACAGCCTGAAGGGAAGAAAGAGAGCGTTGTGAATCCGTTTAAGAAGATTAGTCAGGAACACATACTAGAGACTCAACTGAGAAGAATGCCCACCCATATAACCGTCTGGGATCTATTGATGACGTCCCCACTCTATTTTCAACCATTAATGGGGGCGTTAAAAAATGCACATGTGTCACTCCAGGTCAGCCCAGATGAAGTCGAGCAGATAATTAGGCAAGTGATGGCTCCAAATACCATTTCATTCTCTGATACTGATTTACCTGAGGAAGGATGTAGCCATTCAAAATCCTTAAACATAATTGTTGAGTCTGGAAATATGGCCATTCCCCTAGTTTTGATTGATAATAGATCCGCATTGAATATATGCCCCTTAAGAACCGCCACCATGATCGGGATCGATCCATGCATGTTGAGGCCCACGAATACTAGCGCTAGAGGTTTTGACAATACCAGGAGAGAAATAATGGGAGAAGTTGATCTTGAGCTGTTGATCGGGCCAATGACCTTTACCATCTTGTTTCAAGTAATGGATATCAAATCCTTATTTAATCTATTGTTGGGATACCCATGGTTGCACGAGGTCGAAGCCATACCTTCCACTTTGCACCAGAAACTTATGTTTGTGTCTGGGTATAAGATTATCACGATCATCGGTGAGGGGCACAGCGAAAAAGAAAAGGCCGCCAATAGCGTCGAAAAACCCAATATGTTGGATGTGTCACACACCGCTGAGGACGTCGACCTCCACAGTTTTGAATATGAGGTATCGACAATACTCCCAAAGCCCATTGAGGGCATCATGCCTAAAACGGGAAGCGGTATGGTAGCAGCGATGGCTATGCTCCAAAAGTGGGGCTATCAAAAAGGCCGACGGCTCGGGCCTAGACTGCAGGGAAGAAGAGAGCCAGTTGTTGCTAAGGGGCAAAAGGTTCGATTCGGGCTGGGATACAAGCCCACAGAGGAAGAGGTCCGAGAGGCCAAAGAGAAAGCCAGGGTCGTCGCAGTTGCAAGAGCTCGAGGAATCAACATAGAAGAGCAACCTCACCCTAGGCCGCACATTAGGGAATCCTTTATCAATGTTGGGGTCGTAAAGATCGACTAGAATGGGGTAACCCATTTGACCCCACACAAACCCACAACCCCAATACATCCCACCAATCCCTAGATCTCCCTTCCCAGCCTGGAAATAGAATTGGTTACATTATCCCTCTTTGAGGAACGACGGCCAATACCTGAACAAACACCCCCTGTGGTAAATCACCACAAAATAGTATTGACGTTTGAGGATATCATCTCAGACGAAATGGGAATCAACATGATGGAGGCTGACTCCAATGAGCCATATCAGTCAACACCCTCCATCCAAACAAGTAAAGGAGCGGCCCCTCAGGTACGCAACTGGGCATCTTTGCCCCAAAATCTGGAAGCAGGGAGTGGCCTAAAGTTTAGCACCTATTTCCCAAAAAAAATAACTTATAAAAAGTGAGATGAGCCCATGGTAGGCAATACCTTGTATATATAGCAACCCACCTTGCCAAGGGTCCATCTTCGAAGAAAACAAAATTCTCAAAAACATTGAAAAAATATAAAACCTTAAAAACATTGAAAAAATCCAAAGTCTAAAAATATTGTCATTGAAAATTCTAAAAAAAGTCCCATAAAAAGATGCCTAAATCAAAATATCTGTCCCACATGAAATCAACCCCTTCCCTCTAGAAATACAAGAAGAGGTAGGGATCACGAGTCTGGACAAGGATGTCCCTTTTGAGGAGCTCCCCAATGAGCTCCTTGACCAATTTGCCGACTTTGAGCATGGCCCTACCCCCATTATCGAAGAAACAGAAGATATCAATTTAGGGATTGAGGAGATTCCCAAAATAACCAAGATCGGAATGTCACTATCTCCCGAAGAAAGAAAAAGCATGATCAAATTCCTTCGGTCATACCAAGATATTTTTGCCTGGTCCTACGAGGACATGCCTGGTCTAGACACTGATTTGGTTGAGCATGAGTTGCCTCTCTACCCTAATATGAAGCTAGTTAAGTAGAAGTTGAGACGTCTCTGACCCGAGTGGATGTTGAAAGTCAAAGACGAGGTCATCAAGCAGTATGATGCGGGGTTTCTCATGGTATCCAAATACCCGCAGTGGCTAGTCAATATTATGCATGTGCCGAAGAAAGATGGAAAGGTCCACATGTGCATCGATTTCTGAAATTTGAACAAGGCATGCCCGAAGGACGATTTCCCACTGCCACACATCGACATCTTGGTCGATAATACTGCTAATCACGAGATGCTTTCATTTATGGATGGATTCTCAAGATACAACCAGATAAAGATGGTAGAGGCCGATCGGGAGAAGACTACATTCATTACTCCTTAGGGAACCTTTTGCTACCGATTCATGCCATTTTGACTGAAAAATGTCGGCACAACATACCAAAGAGTTATGACCGCATTGTTTCATGACATGATGCATCGAGAAATTGAGGTATAGGTTAATGATATGATAGCCAAGTCACAAGAGCGAGGCAATCACTTGGTAAACCTCCAGAAACTATTTGAGAGGCAGAGAAAGTACAGGTTATGCCTGAATCCACAGAAGTGCACTTTTGGCGCTATGTCTGAAAAATTGCTAGGATTCATCGTCAGCAGGAGAGGGATCGAGGTCGACCCAGTCAAAGTTAAAGTTAAAGCTATCACATAAATGTCGCCACCGTCAACTGAGAAGCAAGGTAGAGGGTTCTTGGGCATAATACAATATATCAGTCGATTCATTGCACAGCTAACTCCAATCTACACACCGATCTTCAAGCTACTAAGGAAGAACTCGCCTGTCGAATGGAACGATAACTGCCAGGTAGCATTCGATAAAATCAAAAGCTACCTCCTTAACCCACCTGTGTTGGTACCACCCGAGCCGGGGAGACCACTCTTGATGTATCTCTCCACGACAAAAGTTTCTATTAGATATGTCTTAGGACAGCATGACGAAACAGGAAGAAGAGAGCAGGCCATTTACTATTTGAGCAAGAAGTTTACTAATTATGAAATGCGCTATTCTCATCTAGAGAAAGCATGCCTAGCTCTTATATGGGCTACTCAGAGGCTCCGCCACTGCTTACTCTCCCAAGTCGTTCTACTTTTGGCCCGAATGGACTCGTTGAAGTACCTTTTTGAGAAGCCAGCTCTCAATGGGCAAACCGCACGATGGCAGCTTTTACTGTCTGAGTTCGATATCACGTACGTCTCTCAGAAGTCAATTAAGGGGCAGGCACTCACCGATCATCTTACTGACAATCCTTTGCCAGATTATGAGCCTTTGAGAACTGAGTTCCCAGATGAAGATATCTTGTTCATGACAGAAGACAATATGGAAGAAGCAGAAGATTCTTGGGTAATGCACTTTGATGGGGCAGCAAATGCCGAGGGTTAGGGAGTTGGCGTCACTCTGATTTCGCCAAAAGGTTCCTACGTACCCGTCTCTATCAAACTTAACTTCCCTCGCACTAACAACATGGCTGAGTACGAAGCTTGTGCCATTGGTCTGCAGGCGGCTCTTGATCTGAATGTAACTCACCTCCGAGTATTTGGCAATTCACAGTTGATCATATGCTAGACAAATGGAGATTGGAAGACAAAAGATGAGAAACTGGTCCCTTACCATGAGCACCTCGAGAATCTAATAGCTTGCTTTCAATATGTGACATTCTCATATGTTCCCCGAATAAAGAATCACTTCGTCGATGCACTAGCGATGTTGGCATCAATGATAGAAATCCCGTATGGTGCTGAGATGAAGCCGATCATGATTGAGCAGAGGAATGAGCCGGCCTTCTACCTACAGATTGAGGAACCTACAAAGCCTGATGATGAACCACCTTGGTTCTCAGATATCAAGAATTTCCTTGAGACACTAACCTTCCCTAAGGGTACATCCAAGATGGACCGACGAACCATTCAACGTCTAGCGGCAGGCTACATCATTTGTGAGGAATGCCTTTACAAGCAATCCTATAATAATATTTTGCTAAGGTACTTTACAGAAGGTGAAATAATCAGTATCATGAAGGAGATCCACGAGGGAGTATGCGGAGCCCACGTCAGCGGTCACATGCTCGCCAAGAAAATTTTGGGGCAGGGATACTTTTGAACCACTATGGAATCAGATTGTTATAAACATATTCAGAAATGCTACAAGTGTCAGGAACACTCCAGTTTGATACAATCTCCTGCCATTGATCTACACTGCATGACCACTCCTTGGCCATTTGCTACCTGGGGCCTTGATGTCGTCGGAATGATTCATCTTAAAGCATCGAATGGGCATCCGCTCATCCTCGTCACCATTGAATACCTCACCAAGTGGGTTGAAGCAGCATCATATGCCAACATCACGGCCAGTTATGTCGAGAAGTTCCTCAAGAGTAATATTGTATGCCGATTTGGAGTACCCAAAGATATCATCACAGACAATGACATAAACTTTGCAAATAAGTGCATCTGAGCCTTCTGCGAGCAATACAAAATCAAGCACCATCACTCGTCACCTTATCGGCCTCAAACTAATGGAGCTGTGGAAGCTGCGAACAAGACGGTCATCCGCATCCATGAGAAAATGGTTGTCACTTATCAAGATTAGAGTTAAATGTTGTCATTTGTTTTATGGGCCTACAGAACGTCGATCTGTACCGCTACAGGGACAACACCATTATCCCTTGTGTATGGAACTGAGGTCGTCCTACCGGTTGAGGTTGAAGTACCCTCGCTCTGAATCCTTATGGAATCAGGCTTACCCGAAGCAGAAAGAGAGAGATCCCGCTTCGAACAGTTGAACTTATTGGACGAGAAGAGACTCCTAGCCTTATGTCACACTCAAGTTTACCAAGGGCGAATCGCATGCGCTTATAATAAATGTGTCTGCAGTCGAGATCTAAAGGTAGGAGATACTGTGTTGAAGAAAATCTTCCTATCCCTCCATGCCGATTCGAGAGGCAAGTTCAAGTCGAACTGGGAAGGACCTTACGTCATTTGATAAGTGATACCGGGATACGCCATCCACCTCGCCACCATGGATGGAGATCATCTTCCTGAGCCCATCAATGTTGGATACACCCGACGGTTCTACTCTTAGTCTATTGTGATAAGGTAAGTATTGGTGAAATAAATACATGACTGCTTAAGAATCACTCAAAAGAGGCTATCATTCCAAACACAGTAGCCAAAAAAAAGCATCCCTAAAAATGATGATATCCTTTACTACCCCATTTGAGCCTGGGCCTTTCTTTCAATGAACCCCTTCCCCCAAAAAACATATGTGTATATATATAAAAAAGGGAAGTAAAGTTACCATCGACATCCAAAAAAATCAGAAAAGCAAAACCTCAAAAAGATATTGCCTGAAATAAATCAAAGAAAAAAAAAAGAGAAGAATCATGGGGCATGTACAATAAAGCCCCTAAGGAAGAAAGTATGTTAAGAAAACTAAAGCCATATCAAGGAAACCCTTTTAGCCCAGCATACCTTCAAATCCTAACCTAACCCATAGCCAAGTTACACCCTGAAGAAAGCCCTCTTTTTAGGTTCACAAGCAGTCGTAATATCTGTTAAGTCAACACAAACCGAGTTATAAGACGACACTAGAACCTCATCTGGCTGGCTATGACGGAATCAACGTCTATGTCGTGACTTTTGAAAAAAATGAAATGAAATAAAAATACAAGCTCAAAGAAGATGAACGTGGTGAAAACTCAAAAGGGCATTACGGGTAAAAACAAAGAGCTTGTGCGGACTAGGTGAAAACCCAAAAGGGCGCTTGGGGTAAGAGAGCTAAACCCATGGACGTGGTAAAAACCCGAAAGGGCGCCACTGGTAAAAAATGAGATAAAACTAAAAAAAGATGAAAAAAAAGAAAAGAAGACAGGTTTGGACTGATTGAGAGGATTGATGCTTGAGCAGCCCTCTTGGTTACTCTCTTTGATACACTTTCTCGTCCAGAATTGTCTTTGTGAAACTGCTTTGTCAAACGTATGACCCAAGGTAAGGAGAAAGGTTTGACTCAATCCGAAGGGATTGACGTTCCAGTCTTGGTAAAGTTGTTGAAACTCACCCAAGATCTGACTACTTAAAGGGGGTTCGACCATGCTCAAAAGGGGACTCGAGATCTCACCCGGTGATTGAGTCACCACACCAAAAAAAAGAAAGAAAAGCCAAAAAAAAAGAAGAGAAAAGAACAAAAAAATCAAGAAAAATCTAAATACAAAAAAATTGTATATGTTTCTACTCTTTTCCACATGTACGGCATCGTACTTCCATGTACATAGTTACAGCATCGTACTTCCATGTCAAAAAAAAAGAAAAAGAACAAAAAAAATCTTTCAAAATAAAAATTCAAAAAATATATATAAACCTTGAAAATGAAAAAATATAGGTAAAGGTTTGTTTCTCCTTCTGTTAATTAGGATGTATTTGTTACTTACATAAACAAAAAAGGGATTGACATTTTCTCGAGAATATGCAGGAACATCACACGGTCCAAAGCCTCGAAGCAGGCAACTTCTCAGCGATGGACAAATTAGATGAAGCATCTCACCACTAACATCAGGTCTATTAAAAAAAAAAGAGAAAATCATTTTGAAAAAGAAAGAATAAATATGTGCTTCCCCACAGCGCTATGCACATATGTGTTCCGATGCGGTAAAATGTCGATATTTTATCAGCAACACCACTGTGCTATAGTAGCATCCTAAGTCTAAAGTACGCCTTGGATTCTGAATCCTACTTTAAGGTAGGAGCAACGGTGTCACTCCCGATCAAATAATCAATGTTTCGATCGAGTCAACTCCCCTGTTAAATCTTCGAGCTAAGCGCTCTATTTCAGTTCCTATGAACTTAAGTGTCTTAAGCTTCAAATTCTCTATTGGAAAAGGTCAATCATTGGTTGAGACCAGAAGGGTTCATTTTTCTTTTATTTTCTGTAGGCTTAAAACATGTAATGGTAGCGGTATGCCTGTAAAGTGTACGCCATGTGTCTGGGCATCCGTATGATGGTCGTTTGTTTTCGTAAATTATACCCGAGCAAGTCTGGGACAGGGCTTCCATCGCCTTTGTTGCTGCTTATTGCCCCTGATGGATGCAGGATTACGCATAGTTGAATGAGGTTTATGATCATTGTTGACAGAAACCAGGATTGAATGTCCCTTTTGGGAGACACCTAAGGTTTGGTTGAATCTGTTCAAGGTAGTTAAAGCTGGATGTTGTAGGTCATGTTGATCCTGGGCACGTTTCTAAAAATGGCACGTACTCCCAAAAAGTGTTGTGGCGTCTATTCGCTCTGCTCGAATAGTCATGCTAAATAAATGTCGGGATCGATAGATTCGCCCAAAGACCTCGAACCCTACTTTCAGCAGGGGCACCTGCGAATAGTCAGATGGGGCAGTCAAATGCCTCGTAGAATTGGAAGCAAATTATGGAGCCTTGCACAGTTTTGCTTAGCACCTATCTTTAAGTGTGGGTTGATCACCCCTCTTACTTGCGAAGCTGTTGTATTCAAAATAAATCTTGAATATCAAATACCTTCAAATCATCTCTAGAAGCGAACGTTTTTCCCGACTAACGGGCTTTCGCAACTCGAGAAGCGAACATTTTTCCCAGCTATTAGGCTTTCGCAACTCATTTTACCTCGGTTATGCCCAGTAATATCGCTAAGCGCTTGGAGACCGATTACCTTGAGAAACGAATGTTTAGCCTGGCATCCAGAGCTTTCATTTTCTCACCATGTTACTCGTCTGATGTTTGAAGTTCGTTCTAAATGCAGCGAACCCCGTCAGTAAATCCTTGGGCCTCTTTGGATGTCTCTTTTCTTTGGCATTCGATCATTAGTGATCGGATATCAAAGAGGGGCATCTGTAGACACCGAAATTTGGCCTAAGGCCCGATCGAAATACATTTCGAGAGAGGCGTGCCTCCGAGCTTTTGATGGCATGTATGGAACCCTTCCAAACCCTTAGGAATCATCTCAAAACCCTTAAGTATTATTCCGAACCCTTAGGAATCAATCATAGCCTTTCGAGACCTATTAGAACCCTTCTCGGGCACAATTCAAACCCCAGTGAACAGCCGTTAGAAAGTGGACTGCCAAAGTTTGTATAGATAGTTGCCCCACCTAAGGCATATACCATTGGAAAGTAGATTTTCCCATCTTTCCAATTAACTAAGAATTGACTAATTTGGAGTTATACATTAAAAGTTATGGAGAAATAAAGATCACGAATTTGTGTAGGAAATTACAAAATCGGACCCATAGAGCTAGTTTCGAATCCTCCTGAGCAGTGGTTAAAGAGAGCAATGCCAAAATTTATACAAATCTCTTCTAAAGCTGAGTTATATATCATTGGAAAGAGAACTTTCCCAGCTTTCCAACAAGCTAAAAATTACCTCAATCAGAGTTATACATCAAAAGTTATGGCGAAATGAAGATCGCATATTTATGCAGGAAATTGCAAAACCGGGCTGGGCCCCTGCGGGTCTTTAACTTCCAAAAGTTTGGGCCTGGTTTTCCTTCAAAAAATTGCCAAAATTGTCATTGAAGGTTTGACTTGTGGACCATCCCAAAGTCTGGGGTGCGTTTCTTTAAGACCCTAGTGACCCTATTAGCTTAGGTTATCTCCCTTTTGTCATTCAAGTCACCACCCTATCATCTACCATTAAACAAAAATCCCTCTTCCCCAAGCTCTAGAAAATCCCAAAAACCTTAAATTGCCCATTACCTAATTGCTAACCCTAATTAGCTTCTAAGTAGCCTCCTAACCTACCTTTTTCCTATAAATAGAGCCCCCCTCCCCTTGGATTAAAGGTTGAGAATTTTTACTTAAGAGAGAAAGAGCTTAAAATGAGAAGATCTTTCTCCCTTTGGTGCACCATTGCTCATACAAATTTTAGAATTCCAAAACCCCCTTTGAGTGATATTTTCTACCTTAGATCCCTTAGTTTAGGTACATGCTACCCATTTACCTTCCCTCTCTACCTCTTAGTCAGCAAGCCTTAGAGGTTAGAACTCCTATTTCCACCATATAAGCCTTCAAGTGCTTATCCAAAGCAAGCCACGCAAGGCTCTCCTACGGTGCTACAAGGTCCCGAGGGCTCCGACTCTCTCCTTTCTTCTCCTATCTCTTCCTTAGCTCTTCATATCCTCCCATTTGTGCCGTTTCGCCGCCAAATTTTCGGTAGGAATGGAGGGGCACAAATAGGATTTAAGGCCCATTTGGACAAGAGGAAGTCATTTTCTTTTCTTTTACTTTATTTTTGTGTTGGCCATTAGTTGAGACTGCATTAAGCGGGTTGATCGGGTGCCTAACACCTTCCGGATCGATAACCGAAGCCCCTACCCAAAAGCCTTTGGTGTGGACTGAATTCAGAGTCATTTTTAATACTTTAGTCCTCATAAAAATGAACTAGGTTTCCCAGGACACCGAAAGCTCCAGGTGGCGACTCTATATTTTTGTTTGAGAGTGCATCATCGCGACGAGATCGTCACAAATCCCACGGTTGCACATGTGTCACGATGGGAGTTTTATTGTTTATTTTTATTTCTTTTTTTGTTTGATTGTGATAGGACATCGGGAGGTGTGTTATTGCGATTGGACTATGAGCGATAATGTTATTTTTCTTTTTGTTGGATTATTTACCGCAGCGGAGCGAGTGGCGGGCATCGAGGAGTGATTTGGTCATGATGGGACTGCAGGGAGCAATTTCCCCTTTCATTTTTGTATGATTTTTACTGTGATTTTATTTGGGTTTATGTGATTTTTTTTTTGTTTATTTATTTTGATTTGTTTGTTGGGTTTTGTTTTTTTTTTTATTCTTGGGGCATTTGAAGTGTTTGTTTTGTTTATGCTTGTCCATGTTTGTTATTGTGTGTTTCTTGTTGTCTTATTTTGAACGTTTGTTTTGGGGTCCCATGGTGGAAAAGTAAAAAACAAACTGAAAATAAAATAAAAAATACCCCAGTTTGGGGTGTCGGTCTCATAACCTGAGTGTCGCTACCAAGGTGTTAGAGCTCTTAAAAAAAATTCCCCAATGTCAAGTGGCGGTGGCACTTTTATCGGCCTCATAGATGTTCTGGAGTGTATTTGTGATGCTCCCGCATTGGAAAGTAGTTTGATTATTTCGGCCACATGTCGAGCTTGATTGTGTAAGTGTTGAATGATAGTCATGTATCATAGCTTTTAGCAGGATTGAGGTGAATGGTAGGTAACGGGTGATTGCATCGCTTGCCATTCGAGATTTTTTGATTTTATCCTCAAGGGGATTTTGAAAATCATTTGACTCATTATCCGAAAAGAAACTAAAGGAGGGAAGGGGAAGTAAGGTTTATTGATCTAGGGATGGCTTCTCATATAAGCGATTTCAGAAATAGTAGTCAACTACTTTCTTCTTGGGTGGATAATGCGGTGCCATAATTGAGCACTCAATCATGGTTCAGCACCATCAAAGTCTTAGATTCTATGGTTAGTAGGAGGTTTGTCCTCCTCTTGCCACCGTACGACGATATCTAGTAGTGTGAAGATGTCAGAGATGCTCTCGCCGCTTGCTTATACTTCCCTAATAAGACTAATAGGAATGTCCTCACAATTTGCTTATGCTTCCCTGAATTCATTGACTATTCATTCGTCGTATTGCTCTCGCTCATGTAGACACCCCCATTTTGCCCTCTCAGAATATACAAATCTATTTGGTCAACCTCCTTGGACCTCTCAACCCTAATATAGAACCATATACTGAAATAATAGTATATGACTGAACACAGGCTAAAATAATAACTCTACGGCTTAGGCCCCATAACCCTAACGTGGGAACCATGCACTAAAATAATAAAGCATGGCTGGACAAAGGCTGAAACAATAGCTTTGTGGCTCAAATCCTAAAATAGGGAGACCATATACTGAAATAATAGTATATAGTGGAAATGCAGACTGAAACAATAGTCTGACATTTCAAACCCCCCTGACCCTGACTTAGGAACCAAGCACTGAAATAATAGTACATGGCTAAATGCAGGCTGAAACAATAGCTCTGTGACTCAGATCCCAATGAAGGGAGACTACATACTGAAACAATAGTATATAGTTGAAATGCAGGCTGAAATAATAGTCTCGCATTTTAGACCTAGCCCAAACCCAGACAGCCCCGAATTACGCGTCTAAAATCCCGGACGCAATTCGATTGCACGTAGAACCACAAGCGTGCAATCAGTCCCCTTTTCAGACCAGCCTTCTTTTCCCAGACCACCTCGAGACTCGATCATGCGCCTGACATGAGACGCTTGATCAAATTGAACGCCCCACCACCAGCGCGCAATTGGCCTACGCCCGACCTAGTCTTACCGTCCTTGACCCCTAAGCTTCCTCGATCATGCGCTTCGGATGAAACGCTTAATCAGATTGCGCACTCCACACTGGGCACGTAATTAGTTCTAACATTATTAGGACTAGGAAAGTAGCTGAGCAAGTTAGCTGGTTGCTCACTGAGTCGTTGACCGATTTAAATCGATTAAGCACCGGGAAAACGACGCGTAATTTAGTTAAACGCCTGAAAAAGGGCGCATAATTGAAGAAAAACCTATAAAAAGATTTTTTTATTTCGGCCCAAAGACCACAACACAGTGAGGGAGAACGAAATTCTTTGGGATTTTGAAACCAGAGAACTCCGAGGACAAACCCATAGAGCAACCTAGCCATGATTTCGAGATTCAAACTTCGAATCTTCAAGATTTCTCTCCGTAGCCTCTACCTTAGGTAATTTGGAATTTCCAACCGTAGTTCTTAGTCCTTAGACTTAGGATTTTCTTAGCTTTAATTATTAATATTAATTCAATCTTAAACCGTAGCACCCTTTTTTTCGGACCGTAGTTTTAATATCTGGTTCTAGTTCTCCGTTTCTATAACCAGTCCTTAATCTGACGGCCCGATCCACTAACCATAGACTCAATTCTATTCTAAAATCTTAATCTCCAGTCCTATCATTAATCTTTAGTTCTAGTTTATAGTTTCTAGAACCAGTCCTTAATCATACGGCCTTATTTTTCTGATTTTGGACCCTAATTCAGTCCTTAAACTTTTAAATTCTAGTTTTAATCCATTAGTTTAATATTTCTAACATCCCAAATATTAATTTAGTCTTTTATAGTCCTGTTTTATAATTTAATTCTTAATTATAATCTCAAAAATGACTCCGAAAATCCAAAAATACTATTTTATAATTCAAAATCTAGTTTATTCTCAACCTCAGCCACCCGATTTGCCTAAGAGAGCTTACGGAGGGTACTCGGGAATGAGGCCAATCCTCCTTAGCATAGCGGACCTAAACCCCCCCTTTTTTAGGATTATTTTATTACTTTAATTAGGATTAAAAATATCAAGTTCATAAATTTCTTAGATTTTTAGTATAATTAATATACATGCTTTATTTTAATTAGATCCCTAGAATAATTGCTTTGATTAAAGTTCTAATAAAAATCAGTTCCTCTATTTTAATTAGATGATTCTAGCATAGTTAATTCGTTGTATGATTAGATTCCAGTATAGTTAATTCCTCTTTTTTTATTAACTAAAGTTTTAGTATAATTAATACATTGCTTTGATTATAATTTTAGAAAAATCGGATTATTTACTTTAATTAGTTTTTCTTAATAAAATTAGTTTATCTATTTTAGTTAGAATTAATAAAATTAATTCCTTGCTTAAATTAGAGTTCTAGTAAAATTAGTTCTCTATTTCAATTAGAATTTCAGTAGGACTGGTGTACTTGCTTTACTTAGAATTCTAGTACAATCAGCATACTTGATTTAATTAGAGTTTCATCAGAACCAACATGCTTGCATTCCTAGTACAATCAGGAGATTGATATCAACTGGACTTATAGTAGGATTAGGAAACATCACCATAATAAACCTACACCACTAGACTCACAATAGAATTAGGGAATCTGAACCGATCCGAATTACAGTAATAACAGGAAAGAAAAGAAAACTGAACTATCTAAATTATAAGGAAGAGCCATAACGCCTGACGTTCGCAGGTGGACGATTCAGTGTAAAAGTAACCCACACCCGCTCTAAAGCGTGATCATAAATGTGTTGTAGCGTCGTTAAATCTTTGCAGCTGGCGATCGCAACAAACTAGAATTTTTTGTAGAAAACCTCCCCCTTTTTATCTTTATTTTACTTCTAACATTCCAAACGTCACATCGCTAGAGTCCACTTGGACATAATTGGGCCACTGATTCAACGGGGATCGAAAGGAACCCAAAAAAAGCGTGCACCAACAGACTGGCGATCGCGATGGGACATTTTTGTTGAACTCTTTCCTTTCTTTAGATAGGTAGCTTAATTTGTTTTCCTATTTTACTTTTCGTCGCGTCATTTCGAATTCCTTCAGATACATGAGTCTTCGTCAAAGACTCAAGATGTCTGGCATACGAAAAGTGAGTTTAGGAGACCCACCATTGTGGGGATATCATGACAACCCCATGTACAGAGAAGAACCTCTCTACAATTCCAGCCCACAGCAACCTGAGATTAATATGGATGGTGAACAAGAGAATCCCTTCTCTACCCCACACACCGAAAATAATCATAATGGGAGAGATGGTGGCATCAGACAAAACCTTACTGCTCAACATATCGTAGAGCTTAGTATTCAAAGGATACAAAGAGGAGATGATGACTTAGAGGAATTGCTTCAGGGATTGGCTGCCGCATATGAGACCGTTAGGTCACGACAATATTCAGAAGAACGAGAACGACAAGAAAGGCCACCGCCTACCTTGAGCACAGTGTCGGCCCATGCCACACTGTTGAGACAACCTGCGCACACATTCTTCAATGATGACTCTCTAGACAATGTTTGCTCATGGGTCGCTCCAAAAGATAGCACCATTAAAATCGAAGATCTCCCTAAAATGCTGGATGAATATATGGCCAAAAGGGAATGCCTTGGTCACTCATTTGGGTTCAATAAATTTTTTCGGGATGTCGAATTTAACTTGCCCATAGGATTTAAACTGCCAAAATTTATCAAGTACAACGGCACGGGAAACCCAAACCATCACTTGGCCCTCTTTTGCAATGATTGCCGACCCATACGTGATAATCAGGAAATTCTCATTCACTATTTCCAATGCTCATTAGAAAGGGAAGCTCTAGATTGGTTCGCGAGACTCCCGCTCTATAAGATAAAAACATTCGATGAATTACTCAGTCAATTCCTAGACCAATACAAGCACTTAATCCAGGAGACAGTCAGTCTCAGTGATCTGATGGCGGCCAAGCAAGGGCCCGATGAAGAATTCACTGACTTCATCGCCAGATGGAGAAAACTCGCTGCCAAAACTGGCACGTTAATGAAAGAGAAAGACTCGATTGATATTATTATCGACAATACTAGGGAACCGTTGAAGCACACTTGTCCTAAGTGATTGCCCTAACTTCACTGCCCTCCACTCTCGAGCATCCCGACTAGCGCGACACATTAAAGGCAAAGACCTCGCTCTATCCATAGTCACGTCGAAAGTAAGCTTTTCTAGTGAATCAAAGTCAAAAAATAATAAGAAAGCCTCAGGAACTGAATAGGTTAACACTGTTGTCAACCAAGGAGAAACTCAGGGAACAAAAATTTCCAATCAAGAAATTTCGGACAAAATCAGAATCAACAACGGTACACGAACCAAAATTAGGGCACCAATCAACAAAGATATGTGAACCAAAACCATGGCCAGAACCAAAATCAGGGCCAATACCAGAACAGGAACCAATATCCCAACACCTACCAGAACCAAAATGCAATGCAGAATCGACCAGCCCATGCGTCGAACTACAATAACGTACCCCACCGCAAAACTTTAACCCAGCTAGAGGCCCCTACCAGCCAAGGCGGGAACACTATCCTCCTTTGCCTGATACGATCCTTAACATTTTTTGTCTCCTTAACACTCAGAATCTCCTCCTATTCCCCCAGGAAAGACCCCGGCCCTAGCCGACAAATATAAATTATAGTAAATACTGCGCATTCCATTGATACGCGAGGCACAACCTAGAAGACTGTTGGGTCCTCTAGGATGTAATTTATGATATGAATGATCGAAATCAGATCGATTAGAAAGCACTTAAGAATCCTAACCCTAACAATAACCAACCCCAACAAAATCTAGGGATCATTAATAACCCCATGTCTAACCACAACTAAGCGACACCGACTCAGGTCACCACCGTAGATCTTTTCCGCCAATCCCCCTTCCAGCCGTCCACCTTAATCATGCGTGTCCCACCTTCTAATGCTTTTGCTACCCCTACGAGAGTTCCTTTACCCTTCCATCCCTCGGCCTTGATCACTTAAATTGCCTTGTCGAGCCCGCCTCCCTACCTGAAGTTCACTCAGATACGAGTCCACTCCTTTAGGGCTCAGAGACCATTCCTCCATAGTCACCCACCAAAACCATCAACCCCTCCAAATCCTGAGCCAATGCCATTGCGACTCCCTTCGTCTGATTCTGAGCCCGAGTATGGAGACCATGTTCTTCAAACTGCAGCCCAAATCGCCGCATGGGTAGAAAGTACCACCCGAAAGACTCTGAACCTAGAAAATAAAACAAAGATTAAGTGTTCACTAAACATAAAAGAAGGTAAGCTAGAAGAGAATCCCAACCAGTGCGAGACTCTGGTCTTCGCTTTCCTAGAAGAGGAGGATTATACACAGTACCTCCCACCTTGGAGCGGCACCGTGCAAGTATGCGCTCCGACCTCGAATTTTGCTCACTTTACAAATATGTCAACATCGAGCCACACCAAGTTTGATCAATAACCGATTTGCCTGATTCTTAAATCAGGAACCAATTACCCACCTCTGTCGTTCCCTTGAAATAAGGATTTCACAAATGCATAATCACCAGAGGGGAACAGGGGAGAAAGAGAATTTAACTTGCCGCCCCCACCTCACATTATCCCTCCACCAATCCCTATGCCTCAACCGCTCCAACCACCCGCTCCTAAGGCTCATCGGCCAGGCAAAGAAATTGCACTTGAGCTAGGGCAAGAATATGACCTTCTCCGGCATCTTCAAAAGATCTCGGCCCAAATATCAATATTGGAACTCATCAAGAAATCTCCTGACTATCACCGGTTATTGATAAGGACACTTGAAGACACCCGAGTGGATTAAGACACAATATTGGATGAGCTACACCAAATCACCTCGGTCATGGTGCAACCCTCGGTGCTCACTTTCACAGATGCAGATATGCCTAAAGAGTCGCTCCGCAGAAGTGCAGCTCTCATATACCTTACAGTCATAATCAGAGAATTCTTCGTACCCCATGCATTGGTCGATACAGGAGCAGGACTCAATATCTGCCCTCTCACGACATTAAAGACACTCGAATACACAGAGCAGGATGTCAGACCCTCCACACTATCACTTATAGCTTACAACGGCTCGCGTTGTTTCGTCAAAGGAACTATCAAATTTCAGGTTTGCCTTAGACCTGTAACGAAAGATGTCACTTTCTATATTTCTGACTTCGCTAGCACGTATAATCTTATCTTAGGAATAAAATGGTTAGAGTCAATGAAAGCCATCGCATTCACATACTATCAATGCGTCAAATTCCCGTATGAGGACTCCATTGTCCATATATACGCCGATGCACCCCTCCAAGAGATGGACACTGATTACGCTGCAAGTATTCCGACAGACCATGATTTCATGTTGAACACGGGCCATATTCAGAAGGCCCGAGTCCCTGATGAGACAACCATTGCCAAAGTTCGTCCCCCTACCCCTACTAGTTCTCCCCCAATGCATCAACAAAAACTAATGAGAAGAGAGGTCGGCCCAGACCTCGCCAAACTTTACTACATCAACCCTACCATGACAAAAGGTTGGGACCTCATGTACCAACTCAGATACGTCCCCCACACCGGACTCGGTAAAAATAAGTAAGGTCGTGTAGGACCTGTCGTCCCAACAAAAATATGCAAACACATAGGGTTAGGTTTCCAATCGGACGGCTCACAAGCCAACTTGTTCCCTACCTCACCAAAATGGTCTCTATACGACCACTTCGTCTTTGGGACAATGGAGAAGGCGGATGTACCAAGGCAAAGAGAGGTGTCCTTCACTAAATCCCAAGAAGCGGAAATCGAACAAACGGCTAAAGCATTTAACTATTTGACGAATCTAAACGACGACGTTGATGAACCTCTCGAAGGAGTTAAACCTTTGTTTGACACTAAGGGGTTTACAGAAGAGAGAAAGGGAGAACCTTCCAAACTCGAGCTGCAAGTAGAAGATTGAAAATCCACTAACGACGAATATTTCCACATAGCTGCCTTACAAGATAGTGAAGAGTACTTACATCTAACGTAGGAAGAGGATGACACCCCACAAGGGGATCTTAACTCGCATAGCATCCATCTCGGCCTTGGCCTTGGAGGATGGGAATGCCCGTGGGACTCCCCTTGTATCGCTCACCCATATCAACCTTGTTGTAGGGCATGCACTAGCATATTGGAATGCTTTGCTAGCTGGGACCGATATTCTGCAACCGTAGAATTAAACGACTCTAACCTCATAACAATGGAAGCAAGTAATGACCCACCAACTCGGCTACTAGCGCAAGAAGAAGAAAATTCCAACCGTCATTTGGTTGACCCAGGGGGAAACACCCCTGTTACCCTCATTGAGTTGAAAGAGAAACTTGGACTAGACACTCCTCCATCTCCAAACACGCCACAACTCTAAATATTTTTGAAATCTCTCAAGGAAGAATGGAAACCCCCTCCAAGTGATAATGAGGACTACTGGATAGACCTCCCTGCACTCGAGCTAGCAGAGCGGGCCAACCTAAGACTTCGAGCATGGTCAGATTAAGAAGACAAGTTTAATACCAACCTCGAATCTGACCCAGAAGGATGGGAATGTCCTTGGGGATCTCCCTGCATTTCTCACCACTATCAGCCTCACTGCCGAGCATGCACGCTTATCCTGGCATATTATGAAGTCCAAGGGAAAGAGCTCGCTACTCCTGAGGATCCCTTAAGAGATCACCCTCGACGAGAAGAGCAACCGTACTATAACTCAAAGGACAATAGTTCAACTGATTACGATCTTCAGAGCTTCTTCGAAGATAAGGTAATCAATATGATAGAGGAAATCTGAATGTCGATACCACTGCCACCGGCATCGCTCATTCAAAAAGTCTCATCAAATGAGGAATTCAAAAAAAAATGCCAAAATCACAATAAGTCCACGTTTCTCGAAGAATCACCCCAACGGCTCCTACAGCCGTCTCGCTCCCTTAGTTAGAGGAAGCAACTCTCCTGGTGCCTCTTAAGCGACCGACCCTATACCATATCTACTATCAAAAAACAAAAAATAAGAAAAATAAGAAAACCCTAAAAATTCATAAATACAAAACCTAAAAAAATCAGAAAACCCCATAAAAGAAAGGGAACCCTTCATCCCGAATCAAGTTTGTGGCCAACAAGGAGACTTTTCTCCTAAGACTTCTATCCCATCTCCCGCACGAAGAAGCAAGGCATCCAGGCTTAACAACAAGCTGGTGATCATTTAGATGAAATACTTCATGACTTTGAGAGGAAAATCAATAGCCTGGACCTTTACCTTACTAAAAATCTCTCGGTCATAAATTGTACCAATGAAGGGTTACCTTTTGCAAAATCAAATCCCCAGTGTAACAATTTTGCAGTATATGAGCTTGCCGAAGATGAAGAAGAAACACCGGTCCTCGAGGAGGCGCTGGACTTCCAACGGGTTATCAAGCATTTTGACGAGGAAACTCAAACTGTCGTAGAATCCACAGAAGAAATTAACTTTGGCACTAAAGAGAAACCCAAGAAGCTACTAATTAGCGCAACGCTTAACTCTAAGGAATGTCAACAAATTGAAGAAGTCCTATAAGTGCACCTCGACTCCTTTTCATAGTCATATGAAGATATGCTTGGTTTATAACCAAGTTTAGTAGAGCATCATCTTGTCTTGGAACTCGATGCAAAGCTTGTTAAGCAGAAACTCCGTAGGATGCACCCACAAACAGCCCTTCAAGTCAAAGAGAAAGTTGACAAATTAAACAAAGCCAAATTGATCTGAGTTGTCCTCTACCCTAAGTGGGTCGCCAACATAGTGCCTGTCACCAAGAAAGACAACAAAGTATGGATTTGCATTGATTTCTGAAACCTCGACCAGGCATGCCCAAAAGATGGCTTCCCACTTCCGCACATTAACACTCTAGTTGACAACACTGCTGGACATGAGATGTTATCCTTTATGGGCGGGTTCTCTAGGTATAATCAGATTAAATTAGTAGAGTCTGACCAAGAGAAGACTTCTTTCACCACACCATGGGAAACTTACTGTTACGTCATCATGCCTTTTGGGCTCAAGAATACAAGAGCCACGTATCAATGTGCCATGATGACTATTTTTCACGACATGATGCATAAATGTGTAGAAGTCTACATTGATGACATATTAGTGAAGTCCCAAATACGGGCAGGACATGTTGAAGCACTCGACTGGTGCTACAAAGAGCTAAGAAATATCAGCTAAAAATAAACCCAAAGAAATGTGTCTTCGGAGTCACCTCCGAAAAATTACTCGGTTTCATAGTTAGCAAGCAAGGAATCAAAGTCGACCCCGCAAAAGTCAGAGCCATTCTTGAGATGCCGCCTCCCAATAATATCAAAGAATTACGAGGCCTGATAGGAAGATTGCAATTCATCAGGAGATTTATCTCCCAACATTCAGACATATGTGATCCCTTCTACAGACTACTTAAAGGAGGAGCTAAGTACAAATGGGATAATCAGTGTCAACAAGCCTTTGACAATATAAAAAAGTACCTCTTTAACCCGCCAATACTATCGCCACTAGTTCCCGAAAGACCTCTCATCCTATACCTCTCAGCGAACAATAAAGCCATGGGAGTAATTCTAGGGCAATATGAAGAAGAAGGTAAGAAAGAAAAGGCTATCTAATACCTCAGTAGGACGATGGTCGAGTACGAACGAAAATACACTCCAATGGAGAATACCTACCTTGTGCTAGTATGGGCCTCAACCAAATTACAGCACTACTTCAAAGCACATAAAATACTAGTACTAGCCCGAATAGACCCTCTGAAGTACGTATTTGAGAAGCCCGCAACATCAGGAAATATCGCTCACTGGCATATGCTCTTGCAAGAATTCGACATCACTTACGTCACGCAGAAGTCGATCTAAGGATAAGCAATCGCTGATTACCTCGTAGACCTCCCACTCCCGGGTGATAAGCCCAAACACGCGGATTTCCCCGATGAAGACCTACTTGTGATTCATAATGAAGAGCCCGATAAGACGTCATGGACCCTTTATTTTGATGGGCTCTAAATCACAAAGGAAAAGACATCGGGATAGTCCTCCTAAGCCCGGAAGGAGTTGTCATACCTAAGGCTTTTCAATTAGATTTCCTTGTCACTAATAACATCGCAGAATACGAAGCTTTCATAGCCGGACTGCGAGCAGCATTACAATTTGGTGTTAAACAGTTAAAAACCATCGGCGACTCTAAGCTAGTAATCTCACAAGTTATACGAGAATGGAAAACTAAGGAAACAGGACTGACGACATACTTAGAAACTGCTCAATATTTAGTAAAGAAATTTGAACTAATCTATTTCACGCACATCCCTAGATAAGAAAATGAGCTCGCAGACTCCCTTACTATGTTAGCCTCAGTCATCCAAATACCCATCGGACAAAGTACCAAGACCTTCTTCATCCAAAAATTAACAGTGCCCGCCCATGAGGTAGCATGGACCGTCAAAAGAAAATTACCAATCCTCCCCACGAGGACGGGACCAGAAGAAACAATCGCTTCAAAAAAGCATGTCAAGTCAGAAACCGAAGTCGCTATGTTCAAATTTAAAAAATCACCAACCGACGACGGACAACCATGGTATTTTGACATCTGAAACTTTTTGAAGCATCAACACGTCCCCCCGTACGCCAGAAAGATCGAACGGAAGACTATAAGGAACTAATGCACCCGATTCTACATACTCGATGAAACATTATATAAAGAAGCCTTCACCAAAGGAGTACTACTATGATGCGTCACAACTGCTGAAGGACAATACATCATCCGTGAAGCACACGCCAGTGCCTGTGGCACCCACATCGATAGACAAAGACTCACCGATCAAATTACATGACAAGGCTACTTCTGGCCGATAATGATCAGAGATTACCGCCTCTACATCCAATTCTACAAACAATGCTAAGAACACGTTGCACTTATCAAAGCTCTATCAGTTGTATTGAACACTATGACCTCGCCGTGGCTATTTTCGATGTGGGCCTTCGACGTTATTGGACCTTTCACAGATACAGTTGGGAACACTCACAAGCACGGGTTCATACTTACAACAATCGAATACTACACCAAATGGGCAAAAACTAAATCCTATGTCAGAATCACCGCTTTGACACTCGTAATGTTTATCATTCAAAATATCATCACCAGGTTTGGAGTACCCAGAATGTTCGTCACCGACAATGGTTCACAATTCATCGCAAAGAAGATGAAGTTATGCAAGAAATTCGGCATCAATCTATTCTATTCATCACCGTTCTATCCCCAAGGCAATGGACAAGCAGAAGCTACAATCAAAATGCTTATTCAAATTTTGAAGCTCATAGTAGAAATAAGCAATGGAGCCAACTGGCCTGAATGACTACCAGAAATACTCTAGGCCTATAGGACCTCTATTCGTACGACCATTGGCCAAACTCCCTACCTCCTCACCTACAGGATGGAGGTAGTCTTACCATACGAGATATAAGTACCATCCTTATGGATTTAACTCGATGATGAGCTATCCTTAGACGAGAGGAGAATCGCCCTACTCACGTAGCTAGAGAAACTTGATGTAACACGTCTAAGGGCAACTGACCACGCTCAGGTATATAAGAGGAGAGTGGCCAGGGCTTACGATAAGAAAGTCCTTGAATGAACCTTTAATATTAGAGAATTAGCCTTAAAGAAAATCATGCCTTCGAAGCACGCCCATCCGAAAGAAAAACCGAAATTGAACTAGGAAGGACCTTATGTTACAACAATCGCATACCCTAGAAATGCATACAAACTAGCGAACCAAGATGGGGAAGAACTCCCCAGCCCTTCGAATGTCAGGTACCTTAGAAAATACTACCCTTAGCCCTGTGACCATCACATCTCGTGGTTAAATACTTATACTTATCACCCCCATAGTCGTCACGACCTATTCATTGGTCGTACATCGCCAATTCTTAGAGTATCCTTAAGACTTTTGGTTTATTGCGCACTTTCTCACTCGGGTAATCTGATTGAAGGACTAGTGACCTATCTAACCTCTTTCAAAAGCATAAGTAACACCCGATTCTCATTTCCCCTTCCCCCGCCATTGGAGGAGACGTTAGAGCAAAAAAAATGAAGATGTTAGGATCAATCAAAACTCATTATTCTTGCACTAGCAGGATGCTTTCAAAATTGCATATATCAAAAAAATTGAGCAAGAGAATTACGATGAATGAATAAGTCAATGAGCTCAGAGAAGCATCAGCAGGTCGTGAGGACATCTCTGGTACTTTACTATAAGTGTATAAGCAAGCTGTGAGGGCATCCCTAATGTCCCTATACTACTAGATGTCGTCGTAAGGTGACGGGAGGAGGACAAACCCCTGCTAGCCATAGAATATGAGATTCTAATGGTACCAAAATATGATGAAGGGCTCGATCATGGCACCCTGTATCCCCCTGAGAAAAAGATTGTTACTCACCCCTTTTGGAAAACCTTAGACACAAATTATTCCCCACATCACTAAGCCTTACTCCCTCTTCTATTTTTATTTCGGACGATGAATCAAAGGCCTTGTAGGATATTCCTAGAAATGAAACCGAAAATCGATGAATGATAACTAATGCAATCACCCGCTATGCCTACTGTACTTCTCCCTAATAACCACGGGATAGGATGACCACCACCCTAAGGTAAACCCCCGCATACGACTAAACTAATCAAAGAGACCTCCCTCGGTTTGATGACAGTACCGATCAACATTTCTTCAAAACTAGCTCACCAAAAACCCATGACTTCTTCTAGATGCAAAGTGCTCATCTGAAAACCCAGAAAAGCTCCACTGCATCTGCACACTGGGGCATTTTTTTTATCAGAAAGAGAATCATCTTAGAAGTGCTGACTCATCCACAAAGAAGATGCGAAATAACAAAGTCACCATCCAAAAAATGCCACCGAAGATACTATACTGTCAACCCTACCGCGCTCCTACACTGGGGCATTTTTATTTTATTTTATTTTATTTATTTGTTTATGTTCTATCTTAGTTATTTGCTTTCCCTGTTGCATTATTTTTATTTTTAAAAAAAATGAACTAAAAAAAAGGGAAAAAAAGAAACAAGAAAAAAAAGGGAACATATGTTCATCTTTCACTACCAGGCCCCGGTCTGAGACACTCACCCCCTTGACAACTAGCAAGGGGGAGAACAAAAATTATTGATAGTGTTACCTTTATATGTGCAGATACAAAGCAACCTTCAACTACCACCAGGCCAGCTTAGGAAGCATCCAAGTCCCAATGACGATTGATAGCGCTGAAGAAACTATAAGCAAAAGTATATGCAAGAGGTAACTAAAAGAAAGAGCAGCCAATCAGGTACATCTAAACCAAAATCTCCATATATATATCAAAGTTTTCTCTTCTTTTTACACTTGTCACCAGGGGCATCCCCCTATATGTACAACTCACACACACACAATAAAAAAAATACATACACACACCCCTACTACCTACGCTGTCGCTAGGATGGACAAGCGCTACTGTCCCCAGTATCATCAGCCCGGAGATCCACAGACTGATCCTCCGAAAATATAATCCTGGCACTCGGAGTTGGTAGAACATCTAGACGACGTGGCCCCGCTACAGAACCCCCTTCGCTCATCTGGCTAATAGACCGCCTCAATCAAGAATGAGGAGCATACCCAATGAGAATCTCACGAGCGATAGAATCCTCACAACCATCACCCCTGACACGATCACGTGACGTGCGACAAGACTGCCCAGATGAGGAACCCGTAGTCCTCGACTCTGATCCATCAAGCAGACTAGCCGGCCTACGTGCCCCTCGCTCACTCCTCATCAGACGATACTGCAGTCGATCCAAGGACACCTACATCTCCGCCTGCATCGTCTTACGCACTGCGTCCTCTACGTGACCATCATCTCAACAAATAGGTCCTCGCGACTCTGCATCTCCCCAAGGATCCGTCTTGCCTCTGGAGTGGCACACACTGGCGCCGCCTCTAGATGCGCCTCATCAAGTTGACGAACTTGTGTAACCAGACCAAGTCAAAGAAAACCAATGTATATATATATATATATGAATATAAAAAAAAGCTTTGAAAATGAAAGAGTCGTACCAGCTCTAGCCTCTCCTCCAGAAGACGCTCAATTGTCGCAGCGATCACTGGATCAGCAGGCGGCACGGAAGGAACAACAAATGTAGGCGGCTACAACGAGAACAAACAAATACATCAGATAACACTATAATGACAAATACACTATGAACATAATAACTAAAACATACCTAAGAAGGGATAGGGATAGACTCCTGAGGGGGAGCCTCGAGAGCAGAGTCTAGAACAGCCTGTGCAGAGAACCAAACAAACCAACACAAAATACGTCAGAATAAATAGAATGAAATAACCTAAACTAAAGAATACTACACCAGAAACTATACCTGACTCTCCGAGTGTAGAGAGGGAGCAGTGGCCTCCCTTGTCTGATGATCCTCGGCAACCCGACGCTAAAATACCACATAATGATTGTAAACTATTAAGAAAGCAAAACAATAATAACAAACTAATGCAATGACACAAACGAGATAAAAGATTGAATGGAACTTACCCAATGCTCTAGCTCAGCCCGAAGCTGAGCCATCGCTGGATCCTCCCGACTAGAGGAAGCAACTGCAGATTAATCTAATGCTAGAACGAGACCTCCAGCAAGGAGCTCAGCTCTCTATGAATAATAATAAACACATCAGTTGGCTGACTCATGCTAACAATTAACCAAAACCCCGTTCATATAGACACTTACCAATCGATCAATCTCAGATCGCAAACTAGTCGCTACCTCTCGGCCAGCCTACAGGTTACTGCGATAGACCTCCAGCAGGGCCTCCTGGCGGGCAACCTCGACCTCCCTCTCAGACTATCCAAAATAAAATGAGAACCACAACCACATCAGAATGACCAGAAGACCAACTCAACATAATACATAATACAAAAAGAAAACCAATAAATTAACTCACCAGGAGCAGTCGAGTCTCCGCTAGCTGAGCCCCCAACTCCTCCGCTGCCTTAACCTGAGCCACCAAGAGGACTAAGGAGTGCATCATCTTCTTATCCGGACAAGGAGCACATCCCATCTGCTCCATCACCCTATGGAGAGCATCTATCGCCCCCCGCACGCTTGCTGTGAGATGGCCCTACTCTAATGCAGTCAGCCTCTCCCTCAATGCTGACACCGACTCCGGCCCACCGATCGCGAAAGAGCCACTCCCATGGAATGGACGTGTGAAGAGGCACTTACCATCCAATGCACTGAACCATCTCCTATACTCTCGAACATCCGCTTGATCACGCGCCCCTGTGACCCTGATCCCCCCAACTCTAAAATCTACTATCTGAAGTGCCATCCGCTCCATAAAGTTTCGGCCAGGGGGGTCAGTCATCCTCTTCGTCACCCTATGGCGAATCTTCGGGGGGACTCCCTGAGCGAGCCCCAGCTGCTGCACCACCCGAGATAGGTGGATCCTCTCCACCCTCTTACAACAATGAGCCCATATGTCCACATCGAAGAAGGGCTGACCAAACTGGATCACTAGCACACCAGCATCCTCCTCAACTGCGTACGGCCTCCAAATCACCTAACCAAATAGACAAGCCAACCCGTCAATGAAGACTTATAGCCTAAAAGCCTGAAACAAACTGAAACAAAATATACACATGGTGATATATATATATATGCCCCATATGCATATCCTCGAAAAGGCCTCATGAGGTCTGAAGATCTGAAGACCAGCGACAACCCCTCAACGCCTCCCTCCACACGCACATCCACGGGAACATGAATGTCACCTCCAACAGAACTCCCGGAAGAAGAAAAGTAAAATGATCATATGCCCAGAACTAAAAAAAAACAACACAAAGAAAAATGCTAAATGACTGCTACGACAAGAAAAAAAAACTAAAGACTTCATGACCCTGATTAACTAAAACTCACCTGGAGGAAGGGAAGGAAACCTCCAATCGTAGCGACGCCTCATCCCTGACGATAGAGCTGCTCGTGGAGATGCGCCAATGCAGCCGCACCCCATGCATAAGTAGGGACCCGATCCAAGTCCCTGAGAACCATCAGAAACAACCGGGTGACGCATCCCAGATCGAAGAAGAAAAGAGTACCGCATTGAGGAAGTGCATCAGGAATGCTTGGAGCACTCTATCCGCAGCCAACCCCGGCTTTACCATGGGCTCCCGGCCCACCACCACCACGCCTCGTGAGATGCCCTTGCCTCCGAATAAAGCCTCGAAGGGACGAAACTACTAGAAAACATATCAAAGAACCAAGTGACTCAAACTACACTCAGTCCCATCCACTCAATCTATACAGCACACCCAAAATCTCCTCACACACCCCCAAATAATGTCCCGCCATCTGCCCCGTAATTGGCTCACCCTCAAAATGAAGATTGGTGATGCGGACTTAGTCCTATGGAGTCGGCAACATCATGCCAACTAGAAAGAGAAGCGCCTGATGCATCTCCCTCCACCTCTCCAGGATCGCAGCAATCAAGCCATGATCGACCTGAAAGGACTCTAGCTCCAGGATCGGCCGAAAGCCGAAAGATACCAACCGCGCTCACTGGAACTCCAGCAAGGCGCGATACCAAGTATGGGACTCGGTCCATGCCGAGTTGATAGCCAACTGCGGGGGCTCCTATTGAACGAAATACAAGCATAAGAAAATAAGACTAATACACGTACCCATGATGAAAGACGAACGGATCTAGAGCTAAAAGCAAATGAAATATGACCCGAAAGCATAATAACAACTCATAATGAATACACAAAATATGATAAGAGCAACTGGATAGAAACATGACCTACTTCTAAATGCCATCAAGATGCATGAGTGAGTACACAATCAATAACCGATGCAGGTTCAACATAAATTAAATTTCTAGATCCTAACAAGCCTATGTCATAACCTAAATTCCTAAGATAAGTGGAGAAACTCTTGCTCAAGGGTACCTACTCGGCCTCGAGTAAATAAATCCTCTAATGGGAAGTGTCTGCGATCCCGATGCTCCTAACCCTAGTGCTCCTCAGCCCCCTCATCTCTAGCTCTATCACCCTCACCCCTCTCACCTTCCTCGTTAACCATATCCTGCTCAATCGCGAGTACCTCCTCCCTTATCTCCATCTGGTCAACCTTTGGTAACTCCTCTCCAACTATCTCCCCGACGTCCTCCCCGACAATAGCATCAGTCCGAGCCTCAGACGTCTCATCTACCTCCCCCATCATCATCCTCTCCAACTCAAAAGCAGTAAGATCACACCCACCAATACCCTCACCCTCCATCCTAGAATGAAGAACTCAAAAAACTAGAAAGAATAAAAGAAATGACGCCTGAAACGGACGACTGGATCGCAAGATATCATGAAAACATGAAAAATAGGGCACTAGCAAACTAGGAAACTAGAGAATCAAAGACCAAAACGGATAGCGCGGGAAGAATGGGACGTTTTTGAACTATTTATAAGACCTGGCTGAATCGCGCGCTTGAACACACACGCTCGATCGAATCATGCACTATGGTCCCTATGCTTAATTCAGATCAAGCGCCCATCCACAAACCCGTAAACGAATTGTTGCCCGCTCAAACTAACCCGACCACCTGGTTGCGCGTCGTTCATCAGGCGCACAACCACTTCAAGCACCCAAACCCGAGCGCGCGAATGTCAACAGTCGCTGCGACAGTGACCAGCCACCGCCTTAATCTTGCGCCCCATATCATGTGCTTAAGTCGGTTAAACGACCAGACACCGGCGCGTAATGACCTTCTGACCCTCTGAAACACGTGTTCCCATTCTAGCGCGCAATTCGATTATCCACTCGTAATGAAGCGCGCAATTTTCCAAAAACACAAAAAAATATGCCCATAACAGCAGGTTCACAAGACCAAATTAGGAGACTTCCAACACTAATTACCAACCTAAACTACGCCCTTGCTAAGATCAATCCAAAAACACTCCTGACTTTAAAAACATATACACCCCAAACTAAACTAAAAAAATGCCCCCCCCCCCAACGTCATTTATACACTTCAACTAAGACTGAACTAAACTAAAAAAAAATGAGAAAAAAATGCCCCCCATCACTTACACACTTGATCTTAGACTAAACTAAACTAAAAAATGCTCCCAACACACCTTGTATCAAAATAAATAAATAAGAGCGGGCCAGACAAGCATCACGCCCAAAAAAAGTCGAAGCAAGATATCAAGATAAACCAAACCAAAATTTACCTAAACAGAAATTATCATAAATGAAAGAAACATAATTACTTCATAAATGAATAAAATAATTACAAAACACACCGAGGGCATACCCTCTGAATATATAACTTAAAACAAGAAACTTAAAATCCGCATGTTCAGGCAGTGCCCGAATCCGGATTATGGGAAGCTAGAAATCTTGGAGAAGCCCAGAGAAAGGGTATGCCTTGAACGGATCCTAATCGTGGTAACCTCTTCCCCTCGCCTCGAGCCGGCAGAAAAGAAAGAGTGGCTTATAGAAATCCACCCAGGATCTGCAGGATCCACCGTTGGGAGCTCACCTTGGAAACATTAAAAAGGAGGAGCAACTAACGCTGAATTCGCAGAGCCTACCAAGGAAACATAGGTATCGGTCACGAGAACTCTGACCCTACCTTATCCTTGGGTTTCCTTTCTACCACCTTCTTTTCCTCCACCTCTTCCCTTAGCATGGTAGTAATTCGACTGCTAACTTGCATTCATAATCCTGTCCATTCTCAATAATCCACTTAATAATCACAATTCTTTGGGTTCAATACCCAGGATATAAAAGAGAAAGGAAGAAAAGACATCAATGAACAAAAATGCCCAAAATCAATGAACAAAAAATATGCCCCAAAACTTCTAATTCTAAACTTGAAATGAAATTCAAAACAACGAGAACCCAAAGCCTTTGGGCTCACATTTATAAACTATACCCCCTAAATTACCAGAGGGATAAGTGTCACACCTTTAAACCTTTCCAATCTAATTAAATCCAAACCAAGAACATGCCCCCCTTGAAAGACCACAATCCATGACAACCTAGATAAACCAATAATCATGCAACACTTACCCCTCCAAGGGAACACAAACCCAAAGCAAAATAGATAAGCCAATAGGATTCAAACACTTAACACCCATCTATAAACCTCAAATTAAACTCTTTGAAAACTCATACACTTCTAACAAGTGCCATCTCAAATTAAATAAAAGGACTAAAACAAAATACCCTAAACCTTAAACAAAACAAACAACAAGAAAACTCTGAAAGGAAACCCTGACTTGTTCAGGACTAAAAAATGACCCCAACAAACCCATTAGAACCACCTCTAAACAAATCTCAATAAAGCAAACTAATCTCGGGATAAATCCTGAATAAATCCGGAATGAATCCCCAAACTCAAAGCTAAGTCAAATCCTAAATAAATCCAAACTAAGCCAAACAAATCAAATAACTAATCCATTAAATAGGTTTAAACAAATAAATAAGTACAATAAACAAAAAAATACCCCTTCATTTATAACTTAAAAATTTTACAAGTATCACCAGAGGCATACCTCCTGAATATACAACCCAAAATGAAAACCTAGAACCTAATTTACAACCCAAAACGAAAACTGAAAATCTAAAATCAACATAAAGCAAGGAGCAGAACGCCCAATCGAAGGCTTTAGCAAGGATTGGTTGGGAAACACATCCCTCCACTTATTACTCCTCTTCCGCCATCTTCACCTCCGCTGCCGCCGCCTCCTCAATGCTGCCTTCACCGCTCCCTAAAAGGGATCAATGTGAAGACTGGAACCCTCATTCCCAATACCACCCATTCCCAGAAAAATTACATCCCCAAGCATCACCTCAGGGCGAAGATCACGTGAAATCATGAACATAGGAAGAAACAACATCCCAATCAAATGGTTAGATCACCCGATATCGCTAAAACATGAATTTCAGAATACAAAATATCCAAAAAAGGGAAAACTCGAGACTAAACCAGAGAATGAGAAATAAATGAGGGCTCCCTCGCTTATATAGAGTGCGGACTTAATCACGCGCCAAAACACATGCGCTTAACTCAGTCACACGCATCACACGAAGCGCTCAATGCAAAACATGTGCCTTAACTGAAGCGCGCAAATAAGCTATCGCCCACGACGATGGCGCGACGCTCCAATCACGCACTCATTTCAGGCCACGCAAACCTATTAAGCTACTCCCATGAGCCGCGCAATATGAAAGGTTGCCCGCACAATGACCTGGTGACTCCTCAATCACGCGCCAAGATCAGAGCACAATACAATCACACACCTACTCAAACACGCATAAACAGCCCTTAGAATTGGTGATCGCAACCAGCTGCCATAGACAGTCGACAGGCAAAGTCAATGTATCCTATTCCATGGGTACCACTGGGCCCCCGAATACTCCATTTTAGCTTGTGCTGATAGATAAGAAAGCCAAGCATGTCATGTCAGTATCCCTAGTTCACATTTGTGATTTCCCAAGAGAAACAAGAGGACACCTCGAATGAGGGGTGTCTACTTCTTCAATGCATTCTTACTTCGCAAGAGCGCGCCGAAGAGGGGCATCTGTAGACACCCCCATTTTACCCTCTTAGAATATACAAATCTATTTGATCAACCTCTTTTGACCTCTCAACCCTAATGTGGGACCATATACTAAAATAATAGTATATGGCTAGACACAGGCTAAAACAATAGCTATGCGGCTCAGGCCCCATAACCCTAATGTGGGAACCATGCACTGAAATAATAGTACATGGCTGGACACAGGCTGAAATAATAGGTATGTGGCTCAGATCGCAACATAGGGAGACTATATACTGAAATAATAGTATATAGTTGAAATATAAACTGAAACAATAGTCTGACATTTCAAACCCCCTTGACCCTGACTTGGGAACCATGCACTAAAATAATAGTACATGGCTGAACGCGGGCTGAAATAATAGCTCTGTGGCTCAGATCCCAATAAAGGGAAACTATATACTAAAACAATAGTATATAGTCGAAATACAGGCTAAAAAAATAGTCTTGCATTTTAGACCCGGCCCGAACCGAGACGACCTCGAATTACACACAGAACCATAAGCGTGCAATCAGTCCCCTTTTCAGACCAGCCTTCTGTTCTCAGACCACCTTGAGACTCGATCAGACGCCTGACATGAGACACGTGATCAAATTGAGTGCCTCACTACCTACGCACAATTGGCCTATGCCCGACCTAGTCTTATCGTCCTTGACCCCTAAGCTTCCTCGATCATGCGCTTCAGATGAAATGCTTAATAGGATTGCGCACTCCACACTGGGCACACAATTAGTTCTAACATGATTAGGACTACGAAACTCACTGAGCAAGTCAGTCGGTCGCTCACTGAGTCGATGACCAACTCAAAGCGATTATGCACCAGGAAAACGGTGCATAATTCAGTTAAACTCCTGAAAAAGGGCACATAATTGAAGAAAAACCTATAAAAAGATCTTTTTATTTCTGCCCAAAGACCACAACACAGCGAGGGAGAACGGAATTCTTTGGGATTTCGAATCTAGAGAACTCCGAGGACGAACCCATAGAGCAATCTAGCCATGATTTCGAGATTCAAACTTTGAATCTTTGAGATTTCTCTCCGCAGCCTCGACCTTAGGTAATTTTGAATTTCCAACCATAGTTCTTAGTCCTTAGACTTAGGATTTTCATAGCTTTAATTATTAATATTAATTCAGTCTTAGACCGTAGCACCCTTTTTCGGATCTTAGTTTTAATATCTGATTCTAGTTCTCCGTTTCTAGAACCAGTCCTTAATCTAACGGCCCAATCCACTAACCATAGACTCAATTCTATTCTAAAATCTTAATCTCCAGTCCTATCATTAATCTCTGGTTCTAGTTCATAGTTTCTAGAACCAGTCCTTAATCATACGGCCTGATTTTCCTGATTTCGAACACGAATTCAGTCCTTAAACTTTTAAATTCTAGTTTTAATCCATTAGTTTAATATTTCTAACATCCCAAATATTAATTTAGTCTTTTATAGTCCTATTTTAATTCTTAATTATAATCCTGAAAATGACTCCAAAAATCTAAAAATACTATTTTATAATTCAAAATCCAATTTATACTCAACCTCAGCCACCCGATTTGCCCAAGGGAGCTTACGGAGGGTACTAGGGAACGATGCCAATCCTCCTTAGCATAGTGGGCCCAAACCCCCCTTTTTTAGGATTATTTTATTGCTTAGGATTAAAAAAATCAAGTCCATAAATTTCTTAGATTTTTAGTATAATTAATATTCATACTTTATTTTAATTAGATCCCTAGAATAATTGCTTTGATTAAAGTTCTAATAAAAATTAGTTCCTCTATTTTAATTAGATGATTCTAGCATAGTTAATTCGTTGCATGATTAGATTCCAGTATAGTTAATTCCTCTTTTTTTATTAACTAAAGTTTTAGTATAATTAATACATTGCTTTGATTATAATTCTAGAAAAATCATTTTATTTACTTTAATTAGATTTTCTTAATAAAATTAGTTTATCTATTTTAATTAGAATTAATAAAATTAATTCCTTGCTTAAATTAGAGTTCTAGTAAAATTATTCTCTATTTCAATTAGAATTGCAGTAGGACTAGTATACTTGCTTTACTTAGAATTCTAGTACAATCAGCATACTTGATTTAATTAGCGTTTTATCAGAACCAGCATGCTTGCATTCCTAGTACAATCAGGAGATTGATATCAACTGGACTTATAGTAGGATTAGAAAATATCACCATAATAAACCTACAGCACTAGACTCACAATAGAATTAGAGAATCTGAACCGATCCGAATTATAATAATAACAGGAAAGAAAAGAAAAATTGAACTATCTAAATTATAAGGAAGAGTCATAACAGCTGACATTCGCAAGCAGATGATTCAACATAAAAGTAACCCACACCCACTCTAAAGCGTGATCATAGACGTGTTGCAGCGTCATTAAATATCTGCAGCTGGCGATCGCAATAAACTAGGAATCTTCCTAGAAAGCCTCTCCCTTTTTATCTTTATTTTACTTCTAACATTTCGAACGCTACATCGCTAGAGTCCTCTTGGATAGAATTGGGCCACTGATTCAACGGGGATTGAAAGGAACCGAGAAAAAGTGCACACCAATAATTCGATTGTGCTTCTTTTCTGTATATATTTTTGAAAAACTTGCTAACGAAAGAATTATGAGGTTTGATGGAACCTTGCACTTTTATTTTTTTTGCTCTAACATCAACTCCAATGGCTGAAGAGGGTGTATAAGAATTCAAAACTTTCTATACTTCAAAAAGGTTTCATGACTCACTGGTCCTTTCGATCCACTTGCCCAAATAGGAGGGGTAGTTAATGAGTCAGATGATTCCCAAAATGATTTCAAAAATAATGACCTACGACTGGCAAATACCTTGCGATGACTACAAAGGTAATAGATGTATGAGCGTGCATGTTTAGGCTACGAAACATGATGATCATTGAGTTGTGATTCCAAGGGTTAGGAAGTCTTTCCCTTATAGCTATTTTTTCGGGCATGTTGCCAAAATAGTGAAAGTACTTCCGATGTGGGTTTTGATTTCCTGCAGGTGAGACGGTTGTGTAGGCATTGTTTCCTTAGCACTAGCTCCTCGACTTCGAGTTCTCGGTCGGGTACGAGTTATAAGTCAGAGATATTGTTGGGCAGATGATATACGTATAATTTTTTTTTTGTTTTATATATTTTTATATTATTTTTGTTATTATTATTGTGTTATGGTAAAACATCAGTTCCTTAAGCAGGGACTGACTCGGAAGGTCGGATGGACGGAGTGACAGTTGAATAATCCATTTCGAGGTCCTCGATCCCTCTCGATCTAATTGATCTAGGATGAGGGAGATGTTATGTTTAGGTTTGGGTTCTGGATGACATGAAATTTGTCGAAATAGGTATAGTATCATTTGATTTCTTCTTTCGATAAGTCTTTTATGTTTGGAGATTCCTTGTCTGGAGGGACCTTCTTTAGCCTCTCAATGGAGTGAGACATGTTGTACAGTTAGGGTATGAGACAGGGTCCTTCCCATGAGGTTTTGTGTGATGTTATTATTTTTAGTTGGTGGTTATTCGAGAATATTTTTGGGCTGTATTGTTTTGATTTGATGAAAGAAGCCAGTTGAAGGGGAGTGTGATGTTGATTTCGTAAAGAGAGTGATAAGGTGAGACAAAGGCAGAACAAAAGGAGAAGATAAGGAAGTGTGGACCATGGTGGACCCTTCCTTAGCGTGTGGATTTTTAGTTTTGTTTGATTCTGCATGTTTTGTTTAATTCACACTTTGGATTTATCGCGAGGTTATTTTAAAGTTTTGTTTATAATTTTTCGGGGAAGCTCTACATCGACTATTTGACGTAGCAGTTTCGTTGCCAGTTGGTGTTCAGTCAAGGTTTTGATTGTGAGGTCTAGGGAAATTTGGATCTAATGGTTAGAATCGGTCTTGGTTATGATGTTGATTTTGTGTTATGGTGGGATTTGAGAGTTCGACGATATGCCAATTTGGATATTGATTGGGGTAGCAAGATTTAAGTTCGGTTTGATTTCGAGAGTGGGAGCAATGATTAGCTCCTTGATAGGTTCGGTGGTTGGTTCAAAGGTGAGTGGAGTTGGCGTTGTAGGGATAGGTTCGGTTTTAGTGACAGATTCGTGTTCAATAATAGGCTCGAGTTTGACGACAGGTTCAGGTTTGACAATGGGTTCGGGTTTGATGGTGGGTTTGCCTTTGAGGTGGGTTCGAGCTTATGGATGGGTGCAGAGTCGATGCTAGGTTCAGGTCTAGGTTCGACGGTTGGTTTAAGTTCAATGATAGGTTTGGTTTTGTGTCCGATGATAGGTTCAAGTTCGATCATGGGTTTAGGTTCGGTGATAGGTTCATGTTCAAGGATAGGTTTAGATTTTCTGATAGTTTGAGACTTGATGTAAGGTTTATATTCAATGATCGGTTTAGGTTTGACGATAGGTTCAAGTTTGATGACAGGTTTTGATCCGATGATAGGTTAGGTTCGGTGACAAGTTTAGGTTTGATGATAGGTTTAGGTTTGGTGACAAGTTTAGATTCAATGATTTGTTTGAGTTTGATGATAGGCTTAGATTTGGTGATAGGTTTATGTTCGATAGTGGATTTAGGTTTGGTGACAGTGTCGGGTCTGATAACCGGTTTAAGTCTAATGATAGGTTTAGTGACAAGTTTATATTCGATAGTAGATTTAGGAACAAGTTTAGGTTTGATGATAGGTTTGAGTTCGATGATAGGTTTAGTTTTGATAATAGGTTTGGGTTTGGGGTTCAGTTTCGTGGTTGGTGAGGTGATAAGTTCGGTGGTGAGTTGAGGCTTTAAGGCGGGTGTAGAGATTGATTTGTGAGTTGGTTCTGAGATCGGCTCGATAGTTGATTCTGGGGTGAGTGAAATAGAAGGTTCAGGGGTATGTTTGATAACAGATTCGGGTTCGAGATTTTGTTTTGAAGTTAGTGAGGTGGTAGTGAATTTAGGTTCTGAAGTGGGCATAGAAGTTAATTCGAGAGCTGATTCTGAGGTTGTTGATCACTGATATATGATCAGTCACATAATTTACCATTTTATCACCCTTAACTTAGTAATGCTAGGCTTTAGTTTGCTACTAATAAGTTACTGATGTACAGATATTAAAGAAAAATAGTAAACGAGAGCCTAAGTGTTAACATTCATCAAAAGGAACTCAAATAGCAGTAAGAATGATGATTAAGCATATTAAGACGATTTGTCGATGCTGAAAGTCAAGAAATCGTACTTTATGATTTTGCGCTACTACTATAGTAAAAGAAGAAAGAAAGAAATAAGAAATTGTAATTCACGATTCTTCAAAAGACGATTCTTTAGAAAGTGGCAAAGAATTGTGTAAAGCTTTCCTGCTGCTATATCTGCTGATCATGTGAGTGAAGACTATCACCGCCATGTATTGAATTAGAAGATCTCTTAAATTAGAAGTTTGGTGAACCACAGATCTGAGAAGATTGGTGAAGATTAACTCCGAAGGACTCTAATGCTGAAGATTAAAGAACCTTCTAGAAGCGCATCAACTAAAGAAAGTAAGGAAAAGAATAAAATTAGAAATTAGAGTTATATTAGGATACTTTTATCTTTAGTAATTTCTTTTATTAGAATTAGAAGTCTTTGTAAATCGACCCCTTATGATCTATAAATAAGAGGGCTCGACATAGGAATAAGCATCAAAGAATTTCAGCATCAATTGATGCCTGAGGTTGGATTTTCGTCCGATCAGTAGTGTAAAATAGTTAGAATAGATTAGATATCAGATGTTTCTCAAAAGTAATTGACAACTGCAATTGAGTGCTAAAGATTAGAGTAGATATTTGTAGTTTCTCAAGAGCAATTGATGACTGCGACTGAAGGGTGAAGGATATATTTTACTTTGCTTTCTAGATATATTTTATTTTCTTTTATTTCCTGCTTTGTAAATATCTCCAAATTTTAATTTGACTTAACGACTCAGGTTAGAATTTGCAGATTAGTGTTACGGTTTTTACTTTTCCACCTCCAGTTTTCTAAAGTTTGATTGACGCCTAGATTTTAGGAAGTTGTTGATTAGATTAAATCTGTATTGATAGGATCTTAAACTTGATTGATGACCAATGCTAGGAAACTAGAAATATGGTGTAACGGTACTGTTTAAATTCATAAATATCCGATAGCTGAAGATTGGGATTGACAACCTCAATCAGAAGGAGGATTTAGATTTATTTTATGCACTTTAGATTAAGAAATCATTCTTTTATTCATATTTCTCCAGTAGATTCGATCTTAAAGATAAATAGAAGTTTTTAAAATATGGATTTAAATAGAAGATATAAATAAAAAATAAATAGATAAACAAAATTTCTCGTGGGAACAATCCTATGCTAGTACTATGATTTTCATTGTGCGCTTGCAATAGGTTAAGACTTGAATTTAATATCATACATATAATAATCCGACTAAGTTTTTGGCGCCGCTGCCAGGGAAGCGAAATTTATCTTTATTTTTATCTAATATTTTTATTCTTTTACAAACAAATATTTATCTTTTGCTTTTTATATTTCTTTATCTTTTTATTTTTCTTTAATCTCTTCTTAATCTTTTGCAGGTTTATTCGGAGCAGTGAATTAAAAGTTTCCCACTTCTGTTGGCTGTTAAGTAGTGAAAAATGCCAGTTTTCACCCCTTAACCTGACCTTTGATGGACTTGTGAGCACATTAATAAACACCTGTTGAGTCTGTTTTGTAGATAGCAATAAAAGACAGGAATAGTGCAAAAAACCACTCAAAAATGTTGCACAAAAAAAGTCCATCTCTCAGCATAGTGCAGACCCAGCAATGGCACACAAGAAGGCTGCACACCATTGGGCCCATGGGGCGCGTGGCAACAGCAGGGCAAGGTGAAGGAAGTAAAAATAGGCTAAAAACATCCTATTGAGAGGCTATCTGAAGACTTTGATAGGAGCTGAGAGCAAAAAATGGAGGAATTCGTGCAGTTGAAAAGGTTTCGATAGGATCTGAAGGCAGAGAAAGGATGGATTTGTGTGAATTGAGGAGTTCGATAGGATCCAAAAACCTATCGAGCAGCTAAAAGAAAGGAAGAAACCACCCTATCGAAAGCCTGCCTGAGGTGTAAGGGGAACCTATCGAATGGTTTCCTGAACCTGTCGGATGGTGGCCTGGACCTATCAAGATGGAGATGCTAGAATAGAACCTACCGAAGGGTGCTTGAGCCTTTCGATAGGAATGAGAGCATTCCTATCGGAATGATGGCATGCGGAGCTGAACCTATCAAAATGGTCCTCCAACCTATCGAAAAGCTTCCCCAACCTGTCGAATGCTCTAGGCAAAGGGCTGAGAATGCTGAAGCTTTAAGAGAAGGCTCATCCTATTGGAACCTATCGAAGAGACCTGAGAACCTATCGAAATCGTGTGAAGAACTTCTCAGAAAATCAACTATGCATAGGCAGCAACTTTGTGACCTGCTACACGCAAACCGAGGCACTTTGGTGACTGGCATGACAATCCAAAAGATGTCCTAGGAAACCCTAACCAACTCATGTGCTCTGACAGAACTCTAACAAACTCTGAGGACCTTCTAGAAGGAAATATTGGCAGGAAAAGTAAGAGAGAAAGCTATATATTGAGATCCCCAATTGCAATTGGGGGGGATCAAGATTTGGATCAAATTCTGGAGATCAGAGCTTGCAGCAAAATTTTATTTTCCCTCTTTTAGCTCAATTATGGTTGGCTAATTCCCTAGGAGCGGCGAGGAGAGAGATTAGATCTGTAATTGGGTAAGGTTGAGAGCGTTATTGTGGGTCAATTACTGCACAGACTACAGATCTGAGAGCATTTCATTGTAGAGTGAGTTTTATTGCAATGTAAATGTTGTTGTTATTATTTTAATTAGATCTATAGTTCCTTTGGTTTCATTTGGTGCTCGATCGGATTTGTGTAGAGGAGTCTTGTGATCAGCTCACCCACTTAACTGGTAGACCTCTTGGATACCATCTGATCTCCTTAGATCTGATATCCCTGGAATTTCTTATGCCTGTGACCTAGAAATTGCAGCATTTGTAGTGGTTTTAATGCTCTGGTTGAAACCTTTGGTTTGGAGGAATTCCCTAGGATGATCTGTGACCATTGAAGTGGACAGATCATAGCCTTAAGATCAGTCCAATCTCTGGTTTCAATTAGATTCTTCTACCATAAACCTTTGTATCGGATGAAGTCTATAGGATGGTTTGTGACCATTGCAGTGGACAGACCATAGCCTTAAGATTAGTTAAATCCTTTGGTTTAGAGTGGAGCCTTCTACCTTGTAGCTGTGCTTGTAGCCAGCTGAGGGATTTGTGTGCTTTGAACCCCTGTAACATGACCAGCTCAACCTGATTGCAGTGAGACCAATCTCTAAGTTGTTCTTCTCCATTTTCTATTTTTAAACCCTTCCACTTGCAAGATCTAGATCTCTAGACTCGATCTCAGTTAGTTTGCATTTCATGTATAGTTTAGTTTAAGTGACAACCCTTTAAAACCTCTCCCCTTTCTTTTACTAACCAATTATTAGGTAGGGTGCCAAATCTTTTTCAGATATGGAGATTTACCATATTTTGAACTCACCTCCTATGGACATTCCCTTACTTACCCTTCTTTTAAAACTTGCTACAACAGACCTTGACTACTTGCAGGTCTTGTGTGCGATCTGCCTTGATTTGAGTGAATTTAAACCCTTTTTGAAGGCAAGGCAGACACATCAACAAGTTTTTGGTGCCGCTGCCGGGGAGGTGTTTTTAAAATTGGTAGATCTATGTTTGATTTAGTTTAGACCATAGATCTGTAGTAGTTTGTTTGATTTTTTACTAATTGTGTTTATAAGTTTTGTTGTTTTCCAGTATTCTATTTGTATTTTATCATATCTAAAGCTACTGCGAAAGAGGAGCATTGTGCTGGAGGCTGCTCTTGAGTTTGCATCCCTCTACTCCCCTTTATTTGTTAGATCTATTAATTTTTAGATTCAGTAGTCATTTATTTTTGTTCCTGCTTTTTGTGTTTGAACATTTGCTCTGCATTAGATCTTGTGTGGTGTATGTTTGGGAGAAGAACTCTCCAACCTCAGATTGTCCCATTAAATCCAGAGGTTGAAAGGCTTCTCAGATCTAGACAAACTCCACTCACATCTGTTGTAGCTGAATTTCCCGAAATGGGTTAGCAACAGCAGCCTAGAATTCTCAAGGAATTTAATGCACCAGGAGTTTACAATTCCCCCTTCTACATTCAGTTCCCAGCTGCTCAAGGAAATTATGAAATAAAGTCTTCCATAATCCAGATGCTACCCTCATTTCATGGCCTGACCAAAGAGGATCCTTATAAGCACATTGATGAATTCTTAGGACTCTGCACACTTTCAACATCATAGGTTTGGGGGAGGAGGCAACCAAGATGAGACTCTTTCCATTTTTATTGAAGGATAGAGCCAGGACCTGGTTGTTAATGCTTCCACTCAACAATATTCAGTCCTGGAGTGATCTTCAATGTCAGTTTTTGGCCAAATTCTTCCCCATGTCTAAAACAAGCCAGTTGAGGAAGGGCATCATCTCATTTTCCCAAGATCCAACTGAATATTTTCACCAAGCTTGGGAGAGATTCAAGGAACTCCTAAAGAAATGCCCCCACCATCAAATCCCTGAATGGCAATTGGTTCAAAGTTTTTATCAAGGGATTGATTTGAAAAGCAGAGACATGGTAGATGCTTCTTGTGGTGGCACCTACCTCCATAAAACTGTTGAGGAGGCCTAGGAGTTGTTTGATATCATTAGTGAGAACTCCATGCAAAGAGAGACCTTGTCTAGGGACTTAGATCCTCCTAGATTGGTGAAAGAGAATACCACCAGAGGGAGGATGTTTGAGGTAAATGTGCAAAGTGATTTGGAGAGGAAAGTGAACAGCCTGGCACTAAAATTTGATAAGCCCATGGGAGCAATGCAGTCACCCATGGCTACTAGGGTGGAGGAGGCATGTGCTATATTCCAGTCTCCTACCCACCACATTGAAGAATGCCCATCAGCTGTCTAGTTTCCAAATTTTTTTATGGAGCATGTGGCTGCCACTCAGTCCTATGGGCAACAGCCTGCTACTGGGTACCAATGGAGAAACCACCCCAACTTGAGGTGGAGACAAGATGCATACCCAAACCAGCAACAGCAGTCACAACAGCCCATGGCTTACAAAAATGCTCAACCCTACCACCAAAGTTATGCTCCCAAGCCTCATTACCAGCAACCCATGACCCAGCCTGTGCAGCAACCTGCACCCCCTCCAGCTGTGAGATCACTTTCTTTCGAGGAACAAGTTCTGGCCTCATTACAGAATTTGGGCCCCTTAACTCAAACTGTGCACTCTCACAGTCAAAGTATTAAAAAGATAGAAGACCATCTTGGTTAGCTGTCTATTGCTTTGACTAAGAGAGAGGAAGGGAGGCTGCCTAGCCAACCACTAGATAACCCAAGGAGACTATTTGTAGTAGGTGAAGTTTTCTCCACCCATGAGGAAGCTAAATCTGTTACTAGATTGAGGAGTGGACGGCTGGTAGATAATCAAGTGGGCTGCGAGCCTGTGAGAAATTTGGAAAAAGAAAAATAAGTGGTTTTTGAAAGGACACAACAAGAGCCACCAATGGTGGACAATCAGGAACCACCTAGTTTGAATAAGAAAGAGAATGAAGATTCTCAAGAAAATAAAAAATTTAAAAAGAAAGATGACCAGTGGGCTAAGGCTGTAAATGAGTGAGTAATCCCACATTTGCCATTTCCTAAAGTATTGCAAGCACCTTCCCCTTTCGATATAGGGCAAGGTAAAATAGAGGAAATGATGAAAACTTTTAAGCAAGTAAAGATCAACTTGCCTTTACTTGATGCAATCAAGCAAATTCCAGCCTATGCCAAGTTCTTGAAAGACCTGTGCACCCATAAAAGACAGTTTAGGATACATTTATCCAAGAAGGTCTTTTCAGCAGAAAAGGTAAAGCAAATATTGACTATAGCCACCCCAACCAAACTCCAAGACCTTGGAGTCCCCACTATCCCCTGCATCATTGGGGATCATACCATTGAAAAGGCTTTGTTAGATCTGGGAGCTAGTGTGAACTTGCTTCCATATTCAGTGTATGAGAAGCTGGGATTAGGAGAGTTGAAGCCCACACCTGTGGTCTTACAACTAGCTGATAGATCTGAAAGGAAGCCTGTGGGGATCATTGAAGATGTTTTGGTTGGGGTGGACAAATTCTTTTATCCTGCTGATTTTCTGGTGCTGGACATGGAACCAAGCAAGTGTATTACTTCCATACCTATAATATTAGGAAGGCCCTTTTTGGCCACAGCTAATGCTTGTATACAATGCAGGTCAGGAGTCATGGAAGTATCCTTTGGTAACATGAAGGTCAAATTAAATGTGTACAACACAGCCAATCAACCCCATCTCGACGAGGATTGTTTTTCCATCGATGTGATAGATGAGGTTGTGCAAGAAAATTTGAATATGATGCTGCATGGTAATGAGTGGTCTAATATTTTTGACGAAGTAGGGAAGGAAACAGAGGAAGAGAAGGCCTCCACCTCTGAGATTGAACATGTGAAAATTGTATCCTCTGAAGCAGAGCCAGCAAAGCATCACCCATGGAGGCCTGCTTTGTTACCTCTTCCACCACCCTCTAAGGCACCCCTATTGCCTTTCCTGATCAGTCCCCCAGATGTGGAGTTAAAATAGCTCCCAAAATCTTTGAAATATGCCTTTTTAGGAGACAATAACAAATTGCCAGTGATAATTTCTTCTTCCCTCACCCTTGAGCAGGAAAAAGAACTACTTTGTGTGCTAAAAAGGCATAAGAGGGTAATAGGATGGACCATTGCAGACTTAGGGGGGATCAATCCTGTTGTGTGCATGCATAAAATTCATCTTGAGAAAGGCTCTAAACCTTCCAGAGAGATGCAAAGGAAACTAAACCCACACATGCAGGAAGTTGTGACGAAGGAGGTAGTCAAACTCCTCGATGCTGGGATAATTTACCCTATCTCGGATTACCCAGGTAGTACCCAAAAAATCCGGGATCACAGTAATGGAAGCAGACTCAGGTGAGCTGATTCCAACCAGACAGACCACTGGTTGGAGGGTATGCATAAATTATCGAAAGCTCAATGAGAAAACCAGCAAGGATCACTTCCCATTGCCCTTCATAGATCAGATCTTGGACAAGTTGGTAGGCAAGGCCTATTACTGTTTTCTTGATGGATATTCAGGGTACAATCAGATCCCTGTCTACCTCCAAGACCAAGAAAAAACTACATTCACTTGCCCATTTGGAACCTTTGCATGCAGAAGGATGCCATTTGGGTTGTGTAATGCACCTGCCACTTTCCAAAGATGTATGTATGCCATTTTCTCTGACATGATTGACAAGTTTTTAGAGATCTTCATGGACGATTTCTCCATTTGTGGAGATGATTTTAGCCAATGCCTACACCATCTCAGCTCTGTGCTGCAAAGGTGTGAGGAGACCAACATAGTTCTGAGTTGGGAAAAGAGTCACTTCATGGTGACTCAAGGCACTGTCTTAGGACATGTTGTCTCCCACATAGGAATAGAGGTTGATCAGGCTAAGATTGACTTAATTGCATATATACCCCCTCCCAAAACTGTCAAACAAGTAAGGTCATTCTTGGGCCATGCTGGTTTCTATAGGAGGTTTATCAAGGACTTTAGTAAAATTTCCAAGCCTCTTTGTCACCTGTTGTGCCAGAAGGTTCCCTTTGAGTTTAATGATGTATGCCTTGCTTCTTTTGAACTGTTAAAGACCTGTTTGACTACAGCTCCAATCTTATAAGCCCCTGATTTTCTCTGCCATTTGAGCTGATGTGTGATGCATTAGACTTCGCCATTGGTGCTGTTTTGAGCCAAAGAAGAGACAAGGCACCATGTGTGGTAGCGTATGCTAGTAAATCAATGGTTGATTTTCAATTGAATTACACCACGACTGAGAAGGAGCTGTTAGCTATGTATTTACTTTGGAAAAATTCAGGTCTTATGTGATGGGATAAAAAATCACTGTGTTTACTGATCACTCAGCCTTGAAATACCTCTTGTCTAAGAAGGAAGCAAAAGCAAGACTAATCAGATATATTCTTCTTTTGCAGGAATTCAACTTGGAGATTAAAGACAAGAAGGGAGTCGAGAATGTGGTTGCTGACCATCTGTCAAGGATCCCAGGGGCTGAAACAGAAAGCTTGCCATCAATGACTCTTTCCCAGATGAGCAGCTTTTTACTGTACAGATAAGTATGCCCTGACTTGCCAATATAGTAAACTACCTTGTTGTGGGAAAGATCCCTTCACATTGGAATAAGAATGATAGAAGTCTGTTTTACTCACAGATTCGATATTAGATGTGGGAGGATCCTTACCTCTTTAAGCATTGCGCAAATCAGGTAATAAGACGTTGTGTACCTGAAATCAAGTTCAAAAACATTCTAATCATGTGCCATGAATAGGCCTGTGGGGGCCACTTCAGTGGTAACATGGCTGTGGTGAAGGTGCTTCAAAGTGGTTTCTATTGGCCTACGCTTTTCAAAGATGCCCAGTAGCATTGTAAAGCCTATCCTCGATGCCAGCAAATGGGAAGCATTACAAAGAGAAACTCCATGCCTTTGCAACTTATACTTGTTGAATTGTTTGACATTTGGAGAATCAATTTTATGGGACCTTTCCCCCCCTCCTATGGATATAATTTTATCCTTGTAGCTGTGGACTACGTGTCCAAATGGGTAGAGGGCATAGCTACAAGAACAAATGACCACAAGGTTGTAATTAACTTTCTAAAAGACAGCATCTTCTCCAGGTTTGGCATCCCCAAAGCTATTATTAGTGATGGGGGAAGTCACTTCTGTAATAAACCTTTTGATAAGCTGATGGAAAAATACTCTGTGACCCATAGAGTAGCCACTCCCTACCACCCACAAACCAGTAGGCAAGTCGAGACTTCTAACAAAGAAATCAAACACATGTTAGAGAAGACTGTGAGAACTGACAGGAAGGACTGGTCCATAAAATTGACAGATGCCTTATGGGCTTATAAGACTGCCTATAAAAGCCCCATAGGTATGTCCCCATTCAGGCTAGTTTATGGCAAGGTATGTCACTTGCCTGTTGAGTTGGAACACAAAGCATACTGGGCTATTAGAGTACTAAATTCCGACTTAAACTCTGCTGGTATACACAGGAAACTCCAGTTATCTGAGCTGGATGAACTGCGATTAGAAGCATATGCAAATGCCCAGATTTACAAGAAGAAGACCAAAGCCTTCCATGACAGACACTTGCTACGAAAAGAATTCAAGACAAATGACAAGGTATGGATGTTCAACTCTAGATTGAAATTCTTTTCAGGAAAGTTATAGTCCAGATGGGCCTTTCACAGTTGTACATGTTTCTCCATCTGGGGCTGTAGAAATCATGGACCCTAGAGATGGTAGGACTATGAAAGTCAATGGTCAAAGGCTAAAAATTTGTGTTGAAAAAATTTGTGAGCCTGCGGAGACCATTGATCTTCAGGACCCTCCAGTTTAATACCTGATTTCATTGTGTATCATATGTATCATATTTTTTTTTGTCTTGATAGTTGTTCATGTACAATAAAATTGCCATGCTAGAGGTAGGTTGTCATCTTGCTATTGCCTGCAGTTCAGGGATCATGGGAGCATGTTTATAAGGTCAATAAATCAAATGATAGCATAGCAGTAGGAGTTCGCTAGGTGCTGAGACTGAGCACTACACTGAAATGCACTGTTATTAGGCTTTTGGGACCTTTCGATAGGTTACTTGCACCTTTCGTGAGGTCAGTCGATGATTTCGATAGGTTATTTGAGGTTTTCGATAGGCACTGAGACTGGTTGATAGATGAAATCAACTCTTCGATAGGATCAAGAGGGACAGACAGAAGGTTTCGATAGGTTCTGGATACCTATCTGGAACCTATCGACATGATGGATCACCCACCATAAACCTATCGAAAAGATGATTCCACCTATCAGAACCCCATCGAATCATTCCATTTGAAAGCTTTATTCGCTATGATTTCGATAGAATGCCTTCGCCTATCGGAATCACTCATCTCATCCTATCGAAATCATCTTTCATTCTCTATAACCTTTCGCTAGGATAGTCTCTTCCATTTGACACCTACTGAAAATCCTAGCTCCCTCTTCCTCATTTGCCCTTCCTACTATTAGAGAGCGTTTTCATCCTTATCCACAAATCGGTGTCTCACCATTTATTGCGCATACTTCCTTGATTTAACTACCACTCCTAAAAATAGCCCATCATGCAGTCCACGCTTTATTTCCCACATAGCAACCACCGCCCCATTTATTCCCACTTTCATTTTTCAGCCTGGAAGAATGCATAAAATTTATGATACCGATTCATATTCCAACACCCATGCACCTTATATATCAGCCTCATCCAGCCCTTCCACATCCATTTCCCCCTGACCTGTGCAATCGTTCCATCCCACACTCATGGCCGACGACAAACCTCAAGACTTGTCGATCAAGTTCTACCCAGTCTGGCCACCACCGCCACCACCGGTCGAGCCTGATCCTCTCCAATTTCTCTGGGATGAATACGAAGAGGTGCAGAGAATCAGGGCCAAGGATGAAAGGAAAAAGAACAAGAGAAAGAAGAAGCAGAAGACCAAGCCACAACCTCCTCCACTCCCACCCTCTTCAACCCCCCCACCACCTGCTCAGCTCCCATCTCCTTGATCTTTCAATTCCCACCCCCCCTGGCTTGCAGTTCCTCTTCCACCTTAAGCAGGGTGAGGATATCCCTGTGCCAAGGGGACGATGATTTTTGAGTAACAACGGATTTTATTATTCTGTAGAGATTATTCTCAGTTTTGTAGTGTAATATTTTAATGAAATGTCTTTTTGATGTCATATGTGCTTGTATGCTTTCAATTTATGTTTCTCTTTCATTTCTAATATTATGTCTTGCCTGTTTCCGTACTACCATTCTCCCAACAGTGAGGACACTGTTTAGTTTAGGTTTGGGGGTATGCCAAGTATGCCAATGAAATGAGTTAATGATAGTGCAGCTAGGCTAAAAACGAGTGTTTGGAATTAGAGTAAATTCTCACTTGATTTTCTTTTGGAAAAGAGGAAATTAAAAAACTGTATGAAACTGAAATAAGTTGTAGTCTAACAGGCTTCATGAAGCAAATGTCAACAATTTTCAAAAAAAAATTTTGATGTGTAGTAAAACTGAAATGAGAAGATTGTGAAGATACACCCTAGAAAATTTGATGGAAGGCCATATCCAGAGAGATTTGGGCCTAAGAATTTTTCTTTGAAGAGTGTCTTGGCAAATTCTTCTGCTCTAAGGACTGATTGGACTCAATTCTGCTCACTAGGAGTTAGGCAAATCCAAGTGGAAACAGCTTGACAGCATTCATGACATGAAGGACATGAAGGTCATCCCTTGGACAGTTTGAGCTTAAAGATCCTACCCTTTGAACTGCCCTTGATACACCCACTTTGAGCCTTAAAGATCCCAGTTTCTTTGATGGAAACCAAAAAATTCAAACCCAAAAAAAACCTTTTGACCTAATGCAGCCTGACCCACACTCTGAGAATTCAGAAGGTAAAGATGAAGAAATGGAAGAAGGTAGAGCTGGGGTTATTTTTGGTTCAGAAAGAGGGAAACTCATTTGGTGGTGTTGTGGCATTCCGGCCCATAAAAAAAATAAAAAATAAAAATAATAAATTTTACAAAAAAATTAGAGAAAAATACAAAAAGAAAAAAAAAAAGTATACAAAAAAAGAAAAAAAAAATAGAGCAAAAGGATGAGAAAGAGAAGTCACTTCATTTGAAAATTTACAAGAAGATAACAAGCTGATGAAGCTGATCACTTCAAGTCTGAAAATTCAAAAAGGAAGTGAAGAGATGCTAAAATGAAGAAGGTTGAGTTATAAATCACCTCCTTACCTTTACTGACTTCTCAAATTTGAATCCCTTTTACCCTTTTATTCTTTTACAAACCTCATCCCAAAGCCACATTACAACCCAATAAAAAGACCTTACTGATCTAAAAAGAATTTAGCTGTCATGTGGAGATAAGGATTTGTTTAATCCATGGTGAAAAGAGTTAGAAAATTTCATGAATTAGAGCAATGTCTATGCTCATGCTTACAGTCCTATTTGAGGGCTGCAACTGCTCTTGAGTTGTATGAAATGATGCACCCTTCGATCCTTGTTATGAGTAAACAGCCCTGGTGAAACTTGGGCCTGAAATCCAATTTGATGGGGGTAGTATCAAAACAAAATTCTCAAGTGAAAGGTGAGCCATGCATTAATTTTTAGGAGAAATGCCTTGACATGAGCTGAGTGATGGTGAAGGATTACAGTAGACTTTCAAGTTTTGAACTGATGCTTTTTTTGTTGAAATTCCTCTAATGAATTGAATGGACATGGTGTGAATTTTTATTTACTTAAACTCTGTTTTAGCAGGATGCACTACTATTAACTAACTTTATTGGAGAAGTTTGTGGGTACCTACACTGAAAACCCTTAGGAGACTTCACTCCTCCAGTAGAGATCACCTAGGGGTTTAAAAAGGCTTGATGCATATGCTAAATGCATCCGTGATCCCTACGAAAGTCGCATTTTTAATTTTCTTTGTTTCTCCTTTGCTCAGGGACTAGTAAAGCTTAGGTTTGGGGGTGTGTTAAGTAGTGAAAAACACCAGTTTTCAACCCTTAACCTGACCTTTGATGGACCTATGAGCACATTAATAAACACATGTTGAGTTTGTTTTGTAGATAGCAATAAAAGATAGGAATAGTACAGAAAACTACTCAAAAATGATGCACAAAGAAGTCCATCTCTCAGCACAGCGCAGACCCAGCAATGGCACATAAGAGGGCTGCACACCATTGGGCCCTTGGGGCACGTGTCAATAGCAGGGCAAGGCGAAGGAAGTGAAAATAGGCTGAAAACATCCTATCGAGAGGTTATCTGAAGACTTCGATAGGAGCTGAGAGCAAAAAAATGAAGGAATTCGTGCAGTTGGAAAGGTTTCGATAGGATCTGAAGGCAGAGAAAGGATGGATTCGTGTGGATTGAGGAGTTCGATAGGATCCAAAAACCTATCGAGCAGCTGAAAGAAAGGAAGAAACCATCCTATCGAAAGTCTGCGTGAGGTGTAAGGGGAACCTATCGAATGGATTCCTGAACCTGTCGGATGATGGCCTAGACCTATCGAGATGGAGACACTGGAACAGAACATACCGAAGGGTGCTTGAGCCTTTCGATAAGAGTGAGAGCAATCTTATCGGAATGATGGCATGCAGAGCTGAACCTATAGAAATGGTCTTCCAACCTGTCAAAAAGCTTCTCCAACCTGTAGAATGCTCCAGGAAAAGGGCTGAGAATGTTGAAGCTTTAAGAGAAGGCTCATCCTATCGGAACCTATCGAAGAGACCTGAGAACCTATCAAAATCGTGTGAAGAACTTCTCAGAAAATTAGCTATGCACACGCTGCAACTTGGTGACCTACTACACTCAAACCAAGGAACTTTGGTGACTAACACGACGATCTAAAAGATGCCCTAGGAAACCCTAACCAACCCACGTGCTCTGACAGAACTCTAACAGACTCTGAGGACCTTCTAGAAGGGAATATTGGCAGGAAAAACAAGAGAGAAAGCTATATATAATGAGATCCCCAATTGCAATTGGGGGGGATCGAGATTTGGATCAAATTCTGGAGATCTGAGCTTACAGGGAAATTCTATTTTCCCTCTTTTAGCTCAATTATGATTGGCTAATTCCCTAGGAGCAGCGAGGAGAGAGGTTAGATCTATAATTGGGTAAGGTTGAGAGTGTTATTATGGGTTAATTGCTGCACAGACTACAAATCTGAGAGCATTTCATTATAGAGTGAGTTTTATTGCAATGTAAATATTGTTGTTATTATTTTAATTAGATCTATAATTCCTTTGGTTTCATTTGGTGCTCGATCGGATTTGTGTAGAGGAGTTTGTTGATCAGCTCACCCACTTAACTGGTAGACCTCTTGGATACCATCTGATCTCCCTAGATCTGATATCCCTATAATTTCTTGTGCCTGTGACCTAGAAATTACAGCATCTGTAGTGGTTTTAATGCTCTGATTGAAACCTTTGGTTTGGAGGAATTCCCTAGGATGATCTGTGACCATTGAAGTGGGCAGATCATAGCCTTAAGATCAGTCCAATCTCTGGTTTCAATTGGATTCTTCTACCATAAATCTTTGGATCGGATGAAGTCTATAGGATGGTTTGTGACCATTGAAGTGGACAAACCATAGCCTTAAGATCAGTTAAATCCTTTGGTTTAGAGTGGAGCCTTCTACCCTGCAGCTGTGCTTTTAACCAGCTGAGGGATTTGTGTGCTTTGAACCCCTGTAACATGACCAACTCAACCTGATTGCAGTGAGACCAATCTCCAAGCTGCTCTTCTCCATTTTCTATTTTTAAACCCTTCCACTTGCAAGATCTAGATCTCTGGACTCGATCTCAATTAGTTTGCATTTCATGTGTAGTTTAGTTCAAGTGACAACCCTTTAAAACCTCTCCCCTTTCTTTTATTAACCTAGTATTAGGTAGGGTGTCAGATCTCTTTCAGATCTGGAGATTTACCATATTTTGAACTCACCTCTCAGTGGACATTCCCTTACTTACCCTTCTTTTAAAACTTGCTACAACAGGTCCTAACTACTTGCAGGTCTTGTGTGTGATCTGCCTTGATTTGAGTGAATTTAAACCCTTTTTGAAGGCAAGGTAGACAAGCCAACACCGGCCACGGAATTTAGAAGCTCAGATTTGTTTCTCTCCCAGCATGCTAAAATACAAAGTAGAAAATATTGAAAACAAAAATAAACACAACAACTGTTCTAACCAAACTGTCCTGTTATCAAGACAACTCATTATGATGGACAGTGATCAGAATATGACTAAGACCATGGGGGAATATTATGCATTGACACCTCTGACACTATCCCCATGTATTCAAACCCCGATTACCGATTATAGGACCTTCGAAATTCCACCCAACACACTTCAATTACTTTCAACTTTTCATGGGATAATGGATGAGGATCCCTATTTGCATCAACATAAGTTCGTGAAGGCATGTACTATTATTTGAATCAAGAACTTAACAGAACAGTCCACTCGATTAAGACTGTTCACATATTCCCTTAGGGATGAAGCAAAGTAGTGGATAAACTCCTTGCCCCACAATTCGATAGCCAATTGGGAAGAATTGGAACGCATGCTTCTAATGAAATTTTTTCCAATTAGCAAAAAAAATAAAATTCGGCATCTTATCGAGACGTTTCTATAGTTTTCTAATGAATCCCTTGATAGGGTTTTTTAGATGCTTGCTGTTAACTTTATTTGAAACAAGTAATAAGAATGTGTTAGTAAAAATAAATCAAAGGTGGATTGAAAAAGACAAAACAGTAAGTCTAAAAATACACACAGACCTGCAAGATACAGGACCTGTTCTAGCAAGTTTTGATAAGTAAGAGTTTGTCCCACAGGGAGTATTGATCTGAACCACAAGGGTTGTATAGTAGTCTCTAGATCTAACTATAGATCTGGCATTCCTAAAGGAAGGGTGTTTAGGTGTCACTAAGATATACTAAAAACTAAGAAAAGACAAGAATAAACTACAGCTAAAAAAAGGGATAAAGAAGGATGATGATGTGTGTTAAAATAAAAGTAAAAGGGGTGAGAAGTAAGCAGCTTAGGCTAAAATTCATTTCGTTATACAACTCAGATTTAGGGCTCTCTCTGCAGCAAGTCCTGCTGAAGTGCTATTACTAACCTCAACAAGGTAGAAGCATCCGACTTAACCCATGCCATTTAGGGTGCTCTTAAGGCTATAATCTATCCATTCAAATGGCCTCAGTCTATCCAATAGAGTATGTCAAATTTCATTGATCAAGCCAAAAATTGCTAATCTAATCCAAAGGAGTAAGCTAATCAAACCTCATCTAATTGATCAAATCAGGCCATGGATACTATTAAAGACACTATTTCTACCAGTGCTCCGAGCTCCCCAGATCTGCGCACAGACCTGGCTGGCATCCATAGGAGTATTAAATCTAGGAAGGTCAGATGGCAATCAAAAGATCTAAAGGTTAAGTGAACGGGCAAACCCAGAACCACAAATCCGATTGAGAATCTAGTGGAACTAAAAGACCTATAGAGTTAAATTGGCTTCATATCAATAATTTATTGCTTAAAAATAGCTTGCAATACAAATATCCTCACAGCTGCAATCATTACAGGGAAGCCAAATCTAACATCTGATGGCGGTCAAGTAAAATAGGGGAGAGTCTGATCCTACACAATCTCTCGCCAGGCCACAAGTCCAAGTGCAGAGAAGAAGAATCCTTCTCATGACCAAGTTTGCCCTAGGGCTATAGTCTGTCCACTCAAATGGTAACAAGCTATCCACAGAGGCTCCTTTACCCACAAATACTAAAATAGAGCATAAGAACTGTTGTCTGCCACCATGGTCCCAGGGCATCACGCTCAAGCTTCCATGGACTTTTCAATAAGCTCAAATCCTAAATGTATGCTATAGCCTGAACAGAACTACTGATAAATAGGAAAATAACAGATTGAGTAAGCATTCAAACAAAGATTCCATTGATCTGATGCTATTAACAATGAAATCTCTCAAGGCATCAGCCTTGTGCGCAATAGCTCAACACTAAATCCCAATGTTTACTGACCTATTACAAAATTGAAATAAAACTATACATAAATGCTCACCAAAGGTTTAGCCAGCAAGTGCTAAGCTAAGATAGAAGAAAAAATAGAAAAAGAGGTGATCAAACCCTAACCCTAACCCTAGCCTACTTGAGCTCTCAGCCGACAGGGGTTGAAGGAGAAAGTAAATGATAATTTTCTAATTTATAAGCGCAACTTATATACTTAGTCTTAATGTTGTGGCTAAGAGGAGAGTAAACCCTAATTTTTCAAGCAGATGTGGCACTATTTTAACCCTTGGATGAATGCATCGTAATTTGGGCCTCGGGGTGCGTGCCCTAGACCTGGGGAAATCCCTAAAAGTTACTTGAGTTAGGGTTGAGAAGTGGAGAGCCCGAGCTTCGCGAGGCTAGCTTCTGCATTTCACTTTTGTCTCGCAGTATGCAGAGTGTTCGCGGGGTAGATTTTTGGCATGGAATATTGTTGTCTCGCATAGTAGAGCTCCAGATGATCGTGCGATTGCCTCAGCTTTGAATGTACTCTTGCAAAAGAGCTTTCAGCGCCTTGATTGCTTGTGCAGAAGAACTTCAAAAACTTCATTCATGAGGTACTCGAACAGATGCCTTCGCATCTCGCTCGATACAGACTTGAACTTTTAGGTGCACAAGAGCTCGAGAGGATTTATGGGCGTCTCTCTCTTCCAAAGCCACGCGTGAGCTGCGCGAGGTTTCTACTATTTTTTACACCAATTAGCGTCGCAAGGTAGTGTGCTCTACTGCGCTGAGGCTTGATCCTCGCGAGAACTGTGTGAGCTGTATTTCTAAAGGCTTCGTGCACAAAAGGTCTGCGAGTTTCTTCATATGATGCTTTCCATTGAAGTGCGCAACTACTGCGTGAAAACTACTTTGCGATAACTCTCCATTTAAACTGTGCGACTTCTTCCCAAGCTCTGTTGTGTTGCATGTCTTAACTGCACGAGGGAGCTCTAGCAGTGACTTAAACAGCGTGAGGCTGCACCTCAGCTGTGCGAGATAGGTCCCTGGTTCCTCTGTTGCTACGCACATGCTTCTGTTGTAGGATCCTCCACCCTCACCTATACTTCTATCATCTACTATACTTTCTAGGTCAGTATGACATGCACAAATAGTCGCCATGGTGTGTACCACCATGGTGTTCCATCACTTATGGTTCAGCTATCATCTTTTACTTAAAATCTCTCTTCTTAGCATCAAAAGCACAGACTCTGTGTTAAGATACACAATTTATTCCTAACTACCAAACAAGCTAAAAAAGAATTATTAGTGAGCTTCAAGGTCTAGCAAAGGCTAGGTTAAGAGGTAAAAAGTGGTACTTTTTAGTGATTAACATCCCTTCAGGAATGTTAAAATCAGTTTAAGGATCTTCTGCACAAGTGCCCTCACCATGGATTTATGCATTGGCAACTGGTGTTCATTTTATATGAGGGCCTAAGAGATGCAACTCAGCATATGATTGATGTGGCCTGTGGTGGTATGTTTCATAATTTAACAGCAGAAGAAGCTTGGGAACTCTTTGAGACCTTTAGCGAGAAACCAATGTAACACTATACACCGGGTGAGATTGACTCAGAGACTTCAACAACTCGGCATATGATTGAAGACTTTACAAATTAAAGTCAAGGATGAGATGTTTTCCAAGACTAAGGCTTTGGAAGATAAAAATTCAATCTCTGGTGGGTATAAAATCGTACCTAACATCTCAACAAGGAGAAGCCTGTGGTCCTAACCATGGCCCAACTCAATCATTCTCTCGACTTCCTTCTATTCCTTCTTACCATACAAAGGCCCATTACCACGCTGCTACAGAGGATACTCTAGTGCAAATAGCTTATAGCTAGATGCAACAGAATCATATCCAGACATAGTTACTTAATTACCTTGGGCAATCTGTCGAAAGATTGGAAACTCAGTTTGAGTAACTATTGCCTTCCGATAGAGAAAATAACACACTACCATTACATACAGTTGGTATGTCTAGAGGACACATATTTATGGGAGGCACATCAACACCCTATATTTTTAATTAATTCCCTCTAGAAATCGTCGCGCTACCGACTCATGTAACATATGTATATCAGTATTATTTTTCTTTCCTTTCGAGAATCTCATACAATTTACAATGTGTAAAATACATCCAATTATATGGATATCTCTCTTTTTGTTTACAATCATGTTTGAACGTACTTAAGGGCAACCGAGATTAAGGATGTTGAATCATAGCGAGTACGATTCAACAAGTGAAGAGTCTTTTTAAACGATTCATTGATAGCTAGAATTGTAAATGACAATTCTAGGGAACAAGCGATTCCAGTGGTCTGTCTGTTGGTGTGCTCTTTTTCTGGGTTCCCCTCGGTCCCCATTGAATCAGTGGCCCAATTCTGTCCAAGTGGACTCTAGTGATGCGGCGTTTGGAATGGTGGAGGTAAGATAAAAAGGGAGTTTTTTAAGAAGGTTCCTAGTTTGTTGCAATCGCCAGCTGCAGATATTTAATGCCACTGCAACACGTCAATGATCACGCTTAGAGCGGGTGTGGGTTACTTCTTTACTGAATCATCCGCCTACGAATGCTAGCAGCTATGTCTCTTCTTATAATTTAGATAGTTTAATTTTCCTTTCGTTTCCCTATTATTATTGTAGTTCTAATCAGTTTAGATTTCCCAATTCTATTGTGAGCTTGGTTGTGTGAGAATTTGTTATATTGATTTAATCTAGTATTCTAATTCTATCAAGAGCCTAATTAATCTAGTTTCCTAATCTTATTAGAATTCCAATTAATTTAGTCTCCTAATACTACTAAAAGTTCAATTGATATCAGTCTCCTAATTGTTCTAGGAGTGCAGATATATTAATTTTAATGAAACTCTATTTAAATCAAGCATGCTAATTATACTAGAATTTTTAGGTAAAGCAAGTATACTAATTGTATTGAAATTCTAATTAAAACAAATATAATAATTTGACTGAAATTCTAATTAGAGCAATTATAATAGTCCTACTAGAATTCGAATTGGAATGGAGGGCTGATTTTACTAAAACTCTAATTTAAGCAAGGAATTAACTTTACTAAAATCCAATTAACATAAAGGAACTGATTTTCCTAGAATTATAATCAAAGCAATGAATTAATTATACTAAAATTCTAATTAAAAGGAATTAACTATGCTGAAATCTAATATAGCGAGGAATTAACTATGCTAGAATTATCTTGTTAAATAAAGGAACTAGTTTTATTAGAGTTCTAATCAAAGCAATCATTCTAAGAATCTGATAAAAATAAAGCATGTAAATTAATTATACTAAAATTCTAAGAAAAAGTCATGGGACTGCTTTTCTAATCCTAATTAAAGCATTAAAACAGTTCTAAAAAAAAGGGTTTTGAGCCCGCTATGCTAAGGAGGATTGGCCTCATTTCTGAGTACCCTCCATAAGCTCCCTTGGGTAAATCGGGTGGCTAAGATTAAAGATAAGTTGGATTTTGGATCATAAAAAGGTATTTTTAGATATTTTGAGTCGATTTCAGGATTATAATTGTGGATTAAATTAAGAAACTGGAATTATAGAAATTAAATTAATATTTGGTATTTTTAAAAGTATTAAATTAAGGAATTAAAACTACAATTTAAAATTCTAGGATTGAATTCAGGTCTGAAATAAGAAAATCAGACTGTATGATTAAGGACTGGTTCTAGAACCTAAGAACTAGAACTAGAGATTAATGATAGGATTGGAAATTAAGATTTTAGAATGGAATTAAAGCCTAAGGTCGATAATTTAGACCAGTCAGATTAAGGACTGGTTCTAGAAATGGAGAGCTAGAACCAAATATAAAAGATTACGATCTAAAAAAGGGGTGCTACGGTCTAAAACTATGATTTTTACCTAGGACCGGGGCTGTAGAGAGAAATCTCGAAGATTCGAAGCTTGAATCTCGAAATCATGACTAGGTTTCTCTATGTGTTCGTTCTCGGAGTTCTCTGGTTTTGAAATCCCAAAAAAATCCGTTCTCTCTCAAAATTGCCAGCCTCTTTCGTGTTGTGTTCCCTGTGGGTTGAATTAAAAAAAAAAATTTATAGGTTTTCCTCCAATTAAACACCCTGTTTCAGGCATTTAACTGGATTGCGCACCAGTCTCCTGGTGCTTAATCGCTTTGAGTCGGTCACCGACTCAGTGAGCGACCGGCTGACTTGCTCAGCGAGTTTTCTAGTCCTAACAATATTAAGACTAATTATGCACCCATTATGGGGTGCGCAATCTAATTAAGTACCTCTTTCAAAGTGTTAAATCAAGGAAGCTTGGGAGTCAAGGACTGTAAGACTAGGTCGGGCGTAAGCCAATTGCGCGCCGGTGGTGGGGCGCTCAATTCGATCGCACGTTTCGTGTGAGGCACATGATCGAGTCTCAAGGTGATCTAGGAAAGGAAGTCTGGTCTGGAAGGGGGACTGATTGCACATGTGTGGTTTGGCGTGCAATCGAATTACGCACATGGTTTTAGGCGCTTAATTCGGGGTTGTCCGGGTCAGGGCCGAGTCTTAAATGTCATACTATTGTTTCAGCTTGTATTTTAACTATATATTATTATTTCAATATATAATCTCCCTACGATGGGATCTGAGCCACAGAGCTATTGTTTCAGCCTGTGTTTAGCCATGTACTATTATTTCAATGCATGGTTCCCACGTTAGGGTTATGGGGCCTGAGCCACAGAGTTATTATTTCAGTCTGTGTCCCGCTATATACTATTATTTCAGCATATGGTCTCAATTAGAATTATGAGGTCAAAGGTTGGCCAGAGAGATTTGTATGTTTTGAGAGGGCAAAATGGGGGTGTCTACACTATCTTATCGGTTACATTAGAATTCGAACCCATTTAAAGTCATAAGGGAAATAAATAAACTTCACATTCAAGACTACCACTTTCCAACTACCATAGCCTAGGAACCTACACATAGACATTTACTCAAAGTCACGGTTAAATATTGTTTCCTATAAATCCATACCCATGAATCAACCAAAACCATTCCATAACTTTTCTTCTTCTTCCGTCCTTAACCTTAAACCTCATGATGGAAGACCATAACCAGAGCAATTTCAACAAGAGACTTGATAAAATCCTTGAGAAATACAAGGCCGAGCTTGTGGCTGCACAATAAAAAGTAGAAAATCTGAAACACCAGAGATTTACTCGAGATACTAAATCGTCCACCGATACTACCGTTAATCCTAAACCTAATCCAAATTGGAAACCATATACCAAGAACCCATCTTCCCCCACTACCTAACCTTTACACCATCACAAACCACCCCGAATGCAAACTCCCATATGATGATGGTGGGTTGAGCCGTCCCTCGCTACCCTTCTCCATTGCTTATCTTCTCCCTTCGCTTACACTACATTCCCTTCACATAGTTTTCACAGGGAGCAGTATAGGCAAAAGATGAATCGGAGAGGTGTTCACTTCTCACTCTTCAAAGGACTTCCACAGTTGGATTGCATTTCTTCCGCGGAAGGAAAGAGAGGTACCCCTTTCCCATAGTGGAGGGATGAAGATGTGTCAATTTCCCTCTCCTCAACTTCTTCACTCAACTACACTGAGGGTGCAGTTGATGAATCAGAAGGGATGCGAGGTGCTCCTTTTTAGGGATGCAAGATAAACAAGGGCAGAGAGGGATGTGTTCTGCATCTTTTGGGGAGGTGACCCTACAAAGGAGTAGATACTCCTTTGGTAGGAAAGAATGAGAGACTTTGATTGAAGGTAGTTAGAAGCCGATGACCGATCTTTATTGAAGAATTCTTATCTCGGGCGTTGCTGCCAGTGTCTTTTCATGTTTCTATAATTAGTTCATATATATAAACAATGTTCCTTTCTTTTTATTTGCTATTTTTAATTTTTATATAGTGCTACTAACATCTAACTTTTTAGATTCTATAAAATCGGTCGTATTTTTCTCTCAAGTTTGGGGTAAGATTTTTTATTCTTTTTGCAGATCATAGACTTGAAAACTTAAAAGCGCACTATTAAGGTAATATTTTTCCTGTGTGTCCCCTGTTTTGCACAATGAGGATATTTTCCTATTTAAGTTTGGGGGGGGTACATATCAATTTTGAAAATATAATATATTAGTATAGTTTTTTTCTTTTTCGTGAGATATTTTTTTTTTGTTGCTTTATTTTTTTTTAAATTTCTAACATTAAGAACGTTAATCATTATATGGGAATTATGATAACAAAAATATGAAAATCCGAAATTCTTAGCAATCCATCATAGTAGTAGTTCAAAAATCAAAATAAAATAGTTACAATTCAGAGTAAAGCACCTCTAGAACACTTTATCAAATGAATGTTTGAAACTATACGATTGATCTTAACTATAAATATTTTAGATTATAGTTTCAAAATCATATAACCAGTGAGCTATAGAGCCTATTTTCTCTTTATTCTAATAAAGAGAGACTATTTCTATTCATGCTAATTTTTTCTTGAACTTCTCTACTATCTGACATTTCATAATACTGAACTTAGAATTAAGATATTCTATAAATATGATGATTTATTTGTTTAGAGATGTCAATTAAATATATCAAAGCAATAAGACATCCATATTAGTAAATCGTGAAAATGACCAAAGGCCATCTTTTATTAAACCAGAGCCAAAATGCCAAAAATCCCAGAATATTATACCCTTTGAACTCATATTAAAAGCCTAAAAAACTAAATTTCTTTTTACCAAAATATTATAAACCTTTAACCTTATGTACTGCCCAAAACTTTCTATCCTTAACCCTTATAATTTTTTAGAGTTTAAAATATAAAACAAACGGAGAAGAGGGAGTGAAAGGAATATATGCTTAACAGATAAAGGATCTGCTAAAAAGGGGTACATATAAGAAGAAATACAATTATATGAAAATATGAGAAAGGAATAGAAGAAATCAAAAAAGACGATTCTATGGAAAAGAGAAGCAAAAAGCTTCCAACCTGAAAAGAAAAATGGGATTTATACTAGAAAAGAAATGGGAAGAAGTTATCCAAAATAAGGATACTTACTGAAGCTGAAGAATATTGAAGAAGAGAAGGGAGAGCTAAATTCTCAGAAATAATTTTAAATCATCACTACAAAAAATAAGATTCTTAGCGGCAGTTTTTTTTAATAAAAAAATGCCGCTATTAGCCTTGTCGCTACAAAAAACTGCCGTTACAAAAATAATAGCGGTAGTTTTTTGTAGCGAAAGGACTAATAGCGGCAGTTTTTTATTAGAAAAAACTGCCGCTAATAGTCTTATTTTTTGTAGTGCATCTTTACCTTTCTTTTAAAACCTTCTGAAAACCCAAAACCCCATTACAAGCCGAAAGAAAGACTTTTGTGATTTACGATTTGCAAGAATATGAGTCTAGTAGAGATATAAAAAATAGATACTATGAATAAATGGAAAAGTTATATGAACGGAACTGATTATCCTTTCCATGAGATTTATCTTCTTAATTAATTGTCTGATGAAATTTGCATATATATATAATATTGTGACAACCCAAAAGTGTGATTATTTTTTAGAGAATGCCAATAAGTGAGAGTTTGGATGAAAATATTTTCTAAAAATTGTAGTTGTAGCCACCCAAATTTGACCCCAGGCCCGATCGAGACACATTTCGAGAGAGGCGCATCTCTAAGCTTTTGATGGCATGTATGGAACCCTTAGGAACCTTTTCAAAACCTTAGGAACTATTCCAAACCCTTAGGAATCACCCTAGATCCCTTAGAAACCTTCTCGAACCCTTAGAAACCCATCTCGACCCTTAGAAACCACTTCAAACCTAAACCTAGCTTTCCCGAGTAATACATGAAGAGTGGTATATTGAGATTAGTTATGACCTTCTACAATTATTGAATCATATACCATTGGAAAGTAGAAGTCCTCAGCTTTCTAACAAGTCAAGAATCACCCCAATTGGAGCTGTATGCGAGAACATATCGTGATTCGAAGTGTAGGGGTAAAATTGTAAATTGGCAGTCTCCCCTAAGAATATGGCGCAAGTATTACTTGTGCCAAGCTATTTCTCCCCAGAAATGGCTTGGTGTAACTAATAGTTGCGCCAGCTATAAAGTGGGCCCCATCGCGAGTAGCCAACTTCCCAAACCCTGTTCAAACACTATTTTACTGTACATTTGCTCAGCGTATCTATTAGTTGCGTCAGGCTTAGGAACAGTGACTGTGAGTTTTTGCCTCGAATTTCGAGATTAGGGTTTTTCCTATTGACCTCTTGACCATTGGAGTATGTTTTGCTAGTTCTGTTGCACCCATCACTATCTATTTGTAACCCCTTAAATGATTTAAAGCCCCACCCAATCATCCACCATTGGAGCATCACTTCACACATTTCAAGGCTTCAAAAATCCTAGGAAACCTTAGATGGCTAGATTACCTAATTGCTAATCCAAGTTAGCCTCTAAACACCCTCTTAACCTCTCTTTTTCCTATAAATAGAGAGGCACCCCCCCCCCCCACTTTACAAAGGCTTGAAAAAATTTGCAAAGTAAGAGATTAAGGAATCCCTTCTCTCTCTCCTCTAGTGCACTCTTTGCACACAAATTTCATTACATTCAAACCTTCTAAAAACCTTAGCTTTTTACCTAAAAGATTTAGTTTAGGTGTGTGCTACCCCCTAGCCTCCCCTCTCTACCTCTTAGCTATCCACCCTAGGAGTTAGAATCCATCATCAAGTTATACAAGCCATCAAAAGCTCACCTAAGGCGTTTGGCGGGCCTACTTGCGCACGGTCCTAAATTTCTTTACATTTTCGTCATTTCAAGCATCTTAGCCGATCGACGGGTCTACTTGTGTATTGTCATTTAATTTCTTTATAGTTCTATCATTTTAAGTGCCTTAGCCATTTGGCGGGCCTACTTGCGCCTTTAATTTCTACAATCATATTCTGCCAGTGAACTCCGGCCCGTAGAGGCTGCATGAGATCCTCACCCCCAATCCTTGAACATAAGAAAACTTTCTTAAAAGTGAAAAGTAAAATTGAACCAACAAAGGGGATTTAAATTTATTTTTGCGAGATAGATTTTCAAGGTTGGGTTATTTAGGAACACATACAAACTCCCGGGTCTTAGTACGGCGGTAGCCCCTAGTGGCGATGATCTAGAAAAGTCTCAGCCTAGCTAGTACTAGAGAAAAGTGCTTACACTTGAGGTATATCAGGTGGATAACATTCTCGTTACCAAGCTTAAAACCCAGGGAAAAAGAGAGCATTAGCGAACCCGAATCGGCCTTATAACCCTTAGGATCGGTGAGGAAAGAGACGTATCATATAAATATTCAGTCCCTGGAAGCATAGCTTCCACAAAAAACCAGTTTGGAGACTCGAGACTCATTTTGGGCTAAGAGTGCTGCTGTCAAACTATCTACCTAGCGCCACTATTACATGCGCCAATGCAAAATTCCCTAGAAATACACTGGCGCATGTATTAGTTGCGCCGGCTTTATTCTGGGCAATTTTGCTCTAGCCCACCTATTAGTTGCGCCAGCTTTGTTTTAAGCAACAGCAGCCCGAATCTGAGACCTGCTTCACACCCCGGACTCCCCAATTAGTGTCTTTAGTGCTTTGGTTTAGGCCTTGCAATGTCCAACACCTAATACGCCCTTGTCGGTCAAGACAAGGTGACTTTTTTTTTACTCATTTTGAGAGATCGGGTTATTTGTATCGGTTTTCGTGCCTCCAATAGATCAAGGGTTTTCCCTTTGATTCTTCTGAAATGCTTCGAAGCCTTTACCGCGGGACCTATTTAGGGTACGAGAGCCACCCGAGAAGGGAATTCAAAAAGCTTCAAAATCCTTATTTCTTTTTACTTATAAAAATTCATAAAAAATTCAAATTAAATACCCAAAAAATTAGTCTTGTTGGTGCTGGCACAACGGCATCCTCATGCCCTCCGTCATCCCGTAGGGGAAGGAGGAAGCTTACGGGCCCCATCCGAGGCATCCGTACCCAACCCGATACCGAGCTATGTCGTGGGCTGTGGACCCGGCTTACGCCAATCCTAACTCATCCCAGCCATATTCTCCAATCCATTCCCATACCAAAGAGGCTTTCACTTCCAGCCCCCTCACCCAATCAACCCTCACCATAACAGGCCCGTTTGGTGCCCCTATCCCTTCCACCACTTCCCAAAATATCCAAAATCCAACTCCCCATTTCCCGTTATTTTCCCAAGCCATGCCCTCATCCATGGCCACTTCCAACCCATCTCATTTTCCATCCACACCCATTCAAAACCCAGCCCCATCCTCCACTTCTACACCCAATTTTTCATCCGCCCGACGCATACCCAATTCGCCTGCATCTAATCATGCCGCATCCAATCCCCCACACATCCCTCCATTAACCCAAGTCATGCCCATTTTTACTGGAGCCATGACCAGCTTTCCTCTCTCATCGTCCACATCTATACCCCATACATGCCTAATCCATATACCAATGCCCTACCTCATTTCTCCAATCCACCTCATATCCCACCCCTCACTCGGGTCATGCTCAATTTTATCAGGGCCATGCCTAATTTTCCCCCTTCATCCACCTCATCCATGCCCCTCAAACCCTTAAATTCCCCATCTCCATCCGATCCCCCTTCCATGACCATGATGGAGGAGATATTCCAAACCTAAAATAGGTGGAATCCCAACGCATCCCCCCACATCCATACCACACATCCATGGATCCTTCTAAGACCCTATCAAGTCTCCATGCCTCATTTCTCCATGACCCCCATCAACCCCCCATCATCCACACCATCCAAACACCCACTACCCACATACCCCAAGGCCCAATGGCCCAAAGCCCTATGACCCATACCCATCAAGGGCCCATGGCCTAGACCCATGAAGGGCCCATGGCCCAAACACATCAAGGGCCCACGGCCCAGACCCACTAAGGGCCCATGGTCTAGTCCCAACAATGGCCCATGACCCAGACCCACCAAGGCCCAATGGGCCAAACCTATCATGACCAAGGCCTTATGGTCCAAATTTCCCAAGGACCCATGAGTCAAACCTTCATAGCCCAACCCTCCCGAGGCTTCATGGCCCAAACCCAAGCCCAGCAAGGCCCTAACCTTGGAGCCTCATACCCATACCCTTCACAATTCCTCCAAAATTTTACTCACCCACAACCCTCATACCCAGCTCAAACCCACACCTTACATCAACCCCAATTCACCCATATCCCAACATCCCAAAGTCAGTTCCAAACCTTTCCCCATGCCCAATGGCCTCATCAGACCCCACCCTAAAATATAACTTCCACCCATCCCATCACCCAACAAACCTTCCCTCACCTCCAATGGGCTCACCCAACCCCCATTCAGGCCATTCCCATCCAGTCCATGCAGCACCAGCAAGAGAATCCCGCCCTCACTGCGCCTTATATAGACCAGCAGTATGAAAAAGATGAGATTAGGAACAGTGGATCCTATGCTGGGGCATTAACCTGCCTTAACCCTCCTCCTATAATTTCTCACCCCCTAGTAGCCTAGAGTGAAGCCCACCCGACTGCTGAGAAAGTGGCCCCCATGTCCAAGGAAACAGAGCAGTTAGACAAAATTCAAAAGCAGTTGTTGAAGATGGGTGGTGCTGAAATTCATGCCACAGACTTCTCAAATTTATCTTTATTCACTATGGTTCCCTTGCCTCCAGAATTTAAAATGCCAGCTTTTGGTAAATATAATGGCACCGGCAATCCCAGAGCACACCTCAAGTCTTATTATAGGGACATGTGCCAGTATGGGGGGATAAAAGACAATTAATAAAGGTCTTTCCAAAAATTTTGATTGGTCCGCCCTTGAGGAGGTTCACATCTTTGGATCCATCTATGATAAAGACCTGGAAGGACTTGAAGCACTTATTTCAGGAACAGTACGTCTTCAATATAGACATTGAACAGCGTAAGTCAGACTTGCCCCGTTTAAAGCAGAACCTGAATGAGACCTTTAACAATTATTTGGGGTGTTAGAGAGCATTGGCAGCTCAGGTTAGAAATATGATACCTGATGATGAGCAAATAGAAATGATTTCAAAAATTTCTTTGCCAGTGATCTCAAACTTTTTAGTGTACCAACAGCAGTCCAGCTTTGCTTGTCTCGTAAGGAAAGCAAATCATTGTGAAGACGTTATTAGGGAAGGTCGCCAGAACAGGAAATGGACAGGGAATGCAGATGACTCCGGAGCAGAGGAGAGCCCGCTACGATCGAGTGTTTACACCCCTAGGGCAATCATTAAGTGTACTTTTACCTTTGCTAATAGAAAAGGGACTAGTTACCGCCCTCCAATCTCGACCTCCTCTCAATCCAATCCCAAAGAATTATGACCCTAACACTCACTGTAATTTTCATCAGGGTCCGGGTCACTCAACTAACCGCTACTTCCCATTAAAGCATGCGATACAAGATATAAATTTATTTTTGTGGGATAGATTTTCAAGGGTTGGGTTATTTAGGCACACATAAAACTCCTGGGTTTTAGTACGGCGGCAGCCCCTAGTGGTGATGATTCGAAAAAGTCTCAGCCCACCTGCTACTTGAGAAAAGTGTTTGCACTTGAGGTATATCGGGTGGGTAACCTTCTCGTTACCAAGCTTAAAACCTGAGGAAAAAAAAGCACTATTGAACCCGAATCAGCCTTGTAACCATTAGGATCGGTGGGGAAAGAGATGTATCATATAAACAGTCAATCCCCGGAAGCATAGCTTCCACAAAAAACCAGTTTGGAGACTCATTTCGGGCTGAGAGTGTTGCTGTCAAACTATCTGGGGCATTCTGTTTGCCTGGTGCCACTATTACATGCGCCAACGCAAAATTCCCCAGAAATACACTGGCACATGTATTAGTGCGCTAGCTTTATTCTGGGCAATTTTGCTCTGGCACACCTATTAGTTGCGCCAGCTTTGTTTTAAGCAATAGCAGCCTAAATCCGAGGCCTACTTCACACCTCGGACCCCCCGATTAGTATCTTTAGTGCTTCTGTTTAGGCCCTACAATCTTCGACACCTAATACGCCGTCGTCGGTCAAGAGAAGGTGACTTCTTTTTTACTAGTTTTGAGAGATCGGGTTATTTGCATCGGTTTTCATGCCTTCAATATATCAAGGGTTTTCCCTTTGATTCTTTCGAAGCACTTTGGAGCTTTTGCTGTGAGACCTACTTAGGGTACGAGAGTCACCCGAGAAGGGAATTCAAAAAGCCCTGAAATCCTTATTTCTTTTCACTTATAAAAATTCAAAAAAAATTTAAATTAAATACCCAAAAAATTAGAGTCTTGTTGGTGCCGACATAACGGCATCATCGTGCCCTCCGTCATCCCGTAGGGGAAGAAGGAGGAAGCTTTACGGGCCCCATCCGAGGCATCCGTACCCAACCTGATACTTAGCTATGTCGTGGGCTATGGACCCGGCTTACGCAGATCCCAACTCATCCCCGCACATTCTCCAACCCATTGCCATACCGAAGAGGCTTTCACTTCCATCCCCCTCACCCAATCAACCCTCATCATAACCGGCCCGTTCGGTGCCCCTATTTTCCCATCCACCACTTCCCAAAATATCCAAAATCCAACTCCCCATTTCCCGTTATTTTCCCAAGCCATGCCCTCATCCATGGCCACTTCCAACCCATCTCATTTTCCATCCACACCCATTCAAAACCCGACCCCATCCTCCACTTCTACACCCTCATTTTCACCCGCCCGGCGCATACCGAATTCGTCTGCATCTATCCGTGTCGCATCCCACACATCACTCAATTTACCCAGGTCATGCCCATTTTTACCGGAGCCATGACCAGCTTTCCCCTCTCATCCTCCACATCTATACCCCATACATGCCTAATCCATGCGCAATGCCCCACCTCATTTCTCCAATCCACCCCATATCCCACCCCTCACCCGGGTCATGCCCGATTTTACCAAGGCCATGCTTAATTTTCCCTCTTCATCCACCTCATCCATGCCCCTCCAACCCTTAAATACCCCATCTCCATCCAATCCCCCTTCCATGACCATGATGGAGGAGATGTTCCAAACCTAATATAGGTGGAAAGCTGCCCAACTCATCCCCCCTCATCCATACCACACATCCATGGATCCTTCTGAGACCCAATCAAGCCTCCATGCCTCATTTCCCCATGACCCCCATCAACCCCCTATCATCCACACCATCCAAACCCCCACTACCCACCTACCCCAAGGCCCAATGGCCCAAAGCCCTATGACCCATACCCATCAAGGGCCCATGGCCCAGACCCACCAAGGACCTATGGCCCAGACTCGGGGCTATGGCCCTTATCCACCTAGGGACCCATGGCCCTGATGCATCAAGGGCCCATGGCCCAAACCGACCAAGGGTCCATGGCCCCAGTCCATCAAGGGCCCATGGCCATGACCCACTAAGGGCCCATGGCCCATCAATGGCCCATGACCCAGACCCACCAAGGCCCAATGGGCCATGAAACATATCATGACCAAGGCCTTATGGCCCAAACTTCCCAAGGACCCATGGGCCAAACCTTCATAGCCCAACCCTCCCAAGGCTTCATGGCCCAAACCCAATCCTAGCAAGGCCCCTAACCTTGGAGCCTCATACCCATACCCTTAACAATTCCTCCAAAATTTTACTCACCCACAACCCTCATACCCAGCTCAAACCCACACCTTACATCAACCCCAATTCACCCATATCCCAACATCCCAAAGTCAGTTTTAAAACTTTTCCTATGCCCAATGGCCTCATCAGACCCCACCCCAAAATCTGACTTCCACCCATCCCATCACCCAACAAACCTTCCCTCACCTCCAATGGACTCACCCAACCCCCATTCAAGCCATTCCCATCTAGTCCATGCAGCACCAGCAAGAGAATCCGGCCCTCACTGCGCCTTATATAGACCAGCAGTATGAAAAAGACCATCTAGTCCATGCAGCACCACCTCCAATGGGCATTGACCAGCCTTAACCCTCCTATAATTTCCCATCCCCTGGTAGCCTAAAGTGAAGCCCAACCGACTGCTGAGAAAGTGGCCCCCATGTCCAAGGAATCATAGCAGTTGAAAGAGCAGTTAGACAAAATTCAGAAGCAGTTGTTAAAGATGAGTGGTGCTGAAATCCACGCCACAGACTTCTCAGATTTATGTTTGTTTGCTGCGGTTCCCTTGCCTACAACATTTAAAATATCAGCTTTTGACAAATATAACGGCACCGGCAATCCCATAGAACACCTCAAGTCTTATTGTGGGGACATGTGCCAGTATGAGGGGGACAAAAGACTATTAATAAAGGTCTTTCTAAAAATTTTAACTGGTCCGGCCTTGAGGAGGTTCCCATCTTTGGAACCATCTATGATAAAGACCTGGAAGGACTTGACGCACTTATTTCAGGAATAGTATGTCTTCAATATAGATATTGAACCGCGTAAGTCAGACTTGGCCCATTTAAAGCAGAACCTGAATGAGACCTTTAACAATTATTTGGGGCATTAGAGAGCACTGACACCTCAGGTTAGAAATATGATACTTGATGTTAAGCAAATAGAAATAATTTCTAAAATTTCTTTGTCAGTGATCTCAAACTTTTTAGTGTACCAATAGCAATCCAACTTTGCTGATCTGGTAAGAAAAGCAAATCATTGTGAAGACACTATCAGGGAAGGTCGCTCAAAAATGTATCCAGTGGAGTCAGAAGGTTCTCATAGCAGAGGAATGAGAAGAGAGCAGGGGCCAATATCCAGAACATTACCAACACCAGGCCCAATAATAATATAACCCTATTCCATTTTTAGACGGCCTAGCTAGTACTAGTAAGAACTGATCATATCCAAAGAACAGGGAATGGACAGGGAATGCAGATGACTCCGGAGCAGAGGAGAGCCCGCTACGATCGAGTGTTTATACCCCTAGGGCAATCATTAAGTGTACTTTTACCTTTGCTAATAGAAAAGGGACTAGTTATCGCCCTCCAATCTCGACCTCCTCCCAATCAAATCCCAAGGAATTATGACCCTAACAGTCACTGAAATTTTCATCAGGGTTCAGGTCACTCGACTAATCACTGCTTTCCATTGAAGCATGCGATAAAAGATATAAATTTATTTTTGTAGGGTAGATTTTAAAGGGTTGGGTTATTTAGGTACACATACAACTCCTGGGTTTTAGTACGGCAGCAGCCCCTAGTGGTGATGATTCGAAAAAGTCTCAGCCCACCTACTACCTGAGAAAAGTGCTTGCACTTGAGGTATATCCGGTGGGTAACCTTCTCGTTACCAAGCTTAAAACCCAAGGGAAAAAAAGCATTAGTGAACCCGAATCAGCCTTGTAACCCTTAGGATCGGTGGGGAAAGAGATGTATCATATAAACAGTCAATCCCCGGAAGCATAGGTTCCACAAAAAACCAGTTTGGAGACTCATTTCGGGTTGAGAGTGCTGCTGTCAAACTATCTGGAGCATTCTATTTGCCTGGTGCCACTACTACATGCGCCAATGCAAAATTACCCAGAAATACACTGGCGCATGTATTAGTTGCGCCAGCTTTATTCTGGGCAATTTTGCTCTAGCACACCTATTAGTTGCGCCAACTTTGTTTTAAGCAACAGTAGACCGAATTCGAGGCCTGCTTCACACCCTGAACTCCCCGATTAGTGTCTTTAGTGCTTCTGTTTAGGCCCTGCAATCTTCGACATCCAATACGCCCTCTTCAGTCAAGAGAAGGTGACTTCTTTTTTACTCGTTTTGAGGGATCGAGTTATTTGCATCGATTTTCGTGCCTTCAATAGATCAAGGGTTTTCTCTTTAATTTTTTTGAATTGCTTTAGAGCCTTTACTGCGAGACCTACTTAGGGTACGAGAGCCACCCGAGAAGGGAATTCAAAAAGCTTCAAAATCCTTATTTCTTTTTACTTATAAAAATTCAAAAAAACTTTAAATTAAATACCTAAAAAATTAGAGTCTTATTGGTGCCGGCACAACGGCATCCTCATGCCCTCCGTCATCCCGTAGGGGAAGAAGGAGGAAGCTTTACGGGCCCCATCCGAGGCATCCGTACCCAACCCGATACCGAGCTATGTCGTGGGCTGTGGACCAGGCTTACGCCAATCCCGACTCATCCCCGCCACATTCTCCAACCCATTCCGATACCGAAGAGGCTTTCACTTTCGTCCCCCTCACCCAATCAACCCTCATCATAACCTGCCTATTCGATGCCCCTATTTTTCCTTCCACCACTTCCCAAAATATCCAAAATCCAACTCCCCATTTCCTGTTATTTTCCCAAGCCATGCCCTCATCCATGGCCACTTCCAATCCATTTCATTTTCCATCCACACCCATTCAAAACCCGACCCCATCCTCCACTTTTACACCCTATTTTTCACTTGCCCGACGCATACCCAATTCATCTGCATCAATCCATGCCGCATCCGATGCCCCACACATCCCTCCATTTACCCAGGTCATGCCCATTTTTACCGGAGTCATGACCATCTTTCCTCTCTCATCCTCCACATCTATACTCCATACATGCCTAATCCATCCGCAATGCCCCACCTCATTCCTCCAATCCACCCCATATCCCACCCCTCACCCGGGTCTTGCCCGATTTTACTAGGGTCATGCCTAATTTTCCCTCTTCATCCACCTCATCCATGACCCTCCAACCCTTAAATACCCCATCTCCATCCAATCCCCCTTCCATGGCCATGATGGAGGAGATGTTCCAAACCTACAATAGGTGGAAAGCTTCCCAACGCATCCCCCCTCATCCATACCACACATTCATGGATCCTTCTGAGACCCTATCAAGCCTCCATGCCTCATTTCCCCATGACCCCCATCAACCCCCCATCATCTACACCATCCAAACCCCCACTGCTCACCTACCCCAAGGCCCAATGGCCCAAAGCCCTATGACCCATACCCATCAAGGGCCCATGCCCCAGACCCACCAAGGACCTATGGCTCGGACCCATTAAGGGCCCATGACCCAAACCCACCAAGGGCCCATGAACCAAACCCATCAAGGGCCCATGGCCCATCAATGGCTTGTGATCCAGACCCACCAAGGCCCAATAGGCCATGAAACCTATCATGACCAAGGCCTTATGGCCAAAACTTCCCAAGGACCCATGGGTCAAACCTTCATAGCCCAACCCTTCCAAGGCTTCATGGCCCAGACCCAATCCCAGCAAGGCCTAACCTTGGAGCCTCATACCCGTACCCTTCACAATTCCTCCAAAATTTCACTCACCCACAACCCTCATACCCAACTCAAACCCACACCTTACATCAACCCCAATTCACCCATATCCCAACATCCCAATGTCAGTTCCAAACCTTTCCCCATGCCCAATGGCCTCATCAGACCCCACCCCAAAATCTGACCTCCACCCATCCCATCACCCAACAAACCTTCCCCCACCTCCAATGGACTCACCCAACCCCCATTCAGGCCATTCCCATCCAATCCATGCAGCACCAACAAGAGAATCCCGCCCTCACTGCACCTTCTATAGATCAGCAGTATGAAGAGGATGAGATTAGGAACAGTGGAGCCTATGCTGGGGCATTGACCAGCCTTAACCCTCCTCCTATAATTTCCCACCCCCTAGTACCCAGAGTGAAGCCCAACCGACTGCTGAGAAAATGGCCCCCATGTCCAAGGAATCAGAGCAGTTGAAAGAGCAATTAGACAAAATTCAAAAGTAGTTGTTGAAGATGGGTGGTGCTGAAATCCACGCCACAAACTTCTCGAATTTATGTTTGTTCACTGTGGTTCCCTTGCCTCCAAAACTTAAAATGCCGGCTTTTGACAAATATAACGGCACCGGTAATCCCACAGCACTCCTCAAGTCTTATTGTGGGGACATGTGCCAATATGGGGGGACAAAAGACTATTAATAAAGGTCTTTCCAAAAAATTTGACTGGTCCAGCCTTGAGGAGGTTCACATCTCTAAAACCATCTATGATAAAGACATGAAAGAACTTGACGCACTTATTTCAGGAACAGTATGTCTTCAATATAGACATTGAACCGCGTAAGTCAGACTTGGCCCGTTTAAAGCAGAACCTGAATGAGACCTTTAGCGATTATTTGGGGCATTAGAGAGCACTGGCTGCTCAGGTTAAAAACAAAATACCTGATGATGAGCAAATAGAAATAATTTTTAAAAATACTTTTCCAGTGATCTCAAACTTTTTAGTGTACCAATAGCAGTCCAGCTTTACTGATCTGGTAAGGAACGCAAATCATTGTGAAGACGCTATCATGGAAGGTCGCCTAAATAAAAATGTACCTAGTGGAGTCGGAAGGTTCTCAGAGCGGAGGAACAAGAAGAGAGCACGGGCCGATATCCAAAACATTGCCAACACCAAGCCCAATAATAATATAACCTTGTTCTAATTTCAGGCGGCCTAGCCAGCACCAGTAAGAACTGAGCATATACAAAGAACAGGGAATGGACAGGGAATGCAGATGACTCCGGAGCTGAGGAGAGCCCACTATGTTTGAGTGTTTACACCCCTAGGGCAATCATTAAGTATATTTTTACCTTTGCTAATAGATAAGGGACTAGTTACCACCCTCTAATCTCGACCTCCTCCCAGTCCAATCCCAAAGAATTATGACCCTAACACTCACTATAATTTTCATCAGGGTCCGGGTCACTCGACCGATTGATGCTTCCCATTGAGGCACGCAATACAAGATTTAATTGATGTCAAGAAAATCATCCCACCTGCACCGTCTTAAGTGAACCAGCACATGAATATTCACCAGATTCGTTACCCCCACACCCTACCAGAGGAGCATTTCTCAGACCCACCATCGGGATGATAGAGGAGTGTGAGGACAAATTTGAATTTGATTCATCGAATTGCATCAATGATCAGGAGAGTTATGTGGCACTTTGGCCAAGAAATTGTGAAGAAAGAAATATTGGGGTGATTGAACCTTTGAATTTATCGGACTATTTTCCCAACCCAGCACCACAAGTTGAACCCTTAGATCTTAGGGCTTATTTCCCATCACCCACACCCGTCAATTATGTGCACATAAATACATATCAGCCATATACTACCACCCCCATCAATTACCCGATAGCCCATCAAGTCCCCCATCCCCCACCATCGCCTGTTAACTATCAATGGCCCACTCCTACCCCATTACCTCCGGTGCAACCACCCGCAAACCTCATCGCCCTAACCTAGCTCAATTTTTCCATCCAACCATCCATCACTGAAGTGGACCAAGTATTACCCACCCCTCCGGAGCCATCAGTACAAGTCAAATACCGACAGCTGCACCGTTTCAAATTTTGAGACCAACCTACAATCTTCATCAGGTCCCACTGAGTTACGAGCAGACAAATGCCAATGAAGGCAGCAGTAGAGAAGGGGTAGTAGACTTTGTCACAAGATTCGAGAAGATTTCAAAGCAGTCAGAAGTGCCAGCAGCAGCATAGGCCCAACCAGAGGGAAAGAAAGAAAGTGTTGTTAATCCATTTGAAAAAATGGGTCGCAAACATATACTGGAGACTCAATTAAGAAAGATGCCAACTCACATCACTGTTTGAGATTTATTGATGACTTCCCCACTCCATTTTCAAGCTTTAATGGGGGCATTAAAGAATGCGTATGTTTCGCTTCAGGAGAGCCCAAATGAAGTTGGACAAATAATTGGTCAAGTTATGGCTCCAAATGTAATTTCATTTTTGGATACCGATTTATCGGATGAGGGAAGTAGTCAGTCTAAGTCCCTTAATATTACTGTGGAATCAGGAAATATGATAATCCCTCTAGTTTTGATTGATAATGGTCAGCTCTAAATATACGCCCATTGAGAACCGCCACCAAGATTGGGATAGCTCCATGCATGCTAAGACCCACGAGAACTAGTGCCAGAGACTTCGACAATACATGAAGAGAGATAATGGGAGAAGTTAACCTTGAGCTGTTGATTGGGCCAATGACCTTCTCCATATTATTTCAAGTAATGGACATTAAATCCTCGTTCAATCTATTATTAGGGTGCCCATGGCTGCATGAAGTTGGAGAGATCCCATCCATGTTGCATCAAATGCTCAAATTTACGATCGGGCATAAGATTATCACCATCATTGGTGAGGGGCACAGTGAGAAGAAAAAAGCTACCAACAGTGTTGAAAAGCCCAAAGTGCTGGATGTGCCGCACACGGCTGAGAATTTCGACTCCCATAATTTCGAATACGAAGTATCAATGGTACTCTCGGAACCCATCGAGGGCATCATTCCATAAACTAGAGGTGGAATGGTAGTGGTAGTGGCCATGCACCATAAGTGGGGCTATTACAGAGGAAAGGGGTTGGGACCCCGATTCCAGAGAAGAAGAGAGCCCTTCATAGCCAAGGGTCAAAAAGTCCGAATCGAGTTAGGTTACAAGCCCACGGAAGAAGAGGTTAGGGAGGCTAAGGAGAAAGCTCGCGCAATGACAGCTGCAAGAGCTAGGGGGATACACATAGAGGAAAAACCTCATCCTAGGCCTCACATTAGAGACTCATTCATAAGTGTCTGGGTTGTAAAGATTGATTGAAATGGGGTAACCCAATTAACCCCACAGCACCGGTTCACCCCACCAACCCCCACATGACCCTTCCTAATCTAGAAATATATTTGGCTGCATTATCCCTCTTTGAGGAATGGCGCTCCGTACTTGAATAAATGCCCCTGTGGTGAATCACCATAAAACTATGTTAACGTTTGAGGATGTAATCTCAGATGAACTGGGGATCAACATGATGGAGGCTGACTCCGAAGAGCAGTATCAGTCAGCACCCTCCATCCAAATAGGTAAAGGAGCGGCCTCTCAGGTACGCAACTGGACATCTTTGCCCCAAACTCTGTAGGCGGGGAGTGGCCTAAACTTCAGCACCTATTTCCCAAAAAAAGAATAACCTATAAAAAGTGAGATAAGCCCTTAGTAGGTATTACCTTATATATACATAGACTCGCGCTGCCAAGGGTCCATCTCCGAAGAAAATAAAAATCCTAAAAACATTGAAAAATACTAAATCTAAAAATTATTTAAAATACCAAATAAAATCTCACAAAAAGATGCCTTAATACCCATCCCATGTAAGATCGATCCCTTTCCTATAGAAATACAAGAAGAGGTAGGAGTTATGAGTCTAGACGAGGATGTCCCTTTTGAGGAGCACCCCAATGAGCTCCTTGACCGGTTTGTCGAGTTTGAGCATGGCCCTACCCCCGTTGTTAAAGAAATCGAAGACGTTAATCTAGGGAATGAGGAGATTCCTCGAATTATCAAAATCGGAACATCGTTGTCTCCAGAAGAAAGAAAAAGCATGATCGATTTCTTTCGGTTATACCAAGAAATTTTTGCCTCACCGTACAAGGACATGCCTGGTCTAGACACCGATTTGGTTGAGCATGAGTTGCCGCTCTACCCTAATATGAAGTCGATTAAGCAGAAGCTGAGACATCTCCAACCCGAGTGGATGTTGAAGGTCAAGGATGAGGTTATCAAACAGTATGATGCGGTGTTTCTCATGGTATCTAAATACCTGTAGTGGCTAGCCAATATTGTGCCTGTGCCAAAGAAAGACAGAAAAGTTCACATGTGCATTGATTTTCGAAACCTGAACAGGGCAAGCCCGAAAGATGATTTCCCATTGTCGCACATTGACATCTTGGTCAATAATATTGTTAAGCATGAGATGCTTTCTTTTATGGATGGATTCTCAGGATACAATCAGATTAGGATGGCGGAGGCAAACCGAGAGAAGACAATGTTCATCACTCCTTGGGGAACCTTTTGCTACCGAGTCATACCATTTAGGCTGAAGAATGTCGGTGCAACGTACCAAAGAGCTATGACTGCACTATTTCACGACATGATGCACAAAGAAATTGAGGTGTATGTCGATGACATGATAGCCAAGTCACCGAAGATAAGCTATCACTTGGTAAACCTCCAAAAGTTGTTTGAGAGGCTGAGAAATTACAGGTTATGTCTGAATCCACAGAAGTGCACATTTGACACTATGTCCAAAAAACTGTTAGGATCCATCGTCAACAGGAGAGGTATCGAGGTCAACCCAGTCAAAGTTAGAGCTATCACAGAAATGTTGCCGCCATCTACTGCGAAAGAAGTTAAAGGGTTCTTGGGCAGAATACAATATATCAGTTGGCTCATTGCACAACTAACTCCAATCTGCACGCTGATCTTCAAGCTACTTCGAAAGAACTCACCTGTTGAATGGAACGATAATTGTCAGGCAGCGTTCGATAAAATCGAAGGCTCCCTCCTCAATCCACCTGTGTTGGTACCACCCAAGTAGGGGAGACCACTCTTGATGTATCTCTCCACAACAGAAGTTTCGATGGGATGTGTCTTATGGTAGCATGACGAGACAGGAAGAAGAGAGCAGGCCATCTACTATCTCAACAAGAAGTTTACTGACTATGAGACACGCTATTCTCATTCGGAGAAAGCTTGCCTAGCTCTTGTATGGGCCACTCATAGGCTCTGCCATTACTTGCTATCCCAGGTCATTCTTCTTTTGGCCCGAGTGGACCCATTGAAGTACTTATTCAAAAAATTGGCTCTCACTGGACGAACTATATGATGGCAGCTTTTATTGTCTGAGTTTGATATCACGTACATCACTCAGAAGTAGATCAAGGGGCAGGCACTCACCGATTATCTTGCCGATAATCCTTTACCAAATTATGAGCCTTTGAGAACTGAATTTCCTGATGAGGACGTCCTGTTCATGACGGAAGACGATACTGAAGAAGCAGAAGAATCATGGGTAATGCACTTCGACAGGGCTGTAAATGCTGAAGGTCAGGGAATCGGTGCCATTCTGATTTTGCCAAAAGGATCCCATGTGCCAGTCTCTATCAAGCTCAACTTACCATGCACTAATAACATGGCTGACTACGAAGCATGCGCCGCAGGCCTGCAAGCGGCTCTCAATCTGAATGTAACTCACCTTCGAGTGTTCGGCAATTCACAATTGATCATATGTCAGACAAATAGAGATTGGAAGACCAAGGATGAGAAATTAATCCCTTACCATGAGCACCTTGAGAATCTGATAGCCTGCTTCAAGGATGTGACATTTTCCTATGCCCCGCGAATAAGGAATCCCTTTGCTAACGCACTAGAAATTTGGCATCAATGGTAGAAATCCTATATGGTTTTGAGATGAAGCCAATCATGATCGAGCAGAGAAATGAGCTAGCCTTCTGCCTCCAAATTGAGGAACCTACAAACCCTGATGATGAGCCACCTTAGATCTCGGATATCAAGAATTTCCTCGAGACTCTAACTTTCCCTGAGGGTACGTTCAAGACGAATCGGCGAACTATTCAACGTTTAGCTGCAGGCTACGTCATCTACAGTGATTACCTTTACAAGCATTCCTACAATAACATTTTGCTCAGGAGCCTTACTGAGAGTGAAGTAATCAACATCATGAAGGAGATCCACAAGGGAGTATGTGGGTCCCACGTCAGCGGTCACATGCTCGCTAGGAAAATTTTATGATAGGGATATTTTGGACCACTATGGAATCAGATTACTGCAAACATGTTCAGAAATGTTTTAAGTGTCGAACACTTCAGTCTGATACACGATCCTGCCATTGATCTTCACTGCACGACCACTCCTTGGCCATTTGCTACCTGGGGCTTGGACGTCGTTGGAATGATTAATCTGAATGCATCAAATGGACATCGGTTCATCCTCATCGCCATCGAGTACTTTACTAAGTGGGTAGAGGCAGCGTCATATACCAACATTACAGCTGGTCACGTCAAAAAGTTTCTCAAGAATAATAGTGTATGCTGATTTAGAGTACCCAAAGATATCATCACGGAAAATGGTACCAACTTTATGAATATGTGCATTTGAGCCTTCTGCAAGTAATATAAGATCAAGCACCATCGCTCGTCACCTTATCGGCCTCAAACTAATAGAGCCGTAGAAGCTGTGAATTAGACGGTCGTTCACATCCTTGAGAAGATGGTCGTCACTTACTGAGATTGGAGCTAAATGTTTCCATTTGCTTTATGGGCCTACAGAACTTCGATCCATATCGCTACAGGGGCAACACCATTCTCCCTTGTGTATGGAACTGAGGTCATCCTACCTGTCGAGGTTGAGGTACCCTCGCTTTGAATCCTCCTTGAACCAGGCTTATCCGAAGCAGAGAGAGATCCTGCTTTAAATAATTGAATATTCTGGATGAGAAAAGACTCCTCACCTTGTGTCATGCCCAAGTCTACTAAGGGCGAATCGCACGTGCTTACAATAAATGTGTCTGCGGTCGAGATCTGAAGGTGGGAGACACTGTGTTGAAGAAGATCTTCCCATCCCTCCACACCGATCCGAGAGGGAAATTCAAGCCAAATTGGGAGGGACCGTACGTCGTCAAGGAAGTACTGCCGGGATACACCATCTGCCTCGCCACCATGGACGGAGATCATTTTCCTGAGCCCATCAATGCTGGGTATGTCCAATGGTTCTATGCTTAGTCTATCGCTGCAAGGTAAGTATTAGTGAAACAGATACGTGACTACTTAAGAACCACCCGAAAGCAGCCATCATTCCAAGCACAGTAGCTAAAAAGCATCCTAAAAAATGATGATATCCTTTGCTACCCAATTTTGAGCCTTGGCCTTCCTTTCAATAAAACCCCTTCCCTGAAAAAGAAAAAGTGTGTATATATACAAAAAAGAAAAGAATAGAAATACTATCAAAATCAAAAAGATCAGAAAAATAAAACGTCAAAAAGAGATTGCCTGAAATAAAAAGAAGAAAAAAGGACCAGAAAAATCAAGGGCCATGTGCAGTAAAAATCCCCCAAGGAGGGAAGTATGTTGTGGAAAACTGAAACCATATCAAGGAAACCTTTTTAGCCTAGCATACCTTCAAATCCTAACCTGACCCATGGCCAAGCTACACCCAACAGAAAGCCCTCTTTTTTAGGTTCACAAGCAGTCATAGTATATGTCAAGTCAACACGAGCTAAGTTGTGAGACAACACCAGAACCCCATCTAGCCAACTATGACGAAATCAACGTCTATGTCGTAGCTTTTGAAAATGAAAGAAATAAAAAGAGAAAATAAAATAAAAATATAAGCTCAAAGCAAGATGGATGTAGTGAAAACCCGAAAGGGCATTATGGGTAAAAATAACGAGCTTGTGCGGACCAGGTGAAAACTCGAAGGGGCCCTTGGGGTAAGAGAGCTAAACCCATGGACGTGGTGAAAACCCGAAGGGGCGCCACGGGTAAAAAGAGGGCAAAAACGGGCACGACGGACCCACCTTGAGCGTTGTGAGTAAAAAAGGATTAAAAAGAAAAAATTGAAAAGAAAGGTTTGAACTGATTGATAAGATTGATGTTTGAGGAGCCCTTTTGATTACTCTCCCTGATTCCCTTTTTTTTTCGATTCGGCCGCTCACGTTAGTTCAAATTGAGCCCCGACCAGAATTATCTTTGTGAAACTGCTTCGTCGAACGCATGACCCAAGGTAAGGAGAAAGGTTTGAATCGATCCAAAGGAATTGATGTTCCAGTCTTGCTAAAGCAGCTGAAACTCACCTAGATCCGACCACTTAAAAGGGTTTTGACCATGCTCAAAAGGGGACCCAGGATCTCACCCTGTGATTGAGGCATCAAACCAAACAAAAAGAGAATAAAAGACAGGGTGGAAAACCCCTTTTATCGAAGATAATAATTTCCCTTTTCCATTTCCATGCCCAGGTTATGCACATTTCAAAAAGGGACCCATCAATCAAAAAGAACAACAAAAAAGAGAAGTCTTTGTAAATATAATAAATTTTCCTTTTCCATTTACAACCGTACCGCTCACACCACATCCCAAAAAATAGTCGGTGTGATGTCTAGCTTTCTTTCTTTCTTTTTTACAAAAGCAAAAAAAATAAAAACATAAAGAAAATATGTATACCAAAAAATATGTATTTATAAAGAGGTTTCTTATGTCCCTTTTCTGTGAATCTTATCTGTGCAAAAAAAGATATATGTGTAGGAGGGAATCAACGGCCCAGCTCGCGCTTCAAGGCACTAATATCCGCACAAAAATCATCCTCCCAGACATTCCTCTCAGTTAACCAGTTGCCATGGAGGCTCTTGTACCTCTTTCGAGAAGCATTAGTAGCCCCATGAGCAACATTCAAGGATCCTTCTAGACGAAGGACCTCGCTCTCAGCTATGCCAGCTCTGGTCTCTGCTACCTCTGCCCTTCTCTTATGCCAAAAGCTCTTGCAGGACCCTCTTCTCATCGGTCAATAACTCCATGTGGGCTCGAAGCGCCATCTCCTTCTTCGGCCAGGGGCCTCCCATATCAATACTCTCTGTCTGATCCACAAATTCAATTACGAGGTCACTGGGGCGATGAGTTCATGTTTTGAAGTTGATGTAGGGATTACTTCAAGGGGTTTAAGGTTGGTGGGGTGAAGTGTTCAATCATATGTCCGATAATGCGTTTGAGCTCAGGGATTAATTCCAGAGTACGTTTGATTAGGGGTCTTGATTCAATTACGAGTTCAAGTTCAAAGTATAATTTCGTGATCGGTTTAAGTATAAATGGTGTCGTAGTATGTTGGTGGATTGGTTCTGAAGTGAGAGGACTGGTGATTTTGGGGATAGATTTGATTATGGGTTTGGGTTCTGAGTTTAGTTTTATTATTGGTTTAAGTTTGAATGGTGTTGTAGTATATGGATAGATTAGCTCGGGAATTTCTTCTGGAACCGGTATGTAAGTTTGTCCAGGTATCGATCGTAAGGTTGGTTTAGGTGTAAGCTCGGGAGCACAGTGGTTGACTCATTGGTGGGTAAGTTATCGAGTTTGAAGGTAGGCTGAGTTAGTTTGGGGGTTAATTTGTTGATCTTAATGGTCGACTGGGTTGCTTCAAAATTGTGTTTGATGATTTTAGTGATAGGTCGGGACGTTTCGGGAACATGTTTGGCGATTTCGGCGGTAGGTTGGATCAGTAAGTTGAGATTGGTGATGAGTTTGGTGATAGGCTGGGTTAGTTTAGGGTGGAGTCGGTGATAGGTTGGATCTTAATGATCTTGGTGACTTGTTCGGTATGAAAGGTGATTTCGCATTTATTGGTGTGTGAGATAAGGTTAGTTGGTTGTGAGTGAATGGTATGGATGTGCTCCGAGGGAGGTTCAATCTTTCGAATCAAGCTTGTCGGGTGGAATTGGGTAGAAGCGGTTGGAGGTGTAGAGTTTGATTGAAGGTATGGTTGAGTATGGTATGGTAAGGGGTCATAAAAGACAGGGTTGGTTAGTATCGTGTTGTACGCAAGTTGAGGGCTTGATTTGGTTTGGTCAAATAACGGGTTGTAGAAGGTGGTATTGTTGGGATGTTGGTCTTGATTCTGGTTAGGACATAGAGATTAGTTATGGTCAGAGTATAGGCTTGTGTATAGATCTTGAGCTTGGTCATATGGGTGGTATGGTTGAGGGTTTGTTTGGTTTTGTCCTTGGTTTGTGTTGATTTGTTCGGGGCTTGGAGTTTTGTGTAGGGTGTTTGTTCTAGGGTTGTTGGAAGAAGGTTCTTTGGACGTTAGTGTGGAGAGATTAACGCTCCCATTCTTCAGGCGATTCTTTGGGCGTAAAGCACGTTGATAGAGGCTTGTGAAGTCATGATAGTCGCTTAAGATGAGAGTGCTCCGGAGGGGTTCTCGGGTATTCCTTATCACAATCTCTATCGCATCATTTTCTTTTAGTTGATTCCGCGTTCGGGTAGCAAGCCTCCTCCAGCGATTAGCGAACATTGAGAAGTCTTTGTCGTCTTCTTGTCTTGCATGCATCAAGTTAGTAAGAGTGATATCTTTGTGAGTCAGGTGTCTATATTGGTCTAAGAATATATCGGCTAAATCTTTGAGGGTCACGATTTCAGCAAGAGGTAAGGTCGCAAACCAGTCAAAGGCTTCTCCTTCTAGCGATCTCTAAAAGTAGTTGATCAGGAGCCCATGATTGGTTCGAATCGATCGAGGTAGTTTGTATTTATAGTGGTATCATTTTTAGGTGTCTCAAGAGAGGGTTGTCTTCGGCAGTCGTTGTCATAAGAGGTGTGAAGGGTGTACGTGTTGTGTTGGAGGAGTCAAAGGGGTGGGTCGGCGTCCTTTGTTCTCGTCTGCTTTTCAAAGTAACTTGTCTCTGGTCTTTTACAGCTTTGTATAAGTTGGTCAGAGACCGGAGCAAGGCGTCGGCTTCTTTTCCTCTTGTGAGTGCATTGGCAGTGTGGTCCATAACATGGCTAATGGGGTGGCTTCGCTCTGTACCACTTTCTCCGTTATTGTCGCTGCGATTTATATTTTGTGGAGCGAAAGGATATGTTTTGCTCTCGTTAACCATATTTACCCAACTACGATGTTGGGTTGTCCATGGGGATGACCTAACGTTATACTCGGGACTACTAGGGAGGTCCCATGAGGGTGGGTCAATATCATTAAAGTTCAACTTCTTGATGCCCAACATTTTTAATATATATATATATTTATTTATTTATTTAGAAACCTGTATACGTACAGGTGTATAAAAGTGATAAAATAAAGCAGAAATAAAGAAAAAATCAAACTAATTAACTCGGGGCAACCTTAGCGAAAAGGAGTCCCATCACGATCGCCAGGCTGTTGGTACGCACTTTTTGTGAGTTTCTATCAGGTCTCTGAATAAGTGGCCCAATTCGGTCCGAGTAGACTCTGACTAAGGGCGATGGAATAATAAACTATGAAATATTAAGTTGTTGTAATTAAAGAGATGAATATTAAATGGAAAGTACCTGGGTGATGTGATCACTAGCTGCAGATACTTATCGACATTGCACCACGTTACTGATCACGGTTTAAGAAGAGCGAGAGCTTACAAGTTAAACTCCTTTACTGAACGTCGGCCGACCAACTTCAGCAGCTTTGGTTTGCCTTTAGTCTAACCAGTTTGGCCTTCTTACTTTTGTTAGGACTCTACTAAATCTAATCTCCTAATCCTACTGGGAGTCTAATTGATCTGGTCTCCTGATCCTACTGGGAGTCTACTTGATCTAGTCTCCTAATTGTACCGAGAGTTTAATTAACCTAGTCTCCTAATCCTATTAGGAGTCTAATTAACCTGGTCTCCTAATCCTATTAAGAGTCTAATTAAAAAAAGGGGTTTTGGCCCATTAAGCTAAGGAGGATCGACCCCGTTCTCGGGTACCCTCTGTAAGTTCCTTGGGCAAATCAGGTGGCTAAGGATTATTTTATAAATATTAGAGATTAAAAACTCAATTTAAACTTAGAATTGAGAATTAGGAATCAAAAACCGAGATCGAGTATTAAAAATTTAGAACTAGAACGAAGAATTCGGACTAGCATTAAGAACTAGAAAGAAAATTAATAACTCGAACTAGAATCTAAGAACTAAGAATTAAGAACTAGAACTAGAATTAAGAATTAGAACTAGAATTTATAACTAGAACTAAAATTTAGAACTAGAATTAAGAACTAGAATTTTCTAAAAGGAAGAAGCTCAGAAGAGATAATTGTGTAGAAGAGAATTGTGTAGAATGGCTAGAGGGTAGGGGTCTATTTATAAGCTTTTACTAGAAATCCTAGTATAACTCTAATTTCTAATTCAAATAAATGAAATATCCTAATTCTTAATCCTAGTGTAACTGGAATTCCTAATTCTTCTAAAATAATAAAATAAACTCCTAAAGCAATACGGAAACTAATCTTATTTCTAATAAAAGAAACGAATCCTATTTTCTAAAATAAGATAATAAAGAGACTAATCCTAATTCCATTAAGAGTCTTAAAATTCGTCACTTTTTATGCAGCTTCTGAAAATTGATCATAACTTTTTTAATACTTATCGGAATTGGGCATTTTTTGGCTTGTTGGAAAGCTATTTCGATAAGCTTTCAAATGTGACCAATTTCACATTAATCTAACTTTGTTTGATATTTTAAAATAGGCCAAATATAAAAGTGACGGGATTGATAATTGGAAAAAGTTGGGGAAACCTATTTAACTCTAGACTAAGAATTTGG